>OX638090.1:24240294-29240294 GCA_951804965.1 Horisme vitalbata
CACCGTTCTTGTATCATCTTAATGGCTCGCTGGTTTATAATTCTCAACAATTAGATGGATACATAGATAGATAGATAAATTCTTTATTTGGCACACATTAACTCAAAATTAACACAAGAGTAACAGCACAAACAAGATAGGTAAAGGAACAAAATAACAAGATTTAAAACAGAAAACACAATAGGAGGTTTGGGTAGACAAGCGGAAAGTGGTAAGTAACCTAAACACTGATAGGTAAACAAACCCGTCCGCGTGCCTACCCATCCCTAAAATCCTGATACTGTGGAGCTGATTTTGTTTGTGCTAAGCGTGGGCCAAATTAGGTCTCCTCTCAGTTTAATGCTGCTCCGCGAGCGAAGCAGCGCTGGTTTTCAGAGGAAACCAGAGGTGGCGACCTCACCATCGCCGCGCATCACTTATGAAAATAGGGGTTTAAACCTATACATATATACTATATATATACATATAACACATATACATACATACACACACATACACATACATACATACATACATGTACACACACGCATATACACATACACACATACATCCATATCGTTTATCCGCTGCAATAACGACGCATTTAACAGTTTTTTTTCAAAATGTACGTATGCTCTGTTGCCACCATGTTCTGACTATTGCAATCCTTGATTGCCTCTCTTATAAAATCATGTTTACTGTAATTGCGTCTTTATTGCACCGGATGAGCGATATATGGAATGAAGGTACGTACAATAGGTAGGTAGGTACATTATAAACAGAAATAAAGAAATAAGAAAAAGTTACATATACATATGCTCATTGTTCAATAAAATAGGTCATGTTGTATGTCGGTTAGACATAATACTGCTGCGCGTGGTGCGTGCGTGCAAACGAAACGCAGCCTGTCAGATCGTATCGTAGTGTTTTTGTATTATATTCTCTTTTATTTAAATATTTTTATTTAAATTTTATTAAATCTTTCTTCAGGTCAAAACCCAACTAGCAGAGAAAGCACTGCAAGCCGCAAAGGCAGCGGAAGCAGCTCTCGCCGGCAAGCAGGCTGTAGTTGAACAACTACAGCAAGAAGTCAAAGAGGCTGAGGCTGTGGTGTCTGAGAATACTGCAGCGGTCCATCAACAGCAGAGTACCGTCAATTCGGCCATACAAGCGGCTCAGCAGGCGACAGCTCAGGTAACTGTCAAAACTGTAAAAACTGTCTAAAATGTCATTTTTATCAACATCATCATCATCACCTGAATTAAATGAATTAATTTAAATTGTTTTGGGGATACTGAAAATCATGGATGATTTATTCACCAAAGCGACTAAGCGAAAATCAAAGCACCGCTAAAACTCCTAGACTTCACCTAAAATCAAAGGTGTTTTACTTTATTGCATAGTTTTCTTACGAACAAACAGATATTATTCTGTTCTGATGAAAATTTTGCACGAGATAAAATTTAAGGAAGAAAATATTTTGGACTCCTTCAAATGGTCAGTAAAGATGAAATTTAATTGCTCTAATAACGTAGATATTTAACTTACAAACAGCTCAAATTCGATAGCAAATAATTTCTCCTTCAGTCTTCAACAATTCCTACCCAATGAGAAGGTTAAAGTTTTACGAAAAGATCGGCGAATTCAACTTTACTACTACCAAAACAACAAAAAATATTAAAATATTAAAATTGAATTATTACATTAAAATTTAATATGTATAGTACTTGTTCGGTAGTAATTGTTGAAGAGCCTTGAGTTTCGCTCGACATTTCGTAAAACATTGCTTTCTATTCTCCTTAGGGGCCTGATAGAAGATTTTTGTGGTAGACGAATTGAAGATTGAAGGTATGCCTTTAAGAGACGATTTCTTTACCTTTATGATTTTTACGTAAGCCTAGTTTACACGAGGCCATCGCTGGCTGCCAGTCTTATTGGCAGCCAGCGCTGGCTTAGTATTTGCCTTGTGTAAACAGTTTTTCAAGCCAAGCCAGCGCTGACTGCCAACGCTGGCGAGAATAGAGAGCCCATCTGTTTTTCAAGCCAGTGACCTCCACCCGCATACCCCTCGACACCCGCGCCAGCTTTGCGGACACGTGTAGACGCATCATGCCCGAAGAAAAATCCGTGAATGAATGGCCTCGTCTAAACAACAGGGGCCAGGCCAACACTGGCTTGTCTGCAGGACTGGCGCAGGCATTACTGGCTTCGTATATACGTTGCCTAATATTTGCATTTATCTAGCTAAGTGTGTGTAAGTGGTTGCTCTTCATTTTGAAACATATCACTTTAAATGTAACGTGAAAATTATACTGAAAATAAAGTGTTAACTTCAATTAAAGTCACAAAATCTATATTTTTACAGCATAAACTAATGCTGCAGGCGACACAACTGGCATCACAGCTCGAAAAATCCGCAATATGTGTCCTAGAAAAGACGAAATTCGGCTTACAGGAAAAATGCCACAACCTATCAGAAGCCAGAGCTAGATTAGCTCACTTACAACACAAATTACAATGCGCTTGCGCAGAATGCTCGGCTACAAAGACAGCAGCGCATAGTGCCTGCGAAGCTGCAAGGGGAGCCTGTGGCAATGCTAGAAGAAAGAAACATATAACACGACAAAACGCGCTAGTGCAGAAGGCAAAGAAAGGAAGACGGAGGTAGGGGTATCTTCTAAGTCATTGTACAGACTGTTAATAGTTACCAGTAATAATACACAGCGTTTCCAAACTGTAATTTTTACCATAATATTTTGGGCTTTCTGTCTGTTACCTCTGTTTGTTTTTCATGTTAGATACATACTTTTGTGAGGTACTCTTACTCTCTTTTAATTACTCCTTTTAATCTCAGTACTTGTTTCGTTGTGTTAACCAACATTATCAATATCATAATCAACTCATTTGAATACATTCTTTGCATCTTACCTTTAGCAATTTTCCGTTTTTCAAACAAAAATTACACCAACTAAGTCGTTACTTTATTACGACTTCAACCGGTGCTTTATCCGTATGAATGTTAATTATTATCTAACTTTCTACGACCATATTATGCAAATATGTAAGTTTTTGCCTCTTGGTTGATCGCTTTTGATAAGACTAAGGAGATTCAAACATTGTAAAGTTTTCGACATACTATGGTAAACAATGAATATATTGTATGATAATTTAGTAGATATTGGACCGAAAGCTGTGTTTGAATTTTATTTTACGATTATTTTACGGTTATCATGTTAGAAAACTATGCACTGCTATTATACAGTTTCCAAAGTGTGGTTAGCAATATATAATTGACTTTTAGATTAACCTAATTTACTATAGTTTTGTAAAGGCTTATGTTAAGATTCGTTTAAGCTTTTGATAGAATAACTGTATAAGCTTCTTTTAATATAGTTTTAGAATATAACAAATTGGTTTCAATCAAATTCAACCTTTCACTTAATTAGTATTTATTACAAAATTTTAAATCTAAGGCAGTGACTTAAAATAATACACGTTAGTTTCATAAACACGATAAAAATGTTAGATTTAAAAACAAGCTCTGGAATCTTCTGTTTTACGAAAATAATAGGGCATAATTTCCAATCTTATTGATAATAACTTTCGAATAATAACTACATGTCTACTATACTAAATGCATCGTTTAGATTTTGTGGGCTAAACGCCATATTACTGTTTTTATAATTTACGTACGGTGAATTCGTCGCTGACGCTACTAATTCTGGATCTGCTAAGCGTCCAGGTGGTGCAAACTCCTCGTCATCCGTGAACATTGGAGCACTAGGCTGAAACTTTGGTACGTATCTTGCTGGTGGTTCTGCGTACTGTCCACCAACTATAATTTCATCGTCTATCTGCTTATAATTCGTTTTCCACGGCTGGTTCATATACTTCATATTCTGATAAGTAGGTTTCTTTTTGATCTTGTCCTTCATTTGTTTGTAAATGTAGATGTCTGAATATGAGTTTAAATTCAGTTCTTCTGTGCTTTCTGTTACTGGTACGGGAGTTACGAAAACATTTTCATCAGGTTTTTTGAAAAATGGTAGTTTATGTGTAAAGGCGTATTTGTTGTCTGTGCTCTGATCCTTATTGTAACTTTTAAAGTATTGAAAGCTTGTATCTTGATCGAAGTGTGTTGTATCTTGACTTGAAGTGTCTATGAAGCTGTGTGATGTGGGTTGCGCCAGATCATGAAGATTTGCTCTTACAGGAGCTCCATAAGAATCTACTGGAGGTTCACCATATCCCAGTTTTTGTGGGAAATTGTCAAAGACTGGTTTTCTAAAGGCATCCAAACCTGGTTCATTGAAGTCTTTAGAGCCTGGTTTATAGAAATCTTTGGAGTTTGGTTTAATGAAGTCACTATAACTTGATTTCTGAAAATCGCTGTAAGTTGGCTTACTATATTTATTAAACTCTTCAAATTCAGGTTTCTGGTCCAGGTAGTCATCATAATCAGGTTTAGGTGATCGGTGATCATCAAAATTAGACGGAGGTTCTCCAAATCCCATGGGTTCTGGTTGGTACTTGTTAGTCGAGAATGAACTTGGATTCTTCTTTTGTGGGGTTGCGTACACTGGCTTTGATATTAGCCGTTTTGGAGGACCATATTTTGGCTTCGGTGCACGTTTTTTGTGACCCAGAGGTTTATTTGTATATTTGGGGTTACTTTTGCCCCTGTATCTCTTTGAAGGTTTTCTACTAGGATTTGGTGGGTTGTATTTCGGTCGTGGTGGTCCATATGTTGATTTTGCGGGTCCATATCTTTGCTTAGATATCTTTCTATAAAGAACCTTAGGTTTGTGAAATGATTCTTGTAAGCTGTCTACGAGTACAGTGGCGTCTCTTCGGCTCAATTTTCTGTCGACTTTTCTTTCTTGTAGTTCATGTCGTCTGCCTTCTGCTTTTATACATGTTGCCGTCATTGTTATCTGAAATGTGTAAAAAGATAAATTTATTTCATTATTTAAAAAAATATATATATTAAGCTCAGGACAGGGCGCAATGGCGCTCATTAGGGGAGGCCTATGTCCAGCAGTGGACTGCTATAGGCTGATGATGATGATGATGATGATATTAAGATGTTTCTCTCTATACGTTTCAGTCAAAGTATTTACTAAAAAGTACTTGAATACCTACTCCTCTTGATTTTTTTTAAAAGGTGATTAGATTTATGTTATGTATCTATATTTATAAAAGATATCAACTAATTAAACGATTCGAACCAAAATTATATTTTAAAAAAATTGTCTTTAGTTTATTTACTATTGTCAATATGGCTTTCTTTGAATTTAAAAACATTTAATTTAAACCATATGTTACATCTATACAACTAATTTAAAAAAAACGAAAAATTAAGACCTATGATATAGCCGGCCAGGTGGAGTGAAGGTCTGCAAAAGGCTATTGGTAAAAGCTGAATGCGTGGAGCTGAGGAACGGACGCAATGGCGCTCATCAAAAAAGACGTTATCTTACTTACAAAGTCGCTTACAAATGAAATATCCTGAGGGCTTACCACAGGTTTTTATAGTTTACGAAAACTTTATAAGTTTCGGTGTCTATCCATACATTTTCGTAGTTCATGCACGTTTCCCTAGAGGCGCTGTACTGAAAATGTAAGGAAAGATACCGAAGCTTATAAAGTTTTCGTAAACTATAAAAACCTGTGGTAAGCCCTCTGCGCACACAACCGCACATACTGTAAATTGAGTATCAGGCAGTACAGGCAGGCTACCTACCTACTCAACGCTGGTATTCTGTGGAGCTTCATGTAGATAATACGCAGGTCAACATAGTTTAAGAATAAAATTACAGTTCACTGTTAACGTCTCACTGTTAGTATGTTAAGCTTTGACGCACGGCTTCCTTACTTAGTCGATATACCACATATTCGTACAAAGCGGTTTTCTTCTCCTTTTACTATGAGAACTGCCAATGATTGGAACTTTTTACCGGCCTCTGTCTTTCCTGATAACTAATCCGGGTCTCTTTAAGTCTAAAGTGAATAGGTGTCTTCTGGACCTTCTTCCATCTTAGACCACAACGTTACTTAACATCAGGTGAGTTCGTGGTCAAACAAAGGTCCATCCGATGTAAAAAAAAGAGCGCTGAATAACACAACTGCGCTGCACTGAACTCGCTGGACCCCCACAGACAACTTTCAAGTGTCATTATTAGTTCATTGAAAGTGTGTATTAATTCAATTTGCAGTTGTCTAAACCTTTTTTACATTAATCAGTTATGCGGTTTCTTTACGTGCTAAGAGTGCAAATTAAATTCTTTGATTAAAACCATGATTATTAGAGGTAATTATTTTTTCTATATATTTGTTACTAGCGGCCCGTCCCGGCTTCGCACGAGTTAGGGAACTTTTTTTACACCTTGGGTTACGTTACTTAAGTTTTAGTAAGGGTCCCTAATCTTTTCTAGCAATATATATAGCATAGGTTACTTAGGGTAAACGTAGCTTTCCAATGGTGAAAGATTTTTTGAAATCGGCACAATAGTTTTGAGTTTATTCATTACAAACAAAAATATATTTTTTTCCTCTTTATAATATTAGTGTAGATGAGATTTATAAGTTTTATTTATTCAAAATTACCATAAGCCAACTAAAAAAAAAAATATAAAATCAATTAAATATAAAATCAGTATCGAATGATGTGAAGGAACTTAAAAAAAATACCATAAGCCAACTAATCAAGATTATATGTGGATTTGTAAGAAATATAAAATCAGTATCAAATGATGTGATGGATCACATGGAGTCTGAAATTGTGTTTGAAATTTTAAAATTATTGTAGATCATTGACTTATTTTTTTGTAGGTAATCTAAGCTTCTTGTAGATAGACAACTTCTTTGTTGTCAATAGAATTTTCTAAAAATCCTCAGCACATATCTCTGTTATTTTGTGGAAATTTAGAGGTCAAGCTAAGTCCATTTACATAAGTATATCTTTGTTATGTAAAATTGTGGAAATTTTGAGAGGTCAAGCTGTATTTCTGGTTTACTTGCCCAAATAAAATAAAATAAAGCCCTTAATCATCGAGATACTATACTTTAGAGCCGCATTCATAAAGGCACATTCGGCTTTTGGGATCGCTTTTTCATAATTTCGCTAGTATCATGTATAATAATAATTGTTCATAATAATATGAGATAACGTAGTAGGTTTGGTTTGTAAGTCCATTCGTCCAGTCCTCAGTCAGGTTAAGTGTCAATGACGCTCTGACGATTATTTTCACTTGGAAATTGTGAGTTTTTAGAGTACAATCTCGACGCCCTAACTTTAAAATCCTAACGAATATTTAAAAAACGAAAGAGAGTATACTTGTTTGTTTGTTGTGTCTTTCACTTCTAAACTACTCAACTGATCATCATGAAATTTCTCGTACACGTACAGAAATGAACATAATGAAACCTTCCATCCAGAGAAAAGTGACGGATTGTCAAAATCTAGAATTAACGTAGGCAAAGCCGCCGCTAAAAGCCGAAAAAGCTATTCATATTAGTATTCTTATAATTATAAAAGTCTCATAAAATATAACTTCGTAGTTCGTAATCCTCTAACAAATATTTATCATCTTTCTCATTTTAGTTTTATAATAGAGAAGATAGAGATGAATTCGAACGTAAATGTCGAGAAAGTAATTGTCTAGACCGAACTAGATTTGTAGACCGAAATTATGTAAACTCCAGTATGTAATGTAAGATTTCTATCAATTACCATACAATTATAAAATCGATCGAAATTACATGACTGTCATTGTTGAACCAAAACGCGTAGCTAGGCTTTCATTTATGCTAAACAAGATCTCCAGGGGTCATTTTGTTACCATTTTGGTTACGGAATACGAATATTATGAAAGCTGTATTGTTGTATGGAAATGAGGACTTAGAGGAGGACCTGAGGAAATTAGAATTCAAACCTTCAAGCCTTGTCTGCCTTGAAGGTTTGAATTCTAATTTCGTCTTTGTTTGAAGGGCTTTTTGTGTGCACTTCAAATATTGCTTCACTTCTATTGCTGGAATTGTGCATGGTTATTTGTTTTGGTTACAAACATTGAGGGTTACATCTTTCATAGCTGTGTTTTGATATCTTTATTATTATTTGATATCATCGTGTGTCATATTATACGATGGCCATGGTCACCATTTATGTCGGTGCACCTGGGATTAAGTAGGTACTCTATTTCCAACCATTTTGTTGTAGGAAAGTATACAAATGGATAAAATTTGTACGAAGGGTAACCTCAGTTCATAAGTTTCAATGACCCCATCGTTTAACCGCATACCATAGAGCATCTGTCGACACTTTCAAGAATCTAGAATCTTGATCTGCATTTAATTTTTTTTACTAAGGCGTCGTCATAAATCATGATTTGAAGACCTATTCAATTTCTGAGTTGCCTACTGAAATGCTATCATTTCAGTGGTGCTAATGGACCGGAACTGTTTCTGTAAATTTTGATAATTATCAATGACGTTTTACAAATCCGACGCATGAAATGTCAAAGTTTGTAAAAACAGCAGGTTAGGGGTGCACCACGGGTCGGTGATTGGCTTGGGTTCCGAAAATTTAGGAACCCCTTGCACCTCACTTTTCTTGTAGACCACCAACTTATTATGTCAGGGTGTCAGGGTTTTTGCGCCTAAAGACCTACATGGATCAACCGCTATCGTTTATGTGACCACCAACTTATGTCAGGGTTTTTTGGGCATGGATCAACCTCTATCGTATATGTAAAAACGTATGTGATGTAGCAGCTGTTTTCTTTTCACTTTCAATAAGTGAAATTTATGGTCACAGTTCACGGCAGAGGGCGTGGTACTTGCTTCACAGTTAGGTGACTCTCATTATCTGGGTTAATCATACCTATTAAAATGCTTATCGGGGTCTACCAGGCAAATAGGTACAAGTAAGTTAAGTACAAGGCTGTGGCCCAACTAGGCAATGGTTTTGGACTGTCGACTTTTTCTGACTCTGAGCTGCAAAAGCTGCTTAGATGAAAAGGGAAATAAACGATCATAATAGCCCCAAAGTAAACAAAATATATAAAGATAACTAAGAGCACCAAGACTAATATAACTAGGTACCCACTGTAAATATTTTTTCACAAATACATACATATAAGTATGTACAGAAATAATAATAGAAAACAATAGATTGTTTTCATACAGCCATGCTTAGAGAATCTTAAACATGCCAATAATGTTAACTATACTCATTTAATCGGTGTACATAGATCATTGTATAAAGAAACCCACTTATCAAATTGAATTGACACCTACGAGTACATGCTATGTGATCCACGTAATAGGCAATCATCGAACACCATTACTAAATGACGTTATTACGGATAAAAAGCGAAAGTTTGTTGCTTAATGGGACTGTACTGGTGGACAAACTTTTGAAGAAACGTAACATCGCTTTCTTGTATACAAAATTTTTCCTAATCCTTACTATTTATCTTATATTTCATTAGGTTTTTTTTTGTTTGTTACGCTTTCACTCTTCAACAACTCCTAAACTGATCATTTTTAAATTTCCCATACACGTTGCCAGGGGTACAAAAAGGTCATGTTAGCTTTCATCCAATAAAAGTACTATTCCAACTGATTGTAAATAGGTTAACACTGCCGCGGGCCGGAGATCAACCAACTGCCGAAGCACAGTTAAGTTTTCAGCACTCAAAGCGACATTATACACTTTGGCCCTAGCAAAGCCGCGGGCAGAAGCTAGGTAGCTAAGTTTCAAATCATGCCCGGACGTCCGACAAACTTGTTATTTTATCTTTTAGAATAATTTATAAAGATATATTTAGTGTATTCAGATAGATTTAATAGTTATATTAACTCATCTTTTAATATTCTATTATCATGCAAAAGTGGGTTGAAAGTTTATTTGTAAGGCTATTACCGATCGCCATGAAATGTTTTGTATGCTAGTTTTCATGGCTATGGAGAAGGATGTTTACCTTTAATTCACAAAAAAATTCTTCCCGAGGGCAACAAACAAAACATTTCAAAAAATCTACATTAACGTAAACGATGCCGTGGGCAAATGTCTGTTCATCTATATTTGCGGAAAGGCTCGCAGGTAGTATTTAGAAAATGAGATACAAGTATCTTGGTAATTGATAGGTACTGATAACTACTTTCTATGATAAATGGGTGGAATTAATTCATATTGCAGAGGAGGGCGATGTGTAAGAAATCTGGTACCTATTGAACTTTAATGTAGAGAAAACATAACTCTGTGTGATTTTATATAACTTTTGGTGCTAATCACATTAATCCTACTTAATACTATAAATGTGAAATTTGGTGAGGATTGATGGATGTGTTGAATGGATGCATATTTGATACTCTTTTACGCTAAATCTACTAAATGGATTTGGATGAAACTTGGAATATACATAGTTTATGACCTGTATCAACATTGGCTATTTTTTATTCGGATACCACGCGAGCGAAGCCGCGGGCAAAAGCTAGTATCATATGTGAAAGTTTGTGTATGTGTGTGAGTATATTTGCTGTTGAAATCGGGTATAAGAAATCTTAAAAACACATACACATTTAGGCTTGATACACATTTAGGCTGATATATGTCACATTTAGGCTTGATGGTAAAAGCGTGCCCTGCGATCCCCAATCCGCATGCACAGCGCGAGAATTATGGGCGTATTTGCCTTTATCAGGGGAGGCCTTTGCTCAGCAGTGGACTGGTATGAGGCTGTTGGTGGTAAAAATCTTTAGTCGCATGATCTGTAAACATTTTTCCTGCCATGTATATATGAGCACTAATCAATAAATTACAATTATTAATAGTTATGATAATAATACAAAACAAATATATTCAGACAACAAAACTGTGCTTGACATACAAAATTTATTATGGTTGGATATTGATAAGGCAGTGTTACTGCTACCGCCAAGGTTATTAAGATCCGTCCGATTCCCGACGGATCTCGTAGATTTGGACATCACATCAGTACAGTCAAAGTATTTTGTATGTTAGCATTAGAGAGAGAGAGAGAGAGAGATATTACTTTATTGCACACCATACAAAGAATTACAAAATAATGAAACAGGCATTAAAAATTATGGTACAATGGGCGACCTTATCGCTTAAAGCGATCTTCAGGTAATACCGTCTAATGGACCGATATTGAGAGTATAAAATGATATCGTGTAGTCTATCGGTCTAAAAAACTATATTAACGTCCAATGTCAAGAAGAACTGCGTTTCATTGTTTCTAAACCTGCGGTAGGAAATGTGTTAGGGGTAGGTAAATTTACACAAAATAGGCTCTAATGATCTGCATAATTCCATATTTTTTGGTTCCGTAACGTAAACTTTGACTGCGCACAGCATTAGCAGTATATATGTTACTATCATCTTAACTGAGATAATTACCTACCTCTTATGTGAATTTCTCAAAAAACTACTTTCCTATACCGTTTAAGAAAGCAATCAATACAATTCTCATAGTTTTACTGTCATTCATAACTTACTCTTCCGGTTCTGAAAGTTAAATAATTACGTGGGAATCGCTTATGTTGATAAGTTTTTGTGTATTATTTAGATATATACATGATTTTTCTTGAAAATCTTTTAAATTATGTATTCATTTATCATTAGTATTCCTGAGGGATAGGTAGAGACCACCGATCTTTCCTTGCGCGATTCTTTCGCTTTGTTAGTTCTTATAAATCCTTTCCATACCTACTCTCTTCTTTTCCATAGTTATTCTTTTAGATATCATTATCTCTTTCTTTTTTTTATAAAGTACCTACTTCTTCGTATGAGCTAGTAGCCAACTCTGGTGTCGGAGTTTTTAGGCCAAGCGAAGATCTCCGATGAGGGTGTAAAGGGTTACAACCCTATCTCCGGAAACCAAAACAACCTCACCTGCCCGTACACCCTGTTAACTAACAAACGGGGCTCTGGTAACCGGGCTGATTGCGGCATAGCGCAGTGTAACACTGGCGCAGCTTAATCCCTTGGCCGCCGACTGGTGGCCTATGTCTAGCAGTGGACTGAATAGGCTGGTTTTGTTGTTGTTGAAGACCTCCGTATGGCTTAGGGACTGGAAGCGCTCAGTTCAAAATGCTAAACGGTCACCCATCGAAGTATGAACGAGCAGTGTTAATTAACCAAGAAAATCTACTAATAACATCGAAGAAAGCCACGTCAAGAGCGCTTCCCGCAGTAATACACTAGTGTCACATAGGCCTTTTCGACCATTTAATTTTGGCAGAGAATGTAATAAAAATCTAACCGTGAAAGTTATTTCCATATAATTTCCACACGCCCTCCATTTAGTTTTATATCCGACTCAAAGTACGACCTCTGCATATCATGTTGCGACACTGTGACACTGTGACCAGCATCAAATGTCACGGTCGTGACCGAGGACTACTTTCTGAACTCTGCACGTGAGAAAAGTTGAAAGAATTTGGTAGGTACTTGCGTTATTTTTTTTGCCGAACTAACTTAGCTTTTTTCCAAAGAGGTTGGATTTTTTTCTTAATATCTAGTCTATGCTTTTTTCAATTAATTTTTTAACCAGCTTGAGTATGGTCATTAAACTTCTTCAAATTCTTTTAAACTAATTTTGAAGAAAAACATTCCTAGCTTACATTAAAAATACGAGAAATCACAAACGTTGACCATAAAATTTAAATCCTGGTAAACTTTTAATGAATGTGAAAGCTCGTGCTATTGAGAAAAACATCAAATTTTGATGTAATTGAGCTGTTATAAATTTCACGGATGTTGTGCTGTTACCGTATGCACAGATTTATTGTAATACCGTCACGAAACAGCCCTTGCCAGAATTCATCCAAAAAACTATCATATTTATCATAATAACAGTCATAGAATCGTCAAAGTTGGGAAACATGTATACCCTTACCCTTACCTACCTAGTATACCCTTGAAAAAAATTCGAAGGGATGTTCTAAGCTAGTGCTGTATAAATGCAACGATAGGCTGGCAACTTAAGTAGAATGGCATCTGCTGGATAGAAATAAATACTGCAAAAAAACCGGCCAAGTGCGAGTTGGACTCGCGCACTGAGGGTTATTTTTATTTTATTTTGACGTGATTAAACTACAAATTTAGGTTTTTAGATATTTTTCCTTTACATGTGCTATAAGACATTGCTTCTTGTCAAATTTGGTGATTCTCCGGGAAGTATCATAATTACGTTAGGTAGGATTACCTGCAAGTGTCAAATATGCAGCTTATATATTTAGCTTAAGACGACTAGTAGGGTCAAACCTCCCTCTCGCTCGCACGATTCAACATTTTTGAAGATATAAAATCACTGAATGTAGTTATGCAAAATAGCAAACCTTCACGGGCTAGAAAATAACAATACAAAGGTTCAGCAATTATCTCATTTTGATTCTTTCACGTTTTCTTAACAAAAAACTGGTACCAATGTGATCAATTTTGGTGCCAATTTTTTTGTAGGAAAACGTGTTGGGTTCAACATGATATTCTTGCTGAACCTTTGTATTGTTATTTTCTAGGCCGTGAAGGTTTGCTATTTTGCATAACTACATTCAGTGATTTTATATCTTCAAAAATGTTGAATAGTGCGAGCGAGAGGGAGGTTTGACCCTACTAGTCGCCTTAAAGGGCCATATCTTATGATTGCGTTTACTTTGAAGTTTGTTTTTTTTAGAGTTCCAAGGGATTGCAGACCTAAGTATTTGATATTAATTTTAACTATCAAGTTGTCCTTTTTCTCAGGAACGCTTAAATATATATCCATATATCCAAGCTTTCTTGAGAAAATGGACACACAGACTGACAACAAAGTGATCCTGTAAAGGATTATTTTTTCGAAGTATGGAACCCAAATATTGGTAAATATTTTCACTTTCTAGATAAAATGATTCACAGCCTGAAACTACTCGTATCTAGATATTGATGGGATATTGAAATAAATAAGAGTTAATATGACTATTAATACCTAATAAGAACTGGCTAAGCCAAACATACATTTAACAGCCCGTTAAAATGTCAGTGTACATGGGCCTAAGAGTTGTTTATTTTATTTTTACGTATATAGTAAAAAAGTACAATAAAGATCGGCCTCGTTTGACCACAATCTCACCTCGAAGTGATGCAACTTTATATATAGTTTTAGAGTTATGGAAATTATAGAAGATATTATTTTGTTGTTGCTTTTTTTTGTGGGAAAATGTCGAAAGTATTTTTGGAAGAGTTCTTTGTGAAGGGCTCATCGGGGAAGAACTACCACCATACCTATTTTTGCCGTGAAGCAACATTGCTGTTGGTGTGGAATGTGAGTGTCGGTGAAAATACAGACACATAAGGCTTTCATGCCTAAGTTGATTGACACAGGGCTATCTATGTACGTAGGCCACGTTACAAACATGCGTATGAAGCAATCTTTGTTATAAGTAATGGTTACCACTTAATATCAGGTGGACCATGTGCTAAGTTCTTTCTTTAATTATGTACCATAAAGTAAATTCAAATATGAATAATATTTCCCAAAAGTATTCTGAATAAAATGAATGTCACTTGCTTTTTAACGATATAAAAATAAACTCCAAAATACTCAGACATTGTTATCTGAGACCAATCCTGCTAATATAATAATATAAAATAAAAGAAAGAAACAATAAACTAAAGGTCATATTGAAATGAAGGCTTGACATTTTTATATTTTTGGTATCTTTAGATGATATTTTTGGCTATGATTTTATAGGCTTGTAATAAATTTTTCCATTTATTTGAACACAACCTTTTTACCCTTGTGTATATTATTGGTTAATGAGGCTCAAACTCTCATACCCACCCCTCAAACCTAAAACAGCTCGAAAGGCTCGTCCAGGTTAGTACTTCCAGCATGCCTCTTTCTGCCGTACAGCAGCATTGCTGTTTCAGTTTCAAGTGTATGGCTGTCGAGGAAGTTACAAGCACCTGAGGCTTTTACATCTTTATACCTCAAGTTGGTCGACGCTGAAAGGCACGTTTTTAGCTCTGCTTCCTAAAGAAGTGCTTTGTTTACCAAGCCTGGCAAAGGTATTTTCTCCACATCCACAAATTCAATCGACACTACAGAATCTCATCTTGTTTATCGTACAAAATACATATATATGGGGTGTAACGGGTTCAAACCTCGATCATTTGACCCAAGCCAACCTCACCTGCCAGTGGTGTACCCTACTTTTTCACAAACGGGGCCCTGGCGGCTAGCAGTTTTTTTTAGCATGGGCCAGCTCTTGACCGCGAGGCTTGCGTGGGCAAGGATGAGGTCGACGATGGGACGAGCTTTCCCAGAAGATGCCTATTAACTCTCAGATTGCGGCATAGCGCAGCCTTACACGAGCGCAACTATTTAGCTGTGCCGGTGAAGACCAGGGGATTTTCTGTGGCCGACGGGCAGCAGCATCAATGGTGTGAGAATCTGTGCCTTGCGATCCCCAACTCGCATGCCCAAAGTGGGGATAACGGGCATATTTCCCTTCTTATAGGAGAGGCCTTTGTCCAACAGTGGACTGAATAGATGAGTGTTTGTGTTGTTTGGTGTGCAAATTATGAAAATATTAGAAAGTTATACAATTGCAAAGCATTTGATGAAACTAACTACCTATTATAGCAGATGAAGGGGATTATCCTCTTGCGTTTCAGAGTCGCGTGTCTTAATGTTAATGTGGGCAGAATAATCACTAACTCAAATGTTATTTCTGTTGACGAAATTGTTATCTGTTTCTTTTGTCTATTTTAAAAAACTTGCTTTTAAAGAACGTATTTTATTTTGTTGTATTTTTGGGTTCGTTAAAAATACTGATTTATCACTGCAGTTACAGACGATGCAGCATCACTGTCTAGAAATCGTAGGTATGTGCAGCGGTATACTAAAATGATTAATAATTAACTAAAATTTATACTAAAATATTTTTCATCTCACACATGGTCAAATAAACAAAGGAACTTAGCAGATCCGGTGTACTATACTGTGTACTATAAACCTCAACAAAGAGACTCATGAAACACCCAGACACAGAAGAAAGTACCTCATCGCCTAAGTGAGCCTGAGCGGGAATTGCTCCCGCCACCTGCAACTCAAAACGCCATTCATTTGATTTTTGTTTCTGTGCGAGAGATGCAGTACAATCTTATTATTAAGTACCTACTCAAGAAGCTGCTATGATGGTGCTTATATTTAGCCATTTGCACAAACAGCTTAGGTAGGTAACACTTGGTGTTGGGGATTTGGAAGTTACAGTAAAATTTTAAAAAAATCGGTCTCATTGATTGCCAGTACCGCCATGGACGAAAAACATTTTTAATATTCCAATAATCACAACCACAACCACACCAGCCTATAAAAGTCCACTGATAGACAAACGTATCACCTAATAAGGAGGAGGATATGTCCATAATTTCTACGCTGGGCATGCTGGTTGGGGATCTCAGGGCACAGCTTTTCGCACCGCCGTTGGCCAAGGGATGTTGTTGTGCCGGTGCTAGGCTGCCGCAATCAGCCGGCCGCCAAAGCCAAATTTTTTAAGTAATCAGGGTGCACCACGAGCAGGTGAGGTTGGCTTGGGTTCCGAAGATGAAGGTTGGAACCCTTTACACCCCTTTGTATTATCAGTGTAACAAAAACAGTGTAAAAACGATTGCAACATAATACATTGAGGTATTATTATTATTCTGTAATACATATTAGCAAATTCAAATGAAATGACTTTTTAAGTACCTTCAACCGTTATGTATATAAATTAGGAAGTAAATAACTTTACGAAAGTAGGTTTATTTACTGATTTCGTAATAATGTTAATTTGGTGTTTTTTAAAAACCTAGCTTTCTAGGTATAAAGTTTGGGTGTTATTATTATCCCCCCCTTCCACATTATCACACCAAACCCTACTTGTATTTTTTTTTCTTTTACCTAGATATTGTAGAAATAGAACAACATAATATGTTTGAATGAGATGAGCTCAAGGTACCTTTTATTCGAGTTCCACATGAGCAACAGGGCTTGTATATATTACGTGTTGGTCAGTTGATTTTTTTAGTAGTGATTTTAAATTTATATCTTCTGTATATTGTTATTACGATATTTGATAATAGAAGACAAAATCATGATAAAAATATGCAATACTGGAGTTACTCTAACATAGAGCTATTTTCTATTTGTCAGATAACGAATTATGTAACGAATGGGAAAGCTACTTATTAACCGACTTCAAAAAGGAGGTTCTCAATTCGTCGGAACCTTTTTTTTCGACTTTTTTTATGTATGTTCACCGATAACTCCGTCAATTATGGACCGATTTCAAAATTCTTTTATTGTTTAAAAGAGTTTACTTCACAGGTGGTCCCTTAAAAATATTATTCCTGAGGGATTGGCACTTTTCCCGGAAAACTCAAAAATCCTCATCCTCACTTGTAATTTTCGCCCTATGATCACCAATATCACCGTCAATTGTGAACAGATTTTCAGAATTCTTTAGAGCAAGAAGTAAGAAGTGATTTATTTGAATATGATTTTTTTTAAAGTCCTACTTGTGCATTAAATGAATTGAAATAGTATGAAAGAACGCATTATTTTTTCCTTGCTAACCTAAGTTCGGTTTTAGCGTGCTGCCCAGCGGTGGATTAGTTTGATAGTTTAGTTAGTTAATTTAAATATTTGTATTTTTTTGTTTTACTATATAAAGATCTATCCATATATATAATTAACCGAAAATGTTCGTTTACGATCAAAATTTTGGGCCTTAAAGTAAGTATATATTCCATTGCGCGTGCATTTCGTTTAATAGTTTAGGCGGCCTGCGTGGGTTCTATGCGAATCAAGTTAGGGCTATAATTTAAATTTTCAGTTAAACATGTAATCCATTGAATAAATTAGAAAAATGTATATAACTACGTTATATTTCTTACCAATTAGGTACTAACAGATAGTAGCTAAAAAAATCGGGACTAAATTTTATTCAAATGAAAAACTTATTTGGATTCCTACTTAAATCTAAACCAAGGACTAAAAAAGTACCAATCCCTCAAGAATAAAATTTATATGGGAAGTACACCTGTGAAGTATACTCTTTTAAACAATAAAAGAATTTTGAAGAATTTCGGTTTATAATTGACGGAGAAATCGGTGAACATACATAAAAAAGTCGAAAAATAAATAAAGGTTCCGACAAATTGAGAACCTCCTCCTTTTTGAAGTCGGTTAAAAATTACTAAAACAGATTACACTCACCGTCAATAGTGCATAACACAAGGCGTCCGTCAACTGCATTTTTCACACTTTTAACAATTTTTTTTTTAAATAAAAGAACGTGTTATCTTCTCGAAAGCTAGATGGCTTGTGCGTGTGGCTCAGTGAGATTACTGTTGTTTAGCCGACTGTGAAGGAATGTATGGAGGTGATAATACCACAGGTAGACACCCTTTTGAAGTGTAAATTCTGTGCCATGCCGCGGCTGCACTGAGGGGAACGGTAAACATAATTTTTTGCCCGCGGTTTCACTCGCTTTAAAAGTTATTTATAAAACAATTTTATTAACCTCCGGGTACAGTACTTTATTCTAGGTGAAACGTGCGCTATGTCTCTTTCTGTACCCCTGACGTATATGCAAAAGTTTGGTGGCCCAGTCGGCCAGTCCAAGCCTTAAAAACCAAGTTATTACGACGTCAAAGCGTAACAAAGTCATTTTTGCATTTTTTACTATAAGTTAGAAGTTAGGATTTATTTATTTTGTATTTTTAAGTTTCGGAATCCATCATTTACTTCGTAAAATTAAAGTCGACAAAAAAGTTGAAGCCTAGAACGCGTGTGAAAACACAGAAACAGAACAGATACTTATTAAGGCCTTCACTAATTTACACTTACTCATACCTATATTTCTCCCTTTGGATAGGATTGTACTACAATTGGACTGTTTTGACTGGATTGTGACTCAAAATACAGTCAGCGCTATCTATAAAACCAATTGGAACTCCACTCGGAAACCCTCGGAAATCTGTCCATCAGATTCATCTTCGGTCTGCGCAAGTATGACCATGTCTCTGAGTTTCGAAAGAAGCTAAAGTGGTTACCCATTCGTGAGCGCAGAAATACTCACATTCTCTCTCTTTTGTACAGTATCCTTTTCAACCCTTCCTCTCCTTCTTATCTCAAGGAGCGCTTTGTATATCTTTGCCAATCCAATTCTCGCACATTACGCTCCTCTGAGACTTTACAGCTTCAAACACCTGTGCACACTTCCAGTTTCTATTCTCACTCTTTTACTGTTCAAGCTGTTCGTCTTTGGAATTCTCTCCCTGTCAATATCAGAACTGCTCAATCTCAGCCTATCTTCAAAAAGCTTTTGTTTAACTTTTATTCATCTGTTTCACATGACGCTTGAAATGAAATTTTCGTCATTGTTTTATAGTATCTATCTATCTATTTTATGATATTTATTAGTTTATTATAATTTGGTAGTTGGATATTTATTAGTTTATTATTATTTAATTAGTATGTAGTGTAAGTACATGTAGCTATTTATGTTTATGTATATTATAATTATATTATTCAATAATCTTAGTCCTCAAGGGATAAATTTGTGTTTATTGATATTTTCACCATCGTCTGCTATAGTCTTATTAATCCAGTCCATCCAAAGGTTGTCTGGAAGAGATCGCTCTAAGCGATAAGACCGCCCATTGTACTTTCAGTATAAGTTATTATTTGTTTTGTATTTTATGTTTAAGTTGGTGTGAGTACAATAAAGAGTTATCTATCTATCTATCTAACCCTTCATTGAACAATCAGTACCAGTTATACAATTTTTGCTAAACCTTTTGACCATTGTCTATACATTGACCATTGATTATAATAGTCTATCAAAATACTAGGCGTTAGTTTTCTTTAACAAAACATGATTTGATCCTTTTTGAACCCCACCAGCCATGGACCGGTATAGTGTGGGAGTGGGATGCATGATGGTATTCCCGTTACGATATTTTTTGTTCTGCTCTGTGGAATGCGGGGTAAATTCTGGGAATTTGAATAAAGGTTGCGTTAAGTATTTCAATTCTCACCCAGTTTATCTATAGATAAGTAATATGATTAAGTTCGAAATAATGTATATAAATAACAGTAAGGTTTTTTATTTATACGTTTACAGCGTAAGTATTATATATTTTGGAATTCAAATTACTTAACTACATAATATGACTTGGGCTTCATCTCGACCTTTAGTTTGAGACGATGTTTCATAACATTGATAGGAAATTGTCAATCCCAAGATTTGAGTCGTCTCGCCCTCGCATATGCTTAGTTTTCACCCTAATTTTTACTCGAGGAATTCTCAAGGTAGGTATGTATACCTTGTGTTAATATTATTGACAGGTCCTTGACTGAGGAAATATTTTGCGGTATCCTTGACTACCAACCGCCAGAACACCATTAACAGATTGAGTCGAGGTAAGGAATTGTCGAAGTTAGAATAAAACATGATTCATATTACAAGTTAAGTTAATAATTGCATTTATTTTAAACGTTGATTTGGAATGATTACCATGAATAATTAATAAGCATGTTAGCCTAATATCAGCGAATTGGAATTATTACCAATACCATAAAAAAAACATGTAAACCTGAAGTTGGTTTTGGCTTTTAATTTTGGATAAACTCTCTAATTCTGATATTTCCAACGTTATTTTTTCAAATTTCAAGAAGAAGGAGAAGGAAGAACTGCCCACCCTGATCACCCAGGGCAAATTTTCCTGGCGCCAGGAAAGCTGCCTAAAGTCGGATAGAGCAACATAGAATTCTTTAATATAATTCAAATATCGGTATCCTCCTACTCAGTTCTGCAACTGCATAACTGGGTACATTTCATGTATTAAATCTTAATCTATTCTTAAAAATTTACTGAATTTTATTGTAGATTACGTAATATGATGATTGCAGTAAATGTTGAATACTGAATACTATTTATAATTTTTTTTCTAATCTCAACATTTTTAACGTGCCATTTACTATTATCAACATTACTATTTTTTTACCATTCTATTTTATTCAGTTAATACATACTGAATAAAAAACCTTAGGTATCAAATTAGCAACTCTATAGATATTCCATTGTAGCCTCGGTGCGCGTCACTCGCTCTCACATCAATTTGTTTATTTACCACGCGCCCGTAAACAATGACACACATGAAATCTTAATCTTGTTAACGAACTCTAAATATTAATATGTTGCTAAACGGACACGCGCCTGTGCCACAGGGCGTGACGGGGTGATGTGACGAATTTGATTTTCTAATGGTGGTAATTCACTCATGGCTTTTTGTCTTCGCTATTGGTTGTTTATTGTTTGGCGAAAAGGGAAACATTTTTTATACGACAAAATTATACGACTTACAGGCAAATATGCAAATACGATCATCCACACATGATAGCCAAATAACAAACACACAAACATTTGGCAGCATAAGGTAAAGCACCGTAACACGTATTAGGCATATCAAATAAGCGAATAAGGCCGTTACTTTGTCAAATATACTGTCCACGCGTGGTAATTGTTTGCTAAATATGCCAAATACGCAAATATAAATAGTCATGTGGGATGCCACCATAGGATTTTGTGATGACCAATCATTTAGACTCTGGTAGACAAGAACCCGCGACCTGATGAACCCAGGCCGACATATTTGAGTGAAAGTGATTTGAACTGCGACATACGCGAGAGATAACAATAAAAAATAAAAGTAATCATTGGGTTTTTTTCAGATTTTTTAAGATAATCTATTTTAGGCACGTAAGTGGTGGTAGAGTTCTTTGTGAAGGGCCCACCCGGGGTATACTACAACCATGCTTAATTATGAAGTAGCATTACTATTTTTAGAGGGTGTTTTTTGAGGGTGTATAGGGTTCCAACCCCTATCTTCGGAACCCAAGCCAACCTCACCTGCACGTGGTGCACCCTGCTAAACAACGAACGGGTCTCTGGCGGCCGGCTGATTGCGGCATAGCACAGCCTACATTGGCACAGCTAAATCCCCTGGCCACTGACGGGCAGCAGCGTCGGTGGTGCGAGAAGCTGTGCCCTGCGATCCCCAACCCGCATGCCCAGCGTGGGGATTACGGGTATATCCCCCTTTATTAGGAGAGGCCTATGTCCAGCTGTGGACTGATATAGGCTGATGTGGTGTGGTGTGGTGATTACTAATTTTTGGTTTGAAGGGTGTGGGTGCCCGTAAAATTACAGGCACAAGTGGCTTATCATCTTCACGTTTCAGGATGATCGGCACAGGGCAATGCGTCGTAAGGCATGTTCCCAACACCCATAATACTTTGTTATAGGTAAACAAACTATTGTTATAGCCCAGTTATAGGTAATGGTTACAGTTAATAACAAGTGGTTCATGTGTTTGTTACATCTTTGGGTACCATATAAAACCTATCCTGCAGATTATTCGACCGACGCGCAAATACCGTTTGCGGGGTTTCTTACAATGATTAAGTACAAGACAAAAATTCTTTGAAGAGAGTGGATGAAAAATTGCTGGGAACCTGCTGTAACCGGCTACTAAGTCCTAATGTGGGGAACAGAGGTTAACGTATATAGGTACATATCTCATTATAATGCTTGTATCGTTACACCTAATTGAAACAAATAAATATTTATGTATCTTATCTTTATCTCCCTTACTAAAGTTTCTACTTGCCCTTTAAAAACCACTGATATTATTCATTGTCACTTCGGGGAGGGCAAGCTGTATCTCTGCTACTAAGAACTTACCCGATTTAACACGTTATCAAAGTTGATTTTGTTTTCTTGTTTCATTAAATATTCCGTAGAGATCTTACTTTACGTAGATAATCTCGTATTTACCTACGTCGAGATTAGTATAGAGATAAAAACAACACGAGCAGATCGAGATGGCAAAGTATCCTGTCAGCGTAGGCGCAACAAGCTTTTATTTAATTTGTGTTGAGTAGCCAAGTAGCGTACCGTTTTTAAATAACTATCCTAAGGCTACAGCGGAATCTGCGGGGTGATCGGCTAAATCTGTAATAATAAACTGAAAACGCAATTATTTTTTATTAAGACTACGTATATAGTTAAAACCTTCCAACTACAAAAGACAAGGTGTCTGCCCTCAATGAGGTAAACTTTTGCCCCGTCTTTGTTTACATTAATGTAAGTAATACAGTGTTCCCCATAACCTGCTGCAGAGCAGATTATGTAAATAATGCGGGACGTAAGCACACAGCTCACATCATCGTGTAGGCCCAAACTAAGCAGCTTGTATTATGGGAACCACATGATTGATATACTACACATATTTATTTTTTTGTAAATACATACATATCATATATAGAAAACACCCAGACTCGAGACAAATATCTACAGAACATACAAACATTAGCCTCGCGGCGGGAATCGAACCCGTAACCTTCTACATCTCAGGTGGGACTCTGCCCACTGCGCCTCTGATTATTTACTTAATTTATTTTTAATAGTTTTGTAAAAATTCGCTCTTGATATTTTCAAATTACTATCAGAGAGTCGTAACTTATATCAGCAATAGGAAGTCTAAGTAAACCGATGGGTGCTGTTGATAATCCCCTGGTGTATGCTCGATTGTAAATAATATAGGTCCACCATTATGATATAACTCCCTATTTGAAAAACCGCTACGGCAGTTAAAATTTTCATCCACTTGAATCAGCACGCTAGCGACATCTCTGTAATATCGTCCGAACTAGATCGGCATAGCGGGCCCTAGAATGTGCACAAAAGTAACCGTTGAGACAAAAGCATGCAAGTTAGTTCTTCCGCAACTAACGAGGTGGCACTATTGTAATTTGAATATCTATTTTATAATATACTAGCTGACCCGCCCGCAATTTCGTTTGCGTGTATATGCTTTTTAAGTTACGTGTAATCCTAAGTATGTATGGAATAAAAAGTACCAACCTACATTACCTACATTACCGGTTAGATCCGGTTAGATCCGGGTAACCGGGCGCGTTTCCGTTCCCGTTCCCAATCCCATTTACGCTACCTTTTCTGAGCTCGTTCTTGCACTCTTTTACGTTGGCGACCCGTGTCGCTTAGCCAACAGCCAGTTTAAAAGTATAGGTATCATGCTTTTTATATCCCTACTCGTTACATTGAAATGATTGGTTCCCCTCTATGCAAACTTTCATCTCTTATCTGTCCTTCCCACATAGCATAGAGTTACTATGCTGAAATTCACTAGTGTCTAGTGTATGAGTCCTAAAAACACACTTGTTCTAGGGAGCGAGTTATTTTTTAGTGTTGTGACTGTGAGCACTGTGCGCTTAGTACACAGGCATATGTTCCAAACACAATATTTGGACTTGCCTCTGACTACCACCGAATAACATATCTAATAATCTATACGTTCTAGAATTAAAATAAAAACTATTTTGAATGAACAAACAAAACCGACAAAATTTGACTCACTCATCATATTTACATAGGGTCATTTTTTTTGGCCCCTTTTAGGACTCCATACCTTGATGACCCCCTGTCTGATATAACTCATATACTTACTTCCAAGCAAACATTTCAAATACAAACTTTTGAGCTACCGAATTCTATGCAGATTGGATCAACGGTTTGAGAGTTGCTCGAAAAAACATACATACGAACTTACAACAAATACCACTGAACTACGATGTCCACGATACTCTAATAAATGGGAGTTAATATCGATATCAATACTCCTTAGTGCTTTTGGTTTATATATTCATTTATATTTGATACATCGAGATAAGAAAGTACTGTATACTTATAGAGTCCTAAAGTGAAAACTGTCAAAAATCGTTCAAGCGTATTTGACATGAATAAACTTCAAAATGACAAATTTGCACTAATTTAGACCTTAGATCGTTTGAAAAGTGTTCAATGTCTGTCAATAAGTTTTGGTGTAGACCACAGATATAGGAAGACAACTAGATAAAGTCTTAAAATTCAATAAGGCTGATATCTACTTTCTTATGTCCAATATCATCAGTTAGAAAGGGATGCATACAAATATCTATGCAGGTTCATACAAATGCCCTGGTACGAAGACGCAGAAATCGCATTGAGATAAAGTATGCATCTCTTTCTAGCTAACATATATGGGCATAAGAAAGTAGAGATCAGACGTATGACTTAATGTTCAGAGCATAAATGAATTTTAAGACTTCTTCAATGCTTTAGTCCTATTTCTTTGGTGTAGACACTTTTTTACACGTTGTGGCTCTAGAGTATAATATCTCGATGATTTGACATTCTAATTTTAAAGAGATCGGATTGAGTTTTGAAACATGTGTCAAAATAAAAAGAAAAATCAAAAGCGCTAAAGAGTAATAATATCAACTTCGCTGCAAATCACCCCAAAAATTAGCTTTCTACCCCTTTTTAACCCCGTTAGGCCGGAAGTTTCAGTAAAATACGAAACACGTCTTCCATGAATTCTGTTAAAGAATGTTTTCGCAAAATTTGAAGTAGATTGGACCAAGGAATCACGTTGTCCCATACAAAATTTGTCACCGTTTTTCAACCCCTTAGGGGTAGAATTTTGGAAAATCCTTTCATATCGGATGCCTACGTCTTATCAAGAACACACCCTCCAAGTTTCAGGTCTCTAAGACCAGCGGTTTTAGGCTGTGCGTTGATCCGTCAGTCATTTAGGACAAAGGATTTTATAAGTATAGATAATAGATTTATTTAATATTTTTTACCTTAATTATCACGTTGGCTTATTATTAAATACTTACCTAATGGTCTCTCATATATTTATCATAAAATTTGTATTACATACATATTACCTTTTAAGAATAAAAATAAATATCAAGTCAGTGGCATGAAAAATTTATTTATTTTCTTTTTAATTACAATTTTATGATATGCTAAAATAAATACAGTAAATTGTTGGAATAATTATTATTTACCTTAATTATTATGTTCAATATAAATAATTATGAATCAATAATACAATAAAGCGACTAACCTTATTTAATTATTTACAATTACTAAATAAATTAGAGCAAATTCATCTTGAAATTCTTATAAAATTACTTGATATTTTATTATTAACTGAACACACTTCACTCGGATGAAAAAGTGTAACATAATGATTAAATTAAATTATTACTGATATGCTTTTTGGTCAAAGATAAATTATTAAAAAGTTAATAAAACTCTGCTATTTTTAATAATAAAGTCCTCTCAAGACAATATACATTGATTTTAACTAACTTTACTATTGGGAAGATACAACTGTTTTAATAAATTTTATTGCTCATTACATAAAAGTCATAATAATTTCTTACTTCTACTAATTTCGGAAGATAAATTTCTTTAGCCACTCGGTGATGCCTTGCCAACGGAGATCACTGTACCAACGGAAAAAAGTCATTTATTATTATTAAGAAAATGATTATGATATGTTAGAAGGCACATATATATTTACAACATGATTTGGCGTTGGCAAGGCTGTGCTTTTCGGATGTCTCTATAAAAATTTGTTATTACTAATTTATGAATTATCGTAAATGTTATCTTTCAAGAACTTAGTCATTTAAAACTGCATACAATTCAATAAATAATAATGGAGACATTGAATTTGTTTTGTTTTTGAGTAATTTTTTTCGTTTATACTTATATTTTTAAGTAAAATTATTTTTACACTTCTATGGAGACATAATTATTATAGAGACATTCATCGTATGTGCAATATATGTGCTTGTTTGTAAAAAATATTTTATCGTTATAATTTTTAATGGTATGCAACATAGTGTAATCATTATTTGCTAGATGAGCAAATAAATATTGTTTCAAATATAGAAATTTTACAGATTTTGTATATAATTTATAGGTTTATTTCTAAAATAATACTCATTTGCCTCTTTAAGATTGGTAAGCGTTTTTTTAAGCATCCAAACTCCTACAACATGCATTTCATGGGCTTAGATGATTTTTGTTTTTAGAAGACTAAATTTTTAAACAAAAAATAGATACCTCTTTATAAAATAATTATTTATGTAATTATCATTGAAAATTATAAAAAAAAATTGCTTGAATACCAAATTAATTAAAAACATAAAAAATCGTTGCCCATTACGATGGTATTTATTATCTTTCCATTTGACATTTAATTTGATTTCATAAAACCATCTAAGCCCAAATTCATAATTTAACCGAAATTATTTACAGTACATAACGTAAGTGTGATACAAACCTAACCTATAATTAATTAGCTACAAAATCGACCAAATCGATCTTTTATTAATATTTGGATAAAATTCTCGAATAATTTACAGATAATTATCTACAGACGATATTGGAAAGACCCTGTTAAGTCTGACAAGACCTAAAGACCACAGGTTAAATCCACCAAAGTAGAGCGATGAACGCTGTGCTTTGATGGAAATAAACCCTTAGTCACCTTACGAACCACTGAGCGAGGTATCGAAGAAATAAATGGTAACAAAGTAATTGAAATCACTAACCTATTTTTATAAAATAAAACTTCGTAGATTTTTGCCTTGGCATGGTAAAGTATTTCGTTAGTCGTAAGACGTTAGAAAAATGAACGGTATAAATCTAGTGGGTGCCGAATCAAAAGATACAAATTTATGAATGAGATTTATTGGTGTAAGTACGTCCAAGTGACGTCTTGGACCTGCAGCTTATTGAGGGGTTATCGCTATTTACACTATTAAAGAAGGAAAATTGAGTTTCAGTCAGCCATCATCCCATCCCCGTCAGGCTCTCCAGCCAGGTGGAGTGACGTTCTGTAAAAAGCTAATGGTAGAAGCTGGATGTGTCGAGCTGAGGACAAGGCGAAATGTCACTCAGGGAGGCCTATGCTCAGCAGTGGACTGCTATAGACAAATGATGATGATGATGATGATTATTATCACAGAGGAGTTTTTATCATGGGAGTGCTCGCATTGAACGAAAATCTGAGCCTTATTTATTCAGCTAATAGGTGTTGTGTCTCGCTCGTAAAAGTAAACGAGACTCATTATGAATTAGTACAGACGTTTGATTAAGACAATTAGCACTCTAAGATTTTCTAACCAATAATACCAGATTGATTCTCCTATGAAAACCATTCCAAATTTAGATTACAATTTAGGATACGCTAAGCTGGTACCCTAAACTATATACAAACCAACTGAAATCCATTACCATGCCAGGCCTGACCTTGACAAAAAAAAGCTAAAATAAAATTGCACAAAGCCGCTACTGAGTCGCTTCAGCGGTGTGGTAATGAGATGGATGGTAGCGCCAAACCTGAGGGGGGGAGTATTCCACCGGCACCTCCTGAGCAGTCCCCCCAGCCCCCCACATCAGCACCGTCTGCCTCGGAACCTCAGCTGAAGTCTGCTGCATTCTCTCCTGCTCCGCAGAAGCATTCGACCCTGCTGGACTTGGACCAGGCACCACACTCGGAGACCTTCTCTCTCCAGTTATAGGACTCATGTACCTTCCACTGCTATCCACATACGTGTACTCTCTAGAAGGTGGTCGGTGGTATGTCGGAGCCACTTCGTATCCAGGTGGAGTTGGTTCGAGGAATCCGTTGGGAGGGTAAGGAGTGTAATGGTAGGACAAGGGTTTGTATTGATGGAAGAGGTTGTCTGTGGTGAGAAATCTGTCGTCTAAAGGCGGAGGGGGGTAGTGTAGTGTTGGGGCGGGGGGATATTCTCCATATGGTGCTGTGTAAGCACCGTTTAAGTTAGTGTAAGCAGCGGCAACTGCGTCAGCTGCTAAGTAATCTACGGGCGGTGGCGCCGGCGTTGTTGGAGCCCTTCTTTTATTCCTGCAGGTTGATAGGAAGTCTCTCAGTTGAGTTTTGTATCGTCTCGCGGCTCGGGGAGGCGTGGTGACGTTGGTTTCGCAGCCGGAGAGCTGTTCTGACTCGGAGAAGTATAGGCTAGTGAGGCCGGTGTCAAGGTAGCTCACTTTAAAGTCCATAGTCCTTTTGCCGAGAAGATCTCTCCCTTCCTCTTCCCTAAAATAAGGAAAAGATATATTTCTAGGTGTGAATGTTGTTGAGTTGGTTTCAGATGAGATTCATGAAAACATTGATTTTAGATAAAAAATACTATAGGATAGGATTTTTGTGAAGTAATTACAATTGCTGGCCACGTCTATTAAAAATGAAAATCAAAATGTCTTTATGCAATATGAATATATGTTTTATTGCTTGTGTTATTATTGTTATAAAGATTAGGGTCGCAACCACTAAGTGAAGGAGTTCTAAAATTGCACAAGGTTAATAACATAATACCCAACAACCTCCAGGGCTTTTACCCACGACACAGGAAACAAGCTGAGCTCAAGGTTTTAACACTCGTGTCAATTTATATCCAGGAAGCCTGCAAATTCGTAAGAATAAGCCCCGATTTCTTTTAAAAAAAAACACGTATTAACTAAGCACAGTTCCGGCCCAAACACAATGGCTGCAAAAATATATAACAAAATACCCGACGATTTAAAGGAAGTAAATGACAAAAAAATCATAGAAATTATAAAAAAATATATTGATTGTAAAAACTTAGTATACTATAGTCTTGACGAATTTTTTAATGACCAAAATATGAAAATGTAGTTTTTTATAATTTTATTTTTATGAATCGACTGTAAATTGCAACACTCTATCCGGGTACATAATTATGACACCTACCACCTATAAGTTGACATGTAGGTACATAATGGAAGCAATAAATAATCTGAATCTAAACAATTGTTTAGTCAGCTACAGAATTGTCTCCTGTGTCGTGGGTAGCAGGAACTAAGAGTTCTCTATGGCCCCATAATATCTCCATTGTCATTCAAACATTACGACAATAGGAATCGAACCCTTGCATTTTAGCTGGCTCTTCGTTAAGCCAAAGAGGTCGTAAAACACTTGCTAAGGAATTGGTAGACTCACATGAGCGGTCGATGCGTGCTGATGACGAAGTCTGGCTTAGAATTCTTGTAGACTAATCTTGATGAAGTTTGCAGCCACTGCCACTGCCCGTCCTTGGTCTGGAAGCGGTACGCTATCATGCCGGAAGCCCCTGTTTTTAATACTGAAACAAACAGATTTTCATGGTATCCTATTGATAAATAAAGGCAAAAGTTAGGGATTTTTTGTTTGTATTTGTTTCTTTGTTTGTAAATTTTTATTGCTCATATTTTAAATATGTTACAAAGGGTGGGCTTAATGCCTTAGGTATTATCTACCTAATAATGTAATGTAATGTAATGTAATGGTGGACGAAATGGTAAATATTGATGCTCTCTGATTTCCTTTAGATAACAGTACTTTGGATCACAAAATTAAACGTTTTTTTTTATGAATAACAAGTGATGAGCAATGAGCCAAATGGGATCCTGAATCAGAATGATATATCGATAGTTTTTGTCTAGGCAATTGCCTGGACAAAAACTATCGACTGTCGCAAAATAAATAAATGTATAATTACAAGACTAGTGCAAGTCTACGCTCGAAATTCTTCGTGGTCCTGAGTCTAGCTGGTGCATTAAGTCCATGGAAAATAGATTTTTTGTAGTCCCAAAAATGGGTCAAGCCAAAGTCGAAATTAAGCCGGACGAAGTCTAAAAAGAAATGCTTGTATTAACTTACATTCTTGATGAGCGCTCGCTACATACGCCAGGTCGTCGTAATGCACCAGATCATAGCCCCCCATATTGCCGAGCTCAGCGTCTGTGTAGCCGAGCAGCATCTTACCCCTGAAATAGAACAAATAGTAATTATCTAGTGCTTCATAAACATAATACTTTGGTTTAGGTAGCAGTAGAGCTCTTTGTGAAGGACTCATGCGGGGAAGTATTACCATGCCTATTTCTGCCGTGAAGCGATATTGCTGTGTTTTGGTTTGAAGAGGGTACCTGTTTTGTAGATACATAATCTTTTAGCATCTTAGGCCGACAAAGTAACGGGCGTTTATAGTGCTGTTTAGCTTTAACCAGTTCTTTTTACCTGGCAAAGCCAAAAGAAAGGGTTGTGTTCTTTAACAATTTTTTTTTATCTTATTTGTCTGATTAACTAAGAAGCTTTTTAATTTTGAGTTTAGTTATTTTATTTTTTATGGTACCTGAAGAAAGAACAAGTCCCAGCTGATGTTATGTTTTAAAAATTAGGTACTTATCAGAAAGCATTGCATCGTGGGTTTGGAATTACATTTTTGGAACGTGCATTGCACTGCGCATCAACTTCAGGCATGAAGGTGATAAACCTCATGTGCCTATAATATCACCAGCAGCAAACACTTCAAGATGAAACACAGCAATGCAGCTTTACGGCAGAAATAGACATGGTGATAGTAGTACTTCCCCAAACCAGCTCTTCACATAGAGCTCTCTTGCCAGAACAAATCATAATCAGTTGGAATTTCAGAGCTTTTCAAATCTTAATGTAGGATTGGAATTCAAAAGCATTATTTTTTTATCTATGGCCAAAGAATCGCTTTATTACGTATAAAAGACAAAAATAACATGTCTCCTACATTTTTGCTAGGCACTACAACATCAAACATTTTTTCTCTACATCACCGTGTAATTCATATTTATCGAGAATCACTTTGGTCACGGTAATTCATATATCAATTAACAATATTCTATGGTTTCAAAAGGCTTGGCCATTTCCGTTAATGTTATTTTATACTTTTTGTTCATCTCCGCGTTTTTATTGTAACAATATTGAGACTTATAGTTCTGTTTTGAGTTCTTTTAACAATTTTGGGTGGAATAGCTGAAGGTATGTAATCAAATGTTATGTGTAATAAACTGTTATACCGAAGATTTTTTGCAATTTCAAGCGAGTACCTTATTGTTTTGAAGTTGAATTTTAAAAGAAAAGTAAAATAAATTCTCTGTTCGGCCCGCGAAACCCATGGCTCGACGGGCCAAATCGTGATTATATACAAAATAAATGCGATTTCCAGTAAGTTAGTTGGGGTATTTATTGTTTTTTGTAAGATTTTGGTATTTGTGTCTACTATCCCCCTTATTCATAACCAAATGTCATTTTAAAACGCCGATAAGCTTGTCCCTGTCATTTAAAAGTACTAAATAGCCTCTTTTTAATGACATGATATTTTAACGCCGTTTTAACTATTTGAGGTTTATTTATAGAACTGTTATGCTATTCATAATATTACGGTATAATAAATTAAACTCACCGTTGATCCATAGAGACTAGAGACAGATCCAATTTGTGCTTGCTTTTGAACATAACCTCCTTCTGCGGTATTTCTAGAAGGCTGGGAGGACCAAATGGCGCGCATATAGCGAATAACGCAAGAGGAGGTTCTTCCGTCTTCTTGTTCTGCCCATGGAGGACTTTGATTCTACCCCGAATGTCTAGCCTCTGGAAATAACAAAAAAAAGATTAAACTATTTAATCCTTCCTTCTTCCTTCTCTGTATGAGCTAGCCAACTCTGGTGTCCTCCGAATTCCGTCAACATAGCATAACGACTGAAACCAACATCCTAACGTGCTTTTCGAATTAAAGAAACGCTGACTTAATGACACTAAACGGTCACCCATCGAAGTAGTGACCAGGCGTAGTGTTTCTGTAGTAAGCCACGCCACGACCACATAAATAACGACCCAATAAATTAACTTGGCAAATCATTACGTACGTTTATCTTTTATTTCCTGCATAATATCTTTTTTTATCCAACTAAGTTAGCAAACAGGCATATGGTATACGGTCATCCTGATGGTAAGCGGTTCCTGTACCCTATGGACGCCTGTAACATCTGTCTTTAAGAAAAAGAAGACTTACCAAGAACCCCGAAGTATTGTCCAACAAGCACCTAAACCTAACAGTAAAACTTCTTTCCAGCAGATGCGCTCTATCTGCCCTGAGTACATCTTGCAGGTTGAGGTTATTAACCTCTGTGGGCAGGAAAGAGTTCCAAAGCAGCTGTCTCTGCAACTCCTCCCGATCCTCGGAGTGGACTAGCTCGTACACCGACTGATGTACTATGTCTGACTGGAAAAAGAAAGCTTGAATCAATTTCTTAAACCTAAGGAATTATAATAAGAAAGCCTATTGGTAGAAGCTGAATACGTTAAGCTGAGGACAGAGCGTAATGGCGCTTATTAGGAGAGGCCTACGTCTGGCGGTGGACTGCTATAGCTGATGATGATGAAGAAAAATTAAGTGTTCTCTCCTACATTAAAGTTCCCTCACTCTTTGGTCTCTACCTAGGTACCTTAGTAGAGAGAAAAAAGCTCTAATATTCTTTTTGTATGAAAATGCGGTGCAGTTTACAATATTTCTTCTCTTTTCTCTTTGTGTAGGTAGAGGAAACAAAATACTATTATTATTTGAATCATTATGTCCTGAGCATGACTTTCAATGACTTTCATTTTTGAGAACACCATGCTGGAAAATGCCTACCCTCAAGACATACAAGATTTGTTACACTGGGGATGGTAATGAAACTACTATTTGAACTAAAGATATTCAATCTGCTTAACAAGGTAATGAGTTTACAAAATAGAGGTTTATAAGCGAAAAGGCAAGTCATAATCGCGCCATAAATCAATAAACCAAAGCGAACCCTAAAAATTGATTCAAGCTCGATCATTAAAGTATCATCTGTAACGAAGACGGACGTGTTAATTCTGACCTTCAAAAACCCTATGATACTTTAACTTGAGCAAATAAAGCTCACTTTAGCATGTCGCGAATAAACAGTAATTCCCACCGTATCATAATAATGGAAAGCCGTGTAAATAGTGTGCATAATGCGGCAACAACGCACCATGCAAGTATAAGACTAATTGATAATCAATGGGGTTCGTCAGGGCTTAATGTTCGAGCCCCTCTTATACGTCACCATGCAAATGAATCATAACAAAAATATGCCCTAAATAAAAGGTGTACGGGTTCGAACAGGGGATGGTAGTGAACTAACATATTGTGTTGGCGTAAACGTCAAGAGATGATTTGTTGGGTAATTGGTTTTGTTCTTATAGGGCTGGGGGTTGCTACGAAACAGTTTGTTGATACGCTATTGTTTTGGCAGTCGTGGGCTGTGTGGTTTCTTTATCGATGATTGATGGCTGCGATGTTTTATGTTTTTTTCATTTATATTTCTGTTTGCTTTGTATTGTTTACTAGTTTTATTATAGTTGAGTTAAATTCGAGATGTAGTTTAATTGAATTTTATAAATAAACTTTTAAATGCATTAAATAAATTAAACATTTCGATTGAGTTTATTTAAAGGAAAACTTCAGCATGCCAAACATTTAATATTTTGCAACTGCAATAATGCAATTTAGTTACAAAATCAATAACAAAATCATAGTCGATTTGCCTCTTTGAAACAAAAAATAATATTATATTATTGTATTAACTAGAAAACATAGAAAAGATTATCTACCTAGGCAGTTAATGCACTTTGTATACGAAAATTTACTCACAATAAACATAGTTTAGAAATCAGAACATTTAAAACTACAAATGCACGTGCCCCCACAGCCACAGAACACACAACAGTTCGTAAAGCATTACCCAGGCGGATCGATAGCCGACCACCTGGTGGGCACGCTTTAACTTCACCAACGTCTCCCCTTGATACGAATGATAACTTGATAGGCAAGGTGAGAGGAATGACTCATGACATGATAAATAATGCAGAATAAGTGATATTTGTATTGATGAAGGAAGTCGGTTGGTGGAAAGGATCAATCTTTGAAGGCATGAATAACATACACTTATAAAAATGTAGCTATCAAACAATAACTTGATAAGCAAGGTGAGAGAAATGACACATGACATGATAAATAATGCAGAATATGCAATATTTTAATGATGCAGGAAGTGAATGGTTGGAAAGAGCAAAGCTTTGATGAAGGCATGTTCAACTTCTAAAATTTTTTGATGATGATCACATAAAAGTTTCATGTACCTACCTATTGAATGATTTGATAATCAAGATGAGAAGAATTAAGCATGCAGTCATGACTCATAATAATGCAGAATATGCATTTTTAGTTAAGTTGCAGAATATCGGGGAATCGTACGAGCTGAAAGGAATAAAGACGAGGAGATCTTTGAAGGAGGCTTAGGTTAGGCAGTGGACTTCTTAGGTCTGGTTGATGATTATGATGATGATAATGTAGGCAGGTATGTGTATCAAATGACTTAATATGCAAGGTAAGCTTTTGTTATTATTGATAAAAGGTGAGATGGGGTGTTATTTAATTATTGGAATATCACGATCTCGCATTTAACGATCAGTTTATCGGGAATAATAACATCAAACAAATGTTTAATTCTGTGGTATTACATTTTTTTCGATCCAAAGTTAAGGAATTTGTGCTATAGAGCCTCAAATTGTACTTAACTAGTCTTAGCTTCAAAATAGAAGTAAGACTCATCACTAACTTTTCTTTCATAAAGTTCGTAAGTTTATATCCAATTATTTCAGTAACAATGTTCGCTATACACAATTGCTATAGGTTCACTTCGCTTCAAAGTTTGCTACATCTATTATTCATATCCCGCCGTCAAAGTTGCTCAGGTAACCAAATTACTTGCTCGAATTGGGCATAAACAAAACAATGGTAGGGTGAACGAATTTATATGCTACAGAAAGTTTTATAGTAGGGGTCGGATTTGAGCCAAAAATTGGGGTTTTTACATCTGACAGCAATATTTCACTGGGAACTTTATTAGCTGTAATGTGAAGGGCATTTATTAATGTATGCGCTTTCTAGGGTTCATCGTATGAAACGGGACTAACGTTATTTTATTGGTTAGCATTTAAATTTCCCTAATTATTTGTAGGTACATCATATTCTTCCCTATAAAGGAGTTCCTTGAACTCTTTCATGGAATCTATTGAAGTTTTTTGTAATCTTATTTCACCTTTCCTTCTCTTTAATCTACAAGTGGAATCTTTGTGAATTCTTATTCCTATTATCTATTCCCTCCTCCTTACTATACGAGGATGTTTTCCCAAATGCCTCATTTAGTTCAAGATAGTTCTTGAGAACATTGAAATATTTATACATTATAATACTTCGTGGTCACGCTATGCTCCCTATTGTTCCTTCTGAATATCGTATTGTCCATCTCTAAGTCTATAAGAACTTACCTTCTTCTACTTGTAAGCCTAATTACATAGAAAAAATTAAACATATATGCTCATACGTTCGGGGCGTGGCTTACTACAGATAATTTTGTTAAATCACCACTCCACCCGGTCACTACATGGATGGTTGACCGTTTTGTGGCATTTAGATCTGAGCGCTTCCGTGGTTCGGAAGGCATCGTTAAGACATTGGTCAGAGGCCTTCCGGCGGCCTAAAAACTCCGACTCCAGAGTTGGCACTACCGCATACGAAGAAAGAAGGAAGCAGTAGTGCAGTTGGTAGCGCGTTCTGCTATTTATGCGACGGTCGTGGGTTCAAATCCCGCTTAATCGTTTTTTTTGAGATATTATTAAATGTTAGACTTTTTGCAACATTACAATTAAATACAAATAAGCATAATGAGTGTTCAGTATCCTACCTAATTCTTACAATAATTAACGGTCGATCAGGATTCCTTGTTTGTCACGATATGTAACGCTTCAATGAAAAGAAAACACGTATTTGCATAATAGTAGCTTATTAAAAAAGTATGTTTGATTGCCTTCTTAGAAGTAATTAGTTTGGGAGAAAGTTATTAGTAGTAAGATCTTACAATTTTTACTTTTTAATTATATACAGAAAACTGTCGTTTGTGTTAAATAATTTATTGAATGGTAGCTAAAAATGCTCATAATTAGAACTATTTACATACTAATGTGTATTTTTTTCGTACCCTGTTTATCCTTACTTCACATAATATACGAAATATTGTGTGAATTCAATTAACAGAATTATGTAGTAGAATATAAATATGATATTAATAAAAACTTCAGGGAAAAGCTAACTCCTTTAAGGTATTACTTATTATGTGATCTTGAAAGGTTTTTACCTATGTTTAGCAGTGGAATTGTAGAGGTTGTTTATTAGTTATATTTGCCTAAAGACGTGGAACCTTAAAAAACCACCACAACTTTGGCAGTCCTACTTTATTTCATTCAACGATAAGCCTTATCCATGATAAGGGAGGGGGAGGGTAAGGAGGAAGAAAGAGGGTAAGGAGGAAGAAAGAGGGTAAGGGGGTGGTTATATAAAGCTAGAACTTTTTAAACCAGTTATAGTTGCTAATTAATATTTTTATGCCAAACGTGAGGTGGCTGTATTAATAACGAGTCGCTGCACCAAACATTGTGACTATTATTTTTTTACAAAAAAAAACATCAACCTCAATATATGTATACAATACATTGCATGATTATAGTTATTGCTAGAGTTTTGTTCTGAAAAAGAATACAATTATAATAGGGTTGATGCTTAGGGTTGATGGGTAGAAAAATAATAATTCTTATTAGTCCGTCATTAGATAATCAAAAAATATTGGAGACGTATTTTGTTATTTTTTAAATCAATGGAAATTGACAAAGTTATAAAGTGTCAAAGTTTGGGAGTGGGGGCTCGTGACGTCACTTGTATGTAAAAAGTGTACTTACCTGTGACGTCACGCGGAACTTCAATGCACTATATCTTTGTCATTTTTAGTTTAATTGAAAAAAGAAAAAAATACGTGTCCAATATTTTTTGATAATGTAAATGACGGACTAATTAGAATTTTTCAGGCATCTAGCCTATTGACTAGGTCGTGATATACCCCAGTGCTAGTTCCAAATTCATGTTCTATACGCTAATTGTACTGTTTATTACTAGGGAAATTCATAGAAACAAAGTTCTGCCTTACATATTTTTTAAAACTTTGCATTTAGTTCAAATAATTTATATGTATAGCGTCGTATTTAATAAGTGAAGGAGTGATTCTAGTTTTCTAGTTAAGACTAGATGACATCATACTAATATTATAAATGCGAAATTAGTGTGTATGTTCCCATTCATATTCAATTCCATAACGGCTCAACAGATTTGGATGGGTTTGTAAACTAGAATAACATAGTTTTAAATAATAATGTTACTGATTTACCAACCTACAATTAATATAATTAATAGCTGTACCGTGCATGGTGATATCACAAATGTAGCTGAACCTTCAAAATATTAAAATTCTTATCTTGGTCTAACCAAAAACAGCTAAATTTAATTTAATTCTAAGTAATTTATAAGGTTATATTAGCTTTTTATAATGAAAATGGTAATTATCAAAATTAGCTCTATTAATAATAGGGGTTACGACCCCTATGTGACAAGGACCTACTGGCAAAATACCAGTTTTTATGTTTTCAGCTTTATAAGTTATAACAGTCTTATTTCGTATTAGTTTTAGTCTAGTATTGAACCAATCTCAACTCTGATCACGAACCCAAGTGTTGCCAAATTAACTTTTTTGTAAAAAATATATATCTTTTAACTTTAATTTATCACATCACACTAATATTATAATTATGTGATAGCTAGTGTGTGTGTGAATATATTTGTTGCGACTCAACTCTGTAACGCGGGCGAAGTCGCGGGGAAGCTAACTATATTATTTGGTCTATAAAAAATCCCTTACGATATACCAGTAAAAGGGCATTAACGGTCATTACTTGGATGGGTGACCGTTCAGTGACATTTACATTTGAGCGCTTCCGTGTTTCGGAAGGCACGTTAAGATGTTGGTCCCGGCTTTTCAGTCGTTAAGCCATGTCGGAGGTCTTCGGGCGGCCTAAAAACTCCGACCACCAGAGTTGGTCACTAGCTCATACGAATAACAAGAAGAAGGGCAAAGGAATCTCAGAAATAAAACCGCAGTCAACATGTTAAGAAGCTATTGACTAGGATTATTTAGGACTATTTACATACATTTATATTATTACATTATACATATTTCAATTTCTGTACTATTTTAGAAATCAACAAATTCTTCAAGAAGAAGAAGAATCAACAACTAAGACTCTTACTAATTCGCGCTGTGTTTAACTTTAACATTTCAGTTAGAATATAGAGACAAAGCGCAAATTTTCGCCAAAGGGTACATGTAGGTATGACAGAAGGACAACAACACAGTCATGGTCAATCTACTTCAAATTACCTATACTCTATTACTCCTATAGTTACAGTGATATAAGTAAACCAGTTGTAAAGGGCACGTGTCGGTCCCCCAAGCAAGGTACTTTAATGATTTCAAATCGATTTGGTTAATGGCTTTTTTGTCTACCCCTAGCGTTATTTATGAGGATTTCGGTGAGGTGGAAAATATTGCGCATGCGACGATTACTGTCCTTTCAAACTTACCAAACTGGATTTAGCCATGGTATATAGCCTAACCTATGGCGGAAATAGAGTGATAGCTAGGATCATTATCATCATCATCATCCACAGCCCGACTTTATCCACTGCTGGATATAGGCCTCCCGGAGTTTGTGCCATCCACCACGGTCTTGTGCTAGTCGTATCCACGATCGCCCGGCGACGCGTACTATGTCGTCGACCCATCTCGCTACCGGTCTTCCGACGCTTCTTTTGCCTACCCTCGGTCACCATTCAGTCAATGTCTTGCTCCACCTGTCGTCACCACGCCTCGCAATGTGTCCCGCCCATCCCCATTTGAGCTCCATAAGTCGATTTCCAATGTCCTGGGCTTTTGTCCGTTTTCGGATCTCGATGTTAGGGACTCGATTTATAAGTTTGATGCCGAGCATAGCTCGCTCCATGGCTCTCTGTGCTACTCTCATTCTATACACAGCCTCATGGGTAAGCATTCATGTCTCGGCACCATAAGTCATTATAGATAGCTAGGATAAATGATAGCAATGACTTACTTGATGGAAGCCTAAGTAACTCTCTATGCTGTGCGTTGCGAAGAACACCTCTCCTTCACACGTCAAAATCATCAGGAAACCGTTGAGGGCCTGGAATACAAAGTTATTAATCATCATCATCATCATCATCATCTGGACAGATAAACCCATGCTTACTGTTAATTTCAGTTCGTACTAACAAACACAACTTTTTACTACGATTTTTTTATACTACTTGAAGATGGAACAAGCACATAGGCCCACCTGATGTTAAGTTGTAACCATTACCTATCACAAAGCATTGCATCGTAGATCACGTTTTTCCCAAACGTGCTCTACCATGCAACGCCCTGCGTCCATCAACTTGAGGCATGAAGATGATACATCTCATGTGCCTGTAATTTTACCGGCAACCATACCCTTCAAACCGAAACCCAGCTCAGCTGCTTCACGGCAGAAATAGGCATGGTGAATACTAGACTATGAAAGAATAGAATACTATGTATTTAAGATTTCAACTCAGGCGGGGTTTGAACCCGCGACCTTCCCATCAATACCGGGACGTGCTAACCAAGTGCGCTACCGAGTCAACTCCTCGCCTTATCGAAATTTTCGGGCAGTCACGTGTTCGTCACTGTGAGCAAAAACTTAAAAAACAAATAAACTATGTATTTAGACCAAAAGCTCATTATATGTGAACTGTAAAGTTCTTAAATGAATAAATAAAGTTCTTTAATGAGTAACCGAAGTTTGACTAACAGAAACCCAACAGAATTTAAAGAAACAGTATGCCCATTTAAAATGTATCGTATATACAAATTTGGGGGTAAGACCATGACTAATACGAAGCCGAAAGTCGACAAAGTCCCAGCATTTTCCTATCAAGCTGTCACCCCAAATTATACCGTCAGGGTTGTAAAGAGGGTAGTTTTTGTAGTTTTCCAGAAATTTCTAAGGAACGTTGGAATAACTGGCGAACTTGCTGATGGAATACCGAAGCTGTTTCCATTGTTTCTACGATTTTTATACAAATACAAATAGTTTTAGTAACAAAAGGCTGATGCAAAATGAGTTACTGATGGTCCCCGCAAGAGTTATGAAGTGGATGTTAAGTTATCTCGGCTTAGTCACCTCTAACTTAACAACGTGCTTACGTGCTTCAGAAGGCACGTTTAATCGTTAGTTCCAGCTTTTCCAATCGTTAACCCATAGTGTAGGTCTCCAAATGGTCTATCATTAGCTGCCTTAAAACCAGATGGCCCTATTGGCTAGCCCTTACAAAGAAAAAAAGTCCATGTTTGTGGACCATATCTGGCATATACTCCAATTTTAATTCTTTAGGAATCATTATTTAGTCTATGCGTTGATTAGTCAGCCAAATTCATTACGGTTTTATATGATTTGACATATTTTGGCATGATAATGTCGAAAATATCGTGTGCCAATGGAAACGCACTGTCATAGCTCAAGTCGAAACTGTAATGTAATGTACGTACAGCTGGATACCGCATATTTATGGCTTCTACGCTTTGCCATTGATTTATTATTGACAATTCATAATTTATAAATTGCGTTTTATTACTGCTGAACGCAGACAATGTATGTGACTTTAAGTTCAACCTGCAATAAGTTAAAAAACCAAGCACTTTTTCAAACTAAAGAGCGATTGCTAATAGATGATATGCAGTCGTCGAATCGTTCAACGTTAAAAAAGACATGGTCCTAAACTGTTTATATTATACTAGGTTCCGCCCGCGGCTTCGCTCGCGTGGTACAAGGACAAAAAGTAGCTTAGATGTTAACCCAGGTCACAATCTATGTACCTTCCAAGTTCCAAATCCGTTCAGCCGATCTGGCGTGATTTTTAGTGAACAGACATCCCATCCATCCAACCTTTTAATACACTACATTTATAATACACTAGCTTCCGCCCGCAGCTTCGCTCGCGTGGTACCAGGATTAAATGATTTAGATAATGATTTAGCATAAGTGTTAATCCAGGTCACAAACCATGTATATTCTGAGTTTCATACAAATCCGTTCAGTAGTTTTTGCGTGAAAGAGTAACAAACATTCATCCATACATCCATCCATACTCACAAACTTTCGCCTTTATAATATTAGTAGGAGGTAGGATTATTATTATTGTTATTATCAGCCTTCAGTGTCTCACTGCTGGGAAAAGGCCTATATAATACATATCTTTATAAAATACCCTTGTTTATTTAAGTTGTCCGTAGTAACTAGGGTGGGAAGCAAAGTTACAAATTCTACGTGATATTACTTCAATCAAAGGAATATACTTTTGAAATTAAATGAATTTTCATAGTAAATTAAGTTATCCCTTTTACAATCTCGACCTTTTTGGTTAAAGATAAGTACATGAATACCAACCTATTCAGTCTACTGAATAAAAATAATATGCCCATTACCCCAATCCTGGGCATAAGGGTTGAGGATTGCAGAGCACAGTTTCTTCGTAGACGCTGCTGCCCATTGGCTGACAGGGGATTTATCTGTGACGATTTTGATCTGCCCAGGGTCCCGTTTGTTAGTTGGCAGAGTGCAGCACGGACTTATCTTAAAGTTACCGTTTATTCTTATTAAAAAAAACTTACTTGTAGAAATAGCTCTCCGTCCGGCATCGCGTGATCGTACGCCGAATGATCCCTCCTGTGCCCGTGGAGGTCCTCCTTCTCTTTGTGCATGACCACTGGAACAAGAAGAAGAAAGAAATAAGCAGAGTAATCGTAACTTTAGGTTATTTATCTTCTTTCTCTAAATCACTGGAAAAGTATTAATCTGTGACTTTTTTCTCCCGTCGCAAAAAGAAAGTGGTGTTATAAGTTTAGTGTATCTGTAGCCATAGCTCCTAACCGGATGAAGCGATTTTGATTTACTTTCTGTTTGAAAGGTGAAAAAAAAGAAAGGAAAGTTCAAGAAAATCTGCTCAGCCGTTTGAAGATCGTCAGCTCTTCTCCTGTTGATGAAGGGATGTGAACATCTTTCACATGTCTGATATATTTGAAATTAGCTAAATATCCTGTTACTTCAATATTGCAAGAACATGGTAACCTTGACCTGATACTGCAGCATCACCAGGATCTGCAAGATATCTGTTTCCTCAAAAATTTGCAGCAGAGGTATCGTGCTTGGGCTCATTGGATTTCGAATTCAAAAACAGTTTAGCAATATCTTGAGGCTTAATAGGCTTTTAAGTACTAAGTATCAGGTTTCGTCGAGTTAAATGATAAAACTACAGGCAGGTGCTATAGAGGTTATGGGATCCTTATCTCTATCAGAGATGGAAGTAATGGGATCGCAAATCAGACTACTTTTAATTATCTCAGTATTAATATCATCCAGCGAATGAACCCCTTTACCTACGTCATATGATTTGGAATAATAAGATACGATAAGTTGTTTAAAAGAAACTACGATTGTGTTAGAAATCTAACTATTATTGACTCAACTCTACTAACGGCTGGTTCCTATATCATACCGTTACCGATTACGCCTCGTTTTCCCTTGAAAAACTGTCAAAAATTAACAGAGGCGTCGAAAATTTGACAGTTTTTCAGGGAAAAACGAGGCGTAATCGGTAACGGTATAATATAGGAACCAGCCATTAGTCAACTACTAACTGCCGGTTCCTATAATATACCGTTACCGATGACGCTTCGTTTTCCTTTGAAAAAACTGTCAAATTTACGACGCCTCGTTCTTAATTTTTGACAGTTTTTCAGGGGAAAACGAAGCGTCATCGGTAACGGTATATTATAGAAACCGGCCATTAGTCGTATTACAATAACAAATACGTCTACTAGTCGTATAACAATAGAAAATTGGCTGGAGAACATGTATTGTTTTTGAAGAAAGTCGTGTTAGTTACACTAATTATAACTAAAGAACGGCTGAACTGATTTGGCTGTAGCTTAAAACCAGGAGACGGACATAGGATACTTTTTATCAGATCAGGGGATTACAGAAGCTATTAAAGGGAAAAACTAAAGTTAAACTTAGTTTTCCCTTTAATAGTTTCTCCCACATCGATTTCCTCTTTAATTGCTTCTTTAACATCGATATCCTCTTTGATAGCCTTTTCCACTTTGATATCCTCATTGATTGCTAAATCCCTTCAATATCCTTTTTGAATGTTTCTGTTACTATGATACCCTTTTTGTGACAGGACAAAGTCTGTCGTGTCAACTATTAGGGTACAAAAATGAATCATATTCAAAAAGAGTTAAATCATTCGTTATTGAGTAATTGTTTTTATAGCCTAAATGAATTTTTAAATTGTATGTACTTAATCATTTAACTTCACTTTTAACATCCACTTACTTACATAAAGCTGTACGACCAGATTGTGAAAATAATTACTTGTGTTGGATTTCTAGCAAATAATAATTTTGAATCTATCTGTACACTTTTTATGAAAAGAGTTCATAAATGGCATTTTCCTCTAACTGATTCTTCCCCAAAGCTTATCTCAGCATCCCTAATTGATTAGCAGGAGATGCGATTTGTCACAGCCGCTCCGCCCACAACTCCCATATTTGCATAGCTATGTAGCTAGGTACTCGGCTCTATGTACTTTGTGAACTTATTTATTACATAGTATCTTAGGAGTAAAAGGGATATATTCGGGAGAAAATAGCTAAAGGTTTGGTCTGAATATAAATTACATATTCTATTATGGGCAAATCGGATGTATATTCCGAAAAAAATAGCTTATAGCTACATTTTCTGAATTGAATTGAAACTGCGAATGCCGAACGTATTAAAAGGTTCGAATACGATAAAAATTTACTGTTGTTGCAAATGGATTTCTTTTCTCATTGGAGGAGGCAGCCTAAAATAAATGATGAAGGGTATTTTTAGTTACCAAGTATGTAGATTAAAAAGAATTTGAAAAAATATTTAAAATGTATAAACTTATCCATACAATGAAAAGAGTCTATTATGTTAATTATAAAAAAAATATGCTTATATTAATTTGTTAGTTTGTCGTGCAACATTAAAAACTGAATAGTATTAAAAGCTTAAAAGAGGGTTTTCGTAAAAGTCTTTCATAATACATTATAAGTTTATGAGTTATAATAATAAAAGAAAGGATACATTTCCAAATTATTATTTTTGAAACAAACGAACAATATGGCTGGTTTATGGTCATTTGGAGCCAATTACCCCAGCGGTGTGGGAGACGCCATATGGACGTGTAGGGATGGGATATGTCAATAGATTTATAGTCGATGTCGATAAACTGTCAAATTGAATCAACGCTGAAAATATTTCAGGCAGTTTTTTAAATGAATATAAACTTGTATTACAATTTTTTTACACTATGTGCAACACAAGTTTGAGATTTAGATTGAGTTTTTGATGTGATTTTTTTAAATATTTTGTAAACTGTGACAAGTATTTATAAAATAATGAACAATGAACATAAAAAATGTCTACATAATAAATAGGTTACGAGCATATTATATTTATACAACAAAAGTGGTATTAACCAAGAACAATAGTCTTATCGCTAGCATCTATATATTTGCATTAATACGCAGATAAATAACAAAAATAGCTAACATTAAACGAATTTATTATAAATAGCCATGATTCTGATCTAGAAATTATAATTATTTGAATGTATCGTCAGCTTGCATCGGTTCTTTACGCGTATTTTTATTAAAGCTAAGTTATTGTTTTGCGAGCGCCGATCAAGATAGTGCGGCAATCGAATCGATTTATCGATAATGTCCTTTGGTACGTCACTAATCGAGAGTGCGGTGGTTTTATCACCCTTTATAATCGTCATTACTGGCTGAACGTTCGCTTTTTACTTTTTTTTCGTTCAAATTGAAAACGAACTTCATCAGATTAAATTATTGAGTAAATAGCCTTTTTTATCTAGATTCTATGCCATTTTGAAATAGTTATTTGTAATAGTATTATGTTCGTTTGGCTTTCTGTCAGTAACTTTTGAATATGCATAACAATATTTTGTTTTATGTTTTTCTAAAATTCTGATTACTTATTACTTCTTATTTAGTAAGAATTTGGATGCTTTTAAGAATTTGATCATTTAGGTTTAAATTATGAAAAATATATTACCTGAGTAAAATATTTAAACAATGACCTTACATATAAAAATCCATCAAAATATAAACAATTCTCAGAGTATTGCCATCTCTCACTGTGGGTTAATATAATGACAAACAGTGATCTTAAACTTTAAACAATTTTCACGTGAACTTTAAACAATGCTTTAAAGTAGCGTTTATAGGTAACTAGAAAATTAATACCATTTAAAATGTTATTTCTTAATATAAACCATTACAACCAATTTATTATTCCTGGATTGATTTAATATTTGATAAAATCATTTTACACCTAAAAATCACTTTATTCGTTACGATTGAAAACATTTTTTTTGAAGTAAGCTCCATTATTTTTACTTATATGGTTATAATATGTTGTTTGTACATTTTTATTGTAAATATGATATTACAAGCCTCGTAACGCAATTAATAAAATAATAAAAACTCGCAAGCACGTGACTTCATTGCAAACACTAACTTGAATTACAACGTACAGTCGTTTTACAATAATTTTCTATAATTAGACAAACCTACAACATTGTAACAACGATACTTTTTTACACTAGGCAGATGATTGTGAGTCATAAATCTTCGAAATAACGATGGAATTTACTCGTGACAATAAACCGACTAGAGAATTTCTCACTTCTTTTTTGGATACTTTCATAAATTCCTTTTTAGCCTTTCAAACTATTTTTAAAGTTCTTATAGTTAAATAAAATATATTTTTTTATCTTTAATCATCAATATCCACTGCTGGACATTGGCCTCCCTTTAAACGCCATTATGCCCTGCCCTCAGCTGGACGCATCCAACTTCTACCAGCAGTTGTCACTCCACCTGGCCGGAGGGCATGCTACACTATGTTTTCGAGCCGCGGTCTCCACTCAAGAACTCGTTTACCCCAACGGTTATCGGTTCTTTTGGCAAACGTGATTGGCTACTCGCGTCACAATTCGCACGTAAATCGGTCTGTCTGTACTATCTCTTCGGAGAGTATGCGCAGGAGCTTATTCCGCCTTCACCTTTCTTCCATAGGAGCTTCAGACGCACTGCTAACTACCATCCGCATCAAGTTGATATTCCATTTAACAGGACTAAGCGCTTCCAAACGTCATTCATAATGCGCACTGCTTAAATATGGAATCAGCTGCCAGCGTCTATTTTTCCATTATTTTATGACCCTAACGGCTTGAAAAAGAGAGTTAATAGGCATAAAGCTCGTCCCATCGTCGACCTCATCCTTGCCCACGCAAGCCAAGGTCAAGAGCTATACTTAATAAAAAAAATGCAATGTGTTCTTCTGATAATTTTAAAGCATTATTTTCATTAATGCTATTGATTGTTTTGGTAGTAGAGGCACGTAACACCCACCTGTTTCTGCAATACAAAAGTTTTTAATAACGTATTCTTTTAACAGATGCTTGTTGTGTCTGTTTTGCATATACTCGTACACACAATTTTACAATCCTTACTTATGTTATGAATGCGAATGTCCGTCCGTTTGCTTGTCACACTTTAACGCCTTAACTACTGCAACCGATCATCATGAAATTTCGCATAGGTAGGTACACGTTGTCTGGGTATATTTCTATTTATCGCGATGCTCGAAAAAGGCAACTAAGTTTAATTAGTGCATATGTTATGCATTTAAGATCATTCCCGACCCTTATGTAATGCAAATAAACATCTTGAATCCACACACAATGAAAAAAGGGATACTTTCATCTAGAAAAAACTCATATCCCGGGGTAATAGAAAAGTAACTTCTAGACTGATTGAAAAATATACATTATTATTTTATTTATTTATTCTTATTAATGTAAATGAAATATTACAAATCGTATTGAAATTACATAATTATTTAAAAACAGACAATAAAAAGTAGATTAAAATTATAAATTATCAATTTTACACAAAACAAATAAGCAAAGTTAATTATCTAATTATAACCGATACATAAAAAAAGTCCAATATAATAAATTGATAATATGCGAGCGCAGCCGCGGCGAAATGGTTATAATAAAGTTTCAAGGTGGTAAGTATCAGTTACTATTATTTATGTATGTTTACTAATTAATCATCAGTAATTTGCTAGGATAGGATATTGTACTAAACACCTTTTTACGGGGTAAATCTACTCCTAAAGACCAACAATATTTTTCGAATTTTGTAGATTTAAATTTTCATCTTTTATTTCAACGTAAGGTTTAACCAGTTTAATATAACTGCTAGCTTTTGCCCGCGGCTTTATTCGTGTTAAAAGTAGTTTTGTTATCCTGCGGGAACAACTGCACTACCGAGTCAACTCCTCGCCCTGTCGAAATTTTCGGGCAGTCAGTACTAAGCGCCGTTTGCTTCACCTACAGGGGAAACGTTTCAGCAAGCAAAGTGACACTTTGCTTATTCTATAATTTTAAAATTATAGAATAAGCAAAGTGACACCTCTCGTCAATGTACTAAACTATTAGTCATTGAGCAGGCTTGGAAGCTGAAACGTTTCCCCTGTAGGTGAAGCAAACGGCGCTTAGTCGTGACTGCCCGAAAATTTCGACAAGGCGAGGAGTTGACTCGGTAGTGCAGTTAGTTAGCGCGTCCCGGTATTGATGGGAAGGTTGCGGGTTCATATCCCGCCTGAGTCAAATTTTTTGGGATATATAAAAAAAAATCATGATAATTGGTTAAGCGTAGCAAACGAAACGTATTCGTAGTAGTAGTTTTGTTTGCACTCAACAATAAACAACAAAACTAGCCTATATCAGTTCACTGCTGGACACAGGCCTGCTCTAATAAGAAGGGGGATATGCCGATAATCTCCACCCTGGGCACCGGTTGGGGATCGTAGGGCACAGCTTCTCGCACCACCGACGCTGTTGCCCATCGCCAGCCAGAGAATGTAGCTAGGCTAGGGTGATCCATGCTCATACAGTGAAAAAAAAAAATAGTTGTCGCCACCCCCTTGATTTGTTACACCTACCATTCCTATTATGTGTGAAGAATTTCAGCCCCCTATCTTAAGTTCAGAATTTTAAGTAAAACGCGTAATTGAACATTATTAATTTTATAAGTAATTTAGTCAAATAAGTATACCAAGTATTTAAATGTGAACAAAATAAGGTTACAAAGCAAAAATTAGCATAATATTAGTGGCAATCTTTCAAAACTATGTTTGTTAACTTATTTTTGGATGTTTTAGCAGAAGCAATATTAAATTTGTCTATAAAACTCCTTAATAGTTTATTTTAATATATATGTACTCGTTGACGAAACTGTCCTTTACGAAAAGTAAAAAAAAGGACTCTACACACAAAATTCAAAAACAACATTCGATTGAGCACCCTCTTCTACTAAAGCCTTCTCACTGAAATTTTGCTATGTTTTTACTATGTATACATGTAACAAATTCACGGGACTTTTTTAAAATTTTGGACCACCCTCTAGTGTTAGACTGCGCTATGCCGGGATCAGCCAGCCCCCGAGACCCGTTTGTTAGTTACATGTTAAATGCAACACGGGCAAGTGAGGTTGGTTTGGGTTCCGAAGATGGAGGTTGGAACCCGCAGAGTTTGCACTCGTAAGGATAACTTTTCACTCATTTTAGTTCAATCTTTCGTAAATAAACTGATGCGATTTGTCAATAATAATGGTCGGTTGCCTGACGATAGTGCGGGCAATGAACATTTAAATGTTATTATTGACAACACGCAACATTATCTTTACAAATGTGATCTATTATTTCCCTATCTTTCTGGGGTTCCATAGTCCAATTCAAAGAATGTATATTTGTCCGTCTACTTTTAATTCAGACCTTAGATTAATTTGTTATGGATATAAAAGTGCGAAATAAACGATTGAAATTTAATATGTAATCTCAGTATACTTGAAAGAAAAAAAAGTAATTATGTTATCAAGAAACCAAAATCCGCTCATCCCGGAGACAAATCAACAAATAAAAAACTATAATTTAGTACATACTTAAAGGCACCTCAGTCCCAAGATCATCAAAAATATTTTATATCGAAACAGTATCGATATAGGAACCCTCGGCATGCGAGCGATACACACTTGAATATCGAATCTATTAACATAATAATTGCAGTTATAAACTCATTAGGTAAATAAGTAAAATATAGAAATGAGTATTTGCACGGCCACACACGCTTTTATTTAATACGCATTCGTACAGTACCTGCTGTTCCGGATATCACACTAATACTGTATACGCGAAAGTGTGTGTGTGTGTGTGTGTGTGTGTGTGTGTGTGTGTGTTTGTGTGCGTGTGTGTGTGTGTGTATGTGTGTGCGTGCGTGCGTGTGTGTGTGCGTGTGTGCGTGTGTGTGTGTGTGTGTGTGCGCGCGTGTGTGTATGTGTGTGAGTGTGTGTGTGTGTGTGTCGTGCGTGTGCATGTGCACGTGTGAGGTCATTTGTTCCTACTCAACTCCGTAGGCCTAAAGGCGGATTTGGATGAAACTTGGAATATACATATTTTCTATTTATGCCATTACCATGCGAGCGAAGCTGCGGGCGGAAACTAGTTACACATACAAGCATATGTAGAAGTTTGTAAATGAGGTGACTAGGTACTAGTAATATCTTCATTGAGTTCCTCACTTAATTACAAAATACAAATAAAACAGTATAATCAGGAGGTGGTTGCTAGTAGTTAATTCGTGACCACCAACCATAAAGTTATAGAGTTCGAGTTATGGTTAACAGTGGACCGGACATAATCAGGTGATTGTGGTTTTAACTAAATGCTTTTCTAGGTCTATTTTTAAGTAGGTTACTTTTTCTAGAGTTAGAGTTGTCGACCAGTTTTTTTTTTTTTTGTTAATTGTTGTACAAAACCACTTTTATTATGAACCTCAAGGATACAATAAATCGTATTTTTAACCCATAAAACCATAAATAAAAATCAATATTAATATGACAAAGTTATGAGGTAACAAACATAAAAAACCAACGAATAGAAAACCTCTCCTTTTTTGAGTCGGTTAAAAAACAAACCCATAATGCCCCAAAACAAAACAGATCACATAATAAACATAAAACAATTAAATTGGAGTAACATCTGGTGGTAACCGTTTTGCAGTATGGCACGTGGCCAGGTGACCGGGGTAGGGCGCCGTGACCCCATCGGTCACGGGGAAGTAGGATTATATTCTTATTGTTGGGGAATATTTCATTCACCTATCTCTACTATTCTTGAACTGTAAAATGACAAAATGTCAAAAGTGAGTATAGATTAAGTAAGAAAACATTGTTATCGGTGTCGATTCTGTTGTTCACTTTTCTAAACTTATCTTAATTTGACAGCGCTAAAGTTATAGATATCCTTGTTATTTTCACCTATAAGAAAGGGATAGTATCACTTTTAGAAATGTCAAATTAAGTTTAGTTTAGGAAAATGCACAACAGAATTGACCTCATTGTTAATAAAAACAAAGAAAAAACTGGTTTTATTGTGAACGAAACATGTAATATAACATTTTTGTAAAACAAAAAATTTGTTATGTCAAATGTTAATGTGTATTTCTTATAAAATGTTCTACGTATAGAATTGTTAATCAATGGAACTGTTATTACTTTTTTATCTTTGTAGTTAATTGGTAGGACCACTGAAATGAAAACTAGCCTATTTGTTTATCTAAGTACCTAGGTAATATGGACTTACCTTAACATCTGGTAAAAATTACAAAATTATTTCGGCACGGGATTTTAAATAAATTATTCGTTTAAAAAAAATTCAAAGTTCACACGATAACTGAGCATCAAAGTGGATGGAAGTTGTCGATCTGAGCTTTGGAATTTTAATCTTATTACTATTCGATAAAATCAAATAATATAATTAATTGGCAACAAGAAGATTACTGCATACAATGCTGTTTAACTGTTCAGTTCCTAAAATATATGTGTCCCAAAATACAAGCCTTAGTTTAAACTTAGCTTGAGACTCTTTGGTAATTTTAGAAAATGAACATAAGATTACTGCATACAATGCTGTTTAACTGTTCAGTTCCTAAAATATATGTATGTATATTATACATACATATGTAACTGTTCAGTTCCTAAAATATATGTATGTATATTATACATACATATATTTTAGGAACTGAACAGTTAAACAGCATTGTATGCAGTAATCTTATGTTCATTTTCTAAAATTACCAAAGAGTCTCAAGCTAAGTTTAAACTAAGGCTTGTATTTTGGGACTTATACAATGTAGGATATCCCATGCATGCTAACAGTAATTAGTTTTAGAGCCTTTTTTAATGATTACAGGAGTTACATTAATAAATAAACCGATTCAAAATAAAGTAAAGCATTTTTTATATATTTCATTTTACTTATCTTCCTAGTTCCTACCAACATGCAGCGCGACTATTGTGTTCGACTGTACTCAATATTTTTTGGAGTTGCTGGGAAATAAATTAGTAGTTATTTTATTGCATAATATTTCTTGGAGCTGATGGAAATCAATGTATGGAATTTATAATTTTGAGAACAATGGTTTTGGAGTTGCTGGGAGCAAGCCATTAGTTTTACCTGATACGTACAAATTAACATTGGTAAATTTAAAATTCGCTGTTTTGCCATACGCTGTGTGATTACTTTAGGTTAGGCTACGTACGCACCGACAGTGGCTTACTTAGTGCTCTAGGCTTAGCGAGTAAAACCGTAGTTTCCTCGTGATAAGTCACTTGGAGATGGCTTGTTTTAATGACAAGCAAACCATCTCCTAGTGCAGCTACCGTATATCCTAGCAAGATACCAGTTACTAGGCTCTAGGCGTTGAGCAAGCCTCCTGTCAGTGCGTGCCTACGTAGCCATAAGATAAAGGCCCAAACTAAGCAGAGCTTGTATTATGCGAACCATATGGCTGATTTATAGTGATAGACAAATAGATAGGTTTACAAATTCTTTATTGTATACCTTAAAAAATTTATCGGTTTGCACGAAAATTTACAATGAAAAAAGGTACAATGGGCGGTCTTATCGCTAAAAGTGATAAACTACATAAATATAAATATTTTTTAAAACATACATATTAAATAAGTATACATCGAAAACACCGAGACTCGACAAAAATATCTGTGGATTATGAAAACATGTTCTGCGGCGGGAATCGAACCCACAACCTGCGTCTCATTCGGACCTTCACTCATAGCGCCACAGAGGTCATCAATAATTTGCAGTAAGTTTTTTAACAGTATATGCTTGCCTTAAGGTTACGATACAGGTCAAACCGAGAGCGAGAGGGATCTCGCTCGCAAAATTCAACATTTTAGAAGATATAAAATCACTGAATGTAGTTATGCTAAATAGCAAACCTTCACGGCCTAGAAAATAACAATTAAAGGCTCAGCAAGAATATCATGTTGAACCCAACACGTTTTCTTACCAAAAAATTTGTACCAAAATTGATCACATTGGTACAAGTTTTTTGGTAAGAAAACGTGATAGAATCAAAATTATATTATTGCTGAACGTTTTAATTATTATTATCTAGAATGTGAAGATTTGCTATTTTGCATCAATATAGTCAGTGATTTTATATCTTCAAAAATGTTGAATAGTGCGAGCGAGAGGGAGGTTTGACATGTATAGTCGCCTTAAGCAGCCTTGATAACGTGACAAAAGTAGGCACACGCAACAGCCGCTTCAAGTATGCCCGTCAGAAACACTCACATGGGCTGTGGGGTAGAGACAAATTATAAGGGTAATTTTTGGTGATACCTATTTTACTTTATTTAAAAAGACTGGGAAACTATAGCGTCTGATGGATCGAAGTGGCTGGAAAAAATGGGGGGAGGCCTTTACTAATGGGATTGAAAGTCAACCCTGTTTGTCGTGGAAATCTTTGGAAGAAGCCTATGTTTCTACAATCGATGTTTGATTCCAGAATAAGAAATTTTGTATCTTTTTCATCTTCAGAGATTTTCTAGAATACTGGCAAGTTTTTAGTTCTTTAATTATAATGAGCTTGAGTACAAACTAATTAAAATTCAAACCAAAAAAAGAGGTCTTAATTCAAATCGAACTTTACGGTTTTAGTAGTTAAGTGCCGATACCGAATTACCATACATACATAAATCGAGTGTTACTTACCCACAAGTTACCACCAACTCTCAAAGTAAACAAATCGATAAAATTTCTCGACGACGGCTACAAATCACTCCAAAGGAAGATGTCTCAATAACAAGGTAATTTTACGGATCGTTAGAAAAGGCCGGCTATATACTTGAGCCTAAGAATCAATAGGTTAGAATGAGATGACAGTATTTTCGCTGCTCGCATTAATTAAGGAGCAAAGAGGTTCTAAATCATTGGCTGTCAACGCTCACCATGGGAAACCGAAGAGTTATAAGATCCTTTATTCTATTTAAAATTACGATTTTGTAAATGTTTCGGATGATTTGAATTTGGAATTATTTGAGTTCACCGCTTATTGGTCTCCAGTGTGTTGGATAAATATTTGAACGAGCTATTTGAAATTGGAATTGGATTTCTGGAATACCCGTTTGTAGAAATTTGAACTAAAATTCAAAACTTTTAAGATATTCTAAATTCATTGAATTCAACAGCTAAAAACATGATTGTTTTAGACAGAATATTCTTTATAGCACAAAATTAAATGTATAGCAGAATATTCAATTTTAAGCAGGAAATACATTAAAATTTGTACCCACTTATATGAAATATGAAAGAAAAATTACTTATAACCAACTTATTACCTACATAATAATCATTCCTTTTTTTTATTTACGACTAAAAATAATCATACCTACATAATTTACATTTGCAATTACAATAAATAAATAAATAATAAATAATGCGGAACGTAATCACACAGCATCACGTAGCCCCAAACTAAGCAGAGCTTGTATTATGGGAACCACATGATTGAATACATATCCACAGAGGACGTCATAAAAATATTAACATTAAATCACAAGACAAATACTTACATAAAATAAAATTTAAATACATATGTTAATATGTTAAATACATATGTTACATATGTATGTAATACGACGTTAAATTAAATTAAATTAATTAGATTAAAATTGACTCCTTAAGCTGAGGACAGCGCAATGGCGCTCATTGTGGGAGGCCTAATAATGTCCAACAGTGGACTGCTATGCTGCTGATGATGATGATTATGATTAGTATGGGGGGTGCACTTCTTATGCATGTGTAATTCAACCTTTAAAAGTGTTTTTCGAATAATAAATAAGTTATTTTTTTAAATAAATTAAGAACATACATAGGCCAGGTATTTTTCTTCATTGCTTGGGTAGGTACTTACATAATAATTGTTTATTTCTTCATTATCTTTCATTTATTATCCATGAAGGTTTTGATTATCATAATCTTTAGGTATATTTCTTAATTTTCATAATTATTGTTAGGCAAGCTATTCACACTATTTGATTCTAAGCACTCGTGAAAACCTGTAATTGGTTTTCTAATTTTATAAGGGTATACCTATACCATTTTGTTATAGTTGTTGGTTTTTCTTTATAAATAAACAGAAAAATACAAATGTTCGAATTTAATATCGTAAAAAAGCTAAAAAAAGCTTGTTTTTCTGTTTTTTAATTTATGTTACCCTGTCACCATCGCCACAATATAGTTTTGAATAACTAAATAAGATCGGTTTTTGCGTAAAAAAAATATTATTTAATTCATTTTATATTCATATTAAATTCAATATTCATAACCAATTAAAAACGTTCCATTTTAGCCATCATCCACACCAACTGTCAGGCAGTTGCGTGAAACGGAACGCCAGCTAATCGCTGATTGGCTCACTTGATACCCGTATGTCACGGAGTGTTGATTAGAATGTTTGTTATTCTAATTTTAAACATGTCTAAGTACTTATTATTATAAAAAAATTGGGCTGTGCTGAATGTTTGGACATGCTTCTGACTATCTTACCAATTTAAAATAATAAAAACATTAATGAGTATTACAGTCATGCGCAGAACATGGCAACATACCTCAAGTTGTGATAAGTTTGTCTTTTTGTTTTCCAAGTCGGCGTGACTTGTTGGGTCTACCGGTCAACGTAGACTGTTTACATGGCGACAGTAATTTTATAGGTTTCTTTGAAAATATATTACTTTGCCTATAATGAAACGTAATTAAGTAATTTAAGTACTTTGTAGGCTATTTAAATGATATTTATGTTGTAAATAATATTTTTAAGAAGATACCTACTTAAAATTCGTCATAATTCAGTTGTGAAAAAATTGAGAACAAATTAATAAAATAAGCAGGTAAATAAAAAAACATTATTTTACTAGTGAAAGTGTTTGTATTATTAGACATACATTCGGACAAACTCTTGTATTACGTGACGGATGTAGGCGTTTAGAAGGACAGTAACAAAATTTTGTTTGTAGGATGGTGATTTTTCAACTATAGCAACTATAGTAATTATAGACGCCTTGAAGTTTGATATTAAATACAAAAATGTGTGAATTAATACATAATGTTTGAACTGTGGCTGATTTAATGAATATACTTTCTGATCAAAATTGACAAAAAAAAATTTTCCTTTAAAGTTTAAATTTTAATGCGAATAAGTACCGTGCCTCCAATGCCGAAAATAGCCGGGTACTTGAAGATTATACGAATAAATTTTAAACACAGTGAACCGAAATCTTCTGCATCTGAAGCGACAAATTGTCTTTTCGTTAAGTATGTTACATTACATACAAAATTTATTTCAGGTATTTGTTTCTATTATTAATTTCACATATTTATTTATTATATTTTATGCAACCTATTTGTTTCTATTATTTATTTCATATATTTATTTATTATATTTTATACTAAATTAACTAATTATAATAACTATTTTACAATTAAATATACTTCAAGTATTCGCCGCCATATAACCTCGCGCGAAACACACGGTGTGAAATCAGCATTGTGATAAGCTAACGACCGCGCCCGGCTCCGCTCGTATCAATTACACCGCGACGCAATCTGCGCCGTTTAAATTGGAACTGAACGGACATTTTTTAATTAATCGCTTTTAGTCCATTGGCTTTTGACATCGATATTTGGAGCAGTTTTAGACATCTTTTTGGTTTTAGAAGACGCTAAAGTCTATCTGTTCTTTTATGGCACTGAATACTGGACTCTAAAAGCAAAGACCGGAGACGCATTGATGCGTTCGAGATGTGGTGCTGGAGACGCATGCATCGCATCCCCTGGACAGCTCGTAGAACAAACGTGTTCATACCTACTCAAGGAACTCAAAATAACCACTAGGCTATCTTCTATCTGCCCCAAACGAGTCCTTGAGTATTTTGGTCATACATCCTGAAGAAACTTGTAATCGAGGGCAAAATTGAGGGAAAGAGACCGAGGGGACGTAGTATGAACTGCGTTGCTTTGCGCTGACAACAGATCTCAGTAGCGTAACATCGTCCGTCAAAAATTATTCCAGGGAAGTGGTCCCGACCCTCAGCATTGAGGAAACCGACTCGAGGAGAAAAGTCTATCTGCTTTATTTTAAATTTCCGACTTTTCCAAAAAACTTATTTTATACAAACCTTATCCTGACAAATAATGAACACAAGTAAAAATAGGTCGAGCTATTCTTCTGTGATAATTTTTCATTTATGCGGTAACGTTATAGATAAATTTGCAATAACTATATAAAAAATATACCAATAAGACAAAAAAAAAATATGTATTATTAATTGTCTTATTTCAAAGTGTACCTCACTCTAAGTGGATATAACTTGCTGTCAAAATGATGTAAAGGCATCACGCCTAACCCGCAGGTGATGAAATTCAATCTAAATTGAATAATATTTTACTTGGCCGCTCAAATGAAGCATAAAACAAACTTTAAAAGAGTCTGGAAGTACAAGGACTATCGGGTGTGGAGATCTCTTGTGTTTGACACACGGGTGAAAAGGTTGGCGAGTTATTCAGCGAGCTTGCTGGGCTTATGTAAACTGTTAACCCGAAATATATATATTTTAAAGTATACTTGGAATGATATGGGATAATTTTAACTGAAGATAACTTAAAATTTACCTACTTCCTACTTCCTATCAATATATTAAAAAAGCGAATTATTGTAAAAAAAGACGTGAATTTTTTTATTCCTCTTACACACCATAATTATTAAATGAATTGGGTTGAAATTTTGCACGCAACTTTATATAAGGGTATCTATATAAAATATATATGCGAGTAAAGTTGCTGGAGGAAGCTTGTCTATTAATATGAAAATATTTTATTTAAGTAGGATAAATAATGATCAAGGTTTTTTACAGGTTTTTTTGCCCTAGTCCTAAAAAATAAACTTTATAATATTAAATTTTTCTTCTATGGTTCATTTGGCCCGCTGGATTAAGAAGATTTATTATAAGTAATGCTGGACACTACATACATCCTAATAATGCTCATACATCATCATGTAGCCCCAAACTAAGCAGCGTGTATTACGGGAATACGATGGATTTATTATAGAAAAGGCTTTTAGGTATAAAGATTTGACGATATACCAGTTGAATGGTTAATTTGAAATAGATGGCACATCATCATAATTTTCGGCTTTTCAAAACCCATTACTGGCCTCCTACCATTAAACGATTTTATGTTTTTTTGCATCCAGGTCTCCAAGTTTTTCCAGTAAAACGATTATATCGTCTATCCACCTGGCTATAGATGCTTAATTGTTTTTCAAACTAAACGTTCGTGCGTCTCAACCAGAGGCGCGAAATGGAAATGAGTTTTGGCGTGGCCACCTCATAAATCAGAAAGACCAGTGTAGCTCAATTAAAACCACCACCTATCTGATGCACTCCTGGTACCCAAGACCCTTTTGGCTCTTTTTGTCAACCGTTTGTGTATTTATGGCAGCACTTGTGTTATTATACCTTTACAAAGCGCTCATGGCGTGGCTTACTTCTGTGTTCTTAGCAGATCACCTTGGTTGAGAAACACTCCGCCCGGTCACTACTTGGATGGACCGTTTAGTGGAATTGAGATCAGATTTCAAATTCTTTAGTAAAATAAAAATAGAAAATAGTTTAATAGTTTTAGAAACTTCCATACAAAAATATAGTTAACGCAAACTTTGTGGTATGTTTATCTCAATCAAGCCACTGAGCGCTTCAAAAGGCACGTAAAGATGTTGGCCTCGGCATTTTAAGTCGTCAAGTCATAGCGGAGGCCTTCGGGTGGCCTAAAAACTCCGATACCGGAGTCCGCCACTAGCTCATACGAAGAAGAAAAAGTACATCTTTTTTTCAGCTTAGTCCACTGCCTAGACATAAGCCTTTCTCTATTGGTAGGGGATCCTTTTTGTCCTAAAATCTTTGAATTAGTCAATTCTAATGCCTAGACATAGGTAGAGGTATATTGGTATGGGCTTGCTATAATGATTAAGTATGCTTGGCAGGTGGTTTGAGCATTTTCACATTTACCCAGAAGTGGGTGAAGTCAGGCTACTAATGATAATGGTAAGCTTAAACTACTGAAAGATTGAGCTTAAATTTTGTATATTATAAAGTTCTAGATCAGGAATGAGAAGGGTACTTTTTATTCGGGCACTGGCGACCGAAACCGCGGGCAGACGCTTGTTGTCTATACATTTGAAACAACGGGAATAAAGAATTTGCAATAAAATTTGCCGCTCTAGTGATGGGCATTAGAAACTCGACTATCGATAGTTATATTAACTGCGATACGGTAACGATTATTGCAACTTTCAGTCGTAAAATTCGATAACTATTCGAATACTTGCGCGTGCGCTCAATTACAAGCGGAATCGATTAAACGGTAATCTATAATGACCCGTGAGAATGCGAGCTGTGAATTTTATATTCGGAAAATGACTCGATTATTTTTTGAATTAAAATATTTCTATAATAAAAATATCGTTTTGGGTTGTCTTGATTTTTTCTCGTTGATTGATGAAGATGATTAAATAAATAAATAATAAATAATGCTGAACACTAACAAACAGCATCATATAGCCTTAAACTAAGAAGAGCTTGTACTATGGGAACCACATGACTCATACCTACATTTTTATTGTAAATTCCCACATAACATATATATACAAAACACCCTGACCAGAGACAAATATTTGCGTATCATACATACGTCGTTCGTACATTCGTTTCACTGCGGGAAACGAACCCGCGACCTTCTGATCTCAAGCAAGCTTTCGCCCACGCGCCAATGCGGGCCTTAATAATTATAGAAATACATAAATCTTATAATTGAATTTATGTAGGTATTTTTTTTATTGAATGTCAGAACCACCATGGTTGATTTTATATCATAGTGATAATTATTTATTTATATACTTGGTTCTAACAACAAAAATACCAGCCTATTCAGTTCACTACTGGATATAAGCCTACCCTATAAGAACAGGGTAGTGCCCACTCTCAGCATGCGCAGGGCACAATTCTCTCACTGCCGCGCCGACGCGACGCTGCAATGATGCCCGTCGGTGGCCAGGGGATTGAGCTATGCCAGTGTTAGGCTGCGCTATGCTACAATCAGCCGGCCGACAGAGCTCCGTTTATTATAGAGCAGGGTACATCACGGGCAGGTGAGGTTGGCTTGGATTCCGAAGATGGAGGTTGGAACCCCTCTTACCCTTATTAATATTTATTTATTTACTTGGTCCTTACAGTCATACTCATTTTGTAAAGCATGATAAAATGCTCCATAATAAAGGTATTAAACCATAAAATAATGTCATAGTTAATAATGATTGTAGTCATTAAATGTCCTGAAATTACATAATTTGACGTTATTGACAAACGATTGCATAATAAGCAGTAAAATACATACTTAATTATAAAATAATTACGCATAAAAATGCAAACATGTAGGTATCATTAACATGCCTAGCCAAGGAAGATTGGAGGTAAGCTTAGTACGATAAAAACGTAGGTTTTTTTTTAATCTAAAAAGAGATATACTAGCTCCCACCTAAGGCTTCGATCGCATTGTACCAGTGTAAAAAGTTGTGCCTTCCAGGTCCCAAACTATGTATAATTTATACCAAGTTTCATCAAAATTGGGAACAAACCTACTAACATTAAGCAAACACAAACTTGGGATTTAAAATATTACTGTTATGAAGCTGGCATTTTTTTACATAAACCCAAATGACGTTATAATTATATAATAATTTATCAGCAAAAAAACAAAAATGTTGTTAAATGTGATGTCTGTTATAAAATTTATTCAAGCCGAGTTTCTTTCCAATTATTCTGTTTGGTAGCATTACGAATTAGTGTAAATTGAAAAAATATTACGATTCAAACTTTTCCTTAGGGTTCCTCCTACTGAGTAAATAATTTTTAATTTTGCATATAATTTGTATTTTGACTAAATTCTGCTCAGCAGTTTTCTGGTTCATCAACAAACATTCTCGCATTTATATCAGTACTAGCAACGCCCCGGAGGTACAGTCGCCAACATAAATAACCTCCAGCGCCGTATGAAGATGTCAAGCGTTTAATGAAACGTCAAAATATCCTGCTCATTGATTGCTCGTGAGCGCGTCGTAAAACGCTCTCGGGTACGCACTTAAATCTTGTGTTGATTGTACTTGTTTGTTTATAGCGAATATAGTGGCGTAGTGTGTAGATGGTGTGAATGCGGGTTTAGATCCCGGTATGGCATTTTTTTTGTAGTATCAAGTGAAGCGCTCGTCGCGTGGCATACTACGATGTGTCTAGCAAATCATCTTGGTTAAGCAACACTCCGGGTGGACACTTCTTGGATGGGTGACCGTTTGGTGGCATTTAGAGCTCTTCCGTGCTTCGGCACGTTCAGATTTTGGTTTCAGCTTTTTCAGTCGTTAAGCCATCTGAGCGCTTCCGTGTTTTGGAAGACACTTTTAGTAGTAGTGATTTTTAGTAGTAGTAGAGTTCTTTGTGGAGAGCTCGTCCGGGGAAGTACTGCCACCGTGCCTATTTCTGCTGTAAAGCAGCTGTGCTGTGTTTCGGTTTGAAGGGTGTGGGTGCCGATGAAATTACAGGTACAAGAGGCTTATCATCTTCATGCCTCAAGTTGATGGACGCAGGGCGTTGCATCGTATAGCACGTTCCGAAAAACGAGATTTATGTTGCAATGCTTTGTGATGTGGTTACCACTCAACATCAGATGGGCCATGTGCTTGTTACATCTTCAAGTATCATAAAAAAAGACACGATAAGATGTTAGTCTTGGCTTTTTCAGTCATTAAGCCATGTTGGAGGCCTTCGGGCGGCCTAAAAACTTCGACACCAGAGCTAGCCACTAGTACATATGAAGAAGGAAGGTAGTATAAAGCTATATGTTTTTGAGTTAGGGTTGTGTTGATACTTATCTACTTCATTTGAAAACAAATAGTATTCTTAGCTAAAGTAGCGGAAAATTAAAACTACATGTTTTACACATATTTATTACTATTTGAAAATGGAACTAGGGAATAAAAATACCAAACTTCTGTTTTCTAATTGAGTAAACAAACCGGTTCTTGATATTATGTTACTTAGAAAAATATAATATAAGACGCATTGCTAATTGTTAATGAACACAGTTTACCATGGATTAATGTGGAAAGTATTAATCATAATTTATAATAAAGTATTGTATCTTAGGTCACACATAAAAATATGGAACGTGCTCTACATTGCAACACCCATGAAGGTTTTAAACCGTATGTGCCTGTTATATAACCGGCACACACCCTTCAAACCGAAACACAGCAATGCTGGTTCTCGGCAGATACATGAATAGAGGTAGTACTTTTCCGGACGAGCCTTTCACAAAGACCTCCACTGCTACTAAACACTACTCGCAACGTATAGTGGGGTGTAAGGGATTCTAACCTCCATTTTCAGAATCCAAGCCAACCTCACCTGCCCGTTTGGCACCATGCTGTATAACAAACGGGGCTCTGGCGGCCTGCTGAAAGGGGCATAGCGCAGCCTAACACCAGCCTGATAAATTCACTGACCACCGAAGAAACGAGCAGCGTCACCGGTACGAAAATCTGTAACATGCGATCCCTAACCCGCATAGCCAGCGGATTATGGGCATCATCCCCCTTTATTAGGGGAGACTCATGTCCAGCAGTAGACTGATCTAAGCTTGGTGTGGTGTGTGGTGGTTGAATCGTTTGCTGACTCTAACTTTAGAATGACAAAGATCCGTTTTGGCGATTATATTTTGTTGCCTAACTTAAAGTTGCGAAACAAAGTTTTATGAATAAAAAAGCGTAAAAATCAACATCTTGTTCCGGTACAAGTTAGCTTTCAATTCATTTTAATTGCAGCCGGTTATTGAGTTACTACCAGCCCGGTGTTCAAATTACTAATTACAAGTTATTGAAGTACTGGTAACCGCAAGCAGAAGCGTTCGTGGCAAAGCTTACTTAGGTTTCCTTGTTCTTATGGGCCTAATTGTCAGGAATAGAGATAATCGTCTCTTTAGATATATATCGCAAGATCTGTTAAATTTACATACAGTTTTGACAGGTCTCGTGATATAATATCTGTATAATCTACAAATGATATGTAATAATTAGGTCTATTCACAAGATTCAGGGCCCTGACCAGAGTTGGCCACTTGATCACAAAGAGGAAGAAGGAAGGAACCGGATGTTAGGAACCGGATGTTACAATCTAACTGGTTACTCCTTGGATCATGACCTATGATATGAAAGGTCACTCCTTGATATATGTCTGCTTTTGTGCTTTGGATGGTACGACAGATTTTTTTATAAGATTTTTGTAGATTGCATTACATATTTACCTACCTAGGTATTCATTATAATTAATAGCGTGATTTGAATAAGTAATTTATTTTGTATTGTTTGTTTAATACTAATAATAATGGTTCAAGGAAATCCAAAGGAACGAAAAAAAAATTTTTTTTAAATTGGTTTACAAATCAACTTTAGGTGTTACGAAGTTCACCGTATAACAATACAACAAGTCATAACAAATATAGTACCAACGTTAATAAAACTTGTGCGCATGATTGTATCAACAACATTTTTAATTTTGTAGTACATGATAATTGCGTAAAGTCCTTAGTTTTTATTCATTTTTACCACCTGTCTGTAATGAGGTCCTTCACCACTATTTAATTTTAAAGTGATTAATATTCATGAAACCGTTTAAGTGTTCAAAATATATTTTATCATGTACGTACTTATAAAGATTACATAATATCATTATTACAAAAACAATAATTAGGTTATTTTCTTTACTTCACTGCTGGACATATCCCTCCCCTATTAAAAAGGAGGATATGCCCATAATCCCCAAGCTGGGCATGCGGGTTGGGGCTCACAGGTCATAGCTTCTCGTAACACCGACGCTGCTGTCCATCGGCGGTCAAGGAATTTAGCTGTGTTAGTGTTATGCTGCGCTAGGCTGTATCAGCCGGCCGCTAGATCTCCGTTTGTTAGTTAGCAGGGTGCACTATGAACCAGCGAGGAAGTAAAAATATATTGACACAATGATATGATAATCGTCTCTATGATAAAAAAAAAAATATTTATAAAGAGTTCATCAAAGTTTTAATTAAAATGTTACTAGACATAAAATTAATTCACAATAGTGTTGGACAATTGAATCGACCATTAATAACATCGGCCGATGTTCCCAAACGTGTATGAATCGATTATTGACAAAGTGTGATAATTATACCTGCCCTATTGTTTTACAGCGGATCGTACATGTGAGTAATACTATGATACTGAGTCATTTAGGTATGAACGGCGAGACCAATATGAACAATAGTATTTCTTATAGCGTACCCTAGTAGAGGAGACCCATGACCAGTAGTGGATTATTTTAGGTTGTTGAGGCTGATATTTTTTCATAAAATTGATGATCAAAAATAACGGCTTTAACATGACGCAAATATTCTGATCACTAAAGAAAAAAGTCTGTACCTACACAATATTTGCCTAGATGGTCATTTAACACCCATATTTTTATTCATAGCCATGAGACAATTCACAATAAACAATACAGCCTTACTTAACCATTCATAATTTACTCAACTAAATTATGAAATAATTGGTTAGTTTATTATTGTTATTATTATATTTTATTGGTTATATTACTAAAAAACTTCCAAACTATAGGATACTATGATAAAGGTAGATTTAGCACTCTCTTTGTTAAAAGTTGCCTGCTATCATTAGAATTAACTAAAATTCATTCTATATTTATGTTTTTTACTCCATGTATCATTTTTTAGTGTTGTCTCGATAAAATTTGCATACAATCGATTATCGATTGCTTCAAAATAGCTAAGTAATTTTTTTACGTTGTTTTATAAAATTAGTAAGTGGACATTGTTTATTCCGTCAGTAATTAGCTATATCATCTGTCAGTTAGAATTGGTTGCTAGTTAAGGTTAATTAGTTCATTCTTGACCTTGTGGCGTCGGGCGACTAGCTAAAGTAGAGCAAGTTTGATTCTAGACGCGAGATATTTTAAAATTTAGTTAAAGTCGACGTTTTATGTCGTTTTTTTTAAATATATGGGATAGGTTTGCGTTAGTATAAGGGTTCTTTGAGATATGGAACCTTAGATATGGTAATAAGCTAATAAATAACATGAGATTTATAAAATAGGTTGGTACTCTTTAGAACTTGGTACCGCTACGCTATAATCTTTATTATCATAATAAACATGGTTATAGTAAATCTGCATAAATATTCTTAGCGTATCTATGACCTAGAAATTATATTCTTTCCAGTAATCAATTGATAATCTGTACAGTTATGACTAAACAATTACTGTTAGAAAATTACGAGAAAAATGCACCAGCCATTTTCACTTTCCAACCGTCTCGGTTAGTTGTAATAGGCTCATTAAATACGTTTATTTGGTGCATAGTATTTTAATGACGGGCGAGTAGATCGTTTTCGCATTTTTCATGTTTAAAATGTTTCGCGATTTTGTAATTGATACGTTTGCAATTATAGATAATGGTTGTGTAACATCACTAATTTGTTTAGTTGTGAATTTAATAGTATTTTTCTATAGCAATAGGATATTACTCTTCTGTTTTATTTTATATCATTTTCATATTTTATTTTATTTTCATATATAAAATAAAATTAAAAGGTTAATTAAAAGGTTAATTTTATTTTCACATTTTATTTTATTTATGACGAGTTGACCCACCCGCATCTTCGTTTGCGTGTACTTAATTACGTTTTTTACGAACCTTAATAAGTATGTACGGAAAAATAGGCAGGCACCTACCAGTGAGAGTCCCTGATAAGGGGCGTTCTATTTTTAAATGAGGTATTTGACAGATCAGACAGTGTTACCTGAAAATTTCATGTAAATTCGCCAAATAATGACTTTCAAATGTAAATTTTTGATACATTTACATTATTACAATTATCGTAGTGATCATGCATCATTGAATCTGAAACTGTTGTTATGATCAAAATTTTTAGGTATTCAGGAGGATCTTCGTTTGTAGAAGGTGGGTTTGATAGCATCTACGTCGAAATGATAGCTATTAAAAATAACTGTTTTATAGTAGAAAAAAGTATTTAATTTCGAGGACGTGATAATACTATAAATGCGAAAGTCAGTATATTTATTTATTCGTTTTTTTGTTTGTTACACTTTCAAGCAACTACTCAACCGTCATGAAATTTCACATACCTACGCTGTCAGGGGAACAAATAAAGATTCTGGTATCATTCATCCAGAAAAAAGTTCCTGATGTATACAAAAATAAGTTTAACGTAAGTGAAGTCATGAGTGGCAGCTTATACTTATAAAAGAAGAGTGAGTCAGAAACCCAGATTACGAAAAAAAATAAAAAAAACATGCAGTTCAAATCAGTGTTGGACCACAATTTTATGGTACACATTATTGTGTTACTACCCACAAAGCACATCCGTATTTTTTAATTAGTTTTCCATTGTCAACCAGAAACCTCAGCCGGCAACAATTAAAACCGTCAACCAAAGCAATGCGTCTTCCGATACGCAAGATTTAAAACCTTAAAATTCCCTCAATTAAACAACGGGAGCCGAGAGATAAAATTAAAACTTAATTAAAACTCCATAACGAGCTAAAAACAATAAAAACCAACAATAAACACAGATTAAAATAAAGAAACAAAAGAGTAATAAAATAAACAAAAGAGTAAATAAAATAAAGGTGACAACCTGTAAAGGTAAGGCGTAAAAACGTTTTGTCACCGCAAGTCGTGAGTTGGTCTGATTTTGTTTTGCTTTTAGTGTTTAAGGTTGTAGTGTGGAAGGCTGTCGATGAAAATTTTATCGAATTCTAATGATGTGCACTTTCTTACCTACTTTTTATTATTATATTGAATATAAAAAAAAAACAACGAATTAAATAATAACAAATGCCTATTAAAATTGTAAAACGTAAGAATGCATAGTTCATGAGAGTAAAAATATTATTTAAGTCAGATATTTTTTTATAGCTTGCCTTCAATTACAATAACAACACCATCCTATTCTGTCCATTGTTGGACATAGGTCTCAAGTATGAGAAGGAATTGCGTACTATCTCCACGCTGGGCATGCGGGTTGAGGATCGTAGGGTATATAGCTTCTCGCACCAGCTATGCTGGTGTAAGACTGCGCTGTGCCGCATTCAGCCGGCCACCAGATCCCCATTTATTATACAGCAGGGCCACGATCAGGTGAGGTTGGCTTGGATTCCGAAGATGGAGTTTGGAACCCCTTACGTGCATGAAGTCTGACTAAAAAGCATTAAAAAATTAATGTAATTTCAATAAACTGGTAGGGTTGTTCAATTTCCGTTATCAGTGACACCGTCGAAAGGCTACCTGTTAAATATGGGATCCGAACCCACTTTGTGTCATAGAGTTAAGAAGTTTTAGAAGATGCAAAACAATTTGTTTTGATAGTGCTATGATGAGTTTGACCTTTCCAATATTAGATGAGATGAGATGAGATGGCAGTCAAACGAAGCTAGTCACATGACATTAATATTATAAATCTAGGTTTCAGTAGTCTGTGTAGTACCCAGATATAAAGTACATAGACTATTTATTTATTATTTATAGACACACACACACACACACACACACACACACACACACACACACACACACACACACACACACACACACACACACACACACACACACACACACACACACACATAATATTAGTGTGACTTCTGCGTCTCAGGCACTCACTTGCCCACTGCGCCATAGAGGTAGTCGACTTCAAACAATAGAGCATGTTCCAGATAGTTGTAATTCAGCGTCCCAACAGAGATGACATTACTTGTTGCCATTCATCTAGACGCAAGACGTAATCCAAATTTTGCTATTATACTATATATATATATATATATATTGTTTTACTATTATAGTCTTTTCTGCGTCTTTTATGACTCTACACCAACGTCTTACTCATCGTGCTCTCATAAATTGCCGCTCATTTGAATGCGAGCGATTGTGATCGACGGCCGGCGCAGGCGCAGGGAGTTATGGCCGCGGCCCAGCGACCCGTGATGGGTCGTGTTTGGAGATCGCATTTAGATTTGTGACATTACTTTGTGTTCACACTTGCACACCACTGACTTGGTCGTGCACCAATGGAATTTTCATTTAGAATTTCATTTTTTTTGTGCTCTAAAGGTGTAAGGAAACCCGCGGCTTAGTCAGCTCTTTTTATCGTGCTAAATGACTTCGTATTGACCTTGGTTACAAAGACCTCTGTGCTGTATGGTGCGAGTTTGACAACTCGCTCGCGACTCGGCGACAAAATGGCGGATTTGGTTGAATTAAGTTGAATTTTAGTAAATAGGAAAACGTGTTATTTACTTAAGACCTTATCATTATCATCATAATCAGCATCATCATCATCATTGGCCTGTAGCAGTCCACTGCTAGACATAGGCCTCATATAATGAGTGTCATTGCGCCTGTCCTGAGCTTGAGCTCAGGACAGGCTGAAAAAGGCGGCTGGTAGAAGGCTGCTGCCAACATCCAGCATTCAGCTTCTACCAACCCTTTAGCAAATCGTCACTAAACCAGGTCACGTCGGAGAGCCCCACACTCCTTAAGTGGAGACGGAGAGTGGAACTCCTTTACCCCAACGGTAATCGGTTCTTCGGAAGATATGGCCAGTCCACTGGTACTTCAGCTTGCTAATTCTCTTGAGAAATATTTAAGACGTACTAATAAAATTCCCAGTAATTCCAGAGAAACCCAAAAAAAAATTATTTTTCATTTTTTCACGTTGCATTTCAAAGCTGAATTGGTCCAAAAATCGTCCGATATCGCTCGACTATAATTGCCCGTCTATAGTAATTTTACGACAGCTACCAGTAATTATGTTAGAAAGCATGCATGACTGTACTTGGGAGAAAACAACGTATTGTACAGATATGGCAGACAATTATACAAATATGTGACGAGTGTGACGTATCAAATCTAATACATCTTGAGTTTGAATGTTATCCCGAAAGGGGGTGATTTGGTCATTCATAAGTTGTGACTACCATCGTTAAAAATACGTGATTCAAAACTTTTCACCAAATACATTACCTTATCTTCATGTTATTATTATAAAACATAGTGAGTAATCATCATCATCAGCATATAAACAGTCAATATCTACTTGCGGATCTATTTATGTCAGTGTTTGAAAAAGCTCAAAGTTGCGTAAATTGCATGTAAATAAAGAACATAATTGCTTCGTGGATGTTTCAATTTCCTCTAGCATGTTTTAAAATGCACTTCGATTCTCTCCGACGCGCGCCGGTAGTTGTGAATCGTACATTACAATACGACAAGTTGAAATATTCATTATCCTAATCCTTCCTAATCCTAATAATAATATTATAAATGCGAAAGTCTGTGTGAATATTTGTTACCACGTAACCACTAAACCAATTTAGATGAAATATGGTATGTAGATAGTTTTGGTGCCAGAATAACACATAGACTATCAAATTTTGAAAAATTAACCCCTAAGGTGGTAAACTGGGGTGGCAAAGTTTCTATGGGGAACAAGAAAAATATTTACCAATCAACTTGAAATTTTGCACAGACTCTCTACAGAAAATAAATGAACACGTGTTACAGGATTTTTCGCAATTCAACAGAATTACAGGCACATGAGGCTTAGCACCGTCATGCCTCAAGTTGGTAGACGCAAGATATTGTATTGTAGGGTACGTTCTAATCACGACTTACGAAGCAATACTTTTGTTATAAATAATGGTTACCACTTACAAACAATGTAATAGTTATTAAGAACAATGACGTTAAAAAAAAATAAGCCAAGCAGAGTTTCTTACCAATTCTTCTCTGTTTGGTCGCGGTACGAATTGGTGGTAAATTAAAAATATGACGTTTCAAAGTGTACTATACAGTTCAGAATTTTGATTTTGACTTAACATCAGGGGGGCCATGTGCTAAGTAGTTCCATCATCAGGTAACATAAAAAATCTACCAGCTCAAAAGAAGAAGAAGCTCCAAGTGAAAACAGAACGTAGGATAACATCTATGTAAGTAAGTAGCACGTCACGCCACGTTTATTACTAACACCGTATAGAAATAGTTATTAACTTAATATGTTTCCTGTTGGCTAAGAAAAGTGCGGGAAAGTGTGGTGTTGGCTAATTTTGACCATATTTTAGTGCGGGAAATATCTACTGGAGTGATGTACGAATAGCTGGTTATCAGTATAAATATTTTGTATGATTTACAGATATTTGCTTTGGGTCAGGACCATCTATTATGTTTTTAAAATAATAATAATTAACGTGATGGAAGAGAAATCTAAGCGAACTGTCTGATAGCGAAGAGCCTCGCCCTACACCTTAAGAGGCTCTTGCTAGGCAGCTGGATCAAGGGTCAGATAGATGAATAAACGCGGCGACTCTCCTAGCCTGAGCACGCATTGTGAGGAGGTTCCTCGCTGCAGCTGCAGAAAAAAATAGAAAAAAAAACTTTTTTCAAACTAAGTGTAACTCAACAGCAGGAATAAAATGTAAAGGGCTAAATCTTTTTTAAACAAACCTGTTGGTATACCGCTATCAATTTGAGTGCAAGTTTAAGAGGTGTCAAAATTAAAAATCGGTTCCTAACAGTTGAATTCGTGTTTATAAATCATCACATCATCATCTTTAGCAGTCCACTACTGGACATAGGCCTTCCCCAATGACCGCCATTGTGCCCTGTCCTCAGCTCGAAATATTAAAAATATAAAAGAAATTAAAACGGTTAGATAATACGAACATTTTCGAGAACATTGTTTTCCGTCCATGTATCGTTTTTACGAATGCTCGATGTAATGCTCAAGGTGGTGAGTATTTGACGCACGCGGACAAATGTTTGCATGTTCTGCAGATATTTGTCTCGGGTCTGGGTGTTTTCTATGTATGATATGTATGTATTTACAAAAAAAAGTTTATATGTAATATATCAATCATGTGGTTCCCATAACACAAGCTCTGCTTACTTTGGGGCTACATGATGCTGTTTGATAGTCCAGCATTATTTATTTATTCATTTACTTATAACATTCTTCATTCCCACACTCGTGCTTTTGTTCGATGAAATGTTGCACAAATTCCCTCGTTGGTTTGTAAAACCAGCGGCAAAGCGTCGACCATCGTGCTCGATGTTCCGTTCGTGGAGGATGGATACATAGAGCAGCACGATGTTCTGTTACAAGTAAATGTTCTAGTTTATACAGCAAAACAATAACACTAGCCTATTCAGACCACTGCTGGACATAGGCATTCCCTATTAAAAGGGGAATATGCCCATAAACCCCACGCCGGGCATGCGGGTTGATGATCGCAGGGCACAGCTACTCGCATCACCAAAGCTGCTGTCTGTCAGTGGTCAGGGGATTTAGCTATGTCGGTGTTAGGCTGCGCTATGCGGCAATCAGCCTGCTGCTAGAACCCTGTTAGTTAATAATCATGGTGCATCATGGGCAGGTGAGGTTGGCTTGAGTTCCTAAGATCGAGGTTGGAACCCCCCTCTTAGTGTATACTCACCTTTATTACTTGCATTCGTGATTAAAGTCAAGATTGGTTTAAAAACGGGCCCTTGTAATTTTCAAAGTAGCACCTATCAAAGTAGCAATATCTAGGTAACCTAGCTTGTTCAAGAAATATTTCTTTCATTTTTGACCGCACTTAACCCGTTTTAATTATTGAACGATGAAAAACAAACATACTGTTTTACACACACTACAGCCTTATTTCCTTCGGGATGGAGTTGAAAATGCCTATGTCAATAACATACAGGGTGTAAAAACGCATCCGTTCAAAACTATGTCTAAAGATGCAGAAATAAAGTTGAAGTTCGTGTTTCGATGTTTAATGGGTGTTATAATTATTCGGTCTCGTAGTTCTTTGCGATATCGTATATTTGACATTGTGATATAAATAGCTTGATATTTATTACTTGTCGATACGAGTAATTATGTTAAAATAGTATTTAAGTTTGAATTACTATATTTATAGTGGGTTCGAATCTGGTAGCGGGCGCCGGCACGCTTGTTAGTAATTATGCAGTATGATTATAAAGTTTCTTTGCTTTTTATTGTAAGGTTATCGCTATTTAGCGCATTATTATTTGTATTGTTTAACTTTAAAGTGAATATGTCGTCAACATTAAACTGTGTTATAATATGTTAGTACAATAGTTACAATGTATTTGTAGCCCTCTAAAATTGGCTGCAAGTAGCGAGGTACTTCCTCTAATTGGGTCGGAATGTACAAGACTGAATCGTTTACTGAACCTAACGTCCGAGGAACATAGATCAGATGTGGCCACTTTACACTGCTGACACCCTGTTATTTTAAATATCTTCATTGATATTATATTTCTATTATTTCTAGTAGTAGTCGAGGTCTCTATGGAGGGCTCGTCCGGGGAAGTACTGCCACCATGCCTATTTCTGCCGTGAAGCAGATGTGCTGTGTTTCAGTTTGAAGGGTATGGGTGCCGGTAAAATTACCGGCACAAGAGGCTTATCATTTTCACGTTTCAAGTTGATGGACGCAAGGCGTTACATCGTAGAGCTCATTCCAAAAAAACGTGATCTACGATGCAATGCTTTGTGATAAGTAATGGTTACCACTTAACATCAGGTGGACCATGTGCTTGTTCCATCTTCAAGTACTATAAAAAAAATATACAAAATAATTGAAAAAGAAAAAGGAATAATTAAATTTACCAAGGCAATAAAATAGCCAGACCAAAATGTGTAACAACTTCAAATCGGTCTATATTTTTAACTTCCTGGGGTGTAGGGGAATTTAACCTCTTTTTTGCAACCAAAAACAATCTAACCTGCTCGTGTTGAGCCCTGCTGAATAACGAACGGGGTTCTGGTGATGCCACTGCTGATTAAGGAATAGTGCAACTTACGACTGCCACAGCTAAAGTCCTGACCACCGGTGGGCAGCAGCATTAGCGGTGCGAGAAGCTGTGCCTTGCAATTCCCAACATGCATGCTCATGGGATAACCTTATATTGGAGGCCTATGTACACAAGTATACTGAAGAGGCTGGTGTTGTTGCTGTTTGGCTACCAATTTAGATAAGTAAATTAATATTGACGCAAAGCATTGGATATCTTTTAAATGTGTGTATGTGGTGTTTATAATTGATAAAATAAGTAGTTCATATTGAAAAACGGGAATTTTTACGTACCGTGCAAGACAGGACGCGGAAGGAGAGCGTCGCGTTCACTCACCCTGATGAAGACTCTCTTAACGAGTCGAAACGCCGTCGGTCCCTTCACCGAGATAACGGTTCTTGAAAATTCCCGTTTTTCAATATGAATGAGTTAATTCACGTTAGTTTCATGGGTAAAAAAAGTAATTATTTGAAAATGTAAGACTTTAGATAAAAATTATCTCCATCGGATATTGAATCATTAAAATAATCATCTTCCGATAAAACCACTATCCAATGTGTTGTAGATAATCGCTGATACAAATAATTATAGTAGGTACAGTACGTTAAACTGAAAGGTCACCCATAATTTTCTACAGTTTATTTTAGCAATTTCATTTTTTTATACCCTGTATATTCATTTATACTCACCTTAGTGTTGTATATTTATTTATACTTACCTTTAAATTAACTGTTATAGGGCTACTTTATTTCTTGTAGTCAAATGCAAGAAGCGTGGATACGATTCCCGCTGAAAGACAAATGCACTGTGAGTATGGGATCATTCCAATTACCACCATTTTTTTTAGGCTGTTCCTTTGCGTTTTCTCTAATATTTATACTTATTTATTTTTATTATAAGGAAGTTATCAACATCGCGTTATACGCCGTAAAAATAAAAATAGTTTACAGATTTAAGGACCAGCTATTATAGTACTACTCTTTTTTTTCTAAACTCTAAAATGTTTTCAAATCGGTCAAACCGTTTCCGAGTTTTCAAATCGGTCAAAACGTTTCCGAGTTTTTGCGAGACTAACGCTCGGTAATAATTTTTTTATGTATAATTAAAAATCATCAATATATCAACGGCAAATTTTTAACCAAACGGAACAATATAACTCATTCATAGTTCAGGATTTAAGGCTTTCGGAACAATACCCTGTTAATTTGCATAAATAATTTATGGTGTAAATCTGATTAATTACCTAAAGTTTTATAATAGTAGAGATAGGAAGGCTAGGATGTATGGTGTGACATACCTAAATTTTATGTCAGTGTCCTGTGTGAGCGACGAACGCTACGTCAGCGATGCAGCACAACGCGACGACATAGAAAGTTACGTTTCGCCTCGGACTGCCACTAGGACCGCTAATAAGGAGCTCCTGGCACACTTAGATTTTGAACAGAGCACCTGGAACGCATTCGAAAATCGAGAGACAGATCAACGCAGTTACGGCTGCTGATCAAACTGCATTGCTTATATTGTGACCACAGATTTGATCGCTTTCATCTATTCTACCTACAATCCGAAATATTCGTGTTATACGATTTTTAACAGTTTGGTCTGGCGCGTGGAATGGTTAGATCTGACTGTCGTTAGCAGCCTCGTATTATATGTTCGTTTTGGAGTTGTAAAGGCATAATGCTTTTTCCCGCTGTTCGAAGTCCGAACTGTTGAACCGAACAGCCGGCGCTGTTGTTTTGCGTGTATTATGTTCATCGCCTCGCGTCGCGTTCCTTGCCCACGTAGGGCGTCCCGTAAGTTTCAGTTGCTTATATTAAATTAACCCAAATAAGTATACCATCCAAAGTGGAATGATAACCCGCCCTAGAGGGCGCTGGCATAGATAATGTTTTTATTACAACATCCGACTTAATTTATATCCTTAATGTGTTTATGCTAATCAGTATAAAAGTGACAACCTTTGAGCAAATTTAATAGAAATATGGCTAAAATTAATTTATTAATGTTATCGTAGTAATTTATGTTTCGTAGTATTTTAGGGATGTGTAGGGTTAGCAAGGAAACCCAAACATAGAATAAGTTGAATCATGGTAAACAGTAGTAAACAAACTTTAGTATTGAATCGGCCCAGTTTAGCCTTGTGCGGGCAAAGAGGTGCTAAATAAGGCCAAAAGTAAATTTTAGGATTCCTTTATTTAACAATTTTACAATGATTTTTACTGTGCTTTGCATGCATAAATGCAAAAATGAGATTGGGTTAATTTGTTTATCTGTTATCCTTTTATGAAATCTCAGGGGTACAAAAATGGACAAAGGGTACATTAATGCAGAAAAAATCCTGAGGTATAGAAAAGTAACTTTCAACATGTTGACTGCGGCCTTGGACATGACGCTGACGCTACGCGCCATGCCCGTGCGACAACCAGAAAACCAGCAGTTCCTTATTGAGTGTTTTGTTTTCAGTACTCAAAGCCTTAAACTATTTTTTAATGTGAGTGAATCCGTGGGCATATACGAGTTAATATGAAAATTAAAAAAAAAATCTGAACGAATCGGGATATGGCGAATAGATCAAGAATATTACTGATATCTCGACATGTAAGTTGAGGTATATATTGTATATAACAAGTTTCGTAAATCTTTTTATTCATAATGTGTTTAAAATACTTTATTCATAGTCACCTAACTTAGTTAAGACTGACTACCATAAAGAGGGGACCCTGTGTTAGACACAGGTTAATGCAACTTAAAAGAGCAGATCCCAACCCATGTAATAATTTGTAAGAAAATAATAGTATTTTTGATTTTGATTTGATTTGATTTGATAAGCTACTTTTTATTCAAGTTCCACAAAAAGTAGTATATAGTTTTTGCCTAGTTATATTATGAACTTTAATATATACAGGTTTTTTTTTAAATATTCACTCTAAAATGCTGCTGTTACGCTTTACAATGGTGGCGCCACTGAAAGCCAGCGCTGCAGTTGCTATCATGCAGCCGTATGTAAGCTGCATAAGCTGAGTGATATTTTTGTGTCACTGTTTTGTTTATTTTTGTATATTTTATGAAACAAAAAATATTTTATATATAATATTTACTTATCTAAATAAGTTGGTATTTGAAAGTTTTGTGTACCACACTGAGCCAAGCTCTCGTAAATTAGTAATACATTTAATATCTAGAAACCTAGATTCAGATGGAATGTTAAGATCTTCAAGATGGCGGGAAGTCGGTGGCTGGAATGGGCGGAAATCTTTCGGGGAGTCCTATGTTCAGTTGGACTTCTACAGTTTGTTAATAATGATGATATATACCTACCTGTAAAAGCGAGTATTTATGTCTGTTTGTGTAGAGTACAACAAGGCCCGTTACTAAATATTTACCAAAATATTGCTCAGTTTTTGGTTATAATAAAATTTTCTTGAGCGTCCAAACAAAGACGATTATCAAGAGATGCTATTACCACCAACTAAAACTTAAAAATGTGTAAAAATATTTTTGTATTTTCGTTAGAAATATTTACTACTGCGGAGCCCGCGACTGTTTCCTGCAGCTTTTTTCCATTTCCCTTCAAGACCTCCGATCAAGTGGAGTGATGATCTGCGAAAGGTTGCTGGTAGAAGCTGGTTGACTCAAGCTTAAGACAGGGCGGAATGACGCTCATTAGGGGAAGCCTATGTTTTAGCAGTAGACTGCTATTATGCTGATGGTTATGACCTTTCTTAATTCATCCCTACACTATGCAAGAAACATACGCTCAAAATATCAAGTCTATATATCTATAGGATAGGCTACGCGTTGATTGTCAGTCAGTCAGTCAGACAGTTTTATATATATTTACATTTATAAATTATTTGCAGAGGTGTCTTTAGAAAAGTCATCTCTTAAAAAATGTTTGCTTGCCTAATTGGTGTAATTTAATAAAGTTGACGATTCAAAGTGTTCCTGAGTTCTTAATTTAAGGTTAAGGTTTTGAGGTTGAAGTTTGTGAGAACGTTTTATAATACTTCAAGCTAAGCAAATAAGCAAAACTAGACAAAGAAATACAGATTTTTCATAAATGCTCACATTTTTCCTATTACGCAGCAATGATAATTACAATCTTCAGATAAGTACTTACTATTGTCTGTTATTTTTTAATGAATTCGTTGTAATTATTTTTAATAGCTGAAGATTTACATTGACAATGTACTCGGTAGCCATTGACTTGTTATCGAGGTTAATTATTGCAAAAAAACACTTAGGTTTAAAAATACTAAGTAGTTTTCTATGTATTTATTGACAGAACAATACAATATGAATTGATTATAAACTCTGACTTTTTGACCACTGGGAATCGTTCAATCATTAGTAATAATAATTCATTTTTTTTGCATAACAATAAGGCTTTGATTTGAGTAAAAATTGGCTGGTACCTAATAAACTAATCAGGTATCAGAATGTATAGCAGTACATATCTGAGAAATGTGCAATGTTTTGACTCGTAATCATACGATTACTCATTTCTGGTTAGTGTCTTCGATGAAGTTTCACTAGGTTTTGGTCTAGGTCTAGGTTCTCTCCGTACCTAGAAATAAATGCATGTATGAAAATCTGTACCTTAGAACTGTAAGAACTGCATTCATATTTACAGCAAATAAACCATTTCTATTTACTAAACTTTACCCATAAAATGAATAAGGTCTTAAAAAATATTAAAATTTCTGCATATGAACGGTATCAACAACTCCAAACACATATTTTCACTTTCACGGGCCACGACGGGTCACTACCAAAATTGTAGCACGCTATTCCGCCATTAAGGGCTGTTTTCACCCCTCCCCCAACCCCCTCTCCTAAACCAGTCGGCGAATTTCACAAACTACCCTCCGCTATTCTGATACCGAACTCATTTTGAGGGTCGCGTTTATACGAACCCTATTGGAGACTGGATTTTTTATGATGCAGTTTAACGTTTTGTTATAAAAGACATAAATGCTGATATGTAAACAGGAATGGGGTCACATTTTTTAGGGTTCTGTATGATGAAATACGTCAGTTTGACCTCAGTTCAATTTTAATACATTAGAGTCAAATGAAATAATGTTAATATACGACGATTATTCTTATTTTTATTTTAAAATAAATTAAAATAACGTCAAAGGTATAATGTTTTAAGAAAAATAATAATAATTCATTAGATTGTTTTTTTATCAACGTACTGCACTGCTGGAAATCTCTCGGAATTTAAGGGAGATACTACTATCTGGGTAGTATCTCACTTAAATTCCGCCGATATCCCACCATCTTAAAAACTATTATTTATCATCATGATCATCATCAGCCTCTGGCAGTCCACTGTTGGAAACAAGTTTCCCCTAATGAACGCCATTGCACTGCACCCTTTATTATGTCCCTGGTTATAATTATTGATTATTTATTTAATTTAAGATAATCCCTGCGAACGTAAGGCAGCGCCGCGGCAGACCGAGAAAAATGGCGTAGACACCTTCGATAGAGCGTGGGTACACAGCTTAAGATCGAAATGACTGAATGGATCGTAAGGAAGCCTTCGTCCAGCAGTGAAACATAGCAATCGTAATTTTATTTAGGTTCTTCTTAAATTTATATATCTTAAATTTATTTAAATTTATCTTTGACTCTTTACTAGCCCAGTTGTTCGTAATTCTGCCTTCTGAGCTGCAGGTGTCGATTTCCGCCGAGGACAAACATTTCAACATGGTTGTCTGTTCTGTGTCTGGGTATTTATAAGTACGTCTATCTATGTATGTTTGTCAGTCTCTGGTACTCATATTACAGGCTCTGTCTAGTTTGGTATCAGTTGACCGTGTGTGAGATGACCTGTACCTATGTTTTTTCAATATACATCGAATACACGTTGAGTTATCCCGAAAAGGGGCAAATCTTGAAACTCAACAATTGTTTAAAGTCTTTTGGAATTTTGTAGTTTTTAATTGAAGATCTCGCTTGTAAAGTGACTCAATAATTTAACTCAAAAACGTTTGAGGCATTCCTAGAACAACTGATTTTGTTAAACTTTCATCTTGATTTTAATGATGATGGTTATTTTGTAGCTCTGTTTAAAATTGAGGGCTGCCAAACACAAAAATAAGCTTAAAGTTTTTGAAGAAACAGTTTTAATCATGTATGTTTATCTGAGGTTTCTACAACTTATGGGCAATCATAGTCCTAACCACCCCCTTTTGGGATAGCATATAGATTCGAATCACCTTGTATTAGCAAAAATACTAAGCTATTTCACGATCCCGCGTACTTTATTGTATTTTCCAAGTACCAAAGCACCTTTTAATTCGCCCATTAAATCAACCGTTATCGTTCAAATATGGCGATTACAGTTCATTGTATAAACGGTCCGAAATATTATGTTTTTTGGCTTCCGTTGCGTACTGAAGTAGGTTAACTTCTTAAGATTAAGTATTTATTTCCTTTGAGCCAAGGCATGTTTACAAAGGACGGCGCAATCGTATGTAGAACCGATAGTCGGAGCAATGTATAAAAATGGAGTCGTGTGACATGTCACGATGGAGTGTCCCATTGAATTTGTTGTTTGTTGTTGGACAGTTTGTTATTCCGACACATCGCTAACTTGAAAAAATATTGTTCGACACTTCATTGAACATATATTCGACAAGCATTATTTCTACAGAAGATACTCAGACAACATACATCTTCGAAAGACCACTACTTTGACAAACCTTACTGCAAATGCAGTTGTCCGGCAGATATTTCAACAGGAACATACATTTGATATCATTATTCTCTAAAATGTAATAAAACGATATATCGATAACAGTATCACATTTACATTATAAGTGTGTATTGTGTTTAATCCCGGTACGTGATGAGTGAAGCCGCGGGTGGAAGCTAGTAATATAATATAGGTTTAGCCCTTGGTTTCGCTTGGCTCGGTACGTGAGCCATCGTTGTGTCTTCTATCGTCAGACGACCGCTAGTGTCCTATGTTAACACGCTCTTAGCACTTGACTTGCAGCTAAAACAAGTCGATGACGGTGTAAAGAATATAATATATAAAAATATTAGCTCTTTGCACAAAATAAAAAAAATATATATATGGTGCAAAGAATATAATAAAGAAAAATATATATTCTTTGCATGGTATCTTTTTGGCAAAAAAACTACGCCTTTTTATATTTTTAACCCCTGACGAGAAAAAAGGTGTGTTATAAGTTTGACGTGTGTATTTGCGTATCTATGAATCTGTATTATTGTATGTGGCATCCACAGATATAGAAGAGAACTAGATGAAGTCTTAAAATTCACTATGTTCTGAATGTCAACTCATACCTCTGATCAATACTTTCTTATGTTTATATATCATTTGCTAAAAAGGGATGCATACTTTATCTCAATGCGATTGCGGCGACTTCGTACCAGGGCATTTTAATGAAACTGCATAGAATTTTGTTCGAGCGCCCTGGTACGATTAACTATTTTATCTCATTTGAAGTCGCATTCATATATGTATGCGTCCTTTTCTAACTGATGATATTGTTATTTTTTTTTTATTCAATCAGAACATAGTGAATTTTAAGACTTCGTTTAGTTCTCTTCTCTGTGGTGGCATCAAAGCTGCTAAACGGATTAACCAAATTAGATTAAAAATTTTTTTTTTTTTAGAAGGAATACCTAACTGTCACCCAACCTAACCCCTCAAACTTACAGCAAAAGTCGAAGCAATGAGCCGAAACAGTACTTTTTTCTGGATGAAAGGATACCGTATCTGCAGGGTAAATACAGTTATTTCAAATAATCGTACCGTAAGTGTATCGTAAAATTGTAGCCAATCACAAAGCGTTATATTTTATATACGCTTTGTCGTAGCTAAATTTCTATTTTTAAGATTTTTAAGTATTTTGTGATTCAGTCTCAGGTGACTGGCAACTATCTAGATATTGCCACTTCAAGTAGCCCTACACAGTTGCTATTGTCGCAACTTGGCTAGAAACTTTTAATCACTGCTCCAACTAAAGTTCCCACATTTCTATGAATTGAACCCATATGCGTATTTGGGGCTATAACTCATTAATGCTATATTTGTTAAAAGTCTCTATACAATTATAAGCATCTTATATTTGGACGCCATCTTAACCAGCTAGAGATTTTAATCGTTGCTCCAACAAAAGTTGAGACGACTCTTTGAATTTTGAACTCATATCCGTATGAGGCGGTCTCAGCAACGCTGTTTGAACCCATATCCGTATTTGGGACTATATCTCAGTAACGCTATATTTGTTGAAAGTCTCTATAAAGTTATATGCACGTTATTCTTTGTCGCAGAATAAACAACAGTAAGTAACACCTAACGTTGGAAAACATTAATGCGCACCTTCTGAAAATTAATTTCTTATCACGTTACTTTTTTGGTCTTTGAAATCAATTATGGCGCGATAAGAGCTTAAGGGAATTGAGCCTTATTGTGTTAGGGATAGAGTGTTTTTTCATCGCGATAAGGCTAGGTGATCCATCAAAGGGAATGTGAGGGTAGTTGCGTTTTTAGAGCGAACCTAATGTGTGCTTAATTGACTATTAATTATTTTTATTAAATTAAAAATATTTTTTATGAGTACTAACGTTTATTATGCGTGCTTTAGAGCTAGGTCATATAATTTTGCACCATTAATAATTTGCTTGTGGTTGATTTTTATAGGTTTATAAAAATTGGTTTTTAAAAATCTTCAGGTTAGGTCTATTGATGGATCAATTACAAAGACTAGCGAAAAAGTATTCGTATCGTAGACGTAAAAATTTGGCCACTGAGAAAGCGTAGATGCAAATAACGCTTTGTCAGTTGCTAAAATATACGTAACGTAACGGCTTAATATAAAAAAATGCTGAACACCATCACCCAGCATCATGTAGCCCCAGAATATAATGTATAATGGGAACCACAAGACTGATATACTACTTATATACACATTTTTCTTGTAAATAGATACATATATAGATAGAAAACAGACTTCTGACCCAGACCAAATATCTGCAGATTAACGCAAACGTTTGTCCCGTGGCGGGAATCGAATCCGCATCCTTCTGCGTCTCAGGCGAACATTGACCCACTGCGCCACAGAGGACATTATTAAAAAATAAATAAATAGTAATATAAAATACAAATTAAAATCGTATTTCTCAAATGCACTTATCTAGCTCCTTTGTTAAAGTTTTGTATTCAATATAGAACGCCAGTTGACAACAAAGGTTTTTTTTTAATTCAATGGCTTCTGGGACTATTTCCGCAATTTTGCTAAAAAAAGTATGTATATAATATTGTTCATATTATTATGAGGCAACGTTGTACGGTACATAAGTCCAGTCGTAAGAGAAATCAAATACAGTCAAATACAGAGGCAGAAAATTATTGGTCACCAGACAAAATCAAAATAACTGAACAAAACATAACCAAGGAATCCCATGAAATCCCCGAACCATAAAGCAATATTTCCCCGCGCAACCAATGCCGGCTAATGGGGCCGATTCGCCATCAATAAAGTTAGGTAAGCAGTGAATTAGCATAGGATCGATACTTTCTTCCCCCGTGCCGTGCCTGGCACGGTGTTTACGGAAAAATAAGGTTTATGTATAAATAGGAAGTGAATGATGGGCTCTAGGTAGGAAGCGTCGTCAAAAGTTTATGAAAATATTTTATATTTACTGCACACAAAATAATAGTCAGTAATGTTTATGTATGTTTGACGCAAATACTCGTAGGTACACTTTGTCAAGTTCGTTACCTACTCATTGAATAAATTTAAAAAGGCATGAAATAACGCGTTATTTCTTTTCAAATTTTTATTATTTTCTAATACCTAATCATTAATTGTGATTTGATAAAATACAAATTGTTTTTGAAAATAAGAATTTGAAAAAATACAACACTTAAGAACTATCGATGCACCTGCCAAATCATGGCACATTATAGAAAATTAGGGCAACATTAAAATGCTTATGCCCTGAATTATTATATTAGTGTCTCGAGTAGTGAGATTGTCTGTACCCGAAGTGTCTAGATATTCTTTAAGGCCTCGTAATCATGCTCTGCCACCTGTGTCGTCTTCTTCGCCTGCTCTTCTTTCGTTCAAGCCCGAAAATTATTAAATGAGCTTCGAAAATTATTTGCTCCCAGCGTGGCAATGGAGCCAGCATTCTGGGCACTGTACCGTGTGGTGTGGTGGGTGACGGTCGGGATTTTTACTAGACCATTTTTTATTATATTATGTAAAATATTTTTGTTCAGTCCCTAAGCCACGCCGGAGGCCTTTGGGCGGCCTAAAAACTCCGACACCAGAGTTGGTCACATACGAAGAAGAAGAAGAAGAAGAAGTAAAATATGTAGGTATAATAATAATAATTTATTTAGTTAAGATCTTGTTGCATATATTGGTAAATTAAATTAATTTAAAGATCACAATGCGCTTCTGGCAACAGCACCATAGTGTGATCTGTTTGCTGACCGATGAACTGGAGTATGCGAAGTATGTCTGAAGTTTGAGATGATTCATAGTGTAAGAAATAGTACAATCTAATAATATTTGATTTTTTCATAATTTTCATGTTTTATGTTCAATGTAAGGTTTCTTCTTTTTTATATCATAGCACCTTGGTATCATACTATAATACTGTGTTATTATTGTTTAGATAAATTAATAAATATGTAACTATGCTCTACCAAATTACATAGACATAATAGGTATCAATCTATCAAACTGAAGAACCAACTAGCCTTTGCTTCTATTGTAGATGATTTATGCAGCGCCAAGCGGTAACTTTTACTCACTATGGGACGCTGTAGTACCTACCTGGGACATGGTTAATGGAGAAGGCCTTCCCCATGCAGCTATCTTTATTTTGTGCCTATACCATCCTCTCAGCCTGTAAATGATGAAGCCGCGAATTTTATGACTATGTTCCTGCAGTTTTGTGGAAAGAATACAGTTGAAAAACCAAGTGAGAGTCGGACTCATACGTTTCATACCGTTGTATGGAAGCCCCACTTAAATAATTATTTTATAGTGATTTTAGTATTGCTGTTATAGCGGCATCATAAATACATCATCTGTGAAAGTTTTAACTGGCTAGCTATTACGGTGATTCAGCCTGGTGACAGTCAGACAGACAGACAGACGGACAGTGGAGTCTTAGTAATAGGGTCCCGTTTTTACCCTTTGGATATAGAACCCTAAAACTCGATTAATTATTGGTCGTAACTAATTATGTGTGTATAAGTAATAAAAATAATTAAGTAGGTATTTGGTATCTTCAAAAATTCGATTTGCGTAATGAGCAAAGAAGATACTCAAAATTTGCAACAAATCAAGATAGTATTTAATTTACAGTTCTATTTAGTATCGCCTCATTTCATTTATTTGTTTTGTTTATAAAAAAAACAAACTTTATAATTGGAAGCGTAAATCTTTCTTTCATACATACATCAATGTTTGATTTATTGGGCCAGTTATAATTTTAATCCTTATAATTTTATTCAGGGGATCGCAGTATAAGCCGGTGGGGGGCAGTCGAGTGGTTTATAAGGTCTGGAGGTATTGATGGGAGTGTACAGATGGAGACAAAATTATTATGGAATCTATATATATATAAGAGAACTATCCTCACTCACTCACTGACACACTCATCACGAAATCTCAGAAACTACAGGGCCTAGAGGTCTGAAATTTGGCAAAAGTATTCTTTGTAGGGTGTAGGCGCTCACTAAGAAACGATTTTGGGAAATTCAACCCCTAAGAGGGTGAAAAGGGGTAAAAATGTTTGTATGAAAAATCGTATTCCTTGAACTTAGAAACTTGAAACCTGGGACATGTAATATTCCACACAATCAATGAAGATTGGTGTCATTGAAAATTTGAAATAGTCCTTGAGGGGGTTGCAATGGGGTGGTAAAGTTTGTATGGGAAAATCTTAACGCGTGGTGTGATTTTATTGAAACTTCGTCAGAACACTTTGAATATTAAATAATAAAAGACCGCATACCAGGTTTTTGAAAAAAATACCTTTATGGATTTAATCTATACTAATAAAATCCTTTGTCCTGAATGACTGACGGATCAACGCACAGCCTGATCGTAAAGACCTGAAACTTGGAGGGCGTATTCTTTGTATGACGTAGATATCCGATAAGAAAGAATTTTCCGAGATTCTACCCCTAAAGGGGTGAAAAACGTGGGCAAAGTTTGTATGGAACAACGTGATTCCTTGGTCCAATCTACTTCAAATTTTGCATAAACATTCTTTAACAAAATTGATGAAAGACGTGTTTCGTATATTATTGAAATTTATCGCCTAACAGGGTTAAAAAGTGGTACAAAGATTTTTAGGGGTGATTTGCATCGAAGTTGATATCAATACTCCTTAGTGACACATGTTATGCCATTTTATTTTGACACTGTCGTGTTTGAAAACTCATTCCAAATTTATTCAAAAACGTTCTCACGTAAAGTCTTCTACACACAGGTGCGTGGGCATAGGTACGTTATTATTGGCGATAATATCAGACAATATAACAGAATATATCACAATATCGCATACGCAAATATTGAAAATGTTTAAGTTTTTCTGATCGAGTATAGCCCATTCATGAAATTCTGACATTTGCCTGTAGTTTCACAGATATGAGAGGGGTTGTTGTACATTTGCCACAAAGTAAATTTCTTCACAATTTTAAAACTCCATGCATGAAAAGTAAATTCGTCACATGCATTAAAAAAAGATGTGTAATTGAATAAAGTGATCGGTCACAATTATGTCAATATTTGCGTCTGCCGGAGGGCTTCAAAATGCAATTTAAATTTCCAAAATCGGGTGGTAACTTTTTGAGATTTTCCAAAATTTGTCAAAATTCAACAATTTTCTGGATCGAGAATTTCCTAACTACTTCTTTTAGCTAGCTAGCTCGCTATTGAAGAAACGGAAAAAAATATATCTCGAGATTGAATTAAGCTACAGCTTGAGCCATCTTATTGGCAGTAGAAGGGCCTTTACGCGCAAAGCCACTCTGCGCTCCGTTCACTTTTTCGTCAGTACATTATAGTCAAATTTTATCGTGTGCAAGAAAATTTTATAGAAATAAATTCTAAATTACATTTTCAATGCCTTTGATAGTTGCGCGTAGTGTGAGATCTGTAGAATTTTAGTTCATTATGTATTAGGATGTCTAAAAAGTTACTGCTACGAAAACGCAATTATGTGCAAGGAATTGGGACGCTTTATCGCAATAACGCATGCGATATTATCGCCGATAATAACACACCTGTGTGGGGGAGCCTTAAAAGCTTGGTGCAATGCGATACTCTTTAAAATTGGAATGTCAAATAAAAAATAATATTGAAATCGGATTAGAATTCGAAATTTCAATTTCATTCATTTGTGCTTGGATATTTGAATACCACGGGGATAGAAAGTTTTTTTTTTACATTTAGAGATTTTTAACAGATACTATAACGAAAATAAATAAGCACCTAAAGCGTTGAACCATGGTTAGGACCTTGGAGAAGAACTTGCTGCTTTTTGTAGCGAAAATGAAACTTAAAGAGGGTGATTTATGTGATGAAAGTTTGCATGGGTAACCAATCCTAATCAAGACTGAGGCATATAAAAATTCATCATACCTATACCGGCTGTTAACTTGGCGACGGGTTGCCAACGGAAACAGGAACGAAAAAAGGAGTGAGAGCGGGAACAGGTACCTCCATATTACTACAACACGGGGTAGGTAATGTAGTAATATGTAGGTACTTTTTATTCCATTCTTATGTCAAATTACCGGGCTTGGGAAGCATTTCACATGAAAGGACATATGTAAAAAAAGAGTATAAACGCAAACGAAGTTGCGAGCGGGTCAGCTAGTTAGTTATATAAAAGTGAGTAGGTATGTATGTATATGATTTTAATTTTGTTTTCGCCTGACTTTAAGTAAAAACGTTCCAAAAATATTTGTTTAACATAAATATTATTTTATTTTAATATTATGAATTAAACTAAAATATTAGCTTTGGATTGAATATTGCCAGTAATTTTTTTTTTGGAGTTTTACTTAATCGTAATAAACAAACAACTGTTAGTTTAGCGTATAGACGTTATGTAAAATAAAAAATATATTATTAGCTTCGCATCAAAGATGCATTTTGTTTTAGTGTGAGTCATTCAAGGTTTTTCCTACCAATGATATTTTCTTTTTTATACCTCAAAAAAAATCAGGTTACTATTAAAAAAAATTGAAGAATAAGATAAGGTACTTACACAAACTGCATTTGCATGACAGTACCAAAAATTACCCACAATTCTAATTAAATCGATTGTTGAAGCATCGATTACTCGTCTCAGTTTCGGCTCGCCGCGGGGGGGCGCTGACATCGAATAAACATCGTCGCTCAGCACAGTAGCCACAAATAACATACTTCTTAGAATACCAATGATTTTTATACCGAGTAATATTATATTCGATCGTAATTCATTATAATTGCAAATGCCCTTACCGAGGTTCTGGCAGAAAATATAGGCTCTTTCTCGTGGATGTCTGAAGAATTCAGGATGTATTAGTTATTATACCAGGAGATGAGGAGATAAGTGGTAGCATTCAGCTGTAATAACACCAGCCTATATTAGGACATACGCCTTCTCACAAGAAGGGGGATATGCTAATAATCCCCAGGCGGCTCAAATCAAAATTTCAAGTTTCTAGGACTTGCAATCATATTGCAATCATATTTCATAATTTGAATGTTTTTATGGATGTAAAAGCCGTATTATATTCAAAGGTTATGTAGGCAAGTGTTGACGTAAGCTCTCATTTACTAAAAAACAACATTTTTGTTTTGTTTTTTTCTGTTCTAAAACTGATTAAGTGTTTTATTTATATTCATATTCTTTATTTCAATAATTATGTTAAGTACAATTTGAGACATTAAAAAGTAAAATGATTGCTCAGTTTACCAATTTAGGCATAACAATGATCAGAGGTGGACGTTTTGAACAAATATTTATTATCTCGTTTCCTCTGAAGGCACTCCCTCTATGTCACTATCTATTTGTAGTATTTCCATATTCCGCGCAGACTCTATAACTATGTACTTATTTCTAGTTTTAGAATAAATCCAACAGCAAAACCAGCTAATCCATTCCAAAGCTGCGATTACATCAAACCGTATCGATTATCGGGAATCGAGAACATCGCATACATTAGTACGGGACCGATAAAATTCACCGAGAGCGCTAAATAAGTGTCGGTTCGAACATTAATAAGTAATCGAATACATTGCCGTCTGTTTCTATCGATTTATTCGAATTCGTTAGACGATAGCGGTTCAAATGCATTTTAAATCTAGATTTGTAATCTCTGAAAGAAAACAGCCTGGCCGTTACTAAAAATGATGTGTGTGTATTTTTTTTAAATGGACAAAAGTCTGAAGTAATAAATATTAAAATAAATGTTTATTTTTTATAACTAACTTTTGTTTCGTTAGCGGTAGCATTGCTGTGTTTTTGATTTGAAGGGTGATGCTGAAATTGGATGAACCATAATTTCGTTGATATAAAAGTACATATATAGATATTGCATTGTATTGTCGAGCACGTTCAACGTTACAGCTACGTCGAGATTTTATGTAGGGTGACCCTTATCCCAACAGAATCTTTTACTTGTTCCATCTTCTAAAATGTGGTACCTACATATATAAAAAAATCAGGGCACAGCATTGCAAGACATAATTTCCTAGTATTCTTTGAGTGGTGAACACATAGATGTGCTTCTACAGGACGTCATCTTCCGAGGCCCGCAGTCAACGTGTTATCGTTCGTGACCGTGATGCGATATTTTTTATAGATCATCTAGATTACTAAAATTAAGCCACTTTTATCACCCATCCATAATGTATATCAATATGGCAATCACGTTCATTTCTACCAATTGCATCGTACGCGTATCGTAGTGTATATACGCTTACTTGGTGAAAAATAAAAAAATACGGTCTAATGTGTATCTTGTGGTTGGAACCATAAATGATTAAATAAAGGAATTTAGACTTATGACTTTTTTGACTGTTCAAATATTCGTGATCACAGAACACAGAATACTAGTTGGTCTGTGTTCGTAATTGCCCTCCTGGTCCTTCTTCAATTTGTGGTGCTACTAAAATTGACTTACCTTGAAAATAGCTCTTCGTCCGTAGATAGCTGACTGATAGCCGGAGTATCGAGAGCCTGTCCAGCTTGCTAAGGATATTCTGCTCAAATGGTAGCAGTGAAGCCAGGGTGTCCAGCTCAGCGTTGAGTCGCTCCCGATGCCGTTTGCTGGGGTTACTCTTCGTGACGCCATCTTTTGATGGTGGTTTGATGCTGTGGACAATATTGAATTAGATAAGTAATTCATCATCATAATCATCATCTTGTAGAGGGTTACGTAAATCCTCAGTGGATTTAAAATAGTCTAAATAATTAAGTTAAGAAGTGAATGAAATAAACATGTGCGTTCGTCAGATAGTAATAGAAGATCTCTTTAATTACGATTCATCCGTGGAAGTGCTACCACCATGACTATTTCTGCTATGAAGCAGCATTGCCTATTAGGTTTGAAGGGTGTGTGGGCATCAGTTTCTAACATGCGTGGCTTATGATGCAATGCAATACTTTGTTACAGGTAATGGTTACCATTTAGCATCAGGTGTGCTTGTAATATAAAAATACACAAACGAATTGCTATATATATATACCGTTGTCTAAACTAGGTAGCATTATAGCTGTGAGTGGTGGTCCAGAGATGCTCGACGGAGAGGCCGATCACCAGCCCGATGGTCGAATGACATCATGGACGTAGCTGGGATCCGTGGATGAGGCTTGCAAGGGACAGAAAGGATGAGAAAAGGTCGTGATGGAAGAAGAGGCCTAACAGTGGGTGCTAACGGTAATATAATGATGATGATCTATAGCTTATCTATGCTTTATAAAGTAATGATCGCAAGGCAGTTTAAGTTGCAGTCTAAGTTTTTTCTTGCATGCATGTGGTAAACCTATCTAAGGTTGTACACATAGCTGTAAGACCATTACATATTTTTCCTTGAAGTTGTTTTTTATATTTACTGTTCGTCTTCTTCTTCGTATGAGCTAGTGGCCAACTCTAGTGTAGGAGATTTTACGCCGCCTGAGGGCCTCTGACATGGTTTAGCGACTGAAAAAGCCCAAACCAACATGATAACGTGCCTTCCGAAGCACAGAAGCGGTTGTTCTATACTGTTGATAGAACTAATAAGGGTGATTCTACGCATCAGGTAAATTTTTTACTACCCTATTTTATCTGTTTTATAAATATTTTCTCAAGTAAGACAAAGGCTAAAACTGTCTTATTTTATTTCAAATTATTACATTGGTTTTTCGTAAGATTTTAAGCTGTGACAAGAAATGCTGTGAAATCGATCATAAATAAATAAATAAAAAACTCATAAAAATGAGTTTCTCGCCATTAGGTCCTCATTTAACACTTTCGCAACATCATTCGCTCACACTAATAAGCCGTCGACTAAGCTCAGTTCAGATCGATCATGAACATAAGACGTAAGTGACACATCACTAGCATTTGGTGACCCAACAAGCAACCCGCGGTCACGCGAACTAGTTAGCATAACTTATACAACGGATAAGGGGCAAGCTTACTGCATTATTGTGCTTAGTTTTTTCTCGAAATCGTGCTTAGTTTATTTTTTCGTCGCTCGAATAATAAAGTAGTTTTGCTGATAAGGTTTGATAAGGTGGACGATTAAATTTGTTAATGTTTGTGTGGTGGTTTTGTTGGGCTGTGGTTATGAGGTCAAACTTAAGTTTAATTTTGATGGAGTTTAACAAAATTTGTTATTTATTTAAAAGTAGCTTCCAACCACGGCTTCGTTGTTTTGGATACATGCTTATGTGTTCATTCAGGTCATAAACTACGTGTATTCCAAGTTTCATCCAAATCCGTTAAGCCGTTACATGGTTGAGTGGGAATAAACACGCACACACACACGGTCAAAACAAATTTTCGCATTTATAATTTTTAGTATGACTAAGCCAAAGCAAGGGGTTCCCTCTATGTTCGAAACCCAAGCTGACAACACCTGCCCGTAATGCACCCTGCTAACTAATAACAAACGGGGCTCTAGCGGACCTACGGGCAGCAACGTCAGCGGTGCGAGAAGGTACCCTGCGATCTCTAACCAGCTTTCTCAGCTTGGGGATTATGAGCATATTTCCCTTCCTCACATTGGTGGTATATGCCCAGTGGACTGATATAGGCTGGTGTTATTGTTGAGCCACGACATCGACATCAACATCATATTAGAGTCTATAGCAAAAGTTTATAGTCAAATTTTGCAAAAGTATAAGGAATACTCCTCTTCTTTAAGAATATTTTCGAATATATTAATCGAATATAATTTAAGAATGTTTTTCTACTTTTATGAATATTTTCAAGTATTCCAGCTCAATCAGTTTTGGTATAAAAAAAACACCTTTACATTTCACAAACTTTTGTATTAAGAATGAGGTATGATTATACTTTACAGGTATAGCTATTGTAAGGACAAAAAATACCTACTTAGTAGCCTTCGGGTAGACTAATAGCTCCGACACCAGAGTTCGCCACTGGCTCATACGACGAAAGACTATACCATACTAAGTTGTTTTTTTAAATATTATTTTTATGAATGTATCGCATGAGAAAAGGCCATCTCCTTCCGGGGACGTACTGCCACCTTGCCTATTTCTGCCGTGAAGCAGCGGTGCTGTGTTTCGGTTTGAATGGGTTGGTTGCCGGTGAAATTACAGGCACAAGAGGCTTACCATCTTCATGCCTCAAGTTGATGGACGGAGGCGTTGCATCGTGGAGCACGTTTCAAAAAACGTCATCTACGATGCAATGCTTTGTGATAGGTAATTGCTTACCACTTAACATCAGGTGGCCCATGTGCTTGTTTCAACTTCAAGTACCATAAAAAAATCTCAGCGTTGGATTTAACTATCTATTGAGACGTTTTTTTTAATGAATCCTTTTAATGGAACTAGCACATGATCCACCTGATGTTAAGTTGTAACCATTACCTATAGGTACTTTATTATAACAAAGGTAGTAGGCAGTAGGTAGTACGTAGGTAGTAGGCTATAGGTACTTTATTGGTACTTTGTTATAACAAAGTATTTCTTCGTAGGTCACGGATGTTTGCAACGTGCTCTACGATGCAACGCCCTGCGTCCATCAACTTCAGGCATGAAGGTATGTATCTGTAAATTCACGGGCACCCACCCCCTTCAGAACGAAACACAGCAATGCTGCTATCATATCCTATCTTAATCTACTTCCTACTATCCTACTCCTACTAATATTATAAATTCGACTGAACGGATTTGGATGAAACTTGGAATATACATAGTTTGAACGGATTTAGATGAAACTTGGAATGTAGACAGTTTGTTACCTGTATTAACACATAGGCTTTTTGTCCCGGTACCACGCGAGCGAAGCCGCGGGCGGAAGCTAGTCTTTCATACATAAGTTATATATGTGAATCCATCCATCCATCCTCATGGATGGATGTTTGTTTCTCTTTCAAACAATACTTACTACACGGATTTTGATGAAACTTGGAATATACATACAGTAGTTTGTGTCATGTATTAACATATAAACTACTTTTTATTTGGGTAAATTTCATTCTGTGTTGAAGATTTTTTTTAATTCATCATCATTATCAGTCTATAGCAGTGCACTGCTGGATAAAAGCCTCCCCTAAAAGGCCTTACCTAATTACTACTATTGCGTCCAATTCCTGAGTTCGACGCATCCAGGTTCTACCAGCAGCTTTTCGCAGATGGTCACCCCGCACAGCCGGAGGATTGATTTCTTTATGAAGACTATATTTTCAGGCAAAACTTATTATACAAACATTTAATTTTAACTAAAATACGTTGTCCAGATCTTTCCCTGTTCAAAAATAACTACAGAAATGATATTACTCATTGCCGCCCGTCGTTTTTGTTGATTTATTCAAAGGTAGGTATCAAACGGCGCATGCGCAGCCTTTGATATTACTTCCATACAATTTGTACTCATACACACACAAAACTCTTACAAAAAAACACTATAGATCCTTGGTTTTAAGGTTCAAGTTACAATGAAGTGAAAATGTGCGAGAATCGAATAAATCAATGACCGATTATTTCTATAAATTTTAACTCGATTAAGTTATAATCGATGGTCGATTGTGGTACGTTGTATTTATCGATTTTAGTTGTAATAATCGATTTAAATTCAACATCCTTACACAGAGTTCTCGGCATTGTTTGTTTGGTATAAAAAAAATCATCTTTACATAACTCAATATAATTTTGATGAGTTTTGCCAATATTTAATTCCTTCGGCACTCCAAAGAACTCCGCAGACGTGTTGCTTTGCTGAGTGCTAAACAAAAATACTTTTTACTTGACTTTCTGTTTGACACGTTGACGCGTTGGGTTTTTGATATAAACTCGTCAGAGAAGTTTAGCGGAATTTGCAGTAAATATTTTGTCTCATAAATATCTTGAGTTTCGCCAAAAAATATCATAAACGTATTGTATGAAAATGATTGATGATTAACAATTAGCGGAATTTGCACTAAATATTTTGTCTCTTAAATATCTTGAGTTTTGCCAAAACGCATATCATACACGTGAAAGAAAATGATTGAAGATTAACAAGATAATTATTCGTAGAAAATTATTTAATTGAGCAAAAATATTTAAAACTAGACAATTTTATTACTTTCACAGTCACTTATGCGAAACTGAGAGCGTGCACATGCGCAATGGATTATAGTTCTTTAATTGACTTTTCAAATTAGATCTACTTTTTAAGTTTATAATTTTTGCAATCTTTATGTCATGAAATATCTTATGCAGTCGAAGCTGTCGCTCCCGTATCGGCCTTACAAGTCACATTCGAATGTGCCGAACCTTGTAGGACGCTGCTTAAATCATCTTATACAGATGTTAAAGGCCTATGCCGTGGAGGCCTTTGGGTAGCCTAAAAATTCTGACAAATAATAACTGAATAAATAAATAATGCTGGACGTTATCACACAGCATCATGTAGCCCCAAACTAAGCAGAGCTTGTATTATGGGAAACCACATAATTGATATACTACACATATACAGTTTTTTTTTGTAAATCCATACTTATCATAAATAGAAAACACCCAAACTCGAGACAAATATCTGCAGAACATGCAAACATTTGTTCCACGGCATTTGGGTTTGTTTAACCTAATTTAATTTATTTGTTTGTTTAACCTATTGTCATATAGGTTGAATATAGGTTCATCATTGGTCATCGTTATCACAACATGTATGTATGTCAATGTCAATGTCCCGCGTATCAACCTATATGTAACGAGCTGTAGAACTAGCCAATGCGATCCCCGACCCACAAGCCCAGCGTGCCCCCTTGTGTGTGGGGGGCCCATGATCCGAGAAGGGGGGATATCCCCCTTCTTATAGAGATCTGTATCCAGCAGCGGTTGATGTTTTTATTATTGTTTTATGCGGTTCAAAAAGACATAACGATTACCTTACCCTGTATCGAACCAGCCTGCTTCAAGCTGAGAACAGGGCGCAATTGCGCTCACATAATATAAGAAATTTATTGGTAAAAATATTTACATTAATTATCTTTTCAATATTTCATTTTAGAAGGCCTTTGTTATCACGAAGTGTATTTCGAGCTGTTGAAGCTAATGACAATGATGATGATGATTAATAATTTCAATTATAGATACGAGTCATTGAAGACCAAAAGAAATGCAAACAAAATAAAATTTACATAAAACTTTATTTAAAGCGTTTAGTGAAAAAAAACAAAAAATATTTAGCAAATTTTTGTATAGCAACAATTTTTTGTTCGTAACAAAATTGTAAAAAAAGACCTGCCAAGTACAAGTTGGACTCGCATACTGAGGTTTCCGTACAGTAGGTATAGTTTTTTTTTGTAATGAAACAAAACTTTAGTTTTTCGGATTTTTTTTCTTTAGGTCTTACTTACAAGACATTGCATCTTGCCAAATTTCAAGGTCCTTGGACAACGGGAAGTAATCTATAGGTTTTCATTCCCTTGCGAGTGTACTAAAAATTTGCGGCCGTAACTTTTGATTACGCTGACTTAGAAGTATAATTTTTTCACTATTTTCAGGAATTAAAAAAATATATATCAACGGCTTCAGCATTTGATATTTATTTTAACTAGATACCTCCACGCGTTTCTGAGAAAAGAATTTTGACAGACAGACAGACGGACAACGTAGTGATTCTATAACGGTTATTTATTTCCGATGATGGACGAAACCCTAAAAACATCAAAGAACGGCTTCCATAACCTTAAAGAAATTGAACTCACTGTTAAATCACTCCTATTAAATGTTCGTTAGGCAAATTGTACATAAACATGTGAAAACGTTTTTAAACTTTTGTTTAGATGATTTGGACTTAAAGGTCATTGCTCTGCTGACCTATCGTAAACGTGCTTTGAAGAAAAAATTAAAAACGTTTACATAGATAGTGGACTTTCTACGTAAAACAGAAATTTGGGATTTTGCCTTGAATCGCACATAGATGCTACCTCTAGAACAAAAAAAACAATTCGTTGTATTTCTACGATACAACGTCTATATCATCGCGTTATACCTTGAAATTTTATGAAAAACATTATAACTTTTTCATTATAATTTAAAGAAATAGTAGAATTGGCAATTTGAGATGCTATTTTTGCTGTAAAAAGTTTTTACAACTTACGTACATGTTGAGTGGGATAAGTTTTAAAGTTTCAGGCAGCATGTAGAATAGAATACAACTCTTCGATACAACGGCTTTTTGCTCAGTATCTATCATAGTATTAACCTGAAATACCTACGTTTTGTCCAAATTCTTGAGTTCATACAAAAACCTATACCTGTATAAAAACATCAGACATTTCCAATTTTTTGGTGAACCTTAAAGATTTTTCTCTGCCGAGCAATCTTTTTTCCACTAAGTATCCGGACTATATTATAAAAATAAGTAATATCTTTCCAGCCGTTTTCATGTGATGCTCTTACCAACGAATCGTTTTTTATATGGTCTAATGTCCACTGCAAAACATGTTACTAAATATACAAATAAATAAAAACATAAAGCCTCCCCAACGATTTCCACGAAAGGTTTTTCCTATCACTGATTTTTTTAGTCAATTCCCATTTCAACACACCTGCAATGCCGTACTACCCGAGCTTTGGCTTTTTGCCACTTCGACCAATACTGGATGCAGTTTTCGGGAATATATTTTTATAAGACTTTAAGACACACACAGTCAACTGATTCCAAACTAGGCAGAGCCTATTATGGGATATCATGTTTCTATCAGTCAGGAGACCTTTAAATGGCCTTATCAACACTATTTTATTAACTACTTCGTTACATGGTGCCGATGGTTTTCCTAATACAAAATAAATAAATAAATAAATAAAAACAATCAGACTGATAAACATACATAGAGACTTATAAAACACCCAGGCACAGAAACACCCATGTTCACTACATAAATATTTGTCCTGGGCGGGGATCGAACCCGCAGCCTCAGCTCAGAGAGCAGAGTTACTAGCAACTTAGCTATGAGGCCAGTCATTTAACCGGAACCCACATCCTTCAAACCGAAACACAGTAATGCTTCCTACTTTACGGCTGCAATAGATTTGCTCACGAGAGATCGCTTATAGCGATAAGACCGCCCATTGTACCTTTTTTTTGATTGTAAATTTTCTTGCAAATTGTTGAATTCTTTTGGTGCACGATATAAAATTATCTATCTGTCTATCTCGTCGTGGTTTACCTAAGTGTTCTTAGGTAATCATAGTTAAGAAGCACACCGCCAGATTCGCGCTTCTGTACTTTGGCACGTTGAGAAGAGTCACGGCTGTTTTAGTGGATATCCAGTGAAACGCCTTCCAAAACAAGGAAGTGGCCAACCATCAAAGAGGGTTGGGCAGAGGGTTATCGTGGACCTATAAAACAGACTTACTTATCTATAAAAAGTTAAATAGGTATACCTACGGGACTTGGTCACACCGCATATGGTGGTGGTGTAGTGGTCAACTGATCTCAAACAAGCCAGAGCCTGTTCTATGGGTACCAGTGACTGATAAACATACTTATAAAACATCCAGATACAGAACAAATATCCAAATTCATCACACAAATGTTTGTTCTGAGCGGGAATTGAACCGTGACCTGCATCTCAGAAGGCAGAGTTACTACCAACTAAGCTATGAGGCAAGTCTAAGTTTAGAAGCCAGTCTAGTTAACCGACGGATGCTTACCAACGGATGTTTGTTTGAGGAACCGGCTATGACGACTGGAAGCTACATAGTTCACGAGAGGAGGCGAACACGAACAATGAATGGTAAGTTGAACTTGCCTCACGCAATGCAACTTTGTAGCACGTTTTGTCGCGTCGCGTGCCAGCAGCTGAGCTTGAAACCTTACCCTTTCATAACATCATAAAAGCCATACGTCGCTTGTCTTGCTTTTGGGTCGAATAAGCAATGTTTCTTGTTAGGTACATCTGGAGGACATACCTCGGCTGTGGGATGGAGTGAGTAGAAAGGGAAATATCAGCAGCGTGGCTTTTTACCAGACGATGCGTGGAAACTGCTTCAGCCTAAAAAACCCACGGCATGGACCATAGCTCACTTTACTTCACTTCTTTATTAAATGGCTTCTGGGACAATCATCCACAATTTCGCCAGTACACTAATATACATTAGACTAATAATAATTGTTCATATATTAGGCAACGTAGTACGGTTTATAAGTCCAGTCGTCCAGTCTTCAGTCACGTCCTATTTTCTGCTATAGCAATGGTGACGGAACCGTTCGTAAAATTCTCGTGCCAACGGCAATATGACGTGACAACTAAAAGGTGGAAATTTGTGTATCGACTGAAAACGCCAGGATCAACATCGTAACGTGCCTTCCAAGTAGTAACCGGGAGAAGATGACCGGCTAAGAACATTTGCGTTTAATGAAATATTAGGAGGAATTTCTGAAGATATTATGAAAAATACATGTTTTTTTGTAGGATACTAGCGACCCATCCCGGCTTCGCACGGGTAGAAGAGCTTATTCTGCCTGTACATGTTTTTTCGGTCGCAGATTCGCAACTTTACGTTATTATAAAATCACCACACTAGCCTATATCAGTCCACTGCTGGACATAGGCCTCCCCTAATAAAGGGGGATAAGCCCATAATCCCCACGCTGGGCATGCGGGTTGGGGATCGCAGGGCACAGCTTCTCGCACCACCGATGCTGCTGCCCGTCGGTGGCCAGGGGATTTAGCTGTGCCGATGTAGGCTGTGCTATGCCGCAATCAGCCGGCCGCCAGAGCCCCGTTCGTTGTTTAGCAGGGTGCACCACGTGCAGGTGGGGTTGGCTTGGGTTCCGAAGATAAGAGTTGGAACCCCTTACACCCCCATTATAAAATAACGAAATGAATTATTGTAAACGACTTTACTTGCAACACACCTGGTAAGGTAACCTTACACAACAAATTATACATATAAACGTTCTTCATGCATCATTCTATCTATTGTTGAAAACCGCATTAAAACACTTTCAGAATTTTTTGAGTTTATCGCGAAAAGACAGACAGATAGACACAGCGGACGCGGCTTTGTTTTATAATATGTAGTGATAGTGATAGTTCAGTTATGTTTCTATTGTTTCTACAAGTGAAACTATGACGTTGCATGATTTTGCTGACGTCACAACGTTAGCACGAAGTAGGTGGGTACTAAATGAGTGTTAGCATGCCATCAATACAGATTTGTGCAAAGACAAGTCACGGGATTGAATCACGTGATGCAGTTACTTCAAGTTAAGTAAAGTAATATTTATTTAAGTCACAAATACTACACAAATAAACAAAGGCAAGTGTTATATCTAACAAGTGAAACAGTGACACAAAAAGGTCGCAACTCAGCGTACGCTGCAGAAGCATGGTACCTACTGTAGTGCTGGTTTTCATTGGAGCCACCGAGCAAAGGCAGTAGTGTTTCTTTAGTTACATTATGTGCCTTCTTTGGCCACTGTGATCTTTTAAAATATTGAAAAAGGTTGACTTATAAATTATCATCATCATCATCGTCGGCCTATAGCAGTCCCCTTCTGGACATAGGCCTCCCTTGATGAGCACCATTGCGCCCTGTCTTGAGCTCGACGCATCCAGCAGCAGCCTTTTATAAATCGTCACTCCACCTGGCCGTTGGGCGTCCTACAATACGTTAACTTATACATAAATTAAATAAAATAAGCTAATAATACTGGACATATTCATACAACACGATAATAGCCTTAAGGAACCACATAGGTATATTTATCTAACCCCTAGTTGGTAGGTTATTGTGGGGCGGATGGTGGAGGTCAAACTTTTAGTTACTTTCTCCTAGGAGGATCGCTCCTACGGATCGCGTAAGAAAGAACTACCTTTAAAATCACACTAATATTATAAATGCGCAAATTACTGTTTCACGTAACGGTTGAACGGATTTGGACGAAACTTTTTAAATGTTTGTGACTTATATTAACACAGGATTTATTATATGCTGGCACCACGCGCGAACAGTTGTGATCAGAAGCTGGTTATATTTTCTTTAGGAATTACCTTTTAAATTTATATGAAAAACTACTAGGAAATAATTTTTATAAAAATCCGTTTTTTTAACTTCTTCTAGCAAAGAATACAATAGAAAATAAAATAAAACAAAATTCATAAACACCGTTCAAGATGCAAAAAATGGTCTCCCAAAATCTTTGGCAAGCACCTTCCGAGACAGCTAGTGACGTAGCATGACACATGCTCCTTATGACGTCACGTATATCTCTTGAAGAGGCAATTATAAGCCGCGGCCGTTCCGTGCTGACATGCAAGCAGGCTGTCACGCATCCAGCTGAAACGGCCGGTCGCTGTGTCAAGGTTCGATCAGTTCATTAGGACTGTACTGTTTTTGAGGGTGATAACCTTCAAATTGGCCTTTGACCCCTGAATTGTATTCTTCCTACTATAATTATCGAAATGCGAAGGTATGTTAAATATGAAGAAGTGTTTTGTGTTCCTTCACGCAAAAAGTACTAAACGGATTTAGCTGTAATTTTGTACGATTACCTTTGTAGTTCTAGGAAATAAATAAGAGACAAGATTTTTCCGGGTATCACACATATCTTAACTATATACTTCATACTTAAATAATATTACCGCGAAAGCAGGTGAAATGTGAAGATGTGAAATGTTATTTGCTCATTCACGCCAAAAGTATTGAATGGATTTAGTTGAAACTTTATTAGACAAAGAATAATTATAATAGACTACTTATTATAGGAATACACCACGAACAAAACTGCGGGCGGAAGCTAGTAAAAGATATTTGTAATCTCAAAAGGCGCTGAAATGTATACCAGATTCCAAAAAAAAAAATTAAGTGCAATAAGCGGAATTAGGGTCCAGCAGTATGACGATGCAGGTTGATAAAAAAGTACAATTAGCATTTTTTTTTAACTAAAACCACTACTCTTTTAAGATTATATTTACAACACTAACACTAAGTTACCTTTACTTTTTCCTGTATGATGTATGAATGTGGTGATCTATAAAATGCAATGTATCTCTCTATCTATCTACGACACACACGTAGTTTTTACTCCATTCCTTCCTGGTCATCTAAGTATTTTTTTTTGTTAGAGAATTGCACCTGTTTTTGACTTTAAACAACCAAAAACAAATAATCTCATTTTAATAACAATTTATTAACCCACCAAGATGGACTAGGTTGTTCTCGATGAGCCAAAAAGTAAAAAACATACGTCATATCCCATGTTTACATGTGGTATAATTATAAATGTATTAGAAGGTCGTTGGACCGGGGTTAAGGCCGTAGAAGGCTTTTGTTTTAGAAATGTCTACAAATTTTTGGAGGCTCGACAGACTTTGAGAATCGACATTGCGTAAGAGTTGTAACTTTTTTTTAGATGACTTAATTTTTTGAGGCGTTTCTTGCTTATTAAAGTAGTCGACATAGCTCAGAGAATGAGCAAGCTAAAGTGGGCTGGCGAAGAACCGACAACTGTTGGTATAAATAAGTACTTGAGTGGAGAACGCGGCCCGGCAAACGTAGAGTTGTACGCGACGATTTGCAAAATACTGCTGGTAGAAGCTGGATGCGTCGAGCTTAAGATAGGGCGCAATGGCACTTAGTAGAGGAGGCGTAATGTCAGCTGTTGATGCCTCCCTCAATGACCGCCATTGTGACATGTCGTCAGCTCGATGCATCCAGCCTTTCGATTGTCACATCTGCTTGAAAGGCATCCTACACTAGGTTTGCCGAGCTGTTTTCCAGATTGCACATGGACGTACCTGTTGAATATTGTTATGAAATAATGACATACATAGTTATGAAAATCTATTGATTAAAAGATTAGCAAGAATTCACATACAGTCAACCTTGACAGAAATAGAAAAGTACGCAGCAAAAATCGTCGGAAAACACTCATTCCCCGAAGGCTGCGCGCGATCAGCCGTGGAGGATGATATTGGCATAAATACGTGGCACACATGCGCACGCGGCCGTAACCAACATCCAACAATGACAGATCTTGGGGTGCAATCAAAAATAATGATTATAGTCCTCAATTTAGAGTCTTAATTTGATTTGTTGCTGAGATGATCTTACCATTTTGTTAGATTTTATTTTAATGTTACCGATTGCTCATGATGCTTACATTAGATAGCGGTCATAATACCTTTTATAAATGTGATTTTCCTATGAAAAGTTTTCTTTTTCACTTAGTTTTTAAAATAGGACTGGTAATGAAAAAAGTTCATGGCTGTTAACAAATGCTGGAATTAATAATGGAAATTGTAGGTAATTGGGCAATTTATTTGGCATAGTAATTTTAATTCGTATTTACCTACTCGTATGTACAACAATGTCTGGGTGATTTCTGCATGTATTTACAAAAAAGAAGTATATCAGTCATATGTTTCCCATAATAGAAGCAAGATTATGTGTGATAATGCATTATTCAATTATTTATTGTTACACAGCACTGAATTTTGACGGCCTCTGTGGCGCAGTGGGCGAAGGTCCGCCTGAGACGCAGAAGGTTGCTGGTTCGATTCTGGCTGCGGGACAAATGTTTGCATGGTCTGTAGATATTTGTCTCGGGTCTGAGTGTTTGCTAAGAATAATATGTATGTATTTACAAAAATATACATATATGTGTAGTATATCAATCATGTGGTTCCCATAATACCAGCTCTGCTTAGTTTGGGGCTACATGATGCTGTGTGATTACGTCCCGCATTATTATTATTATGACATTATTATTATTAATACGAGAGGCAGAACTCAATAAAATATTTAAGAAAAGTATATTAGTACTAAATAGTCACACAGGGCTAGTCCTAATCTATTCTAAATCGATTGCTAAATAATTGTTCAATAATATAGGTACCTGTTAATAACAACCAATTAAGCATCAAATTCGATTGTATCGTAAATCATAACGTGTTCGTCCTAAATTTTATTATTCGATTACATAATTACTGCACAAGGCTGCTTCTCTATTGTTCGTTAGTTTTTTACTGTTTGGCTATCTGTTGATAATTGCTAGTTTTATGAATAGTTAATTTATAGCTGTAATTTTCTTGTTTGGACGTTGGAGATGCGAAAATACTTATGAATTTTTGTAAAAATCTATGTAGTTTTGAAGAAGCGTAAAGCTAATTAGTGTACGACCTTTGAAGTGTAGAGGGTGAAGATCCGTGTAAGACGCAGAAGTTGTCATAAATAAAAGGGAGCCCACGCAAACGAAGTTGCGAAAGTCAGCAAATTATTATAAACTACTAATATTGCTGAAGTTCACACTGCATTATCTAACCCTAAAGTATTTTTTTTTATAATGTAAATGACGGAGTAATTAGAATTTTTCAGGCATCTACACTATTATAAATAAATAAGAAAGAGAAGGTTGCCCTCATGTCGTATAAGGAATTGCTCACTACACCAACAAGAGCAAAGCTCTTAAATTAAATAATTATAGTAATAACAACACTCAGATTCTAGACAAATAAATATTTGCTGATCGAGCAAACACTTGTCCCGCGGCAGGAATCGAACCTGCAATATCTTGGGTGTCAGTCAACTATTCATTGTCAAACTGGTTATCCATCCTGGAGGAAAGCTTCACGAAAAAATAACCCAATTCTAGAAATTCCTACCACCTGTTCAGCTTCCACTTTACCTATGAGCATTGACAATAGCTCTGGACGCTATTAAAAGTCCAGTTAGACTATTTACATAAGCTGCATTGCAAGGTTGGTCAGCGGTCACACGACACGACAGTTGACATAACAGTGCACTGTCACTGATTGCTACAAATCGCAGCAATTTAACTAAAATTGCCCATTTGGTCCCACTACTTTATTCTAGGCTAACAACCTAGGAGCTACTTTATGCTGGAAGCAAGGTCTAGAAGGCCTCCTTGTGGAGGGCTAGTCTAAGGAGGAATTGCCTATTTTTTCCGTCAAGCATTCCTATATGTTGCTGATTTGTAGGATGTGCGTGATGGTGAAATAAGGTAAAAAAGGCGATTAAATGCATCGCTTCGATTATATAATAATTGTAAATCCAAATGAATATGAAAGCTAATTGAGTTTATTTTATTACTAAAAGTGGAACGACAAAAGTCTGGGCGGCCTAAAAATCTATTAACGATACCATATAGGGGGTAATCAAAGGCAAGTCCTTACATTACATTTGGTACATGCCCACTTTTTTCAAGCATTTGAAGTGAAAGGTTGCCCATCGCCGCTTTTATCTAGCATGTTTTATTTTACCCTTTCGAGCAATTGGCACATAAATGGAAAATCTAGAACAATAAAATTCGCCACACAGTTCATCCCTAAGTGATCCCCTCAACAACATTAACCGTGCAACGGCACTCGCCAGACACAATGGGCCGAACTGATCCCACTTAGGGTACATTGTACCCGTTGACGCGGCGCAGGTTGGACCGTTGATTTATTAAGATAACAGGATTGGTTGGATCTTGTCAGAATTATTTGATACCATAAGGTGTGTATTATTGAGTGGAGACCGCGTCTCTGCAAACAGAGTAATGGACACCCTCTAGCTAGATGGAGTGACGATCTGCGAAAGGCTGGTTGTAAAGCTGGATGCGTCGAACTGAGGACAGGGCGTAATGAAGCTCCTTGGAGGAGGCCTATGTCCATCAGTAGGCTGCTAGCGACGGATGATGATGATGCAGTATCAGTGCATCCAAATCTACATTAGATTTGAAATAAATAATAAAATTCGTTTATATCTGGCTAAAAGCCCAAATAAGAGGCTTATCATCTTCATGCCTCAAGTTGATCGTTCCAAAAACGTGATCTACGATGGAATGCTTTGTGATAGGTAATGGTTAGCACTTAACATCAGGTGGGTCATGTCCTTGTTTCATCTGCAAGTAACTTATAAAAATATATAAAAGCGATTGAGAGATTTTTTATTTATAAATTTTAAACAAACGTTTCTTATTGCACTTAAGTTATACAACGGGCGCTTCATGATGATGATAAAAATGCTGAAGTATGATCTAGAGTTAACACAAGACGTGCTTTTGCCGTCCATTGTATGTATCAAAGGGACCCCACGGTTAGCTCCTGTCACAACACAACGGGGTCTCTTTGTCCCGAACATGCTTCGATATGGATAGGGCACCGATTTAAGGGTGGGGGATGGGGTGGGGCGTGAAAATCGGATTATAGTTGGCAATTATTTGTACTGGTATGTTGGCTGTAATGGAAATTGACTTGCATTGTACGGTCTATTAGTGAAATTAAAAGTGCAATATTATTATTTTGTGAAAAAATGCTGGACTATCACACAGCACTATGTAGCCCCAAACTTTTCCAGAGTTTGTATTATGGGAACCACATGACTGATTTACTCATATATTTAAGTTTTTTTGTTAATACATAGAAAGCCCCCGGACCTGAGACAAACATCTGCAGGTAGTTCAAATGCTGCGTAAATCAAACCTGCAACTTTCAGAGTCTCACGCTTGGACTATAAGGACCTAACTTGGATCAGAATCTTTTGTTATTCTACCAGTCAGTACTACGCTATCAAGGTCATCATTTGATAGTAATTTATACTTTGATGTTGTGTCATTAACCGCCAACCGCCGCCGGCGCACTTAATACTGTTTTAATGGGTACTTTTGACCCTTAGTTTTATTCAGATTATTATTAAAGTCTAATATTTGGATTTAAATTGGATACCTCTCAATTTTGAAATAAAATAATTCTAACTTTTAAAATCCTTACTAATATTATAAATACAAAAGTGAGTTTATTTGTTCGTTACGCTTTCACGCCTACTCAATAGATCATCCTGAAAATAAACGCACACACGATGTCAGAGGTATAGAAAATAACATAGCGTTCATCCAGAAAAAATGACTGTTTCCAAGGGCAAAAAACAAAACATTTGACAAAATATTGTTTGTTTATTGCTAGGGGTGTAAGGGGTTCCAACCTCCATTTTCAGAATCCAAGCCAACCTAATCTGCTCTTGGTGCACCTAACCAAAAAATGGGGTTGTGGCGGCCGGCATATTGTGGCATAGTGCAGCCTAACACTAGCACAGCTAAATCACCTAGGTGCCGATAGGCAGCAGTGTTGGTGCGAGAAGCTTTGCCCTGAAATCCCCAACCCGTATGCCCAGCACAGGAATTATTGGTATATCCCCTTCTTACTAGAACCTATATTCAGCAGTGGACTGATATAGGATGGTGTGCGCGCGTGTGTGTGTATGTGTGTGTGTGTGTGTGTGTGTGTGTATGTGCTTGTCATATGTTGTACAACTCCATATCGCTTGAACTGAACGTAAATAAAAAAAAATCGCTGAAAAAACTGGTCAATCTCGAAAAGTATCTCCAATTTAAACAAATCAATATAATGAGAATAACTTACCATTAACCACTCGAAATACTATCGGTAACAGGTAATCCACCCCCAGCCATTGTGACAATGGTCTTTGTGACCACACGCGCGTAACTAATACCGTTAAGTACCCCCGCTGTTTGAGGGTTAACTTTAATCGTGCGATTTTCTTTCCTTTTTGGACTTATTGGTAAATGGTTAATGAGTTTGTTCGGGTACCTATCGAATTATAATTAGGACAATACACTACAAGTATATCCTACTAATATTATGCGAAAGTTTGCGAGTATAGATGTATGAATGGATGAATGTTTGTTACTATTTCACGCAAAAACTACTGAACGGATTTATATGAAACTTAAAATATATATAGTTTATGACCTGGATTAACATATAAGCTACTTTTTCTTCCCGTACCACGCGAGCAAAGCCGCGGGCGGAAGCTAGTAAATTATATGTATAATAAATACATATAATGTTAATATTTCAAATAAGTAATTCATTTAGTCATGTCCTTTACGTCACTTTTTCTTTATTTAATTAGTACCACAGAGAACACTCATCAATTTTTCAATTTACACCAATTCGTAGCGCACGAGAAGAATTGGCAGGAAACTCTGCTTGCTTGGCGTTCATGGCCCAGCATATTACATTAATTCTAATTTTTTGATTAAAAATGGAAAGTTCGAAAAAGGTACCGAAAAAGGTACGCGAGTGAAGCTGCGGGCAGAAGCTAGTCTATTAAATGTATGTATATAAAAATCATCGCGTGTTTATTAAAAACAATACATTAAATTAATCCACATCTCTTCTTGACATTTCCGTTTAATTAATTCCTCAATTTGAAAAAACAAAAGACAAGTCAAATGGAGTCGGAGCAGAACAGTAGTCGGACAGAAACTTGATATGTAGATCGTAAGGCTGATTGTACACGGGTCCGCATTCGAGAATAAATGCCAGAGATCGGCCGAGAGATGGCGTGAGGTGGAGTTGAATTAAGAAAGTTTAATGGTAAGGAGCTTGATGCGGTTTTTGAGGACGTGTTTTTGGATTTGTTATTTATTTTTGCAATACATTTTTACGTAGAAACTAGACATTAACTAGACTTTAACAGTACAATTAGTCTAAAATAGAAAAACACTGAAGTAAAACAACTCTCTCAATGATTGCTTATATTTTTACAATATTAAGTTTTTTATGATTACTTTTAACTTTTAACGCGAGACAAGATAATAATCTTGTCTCGCGTTAAAAGTTTGTATTCCTCTTGGGAACAGTACTTTCTCTGCATGAAAGAGACCCGTCCTTTTCTATACCTCTGACAAGGTGTATGCAAAACTTCATGATAATCGGTTGAGTAGTTGAGGCGTAACAAACGAACAATATACCTACCCATTTTCACACCAATAATATTAGGTAGGATTAAATTATTTCGAAAATTTAAAAAATAATACAATTTATTTCTTTTAACTTCTAAGTATTTAACTCCGTACAGTAACAAATAGCGTTATTTAAAACTGCAAAAAAGACAACAAAACCTGATATGTCTGAAAACTATAAATTATTTAAAACAATGACACCGGAAACCGACCATTGCCTTCAACAACTTAACAAAAAGAAATATTGCATTTTTGCAATTCAAACGGTGCGTCTTTCGCTACGTTATGCACCCACCTTTAGAACATACTCTGAATTCTAAGAATTTATTCTGCGCGGCTGAACATTTCATTCCTTATCATATTTTGCGCTGATCTTGATAGATCACTTTTATTTATTCACTTTTATTAATTCGCTACTTTGTAATGTTTACTTTTAAGGGAGGTTGTACATAAATTTCTTTTTATGCCTGTACAGTGTACATCGATTTACTACAAGTACTAGCGTACAAGGGAATGCGCGAATCTATGCCTAATGCATTCTCCCAAAAACAGGGTTGTGTCTCGTCATTAGTGTTACACAAAAGATAAAACGAAACATCATTTTGCCCATTTTTATCGAGAAAAATCAGGCACAGATTTTAGAGCACGCACTCCCCAAAAATTCTCCCTAAAAGCATGGCACAGATTTTTGATCAAAACACTCATTCCCCTAAGTTTGTTAGTTCTATTAAGAGAAGTACCTAGTGTTATTACTAGTCCCAGTAATTCCATGTAGTCCCGAGTTTCTGTAGTTTTTAAGAAACTTAGTAAAAAGTATTATTGTCAATTTTATCTGTCAACTAACAACAAGAATGAATGAAAACATGTAATTGATCTTTACCATGGTAAAGACTTGTTTAAGTACTGTAACTTCTAATCAAAGAGTATTACCTAATATCTTACTATGACATTCATTTATAAAGATTGAAATTTAGAAATGGCTTGAGCTAAAATTTTGCAGATAAATATTTACTTCTAGATTTGTAACAACATAAAAAGGCTACTTTTTATAGGGAATATACCACGCGAGCGAAAACGGCCGAATTTTATAGGTTAACGGCACAAGTACGGCCTTATATCGAATCAATTCAAATTTTGACACTTGAATGAAGTCTCTCGTTGAAAACCAAAATCCTCAAATAAGAAACGACTACTGATAATCATTTTAAAGTTCACTAGCAATCCCTCCGGCTGTGTGGAACGACGATTTGCGAAATGCTGGTGGTACAAACTGGATGCGTCGAGCTCCGGACAGGACGCCATGGCCCTCATTAGGGGAATCGTATGTCCAGCAGTGGACTATAGACCGATGATGATGATGATAATCGAATTAAAATTAGGTACGCAAAAAGGAAGCTGTCACACCTGAACATACCAACGCCTCTTAAAATATTTCCATGACAGACAGTCCTTTCTAATCCTCCATTTATTTCAAAGAAGAAAAATATTTACTTCTAATAATACGGAAAGGATAAAGTTTGCAGCGGAGCGAGGTCGGCAGCGTAGTTGAAGCGCATGCGCGCCCTACCATCGATTTGATAAGTGTCTAAAATTGGTGTAGGCTTGAAGGCTCCACCGAAATCTTAGTTTAGTTGTATTGTATACGTAGACTACCCTCTTTAATCGTTAAGTTACTAAATATTCACTTCACACTAAAAACCTCTTACTGACCAGCACGGTACGCGGTCGTTGAACAATTTAACTTGATACTAAAATTGTGTGATTGAGAAAAATCTCAAAAAAACTTTCGTATTTTATTATGTGAAAGAAAAAGAGTAGGGCGTCTGAGTTATATTCGCACTTAGCGACCATGTCATTCAGTTTATTATAGACTTGCCATCATACTTATTAAACGCTACTCAAAGTAAACCCTTGGTTAAAGCTAAGCTGTTACTGTTTATCTATATAAATTTATATGAGATGGCAATAGTCAAAATATCGAAGATTTTTATAAGTACTTTGGTACTATAGTCGCTATGTAGGTATCTATGTCTCTCTCAAGTTTGCTGTAGGTAGCGAAGAAATTTCTATATTTGGTCGATAGGTAGGTAAATAGGTAGGTATGTTTGAAAATAGCTGTGTGTATAGGCTTTCTTTTAAGTCTATGTTTGACGAATGATAGGCTTGTAACCTGATTGTACTAAATAGACTTGATTTCTCTATGACAACTGATTGGCTACAAATAACAGATCGGCCTTACCATTGGCAGGACAAATTGGATGAAAATAATAAAAAAAAACATCAATACAAACATTCAATTGTCGACTTTAATGGACAGTAATACAGATTATTACAGCGTTATCAGAAAAACATTGTAATAGAAACTATATCTATTGTACAAGGCGGAGTTTTGTCTGTCATAGGTTGGCAGCAAATAAAGCAGAGGATTTAAAACGTATAACAGAGGTGTGAATGTAGGAATAATCACACCTTTGTCAAATAAGACTGCTTTACACGAGGATTAAGGGTAAAATCGAGGGATTACAAGCAAAATCGTGTTAATAGCCACACCTACAAGGGTTCGATGTCATGATGTGAACTTATTTACTATCAAGTGTAAGTAAATACCATTACAATTGCATCATTTTACTGGTTTGCAATAAATTCGTATATTTTGTGAACAGGAGATGCCTACAAAAGATTGATGCCACTGACTTTCGCAGTGTCAGGATAGAATGAAAGAAAACTGGATAATGATGATATAGCAAACAGAGAGAGCAAATCAAAAAGCACGTCATATGCTCAGGACAATCTCAACTAAAGCCTATGTTAATGTTTCGATTACTTATTATTTAAAACTACCTCGTCACTTAATTAACGGCTTTTTTTTACAATTTTCTTAGTTTTACTTGTTTTACTTAATAGTTTTATGTAGTTTTTTTTATCTCCTATAGGTAAACCTATATCGATCCAAGTAAAAATACAACGAAATCAATGTACACTTTACGTGAAACTATAATAATAATAAATAAAGATTCTGTCAATACCTTTCATTTTCAGACCCGTGGGAATTCTGATGACGACTGGGTAAAAAAAAAATCCTAATTAGTCCGTCAGATAGATCAAGAAAAAATATTGGACACGTATTTTTTATTTTTAGTCGGAATTTTTAGAAATTTTCATTCATCATCCCTATTAAAATATATTATTTAACCATTTATCAAACAAATTGAATTCCCTATCAAAGCTAGATACTGTAACTTAATAAAGTAAGCCTAGACCACACAAGCTTTAGGCCCATTAAGCTCTAAATCCCAGTTAAACCAATAAAGGGTTTATTAAATAGAAACCTATTGGGTTCGACGGTGGCGACCCGACGGCATTTTGTAGTCGTAATGGACAATGCACACTAAAGCATAAAAACGCTGGCACCAAAATTTATAGTTAAGTTACATAAATCTGTCAAAAGTTAAACAATCCCATAATATTGTCATCTGTCACCGTTGGTTAGTGACAAATAGTGACAGGGCTAGCTTTCCGCAACAGTTCAGTATAGGACTGAAACACTCCTGACGAGGCTACTTCGGTGTTTTTATCAGATCATCTGGTAAGCAGGTAAGCAATACTCCGCCTGGTCACTACTTGGATGGGTAACCGTTGACTGTCCTTTAGATCTGAGCGCTAACGTGATGACGTTAACATGCTGGTCCCAGTTTAGTTGTCAAGCCATTGCGGAGGCTTATGGCGCCCTAAAACTCCGACACCAGAGGAAGTATAGGGTTATAACTATCTTATTAGAAAATATCCTATAATTGGCGTGCTGAAGTCAAATGTAGTAAATATTACAATATAAGTTTATTATAAGCGCTTAACACTTTTTTACAGGTAAAATAATTGGCACATAAACTTGTACATGGTGAATAATGTAACGGTTATGGGCCAACTTTGATTTATTTAGCTATGAAAACTATGATTTAGTTATTTTACGTTCATAAAAATAGGTCAACGTCTTGACCTCACTATGTAGATTGTGTAGTTTAGTTATGGGTTTTCATTAATGTTTATTTTATTTTGAGATTATATGATATTTTGACAGTTTTAAGTTACCTATTTTTAAGTTCTTTCTTTTTACAAATTATAAAATCATAATTATAAATAACCGAGATCAAAATATTGATTCTTGGGACTGGCATTTTTTTCAAATTTAAATGAGATCAAACACAAAGTATATCCTCTAAAACGATCAATAATTTATCCAAATCGGTTCATAAATAATGGAGTTATTATCAAAATTAAAAATATAACTACTACTGAATTGAGAACCTCCTCCTTGTTTGAAGTCTGTTAAAAATTTACAAAATTTAGTGAAATTATTTTCTTAACGTTTCGTTGCTAATACCGGTACCGTGTTTTTCTACGTTTACCTATGCTATATTGCATAAATTTAAGGGTCTTTACAACTTCGTGTGCGTCACCCTTAACCCTTTCCCCGCAAAGCCAAATGCGGCTTATTCGATTAGCAAGTGGCGCTGATTGAATTAAGGTGAACGTACGCCAGCAGGATTAACTTTCATTTTATCATCATCATCAGATAGAATATAAAATCATCATCCACAGAATCTTGTGGTCAAATATTTTCTACAAAGAGCAATATAAATACACAATGAACGATCTTAATTTTCATATAAAATATTCATGCAATTATGGTGTGTCAGGGGCTCCGAGGGTATCTTAGGAAGCCAAGCTGTGGCGCGTCCTGCTAACTAACACACGGGGTTTTGGCGGCCGGATGATAGCGTCATATTGTAGTCTAACACCGGCTAAATTCCCTGTCCTCCGACGGGCAGCAGCGTCGTACCTGTGCTCGATTCCAACGCTTTCAGTCTAACATAACATGTAACAGTTCATGTAACAGCCTTGATCCCATTTATATAAAGATTCGGGCATATGTATCCGGGGTAAACAAGAACTACGAGTACACCATGATATTACATACCACCGGGCTAACAAGACTTAAGAGTAGGTACATCATGCAGCAATATCTAGGAAAAACATCAGCAGATGATGTACACATATTTTGCCCCGCAGCGGGAATAGAACCTGCGACTTCTTGTGCCGCGCTCATTGCCCCGATGTAATCGAAAATCTTTTTGTTTATTTTGTATGATACCTGAAGATGGAAGAAGCACATGGCCCACCTGAAGTTAAGTGTTAACCATTGCCCATCACAAAGCAAGGTATCGTAGATCACGCTTTTTTTGGAACGTGCCCTACAATGCAAAGCCCTCATCTCAAGTCCATCATCTCAAAGCATGAAGGTGATAAGCTTCTCGTGCCTGTGATTTCACCAGCACCCAGACCTTTTTTCTCATAATATTCGTTATACGTCAATGGTGTATACATTTCTTAGGTATAAGAAATAGCTTAATATAATAAAATAATCATCAAATGAAATAAAAAAAAGAAAAATGTCAAAAATACTATATAGTGTTTTAGGTACCTACATTCAGGTAGGTAGGTACTTATAGTCTATGAATTCTTCATAGCTATAAAAGGTCTACTCGATAAGCCACGTTTTTAATTTAGTTTTAAATGAATACATACTCGGAGCCTGAGTTACAGTATCAGGGAGTTTGTTATAGACTGTCGGTCCCATGAAGTGTGTCAGCCTGGAAGATTTCGACAGTGAACGCGATACCGCCACTTGTTATACTTGTGGCGACTGCGGGTGCTATGCTTATGAACATCGCTGTGCTGTAAGTAGAAGTCCCGGTTTATACATATATTCTTTCCAACCGTAACACAGCGCAGCTGCTTCACGGCAGAAATAGTCATGGAGGCAGTATTTCCCCGGGTGAGCCCTTCACAAGAACTCTATTAGGTACTACAAAAAGTCTACTACTGCTCTAATACCAACCTAACGGCACTGATAACCGGCAATATATAAAATGTTGAAGGCCATGGGGTGGCTTAAAAACTCCGACACCAGAGTTGGCTAATAGTTCATACGATAAAGGAGATCGGAACTAAACGGAAAAAAAACTGCAGTTGCAATGATAGAGTTATAAAGCAGAGAGAGTCTTGCAAAATGCAATTATTATAATGAGTGGCAGACCAAGCATGGAGGGACGTATTTTTTTCACGGCGTCGCATCAACAATCTCTGGGATTGTTTAACATTTATAATTTACATAATTCATAATCGACCGACTGGGCATGGGCGATTTGCAAGCGGGAAACAACAATAACATCAGCTTATTCAATCTACGTGGTCATAGAATAGATTATTATAGAATACATTTAACAGCAAAAAAATTACACAACGAAGTCACAAAAAGGAGATACAAACTGTAGTGCTTTACAAACTGTAGTTAAATGACTCGACTCACTTCGCAGGCGGTAGTCAAGTGGACGTGCATCATTCGACTCACATTAGTAGTATATAAAAATAACTCATAATTAATACACAAACTAAGTACCTAGTAAAACAGGCTCAAGAACAAACGTCATGTATAAACATGAAAAAATAAATGCCCGCGCAAGTGGTAGTGAGTCCTTTCTATACTGGGTGCAGCCAAACCAGTCACAAACATAGGCCCTCCCCTAATAAGAAGAGAGATATGCACTGCACAGCTTCTCGTATTGCCGTTGCTGCTGCCTGAACGTGGCTGGTGATTTAGCTGTTTCAGTGTCAGTCTGCAATATGCTGCAGTCAACCAACCACCAGAGCCCCGTTACTTAATTTGGGTTTCAAAGATGGAGATCGGAACCCTTTACATCTCTTTTATGTAGGTACTTCAACTCGCCCTCCGCTCCGCTTTTGCAGCCGCTATGCACTACACCCCACCCTATTCCTAATCATTTTAATTACTGACACAGTTGCTTTAAGTTTGCAACCAAAGAATACATAATAGTGCTAACAAACACACGTTTCACTTCATGGTAGGTATGTGATTGTATGATACAAAATCCTATTCAACTCAATTAAGTTACGCTTAAGTTAGTATAATTTACAAGGTGGTATACACTAATAAAGTTATTAGTTACCGTTATAAGGGGTAAAAGAGTTCTTGAGTGGAGACCTAGGCTCGGCAAACGTAGTGTAGGACGCCCTCCAGCCAGGTGGAGTGACGATCTGCGAAAGGCTGCTGGTAGAAGCTGGACGCCTCGAGCTCAGGACAGGGCACAATGGCGCTCATAAGGGAAGGCCTATGTCGAGCAGTGGACTGCAATAGGCTGATGATGATAACGATGATGATACAAGGTGAATTCAAATAAGTTAAGTTAAATTATTGCGTCACTTTACAAGCCTGTTCTTCAATGAAAAACTACAAATTGCGAAAATACTTTGAACATATATTGTTGAGCTTAGAGAGTAGAGTAGAATTACGTATTTTGGGATAAGTGAAAGTTGTGATCCAAATGAGTTCGAAAAGGCCCCATACAAATTACCTAGTTGATCAGTGCCTGAAAACTCTGAAATGTTGATTTTAAATTTGGTAGTTTTGTAATGAATAATATACTTAAATTATTGCATAAATTCTAATAATTGCAATCATCATTTTCCTGCCCTGGTCTCACGCTAGGTGGGGTCGCCACATGTTTTAATACCTACTATTATCAAAAGGGAAAAGTTGTGAAGATATCTTTAGAATTTACTCTAAAAGTAAACTAAGCTTTTTCATATGCTATTCTGAATCTAATAACCTAAGATATAAAGCTTAATTCTGAATAAAAGTCGATTAAAATGACCGAGACTTGCGCGCGCAGTCACTGATTCGACGCCTTTGTTATGTTTTTTATATAAACTGGCGAGACCTAGAAATGGAACAATGTTTTAATTATAAAATCAATTTATGATCAATCTATTATTTATCGACAGCTGAGGAAAACATTGGTAAGGTAAGGAAAATGTTTGAAGACGTAGACGGTTTAAAGGAAGGAGAACAACTAAATTAGAATAGAATTTGATAGAACATTCTATATTGTACAAAAAAAAAATTGTGCATAGGCGAACTTACTGCTAAGAAGCATTATCTACCAGCTAACCTTTGTGTATTGTGTAAATATTTATGCAACATAATATGGTGGAAATAAATACGTAGTGATTTGAAGATACATCAAAAAGGTGACTTGCATACCTACAATGTTCAATTTGAAGTAATTACATACATATAAACATGTACATGTCATATAATTATAATATAACTTATACGCACTATAATTAATGCAACATACTAATAAATACCTACTTATTAATATCAGTGCTTTATCATATTAATGTTCGATTAATTTCACAAGTAGGTACCTAGTGATTTGTCTTGAATAGGTACAAGAACAACACCACCATCAATATCTGGGTTATTCCCGTTTGGGCCCGAAGATTTCATGTTTTGATGGGCCGAATCGGGATCTTCAAAATAAGTAATATTTTCATTCCCGATTCGGCCCACCGCATTTCATCAATTGTTTTGTTCATTTGTTTCTGTGTAAAATGTAAAAATACAGTCAGCGGGAAAAGTGATAGAGTACCTAATCGCAATACCTAACTCGCTCAAAATGTACGTGTCAAAATATTTCATAGCGTTCCTACTGAATAAAGATATTTTGATTTTGACTTTGCATACAGTGGGAAATGCTTGTAATCTGCACGCTGGGCATGCGGGTTGGGGATCGCAGGGCATGCTGATACGCTGTGGAACGGAGGCGATCCCGGTAGTAAGGCTGTGCTATACCGCAGTCAGCCAGAACCCCGTTTATAAATTAGGAGGCACTCCGTGCCAGTAAGGTTGGCTTGGGTTTTAAAGCTGGAGGTAAGATCCCCTTACAACCCAAACACTTTGACTAATTTCTAATTGACGACCTATGTGGCAAAGGCCTGAGACGCCCGGTTGTGGGTTCGATTCCAAACGCGAGACAAATGTATCTATGTTCTGCAAATATTTGTCTTGAGCCTGGGTGTTATCTATGTATAATATTTATGTGTTTGTCATAATACACGTTCTGCTTAGCCTGGGTCTATATAATGATGTGTGATAGTGTACTGTGTACACCCAGCATGATTTGCAAAACTGTACCCATACTGTACCCACTTTTTGTTCTGGCTAAGGTAAACTACTTTAAGTACTTAAAAAAAACAAGTATCATGATTTCCCAAACAAACTGCAAAATGAAAAATGCAATGAAAGTCAAACTTGACACGGCAGCGAGCTAGAACGAAACGCAGACATTGTGCATACAAAATGTACCCAACAATAAAGTAATAAGCAGCTTATGTCGGGCAAACAACAATTTTGTTTGCGGCGTAAGGCAAAAGCGAAACCTTATTTATTTAAGAAAAAAATACTATGAAATAAAAAAATCACTAATCTATGAATTTATATTTCATTATTTTCTTGAATATATACGAAGTTTAAGCAACAAGTAAAAAAACTCAGAGTAAACCTACAACTAGGTAGGCTTGTTATTATTTAATTTTTAAATTCTACGGGCGAGTAAATATGGCGTTTTGTCTAGAATTTTCATTTAATAAAAGAATGAACGAATAATAGAACTGACAAAAATGATATGCATGATCGCCGTTGCAAATCTAATAAAGCAACTTTATTGCCTAACTTAAAAAGTTGCGAATTTTGGCTTACTTGCCCGTTGGTATTGCGTATTGTAGTTCAATCTTTATAATAACTAGGTATACCTGAAACAATAAATAAGTAGGTAAAATTAGTAAAAAAAATATTAAAACTGTAGTAATAGGTACATTTAGCGACTCCAAATCTCGTAAGATCTGTGGGTAAGGTAATTGCAAGAAAATAATATCCACGCAATAATATTTCATATTCATTTTAATAATAAAAAATATTTTCACTGGAAAGAGTATTAGTTATTTTAAATACATAATATTTTGTCTTATAATTTGATTGGAACTGAATTCACTTTTGAGGTCTCCTCTTTGAAAATAATATCGCTTTCGCTTGTAACCTGAGACAGTGCTATCGCAAAATCTCCACCCGATTAATCGTAATAAAGCATCGAGAATTCGCATACAAATTTACATAATTAATAAACTAATTAATGCTGAAAAAAACACCGTATTGCAATCACTATGTGGGACTGAGGCGGGCATTAGGGTTCCGTAATGGAAGCTACAAAAAGAACCATTGAGGTTGTATGTTTACATTAATAAAACTAAACCCCACCAAATTATAATAATTAAAAATCTTTGGAGCCGCAATGTTGAGATAATAAAGTTTTACATAAAACAAAATAAATGAAATCGAATTCAAATTCTAAAAATATAATTTTTGGAGTACTTAACATGGATACAAATATATTTTCATAATTTTCGCATCGATTGTTATTAATTGATATTGATTAATGTTGTTAATTTTCTCACTGAACCCCCTGCGCGCGTTTTTAGCTCGCACTTCGCCGCGTCACTCGGACGTAGAAAGCTGAATGCTGGAGAAATGCTTAATTATTGGGTTATACTGTTTGTCTAATGAGCGTCGACGCTTATGACTAGTTGTCATGAAAAAGCAGAATTGATTGATCACTTATAAATTAATATTTTAGAAAAGTAATTTGTTTGTTGGTTTTTATTGAATTGAGATCACAGACAGGAGATTACCCGTAGAAAACCCAAGGGATCTCAAAAATAAAACCATTTTAGTATTGTATACGCATCAATGACGTGGATGCTTTAGAAATTATGGTTGAAATTTGGTTGATAGTCAAAATTTTATCATCCACAAAAATGGGACACAACTTCTTTCTCTTTTCCAATAATGATATATGTCTCTATAACGCCCCTGTCTAAAAATATTTACTTACCTCATCATCATTATCATCATTCTAAGGCCGAAATCTCAACCGTGCTGGGCTGCTCTGTCTTACTACCTATTCTAGAATAATTCAGATCATGAAATTAAGATTAATTTGTCCGTTTAAATAACATCAAGTAATTTTTTTTTCGGTAAAATTTCCGATTTCCGAATACACATTTTGGGTTTACACACATTTTTGAGTTATATAATTTTGTTAGTAGAGACTTTTTATAGCTGAATGTACCAAGGTAGGTATTGTTGGTATGTTTGTCTGTATGATTGATGACTTAGAAAATGTTGGATTTAGAAAATTAAATTACTGTGTTGTATGATTAATGTTAGCTTCACCAAATTGTTTTACCGTGTTATCAGTAAAAATGTTATTTAAAAGGCGTAATTTGAAACTAACGTGTACGTCAGCATTTTAATTGATCTAAATTGGAAAATTTTGTCCTGATTTATCTATCGTCATTTTCATCATCTAATAGAAATAAATAAATTATACCATTTATTAAAAAAATAAATACAAAAAAATGTTTCTTTGTCCGTTATAGATTTTAAAACCATTGATCAGATTGTGATGAAACTGTAGTAGTGTGGTCTGAGGACGCCCGCCAGGGTTCCAAATATACATGAAAACGAAGTTGCTGGCGGGTCAGATAGTTCAATATATATGCGATTTATTTGTTTGTGTGGCTCTTAGCGTGAGGAAACTCGTTACTCTAGTCAGCTCCACACGTATTGACCATGCCTTTTCTATGTGTAGGTACGGCCGACTAGGCTGTGAGGATAGAATAGGTGCTACAAGCTTACTCCATCTAACCAGGCCCCCCTGGTACTAAGGCCTACATAAGTAAAAACATAAAACGTTTTAGTCATTGACCGGGCTACCGGGAAATATGGTTTTATTAATAACACTAAATGTTTCAGTTACATTAGAAAGGTACCTTGTTAAGTTATTCTGAGTGACAACTCAAGGTTTTTTAAATGTTTTGGTAAATATTAAAATGTTTGGTAAATATTCAACTGCTTAATTTTTTTAACTTTTAACATTAGTCAAAACATGTAGAGAATACCACACTGTGGGTCTCCTCACTGAAGTCTAAGTCAAAGTTAGTGAACCGGTAATGCACACCAATTTTTTTCGAAACAAAAAACGCATTTTCACCTGTCCGGGATTCAGAACGACCGCCGCCTTCGAACCCGCAACCTTCTGCGTATCAGGATTTTGCCCACTGCGCCACAGAGGTCGTGAATATCATGAATACTTACCCTTATAGCTCGCTATAGAAACCATAAAGCTCAGACATTGAAAGAAAATCGAAACATCAAGAGGAAACATCCCCACTGAACGAGAGGCATGCAAGATCCCACCCTAAGAACCACGCCCCCTTTCTTGGGGCTAAGGGTAACTACCCTTGGGGTGAACGTACCTCAGTAATTGGTTTGAACGTGACTTTTCGGTGATATTCTATTGGTAAATTTTTTTTCGCTGAAAAATGATTTGACTATAATTTTTGATAATGAAGGTTTGAGCACCCCTGATTTACATGATTTATTTTATATGACCGTAAAAAGCAATTACTGTAATAAGAAGAAACCATTTTGGTGAAAACAAGATTATTTGAAAGCATAATTATCTACCTACCTATTTAAATAAGTTCAACGTAAACTTTGCCTTTTGTCTATGCTGAAAAGAAACACTATCAAGAAACCGGTCTAATAATAAAAGTTTATTTTGTTTTTGGTAGGAACGAAGAACGAGAACGAAGGTTCGATTGATGAGAAATCTGGTCTTTCCAATCTTCCTTTAGGTATGGGGCTGAGACATGAACATAGACATAGAGACTAAAAGAACGGAGCAAGATCGACGCATTGGAAATGTGGTCCTGGAGACGGCTGCTGAGGATTTCCTGGACAGCCCACCGCACCAATGCATCTATTCTACAATAACTTAAGATCAAAGAAAGGTTATCGTGTTAAAATACGAATGCATAAGTTCTTTGGACATGTAACCCGTAACGAAGACTCATTGGGACGTCTGGTAGTGCAAGGCAAGATGGAGGGCAAAATATCACGAGGCTGCACTCCTACGTGATGGTCAGACCTAATCAAAATCAATATCAATGCTAGAAACTTGAAAGGAGGGGAGACCTGATGATCCTTGCCTAATGCATAGTATATCGAACAGTGTAGGTACTAAGAAATAATTTCATTTATTTAGAATCATCTGGGGTGTATGGGGCTCCCCCATCTTCAAAACAAAAGGCAACCTGACCTGCACGCGGTGCACCCTGCTAAGTAACAAACGTGACTCTGGCAGCCGGTGGATTGTGGCAAAGCGCAGCCTATATCGGCACAGTTCAATTCCCTGGCCACTGACAGGCAGAAACGTGGGCCGTGTGAGAAGCTTTGCGATCTCAAGCCCAGCATGGGTATTATGAGCATATCCCCCTTTATTGGGGAGACCTATGTCCACTAGGAGACTGATATAGGCTGGTGTGGTGTGGTATGTGTGGCATCTCTAGAGATGCAGCGGGGAAACTACTATGCAAACGAAGTCACGGGTCGCTCACTAGCTTTCTATATAACTTACATTCTGACTCACTCGCGCTTGGCCGCTCAAAAGGCAGCGAATTTTTCATTGACTCGTGGCATTTAGGACCCTCGTATGAATGTTTCACTAATGCCACAGATTAAGGTGGTATCAGCTAGTTAATGTATGTTTACCAATGTATAGAGACCATAAAGTAGAGTTTATTTCTATCAAACCCTTTTAAAAACAATATAAGATATTTCATAGCGATGGCGATATCCTTATGGCAGTCCAATGATTGACACCAGCAGCCTTTAACAGATTGTCACTCCACCTGGCTGTAGTCCTAATCTATGTTTGCCAAGCTGCGATCTCCACTCAAGAATTCGTGTACAATGGCGGTTGCCGGTTATCTTTTAGATATGCCAGCCCACTTCCACTTCAACATGCTAATTCTCTGAGCTAATTCTGTGGTGCGTTGGTATGAAATAATAGAACTCTGAAAGGAGGGAGGGTCGAAGCCAAGTTGCGGGGCCTCCACTAGTCTTTTCGTATCGTGGAAATAATTAAATTAGCAAAAAAAGATTTAAAACAATACAGTGTATTTTGACAAACATATTTTTTATCTGTTTAAATGTATTAAATAGGTAGATAGGTACCAATTGTTTCCTTTCTACTGATATACAAAAATTTACGCGGCCATCTACAAAACACCTGACAATGTTGACGCCCGAGTACAAAACTATAAAATATTATGGAATGAAATAAATGATTGAGTAATATGTATTGAAAACCACAAGCAGTGCAAATTAAGAATGACGTACGTTTCTGCTCTCAATGTTTCATAGGTAATGAAGAATGACGTGTCAATGATCTAGCTGTCCATATTGAGCTGTGTAGATAATTACAGGTCACGCAATCCTGCCGATTAGCTGAGGGGCTGATTATGACGTCCATCGATCTGTGAGTTGGCTGTTGCAACTCAATAATTTAGCAACGAAACTATTCTTATCCATTCTTATTTCGGCCGTGAAGCAGCATTGCTGTGTTGAGCTGTTTTATAACCGACTTCCAAAAAATGTGGAGGTTCTCAATTCGGTTGTTATTTTAAATGTCTTTTTTTCATCATAACTCCGTCATTTATGAACCAAAATAGAATTATTTTTTTGTTGTTTAGGGTGTACCTTCCAATTGGTCCCTTATAAATAAATATTTACATAATTATTTATAAGGGACCAAATTACACAATTGGTCCCTTATAAGTAAATATTTATTATAAGGGACATACAATTGGTCCCTTATAATAAATATTTACGGTACCTGAAGATGGAACTAGGATGGCCCACCTCATGTTAAGGGTAACTATTACATAAAACAGTCTATTGCTTCGTAGGTCATGCATGCTTGGAACGTGACCTAGGATGCAACGCCCTGTGTCCTTCGAAGGCACTAAAGTGCCTTCTCTTACCTTCTACTAAGTGTCACCGGCACACACACCCTTCAAACTGAAACACAGCAATACTGCTTCATGGCAAAATACGCATGGTGATGGTAAATCCCTGGATGAGCCTTTACAGAGAACTCTACTACTTCTAAGTTATGGGCTCTTGAGGCGCACCTAACACCTTCATGCCTAAAGCTGATTGTCGATGCTTTGCATCGTAAGGCATGCTGCATACATGCATGATTTATAATGGAATACTTTTTTTAGGTTACCACTTAACCCATACCGGGCCATGTTCAAGTATTATTGAAAAAAATATCTAAATTATTTACATTTTACATCTAGAAACTTACATTTTACTCGTTCATTTACGATATTATTAAAAAAACATAAAAATCTGTCCTGCAGCGGGAATATAACCCTTGACTGTCTGAGTCATAGACGTTTAAATAGATTAGGCTTTAGTTGTTACCAATAGAAACTGATTAACAAGATTTAACATGCTAAATGACGAGCTAAAATTTTCACATACTAAATGTAGTGAGCTATAACTTAGAACTACATTTAGTAGATACGTGAAAATTTCCTAAATAACTTAGCATAAATAGCTATTTTTTATCCGGGTACCACGCGAGCGAAGCCGCAGGCGTAAGCTAGTCAATAAGAAGTTAGATAAAACCACTGTGTAATCCTTTGATCAATATGAATTGTTATAAACCTATAAACCACACAACATAAACCCAGTCTACTGCACATCGCCGTTATTTAATCTACCATCGCCGCGGCCGGGAATCGAACCGCCACCTGGTGTGCGCGCCAACCGTAACGTTGTTTTACTGGTTCTGTTTATTGGTTTTTATGTTTTTGGAGCGTTTCTCTTGAATTTATGGATAAATTCTGTTACGCTGAATGAACTGCGAATTCTTGTTGCTAATGTATTTTTTGTATTTTCATTCGTTAGAGAAACTATTGATGTGCCTTCCTTCTTCTTTGTATGAGCTAGTGGCCATCTAGAGGTGTTGATGTCTATGCCACCCGAAGGCCTCCAAGATGGCTTAAAGACTGAATAGCCGGGACCAACGTCTAATCGCGCCTTCCGTAGCATAGAAGCGCACAGTGATCGGCTAACTTTGTTGCAAACAGAAATGATTGACAACGTTTTTTTTTTAAAATTTGATATTTCATTCGTCGAAATTCAATGAATGTCATTTGACCAACTGTCACAGTTTGATAAAACAGGATCGGTGTCAATCATTTCTGTTTGCAACAGAGTTAGCCGATCACCCCGCCGCTCGGCAAACGTAGTGTAGGACGCCTTCCGGCCAGGTGGAGTGACGATATGCGAAATGCTGCTGGTAGACGCTGGATGCGTCGAGGATAGAGTGCAATGGCGCTCATTAGGGGAGGTCTTTGTCCAGCAGTGGACTGCTATAGGCTGATGATGATGATGATGATGATCACATGAGCGAAGCTTCGGGTGGAAGCTAAAACCATCATAAATTAGGCAATAAACATAATATAAAATAAATAAATCAAATGAATAAAACCTACCTAACCTAGAGAATGAATGCGTAGACTGGTAACGAGCCTCCATGCCCGTCATATTGTAACGGTCAGTGCAATATGTCGTACGTCAGCTGACGCAACGCACCGTGTCGTGATAACAGCTCATTTGGACGACATGCGGACTGAGCCAAGGTCGTCACGACTACGAACATGTGGTAAGGAAGCGATGCAAGATGCCAAGATCCTGTTTCATAGATCTTGGAAGATCTGATGACCAATCCAATCGACGGCCTCTGTGGCGCAGTGAGCGAAGGCCCGCCTGAGAGACAGAATGTTGCGGGTTTTGTTCCCGCCGCTATACAAATATTTGTATGATCTGCATATAGTTGTCTCGGGTCTGGGTATTTTCTATATATAATGTGTATTTTTATACAAAATAAAACATGTGGTTTCTATAATGTTTGGGGCTATATGATGCTGTGTGCATAATTGCATATGTATGCATCTGCAAATATTTGTCTCGGGTCTGGGTGTTTTTTTATGTTTTATATGTATGTATTTACAAAAAAAAATGTCATGTGGTTTCCATCATACAAGCTCTGCTGCTGTGTGATAGGTATCGTCGAGCAGTATTATAATGAGAGCTTACTTGGAAGAAGCTTATAAATATCATCCTAACTAGTCCTAATCCTAAACAATATTAGAAATCTGAAAGTGAGTATGATTGTTTGTTTGTTTGTAACGCTTTCACGCCTTAACTTGTCAACCGATTATCGAAGCATCAACACAACCCTTTAAGCTAAGCTAAAAAAACTGGCTTATTATATTCATCTTATTAGTATAAGATCGAGAATTTTTAGAATATAGAACTTATTTTCGTTATAAAACTTTTCTTGATTATTAATTTGATACCCAGCTTGATGATTCGTCTGACGCAGTTCAGATTCAACAGAAGTATAGTATTTTTTGGATATTGCAGACAAAAATGAAGCTTAAAAACATATAACGTTTTTGGTTGATTGGTACATTTAGTAGCCAAGGTTAAAATTCAATTTCAGCCCCCAATTTTCTTTCTGGTATCAGTTTGAATTATTTTCATTTTCGTCATTTACAGACTCGTAAATTGAGAATTGACTTGGGGCCGAATTCCTGATGATGATGAATTTCCGAATGAACAGAGATTTTTGTCACTATAAAGATATTTTGCTAGAAATGTCAAAACTCAATTTAATTTGAGAATTTTGACAGTTCTCGTGACATATTTCTAATGCAACAATCATCTCTATTAACAAGAATCAAGGCCCTGGAGTAAACCATTAAACAGCTTACAAAATATATGACTTTCTGATGAATTTTATGACACGCGTGGCATGATATCGAAACGTTCAAGCTCTGGGTCAGTTGCAACAGCCTATTTCCTATCGACCCGTGCTTCCCGAGACCTAACCCAAACATGATTCACGCGAAGATCCCATTCTTCCATGATTAAAAATCAACGGGCATCACGCCATCCATTGACACTCATCACAGTTGCGTGCCAACAACACGTGTGTCGAGCACGCAAGCACGCACAAGCTCTAAGCTTCTGGCTGGCACGGAAGAAAGTAAGGTTTTCTTGAAAATGGTAAGCAATCGTGTTGGCGAGTGGAATTCGCGCACGCGTGGAGCTTTTTGTCTAGCCAAACCTTCCAGTTGCTTGAACCAAAAACATTGACACCGGAATCATTGCGGTAGTTTTGATGAAAATAGACTGCAAGATCTATATAAAGGGCATATGCCCATAATCCCTATGCTGATAGGATGAAGATCGCAGGTCACCCCTACAGCACAGTTAAACAAAAACAAGGCAGTTAACGTAGGTAGAAAAATAAAATAAAATTTGTATAGAATAACAATATTTTAACCTACAAAAACATCACAAGAAATACAATTATCAAAGTTGTTGTTTAGTGATCTGTGCTGCGGGCTGCGGTGGTATCCGTGCGTCAAAATGGCACAACTCCAGCTTAACACGTTGACTGCGACGTCGACGTGCAGCAGGTGCACCGTTGTGTTTTCAGCAGACAAAGCGTCAAGCTGCTTTGCAGGATGCAAAGCAGTGCTGGTTTCCAGGTTGCACCGGATGTGGGTAAAAAACGCGACCCAGATGACCTTGTCTCCCGAGATGATAGACAGCAGGAACATAGCTGCCGTCCGTAAATAAGAATAGGCTCTAAGTGGTTAGAAAAAGCCAGGATCAACATTAAAAATTGTAGTTAGAACTACTGGTACTAACTTAAATGGTACTTACTAGCAACCAGCCAGGTATACAACCTCTGTTTATACCAGTAATGTTATTCAACTGTTAAGACACGCACGTAAAGCTCGATGCCGCGAGCTTCCTGGCTGCACGGCATCCGAGGGCATGAAGGCTCTGTTAGGTTACAGAATAAGTGCTTATAAGCTAGTATTTCGATTATTACTATTATACTGCCTTTGGCCTTTGTCTTCGCTCGCTTTAAAGTAATTTTTCTACCCCTTAGAAAGAGTACTCTTTTTATGCAAGTTACGCTTTTGCAAAATTTTGCATACACGTTATCCCTAATAACGTGTATGCAAAATTTTATGATGATCGGTTGAGTAGCTAAGGCGTGAAAGCGTAACAAATAAACAAACAAACTCACATTCACATTTTTAATTTAGTTAGACTATAAATTTGGACAAAAAGGGGAGACCGATGAAGAGATGTATGGATTGTGTGAAGGAGGATATGAGAATGAAAGGAGTGAGCACAGATTGGACGGCTGATAGAAGCGAGTCGAAAAAGAAAACATTTGTTTTTACCCAGCCTAGCGTGGGAGAAAGGCAGGAGAGTGCTGATAAAGTTTTGGACCTATCTCTGACTATCCTATCCTGCTAATATTATAAATGTAAAAGTTTGTGTGTTTTATTATTTTTGTTTCCGCTAAACTCCGTTACGGCAGAACGGATTTTGATGAAACTTGGAATATACACAGTTTTCTACCTGAATTGACATATAGGCTACTTAATTTGGGTACCTATCACATGTGCGAATCCGCGCGTATAATATGAAATAATATGAAACAATAAATGACCTTTCGGTTAAAATCCCAATCAACAAGTCCTTAACCCGAGAATCGGCTAAAGTCCATAATAACACTACTTCTAAAAAATACTACGTCTAAAAGTTACTAATACTACACTATATGATGCTTTGCCAAAATTTACATATCTGATAGGCAGTTGCAAAACCGTATAAGTTGTAATTTTGACCTTTTTAAGCTTTTTGCTGTGAGCATGGAAATTAAAGATTTAATATGCTTTCTAATGTTTTGGCTTTTAGGGTCCCGTGCGGAACCCGTAATGGCTTTCTCTCGTCACGAATTTTAAGATTGTCTTAATTAAGATTGGAGACGGTAGTGTTAAAAGTACGCTGTTGAATATCAATTGATTTAAAAGTTACATAAGATAATTCTTAAAAGTTTTAATTAACATAACATACCGCGTTACTTTCAAACTTATATCGTTACTTTCGTAATTTTGTTATAAATTAATTATATTCAACATTTTGTTTTCATAAATATCAATACTCAATATGTTATTTATATAACTCTATCTAAATAAATATTTTTTACTAAATAAATAGTACTAGTAAATATTATAAAAGCATACATTTTTGATCTTATTCATGACTATAATGTACAAAGTAAAAAACTAGTTATAATTTAAAACCGGTTAAACACTAACTTGTATTATTTATCTTAATTTTAACTTTATTGATGTTTATGCTTCATTGAATGAACGTGTTGGGGTCAATTAATTGATTTATAAGCTTGTCAAAATCAATTCGATAGAGTTATTAGGACTATTATTTGCATAGAATTAATTTGAATTTTGATTCGTTCACACCTTTCTTACAATTATGATGAATCGTTTTCGCTGTATTTAAAACATGACAAAAATATACTTAACTAGCTTCCACCCGTGGCTTTACTCGCGTGGTACCGGAATGAAAATCTTATATAAATAAATAAATAAATAGTGCGGGACGTAATCACACAGCATATGTTAACAAACTGTGAATATTCCAAATTTAACTAAACCCGTTCAGTAGTTTTTCCGTGAAAGAGTAACAAATACTCATACTCACAAACTTTCACATTTATTATATTAGTAGGATGTAAGACTAGCTTTCGCCTGTGGCTTCACTCATGTGGTAATCAAATAAAGTAGCCCATTTGTTATTTCTGCTATAGAAATATATAATGTGCAAAATTTCAGCTAAATCCGGTCATTATTACCACGCGGCATTTATATTTTCATGAAATTTGCCGATAGTTTAGTTTTTGAAGTGAGTATAATTTACAAATGCCTAATAAAAGAACATTTGTTTATTAAATTATTTTGAGAAACCATTAAGTAAGGTTTATATTGATAAAAACGTCACAGTAGATAGTGCGACTAAAATAATGGAAAAGTCAGTTGAACTTCGTTAACTACCATAGTTATATCAGTTTTGAACGCGCACATCGCGTCGTAAATAATCAAAAAATATTGCTCATTTTATTCGCGCATTAAATCGAATAACTAGGTTGTAATATTTCGCCTCCCGGGTTCCGAAGTGCACTGATATATGTCTCAATTATTGGCTCCGAGTATGCGTCTGCGCAGTGGGGGACTGTATTCAATATAATGATACAGAATAGTTGATAGTACTTTCAAACAAAAGTGTCACTTCAATCACATCTCATCACACTAATATTATTTTACATTATACATATTCATACATATATACATTAATATACTAATATTATATACGAGTTCGTTAAATTTTGTGTCTCTGTGTGTATGTTTGTTCCCACTCAACTCTATAACGGCTGATCGGATATGAATAAAACTTGGATTATAAATAGTTTGAAGCAAAGCTGGTAATAATAAGGTAGATGTTTATTGTGAGACCTGTAATCCCCGAGTTTTTACTTTTGGTTGATTCGTTTCAAATTATTCATCATAGATTTTATTACAATACTATTTTTTTATACAAAATTCAAAACTCCTAGATAATAAAGATATTGCGATATACCTAGTATTTTTTAAAGAAAAACTAAGTGATTACTAATCGTATAATAAAAAAATCAATAAATAATGCTGGACTATCACACAGCATCATGTAGCCCCAAACTAAGCAGAGCTTGTGTTATGGGAAACACATGATTGATATATTACATATATATATATATTTTTTTTTGTAAATACTTACATATTATACATAGAAAACACCCAGACCCGAGACAAATATCTATAGAACATGCAAACATTTGTCCCGCGGCGGGAATCAAACCCGCAACCTTCTGCGTCCTAGGCGGACCTTCGCCCACTGCACCACTCAATAAAAATAATAATCAAAAATTCGATAGAGTTTGAACCAAAACTCAGCTAAACAAAGTTTAAAATTAAAAACTGGCAGTTGGAAGAGGCAAAAGCTCAGATGAAACCTTATTGCCTTTTGAATTATTGAGTTTTGAAAATAATATTATAAATAATGAGTCTGTTTAGTTTTCTATAATTTAAACACCATGTTATAATTAACGATCCATAACCGGTTATTTGTTTTACCGGCGATTAATTCGATGTTTATGGCGTTCAATTATTGGTACGTAATGTAAATGTGAATTCAGTTATATTGAAACAGTATTAGGTTGCAGGGAAGAGGCTTTTGCCCAGCAGGTTTGGAAAAGTTATGGACTATTATCGTAAATTATTTCTTAATAGAAACTCAAAAACGAAAATAATACGTGAAATAAAATATAACGAATTTTCTAAAATCCATATTTTTATCTGTTTTCATTCATGTAAAATAAAATGGGGACATGTTATATTGAGAACAACCATTTAAATAAATGAATGGATTAACAAAAAGCCAAAAAATACATAATCATATAATTTTATAACAATAATATTCAATAAAAAAATTACAAGAATAAAATTTAGCCTTTGTTCTTGTCAAATCAAATACAAAGCTTTATTCCTTCATTTGATTTGTACGGAACCTTTGTATTGTATAAATGGTTTTTTTTATTTTTGATACGGAACTTTATATTAGAATCAAATATTTCTTTAAATAAATATTTAATGTTGTAGGGAACCCTCAAAATATTCCAGCTCTCTCATAATCCCAGATTCATTTAAGATACCGTGTTCTTCGAATTGACCAGTTTGATTGACCAAAATCGAATCTTGGACATCGAAACCCAACGTACAAGTAAACTGACACTAAACAGTGGCTTATTTACACTTTTTGAATGTCAAAACTCAATCAGACGAAAAAAGACTTTACCACTTTGATTACACATTTTATAATCCTTTGTCGTACTTTTATTAAAAAGCTTTAACGAAAATGAGTCGTTGAGTCTCGTATTGAAGGTTGGTTTTGCTATGAATTGGAAGTGCATAAGGTGTAAAGGTATAAAGTTACAAAACCGAGCAGTTTTCCAAGTGGTTTAACATTTACCATCTGTACGTCAAATCGCGTTAAGCCGTTTTGCGAGACGAAAGAGATGCTTCGCTATTTCGCGAAATAGGCGCCTGAGTAGTTTGTGTTTTTTTCATATTAAAGAAATGGTCCATTTCTTGGTTATGACAGGATAAATCTATAAAATAAAAAACGCCTGACTAATTGTTATCACTTTTTAGGTCATTTTTATTTTTTATTTTTGTGAAGGTCTGAAAATCTCCATCCAAAGGTTGCCTGGAATAGAGCAATAAGGCTGCCCATAGTCTTTAGTTTTTTTTACATTTAGTTATCAAACTTTGTGTGTTTTTGTAGGGGTGTACGGGGTAAGCCAACTTTACCTGCACGCGGTGCACCCTGCTAAACTACGAACGGGGCTCTGGCGGCCGGCTGATTGCGGCATAGCACAGCCTACACCGGCACAGCTAAATCCCCTGGCTACCGACGGGCAGCAGCGTCGGTGGTGCGTGAAGCTGTGCCCTGCGATCCCCAACCCGCATGCCCAGTGAGCGGATTATGGGCATATCCCTTTTATTAGGGGAGGCCTATGTCCAGCAGTGGACTGATATAGGCTGGTGTGTAATACTTTTTAAGGTCTGCAATAACTGCAATAATTTTAGTTGAGGGTAGATTATACGTAACGTTCACGGCTGGCTCTGACGAAGAAGAAGAAGAAGAAGAAGAAGAAGACGGAAGACCTCGGCTAGCTTGCTAGTCGGCTAAGCCATACTGAGTCAGAGACCCTTTTGTGGCGTACGGGCTTACGATAATAATGATACTAGGTTTTTGTGTTATTCTTTATGTATGTGAGCCTAGTGTTGCAAATAAATGTATTTTCAATTTCTAAAAAAGCTATAGTTATCCATTTTTTTTTCTGTTTGACGCTCGGCAAAACAACATGTCTGCGGAGTTCTGCGGAGTGCTGAAGGCGGACAGTGAGTCGATAATTTCTTGAGGATGCCTTATGGGGAAGGCAAAACATTGTCAAATTTCTGTTGGGTCTTTGTAAAACTCGAGAAGGATAGCGGAATTTGTACAAAATATTTTGTCTTTTGAATATCTTATACTAATCTAATTTTATTTTTATTTGCTGGAACTGGCTGAATAAGTCACTTTTCCCGATTTCAGATTCTAGATACATAGCTTTTAATAAGAAACACCACAAGCCCTTCTTTCTTTGTACAGTTAGTGATCGCAGTAGATATAGGTAGGTATACTCATAACTAAGATCCTTAGAGTTGTAACAAAGGTGTTTTATCTCCGGATTCCGCCATAGCTAGCGATCGTACGTCACACGGCTGGTTAACCAGCGGTGCGAACCAATACTAGCACAAATAGCTCCGTAGAGTCGCTAAATAAATCTAATCCTACAAATATTTTAATTAATTGACTAAATTCATAATCTATATAAATGAAAATGAATCGCCGAAATGTATGTACGCGCTGACTTCCGAACGACTGCACGAAATTGAATTATTATTTTTTATCTGAGTTAAGTTATGTTCAGGATAAGGCTTTTATATAAGAATTTAAATATTTTTGTGAATGGGGGTGAGATTGGGAGCGGGTGTGGGATTGGGATTGGAAGTGATACCACTATACACGCAAACGAAGTTGCGGGTTGGTCAACTAGTTTTTATTCAATTTTATGATCATCTTCATGCCTTAGTTTTTTGACACGTTCCAAACATGCGAGACACATCAGGTGGAATATGTCTCATCAAGCACCTAATATAAAAAAAATATTGATATAAATTCATTATCATACATCAGTGGTAACATTTCCACCATTTTGCCAATAACAGTACGACAATATAATGTACAGTACAAAAGTGGAGTCGTCAGTCTTCAGTCAAGTACTTAATATTCTACTTATTGCTTTAGAAATGGCGGTTATAATTGAAAGCGGAAGTTTTTATACACAGAGAATCCATATTTGATAACTATGGTTTATAATCCGAGCTAAGCTGCAGACAAATTTCAGACAGAACAATTTTATCCTACGAAATTGTGTACTGCCACAGACATGTTTTGTGTACTGCGAATAATGATAATAATAACTTATAACAAAAGCTTATTTTAATACCAGTCCATGTATTTCCTTGTTCTAAAGCTAAGATAAGAAAGCGTTGGAAGATAGTGAAGTACAATACTTATCCAATTAAATTAACCGACTGCGGTTAAGAAGAGTAATGAGTTCTTACTATAAACCTACGTTTGGCATTTAGGGTTGTTTCGGTTTTTTTTGTGAAAGGTTAAATGATGCAATTAATTTTAGTATTTAATGAAATTCATATAAAACATCTGCATATACTTTATGATTATTTAAAAAATATGCTTTTACTTATCAACTTGCTATAAGGGTGTAGATAAGGGGTTTTATTGCCATCTTCGGAACGCAAGCCCACCTCACCTGCACGTGGTGTTATGCTAACTAACAAACGGAGTTCTGGCTGCGACTGAGTATGGCATTGGCACAGCTACATGACCGTTGCTAGAAACTGTGCCCTGCGTAGCCCTGATAATCCCACGTACAGCCTAAGTCGTTATTCTTAGAGACTTGAGATTTCAATGCATACCATAAGGGTCTATTATGAAAAGATTTCCAAAAATCTGGTCCCTAAAGTTAAGAGTAACAATCTATACGCGTACAAAGTTGCGGTGCGTTCAATAGTTTAACTAGATACCTATTTATAAATCAACTACCGTGCATGTTTTGCAAAAGCACGACAACGGCTCGACCGATTTAAATTAAAATTGAAGAAAGGCTAAAACACACCACGACCACACCAGCCTATATCAGTCCACTGCTAGACATAGGCTTCCCCTAATAAAGGGGGATATGCCCATAATCCCCACGCTGGGCATGCTGGGTTGGGGATCGCTGGGCACAGCTTCTTGCACCGTCAACGCTGAAGAAAAACTCAATTGCTGAAAAATTGAAAAACTCAGCATTAGTTATTTTGTATGGGAATTGCCACTTACAAATCAATTTTCGGTCGTACAATGTTCACTGAATCAACTATTTGGTACCTAATTTATAAAACCTAACATTTCCTCAAATCAGCCAATCAGTACAGTCAACTCGAAAAGTGAAAGAATGCCTTAACATCCGTCGGAATAAGTAACTCTTAATAAAATAATTGGAATACTGCGATCTGATAGCGACCTCTCCCGAACTGGTTATTGTTCACTCGCGCCGCCTTCCAAGAACTGATTTAAGTTTAATCAAACGTATTAAGAACTTGTGACTTGCGACTGTACGTTTGCAAATTTTCCTAATATGTTAGATCTGAGTAAATATAAAAAAAAAATGTATAATATTATATTATATAAATAATATTATAATGCAAAATGACTGACCTGTGCCAAACTTTTGGAATTGCTTCTAACTAGCCCATCACCTTATTCACGTGAATATAATGATTTCTATGCAGTGGCCATGGATAGAATGTATTATAGAATAAATGTGTGTGTGAATGTGTGCATTTGTTTTTGTCTTACAAAGTTCACTTCCAAACGTAATGGTTCTCCCTGTTTGGTTTCGATCACCATGCTCGGCAAGGTGCTCGGAAATGTTCTCTCGCCCTCAATGACTAATAACAAGGTGCTCCAAAGTGTTCTCTCGCCCTCTAAGGCGCAGTGGGCAAAGGTCCGCCTGAGACGCAGAAGCAGAAGGTTGCGAGTTCGATTCCCGCCGCGCGGGGCAAATCTTTGCATTATTTGCAGATATTTGTCTTAGGTCTGGGTGTTTTCTAAGTATTATAACGTATGTTTGTACAAAAAAAGTATTTAAGTAGTAGGTCATGTGGGTCCTATAATACAAGCTCTGCTTAGTTTTGGGGCTACATGATGATGTGTGATAGTGTTCAGCATTATTTTTATTATTATATATGTATTTTTCCTATAGAAAAATGATGAACTTCCTATCACGTAAAATGCCTGCTATGTAGGTAAGTAGGCATGAACCAAATGACTCTGACAAGCCCATTTGTTATCAATGATTGTTCCCTATTTGGGTCCGAAAATGGTGCTCGAAAGTATTTTCTCTCTTCCCTTCTTTAATGATATGGAAATTAATCCATTTTATCTATTAACCCATTCGCCGAAACATTGAAATGATGATTGACAGTGCGCGTATGCATGTGTGCGTACAATGATAGTAATTACATAATGATAAGCTATTTGGATGCTGCCCGCGGTACGGGTGTAGTATGCTTAATAATTTGTACCGTCTGCAGATAAATGAATGAAGATCATTAAAAGTATGAAAATTAATCAAGTCAAAGTCACAACTTATTACTGACTACCGTACGTGACTTTGCTCGCATGTAAAAAAAAACAAGTGTTTCTATTGTGACTGATATTAAGATATGCTAAGGGTATTTATTCATAGTCAGATGTCAATGTAAAAAGCTTAATCAAGTCAGTCCGTTAGTCATGAAAAGAGATGTCAATAAAAGTCTACACTTTAGCTAAATGAAGCTTACATTGATGATTAAGAATCAGGGGTTTCGTATCGATCATTAAGATAATAATGTTAAAAATTTAGTGGTTTTTCTATCAAAAGTGATGAAGTGTTGATGCAGTTTGGACATTAAAATAATTATGTTATCAAAAAACATTTTGTATATTTGTACATTTATATATATATAGGGTATAATTAATTATACCCTTCTACATACATGAAAATTAAAACTACTCAGTCGTGTTTAATAGTTTTAATTTTCATGTACAAAATTAGTACTAAACTCTTGTTGAAAATGAAAATGATGGAATACAACCGTTACAATAAAAAAAAACATTAAAAAGTCCGAGTATCATAGCCTACTTCGGCAATTTGTGAGACACGAAAATTGGAGGTAGAAAACAATAATAGAGGTTCAAAATATTATTATTTTTTGTACATAATTAACGGTAATTGTAGCGATTACTAGCGTTTCAGCGTAATTTTCTTGCTGACCGTACTCCGTGTTTTCGTGGAACAAATTCCGAAACATTTGTTTGATGCGCTATAATAAGACTCAATTATGAAAAAAGTTTTGTTTGGTTCAGTAAATATCGTTTCGTCAAGGACATGACTAAATACGGTTAAAACGGAAAGTTTTACTCTCGGCATTGCTGATACTGTACATAACCTACTTGCTTACTGATACCATCTACGTATAGGTATTTATTTGTTTTCTATACAAATTAATATATATATATATATATTATTTTTAGTAAAATATGAAAATTTTATGTTTTTTTTTTATTCATAATTTAAGTTTTTTTTTTTAAATATTTTTATTGTACTTTGACAGACCTTTTTATATTGAAGCTTTTATTAGACTCATATTTTTGTGATATTGGTCTTGTATTTATTGGATACTTAGGCACTGCCTCCACGAGCGAGTGTACTATCAAGTTTGAATGGCTTTTTCATACGCTATAACTGTTTATCAGGGTACTAAAATAATTAAAGAGCCTCATGAGCAATCGTTGTCACTCAATAGATAAAAATTAAATTGTAAATTGCATTTTTATCAAAATATTTACGACGTTATAAAATAACTAACAGACCGAACTAATTTTATGTAAGTACCCACCTATTTTGCAAAACGTATTTAATTCTCCATCGATTAATGTCAATTTATTTATCCTTTTCTTAGACCACACAAGTTTTAAACTAAAATAAAAAATAAATGAAAAATATTATGCCAACTGATTGTACGCACCTGTTCTTTAGCGGCAATTTGTAAATGTCAAATGCACTACTTAAAATGTTTAGCAAATTTTTCGTTAAAAAACGGTTATGTGATCATCAAATTACGGTTGTCTCATGTAAGTTTTGAATTTATAGTTTTGTTATAAAAGCCGACATTAAGTACTGATGACTTTTATAAATAATATAAACAAATACGGCATTTTTTAAATAATTCGTAAAGTTAAATACTGTAGACAAAACTGAACACACAAAGTCAAAGGGAAAGCATTTAAAAAAATAAACACTAAAACTAATATCAAATAAAAACAATTTGTTTACGTTTATCTTAAAAAAGACTTAGAATTCCATGAATTACAGTTTAATATCTTTCGTTAAAATTAGGTTTAGTTGTGACGCAATCACTTTCGCATTGGTACCGAGCGCCATACATGAGACGGCATTGTCCTTTGAAATTTGATTTCCACAATTCTTTCGAAACCTCTAGTTCATTATAGACGAGCAAGCAAATTTTTTTATGCTTTTGGGTATTTTATTTATCATCATACAGATTAGTTAATAATAATATTTTTTATTAGGGAAGTAATGGTATTATACTTATTGTTCTTAATTTATTATTTAAATTATTATAGTTAAGTAAACATATATACTACGTATACTGTATTGAAATTACTCAGTTTTTGTCTCACCATTCAGTCAAGCATCATTAAATCTTCAACTGTAAACAAACCAGGATTATAAGAGCCTTAGAAGTGGGCGTTTCTGCGATATTTCTACTGGAAGAGAGATGGTACGCAGTTCTATATAAACTGGATGGTATATACGGCTATTTTTAGTGTACTGTTATACTAAGTTATGATGTAGTGCTGGTTTTTCTTCGGCACTTTAACCGTGCACTCAACATTAATACTGCAATCACTAATTCATCTGCATGGTGATCGTTTTATGCCTATGTCAAGACTCATGGGTATTTGTCATACAAAAAAAAGAAACTTCCGTATAGCACTATTATTGTCTGAACCATCAATAAATCTTTTTATTGTAGATAGATAGAAAATTCTTTATTGCACAAGATAAAACAAGTACACAGGTATTGTTGTGGCATTTAAATGAATAAATAATAATAAAATAATTGATAATGGACATTGCCACATCATCATTTAACCCTAAACATAACAGAATATGTTTAATGAGAACCACATGTCTATTAAACTGCTTTTTTACCTTTTTTTTGTAAAAACCTTTTTTTTGAACAACACGGAATTATGTCGAAAAACTACTTTTTTCAGAATCGTTGAAAAACCGTTATCTGCTTATGTATCGGATTCAAATATGCAATAAAGTCGATTTTGAGATTTTTCGACATAATTCCGTGTTGTTCTAGGGGTGCGATATAATCGGCTTGTTTCGGCTTCGTAGAGCGTTATATCTGTCGCACACTACCTATGTGACTTTTTTTCAGTCGTTATAGATACTAGACTGTTAGTACTTCTTTGTCAGTCGTTGTTATAGATACCAGACTGTTAGTACTTCTTTGTCAGTAGTTTTTATAGATACCAGACTGTTAGTACTTCTTGTCAGTCGTTGTTATAGATACCAGACTGTTAGTACTTCTTTGTCAGTCGTTGTTATAGATACCAGACTGTTAGTACTTCTTTGTCAGTAGTTGTTATAGATACCAGACTGTTAGTACTTCTTTGTCAGTCGTTGTTATAGATACCAGACTGTTAGTACTTCTTGTCAGTCGTTGTTATAGATACCAGACTGTTAGTACTTCTTTGTCAGTCGTTGTTATAGATACCAGACTGTTAGTACTTCTTTGTCAGTAGTTGTTATAGATACCAGACTGTTAGTACTTCTTTGTCAGTCGTTGTTATAGATACCAGACTGTTGGTACTTCTTTGTCAGTCGTTGTTATAGATACCAGACTGTTAGTACTTCTTTGTCAGTCGTTGTTATAGATACCAGACTGTTAGTACTTCTTTGTCAGTAGTTGTTATAGATACCAGACTGTTAGTACTTCTTTGTCAGTCGTTGTTATAGATACCAGACTGTTAGTACTTCTTGTCAGTCGTTGTTATAGATACCAGACTGTTAGTACTTCTTTGTCAGTCGTTGTTATAGATACCAGACTGTTAGTACTTCTTTGTCAGTAGTTGTTATAGATACCAGACTGTTAGTACTTCTTTGTCAGTCGTTGTTATAGATACCAGACTGTTGGTACTTCTTTGTCAGTCGTTGTTATAGATACCAGACTGTTAGTACTTCCTGCGACAGAGATATCCCCCTACGAAGCCGTAATTAGCCGATTGTATCTTCCCAAAGGTTGATGTGCAAAATATATCGTCTACCTGTACATAAAAAACACCAAGATCCAAATATTTGAAGATTTTTCAGGAACATACAAACATTTGTCCCGCAACGGAAATCGAACCCGCAATCTTTTGCGTCTTAGGCGAACCTTTGCCTACTGTGCCACAGAGGTTCAAGATGGCCGTGTGAATTTGATGTGGAAACAAATGTTAGCTTGATTATAGTATGAAATAAAAACGCTAAGCGCTACTGTACTTGATGAAAAAGTTAGCAATCTTTAACATAAGATTTCAGATTGTTAGCCTTTACTCCGGTTAGCCCTTTGGCCATGCTAGTTTTGCCCACACTGTGTTTTTGATGTTTTTTTTTTCATTGTTGCCCGTTCGAAAGTACTTGTATTCAATTATAGTTAAGGTAGGTAAGTTAAACTTTTTGCTATGTGCTCACTGATAGTCACTATTCATACAAAAAATAAACTAAAAATACATTTTTGTGAAATCGACCACTTGTCAGTTAAACAGAAAAACTCTAAACGAGTTCCAAAGAAAATTTCTTCGACAAATTATGCACAGAAAATTCTAGAGTTTTTGTAAGACGTGTGAGTTCGCACTGCGAAAAATGTTTATGTCACATTGTAACATACCGATGCATAGAGCATCGTGGCATTTTACAGCAGTCTGTCGTATTATAACTATTAGCACTATTAAGACGGCACGCGAAAGAATTAGGTACTTAACATGTATCTACATGATAGTGATACTGCAATTGTTTAGTAATAATCTTGGAAAGATGCGACTTTTTATATAAAGTTGGCTGCTTTTTGACCGACTTCAAAAAGAAGGAGATTCTCAATTCGTCGGAACCTTTTTTTTCGACTTTTTTTATGTATGCTCACCAATATCTCCGACTGTTCACAGATGGTCCCATATAAATTTTATTCCTGAGGAATTGGTACTTTTCCCGGAAAACTCAAAAGATCTCATCCTCACTTGTAATTTTCACCCTATGATCACCAATATCTCCGTCAATTTTGGGAACCGATTTTCAAAATTCTTTAGGGCAAGAAGTAAGAAGAGATTTATTTGAAGGTGGTTTAATTTTTTATAAAAAGTTTATACTTGTTGATAAAAGATTTAGTTATTTTTTTAGCATTTCACCATTTCACTAGTAACCTAGATAGGTACGTTAAAATAAAATAGCTTATAAGTGATTATTGAGTCTATGTAATTTGTGTAGATTTTATTAATTAGTATGTTTCACCATAATCACAGGTTTTATGTCTGTGTTTTTTTAGTAAAAACGTGTGTAACCTTACCAAATTCAGTAAATAAACTTAAGTAATTAATCTACAACTTAATTATACGTTCTCTGTGGCGCAGCGGGCGTAGGTCTGCCTGAAAAGGCTAGAAGGTAGCGGGTTTGATGCTTATTACGGTACAAATCTTTGCATGGTCTGGAGATATTTGTCTCGGGTCCAGACCCGAAAAAACACTCAAGTGTTTTCATATGTACACTAATAATGTATGTAGTATATCAGTCATGTGATTCCCAATATACAAGTTCTGTTTAGTTTGGAGCTATATAATACTATGTGTAAAATATTTATTTATTTATTTTACCTTATTCACTGACGGTTGACTACGGCTGATAAGCTAATGTTCACTGCAAAAACAGTGATACCTTTTCGCTGTGCAGTCTACCTCTAAATCTAATTCACTAGGGCGTAATTACAATACTTGAAATCCACCGAAACAGCATAGAAAAAGTTTAGCGGCAACCGAACCGCAACTAAACGACAAAAAACTAACTTACCTACTATTAACCGACGAGCAACGTGGGAGACACAATTATTTTCCAATTTTAATCAAAAATATCCTATTCTCAGCCTTTCACTTCCACTTAAGCATTTAAATGTCAATCTTTTGGTGTTAGAACGCGGTGCCTTAACTACTCATCTTTCCTCAAACGATTTTCTTACGTATTTATTGTTGCATAGAGCTCAATTTCAAATTTGAGGCAGAGATTGATCTGAAACAATTTGGTTTCGTATGATTAATGTCTATTGCACTTACTGTACAACAATTGTTGCTATGTTCAAAGAAAAAGGTAACTTCAGAGTAAGCAATAAGATTGAAACTCTTTTTAATAGCAAAGACGAATATTCTAGATAGAAAGTACAATGTATAGAAAAAACATTAGATTGCGCATTGCAGTATGTAATTTAGATTGCAATATTAATAAAAATTATACTTGAGAACAAACAAACATCAGTCAATGTCATAGAGTAAGAAATCAATTACAGATAATCTATAATCATGGTTTTTATTCTCAGAATTTCTAGCAATTGTGTTTAGAAAAAACGGCAGTGTTCATTCTATTTACTTTCATTTTAGTTAGATTTCTGTTTACAGAATACCAACTTCTGCTGCTAGAGCAATAGATGTTTTGCTGATTCGATGTCCTTTAGCTGCTGTAGCACACATCCTTCCATGTGTATGTTATATTTTTCGTTCTTTGTTCAGTTAAGTTTCACCTTCATAATTTTGTTCTGTTTTGTATGCCCTTAATAAATAAATAGTACAAAATAATTAGGCCGATTTGAGATGATTTTCATCGTCAAACTTCTTGTCTTTTTCATTTTTTTTTCATGTCATCTTTCTTGTCTACTTTTTCCAAATCATTGTCGTGTTATGTATTTGTCAGAATAAAACACTTTTCTTTCTTCTTTTTTCTTATTTTGTGTGTAAAATTGAATATTAGTAGTTCATCAACCACATTAGTCAAACATACAAATCGTGATGCGTAACCCATCAATACCCGTAGATGGATTGCTAGAAATATTATCATAAACATGACTGTACTATGATGCATGAATAAGGTAAAAGCTTTTTTCTCGTCTTCCTTGGTGGATCTTGAAAACAAGCCAATCAACGCGCAACTTTGCGTCCTAATTTTTCGAAACCAACTCTGTTTTTCAAATCTGACGACAAGATTCTTTCTTCTTATTGAAAGATAAATATATAAAAATGATATAAGTTTTCTGTGCATTAGGTAAGAATGTCCATTTTATATTAATCTACGTACAGTCGTGACTACGTGCTACGGAAATAAATTCTTAAAGGGTCGCCTCTACCTATATATATATATATATATATATATATTTTTTTTTTTCAAAATATTTTATGCCATACTCTGTGTAGGTATAATATTATATCTGTATACAAAGAAATTACAGAATAACAGAAACAGACATTGTCTAGAAGGTTAAGGGAAGGGAACTGTTAACAGTGCTTTTTTTTATTATACCACAAAGATCTCAGGCTTTATCGCGAGTTCGATTTTCCATTTTTTTTCTGCATTACTTTAGAATTTATGGAAATACTCATATATTTTTGACCAGATGCAGATGTAGCACTATGTAAATAATAGTCTCCTTTCATGTTTTTTTAGGATTTAACGATCACTGTGCACTGATTGTCAGTCTGTTTGTTCAAAATGATTTTATATTTCTTATTACTGATAACTTAGTGATCGTTATCTAAAAAGACATGTATAAACAAGGATTCACATCAATCTAACAGACTTGTATTGAATTGACCACCTTTCAAACCGATGCATTCTACCAGGCCTACGTCACTTTGAATTATAAGAAAACCCACCCGCGGCTCTGCTCGCGTGGTATCCAGATAATAGCAGCCTATATCTTCATACAGGTCACAAACTATGTATATTCCAAGTATCATCCAAATCCGTTCAGCCGTTTTGAATTAAGTGGGAAAAAAGCAACATACAGTAGAATTGGGAACTTCCTCCTTTTTGAAGTCGGTTAAAAACGTACTCGCACTCACAAAAACTTTCACATTTATAATATTAATGTGATGATGTGATGTAATAAAATTAAATATCTTTCACGTGGGAATCTAACGTGAATTGATTTTAGACAGTTTTTCAAGGGAAAACGAAGCGTCGTTGGTTTCGGACTATTATAAGATTCACATCTTAAGTAGATTATCTTTTGATTATCTACTTAAGGTGTGATTCTTATTCTGATTATCTAGCCGTTAGATTATCTACTTAAGGTGATTCTTATAATAGTCCGTAACCGCCGACGCTTCGTTTGCCCTTGAAAAATTGACAAAAATCAGTTCGCACCATAAATTATTAAGAAATGGTAGCTTTTATTCAATGATCGGGGAGCTGCGCTGTGGAGTAGAGTAGGCTCTGCTATGCTCTCAATTTAGTGTGCCTATCATTGAAAAGTGTTATTATTAATTAATAATACCTCCGTGTGGAGCCGATTAAACTAAAAATCTATTAGTGCGCAGTTGAAATTCAAACACACGACCTCTGGATCGAAAGTAGTTATAGGACCACAACAGGTATAACGAAGTGAAACTTTTGAACATTACAACTATTTTCTCAGCTAACGGGCTTATAAACCGTGAAGCCATACCTACTGTGAAAATTGCAGAAAATTAATTCATTTATGTATATGACTGTGTTTTAGTGTTGTGTAATCTGTGGTAACACTGTTATGTTCGTAGAACAGCGTCCGGTTGTTAGAGGACTTTACCGTGTGTAGATTAATGAAGGGGGAATGAAAAAAAAAACTATTAATGCCGCTATGAGGGAAAACATATAACTAAAAAAACTACCGTTTTTATGCATATAAATAAAAAAAACAGACCAAAAATATTGAGTAGGAAAGATAAGTAAGTTATGTTGTCCGCGGCTTGGCAAACGTGGTGTAGGACACCCTCCGGCCAGGTGGAGTGATGATCTACGAAAGGCTGCTGGTAGAAGCTGGATGCGTCGAGCTCAGGACAGAGCGCAACGGCGGTCATCAGGGGAGGCCTATGTCCAGCAATGGACTGATATAAGCTGATAATGGTGAAGTTATGTCAATTGAATATCAATCTATTTAGCCAAAAATAAATAATATATTAAACGATTCGATTTAAAAAAAATAATTTGCACAAATATTAAAATATTTTTTTTATTTTATTTTAATTAATTTTAAAGAAAAAAAAATATTCCATTTATTAATTATTAATTGAAAAAGACTTAGAATATAACATTGTATATTTAGGAATTAAATATGACCATTTTGACTTGTCTGTAACCTTGTAGTAATATGAATGAACTCTTATGTCCAATAAAAAAAAACTTGTTTGTTTCTTGTTGACAACGCTTCACTCAGCCCTTAAAAATCGATTGTCAATTAATCTTAAGCCCTATTAGTTCCTTAAGCCCAAAAAGCAATGCAAAATAATGTCAACAACACACCTGTCTGTACAAATATAATATGTCAGTGAATGTAACTGACCTGTTAGTGGAAAAAATAATGTAGTAGTTGTTCTACAAGACAATTGAATGATGGGTCACTGTATTTTTTGTTTTTAAGAAGCATAAATTATTCACTTTCTTTTATGTATTTGTATTAAAAAATTTAATTATATTTCCTAAATGAAGAACGTACAATATAGATGTCAAATGTTTGGAGTGAAAAGTTTTTGCCATACAGTGAGAATTTCAGATACCACTAATCCTACTTGCTACTTACTAATAATAACATAGGTTTTACAGACCTGTTTGCAGACCAAGGGGTCTGTAATGTAACAGTAGGCCTCCCAAGCATAAACTTTTATGCAACCACTGAATATAGGTACCCCTGAAGGTATTTCAAAGTAAACAACTATGTCAGCATATAATCCTACCATACTAAATATTATAACCGTGAGAGTTTGTGAGGATGGAATTATTGATGTGTTTTTTTATAAAGTATGGGCCAGCTCTTGACCTTGAGGCTTGCTTGGACAAGGATGAGGTCGAGACGGTGGCAGCTGATTTCATATTTTAGCAGTGCGCATTAGAAATGTTTGGAAGCGCTTAGTCCTGTCAAATAAAATATTCTGAAACTCCTAAGGAAGAAAGGTGAAGGAATAAGGTCATGTAGCTCCTGCGCACACTCTGCGAAGTACAATCTATGAAAGATCGACAAACACGCAACCTTGCGACGATAGCTCAAGCTCTCGAGCCTTGCTTTAGCAAAATACTCTTGAACAATGATCCTCTTAGGAACGGATTTGGATGAAACTTGGAATATACATACTTTTTGAGTTGGATTAACACATAGGCTGCTTTTTATCTGAGTACCACGCGAGCGAAGCCACGGGCAGAAGCTAGTTATCAATATACCTATCCAACTATAAAAAACCCGACTGTGGCTGTAACTTACTTAAAAGGCTAAAATAAGCTAAAATAATAAATAAAAAGTTCAGAGCTGGCGGGCCACAACTAACCGACTTTGTCTATCTCTCTTAGTCTCTGAGGACTTTGCATCTATTCTAGATAAATTATAAGTACAGTGCCAACCGTTACCTTTTTACTCAATGATCGGGACCGCTGTAGTGCCTGGTCCTGGGACATATTTAAATGGAGTAGGCTTTCCCAGCACTTAGTCTATACCATTCTCTCATCTTAGTCAGCCTTACCGACAGAAAAGACATGGTCAATACGAGTAGATATGACTAAGCTACGGGTTTCCTGACGAAGTTTTCCTTCACGGTTTTAAGCACGTGGTAAAGCGCACATAGTATATTTGCATTTAAAAATCTGCTGCTACGACATCCCACTATGGCCACCACATCATCATCATCATTAGCCTATAGCAGTCTAGTGCTGGACATAGGCCTCCCCTAATGAGTTTCTACCAGCAGCCTTTCGCAAATCATCACTCCACCTAGCCGGCAGGCGCAATACACTATGTTTGCTGAGCCGCGGTCTCCACTCAAGAACTCGTTTACCCCAATGGTTATCGGTTCGTCGTCAAACATAGCCAGCCCACTGCAACTTCAGCTTGCTAATCTTCTGAGCTATGTCCACAACTTCGAAGGCAACCACGGCTCTAACCAACCACTATCTGTTAAACACGAGACTTAACTACTTCTTTGAGCAAATTTTTTGAGTCAATTATAATTAAATTACTTTCTAGTTGAGCTAATCTTAGTTATTTCGGTTCTAGAAAACTTATCATAATAAGTTTTATCAGCATTGGTATCAGAAAATGCCAATCTTCAAAGTAAACTGCCGCAGTGCGTTTGCGCATAATCACACATTAAATTCTTAACGGCCTATTAGAATGTGTATCTTTAAGTGATGTGTATTTTCAGGGTTCTGCGTAGAAAAGTTAAACTAGAGTTAAGTTTTTGATGTATTTGGTTGGTGAAAGTTATTTATACATATGCATTTCATAACGTATATAAATTCAAAATGTTTACATTATTGCTTGCTTTATAAGACATTTTTATGGTACCTGAAGATGGAACAAACACATGGCACACCTGATGTTAAGTGGTAACCATTACTTATCGCACTGCATGTTTGGAACCTGCCCTATGATGCATTGCTCTGCGTCTACTTGAGACGGCAGAAATAGGCACGGCGGTAGTACCTACTTCCCCGGACGAACCCTTCACAAAGAGCTCTACTAATAAAAAACTACCTTTTTACCACCTTGTTTGTATATTATTTTGATTTCATTAAAACTCATAAAACTACCTTTTTACTGCCTTGTTTGTATATTTTTTTGATTTCAGTAGTAAAATTATCTTGTCCGGTGTGAATAATTGAACCCAAAAAAAAATTGCTGAATGTTGATTTCAGAAATTACACATTTTCTACAATATTCGATTATTTTAATTTAAAGAAAAAATAACATAGAGTACATAATAATAATATTTTTGATTATCGAACCAAACTATTGCTACGGAACTCTTTCTTCGCTATTAGAAATTTTATTACCATATCTAGACTTCTCCATTGTCTGAGCTCATAAAATGTAGATATGTAGTGGTATCATAGCTAACAAGTAACTGCTTATTACAGTTAAACGCTTAAAACCGCGTTTAATCTTGCATTAATGGTTCTGTGTAAAATAAGTACTAACTTTAGAATTCATAAGATTATAAGATTTTTATGAAATACTTATAGGTAGGTAACTACAATACATAGCCACAGATAATAATAAACTAGCATAGCTTAAATTAAACTAATAGAAAAATTATCACTTAATTTCAAATTTATTTAAAATAAAATTAAATTGACACAATTTTTCCTTCTTTAAAAATACTTATCTACAATGTGTGATTTCTTAAAGGGGGATTTTAATTAGTTTTAGTAAAAAAGGTTCTCAAAAAAAATACAATTATGTTTTTTAAGTAACTTACCTACTCACTCTACAGTGTGTTACCACAAAATTGTTTTCAAAGTTTTTGAGTAAATACCTTATGTTAATCAACTCTGTTTTTTTTTATTAGGTAATAAGAGGTACTAGTAATACTAATTTTACATTTTTCTTTAGTAGGTTCCTACCGTGGTACCTTAAAATTATTTTTTATAGATCATAGGTACAATATATTTTTCAAAATTTTTTGAATTGAAGACGAAATTTAGCCTCATATGAGACGATATTTGTCTTTTTTCCATACAAATTGCATTAAGATACTTTTGACAATACAAGGTGTAATAATAAGACTAAGCTTTTCTTATATCTCTTTTCTTTTCTTTTCTAATCTTAGTCTTATCTTCACTTAATAGTAAAGTTTTCGAAGTAATAGAGTTCTTTGTAAAGGACTCATCCGGAAAAGTACTACTACCATGCCTTTTTCTGCCGTGAAGTGAAATTACTTCACCATGCTTCAAGTTGATGAACGCAGGGCATTGTATTGTAGGGCACCTTTAAATAATGCGTGGCTTTCGAAGTAATACTTTGTTATAGTAATGGTTACCATATAGCCTCAATGGCCCGTGCGCTAGTTCCATTTTCAGATATCATAAAAAATATTTAGTCACATGATTGATCAAGTTGACTAAATTATTATAATGTCTTCATCAAAAAATGTGTAAAAATACCTGGAGTTAACTAAACAAGCCCACATTATCGGGCTAAGATAATAACAAACAGTCACAAGGCTAACTTTAGGTAATGGTTAACTTTTAGTAGCGTTTATAAGTATGACGGTAAGTATTTGTCTCTTTAGTATGTACCTATTTGGAGTTTTACACCCTGTATACTTCGGCAAGTTACTTTTATCTGAAATAGTCGGCGCAAGTGCACATAAAAGGCAATAAAGAACTTGGTTATTGTCACAAAAACTTGGTTATTGACACTGATCTAGCAATTTTCCCGCCGTCTGTCGTCACAAAAAATGTTATGGAGTGTGACATCCACATTGTATTGGATCACGTAATGACATCAGTATAGGTAAGTTCAAAAAAGAAGGTTCTCAATGCAACTTATTTTCCAATTTTATTAGTTTGCTTTCAATTTAACGGCTTTGCCTATTTTAAAAATAGTTAGATACTATTTAAGCAACTTCAAGGGCTTTAAGAATCGGCTGCCAATCCCTACCAAGGGCTGCCCCGCATAAATGTTTGAGGGAAATTAAGGGTTAAATTTACTCAACATTTCAACCACATAAGGAACATCTTAGAATTACTGCTTTTGGTACCCCCAAATTTACCCCCTTCCAGTATAATATGAATTAAAACTCAACCTGTATCCTACTTATTTTCTAGTTTTCTAATGTGAAGCACTTGTAAGTGAAGTCTTGCCAAGGCTTAATTCGGCTATGTTCTTAGCAGATCATCTTAGTTAAACAATACTCCACCCCTTAGGTTATGGTTGACCGTTTAGTGGCATTTAGATCTGAACTCTTCGCGCGTTAAGATGTTAGTCCCGGCTTTTAATTCGTAAAGCTATGTTGGTGGCCTTCAAGTGGCCTAAAAAATCCGACACCACTTAGAGTAAGCCAGCTCATATGAAGAAGGAAGGAAGTTCTCAGCAGTCACTTTTTTACTTCAAGGTTTTTTATTTAGCGTGCGAATCCACGCGCTAAACCAATAAACCTTTCTTGTACTTATGAGAACAGTTTTTTGTATTAATTAGATACTGAAGGTGGCAAGTGTGAGTATTGCTATCCATTGTCATGCCAACTTCCCATGGTCTTGACATATGGAAACTTGATGTATTTCTTATGGTATCGCGGGAAAGAAAGACTTCTCATATAAAATTGGGTAAATCTTCAAGAAATTAAATTAATTGGGTACATAGACAAACTAAAAAACAAAAATAAATATTAAATTTTAAATTTCTGACTTTTAGATTTGTACCCGTTCATCAGGCCTTAAGGTATGATTCCACCTGAATTATGTTTAGTTTTACAATAAGGCCATTATTTTTTTATTACATAGGATTTTGTACTGATGTGGTTATTTTCACTACTAACGGAATATTAACTAAGTAATATTAAAAAAAAACTATTACAAATGAAAACGAAAAAAAAAAACTTTAGTAGTATTGTTGCAAGAAAGTTTGTGCTCACAAGATCTGCTGTTCGCGAAACTACTAGATATATTCTAATTACAAAATTTAGTACCAAAATATGGTCAATATATTATAATCCTGTATGTAATAATAATTATATGTATGATTAAACACCTAACGCCTCAGTATAATCATCGGAATAATCTGCCATGTGCGATTATAAATAAGGTAACGGCTCTGTACGTGTCGGTGTCACCTTTGATCTAATTAGGACGATTAAAACGACGGTCACGTACAAGCGAATGTTGATGCTAAAACGGTGGTGTTGCGTTTACAGGTGGCCAGTTGTCAAGCTAGTATATACAGGTAAATCACTAGTCGGTTTATGTTAACTACAAGGTATATAAGGGAATTGTCGACGGAAGAATAAGAAAAACTTATATTTATGGATGTAGATGTATCAACATTACCTACATACAACCTACTATAAAATTCACATACTTATTAATAATTGTAATTGTAATTTGTAATTCAACATTTTGAAGGTTTTAAATGGTTATTTAATAAATCGTTGCAAATGGTTGAAAATCGGGAAAAAACGTTCTCTCTCCTATCGTAGAGTAGGCATAAAAATGACTTGGTGCCTAAGGGGGCAGGACACAGGTAAGTTAATAGACGGTATAACATAAGTACAGTACCTACTAAGTAAATGACCAGTTGTAAACAATGGATTAATTTCAACAAAAAGTAATTATATTAAAAAGAGTATTAAAATACATGTTTTCAATTTGTTCATTTATTTATCTATTATTAAATAAATGTAAATTAATGAATGGATTTATGAAACTTCGTCACCAGAGGTTGCGGCACTAGCTCATACCAAGAAGGAAGGACAGAAGTGGTCAGTACTGTACTCGCCCTTCAAACGCAGCACAATACACATCTGCCTGAAATTAAATTGCGCAACTCGTTTATGAAATCTTTAAATACTTCCAAGGGCTAATTATATTTGATAAACGTATCAGCATTTAAGTTACGCAATGTGATTAGTGCAAATTATAGTAAATCGTTGGCCAGTAATAAATATACAAGTATGCTAAACGGTATCTAAAAGATCTTAAGTATATCATTTTAAAAAAAATATAGGTACATGGCCTACCTGATGCCCTTCACAAAGAGCGCTACTACTGAAAAATCCTACTTTTTTGTATCTCATTTTAGATCGAATGGTATCATTTCAGTACCATCACCACAAGTTGCTTAGTGTGAAAATGTTCATAGTTTACGTTTTCAAGTAAATTTAATGTTACTTTTTCGGCAATTAATTGACTATTTTGAGAGAAAAATACTGATACCTGTAGAAACATAACATTACTGTATGTCTTTGTTCAGTCTATATTTGAATTCAAATCAGTAATTTCCATAAAACATACATTAAAATTGAGCTCGAAAACGAAAATTATTGAACGTTTCGGTATTGTGGTGCTACTCTTACTAGGGGTATATTATCATATTCAATATTAATAATATGAGTAGAATATATATAATTCATAATTAAATTTAATAAAAAAAGTTATTACTAAATTTATTATTAACCGTCCGCGGCTTAACAAGGAATTTTTATATTTTTTGGGAACTTTTTTCTGGAAATGAAAATTTCATGATGATTGGTAGTTTAAGGCATGAAAGTCTTTCAAACAAACAAATATACTCATCCACGTATATAATATTAATTAGGATGTAAGTATCATAGATTTTTCAATTATAAAGCCAGCTTTTGACTATTGGAAATATATTACATCTTGAGCTATAATATTCTATTGCTCTTCATACATTTTGAACAACACACCTCCCCGGACACGACACCATACTGCCTCGCCCTGAGTTTGAAGTGTCAAATGATCAGGTAAAGATGTCATATATCCAATGCCATAGTCAAAGGCCGTCTTAAGCAAAAACAGTAAGAAACTGCAAAATGAGGGAAAGAGGAGGGACTCTGTATTTAGAGGACTTTTTATACAATTCCCTCGAAAGTGAAATCCAATGCAAAACATAGTAATAACAGATGATATTGCAAAATGAGATTACAAGACAAATATTTATGTAAATAACAATTTTATGGAAGATATTAAATTCAAATAGTCCATGAATGCTCATTAGCAAAGGTAAGTACTAATTCCCTGTTTAATGTATATCAGTACAGTCAAAGTAAAATAAGCAGATTGAATATTTTTTTCAAACTTCTGTTTATTAACAAAATAAAAATTGGAAAATAAAATTACTTGCAGGTAAAGCGTGAGCCTAGTTGTATAATTTAACTGCCTAGTATTTTTGTTATTTTGTTTACATTAATATTATATTTAACTGGACTGAGAGGATTGTTTACCTAAGTGCTGGGCATTCCATCTAATCATGTCCCAGGCACTACGACTGTCAGGGAGTAAAAGATCAATCAAGATAAATCATCTACTCTAGATTCCTAATTTTTAAAACATAAAATACATATTTTATTCTCTCATATATACATTACATCTCATACATACATCTCTCATATCAACATATACATTATTTATCACATATTATATTAAGTGACTACAGTATTCCTATGGTGAAATAAAAAAGTATGAACATGAGTATTCGAAGGCCTAAGTTTTTGATTTCGCAAATCTAAATTGAAATCACCGCAGTGTACCTTATTATATTTATTTTAACCTAATTTAAAATAAAAAATATTCAATAACCTTGACCGTTGACTGTACTAAAGGTGTTAACACGCTATGAATTGATAAACAGATCGATAGGATAATAAAAACTTAAGTACACATTGCAAACACCCGAAAGGCGTAAGAATAGCACTTAAAAGGGTTAAACAATCGAGTTCACGAATCGATTTACTGATATCGATACAATTACTGGGGTCAAATTGCTCGGGGCTACTGATTGGTCACGAGTATCGAGCGATAATCGATGCTCGGACACATTTGAAATCGATTTATTGATTTTGATGTTTATTTTTATTTATAACCGACTTGAGGATTCTATAGGCAATGATGAATGCTTTGAACAATTGCATAACACTAATATTATTAATGCGAAGTTTGTGTGTGTGTGTGTGTTTATGTATGAGTATGTTTGTCCCCACTCAACTCTGTAACGGCTGAACGGATTTGGTTGAAACTTGGCATGTACATAGACCTGGCTTATAATTTATGCTAAAACCTGGATAAAAAAATAAGCTAAGTTTACCCTCTTACCGCGATCGAAGCTGCGTGTGGAAGTTAGTGATATAATAGAAGCAAAATTTCGTAAGTTGTGTAACATATTTGTTCCTTTGTCATGCCAAATCGTCTGAACTGATGGAGCTTAAATATTGCACATATGTAGTTCTAAGCCAGGAATAACATTTAAACTACAAACTTTCTTCTAATATATTTTTTTCTAAATTAAGTTTGAAAAAAAAAATCACTCTTGATGTTTTGAAAGTTTTTGGTAAGATCTCTAACTGTTAAAAGTTCTACCTTTAAAGGCCCTTAACCTTTAAATATTGTAAATATAAGTTACCTTAAATATTGATGGTAGAGATATTTAATTATTTATATAGGGGTTTGATTTAATTTAAAGTATTTTCACAGAGCTTTAATTATAAGCTTGTTTTAAAAAAAACGTTTTTTTACTAACATACTACTATTACTACTAGCAACTTAGTTATTTCTTAATTCATCATAATAAGGCTCATTTCACTTACAAGCTGACTTAAAGCAACAGGCACCTGCGCGCGCAGATGGTAGTACATTAAATATTATGTGCGCGTTGAACTGCGCGCAATGCGAAATTTGTAAACGCGATTTTACCAGTAATTATTATAGCTTGATAAATCGTAGTACGTTCACCTGCTGTTTTCACTAATTGTTGTAAATTATTATGGGTTCCGGAAGGGGTAGTTTACATAAGTCAAGTTTTTTTATAATACTGAAGTCCAAGCGCGTTGCCTACTTGGTGTTCAGTAGTAACTATTACCTAAGGCTGTATGCATGAGAAATTTCTTTATTTATTATTATTAACCAGAACGGGTTTAAAAAACCTGTTACACTAGTTATTTTAAACATAAAACATAAAACACAAAAATTATACAGGTAAACATTAGGTACATAAACAGAATCAAGATAGTAGCAGAAAATAGTAATAATAAGTTAGACATATCATTGAAAATTATACCTATTCTGATTGTATTATTTACAGTATAAGCAACTCATAATACCTCGGGCATTCAACTAAAAATTTTGGACGGCCATCCGCGATCACTTCCCAAAATCCGGGTTGGCTACAAAGAGTTTTTTTTTTAAGCTATTGCATAGCTTCTATCGAGGGCCTTGGGCGCGGGGACCGAATCCAGAAATTCCGTAACGAAAAAAAAACCTCACGCTCCCCACTCCGACGGGCACGGAGGTATGGCTTGAAGGCCGTGCATTGTCTAACGTCGTTTCTTTTCGGCAGTCTTCGACACGGTGTTTGTGTGCGTGCAACTAGACGTATTTTTATTTAATAAAAGAAAAAAAAATGTTTTCTTATCGGTCACCACGCTCAAAAAGTGTAACTTGAATTAATATCAAAGAAAAAGAAATACTGCATAAATAAAATAAATATAATTGCATAAGTTGATACAAAATGCTATGCAATAGCTTTACCGCGACAGTCTCCGAGAGCCACACGTCTTTTTTTTTTTTAAAGCGGGACGTAATCACACAGCATTATGTAGCCCCAAACTAAGCAGAGCTTGTATTTCATATTGTCAATATGACATGAGGGTGTAGCAGAGATTGTGTTTCCTGATCCGAAGATAGTTATTTGGAACAAAGAGTAAAAGTGACACACCACGCAATTTGGAACCTAAATGTATTGATGAACTCAGTGCCGAAGCCGGCGAAGGCCATCTTGAGACGCAGAAGGTTGCTGGTTCGATTCCCGCTGCGAAACAAATTTTTGTATGATCTGCAAATAATTGTCTCGGTTATGTAAAACATGTATATATTTACTAAAAAATATATATATATAGGGAGTATATCAATCATGTGGTTCTTTTAGCACAAGCTCTGCTTAGGTTGGACCAACATGATGGCTTGCAACATGATAGTTATAGAGCATTATTATTAAATCACCTATTTGCTATGTTTTTTTTACCCGTGTTTCCAAATTCCGTACAATGGAATATTTAGACCATAAATAGATTAGACATTAATACAAGGAATAGTAAGAGTAACTTAAGTCTAGGCATCATGAAGGTAACACAATTGGCCATACAGTAAGATGCAACTTACAACCTAGAAAGACTCAAAGAAAGGTCACGGGAAAAATTGAAGGCAAGACCACGAGGACGTAGTCGGATCGACGAATACGCAACTCTCGATACCTAAATACACGCCATTCGTGTCACCAAATATCGTAAATGGAAAAAGATTTTGCATTGTAGGTCACACGTGTTTGCAATGTGCCCTAATATGCAACGCTGTTCAACAACTAGAGGAAGAAGGTGATAAATGATGAACCTCATGTCCCTGTAATTTCAATTTTATTACGAGTTTATATCAACAGCCCAAAAAAACTTAAATAAATAGGTATCAACTTTATGCATAGGTATTAGGTACTAGCTGACCCGGCAGACACTGACTTGTCCAAATTCTTGACATCATACAAAAAACCTATAGAAAAAATAAATAGATAGATAGATCAATTCTTTATTGTACACCAAATTAAAAAAACAATTTTCAGAAACTTTACTATTTAAAAAAAAAAACGTTCAATGGGCGGTCTTAATCGCTAATAGCGATCTCTTCCAGACAACCAGACAGAAAATAATTTCCCTTTTTATAGTTACTCAAATTTTTGGGTTGCTTTTAATTATTTTCATCATCATCATTTATATAAGAGCTGTGCTCTTGTCGGCACAACTGATGCAACTCCTTCCATCTGCTTCTCTCCGAAGCAGCCTCCTTTACTTCCCTATACGACATTACATCTACCTTCTCTTTAATATGGCAAATATAATTTATCCTTAGTCTTCCCCTACCTCTCTTTCCTTCTACTTTTCCCTCTATGATGTTTCGTATAAAGTTGTCATGTCGTATATGGTGTCCAAACATAATTTCTTTTCTGTTTTCTATATTTTTTAACATAAGACTCTCTTCGGCGACTCTACTCAAAACTTCTTTATTTGTTACTTTTTCTACCCAGCTTATTCTTTCCATTCTTCTTCAGTTATTCTAATTATTTTCCTAAGAACCATATTCCGATTATAGCGAAGATTTAAAAGAAATCTTGTTTTTATGAAATAGACTTACACCCCGTAAGGGCTTACTTCCATATTTGGAACCCAAGCCAACCTCACTGGTCCGTGCACCCTGCTAAAACCAAGAAAACCAAGAAGACCGCTGACGTGGCGACGCGGCTACGGGCAGCAACGGCAGTGGTGCCAGAAGCTGTGCCCTGTTATCCCCATCCCGCATGTCCAGCGTGGGGATTATGGGCATATCACCCTTCTTATTAGGGCGGGCCTCTGTCCAGCAGTGGACTGAAAATAGGCTGGTGTTATTGGTATCTGTTGGGTGTTATGACCTGTAGTGGAGTTTATTTTTATTACTATGCAGAAAATGCTTCTTCATTATACCAATAAGAATACCATGCATTCAGGCTTTCAACGAAGTGAATGTAAAGTTACAAACATAGGTAATTATTGTAATAATGTTTGTCATTCACCTGTCTTTGCAAGTTATGCTCAATTTTCGAAAACTTCGTCAGCTGTTGTTCCTAAAATTATTGTCAAAAATATTTTTACTTTTGTTGAAAAAAGAGAAGAAAGAAAAAGAAGTCGTGATGTTCTCCTTTCGTAGTAATAATCTAAATGAGAATGTTTGTGAAATATATGGATGTAAAATGTTTATTCCTCTTTTACGCCATAACTACTGTACGTAGGTAATCTAATAATGGAGATTGATTTGAAATATTGGAATTTAATTCTAAACCAGGCATAACATGGCAACTTCTAATACGAGAACCGGGCGAAAGCTGGTTAAAAATATAAAAGGCAACATAAAAACCAAAATCCTGATTTATTGATTGTTTTTGAAATATTCTTGGTTACTTGCTTCTGATCTACTTGGAGCTGGAAAACTTTATAAGTTACTTATTGACGTCAACTTATCACAAAGGCTTATTTCTCGTGGTATGGATAAAAATCCACCCAATATAATCTTATACTTTTTTACCTGAATGCCTAGAAAGGGATATGTTTTTTATTCTAACAACGACGCCCACTGTGGCGCAGTGGACGAAGGACTGCCTGGGACGCAGAAGGTTGTGGGTTTGATTTCCGCCGTAGGACAAATGTTTGTAATATCGGCAGATATTTGTCTCAGATCTGGGTGTTTCGTATGTATTTACAAAAAATATATATTTATGTAATATATCAGTTCTATGGCTCCCCATTACAACATCTGTTTAGTTTGGAGCTACATGGTGCTGTGTGATAATGATAATAGTGTCCAGCGTTATTTATTTTAATCTAAATTTAAGCTAAATCCATTTTAAATTCATTTATCCTTCTGATTAGGAGTCCTGCCTGATGAGCAACCGAACAAGATACTTCAAATGTTAGTTTGATAAAGAAGAAAGTTATCATCATCAGCCTTTATCGGTCTACTGCTGGGATATTTACTTTTACTATTATGTCTACAGAAAACAACATTGAGAAGTCACTAAAATGACTGACTGTATACATACTCATTTATTAAAAAAAAAATGACATAACTAAGTGCTTATGTCAATTTTTAGGGTTCCGTACCCAAAGGATAAAAACGGGACCCTATTCTTAAGACTCCACTGTCCGTTTCTGTCTGTCTGTCTGTCAACAGACTGTATCTCATCTGCTAGACAGTTGAAATTTTCACAGATGATGTATTTCTGTTACCGCTATAAAATTAAATACTACCTACTAAAAACAGAGTAAAGTAAAAAATTAAGTGGGGCTTCCTTACAACGGTACGGAACCCTTTGTGCGCGAATCCGACTCGCACTTGGCCGGTTTTTTTTAAATAAGCATAACTAAAGCATCGCCATAAGACAGACAAACCAATAGCTGTAACATCCCGTACCTACAAAAACAATCATAGCTTTCTCTATGAGAAAATACAAAAGATGTCAAAATCGAGATCCTGCAATCCACGCCAGTGCTCGAAGCAGCAGAAGACTTGTGCCTTTGGAGGCAGTTTCCGCTACGCTGCATCGAAGTGCTGGAATAATATCCCGCCGCCAAAGGAATCTGCAGAGTATTTACGGTTTTAGGAAAAAATTAAAGCAATATCTTATTGATTGGCAGATAGAGCAGGAAAATCTTGTGGTCGAAACAAGTGCTATATAATAAATAATATAAATTCTTTATAATACTTATATATACACATATACTTATAATAATAATCTTGTATAATTGTGATTAGAATCCATTTTTTTCCTTAATTTAGTTTATTCTTTGTGTACCTTTTATTGATAGTTTATTTCTCTGTGGTAGCGGATTGCATGTTTTGGTTTTGTTCCTCATGCCCGCTAATTTAGAAAATGGTCCTGACGGAAGACCAGCGCGCGTTGTAGGTAATTCCTTCAACCCGCTACATGCTGAGTTCAGGTCCCTTTTGCGACTATATTTCTATGTGTCATCATTATGTTACCTGTACTCTTATTTTAAAGTTTAAAAACCTGATTCTAATTTGTTCTTTTATATATATATTTATGTGTAGTTGCAAATAAAAAAATTCTTATTCTTATTCTTATTCTTAAATAAATATGCAAACCGAAAAAGCAATAAAGGTACTCAATGATAACATAAAATAGTGCGCCCTAGGCAGGACCTAATAATAATATAATATAAACTTTATTTCAGGCTACAATAGAATAAATACAGATGGTGTTTTACTTATCCTACGGCCCATATAAATATATACCTTATAGACTAACATATATATTAATAAAACTATAATTAAAACACAAATTATTATTTGCCACGTAATATACACGACGTGGGTCGCGTGGTGTCCAATATTCGTCCACGGAATCGTCGGAACACGACACCCTTCGGCCAAAGCTCCTCCTTCATGTAGGTCGACAGATGTTCGGTCGGAACCCGCACCACAAAGGAGTTAAAGCTGACTCTGTGGCGGGAATCCAACCGCTCGACCCTCAGGTTGTCCTTGGTCTTTGCGCGCAAGTACTCCGCTACATCCTCCGCCTTCACGGAGTAATGTACGCGAGACACATAGAGCTGCGTCGTCGGTACCTCAGAGCGCAGCAGGAGCTTATGGCAGTTCGGTGCTGTACCGCACTTATTCTGACAGGAGGGCTTCTTCTTCTTCTTCCTTTCCACTTTGATGAAGCCCTCCTTGTCTTCCAGCCTCTTGAGAGGCGCAGTCTTGCGAATGTTTTCGCTTGTCCCCTTCGATGTTGGAGGTGTGGCAGGTCGGCTAGCCACTGCAGCTGCGTAGGCACGTTGAGGAGCAGGCAACGTGACACGTGTCGGCCTCTCCGCGGGTGATGAAACGGCGCGGGGGGCGGGGGCTCTCGGCGACTCATGCGCAGCGACGACCGGTGACTCAACCGTGTCAGCGAATTCCGCTGAGGTGAAACTGCACACCGATGCATTCTGCGCACCGCGACGCAAGTTCACATTACTAGCGGCAATGACCGATGACCTACTTACTGAATTATTACTACTATTTTGTAATGATAATAATTCAGCACGTAGCGCACTGACGGCATCATCAGAAGCTGCCAACTTTACATGTACCTCGGCCAGACTCGTCTTCAGGAACATGATGTCCTTCAGCAACCTGGTGACGTCAACGTGGTCGAATCCCACCGGTGGGAGCTTATGCAGCTCCTTTGCGACGAAATCCGGCACGTCATCAGGGTCCGTCTCCTTCAACAGGGTGATGATATCCTGGAGACTCCGTTCACCTCCATCCCTCCGACGGGACGGCATCTGGGCAGTCTTGCCGAGCGCTTGAAAGATCAGCGCCTTGCCACTGCAAATTTCCTCCTCCTTGAAGTTGGTTTTACAGATCTGCAGGATGCTGATTTCGTCCATAGTATCAATGGCATTCTGAATGAATGCCAATAACTCGTTGACAATGAGTTCCTTCGAACCCATCACAGCAGCGGGCAGCGGCGCGAGCCGCGCGTATCGCGAATTATAAAATTCAAAACAGTGCTACAGCAACACACGTCCGTTTCCGAACGCGCATTGCACGGCAATCTATGTCTAATAAGACATGAAACATCGTTTATAACTATTCTGATCATACAGAATACTGTATGATCAGAATATCGTATTGCGATCAATATTTATGATTACTAAGTAGTATAGATAAAATTATTAGTTATAAATTCAATACTCCATTATCAAGAATATTTTTACATAATTCGCATTTTTAGTCGCTTCCATTTATGGTCAGGTCTGAAATGACAGCCTTCTTTACTGTGAAAATTTACACAGCATCATCTAGGCATAAACTAATCAGAGCTGGTGTAATGGGAACCACATTAATGATATAGGTACCTACCTAGTAAAACGAACAAAAATATATAACTAAAATAATTCAAAATTTAAATCAAAATCATTACTACACTCGAGAGCAATGAATCCGGGTCACTCAAAGAATCCAAAAAATCTCGGAAAGTAAGAATGCTAGGTTAATGCAATAAATTGTATTTAATAGACAATTTAATATTCCTTAAATGAAAGTTAAAAAAATATGAGTCACCATACATTTTATTTACACAAAATTACATAAAGAAAAAAAACTGCTGATCTCTCCTTAAAACAAAAATAGGAAACATGAAATTTTTGAACTTTATGACGATTTTCTTGAATTTCAATACTTCGTATTACCTCCTCGTGCTTCCATTACTGCGTTTACGCGGTTTGGCATGCTGTACACCAAGTTCCTTATACGATTTTGGGGAATATTCTCCCATTCCTCTGTGAGAGCAATTTTGAGCTCAGGAAGCGTGATTGGGGGAGGGTTTCGTTGTTTTACGCATCTCCCTAGCTCGTCCCAAGCATGCTCGATCGGGTTGATATCCGGGCTGCGCGCTGGCCACTCCATACAAGTAATGTTCATCTCTTGAAGGTAGTCATTCACAATCCTACCTGTATGAGGTCGGGCATTGTCATGCATAAATATAGCATCCTCACCCAAATTGACCATAAATGTACCAACGTGTTCGTTGAGGATTTCTTCCACATATCTTACGCTAGTTAAAGAGCCGTTTTCTATGATCACCAGCTCTGTGCGACTTTCAGAGGAAATTCCGGCCCACACAAGTACAGACCCACCACCGTAGGCTACTTTTTCTTCGATGCATGCTTGCTTGAATCTTTCCCCTGGTCTTCTATACACTCTGTGTCTTCCATCGTGCTTGTAGAGCATAAATTTTGTCTATTAAATACAATTTATTGCATTAACCTAGCATTCTTACTTTCCGAGATTTTTTGGATTTTTTGAGTGACCCGGATTCATTGCTCTCGAGGGTATATGGATCTATAATAAAAAGAAATAAGATACAATCTAGCTAGTAGGGTATATCTTCGAAAACGAAGAAACTAAAACGACGTTATATCCGACCTTAATATAACGTTCAAAAGCAGAGATGTAGGTAGAAGGTACCTATCTATGTGTGTGTGGTCAACGCGTCATACATCATCATTCATCATCATTGTCAGCCATTTTTGACTCACTGCTGGGCATAGAACTTCTTTTGATTATGCCGCGATCTTGCGCTTGTCTGAGCCAGGAACCGCAAACGATCTATTGTGTTAATTCACTTGTGGGAAAAATATCGGGATTGAAATTGGATTGAAATTAAATGGAGTTTTAAATATTCTCATACACTTCGCGATATTTTCGATTACCCGCCATATCCGCTATACGAATCGATCACGCTCAACGATCGATTAAATCGATACAACGGTCATTATTTAGCCGATAGATTAATCGAGTCAGCGTAATAGGCCGTCACTAATTTTTGAACGCAGTATTAGGGACGGTCATGGCTTGGGCATTTTAAGGTTCATACACACATAATCTGTTACGTCATCGTCAAGTCACGTCAAAAAATACAGTTTAGCAGAAATCATAGGACATCACGAAGATTATGGGAACCAATGAGAAAACGTTGATTCAAAATAACACTTTGTTATTGACAAAACAATTTCGGTATGCTTACGATTGGTATAGGTAAGCTGGTGTTGTTGTAAGACAATTAGCCTCACAATCATGTCACGACACGACCTAATCGGCGTGTCTCCATCAACGTCACTGGCACGTTGAAAATGTACTATTACGAACGAAAGATCTTAGAAAGACAGTCGCCTGAGCCCCTACACAATGTTACAATTCAGTTAACCATGTTGCTTGAAATGTCAATTATGGGTTCTAATATGCTAGACGTAACATTACGATAACTTAAAATTCTTATTATATTATTTTTTCTAATAAACCTACTATTTTGATAGAGAATGTGAGTTTCACTATAGTCTCTTAATTTTGACATGACAGATTAGTGTGCACCTACCTTTATAAGGTGTTGTTGAAATCACTATTTTATTGTGTCTGTAATTAATTAATTATAAAAGGCGTCATTCTGTCTGTTAGAGCTGGAGACAACATGTCTGGTTTTTATAGTTATTTAAAGGAACTATGTTGTAAGTAAGTATGTGAAATATCCAATCATACGCTTCTATCGTTAGCTATTAGTTTTATAGTATAGAGAAAAGCAACCTACTCTTGAAATAAGCTAGTTTTTATAGTACCTAACATAATTCAATTTAATTCATTTATTTCCATAGGACAGGTACAGGTTAATGTAAATAGAAATATAAAAAGGAATATGTATGCGGATGCTTATATAGTAGTTTTGTTGAAAACACAAATCTTTTAAGTGCATCATCATCATCATCAACAGCCCGATTTCCCCCACTTCTGGGCATAAAATCAACATGCTCTTGCTCCAGGGCGCGAGCTGCTGCTCTCCGTGCATGGTGCGGAGCGTCATGAGCGACGCCCGCAGTCAACATGTTAAATTTTACTATAAGAAAGGTCTTGATCAGTTGAGCTATCCCTCTAATCTTTTGATTTTTTTAGATGGTTAATTGCTACCTACGCGCCGATTCGGCTAAACTTTGGATAAAATTTTGAATGAGATAGTTTAGGGATAAACACATATCTAGGCCCGTTCTAATATGCGTAATTACCTAGCGATCACGATGAATAAGTAAAACAGTTAAATTATTTGTTTTTTTTAAATTGTACTTATCAATGTATATTTTGAACATTATTTTGTTTAAAACCAACCCAAATCCAACAATTAGGATTGTTTGTTTTGTTACCTTAGTGGGTACACACACACACCAGTCTATATCAGTTCACTGCTGGACATAGGCCTCCTCAAAAAAAAGGTTATGCCGTATTCAAGTTATGGTTATAATCCGCACGGTGGGCATGCGGGTTGGGGATCGCAGTGCGCTTCTCGCACTGCCGACGCTGCTGACCGTCGGCGATCAGGAAATGAGCTCTGCCGGTATTAGCTGAGCTATGCCGCATTTTGCGCACCACCAGAGCCACGTTTTTTAGTTAGAAGGGTTCACTAAGGGCAAGTGAGGTTGGCTTGGATTTTAAAGATGAAGGTTGGAGCCCCTTACACCCCTGTAGGTAAGTACTCATATTCCTGATATCAATGGCACGAGAGAAAATCCTAGAGAAATTCAAAGCAGTATGACTGTTGGGTGATACCAGTTTTATTTTATTTAAAAAATAACCAAATGTTCTCTTCATTTTTTTACTTCCTGTTTTCTTCACCTTAGCAACAGAGAAATCGAGATACGGTAATATTTTTTGAATATCAATTGTAAATTCTATTACAAAAGGTACAGATTACAATAACGGGCGATAAAGTTAGTATAGAAATTAATTGTCTTAAATCGATTTGATACGATTAGTCGTTGCATTTTTTGTTACAATTCACATTTCCGGTTATAATATTTTCCTTGTTGAAGGTCTTTATTTTTTGAGTTTTAAAGAGTTTTTGATTAAAGTTTTGTTGGTCCAATTTTTTTTAAAAATTAAATGATGTTTAAAGGTGAATCTGTTGTTTTACTACATTATTCTTTAAATGTTATAATTAACTAGTGACTGGCCTGGCTCCGCACAAGTACTATGTATAATTTAAGTGACATAATAATAATTTAGGCGCGTCTTAGTTAATATCAAAAACATAAAATAAAATATTTTTATTAAAAGTATACCTACCTAAGAAATAATTATTAAAAAGTATATGAATAAGTAGAAAAAAAATTCTAAGTGAAAGTGTAATGTCAAAATTCATTGCGTACCTATAGAACTAAGAGCACAAACAGACAAACAAATTAGGGACATATATGTACTAGATCTCTTATTAGGTAGGTATGTACTACCTAATAAGAGTTGTAGTACATACGTACCTAAAAAATAATTAAATTTAGTACCTAAGCCATAAAAAACAATTAAATCTTTAAATTCGTGTCACTGATATGGCAACTTTATTAACCTAGGTATGTAGGAAAAAAGAAATAGGCACCTACATAACACACCTACTAAATTCATGTAATTGATGTGATTATGGTTTCTGTTTTCGAAGTTAACTGACAATTTCATGAACGCCCATAATGACTTCTTTAGGCAAATTTTTGATACACAGGTATATAGATGATACATTATTGCAATTATCTTATCGGTTTCCAATTTTTTTGAAGATAAAGATTGTATGCGTTTAACGCAGATAATGTAGCTTTGCATAGGTGAAAAATAAATCAAAAATGGCGAAGTAATTTTTGAGTGTATCCTTAAAAACAAACATAAAAAATATAATCTTTCCTCTTAATAATACATGTATATAATAAGTATGTAGTAGATGTACTCAGATTAAAACCAGCTAGAATGCAATTTTTAATTTATATATTAGATAATATATAAAACGTAAATTAAGGCATTTTGATTCCACAAAACAAATAAAAAAATCCGTCGGGACATAATTGACGACGATTTAAAATAAACATTGTCTATTTTATACACGAAAAGGGTTTACATTTATAAAGCACAAGAAATCACAAACTTTAATAGTTATCATCATCATCATAAGTCTGAAGCAGTCCACAGTTGGACATAGGACTCTTCTAATAAGCGCCCTGTCCTGAGCTCGATGCATCCGTCTTCTACCAGCAGAGCCTTTCGCACATCGTCAGTCCACCTGGCCGGAGGGCTTTAATAGTAATAAAAACTAATAATAGATCTATGAAAATAATTGGTATTTCCCTAACACAGTTGTCATGGCTCGTTTGATCTTGATTCTAAAGTGAGCGTATGCGCAATCATGATTCGCTTATGAATGGGTCAAATGACAGTCGTTAATGCTTCTAGCCACTGAATGACAGTTTGAAATTCACACAATCATAACTGTTTTATTACTAAACTTAACTATTTTAAAGTGATTAGATAGAATATGGTCTAAAATTAGGCAAGATTTGTTCTTAAGAGCTTACCATGATACGAAAAAGTCATTGAGTGAGAAGTATAATATGCGCACAATTTATAAAATTGCTGGGGGGCATCACTCTGCAACCAATTTCCATAATAAAATTATAAAAAGGTTTTTTTATTCTTTTTATTATTGAAAATTTGTTTTAAAACAGTAATAATATATCCATATATTTAAATGACAGGGTTGACTAGCAGACAGTAAGACTAGCTTACTATATCGAGCGTTATAAAATGACTGAATTGATTATAAATAATCCCTGACGGCCGAAGGGGTGCAGCGTCGGTGGTGCGAGAAGATGTAGCTGACCGCAGCATGTCCAGTGTGGTCTTATGGGCATATACCCCTTCCTTGGGGAGGCCTACGTCTAGCTGCTGATTTATGCTGATGTAGTTGTTGAACAATAGTCTTACCTTTTGCCATTCCTCCTTCTTCTCTTTGTAGCATAAACAGTACCGAGCTGGCTTGAATGCGGCGCCGGTGGCCGGAGCAGGCCATTGTCCACGCATCCCTCGAGAGCGTAGCCTTGCCCACCCCAGCCCCCGCAAAGCTGCAGTTTCTCTGTTGCTATCTTGACGGCTTCCAGTTCTGTCTGGTGATCACCACACCATAGGCACTTCGCTAATGTCAATTGGTCACTGTATATGAAGTAGTCACTTATGTAATGTGGGCACTGCGCACTATCTGTATGTTGAGTGGTCACTGAGCATGGCTAATTTGATTGGTTGCAGTTCTATGCTAGCTATCACTTCAGCATAGGCGCTACGCACGTCGATTGGTCAGTATGCATGGCTATCTTGACGGCTTCCAGTTCTATCTGGTAACTAACACTGCATAAAGACACTCCTAAGGTTGATTGGTCACTTCGCACTATACGTGGACTGGTCACGCACTTAGTTTTACCGTACGTCGATTTTGTTTGTCATTTTCACTTTTGCCGTAATAGACAAATTCTGAATGGTATTAATATCTTTGATCGGATAATTATGAGCACTTTTTTTCTCGAATTTATCTGGCAAGATTTTAAAATAAACTCGTTTAATTATTTTAGTGAAAACGCAATGTTTTTGCGTTGCTATTTATGTAGGTGCAGCAGGAACGGAAAAAGAAGGTATTCTTCGAGTTTCAGAATGAATGTTCCTACTTGTAAATTACTTCTTATATCAAGTTGTGCGTGCTATAAAATATTAGGTAGATTTTTCTAGTAAAACGTATTTTTTTTTGTTAAGTTGTAATTTATTTAATTTATCCGCCGGAAAGTCAAATTGTCAATCACTTATTTCGTTGTGTGATAATATTATAGTTAATGTAAGTAGTTTATTTTTATTGAATTAAAAGTAATAAGTTTTTATTATATACCACAATACAACCAACCAACGTATCCAAGCTGAAAATATTTTGCTACACAAATAACTATTCTGAAATTTTTGGAAGAAACGCTTGAGCCTGCACTAAAACTACGGAAATTCTAATTGGAAGAAGCTGTCAAAATGAATCCATTGTTATTGTTTTTTTTAACACTAGATGTCAATATCCGCCACTAGATGTCACTAAAAGCACTACACTTTTTGACTAATCCAAAGCACACTATTTCTTTGATAAAAAAAACATCACATATATAGGTATTTTTCACACTACCGTACTATTTTTAACACGTGTTTTTGAGGTTAGCTGTTTGTATAGTCCCGTCGCGTGGCGCAATCGGCAAGCGCCGGTTGACGTGTGGACTCTCCACCACCGAGACCCCTAACTGAGGTGGGAGGGGCAAACTTCCACCACGCCTTCAAATTTCAGCGGACCAATCAACGCTCGGCGTCGTCATCAAAGGCCGCACGGGGCCGGACTAAGTTGATTTTTACTATTTTCATTTTTTTTACTTTTAAATTGCGCTTTCGCAATGTCAGTTGTAATGTTGACGTTTTGGTGGATAGTTGGCATTTCAAAGTGCATTGCTGGGGAATAGTTTTGTTTTTTAAATAATTTACCTATTGGAAACATGAGTCAGCTACTATGTAGTTTTGTACCTACAGGAAGAAGCGCGGCAAAGTTAATATTTTATTAATTTTCAACTTGCTACCTGAATTTAAAAAAAAACATGTTTTTAAGACTGATTGGTACAAAATTTTTAAGCATTCAGTTATTACTAGCTAGATATATTGCGCATAAAAAAATATTAAAAATTTTAAAAAATTTAAATATTTAAAAAAGTCACAACCGTCTCGTGTGAAAAAATAGATAGAGATTAGAAGATACCCACTCCTATGTTACTCCTAATAACCATTATATTTTTGCCTGAGTCCGGCCCGCCCTGTTATCGGCGACGACAAAACATGGCCGCCGTAAGGGCGAGTTTTCGCATTTTCCCCTCACTCGTCGACGGGAACGGACAACCCCTATCTTTTCTGTTTGTTTATTTTAACATTAGCTGGTACTTAAGTAATGTCTTTGTCGCAAAGGTCTCCGGAGGTTACCTTTTGGGTAGTATAATAAAAGGTAAATAGGTAGGTAATGAGTGTTTTTCTAAAAAGTCATAGTTTTTTTAAATATGGAATCAAATCGATGCAGCATTGATTACAGGGTTTGTTTTAGAAATTATAGATTTTTAAATATAAAATCCATAAAAATATCGGTTCAAAAGACCAACTTGGTAAAGTACCTACTCTAAATGTTAGAAATAATTAAAAAAATCCATTATTCAAAATATTTTTTTTTATATTATGGCCACGTCAAAATATATCTTGTAGCCTGTTTTAAAAATCCAGCCTTCTTCTTCGTGACTAACTCTTGGGTCGGAAATTTTAGGTTATTTGATCTAAAATTTCCAACCCCATAATATATAGGTAATTTCAATAATTCATAATTAGGTACCATGCAGAATCTAAAATCCACTCTGTATATGATTGAGGCGGACTGTGATTCATGTTCATATTCATATTGTATATTTCCACAAAACAGCACAAATGTATACTTCTGTGTTCTGCAGATATTTGTCTCGGGTCTGGGTGTTTTCTATGTATGATATGTATGTATTTACAAAAAAAATATATATGTGTAGTATATCAATCATGTGGTTCCCATAATACAAGCTCTGCTTAGTTTGAGGCTACTTGATACTGTGTGATAGTCCAGCGTTATTTATTTATTTATATGACATAAAGTAATAAGTTTTTTGCGCCCACGCGGACACCACAGGCTCCATGGCTTGCCTGCGCGTCCAAGGCGCCAACACGTTTAGCAAATCTTGGTGCAGCAAGTGTAGATCGGGCAGCCACAGCCACCGCAGCAACCTCAGCAAGGTTCCCAATTCAAATTCCGCAAAGATCATCGCACCAACATTTTAAAACTTTGACTAAAGACTACTCGCCCTTATTCAAAACCAAATGTCATTTTATAACGGCTCGATAAAGTAAACATTTCCTTTTCATTTAAATGTAAATAAAAAGAGATGACATTATATTATAACGCCATTTTAGTTATCTGAGTTTTATAGAACTGTTATAATAAGACGGTGCATTTATTTAAATTATCGTCTGCCTAACATTTTATTTTTCAATGTTACTTAGGGCTGGTATGTAACGTATGGTACATCATAGTGTCAAAATTCAGTAAAGATATTTGACAGTTCATTATTTTAAACTAAGCGCTCATGGCGTGGCTTTTTTCGGTTTACTTAGTTATTGATCTTTTGTTTTTATTTATTAATTCAAACAAAATCCACAGCCCTTAAATTATAAAAAACAAGTCTTATATACCCTATATTATAGCCAATAAAGGATTTTTCTTATAAACATCATCATTTTTATTTTCATCCTGGTTAAGCAACATTCCGCTTGGTCACTACTCAGTTGGATACCTAACTGTTAATTGGCATTTCGATCTAAGCTCTTCAAAATGCTTGTTAATAATGTAGAGCTGAGAGAGAGCGAGCTTTTTCAGTCGCTAAGCCTTTTTGGACGCCTTAACTCTCCGACACCAGAGTTGGTCACTAAATCATACGAAGAAGAAGCTACCTACCTAGATAATTTGGCTGGACTTAAACACCGTACAGCGCTGCCTCATTCTTAAGTATAATGAAGGATACGGTATAAGAGATGAAACTGAAAACGATATCTCGGATGCTATTTTATAAATAATTTAATTGATTTTACTTTACCAAACTCTACTGGGGATGGGGTGGTAGAAGCTGGATGCGTCGAGCTCAGGACAGGGCGCAATGGCGCTCATTAGGGGAGGCCTATGTCCAGCAGTGGACTGCTATAGGCTGATGATGATGATGAAACTCAGATGACACTTAACAACACGTATATTGCCTGAGACGCAGAAGGTTGTGGGTTCGATTCTCGCTGCGGGACAAATGTTTGCATGTTCTGTAGATGTTTGTCTCGGGTCTGGATGTTTTCTATGTATGATATGTATGTATTCACAAAAAATATAAATGTGTGGTATATCAATCATGTGATACCCATAATACAAGCTCTGCTTAGTTTGGGGCTACATGATGCTGTGTGATACTTTCCAGCATTATTTATTTATTTATTTTAGGTTTCATTTAAAAAATAATGATTAAAAATACATATTGTTCGCGCCACTTCACTAGGTGACCGTTTTATTCATTATTCTATCTACCCGCACCAAATTATGTTTCGTAGCCGGTAGCTGCACGACGACGCGGCAACAGTCTGCGATCGACCCATATCGATTGTGGATGTGCGCGCTCGTGTTTCCTTAAATTTTGGAAAATCCGCTATTTTCGCTTTCCCGTACCTACGTACCTACCTAAATCTTCGAGATCCACCTCCTCTGGTCCTCTCATACAAATATACGCCTTGTCTACTACCTATCCTTGGTTCTGGCGTACCTACTGCCACCGCACCGGATTGCGTCCACTGCTGTCGTAATACGACAGATATCGAAGGCCGCTTATATATAGAAGAAGAAGAAGAAACTAGCCGAGAAGAAGCGCTACCAGGCTTGGATAACGTACCTATTTGCATTTGGAAGTACCTACCTCCAACTGATCGTCGGCCTACTAACGGACACCCATCAGGAGTGCCAAGTGACGGCAGGTGCAGTAGTCGCTGAGTCCAGGTTAGTCTTCCTTTCATCCATCTCCTTCCGCCAACCTTTATAATGATCCGCAAGTGAAGTCGCGTTTAGTTATATAGCTTAACTACCGTGCCGAAACACATATTATTTATTTTTATATCTCAACAATCTATAGAATGTCCACTGCTGAATATAGCGCCCCCCAAAGGAACAATGGATACACGAGTATCCGATTTAAGTAGGTAGATATGAAAATCGAACATCGACAATATCCACACCAGCCTATTCAGTGCACTGCTGGACAAATGCCTCCGCTATAAAAAGGGGGATATGTCCATATGGCCCACCCTGAGCATGCAAGTTAATAGAATGAAATAATCAGTAGGCAAAAGCACAACAAAAATAATCAGTAGGTAATATACCTGCAACTATTTAAATTAATAAAAAAATCCTTACAATTTCGTAGCTCTAGGTAAACTGGCATAACCTTCAAAAAGTTTCGAAATCCATTATAGCAGAAACTCCTGGTTGCTCCCCATTTTGTGGTCGTAAACGAATAAAATTGTAATTAAAAAGCAACATTGAAATCCGATTGTTTCTAATAATAATTGCCAAATAAATCTAAGGTAAGTAAAACCACAGTGTAATGAGAACAGCTTGGTAAATTAGACAGATACTTCAGAATGGACTATCATGCATCGGAAGACACGTTAAGATTTTGTACCCTCTTTTTCAATCTTTAGGTCAGGCAGGAGGCCTTCGGGCTCTGTCTTAAAAAAACTTGGTCACCAAAGAGAGCTATTTCAAACGAAGAAGAAAATAGATAACCATATAATAGATTGTAGATTTCTCGGTTTTATTTATTTCCAACTCATCTTCTTAATCTTTAAATAGACCTATATATTAATATACTAGGTTGATACTCAATTTAATAAAACCACATAATGATACTAGATATCTATATGTTTTCCTCTTGTGAGCCGTCCCTCCCTTCCCTCCCTTGTCGCGCCCTTGTGAGGTCGTAGTACACCACAATAGCAATACAACAACCACCATAGATTTAAACGCTTGTCATTGAATGCGCAGATATAAATTTTGGGGTTTCCATGGTCAACTTATAGTGTTATCCTCACTATTTTAGCATCCGTGCCAGGGTCTTTAAACCCCCAGTATAAGGTATAAACCAGCTGTCCTTCACGCACTGTAGGTGACGCAATAAAACGCATTACAAACGATTTTAGTGTGCAAACGTTATGACTAAGTTACAGCAGTATAAACATTATGGTATATAAAAGTAGAGGTACTTTTGTTTATGGGGTCAACCGAATAAACAAAAAACGATATGGAGACGATAGAAAAGCTACTTAATATAAGTCAGTTTTTATTAAAATCAAAATCTATTTTTGTATCTGTGTACCTATATAACAATCACAAGCACGTTGCCTTGCATATGATGCTCCGGGGCATACACGAGAAGTGGCTAGAGCTAGAGTTAGTTGAGTGCTTCTTTTATATTGGCTTGCGTTTGACCACATCTCGCCCGAAGGAACGGAAGATGCGGTCTACCATGGATCACAAATCCTATGAAAATAAATGAATGTAGAAAAAATCAGTTTACTTGTACTTTGAAGACGCCTATATTAAAATTATCGGATTTATCGAGGAACATATACTTGGGTAGTGCGTGCTGAAAACACCCTTGCTCTTAGGCGCTAGCTTGTTGCTCGCACCCTAGCGTGCTTGGGCGTTGCGTGGAGCGTTATATGTGAGAAGCCAGCAGTCAACGTACTAGTGAGCCATCCAAAAGCCATGGCTTGACGTTTGTAAAGCCCGGACCAACCATCTTAACATGATACCATGAAAGCGGTCAGATATAAATGCCAATCAACGGTCACCTATCCAACTAGTGACAAGGCCGAGTGATGCTCAAACAAAGTGATCTGCTAAGAACACCGAAGTACTTAAGCCACGCCACGAACGCTTCTTTACCTAGTTCCGATAAAAATGTTTTCACATAAAAAGAAAAATAAAACAATTTTGCATCCCCCGATCTCGGAAAGAGTATTTTTGCTCTTCGATATCTGAGTGTAAAAGCCGTTTTTATCCACTAGAGGATAAAGTAAAATTGAATTTAGAACATCGTGTGCATTCAGTTTGTGAATTCAAAACATCATTAAACCTATTTACTTCTACCTCCATGGTGCCGAATTTATCATACAACCTTTTTTAATTTGATAAAACCTCAGATTCAAAACCTTCTTGGTGTACTTTTTTTTTTTTAACTTTATATGAAATAATGTTAATCTTTTTTTTTGGATTTAGTCATTTCCTCTCTGAGGTGGGATGAAAAGTTACGTGTTGCACTCGAGTGCAAAATTTTTTCACCTCGTGCTCATTTGATTCCTTCGCTAACGTTCAGGATTCTAACTTTTGAATCACTCGCTACGCTGGTGATTCAATTATAGAATCCTTTGCTTGCTCGGTCATCAAAATTGAGCACGCGGTTAAAAAAAAACTTTGAACTCTTGTATAACAAATAACTATTGTCAATCTCCCGCTTATACGTTACCTACTTATTTCAAGAGCGTATCAGAGTTGAATTTGGGCCTAACACTTCACAAAAGTACTTAGCGTGTGCCACCAATAAGGCTTTTCAAAATCCTAAACATTATAAAAAACAAAAACAAATTAAACTAAAACAAAAGCTGTCCCTAAATATGAAACGGTTGATTTACGGGATCACCCGCCCGCACCCCGCGCCGTAAATCAAACTTGAATTGCCGAAAATCACGCGTTTACGAATGTCTGTTTCGATTCGGCGGGTGGAGGTTAAAGGGAAACTTATAGCGGGGTTAGCCTCCATCTTCGGAACACAAGCCAACCTCACCTACCCATGGTGCACCTTGTGGCGGCATAGTGTAGCCTAACACCGGCACAGCTACTTCCTCTGACCACCGATCAATGGGCACCAGCGTCAGCGGTGTAAGATGCCCTACGATCCCCAACACGTATACCCCACGTGTAGATATCCCCCTTCTAATAAGGGGAGACCTATGTCTAGCAGTGGACTGATATAGGCTGGTGTTGTTGTTTTTGTTTGTCCATAATTTTTTTTAGCACCTTGCTACCAACGCCAATCCTCTGCCAACATAGAACGAGACAGAAGATTTGACTACGTACTATTGGTGACTACTATTGGTACCATTGGCGTATGACTTATTGGTGATTGAAGGCCGTGACTTGGCCAACATGTAGGGCGGCATTGCTTATTAATTTTTGTTCGTGTTGGAAACTTCAACAATGACATTGTCTTATTTTTAGTGTATGGCTAGCAACAATTATTTTTGTCTTCTTTTTCTTTGGTGTGCAAAACTGAATGTTATCAAGTCTGTCCTTTCTGAAGCTAAACCAAAGTTGAGAAGTGGATATCCTAAAGCTTTTGTTAATTACCGCGCTATCCGACCCGACCAACGACAAGCTATCTACAGTCCATTCAACACCAAAACAGTTCACACTATACCTACTCAAAATAAAGCACGAAATGCTTGTACCTTACACCACACATCAACTAGTAAAATTTAGGCACAAGTGAGGCAGTAAAAGCCGCATATTTTTTTATTAATTCAACGTTGTAAAAGCATTAAATTCTGGTTACCGTGATGTCATCTTTAGGACTTGAAACAGCGTTAAAATTTACATTTTTATATCAATATTTTGGCTAGAAAACCATAGGTAAAACAAAAACTTAGGCTTTACTAAGAATAATAATTTTACGTAATTAGGAACTCTGAAGTGCTCGTGTCGTGGTGTACTTCGGTGTTCATATGATAGAGAGATTCTCATCATCATCATCATCATCATCATCATCATCATCATCATCTCAACTCGGAATAACACACTGTTGGGTATAGATCTTCCTTGGTGGAGCTACGTTAATTACATTCTAAAATTCAAAATTCATATGTATGTTTATTCAATAAGCACTGTAAAGTACACTTTGAATCCTCATTTTTTAATTTACACAAATTTGTCACGCGACCAAACAGCGAAGAATTGGCATGAACCTGTGCTTGGGTTTTATTTTTTTTTTAAATTTCAGTTTACAATCTGTATTCTTAACTATTACATTATTTTTGAGGGAGTTGGAGACAGTTTCATCCCAAGCTTTTTTGTCATCTAAATAAACATATTTTTTATAATAAGCTTTATCTCTCTACCTACCTGTCCTATTATATGTCCTGTTCCTATTATATTGTAATGTAGGTATTGTATTGTATTGATACATGATTTAAGGAATTAGTGTCTCTGGATTTTTATAAATTAGAATAAGGAATAAGTAAAATTATAAGGTACCATGTCACATTTTGTTTGGTAACTAATCTTTTTCGTGTTCCTGCTGTTTTTTGTTACTCTACATTATCCACGATGATGATGTATTTGTCCTTATTTTGAACAAGGAAAGGTATTTTAGATACTAGTAGTGACATCTAGTGAATAAGATCCGTACTAAACTATACTCCTCTCCAACAAACTTGAAAATCCTACTTTACTTCATATTATTAGAATCTACAAATAAAATAAAATTTTAATTTTGAATTATGTAGAATAAGTTTAAAATAACAAAAAAACCATAAAGTATGTATTCAAAATAATTCGAAATTCGAAACCTTCAATTTCATTCAACCGCAAAATTCGAATTTGTAACATATGCCTCGAAAACATCGATAATCGCCGCTAATTTGAATCGAATCGATTTAAAATTCGAATTGTCCGAATTTTTTTCGACCGCACTCAACTTCTAAACTGTCAATCAAACTGGTGCATATTATTATTTTGGGTATTGTTTAAAAAAACATCGACAGGTAACTTTTGTATTTTAATAGAGTTTTCAAAAGTCCGGTTATCAAGGTACTACCGACCGGACACAAAAATAATGTTTGGTTGGGCCAAAAAGCTCCCGGTCACCCGCCAGCGTGTTGGGTCGACGCCATTGTGAAAGTTCCTGGATATACCTGGATGAGAGAGACACAGACAGGATAGAGGAGGCTGTGATAATACACCGCAATGAAACAATGACAAATGAGACTTTTACCTGTTGGGACTCAAATTAAACCTGCTAATATTGATTTACTTTTCGTATGCATACATCAGATTTACATGTGCCGCCACATACTAGAACTCCAAAATCAATAAGAGCCTATATCAGTGAACTACTGGATACAGGCATCCCCTAGGAAAAACGGGGATTAAGCCCATAATCCCCACACTGGACATGCCGGTTGGGGATCGCAGTACACAAGGTTTTGCACCGCCGACGTTGCGCAGCCTGCACTTGGTTGCAATCAGAAAGCGTCCCGTTTGTTAGTTAACAGGTGCACCACGAGCATGGAGGGTGGCATGGATTCCGAATGAAGGTTGGAGTCCCTTACACCCACTAGCTATTTGCCACATATTAATCAGCCAGTAATAATTCTAAACAGCTTTCATTGACATAAAGTGTCCGGCCATTTGGTAACCTTGAAAAATTTTCCGGTCTTTTTCCTAACTCTAAAAAGTCTACGAGAATAATTTCTGTCTTGCGGCCGTTTATAATCGATTCGAAAAAACTTATCAGTGACCGGTTGTTATTGTTAAATTGGTCTTATCCCTAATCTTATATTGACACGGTAATGAGACCCAAATATTGTACCGGCGGGCCTTTCAAAGAAACGATGGAGCAGCCTTAATTTAGAATTTAAGAAGAATCGTATTTTAAATAATAGTTTAGCTAAGTATAAGAAAATTATTTTAGTTTCGGAATAGAGAATTTTAGTAAATTGACGGAGAGCAAAAATAAAAATTGGTAAATGGAATAACTAAATATTGTTCTGAAAAACCTTGTGAGGTTATTTAATACCTCATAAAGCATTTTTCTTCTTCTTTATAGTTTCTTAATATATTTTACGCCCACACAAATTTTCTCTACGTAGAGAAGACAAAACAGCTCTCAATTTTTTAATAAGCCCTAGTGGGACGAATCCCACTGCTGGGGAAAGGCCTCCCTCAAAATCTTTGGCGGTCTCTCATAATTAATTTTCAAATGCATCCAGATCATATCGCCAACTTCATCATCAGATTATATCATTTTCTTGGTTGACTCTGAGGTGGCACTCCGCCAAGTCTAAAATATAAAAGTATTTATTTATTCATACTGGTTACCTGGTTCAAATTGTTTACTAACTACCATACAAACTCGCAACATAGACACCAGCTTCAGCGCTGCTTTGCCCCCGTGGCAAAGCAGCTTCAAGCTGAGATATAACCTTTTTAGCCCAGGCCTTTGCAGCGTAGACGACACCCGAACCTACCTTTTTATTAGTTCTTTGCCTACGTAGTAGACTAGGTAGCTAAACTTCTGTCCTTTCTTTATTCTGTGATATTGCCTAAATTGTACCTACAAGTCTTGCAATTTACCTACCTACCTTATTATTAGTATGTGTTAAACGCATAGATCGTAAGGGATAAATTTATAGAAAAAAAGTGGATGAACCAAAAACTAAGCAATTATTTTTAACTTTTTAGTTTAACAGTTTTTTCAATAAATGTTTTTGAAGTCGGTTTTTTTTATTTTAAATTATTGTTTATTTCCGAAGTTTTAGTGAATCTGACTTTAAGTCGATTACTAAAACTATAAATAAAATTCAAGCCCATAGAAATTTTATTCCCTATTGTCTTATCCCCGAAAAACACAACGAAAAAGAATTTTCCAAATTGGTTTTTATATGACGGAGTTATGAGATAACAAACATAAAACATGAATAAAATTCGAGCCCATAAAATCTTAGTCCCTGTTTTTTAACCTTTAGAGTTGGTATTTTTTCTTCAAATTTTTATGGGACCAATTAAAAAGTATATCCTATACAAAAACTAAGAGTTTTTTAAATCGGTTTATAAATGACGGAGTTATGAGGCAACAAACATAAAAAAACGAATAAAATATGAGCCCATAAAATTTTCATTCCCAGTTTTCTCACCCTTATGGTTAGTATTTTTACTTCAAATTTACATTGGACCATTTGCAAAGTATACCCTACACTATGATAAAAGAATTTTCTAAATCGGTTCATAAATGTCGGAGATATGAGGTGAGAAACATTAAAAAAAATATAAAATTCGAGCCCAAAAAAGGTTCATTCCCAATTTTCTCACCCTTAGGGTTAATATTTTTTCTTGAAATTTAAATGGGACCAATTGGAAAGTATACCCTTTCCAACGAAAAAAGAATTTTCCAAATCGGTTCATAAATGACAGAGTTATGAGCTAACAAACATAAAAAAAAAGAAAATACAACCGAATTGAGAACCTCCTCCTTTTTTTTGAAGTCGTTTAAAAAAGCAATTGATACGGCGCGACTTAGTTTTAAACCCAGTCCCTCAAAAACGGAAGACAGTTTTGTCACTAGGCCATCACGACTTAATGAAAAGTGGACTAGACCAAATAAATAACCACCAGAAAAACAATGGTTCTGTATCCAGTAGACACAATGCTCAGTCGGGGCCTATTTACTGCTTTAGCAATTATGATCATCACTTTATTAAAAGTGATGATTTTTGTATACGTAATATAATTATATTCGTTGTAATATTAAATGTAGTCTTTTAATAGTAATAGTGTTCTTTGTGCAGGCTCTTCCGGGGAAGTACTGCCACCATGCCTATTTCTGCCGTGAAGCAGCTGTGCTGTGTTTCAGTTTGAAGGGTCTGGTTGTCGGTGAAATTACAGGCACACGAGGTTTATCATCATCATGCCTCAAGTTGATGGACGCAGACGGTTGCATCGTAGAGCACCAAAAAAACCTGATCAAGGTAAAAACGATGCAATACTTTGTGATAGGTAATGGTTACCACATAACTTCAGGTGAGCCATATCCTTGTTCCATCTTCAGGTTTTTTAAAAATAAATAATTTTCCTTTCATTTTTACTGTCTTATAAATTACCTACAATCAGTAATACCTACGAATCACTGGGTAGGTACACATCCAGTCACGTTATTAATATTGGATATGGAAAAGCGTGGTCTTTTAGCACAAGCATTATTTGCATAAAGGAAAATCTGAACTTAGATTATCATTTATGTAAAATTGGTTACAGCAATAAATATATCTATATCCTATATTTCTATCTTTCTTTCTTTGTATTGGTATGCTATTTTGTGGTAAATAAAATTATGTATAGGTCTAGATATTAAGAGACACTTGTCGTCTCTTAACCTTCAATGTCCACCGGATAGTCCCAGTTCCCTGGAGGTAATCAGCTAATAGGGAAATTGAGAGCAACCGTCACGCGATGCCAGATTCGGAGGCATTATGTACCGTTACTGTTCTATGAAGGTACAAATGGGTTTCAAAGGAAGAATTCAGAAAAAATAATTTGTGTTTTAAAAATAATCTTTTTTAATTTGAAGATGGGACAAGCGATGTGTCACCTAATAATCTATTATCGTCTATTTGAGTGTTGTATCGAACTAAAGCACGAAGGTGTTAGGCCTCATGTGTCAGTAATTTCACACCTCAAACCGAAATATGTCAGTTTTGCTTTTTTTTAAATAGGCATAGTAGTAGGTAGTTGGGAAATACACGGTAAAAAGGGCTCTATCTTATCCTATCTTATGAGTTATGAGTCTCTCGGACCCTACTGCAAGAAACCCCTCTTTTCACACATCTCGATCTTGGGAATCTGCTGGCCAGGATACCGAAAAATCATCCAGTCGTCACACCATCTCTGGCTTGGACGGAGACGCAGCCACATTACGCCCTGTGGAAACCATTCAGTGGCTATCCTAGCCAACAACCTGCTTACCACCAATTCAAACGTGCTTTCCAAAAGCATCGTTCCAAAGGTGGATGTTGGAACAACTCACTTCAATGTTAATCTCAATACCTTTTATGGTACATAAATACTTTTTCATCTTTGCACTTCGTCTGCCAAGCTCATTTATCATATAAGTAAGTGAAATTTTTTAAGATGGTTATTTACTTGTTTAGGTACTCTTAAATACACTATTTTCAATTCCTTCCTGCTTTGTAGAGCTAGTGGCCAGCTCTTTTGTGCTTCCCGAAGCACTGAAGCGCTTGGGTACAATTTTCGCTTAACGGTCACGCATCAAAGTAGTGACCGGGAGTGTTGCTAAACCAAGCTGACCTTCTAAAAACACCGAAGTAAACTACACCATGAGCGCCTCACTATTTTCAATATGAATTGTAAATTATGTAAGTAATTACTTGCCTACTATTGCTCTTATAGAATACTAATCGCTCTATAAACTATTAATTAAAACATAATTTTTCATCATAAATATTAAAATTTATTACTTTATATGTCGGATATTATAAAAACAGATGAGATAGTTTCCTATGCCAATATGAATTAGAGTAATGTAGCAATTTATGTTAAGAAAAACTTGGCCCTACGAACATGGATGGTTCATCTAACTACCAATCGAGCAAATTAATTAAATGTACCTATTTGCACGAGACTAACTCTTTGTTACTTAATCAAAGGGAAACCTATGGCCAGCAATGGGCCGAAAATGGCTGACACGATGATTATGATGATGAATACTTTGTTTGTGTGGCTCTGATGTCTAAAAGCAAAGATATACCGTGGTACCATTAGAAAGGACAATTGATGCGGCACACTGGTGTACCATGGTCATAAGTTGGTGTGCCTCAGGAAAATAAGGACAATAGGTAGTCTTTAAAGTTAAAAACCTATGCATGCGGAATAAAAATACCTATACTTAAATACGTGGACGCGCGAACGAGGCGTATTGCTTCGTATGGCGCGGCTTCTTTTATATTTGTCGAGTAAGAAAATATTTTTTTATTAATAGATAATTAAACTTTGATTAATTTTATGTCAAAATTGAATAATAAATACATAGTGTATTTCTAGAATTTCCGATTTCCTAAATGTATGTTGTACCTTGAACACAAAAAGTTTGCGGAATACTGCGCAAAATGTCAACTCAATCCGTTTAGTACCTAGTTTAGTTGTGAGAGAGCACTAGATGTCTGTTACATCTACACATACACATCTTCAAATCTTCACTTCCAAACTTCACCTTTATAATAAGTAGTAAACAGTAAACAGTGGAAATGCTTTAGTGGGAAGTATAATTTGGCCAAGCTTAGAATAAGGGCCTAAAACAGTTAGTGTTCTCAATATCGGTTAGCCCACCCACCATGTTACGGTTGCGTCTTCAAGTACATTGCAATCCAAGTAAGGTCAGCTTACAAATACCTGGGTTGCATAAAAATAGGTAAATTAACATTTTGCCGATCAATATAAAAAATGGACCTACTTAATTTATGAGAGTGTGTTAATTGTTGTGAGTGTATTTTCGTATTACCACGTGCTGGAGAGCATTGAACAATAACAACAACACCAGCCTATATCAGTCTACTGCTGGACATAGGCCTCCCATAATAAGTATCCGGATATGCTCATAATCTGCTGATTACAGGACTTTTCTCACACCAATGACGCTGCTACCCGTCGGTGGGCAGGGATTTAGCTGTGCCGATGTTAGGCTGCGCTATGCTGCAATCGGCCGGCCGCTAGAGCCCCGTTTGTTAGTTAGCGGGGTGCGCCATGTGCCGGTAAGATTAGTTATAAGTTTTGAAGATTAAATGGAACCACTTACACCCCGAAGGCCTCCGAAATGGCATAACGACTGAAAAAGTGGAGACCAACCTTATAAGGTGCCTTCCAAAGCACGGAAGCGCTCACTAAACCGTCACCAATCCATAAGTGTAAGTGAAAACAGGGTAATTAGAAGGTAGGTACATAATTAGGTACATATACTATTTAGTCATTACCTGTACTTTATAAAACTTACAGATAAGATAGAGTAGTTAGTACAGTTTTTTGGTTATTTCCTCACTAGGTAGAGCCTGTACTGATCAGGGGAAGCTAGATTGCAAATAGACTCATATGGCACATATCAAACAATGTGCTAAGAATACCTACCGAAGTATAAGCGCTACGAGCGCTCAAATAGAAAAACAATGAACAGTAGAAAAATTACTTCTGGCTTCTTTCGAGCCGCGATAGTTTGCAACCATTTGCACTGAAGAAAATATAAAAACTTCAAACCTTACAATTCCCTGAAGCGATAGCAAATTACAATATTTTCCTACAAAAAATGTTGAGCAAAGAATTTTAATTGTATGCATTTTGTTTAGTTTTATGTGAGTTTGAACTGTTTGACGTAGCGGTATAATTATGTTAACCTATTTATTGCAATTGCCAAGGCCTTGGATGATAAGTTAGTAATGCTATGATGATACAAGATAACTAGGTAAAAAATGTATATAATAGTGTACTTATTATTATGTATTCGCTCAAACAAAGCAAGTTACCTACTCACTAAATAAGTAGGTGCTTTTAGGTTTTACGGGTATCAAATAAACGAATTGACGACCTCTGTGGTGCAGTGGACGAAGGTCCGCCTGAGACGCAGAAGGTTGCGGGTTTGATTCCCGCCGCGGCTTGCATGTTCTGCAGATTTTTGTCTCGGGTCTAGGTGTTTTCTATATATGATAAGTATGTATTTAGAAAAAAAAATATACATATGTAATATATCAATCATGTGGTTCCCATTACACAAGCTTTGCTTAGTTTGGGGCTACATGATGCTGTGTGTTAATGTCCAGCATTATTAATTAATTAATTTATTATTTATGAATATTTTAGCTATGCTCGGATTTCTCTGAAGAATAGAATCCGCAACGAGACTATGCTCATACAAAGCAATATAGGTACTGAGTAAATATATTATAAGTAGGTACTTAAATTATAACGAAAAATTTAAGGCCTTTTTTTGTCAGTTCATACCACCAGTTTAAAATCGCTTAGCGAGCTATGGATCGATCTATGCTCGGAGCTTTCTGAAGGATTCTATTGTATTCTAAACCTCAGAGAATTAGCTAAAGTGGTAGGGGGCTGGCCATAACTGCCGAAGAACCGTTGATAACCGTTGGGGTAAGCGTATTTTGAGTAGAGAACGTGGCTTGACAAATGTAGTATAGGACGCCCTCCGGCCAGCAGGAGTTAGGTTTAACGAAAGCTCAGGACAGGGCGCAATGGCGCTCATTAGGGGAGGCCTATGCCCAGCTGTGGACTATTATATGCCGATGATGATGATGATAAAATATTTGTCTCGATTCTGGGCGATTTTTATGAAAAAATATTAAAAATTATTTATATTCAACGATTAATATTGCGCAGAAGTCAAAGTAAGTTATCATATGAGAACTAGAGAGAGAGAGCGAGAGACCCATGCGCAGAAGTTTCGTTCAGCGCTAGACTTACGTGCCGCTAGCTATATTATGGAGTTGAGTGGGAACAAACATACGAACAAACTCTTGCATTTTATTATTAGCGTGATTATGAAAAATAATAAAATTATCATAGATAATAATCATAATGATATAGGCACGTACCGTTCAGCCCTCATGGAGTTAAATAGGAACAAACGTACACACAACCTTTCGCGTTTATATTATTAGTATGAGTATAAAACAGAATATATCATAGGTTTTATCATAATATTATACCATATTAATTAAGACTCCATCATGCTTGCAAAATGAAACACCTGCTTATTAATAAAAAAGTCATTATTGACAACTTAGGTGTCAGTAATGGGTACTTACGGATAATCCAATGAATAAGTTAAGTAGCCTATCTTTTAGATAGACAATAGGTATAGAAAGAAGAAAACTATTATCAGAAACATCTGTTTCCAACGAGTCCTTGAGTATTTTGCTCAAAGCTATAAATAGAGAGAAAATGCTATGTGCAATGGTAGAAAATGATAAGTTAACTCCAAATACAAATAAGTAAACGATAAATTAAGTATACTAAAGATAAAAATAAACTTACATTTACAATGACTAAAATATCGTGGACATACCATAAATTTCTTTAAGTACATATACCTAGATGCTCAATTTTTGCCTATAGCCAGAAAGCGCAACGACATCCTGGAGAAACTTGTAATCAGGGCCCAAATCGAGGGATGGAGACTGCGGGGACGTATCTAGGAATATGTGCGAATTGTGCGGATATCCGGTGAAGGAAAACATAGCGAAGAAATCCATTTGAAACTCCCGGCTTAGTCAGCTCCACACGTATTGACCATGTATTTTCTGTGGGTAAGGCCGAATAGAATGGTAGGTATACCTGAAGGTGCTACGCAATTTTTTAGAGTTATTTTGTTATCCCTCGGAAATACTTTTTCTCTTGATAAAAGGTCCTATACCGTAACGAAATTTCGTGATGATTAGTTGAGTAGATAAGCATGAAAGCGTAACTAAAAAACCGACGACTCGCGCACGAAGGGCTAAGTACATGTTTAGGAGCCCCCTTATTTTTTTTCATTTTTATTTAATTATTTATTCTTAAAGTATAAACAACTAAATATTCTGTGAATATTTCAAATTCGTCTACCTATTGCCGTTATTAATATCGTGAGAAAATCGGCAAAAAAATCACATTTGTTGTATGGAAGAGGGGCTCTGAAATATTTATTTTATTTTGTTTTTAGTATTTGTTCTTATAGTGGCAATAGAAATAAATCATTTGAGAAAATTTCAACTGTCTAGCTAACATGGTTCATGAGATACAGCCTGGTGACAGATAGACAGATAGATAGACGGACTGTGGTGTCATAGTAATAGGGTCCCGTTTTTAACCTTTGGGTACGGAACCCTAAAAACGAATAAGTACAAACTCTCTAAATACATATACAACCAACCAACTCACGCTTGCATAATAATTTTAAGGTAGGATTCCAGGTAGAGCTAGGTACATAATGTGCAAGATTTCCGTTCAGTTTTTTTGGAGTAAAGGCTCAGACACACATTTCACATTTTGACATCACATAGATAGATATAAAACTCTTCATTGTACTCACACTAACTTAATTAAATAGAACAAATAGACAATAACTTTAATGAAAGAACAATTGGTCTTGTCGCATAGAGCGATCTCTTCAAGACAACCTATATCACAAACTTTCGCCTTTAAAATATGTAGTATTAACATGGAACTTTATGTGAAGAGCTCGTCCTTAGACGTGTGTTTCGGTTTGAAGGGTGTGGGTACCGGTGACATTACAGGCATAATAATAAGGCTTATCACCTTCATGGCTCAAGTTGATGGTTCCGAAACTACATGACCCACGATGCAATACTTTATTTTATGTCATGGTAGCCACTTAAATCAAGTGGGCCATGTACTTGTTCTATCTTTAAGTTTGACTGACCTCATAGCTAAGTTGGTAGTAACTCTGCCTTCGCGGCTGCAGGTCGCGGGTTGGATCCCCGCCCAGGACAAACATTTGTGTGACGAACATGGATGTTTGTTCTGTGTCTGGGTGTTTTATAAGTATCTATATATGTTTATCAGTCTCTGGTACCCATAGTACAGGCTCTGCCTAGTTTGGGATCAGTTGCCCGTGTGAGATGTCCCATAAACTTTAACTTTATTATAAAAAAATATCCCAATAAGGTTTAAAAAACCCTACAGCAACTAAATCAATTATTGTTAAATAGATTTACAAAACATGCTAGATGTTTTGTAAAAGTTAAGCGTTATCTATCTACAGCTTATTTAAAATTAAACACGCATTAAGTAGCATTTACATTATTTATTTCGTAAAAAAATATATTCAATTTATCAAAACCATTTCACTGTACGTACTCATTGCATTATTTAAAACCTACGTAGCGTTGAATTTAACTTTTAGGAAGCTAAAGGGGTAGAGAAAGTATTTTGATAAACATAGGTAATATATAAATTTATATTCAAACTCCTTCCCGTGGCTTCGTTCGCGTGGAGTACGCGTAATGTAAAAATAATGCTGGAAGAAGTGGAGGGGGTGTGTTTGCGCACGGGTAAATACAGTTCTATCGCCTAGTTTGCAGCTTAGCGTTCTTTTTTACATGACGCAACCGCTACCTGGATAAAAATTAGTTTTTGTGTTAGTCCAGGTCACAAACTACTGTATGTTCTAAGTCTAAATTAAATCTGTTTAGCTGTTAAGGAGATAAGTGAAGACAAATATACTCGCAGACATACACAAACGTTCGCATTATAATATCAGTGATATTTATGTGGCATTTTAAGTAAATATGGTTTAATTGCATAAATGGGGAACCATTTAAATGCAACAAAGCTGTTAATTGACTCAGTCGTAAATTTGCAGAAATCCATTACAAGATATACAACAGACAAAATATTTAGTTTTTCTGTTTGGCTCTCCGGCTCGGCGAAGCAACTCATGTCTGCGGAGTACCGAAGGCGGGTATATCATTTCGTGATGAAGCCTTATGGGGAAAGGCGAAACATTGTCGAATTTCTGTTGAGTTTTTGTGTAACTTGTCAGAGAAAGTTAGCGGTATTTGTACTAAATATATTTTTGAATATCTGAACATGGCCGAAAAAAAAGGAGTTTTTTTTTAATTGATGTTGAATTAGAAAATTTTATAATTACATTATTTTTTTGGTAGAAATTAGGACATTGCTTTAATATTATAATTTTAAGTATATGAAGTTATTTGATTGAAAAAAAAACATCAATTTTTGTTGCTTTTGAAGCAAAATTAGAATATTTTAGAATGAAAAACTAATAATTTGCAAAATAATGTTAATTTATTTTTTTAACGAAATTTATTTACAACCACAAACAGAAAGTAACTACACAAGCTGAACATTTTTAAATTCCGAATGCGTTCTGCGCATCTGCGTGCTACTTCACTTGTCACTTTGACACTTCTATACAAGCGCGCTTTATACTCTGTCGGTGTTTTTTTTTTTCTTATCTTTGGCAAAGGTCGTGTCGTTCATTGTACTAATGCGTCGCTACTGAATTTATGATATCGATTTTTTGTTTTTACGTTATCGGAAATGAAATAAAGCCGGCAGTTGTAAGTACCTGCTATTTAATATTCAGTTCTTGGAATCGTTTTTAAAGTTATGGAGCCATGTTTTGGTATGTGTACGTTTGGCAAATGATTCTGCTTGAGGGCACCAGTGCTTAATCATACTCAATTCTCAATATATTTATTGTTACTACATGGTTTTATGGTAAGCGAGTTAGCACAGTATATAATGTGGAAGTGTCACACAAGGACCCATAGGTAGGCTATAGCAATAAGTACAAGGCAGACTGAGGCTTTCATTAAGATTTTGGTAGGTGAATTTTATAATTATGATATTTTCGGCCCGTGTAATAGGTTAAACGACTGAAAAATTCTAATTAGTCCGTTTTTGACATATCCTAAAATATTGGAGACGTATTTTTTCTTTTGTGAATTAAACAAAAAATAAGATAAAGTGCGTTAAAGTTCCGCGCGACGTCACGATATAGTAAATTTTTTACCTAGGCGTCACGTCACGAGCCCCCACTTCTGAGATAAGCGTTGAGGTCAACGCGTTCTAGAGTGGAGACCACGGCTCTGGCCAGGTGGAGTGGTGATTTGCGACAGGATGCTGGTAGAAGCTGGATGCGTCGAGTTGAGGACAGGGCGCAATGGCGATCATTAGGGGAGGTCTATGTCCAGCAGTAGACTGATATAAGCTGATGATGATGATGCTCCCCTAATGAGCGCCATCGCGCCGTCCTCAGCTTTTACCAGCAGAGTTTCACAAATCGACACTCCACTTGGCCAGAGGTCGCACATTAAGTTTTTCGAGTCACGGTCTATCACGGTCTATATGTTTACCTAAAAGCTTGTAATTTTTCCTGCTGACATTATTATTATGGCCTTTGCTACAAAACCTGCGCGAGCGCAATACATCAGTAGTAGTTCGTGTAAACGTCATAATGCTACGGAATATTGAATTATAAATGGCTTTCGTTACACTGTCGGTGTGTCCCAGTTGTCTGTGAAAACAGGTGTAATTAAAAATGTCTAAGATGTTACGAGGTGGTTTAGAAGTCAAGTTACAATAAGTGTGCTTAGTTAAGCATGTGAAAGGATGTGCTGGTAGAGGTAGATCAAAAAATTGATTGAATATGTGAAAGATGGAGTGAAGTGACGATTGACAGTGGTAAAAGGAGGGTGAGCACTCAGAGCACATGTTGTGTCGACCACATATAACGTGGGATACGGGCATTATGATGAAGATGACGATGATCTGAGAAATTACCTGAGAAAGTTGATAAAATCGACTTAAAAGTGGTTCTTAACACCCAGCGCTTTAAGATTTAAAATGTAATTATTTTATTTTATAATGCAACCTTCATAGTTTTATTACATTACATTAATACATTATGTACCAAAAACATTCCCTTTAATTTTTGTAAAGGATTGTTGGTTATTTTGATTTAGTCTTCGTATATTTATCTACTGTGAAAGTACAGTTTTTTTTTATTTATTTAGGGTTTTGTCGCTGAGCAACCAACATATTTTTTTAATCAGATATATAAAAATAATGATTCATGATTCTGGAGAGATTCTTCACAATTTCGCCAGGATCAAGTCAAAATTCAAAAATTTTAATTCATTGATTCAGTAGGAACCTAAATTACACTTGAATCGTAATTTTTTTGATTTACACTAATTCGTAACGCGACCAAACAGAGAAGTTGGCAAGAAACTCTGCAGTAAATTGTTCATGATAAATGAGACAACGTAGTACGGATTAAATGTCCAATCGTCCAGTCTTCAGTCCTGTTCTACTATAGCAATGATGTCTTTAACAAAAAATTATTGCTAAAACACTTTCTTCTTATGCAAATTCACATTTATTCCATTTTACTACACTGGTTTCTTATTGCAAAAGTATATTGATAAAACTGCCAACATTTTAAGCAACGTAAATCAGAAACAAAATATAATAAAATAAAAAATTAAGCAACCGTGTCCTTCGAGGTGAAATAAATGATAATTTTGCTATACGTATCAAAGCCAATATTCCTAATATGACTACGACATAGCTCATCTTGCATTGCCAACTTTCATGAAAGTAAATCATTGAGCATTTATAATTAAACGCATTACTGCACTTTATCGTTGTAAGTCGGTTAATTATTACAGGTAAAACCAACCCGCTTCAACATTAGTTATGGTCATTGACGACCTCTGTTGCGCAGAGCTCGACTGAGACGCAGAAGATTGCGGGTTCGATTTCCGCCACTAGACAAATGTTTGTATGATTTTGAAAATATTTTTTACAATCTGGTTGTTTTCTACGAACTTATATTATGTTTATATTTACAAAAAATATGTATAAGCAGTAAGCAGTAGGTCTTTCAGTCGTGTGGTTCCGATAATGCAAGCACTGCTAAGTTTGGGGCTACATGATGTAGTGTGATAATGTCTAGCATTATTTATTTATTAGTTTATACGTTGTAGGTATTAATTACTGAAGTATACGTGGTTTGTTTATATAAAAAATACATCTATTTGAGTCGCAAACCATACAAAATTATACAATAAATGTAATTCAGTGCATGATGCAGAAGCATGGTAGAAACAGCTGGGGTCTGATTTCTCAGGAATATTAATGTCACGATAGATACCTTTATATCGAAAGAATTGTAAATTTTCCATACAGGTTTTCAGAAGCACCACTGTGCAAAGCGTAGCAGCAAATCATACTAGGTGAGTTTGAGTGCTATAAAATTCAAAAAGTCTGTGAACTAATACCAAGGGAGTAGATTTAATCCTTTTTGGGATAACATACGAATTCAAATTCACCCTGCATAATAAAGAAAATACATATTTTTTCTTACCAAAAGTTGCCTGGAACGCCTCAAAACTCAAAACGCCACCATTACACAACCGCAGATTAGTTTTATAGATTAGTTAGCTCAATTTAAGTGGCGATACCTATACATCTGTATCTGTATCCCAGAATGAAAGGACAACTTATTAGCTAATTAACTATTAGCGTCCCAAACAGTGGGAAAAGTTAATTATTTTTTAAATAATTATTCTGTACTTTTTGTCTAGCAGTAATTTATCTACAGTCAACATCAGTATCATATTAATTAAGAAGTATTTTCAAGATTTTAAAAGTACGGCAAAAAAATTTAATAGACAGACGCTAAAGGTATATTTTCTTGTTTATCATTTTACATTAATTTATTTCTCGTAGATATTCTTTCAATGAATAATATTATATTTTAACACATAGTTACTGAGGCCACAGGTGCAAAGCGGACCTCTGTCGGTGATAATGAAAGGGCATGGTTATCGATGACAGATGGCAACACTACTCTAAAAAAAATGAATAAAACAAAAAACAACTGTTTTATTTGTACTTTTTTATTTTTTTAGACGCAAAAATTATATTGAAATTAGATACATAACACATAACATACATAAGAACATAGGACCTCTTTCACCATCCTCAAATAACCGCAAAGTAAGATACCTAATTTCCAGTTAAAGTGACAAGTTCGCCCAGAAATTTGTTACTTTAACCAGCAAATAGCTAATTTTGACGTTACTTGACGATGCTGCCTTATTATGATAACTTACAGACTGCCAAAGAGCTAGTCGAGATGGGGCGATCAAAGCGCGAGTCGTACGTAGCCAATCAAATGGACGCACGTCACTTTGCACGTGACATTTCGCAAGCATGGGCCCTGATTGTCATAAATACAGATTAATGTCACATTAGAGATATATCGCAAAAACTGTAAAATTTCTTTACTAACCACAAAGAGATTTTATACAAGAGGGATAGACATTGAAAAATAATATTTGTTCATTTTTCATTTTCTTATTCACAATGAATTGACACGATAAGCGAGTTCAATGAAAAAGCTATGGAGTCGATTACATTTATATTTTTTATTACATAAAATTGTTGGTGTGTCGAAATAAATTTAGATTTCCGAACAAAAACTTGCAAAGTCAAAATTATTTTAAGATACGAGTTCATAATAATTATTTCCTTTCATAGCAATTTACAACATTAATATGTTTTGTTTTCAGTTTTCCTCGAAACCCTATAAGGTGTTCTGAATGGACAGCTATTATAGCAAAAGCCCGAAATAATATTTATTACAAGCCATATATAAAGTCTGTCGTATGCTCCGATCACTTTCCCTTCTCAAACATCTATACAACAACTAAAGGTTACAATAGGCTAAATAAAAATGCAAAACCAACATGGATGTGAGTATTCTTCTTTAACGATGCAAATGAATCAACCTTAGGAAATGAAGGATTGAAAAATTGATCAAATTGTGAGCTATTGGGGTACGTTGAACTACAAATTTTAAAGAGGGTTAAATGTGAAAGGCTATACCCGTGTAAGGGAACAAAATATGCCCCTGACGTTATCAGCCAATGAATACATCCTATGTATTGGTAATAATGCTAGTTATTAATCTGCCAAGTTTTATGTCATAATTATTGACAGTTTCCTTGCAATGTCACTTGAAAGTTTTTTTTATTTTTCTAAATATCTTGAAAACTACTGATCCGTTTCTTTTGTGATTAACGTATGTTGTTAATGGCTTGAAGAGGAATAAATTCGCAAAAACAAGACGTCTCTAGGTCAACATTAACTTGGTCATTTTTGATGTCAAATATTTCAAACTTTTTTTTTTGACACTTGTGACTCAGCGACACCCACCATTTTTTTTACACTGATGTGACATCTTTTTCTGTACAAATATATATTGGTCTGAAATTAATCGGCTTGGAGCAACATGGTGATTTATTAATAATATATATTGGTCTGAAATTAATCGGCTTGGAGCAACATGGTGATTTATTAATTTTGAGTATACCGGCCTAGTACATCACCAAGGTATACACGTACCACGAGTATAATTGATATTTTATATAAATCTTCATTAATCTACAGATTATTTAAGCGGACTATAGGTCCGTTATGGTACTCCATAACGAACCTATAGTCCGCTTAAATAATGTTCTCATTCTAGGGATTCACTATCTTGAATCTACATTAAAAGTCGATTTAAAATGAAAATGTTGTATTTATTAATCAACAATACAAAACAAATGTAAAACCTCTATTAAGATAGACCTATCCACCCTCATCAGTCATAAGGTGAAAAAATGGATACACAATAACTATAACATAAAATAAATCCTAATCTTCGTCACTATCTTCGTTTATTGTGACATTCGTGTCATTTAGAAAAAGTGAGCTCAACTTTTCATTGGGCCGAGGTATTTTCGACAAGTACCTACCATATGATAAATAGTATATAACAGCTGCTACGTGAGAACAGCAACCTACTGTTCTTAGACCATTTGCAAATCACACTTACACAACAATACTGTTCTATACTATTTATTCCTAAAACCGGTGGGTTATATTTTATAAAACATTTATACACCTTTTTAGATATATGTTGAGAATGAATCTGTACTTTTAAAATAGAGGTTTGTTCCTTAACGTAAGCTATATTTAAGGTACCGTCTTCATTGAGAACCCCCCCTAATTAGCAAATAGCCTGTCCGAATTGATATGTTCCTGTAAATAATACTTTCCATTCAGTTTCTGTCAACTCTGGGAAATCTTTGACGGAATTAGATAAAAAACATTGAAACGGAAGATTTTTTCGACACCAACCTTTGTTGTGTACCAGTTGTGGTAATTCATTTTCTTCGCCTTGTTTTAAAAAAAGTATTTAAAAAAAACAGTAAATGTCATAATCTGTAGAATAATGAAGATTTATACTCGTAGTACGTGTATACCTTGGTGATATACTAGGCCGGTATACTCAAAATTAAAAAATCACCATGTTGCTCCAAGCCAATTGATTTCAGACCAATATATATTTGTACAGAAAAAGATGTCACATCAGTGTAAAAAAAATGGTGGGTGTCGCTGAGTCACAAGTGTCAAAAAAAAAAGTTTGAAATATTTGACATCAAAAATGACCAAGTTAATGTTGACCTAGAGACGTCTTGTTTTTTGCGAATTTATTCCTCTTTAAGCCATTAACAACATACGTTAATCACAAAAGAAACGGATCCGTAGTTTTCAAGATATTTAGAAAAATAAAAAAAACTTTCAAGTGACATTGCAAGGAAACTGTCAATAATTATGACATAAAACTTGGCAGATTAATAACTAGCATTATTACCAATACATAGGATGTATTCATTGGCTGATAACGTCAGGGGCATATTTTGTTCCCTTACACGGGTATAGAATTTGTTGTAACTCTTTGATGGCAAAAAAATGACATTCCACAATTTGATCGATATCAAAAACATGGGAGGATGATTTTATTCGTCCAAGGATGTGTTTGATCTGTGTAAAAAAACCGAGTTCACTATAATACATTGTCAACGTTGTGAACTGAAGTTGTATCCACAAAAAAATATTAATTTAATTCTGAAATTATCTGTACAATTTCGTATCCCTTGCCTTGTAGTTTCTGAGATTTCCACTCACTGACAGACACACTCATCAGTTTACTTCTCGCTTTATATAATAAGATAATAAAATGAAATAAAATGTTCTTAATTATTTTTGTTTTATTACAAACAGCTTCTCCATTGCTGTCTTATTCGCTGGTGGTCCACATGATAGCGAATGAACTTCTATGACATAAGCGGACAAGCGACATTGAACACTATTCATAACGTCTAAGTTAGTGCAAATATGGCATTGCCACATATATGATTGATGTATAGGTATGTCAACGACGCTTAGATGATTTTTTACAGGTTTAACTTGGAGACTATCTGTCTATACTAATAGTACGCCAATGACTAACCGTCAAATTCTTATCAGTGTTATAAACCTCATATAGCTAAAATGGCGTTTTAATATCATGTCACCTCTTTTCATTTACATTTAAATGGGAAGGACAAGCTTACTTTATCGAACCGTTATAAAATGATATTTGGTTATTAGATAAGGGGGCTTTTTGACGTGACAGTCATCTCTTTTCTCAAGAATCAGGCCCAGGGCCTTGATTCTCGGGACGAGACAGACTATTTCGAGAGAACTGTCAAAACGAAGAAATTTGACGTTACTCTCTAACCTGAGAATCAGACGACGCGCGACTTGAATCACGCATCGCTATATCTGAAAAGGCATTAATGATATGATAAATGACTGGCTGGCTAACTAACAGACTGACAATCAATGTACATTGTCACAAATTACACAAAATGTTAGCAGTCAGGGAATTTGGCTGTACCGGTTTTAGGCTGCGCTATGCTGCAATCAGCAGGCCCCAGTTGCAGGGTGCATCACGGCTGGTGAGGTTGTAACCCTTTAAACCCTCTGGTCTTAGCTCTTACCAAGAAGAAAAAGACATTCATGTAGGTACTGAGGTCACAGGTGCACACGGTGCAAAGCGGACCTCTGTCGGTGATAATGAAAGGGCACGGTTATTGATGATGGATAACAACGGCACATTGAATTAGTACTTAAGTCGCAAACACAAGAAATGATACTGTTATTAATGTAGGGACAGCAAATTTATCATCATCAACAACCTATAGAAGTCCACTGCTGAACATAGGTGGCCCCCAAGAAATTCCACGAAGAACTGTCTTGAGCCATCTCCATCCACCGATTACCAGCATTCTTGTCGATGACGTCAGTCCATCCTATCCCCAACGTTTATCCATTCTACGGGCTATGTGGCCTGCCCATTGCCACTTCAAATTGCTGATTCTGAGAGCTATGTCGATTACTCTGGTTCTCTTACGAATTTCTTCATTTCGAATTCTATTCTATCACTTAAAGACACTCCGAGCATAATAAAAGGTATTGGATATTGAATAATAAATACAGATACTTTGAGATAGCTTACTAATTATTTACTATATCTATAATACCTCTTAATTTGCGAAGTCAAGTCAAATAAGTTTCAAAAATCTTTGTAGAAGTACCTGAAAACCTGAATTTGAATCGTCAAATATACAGCTTCATAATAGTACATTGGAATCCTAAAACCCAATATAACACTAGTTAAATAAATTGAAAAGAGATTATCAATCAAAAAACACAGGAATTATTTTTTATATACTATAAATAAAAACATCTTTAAATTTTGTTTTATTTATAATCTAGTTTTTTCATGTTTTGCCATCAGTAGTTATGCGATAAGCAGTGAGAACCTGCGCCCGCGCGAAAACCGGACCGATTTCCTGTTCACGCGGTGTGAGGACGATTCATGCAATAGGTATGAATACAGCAAACAGTAACATTTTATTAAAAAAAAAACAAATGTTTTAATACCCTATCGCATTGAGGTCATACCACTACGTTTTTTGAATATGTTAATCTTTGTTTCCCATTTCCATTAAATGAGAATGTGAAATAAGTATAAGGCAAGTATTTTGACAAAATAATAAGTAGTATAGAGCCCATTGTGAAGAACACGCGTTCGGTTTGGTCCCCAGCCGACTGGGAAAGTACTACCGCCAAATCTACTTCCTGGCTTAAGATACGAATTCAAGCGTACCTTGTATAAATACTAAATGGGTATAATTCTTTTACTTTTATCAAACACATCTCGCATAACACATTCAATTAAAGTACAAAATAAAAACCTTGCTTACGTGTAATAACGGACAGTGGTATGATACACATCTTAATCGGAGACGCATGGTGTAAAGCGAGTGGGGCACGCGAATTGAACCGTTTTGCTAGAGTATCGTCTTCAGCCTTAAAAGCCTCTAAATTCGGAGACTGAAGAATTTATAATCTGAATTCACCTCACACAATCTTAAACATTCTAATTGATTACTATAGTTTCGTGTTTTTCTGCCTCAAGTGTATGTCTCGTGTTTTCAAGCCTGGTCTCATACAGCCGGAATGTCTCTCTAAATTCGGAGACTGAAGAATTTATAATCTGAATTTGCTTCAAACAATCTTAAAAATTCAGATTAATCGTCTCTCGGCCGGCTAGTTAGATAGTTTCTCGGCTCAGGTAAAAAGTGTGCTCGCTCATAATGTATATGTAATGTAACGCTTTGAGTGCTGAAAATAACTCTCGATATAGAGCTGCTGTGCCTCGATGCTGTGCCTGAGCGAGGGGCATGGCCCAAGGTCCGCAGTCAACATATTTTAATTCACAATCTGAAAAAATCTGAATGTGTGTGGAGAACACATCAGAATTGTATGACTTTAGGAGGACCGTTGAGAAAATCCAACGCTTTCTGGGTTTTCCTCTGGGTCTCTTCTGATGCGGCGTCCAATTTTGACGGGTTTTGAGTAATCTAATCTCTCCAAGTGGCCTGCTCATCGCAGCTGTTATAACTTAAACCATAGTCTCCATAAGCATCAGTGCGTCCAAGTAGTGATTCATTTTAGTGCATTCGGTTAGTGAAATGAAATGAACTGAAATCTTTTTGAAATGAAAATTTTATTTATGCAATTGGAAATTTAAAGTACACTTTGAACCATCATTCTTTTAATCTGCACCAATTCGCAACGCGACCACACACAGAAGAATTGGCAAGAAACTCTGAGTGCCGTCGTCTTCACGAAGGGGGCCCGAAAATCTTGCGGAGGACCTTCTTCTTTCGAACAAGCTTTTATCGTCTTTTTGGGTCAGCATCCATCTTTCACAGGCATTTTCACAACATGACGGTATTTTTTAGATGTGGTGTTGAGGAATTTGCTCTCATGAATGTACTAAGTGCAAACTTTTCATAAACTCAATGTTGCCTCTAGCCCCTGTTTAGTTGGTCTACTACTTTACTGCATATGAATTCAATTTCACACCATGGTAATTATTAGCTAGACATATCCGACATTGATATATTGAAAGTGGCAGAAAAATTATACTTACGTCAAGGTTTATACTTTTTACGACATCTTCACTTTACCAAGTGAATTGACGGGTACTTGTCAAATTAGTATTCTAATAAGCGTATGCATTATCAGTCCTCTATCTCTAAGTAAAAGTGTAAAAGTAAAGTAAAGTGTTTATTGGTAATAGAGTTTTATGTGACGGGCTCGTCCGGGTAAGAGTACCTACTACCACCACCGCCTATTCCTGCCTGTGAGGCAGCATTGCTGTTTCGGTTTAAAGTGTGTGTGTATCGGTGATAATACAGACACATGAAGCTTATCACTTTCGTGACATATATTAATGGATAGATATTTTCATCGTAATGCACGTTTCAAACATACGTGACCGACGATACAATACTTTTTAACCGACTTCAAAAAAGGTTCTCAATTCGGTTGTATTTTTTTATATCATATTTTTCATAGGTTCCATATTCAAGTCTTTTTTAAAAGTTGTTACAGCAGATATTTTTATATATTGCATTTTAACTCAATAGATTCAACAAATTCTTATTAAAATAAAGAGGATATTAAAATAGTTTTTTTGTCATATATTTTGAGCGATTTACAACGAAGATGAATTTGAAGTAAATAGCCCAAAGACATCAAAGAGTTACTTTTTAATATTTTTTATATTATTTGCATAAGTATATGCAACTTGACTAGAATTTATAACGGCCAAATTTTGATACCAAAATCTTTTGATTGAAAGCTCTTATGGAACATACAGAACCACAAACGGAAATGCACTGAACCCAGTAAAAACAATAATTACAAGCCCTTTGTATCGCCGCTTCGTACATCAAATGCGCCGCGTTGAACGATTCGTCCCACTCGTTTAGTGAAATTAAAACGACCATCTTATCCAGACCTCTTATGGGCAAAGAAAAAATCCATCTCGATACATTTTTGGTTCAGAATAAAAATGATAGAGCTCTTTTTCTGTGGTCAAAAATACTGATGTCGGAAGTCAAATAGTCAAAGTGTACCGACAAAATTATCTTATTATGAGATAGTCTTTCAAGTAGGTATCTACTAGCCTCTTCTTGGTTTTGTAGGCTGTACAAGAGAAATCTACTGCTGGACATAAACATGAATTGCTCTAGGAGATGATGGCATAATCGATCAACGTTTAAGTCTTACTAATATTATAAATCTTACTATCTTATCTTATCTTTTCTTACTAATATTATAAATGCGAAAGTTTGTGAGTATGGATGAATGGATGAATGTTCGTTACTCTTTTACGCAAAAACGACTGAACGGATTTGGATATGAAACTTGGAATATACATATTTTGTGACCTGGATTAACACATAGGCTACTTTTTATCCCGATACCACGCGAACAAAGCCGCGGGCGGAATCTAGTAAATAATAATGCTGGACACTATCACACAGCATGATGTAGCCCCAAACTAAGCAGAGCTTATATTATGGGAACCACATTCAATTTCATATGACTGATATACTACTTATATACATTTTTTATTTGTAAATACATACATATTAACGTAGGAAACTTCCAGACCTGAGAAATATCTACTTAATATAATGAAAACATTCGTCCTACGATGGGAATCGAACCCGCAACCTTATGCGTATAAGGCGGACCTTCGCCCACTGCGCCACAGAGGCCGTCAAATGACTCGACTCGACTTGAATGTCGAGTTTTTTTGGATACTTACTCGAAAATGGAACAAGCAAATGGTCTGTGTAGAAGAAGTAACCATCACTTGTAATAAAGCATTGCATCGTGGGTTACGCATGGTAGGAACATGATCTACAATCCACCGGCATCGGCACCACACTCTCCAATCCAAAACGCAGCAGTGCTGCCTTATGGCACACATAGAAATGGTGGTGATACTTTGGACGAGCCTTACACACTTACACACATACCTACCCACTAGATCATACTAAATACATTACATTGCTGACTCGAGTAGAACTAGCCTGCGACTTTTGTCATTATCTCTTTTTGCTTAATTTTATTTTTATTTTTTTTGTACGTAATTTGAATACTAAATCAACTTTATACCATTTTTTTGTCCATTTTTTTTCTACCGCCAGCGCTTTCTTGGCAGAGCATGACTTCGCCTTCCATCGGGCTGCCACGGAGCCATGGCATTTTTTTAAGCATAGCTAATAAAATATGTATAACTTTTTATAAATATCATGAAGACTTGTGGGTAGGTGTCATCTGTGATAGAAAGAAAAAAAAAGCGCATCTCATTAGATCATTAGAAGTTACCTTTTTCTACCTACTAAACTCTTACTCCGAATGCTAATATCGATATAACATATCGGCGCTTTTACAATGTTACCGCTATAAAACTACTGTTTGTTTTCCAAATAAAATGAAATAAAAGCAAACACAGGCCGAGTCCTCAAAATTATCCAAAAATTATCGCACCATCGAAACTTAGCATTGAATTACAATTATCTTTAGCGCGAATCGTGAACAGCTGACAATGTAAGAGGTTTTTCTTCGATTATTAAAAGTATTATAAACACGGAGGGGTGGTGACGATTCTTATTAATAAACTACTAAATTAAATAAATTACTCTAGTTTGCAAAAAGCAATAATGACATTTAAAACATGTCAACGTACCGTACCATAACGTACAAGACATAAAAGTGATGTGTACTTTTTATTATTTATTGTTAAAGCAGGAATAAAAATACACACTGTGGAAATTTCAACTCTCTACCTATGGTTCATGAGATACAGACCCTCTGACAGACGGACAGTGGCCCTAAAAACTACATCGTGGATTGGATTTAGAAATCACGGGGACATTTGACCTTTGTGAACTTGTCAACTTCCTAGAGAAGGAGGGGCTCTTCTTTAAGAAACCTGTTCTATAAGAAGAAGCACCACAGGAAGAAACAGTAGAAGAACGGCGAAACCCCGACACTATGACCAAAAACGAGATCGACTTCATCATGATATAATATCATATCAATTCATTATGAAAGGCACATATTTAGAGATGTATCCGTGATCAACAGGTTCAATACTGGATCTGATGACAGACTTGTCCGAGGCTACAATTTACCAATCCAATATACCAACCTCAAGTTTGATAGAAACTACCTAATGAAGTCCATGTTCCGACCAGATCAGATCATCATCGCCATTCAAGACAAAACGAATGGCCGACGGTGGCCAGCCGTGTATACACTCCATAGGTCAACAATATGAGTTATTTCCAGTAACTATTGACATTTGCAATTGAAATAGGGTGATTTTGCAATAGCAACTATATTTATTTGCTATTTTGAATTAAAGTTTATCTTGATAATGACAGGTTAAGTTACGAGAACGATATGAAGTGGTAATTAAAAAGTAGGTCGTAATGCTGTCTCAAGCTTTGAAAAAAATTATGATTCCGATAATAAATGAAAACCAATAAAAGAATAATATGATGTGAAATATTTTTTTTATATATAACGAGGGTCGGACGTGGTTATGTGTATACCCAGGCAATATTTACGACGGTAAACATGACATTTTTTTTAGATTTATTACCTATCTATGATAAATCTTCTCTCAGGATTTGTGTTTTTTAAATAGGTATATATTTATGGTAGTTATGACTAAATATATTTTTTTTTAAATTATCAAATTCATAACGTAGGTAACATAAAGAGATTGAACTTAGAACTTAGATATTATTATCTACCAACAAAAATTCCGTTAGACTAATAAGAGTTCAATCTATTTTTAAATTCAGAATTTTTTTGTTACGAAGGTAACTTGTTCATTTTACAATTCAATTAATATCCTTGCAATAGTATATTTGTCTAGTGTCATTTACAGGCCAAGAAGTTTTAATTACACTCATGTATAAAAAATATTTAATTGGACTTCGTTTGTTTTTGAAATAGCTTCATTTCTCATTGCTGGTAATTATACACAATTATCTTCTAGAGAGACATTAAAAATAATTGTGAAACGTGGAAGAATTGTATGCATAACGTTACTTTTTTAGTTGGTTGTCATAAAATTGATTAGTCTCCATGATTAGGTTCCTATTTGATCATTTGCTTATCTAACGTTCAAGGAAAACGTAGAAAATGGCACAAAAAAAAGAAAATTACGTTACGTTCACGCAGGAAAAAAAAATTTACAGGACTATTTTGAATGATGATTATTATTAGTAATGAAATCCTAAAGGCATTGCATACCTACTTGATTTTTGTAAAATAATTATTACTACTACAATAAACAAATAAATAATAACAAAGCTTCTACCCGCGGCTTCGCTCGCGTGGTCCCCGGATAATCAGTAGCTTATTTGTTAATCCAGGTCAAAAACTATGTATATTCCAAGCTACATCTTAAAACGTTCAGTAGTTTTTGTGAAAGCGTAACAAATTTCCATATATTCTTACAAACTTTTATGATAGGTACCTATTCAGATATTTAAATATAAAAAAGAATGATGCAACTATGCTTAGAAACTATAATTTTGACTACCTAAGTAAAATAACTTTTTATAGAGTTCCAGAAAAAACGTGATCTACGATGCAATGCTTTGTGATAGGTAGTGGTTACCACTTAATATCAGGTGGGCCTGTTGTTTTTTTGTTCAATCTTCAAGTACCATAAAAAAGACTTCAATAATTTTTTTCATGATTAGGGGTTCGGAAAAAAAATATTACTTACATACCCATTCGTTACGCTATACAATTTGCGGTAGTCCAGGTTAGTAACCTAATATTACTAGCAACTTCATCATTTATTGCATTCTCGATACATTTCTTTATGTAAAACCAGTAACCAGGAAATTTTATCTTTTATTTATATAAATTTTAAAAATAAAAATATTATATAAAAAAATATTTTATTTTTATTTTTACTGGTTTTACATAAAGAAATGTACACATACTTTACCTTACCATTTGTAAAATGCCAAAAAGTGTATCTGAAATCTTTAAGAGCGTTAATATAACTTCTAAAATAGAAAAACAAAATTAAATAAATTTTATGTAAAAACCTTAAAACAAAATGAACTATTAGGTACACTTACGCGTACAAATACCAAAGAGCTTAGCTTAAAACAAGTCTTCACTTTGATTTGTCCTTTAAAAAACAAGCTGTTAATAATAACAGCTTGATATTAATATAAAGAATTAAAAAGTAAAAAAATATCCTATGGCCAACTTTCCAGCTTCAACATCAGATAAGCTCCTTGCCATCATAAAATAAATAAATAAATAATCCTGGACGTTATCACACAGCATCATGTAGCCCCAAACTAAGCAGAGCTTGTATTATGGGAACCACATGATTGATATTCTACATAGATACATTTTTTTTTTGTAAATACATACATATCATACATAGAAAACACCCAGACCCGAGACAAATATCTGCAGAACATGCAAACATTTGTCCCGCAGCGGGAATCGAACCCGCAACCTTCTGCGTCACAGGCGGACCTTCGCCCACTGCGCCACAGAGGTCGTCAAATATTGCATTGTCACATATGCTTGGAAATTTTCAGTTCAATGGGAAACGGAAAGGTGTATAAAAATTAACTTACAAGATTTGATTACAGACAACGAAACAAGTGAAACTAAATAATAACTTTTTGCAAATCTGACATAAATATTGCAGGCATAAATATTTTACCCAATCGAAGTACACTTTATATCACTTGGTTTGGTAGAGCAAATCTCTATGTCGACGCTTTTAGGCAAGAGGTGCCAAATGTAATTAGGTAAGTACAAACAATTTCATTGGTGCACAAAATAAAGTAAAAATGTTTGCATGGGGTAATGCAACCCTATTGGGGTGGTCACGCTCGATAAACCTATATTTAGTCAAATCAATCGCTTTTCTATCGGGGACAGATCAGAAAGTATCGCAAAACATTATGATGGCTACGATAATGTCTGATAATGATTTACAATTAGCCAATATGCAAATTTAGTTAATTATAATTCCTAGTATTGAGCGCGCGTGTGGCTTGTTGTTGGTTTTTGTTTTAAAATCTTCAATATGCAACGGTTTGTTGATTGTAGGGTTCCGCGAAGAAGTAGGTAGGTATAATGACTGTAGTCATAAGCAAATTTCAAATGTTAGAATTATCAAAAACTAGGATAACCTGCAACTATTTCAATGGTCAAAATTTCACAAAAGTTCATGTTCCAAATTACAATTCTTCAGAGTTAAGACACCCTAAGAGTGTCTTTACTCTTAAGAATATAAATATTTCACGAGAATTATTGTATTTTTTTAATTGTATTATTTTAGCTTGTCAGTGTGTTAATTATGATTTCATTTCCGATTCCGATTCCATTTTCAGATCACAACACTTTTGAACACTTTTGATCAGATCAAAAATGTTGCATTATTTTCTTAAATATGGAGAAGATAAGGATTGCCATGATTTCAGAACTGTCAAATTAAAATAAATTTACAAAAAGACATGATATATTTACTGATACTTATCAATTTATATTTTAATTTAAAAGTCCACCAACAACCACTTGTTCATTTATTTTTGTAAAATGCAATAATGAATGAAATAAATAATCTGACCTGGTAAATATTGCAAAAAATTATTAACTTTCAAAAAAGCAAATATGGTTGGTAGAGTTTTGTAAAAATGTTCTTTAGATATAATTTGGCGTAGACAAAAGTGTGCTTATTAAAAATGTTAAATGCATTAATAGATACAATATTTTTACTTCTTATTAATTCAATTAGTTATTAATTTTGCAAAATTCACTTAAATTTCTTACGGAACCCACCGTCACCTAAAAGACTTCCACCGTTTCTAATCAGCCGTTTAAGGACGATCGAGCATAACCACACAAGTTAATGTTAATAACGCATGCCATATTGTAATTTGTGTTGCATTTCATCCATTGCTCTCATTTATAACTGTTATCGGACATTTTGTTCAAAGGTTACCTAAGAACTTGACACTCACACAAAGTTTTTTTAGTTACTCTCTTATTTTGTATGTCCTACTTAGTTTTAGGTAAGTACACCTACTTTGTTATTCTGTCTTTGGATAAATATTAAAATTCTATTGCCAAAATGATTACCCAGGTAACATACTTTAATTTAGCCAATTTCGTGATAACTGTTCTGTTATTGTGTGTGCTGAATAAAGACCTATACCTACCTGATTTTTTATAAATCAAACTTTGATATTGATGTTTAGTTTGAAGCTTTATTACGAAGACATACGTACTAAACTAATTTTTAAAGTAGGTAAAAAGGCAAAGTAAGTAAGTAAGTTTTAAAGTAAGTGCTGAAAGCTTTATTAAGGCGACTATAAGGTCAAACCTCTCGCTGGCACTATTCAACATTTTTGAAGATATAAAATCACTGAATGTAGTTATGCAAAATAGCAAAACTTCACGGCCTAGAAAATAACAATACAAAGGTTCAGCAATAATATCATATTGCTTCTATCACGTTTTCTTACCAAAAAACTTGCACCAATGTGATCAATTTTGGTGAACATTTTTTGGTAGGAAAGCGGGTTGGGTTCAACATGATATTTTTGCTACATTCAGTTATTTTAAATCTTCAAAAATGTTGAATAGTGCGAGTGAGAGGGAGGTTTGACCCTTATAGTCGCCTTAAGAATTGAAGATATTGATACTATTATATAAATTTTAAATTAAGATGTCGATTCATTTCAATCCTGCAAAATGACAGAATATAACTTTGGAATAAAATAGGGGAAACTAGACACGTGGAAGAGTTTACGGGAGGCGTTTGCTCAGCAGTGGGACGAAATAGGCTAAGAATAGCTTATGAGACCCATCTGAGGTCAAAAATTAATATTAACGTGAGAAATAAAATTAGCTAAGTACCTACATATAAGTACATACTATACTGAAATGAAAAAAAGAAAAGACAGTTTATTCAAAGTTCTCAATTTACAATAAATTAATTTTTAAATGCCTTTAGACAAGGTAAAAAGAGCGTTTTTGCTACTTATTTTCTTTAATTAATGGCTTGCAAGTATCTAAAATGGACATAAATAACTTGATCCTTGGAGTCATTTCCAAAAACGGCACGCACTTTCTCTTTCCTTTGTTTAAGTTTAACCAAAACCAATCCATAAATATTAAGTAGGTAAGTAGGTATCCAGTTAAGTTAATGCGGATACATTATTCTGACCATTAAAATATTTTTCAAAACAACGGAAGGACACTCACCAATAAACTATGTAAAAAGCTTTTATCAATGATCTTGATAAACGAATAATTACAAACACCAGTCCACGTTAAAACGTTTTCAGAATGTTTAAAAAAATATACCGCCATAACTATTATGGCATTTGGCAAAAAACTTTTAAAAATTATAAGCTGCTTCCTCGCGGAACGTCATAACAACCATAAAAAATGCAAGCGGAAACCGTTTTTATAACTATTATAACACAATTTAATTTCGATAAGCAGGCATTGTATTAGAATGCCCTAAAATTGATTACAAAAATGCAAGTAGAAAAACAGTGAACCATCTGCAATTTGTACAGTAGTAATCTGTGTGGTAGAGCGAGAGGTAGCTAGCAGAAGGTAGATTATGCTGTGAGTAAGTGAGATAGATAGTGTTTCCTGTTATAGCCATACAATGTTGTAGTAGCCAACCGGTGGTCGTGATGGGCGGTCCGAATGGCTTCTGAATTCAAATAGGTTCCAAGTTTGAAAATTGGTTCATTGCTTTGTTTGGCGTAATTTGGAAAAAATGAATTATACGAAATCCTTTCTTAGGGTGTTTCGGATTAAAGGGTACGTTTTGGATGATTATTTTTTGAAATTAAGGATAAATAAAATAAAAAATGACGATTCCTATAAAAGACTTAAAGGCCGGCTATTTCTTTCTGGATCCCGGGCTCGGGAGCTGAATTATGCAAGCTTCTAAGTACTAACATTAAATTGTTAAGTTGGGGCAAACCGGACAGACTAAAATGCTTTTTAATAGGCTTAGTAGCTTTTTAGTTTTTCCAAAATATCTACATTTTTTACGTTAATTTATCTTTTCCAATCGTTGTTTCCATAAAAGATTTATTTGGATTATTGTGAAAATGAAAAAAATATCTACAATATCAGACAAATTTAGAATAACTACTAGGTACCTACATACCTAAAAACTATGGGTATAACTATCTACTTACATAACCTCTTTTTATTTAGAAGACTTATAAATTTTGTTTAGTTGCCATTGTTATTATTGTACCTACCTAGGCAAATCGAGCCGGACATTTTTTAGTTCTGGCGCTTGTTTACGTACCAATGAAGATGGTTGGTATTTTTTATAAATAACATAAATTATTATTAAGGTTCATCAAGAAAAACACGGTCACTGTCTGTTTTTCCATTGAGATTACGACCCTAACGGCTTCCAAAAGAGACTTAATGGGAACCTTCTGGGAAAGCTCGCCCCATCGTCGACCATATCCTTGCCTATGCAAGCCTCGAGGTCGACAGCATGCCCATAATAAAAAAACACTAAAAACAGGACTTTTGAAACATAATCCTACCCCAAAATCGGTCAGTGAAACTTGTTCCGTAACCACTTTCGCTCGGAATGCTTTAATTTAGGTGTCAGTTACCTACCTGCCAAACAATCTGTTTGGTGCAGACGAATTTTTAGTAAAATTTAACTAAACTATAATATTAAATTTAACTATAACTAGGTGTTATATTGTGTCAAAACAGAACTAAGTAACTTATACATTATATCATTATATTACCTACTTATGTCTCGCGTTCTGGAAGTTAAAAATCATTGGGGAACAAAAGGATTTTGAATGGTGACCGTGTTCTGACGCGACATAGTTAAGATTGCAAGAAATCGGTGGAAAGGGTCCGAGACCGTTCTCCAAAATTTGACCGTTCTCTGAAATTTATGTTCATCAATGGACTTCTTAAAACCTTTGCTCAGCAGTACCACTTCACCTATTTATTGCCGTGAAGCAGCAGTGCTATTCAGTTTCATTTTGAAGAGTATGTGCCGTGACGTTACAGACATACGAGGCTGTTATAGGGTAATGTGCCGCAAGGTTACTGGTTAGTTTCCGAATTATTATGAGATGTTGTAAATAAGAATGACACGGTTTTAAATTTAGATAACTTGTTAGATACGTAAACCTGGACATAACATTTTACACCTAATAATCCCTTAAATTAAATGATTAAATTAAAGGATACTTTTTAAAGCAGTTTAGTAACCGTATTATCCGAATTGAATATCCAGATATTAAAGTTGACGGATAATTCGGATATCCGGATATCTGGATTGCAAGCCCCAGCCGTAATCTACCTGAACTTTAAGAGTACCTACGGTGTGTAACTTAGGTACCTACTTCAGTTTTCTTAGCAGAGCATCTTCCGCCCGGTCACTTGGTACTTGAATTGGATAGAACCGCTTCGGTGCTTCATTATGATATTGTTTTCGACTTATTCAGTCGATAATTCATGTCAGAGGTTTTCGGAAGGCTTAAAAACTCCTACCTACACCAGACTTTGACTTTTCTTATATAATAACAGCGAAAGTTTGTGAAATCTTCGCATTTCATATAGTATTTGTACTCTACTTTGTACCTACTCTACCTGTGACTCTACTAGGTCTAGACCGGGAATATTATTAAGCTACTTTTCACCCAAGTATCACACAGCTAAATAATTCCTATTCTCCCTAATTTAATATAAGCAAATGTTTGTGTATAATGTATGGGAAATGTTTGTCCCTCCTTCACGCCAAATCTACTGAAGGAATTGAGCTGAAATGTTTGATGTGTTTCTAGACCTAGATAAAGTCTACTTTTTAACCGGGTACCGAGCAAACTAAACTGCGGGCAGAAGCTATTGTCGTATATGCGAATGTTTGCGTGTAAAAAGTGTTTGTTTGTAGTAGTAGTAGAGTTATTTGTGGAGGGCTCGCCCGGGGAAGTACTTCCACCATGCCTATTTCTGCCGTTTAGGTTTGAAGGGTGTGGGTGCCGGTGAAATTATAGGCACAAGAGGCTAATGGTCGCCGGGCGTTGCATCGTAGAGCACGTTCCAAAAATGTGATCTACGATGCAATGCTTTGTGATAGATAATGGTTACCACTTAACATTAGGTGGACCATAAGTATGTTCCACCTAATGCAGTACCTTAAAAAAATATCGTCACCAGCCTGTTGCAGTCCACTGCTGGTTTCTCATGGAGCAATGTCACAGGGAACAATGTGCAGAGGACAGATCCTCGTCTAACTCCTTAGGTAACGGCTGAACGGATTTGAGTGCACGTTGGAATATAAGTACCTTGTCTGTGACCTGGATTAACACAGACTAAGTACTTTAACCGGGAGCCACGCGAATGGAATGGAGCCGCGGGCGGAAGCTAATAATATAATATAAAAAGTTAATCAGGTAAGTAGGACCTTTGTACTGATAAGGTACCTATGTATTTATTTACACTGTCCTATAACAATGGGTTGTAGCGGCATATAGTTTACTGACATACTAATAATATGCCTTCGTTAGTTATTTCTGTTGCAGTCAAACTGAAAAAAAAATATAATTAAAAAATGAATGTTTAATCAGATTATTACCATTTATCAATTTATGGTGTTCAAGTTTCAAGTTATAAATTAATGAAATAAAAAATAATTGTATAATTATTTAATTGATATGAGGATATGATTATCATGTCGTCATCACAAATAAATAACGCATAATAAATAACAAACAAATGACGCGTTGCCAAGGTCCGAGAGACACACATTTTGTTTTAATTTTTATTGTTAGTTGTAAGAGTGTTTTTCTTTCTGTAAGTTACTCCGTTATTGCTAGTTGTCAGAAATAAATGTTTTTTCTTTCTTTCTATCTTGCTTTCTATTATATTTTTGGCGGCATAGCGCAAACAAATCTCCTGACCTCCGATGGGCAGCAGCGTTGTCACTCCGATTAGCTGAGCCCTGCGATCCCCAACCCGCATGCCCAGCGTAGGGATTATGGGCATGTCCCCCTTCATAAAGGGGAGGCCTATGTCCAGCAGTGGTTTGAATAGGATGGTGTGGTTGTTGTTGTTGTTGTTGTATTGTGAATACTATTTAACTTTCACCGCAACTAAAAAATAATACATACCCATAATTATTCAAACATCCTATGGAACCTATACACTATACAATAGGTAGCTTGTAGCTAGGTACCTTATACATAAATACTACAGTATAATACTAAAGTCCAGCGCGATTGGTAGTTTAGATAGTGACTAATTGTAGCGCCCTAGTTAGGAATTCTACCTACAAAATGTTATAAGTACATAAGTAGTGAAAATTGCTTAGAGTGCGCAGGTATATAGGCGATAACTATACATAGTATGTATATGTAGTATGTGTAGTATGACTTGAGTCGTAAACTGGAGAGTAAGTGGACGTAGTCCAATGCGCTTTTTAACCAAATACATAGGTACTTAGGTATGTATAATATGTAGATGTACCTATCGCGTTCGACCCTCAACTCCACAAAGCTATTCGAGAACCGGAATAAGTGAAACACGACCACAAGAGAAAGATCATGTCGAAGTGTCACGACCCTCTGCAATGAGGATCTAAAGCACAGAGTGAGAGAGTACTTACCTACTTCTTTACTGCTTCCTTCTTTGGATAAGTCCAACTCTGACGTCGTCTTCAAAGGCCTCTGTCTTGGCTTGTCGAATGAAAAAGCCGAGACCAACGTCCAAAACGTGCGTTCCGAGGCACGGAAGCGCTCAAATGTAAATGCCACTAATCAATCACCCGTCCAAGTAGTGACCAGGCGGTGTGTTGCTTACCCAAGATGAGATGCTAAGAACACCGAGATCTTCGCACGAGTAAATACTTATGATAAGCAAATACTTAAAAAATAAAAAAAAATTTGAACAATTAGTACACAACATCATCTAGCCTCGAAGCAGAGCTTGTTACATTTTGTAAATACTTACACATTATACCAAGAAACCCGAGACAAATATTTTGTAGATCATACAAACACATATGCCTTGCGTGCGGCGAGGATCGAACCTACAACCTTTTAGGTCACAGGAGAGCCTTCACCCCCTGCGCAACAGAGGTTGTCTATTAAGTAAACTAGTGAGCGCCCTGCTGCTTCGTCCACGTAGAGGTTTTTGCCTGCATATCCCTTCACGGGTTGAACTAAGAAAGAATCCTTTCTTAGCCTATGCATGTAACATACGCCTAAATTTTCAAATTTCTAGTATTCAAAATTATGAAACTGAATGTTTGGTATTAGGGTCTAATCTCCATCTCCGGACCCCATGCTAACCTCACCGGCCTATAGCGCACTCTGATAACAAACAAACAGTTCTGGGGGCCGGCTACTTGTGGCATAGCGCAGCCTAACTGACTCAGCTAAATCCCCTGGCCGAGCTGCAAAGTCATGGCGGTGCGAGAAGTTGAGCACTGCGATCCGCCATGTATCTCTTCCTAGATAGAAGACGTATATCCGTAGTTTTGGCGTGAAAGATACATAATAAATAAATAAATAATGCTGGACATTATCACACAGCCTCATGTAGCCTCAAACTAAGCAGAGCTTGTGTTATGGGAACCACATTTGATATATTACATAAATACTTTTTCTGTAAATACATACATATCATAGGTAGAAAACACCCAGACCCGAGACAAATATCTGAAGAACATGCAAACATTTGTCCCGCGGCGGGAGTCGAACCCGCAACCTTCTGCGTCTCAGGCGGACCTTCGACCACTGCGCCACAGAGGTCGTCAAAGAGTACCTAACAAACGTTCATACATCCTCAAATTTCCGATTAATTATAATAATGTAAAACCTCAACTTCCCATACGGTTAGAACTATTAAGGTAATTTCAATAATGAATATATATAAGTTGATAGGTAAATTAGATTGCTTGAATTTTGTTTAAAAATACTATTATAGTAGGATTTTTATACAAAATTTACCTATCAACAATCAATCAAGCAATCTAATTTACCTATCAACTTAAACATTAATTATTGAAATTACCTTATTAGTTCTAACCGTATAGGAAGCTGAGGTTCTAAGAACAAAGTGGCAAAAAGAGTGCTTGCAATTATGTAGCTTAAGCTTATCTAATGCGGAGTAGGGTTCAATAGGTATACAAGAAAACCTTTGGCTTTTCATTCAAATTCAGTGCGAGACGACTGCGACTGTGTTTGGAGTGTGATAAACATACTTAAAGTACCCACTACAAAGATATCAAGATTTATTGATATGTATTGAGTGTAGGTACTTTTTATTCCATACATATTAAGGGTTACACGCAACATAAAATGCGCAAACGAAGTTGCGGGTGGGTCAGCTACCAACATTACCAGGATAGGTCTGGGTCAGTATCCGGGCGCGTTCACGTTCCGGTTCCCGTTCCCACTGCCACACTCGCCACCTTTTCCAAACCTGTTCTTGTTCCCTTTTCCATTGGCGACCTTTCGCCAATTCAACAGCCAGTTGAAAAGTATAGGTATTTAGGAATATATATTATAAGTTATTAGCTCTTCTCGTACCTTGAAAAATAATTGGTTCCCCTCCATGTAAACTTTCATCTCCTATCTGGCCTAGCAACATAGCATAGAGTTACTATTCAGTTTATTCTAGTTCACTTTGAGTGCTAAAAACACACTTTTTCTAGGGAGCGAACTTATTTTTATGGGTTCTGACTGTGACCACTGTGTACTTAGTAAGATGTGTGTCAAACACAGTATTTGTATTTCCCTCTGACTACCACCGATTAACATAACTATTGATCTATATATTCTACAATTAAAATATAATCTAATTTGGAATGAACAAACAAAACCCATTCATATGACACCTCACTCAATATAATTTACATTAGTTAATTTTTTTGGTCCCTTTGGGTACTCCATATTTTGATGACCCTCCCGTCTGATATAACATCTACCAAATTGCATGCAGATTGAATCAACGGTTTAAGAGTTATGCTCGAACAAATATACATCGATATGAACTTACATCAAATACAACTGAACTATGATGACAACGATACTCTAACAAATGGGACTCCCTAGTGCTTTTGATTTAAATTATTTTATACATATTTTACACATCGAGATAAGATCGAGATAAGTCTTCAAGAGGAAAACTGTCAAAAATCATCTCAGAGTATATTTTGACCAAAATTTTGACTTAAATCAACATCAAAATGCTAAATTTGCTAATTTTGACCTCGTGTGGCTTTAAAAGTGTTCAATATCGGCGCAATCGACAACGTTCACAGAGTTTTGGTGCATACACTTTTTTCCACGTTTGTGGCTATAATGTATAATATCTCGATGATTTGACATTCCAATTTTAAAGAGATCGGATTGAGTTTTCAAACGTGTCAAAATAAATTCTTATATTAAAGTAAACGCACTAAAGAATATAATATTGATATCAACTTCGATGCAAATCGGGGTGATTTTAAAATAACTTTCTACCCCTTTTTAACCCTGGTAGACGATGAGTTTTAATAAAATACGAACCACACCTTCCATCAATTCTGTTAAATAATGTTCATGCTAAATTTGAAATAGATTGGACCAAGGAATCACGTTGTTACATACAAACTTTGCCCCCTTTTTCACCCCCTTAGGGGTAGAATTTCGGAAAATCTTTCTTATCGAATGCCTACGTCATACAAATAACACACCCTCCAAGTATCAGGTCTCTACGATTAGTGGTTTAGGCTGTACTGATCCGTCAGTCATTCAGGACACAGGATTTTATAAGTATGGAAGATAGATGTCAAAGTTTTACAAACTTCACTGTAATATCATATTTTAACTTTAATTTTGCTGTTTAATTTTCATACAAAAATAAGGGTGAGTACATTGGTGATTTTGAATATTATTTTTATCTCAATAAGGAGTAATTTGGACAATGACATCACAACTTTGTTCTCAAAAAGTTGTGAGAACCTCAATTTATAATACGTTATTCAAAACGTACTAATACGTTGTGTCGTTCAGTTCAATTGGGAACAACTGTTGCAGCGTCGGTGCTGCGACTACCTTGTGCTTCAGCAAGGTATTTAAAGACCTATAAAAGGCGAAGATAGCGGCTCTGGGCCCTCTCATCACTCTCCAAACAGCGACTGACCTACTATATCACAATAAATTCACTCTGTTCTAGCTGGATTTTTCTTGGACCACTGCACGAGCTAATACACAAACATACATACTATGTTAACACAGAAACTTTAGTTGATTTTTTTTTCTCCACTTTTTTGTATTATACTTAATAGCAATGAAATACCTAATAGGTTCTAGTGAAATATTGGCCAAAGTAAAACACAGTTCTATTAGAGAAAATAATAAAATTTATTCCCAACTTATTTTTTCAATACAATCGTACAATTAGCTCGACTTAAAAGTAAGTACATAATATAATATAGTAAAATAACACTACGAAAGTTTGTACCTAGTTATTTCCGTATTCCTACATCAAGAAATTCCCAAGAGCAGTTTACATCAAAATTGATATGATAAGTCATTTTCTAATAATACTAGTAGAATAAGACTTATTGCGAAGCGAATGTACGATATAAGTAGGTATTACTTCTATGAGGTTTAATGGGCGGGTGGTTTCGTACTACGTTCGCGGATCCGCGCGAAACATCTGACTGAAGATGGACATGGCGTTACCCACCTTTTGCTACACAATGCTTTGTGATAGGATTCCTATCACAAAGCATTGCTTCGTAGGTCACGTATGTTTATGCGCTCGTGGCGTGGTTAACTTCGGTGTTCTCAATGGATCACCTTGGTTAAGCAACACTCCACCCGGTCATTATTTGGATGGGTGACCGTTTAGTGACATTTAGATTTGAACGTTTCCGTGCTACGGAAGGCACGTTAAGATGTCGGTTCCGGCTTTTCAGTCGTTAAGCCATGATGATTAAAAACTCCGACACCAGAGTTGGTCACTAGCTTAAACGAAGAAGAAGAAGAAGAAGAGGAAGGAACATGTCCTATTGCAGCTTGAGGCATGAAGGTGCTAAGCCGCATGTGCATGTAATTTCACCCGCACCTACACCCTTTAAACCAAAACAGCTATGCTGCCTCACAGCAGAAATAGGAGTATGAGCCACAAAAACTACAACTCTTAAAATACTAACTACTACATGTCTAACATACATGATACACAGGAACACGATAACCTACTCCTGACCGTTTTTTGTATGGCGCCACCAGCAACGTCCATAATTAAAGGAAATATTTTCCGCAATACACAACACCTAACCAGGTATTATTGCCTACCTTTAATCGTAAAAGCTTGTCCAGATGCAACGATTCACGCGCGAGTCTCGCGCGTAGCCAATCCTGCTTGCAAAATTCTATTTCATTCTATTTTTCCTTTAGATATATATCTAAATATTTTAAATTTTAAATTATAGATTTTAAATGTTTGCCATGTGAGGCGTAGCGCACATCCAAGGCAAACAATAGAGTCACTATTTCAAAAATGTAAGTGCTACGGAAAGCACTATACAGGACCAACAAGTGATGCTTCACCGCAGACCTTTTCGGAATCACACCATAACACACGAAGAAAATCACGAGAAAACCACGAAAGCGCAGCCTACAATAACTACATTACCTACCTACATTTAGTAACCACACTCCCTGTGACCTATAAGGTATAATACTTTTACTATTTATTACTAATAAATATTTGCAACATTCCTGTATTGTCCAAAACATAAAAAAATATGAATTTTTAAAACGTACAAAATTACTCACTCTTATTCATCCAAGAACGCATTCAAACCGAGTATTTACATGAATAATTAGCAAAACCTGATTCTAAATATAAGTGGTGCATTCTTTAAAGGTAAAATTTTAAAATTTTGAGAAATTAATAATAGTTTAAAAAAACTAAAAAAACACGCTTGCACGCATGCGTAGTTCGCGCATTAGCTCTGTCTCTCTTACTCGCATGCAAAGGATGCGGAAAGAAATTAATTAATCCTGGCGAATCTAATTAGGATAATCGGATATTTTTATCGGATTATTGCATTGTCATCGACCTTTGACAGGTGTGCAAAGTTTGAATCAAATCTGATCGTTCAAAGTAGGGCAAAATCGAGCTCAAAGGAGTCGGTTACATACATACATACATACAGGTGAAACTAATAAAAGCGTGTTAAAAATAAAACAATATTGTTTGTTTCGAACGCACCAGCAAACCACAACGAACGGATATGAAAAGTTATTATTGTTAAAATAATATAAAATGAACCTGAGATTAATTAAATATAATAATACAACAAGTGTGATTTTTTATGAAAATAATTTTGTTCAGGCTCTTGGGTTTTTTATATTCAAGCACGAAACTACATTAGTGCAGGAACGGGCCGTCTCCTTTAAAAAAAAACAACATACCTATTGTGACGTGCGTCCGTTATGATTGGCTACACGCATCTCAACTCGGGTGTGTATTGCTCTATCTGGACTAACGTATGGTAGGCAATACCTTGTTAGGTGTTTCTTAAAAAATGTTCTGGAAAAATGTTTCTACTAGCTCTTAGAGTTTGTCCAATTTCTTGGGTGTGAAAAACATACCCTACTTCAAAGCATGAATTCATTAGATTTTTGTATGGAAAAGGAGCAGTAGCGCCCCTAGTAGCCCCGAGAAGTTTGTAAAACATTAAAAATCTACGTACAAAAAAAATTGTCAGCGATAATTTTGTGATAAAATAAGATAGGTACGTTATTCACACTCAAGCTACAGATAGAGCAATTTACACGAATTTGATACTCTGACTATGCTATGCGGCTATGCGGCTACGCGCAAGAACGCGTAACTGAACTCGCGCTTTAATCGCTTCATCTGGACAAGCTCTTAATTGATAGATACCTACGTTTTTGCGAACTGTCTGGCAAAGACGGCTGCTTTGTTGATTATAATTATAATTTTATCGTTTAATTTTTTTTTATCTAAGGTTAGTTCTTTGTAATAGTAATTATGTACTTACATATGAAGGTAAATTAAGGTAAAAATAATTTGATCGTACAAAAATAGTATTTGAAGTAAGTATTTAGGTAGGTAGGTCTGTAAAATGTATTATGTACTACTTAAGAAAATAAATACCTATTGCCTAGGTACTTTAGTAAGTAGATACCTACCTAATACAAATAAGTTCCTTCCTTTTTCGTGTAAGTAGTGGCCAACCATGATATCGGAGGTTTTAGACTGCGCGAAGGCCTACAACATGGCTTAACGACTGAAAAAGCCGGGACCAACTCTACCAACATTTTTTAATGCTTTGAGTGTTGAAAACACAGATGTGGTTCTGCACGGCGCGTCTTCCTCGTGCATGGCGCGTAGCGTCATGGAGGCCAGCAGTAAACGTCCCAGTGTGCAACGTGCCTTCCGAAGCACGGAAGCGCTAAGATTTAAATGCCAATAAACGGTCCCGCCAAGTAGTGACCGGGTGGAGTGTTGCTTTTATATAAGATGATCCGCTAAGTACACCGAAGTGAGTCACGCCACGAGCATAACGTCAAAGCGCAATCCACACATTTCCGGGTCAGGGCTATCCGTGTTCCGACAGTTTTCCCGTCAGGGACGTACCATCCGTCACCCGTGTTCACACATATCAGGGAAATCGGTATCAGTGTAATCTGTTTCTTTAGCTGATACGCACATAGCATCTCTTTCTTTAGGTGATACGCACACAACGCGATGTCCTATTTAACACTGAAGAATTGGAAATTATTGCAATAGCGCTATATGAAGAAGAAGCTGATAACGAAAGATAAAAATCGGATAGCACTGTCAGGGCGTCCGGGCGTCCGTGCGTCCGAGCGTGCTCCGAGACACTGACGATCCGGATGCGCCTGACACGGAGCTGTGTGAACAAGTTCATATAAGTTGTACGTAACCGAAATTTTTTTCCCGTCCCTGACGGAACATGGCTCGGCCGGGTACCCGGAAATGTGTGGATAGCGCTTAACTTACTCGTTGAATCAACAATCGTTTGAAGGGATAAATGTTTTAGAAAACTAAAAGCTTTTAGCCTAGCTAGGTAGGTACCTAATACCAGCTAATAGCCTTCCCAGATGGGCGATTTGCCCGCGCGACTTGGTCGCGCGATTGACATACCTACGTATCCAATTAGGCTTGCTAAATGTCACGTGGTCTATGCACGCACTTCACATACCGTGAAATTCAGTAAGCCTGATTGGCTACGCATCTCAATCGCGCTAGCAAAACGCCTATCTGGGAAGGCTAATAAGTTAACGAATGACAAAGTTTATCTTTATCTGTAACCAGATAAAATAAGTAACAAAATAGTTTGTTATTTTATAATGCGGGACGTTAATCACACAGCATTTGTGCTAAGTGTAGCATAACATCTGGTGATTTATTATTTTATGGCTCATATAATAATAATAATACTACTTAATTGAGTAATTAGTTAAATACCCAGTAAAAAACAATGGTTTTTGTATAAAAATTACAGACAGCTTTATTGCCATCTGTATGACTAAAGGACAACTATAATAATTACTGAAGCAGCTACCGTTTCGATTGCTAGTCCTATTTCTTTCATTGCTACCAAAAACTTCAAATTTGCCACAATAGGTAGCGCTTGATTAAATTTTTAAGGGTACTTAAAAAACCGCAAGATGGCAGCACCCTCAAAACTACTAGCTTCATATAAAATAAGAAAGATGGCGCTATCGTAAGAAGCTTCTTATCTTAAATGTACCAAATTCATTCATTTTTATTTCTCTGTACCATTGGACCATTTAAAATTTCATAGCTGGCAAAGCGATTCCAAGGGATGGGAAATAGTTCTTTTTGTCGCGTTTTTGGACGCATTTTATATAATTAAACGCTTTATCTAGAACCGGCATTGGTTTTTCACTGAGGCACGCGTCGATTATTATATCAGCATCGACCTTATCTGTAATTTACAAAAAAATGCCTAAAATCATGTAGTTAATAGTCATTAAGTAGGTATAAAAAACTCAATTACTTTGCCTGCATAGCCCTGGAGCAACACCAGATTATTCAGGCCATTGCTGGACATAGGCCTTCCCCACAAGAAGGGGAAATAACCATAATTCCCAAGCTATGCATGCGGGCTTAGGATCGCAGGGCACAGCTTTTTGCACCACCGACGCTGCTGCCCGCTGTTAGCCAAAGCGTTTAGCTGTGCGGGTGTTAAGCTGCGCTATGCCGCCATCAGCCGGCTGCCAGAGCCTCGTTTGTGAAACAGCAAGGTGCACCACAGGCAGGTGAACTCCTTACACTCCTGGAGCGTGACGCTTATAAACAAAATAAATCTAGAGTGTTTTGTTGTGTTCGCTTTGAATGCTGAATAACAAACATGCTGCAGGACGTGTTCGGGCATGGCGCGTAGAATGGTTTCCGAGGCCCGCAGTCAAAGTGCTAAAATCTCGGCATTTAACGGGTTATCATGGGAGACACTTACCTATATTATGAACTTTGGACATAGCCGTGTCGTACCGATAAACTCCTTGTAGGGTCATCAGATCTATCTTGTACATTACACAGAGAATCCATTTTTTGAACTTTGTCGTATTCTGAAAGAGTAAGTCATGTAAGTCATCCTGGACTGATTTACATCAAGCATAGCTAAAAATTTAATACTCCCGGCTAATTCACCTTCACGATTTTAAAACGAAATCAAAAACGGTTCATCCATTCGAGAGCTACATATGAGGGTCTAATATTATACTAGTCAAGCCATTGGCCTTTCTGACTAGTAAAATACTGTACAATATGACAAATTTCAAATCCAAGATGGCCACCATCCCAAAATGTCGAATTACAAAGTGTTAGAACTTACATGCATCTTTCCAGTTCTGAAATCCCGCACGAGCTCGGGATCCACCTTCGTTTCCGCAGTACACTCCAGGTAGGCAGTCCTCAGCTTCCAGTGGTCGTCCAGCGCCTTACCAGGTTTTGAAAATCTATTATAGTGTTTTTCTGGAACCTGTAAAATTAAATCAATTAATCAATTATTTCTAGCATTTCCCCGCGTCTTGGATCGCACTACAACTACCCCCGACAACGAGCATGCCAAATTTAATGATGAATGAGTAACAAACCAATAAAAAAACAAACTCACTTTTTGCATAAATAAATAATGCTAACATAAACATAATCTAGCCCCAAACTGAGCACTCCGAGTTTTTTGTGGGGGCTGATATATTTTATATACATGACTGATATATTCTAAACATTTTTCTTGTAAATACATACAAATTATATGTAGAAAACACCCGAGAAAAATATTTGCAAATCATACAAACATTTATCTCGCGGCGGATATCAAACCCGCAACTTTTGTGTCTCAAACTTCGCCCACTGCACCACAGATTTGGTCAAAGATTGTCTGTGCCAATGAACAACAAAACATCGAAAACAATCAAAAGCACGAGAAAACATCGTACTAAGCATTCATTAATAATAAAATTGAATGAATATCTAATGGCATACGTAGAGATCACCATTGAAAAATTTGCAATTACCAATTATTAGTCTATATACTTATACCCTTCTTTCTCCACTTTTCTTTCATCCCCTCCCCCCTTCTTAGGTACATACGTTTTAGTTGAAAACTTTGCAATTTTACTTGTAGGTTTGTGGTATATAATATCTCGATGCTTGTAATTTATATTTTAATTATAATTGTATGTATTATTTTATGCTTTTTTGTATGTAGTCTATGCCACATCTGCTAAGTAACGTGCTGGATAAGCTTCGTGCTGGTATATGTGAAGTTGCCTATGCCACTGCTACGTCACGTGCTGGATAAGCTACGTGCTAGTATATGCAAAGTTGCATATGCCACATCTGCTACGTCACATGCTGGACACGCTACGTGCTGATATATGTCAAGTTATCTGTGCCACATCTGCTACGTCACATGCTGGACACGCTACGTGCTAGTATATACTGTGCCCCATTTGCTACGTCATGTGCTGCACGCGCTATATGCTAGTATATATGAGGTTGCTTGTGTCGTATCTGCTACGTCACGTGCTACACACGCTACGTGCTAGTGTATATGTGAGATTGCCTGTACCACATCTGCTACGTCACGTGCTGGATAAGCTACGTGCTGGTATATGTGAAGTTGTCTGTGCCATTGCTAAGTCACGTGCTGGTATTTGTGAAGTTGTCTGTGCCACTGCTAAGTCACGTGCTGGTATTTGTGAAGTTGTCTGTGCCACTGCTACGTCACGTGCTGGACACGCTACGTGCTGATGATATATGTGAAGTTGCCTGTGCCACATATGCTACGTCACGTGCTGGGTAGATTTTAATAGGGTACTAATAAAATTTACCTTCATATAATATTCTGTTTGTACCGAATAATAATCGTATGGATTTGGCTGATTCCCATTTATTAGTGGGGCATAATCAACACCAGAAAAATGACCATTATATACACTTACATCTTCGTGTTCCTGCAACAAAAACATTTTATAAGATAATGTACAATATTTGTTGTGTCAAACGACCTATGGGCAATGATTACCACTACATGGCGCCCCGATACAAAGAAAAAAAAAGAAAGAAAATACATATATTGACCCACACACAAAATAAAAAATACAATGAAATTGGATTGAAAAGTAGAGACTGTACAAAATAAGCAGGCAGACAGGCGTGGGGCAAAATGCCCTGTCACAGCATATTGATGCACAGTGCTGCCTTAAGTGGAACAATATGCAGCGCTGATAATTGTGACAGGGCCTTTTGTGTGGGTGATGTTACAAAATACGAAAATAATATTATCTATAGATGGTTAATTACACTGAGATACACTGAGTACACTGATACAACGGGAAGCCAAAACGCACGCGGTAGATCGAAACGAACATGGCGGGATGAACTGGATCAATTTCGAATAAACTGGGTGGGAATAGCCTGAGCTACGATTCGGAGTTCAAGATGACTTGAGGGCATTGGGGAGGCCTTTGCTCAGCAGTGGAATATAGATGGCTGATATAATATAACAATTTTCGAAACGAAACCAGTAATTCAGTTGTAAATAACACCATAATTGTTAACTACATAAAAAAACATTTTAGAATAATGAGATGACGAATTGGCTTTATTTCTGAAATCGGAAGAAAAGTAAAGACCGAAGTGACATTTAATCCTAGAAGTGGTATTATTTTTCAAATTTAAATGGGACCAAAAGGGAAGTAATATCATCATACTATTGACCCTCATACTATTATTTATGTGTGGTTGGAAAAATAAATAATACATAAATTAAAATTTAAAAACGTAAGTAAAAAACAACACATACCCTACTCTGGCACACCGCCGTTGAAAAACAAAGAATAAAAATATTCGTGAACTTCATGTTTCTAAGAAAACTATCTCGAACAATGAACAACCGTTACTGAATCAATAATGAAGGAACTCTATCTTATATCAGGCTCGTTGTTATAACATTTCAGATAGAATAGAAAATAAATCCAAAACAAACCATTATTCCGAAGTAAACGTATTTTTTCTATTATTGATACTCGTAAATGTACAATAGCGTTATTGTAGTTTTCAATTGCATTTATACAGGTATTATATTTATATAGGTCATCGTCATCTGTAATGTATTTACAGTCACCTCAAGAATTATTGTGTTTAGTGCGGTGGCTAAATTCTGAGAGCATATAAGCTATAACAGCCACCTTAAGGAAAAAAACGTGAATGTATCATCGACATGAAGAAGAAGAATTGCGGTTTTTGCGCGCCTTGAAGCGGATGCCATGCCATGTAAAACAAGACCGGTTAAGTGCGAGTTGACTCGCCCACCGCGGGTGACGTCAATGGCGTGAGATGTATAGTAAGGTTTCTTCGTAATTAAAATCTGTATATCCTAAAGAATAATATAAACCGGCTTAAGTCTGACGTGAAGGTCACTCTGTTCAAGTCATATTGGCAGTCTTTCTACACATGTCAACTTTGGACAGAGTATACCAAAAAATCATACAACAACGTTTTTAGACATCTTATGGGTCAGAAATGTATACTGAAGCCCGTGTTGACTCTTTCCATGCCATCCAGACAAAGAGAATAGCCTCGTTTATGTCCATAGTTGACATGTGTAAAAACGCAATTATCAGGAGTATGGCAGATCGTTTTATCTTGTCAGACATGTATAAACGATGGGTGGCTATTGCCACCTAGAACACTATTTTTGTTTTATTTTTTTGCACTTAGTTACCTTACTTACCTCCTTTGTTTTTTTAGAAAGAAGAGAATGAAAGAAAATCAGTTTATTCGGCCCACAACCACAATGCATACAAAATAAGTAGGTAGGTACAGAGTTGGTAAAACTTACAATACAAAGAATAAAAAAAAAGAACAATCAAGAAGTTAAAAAAAAAAAATTATAGTATGTTATTGTATTTTTTGAAAAAAAATGAAAAACATGCATCGTATTAAAAAATTAAAAACTGCTTTAAGCTGGGCTAATTGACCCCTTTCATATGATATGCCACTTGACCTATTGGCACCAGATTGAAATTTTGCCGTTACTTATATATAACCTTTTGGGGATGAAAATGAAAATATTTTTATTTTTTTACTGGAAATCTTATTCGTTCTGTGCATTTTAAATTTATACCAAATTTTAAGTCGGTTAAGTAGTTCCTGAAATAATTAGCTGTGACAGACGGACGGACGGTACGACAAAGCGGCACCATATGGGTTCTTTTGACCGGTTCGGTAACGTCACCCTAAAAATAGTGTACCTATCTTCAGTTACCTTCAAGATGATAGATATATTATAGGTATAATTAAGTATTATATTAATGTCGTAGTACCTATCTTGTAATTTTACGCTTTGGCTGCGATTGTTAAAACTATTGGTGTTAACTGCGGACTTGGTGCGCACTTTGGTACGGAGCGCCTTGCCATGCACAAAAATGGTGTACCTAATTTCAGTTTTCTTCGGGATGTAGAATTTACCTATCTTATCATTTTACCCTTTAACTGCGGGTGTTTGGTGCGGATTTTGGTACAAGGCGCCGTGCCATGTATAAAAATTGCATCCTGCACCATGTACAATTGTACATTGTATAAGAATATACACTTGTTGTTGTTCTTCTTCTTCGTTTCACTTTTGACAGAGCTGTCGTGGTCATCATGAATAAAGACTGATGTGGCTCGCCTCACGATATCTCGCCACTTTTGTGTATTGGTTGACATCCTGGTGCTTGTATGGAGATTGTCAGCCACTGCAGATTTGATCTGATTAGTCCATTACATCAGTAATATCTTTTTACTTATAGGTCTTCCAATCAACTTCACTGCCGATCTTGTGACAGGAGTTTATAAAACGAAATGAAATTTGATTCACTTCATAGTAAAAAACTTAATATTAACTTAGACCGTGTGCACTGAAATAAAACCAGATTAAATGTTACATGATGATTGATGACGGACAATACACGAAAACTTATCTCAAAATAACTGTAAAGCTAAACAGCCGTTTAACTGCCAGCTAACATTCCGGTTGTACGGGGTTCCCACCTCAATCTTTGGAACCCAAGCAAACCTCACCGGATTGTTGAGAATTCCGCTAACTAACGAACCAGGCACTAGCGGCCGACTGATTGCGGCATAGCGCAGCCTGACAGCGGTGCATTAGAGCTTATTACCCTGATCGCTGACCAGCAGGCAGTGCGATATGTGCCCTACAGACTCAGCGAGCTCTGGACAGGGCTTATGTCTAGCAGTGGACTGCTAAAGACTGATGATAATGATGATGATGATGTCCAAAGGTGGACTGATATAAACTGGTGTAGTTTTTTGATGCACAAAAACCGTAATAGCGAAACACCATCGATAGTTAATTAGCGAATTTTATCATTAGCTATTAAGTAACGCTGCCAATGAAAGTGTTAATCTTACTTTTTTCGTTGATTGTACTATTGTTCTACATTTTTTTCCTTTCAGGCATTGAAATTAATAATGAACCATGAACAATTGACAATGAAAGTTGTCTAAACTGCACCTCGCAAAACAATAACATATCACCAGGAAGTGTATTAAAGGTCAATGTTACACTTCTTATTATTCAATTAATATATTACTAGCTGACCCGACGGCTAACAGACGCTGTTCTTAATAATTATTATAAACGGTATACCTAATTACCAAGATTTATGTGAGGTTCTCCTATCCAAATTCTAGAGTAGAGCCATCGCAAACCTCGCGACATATCACCGCGACAAGATATGGTGTTATCGATTGCATCTGGCGTTCTGTCACCGGGACTAGACACGGAGCTGTCGCTTGCGTCGGCGACTAGTCGTTACGACAGACGTCGTGCATCAGCCCATAATTAAAAAAAGAGCTCTACTATACTATTAACTAATGCTGCACTATCGCGCGACTGTCATCTTATAGGGTGCGTTTCGATTGACGCGGAGCGAAGCGAAGCGGGCTGCGAGTTGGCCAATCACAATGCTCGAAATCTCCACTGCATCACGTGAGCAATCACGTGAGCAAAGATTTCGAGTTCGATTGTAATTGGCCACTCGCAGCCTGCTCCACTCCGCTCCGCGTCAATCGAAACGCACCCATATGCGCGTTCACAGTGTGACTAGACGTGGCGGCAAGTAGCGAGCTCCCAATAGATTTACCCCCTAAAAGTGATTCCTAGATTCAAAATTCATTTATTTACGCTACACGTTCATATTTGGGTCACAAAAATGCATAATATGTACCTTTCCACTTAATCGGTCTATCGGTTAGTTTACATACGGAGAGTCAGACAAACAGACGCACAAAGTGGTATTTTGTTTTAGTGATCCCTTTTCTTTTCTTTCAAGCCATGTCGGAGGCCTTCGGTTGGCCTTAAAACTCCGACACCAGAGTTGAGAGCTTAAACAAGGATGAGGAAGATGGGCTCCGTTTCTTCATTCGGAGATATTAAGAAATTTTAATTAATAAATATCATAATGAGAGAGGGGTTTATTGGGTTTTATATAACGACTTATTTAGAATAAGGTATTTACTTCCAACCATATTTGTAAAATAAATATGTAAGGTATTAAATTAAATCAAACAAAAATAACTGTGCATAATTTTATTTCTGATGAATAATAAATTCGCTGTTGGCAGTTCATGTTTCGTTTAAATAATTTACCACAAAACCCTGTATATTTTCAGATTAAAATTTCAGTTTAAATTCGATATAAAATAAATTAAAGTATAGTATCTCAACTATAGTAACACAGAAACAAGAATTTTTACAATAATTCACAATATTTGGAAAGAATACTCAAGTGCTTCTTAACTTACAAATATTAGAACGGAGAAAAATATGATTTTGTTAAAATCATCCATTACATTTCGTGCACTATACATTCCCGTCATTGCATATAGATACGAAGGACATGATTACCTGAGTGAGTCAGTGAACAAAAAGCTTTGACATAAAAAGGTTGCCATGATAAAAATAAAGTAGCTAGATTTAAAGCTGTACTTATAAATTGGAGTAACTGACCTTACATCTTCATTTTGCACATTCATTTATAACACTTTATCACACCCATTTTCAAAAAAATATATCATTGCTCTCACAAAAAATACATAAATAAGTGATTTGTGACATTCCTAAATAGCATTGATGAAATCAAAGCAAAATTAGAACTTCCAAACGCATTATAGAAAAAGCATACAATTTTTTACAGACTTTTGTAATACTGGCTTGGAATTTTTGGTCATTATTTGAATTCTGGAATTTTTGAACATTTCTTGAATTCAAATCATTGGTGGTCATTAAGTCCGAATCAAAATATCTTATTTATAGGAAGATAGCGTGCTTAGGATCTTTCTCATGGTAGCATTTCACGTAGTTCCAGGCAGTCTGATGAGGAGTGTTCCCTTTGGTAGCTAAGCAGGTGTCGATAAGTTTCTCCACTGCTGGTTTGTCCGCTGTAAGTATAAATAGTATTAAAAATAGTCAGTTACTTCATCGATGTTTAATAATATTCAAATATTTTGTTCATCTAAGATAAACTGTGTGACAAAAATTATGACTTAAAAATGTGAATGCAATAAATAAGAAAAAAACTTTATTGAACTCTTCAAAGAAGGTTTACAGTCATCATCATCATCATCATCATCAGCCTATAGCAGTCCACTGCTGGACATAGGCCTCCCCTAATGAGCGCCATTGCGCCCTATCCTGAGCTCGACGCATCCAGCTTCTACCAGCAGCCTTTCGCAGATCTTCACCCCACTGGCCGGAGGGCTCTCTGTAGGATAAAATCCGTAACGAGTTTATCCGACATAGAACTAAAGTTGTCGACATAGCTCGGAGAATTAGCATGCATTAGTGTGTCCTACACTACGTTTGCCGAGCCGCGGTCTCCACTCAAGAACTCGTTTACCCCAACGGTTATCGGTTCTTCGGCAGATATGGCCAGCCCACTGCCACTTCAGCTTGCTAATTCTCTGAGCTATGATAATATATTATTGAACTCTTCAAAGAAGGTTTACAGAATTTACTGTACTAAATATTAATAAATATTGTACTAAATATTTTGTCTTTTTGAATATCATAAACGTGAATGTTTATGTTTGTTCCCACCTAGATGACATAACATGTTGTTTTTTCTTGACTTGGAATAACAAAAGATTCCGCTCGCATAGTGGCCCGATAAAAAATTGTCTACAATAAAGATCCCCTGTGAAAATCTGGTATGTGAAGAATTTCACCTCAATTCGTTTTGTAGTTCGTGAAATGTATAAATCACAATTCACAAAATAAGTAGGATAGTATTTTAGGAAAAAAAACTCACCAGCATTGGGGATCTTAGCTAGTGCAACGTCCTTCTTGAACTTTCCATCCTTGGTCATCAGCTCAGACTTCAGCATCATGCAGAGTGCATACTTCTTCAGGGGCTCGTTTTCAGCCTGAGAGGATTAAAACTTAGTTTTCATCATGTATCTATTATCCTATCATTATAATCAATCATGTAATCATTATTACTATCATTATAATCATCATCGTTTGCATACAACATTGCTACCCTACGTACTGATACTGAGTAAATGAATTTCTTCTACTTTTATAATGTGACTGCCGAAGATTGGAAGTCTCTGCTGGCCTCTGTTTTTCCTGGTAACTATAATCCGGAACATTTTTAAGAATACAGTGAATAAATGTCTTCTGGAACTTTGTGATCTATCTTAGACCTGACAGCGTTACTTAACATCAGGTGAATTCGTGGTGAAACAAAAGTCCATCAAAAATGTAAAATAAATTAAACCTTGCAAGAGGTATAAACATAACCAATTACATTAGAGAATTCTAAAAGTTTTCTGGTTTCTTAGTACCTTGTAATCACCAGTCTTTAACTTGTTGACTAGCTGTTCTTCAGCCTTGGTCTCCGAGAGGCACTCTGTCCTGTGCTTCTTCAGTTTCTCCTTTTGCTCATCAGTCAGGGCCTGATGGAATGAAAATAATTTTCCGTTTATTTCTTTTGTAGAAAAAAAACAATGCTATGTATATATACTATTCGATAAGGTTAATGTAATATGCTTTACTGTAATCAGAAAAGATGGGACGGTTAAAGAATTTGGACATTGTTGGAAAAGGAACAACAGTAAAAACAATTAGACAGTAACAGATAACAGAGACAAACAAGACATTAATATACAAATGAAAACATAATAAATGGTATTGTAATCAATAAAGATCAGAATATGAGGTGGCTACTCTTTGTTTTAGAAAGAAACCAAACCAAACCAAAGAAACCAAAATAAATAAATATCTGGGAAAAATAAACCAAAAAGGGTTAAAAAATCTATCACATTTAAGTCTATTCAGATATTAGGGGCAATAGCTACCGTTAGCAGTGAACTGTTGACAAGGATGGAAGTAACGCGGACGCGCCACTTATCTGAATAAAACAGTAAGTACGTTCCAATATCGCACGCGACTGCGGATTTCACTCATAATCTAAATATGCCTGTATAACTGAAAACTAGAATGATGAATTAATTTCCCAAGCCCCATGACTTGGCAAAATCTTTCTGCATAGTTCGACACGTGACACTACTTCGATTGTCTGCAATAGACGCAAAGGCCGATGATAACGAAGAGTAAGCTAGCCAATAATATTTTTAAAAGATCGTAGTAATTCAAGCATTTTGGGTAACATATTATAAACATATTTATACTTTATACATCAATGTATTTATGGGATAAAACCAAAGGGAAATACGGACCACGAAAAAATAAGTTTGGCAATTGGCAAGCTATTTAGTCAAATAGCCTATCTGTTGTTGGAAAAGCTCTAGGTTCAATAACATTAATTGAAATAGAAAAGGTAATGATTAAGATGAAGTACGTCAAACGAACCTGAGCCACGACGACACAAATAGCGAGTACAATAAAAGTCTTCATGTTAACTATTTTGTTTCTTCTGCAAAACTGTGCAGGGTCCTGTGGTGATTCCTTTATATACCCTGGATCTTGCAGTCGTAATTTTTAATTTGACGGGATGAGCAACATTTTTTCGGGTAGTTATGTCTGTAGACTTTGTCCACAGGATCCATCTTGCCTCAAATATTTCCTTCTCACACACTCACATACATGGGGCTCATAACATAATAAGTATTTAAGGCAAGATAAATGTGGGCGATGTAAGAGGTTCCAACATCCATCTTTTAATTCTAATTTTCGCAATCCAAACCAACCTCACGTGTCCTGCTAACTAACAAATGGGGCTCTGGTGGCTAGATAAAAATATAATAAATCCCCTGGCCGCCGCAGGCAGCAATATCGGGGTGCGGTGCAAGAAGCTGTGCCCTGCGATCTGCATGCCCAGCGAGGGTATTATGGGCATATCTCCCTTCTTTTAGGGGAGGCCTATGTCCAGCACGAGACTGAATAAGCTGATAGGTGTTTACTTATTTATTTATTTAATTTTGCTAATGAGGTTGGTTTGGATATCGGATTTGGAGGTTGGAATCCCTTAACCCCCACGCGTGACCTACGGTAAAATACGTTGTTAAAGATATGTTAAAGGTTAGATATCACTTAACATCAGGCGGGTCATGTGCTTGTTACACCAACAAATAGAATACCCCAAAATGTGCGCTACTCCTGGACAATGATGCGTAGGATTGTCTGGACTGGAAAGATCAGGACGATTCACAAACCGGTCCCATCCACACTACGTGATATTAAACGACTTTAGTTTTGTTTGAACTGGTATTACCTGAAGGTCATCTGGACGTATCTATGTATATTTTTTTCTTAAATTAAAGTATCAAAGTAATTTGAATCTCTTAGCACAAGCTCTGTTTAGTTTGAGGCTAGATGATATTGTGTGATAATTTCAATTTTAATTTATTGATAAGTATGGTATTTAGGGGATTAAAAACATGATAGATAGATAAATAACACTTTATTGATCACCACATTCATACAGGAAAGAGTAAAATTAACTTAGTGTAAGGATAATGAGGTAACACAATTGGCGGTCTTATCGATGAAAGCGATCTTTTCCAGGCAACCATATTACGGATAGGAAAAGCTTTAGGGACATGATGATCATTAAGGAATAGGCTGATGATGATGATAATGATGATGGTACATTGGATGTGAGAGTACGTACGTAATATTTAATGTCCCTTTATCAAACGGTAGGTTATGAAGTAGACGATTAAACTGGCAAATACCAGGACCAATAAGCAGTAAGGTCTTGCTGCCCGGATAAAAAGTGCACCATGGTACTCAGGCTGAGGCACAAGACAGAAGAGGCAGTTCAAAATTAAGGGAGGCCTATATCAAACAGTGGGTGATACCAAGCTGAGATGAGAGGACCTCGTTGGCGTAGCGGCTGAGTAGCCGGCTGAGACCAACATAGCCTTGTTCCATACATCCATACTAAGAATTTCTAGTGCGTCGTCGGTATCAGGTACCATCAGTACGCCATCACAAATCCTAGAACCAGTACAAATATCTGCATATTCATCATCATCAGCCTGTAGCAGTGATGATAATACCTCCCTTAATAAGCGCCATTACGGCCTGTCCTTAGTTCGACGCATACAGCTTCTCTCAGCAGCCTTTCACAGACCATCAATCTACCTGGCCAGAGGGTGTCTGTCCTACACTATATTAACCAAACCACGGTCTCCACACGCAGATTACCATAGTTAATGCATCTCTTGTTTCTCAGCCAGATAATCCTCATTATTCAACGGGGTAATACCTAAAGTGAGTGGAGCTGAAGACAAAAGTAATCTTTATTTTGAACAAAACCCAACCAGTCTACGCCGACACACACCCTAACAGATAAATTGCGATTCGACAATCATACTAAGGACTTAATGTAGTAACTGCTGTCATCTTCGATTTAATGTACATTGACCTATGTGGCCTCTACCCACTGTACATTGTATGTAGATGGATTTGGTTCGTATGCATGCGCTTGCGCACTTTGTCAAAAAGATGAAGTGCTCATGGCGTGGTTTACTTTAGTGTTTTAAGCAGAATATGTTATCCAAGGTCTTTGACCATAACATCATTTTGAATTTTAGCACTGTTGGATAATTGATTGTTGTCTTAAGACACAGATGCGGGAGAGGTAGGTAATAGAAGTCATTTCAATGTGAAGGTGAAGAGAAGTCTACCACCATGCCTATTTCTGCGGTAAAGCAGCGTTACTGTGTTTCGGTTCAAAGGGTGTAGGTGCCGGTGACATTTTCACCTACCTAAGTATATGAGGCTTTGAACCTCAAGTTGATGGACGTAGAGCTTTGCATACTTTGCATAAAGTACCCGATAGCTGTAAACCACACTTTAGTAAATTAAGGATTTTAACACTAACCTCAATATATATTCCTGAAATTTGTAAATTCGTAAGAAGGTATGCTAACTTTTTACAAAAAAACATTGACCAACCTCGTCGCTTTATATGTAGGTATAAATATAACCTTGTTATACCTACGTCCAAATTAAATATACATAGCTCGGGTCCAAATGCGATGGCTGTAAAAATTTACAATAAATTACCAGAGAAACTTAAAGCCCAAGAAGAGAATAACATTTTTGCAAATAATTTAAAGGACATGCTATTTAATAAAATATATTATTCTCTAGACGAATTCCTAAATGAATCAACTAATAATAACGACAACCAGTAATGTGCAAAGTATATAATGTAAGTACCTATTTAAAATATCGGTCTGCTCCTACTCAGTTGTGAACACCCTAACAGGGTACATATTATGTATTGATTCTCAACCTAGTCTTAACATCTGACTTATTTTTTTGTTTAATGTACCTACATATGTAATATGATTGCAATAAATATTGAATACTGAATACTGAATACTAGGGAACGTTCGCAATATGAGTTACCTACGATACAATACTTTGTTATGGGTCGTGGGCCATGTGCTTGTTCATCTTCAAGGGTATATTCTAGTCTGTGCACAGTGTGCTCGTGACTGTTTTGTAGCATTTAGGTATATATTATTCTCAGGCCTCTGATAATCAACCGGCTAGTCTATGTCTCAACTCTCAGTGCAATATTAAGAGTTACCAAAATTTAAGTCAATGTCAGTAATAAAAATGTTTTTTTATAGAAAGTGTACTTTGTTTCGACTAAAACACAAGTTGTAAAAAAATTTAAAGTCGCTCATCGAACTCTGCTCGGAATTTCTCTGATCTCTGAAAGATAAAATCCGCAACGATACTAGAACTAAAGTTGCCGATATAACTCAACGAATTAGCAGTGGCAGTGGGTTGGTCATATCTGCCGAAGAACCGATAACCGTTGGGGTAAACGAGTTATTGAGTGGAGGCCAGACTGAGCTCGACAAACGTGTAGGATACCCTACGGCCATGTGAAGCAACTATCTGCGAAAGGCTGCTCGTACAAGCTGGATGCGTCGAGATCAGGACGGGGTGTAATGGCGCTTATCAGGGGATGCGTATGTCCAGCAGTGGACTACTAATGATGAATTGAAGTATTGACTAATCCATTTACTGAAAGAGTAATTTAACAGAACAACTGCAATATACAGATAGTCGATGAAAACGCTGCAAACACAGTAATTTTTTGTAAATTTTGGCAAAGATTAGCGCATGCGTGGTCCACCATCCAAGATATAAACTTTGGTTAAACGTCGTATAGATGCTAGGCTAACTTGTTCTTTAACATGTAAACAAAAGTGTATTTTGTTCATGGTTGTGAAACTTATAAATTTAAAATGGCTAAATAATTTGTTTCATGATGGCAACTTGGAAAAAACTTAATCACAGGTAATTTGTGATAAATTAATTATATATTTTCAAATGATATATTACTATGACACCTTCGTTCACACAAGACCTTTATGATTTATTTATTTCTTATTATTGGAACCTATGTTCATTTTTTATTAATTTATTTAATGTTTTATTCATCTTGAGTCAAAATAAATATTTTTCTATTCTATAGATTTCTTAATATGTACTTATTGCCCAAAATTTTGTATGAATTGTGTCTGCAATAATCTGTTTTCCTGCTTCTTCTATCAAAAGGTTTATTACTGTAGTTATTGTTGTGCTTTGGATTCAAATTTTGGCTTCGTATGATTGATTTTGATTTTTTACGTTTTCACATCACTTGACAGGAGAAGGGTTAGAAGCACAGGCTTAATGGCACAGTGGTCTTAGGCTGTAAGTACGTAAGTAGATACTCAAGCTTATTAGTACCAGTAAGTTTTAAATCCATATTACGATAAAGTATAACCTATCTACCAATTTTGAATTTGGGTAAATAATAATGAATTTGTTAATATTAAAATTATGTCATGTAAATATTCAATAATATTTTTATTTCAAAAGTTTGTTTACCAAACTAATTGCTAATATCCTGTATTGCAGTCAGATTCAACTTCACTATGATACCAAAAGCCCGCAATGCGCAGTCGTAGGAATTAACCAACTTCACGTCAGTTGAAACCAAGCATTTCGGAAACATCACTGAAAAGCACCAAAATAACGCTAAATTAGACATTAAAAAAACAAATAAAGCTATTTTATGCAATGCTAGATCAGTTTATGTGACAATTAACTTGTTTTAAGTGGATATTGGATCAGACTGCAAGCTGACCGTAAGTTTAACCTCTTTGATAAACACTGTTGTTGTCAAAATCAAAATCTGTTAATAATTTATTTTAAAATACATATTGTATTTCTAGTTATTGTAGGAAACAATAACGCTTTTAAAAAAATACCTATTAAGTAATAAAATTCCTCATGGCAATCTTGAATGTAACCCCAAAGTGTTGCTAGTGTCATTTATGAAGTGTTTTCGTTCATAGATCGATTGACTTTCTATTTTTAGAATGAATTTATAAATTTATACTAATTACTTAATAAGTAACTTGTGAATGTGAACCTGTATTTTTACCAGTACTGATACGATTTATAGCCATATTAAGGTAGTAGATCAAGTACATAGGTACGTCCACACCACCACACCAGCCTATATCAGTCCACTGCTGGACATAGGCCTCCCCTAATAAAGGGGGATATGCCCATAATCCCCACGCTGGGCATGCGGGTTGGGGATTGCAGGGCACAGCTTCTCGCACCACGGACGCTGCTGCCCGTCGGTGGCCTGGGGATTTAGCTGTGCCGATGTAGGCTGCGCTATGCCGCAATCAGCCGGCCGCCAGAGCCCCGTTCGTTGTTTAGCAGGGTGCACCACAGGCAGGTGAGGTTGGCTTGGGTTCCGAAGATAGAGGTTGGACACCTATACACCCCATATAGGTACATATAACATTTAAACTTTGCTTGTGTACCAAAAAGTAATTAAAATTAGTTAATACAATAATGCATTTTGTATTGAATGATGATAATTTTCTATCTAACGATGTATATTTTTCAGTGGTTTAAATATGATAGGTTATGGTGGAATAAGTTAACAAGAGGTACTGTTTTCGATTATTTACCCTGGTTTATATTTCAATTAGACGACCTCTGTGGCGCAGTGGATGAAGGTCCGTCTGAGACGCAGAAGGTTGCGGGTTCGATTCCTGCTGAGGGACATTAATTTTTATATTTATTTATAATACATTATAATCATAGAGATATTATATAATCTAGAGTGGAAAACGTTGAAAAATAGTGTCTGCACCAAAACTCCGCGCACGCTGTCAACTGCGCGGACTTTAAACAATTTTCAAATGCTGTAAGGTCTAAATTAGTGCAAATATGACATTTTGAAGTTTATTTATGTCAAATACGCTAGGACGATTTTTGTCATTTTTCACTTGAAGACTGTCACTCTATAGTAGTAGATATCATATCTCAATGATTATAATATATGTATTTACAAAAACAAATGTTTAAAGTAAGTAGTATCAGTCATGTGATTCACATGATACAAGCTCTGCTTTGTTTGGGGCTACATGATGCTGAGTGATAGTATCCAGTCCAACATTTAATTGATGAAGAAAGGTTTTTGCTAATTGCATTATACCTAATCGTGTAAACAAAATAATTTAAGCGTAATTGCTAAATTACTACTAACCGAACTAGTTAATTGTAGTCCGGATACAATCTATGACGTCAAGAATATAACATGAAACCTTCATAAACAATGAGCAATCGCACTTGCGTGCTGTCGGCAATACGGCTCGGGCGGACGTTGACATCGAAGAATTAAAAAAAATAGCACACAGGGTTGCCCGCAGTGCAGCGATCGATCGCCTCCAAGTACGCATGCGCTCTGCGCCCTCTACCCTCAGTGATAGGCCAGGCACGGACTCACCCAAGTCTCCGAAATGCCGAAACCGACACCAGAAGAGGATCTGGTGATACCACCGCAAGACACCAAGATATGTGGGACAATATGTGTGTGCCAAATGACAGCAGTGCTCAGTGCCGTGGCGATTGTCTACCTGACTGTCGCGATCTATATGCCGTACACCAGAGCCATCGCTTCTGGTATCGACCCTACTCCCATCATGTGTACCACTACTAGAACTGTCAACAAAGATAACTGCGACTGGGGCTCCTGCGGAGAATGGTGCCTCAGCAAGACATCTGGAGCCTGCATCCAGATATATGTCAACGTCAGAAAAAATGGGACGAGTTTACTCCTATCTGAATGCGGAAGTGCTGCTAACAAAACATGCTTTGGCATAGACCAGGAAAACGCTAGGAAATACCATTGCATCAGAGATGAATGTAAAAATCTTACTGGAACTTTCAACTGTACCGAAGGAAAATGCATCAATATAACAGACGCCTTTGAATGTGCTTTTCGGGAAACGGATCCACCACTCAAATGTTCAGGGAGACGTGGCAAAATAACGTGCATAGACGTTCATGGTTTGTTTTCGTGTAACAGAGGGACTTGTAGAAAGATAAGAACACCATACAACTGCGACCGACGATGCGTGGACATTCCAACCCGGAACAAAAATGTCATAGTTTTGAGTGGGGATAGAGTGTTTCTAGCTAGATGTGCAAAAGTAGGGTCGGAAGAAAACGGGACAGTTTTGTGGAATGATAACGGTGAAGAAGTTCTTATGCTCTCTTGTCATGCAGTTCATAATGGCACAGCTGGTGTCGTGGCGGTTGATTGCATCAACGCGGCTTTGTTACCACGTACTGATATATCAGACCTGACCAACTTCACATACTTGCAATACTTATACCAATCTAGAGCGACTCCTAACCGTATCATCGCTCCATCGGAAGTAGAATTGACTCTTGCGAACGATAGTCGATTGATGATCAACTTGGAGGGCTGCGTCAATACGCTAGCCGATGAATGCAAGGATTTCCTGAAAGATTTTGGACGTGACGGAGCTGATCATAATGCTAAAGCCAGATTTCCTTGCTTCTACATGGAGAATAGCCCTGACACGGTGGTCGCACGCTTCGATCTTGAAACCACATACCGCCAATTTCTAATAGCATTGGTGTTACCAACAGTTCTAGTTGTGGTATCTTGTATAACTTTGGTGGTCTGTCAGAGAACGATTGTGGTTGGTGATGATGCGAAAATGAGATTCAAATGCGTCACCGATAAGAATGATTTGCCCATGGATCCGAATGATCCTGTTTCTCCACTCTGAGATCAGTCACGTGAGCAATGTTTTTGTGAAAACTTTTGTAAAACAAATTCTGATGCAAATAAATATCTTAAATAACTTATAAATTTAATCTGGTATTAGTTAAATTATCTACCTAAGACTTGGCTCGCATTACACGCAATTGTAGATGCTCGCAATGTAACTCATAATTTGCATTCAAACAATAATCTGTTCCTCATAAAACAGCTTAAAGCCATGTTTTGTAGATCTTTTCCATAAACTTGCTTTAAAAATGGGGTGTTGGAAAGGTTGCGGCAACAAAATGACCTTGACACGTTTGTCGTGACTGAATCGTATTTCAACCTAATGAATATTTTATTGGCAGGCTCTGAAATAGTACCTAACACAAACTTCGTCAAACGATTCCAATTTAGCTATTACCTGCTTAATATTTCATTGGCCTGTAAACTGTACTATACGTATTTAACTGCTAAGAAAATGCCAAGGGCTATTGAAGGTTAAATTAGACAGAGTAATTTATTTGTCAAATAAAACCTATTCTAATTCTCATTCTAAATCCAACTATCTTGGAATATATAAGCCTTTTGATTCGTTTACATTTTTTTTGGTAGTTTATTATGACTTTGACTATTTAACACAGGCGTACCTTTCCGAAAATTGAATATATTACTTACTTATCTAGGTCGATTTCTTTAAATAATGTCTAATTTAAACTCCGTTTCTTTTCAGGCGTTCCCCTCCTTTGCGAGGGTCCGGCTAGTTCATTAAGAGACGATTAAATGCTTGCTATGCTTCTTACTGGCTGAAACTCCCTCGGACCATGTCGTCTATGAGCAGGTCACGGACAAGCCTCTCCCCAGCTGCGTCTGAGAGGTCAACGCTCCCCATGGGTGTGTCAGCCGAACCAGAGAGCCCCGAGGAGTTACTACCTTTGGAGCCGACGAGGGAAGAGCTTTTGAACCAATTCTTCGAACGATTCAAACTATACACATCGATTAGCCTTGGCACCGCTGCTATTCTATCACTATTTGCTTTCCTCTTCCTCATACCCTTTGTTATCGAGCCAGCTATTCAGACGATCCTGGCGGAGTTCGTCCCAGAGGCAGGCATATGCGCAGTATCAGAGCATGTCCACGCAGAAACACTGACAAACTGTACGTGGGCGTCATGTCGTGAAGGTTGTACAACAGCTCATACGAAATGCCACAAAATCAGAGTTAATCTAGCAAGAACACCGTTTGATGAAAACGCGCCAGTGCCTAAAGAATGGGATGAGACTGACCTACGTTTCCTTATAAACCCCGAAGGCTGTGGGTATCCACCGAGGGTGAACTGCTCAGTGTTTGCCAAAGATTACGCTGGTCCAAATGCTCCGAAGGTGTTCCCCTGCTATTACAGCATGACGCGGCCTGATCTGGTCGTGGCAAGATACTCTTGGGATAGTACTATCCGAGGGTTGATTCTGGCGCTGGTGTTGCCGACAACAGTGTTCGTGTTCAGCCTCAGTGTGCTCGCCTACTGGCACTGCCGATGCTGTAACAGGGCTTGCAATAGGCGGGTGCACGCAGAATCTTACGCCAGTAAAGAGGAGTAAGTATACTTTATGATTTCCCGATATGTATTATATCCTGAAAAAAAAATTTGTTTTTTAAAGGGTTAATATTTGTTCTAAGATATCGAATTTTACCAGGAACTAATTACAATAAAAGCAGGATAATATCAGATACATACTTATCTTCTTTGTTCAGGGTAGTTAAATACATGTTATGGGATATTGAAAGCATTATTTTGATTCTCACTTTATTTTTTTCACTGTAAATATGGACTTTCAGGTCCGCTTTCAAGTTTCAAGATGGAAAATAGTTTTATGGATTTTGTTTACAAGTACGTTTCAAATTTATTTTTCGGTGTTTGCACTGTTTTTAATTTAATGCTCATCTAACTCAAAATTAGGCTCACGCTTAAAAGTTTGAATTTTATATTATTACATAACCCCAGGAATTATTGACTCACAAAAAAATCTTACTTCTTTTAACTTACTTTAAAACTATTTTTTTTTCCAGCAAGATTCAAACCCGCAACACTATCAGCAATGTGTCAACTATTGGCTATGTCATGTCCTGTCTTAGATTGTATTTTACTAGATTTGAAATTGTTATACTGCACATAAAATCAGCAAATTATCGGTTATATAAACTTATTTCACACAATCTATTTTATTGTACTCATTAAGTTGTGATCAAAACTGCTCAAATCTTAACTCAACCTAAGTTTCATCTTAGTTCGTTTTCCATAGCAAGGGCAGTGTCAGAAATTTCTCATGACATTCACCATTCGACAATCTAGAGAATTCAGTATTTCAGTTGCCCTGAAATAATTAGCAGAGGACCTGTTACAAGTTTTGATATTTCTACAGTCGAAATTTAAATAACGTGAATTGGCAAACTATCAAAGTTGGCAAAAACCGGTGCTAATCATTTATGAGAAACTGAGATACTGAATGTTTTTTCCCCACTGATATTTTTGATACTTTATCCTGCTATCAATGGAAATCTGTTTCAAAAATTAATTAAAAGCATAGATTTCAATGACATCTTGACATAAAATCTATGCTTAAGTGTTAATTGAGTTTGAGTTGTAAAATATGGATCAATGTCCTATACTGAAACTACGGCAGCAGGGTAATATTAACAATCTATCTTACTATTCTTACAGTAGCAAGCTCCTCTGTGAGTTGGATGAAGACCCAAGCGATGACGTCTTCTGACGCCGCGCCTCTGTCGCCCGCCGCCGTACCTCCCCCCGTGCCCAAGGGTATACCCAGTTGTAGGGCTTCGGTAGTATTAAGAAAGAAATTTATTGGATAAAGCAAATTTGATCCAAAAATTTCTCAAAGCGATTTAATTACTGAAATAAATATATGTTACTAGTTCTCAAAAAAACTCCATGCACAATGGTATACCTAGTTGTAGGCCATTGGGTAGTATGATGAAAGAAGCTATTATATTGCAAAAATAAGAAGACGATAAGTTCCTTCTCAAAACATTATATTGGATATGTGACTAATAGAAAGAAAAGCGGTATTTGTGACAAATATGTGTCATACCTACTAAAGTTTAATCAATACGCTAAAAATAATTTAAAAGTAACATAATTTTCCGCTATAAATATATCAAAAGTAAAAGATCATGTTAACACAAATCCTTCAAAATACAAAAAGAAACAAACAAACATTATCACGACTTTTTCCCTATTAAGGATGATTATCTTCAGATAGCAATCAATTTAATATATAAAAAGGTTCCTAACAATATTTAGGCAAAAACTAACGTATATTTATCTCAGTACTTATAATAACTTTATTCAAACATATGAACCCTTTGTCACAAAAGTGAACATTGTCAAATGCTACAAATTGCATATCAAAATCAAAAAACTTTGAAATAAATAGTTTTCCATTAAAAAACTGTCTTCACAGTGTGCAATATCTTCACTCTAATTGTTACTAAGGAAAGTCGTAGCATAACATTATGATGCGTTTAAGTGCTTACTCATTTAGAATTTAAATTATCTAAATCTACATTTAAATTCGTAATTTATGCTACAATTTTTCAACTTTTCAGTAAGATCATCAAATCTTCAGAAACTTTTTCAAGCTTCAAACTAGATTATGTTAGCAAATCTAATAGATCCATTTTTTTAATGTTTTATTGTACTTTATCATACGTATTGATCATTTATTACTAAATACAAAATGGTTGTGAATTTACAACGCATGTCTAAAAGTTTTACAAATTCCTATAAATGAAATGTGACTGAAATAAATATTATGGCCTTTGCTTACATGAAAATAAATTTAATTTTCTTACGTATAATAATGTACAATATTTCACGTAATAATATACAATAATTTCAAGTTACAAAGTGCAATATTTCATGTATTAAGTAAAATAATAATATTTTAAGTAAATACATTATTTCATGATTAGATACAATGCAATGCCTATTTCATATAAAAAATCATTGGTATTTCCGTCAGCGTTCACAACAAAAGTGCAATTAACAAATCTATCTTGAAATGTGAATTTTAAGGGGAGGTGCTATTATTTAATCTTAATAATCAGTATTAAATATTTCAACTTAACGGCGGGCGTCGAAGCTTTTGCTTGAAATAATTATATAAAAAGTGTAAAAATTTAATAAAAAAACGTCTCTTTAATCTATGAGCTATGCCGGATTATAATGTATGTATTTTCGATTTTTGCTTCCGGAAACGCGTGATTTTTTTTTCTAGATTGTAAGTTATTATAAGTAGAATTAATAATAATATTCATTAACATCATGTTAAAACTCAAGTACCTTGTAAAATAATAATTTTGCTACGTTTGTTTGAAAGCTATATTTTTGTCCATTTATACCATGATAGAAAATTATAAAATTGTACATTGAACAAAATCTGGCTAAGAATAAGAATAAGGGCAAATATTTATTTAAAAAAAATATATTTTCATCATTATGTTACTGATAGTGAGTTTTCACCGAGTGTAAAGCTTTGATTTGTAAATAAATTAAATTGGCTTTGAATTATAACTGCATTTGAACTTTCATTCATTTACATTTAATATTATACAATACAAATAGTATTTCCAGCAAATTTAGGTTTTTATGACTATAATATTAACGGTATATACAATTACAAGATAATATTAACTATTAGTGCTTAGTAGATAACAATTTTTCTTTTCCAAGCATGCCTGAATATTGGTTTTCATAAATTATAGTGGATGAATATTTTACAAGTGTATAGTATTAATGATACTTCTTTTAGTTATGTCAAATAGAAACATAAAAATTGTATAATAAATTTCCTAAATTTATAAATAAGTATAATTGCGTTAATAATACTTTATGTACAGAAATCTGCCATTTATTATGTGATATTAAATTAAAATTTCGATGCAGTAACGAAGAAGTAAACTTACTTGCAGAATCGGAATATAAATTAATCAAATTATGATAAATAATACTAAATAATTCAGAAAGGTATTGTCAGCATTTAGTAAATATTAAGAAACACAATAATATTATGCTTTTTAAGCTTTGGGGGGCAAGTACCTATTTGTGATAGGTATAAAAAACTGTTAATTTTAATTGTATGAATGTTATTGTTTATTATTCTAACAAACAAATAAGTACATTTAAGTAAGAATGAATGAGTAAAATAATTCACTTGAATTTCAGATTGTAAAAGCTTATTTTCAGTATTTGTATTGACTTATCAAAGCTTAGTGAATAGATACAAAAAACTTAGTCATGAATAATTAAATATATCATCCTTTCTTGTAACTAGGCGGACTTAGAGAGGAGAGAATAAAACTACTCAAAACTTTGTATCAACAGTTCCTTAACACTAAGTATCACCTAAGATTGGTCCAGCAGAGGAAATGCTTGACATTCCGAAACTAGTGTCTGCCATGGAATAACTTATAAGTAGTATTATACCTACTAACGTACAAGGGAATGCGCGATAAAAAAAATATTTGTGAAATGTACTTTTCTTTTTTGTGACAATTTTCTGACATGAATTCTGTTTCAAAGCGCGCACTCCCACGATAAGAAGTCGTTGGTTTCTACCGTGTCAGCCTTAGGTTGTACTTAGTGCAAGAAGACTGTTAAACGGTCATTTGCAAGTTTAATTCTAATTGTTCTAATAATTATTATATTAGCTGTACTTATAACCGCCAGTGAACACAAAGTGTTTTGATTATGGATGACAAATAAAGCTTTTGTTTTGTTAGAATTGTGTTTTATTTTATAAAAACATATATTGGCTATTTTTTTTATTTTCTGGCCTTAATTTTTTTCTTAGACTGGAGGACGCAAGTAAAATTTAAGAGTCCAAATAAAAATTGATAGGCATTTACTTCATCGGTCTTTATTTTAACTGAAAAATAAGTACAGAAAAGTAAGTGTAATTTTTATTAAATAAATAAACATACTAAAATACATATTATACGAGTACTTAAATAAATTATTTAAATACATATACCTACATAAATATATTTATATTATGGTACTACTGGTTTGCAAGGAGAGATAACAATATATAATAACAACCAAATACCTCTGTATTTGGTTGTTATATACAATTAATATGCTCTTCTGATCTAAGAGGTCTTATTCCAGACATTTTGCAGTCAAAATCGCTCGTAGATATACATTATTTCACGATGGGGATCGTGTAGCCCCAAACTAAGCAGAGCTTGTGTTTTGGGAACCACATGATTGATATACTACATAATATACTTTTTTTTGTAAATACATACATATCATACATAGAAAACACCATATACATAATGTACTTAAATTAAGTATGTAGGTAGGGTGCATGGGGTTCAAAACTCCATCTTCGGAACCAAAGCCAACCTCACCCACCCGTGGTGCACCCTGCAAACAAACTGGGCTCTGGTGGCTGGCATAACGCAGCCTAACACTGGCTCAGCTACCTACATCCCCAGGCAGCCGACGTTTTGGTCCACTTCATTATCTAACGTGAAGCTAAGCGTAGACCTCTTAAGAGAGACTATACTAAAACAATAAAATTTTATAAAAAGAACAACAGCAACACGCCCATCTGGGAAGGCTCTTTGATTGATTTTTGACCTAAAACTTTTCTATCTCGAAAACAAATCTGCATTTTTTACGAGACCTCCTTGAATAACTTCTGAATAAAGTTGTATTAGTACTCCAAGAGATGGCGCTATACTTGAATTAGCTTTTTATGTGGGAAAAAAGCGCATTATCTTTTTCCACCTTATTTATTTTAACGATAGTGATTAAAAATATTCAAAAAAACTAAAGTTCATTGCTTATTTCAAGATAAATATTAACTGTGACCAGGATTCTAATCCGTAATGTTTAGGTTGTGGTCGAAGTATTTCCCAACTTACTAAGGTTCATGGGCTGTAAGGGGTTTCATTTCCAAGCCAACCTCACCAGCCCGTGGTGTGCTCTACTTACTAACAAACAGGGCCCTGGTGGCCAGGTGATGGCGGCACAGTGCAGTTTAATACCGGCTTAGCTAAATTCTCAGGCCGCCGATGGATAGTAGCTTCAACAGTGCGAAAAGCCAACCCGTATGCCGAGCGTGGGGATTATGCACATATCATCATTCTTATATCAGAGAAGCCAATGCCCAGCAGAGGACTAAATAGGCTGCTGTGGTCATCTCTACAACAAAATTATTCCACTGATAGAATTCGTACGAAGAAATCTGAACCGAAAATCTAGGCCCCAGCTAGACCTTTAGACCTAGCCCTCGTGTGTTTGACCACCAATTACTGGTCACATTTACCTGTGGTACATTAATTCCCATGGATCAATAAAAAGTAATAATTTAGCACGGCACGTTAGGGCATGCCTCGATGTAGGCAGAGCGATTTATGGGCCATTTACATAGAGAGAGTTTATTTACATACTCGAAGATATGTTCATCGTAAACATTAAAAAACTTTCCTTGTATAAACGCAATAAAACGTGCAAGAAACTAAAAAAAAAGAGAAAAAGAATGGATTCCATTGTAAGAGGCTGATGGCAGCCTTTTACCATGGAATCCTATAATAAAGCGTAACCGCTGAAGCTTCGTTTTCCCTTGAAAAAGTGTCAAAGTTTTTCAAGTAATAGTGTTTTTAGGGGAAAACAGTAACGGTATTATAGGAACCGGCTGTTGGTAAAAGTCCACTGCAGGTAAGAAAAAGCGAAAAAAAAGAGCTACTACTTAGATGGGTGACCGTTTAGTGGCATTTAGATCGGAGTGCTTTCGTGACTAAGGAACGTTGATGCTGATGAAGAAGTTTCTATTTGATTGAAGATGTTAGTCCCAGCACTTTAAGTCGTTAAGCCATGTCGGAAGCCGGCAGGCAGCTTTAATGCTGAAACGAAATTGGCCATTAGCTCATACTAAGAAGTTGAAACGCTCCGCTTGCCACAATGCTTTTTGAACGTTATAAGGAATTGCGAGCATTTTAAAAGGGTTGAACGACCAGCAACCTGCGTTTCACTGCATTGCCGTATACCCGTGGGATTTCATTAGAAATCCATTAAACTACGTTAATTAATGTGACGAAACCCTCAGCTTAGTTAGCTTCACATACATTGACCTTGCCCTTCCTATGGGCAAGGCCTACTAGGCTGAGAGTATGGTAAACCTTTACCAAATAGGCAGGCCATCTCAGGCTCCATCTAAACTCATCATCTCGATCAGTGACTTAAAATTACTTTTACACTTTATCTTGTATAAATCATCTAGATCAGATGCAAATAAATGTATAGTGGAGTAGAAAAACGATCGTGGCGTGTCTAACATTACAGCTCATCTCAAGACTACGAACCGTCACTATTTATTATATTATTAAGCAAGAAGACAAAACAGAGTTGGCCACTTGCTCATACCAAGAAGAAGACAAAACTCAGAGTTGACCACTTGCTCATACAAACAAGGAGACAAAACTGTATGGTTGCCACGCTATATTTAGGTTCCTGTGATATTTGATTTTTAATCAACACTTTTAGAAACGAAGAAGCTAAAAAGGAATTCACTGCAAAATCGACGTTGGTCATAAATTGTTGGCCATTTTGATACACCACTTGCCCAGTGGCCATTAACAGGATTCACTCTATTGTAAAAAAACTTAGCAATCTACTCTTACTAATTACTTGGCTGAGGGACCACTTGATCGTTGCCATTAAATTTCTTATTTTTATCTAAATAAAAAAACTACAATAAGTGCGATTAATCTTTAGAAATTATGCGTTTTGTAAAGAGGTCATAAAAATTCAAAGCTTTTGTGCATTTCAAATTTTACGTAAAGCAGTTAAGTTACCAGAAAATAGGTCACACCGCTTATAATTAGTGTTATTCAGAACTGAGCATGGCTTAGTCAGTACTTTACTTTGGCACTTACAGTAGGCATGAAGTTTTTAGATTTTAGTTTTTTTGTAAATTTCAGAAATTTCATCTTTTTCAGGTTAGTAAGTAATTATCTAGAAGTAAGTACTTTTAGAAAAAGCGATATGGTGACATTACGGTATGAAAATAATTCTAAGTCTTATAGAACAATAACACGTTTTTTTGTAATTGATGTAGTGATGAGAAAAGAAAAGGAATTTTATGAATGAAATGAATAGTACGTAAGTTATGCACCTGTCTGAATTAAATAGCTTTTAAAAGAATATATTGTAAACATTTTTACACCTAAACTTGTCATAGTCAATAAATCTGTTTTATTTTTAAATGGCCGCTTGTCCAATTCAGACAAAACAAAAAGTATCATTAGCCCACAAAGTCTAAAAGCTCTATTCATGCAGTCACAGACGTCATCAAAGCTACTCTCCTATATTACCTATTCCCTCTCTTACAATGTCCAATTTTGCATGCAACAAAAACGAAGGTTCTATAAATTTTGTATAGGTTGAAGCATACGGCGGGAAAGGAAAACAATCTTTATTGGCTTGAAATCGGTCTGAAACAAGACAGTCTGACGCCGTTCGTTCAGCCAGGTCCGTGTCTTTTGCAAACAGTTTTCAACGGAATATCAGTTTTGTGACAGTGGAATTAGAATTAATTTTGCAAATAAGAAACGTATTACAAGCCGAAAAATTGCGAATCATGACGTTTTTTATCCAATAATTATTATGAGCTATATTTCTAAAGTATAAGTTTCAATATCGCTCGTAGTATTGTCGGTTTTACAGTGATACTTCTGTACGTTACTACTAGTATTTCTGTGGTTCTGCCAGCACATGATATGGCTGTATCGACCGGCCGGTAGCGACGCGCGCACTCTTTTAAAACAATGTCATGCCAATGGTACGAAATTCAAAAAATAAAACCATTCCAATTCTAAAAGACGTAATTTAAAAAGTTGACAAATTAAAAAATCGAATGCATTTTTTTAGTTTTCATTATTTTTTAAATAAATTTATTTGTTATACAATGCGGTTTTAAATATAGTTGTTTCAAGTATTCTTTTTTTTTGAAAAATCAAACATTAGTTTCACTAGTATAGTAGGCTGAAATAGGCTTTTAGGTTGCCAATAACAGCAATACTAGACGGCCTGCGCCCAGTAGCAGCCGCGTCGGGCGTTCGTGTCGACGTCTACGTAGACGTCGATATTACCTTATAGATCACAAATACGCTTATTATTATAAAAAAACATGGTCTAGTTTGATATAAACGTTGTGTTACTTTGGAATTCTTGATGTTTTTCCGTTTCAAGTGTTTTGGTGTTCGTATTTTGTAAAGAATTGGCTGTGAAACTCCAAGTTTTATATAAGGCTGGCTTCCTACTATCTGGATAACTATTTTTGGATTGCACCACACGTTTTCTCACCACATCGGATTTTTATTTGAGTTTGAGCTGATATTTTATTGATTGTGCTCTCTGTTTGTATTGCAAACATACATAGATTTAACCTCATCACTGCATTATGTCAAAGCTTGCTTGTTTTCATGTTATGGGTTAGATATTATTAATTTCTTTGTCAACTTAACCATTCCTTTCAGTACATAGGGAAAAATACAATTTATTCATTTTAAAATATTTTTGTAAAGTTTTTTTAATTAGATGCATTTATTGCATTTCATGTACTCATGCCTACTAAATGTCATTATTCATTTATTTTTATATCATCCGCATTTTTCATTCGTGATTGTAGAACGTTTTCTTTTTCGTTGAGGTTAGGTTATGTAATAGTATTGTATCAAAGAAAAGACCTAAGTTCCTTCTTTTCTCAAAAATAGAAACTATAAATAATTTAATAAAATTTAAAGGAACATTTTGGTCCAACATACAAAAAAGGAAAAAAAACATGATGACAGAAGTTGACAGTTTGGGTTGTAAATTGTTGGTATTGTCAAGGTTTTAAAGAAATTATGTTAGAATATTTTTAAAAATCTAGTTATATAATATCTAGTTATACCTGAATATTATTTTTCGCACTCTGAATTATGGGTATCAGAAGCGAGCTATCACAAATACAGTAACAAACTAGGCTCGACAATTAGAGCTCTATTTACTCTTAAGAAAGTGGCTGTAGTTACAGAAAAAAACATTTTTTTTTAAAGATTTGCTGATTAATAATTTTAAAAGTTAGCTGCCTTGTTTGGGATCAGTTTCAGATCAGACCTTGTTGACGATGTGAGATGTCCTGTATATTTACTTATTAATTGTATCTGTTTTAATTCATTTATTTAAATTAGTTTTGTAGTAGTATTAGTTTAGTTTAAATATTCCGTTTAGTTAGTAGAGTAATGACGGGAGATAAAAACCAATTTTAAGTCTCATAATGTCATGATGATATCAGCAAAGAATTAAGACCCCTCAACTACTTTCCCATGGTTCCCTTTAGTTAGAGGTTGGTGATGTGGTTCCCGACTAAGATTATTTAAAAGATTACCAGAGTATTTGTTCAGTATTTCAGTTACCCAATGAAATTATTATTACCGGACCTATTTTTACAAACTTTGACATGTAACGAAATTCGATCAACGTCAATTGCCAAACTATCAAGGATTGTAAAAACCAAGGAATTACTATGAGTACTACCTAACGTAAAAGACAATGCATGAAAAATCCGTGCATAATGTATTTGAAAGGGGTTGTGTCTCGTTTCTTCTTTAATGTTACACAAAAGAAGTGACACAATCTCTTTTTTGGTATTTTTGTGGGAAAAAATCAGACACCGACTTTTGTGACTTCCCTATAAAATCTTCTTAGTAATAAAACAGGTCTGGTTCTGATCAGTTCAGTGTGCAATGAGATACTGAATAGACCCTCAGGATAGGCAGCAGTACCCCAATTGTTTAATTCCCCAACCCATTAGCCAACATATTGGTAATAACCTACCAAAAGGCCTGCCCTTTGAAACCATTGAAACTAATGGTATAAAATTCATTGTAAATGTGATACTTGGTTACATTAAAGTTCTGACATTTTAACCTATCAGGTGAACAACATCTTTCCATTAAAGAATTGGAGCATAGATGCAGTGGCTTAATCCACATCCACCACATCCACATCAGCCTATATCAGTCCACTGCTGGACATAGGCCTCCCCTAATAAAGGGGGATATACCCATAATCCCCACGCTGGGCATGCGGGTTGGGGTTCGCAGGGCACAGCTTCTCGCCCACCGACGCTGCTGCCCGTCAGTGGCCAGGGGATTTAGTGGCTTAATAATCCACCTCAACTAATCGCAGTATAAATAGAAAAATAATTCTGGACATTATCACATGGGATCATCTAGCTCCAAAGTAAGTAGAGCTATGTTATAAGAACCACAATGATTGAATACCAACTATTTAAAAAAATGATAATAATGCTTATGAACGAACTATCAATGTAAAATTAGGAAGTTGTGAGCAAGGTGATGCCAACAGTGAAATTCTTAAATGGTGGTCATTAATGTCGAAATAGTATAGAGAATAGAGTCACAATCTCCAAGTAAAAACTGTCAAAAAACGTCCGAGCATCGTCGAATTAAATAACTAAACCTCAATTTAAGTTCACAATGCCACATTTATTATACTAATTAGGACGTTATATCGCTTGAATAGTGTTTATGTCCGTGCAATAGGCAGCGTGCGCCGCGTTTTAGTGCAGACATTTTTACACGTTCGTGGTTCTTGAGTACCTATATCTGAATAATGACCGCTGAATAATTTGATGATTTTCACATAGAAAAATTTATTCTATGGAGAAAATATAAAACTTCTTCAGAAATTGTTCTTCAGAAATTCATAATGTCATGTCAATTTTCACTTCACTTCTTGATTGTGGCTATTGTGTCAAGTCATATCAATATGCTGACACTAATTGCGTAACCAAAGCACAATAATATAATCATATTTCAGTGTTTCCGGTAACGTCAATGGCTGTCAAAATCACAAGAGCGTGCAAGACACGAACGTGTCTATAGATAACTTTAAGGTCACTTGGAATCAGTGTCGATAAAATTTCCGATTAAGTTAAAGGGTGGGCAAGCCAAACATACAGAATAGAAGTAAAAGTTTCTGACTGACGCTGTTTTGATTTGTATAAAAAATATCTTATTTTTATTCCTTTTATTCCTTCTTCATATGACCTAGTGGTCAACTCTAGTGTTTGAGTTTTTAGGCCGCCCGAAGAGGGCCAACATCATGCCTTCCCGAGGCACGAAGTGTTCAAATTCAAAAGTTCAACGATAAAAATCCCATGAACGAAAGAATTTTCCATATATTTCGTTGTTCTGGGAAACTTTTGCAAAATTTTTTTTTGGTGAAGATTTGGTCTAATATGGAGCACGCTTGCCCAGAAGGAACCGATTCACTCTGGATTTGAGGACTCCCAGATTGTACTGATCGGAGGAAACAGACGCCGGAAGCAAGTTTCACTCCTTACTAGTACCTGTGCAAGTACTAACAATAAATGTAGAAGCGAATCGTTTGGTACGACAAGGTGGGATGTCGACCAGGTATGGGTACCACCCATACCTGGTCGACATCAGCAGGCGTACTGCAAAGTACCAACTTTGCAGTACGCCTGCTTGTCTAGTGATAAAAGGGGGAAGGTGGGATCAGGTCGTGAACATCTTGGGCACTTTCACCAAAGTGGAACTTGTAGAAAACCAATAGTCTGGAAAATCGACGCCGGTGTTCGAGGCTCTGTTATTATAGTTCCATGATAATAACACAGTATAGATTGCATCATACATCATTGTCAACGTCAATATTTTTGCTGGAAAATTCTAGCCCTAGGACAACCTATCTGTTACAAACGTTTGCATTGGGTTTTTCGAGGGTGCTACTTAAAATAATGGGGTCAATAGTCGAGTTTGTTGTATTGGTGGCTATGCTTTGGCTATTGGTAACTAAGTACACGGGTTCTCTTTAGTAGATATACTAGTTTGTGTTCGTGGCTTCGCTCGCAGTGATACTGTAATAAAAGTATGTATAGCCTATCCGTACTATTACTAACACTTCCTCATAAACCTCAGATAGCTAAAATGACGTTAAAATACTCACTTTATTTTATTTACATTTCAATGATAGGCTTACTACAAATGTCATTTTATAACGCTCCATAAGCGTTATAAAATGACATTTGGTTATGAATACCTAATGGGGGTTAGTGTTTCCGAGTGTATGGTCATAAATTATGTATATTCTAAGTTTCATCCAAATCGATTCAGCTGTTACGGGCTTAGTAAAGTAGAGTTCTTTGTGGAGGGCTCGTCCGGGGAGCCTTGTCTATTTCTGCCGTGAAGCAGCTGTGCTGTGAAACCCAAAGGTTTGAAGGGTGTGAGAGCCGGTGAAATTACAGGCACAAGAGGTTTCTTATTTTATTCCTCAAGCAAATTGATGGACACAGGGCGTTGCATCGTAGAGCACGTTGCATATTAAAATCATTTTGAGAAGTAGTCTATGCTTAAGTAATGCAACTAGATTTAAATTCTTTTTTTTTTTATATGGTTCATATGATAGAATTTTCGATATCAGGTACCAAGCAAGAGGCAAGCATAATTGTTATTTTTATGCATCTATGGAATCGTTGATAATTGTTTAAATTTTGGGTCAAAATAAAAAGTAGCCAGGTCCCTGTATATTAATCTAAAAATATTATGATATGTTTTTGTTTAAAAATATTGATAACTTTTAAAGATTTTAATTGGACGGCCTGACTTACAGATATAAGAAGAATTTATCTAATCAAAACAAGTGCCTATTAAGTACCTATTTACAATCATAATAAATATTGTTTTTTGAGTCAAACCGATTACAAGAAGTCATAGGTCTTTTAAAGGTTCTCCTCAACTATGCCAACTAATGTGTTCCTATTTTATCATCATCATCAGCTTATAGCAGTCCATTGCTGGATATAGTAGTTACTCTCGGTATATAGTAGTATAGGTATCTCGGCGCATCCAGCTTCTATCAGTAGGTCCTTATCCTACTAACTAAACCAGAAATCACTAAATGTCTAATAAATATATTTTATTATGGACTTAAGATCAATGTTGGAAACACTCATTACTGCACAATGCAAGAAAAAAGAAATTTCAGTATACAATTCTTCTAATTTAAATTATTGTTCTTGTGTTGTTTCATTACTTATACAATATCATGATCTAAGCACTAAGCCGAAATTAAAGTTGAAGTTTAAAGTGTATAAACTGGAACCATGCGAGCTACAAGGCACGTCCAGTTATACGGTCTTTAAATTCTGTAAATCATCATAATCATCATCAACAACCTATAAAAATACACTGGTGAACATAGGTCTCAGGTCTCCCCCAAGGATTTCCACTAAGAACTGTCTTAAGCTCTCTTCATCCAACTAATAACTGCAATTTTGACGATGTCGTTGGTCAATCTAGTGAGGGGTCTCCTTTCACTTTCTCTTTTAGATCGTGATCGAGAACCCCTATTCCCCTACCAGTAAATTATACGGAAAAAAAATTACGGCGTCATCATGTTTCTGGACATGGCTCTCATCTCATCTCAAACACTCACGTATTCTGTAAAATTTCCTTACAATCAAGTAACTTTTACTTAACTATATTCTAGGGACACTAATTTCCCCGCACAATGCATTTATGCCCTATGCGGCGTTTTGAAATAGATGCCCTAAATTCCATAAGCTAATTCCATCTGAATCGATATCTAGCTGGATTCTTGCCCAGACTGTCTGGCGACTATTCTAGACTTGGGTCTGGATTTATATGAATGTCTATTACCTAGGTACAAACAAGCTAGCGGTAATGCAATAACCAATAATGTTATTCTGTAAATAACATAGTCTGGGTGTTTTATATATATGTATGTTTGACAGTCTCAATACCCATAGTATAGGCTCTGCTTATTTTTGAATCATTAACCTGTATAAATTATCACGTATAAATTATTATTTTTTAAAACGAAAACAGTATTAACATTATTATAGTAGTTTATTGGTTTTGTTACCATAAACCAGTCCATTTATTTCAATTACAGTTTATTTTTATTAATATCGTTTATACTATGAAGCGAATGTGATGTCTATTAATAGTTATCCAGAGTCGGTACTGAATGAAGTTGGTAATAAATCATTATCATACTCATCTCACTACTTTTCACTACCCTATTGCACCTAAATAACCCAATAAACTCTCCCACAGCAATAAAAAAACAAAAATGTGAATAAACCTAAACAAAACAAAGACGCGAACAAAAATTAATCAAACAACCAGCACTGCCGAACTGAATGAAATGATCCAGCCAAGCTGAAATTAGCGATATGGTCGCTTCTAACGCGTTCTCGCCAAAATGGCTGACGAAGAAGTTATCCCTCCTACCTTTGCGGAGAAACTCCTCTTCTACACGACTGCCTCTTTCGTACTCTGTGCCATCTTCAGCCTTTTTGCCTTCCTCTTCTTAGTGCCCTTCGTTATTGAACCTGCGTTCACTACGATCTTTATGCAGTTTGACATAGTACCAGCTTTATGCGTCACTACTCAAGTGAAACACCTTGTTGGAGCAAGCAACTGCAGTTGGGCATCTTGCCGTGAAGGTTGCACGAAGGATCTTTTTGAATGCACCCAAATCCGAGTCAACTACAAGCTTGGCAACTCCAGCAATATCACTGATACTGAGGTGGAGGAACTGGTCAGAGTCGAACGAGCCTTGCGCAAGGATTACGACTACTACGAGGATAAGCCAGATAAATCCTACCCAGACATGGTTGAGGAAGAGCTCCCCGAAGCGTTGCCTACTGGCCTCCAAGGCAACGACTCAGAATGGTACTTCACCGGTGCACGCCTGTTTCCAAACGTAAAAGGCTGTGGATACCCGCCCATTTTGAATTGCACCATCTTCCACGGCAAATACAAGCCGATCGGGAACAACTATACTTGCTACTATAGCCGGGTGGATCCTGGTCTAGTTATAACAGAGTTAGATATGTGGCAGAACACACTGAACTTAGTATACGCTATGGCTATCCCGATTCCATCGTTTATAATATCGGTGATCTACTTAACCTTTGCGTATTTTAAGATATACAATCAGGAAGAAGAGTCAGAGCAGGCTCCGTTGAAGGGCGATGCTGAGGCAATGGCAACAGGTGATGATGAAAAGCCGACGACTCCAGGGTCGGACACGTTCAGGGAAGACCTGGCGTGCTTCGGTCATCAGTTAAAGATGCAGCTGGCCAATGAGAAGCCGAAAGAGGAGTTCGAGTCCAATAGTCCAGCTATCTCCAATTCTGCTTCTCTGTCTGGGTGAGTTGATTTTTTGTTCCAGTCAAAATTTGACGATTCTGTAATTCAACTATTAGTTCACAAGATATTCAAAGTTTTCTAAATTTATTCACATATCAACAAGTCCTGATTAACGAAAATTATAGCTGTTTTCACAAAAAGAAATGTAATTTCCATAAACAAGTAGATCAAATTATATAATATAGGATATAATATAGGACATCAAAAATCAACATTCCACACAACGTAGCTGCTATTTTTGTTAATGATGGTCTGCTGGTTATAGCTATGATGATTTACAGATATAATCTGGCCAAAATTAATAAATAACTAATCATTATAAAATATGTGAAACTACAATTATTTCGACAGGACCAAGTCATCCTTCGTGAACGCCTAACATGAATGAAAAATAACATCAATTTGCAAATGAGGTATGTCCAATGAAGCTAAGCTTTATTACCTTACACCTAAAGCCCAAATTAAGTCACGCTCTAATAAAACTTGCACAATTTTTCATATTCAGCATTTCAGTGCTTGCAATCCAATGGTCCATGCATTTTAAGAAAACTAGCCATACATGTCCATCAAACGACATTTAATATATTTTTGAGTAGGTATAGGTAGTTAGTGGATGAAGTATACGAGTAAATATAAGATAGTACAAGTAGTTATACGATATATTTGATGATTGCTAACAGACGCAATTCAAAGCATAGCATAGCAAGCATAGGGTTCAGTATTATCAAATAATCTAGATAATATGTCTTAATAATACCTAGATTAACTTAAAGTCCCGTTTTTCTCGTGGATAGTAACCATTATTAATAAACTTCTTTATCGATGGTAGGTAACTAAAAAAGTTCATAATGCCACTGGTATTTATTTTTGTCTCGTCTCACTGTCTTATAGAGCATCAAACTATCAAACATCTTTGACGATTGTTGAATTTCTTTGTGCCGGGTTTAATTTATTAATTGCTTATTCAAGTCGAATTTTTAAGGATATTATTAGATACCTAAACTTTCACTTTTTTCTATATGAATGAAACTATCCACGCAGAGTTTTTCAGTAAAAAATGATGAATTTAGCATTTTATTAAATTTATTTGATTAAAGTCAGATTGGACAAAGAAAGATTAGCGCACATACCACATATACTTGCAACATAACTATTTCGCAAAATAAGGCTTATGAACAACTTGATAATAATAGGTTTCACTATGCTCACCTTATTACTGCAAAGACGCGTCCACGACGCATGCACGTCCCGTCCACGTCCCGTCTCTTGCACCTACTTTGCGAATACGCTTTACAACTTATGAAAATACATTGTTCGTGCTCTAGTCCTATTGATTAGCTTACGCGTATGCAAAACGGTATTTTCATTAATATTGTATCCAAATTTATAGCCTTTGCTTGTCTTGCATATATACACATTCTTTTTTTCATAGTATTATTGTAGTACCTATCCAAAAAAGACAATGTGATAAAATGTATTCTAAAGACACCATGATAAGAATACATTTTTAATGTTGAATTGTATATTTTGCATTCAATACATTTTAAATTTTACTAAACTTATCAATGGTTTTAAAGTCAACTCCATAAGTATTAGGTATTTTTACCCAGCTCATAAGTGGGTTTTTACTCAGCATATAATATTCCACGTAAGTGAAATCGCGTAGCTAAATAATTAATTAACTGGTCCATTTGGCAGCCTCCCAACTCTACTTAGGGTAAGAACAGCTTCAGTTTTGAAAATCTCTTCAGAAATGCTATCTATTCAACAAAAGACGATCGTAATATTGTATTCACTTGTTGATATATTCATTACATTATGGGATAGGATAGTGTATTTTATTTAAATTGTTAGTTATCTCTGAAATTAAAATACTCTAGTCAGTGCAAAATATTATGGAATGGAAATATGTACTGACATACAAGAGAATGCGCGCTATGAAAAAAAATCAGTAGCAACATTTTCTTCATAGAAATACCCTAAAAGGTGTTGTATCTCGTTTCCACTTTTATGTAACACTAAAGAAAAAACGAGACAACACGTTTTTGGGAGAATAATTAGGCACAAGTTTTTGTTAAAAGTGCTGTATTAAACACTCCTTGGAGAAAAACATCGTAAGAGTTCGTTATTTTTTTTACACCGGATGTGGTTAGTTCACTTTTTTACATATATTATATATGCCAAGGTGCCAGTTTATCTGCACCACAAATCTGCACAAACTCTAAGAGCTAGTCGAGTTAAGGCGATTAAGAGATAGTCCAGATGTGGCGATTTAGATGGCGATACTAGAGCTTCATACATTGCATCCACAATCCACATACATTCATGGATCACCCGATCTGGACCAGCTCCAACCAATTTATATGAATTAAATCACGGAATCTGGATAACTGACGATTGATAAATTGGACCTTTATAATTGTAGAAAGTACTAGGGTATTTGATACGGTGACAACTGCAACGGCTATAGGCTCATGTCAAATAGGCCGTGGCCGTGGCCTTACGGCTACGGATGCTAAGTCACCACCGGTAAACTATTTTGCCAAATTTCATCCGACGCAACAAAAACCTTCCCATCAGAAATACACCACGTGGTTAACAATACAATCTTAGCTTAATTCGAATACAAGCCTTAGTTTAAATAAGTAAATTTTATATCCGTTTCCTTTTCAGATGACAGGAGACCTGAAATGGGATTGGCTACAAGGTGCATCACGAAATGGTGAACACGAAAAAATAAACAATTTCTTAAAATTGTGCTCGGTATTGTGATTTTGAATCCACGCTTCAAGAAGCTATTCATCTCTTTCAAGCGTAAAGAGTAAAGTGAGAAGTAGGATAGTCAGCGAGACCGCGACCGGTCGCGAAAAATGGCGAAAGAATTTTTTAATCAAGCGTTGTGAAATTAAAAAGAAAAAGTGCTTCATTTTGTGACAATATTTTTGAATAAAAGCTATATAAACATTTTGGATCTAGATCTTAATTTTGCAACTATTCAGTGAATGCAAATTTTATGAAAACTCGAGATGTTAAGTTCTTAACTAAAAATGTGTTGCTCAATCAAGAGTCCACTAAAATTAGTTGAAAATACTGTCACAAAATTTATATTTAATAAATTAGATGTAAAAGATTTTATCTTCTATAGAATTAAATGCTAAAATATAAGATTTTATTATGCTCGTATGCTAATGGTGTCAAATGCACGCGTGCTACTTAATAAAAAAATCTAAAATGGCATTATTTCTTATAATAGGTAAGTACATACTAAACTATATAAAAATATTTGAAAAATGTTACTGATTATACAATAAACTAAAAAATTATCTGTTGTTGATTTATGAATAAATTATATTGGAAAAACATTATTAAACTTAAAGTGTGGATATATATTAAAGTAAACTATCATGATACATGTACGAAGATAATAGAAACAATAGGTAAAATAATAAAAAAATATTTATCCTAAAGAAATATTTAATATATTCATTCAATAGTAAAATTACTTATTTTATTTTAATTCGTAAGGAATTTCATTGCGAGATAATTTTACGAGTATATCATCAAATTAGATATTAATTAGGTATTATTAGTGCCTTTAGCTTATTTAGAAATGGGTATGTACTAACAAAGGAAGTGGATTTTTAGTAGCTACACGTCACATAATTGGCACGATTGATGACAAACAAATTAGTTACAATTAGGCTAATTTTACGGGTTTAAAAATAGCATGAAGGATGGTAAAGGTCGCTATTATTTAAAAACATGTTAAACTGTCACTCATGAACATCAAGTTTCTATAAATCTGTCTGTATAACAAACGACAGTAAAACAAGGTATAAATTTAATGAAAAGCTTTAATAATCGTAGGAATTGCTTTATCAAAACGGACGTTCCGAAATTTGTTTTGTTTGTTACTTTAATAAAATACATTAATATACATAATAAAATTCTCTAAATCAGAGGTTCTTACCTCGATTGAAACTATAGGTATTATAAATTTTTCATTGGCAAACCATAAGGATTCCACAAAGAGCAGGAGATTTTTCAATTTGGCTATTTGTTTGTAGAAGATATATTGTATTAAATTGTTGTTATAGATAATATAGCCTTATTATTATTGTTTATATTATTCTGGCCTTAGTATATTTGTTTATTATTTCATAAGTTTATTAGTTTATATATTTTGTGACGTAAAACCTGTGAAATAAAAAACAAATATACTAAAGCTTTAATAACATAAACAATAATAATAAGGTTAAATTGTCTATAAAATTCCAAGTTATACTTATTATGTTATACGTTTTTTTATGTGATCGTATAGATAAAATATAAAATGAACAAACCGTAAGTAGATATTCAAATATGACTCAATACAATGGTTGCATAGAATATTGACAGACCACTATATGAAGCCATACAATTACAATGCAGTCACTGGAACTTATGAGACACGATAGTGTTTGCAGTCAAACGTCACTAACAAAGAATGAAATAATACACAGAATGTAGTCCTAGGCTGCACTATTATCAAATGATGTTGATTTACATAATCATACTACTGGTCACAGTCCTACGAAATGCATAATTTGACTCCCTATTTGTCAAAATATGATAGTTTACAAGAATGATGAAAATACTTAAATACCTACATAGAATGAAAAACACATTACCATTCTTGTTTCTGCATATCGAAGTAGAAAAATATATGACTTTGAAATCAGCCTCAAAAAACAAGTAATACCTATTCAAAAGCCTGAAGTAGATGACATTGCATACGGTGAATAACATCTTATGAAACGTCTTTTTGTGAAAAACAATACAAAACACATTTTCTTTGGATTATACAATTATAAATCATAAAGTAGGTATCAAAACAAACATTATTATGCAGCAAATTAGAAAAAACCTGACTGGCTAATCGAATAAGACGTATTGCAATTGAACAAAGTCCTTCCCGTACCTTTATATTGGTATCGATTCATCCGTCCTTTGCCTTAGCTATTTAAAAATTGATTGTACACGCTGTCCAAACCAACGTCCGTTACTATTTACCGAAATAGAAGGAGTAATCGATATCATAGCACCAAAATTTTGATTTGTCCTTGAATTTGAGTCCAGAACTTACAATGGTACTGAAAGTTTATAGTTTCAAAGAAAAGTATCAAGTAACACGTAAATTTAATTATTTTCATGGCAGTCTCGTAAGATGGTTTATTACAAACTGAGTATTAACAGTACACTGAAATTATTTTTAAATTTATTGAGTATCAAGTTATTATAAAAAACACCGTATACCATATACCGTACAACCGAAGATTGTTTTTGTGTTTGGGTTGAATATTAACATTGTTCAATAATTTTTGATAATCCCTCCGAATACATTTTTATTTTTTGCAATTATCATATTTGCAGGTTTTTAGAAACCCATTAAAATAAATAAATAATAAAATATACTATTATTTTAAGCCTATCCTAAAAGAGGACTGCCTCTTTTAGGAAAGGATTCCAGACTCTATAAAAATGTACTTAGTCAAGTGTAGATCCGCGTTCCGTCATACAAGCAACCAAAATAATAATAATAACAAATAATGAAGGCTTGTGAATAATGCATAATCTAGCTAAGTTTCTTTAAGTATAATAAAAAGGAATATATATCTTAATTTAAGTTCTGTGTATGATGTTAAATAATTTACCTTAATCTGAAATAATATCAGAAAAATAACTTAATTTTTGTCTACTAAACCTAATGGCATTGTAAAATAACATTTTAAATATTTTAAAGTTTATTTATATAATTATTTAGTAATAAATAATGATAATTATTATATGAGTAAAATGTAGATGATGGACATCAAGTGACAAAATAGTCTGATTTTAGTAACAACTACCTATGTTAATTCGAATAAACAACTAAGTTCATACATTAAAATAACATTTTATGTACACGTAGACTGGGAAAAATATAGAACTAATTGCTGATACTACGCACATTAGATAAATTTGAGCTATCTTTTTCTGATAAGAATGTTGAATGATTATTAATTTATTAATGTTAAAATATGAAATTATTAAATATAGAACTAAGATGGAATGAAAAAATCAAACTTAATATTATAATAAAAAAATAATAGCGAATATTGAGGGCAAAAGTTGTAAATGAAAAAAAAAGAAATAATATGAGCTCATTTTTATATTAACGGCTTTATGCAAAGTGAGATTACAAGCAATTTTAATAATATCACTACGTAATTGAATGTCAAATTATTTTAATAGGTATATTTATTTTGTTGTGTTATTATTGGAATATAATAATAGCTTTTGGTTGTGTCTTAGTAGTTTTAGATGTAAATTTAAAAATTCATATTGATTCTAAGTAATTGCAGTGAGGCGTGCTATTATTGTGATTTTCTTAAAATTGTGTAAATTTTCCTTTATTTTACATAATACTTGATTAAAATTTTATTAAAATAGTTCTACTAGTTTACTTGTATATTTTTATCAAACATACATTCTATTGATTAGTAATAAAATGGTTAAGTTTTTTAAAGCACATATTGTCTGTGTATTTTGTCATAGTAAGCTTTAAGTAACATAGTATGTTCTAGTTAAATTTTATTAACAAAAATCATTAGTTTTTCATTAAATGGATGTAAGAATATATGTTTAAAAATATATTATATTATTGGTTCAACCATTAGGTAGGTATAGAAATAAATTAAAGGCAGTCTTATTTATATAAGTTGTTGGGACTGGTCACATGCCTGCGACAATTTTAAAAGTTGAATCTGAATTTGTAGTATCGTTATAATCATCAGCTGGATGGAATCCCTTGTTGGAAATGGGTCTCCCCTGACGAGTGTTATTGCGCCTGGTTCTCGACTTCAAGCAATGACCAGCATGCCTTCGCAGATCGTTACTCCACATGGCCGGAGTGAATATTATTATTTTTCTCTGAATTCAACTTATTTTTAAATCATAATATCAAAGATTTGTTCCTTTTGTTTCTCGAACATACAAATCGAGATGTTGTGTAACTTTGGCACTTTAGATTTTGGCTACTATCCAAACAATTATAAAATTGCATTCATCTATACTGGTACTTCTTGGCTTTGCATAGTCAGCGTCAGTGAATTCATTTAAATTCACAAATATTTTGCATAAAACCTTGGTTATAAAATTTTAATTGGTCGATCAATTTTCTAGTTTTTGTGAAACTAACGCACGACGCACGACGATTGAATTTCATAAAAGTATTATGAAATTCAATCGTCGTGCGTCGTGTAAGTATGGATAAATCAATAATGTAACGAACAATATATTATTAAAATATAATTTTATATGAAGTATATTATCTCATTTAATCATTTTAATAGTTAATATATATTTTTCATATCATATTAAAATTGTCGCGCATTGGCCTGTTCACAAAGTGTTCGCATTTTTTGCTAAAATCCCAAAATGTGCTTGAAGTGTTTCATCGCAAATCGCGTTTCGTTCGTTTGAACTGTTGCCTTATTACCGTTTTGTACATAAATAAAGTTAGTAGTAAATAAACACACTTATTGGCTTCAACTTGCTTGTTTTATTTTTTATTTTTAACAAAAGCAGTTCAAGGTGAGCTGGAATTCGTATGATATCCCGTAAGAGGATGATTTGGACTGGGGTTGGCCACAAATTGTGAGAACCACAGTTAAAAATACGGGTTGCAAATCTTTTATCTTTAATCTTATTATTGAATATTGTATGAGGCACCCCAAAAATAGGTTGAACTAAAAATATCGTATTTAACAAAATCAAGGACAACGTTTAACAAAATCAGTTTGTAGCGTTGAGTAAAATTCTAAAGTAATTTTTCAATCCATTTCTTCAAGGATATACTACGAAAATGTAAAAGTCTTTGAAAAATTATGTAAATTACTTTCTTATTCGATAAAAAACTTATTCTGAGGGGGAAACATACGAAATTAAGTCAGACTTTTATAAAAAGTAACATTATTCTGATATAACCTCCTTCGTTCAATAAATCAAAGAATGAAACCAGAGCCGAGGAGTATGTATACCTATTCTATGTGTAGAACAATTTTATAATTAAAGGCGGAGTATTATATTTTGTTACATAAATGAACTTTTTTTCCTGCATTCAAAATAGTAAACCTGACCATTGAAAAGTGAATAATCTTATCTTAAAAAAGTTAAAGATTTCAATAAAATAATTAGAGGTTTAGAATAATTGAATAAAATAAATAAAACTAGTGAGTTAAATGAAATTGATGTAAAGTACTTTAATTAAAATATTATATAACAAAATAAAATCACTGATCTCTGGTAACCAATCCTGCAGGCCCTTGACCAATTACCGGTGACAAACCAGCCACTGCAACCGCTTTTAGAGGTCTAAAAATAAAAATAAATGAATATTAAAAAACAAGATTGTTTAAAATAAAATTGAATTTAAAGTTATCGACAGTGCCATCTATACCAAGAAAACAAATACTTATGGGACCCATAACGTGCTTACAGCACCCTCTCTGATTTTAGTCTCGAACTACATTTGCTGGCACCCTTCTTAAAACACTTTAGCTAGGTACCATAGCGATATAGTTCTATACTTTTCTACTAGGTGTCTCTTCAAAATATTAACTACATATTTGTCCGGAAAATACTTTACAGATGGCGTTAATCCCAATACTTACTTGAAACCAAGCTCCTCCAGTGGAACTCCTAGTTTAGCAAGTTTGGCTTCGTATGTAGCGAGGAGGTCGTCATGAGCTTTTCGTAGACGGGCAGCTTCGTAGCGCAGGTCTTCAACTTGGGTGTTTTTCATCCTCAAAAGATCCTATTTCAATTGAAATTGTTATTTATTTTTTCAAACATAGGTGCCTATGTATTCGACGAGAGATTTTTAAAAGGTTAGTTCTAGTTATCTACTAACTGTTCTGTCGTTACTGTTTAAAGTAAGGTACCGAATCAATTTATCTTCACGCACCTTAATTTGCTAATCAAAATAGGTACATAATGATCAGACTGTAAACTTCTTCATTGATGTGTACGCAAATAAAATTTATTTAAATTTCATTTCAAAGTGATTTATGTGAAAGTGAGCAATATCCAGTGGATGTCTTCATCGAAGGGAGAGACCCGACTACGACTTTTAAAAACGACTACTTAGTGATAGGTTCTCAACACCAATACAACACTGCATTAACTACCAACTTGGTCAAGCGTGGTAAACACCACGCAATAGCATAGCTAGCTTAATAATAGCATAATAATAGCTGCATAACTGAGTTGGGTTTGCCATGTTTATGGCATACCCAACTCAGCTATGCATTGTAGTAGATTGGGCTGAAAAAGAAGAAATAAGTATTAAGACCTACATGCATCTCTCTCGGGCCCAAATCTCGTCCTTGTATATTGGTCAGCTTAGCTTCCAAGAGTGCCGTCTTCAGTGACGCCCTCTGCTGCACCTCCAGAACAGCTCTACTAAAGCGAGTCTTCAACTCGTCTCTCTCCACCTCTATCCTGTCGAACCTCACTTGGAGCACCTCGTACTCCCATTTGAGGACTTCGAACTGCTTCTCGAGAGAAGCCAGTTGTTTGGTTTTGGCCTGCAATTTTTCATCTTGTATTATTCTTGTTGGGAAACTTACAGCTACGTATCAGTTGTTGTAGGAGAGTGTTACTTGCCTCCGACTAGGCCTCAAAATTGGTTCCTATCCTATCCACTAGATTTATTCACTTTCCATTCCTATACATTAGATTTACGAACGAAGAAATATCTGATATTATATTTATCATACGTATCATCATAATTTACTTTTTATAGTAAGAACATATTAGTATGTAGTTATTTGGGTGTAGTCTATTAACTAATAAATTTAATTTGAACTAGGCACATCGCCTCAACCGCACGCCACCAATCCCGTTTATTTTGGATGTTTCTCTCCATCCAAAGTTTAGTTTGAAAGAGATCCCTTTATGCGATAAGTCACCAAATTGAACCATTATTTTTATTGCCGTTTTGTTTCGTTTCTTTGTGTACAATAAAAATAAGTCTATCTAAAAATGTTAGAGCCTTTCCAGATGAGCGATTTGCTCGCGCGATTGACGTGCGTATCTGATCAGGTTTGCTGAATGTCACGTGGAATGTGAAGTGCGTGCACATACCACGTGACATTCAGCAAGCTAGGTTCTTCCCAGATAGGCGATCTGCTCGCGCGATAGACAAGCCTATTCAATCAGGCTTGCTGAATGTCACGTGGAATGTGAAGTGCGTGCTCATACTACATGACATTTAGCAAGCCTCATTGTCTAATCAGGCACGTGTTGAGCGCGTAGATACGCATGTAAAACTCGCGCTCAACACACGCGAGCGAATTTCCTATCTGGGAAGCCTCTCAATCGCGTGAGCAAAACGCCCATCTGGGAAGGTTCTTATTGCAGAAATCTGCAATAAGAGCTTTCTAAGAGAAATGAGTGACGAACAATTAGTGTGTTGTCTATTTAGTTAGCGTCTTGCTGCATAGGTGGGGCTCTGATGGTTTTCATATAACTTAATCACAAAATGATATTTAAGTGACCGGTCACCTGGGAAGAAGTCGTAATGATGTTTGTTTTGGATACTCACAGCAAGAGCAGCCTTGTCCCTATCGTAGTTGGACATTTGCCTCTTCAGTTCCTTATTGTCGATGATTGCTGCTTCTAGCGGCTCACGAAGACTCTTGGATTCAGCCACTGCGTCTTTAGCAACCTTCTCTGCTCGCTCCTTGACCTTCTGCATGTCTTCCATTTGTTGCTTCAAGCTGCTAATGAGTCCTAAAACATTCAAATGTAATTGGTAACAATACTTATAATAGACACTCGAAAAGTTTCTATTTAAATAAACCACAATTCTTATTAAAAGGTATTTACTATCTACATACCTGCAATTTCAGTGAACTTGTGTTGGCATGTTTTATTATAATATGCAGGTTGATCAAAACCTATGGGACCTGGAGTACATATATTCAAAGCCAGTTCCATTCCTGGATTAAGCAAATCAATTAAAAGAAACTGTTAAATGCAGTTTTCTTTCCTTTAAAATTATTATATTATAGGTTCTTTTGAAGTCAAAGTCCCATTGGTTTGGACCACCCTTATCTAGGAATATTAAGTAATTACAATCCATTTATGTGGAAAACTTTTTGGAAAAAAATAAATACAGTTTTAATACGTTTTTTCAATTCTTATTTAGATTTTAGACCTTTTGACCAAAACAGAGAAAAAAACGTTTGATCCGGAAATCATTGTTTTTCAAAGAGTTTTATAAGGGGTCTGTATTTAGTAAAGCTTGATAAAGTCAAAAAATTATCTAATTCGAAAGTTTTTACCCAAATTGTTCAAAGTGATGTCATTGTAGTAGTTCTTCAAATCTGCAAACGCTCTCTCATGATGTGCTATAAGTTCGGATAGCTGCTTATTTTTTCTTTCTTCAACCTCAGCTACCTCTGTTCTATGTTTTACTGTCAATTCCACTTTAGTTTCATGTAGTTTTTTTTCAGCTTTGTCTTCTATCTGTCTTGCTCTTTCCTCAAACTCATCTCTTGTTTTAGATAGGTCCTCAGCCTGCATTAGTTTTGCACGTCGTAGCTCATCTTGCGCTGCTAGTATTTTCTCTCTGATCTCCTGTCTGAGAGATCTTTTATCATTGAGAAGCTCAAGTTCTTGTTCCGCATGTTCTTCTTTAGCGGCTTTCAGTGCTACTAGATTTTCAGCGCGTAAAGCGGCTGATGCGGCTTGCTGCTCATATTTCAGATGTTTTATCTTTTGTTTTTCTGTTTCTAGTAAAGCTTCATTTTCTTCTTGGGCTTCTTCTGTTGCTCGTTCTTTGTTTCTCAGTTCCGCTCTTGCTTCATCGAGCTGTTGGCGGGTTATCTCCCAGAAGGTGCGTATCTTGTCTCTTTCTAATTGGAAGTAGTTTCTTTCTTCTCTTTCTTTATCTAGTTCCTCTTTGACCCTGAGCGTGAACTGCTCAAGTTTTTCTCGTGACATCTCGGAGGTGTCCACGCCATCGATGATGATGGCTGAAACATTATTTGAACTGCATTAATTTAATTTAAGGTATATTATATAGAGGTTGGGGGGAATTGTTCCTCATTGAGGACAGCTATCTTTTCTTTTATAGTTAGAAGGTTTTGTTCTGAGGAAACTATTAGTTTATTTTGAAATTAAAAATAATAGCATTATCGTATTTTTGAAAAAAGGTACTGTCAGCCCAGAAATTGTCATTTGTCAAAACAACATGTTGGTCTGAATGGACTCTATTACTCAACAGAAACACTTTTCCTTAAATAACTTACCAAATCAAATCGTAATATTTTGCGAAAATTAAAAAAAATAGTTTAATAATTTTGCAAGAACATGGTAAACTTGTCCTGATGCGATGGTGATACTGCAATCATGTGAAATTTATAGGATACCAAACTCCTCACAAACTTACATCACAGCACAGGTTAGGAAAGGTCTTCTCAGGTACATGTACATTGTCTACAGGTATAAGATAGCTAATGATCAGTCAATCAATCAATTATTTATTTGCATCTGATATTATGACCTAGGAAAGTGGAGTAGGAAAGAGAAATGGATTCTTTGTGTTGGGTTTCAAAATAAAATTTAATTTATACATCATCATCAATAGCGTCAGTTTAAAGCAGTCGCACTATTGAACACAGGCCTTCCGCGATGAGCGCCATTGTGACCTGTCCTGAGCTCGATGATTATTTTATTTGCTACTAAAATAATGATAAGATCACATAAATTTTCTCTTATAGGAAGTACTTTGTATTATAAATTAAAGCAATTTCAAATTACCTGGTGCCTTTTTCCCTCCACCTTTGGGCGGCTGAAATAATAAAACCAATCAATAAACAAATCAACGATAACTTTATTGATTTTCCGATAAGATTAAACACGTCATTGAATTGTAGGTTTCATGAAACCTCTGAATCCATAGCTTGAGGAGGAGGTAAATAAAAATCTACAAACCCATGAAAAATACAACTCTTTGGCCTTCTATGGCGTTCTAAATAGGTGTGACCTACGATGGAATACTTTATTATAGGTCATGGTTAAAACATAATATAATGTAGGCTATGTGCTTGTTCCATCTTTAAATATCATAAAAATAAATACAACTGATTGTGGCATTGCACAGCCTACACCAGCAAAACTCAATCCTCTGGCTGCCGACGGGCAGCAGCGTGGCGTCATCCAATCAAAGGCACACCTGTTCGCAACGCCAACACACAAAAAAACGCAAAGCATACTTTGCGATCCCCAATTCACATACATGCCCAGCGTGGGGATTATAGGCATATCTCCCTTCTTATAGGGGAGGCTTATGTCCAGCAGCGGACTGAATAGGCTGTTGTTGTTGTTGTAAGTATACATATATTTGTTTTGCATCCGGAATCGAACACGCGACTTCGTTCATCTCTGTTATGTTTAAAAAATAAGCTTACCATTGTGTTAGCTGTTGTAGGTCTTCAAGGTAGGTATACTGAAACTCGAAAACCTTACGTTAATTTATAGTAGGTACCGAAATAAATAATTTTGCGATCGTTCCAAAATGCGGACACTACTGTTAGTTGTTGTCAATGACAACGTTGTCAAGGTTTTCAACAGCCTCAAACTGAATCAGGTTGACATGGCAACCAAAATCAGATTGTAAAATACCAGTCCCTGCCCGTGGTTCACCTACATAGTACACCTAGCAGTACTATTTTTACTAGCAGGGGCATTTTTTTCTTTCCATGGTCCACCTCAAGGTAACTGTATACATACTAGTCCCACCCATGTTAGGAAGCTTTGAAGGCACACATATCAACACGTAAAAAGATCGTCACTGTATTAACTCAGTTCAGTATTCCTTATAATTATGAAACTCTCTACTGCAGCGCACACTAATCGCCTCTCCTTGGGACAAGCTTACTGAATCTATCAAAAACTCTAGTAGCACCTATAAAAATAAAATAATCATCATCATCATTTTTCCGACATTTTTAATGCAGCTGGACGATTATGGCTGTTAAAACAGTTCACAGAACAGGTGAATACTGAAACGCTACTCAATAATTTGAGATTATCTCTACCTTTGCGACCTCGCAGCGCCGCTATCCTTCAGAATTTGTGTTTAGGTAAACGCAATTTAATCACCACATAAAAGCTCAAAGTGTAGTTGGACACTTGGCCAGGCGGAGTGACGACAGGTAAGCGCTGACTGAGTGGTAGCCTTTAGTTGGTTACAGGAATAGGGGACGTCTAGGGAGATGAGTCTCGATATTATCGTGTCGGTATTTGGGCATTACAGTTTATTTATTTAAAAAGTTAAGAAGGTCGGTCTTTATTATTATTCTTATTTTTATGCATTCATAGTTTTTTTAGAAATAGGCAATACAGAAACTTTTAATTTCTAAGTAATTGAGGTATTCCTCGTTAACTTGTATGGTTTATACATCGTACCTACCTAGTTTCTAAATTTCCTTCCCTCAGTTTCTAAGCAACGATATGACAAGGCGATATTTTTTTCATCTTGAATACTGTGCAATGATTGTTTTATTCACATGGATTAATGCTGTGTCAAATTAATGGCGTTTTACGTTTTATACCAACCAACGTTAATAAGAAGATACAAATGTAATGAAATAATAAAATATAATTAGAAATATTCAGACTAACGATTTTTTTTCTAATCGTTTTGTTATAGCGGTCATTGTTATAATATAACAGATCATGACTTGACAACTGATAAATTGAGTAAACCACGAAAAAATTATAAAAACACTGTAAACAACATAATAAAAACTTGTACAAAATAATAATGAATACTTGGCGGTATGGTAAGAAGACTTTAGCTTGTCCAAATGGTGCACAAAAACAAATCAAACCAACAAAACCAACCTATGACACAACCCGTTTGTCCAGTTTGTCACTTTTATTTATCCCAAATTCCACGTGTCTTGTGATGTAATTTCAATATTTCTATCCTTTATTTCCATTTGGCTCCCAAAATCCTATTTAAAAACAGACTAGGTATTTTAGTCAAAATGCTTGTGGAAGCTTTTAATAGAGCGATTTACGGTATAGTGTTTCTAGGCCTGTTTGTTATAGACTACATGCTAGGGAACGGTTTCGTGGACATGTTTCAGAAGATATTCTGCAAAACCGCCTGTTTTATCAAGAGAACTATCAGGGAAGAAGCAAAGTTGGTTCCGATCGGTGTTGAACATCCTGTGAGCCTATCGATGTTGTTCACTGAAATTCTGGTGCTGTCGTTAACTATTGCTGTAAGTCTTAGTACTTACCACAGTCATAGAAGAGAACTAGATAAAGTAATAAAATTCAATACGGCTGATCTCTACTTTCTTATGTCCAATATCATCAGTTAGAATGGGATGCATTACAATCAATGCGATTTAAAAAAGTTAATCGTACCAGGGGGCTCGAACAAATTTCTAAGCAGGTTCAAACAAATGCCCTGATACGTAGTCGCAGAAATCGCATTGAGATAAAGTATGCATCCCTATCTAGCAAATGATATATGGACATAAGAAAGTAGAGATTAGCCGTATGAGTTGACGTTTAGAGCCTAATGAATTTTAAGGCTTTATCTAGTTGTTTGTACTTACATTATCGTATTTTTGTCACTTTGAAGTTGGTTACAAGTAGCGCGCCTAACTTCAGAGGTACCTACAAAGTTCATCAGAATTCGTCGTGATAATTATACTACTTAAGTATTTACCATTAGTTATACCATTCTTCATTGTCTGACTATTACTTATTCATCAATCATCAATTCAACCATTTTTGGCCCATTGCTGGGCATGGGCCACACTTTGATTATAACACTCCTCTTGATCCTGTGCTAATCCATCACCATCCGTGACCCATTGCGCCAGTGGACGTCCCCTATTTCTATGACCATCTCTTGGCAACCACTCGGTCAGCGCCTTTCTCCACCTGTGGTCACTCCGTCCGGTTAACTGTCTTATATGAAGTTTATTACTTTCTGTTATTATGTTTTTATTCACTGGCCTCATAGCTCAGTTTGTCTCCTCTCATATGTAGGTCGGGGGGTTTAAATTCCGAACATTTGTGTGGTGAACGTAGAAGTTTGTTATTCATGTCTAGTGTCATAGATATATGTGTATTTAATAGTCTCTAGTACGCAAGCTCAATTTTTAATAAAGATTATAATGGGTTTATTTCAACGTTGTAGATACTTAACAAATACAAGCAGTTCCGTGGTAAGGATCGTATTGACGAGCTGTTACAAGAGAGTAAGGATGCGCTCAGACAAACCAATGAGTTCCTGGAGAAATGGCGTCTTAGAAGAGTAAGTATCTATCTTTCTTATATATCATCATCATCATCAGTCTATACCATTACTACAACACTACTGAACTTAGGTTGCCCCTAATGAGCGCCATTACACGCTGTCCTCAGCTCAACGCATTCAGCTTCTGCCAGCAGCATTTCATAGTTCATACAAGATTTTATAACTATGAATAATACTACTATAAAGTAATCTCGTAGTGGGCTTTGCTGATATTTGAGTAGGAAACCTGAGGTATCTAACATTAACCACACAAAAAATGATTCATCAAAAATATTATGGTCAATTATATAGATAATTATAAAGGAAGAAGAAAAAGAAGAAGAAGAAGATAAGAAAGATATAGAATTATAAAGTTCTTTGTCAAGAGCACCCAAAAATGACAGTACCCTACTATAATGTCATCCAGCAGTGGGCTGTGCTGATATTTGGGAAGGAAACCTGAGGTTTCTAGTGTTGACCACACACAAATAATTTTTTATCAAAAATCGAATAGTAAATAATAATTTTATAAGGCTTTTTCTCCAAATCTCGCAAAAATTACCATTTTATGGTAGTACCTACCCGCATCTGCTGCAAAGCAGCATTGCTATGATTAAGTGTCAGTTTTAAGGGGTGTCCTTACACTCCTTGGAGGTTTTTGATTTACATCTTTGAAACCCAAACCAACCTTACCTGCACGGGGCTCAAGCAGCCGGCAGACTGTAGCTTAGCACAGCAAAACACCAGCATAGCTTAATCCCCTAACCACCGACGCTCAGCGTTGCTAGCAATATACGGAGCGAAACTTTGCCCGCGTCTCGAATTGAAGTTGCGAGCGAGGGTCGCCGCCGTCTTAAGTTAATACTAATAGCGAACGAACGTTAGATCGGATGTGATCAAGTTCCAAGATCTCTAAACGCGCTATTTGAAAACGCGCGACAGAATTTTGTCTTCTGAACCTAAGCTTAGTCTAGCTCTAAACAATTGCGAGTAATAGCTAGTCCACATGAGGAAACAGACGGACAAGCACTCGGAACGAGCGTTAGCGCTTATCATCTGTGGCAAAAAACACACCTTTCAACAAAGTTTGCGATAACTATATTTTGGTATGAAAATAGAGCAGCGCCCCTAGCGGGAAGTTTATAAGACTTTATCAACTTCATACAAAAAAAAACGCAAACTTTGTAGTAAGGTGTGTATCTCTCACTCAAGGCACTCAACTCTTAAAATTTTATCTCGCGTTGACGTGCGTTAACGCGTGTCACCATGTGAACTTACGCTAAGTATAAAACTACTGATGATAATACCAGGCCACATGCTGACAGTTCTTTTTAACCTTTAGATAAATTGGCAGGTGCCCACCGAGTACTCCTACCTCGATGAGGAGCCTCAAGAGATTAAGCCTCTGAAACTGGAGGTACCTATCCTGCACATGGCCATCATTGACGTGAGCATCTCTTTCTTCAGTCTAGATTCAACTACACTAGGCTATATCAGTCCATTGCTGGACATAAGTCTACGCTTATAAGACTCATATGCCCATAATCTCCACGCTGGGCATTGAGGTTGGAGATTCTTTCGGCAGCATTGCTGTGTTTCGGTTAGAAGGGTGTGGGTATCGGGGAAATTACAGGCACAAGAGACTTATCACCTTCATGCTTCATGCAAGTTGCATGTAGGGAACGTTTCAAATATGCGTGACCTACAGTGCAATGTTTTTTTGTGTTATTTAGTGGTTACCACTTAACAACAGGGTGCCTAGTGCGAGTTTTTTACCACCTCGATCGCGTTTACGTTTACGCAAATTTATATAGAATCTGGGTAGCGCCATCTAGTGAGAGACGCATGGTACTGATTCGTTTCCATACGAATTTGCGTAAACGCAAACGCGACCGAGCTGGTAAAAAAACTAGCACTAGGCACCCTGGTGGGCCATGTGCTTGTTCAATCTTCAAGTCAACCTATACCTACTATAAAAAAAGTGTGAATTGCATGTTTATAGCGTTTTCTTTACATTGCACCTAAACCAATTTACAGACACTGGGCACAACTCGAAGTCAACCTGAAAGGGGTGACGCAGGTGACACAATAAACATCACCGACTCTACCCTACTGTCTGTTACGTCACTAGTCGACGAAGATCTCGATTCTGATCCTGATCATTGCAGCGAAGAGAAAATCGACGAAAGAACCAACGATTTTAACAATCGATATCTGTGGGACGTTATGGAGGAGGATGTTAATAGCTTGGAGGAAATTTGAATTCTTAAGTGATAATCGTGTTGTCTGTGTTTTTGGTCATTAAATTTAAACTAAGTTATTGGTTTATGTGGAATTTTTAAGATAGTGAGGTGTAAGGGTAGTTATTTCCAACTTCGGAACTCAAGCTAACCTCACCTGCCCGCGGTGCACCCTGCTAACTAACACATGGGGCTCTAGTGACCGGCTGATTCTGGCATAGCGCAGCCCAACACCAGCACAGCTAAATCCCCTGGCCATCGATAGGCAGAAACATCGACTGTGCAAAAAAACTGTGCCTTCGTTGACTAATTGGTGTCAATCATCTCTATCCCCTCATTACTCTACTATTATTCCCATGCCTAACCCTCAATCTTCAACAATTCATATCGCACACTTCTAGTGTCAATGCTCATAATAATGACTAAAACCCAAAAGCTGGCAGATATTAATTCACACAATACCATTTCACACAATATTTTCGACCATTTTATTATCAACTCTATGATGATAGGCATAAAGTGCTTCCTTTTAAGCGTAGGTAGTAGGTAGGGTATAGGGTGGTAAATTTGGTATTGCTTTGATGTCATATTATCGGCAGGGTGTCGGGATTACGGTGGATGTAATTAAATGGCCAATGGTTTTGTGATGCGTATAGTTGATCGGATTTGGAACAAGCTACTGGTAAATTTGAATACTTTATTGCATAAAATGCGTTGATTAAAAAAAATCTTATCCCTTAGGTAAATAATATTTTTTTTATTATTTAAAATAACTTAGCACTAACTTACTAGCTGATTTGATAGACATCTTGTCCAGATTCTTCCATGATGTAATGGCATTCGCCATCTTTCCAGACTCATTAGGTTTACAAGGATTAATGTACCTAATTAAAATATTACAAAACATTATAGTACTTTATATTTATGTTATAATGCAACAAATAAGACCAGTAAATTCTCCCTGCCCTTTCAAGACACCTTTTTGAGCCCATGATTAACGGAGGGTCTTCAGATCTTGGATTATAACAAAAGATTATGGTGCTTATTGCGATGGTGTTAGGGATAGGCTTGTGTTATTAATTTCTTAGATCAAAGGGATTCTTGTAAGTGCTAGAGTTTGGACGTGGGTTTCCACTACATATTTAAAAAAAATGCTGGACACTATCACACAGAATCATGTAGCCCCAAACTAAGCGGAACTTGTATTATGGGAACCGACAATAGTTAATGTTTGTAAGTTCTACAAATGTTTGTCTCAGATTTGCTTTTATGAATAATTTATGTATTTAAAAATATATATACAAATATATAAACTACAGGTGGGTTATATGTTGCATCATTCAGCCAGAATTCGAAGAGAAAGAATCAATCAAATAGGATATCGAAAGAAGCAATCAAAAAGAAGAGAGAGAAAATCTTTAAGTGGCAATAGGCTGGCCATATCTGCCAAATAACCGACAACCGCTGGAGTAAACCAGTTCTTGAGTGGAGACCGCACCTCGGCAAACGTAGTAGGACGCGCCAGGTGGAGTGTGCGCTGAAAAAAGCGATTGGTAGAAGTTGAATGCGTCGAACCGAGGACAATGCACAGTGGCACTAATTAGTGTCTAGCTGTGGACTGCTATAGGCTGCTGATGATGATTATATAGATTTTGCATTACAGAGATTAATTAGGTCTTTAGAGAAAAACGTCATCATGTTTTACTACGATGACATATTGAATTACGAAGCTCCTTATAAAATCATTCTATCAAACTGTGTTGGATATAGCTATATATATTTTGCTTAAACAGGCAGTGGAAATAAAACATGTTTTGCCGATCCTAGAGCAGAATGAGGGTGGGGAGAAGTCTCACCAACAACAGCAACACCAGCCTATATAAGTCCACTTTTAGGCATAGGCCTCCCCTATTAAGAAGGAAAATATGCCCATAATCCCCGCGCTGGGCATGCTGGTTGCAAATTGCAAGGTACCTACAGCTTCTCGCACCACCGACACTGCTACACGTCAGTGGCCAGGGGATATAGATGTGCCGGTAATCGGTAGACCACAATCAGCCGGTTGCCAAGGTGCCGCCACAGCCCCGTTTGATAGTTAACAGTGTGAATCATTGGCAAGTGAGGTTATAGTTTGTTTTCCAAAAATGGAGGTTTCAACCCCCTGTTTGTCTCTCCATGGGGTGAATTTTTTATAACGGCTAGTAAACTTCCTTTTGTCAATCGCTTAAAAACTTCCCTTAACAATGATTTCCCAAAACTGGTTATTAACTTAGGCAATCACAAAACAGGAAGGCGTGGTGACATCCATCATATACCGCTAATCACGCTGTACGCGAGCCTAACACGTGACTGGTGACCGTTGTTAGATGCGCAAATTATAGGTTTACTGACGGATGGCTTAGTATGGGGGTTTAAAATTATAATATACCTACCGAATTGTGTCTTATTATGTGTCTCTACTAAATGCCTTAGTACTTAAGACATTATAGATAGATAGATAGATAGATAGAAAACTCTTTATTGTACTCACACCAACAAAATCAAATAGAACAATATACAATACCAATAATGAAAGTACAATGGGCGGTCTTATCGCTTAGAGCGATCTCTTCCAGACAACCTTTGGATGGACTGGATTTAAAATACTGTAGCAGACGATGGTGTATAATATCAATGAACACACTAGATATCATCATAATACATTGCGGACGAGGGAAAAAAAATACGATAATTAAACATAAATATCTACATAAACATAAATATCTAAGTGGGTTATACTTATAACCGCATGAAAAACTTAGCTGACATTATTCCTAAGGCAATGAAACGCTCGTGGCCAAGTAAGCCACTTCAGTGTTCTTAGCAAATCATCTGAATTAAGCAACACTCCACTCGGTTAGTACTTGGATCGATCACTATTCGACCGTTTAGTTACATTTAGATCTGAGCGCTTCCCGGCTTTGTCAGTCGTCAACTTAACTTTTCAGTAGGTAGATAGAGTACCTATGGGATCTTATACATCATATGAGCTAGTGACCAACTCTGGTGTCGGAGCTTTTTGGGCTCCCGAAGGCCTCTGACATGGCTTAACGACTGAATAAGCCGGGACCAATATCTTAACGTGCTTTCCGGAGCACGGAAGCTCACAAATATAAATACCACTAAACACCATCACCCATCCAAGTAGTGACTGGACAGAGGTTGCTTAGCCAAGATGATCTGCTAAAAACACCGCCATAAGCCATGCCAGGAGCGCTTCTGTTATTTTTTATTACTTAACCACTATTTTATAACATCTTATTTTTAATTTAGTCTATTTTTTATTTATCTAGGATTTTTTCCAGGCTGATGATGTGGTGCCTATGTATCCGCTATCTGGTTTCCACTTCAGCAGTTCTCAAAAACACAGACAGAATTGACAAGCACATCATTAATAACATGTCGATGCAACACTGCAGTTCCATTAGTAAGCTACACCCTTTAGTAATAAAGGTTTGAGGTTTCCGTCAGGGCTCAGGGGTATAACGATTTTGAAAGCTTATTTGTTCCCATAGCATGCATCTACTGCTTATATTAGTACCTAAATATAATTCAATGTTAGCATGCCGTTGTTATATCTACCTACTCTACGATAGAGAAGATAATGTATTTTTCCTGATATTAGGTTGCCTTGAAACCTAAATATCTCTACTTTTTCCCCAATCGCTTTTTTTATATCCATTCTTTATAAGACCATGTTGTTACATTCAAATTGTGTCATTCAAAAGTTAGTTTTTTCTATTTTTCTGTTGACAAATTCTTTGGCATCGGTCGCTACGGTGTTCAAACCCACACTATCTACTAATGCTACTACGGTTGTTACAACAATATCAACCTGTCATTTTGTCATAGTAGCTAAACAAGATGGCGTTTTCTAACACAGCGATCAAATCAATCTGATTGTGACGATTCTGATTAGCGGATTATTATATTTGATTCTATTAGATATATCGCGAGAACTGTCAAATTTCATACAGTTTTGACAGTTTCCGTAATATATATCTAATAGAATCAAATATATCGAATCATCAAAATTGACCTTTTTATTGTGTCAGCCAAAGACAAAACATGGTGAATGGGGGAGTAAAGAGACAAAGTCGAGCCAGCAGCAAATAAATTGTTGTGCTAAGCCAGCTGGAAGTCAATGTTTAAGGACAGGGTACAATGGCTATCAAGGATGCATAAGTATAGCAGTGGACTGTTATAGGCTGATGGTGAAGATGAAATGAAGAGAGACCTCTCACTACATAGACCGCCAAATTTTTGGGTAGACCTATTATTTGGTTTGTATACCATGTCCCAGGCACCACAGCATCTCGGTTAGTGAGTGAAAAGCTACCACTTAATGCTGTTTAAATAATCTAGCACAGATGAATAGCATAGCTGTGGATGGTAGCAGGGGCAAGACAGTCAGAAGATTTATTAGATTGTAAAATGCCATTACTGACTATTTAAACTTACCTCTGCAACAGTCTTGGTCAAAAAAATATAGCATAGTTAATAATTTAACATTACCTGCGAAAGGCTGCTGGTAGAAGCTGGAAGCGTCGAGCTGAGGACAGGGCGCAATGGCGCTCATAAGGGGAGGTCTATGTCCAGTAGTGAACTGCTATAGGATGATGATGATGATGAAATAATTTTTCAAAAAGTCCTTTGAACTAATCATGTGTTAGACTTAAAAAAATGTCATCATCATCATCATTTCAACCGTTATCGGCCCACTGCTGGGCATAGGCCTTATTTCAATTATGCCACTTGCCTCGATCCTGCGCTATTCTGAACCAGATCTACCAAAGCAAATATCTCTGCAATCTAAATTCCACAGCTTTTTTTCATATTAAGTTCAGAATGATAATGGTAGAAGCAGTACAATTTTCACAACTCTACAACGTCCCTCTAAAGTTGGCTGCAAGTAGCGACGTAGCTCTTATTTTTGGATCGGATTGTACTAGGATTGGTCCAAAGTTTGCTGAACCTAACTTCAGACGGTCAAAGATCCGTTGTGACACCAATACCTAGCTGTAAGTACTACTTAATATTGTAAGTATTCTATGTCGATACTAAGTACATCCTTACCAAGTGTCCTGTCTAGTTCCAAATTAATGAAACTAGCATCTAGTGACTAAGTGGTAATCTGGAAGACGTCTCAGAAACCAAAAGTACCAGGCGCACATGATCACTGAAGAGATCCATTTATCACCCCGATGTCTTTTTGTCCCGTTCTATTGAATACTTTTTGCGCGAAAGATTAAATTTCGCGCGACGTTCGAGGTCCAAACCATTAATATTTTACAACCAGTTTATCTAGACCTACCTTGCTCCTCTCATTCGTACCAATGATCGAGCTATTGAGGAAGAATCAAGGGTTTCCTTGTATCAAGTTATATTGGTTGTGTCTGTCCCCATCTTGTCACTACTATTTTTATTTTTTAACATGTCTGGTTGCTGTTACACTGATTATGGTTTTTGTGGGAAGGGAAATTATTGAGGGATGAGTTTTATTGATATTTGATGACATGTGCTCTTATGCAAAAAATATTTGGTCTGATGAATAATGTAAACACGAAATAAATACCACTTAGATCGACTTGACTCTACTTTGACTATGACTCTGGCTGGGCAAAATTTTCTTCAATTCTTTTTCTCACAAATGGTTTTGATTTCCAAATTTTTTTTAAACTTGTTAAACCCTTCGCGTTTTTTTCAAGTTTTTAACACTAAGTCTCAAAACACATTTTGCTGGCGGCACCTGCTCCTTCTCGTGCATGTTGCGTCATGTGCGAGGCCCGCAGTCAATGTGTTAAAATAGTAACTTGTTTACAAATTTGTGTTAAATAATTGTTATCTACTCTACACCAAAAAAGTAATTACAATGCTTAATTATCTGTCATTAACACTTCTTATACAAATAATGGCGTACACCCAAACCAACGACTAAACATCATTCAACATGTTCAATAGACAAACAACCAAATTCATTCTGTATTTGAATAAACCAATCGCCTTTCAAACAATGAAATTGCTTGAAAACTGAATTAAAGTTTGTCTAATAAACCTTTTCTCCTTACAAATAAAGTCTAAAATTCATGATAGCTCAGCCCACAATAATTTGTAAAGCTACACAAGAAATTCAAAATTCGAATGAGTGATTATAATGACCACTAGTCTTCCAATATAAAGGAACTTGTATACTAAAGTAATCGGGTTAGCTGTGGGATCAAATAACGCTGGTTTCAATTTTCAAAATGGCGGCGATCAAATAGCCACGTGTCAGTCACGTGACACGTAAGAAAAGCAAGCGTTGGTTCGGAATAACAACTTAAATGCCGTCATTACAGTCTTCATATTTTTCATGCACCTATTGTTTGGCTAAATGGGATTTGAAATAGATAGGGGTGAGCCTACCCTCAAATCCGTGATAATTAGTTTTTTATATGTAAGTAATGCTGCATTTGAATTCAAATTCTTAGAGATCAATACCTACTGGTTTTGATATCCTAAACTAAAGAGTGTAAGGGGTTCCACTATCTACCACCTTTAGAACTGAAAGCCGACCTCACCGTCCCGTGGTGCCCTGCTAACTAACAAACTGTTATCAGGTGGCGGCTGATTGCGGCATAGCCACAGAATGCATAGCGCAGCCTAACACTGGCATACATATTGACCGCTGACAGGTCATCATCGGTGGTGGCATATCACCCTTCTTACTTATTAGCAGAGTCCTATGTCCCGCAGTGGACTGAAATATCAGCTTGTTGTGTTGCGTTGTTGTTGTTGTGCTGCTATATATGCTAAAGTATGATTAATGTCGTTTGTTTATACAAACAAAATCAATTAACGGCCCATTCTTATAATATACCGTTACCGATAACGCTTCGTTTTCCCTTGAAAAACTGTCAAATTTTCGACGCCTCGTTGTTAATTTTTGACAGTTTTTCAAAGAAAACGAAGCGTTATCGGTAACGGCTTAATATAGGATTCGTCGGTTAGGAAGCAATCTTTATCTTATAGTAGATTCAAGTCCTATGGGTAAAAATTGCGTTAGGATCTATCTAGTAAATTTCGAAGTTCATTATATCATAGAAAGGAATAATTCATTATTTATGTTGGTGTGCCTTATCCTTTTTTATTGGTAAATAGGGGCCTAAACAATATTAATATGCATATTTATGATGAACTACCAAAATCATCTCAAAAATTTCCCACAACCAATGACTAGTAGAAACTTATTACATTTTTGACACGTGTCCAAAAATTAGCCCTTTTTATGGTTTACCAAACAATAAGCTGGCGTGTGCGCACCTTTATCATCATTATATAGATTTAAAAAATATGATGTTTAATCATTTGTAAATTAATTTCAGATCAGTTATGATTGTGCTTTTTTGGTTCTCGTTTTTGTTTTAATTTGTTTATATTTAATTGATAAAATTTAATAGGATAGTTGAAAAAGACATAATGATCATCATAATTACGAGTATCATGAATTATGAGGTCTGAAAATAAGTAGGTACCTTCTCGTTTATTTTTTCTTAAATTCTCTATCATAATAATAAATTTTTCACTTCTCTTGCTCAAAAAGTGTATCATAATAGTGTAGCTTAGCGGGCCTAAAACTCGAGTTTAATACCTAGGGCTAAAAAGTATTTTTTCTTTTTAATTTTTGTCTAAAATCATCAGCCCGTACAAAGCATTCGTTCTCTTATATAAAAACTCGACTTCTTGGTGCTCCGTCAATCTTTTTTTTTGAAAATAGAACCGTCTTGGTGATGTTTTATGAAGGTTGATTCTTCCCTTCACGGTAGAATGCAAACTGTTTCGTTGAGGGTTATTGAAGGTATAGAGATTTAAAAAAAAAGATGGTATTGGCGCTAAATCTCTAGAATTTTCTTCATTCCAAATCACAAACTTTTACGTTTAACTTCCTGACTTTAACTTTCAAATTGTGAACGTGAAAAATGTCATCAAGTGATAGTGAAGATGCTAATATGCAAATGGAAGAAAAGGGCAAAGAAATAATTATGAATCTGTTGCCGACAAAATCACGTGAAATATATTTAAAGAGTTACGAAAATTTTATGAAATGGAGAGATGAGAAACGTGTGGATTCTTTTACAGAAGGGGTTTTTCTCACTTATTTTGATGAATTATCGAAAAAATTCAAATCGTCGACTCTTTGGAGCACATATTCAATGTTAAGAATGACCTTAAAAACGAGACACGATGTCGATATTAAAAAATATGTAAATTTAACGGCTTTACTGAAGAAATTGTCCACTGGATACAAGGCAAAAAAATCTAAAGTCTTGACGACACAAGAAATCGAAACATTTTTAAATAACGCTCCAAATAAACAATACTTGGCAACAAAGGTAACCTACTTATGTACTCTACTCAAACTAAATAAATAGATACCTACCTACATACCTAAATTATGTACCTAGGTTATTACGATTATTAACACACTTATTTTTTTGTTCAACAGGTTGCTTTAATTTATGGAATCAGCGGTGCATGCAGAGGAATAGAGCTTGCCAATATAACGCTAGAAGACGTAGAAACGGATACAAACCTACAAGCTGTGAGTCTGCCGAACACGAAAACAAACAAAGAGCGTAAATTTGTCATCAGTGGAGAATACCTTAATATAGTTAAAGCCTATCAGGAGTTACGTCCCACTAATGTTTCAACGAGAAGATTTTTTCTAAATTATCAAAATGGTAAATGCACAAGGCAAGTCATAGGCAAAAATAAATTTGGTAACATGCCTAAAGATATTGCCACTTATCTAAATTTACCAAATCCGGAACTCTACACGGGCCATTGTTTCCGCAGAACATCCGCGACTCTGTTGGCGGACTCTGGTGCTAATATAACGACATTAAAACGCCACGGTGGATGGAGGTCCGATCAAGTGGCTGAAGGTTATATAGAGGACTCTATACAAAACAAGTATCACGTCACGCAGCGGATTATGGAAGGAATCAATATTCTACCAAACATTACAGAACCCCAAGCATCTACATCGCGGGATTGGATGAATATGTCAACTCAGCTGAAGCCGCACTCAGATCTTAATAATGCAGGAAACTCAAGCATGATTCGAGTCTCTCCAACTTTTACTCCACAACAATCAACTCAAAATATTATCACATCCCAATCACAGAGAACCGAAATAAAATTGCCCGGGAAAAACATATCACTAAACATTCAAAATTGCTCTAACTGCACATTTAATTTTTAATAAAATTTCTGAAAATTGACTAATTTGGAATTGTTTTATTTTCTCGCAATCGAAGTGAAAAGTAGAGTGTTTTACTCGGGCCAAAACCACCCATTATAACTCGGTCTTGTCATCCTCCCTCGCTAAGCTCGGGAGTATAACAACCTCGTATATAATGGGATGGTTTAGTCCCTTGTAAAACAATCTACTATTTAGTTTAAAGTAACAACTAACTTGTTCCGTATAAGAAATCATTCACTAGATCTTAAAATAATAATTGGCTATATTTTTAATTTTTGAAATAAGTACTGTCTAAAAATTAGGCCAGATTGACTGATATGCTATAAAAATTTGGTTATAATATAACTGGTACACGACAACGCTTTTAGTAGCGTATGCTAGATAATTTTGTTTTATGTTTAATAATATGATAACATAATCATACTAATCATTTTTTGATCAAACTACGGATTACCCATCATAATTAATGAATAAGAGAATATTATGTGCCGCATTCCTAAATTCCGTACAACGTTTAGTTAGTTCCGTTCAGCCTAAAACCGTGTCTACACAACAAAGCCACACTTCACTCCACCAGACACCCAACCCAATACATTACCTAAACGCTAATCTAGTTGCACTTGCGCCACAGCTCATAAAGAACAGTTGATCAACTTCAGTAAAGGCTTCAGTAGGCGATCACAAATATTTCAACTTGACGTATCGTAAGCGTAACTAAAATTTTGGGCTGTGTCAAAGCGTTATTTTGAATATCGAAATCACACTTTACTACTTTTCGAAAAAAAACCTTTTTCATGGGCCAAAATTTTACGTCTACGATATGAATGCTTTCTGTCTGATATACGGAGGGTTGTGCGGTTTCCTAAATTATGCTATTTCTAAGTTTATTGTAATCAGTTCAGCCGTTATAGAGTTGAGTGGAACAAAAAAAAAAATTATAACTTAGTACGCACACACTAAACCATATCACACAATTCACTTTTATAATATAATTGTGTTCTAAATATTTGAGAGAGCCGCTTTGTTGCCACGTTGCTTCGGATGCTATAAACGCTACCCACAGCCAAGCGTTCATGATTTTCATTAGCAGCCTATGCATGGCTAACAGTGCAACTAAGTATACATTTTCACACAAAGCACCGTTAAAACTTGGCTTGTATAAGAACTACACTGGCCGACTGGACTACAGAGTTAATTGAACTTAAAGAGCTTGTGTACAATGTCTAGTGTATGATGTATATCACTTTAAGTAATGAAAACACGTCGGTGCACCTACCACAGGACCAGATCCTCATACGCGTACGGCGTAGTTTTCATGTTCACGTGTGAAAAGTGGATGTGTAGCAATCTAATCGCGTAAGTGTAGCTGACATTTCCCTGAGCTGTGGCAGCACTGTCGTACCAGAATTGCCGGAATCAATCATGACGTACGTATTCAAGTCTAATATCACTTAAACACGCTGCGAGCCACGCAAATGGGAAGCCTTAATAATATTCGTGCGTGGACAAAGATTAGACAGATAGATAGGACGAATAACTTACGGCAACACTATGCAGCAATATGCTGAGCCTTTTGACTCCACGCCTGTCTGCCATTTCAAATTCATTGTATTTTTGTTATTTTTTTGTGTGGGTCAATAAATTTATTTTCTTTCTTTCTTCTTTCTTTCTTTCTAACAAATTAAAAATGTGCACATTCATTGTTTAAAAAGACAATACTTATGAAACTTCTGGCAAATAAACCAGTTAGCGTTTAGCCACCCGATAGCTTGTTGGTGCATTGGTTTATTTATTGCATTTTTGCATAGAACTAAACAAACCTAGATGATTTATAAGTGATCATCAAATTTAGCCTCATTTAGTTATTTATAATCATCATCAGCAACGCGATATCAGCCACTGCTGAGTAGGGCCTCCCTATGCTCCTGCCACTTATAAATAATATAAGTAATGCTGGAAATTATCATATAGCATCATGTAGCCCCATAATGGAAATATTACATATGATTGAAATATTACATTTTTTTTGTATACATATACGTTGAAAACACCCAGACCCAAGACAAATATCTGCAGAACATGCAAACATTTGTCCCGCGGCGGGAATCGAACCCGCACCCTTCTGCGTCTCGTGCGGACCTTCGCCCTTGCGGAGGTCGTCGTCTTGCCCAACATTATTAATTATGTCTAGCATTAATACTAGATTGTACCAACGACTTTGCTCGCCTTATTATAGATTTTGTCAATATGTCTAAAAGTTATTTTACTTTACCTCGGGAACAGTTGGAAACATTTTCTGAATGAAACGTCCTTTTGCGAAATTTCGTGATGATCGGTTAAGAAGTTAAGGCATGAAAGCGTAAAAAATAAACAAACAAACGCATTTTCTCATTTGTAACATTAATAAAGATTTCTTATTTTTAAAACTGGCCATTTTGCAACTTAAAAGTTATAAAACAGGTTAGTTGCACCAATTTCTTAGCATTTTTAAGCAATTTAGAGATGGCAACATAATACCTACAGACATAATGGTACTTATAGAGAAATACAATCTTATAGAAGGGCATTTTACCCTCTAGTAAGAGAAATTTATGAAAAAACAATATTCATAACAGATCTAATTCTTTTTTATGGGTTGGATTGTCTAATCTGGTAGAGACTACTCTATGTAATGTAAAATCATCCCTTGATTGTAAGCGCGCTCTCTGGACATCCAATATCAATGCAAATGTCTCGACATCAGGCGATCGTTATGTATCGTTATGTATGTATGTTTGTATATTTTATTTCACCACATGGGTTAACAAACGTTTTAATTAATTTGAGAGAGCGTCTAAAACGAACAGTCTGCGTGAATATTTTGAAAATATTATACGTTTTATTTCAGAAGTAAATACCTACAGAATTATTTGTACTTTCTTATTCTCTGAAATTGACTAAGTTTTTTTTTTAACCCACTTGTTCGGAAAAAATTATGGGATACACACTATTTTTCAACATCCAGGTACCTAAATAATATTAAATAAATAATAAATATTTAAAAATCCACCACCACACCAGCCTATATTGCCTATATCAGTCCACTGCTGGACATAGGCCTCCCCTAATAAAGGGGGATATACCCATAATCCCTACGCTGAGCATGCTCAGGGGTTGGCGATCGCAGGGCACAGCCTCTCGCACCACCGATACTGCTGCCCGTCGGTGGCCAGGGGATTTAGCAGTGCCGATATAGGCTGTGCTATGCTGCAATCAGCTGGCCGCCAGAGCCCCGTTCGTTGTTTAGCAGGGTGCAACACGTGCAGGTGAGGTTGGCTTGGGTGCTGAAGATAGTGGTTTGAACCCTGTACACAACTGTACTGTGTTAAAAATGCTGGATACTATTACGCAAAACATATAGCCTTAAACTAAGCAGAGCTTATAAGAACCACATAATGATATACTAATAATTAAAGTACTTAGAAAATACCCAGACCCGCGACAAATATTTGCAGATCACATACTTTATCTCCCATTAGAAATCGAAACATTCTGCCACTAATAACAAAAATAACGCCCAAATGTCATATACATCATCATCATCATCAGCCTATAGCAATCCACTGTTGGACATAGGTCTCCCCTAATGAGTGCCATTGCGCCCTGACCTGAGCTCGACGCATCCAGCTTCTACCTAGCAGCCTTTCACGGATCGTCACTCCATTTAGCCGAAGTGCTTCCTACACTACGTTTTCCGAGACGTGGTTAACACTCAAAAACTACGTATGCATATGTACATAGCCTAGCATTAAACCACAGTTTTATAGTTTTTATGGTATTATACATGCTTTTCTATGGTATCTGCCCCCGGAAACTTAAAACTACTAAGGTAAAGATTTTTATTGGTTTAATTAACGAATTAATTACAAGAAAAAAGTCCGTTTTGCATCAAAACTCAACAGTATCAAATGAATAACCAAACAAAGCGTACCAGCCAACCCAAAAACTCTTCTCAACGCCCAGCCCTATTAATTTCTGCGACAACGCCCTGTAATACCCAAAACCACTCATTCCCACCTTTCGAATAAAAAGTGGGATAAAAAGAAGAAATAAAGAAAAAATGTTTACGCATCGTAAAAACCACAATACGTCGTTTTATTTGGTCGTGTTATGCGGTCGGGGTTCCGTATGCAAAATTGGTACGAAATTGAAATACAAATTCGTTACATATTGCCTTTTTGATTCGCTGTTTCGGATTGAGTTGGTAGTTTGGTTATTTCTCATGTTTTTAAAATTTATAGAAATTGTGTAACGTATTGTAGTTTTTATAATATTTTCCTCTAAATCAATACTATTTAAGTTTTTTTCGAAGGAAATGGCTTTATGATCATACTTATTATTTAGTACTAGCTTCCGCCCGCGGCTTCGCTCGCGTGGTACCGGTATAAAAAGCCTAGCCTATGTAATAATCCAGGTCACAAACTATGTATATTCCAAGTTTCATCCAAATCCATTTAGTAGTTTTTGCGTGAAAGAGTTACAAACATTCTTCTATTCATCCATACTCACAAACTTTCGCATTTATAATACGACTTCCGACCGCGGCTTTGCTCGCGTGGTACCCGGATAAAAAGTAACCTATGTGATAATCCAGGTCACAAACTATGTATATTTCAAGTTTCATCCAAATCTATGTAGTAGTATTTGCGTGAAAGAGTAACAAACATTCATCCATACTCACAAACTTTCTCATTTATAATACAACTTCCGCTCGCGGCTTCGCTCGCGTGGTACCTGGATAATTAGTAACCTATGTGATAATCCAGGTCACAAACTATGTATATTCCAAGTTTCATCTAAATCCATTTTGTATTTTTGGCATGAAAGAGTTACAAACATTCATCCATTCATCCATACTCACAAACTTTCGCATTTGTAGTAGGATAGTATTTTATAAGGATATCATTTTCATACATAGATATTATTCACAATTAACACGTTGTTATTATTCATAATAACTATGTCATAATATTATTTATGTTACACTAACTAATATTGTATTTTGTTTGATATAAAATGATTTTCGTCAAAATTGCAGAATAACCCGGCCTACCCAGTGTACCATCACAAAGGGGTTGTGCTTGTGCACCACCTCATGTTACTTCATTATATCGCTCCGCACTGTTATACAAGCTTTACGACTTTATTCTTCTGTTATTTACATTTTTATTTGCTAGTATTTTTGCTTGTGTCAACTTATTGTGCAAATATTACATATTTATGATAAAAATGTGACAAACATGTTATTGAGCATTCGATTGTAATAATAATTAGGTAGCCAGGTGGATTGATGATTTTGCGAAAAGCTGAGGGGATGCCTACGTCCAGTAGTGGAATGCTATAGGCTGATGATGATGAATAATCGGGTCTGATATTTGTGTTTTTCTTTTATATCCTTATGAAATGATAGAGGTTGTGGATTCGAATCTGGATCCTGAAAAAAGGTTTCTTTGCGTTTCGACAGTGTTTATGTAATCTTAATCACAATTATTGTGTATTCCTTATCTAAGTAAAGTTTTGTTACGAATAAATCATTTTTTTATAATAACAATACTGGACACTATCACACTACACCATGTAGCCCCAAACCATAGATTTAGTATACAAAAAAACTCTGCCCCAAATTATAAATAAATAAATAAATATAAATAAATTATGGTTACTGTGAATTATATATCTCATATTTACTTCTAAACAGATAAGCTTGTCTATAGACGTCTATATGTGAAAAAATGTCAATGGTGATTAGTTGTTTACATCTGATGTTTATTTAGACTAAGAATACTGTTTGTTTTCCGAAGAAAATAAAATAAAAAATTAAATTAAAATAAAATATTTTAGGTACTTAGAAAACACCCAGATCTAATGTAGATATTTGTCCCGCGGTGGGAATTGAACCCGCAACCTTTTCCTCTGCGTCTCAGCTAGACTGCGCCACTGAGGTGATTTATTTATTCATTCAATTCATATAGGTTAGATCCAAAAAGTAAAAAGTTAGGGATGTCCAGGCTTTCAGTAATTTTAATAACTACCATTATTTTACCGTTATTCATAATCTTTACTGATTCACACACTAAAAGTTCCTAAACCTTTAATAGATATACTATTTTATCAGTTAAACTTTTATCATTTACCTATAGACTCAAGCTCAATTCATAATCATCATTAGTATTCAGTAATGGTATCAATAACTTGTCAAATACCGACAGTCGCTAATCAGTTTCCAATTACAACAGAAGCAGATGTGGTCCCCAATATCGACAGCAATTTGCTCCCATTAGTGATAATGCTGGTATGCCTACCTAGTAACTAAATACCTATTGCTAACTCAGTACCTGGTATATAATATCTAATGAACTAACGCAATGCCATTTAATGTACGTATTAGGTCGTTTTCTAGGTAATGTACTTATTTAGATATGATATGACCTTTACATGACCTTATCCCACCCTATTAAACTGGACTAAGCGTTTCCAAACATCTTTTCTTCAGTTATATGCGCAATGCTAAAATTCGTCTTTTTTTCCATTTAAATCACGACACTCGGAAAATTCGCCCCATAGTCGATCTTATCTTTGCTCACGCAAACCTCAAGGTCAAGATCTGGCCAATAACAAATAAAAAAAACAATGTGTCGCATAAAATAATTACTAACAAAAAAAACGCTGTAAAATTACTCTTCATATTGAATCGACGGCCTCGTAAGTCTTGCGAGCCAAGTGGTATGAATTTTGAATTAAATGACAGGTCACACAAATATTATCATTTAATATAATTCATGAATCATTTGCCGTAAGTATTGAACCTTATGTGACACAGATATATATTATAGAGTAGTCAACTGGTTGGAGCAAAAAGCCAGATAGAGTAGTGTAAAACTACTGTTATACCTACCTGGCCTACCGGACGATCCAATTTGGAACAGCGATCCGCGATCAAGGATTTACGATCGTAGATCGTCCAGTGTGGACCCAACTTGGTCTTAAGCAAGCTTAAAAATCGACAGCGAATGGATAGAGCGCGTGCTTTAACATAGTGTGGATCGCGACCACGCGCAATCGGAGCGCAGCGTATTGCCCAATGTGGATCCGTCTAATGATGATAGCAGTTTAGCTGTACCTACTCATCCGAAAAAAAAGTTGTAACTGAAATCGAAATATTAATGCCTGTATTCAAAAAAGTCAATAGTAATCGTGATATAACCGAATTTTTGTAGTTTATAACCTTCCCGCACACGACCGACAATCGGTGACCGACTTTTTGTAGGAAGAAAATGGAACGTACTGATTGCTATACTGCAAAGCACACGTCCTACAAAAAGTCGGTCAGAAATACTATGCAGGAAAAGTCGGTCCGATTTTCTGTCCTACAAAAAGTCGGTCGTGTGCGGAAACCCTAACTATGTACAATTCCAGCTCAGGTTATTTTTCGGTTTCCACTACATATAGCTTGGACTACTCTAGAATAGATTATCCTTGGCTCCTAGTTCATGAATACGGACCTTAGTTATTCTTTAGTAATTTTCACATGCAATTTAATAATGAAAGATGTGTGAAACCATCCCCTACGTGTGATTTAACCCCATATTGAAATCATCTGTGATCGATGATCGCCACCTTGTCTATATGTAAATCCTAGTTCGCGGCTGCCACAAATTTGAATACCAAAATAAAAATTATTTGTTTATTTTTCCGATACGGCACCTAATAGTGCGAGCAAAGCAATTTGAATTTTTTATATGCAAAAACAGCAATTGTTGGGTTGTGACGTTCAGCCGGCTGACGGCCGATATTGCGAAGATTGGATTTTTGATGGATGTCAATCAAGAGAAAATGAGCGGCTGATTTGTATTGTTGGATTTGTTGGGTATTGATATGGAAATCTTATACTATCAATCAACATTAGCCGTAGATAGCCCGGGCGGTGTAGTAGCCGGGAATTACGGGTAAATAAATCAAAGTAAATATTAGCCTACTTATTCTGAGCATATACCTACTTACATTTCATTTAAAACTCGTCAAGAATTGGATAATGAATAATGATAAGACTAAAAATAATTAGGTAGGTCCCAGGTACCGGTTATCACACCACTCTCCTTATCAATCTACTAAGGCAATGATATGACATAAAAATAAAATCCGTTTAAAAATCAAAATCATTTAAGATAAGCGCATCACGTCTTGATGATATGATGTAAATAACGTTTAGTAGGTATACTAACTTTCTTTGCAAAAAACCGTTTTACTAAAAAAATACCTTTTATATCGTGTAGATAGATTTTTATTCACGGGATTTTATTCAAAACAAATATTTTTATGTTAATTTAAATTCGATTCCCATGATGTCGTGGGAACTCCTAGAACAGCAGGTATCTCTAATAGATTTAAATAGAAACGTGTCGATTAATTTCGATTTGCAGATTAAGCACACCCCAACGTGAGTCTTTCAAAATAAGGGTCCAATATGATACCTATCTGATTTTATATTACTGGATAATGGTGTCTTAGAATGTAATATTTTGTCAGTGTCCTTAACTTTATAGTATAACTAGCTTCCATCCGCGGCTTTGCAGATAAAAAGCGTATGGGTTAATCCAGGTCACCAACTATGTAGATTCCAAGTTTCATCCAAATCTGTTCACCCGTTAATGGACTTGAGAACAACATACTCACACTACAAACCTTACGAACTAATAACTGGATGCAACAAGCACAAGACCGTGGTAGATGGTACAAACTTTGGAAGGTCTCTTATTATCCAGCAGTGGATAACGGGCTGTGCATGATAATTATACTTTAATTGTATTTCTTACAAGTCAGTGCTAACAAGGGAATGCAAAGTACAAAAACAAAAAGAAATGTTACAGCAGGGTTACAAAAGATGAGGCAATATAAAAAAAATGTTATGGATATTTTGAATGGTTCGAAAGTAATATATACTTATGTTGGTTATTTTATAATATTTTATCGTAAAATTCGGTCGGGCCTGGTGGGATGAACTGGATGGTCATTGGCTCGATATCGGCCGTGCATCGATGGATTCTTGGTTTCAAAACAATAATTACGCATTACTACTAAGTAGTTATAAAAAATTATGCTAGTTTGTGAGCTCAAAACGTGCTGACTGCAACGTCTCGATCAGTAAGTAAAAGTTACCACTTAACTGGTCATTATCATCATCATTAACAACCTATGTCCTATAGAAGTCCACTGCTATAGGTCTCCTTCAAGGAATTCCACCAAGAACGGTCTTGGGCCCTCTGCATCCACCGATTGCCTGCAATATTGACGATGTCATCGGTCCATCTGGTGGGGGGTCTCCCTACACTCGGTGACACTGTTTATTGTCATCTTAATTGGCAAAATCCAAAATGCTTAAAATCCGCTTAACAGGTAGATAACATTTTCAAATAATTTAAATAACTTTTTTAAAAAGGAAAAACCAAAATTATTGCAAGTAATGTCTTAGAACTAAACAATTAGATACCTACCTAAATTTTCTAATATTCAAGAAAATCACTGACGACTAATTTAAAACACACATACCACAAATCTCCACTAATTAAGACACGACGTCGTAATTTATTAGAACAACAACAACAGAAGACTGGAATCCCAAGAATGGTCTTAAACACGTAAATAATGAACTAAATAGAATGATTAGAAATACGTTTCCTTACTGTCCTAAATTACAACAAAAGTAATGTTTTTGTAGGAATAACCGACAGGTTACAATAGGGATGATGACTGGGTAAACAAATAATATAACTAATTAGTCCGTCAGTTTGATTAACAAAAAATATGGGACACGTATTTTTTATTTAATCAATAGAAATTAACAAAGTTATAGAGCGTCAAAGTTCGGGAGTGGGGGCTCGTGGCGTCACTTGTATGTAAAAAGTGTACTTACACGTGACGTCACGCTGAACTTCAACACGCTATGTATATGTTTGTCATTTTTAGTCTAATTGACAAAATAAAAAATACGTGTCCAATATAATTTGATAATTTAAATGACGGACTAATTAGAATTTTTTAGTCATATAGCCATTTGCTATGGGAAGTTACATGATTTTCTAAATCATACTTTAGTACAAAGAATCATACTTCACTACATAGTATACAACAAAGTCACTTCTCGCAGTCTGTCCTTATGTATACTTAGATCTTAGATTTTGATGCAGTTTTTTTTATAAATTTGTGAGGATGGATGGATATTTGTTACTCTATCACGCAAAAAATACAAAACGGATTTGGATGAAATTTGTAATATATGTACATCATTTACAACCTGGATTAACACATATGCTACTATTTATCCGGGTACCACGCGAGCGAAGCCGCAGGCAGAAGCTAGTCTTATTTCGTACTTAATATCATAAATGTGAAAGTTTGTAAGAATGGATGGATGGATGTTTGTTACTCTTTCACGCAAAAACTACTGAACGGATTTTGATAAAACTAGTTTTTTTTATACTACTAAGTTAGCAAACAGGCATACGATCCTCGTGATGGTGGTTCCCGTAGCCTATGGACGCCTGTAACGTCATATAGTTGATATGTTTAAAGTTTGTTTTGAAATTTTGCACTAATTGTCTAGTCCTTGACGTGAAATATCATTTTTTTATGATACCTGGTTATAGATAGCACATTGCCCACCTGATGTCATGTTATGTGGTAACCATGACGAAGTATTCCATCGTAGGACTCGCATGTTTGAAACGAGGTGATAAGTCTCATGAACCTGTATTCATGGGCATCCACACCGAAACACAGCAATGCTGCTTCACGGCAGAACTAGGCATGGTGCATGGTAGTACTTGCCCTATGGGCTCTTCATAAGGAGCTCTACTACACGTACTAAGTGTAGGTAGGTTTAAATGTATATGTAGTATGTAGTACTAGAGCTGAAAAGCTAAGGCAAAAGTAGCGTTATGTAACATGTATGTGTAGCCTTATGTAATAAGTATGTACATGTAAACGTAGACGTATTTATTACATAAGGCTTCTTTTGATCCGGCTACCATGCGAGCGAAGCCACGAAAGGAAGGCTATTATAGATATTTTCAGTTGAAGCTACCCACTATAAAATCCTTAAAGTTTTAAACCAAGAAAGTTTGAGTTAACTGCAAACACTTTGCACTCATAAACCGATCCAAGTCGCATTTAAGTGAAATACATCAACTTTAACTGACCGCGCTTTGATGGTGACTATCATTCTAAAAGCGACGCAACTGCACATTTTCTTAAAGTCAATTCTTAGGTTTGCTTAAATTGTGTTTTTTAACTGACTGGGTTCTAACCTTTAACTTTGTGACCCAAGCCAACCTTACCTGCCCCTGGTGCACACTGCCGCATAAGAAAAGAGGCTCTGGTAGGCTGCTGATTGCGGGACAGAGCAGCACTAGCATAGCCAAATAATCTGGCAGCCGACGGGCAGAAGCCCCAGGAGTCTGAGAACCTGTGTGCTGCGAACCCCAACCCATGTTAGATATGCATCTAGCGAGGGGATTCTGGGGAGAGGTGGATTGGATTAAATGGACTCTTATAAAGGAGGCCTGTGTCCAGCAGAGGACGTTACCGATTTTGGCCTACGTCTTGAAAAGGACTCCGCCATAGATTTCCAAACGATATCAATAACGGACTGTCGAACAGCCCCTGGCTCGCCCATGTTCTTTTTTTTTTATTTCTGGGGGTATACAAAATCATCACGAAGCTTGGAACAAAGTCCCCGTGGCGTAGTACTAATATTTTTAGAAAAGCATCTTTTTCGGCCCGGTCACTACTTGGATAAGTGACCGTTTAGTAGCATTTAGATCCGAGCACTTCCGTGCTTTGAAAAGTAGGTTCATTATGATGATAGTTCCTTTTTCAGTCGTTAAGCCATGTCTAAGGCATTATGGCGGTCTAAAAACTCCGACACCAGAGAGGCCACTAGCTCATTCGAAGAAGTATGGAACTACGCTTGGTGAACGAGTTGGAGTAAGAGGTATGGTCAGCAACAAAAGTCGATCAACAAATTGTGTTTTAAAAATAGTTTTAATTAGAAAATGCCTATTAATTCAAGATATTTATGAAGGAAACAATATAAATGCAAGGCAAATCTTGAAAAGCGTGAAGTCAAAAGTTTGTTTCTTTCAGTTGTTATTTTTTAAATGAAGATGGAACCTAGCGTGGAACTAGCATATGGCCCACCTGATGTTAAGTGGTAACCATTACTTGAAACAAAGTATTGCTTTGTATGTGACGCATGTAGAAACGTGCCTTGCGATGCAACGCACTGCGTCCATCAGCTTGAGGCATGAAGGTGATAAGCCTTATGTGCCTGTAATTTCACCGGCACTTTTCAAACCGAAACACAGCAATGCTGCTTCACGGTAAAAATAATAGCAACATAGCTTATATAGAAATAATAGAATTATACTAGTTTGAAAATTTTGAAATGTCAATGTACTTTTGTCGGTGACTCTACATCCTGCTAAAGTGAAGCTGAAAGTGGCTCTTCTTTCACAGTAATTGTCGCCATCACACCAAGTTAACTAAAACTTAACTGCAACTTTACCGGATAACTTACAAAACGCATCTAACTTAGATGGATGGCACTCAGACTTCGTATAAGTTTTCTTTACTTATAAATTTCAGGAAAATTGACCAAGTTTTGATGGAAAGGGTTTTATTCTAAGTATTTGAATTTCTCTATACTAAACTTGGTTTTTCCCATTACGAGCTTTTGTCACACACAAAAGGGATTCCAACCTCCATCTTCAGAACCTAAGCAAACTTCACCTGCCCGTGGTACCCTGCCAAACCTCTATCTTCAGAACCCAAGTCAACGAATGCATGTGGTATAAGTACCCTGCTAACTAACAAAAGTAGGTCTGGAGGCGAGCTGATTGCGGCATAGTACAGCCTAACACCGGTACAACTAAATTCCGTGACTACCGACAGGCATCAGTGTGAGAAAATGTGTCCTGCAATCCTCAACCCGCATGCCCAACGTGGGTATTATTATTAGGGAAGGCCAATGTCCAGTAATGAATTGATATAGACTGGTGTTGTTGTTGTTGTTGTTGTTGTTGAGTGTTAGTGATCGTATGTCAAGCTGTAAAGCGCTCGTCGCGTAGCTTACTTTGGTGTTCTTAGGACATCTTCATAGTTACTATGTATATGGCCGGCCAGGTAGAAGGACAATCTGCGAAAATCTGCTGGTAGAAGCTGGAAGCGTCAAGCTGAGTACAGGGCGCAAAGGCGCTCGTTAGGGGAGGCCTATCTCCAGAAGTGGACTGCGTCAGGCCGATGATGATGGTGATTGCTTTGTAGATGGATGGCACATAAGATGAAGAAGCTTCTGTAGTACAAATCTAGACATTTTAATACCTTCGACATTTTAACACTGGACATTCTAACCTTTGTACTTTGGACCCCCGGAGTTACTAGGTTCTTTGTCTATTTTGTTGCATAATTTTATGCAGTACCTACTCTAATCTAATATAATAATAATTAGCTTGCATTAGTTTTACTCCCACAATCTTAGTCCAAAGCAAAAATATTTTTACAGGTCATATCGTAATCACATAGTAAAATTTTAGGCAATGCAAACGCGTTATTTCAAATCTTCGCTTTTTCATTGGTCAAAATATCAAGATAAGTACTTACGATTGTCATTATAAAAATATTTGTAACTCGGCCTGTGATCAAAAGAACGAGTAAGTGCTACGTGACTTCTTACCAAATTTCATATGGATAAATAAAATACACAGTATTTATAAAATGTAAGTATATTTTCAAATAAAGAATACAAAAACAGATAAAATAAATTGGCAGTTTTAAAAAATATTGTGACAAATTATAATTTCATTATTTAACTAATAATTGTCATAACATTTTTTTACAAAGCTAAAAACTAATATAATTCTAAAACTAATATTACCTAAATTTTACAGGCCATTTTACTAAATTTACATTAAAATAAAATCACGCTTTTTACTCGAAAATATTTTTTATGAGATTTACATGGAAATAAAATCATATTATTATAATTTAATAAAATATTATTATTATAAATTGAATGTTCTGCTATAACTGGCTTTTATGAAACTCTTAAAGTTATTTTTTGTTACGAACATTGAATAAACAACATTGAATTTACAAAAAGAATACAATAAATTGATTGTTTTATAATATTGCTTTTGTTTCCAATTATTACTTGATTACTTAAATGTTAATTTTGATGTTAAGTTATATGATAGTAGTAAGCGGGTTTTTGGAAGTCATATAAATTTTATATTGCCGGTTATACTTACCTTTGCCCAAAGTAGTTTAATAAACAAAAATTCTAATTATTCAGTGTAATTCGCTACAGACAGATACAGATACAGAAATAATTTAAATTACTTTAATTAATTAGTACACTTTTTATAATACTTCATCCGAAAAAAATTATACAACTTCCAGATAACTCTCGTTTTATAGGCGTACTAAGTCAAGCTGGGGTTATAAAAATTTAGAATTTTTATTTTGCTACAGATTATACGATTATAGAATAGCTTTACCAATTTTTTTATATACAAAACTCTTAGATGCATTAAAAATAAAGTTTTTTTTGTAAGCGAATAAATTGACGTTTATATTTTTTTAAATTGTAAATTTATTCGTTTACAAAATCCCGTCCAACTACGCAAATTAGAGTTTTCGAGAGATCATTAGGAAAACTTCTTTTAAAATTGTGTTCTTACATAAGTATACACTATCACATTTGAACACATTTTTCAATAATAATTGTAGGTAAACTAAAATCTAAGGTTATATAATTTCACATAAGTACAAAGTAATTTTGTTAAATCAATATCTTAACAGAAAGTTTGTTCCCGAAATATTGTTTAAAAAAAAACTTTCAAACATTTAGCCTCGTTGTTCAACTGTACCTTTAATATTATTTATTGCAAATGTATAATTTCAAAATTCAACTTCAAACACTTTGAACTGTTTGAATGATTTTGTATAGAAAATATTTATAAATGCGCTGACTTTTAAAGCGGTAGTTACCTATCTGCTAATTTGAAATGCGATTTGATGTTGCAAATATAATAAACTCATTTATATTTGAAAAGTCAAAAGCGCCGGGGATAAAAAAAAATTGTTATAATTTTTGAACAGATCAGACAGTGGTTATGAACTGACGACGGCTCTAAGTAAATTTATCTTAATCGTAAATTTATTTACATAATAAATCATAGTTTATCAAACCATCACATATAAAATCTCCATTTCAAACAACTTGGCACGAACCCTTATCTAAATAATGCTATTTATATGATCTAAAATAAACATTTTTATTTAATTATAGAAAAATAAAAATGAGATCAATCGATGATAAATTTTAGGCTGCTCTCTTTGGAACAATTTGTGGAAATATGGACTTTGTTCAGTTATAATAATTTTTATATTTTATTTAATAAAAAAGTACATTACTGGTCCATACTTACATTCTCTTATAATCGATTATCTTACATAATATTTCATTATACCAGTATTTCAACACCAAAAGCGGAATGTAAAATTGACAATTTGCAATACTATTTGAATTATAATTATTTTAATTGTGAGTACATTATATTAATTTTGTTATAAAAATTGGTATTCAAAAACTACAGTTTGCATAAAATTTATAGTACATAATTTCATTACATAGTTGATAAAAAATTAACTAATTTTTTTACAATTTTTTACAAAATCCTTTTCTGATAAGAAAATATGCAAAAATATACATTTTGAAGCGTAGCGTTACAAATAAAACTTAATTTATTTATAGTACGCTTGTAACCTAGCAGTGCATAACTTGGAAAAGTGTTCTTGAGATTTTCTTTTAAAGTTTATTCATATAGTCTTTTATGTATTCGCTTAGATCTAGCATGTCGTTAAATTAACGAAAAATAGTAAAATAAAAAAATTATGCTGAGATTATCAAAATAAATATCATAAAAAAAAAGTTTTATCTTCATGTAAAGACTAAATCTGATTTTTTAAACTCTATACTTCTTTTTATGCCCTATAATTTCTACGTATAATATATTAAATGCCACAAAAAATAATTTCATAATATCTCAACTTTTTCCACAATCAGGATATAACTGAGCGCTTCCGTGCTCCGGAAAGCACGTTATGATAATGATCCTGGCTTTTTCAGTCGCTATATCATGTCGGAGGCCTTCAGGTGGCTTAAAATTCAGACACTAGAGTGACTGACTACTAGCTTCTACGAAGAAGAAAAAGAGCATGAGCATTGAAGTTATTACAATTTAAGATTTTTTTACATAAAAGCTTCAACAACAATTCGGCTATGAGAAAAAAGGCTCAGTACGCAAATCTATTGAAGATTATATGCATGAATATCAGAAGCAAGTCTAAACATAACATCTAGTAGGTAGGTATGCTATTTTACAGTAGCTATCAAAACTCGTCAGATCTCAAGAAAACTGTCCCAGATTCCTACATCCAATGCGATACCTGTACCCTTACTGACGCCGTTCACCGTTTGGAGAACAGTTTCCAACCCAGCACGAAGAGCACCGCTGTGCAGATAGACCCTGAGATCTTATCCGGAATCATGGATGAGAAGAATCCTTCTGAATCCGTAGACTCGGGGGGTGCTGAGTCGGTCTGGAATAGAGAGAAAGGAGATAAAATTTAATTTGTATGGTAAATACGGACATGGAACTAAAGTTGTCGATAGAATTAGTAAGCTGAAGTGACAGTGGGTTAGCTATATCTGCCAAAGAGCCGATAGCCGTTGGGGTAAACGAGTTCTTGAGTGGAGACCGCGGATCGACAAATGTCTAAGATGCCCTCCGGCCAGATGGACTGACGATCTGCGAAAGGCTGCTGGTAGAAACTGAATGCGTCGAGCTGAGGACAGGGTGCAGTGGTGCTTATAAGGGGAGGCCATTGTCCAGCATTATTACTTCTATAGGTGAAGATGATCCTTATTTCTTTGACTAGCAGTGGGTTCTTTTCTTTTCTTATCAAGAGCTATTAACACCAAGTGTATGGATGAAGATAAGAAGGGGGAAATGATTATAGTCCCATGCTAGGGCATGCGGGTTGGGGATCGCAAGGCACAGCTTGTCGCACCGCCAACGCTGCTGCTCGTAACTGACCAGTTGAACTGTACCAGAGTAAGGCTGCGCTATGCTGCAACCAGCTGGCCGCCAGAGCCTCGTTTGGTAGTTAGCAGGGTGCACTACGGGCAGGGGAGGTTGACTTAGGTTCCGAAGATAGAGGTTGGAACCCCTTACACACCAACATAATGATAATTTTAATATAATAAAACGAAAATTAAGCTGCCTTACTGACTAATAACTGACTGAATAAATTCATGACATAAACCAGTAATAGAGACTTGACAATTTGAGGGTTTATTCCTAGCATAGTGTAATATTGCACTAGAAAGAATTTTTAAAACTGATTTTTGGAAATTTTTTGAGGCTCACACGTGTGATAAAAAAGGCGTAAATGAAAAAAAAAACAGCGGGCATTTTGATAATTCAAACCGTTCTCTGACCAAATCAAAAACGAATAATCAGATCAAGGTCTATAATTACTAAAATTAAAGAGATAAATAAGCTGTTTTTTTTATTAATTACCTACATTATATTTATCTAAAGAGAAATATGAATAATACGGTAAATACAAAAATATATAAAATATAGTAAATATATAAGAAATACAAGAGCAAGCAAATAAATAGTTTACAATAGTAATAGTATTTATAGTAAAACTTAGACCATTATTTTGCATTATTGCCGAACAATTAGATTCCCAATTAAAATCTTAGGTTAGATTGACTATAATTTCCTTAATAAAATTAACCTGCTTTATTTTCATTGCTGTGTTAGATGCCTTGGCAATGATCATTTCCATCTATTTTATTGTGTTTATCGGTAACTTTATTATTTTTGTGATATTTGCCTACTAAAATTCATTAATTATGTTTAGAGAGGAGGTTATTAATTCAGGTGTATTTTTTGTTACCTGATACATAACTCCGTCATTTAGGGACTGATTTGGAAAATTCTTCTCCTATTTAAATCAGAAAAAAGGTGCTACCTTTGTACATTTATTTGAAGTAGTATTTTGAAATAAAATAATTGTATTTTAAATTTCTTTACACGAAATCACTCGTATGATCATAATAAACATATTTTATTTCAAACAACTTCGCACGATGATTATATTACTTTAATTTACTGTTTTTTACTACTTCAAAGTTATTTTATCTGTTTATTGTGTGTATATCATTGTCTTTAATAATACCTAATTTATTTTTTTATTATTTTGTTACTAAGTTAATTACACCTGATTTCAAAATTATAAGTACCCAATCACAATTCGTATACCAACAATGACAGATGGCAAGTACCCATATCTCACCCTAATTTAAAGAGATTACAAACCACAGGTACAATGCCACCCTCCGCAAATAAAATTAGAAAATGCAATCCTCTTACGTTTTTTATGCGTTAACGTAAATCTGTATAATTTTATTACCTAATTTCGCTTTTCCAAATTGAAAGAGCAACAAATTGCTTATATTATGTACATTCATAAGAGATAAGAGATAGGGATTTAGAAAGACGGAAAAGAGATGGGAGACTGATAATCTTACAAAGCATCAATGGAATCGTTTGCAGACAATTGGTTGAAGAAAATAAAAGATCTCTTGAAAATTCAAACGTCATTCTTAATTCAACAATGTCGCGGTTGCGTCTCTTATTTTGTTTGGAAAACCGCGACTGTCTAAATCCAAAGAAAGTACCTATTCTGTTGGTATACCTTAATAAATACTAGTATTACCTACGTTAAATAAATTAAGTTAAAGTGAGTAAATTTATTATTTGTGATTTAATATAAATTTTTAGTATTTGTTGTCAAAACGGCAACTGAAAAGCATTATCTGTGAAAATTTCAACTGTCTTGCTATACGGTTCATGAGATACAGCTTGGTGACAGACAGACGGACAGTGGAGTCTTAGTAATAGGGTCCCGTTTTTACCTTTTGGGTAAGAAACCCTAAGCTTGTGAGAATGGTGGACGATATTAGAAAGCCTGGCTTGGCTTGATAATGCTGATGATGATGATAATTTTTTTTTTAATTTTAAACCTTTTTCATTAGATAGGTTATTTAAAAAAAAAACATTCTTACCATACCTATAATAAATAACTGTATGTAACTACAAATACACAATAAATTGTGTTTGGTTTATAGGTAAAGTTTGATAATGTAGTTACTAATATTGACAGAAGAATGAAAGGGTGGGTTGTTGTTTTTGTTGATGGTATTGAGATTGAAGTAAACGTAGTTTCTTTGATGTTTCAACCTTTGAATATTATTTACATTTTCTATTGGAATAATGGTTATTTTTGTTATATAAGTTCAATACAGTTTATTTGGTAATGTCAAGGCCTTTTTCTCAGGATCGCGAGGAGGTGTCCGTTTAAAAGATCATCAGGTAAAAACTCCATCCGGTCACTATACTAGGATGGATGACCGTTTAATGGCATTTATAGGAGAATGCCGAGAACCCGTACCATTTGCGTGAAAACCAAATGTATCCCATAAAATGTATTATATTTGATAAGTAACATCAACATTTTTCTTATGTTGATTTGGTTTCCGCCGCACTCCACCACTAGACTGCAACAACCATTATTACTATGACAACAATGGTTGTTGCCATAGTGATAGTACTATTACTATGACATTAACCCTCATTTTTAATTATTTAGACTGTAGAATCGACTGAAAACTTATTGGTTTGGTTTTGATGCACTCACTTTAGTCTTGGTACCGAGCGCCATACATCAGACGGCATTGTCCTTTAAGCGATTCGGAAGGCACGTAAAGATGTTGGTCCCGGCTTTTTCAGTTAAGCCATGTCGGAGGCATTAGGGCGCCTAATGCCTAACCCCGACACCAGAGTTGGACATTAGCTCATACGAAAAAGAAGACTGCACAAACGAATCTATAGCATGAAATTAATAAAATAAAAATGAGGTGAACAATTTTAAATTATTTTCCAAGTAAATAGAATTGCTCACCGTTCACAGAAGCGTAATAATAAACCGCAAAAATACCTTTGAAGAACACAATAGGGTTCTCACTACAAATCGCTTCAAAGACATTCGAATCGTAGTATTTTCCAATGATCCAGCCAATTTTAAAGCACGATGAACAAAGGAAAATAGACTCTAACTCTTCTACAACAAAGACTTTATTTTCTGCGATCATGATCAAGCTATAGATTCAAAATTATTCAAGCAAAATTAAACTCTATTTTGGTTTGGTTAGGTTAGCCTTTCGGACTGTTTTCTAATAAACCAATTTATAAATCCAAAATCTCGTAAGCAAAAATAAACTCTATACTGATATATTTTAGTCTTTTTTCGACAAAAAACCATCTATTAGACTTTTTTATTTACATTCGTGAAAGAGGTTATTATGAAAGGAGTCGCGAAATGAGTTCTATTTAATTTGGATATTTTGTTTGATGGATATCATTGATGTTTGGAAAATTGGAAAGCTAAGCTTCTTTATTAACAATTTTATTAGTATGAAAGGTTTTCATATTTTACATGTCTTATGGATATTTTTATGTCGTTCAAATAAAATTGAATGTTCTAAAGAATTTTTTTCAGTTATAAGAACCGGGACTGTCTTTATGTTAGTTTGTTCTTGGTTTTTAAATATTAATGAATTGGTGGTAATTCTGTTTAAGTTTTATTAAACTAAAATTTAACTTTTAAAGGCCTACGTAAGTTTATTTGTTTTTTAAATGGACAGTAACAATTTGCTACATATCGGGATTTTTTATAGATTTTCTAGTTAAGTTAAATTTTCGTCTTTTGTCCTGAGGCTTTTATCCAGGCAAATAATAAACTTAAAAAAAGAATCAAAAGTTTTAATCACGTGAACATTAAATTTTTTAACACAAATTAAGTAACTTAAAACACTAAGTAACAGCTTAAGTACAAAACTTAAGTAACAGCTTGTTGTGTGTGCAATCTTTAAACTACTATTAGATAAGATTTTTTACCAATTCACAACTTTTATCCCACCAAAAAAAAGTTTTTTTAGAAAGACTTTTTCACGTAACATTGTTGAGATCACAATTTTATTTATCAAGCAATGAAATGTTTAATAAAACATTAAATGCCATATTAACTTTAAACATAGATGCTGCACATCACATAATAAAACTACATAGTTTCAGGCATGGACCACGAGTTTTCGAATCAAGCTCGCTTGCGACTTTATTTTTAACACGCTTTTATTAGTTTCACCTGTATGTATATATGTATGTATGTATGTAAACGACTCCTTTGAGCTCGATTTTGCCCTACTTTGAACGATCAGATTTGATTCAAACTTTGCACACCTGTCAAAGGTCGATGACAATGCAATAATCCGATAAAAATATCCGATTATCCTAATTAGATTCGCCAGGATTAATTAATTTCTTTCCGCATCCTTTGCATGCGAGTAAGAGAGACAGAGCTAGTGCGCGAACTACGCATGCGTGCAAGCGTGTTTTTTTAGTTTTTTTAAACTATTTTATTATTCTATCCATAGGATGAGTATGAAGTGAAACTGTATTGACCATAAACACATGTACGAAGTACAAAGAAAAGTATGTGGCTTTTGATTGCAGTTCATTTAATTTTCAAACCTTTTACTTTAATCTCTGTAATAAAGATTATAATAATAATAATAATAATAATTATAATAATAATAATCTTAATAATCAGATATTTTATTATAATAAAATATCTGATTATTAAGATGACAAAAAAGCTTGGGATGAAACTGCCTCCAACTCCATCGAAATCAATTAAATAGTTATTAAGAACAATGACGTTAAAAAAATATAAGCCAAGCAGAGTTTCTTGCCAATTCTTCTCTGTTTGGCGCGTTACGAATTGGTAGTAAATTAAAATGACGTTTCAAAGTGTAGTATATACATTTCCTACTGAATAAATGAATTTTGAGGTTGAGTTTGAGATTTAAATTATAATAATTTGTATGTTAAAATTATGTTATACCCAAATCAAATGGTTTGAATGCTTAATGCTTTACAAATGTCGTGTCGTGTGAGATTAATCTCAAGGTTATAAAGCAACTATACGTTTCACCAGTAGATTAAGTTAGTTTGGTACTAAAACAAAAAAAATACCAATAATATATTCAGTCCACTGCATGACATAAGCCCCCTGTAAGAAAATATTTGCCAATAAACCCTACGCCGAGCAAGTGTCAGTAGCACTGAGTAGAGCTCTTTGTGAATTGTGAAGAGCTCTTCTTCCCTTTTCCCCCGGGCTAGTACTACCACCATGCCTATTTCTGCCGTGAAGCAGCATTGCTCGATTTCTGTTTGAAAAGTGTTGATGAAATTACAAGCACATGCATCTAGTTGATGGACGCAGCTTTGCATCGTAGGGCACGGTCATGGGTGCCATTTAACATCAGGTGGGTCATGTGCTTGTTCCATTTTCAAGTATTAAAAAGCGTTACAATAGTAGAGGTCTAAACTCTTACATTGACGAGATCGACCGTAAAAGAACAGTCGAATGTCGCGATTTTATCTAGATCATTGAAATATTTTATCGACGTCGTGAATTTTTGTTTTCCGCGTGAACGAGATAGCGAAAATACAAATAAGGAAAGTACAAAGAAGCAGCGATGGGCTTGCTACCTATTAATTTAAAAGATAATTACAATGAGCCCTTTGAGCTATTAGACGGGCGCACCAATCAGGTTTGCGAAATGTGACGTGCATCCATATGATTGATTACCTACCAGTATCGGAATTAGGCTGGCTAAAATACCTAAAGTTCAAAGAAAAGAGTGTGGAGAGACTTCCAATTTTATGCGGCCCAATTCGGCCTAAAAAGTCGCAGTAAGTAAAGTACATTTAATATTAAAGTTAGTATATATTGTGATACAAAAAAAAATATATTTGACAGGTGAAACATGGAATTGCTTTTGGCAACTAGTAACAGATATTGGACTAAATTAAAAAAAAACCTCAAATTGTACTGCGTCGGATGTACTGAGGTAATTTTGGACTTGCCTCTGACTACCCCTACATAGTAGCTTCAATAGATTTGCTTACTGAGCAACGTTTGAAGATATCCATTGCGAAAAAAATTGTCAATGTATAAGATTTTACGGTTTTATTTTAGAAATTATCATTGAAGCTTTCAATTAACTTTTTTCAATTCTCAACACGCATGTTTTTTCTGAAATCTCTTCATACAATCTTGTAAAAGCGTTGTTAAAAACCGCGTGGGTAACAAATAATAATGTTGGACGCAACAACGGTGACGTTTACGATGACAGAGATAAATTAAAAAGGATCGTAAAAATATCGAATCGTATCAGCGTGTCACATCACTATTGGTGAGTTCGAGTCGCAAAATAAATTTAGGGTTCCGCAAACTTTGGATAAGATGATTTTATTTTATTATGAAGTAAAGTATTCAAGTTTTAGAGAGTGTAAAGTAGAAATTTTTTTTTTTACCAAAGCTTATTAATCCTTCAGTAATTCATAAATTTTATGTTTTTTTAACCGACTTCAAAAAGGAGGAGGTTCTCAATTCGTCGGAACCTTTTTTTTCGACTTTTCTTTTTTATGTATGTTCACCGACAACTCCGTCAATTGTGGACGGATTTTTAAAATTATTTTTTTCTTATAAAGAATATATATTCACATTTGGTTTCATATAAGTTTTATTCCTGAGGGATTGGTACTTTTCCAGGAAAACTCAAAAAACCTCATCCTCACTTGTAATTTTCACCCTATGATCACAATATGTCCGTCAATTGTGAACCGATTTTCAAAATTCTTTAGGGCAAGAAGTAAGAAGTGATTTATTTGAACATGGTTTATTTTTTTTAAAGTCCTACTTGTTTATAATCTGTATCATCATCATCATCATAGAAGTCCACTGGTGGACTTAAGCTTCCCCTAATGAGCGCCATGACGCCCTGTCCTCAGCTCGACGCCTTTCCTAGATCGTCACTTACCCTGGCTGGAGTATAGGCATACAAAATTTGTATGTTTTAGAGTTATCGTGACCATAGTACGGAACCCAAAACTAAAACGTCATCCGCACAAACTCGACACAATAAAAAAGTTGAGTTATTCGTTTTTTGGCTATATTTTTATTCATTATTTACGGTCAAGTCGTAAGGATTTTGGCTAATCGCCTATAAGTTATAAACTTATAACTTTCAGTGAACTTACGAGTATCGTAAACTATTTATAGATGATCATATAAAATATTTATAATACAGTCATTCTATTGCCGCATTGACGTAAAAATGCAGTAACTTTGTGATGACGTTGTATTAAAATTAGAGCAATGAAGTGAACAATCAAAGAACTAGATTTACTCGACTTTTTTTAAACTTAAAATCAATTATAGATCGGGGCAAGTGGCATTATCAAAGGGAGGCCTATGGCCAGTAGTGGGCCAAAAAAATTATGAGATTTTAACATAAATTTTAACGATGAACTTAGTATGACTAAGTTATACGTAAAACTTAGTCTTAGACTATAACTTTAAAGAAAAAAATAAGTAGTTTCGAAAAAAAAAGAGTAATCAATTTACATGATCATAAAGTAATATGTAATAAATAAAACTGGACACTGTCACACAGCATCATGTAGCCCCAGACTAAGCAGAGCTTGTATATGACTGATATACTACTTATATACACATGATGTTCATAGAAAACACCCGAGAGACAATTATTTTCAAATCATATACAATCATTTATTAAGGTTGAAATCGAACCCGCAACCTTCTGCGTCTTAGGCAGGCCTTCGCCCACTACACCATAGAGGTCGTCAATAATAAAATATACTTTGTACTACACTTAACTTACAAAGAAATGTAAGTATTATTTATTTATTTCTAATTATAATGTAACTAAATCGTAAGTTTTTAACGGAATTAATGAAATCATCAAGTCATCTTATGTTAGTAAAAGTATGTAGTAAGGACCTAATATGGATGATCTTGTTATCTCAATGACTACAATAAATTCTCCGATAAATCATTATTTATCACTTAACGCATAAAACACAGGCAATTAGCACTAAATAGTCGATAAATGGTCGGAACACCCTTTATCAGTAATGCAAGACGATCGTAAAAATGTTATACCCTGTATAAAGCCATTCTTTGTTAATATGCGCACGCGTCGTTCGTAATATAAGTCATAAAATGGCGTAAAAATCTGTAATAAAATTGAAACTGAAATGCGTTTTGTTAATTTACACATTATAGGGATGGTCGCTTAATTTTTATGATTGTAAAACGAATTTATTTTAATGTTATTTTTTAATAATACTTTAAATTAGGAGGGATTAAGCAAATGGCCCACCTGAATTTATGTAGTAACTATTACTTGGTAGTATTGCATGTTTGGAACTTGCACTACGATGCAATAATCCTCATGTACCAGTAATTTCACCGGCGTGCAGTGCTGCTTTACGTCAGAAATAGAAATGGAACCTAGTTCTTCCGGACGAACCCTTTACAAGCTCCCTACTACTATTAAAACACCATTAGTAACACTTGGTATTTTTTTTTTCCTTTATTCAAAAGACCAACAGCTACAAAGATACTTAATACTAAAGATAAGCTAGTTATTAATAATACAGCCAATTACAGGTCTTTCTAGATAGTACAGTACATTATAAATGCGAAAGTTGGTAAGTTTGTGACTATGGATGTATGGATGAATGGATGAATGTTTGTTACTATTTCACGAAAAAACTACAAAACGGATTTGGATGAAACTTGGAATATACACAGTTTATGACCTGGATTATTACATAGGCTACCTTTTTATCCGGGTACCACGCAAGCGAAGCCGCGAACGGAAGCTAGTGTATCATAATTATTTTACTAACAGCAAAAAAGTTGGTATTTTATTTAATTTCTTGATCAATGACCTGAAATAGACTCATATAATGAGCTTTTTAAGCAAAAAAGTATGTACCTATAAATAGGTGTTTCTGTTCTTCTCTATCTTTTTAGCCAATAAAAAGGGTAGCATTAATATTTTTACGCGCTTTTTATAACAAGATTTTTAAAATTCGAACTCCTAAAACAAAGATGGCGTACAAGATTATGTTTATTTTTAGAACAACAATAAAAATTATATCATTTATTCCGTTAAGGGGAAGCTTTTGTGAAGGAGATTTAATTTTTACTGCATTTCTTTTATTTCTTAGTTTATGTTGGATTTACAGTGAGGGCCTATCGCGAATAAAAAGATAACATAAAATGGGTTATGTTCGATTGTGAGTGCGTAACAGATTATACAAAAGGTGCAAAATCTTAGATGAATTTATATATTTAACTAAGGTTCCTATGGCGAACTAGACGTGGGACATAGGTGTTGAGCAGAGACATGGTGGCATGTAACGTTTCCGATACAGACATCGAACGTATAGCGAAATGGTGCTCGTGACGTCACTTGTATGTAAAAAATGTACTTACCCGTGACGTCACGCGGAACTTCAATGCACTACTTATATCTTTGTAATTTTTAGTTTAATTTACAAAAGAAAAAAATACGTGTCCAATAGTTTTTGATAATGTAAATGACGGACTAATAGTTATTTGTTATACAAGAGTGCAAAGTTGCTTTTTAACCGCGTGCTCAATTTTGATGACCGAGCAAGCGAAGGATTCTAAAATTAAATCACGAGCGTAGCGAGTGCAACACGTAACTTTTCATCCCGCCTCAGCGAGGAATTAACTAAATTTAAAAAAAAGATTAACATTAGTATAACATTTAAGGAAAAAAAAAGTATACCAAGAAGGTTTTGAGTCTGAGGTTTTATCAAATTAAAAAAGGTTGTATGATAAATTCAGCACCATGGAGGTAGAAGTATATAGGTTTAATGATGTTTAGAATTCACAAACTTAGTGCATACGATGTTCTAAATTCAATTTTACTTCATCCTCTAGCGGATAAAAACGGCTTTTGCACTCAGATATCGAAGAGCAAAAATACTCTTTCTGAGATGGGGGGATGAAAAATAATTTTTTAGGCATCTAGCCTATTGTGTCATAGTGGAATAACTAAAGTTCACGATTAGATCAATAAATAGACTTCTACGTCATCAGCCTGATTTCACGACTTTTTTATCATCATCATCATCCGCAGCCCGATTTCACCTACTGCTGAGTGCAGGCCTCCCTTTGCTCCTGCCACTTGCCACGGCCCTGCGCTAGCCTGATCCACTGACGGCCCATGACGTTGACCATGTTGTCAACCCATCGTGCTACTAGACAACCAACATTTCCAATAGAACCTTATGAAAATGGTACCTTTACTATAGCTAACATAAGGAATGTTTGTCATATTTGAGTACACCAACGAAGTTCATCCGTGTTGCCCAAAGTAAGATCTGTCGGGATCAATAACATAGTAAATAAATGTACGGGATATTTCATACTCGGCCGATAGTCAACAATCCTCAAACTAGTCAGAGGCTGTACTTTAGTGACGAAGAACTCATAGCATGGCTTACTTTAGTGTTCTTAACAGAACATCTCCCGGTCACTACTAGGATGGATTCATTGACATTTAGATTCGTGCGTATCTGTATTTTAGAAGGCACGTAAAGATGTTCGGCTTTTTCTGTCGTCAAGCCTTGTCGGAGGCCTTCGGGCAGCCATAAGGTTCCGACACTAGAGCTGGCCACTAGCTCATACAAACAAGGAACTAAACGAGTGCATAAAATCAGTCATACATAACCAATTTTATACCACACGTGCCGTTCAAATCCATCGTTTATTTTAACAACTGATACGAAATGCTCTTTCCATCTTCCGTTATAAAAAAGTAAAAGTCTTAAATTTAATATCGTTTTTATTGTGTAGATTACAATAATGCTGGGGTGGGATTTTCTGTTGTGCTTTTTTGGGGTTTATGGTGGTCTATAGAGGTGTACTTTTCTGATATCATCATCATCATCCGCAGGGTGATTTAACTTGATAGTGGTCATTCATTATTAGCTCTGACCATTTGTACCGATTTGGATGAAACTTGGAACATATGTAGTTTGTGACTTGGAATAACATAAAGGCTACTTTACTTATCCGAGTATTACACAAGTGAAGCCGTGGGTGGAAGCTAGTTTAAAATATAAAAAAAAAACTATAAACGCTTAACTTAAAGTTAAATAACTTTTACCTAAAGTTATAACTTTGATTAAATCTAATATATAAAAATATTTAAAGGTGTTGAAGCAACAACTTACTCTAAATAAAACACAGTGATTCTAAAAGTTTCAGAGACTTGTTTAATAAGACTCGTCAAATGTAGAGTAGGACGCCCTCCAGTCCAGCTGGATGGAGTGACGATCTCCGAAAGGCTGCTCGATGCATCGAACTGAGGACAGGGCTCGACGGGGCTCATTCAGGGCTTAGCTGTGGATTGCTATAGACGCTGATAATGATGATGATGATCAAAGAATAAGTTATTTAAAAATTGCCTTTAAACCAAATGTACAGTCACAAACGTCTAACATTTTACATTCATTTCACATTCTCAAAAACACACGGAACATTAAAGTATTCCGAATGTGTTGATCCTATAAAATTCCGCGTGCGATTTATTGTTAATAATATTTTACGCATAACACATTTGTTATGAAAATGTTTACACACTCGGTTCGGGCTTTAAAAGTTTAATAATGACGTATCTCTAGATATGAGGTATGTAATAAAGAATATATGTTACAAAATATATGAACGATGAATTTAAAAAGGAAATTTATTACTTATACCACGTTAAAATGATTAAATAGTAGTAGTAGAGCTCTTTGTGAAGGGCCCGGCCAGGGAAGACATGAAGACATGAAAATATTCACAGCACCATATCAGATCAAAATCGCCAAGTTATAAAAACACGGTGCACGGGGGAAATCTCAATGACTCCCTTATCTCTTATTCTTTTTGGACCCGCGATTTATGAGTCGTGAACAGTAGAGGTGGCAAGGTGACTTTCCTCATACAATAAGTACGAAGAAATCAGATATATAAAAAAATTATGATTTCAAATATTGTGCTGTTAAAAATAATTTATATCCAAAATACATGTTACCTACATACACCTACCTACATACATCCAGTTTTTTTTAACAGGTACAAAACAATAGTCACAACTTATCCCTCTGAATTTGGTTGTAAGTAGCGACGTAGTTCCTATATTTGTGTCGGATTGTTCTAAGATTGGTCAAATCGTTTACTAAGCCTAACTTCAGTGGCTTGAGTGCGAAGAAAATACCTAACGTCCAAATTTTCGTTGACTATATTTTTGTATGAAAATGGAGCATCGCCCCTAGCGGGAAGATTGTAAACCCTTGACTCCATACTAAAATATAATTAACGCAAACTTTGATGTTCGGTATTTTCTTCAAACTCATCCTCTGATGTGACTATAATACCATAACCAGCCATACAAAACTTACAAAAAATATTTCTTGTTTCTGTAACCGCCTATTTCTAAGGAGTTTAATAAAGACTTGGAACTGTTTAACAAAATGGTACTAATATTAAATACGAAAATTGTATTTGTCCCACTCAACTCGTGACGGCTGAACAGTTTTGGATGGAACTTGGAATAACTAAACATAGTTTGTAACCTAGACTTAGGCTTTTACTTATTTGTGTACGTGTGCAAAATCGCGGGTTGAAGGCTAATATAAAATTAAACTTTTATAAAGTTCCAAATAATGTTTTATGACCTATCTATACGTTTTAACTCTATCCCTTACTCCCATTTGGGCTTAGAATTTTTCGTAATAAATTTTCTTTTTGCAAAGGTGGGCTTCGTCGAGGCGAATACTTTTTTATTTATTTTGTCAGATATTTGTTGTACTGGAAAATCTTCGTCACACTTTGGATAGACTGTTTTTCATTTGTTTTTAAGGGTGACTTGGATTCTTTCGCTTATGAGCTTTCAGTATTCATCTCAAATGAATTTTAAAAATTGTTTATGTCAGGTTACCACCTCAATACGTTGACAACTAGGTACTGGAACTGGTCGTCCCCGGTAGAAGATCTAGAGGGTGACCACTTGGACAGAGATTTTGCACAGAGACATGGTGGCATGCAACGTTTCCGATGCAGACGTTCAGGATAGAGCGAAGTGGAAGAAAAATTGTAGGAAGGCTGATCCCATCATCATGTGGGATATATAACCAAATCTAGAATAAATCAACGTACAATTTTTACCTACAGGTGTTTCAAAATTTGAAGTAAGTATCTGATACTCTCCCCTTCCTTTCAAAGTCTCGATTTCATTACGATATCACCAAAGAATATTCTGATTTATTCTTTTGTATTCATGTTATTTGCTGTCGTCATACAATATTTATTACGTGATATTAGATTTTCATCTGCTCAATTTGAAAAAGTCATTTTGGATTATGAATTTTTAATAAAAAAGCTTATTTTGCTTTGAAGTGATCTTAATAATCTTTTTCGAAATTAATATTTTAGAGTACCGATATATTCAAAATATCTAGTTTATACTTATGTTAACTTCTTTCTTCTGCTTATTTTTCGTATGTGACTCTGGTGTCGGAGTTTTTAGGCCACCTAAAGGCCTCCAACATGACTTATCGACTAGGTAAACTATATTGTTTCAGGAAAAACGAGTATAATTTTTTTAAACTTAAAGTTAAACCTCTTTTGATATAGAGTCTGAGAAAGCTGTGTGGTTGACACGACATATAAATTAAACTAAAATATAGAATTAACTGCAAGTGCGGTTGAAAACAATACTAGCAGATCATCTTGCGCCATTGTACGGATTCATTCCCATGACAGTACAACAGGTGCTGCCTGGTCTAGATTCTATAACTTTTAAGAGGAATAATTAGAACCTTGAGACAATGTTATTATTTTTTGTAACTAAAGAATTATAGCCCACACTTTAAGGAAAATTAAGATTTTTATAATAATATCCCAAAAATGTTAACCCGACTGAGTTGAAATTTTTTGTACCAAGGTATATTTTAAATTGTAGATTTTTACAAACATTATATTTTATTAACCTTTTTCAGCTTTCTATTTCAAAACTTAAAACTTTTCTTACGAATCGATCGCTGTAATTATAATTTGTAATTTATCTCATTCTCTTCAGCTACGTATAGCTACGTATGAATGACCATGGTAGTACCTATAGTACCTAGCCTATATTATGTTAAATCTAGATTTATATAAATAAATATCTAAGTTCGACTAGTTTACGGAGATGAGTTGAAATAAACTTAAACACACAGACTTATGTGTGTGAGTAATGAGTAATTGCCTTCTATATAAGAAGTCGTGTGATGAAAAGGTTGTAAATAATGATGAAAGCCTCCAACATCTTTGAGCCCTCATTTTTCAATATTTTTTGACATCAGCATCTCCTCCTACACTCCATTTTCCACTAATTACAGCAGCACGTCATCAGCGAATATTGAGTCGACTCAAAGAGCAGTGACACCACTCAGCGAATAAATAAAAAAAAGGATTAGAGTTAAAAAGTCTAAAAAAGATCCACTCTGAGTTAATGATACGGCGTGGTGAGTGGCGAGAAACAAAGGTTCGGCTGAATTTACACTGTAGTGTAACCGCCTATTCACTACAAAGGTTGGACCAGATCTATTCCCAATCCCTCATCGTTTTGGCATTACGCTCCTAGATGGATTGTGATAGTTTTGGTCGGTAGGAGTTCCGCAAAATTACTCTGTTGCCCCGTAAACACTTCAGATCTCCAAGAGAATTTCCCCTCATCAAAAATAATGTTTATGGATAACTTTGTTTAATTTCGCGAAATCTTATGGTTTGATTTGGTATGTTAATTTGGAAAAAATGTTCCTTTTAGAAATGGACTCGATTGAGACCAACTTGTTTTTTTTGACAAATTTTATTTACTAGGTTGACTATACTTTTTTCAAAATTCCGTAAATGCAATTTTTTTTTTCTTCAAAATTAACCTATAGCTTCCTAAGAACAAAACCTTTTAAATCCAAAAGAAAAGGTAGCTGCCCTCAATGAGGTAAAATTTTGCTCCACCCTGTATATAAAATGGACAGGTTTACAGTTCTTTTGGAAGTAAAATATTTTTGAAAGCTTCCAAAAAGACCAAAAAGTTTTACCGTAGCCTTTACTTGACTTTCCTGTAACCTCCGTTACAGCACAGTGTAATCTCAAGATACGACGCTTGAGACCTCGGTGGAGATGTCTCGATTTTTTTCTATTTTATTTTCGATCCGTTTTCCGCGGGGTTTTAGAAAACGTCTGGTCCCAACGGCACTTCAAGGCGTAAAGCTGAAGATCTGGCTTAGATGCTTTTATTTTATTTTGCTGGTCTTTGTTTTTGACACGGCTTGCATAAAAATGTTGGAGGATTTTAAATGAAGTTTTAGAGAAAATTCCACTAATATTACGCTGTTGAAAGTTTGTGAAATGTTGGTCCTTCCTTCACGCCAAAACTACTGAATGGATTGCGTTGAAATGCGTTTTCCACATAATGTAGTTCTTGATCTGGAATAAAATACCGGTTTTATAAATGGATACCTGGTGAGTGAAACCGTGGGTCAACATCATTTAGCCCCAAATAAACATAGCTATTACCATTTTCCAGTAACACATCTAACAGTTGGCACCTAACAATTAAATGAATAGCAGGTTAACGTTTCCAGGACCCTTACCTGAGCCTACAATAGGTTTATCTCTTGGGTATCCTCTAAATACATCATCTCAATACTCGGAACAAATCATACAATTACAATAACAACAGCCTTTATCAATCCACTAATGGGCATAGGCCTCCTGTTATAAAAAGGGAGATATGAACATAATCTCTACGCTCCACATACGGGTTGAGGATTGCAGGGAACAGCTACTCACACTGCCGACGCTGCTGCCCGTTGCTAGCCAGGAAAATTAGCTGTGCCACTGCTAGGCTGCTCTATGCAGCAGACAGCCGGCCAACAGAGCCCCATTTATTAGTTAGCAAGGTGCACCACGTGACGTTTAACTAGGCTTGGGTTCCGAAGATCAAGGTTGGAATCCCTTACCTACACATCACAAATCATATTAGTACTTTATTATTCACTAATCTTCCCAGATTTCAAGCGAATTTTATAATATTTTAACATTTCTATGTATCCATTACATCTTGCACTTCCTCAAACAATTTTCCAACCTGTCCTTTTATTCATATCTCCCATCTTCTTTTCATACACTTCCGTATACAGGGTGCCTCTGGCATTTGGTAAAAGAACATGGAACCACACAAAGTAATGATTCATATTATTTAAGCTAGGAATTGCGGTATTATGACTTAACTTCGTAGCATTGTCACAAAATTTAGCGTAGATTTAGTAGGAAGTAGTAGGAATTTTGACGGCAATAAGTTATTATACCTATTTTTGAAAAGTAAACATCAATATTTAGCTAGAAATCACTAATAACTAAACTACATGCAAATGCCTTATTTACTGTACTGAGACTAATTTGACGGTCTTAACTATTAAAGAAAACTACAGCTAGTTAACCTACTAGTGACTACTACACGATTAACGTGCTCAAAACATCTTTTTTGGCAAGTTTACCACCCACCCCAAAACATTTTCAACACTATCTTTAGCTTGGTGCTAGCAACTGTGTAAGAAAATATTATTCCGAAAATATTACGCCCTTTTGATTCTTACTCCAATATAAATGAAAATATTGTGTTCACCCTGTATTTTTCTCGTCTTTTCTTTACCTTTCCCGTACTCTGCGTCTCAAATGATTGCTTCGTGCAAGTGGGTCCTCACAATAGACCGCCGTTTCTTTTTAATCCCGTATCTCGATCCCCTTTTGGGGGGGATATTTAAATGGATATGTTGCTCTAACATGTTTGCGGTTTTGTGGAAGTTTTTATTTGAATGCCTGATTTTAGTATAAAGTATTATAGTTACTGTATTTATAAAAACTATAAGAGGTAAATATATTGAAATATGTTGTTTTAAATCTCGTGACTTTAAATATATTTCTTCTAAATGTTCCATATGCAAATCACTCAAGTATTAATTGGTCCTAGTAAACAGTAGTATACGCTATGTTTCCTATACGCCCAAATTTAACAAATATTTTTGTTAAATAAAAATGAAAAAATAGCGTAACGCTTAAGCGTTACGCTATTTTTTATCGTATATTTTTATTTTTTATTTTTTATCTATTTCGCTAACAAGGTTTCGCCTGTGGCTTTGCTAGCGTTGCACCCGAGTAAAATGAAGTCAACTGTTACTCCGAGCCTAGAACTATTTTGTGCTAAGTTTTAGGTCAGTCTGTTCAGTAGTACAGTATCATCTGTGTTTTAGTTTGAAGGGTGTGGGTGCCGGTGAAATTAAAGGCACAAGAGGCTTATCATCTTCATGCCTCAAGTTGATGAACGCAGGGCGTTGCATCGTAGAGCACGTTCTAAAAAACTTAATCTATAATGCAATGCTTTGTGATAAATAATGGTTAACACTTAACATCAGGTGGGCCGTGTGCTTGTTCCATCTTCAAATACAAAAAAAAAGTAGTTTTGGCGTTAAAGAAGGACTAACATTTCACATGTTCACATATTTACACATCTTTATTTACAGTATTTAGGATCTTCTTATAAAAGCAGAAAATTATAAGACGCATTTATTTTGTTAAAACATAAGAAAAAAAAATATGATAACTTAGTTCAAGTAAAAATATCAACTATTATCACTCTTGGCAACTCCACTCCAAACGTAAACTCCAAATAAACTGAAAACTCGCCAGTAAACATGGAAAATGTCGCGCAAAAAATTACATAAACCACACCTTTTATATTTTGTCATCCGTCAAATGTATTTTCTCAAGAACCCTTGAGAGGGTTCCCGTCGAGAGTGTTTTGTTGTCCGTGTCCGGAACCCTGATTTTTTTATTCACTCCCGATTCCTCGCTTCACCGGCATTAATATTCATAAGTAAATTGCCGAGATAATCTCGGGGATAGGTTTTGGAATTCGGTGCTCTTTTGTAAGAAAGTGTATTTGCACTGTCTTTGTTGCAGATAGCGATTTTTATTTATGAAGATGTGGCTCCATTTCCCTGAAGATATCATTGAGATTGCTTTTCAACTTTGAGGGTAGCTTGATTATTACTTTACTAAATTATTTTGCTTGAATATATTATTTTTTCCACAACAGATTTTTTGCAAGAATTAGTGGTAGATTTCATCCTACGAACATAGAAATTATTTCAATTACATAATCAGACATTTAGAACAATGTAATTAAATACCTGTATTTTTTTTATTGCATGAGTGTTTAATTTATGGCTAAATACTACGCAAGAAAAAACAGAAGGATATTGAAGTATTTATACATTTTAAATTACTATGATAATTTTAACTAAGATTCCATTAAATTTTCTTTAATTCTTCAACGTTTTCAACATTTGATTTTTTTGCATGCCCGTAACTTTTATGCCAGATACTTTCCCGATTTACTGGCATGTGTATCCGCGGCTTAAAACTGCTAAAATTTTGAAACTGACTTCAAAATACTCCCTCTCAAACTGACATCCATATGTCCATAGAGCTATTAACTGCAGGACTGCGCAACTGTAATAACATCATTACCGATTTTAATGTCCAGAACGTAGTATTCTTGGGGTATCTGTCATCTTTCGTCTCATAAAGAGGGCATTGATGCTTGTTGATAGAGTTTAAAATAATCAAAAACCTCGAATATTGACTATAAGATTTATTTTAGCATAGTTATTTATTATCATGAATTCAAAAAGAGGGCACACCCTCCGGACTACAACAAAAAAAGTAACGTAAATTAAATATTTTATGATTTTTATAGAGCGCGCATGAAGGTTTTTGAAGGTAGTAGAGTTCTTTCTTTCGGTTTGAAGGGTGCCGGTGAAATTACAGGCACAAGAGATTTATCATCTTCATGCCTCAAGTTGATAGACGTAGGGCATTGCATCGTAGAGCACGTTACGGAAAAACCTGATCTACGATGCAATGCTTTGTGATATGTAATGGTTACCACATCACATCAGGTGGACCATGTGCTTATTTCATCTTCAAGTAGTATAATAAAAAAAAAATTGTAAAATAACTAAAATTATGTCTGTTTTTTTATTTAACCCTTTTCGCCACACTGTTGGATAGTATTTTGAAATTGTGATTTTATTGTAAAAAAAACCTGATGCGAATGACTTTCTATTCTATGGACAAAACAGATGGGGCAGGACAAAGAAATAATTAAACCGACTGAATAAAAACACAAAACACCTAGCTTTTTTTTTACAGTTTGGCTTACGTTTGACCGCCATCTCACATGTTGGTAAGTGATGAATGATGATGCGGTTGAAGATCTAGCACGCTTGCTTATAATGTAAGGGAAGTGTGAATAAAATGATCCCACTAAGGGAAAAACTTTACTGTATCCAAAATATGAAGGTTAGAGATAAGGTTGAAGGAGTTTTGGATGGATAATTTTAGTGCTGAAGTTTTGGCGTAACATAATTTTTATTATTATTTAATTATGGACCAGCAGCTTAACGCTGATGTGTCCATTTCAGGCAGTATTCAAAAGAAAATTAAGATTTTAGATCTTCAAAATTTTCAGAATTATTTAAGATTTTACAGAACATTACCAAAAGATCATTTTAGACACCCGCGTGTATTAGTAGATTAGTAGCCAAGGGCTGTAAGGCATCAATTGCAGCCCGAGATATTTAGGCGCACGAGCGCAGCGAGGGCACCTATAGTTCGAGGGTCCAATTGGTGCTTACACTCGAGCTAACTATTCTGCTTTACATCTCGATGGTGAGGTAAGTAGAAAAAAAACCGGCATTTTTTTTCAAGAACGAAATTGAGCTTCGCCGTTCGATATTTAAAATTGATGACTATTATACTCGCACCAAGACAAGGCTGAATAGCAAAGCGACCTCTTTGGTCATTGGGCTGAATGCATGATGTCTATTGCCAGTACGATGGTTAGATGTATGCGAGCTTTTTGAAAGAAAGAAGTGTTTTTTTTTTAATTACTTACCGCCCTAGGGCTTTTCTAGCTACATTATTACCCTAGAGCGCTAATTAGTCACCTACAAGCCCCATTTGGAGGTAATAAGAACCTACTTGCCGAACATGAGAGATGTAAAATATATTTTTTATTTTGTATTCAGCAGTGAAATCGGGCTGCGGATGATGATGATCTATACACCCTGGGTAAAAGCATAAATGCCAATCAAAACAAATAAACTCCTACATCTAATTTAGGAAGTTATCTCATCGTATTCACTGTTGACCAATCCAAATACCTACCTACTACGTACAATACGCAAATACCTACAGATATTATGTACGTTGTGAGTATTTTGGTCCGATTCACAGTGGGAGGGCGAATGTAAATTACACGCAATAACAATTGAAACCTTGTCGGTTTCAGCACGGGCCAGTGTTATTTCTATACTTGCTAGAAACTTCAGTTTGATGCATCACTATCCTTGAATTATAATTTATTGCATTTATAATATTGATAAATAAATGATAAATGAAAATGTTTATAACCTTTATGGAACACTTTGATAAGTACGTTTTTTTTTTCAATTTACTTACACCAACTCGTAACGTCACAGAACAGAGAAAAATTGGCAAAACAACTCTACTTGGCTCAATATTAGTGTGAATATACAAAGAATTTTTGATTTTTTTTATGTAGTTTTACAAACGCATACAGTTTCTCTGCAAGTAAGTATCAAACTTGCTCGATACTTAGATACTAGTGATTGACCAATCGTCTTGACGAGTGTCGTAAATCCTTTGTCTATTATATATTTTTCATGATGAATGCTGTTGCCAGTCGACGGTCATGGGAAATGCCAGTGTTAAGCTGCTTTATGCCGCAATCAGTCGGCAGCCAGAGCCCCGTTTGTTAGTAAGCAGGGTGCAGAACAGGTGAACCCCTTACACCCCCACAGGGTCCTAATACTTCCTCATCAGTTATATAAATTAGCTACATATAAATCATTATCATCATCATCATCATCAGTCTATAGCAGTCCACTGCTGGACATAGGCCTCCCCTAATGAGCGCCATTGCGCCCTGTCCTGAGCTCGACGCATCCAGCTTCTACCAGCAGCCTTTCGTAAATCGTCACTCCACCTGGCCGGAGGGCGTCCTACACTACGTTTGCCGTTTAGATATAAATAAAATAAATAAATTATGCGGGACGTAATCACACATCGTCATGGATCCCCAAACTAAGCAGAGCTTATATTATGGGAACCACATTATTGATATACACATATAAGTTAAGTATAAGTACTAAGTAAATACTTTAAGTAGGATGAACTATGTAAGATATTTGAATTACACGCAATTTCATTCGCGTATTGTTGAGTTACTGTGATACGGTTGTTACTTATTGTTGAATGTACGAGTAATAGTAGTTTACGAAACGGGAAATTATAATTGATTTCCAAGTATAATTACTTTGATCTTTGTTATTCAGAGGTTGTGAGGTATTGGCTAATTCAGCTAAAAGGCGTTAATTATTGACCAGAAATGTAGGTACTTACTTTTGATTAATGAGGAAAGGGAAAAAAATATACCAAGAATAATATTTAGCTACGTAATTATAAGTAAGCGAGATTATAGGCCTGAACTAAATTTTTAGGTCAAACGTTTTAATCCGTACCGTTAGCTATATTTATTGACCAATAATTTACTAATTATGTATATTGTACGTACCTACTTAAATAAAATATACGTACAGAATAATTCTTACACACGGCCAACTGTCTGTAGGTCCCAGAGACTGATAAGCACAAGTACACAGATACTCCTATATCCCCCAGATAAAAAAATACAAAAGTACGAAATATTTATTTACAAATTACAATTATTACATGGGTTGGGATCTCTTCTTCTATGTTTGAACAACCTGTATTAGAAGAGTCCCCTCTTTTCTGTGGTTTATTCTAACAGGCTTGTAATAAAAAGTAAGAAGATACGGTTAAATATTTCTAGGCCTATTATTACAAGTAGACAGACGGAACAAACATCCATGTTCACCAGACAAATAATTGTCCTGGACGGGAATCGAACCCGTGACCTGCAGTTTAGAGAGCAGAGCTAATTCATTGAGCTATGAGGCCAGAGCTTGACGAAAATTACCAAAAATCATCAAGATATAAACAAACGTGGAAAAAATGTCCGTACCAAAACTTGGCGCACGCTACCTATTCCAACAACATTATAACTATTCAAGCGACATTATGTCTAAATGAGTGAAAATGAGACATGGCAAACTATTTATTTAATGTGTATGTATGTCAACGACGCTCCGATGATTTTTGACAGTTTTCACTTGGTGACTGTGAGTCTATAGAGAATTATTATCTCGAAACCACAATTTTTTTACTAGGTACCAAATAAAAAATATTTTCTGAATTTTCCGAAGTTTTAAGCCATCGCTGCTCTGTTTGAAATATCCACAATAAAATTTAAAATAACTTATCTTCTCGTCACCAGTAGCTGTTAAGATTTACAAAATCAATATCTCTACCTCGAACCAATTCATTACACACAATAACTTTTATAGGTACATCAACTGAGTCATCACTCAAATCCACTCGAACGATCCAATATGGCGTAAAGTCGGCCCTCAGAATGTTTTGTGGCGCAATTAATTTAGCACTAAATACTAAAATAAGTTTACGTCAAAACGTAAAGTTAGATGTAAGTCAAATGGGTGGTAAGTGTGGCGTCAGCTTCGTTTTATTAAACGCATTACCTATTTTTGTAAGATTTGATATCCTTTTTTTCCATCATCATCATTATCATCATCATCATCATTTACATCCGAACGTTATGCACTACTGGATATATGTTTTTATGTATAGTTACTGTTGTATACTGTACTTGCTCAATTTATTTAGCTATCCTATTATAATAATACTTAGCTAGTATTTTATTTTTATGGATTGAAAAGATATTTATCAATATTGGTTGTGCTAATAAACAAACGAAATAATGTAAGCATCTGAATAAAATCTAAGTATTGCTTTCATAAAGATCTAACCAACTAGATATAATCATAAATAAGTTAACAGCAACGACAGCGTCATAGATAAATAATCAGAACCTAGGTCTCTTACGCTCTGACCTAATTCACGACAAATAATTTATTACGCAGTATATTTTCAGCAAATGTTGTAAAATATCTGTCTGTTTACGAGGTTACAACAATCAGAAATACTATTTATTTGGGTTCAGTTGAGTGCATGAGAAATAAACAATTTGTATAAGAAAATACGTCATCCTATGTATAGGTATTTTGATGTCACTAAAACCTCATTTTATTAAAGCTTTGCTAACTTATTAAGGTAAGAAAAGTTATAAATCTAATCTTATTTAGGGCTATTTTTAAATAAATAACGTAATTATGGAGCTATTCGAATGAAATGATAATTATTTTGAATAATGATAAATCGAATCTCAAAATATTATAAGGTAGTTTAAGTAGCGTATCAATTAAAAGGATTCACACTATACCAAATTTAAATATTTTCAAAAATTATTTAAGCATAGAAACAGGAACTCAATCTCTTTCTGTCTAGGTTTAAATCTGAAATTTTGTATACAAAATACCGGTTTTAAACCTAGACTATCTTTAGTCTTCGTTTTGGAATAAGACATATGATTGTTTCTTTCAAAATTGTTCTTTTACAAAGCCACTTCCACACCACTGAACCCAAAATAAAGAAAAACACTCATTGAACATTTTATTCCTGACGTAAACCGGTATCTATCGTAGAGATTTAATTCCGTCAGTCAGCACTTTTTATTTTATTGAGAGCATTAACAAAATAATTGTTGGACACCCCAATGTTAGAGGCGCCTGGTAATTCCGAATAGCAATTCGATGTGTATTGCTCTTTTATTTTTGATAGGCGTTTAAAATTTGATATTTTTTTACAAATTAGTGTGTTATCATAAGGCTGTATGACAATGACTACAAAGTACTTACTGATTTCTAATAATAACCAAATATAGTTAATAATTTTGTGTAGGTAGGTACTGTGTGTGGACGTAGTAGGTACTGGTGCGAACTAACTGCACAAAATTCTTATTTGTAGAAGTGATCAACATTTAGCAACATTTATTTTTGGAAAAAAGACAAGACACTTTTTGAAAACACGAATCAATAAATTACAGGTTTCCATTCTGTGCCATAATCATCAGATGAATGAACTTTATTCATTCATTCAGCTTTTCAACACCCACTGCTGGGCATAAGCCTCCTTCAAACGCCATTGCATACGGTTTCAGGCATTCTGTACCTATGTCAATAGCAAATTATCTAAGAGTACCTACTAACCATAGATTGGTAATAAACAAGGTACGTTACTTTATTTAACTTTTTTCATTTTCTTGGAACCTTTAAACTAATAGTTTTTGATCTGGTTCTAATTTATCAGAATCCAATAGTTGAAACTAAACTAATTAACCGCATTCTACCTATTGTTCAATATTAAATCTTGCAAAAACATTGCGCAGTAAAAACAATACAGACAGACAAACTGAACGTGTTTAACGATATTTTTCAAACGCACGTCTCTTTGTTTGGTATGATTCATAAGCCGATGAACCGAGTAGATAAACTTATAAATCGAGTTAATAGGTTGTCATAAAGATTCACTAATGGCTAGTGGCGTATATTACTTACTAGACTAGATCTTTCCCCGGTATCGGGATTAAAGTAATCTAAGTACCTATCTAAGTATGTGTAAGGTAATTAGATTTTGAGTAGGTTTATTATGTATTATTTCAAGTTTCGTGAATCAAATTCGTTGAACCGTTACGCAATTAAGTGGGAACAAACACACTCGCAAACTTTCGCATTTATAATACTCATTTGTGCTTTAGCGAACTAAGTTACGCTACCTTCCGCCTGGTTAACATTTAGGTGGATGATCGTTTATGATGGCATAAGGATCAGTGCACTTCAGTGCTTTGGAAGGTATGTTAAAATGTTGGCTCCGGATTTTTCAGTTTTACCATATTTTATTACTTCATCTTCATCTGAAGGATAGAATCCGCAACGAGTCTATCCGACATAGAACTAAAGTAGTCGACGTAGCTTAGAGAATTAGCAAGCTGAAGTGGCAGAGGGCTGGCCATATCTGCCGAAGAACTGACAACCGCTGGGGCAAACGAGTTATTGAGTGGAGACGGCGGCTAGGCTAGTGGGACGCCCTCCAGCCAGATGGAGTGACGATTTGCGTAAGGCTGGTGATAGAAGCTGGATGCGTAGAGCTCAGAATGGCGCAATGGGCGCAATGGCGCTCATTAGAGGAGGCCTTTGTCCAGCAGTGGACTGCTATAGGCTGATGATGATGATGATGATGATGATACTTCATATTAAATGCCAGCAGCATCTAAATCTCCTGATAAGTGAGTACCAAAGTTTGATAAACAATGAAAAAAAGAATAAGAAGCGCTTTTGCTTGATTATTGCGCTCATTTGGGCTACCTCTAAGGTAGACTTATTTTAACGTGTAGATATTTATTAATTAGAAACACTGAGTCTAGTTGAGTTAAAGCGCGTAAGGGGTTCCAACTTCTACCTATTTAAGGAACCAAAGTGTCAATGCATGGGTGTCAAGAAACTGCCCTGAGATACCTAACCAACGCGTCCAGTGCGGATTATGGTAATATTGCCTTTCCTATCAGGGAAGGGCTTTGTCCAGCAGTGGACAGAGCCTGTACAATACCAATATAAGAAAAAGCTCATACCTCATCAGCGTCAGTAACTCCATCTGCGACGTCCGTCCCCCCCTTGTCCCTCCAATGCTTCTCACTCGTCATCGAAAAGTTGAACGCTCTCTCCCTTCTTGGACTTAACAGCACCCCGGCGGGGCTCCTCGGGGTATTATACCCTATAATCTCAAGGTTTCTGGTGGAGAACAGGTCGTTGCCATTCCGAGGGGTGATGAAGACGTCGTCGTCCAGGTCTTCAGAGTCGAAGGTTAAAGGGAGCGGGGAGGACGCTGAGATTCGGCATTGTTGGGTGGGTGGTGCTGGGCGGATGGCATCTGATTCGGAGTATGGTCGATCTGTGGATAAAAGAATTGGTTATATGATATTGGAGAGAAAATAATGGCTTTGCGATAATTGTTGAAAATGACGGAAAAAGTCAAGAAAGCCAGATAGCTTTCGTCGAAAACGCGCTTCGAGATATAATAAAACAATGTATGGTGGTCATTAAGTCATTATACCAAACGAAGCCAGGACGGGTCGCTGGTAATGTTATGGGCTACCTGTCTACCTGATGATTCGTGGTCATCACTGCATATGGATGGACATTTGAAACATCAGTTACATAACACAGCAATGCTGTTTTAGTTCAGTCATTATATATATTCATTTGGAAATACAAGTGAACAGGAATATATTTGGATTTTATGTAGGGTGTGGGGGCTGGCTAGAAGTTTTGGAAAAAAAAAGTATTTCAAGATTTTTCAAGATGGCGGACAAGGCACACATGAAATCTTGGTCGAAAATTTGAAGTTCAGCTTTTCTAGGCCCATTTTTAACCATACAACACAGAAGGCAGTAGCAAAACCAAAAACAGTTTTTATCTCGAACCCTTGGGAAGTAGCAACTTTTTGCAACCATAAAATTAAGTTATACAAAACCAGAAAAAAATATGCATTCCCAATATATGTATGTCAAGTAGAGGTTAAGTTTTTTGTATATGACCAAGGTACAAAAACTCAGAAGCTATTCAAAAATCGTGACAAATTACAAAAAAAAGGTCCAGAATAGACAGAACAAAGAAAAGCAATTTGTTATCAACAATATCGATGGAAGAGTCGAACGGGAGCGAGGGTCTATGTATTCTTAAGGCTATATTTTACAAAACTATAGTAGGTGTTATATTAACAAACGCAATAAGTCAAACTTTAACCTGAGTTGGCAACTACATACTAAAAGAAAGTGAATTTGCTAAGAAAAGACTTAATTGACACGCACCAGAAAATTGTAAGTCAAACATTAAATACAAAAACTGGACATCTTCATGGAGAGTCTTCTGAGATTCCAATTATAATACGTCAAGTTCAGATCGTAAGGTCGAATGACTTAATGGTAAGTGGAGACAAGAATGAATCTGCCTCCTAAGCATTTTTTTATGGTAACTGAAGATGGAACCCACCCACCAAGATGACCCACCTAATGATAAGTGGTAACCATTACCTATCACAAAGCATTGCTTCGTAGGTCAAGCATGTTTGGAACGAGCCCTACGATGCCCTGCGTCCATCAACTCGAGGCATGAAGGTGAAAGATAAGTCTGTAATTTCATGGTATTAAAAACCGCTCCAAATGAAGAAAAGTTTGTCCTGTAGACTTCTACAAGCTAAAAGAGTAAAAAAAAAGCAGTATGGCGTATTTATTACTATATTAAATCCCATTGTTACGGTGAACTCAATAAGAATTTGTTAAGAATAAACCCAATAAAACAAGTGACAATTGATAGAAACCAGCTCCTTCTGGGCTTTTAGGGGGTAATAGAAATTTAAGCTTCCTTCATTATAATAAATTGGTAGACAATTATTTTATTTTTTTAGGAACAATTAATGGATTTATGCTAGGTATACAAATATAAGGTAAATGTTACTAAATTAAATAAGTTATATTCTATATATATCATAATAATAACATAATAAGCGTTTATAGCTAAACAAAATCTCGCAAAACTATCACAATACAAGCAGAAAATGTTGCATATGAGCTTTTACGAAGCACAAAATAACATAAACAAAACACCCTGTACGTTGGAACACAAATTAATAAAATCTTGCCGTTGAAACCCGTTCCCTGACACACGTGCAGCGACCGGACGAGCGAGATGACAGATGATGCTGTCTCTTTTTAACATGCAACTGGTGGAGTTGTATGGATATGCTTACACTTTTTACAATTCGTTGGATGGTTGATTAAATAAGGAGTATGACGGGTGTATGGGGTTCTAATCTGTATCCTGGGAAACCAAGGCATCCTCAGCTGCCTGTGGTGCATTGGTAGACCCACAAATGGGGATTACCAGGTGCTGTATAACAAATGAGCTCTGGCGGTCAGCTGAATGCGACAGCCTAACACTGGCACAACTAATTTCCCTGACCGCGCCGATGGACAATAGTATCGGCGGTGCGAGCAGTGCCCTGTGATCCCCAACCCGTATGAAATAACCTAGCATGGAGATTATTGCTTTGCACGCGTGGTTGCCGATTACAAAGCGTATGTGTGTGATGTGATGTGATATAAGATTGTAAAAATATGAAAGCAGGTAAAAAAAGCTCAGTAAAAAAATGTAAACAAAGTCCACACTATTCTTTCCCTCTCCGATACGTAAGCAACTTATTTTTTGTAGCAGGCAGCGTTGGATGCGTAACACAGGTGTTTTGCTTTACGTCTGTTTACTGCCTAAATTATTATTACCTTTTCTACAAAAGTTGAGCTTTCTGTTTGTCATGGTTTGCTTTGAAAACGATCAAAAGTTCAAGCTGGACGAAAACTTTTAGTATAGCAAAATAAAAAGTATTTTATTTGTAGATCTTCTATTTGGATTTTTATCAATAGAATAAAAAATGTGCGTAAAAAATCTTCTTACTGCCACATCTAATAAGGGTAAGTCTTAAAAATAAAATTTAGACTTATCACTATCACACTAAAATTTACTAACATTTTTTTTTCAAAAAGACGACCTCTGTGGCGCAGTGGGCGAAGGTCCGCCTGTGACGCAGAAGGTTGCGGGTTCGATTCCCGCTGCGGGACAAATGTTTGCATGTTCTGCAGATATTTGTCTCTGGTCTGGGTGTTTTCTATGTATGATATGTATGTATTTAAAAAAAAATGTATCTATGTAGTATATCAAACATGTGGTTCCCATAATACAAGCTCTGCTTAGTTTGGGACTGCATGATGCTGTGTGATAACGTCCAGGATTATTTATTTATTTTATTTATTTAATAATAACGGCGAAAATCTCATAATTATATCTATTTGTCTTATTTTATGATTGCGTCAAATCATTTATTATACCAGTTTTATTTGTTAGTATTATTCTGACCTATTTTCACTGCAATTTTCACTTCCAATTAATCAATGCCACCACACATTTCTAGGTACCATTACCATTCCCATTTCATCACCAGCGGTACTGTAATTTGCTAATTCGTATGTAATTTCGTGCGTAATGACAGATTGTCGCGTTCGCTAGAAACAGATAATGTTGGGTTTAGCTTGCAACTTGCTTAGACCGCGGTCTTGAAGGCGCGACTTTACTATCACAGATAGGTATTATACAGGGTGAATGGTGGCAGGGTGCTTTGAATTCGCATGTTCTCCCGAAAGGGGGTGATTTAGACCATGGTTAAGTTCACTAGTTAATTGGGAAAAGACCTAGAGGCCGAAGTCCGATGCAGTGGTCGCAACAGATCCACACCACACTTGATTCTATAGTTCACGAAGTCATTCATACAGACCATAGAAGATCAAGGTGGCGTAGTGGACCCTCAGAACTGAGGATAACGACATTAGGTGAAGGTATTGGTCTCCGCTTACGGTTGTTGTAATCCAAAACTTTTCATCACAAACTTGCACGGAAACTTAAAATATATACCATAAGCTGAATAATCGTTACTACTTTTAGGAAGTTTCAGTGAGTAAATGGTAATTTGCTGTTCTAAAGTCCATTGTACTAATTTTTCAGACTTTTTTGAACATAAATGTTTAATACGAGCCATACTTTAGTAGGTTCTCATACTAAAACATAAAACAGTAATAAGACATTTTAAAACCTAACGACTGCAAACGACAACTCAAAACCTTTTTAATGCCCATAAGAAACTAATAAGTATTCAAAGCATCGCTAAGAGCCACAACTACTAATCCACTGCGTTTGCATAGAAAGCAGGCCCCCTGTCGGCGTCGACGCTTGCTAAAAATAAACAGGCTATGAGAGTAAGATAATAAATGGAAACAAAACCACAACAATCCGCCAGCTGTTATATGTAAAAATTCAAAACATTTCATTTTATTTAAAGCCCATTTTACGTAGGTATTTAATTAAAAATAATGAATTTTTATCTTCACATTTCCCACAATCACATTCAAAATACGCTTGTTCAAAAATACTAGGTACATTTAAAGTTACAAACATAAAATCATGAAACTATTAAATAAAAAAAATACTTTTATTATTAAGGTGGATTGATAAGGCCTGAAATGGCCAACTAGACTACCCAACTAATTGTACCAAAAATTTATAATCTTTAGTAAAAACAAATTGATGAATTGCTTGCGTGACTTTGAGCGCGTTTCAACCAGCAAGCGCCGATAAAAACCTTGACAGTTACGAGTATGAAGCACCTGTTTTCTATAATAAAGTCGTTGAACTTCACACTAGCCCGTAAAACGAGGCAGAGATTCTCAACATTGTTCCAAAGTAAACATAGGTATGAGAAGTGGTGCATCAAACACTTGGCTGTCATAAACGGTCAGTTTTATGACGGGTATAAATCAAGTATCGGCCGATCGCGCGTCGAACGACAAAGGCTATAACAAAGACGCTTCAAGTCTTTAGGTTCATTGAAAACTAAAATGTTTACAATCGTAGACGATTCAGTATAAAACTGAAATTGTACTGAGTCTGAACAGATTTTGACAAAATAATAATAATGCGGGACGTAATCACACAGCATCATGTAGTCCCAAACTAAGCAGAGCTTGTATTATGGGAACCACATGATTGATATACTACACATTTTTTTTTTGTAAATACATACATATCATACATAGAAAACACCTAGACCCGAGACAAATATCTACAGAACATGCAAACATTTGGCCCGTAGCGAGAATCGAATCGAGAATCGAATCGGGGTGTAAGGGGTTCCAACCCCCATCTCCGGAACCCAAGCCAACCTCACCTGCACGTGGTACACACTGCTAACTAACAAACGGGGCTCTGGCGACCGGCTGATTGCGGCATAGCGCAATCAGTCTAACACCGGCACAGCTAAATCCCCTGGCCGCCGACGGGCAGCAGCGTCGGCGGTGCGAGAAGCTGTACCCTGCGATCCCCAACCCACATGCCCAGCGTGGGGATTATGGGCATATCCCCCTTCTTATAGGGGAGGCCTATGTCCAGCAGTGGACTGAATAGGCTGTTGTTGTCGAGAATCGAACCCGCAACCGCAACCTTCTGCGTCTCAGGCGGACGACTGAACGACTGAATATCGGAGAACAGCATACAGGCATACATGCAACATTATAGTAGTAATATAGTTCTTTGTGGAGGGCTTGTCCGGGGAAGCATTGTCACTAGGCCTATTTCTGCCGTGAAGCAGCTGTGCTGTGTTTTTGTTTGAAAGATGTGAGTGCCGGTGAAATTACAGGCACAAGAGGCGTATCATCCTGCGTATCATCCTGCCCTGGGCGTTGCATCGTGGAGCACGTTCCGAAAAACGTCATCTATGATGCAATGCTTTGTGATAGGCAATGGTTACCACTTAACATCAGGTGGGCCATGTGCTTGTTCCATCTACAAGTAGGTAACAATAAAAAAAAGTTAGCACAGTGCACAACGGGCTAGTGAGGTGGTCTGGAATCCGAAAATGGTGATTGGAAAAAATATTCGTCATTAATTACCTGATTAGTGCATTTTTTAGATTTTGATTTATTGATAGTTTTGAAATCGCGAACATTTATTTAATTATTTTTTTAAAAGCAAAGTTTTATAGACATTTTTTCGCGACACTGACGCATATGCGCATATTGAAATAGCGAGCGCTTTTCTTCATGACGACTGCAGCTTAAATGACTCCTAAGTAGAGCTTCGGTTTCTGGTTGCAAGAGATATATTTGTACAACATACATTACACATATATTATATTTTTTATTCACTTTAACTTGACCGTTGACCGTTGTCACTTTAACCGGCAATTATCTATACCTACTGAATAATAAAAAGGTTACATGTAAAAAAAAAGAAATTGATTTAAAATAATGCATTCTTTTTTCTAATTATCTGACAGATAGTGGTAACTGATGATTAATAAGTATCTCCTTAGTTAATCTTGTCTACATCATGGCAGAATGCCAGGCAAAGTTAATAATTTCAATGCTGGCCGAGTATTGGCGCCAATGCAAATGCGTACAAAACTGACAATAGCTACTGAATGTAAATTATTGATAACTAAGGCGCCTCAAACAATAAAGAGGTGGTAGGATCTATAGATATTAGGTTTGTTGGTTTTGGGATGTAAGGGGTTTCTCCATTTTCAGAATGCAAGCCAACCTCATCTGCACCCTGCTAACCCACAAACGGGGCTCTGGCGGTCGGCTAATTGCGGCATAGCACAGCCTTTATCTACACATCTACACCCTTGGCTAACGGCCAGAAGCTGTGCCCTACGATTCTTAACCCATGCGGGAATGGACATGCCCAGCGTGGAGTAAATAAATATAAATAATGCGGGACGTAATCACACAGCATCATGTAGCCCCAAACTAAGCAAAGTTTATATTATGGGTACCACATGATTGATATAGTACTTAATTATTTTTTTATATATATTATGGGCATATTCTCCTTATTAGGCGAGGACAATGTCCAGCAGTGGATTGATATTAAGCTGGTATTGTTGTTGTTGTATGGTGAATTGTGAAGACTTAGTACACTAGGATTAGTACATCATACGAAGGGAGGAAGGAAGGAAGTACCTAATGAACACATCATAGCCATTATCGATTTGTTGACAAAAATATTACTTATAAATTTAGGTAATATTAGGTACTCAAAAATCATCATAGATATACACCACAATAACTATAATCCCAACGAATAAAATTTATTGACTGATCAAAAACTGGTATACCAATTTTATCCTCTCACGGAATCCGTTGACTGAACAAAAATTAATTCAATTTTGTCTCAAATCCTTCAACAGACATTCCCACAGTGTTTTGACCACTGACCAGCAAGATTAGTGACAATACAATGATTTTTCGTGTGATTTCAAAAGGACATTGCTCGAGCGATTTCAAAAGGACAACAACCATCGCGTGATTAATCGATTGTCGATGATCACGCTGTTTCGAGGATCATGATAAAAGGATAATAAGAGTTTTGGTCCAATGATGGTGTTAGACGATGTGGCATAGTGGGCGAAGGTCTGAGACGCAGAAAGGTGCGGGTTTGATTCAGCGAGACAAATGTGTAATGAACTGTAAATATTTGTCTCAGATCTGGATGTTTTCTATGTATAATATGTATGTAAGTATATACAAAACAATGTATATCATTATTATACCTAATATGTGGTTCCCATATGTATGGCTTGTATTAGGATACAAGCTCTCTGATTGGTTATTATAATGTTAGATATTTTTATTGCGAAGACGCAATCAAAACGGCATGGTGGTAGTCCTTTCCCGGACGAGCTCTTCACAAAGAGATCAACAACTAAAATTCATTATAGAATATATACCTATTCAATAAAAAAACGAGGACTTTTTTTTTCACACAGCATCATGTAGCCCCAAACTAAGTAGAGCTTGTGTTATAGGAACCACATGATTGATATATTACATATATATTTTTTTAAATACATACATATTATACATAGAAAACACCAGGACCCGAGACATATATGTACAGAACATGCAAACATTTGTCCCGCGGCGGGAATCGAACCCGCAATCTTCTGCGTCCCAGGCGGACCATCGCCCACTGCACCACCGAGGTCGTCATTTAATATGGACGCATCAACGTGGTTCTTGTGCTCAATTACTTTAGTATAGTTGATCATCTGAGATAAGTAACAATCCGCCTAGTCACTACATGGATGGATGACCGTTTAGTGACATTTAGATATGAGCAAACTTACTTTTTTTCGAAATCAAAGTCAAAGTCTAGTTGACTTTTGAGCTTGACTTTAACTTTAACTTTGACGTTACTTGAGGATGGCGAAAGAGGCCCTTAGAATTTCGAATTTGATCTATGTGGATTCACCTTTAGAAACTAATCAACGTCACAGTCACAGCTGATGACGTGAACTGGTCAAGTGTGAGTGCAACTGGTTACAATCCAGTTAACGCCGTTGGGTAAGATTAAGTGATTATCAATGATTGCTGTCGTTGCTTATAATTGTTGATATTAGTGTTTGTGATACAGAAATTTTTAAAGTAGAAAAAGACAGCTACATTAAATTACATAACAACCCCTTATTCATAACAAAATATCATATTACAACGCTCGATAAAGTAAGCTTGTCCCTATCATTTGAATGGAAATATAGGTATTTTAACGCCATGTTAACTATATTAGGTTTATAAAACTGTTATAATAGGACGGTTAGACTATTAACAAACTATGGGTACGCTTAAAGTTTAACATGTTTAAGTATTGACAGTTTTAGTAGAGAAACTATAGTTCTGACGATCCCACACTAGGAAAGGCCTGTATTGTGAGGACCTAATAGCCAAACGATTGCCAATATAAGCTGACACAGTTAGATCCAACAGTTTATGGAGGGAAAAAAATTACAAATTTTATTTTTGTGTTTCAGAGAGTTGAGCCAGGAACGGAGCTTTTAAGTCGCCCAAATGCCTAATGGCTTAACGACTGAAACATCCGAGATCAACATCTTAACGTGCCTTCCGAAGCACGAAAGGCTCGCAAAAACAAGCGAAAAACCATTCCTATCATAGAAGTAAAATTTTGGCCTATGAAAAAGTGTAGAATGAAAATAACGCTTTGTCATTACTAGAAATTTTTCTTTAAGCTTACGAAACGTCTGGTTGAAATATTCGTGATCGCCCTAAGAAAATATTTTTCCCATAAGTGTAGCTGATCACTATAAAAACAAAATGACCATTAAAAGTAGCATCTACTATTTTTAACGTTCAAACTAAACGTTAAACTAAAACAGTTAAACCAGCAATAATCGCTTCCTCCCCAATTAAACCTTGATATCTATGGTCAAGAAACGATAGACCATCCTGACCATAGAGTGATTGTCTGGTCAAAATGATGGTTTCGTATTGTCTATGATTTACTATATCACTGTAATAGGAGCAATTAGCTGTAATAGTGGATAATTGGTGTGGAACGATGTATCGCCTTAGGGTACAAGGCTTTTGTTTCCAACTGCGGGATGTTAAAAGTACCGACGATGTAGATACTTAAATGAAAATCAAAGTAAAAATAACTCAAATGAAGAAAGAAAATAGGCATTTATTATTTTTATCATTGTACATACAAAAAATTAAAGCATACAGAAAAAATATAGGTACCTACTAATAAAACGGATATACCAAATAATCCAATATTTTCTAGAAACCGCGCGCAGAAAAACCTCAGTAATATCGAAAGGATAATTGTAACAGGCAAAATATAAGGCAAAAGACCGAGAGCACAGAATAAAGAAAGGACCGAGAGGGAGGAGCCCGAAGCGCTGGTCTGGCTAGGTGTCGGAATAATTATGTATTCTAATTAATAAACAGTTGAATTGAATCAGCTGGAACCTCCAGTTAACGTCTTATTTCATCAAGCCGAAGACCGTGGCAGATAGAGGAAAACCATTCATATTGTCCATGCACGGAATCACAATTCTCAACTATGGGGGATCGATTAAGGGGAGAATGAACTAATATAACCACTAAAATACTATGCCTACTTACGGTAAAAACATATCTCTAACATGATATGCGCTCATGGCTTGTTTTACTGCTGTGTTTTTGGCGGATGAGTAGCACTCCTGGACACAGCTTGAATGGTCTTAGCATTGTATGATCCTAGGATCATAACAACCGAGTAAAGAGATAAATAATTTAAGTGTAGTGGTTGACTGGTTAGTGGCATTTTGATCAGTGGTTCCGGCTTTTTCAGTTGTTGAAGTCATATTGGAGGCCTGGAAATCTGACGCCAGAATTGACTCTAAGGGAAAAAAGAAAGATTATTTGTACCAAATATTTCTTTGTTCAGAGAATCAGAAAGCTGAAGTGGCAGTGGGCTAGCCATTGCCGAAGAACCAATGACCGTTGGGGTAAACAAGAATTCTTGAGTGGAGACCGCGACTTGGCAAACGTAGCATAGGATGCCCTCCGACCAGATGGTTTGCGGAAGGCTGCTGGTAGAATCTGGATGCGTCGAGCTCAGGACAGGGCGCAATGGTGCTCATAAGGGGAGGCCTATGTCTAGTACTGGACTGCTATATACGCCGATGATGATGATGATGATTTATCTTGTTAAATATCTTGCAATTGATTTCCGCAAAGTCACGTCTGAGTCAATTTACTTTTAACGCTTTGTGCTGAAGTGCAACTGTGTTTTGACAGCTGGGCCACGTCCAAGAGCATGGTGCGTCTCCAAGGCCTGCAGTCAACGTGTTAAGTATAATATCAATTGTGCCTACTTTCATAATATATAACTTTACAAGTAGGTACTTTAAATGTTATCAAAAAAAATGTAATGTTGTCATGACAAAACTACTAACATTTCATGGAAATAAGACAGACCTAAGTTTATTCCTGTGCATTCGCGTCCTGACATTTTCATTGTATTCAAATTTTCTCTTCAAACTTATTAATTATCCTTACAAAGAGTGGTTCTGAATTATAATTAGTTTTCTAGTGCGTAGACGGGACATTGTAGACGGGCAACTGTTATCCTAGTCATCATCATCATCATCAGCCTATAGCAGTCCACTGCTTGACATAGGCCTCCATTAATGAGCGACATTGTCTTGTCCTCAGCTCGACTACTAGTACCTACAAATTATATTGTGTCTGAGAAATTTCATTCGTATTCATTTTTAGGGTTCCGTACCCAAAGGGTGTTTGCCTGTCAGCGGCCTGTATCTCATGGACTGTGACGGGGGTGTAAGTGGTTTCAACTCTCATATTCTGAAACCAAGTCAACCTGACCTGCACGTGGTACACCTGGATAACTAATAAACGGGGCTCTGACGGCCTGCTGATTGCGGTATAGCGCAGCCTTACACCGGCACATCTAAATTCTCTGGCCATCGACAGGCAGCAGCGTCGGCGGTGTGAGAAGTTGTGCCCTGCGATGCCCAACCCCTATGCTTAGTTCAGGGATTATGGGGAAGGGGAATTCCCCCTTTATTAGGGAAGGCTATTTCCAGCAGTGGACTGATATAGGCTGGTGTGTGTATTTTCGCATATTTCTATTGCCGCTGATTAACTATATTAAGTTTTTATAAAAGTAGCTACTTATAAAGTTTTTATCTTGTGGATGGGACCCTTCGTGTGCGAATTCGACGCCCACTTGACCGGTGTGACTGAATGTGACATATTAATTTGGCTTAGTATTTTGTCAAATCGTTGATTTTTTATGCATTTTTCTATCAATTTTTCTCACAAATAATTTGGATGTACGGTCGGAAAAAAACTATTCTATTTTTTACATCGTTGTTCGTATGCTTTCCAAACTTTTTCTACAAAAACGTCCCACTACTGAACTACGCAGTCTTTCATATGTTAATGTGCTTGCACCATTGTTAAGTACTTGATGGATGCGAAACACGAGACAAAATTAACTTTAATATTTTTAAATTAGGCACTTAACGTTGCTTTTGTACCATGAAAAATGTCACTCGTTACCTTTTGGGTTAGTGAGTTTTCATTTCTCTCATGACGTGAATAATATTTGAAATTATCGAACCTTCTCATAAAAAGAAAATAATAATAATAATAACTCCTTAATAAATAATCGAACATCTGGCAACACAATTTTTAATAAACTATTTTTATTTAAAAATGACAGGTCCAAGACTACGATGCAATGGTTTGTGATAGCAATGGTTACTACTTAATATCCGGTGAGCCATGTGCTTGTTCCACATATTGTTTGGTAGTTACCATAAAAAAAAAACTGGTGGACAGTTTTGGAATAAACCATTTTGATACTTATTATTATTAATGGCTTATCCACTAAATAAATTCAAGTCAGTTACTATATAATTATTTTGTATCAAATAACGCTCGTTCTCTTTTTCCAAATTATCCTATAGAAATGGTAGTCTTTTACAAAATCAGCTTGTAACTTAGCTTGTATTAACCAGTAATTTAATGGCTCAGATGAGCCGTGACTAAGACATACCAAGAGCTAGGTACCTTAGGACCTTTTTGAATATTAAAAACTAACCACCGCAGTAACTTTTTATACTTTGGCAAAAATAAAACCCGTATCCAGTTAATACAGGTAGCCACCGCTGACTTTCATATGACTGCCAAATTTACTGGAAAATTTGCGGCCAGCCACAAATTTCTCTTAAAATTTCACCCGCATTCGTCAATTCAGGAAGCTGTGGTCAATGTTTTATAGACTTTTAAAATATGTTTGTATGATAGAGTAAGAACAACTAAGGGACACTGTGATCCAGTTTATACCTGAGTAAAAAATGCATAAATCAAACAAACATCATATCATTTTGTCTTCCGAACAATACAAAATAAACCTGAACAGACATCCATAACAGTGAAAAACTAATATTCTACAAAATAATTTAACTTTTTCGTATAAACTAGGTGGCCAACTCTGTTGGCTCAGATCTAAATGCCACTAAACGGTCACCCATACAAGTAGTGACTAGGTGGAGTATTGCTTAACCAAGACGACCTAGTGAGAACTCTGAAGTAAGCCACGCCATGCGCGCTTAAATTATGTTAATTAATAAGTAAATTAATTGTTTATGTTAACGTCTGCTGATTCCCTCGGTTTGCATACCGACATTGGTAAATCTATCGATAGCAACATCGATAGTTTTAGCAAAAAATTTGCGGTACTCTCGATGCTTGTAAATCGATTTTACGATAGTTATAAAACTCAAAAAGCGAGAGTCGTACCGTGATTTGTAGCGTCTCGAGTACTTTTGTATACTCTGTGGTTAGCGTAGGCGTTAGTCTGGCTACTGTTTATGCTAGTGTCGTATTTGCTATCGATTTTCGAATGGATCAAATTGTAGTGACTTAATTTGAATCGACGTGTTATCAATCAGCTTTAATAGTTATCTACCGTTTGCAAATATTCTTGGTTGATAATAAGTGTGCATATAAAGAAAAACAATATTTTTAATTGTATTTATATTGATAATGGTAATAATGTATTAATAATAACTAATACAAAACCTACTAAATAAATCGACACTAAACTGTCATATTTTAAATTATATTTTATCTATGTCCTTGTTAAAGTTTTATATAATGTTTATAATATTTCTTTTAATACTTATTATTTCCTATCTGATCTACAAACAATAAAATATTGTTAAATGTATAATTTCTTCCGTCAACATTGATCATCAAAAGTTATCAAAAAATTAACGATAAAAATATGCCAAACCAAACCAAACCATAAATAACGATATAAATATGGATAAAAAATGTAAATAAATTAATATTTGGATAATCCACATACTCAAATTTTTTATTTATTTACATTTTTCATCCATATTTATATCGTTATTTTTTAATGACTTTTTTGTATCTATTGTATTATGGAAACCTCATGACTGGATACGTCATGTGGTTTCCATTATTACATATTTACATAATTTCTTTAAATACATCACGTATTGCAAATTATACAATCATTCAAGGTTTGAATCGAACAAGGCGGGCCCACTGCGCCACAGTCGATTAAAACTATCGATAACTCGCAACACTAAGGCCACTGACCCGAAAAAGGTTACGAAAAAAAAACCTATATTTTATTTTCAAGATACAAGTACTATCGTCGTATAAATTAAAGGGTTTTATTATTTTTTTCTCTTTCTTACACCACGTGTTTTAGGTTGAAGTACTTGTATGGAGGCTCGTCGACTTGTACGGTCAGCAAAACCAGTTTGCGTTGTTTATTTTTATTTTGCACCTCAGAATACTATTGCAAAATATTGCAGAATAAGGAAATTCTTTTGAGGTATTGAATCTGAGAAGCTCAGTTCAATATAAAAACTGAGCTTCTCGCTCAGTTTTTATATTAAATAATTAAATACGCGAGTAGGAAATATAAGGTATTGAAGCTAACTTTTTCTATATCCAGAGTTGTGTTTTTAGCATTCATAGCGTTAAGAAAATGTATTTACTTTAAAGGTTTTGAAAACTGGCTTTGTGTAAATATTGTAACTTTAAACGTCAGTATAATTTCCACCGGTTAAGATGTTCTATGACTCTGTGTGTGATTGTCAAAAATAAATGCTTACCTATTTATCTATCTAAGCAACTTGGGCCAACTTATTTTGTCATCCGTACACAATATCATCATTATCACAGTTCAGTTACTTATAAACTGGCTACTGGCATTACGCGGTGTGTTTGTGTGCGTGAGATTGCATCTGTGTGAGAAAACCCGTTGTTACTTGTAATTCTTGTAAAGTATTGATGTTGGGTTACTTTGTTATTATTATAGACTAGATTTTGCCTACGGCATCATTTACGTAGATAGCACGACACAACATGATGAAGATGCTTTAAGCAGATCAGATATATCAGTAAAAACCCGTAAATTTTCAAGAAGTTTAAATCTTACATTTAGGTGCACACTACATATAACGCACCTAAAAATTTTAACTTAATATTAGTTTGAGACTCGTGGTTGATGAATTCATAAATATTGTTTTCATTTGTTTTTTATATCCTACCTTATCTAATTTATTTAGATTATTTCTATCACTTTTTTTTAAATTTTTACCTGGCCAGGCGTAAATTGACATTAAAATAGCAATAATATGGATTTTGATCGATTGTTTCTTTAGATGGCAAAAACAAAAATCAATCAAAAATACTTTTATTTTCTGACAAAGTAATAATTACATGGGTTAGTAAGGATCTCCTATTTTAAGTTGCATTGACCTGTGTTAGAGGAGTCCCCTCTTTATGGTGGTCACGTGGTCAGTCATAACTAAGCTAGGTGACTATGAATAAAGTATTTTAAACACATTATAATAAAAAGATTTACATAAATTGTTATATACATAAATACCTGAACTAACATGTCGAGATATTTTGCGTAACAAATAGATGGTCGTAAACATAGGAAAGGTTCTACAAAAATTGAATGATTGATAAGGTGCATGCCAAAATGAGTACTTAAATACCTATTTAGTTATATACTTAATACTAGTTTAGATATTTTATAAATGTGGTATATATGTGGTATCGAGTACATCTGGGTAGCCCGCACTTTAGTAGATAGTTTACTGGGCTCGTGCTGTAGTTAGGAGACTAACTATGCACCAACAGTGGAAAATAGTATCCTACTACAAGGGTGAAAGGATGTAAATTGATTATTCCTCCTTGAAACCTACTGAACAGAGTTAAATAATAATAAATAATAACTGAAATTTAGCACATATTAATCATATTATAATTTCTTTACAATATCGCTCATTAAGGGAGGCCTATGTCCAGCCATGGACTGATAGTGGCTGATGATAATGATGATCCTCAGGTAATGCTGAATTACTGTCCACTTTCAGCACTCCGCAGAAATCCACAAACGTGTGGCTTCAGCGAGCGACTAACAGTAAGTTGAGAATATTTTCTGAGGATGCCTTATGGGGAAGGCAAAACATAGTCGCATTTCTGGTGGGTTTTTGTAAAACTCGTCACAGAACATTAGTGGAATTCGTATTAAATATTTCATCTGATGATGATGATGATGATGATAATAATAATGATAATGAAGAAGTTCTAGACAGTGAATAACATTTTGGGTACTTTTAATCCGAGTACCATACGAGCGAAGCCGCGAGTGGAAGCAAGTATTATAAGCAATCGTTATATTTTTGTTGGTACCTACTTGGATTATTCTGATTGGTGGAAGATTGATTCAGCTTACACAAGCTTCTTTTATAATGACTGTAGGCACAATGACCATGATCATAAATGATACGACAAAGATTGTAACATGATATACCGTTACACAAATCATAATCGAGTTTGAACACTATTTAAACACATGGAAGGTTTATTTGAGCGTAAAAAGGTGGTCTTCAAAATGTCGTAGGCGCAAGATGGAATAGAAAAACAATTTAATGACAGTGATATGGCTCTAGTGATTATGTCGTATTGTTCACGTTGCGTGTGCTTCCAAGATGCATGATTGTTTTTAAAATGGGGCATCTTGACAGTTGCATCACTCTTCACAGATATGCTAAAATGCTTATAAACAAAATGTATGAAAAGATTTAAAATTGTGTAAACAAAATTACAATATTTTTAAAATTTATCTAAGTTATAAATGTAAAGAATATCGATGTTGAAGTTGCCTAGTAGTTCAGGTATTTCCAAAGCTCAGACTACATTTAAAAACTTTTTTATTGTAGTCTGAGTATCAAGGTTAGAGTTTTTTTTTATTCTACCAGTCAAAGCATAGCTCATACTAGACAAGTAACCTTATTAATCTTATAATAATTTACTAAAGGTATTTCTAGTATTGCAGGTATTTGGAAATGGTTTCTGATACCTACAATACTAGAAATATCTACTCATAGGAGCGATGTGCCACAAACAAATCGAGATCAATTATTTGCAGTAGGTTAAAAAGAAACACATATTTTTTCATTGAACCTTGCTATTGCTTACTATTTTATTTATTAAAAACTGTTTGTAGGGAAATAATAAAGTATCAATCATGTAAATAAATCAGAAAGTATTAAAGATTTCATTTGACATAAGAATAACGTGAAAGAACAAACCAAAGAGATTATCTTCAATAACACGATTTTATGCCCAGTGATTATTGGGGTGCTACAATACTATTTTATCCCCAAATAATAGATGATAATACTCTCCTCATTATTATTAGCTTACCTTCTTTGGAATATCGGCTTGACATTGTTAGTACAATAACATAATAATAATAATCAACATCTAAGGCCCATTTTTTATAAATAAAAACAAATACAACATACATTTTTATGATAAAAAAATATAACAATTCATATTTTTACACTTATGACTAAAAGGTTAGTAAATAGGCAGGCACCTACTTACCGCTATAGTTATGGTGATTTTTTTCAAGTTTTTTGTTAAATCAAAAATACCATTGATTTTGTACTAACATTGGCTAAAACTGGTCAAGTATAAGACATGCGTGAAAGTAACTACATAATTTAAAATTTTATAAATTTGATACCTTATTTGCAGAAAAATACATGTGAAACTGTATTGCAAAACTCACAAAATCCACCCTAAAATAGCCAACCCAATGAGTGTAATTGGTAAGATAGTAGTCTAAAATATAGCTAAAAGCAACAAAATAATCCAAAAAGGCTGCAAGAGCAACAAAACGAAATAAAAAAAGATCCGTCACGAACATAGGCGAGGGAGAGCAAAAAGAAAAAAAACACTACACAAGTTCAACGTTTATTTTGGTTGCGTCCCTTTCACGCCTCAACTGATTTCATATCCCTGTCTCCCTTTAACAGACCGAACGCTGGACACCTGTGCTTTAGTTTCCCCTGAGTACCAACGACCTCTTGCGCGATGCATGACAAAACGTCATAAGAGTATAAAAATAGATATTCAATATTGTACTTTAGCTTTTTTGTCAACAGTACTTTTTGCTTTGTACACGTCGTAATTATAGATGTGTTATTTTTCGAAGTAAAGCAATGATTGTCGTATACGGATTTGATTCGTGGCAAGCTGATGTTTTTTTTTAGTTTTTTTACTATAATGCGTAAACTAATGTATCGTAATAATAATGAAAGCTGTACACCTGTTCTTTACTAATACTATTGTTGAGTAAATTTTAGTTTTTTTGGTGCAAAATCTTTTTTGTACAATTGTAAGGTTTTGGGAAGTAAAGCAAAAAGTTATAATTGCATCCCTGACTTTTTCAAATACACCACTTATAGATTATAAAAAAGTACGTAGTTAGGTACATTGAATCATGTAGGTATTGACAATATAAGTTTAAAAATAGTTTGTTTATATGACTGCTTAAGTATTGTTTCCGCTCCAGCCGAGAATAAAACATTATTAGTACTGAGTTGCAAACGAAGTGTTACATGAAGTAATATGACAAATTTATTTCGGTCTCTTTGTAGAAAATTCTTAACAATATAAGATGGTTAGATAAATAGAGATAAACTACTTTTTAATCATTCTTTTACTTTTTCGTATGGCCAACTCTGGTGCCAGAGTTCTTTTTGTGTTTTTGTAATACCGTACATAAAACATTTTATTTGGAGAGAACAAATTAACTACTAGGTTGACTAGTACGAATAGTAGTACCTAATCTAACATGAACATATAATTATAAGTTGATTTCTTTACGTAGGTGCTTTAATTAAACTTACGTTTTTGACTAAAACGCTTTGCCAATGCGTTTTTAGTTAGACACAAAGTGAAATTGATTATTAACTTGGCGAAAGCTGGGTTGACTTCATGATATTAATTTTAGTGTAACAATAATAATCAAAGAAGAAATAAAGTAAAAAATACATCATTTCTTATTGGGTCAAATGTTCTCAAACTTTTAAAGCATAATTTGTCTTTCTTCAATGTTTTTTTTTTCCGATTTTCGTTTTTTTTTCGATAATAAAAATTCATTGATTGTATCTAAAAATATATAACAGTGTTTTAATATAATTGTAGCATACTACTAAAACTATTTATGTGGAGTCAAGTCCGAGTACATATAGATTTGAATAATTTAAACCCAAATATTAACGATGAAAAGAATAGTTAATCAACATATACTTAAATACAAAAAATATTATTAAATATCTCTGAATAAAATTAATGAAGAGAAACCAGTAATACAGAAGTGTATTTTTACCGATTTTAAAAAAAGGAGGTTTTTTATTCGGTAGTTAATTTTTTTTAATCATAAAAATCTAGTTAACGAAATAACCTGACCTTATGGAAATTATGTAAAATATACCATAAAAAATGTAACCCTCGATCAGCTACCGAATACAAAACAATTTTTTCCACGAATATTTTTTTAACTCTGAATATATTACTAACTTGATATTATGATTAAAGTGTGAATGATAAATGGTAGTTCCTCAATAAGAAGCCATCGCTGACATGCAAAGTGTTAAGTCTAATTGATTATGTTTTAAAAAGATTTCGATTTTTTTGCTGACCGTATCGGTTGCCAGATTTGAATATCAATAACGTGTTATTTGAACAGGATCTGTGAAGGGTTAAGTTTTATAATTTCTTTTGGATTCACTGTGTGAGAAGATTCATCAAATAAAAAATGACTGAAAATTTGGTGTTACTGAGCTCTTTGTGAGGAGCTTGTCTGGAGAAGTCCTACCACCATGCCTATTTCTGCCGTAAGGCAGCATTGCTGAGTTTCGGTTTTAAGGGTGTGGATGCCAGTGAAATTACAGGCATTATGAGGCATAACACCTTCATGGCCTCAAATTGAGCAGAGCGTTGCATCGTAGGGCACATTCAAAACATGCATCAAGCAATACTTTGTTATAAGTAAGGGATACCACTCAATATCAGATGACCATGTACTAGTTCCATCTTCAGGTATTATAGACAAAACTTGATGCTCGATGACCGGGCATCAAATGTGGCCTCTATCTCCTGAGTGGGTAGTGAGTTCATTTCAAGCATAAAAATATATAAAATACTTTCTTTTAACATTAACCTCTTGGTTACCTCATGGTACGTTGTTTTAATACTAAACATATCGTATAACGGTACTGAAATGGAATTGGGACCTCTGTCAAGGCGAAGTAATGAGAGGTGGGGTAAGGCGATAACTGAAATGGTGTCCAAAAACAGAGTACAGAAAAATTGGTCGTCTAGCCGCAAGATATTTAGATATTTAGATATTTATTCATACAATTCTAACACAGCATTACAGTATAATACCAAGGCGCTATGATATACAATACAAACAAAAGAAAAAGAAGAAACCTTAAACAAAATGAACATAAAACATGCATAAAAATTATGAAAGCAAATATAACAAATATCAACAGATTGTACTATTTCTTACACTATCAATCATCTCACAAAACTTCATACATACTTCGCACACTTCAGTCCATCGGTCAGCAAACAGATCACACAATGGTGCTGATGCCAGAAGCGCATTTAATAATTTTAGGGCTCGAACGAGAGGAGGTTTGCTGTGCGCCACGGTGCGCGTCCGTGACACCGCCAGTAGGGCATGATTACGAGGCCTAAAAAAATATCTTGGCACTTCGGGTACAGACAATCTCACTACTCGAGACACTAATTCAGGGCAGTCAGATACACCGCGTAATATTTGACAAGCAGACAAGATGGGCGGACAATATGGAATCCATCCTGGGCCGAAGACGAGCTTTAAACTTTGAGATTGGCTCATAGAAAGGGAAGCCTATACCCAGCAATGGATGAAGTTAGGCTGCGGATGATGATAATAAATTTTAATCATCATCATCATCAGCCTAAGTCCAATGCTGGACATAGGCCTCTCCTTATAAGCGCCATTGCTCCCTGTCCTCAGTTCGAGCTCAGTCATCCAGTTTCTACCAGCAGCCTTTCGTAGAGCGTCACTCCACCTGGTCAGAGGGCTCTGTTTCTTTTCTTTCTTTTCTGCTCTCGGCCACGGTCTCCACTCAAGAACTCTTTTACCCCAACGGTTATCGGCAGATATGGCCATTGGCCAGCCCACTGCCACCTCAGCTTGCTAATTCTCTGAGCTATGTCGACAACTTTAGTTCTATGTCGGATAGTCTCGATGCTAATTTTAATATTGGTCTAAAAAGTCGTAGTATCCTCCTGATTCATTCTAAATAAATAAATATTAAATAATGCGGGAGCGGGACGTAATCACACAGCATCAAGTAGCCCTAAACTTAGCAGAGCTTGTATTATGGGGACCACATGATTGATATACTACATATATATATTTTTTGTAATTACATACATATCATACATAGAAAACACCCAGACCCGAGACAAATATCTGCAGCACATGCAAATATTTGTCCCGCAGCGGGAATCGAACCCGCAACCTACTGCGTCTCAGGCGGACCTTCGCCCTCTGCGCCACAGAGGCCGTCAAAATTCTAAAATTCTAACTCTCTGGTTTTTTTTCTGTTCGTTCAGTCACCATTTGTATGGGAGACAACATACTTTGAGAGCTTCATCGCAGAGCCATGTTAAGGCCTTCAAGCAGCCACCAGCGTTGACTAACCAATACTACTACTAACCAATTTTAGTAAAATAATGATATTCAAATTAAATCTTACCATAACAAATCTAACCAATAAACTATCAGATAAATTAACTAAGCATTAAATTATTAAAAAGTTGAACGCTACCGGGCAAGTTGACTGACCCGAAGTTACAGATGGGATAGTAGTACGGACAGTGTGCAAGCGCATGTTATCGTAGTTACTAGTATAGTATTCATCTGTGGTATAGCTGTGTATGCGTGTATTGTATTGGTAATAGGTTAGGTGACAGTGAGAAATATACAAATGTATATTTTTATTGATAAAGAAGTTTCTTTTATTCTGGGCAAATCAATCATCGAATAACTCAGTAATAACTCTTCAAATTTATTCCATCTAAACTAATAAATAAATATGCAAAAGTAACCTTGTTTGTTTGGTACGCTTTTACGCAGCCCCGGAACCACCAAACAGATCATCATTAAATTTTGCATTATATTTGTTTTCAGGGGTACACAGAGACATAGAGTTATTTTCATCAAAAAAAGTACTTTTATTTTACTTTGAACGCAAGTGACGTCACTGCCAAAAGCATGTATATTTTCAAAATTAAGGCATTTCAAACCGTAACGATAAAATTTTAAAATTTATCTATTCATTTCATCTTTTTGTTACAAATATTAATTTAAAGAAACATAAAAAATTGTGAATAATATATACCTATAACAATTTGTTACACAACGATAAAAAAATTAATTAATTAAATTCTGTTCTTTTACAAATATTTACGTGTAAAAATAAAACAAATATTTATGTATTTGGTATGGAACAGGTCAGTTATAAATATATTTTTGTTTTGGTTGAAAAAGCTGCTGGCCTACTTGTTCGAACAAGTTCTACCAGAAATCCTGCCGGTTTTGAAAAGGGCCACGAGGTTACTGTAAAGGTGTTGCTGTGAAAATTTATAACCACAGATGAAGATTACCACACGGAAGCATAATATTCAATTTAATTTCCATACGGTTGAGCAAGAAGCTCTTTCTTAATTTAAATATACATACATAAATGTTAGTTGGCACAGCAAAGTGTCTTAAATATTATTATTAATATGATTCCCTTGGCTACTCAACTAGTTACAAACTGTGTTTTTTAAGCTAGTGGCTGATTTCCATTTCTAAAATGATATCTTGAAAGAAAGCTTTCGTCCGACGAACCGATAGATGACAACGAGAATGCATGAAAAATGCATTCTCCGATCAAAGGTACATGCAACATGCATTTTCATCACACCGGTCATACAAATCCCACTAGGCTACTACCGCTTATTATTCTCATCGTAAAAAGCAACAATTTTCTTAATATTTTTAAAAATCTTCCTATACCAAAGACATGGTTATACAACCAGGTGGTAAAACCATAGGGGTAATCTATTTACTTCCTCAGAATAGACTACCTATTTAAAACTTTATGACAATGCATAGACACTGAACAGACGTTTATAAAACAGCACAACAGATGGCGACCTACGACAACATTGTACATTTATAAAGAAAGCAGGTTTTACAAGCCTGAAGACAACTTTTCTCTTTAGATAAGCTAAGGAATGGAATGCTTTTCCAGCGTCAGTGTCTCCCGATCGCTATGATTGGAGTCTTCAAGCGAAGAGTAATTAGGTTCGTTCTAGGCAAGCGTGTGCTTTGCTTGATCGTTGACCGCATCATCACTTACCAATAGGTGAGATGGGTGGTAAAACGTAAACCTTAATTATAAAAAAAAGTCAATTGCTATGTTTCTTTGAACATCATTTCGTTTCAAAAATTACCTTTTTGCTGGTGCTTATAATCTTGTTTATATGAACATGTATTTTTTCAATAGGTAGGTATATCTAAGGACTGTTGCATTCTAAAATGGCAAATATCCTCTTTTAATGTGAACATTTCACACTAATTATATGAACAAGTTATTGATACCAATAAATTTAGTCTTCTCTTAATGCAGACAAAAATAGTTACGCAGGTAAGCACAATATCTATTAATATCACTATCACAATTTCATTTCATAGCGAGAAAAATAACTATTTTAATTATTACGATAAATCTACTTAACCCAGTAATGCCTAGCGTGGCCATATAACCACACAAATAAGGGTAAAATAAAATGGCTATGATGGCAATACTGTAATATATTTCGACTATCTAATTGTTCATGGCGTACTGTCAAATCTCAAAGTTTTGACAGATGCCACTGTCATACTTATATAAAGTCTTGTGACAGAGATATTCTCATTTCTTTGGCGCGAATTTGAGAACTTGTAAAAAAATGGACCCAAGAAGAGAGTAAGTAATATTATTTTGAATTTATTGTGTTTTTACATCTTATTTTCGTGCGAAATAACGAAAGTATTATTTATTTATCTATACATAGCAGTAAAATATCGCAATTCTTTGATTTTGAATCTTTTTTCTTACACTAAAGTTACCGTGTCCATTCGACCACGCTAAGCTTTAGGCATAGCATTATAAAGTAAATTTTATTATTTTCAGGTTCTTCGATTTCAACCATTTTAGGGGAAGTTGCACCGTCAACGAAGTTCTTGATATTCTCTGTGAAGATGAAAATAGCGACGGTGATCCTCTGATACCGGAATCTATTTTTATTGCACCTCCGGATCCAGCAATTTTGACGGACGAGGATTCAGGTGATGAAGATAGTTGAGGGAGAGCCGAGAATTTGAATCCTCGACAGTTAGTAGCTGATGCCGAGGTTCATTTCAGAAACCAAACTCTCGACTCTGCTCGTTGTTTTGACGATCTTTGTGGTAGAAGCACAAGAACATGGATCGAAGGAGAACTGGAGCCCATTTTGGGGTCATTTCCAGAGATCGTAAATGACAATGCTGGTGACAAGTCTGCCGTCGAACAGTTTGAACTGTTTATTGATGACGGAATTATTGACATGTTAGGATGCTGGACGCTTGCATTCACAATGCGTGGCAGTTACAAAAAAAAAGAGCAAGATTCCCCAGCTAGAGTTTCGCAGAGAAATCGTCCTTAGCTATTTAAAAAAATATGGGACAGCCACCAAAGGTGCAGGAAGACCCAGCGCTTCCACATCCAGACTGGCTAATGCAGTGCGGTTCGATGGGATGAACCACTATGTGCGGAAGTGCACCAAAAAAAGAAGATGCGTAGGGCCGAACTGCAAATCTAAGAACTCTTCTGTTAGGACTGAGTGTATGAAGTGCGATGTGGGTTTGTGCTTTGTCTTGTACCATCAGAAACTCTAAATAAAAGCTCTGTAATAGTATTTTTTATTTATTTATCACCTTGTACTAGGTAGGATATGATCAAACTTTTTTGCTATTGAAAGCGCTTAGCGTGTCCACTTGGACACGTAATTTTTTTCTAACTTCTAATATATTTAAATAAATAATATTTATATGATATATATAAAAACCCCTAATAAAACAATATTCGATAACTAAATAAACAAAAACTAAAAAAAATATAATTCGGGCATTACTGGGTTAAAATTGTTATGTTCTCTACTTGTATAAACCTGCAGGCAGAGAGCTAGGTTTCTCTGTTAACTGTTTCCAGTGTAAATGCATCCACCACCATGTAAACAAATAAGTTAAAGACATTTCTCTTCGCACTGGAAATAACTTTGTAGTAGGTAAACAGGAGTAGGTATTGTTTAGTAAATACTGAAGGTAAAGTTTCTGTTCGTCTTTCAGTTTTTAGAGTGAGAAGCCTTATGGCTTGTTGTAAGATTGGAAACATCAACTTTTACTTCATCATAATCATCATTCAGTCCGTTAACACCCACTGTTGGGTATAGGCCTCCTCTTTATCACGCCACTCTTTTCTGTCCCTTGCAAACCTCATCCACGTATTCCCCGCTACGTCCACGATGTCGTTCGACCATCGGGCTGGTGGTTTTACTTATTTATAGAAAATTAGGAAGCGAAATATTTTTTATCACACCCAAAAGGATAAAAAATCTGACAATATAGTATGACTAAAGAACACTCATATTACGAACCAATTCATTATTTTACTGACCTGAGAGTTTTAGGCAAACTATGATTTTTCTATAATTCACAGGTATACGATTTTTTCCAATGTAAATTTTTTTTTTACTTGCTTTTATCACTGCTGCAGCTTTTGCACAATAGGCCACTGCTTGGAGGCTATCGGAATTTCTATCGCTTTTAGTGGTAGGGCGTTCAAAGTTCAACATCATAATTAAGTATACAATTACTACAATTCTCGAATAAACTAATATCTTCACCAACAACAGTATCATTATTCAACCTTCGTTCATCTCTTTTTCTTCACTTCAAGTCAAAACAAGTTCGCAATATTATTGTTTTCTTTAAACTCTTGCCTTTGACTTATGCGGTGCCACGTAAATTAAATTTGTTTTTCCACTCCTGGGAAATTGCAAATACAAAGTTCTATTTAGAAACAGGTGCCAAATATGCAAATTGAATTGCAGTTGGTAGAAACAATATTGATCAAACGAATAGACAGACAGCCATTGAGTATTGTTTTAGTAAAGTCAAAGGCAACAATCGTATTAATCGAAAGTTTGTAAAAAACATGTGATGATGTTTGTTTCTCCTTCATGCCAAAACTCCTCATAAAAGTTAGGTACCTATAGAAGATTCCTATAAGAACGATGCCTGGCTACCTTGTGAAGGTAGCCACATAATTATCTCACAAATTCAAGTAAGACTAGTAGTTAGTAGGCTGCTGGTAAAAGCTGGAGGCGTCGAGCTCAGGACAGGGCGCAATGGCGTGCATAAGGGGAGGCATATGTACAGCAGTGGACTTGTATAGGCTGATTATGAAGACGATGATGATGAAGTAGTTACATTTTATTTCGTAGTCCGTACTAGTTTCTACCCGAGTCTTCATTCGCGTGGTAGCAGGACAAAAAGTCCTCATAATTATGTTAATTCAGTTCACAAGCGATAGGTATTCTATCTAAATCATTTTATCGGTTTGTGGGAACAAACAAACTAATACACAAACTTTCGCATAAATAACATACGTAGAATCAGAAAAGCAATAAAAAGTTAGTAAACAACATATTAATAGTTTAAAATCTCTTTTGCTACAGCAATTATTATGTCAATGTAAACAACGAAACTAATTTAAAAGCAAATTGGTGATTACATTGTAACCAAACCACCAGCTTATCCTGACCTGCCTACTATAACTACTCAATTAAAATTAGAGTCTTTAATACGCTGGTCATTTTAAATTATTTTATACACGTACTGACACAATCGTTCATTCGCCTCGGACGTACATGGGTATCTCAGCTCTAAATAAGCAATTTTAAACCATATTGAGAGGACAATACGGACAAGACTAGCACTGGATGTAACCGAGTACGTGCCCACGCATGCGTATGAGACAGATAAAATTATGTTAAGCAAAATTCTAAAAGAACTAACAAATATAAATGAACTTTACACAGAAACTAAACTTATTTAATCAAACCTTATATCAATATTTAATATTAACCAAAGCAGCAAAAAAGAGTCAAGAGAGAATTTAACAAAACTTTAAACTTCAATTTTGAAAACACGATATCAAATGTTTTTACAATAAGGCGATAAGCTTTATAGTGTACAATCAAAATCGTCTGAGTACGATAATTCAAAGAGATAATGCTAAAAATAAAACGTAAACAAACGTTGATGCAAATTGAAACCTGTTTGAGTGAAGCGCACAATTTATAAGCAAAAGCGGTGAAAATGTAAACATTGTACCTATGACTATGGTAATGTAAATTCTACGCTACTCAAATTAAAATTAAAATTGATTGTGCGAATTTCAGAAGAAATGCTTGCTTGTTAAAAAGGCTAGTTACAGTACTCACAACTGATCTATGTTCCTCTAAAGTTAGGATCAATAAACGACGCGACCAATCCTAGTACAATTCGCAAACAAAGGAACTACGTCGCAACTTGCTCTCAAATTCAGAAGGACAAAGATACTATTTGACTATTGTATAGGCCTGTTATAAGGTTGATGTAGCCCGAAAGTTAATAATTTAACACAACTATAAAGTGTTTTATAGTGTTCGGGAAATCGCGGCATATCTTCTCGTCACAGATACCACAAAGCCTCAAGACAATCAGTGCGTGTTGCCAGTGATGACTTATGGTACTGAAACTTGGTCGCTAACTATTGGCCTCATACACAAGCTCAAAGTCACAACGTGCTATGGAGAGAGCTATGCTCGAAGTCTCTCTGCGTGATAGAATTCGAAATGAGATCCGTAAGAGAGCCAGGGTAACCGACATAGCTCTCAGAATCAGCAATTTGAAGTGGCAGTGGGCAGGCCATATAGCTCGTAGAACCGATAACCGTTGGGGAATAAAGGTTCTCGAATGGTGACCGTGAACTGAAAGACGATGTGTGGGGAGACCCTCGGCCAGATGGACCGACGACATCTTCAAGATTGCAGGTGATAGGTGGATAGAGAGGGCTCAAGACCATTCTTCGTGGAATTCCTTGGGGAGACCTATGTTTAGCAGTAAACTTCTACAGGTTGTTGATGATGATGATTATGATAAAGTGTTTTCCAAAAATAAACAATAAAATTGACTACATAAAAATATTCTTCATTATATCATCAGAAATAAAGGTCAGATTAATAAACAGGAAAGGGTTAAAATTACTAAATTTGACCCAAAAACAAACAGGTCAAGCTAAATAAGAACGTCAAAAAACCTTCGTTCTTAAATTATAAAAATATCAAAAGATAATTTTGTCAAAACAGCTTTTTCATTTAAAAGAGGTATATGATATCGAAATGTGTTGGGCATCTCTGGTAAAGTACGATGCATTATTAATTTCTTTGTATTCTTTAAGCTTATATCTTGTGCCGTTGTTGTTGTAGGACCAGGTTGCATGTCCCGTTAATTTTACAGTCCCTACACAAGCACTTACGATGCGAGCCCAGTCGCCGAATTTGATCGTCTTGATTCGCCATAAATGGACTCCTTGAACAGTTACAGTGTCAACAGCTTCATTGTTTTTAAAGTTTGGATTTTTTTCTTTATCTATATTCAATAGAGGTTTGTCGATATCCATTTCCTCCTTTTGTTAGTAAAGCTCATTATTATTTAGCTTTTTTAGATCTAACTAGAGGTCTTTAGCTTTTGATAGTAATGTGGGTATAGAATATGAGCAGTGATTAACATCATTTAGTAGATTCGTAAAAAATAAGTAATGAGTTTTTTTTTATAAAAAGTAAGTACGTTTAAGTAAGTACTTGAAGTATGCATTTTCCAGTTAGTGGTAATTTGTTAGGTGGTCCGGTCGGGCCATATACGTGACAAGTTATATAACAATATCATCATCGTACAAGGAGGTAAAGAGAGAAAACTAAAAATGGAGATATTTGCTTCATTACAGAGTAAGGAATCACGAGAGAAGAGACAATAGCTAGATTCTTAAATTATAATTACAATAATAATTTCATCGTAGGTCACTAATGTTTGGAATGTTCTCTATGATGTAAAGTTATGCATCAACTTCAGCATGAAGGTGATAAGCCTCATGGGCCTGTAATGTCAACGGCACCCACACCCTTCAATCTTATAAATAAGCAATAGAGCAATACTGCTTCACGGTAGAAACAAGCGTGTTTGAAAAGAAGGAATGCAGTATTGTTTATTCTTACATCTTCTAAAGAAAACTAAATTAAATTAAAATTATACATAATCATTTTAAAAATCCATCAGAAAAACATTAAATATCTTAAATACAACAGACTGATAATAAGCTGGAAATAGTGAAGAGTAATTCATAACTATCCATTGTTACAAAAGAAGTAAATAATATGTCTAGTAATAAAGCAAGCGATGGTTCAACAGCAGGCGTCAATTGTTAAGGTAATAAACTATACCTAAAAGACAAGACACTTCTTATTTATAAAGGCAGAAGTATTTCTAAACATGTAAAACTTTTCAAAATTGACTATAATAGTAGTAAGGAAGCCCTATACAGGTTAGAGACACAATAACTTTAAAAGTAAACAACTATTGAAGACGCACAAACAATGGATATGTTCAGCATAAAATTAACACTAAAACTGATACAGCCGTATTGAATACGCGAAGAAAATGTAAACAAAACGTTGACATTCAACTCTATACTTGAAGGCCTTGATTGCAAGCCCTACACAATACCTCACAATACTCACAACAAACTAGCCCTTCAACTACAAGGAAATACAACCATAATCTCATAACCCAAGAGACCTATATCCCTTGACAAAAAAATGGTGGTTGTGACGTTGTGTTTTAAATACAGTTCATAATAAATAAGACTCGAACATATCGAAACATGTTTTTACTGAAAATGGAAACTTGAAAATCGTATACAGCTCACAAGCGTGTATAAAATATACAATGATTTAAGTATAATATCAGTACCTAATATATTGATTTAGCCTTGGCCTTACAGACACAAGAAAAACACGCAAAGGATATAAGTTAAGAATTGCAATCGAAGGCCATCTTCTTATTATTGACTGCAAATTAACCTTTTTTATAAAATGGATAAGATGCGTTACCTAAACTGTTCCGACGCTATGAAGCACTTTGATTATTGTGATATCACCATCATAATGAGTACTCCTCACAAACCTTAATCAATATTTTGCGTTCCTTAGCATTATGTATTCATAACTAGCTGACCCGCATGAAACTTCGTTTGCGTGTAAACACTTTTTAAATTACGTGTTTTCATTCCAGAACATGGTTATTTTTTATACGTAGCCCTAACTATGTACGGAATAAAACGTAGGTACCAACCTACATTACCAGGTTAGGTCCGGGTGGGTACCCGGGCGCGTTCCATTTCCCGTTCCCACTCGCACTTCCACTTCCGTTGCCTTTTCCGAGCCCGTTCTTTCTCATTTTTCCATCGCCAAGTCAATAGCCAGTTAAAAAGTATAGGTATCATATTTTTTTATATCCCTACTCGTAACTTGAGAAATGATTGGTTCCCCTCCCTATGCAAACTCTCATCTCCTAACTGTCCTTCCTACATAGCGTAAAGTTACTATGTTAAAATTCAGTACACTTTAAGTGCTGAAAACACACCTCCTCTAGGGCGCGAGCTGCGACTTGACCAACTGCTGCGAAGCCCGCAGTCACCGTGCTAGTGTCTAGTGTATGAGTGCTGAAAATACACCTGTTTCAAAAACTATACATTCTAGAATTAAAATAAAAACTATTTTTAAATGAACAACTAAAACCCATTCATATGATATCTCACTCAATATATTTACTTATGTTTAATTTTTTTGGCCCCTTTTGAGACTCTTTTATCTTGATAACCGCTTATATGATATTAGAACTCATTCATAATACATCCCAGCAAAAATTTTCAAATACAACCTATCAACCTATCAAATTGTATGCAGATAGGATCAATTGGTTTGAGAGTTATGCTGAAACAAACATACATACGAAGTTACAACAAATACCAATGTAATCTGAACCACAGGATAGAATAGAATATTATTTATTGCACAAAATTAACTGAACGTGAACTTAATGCTAAAAAGCATTCTATACCAGCTAACCTTTGCGTTATGTGAATTTAAACTTATAGAACTACGATGTCAACGAAACTCTAAGCAAATGGGAGTTCATGTTGTTCATGTTGATATCAATACTTTTTAGTGCTTTTGATTTAAATACTAACCCCCCTACTTATAAAGCTTCTTAATTTGAACGAATGCTCTAAAGTTAACCCTGTCACGGTTTGTCATTATCCTGGCAATAGTTTAAGCATTGTATATCTTTTGACAGATTTTTAATAAGTAACGCCATTATTCTTTTACAGTTGATATTCCAATTTTAAAGAGATGTGTCAATATAAAAAGAAAAAAAAATCAAAAGCGCTAAAAAGTATTAATTTGATGCAAATCCCCCCCCCAATTAACTTTCTACCCCTTTTTAACCCCGTTAGGCGATGACTTTCAATAAAATACAAATTACATCTTCCATAAATTATGTCAATGAATGTTCATGCAAAATTTGAAGTATATTGGACCAAGGAATCACGTTGTCCCATACAAACTTTGCCTCCGTTTGTCACCCCTTTAGGGGTACAATTTCGGAAAATCCTTTCTTATCGGATGCCTATGACATACAAAGAAAACACCCTCCAAGTTTCATATCTCTACAACCAGCGGTTTAGCCTGTGCGTTGATCCTTCAGTCATTGAGGACAAAGGATCTTATAAGCATAGAATAGATAGATAGATAATTGGCGGCCTCAGTGGCGCAGTGGGCGAATTCCCACCTGATACGAAAGGTTACTGGTTCGATTCCTGCCGCGAGACAAATGTTTGTATGATCTACAAATATTTATCTCGGGTCTGATAAAGTAGTGTAGTCATGTGGTTCCCATAATAAGTACAATCTCTGCTTAGTTTGGGGCTATACGATGCTGTGTCTAGCATTATTTATTTATGTATTTATTATTGTCTAGAATCATCTAAGAACCATCGCCGATGAATCAAAAAGACAAACCTCTTACCGAAAATCGAAACAACTAATAACTAAGACATTTTAATTATGAAAATGAAAATAGTAGTTATAAAAATTGTTATGACTACTCAAACATTTTTTTATCAACTCCTCTCGTCCTACTGCTGGGCCTTCCTTATTCGTATGAGCTAGTGGACAATACTGGTATCGGGGCTTTTAGGACGCCCAAAGGCATCCGACATGGCATAACAACTGAAAAAGCCAAGACCAACATCTAAATATGCATTACGAAGCATTGAATCACTCGGACCTTAATGCCTTTAAACGGTCACCCATCCTAGTAGTGTCCAGGCCGAGTGTTGTTTAACCAATGAGTAGAGAAGAGCAACGAAGTAAGTCACGCCACAAACAATTCAAAATAATCTTAAACAACTACTTTTTTTGAACTACATAATCTCAAGACACTATTTCCAACGAAAAATCAACTGTATCACCTCGAGCTAAATTACAATATTCCTTACACGTAACCGATTCCCGATTTGTACTGGACTCAAGACAATATATCTGAAGTGGAACAAAAGGCTCCGGTCGCCATGCAGTCTACCACGTGCTTTGTATAATAGATCGAGAATACACCAGTGAAATAAACAATACATTTAGAGTTAAATTTGCAAGTTTAGTTGTGTTGTTAGTCAAAGATAATGTCTGTGGATAATGAAGAAACTAAAGAATGGAAGTCGTGGTATTATTGTTCATCAGTTTTTCACGGGTAAAATCTTGTTCACGTATTTTATGACGCTATCGTCTGTCGGAACGATAAGACAGCCAAAACTCACGCAGAAAATGTAAGAAAAATGTGTTCTCCGTTCACTCTACAGAGGCTTAGTTCTTCTAGATCTTGGTGCCACGGTTCAGGAGAGATAAGAGAGTTACTAACTATGAAGGGTTTAGTACATGAACGTACTAGCTTCTGCCCACGGCTTCACTCGCATGTGCCGGAAAACCATCACAAGGTCACAATCTTTGTATATTCCAAAATTTCGTCCAATTCCGTTCAGCCGTTTTCGAGTAGAATGGGAACTAACACTCTCTCTCACCAACTCACACACACACACCCACACACACATACACACACACACACACACACACATATACACACACACATACACGCACACACACACACACACACACACACACACACACACACACAAACACGAATAGTGTCATGTGGTAAATAATAGTAACATACATAAGGAATCGATATAACAATAGATTTGTAATCACTAAGAATGTGGTACAATGTAGCCAACACCTAACCACGCCATTTGAAGTACTCCCCAAAAGGAGATCGCTAGATGCCATTCAGGCTAATTACGTCAGCTGCAGATGCGTGTGTCATTCTACAGGAATAACCAAGACACAGACTGTGTGGCGACGAGAACCAAACTGGGTGACATTACTTCGTGATTCATCATCATCATCATCATCATCACCATCTTCAGCCTGTATCAGTCCAATGTTGGAAATAAAACATCGTGACCGATCTCCATCATCATCATAATCATCAGCCTATATCAGTCCACTGCTGGACATAGGCCTCCCCTAAAGAGCGCCACTGCGTCCTGTTATGAGCTCCACGCATAAAACTTCTACTAGCAGACTTTCGCAGATCGTCACCCAACCTGTCCGAAAGGCGTCCTACACTAGTCGTGATATCCGGTTCTTCGGCAGATATGGCCAACCCACTGCCACTTCAGCTTGCTAATTCTCTGAGCGATGCCCACAACTTTAGTTCTATGTCGGATTGTCCCGTTGTGGATTATATCCTTCAGGGGACCTCCGAGGACAAATCAATAATACTCAATACTCAATACATTTATTGCTGTCACATGGTAGTACACAGATGTTACATAGAAAGGAGGTATCACACATGAACCCTGTCTAAGGGCAACTAGTTTTAAACTAGTGAAGTAGCTGTACTGTGAGTATCCACGTTAAATCTCCGTATGTCAGGACGCACTGATTGAAAACTTTCCTTTTAGAACGTTGCGGAGCCCGATCTTTGGTTCTCCAGAATCCTGCCTCCCACTAGTAGGGGTCGGCACATGTTTTACTTTTCCATTTACTCCTATTAGCCGTGAACTCTGTATTCACTCCTATCACACTCATATCCTCTTTCATACAATCCATTCATCTCTTCTTCGGCCTCCCACTACTCGTTTCCTCCTTTATTTGTTTATGGTAGTAACCAACACTAGTATCAGCGTTTGTAGGTCGCCCGAAGGTCTCCAAAGCCGGGAACAACCAAAATGTTAACGTTCCGAAACAATTAAGGCACTTGATAATAATCGGTCCTTCCTGCCACGTACGTGTAAGTTGTGGAACGAACTCCCTGCTGCGGCTTTCCCACAGAGCTACAACATGGGGATCTTCAAAAGGCGGGTATTTCATCACCTCAAGGGCCGGCAGCGCATCAGTATCACCTCTGGTAATGCAGGTGTCCATGGGCGGCGGTGACTGCCTCCCATCAGGTAGCCTGTTCGTCTGCCAGGTTTGGCATAAAAAAAATGTTATAAGTAATATTTTCAGAATAAAATAATGTTACTTTTAATATTTAAAAATCTTAAGCAGAGATTGCATTTAACTGAACTTATCTACATTGCTAATCGAGAGTCGTTAATTGCCGAGGAATGATAGAATTTGCCTTATAAAACTACAATTGTGTATCACATAATTCGCGATCAATATGGCATGGAATTTAACTGCTCGTGGGCGAACTATTCGATACCAATTAGGAATTCAATTTATTAAGATTATATTCATAATCAGTGGTTACAATTAAGCGGGAGTGGTATCTTACCATTTTTGGGTAAAGCCAATTATTAAAGCTTAAAAGCGTAGACCTATTAAAGTTTTTTAACTTTTTGTTTTTTGCAGCAAGAATAAGTAGTTAGTAAGTAAATTGCAGGTATAAATTCAAGCTAAGCACATAAAATTATGGAAAAGACTGTCTTTTCTACATATAGGGTAAATGTTTGTAAGGATGTGCAAGTACATAGGTAATGTAAGACATAAAAAGTTGCCAATATCTTGGCTATTTTTAACCTCCAACATATTTCTCCTCAGATATTTACACTACTTTTAGAAAATTGTTCTTATCTTGGCTTGCGTAAGGTCTGGACCGAGACAGAGCAGCGCTACCGGCCACCCCACCTCGGCTGACCCGTCGTCTCTTAAAACTCAACAGATAAGAAGTACGCACCATCGTTGACACCTTCACGGGACACTCTCCTCTGAACAAACACCTCTACAACATTGGAGCAACAGATAGACTATACTACAGAGGGTGCCTGACCGAAGAAAAATTGACACCCCACGTAATCCTGGAATTCATGGAAGTTGCATCTCAATGTGAACAAATCCTTGGAACTCCCAGGTCACTCTGTGAAGCCTGCGAGGACCCCAGGAAGCTTTAGCTACACATAATAAACCAATAGGAGGCCAATTGCGGGAAAGGGAGTCCACTTTACTTATTTACTTAAGGGCCGACTGGACCAACAAACTAATGAAGAAGAAAACCATTTTTTGTTATATATGCCAAAAAAATCTACAAAAAATTACGAGAACAACTGTGTTTTTATTATTTTTTTATCTCTAAAACTGACCAAGATATCAAAGTGCAAAGTTAACATTTTCGGTCCAAGCCGCGGACCGAGCGCGATATCGTTGATGACGTCACGGATCCTGCCTCCGCGCGAGTGACTCGGGGATTGGAAGCATTTACCCCAATGTGCCCGTCGCGCGCGGAACTACTTTGTTTATTTTAAATAAGAAACAATAAAAACTACATGAGTTCATAAAATAAATGTTGTATTGTGTCTCAGTGTAAAAATAGGGCCACAAAAACACCCGAAAAGTTGTTTTTTTACGTTCCTAAGGATGCGAAAATCAGAAAAAATGGACAAATGCTATGAGAAGAGCACATCCATTAGGGCCAAAAACAAAAGCATATATATTGTTGTGAGGATCATTTCTATGTCAATTGTTCAAATACCATGTGAAATACTAAGTAGTAGGTACTTAACCTTGCCATGTGAAATACTAACTAAGTACCTAGGTAGGTAGGTAGGTAGACTAGGTAGGTACTTGGTTTTTGCTAGTAATATGCTTTTTAGGGTTCCATACGCAAAGGGTAAAAACGGAAACCCTATTACTAAGACTTCGCTGTCCGTGTGTATGTCTGTCTGTCCGTCTATCTGTCACCAAGCTGTATCCCTTGAATCGTGATAGTTAGACAGTTGAAATGTTCACCGATGATGTATTTCTGTTGCCACTTTTTTGCCGTTTTTTTGCTCGATATTAATAACAGCAACAGGTAGACGCTAGAAATATGCACAGAATATTTTGTTTATATATTTACTTCAAACATAAATAATTAAATTAAATTAAAATTAATTAAGGGGGGCTCCCCGATGCATTTATATATTAGTAGGTATGTAGGGTACTCGACTCGCAGTTTATTGAACCATTCCAAGGTTAATGATTTCTTTATTTTTATAAAATATTCTGCCACCATCATCGTGAACTATGGGAAGGTTGTTAGATTGGCCTTTTTTAAATCCTTCTTCCATTTTAGTTCTAAAACAATAATTTACACGATACACTCACTCAATCAGCATTCTTTTAAATTAATAAAAATAACCAGAGCGCACGAGAGCAAACAACTTAGCAGCGAAATGTACTACGGACGCCCGCCGCCGCCGAGCGATGACGTCACGCGCTACTCGCTTTCACTAGCGAGATTTAAAAAACCTACGTAAACTTCCCATGCTTATAACTTCGGTAATATTGCACCGATCGATGCGAAATAAAAACTAGAATAATGTGAACGGTCTAGACTTTGATTCTACGTACGTAAAAGTGTAATATTTTAACCTTGTTATCTTCTTCATTGAACCTGCAACTCCTTATATACCTGCTCTATTTTTATATACTCCATATATACCTCATTTGTCTATGCAAGCCTCGAAGTCAAGAGTTGACCCATTATAAATAAACAAAAAACTACATAAAACAAAATAAAAAAATATATTTAATCATAAACATTGATATACTGCTATGCAGCATTTCAGTATTATTTAGTTAGCTACATAGCTAACTGAATATTGTTGGCAAATAATATAACCTATTTTGAGAAGTAAATTTAAGTTACTTTAAATTAATTTTCTCAACACAAAGTAATTTCAAAGCATCTGTCATGTCACTGACAAATTCCTACCATTCCATTCTGACATCCCACCGATTCCTGTTTTCACCGAAAATAGTTCAGCCGACATTAACATGAGACTGTTATTTAACCTGAAATTAAAATGTCGAAAATCAATGCCCCTGTCAGTTCATCAGGGGAAAGATGTAAATCGTGTTGAGAATATATTTTTTACCCGACTGCGGGAGGGAGGGTTACTGAAACAGGGGACTTTGATGACTATTGACAGGTTAATTGGTTTGCTATTTTTGTTTAAGAATCTACTAATGTATAATTGTGGTGTTTTGTATGTCTATATCTGCGCAAGGAAAGACAACCGTTGGGCAAAACGAGTTCTGAGAACAGGGCGCAATGGCACTCAGGGGAAGGCTATGTTCAGGGCACTTGGCTAGATTTGGTGATAGCAGGTGGAGTAAGACATTGACAAAGTGGTGCCCAAGAAGATATAAAAGAGGGCTTGACAGACCAACAGCAAGGTGGATGGACGACATCGTTACTACACAGAGACAAACTGGATGAAAAAAAGCGCAAAACTGTTTGAAGGAGGCGTATGCCCAGCAGTTTTTGTAAAGCTGAGAATGATGATGATGATGATGTCCAGCGGTGGACAGATATAAGTTGATGATGGTGATTGTATACACTGAATAGTAATTCAGTAGTAGTATAAGTGTAGTAGTTTATAATAGTAATAATGAGGTGCTCTTCCTGGGAAGAACCTACAACATGCCTTTTTCAGCCGTGAGGCAGCATTGCTGTGTTGTCGGTTTGGATGATGTGGTTACTGGTCACATTATAGGCATATGATTGTTAACACTATCATGCCTCAAGGACGCAGAGCTTTACTTCTTAGGGACGTTCCAAGCATGCCTTACCTATGATGCACTACTAAATAGGTAATGGTTACAACATATCAATTGGGCCAGGACCTACATATTTCATCATCATCATCAAAATAGCAGTCCACTGCTGGACAAAGGCCTCCCCTAATGAGCTTAATTGCGCCCTGTCCTGAGCACAACGCATCCAACTTCTACCAGCAGCCTTTCGCAAATCGTCACTCTACCTGGCCAGAAGGCGTCCTACACTACGTTTGCCAAGCCGCGGTCATCTACATCTTTAAGTTTTATAAAAAAAATATTTCCATAACTAATAATAAAATTATTTTTATGACACTTTATTTAATTGTAAACTCATCTAAAATACATTTTTTACTATAATTATACTTAATACTACTTATGTACATAAATAAATAAGAATAAGAATAAGAATAACTTTATTAAATAAAAACAAAAAACTTATGTAAACAGTTTAGGTAGGTAGGTCATCGGGTAGGGTAACACATCGTTATGCTAGTTAGGTACCTAAATATGTTATAAATTCTCATTGATATGCTAGTTATGTACCTAAATATAAGTTATAAATGTTAGACTAGTGTACCACAATCCTATTTTATGTAAAATTAAATGACGGTAGTTAAATATCAAAAACATTATCGTAAAAAATGTATCAAAACGGGAGACCATCGACCGCACAATAAAATTATTTTTATTATTATTAATATTTTTAAACACACCAAAAATAGGGTTCTCTAAGGCCGAAACCCAAAAAAATATCATTCACAAAAAAAACAAACTTGTTACAAACATGTTGACTGCTGAATAATAAGCCCAAATAATTCAACGACAATTAAAATACCAACAATATTTCAAAATCAAAACACACTCGACGAAACAAAATGACAAATGGCACTTTATAAACCCCGAAATAGTACAAAAGACTAATCTTAACTAACAATCTCAAAGTTAAATGAATATTAATATATTTTCAACAAAGACACCCTAATTTGGCGCCAAAACTAGGGATACAGGGGGACAGACATACCAAATGTCAGGGGACGAAGTTTTTCTAAATCGACGCCTAGACGTTTTGACGGATGGGACTTCTTAGTTTTAGAGTGCCGTATCGTTTAAAAAAGAAAGCCGAACTTCTTTCTTGATTTGTTTTTGGTAGAGAGTATTTTGTAAATCTTTTTTAGTTTTATAGATCAAAAACAAGACTTTCGTACCAAATGAAAACAAAAATGTTTTTTTTTAGTTCTTAAGTTAGAATTCACTCGTTCAAATCGCTACAGCTCAATCCATTCAGTAGTTTTAGAGTAAAAAACATACCTAAACATAAAAATATATAAAATGCTTTATCTGCATAGGTAATGTTTTTTTTTAATCACCATAATAATAATACTTTTACCGAATCGAAAATATACTGTAAATAACAGAAAACCGTGTCATAATTCGCAAACACCTACCATAGTCAAATTAATACGGAACTCTCAAACCTGGAGTGCTAATCCCACTGCCCATTAGTTTTTTTTAACCGTATTTAGTATTGAGACAGACAATAAATCCTGTATAATTATAGCTGTAGTGTTTTGTTGAAAGCCAATGTTAGTGGATTTATTGAAGAAACATGATAGTAAATTGGTTTTAGGTAATGTGTTTGAAGACTTAGTCGTACAAATAAATAAGATATATTAATTACGCATAGTTTATTAAAAAACTTATAGGTTTAAGAATCAAAATGTTATTCTGGAGGTATACCATAGAACCCTGACTAGATGGTAGATGGTAGTAGGTGGCAGGCAGATGAAAGAGCCGAGGATCCGAGTACCCTTGATAGAGATATATGTCAGCAGTCTACTGCTAGCTGCCGATATCCTAGCTCTGCCTAGCTCTTGTTGGTGTAGTGATACAATTTTTTGTCCAATTTCCTTTTCTGTTTTGTAGGGTTTCCATCAAGACCCTTTTCGCTACTAGTCTATCTAGTGATGATGATGATACCAAAGAGATTGGATATAAACTTTTTCGCTTATGCTATCTCTATACTATATAGAAACAAACAAACAACTTCAAGACTTTTTTACTGTTATGAATCATCAGATATTGCTCAGTACGCAAATCTATTATGGATACCCTATAGGATGTAGTTAGTAATATATCAAAAAAATCAAATTGGGTATATAAATGTCCAATTTTTGCAATCAGTTAGCGCGCCACGTGATATTAGGTTGCAAGTCGATGGCCATTCAATCATGTTACTCATGTTTAATTCAGACTCTATATTATATAATCCGACTATAATAAATGTTAAGGCCTGTAATCCAGAACTGAGTTTGAAATTCTGAACGTATCAGTAGTCAAATATGAAACCTGCCATTAAAAATAAATGTTTAAAATAACATTTAATAATTTATAGAAAATCCAAAATAATCACCACTTTTTTACCTCGCTAGGTCAAGTCGGTAAATCGGTTTTGATAAGATTGTGATAGGTTACTTGTCCAAGAATTGCAGTGATAAAACAGCCTACGTATTCTTAATTTCGACTCTGTTGTCATCGCCGAAATAGCTCAGTTGGGAGAGCGTTAGACTGAAGATCTAAAGGTCCCTGGTTCGATCCCGGGTTTCGGCAGTTTGTTCTTTTTGTGTCAAACTAATATATTCTTTTAATTGCCTGAGGCTGACTAATCTTAGATATTTTGGCAGGAGCAGTGCATAATGGTGCTAAATAGTAGGAGCCTAGTGGACTACTATATTATTATAGGATTTTTGTCATAGGTTTTACTTTCTTCATTCAGCCTATTACAAAAAGTCCTAAACTAGGACCTCGTGGTCTTCGGTAGGTAAGTACTGTAACATCCGCTAAAACTTTAGTTTTACGGATGTTACAGTAGAAGATGAAACAAGCGGAAGGTCCACCTGATTTAAGTGCCTACAAATAAATTAAAATCGAAGGAAACCTGATATAATGCGTCTATCAACTTGTATTAGGTCTCATGGCCTTGTGACAACCCTTGTGGCGCAGTGGACGAAGTTTCGCCTGGAACGCAGAATGTTGCGGCGTCAATTCCCACCGCGGGGCAAATGTTTGCGTTATCTGCAGATATTTGTTTGGCGGGTTTATGTATTTTCTATGCATAATATTCGGAATCAGGAAAAATCTGCCTGATTTTGAAAAAAAAAACATGCAAAAAAATCCAAAGGGTGAAATACAATAATACAAGCTCTTAGTTTGGAGCTTTAAACGATGTTGTGTGCCAATTACAAACATTATTTATTTATATCTACGACAACTATTGAAGTTGTCTCAGTTCTTTGCCGGATGCTTCACGATTTCCTAGAAACATCCAATTTCCAACATCATAAGTCAAAATAACCACCACTTTTCTTTATCAAACTCTACTTAAAAGTTCCAAGACCGTTTTCACAAAGAACTTTTAACCTTAAGTAGGTAATAAGAAACTTTGAAGTTGATATTAGAAATTTCAGACTTAGGAACTGTTCAATGGTGGTCGTAACATAAAATTGAACGACTGAGTTTAGTCGGCAGATGGTGCTTGAATTCGCAAATAATTGCTACTGAAGTAATGCTTGCGTATCGACTGTTCATCATCACGTTTACCTATAGTAATATTACTAACCACAGATACTAGATAACTTAACAAATTATCCCCAAAAAAGCCCCAATCTAAGCGGAGCTTATAGCGCGCTTGTAGCGTTGTTTTATGGGAACTACATGACTGATAAACTACTTACATAGGTATTTATTTGTTAATACCTAATAACATACTTATTCATAGAATACACACCCGACACAAATATTTGCAGATCATACAGACATTTGTCTCAAAATAGTGCTGAACGTTTTCACACAACATTATAAGCTCCAAAGTAATCCGAGCTTATGTTAAAAACCAATGGTATACATTATAAATATATTTTTGTTAACATATACATACGTACATCGTACATACTTAATAAATAAGAAATTACCCGGACCCGAAGCAAGTATTTGCAGATCATACAAATATTTGCTCGTTAAGAATAAGATAAAAGAAACATGATGTCTTCCTTTCTTGACTCCACAAGAGTGGTATAAAAATTAAAAACATACTATATTGAGTTTAAGTCGAGAATGAATCCTAAGCTAAAGTCAAGAATGTATCCTAACCATACGCAATGCCCAATAGCATCTTACTTTGTTAACCAAAGTGCCGGTTTAAAAGAAATGGACTGTAGCAAAACAAGGCGTTATTTATATAGAATGCAGGTTACTGGTACCTGTTTCTGGTAGATTTAGATTTTTAGATTTAGTTAACTATGTTTATTTGCCAGAATATAATTTGTCACAATTTTGGGTCTTAAATTAAGTGAATGTCCAATTATAATTATTCTACCTTATAGGCACGCAAATATTTGATGTGAAACAAATTATTAATTGGAAAATTAATACAATTAAACAAATAATAGAAAAAATTAAAAAGAACCTTAAACTTACGCAATTACAATAAGGTACCTAATAAGCTATACATTTGCAAAGTAAACTTTATGAAAGAAGAAAATAAATGTTTTGATTGATATATTTAAGAAGGAAATAAGACAAAATATAATTAAAAGATGAAAATTGGAAGCAGCAAGTTGAAAGATTTCTCAAAATTGAATTAACAGGCAATATTTTGTGCTTTTGCTATTATCATTGAAAATAACTAATACTCATTACTATAAATTTTTATTAAACAAGCAACTTTAGCCACTTATGCTTATTACGTTTTTACGCCTTAACACGTTGACTGCGTGCTGAACTGACTACTGCAAGCAGCGAGCGGGAAGAGCAGTTTGTTTTCAATACTCAAAGCGTTATACATTATTTTACTCAACCAATCAAATATGAATGATCTATAAGAATATAATAATTTGACGGCCTCTGTGGCGCAGTGGGCGAAGGTCCGCCTGAGATGCAGAAGGTTGCGGGTTCGATTCCCGCTGCGGGAAAAGTTTGCATGTTCTGTAGATATTTGTCTCGGGTCTGCGTGTTTCTATGTATGATATGTTTGTATTTACAAAAAATATATATATGTGTAGTATATCAATCATGTGGTTCCCATAATACAAGCTCTGCTTAGTTTGGGGCTTACATGATGCTGTGTTTTTTATAATTACGTCCCGCATTATAAAAAAACAAAAATATGAATTTTCATGAAATCGCATACACGTTATCAGGGGTACAGAAAAGGGCAACGGGTAGCTTTCATCCAGAAAAAAATAAAGTTCCTGAGTGAGAGAAAAAAATTGTAATTATAAAAATGAAAATTCTGTGCTTCGGAAGGCACCTATAGATGTTGATCTTGGCTTTTTTTTATTCATAAACAATGCTTAATGCCTTAACATATTGACTGCGAACCTCGAACATGACGCTACGAGCTGGACCAGCGAGTGCAGTTTCAGCACTCAGTGGCCTAAAAACTCCGTCAAGAGTGGACCACTACCTTATACATCTAAAAGATATAGCTATATACGGATTACGTAAAAACCCGCTTTTATCACAACTGCGTTCTAAGCTTGTGTATATTTATTAATATCTTTATGGTCACCACGGCCCATAAAGGATATTATTTAGTGTTCAAAGCAGTCTGTGATAATATTAGTTTAGAGACTTTAGAGCTTCTATTGAGGATTATGTCGCTCGCAATCTAGCTTTCGCTATAAAATGATGAAGATAGTATAATTTTAAGGTTTGGTGTTTGTCACGCCAGAAGTTTCGGCGTTCTCACTCGTCAATACATAATAATTTAATTTAGTAAGTTTGTAATTTTTTTTTAATTAAAATTTAAATTTAACTAGCTTCTGTCCGCGGCTTCGCTCGCCGCCTGGACAAAAAAGATTCCAAGTTTCATCAAAATCCGTTCAACCGTTACAGAGTGAAGCGACCACAAACATACACACACACAAACTTTCGCATTTATGATATTCATGTGTTCAGTATAGATACCTGCGAGAATGGTCTAGCTAGGGTCTGGACAGCCATAATCCTTCTAAATCATGTTCCTATTTTTCCGTGATTTATTACAAAAAAGCTACTATAAATTTCGCAATACCTTTTTGTACTATGAATGATAAATCTATTAAAGTACCTACATGATTTCTTTCGCTATACTGCGTCAAGTTGAAAGTTTACTACTATAATACGTGCACTTAAAAAAACTTTTTTATGCTAATATAATATTTGTATTATTATTTTGATGCAAGATGCATCCTGATTGTTAAAATATTTTCTATATCTTCGTATGATCTAGTGGCCAACTCTGGTGTCGAAGTTTTTAGTCCCGAAGGCTTCCGACATGGCTAAGCGACATAAAATCCGGGATCAAGATCTAAATGTGCCTTTCAAAGCACATAAGCACTCAGATATATATGCCAATAAACAGCCCATCCAAGTAGTGACCAGACGGAGTTTTGCTTAACCAAGACGATCTGCTTAGAACACCCAAGGCCACGCCACGAGCGCTTCATAAGACAACTTAAAACAAATACTTTTTTTGATATTATTACGATTAATTATCGAAAGAATTACCGATATCTTCAACTTGTCACTTGAAAACCAAAGTATATCCTCAAAATTAACTTGAAGCCAGTTTTACACTCGTAAAACATTATAACGCCATTTCGGTCGCCCCCCATAATCCCCTGATCACAAAAACCCGTCATTATGTTTTACGGGGTGCTTCATTTGAAATGTGTACCCAGCTTACATTTAAATCTTTGAAGTAGCTTTGTAATTAGTAGATATATTTTTAATGTTCTTGTGAGATTTTTGAAAAGTTGCAACTATTTACGCATCAGAAATAACTTACACACAGACGAGCGACAGATGAACGGATATCACGTCAGTGCTAAAGGGTTAATTGAAGTTTGTTCAACTACAAATGTCAATATTTCATAAGTTTTTAACCGACTTCAAAAAAAGGAGGAGGTTGTTATTTTTTATAGTGTCGTATGAAACATTTTCTTTATTACCTACCAATTAAACAATATTTTGATCGAACCTATTGTTCTATTTTGGGCAACATGGGAAAAAACATCCACTCGAATGAATAAACTATGAGTACTTCTAATAACGTCTTGAGTTCGACTACTCAAGTATATGTAACAAAAGTACACTCAAGCAGTATTAATGCCTGTAATTATTGTAATTGGATTTATTTTTGATCTATGAGAAAGTTTCGTAGAAGCTGTACCTAACTTTTTTTGAAGTTCAAGTGGAGTAGGTCAGTTTTGTGTTGTTGAATATTTGTTTGTTTTTGGATGAATTATTTAATGTTGTAAATTAATAAAGTGAAATGTTAATTTCTTTTGAGAAATAAAGTTCTTTAACCACAAGTTAACGTCTTTATAATCATCTTGATATATCATCAAATTTTATGCAGTCCATATGAAAAAAAATAACCTTTGAAAAAAATTAAAAATAATAAAATAATGTATTTCAATTACAGTAAAGGTTTAATTTATTATTGTAAATCCTTTGTATATTACTTTAAACAACAGCCTTTGATTTAAGTAAAATAAAAATAAAAACATTACCGTTTTTCTGTCATAGATCTCTCAAATACACAAATAATCCTATAATTTTACAAACGAGTTCTGTATTGCCTTCTTTCTCACTCCTGTCAAAGGAGGGAGACAGAACGAGGTAGAGTAAAGCAATAATTTTCCTACTATCACTGTAATTGGTGCATATATTCTTACTGTATGTTTAACTATGGTTTTATGTTTTTAATACAGGTTCTAGTGATGTGACTTTCATTTGAGGATAAGTTTAATTTTATCGATAAATATCTGTTGTATGACCAATTTGTGATAAAAACTTACAAAATTCTTCGAGTGTTATTGTTGACAAAAAATTCATTCTATGATAAAATAAGCAACAACAACCACTAGCTTATGTCTATCCACTTCTGAACACAGGCCTCTCTCAAAAAAAGGGGGCGCTACAGCCCGTCAACGGCTAGGAGATTTAGCCCGTGTTATGCTGCGTGTTGCAACCCGCCAGTCTGGATGCAAGAGGCGTTTATTTGGCAAAGACATTTTTTTTTGTTTGGTTCCTGAAGATGTAAATGGATACTCTTACACTTGATGAGATATAGATAGCAGTTAAAAACACGTTTCTGTACGAAAATAAACTAAAAAACAATAAAAAAATAATGCCTACACTCGCATTAATAAAAAACACACTAATCACTTTCCTTTTAAACTATAAATTAGTTTGTTTTATCATAACTACACACACATAAGAGAAGATCTTGTGCGTGAAAATTATTGTTAGTGTGCCAGGATTATAGCTAGCTGACCAAACTGGTAAATTATATCGATATCGATAAACCTTTCCTATCAATCCCTCTAAGTTCTAAAAATGAATAATTAAGCATTAATATAAAAACACGAATTTCTTTCCTTTTAAACTATACATTAGTTCGTTTTATCATAAACACACATAAGAGAAGACCTTATGCGTGAAAATTATTAAAGGTATGCCAGGATTATAGCTAGCTGACCAAACAGGTAAATTATATCGATATCGATAAATTTTTATCAACCCCTCTCAGTTCTAGAAATGAATAATTGTAGCGCCTAGAGTTTATGAGCATCACGTATTCCTTGCCTAGGTACCTATCTAGATTATACTTTGTTTTAAGTACTTATCTTTAGCGTTTAAGCTTCCCAGTTTAACCAGCTTACCTTATTATTTAATGTCACTCTCAGATAATTGAAAATAATTGATTAATTTATATTGTTTTATGATCTATTCATGATATTACAGAAAGATGATGCGCTCATGGCTTATTTCGGTGTTTTTAGCAGATCGATTTAGCAACTCTTCCACCTGGTGACTTTTGGGATAGATTTAAACTGAACCGCTTCCGAGCTTCGGAAGGCACGTTAAGAAGTTGGTCCCGGCTTCTTCAGTCGGAAAGCCATGTTTCAGGCTTTCGGGCAAGGCTTTCGGGCGGCCTAAAAACTCCGACACCAGAGTTGGCTCATATGAAGAAGGAAATGTAAGATGGAATAAGCACATAACACACCTAATGTAACGTGGTCACCTAACAAAGTATTACATCGTAGTTCACGCATGTTTCGAACTAAGTTCAGCATCTATCAACTTGATGGAAGAAAGCGCCTATTATTAATCAATAGAATAAATAATCAAGCTTTTTCTATTGTTCTTTCTATTTTTCATTTATCCTATAAAATCCTAAACAGAAAAATGTGCTTTTTGAAGGATAATAATCTTAACCCATTCACTTATTTGCAGTCCCATTACATAAAGTACTCGTATCCTATTAAACGGCATTATCTTCGTAATACGAAGCGATTTACCATTCTAAAAATGCAACAAATTATTCAAAAATGACCCTTCATTTAATGAAAATAAAGACCAATTGGTGCAATTATATTCCTCGGTAAAACTGCAAATCTATTTCGTAAATCAGTTAGTCTTTCTTGCTATGAATATAGAGATTATTATGTTTTTAGAACAGGATAAGGATAATAATGGTGGATTAAATCGAGTCACTGAGTTCTTAGGATCTAAAACACTTAGAGAATCGAGGAAACGATTATGTTCTTTTTGCAATAGTAAAAATACGAAGGATATTTTTGTCAATTATTATGAAAGACATGAAATAGAAATATAAAAATAATTTTCAAAGGATCTGCAATACAAAAATCTGTTTTATTTATTTAAGCCTTCCCACTGTAGGGCAAAGGCCTCCTTATTTTATATTTTTTACTAAAAGATAAAACTTTTATTTAAAAAAATATATATTGTCGGTAGATATAAAGAAACAAATAGACTAACAAGAGGTCGATGATACAATTTTCGAATTAAAATATTTTGGCTTGAAACTTTCGACTTAAAAATATTAGGTAACGAAAAAGTTAACTAGTTATAAAGGTGATCGTAAAATTACTAGTCACGTTTCAGCTGATATTTTTTACAATCTTATTTAAAGCTAGTGTACACTAACCACACCAGATGCGTACAAATTCCATTTTTTACGACAACTTGAACACGTGCCTTGCGTGTGCGCATCATTGGGCATGTAAATAAATATGGCGTTAAAGTTGGCTCGCGTTCAGTATAAACACACCCTTAGCTAGGGTGATTTAGAGTTGCTTGGAAAAAATAAAAAGCTTTGGCTTTTCAACTCTATTTGTTTTTTACCTAAATAACAATTTTATTTTTAATATAAATAAAAACTTTGTTTGATTACCAATCATTACTCACTTTGAATATTTATTTTACCCCTTGACTTGCCGGTACAATTAGTTCGGTAGTCCGTTTGAGCCTTTTACGAGCCAAATTAAAAACTTTTACGCATTTAAACTTTTTTTTTTTAAATATTTCGAAAATATTTTCATTTGTACTGAACCATCAACCAAACGGTTATGGTTTCGTGCTTTGTAAGTATTTTTTTTCCAAAACGCGGTGTGAGATTTCACTTTGATGTTTTGTTTGTTTATTGAAAGTAATACAAGGTTACGTCCCCCGACACAGTTGGAGCTCCGTCTCATTGTCCTATAAGTGTATGATATTGGGCGTTTGAATCACACGTCTTGATATCGGGCGTATTGAGAATCAATGCCAAATAAAATCAAAAAAGTGTCATGTACAATACCTTCCCCGCATGCCCAGCGTGGGGATTATGGGCATATGCCCATTCTTAAGAAGCCTATATCTGACAGTGAACATGGTGGTTCAATACGCATTCATAACAGATCGTTTTCCCTCTGAAGTTAGGCTCTGCAAATGATTCGACCTATCCTACTTCAATCGAATCAAAATTAGGAAGTAGCCTAAGGGTAGCAAACTCTCAGCCAACTTCAGAGGAATAAGAAAAGTACGTATGTTGTAGTTTGATGATGGTACTGAATCATGCATTTGCTTGTCCGTTGCTGACGTACAACTTATCGTTTACTTACAACGATATCGTTTAGAGCAGTGGAAAACTACCATCCATTAATTTTTTGAAGTACAAGGTCAGCAGAGGTCAAAATAGAAACATCAAAGAAAGTCATTGTTGTGAACCGTAGTTTATTATTTTTATCTTTATTTCAACAAATCGAAACTTTGTCGGTTATTTCGTATAGGTATTTCCTCCTACTCCTACACTTTGTCCTCTACAGTACCTTCTTATCAACTTTTCAAAATGTCCTTATTTTTCAAATGGTACAAGATTATCAATGATTACCAAATTATGCAAAATTACTCAGTTTCTTTTTTAAAATAAAAATCAGTTTTTTGACAATTTACAGCATTTTGTAATTAACAGGATGGATTTTTTAGATTATAAAAGAAAAAATAGTAACTTAATACTTTAACTTTAGAAAAGCTCTCAAGAAATTTGTGTGTCTACACGACATTTCATACAAAATGTCGAACTCATGCATGTCGACATTGGATCCTGAAGTTCGTGATATGCCAACTTTCCTAACTAAAACTAACATTTCAATTATGATTCACAAGTTATTTGGATTTCTTGGCTCAGTGGGAGTTCCAACTGAGACGTAAGTGCTGGTTCTATTCCGTCAGATATTAATTTGAAATCTAGGTTTATTTTAGTTTCTTTGTAGATTCCATCCTTCTTTACACACCTTTATGCACTGCTGGCATAGGCCTAGCCGCCACGCCATTGCGCTTATTTGGGAGGCCGGCGCGCATCCTTAGCGTCGTAGTAGGCATCGAACGAGATGGTATTTAGTAAGAAGATTCTTCTTTGCAAAAAAATGTACCGAATAATAAATAAAACATACTACCTTAATACTGAATGAGGCATATTTATGAAATAGATCACAATTATTCGAATCTTGAATTGGATTTTATAAGAGAACTTATTAAGAATAAGATTTTATAAAGAGGAAGGTAACAATTTTTTATATTTAAAAAAAATTCTATACGAAGTACAATGCATGCAAAGCCGAGTTCGTAAGCTTGTACAATAATAAAGCAAGTTTAATAATAAACAAATCCCCAATACCATTAGCGCAGGTGTGCAATTACGGAGTGCTAAACAGAATGGTGTCAAGGTTAGCTAAGGACAAGACCTAAAGCTTGAAATTGCATTTGCACGGAATATTGTTTACCTTTTGCGTAATATTAATATAGAATTAGTATCTGTGTATCATCATCATCATCAGCCTATAGCTGTGCACTGCTGGATCTATATCCAGCGCTCATTAGGAGAGGTCTGTACCTCTCCTAATGAGCGCCATTGCGCCCTGACCTCAGCTAGGTGCATCCAGCTTCCTTTCGAAGATCGTCACTGGAGGGTGTTCTACGATGAAACGACTTAAAGAAGGTGTCCATTAACCAAGACAGGTCTCGGAACAATTTAGTCATGACTTTATGTCAATAAATTTTTATTTGATTTAATATAAATATAATAGAATTTAAGTGGAACCATGAACAAACTCAGTAACGAGTTTATCCGACATAGAACTAAAGTTGTCGACATAGCTCAGAGAATTAGCAAGCTGAAATGGCAGTGGGCTGGCCATATCTACCGAAGAACCTATAACCGTTGGGGTAAACGAGTTCTTGAGAGGAGACCGCGGCTCGGCAGACGTAGTGTAGGACGCCCTCTGGCCAGGTGGGGTGACGATCTGCGAAAGGCTGCTGGTAGAAGCAGGATGCGTCGAGCTCAAGACAGGGCGCAGTGGCGCTCATTAGGGGAGGCCTATGTCCAGCAGTGGACTGCTATAGGCTGATGATGATGATGATGATGATGAACAAAAGCTTATAAGATAATCGAGTGTGATAGTATTCAAAGCCACACGGTTCGTGCTTCGAACGATGCCGGTGTCAAGTTCCATGGTGGATCAGAGGCACCGTCTGTTTTACCAACAATACTGATACGGTGTATAGTGGCGTAAGGAGTAAGTGGTCAGAGCTTTTGTTTTTAATTTATTTTGGGGGTGTTTTTGAACTCTGAAATTGCCTTAGCATTAGTCATTTTTACCTATTTAATATCCAGTTCTCCCAGGAACAGGACGTCTTCCAGCGAGATGGGTCCACTATATTAGGAAATCCGAGGACGGCACCTGGCTTAGACTAGCGCAGGATCGAGGCAAGTAGCGGAATCAAAAGTCCCGAAGTAGTTCGAAAACGGCTGATAATGCTTATATCAACAACAACAATTACACCATCCATAAAAAAAGTAAAAAATTATAATAATTTAGTGCTTATATCAACAACACCAATTACACCAGCCTATCGCAGTCTACTGCGGGATATACGCCTCCCATTATAAGAAGGGGGATAAATCTCATAATACCCATGCTTAGCATGCGCGTTTAGGATCGCAGGGTACAGATTCTCGCACCCCCGACGCTGCTACTCGTTGGCGGTCAAGAATTTTAACAGTACCAGTGTTAGGCTGCGCTATGCCGCAATCAGCGGGCTACCAAAGCCTGGTTTAATAGCACGGTGCGCCACGGGCAGTTGAGGTTGGCTTGGGTTCTAAAGATGGAGATTGTAACTGCTAACACCTTATGGACTTGCTTATGAACATCTTTCAAAAGATAAATGATGCTTAAACTATCTCTTAACATTGGATTATAGGAAACAGTGACAGGACTAACTTTGAGCATTGATTAACTTTAAGTGGCGTTCATAAGTAAGGGGTTAATAGGCATCTCCTGGGAAAGCTCACCCCATCGTCGACCTCATCTTTGCTTATGCAAGCCTCGAGGTCAAGAGCTGGCCCATATTAAATAAAAAAAAGGGGGTTAAAGTTTACAAATTAGACCACACGTCGGCCAAAGCGAGTATAAACGTCTAATTAGGCGGTAATTAACTAACGGCTGTAAGCCTCTCTGTTCTAAGATCATTGAAACGCGATATGATAACACTTTCACTTGTATTTTACCGAGGCACTGGTTGTTTTTTGGTCCTATTATAGGCTAAGCATTAGACATGAAAAAGTTTGGTCAGCACTGAATAGACGACATTACTTTGCTATAAGTTGAAACATAATGTTTCTCATGCATGATTGACGATCTCTGTGGCGCAGTTGGCGAAGGCCTGCGTTCGATCCCCGGTAAGAGCAAAATGTATAGATCTGTAAATATTTTTATTTGGTCTGGTTGCTTACTAATAAATGTATACCTATATGTAGTATATCAGTCATATGGTTCGTCTCAGGCGGCCACATAGGTCATCCAGTGGCCAAGGCCCGTAGATAATCCTATCTCAAATACGATCACGATCTCGTGTTTACAAACTTACACTATCTCTTATAATAAAAATATTTTTTACAACAGTCCCCCGACGCAAATTACTTATTTGAATTTGATGGCTCCAGGTTGGTATTATTTTTTAATTTTTAAATGTCTGTTTTTTGACTTGGGGGTTTTTAAAAGTTTTTATGAGTTGAGATCTGCAGGCTTACTCTGTTGCAGATAGAAACGATTGACACCGATCCTGTTTTAACAAACTCTGACAGTTTCTCAATCGACGTTCATTGAATTTCAACAGATAAAATGACGAATTTTGTTAAAACAGGATCGGTGTCAATCATTTATGTTTGCAACAGAGTTAGCCGATAACCCAGCTGATGCTCAGTTACGAAAACTAACAATATATATCAATGCGAAAACTAGCAAAAATGTATTTGTAACGTTGACGTAACATTTTGGCCAATGAAAAAGCGAAAATTCAATATAGCGGTTTTTTTCATAGCCCAAAATTTATTTCGTAACGCTAAAGATAAGTCAGGTTAAAAATATTCGCGATCGCCCTACGGCTTAAACTAAGTGTTCTATTAATGCTATAATTAGAATAACAAGATATCAATTTACTATAACAGCTAATTTATGGCAGATTTTCTGAGAAACCCTATCTTAAAGCACGAGCTATTAGCAAGCTATTGATAGCTACCGATCGTGACTCGTTTCTCAACGGTAGTTCGGTAGCTCTGTCTTATTACTGAGAGTAACTGCTACTAGTTTTAGAGCTAGTTACTTCCTGCGGCTTTCTATGAGCTCCACACCCCACACTACACTAGCTTATTTCTAGTCTACTGCTGGATATAGGCCTCCCCTAATAAAGGGGGATATGCCCATAATCCCCACGCTTTGCATGCGGATCGGGCATCGAAGGGCACAGCTTCTCGTACCGCCACGACTCTGCTGCCCGTCGGCGGTCAGGGAATTTAGCCAGCCGCCAGAGCCCCTGCTCGAATCTGTTCCGCTTACTTTGGGACTATATGATGCTGTATGAAAAATGTCCCAGTATGAATAATTTCTTTATTGGTTTTAGAGCTTGTTACTTCCTGCGACTTTGATAGCATCTGTGACGCAGTAGGCGAAAGCCTGAGATGCAGAAGGTTCTATACCAACCGCGGGACAAATATTAGTATCTTATTTGTACCGGATAGTATACTGGGAGTATACTGGGAATTCAATCGCATTGTTCTCATAGTCATCACACAAGCTGTTACTTTGCTCTGCAACTCCGTTTACTTTGGGTCTATATAATGTAGTGTGGAAAATTTCCCAGTATAATTTTCTTATTTCTTCTCTTTATAATTAGTGTGTCTGCAATAATAGTAGATTGTTTTACAAGGGACTAAACCATCCCATTATATACGAGGTTGTTATACTCCCGAGCGTAGCGAGGGAGGATGACAAGACCGAGTTATAATGGGTGGTTTTGGCCCGAGTAAAACACTCTACTTTTCACTTCGATTGCGAGAAAATAAAACAATTCAAAATTAGACAATTTTCAGAAATTTTATTAAAAATTAATCAACCTTCATAAAACATCACCAAGACGGTTCTATTTTCAAAAAAAAAGATTAACGGAGCACCAAGAAGTCGAGTTTTTATGTAAGAGAACGAATGCTTTGTACGGGCTGATGATTTTAGACAAAAATTAAAAAGAAAAAATACTTTTTAGCCCGAGGTATTAAACTCGAGTTTTAGGCCCGCTAAGCTACACTATTATGATACACTTTTTGAGCAAGAGAAGTGAAAACGGAATTTATAATACACCTTTGATCGCAAAAGCGTTGGCCGTCAATTCAATACAATTGTTTACCTCGGTTTGCCAAAAGGTATAATACTGAAAATTGGGCCTAAGTATTCAGAAAAACTTAACCAGATTATTGTAATAGTGCATTACAATTATAAATCAATTTGCTGTAATTATACGCACTTCGTACCGTACTGAAGATAATCACTCCAATTAGTAGTAGTATTGAAATAGTGATGGGAAAGTCACAAAGAGACTGCTAGTCTTGGAATATTATTCAAGTTTACTATTTCAAAAAATGTGGACCTATCTATTTTTTAAAAACCTATTTAAGAAATGCTGTTCGTTAATCGCTTAAGAACAGCTGATCCGATTTGACCATTTTTCGTATAAATAAATTATGCTGGACACTGTCAACAATCACACAGCATCATGTAGCCACAAATTAATCACAGCTTGTATTTTGGAAACTACATGACTGACATACTACATCGTGTCTATATATATTTCGTAAATAGATACATATTGTACTTAGAAAACGCCTATACCTGAGATAAATATCTGCAAATAATTCAAACATTTGTCCCATGGCGGGAATCGAACCTGCAACCTTTTGCGTCTCAGGTGGACCTTCGCCCCCTGCGCCTCAGAGGCCGTCAATACTCTGAATCGATAAATTACAACTCTAATCATGAGCTATAGGGCAATCACAAATATTTTAACCTCACGTATCCAAAGCGTAACGAATAGTTTTGACGAATGACAAAACGTTTTGTTTGAATCTAGACTTTTAAATTTTTCGCTAGTATTCGGGATCGAGACTCGAGACTGTGAATGTGTTTTTAAAACGACAGTTCTATTATAAATTTTGATTTGACAGCTCTAAAGACCAGAGCTGAAAATCTGTCTATAAATACTAACCTTGTCAAAGACCAAGACAGACCCGACATTTTCACCATCATTGCCAAGATGCTTTTGACATTCAAATTGCCTCTTGCGCCCAGCTGTAAAGTCATTATTCGATTTGAAAAGTTAATTTGACTGAAGCGATCGGCAGTGAATAAAGTAGCTAGGTACTTACGTCGAAGCTATTGTTCATAATAGTCCCACGGTTATATTTTTGATCAATTTTGAAAGCAACTATGATTGCTCAATAACTTCTATTATTTTTGTATATTATATATTATATTGACGGCCTCTGTGGCGCAGTGGGCGAAGGTCCGCCTGAGACGCAGAGGGTTGCGGGTTCGATTCCCGCTGCGGGACAAATGTTTGCATGTTCTGTAGATATTTGTCTCGGGTCTGGGTGTTTCTATGTATGATATGTATATATTTACAAAAAAAAAAAAAAAATATGTGTAGTATATCAATCATGTGGTTCCCATAATACAAGCTCTGCTTAGTCTGGGGCTACATGATGCTGTGGGATTAAGTCCCGCATTATTTATTTATTTATTTTTCTACTAAAGCATTTTGTTTCTTTTTGGGACGTTGATTCCGAATATGATTATCATCATCCTCAACAATTATCCACTGATAGATATAGGCGAATGTAGCCATAAGGTATTGTAAGGTATTGTAGTGGTGCACGGGGTTCCAACAGCCATCATCAAGCGTACCCAAGCCAACCTCACCTGCCCCTGATGCACCACATATGGAGCTCTGATGACCGGCTGATTTCGGCATGGCGCAGTCTAACTCCAGCATAGCTAAATTCTCTAACAACCGACGGACAGCAGCGTCGGTGGTGCGAGAAGCTGTGCTCTGCCATTCCGCCAGCATGCCTAGCGGGAGGATTATTGGCACATCCCCCTTTATTAGGGGAGGCCATGTACAGCAGTGGACTGATATAGGCTTTTGTGGTGTGGATAATCACAAAAAGAAAATGTTCCCCAGTTCCCGGCCGCTCTGCTATTCCTGGCCATGGTAGCGACCAGGCCATAATAATGGCGGGACATTGGGTGCTAGGAATCCCCGGGCTACTGTTTGACTACTGTACTATGTCGTCGATTCATCTCGCTCTTGGTCTTCCAACGCTGTTTTTACCAATCCAAGGCATAATGCTACCTCACTTTAGTTTGTCTTAAAAGTTTCTTTATTTAGTTAAAAAGTATATTAGTATAATACATATGTATCAATGTTTTCCTCATGTTTATATGTGCTTGGTCAACTCTAGTGTAGCTATCGTTGCCTATAATATTTTTTTGAATCAAATTATGTGAGACAATATTTATCACAAATACGGTTTCCCAGAATCATTTCCTAGCATTATAAACGCAGAAATGATTCGCAAATCGGTTCGTACTTGACACAGTTTCTGTTCACGCTGCGCGCGCACGTTGAAGGAAGTACCTAGGATTCGTATTTTGTTTCCTGATTTTGGCTTTGCCGACTTCAAGAAAGGAGCTTCAATTTGACTGTTTATTATTGTCTAGAGAAAAGAAAAAAATAACATTGACGTATGCATGATAAAGAGATTTTGGTATGTAATTAGATGTCATCTCACGCAATTTGTGTTGAAGATGGATCTTGTCAAATAGAAATAGAAAATTCCAAAAGCGCATCAATATTTGAACCTACAGTTAACGGGATGCCAGTCAAAGAACTTCCCGCTCGACCAAAGCGGCTCACATAACACTGGCGAATAAAGATATTCCTATAATTAAAATATAATTTTTGGCGAGTCGAATAGCTTGGAAAGGAGGGTCTGGTAATAGAGTCAGGAGGTGAAAGCATGTTTTAGTTGTTTTAAACTAAATATTTTTATTTATATTCTCATCACCTCTTAAAAACACGACACCCTTGTCACGAGCAGTCACGATCTAACGGTTATGCAATAGACCTAGATATAGTACACGTTGCCTAGGCCCCCTGAATACAAGATTAGGTCACGAATGACGTTCTCAGGTGGTAGCTCACATAGCTCATGATATTGATGACCTGAATTGAAATTGGAAATCAGTATGCTTATGGTGTAGTGAGCAATGTCAAGGAAATAGCCCTTGATGGTGTAGTGAGTGGTTGTAAGGTTTTGGGATCAATTTCTGTGATGAGCCTCAAATAGTTTCAAGGTGGGTAAGCGAATGAGACGCAATTGCGTTATATATGTTTATTCGTTTAACGAAAGCCATTCAGCCGTTTTGAGTGGGAACAAAGATAAAAATACACAAATTTGCATATAAATATTAATAATAATAAACCTAAACACTACCACATAGCATCTAGCCGCAAACTAAGCAGGGCTTGGGAACTTGTAGAATACTATGTATGTACATTTTTTAAATTAAAAGAATACAATCATTACTATTATACGTACACGATGAGCTATATTTCACCGGGACATCATGGCATCGCAACCAGTCGATGGCAACAAAATGTATGGTGGTGTCCGTTTGGTGGCGCAACCAAATGGACACCAGGTGAGTTACTCTCTATAGAGCTGTATATTTTTTTTTTGGTAGCCGACGACTGGTTGCGCTGCCATGGTTTCCCGGTGAAATATAGGGCTAAGAGACCCGAGTAAAATATTCCTTTCTTTCTATTTGTCTTGCGGCAGGAATTAAACCCGCATCCTTCAGTATCTCAGGCTAACCTTCACCCGTTAAACCACAGAGGCCGCTAATGTGTTTAATACTTGAAATAAAGCAACAGCAACACTAAATCCAGACAATAATGTCCATGAACAACTTCATAACAAAACCAGGTGGAGTATAAATTTAGAGGCTTTATTTTATAACTCAAAGATTCAGCGAAACTACTAAAGTGGGTTTAGGGCTCAAGTAGGCATGGGCGACCAAACTGTTAAGTTAAATAATTTATCAGTTAAGGAAATTCATAATAAAACGAGGTATATTAATAGGTATTGTAAGGAATAGTAATAAAGACAAACAGGTAAAAAAAATGGAATTAAAAATATAATGCGCAAGAAGTCAACCTCACTGATGCGCAGAATTAGGGGGGGAAGCACCAATGAAATTCTGAAGATGATAGCAGATAACCAAGGGTCTATAGTACTGGGGAGACTCATTAATCTAAGTACCTACATCTGTAAAACAATGAAAGCTATGTTTGTCTATCTTGTTGGATTTCTACTATTATTGTTTCTTATTATTTTTATTAATGTTATAATGTTATGTGTTGAATGTTTTGTGTAATATGGATGTACGCATGTTTGAAATAAACTGTTTTTCTATATATATACGAAAGTGGGTTACTTATTTCTTACACTTTTACGACCGATAATCATGAAATTTTGCATATAGGAAAATCATTAGGGGTACAAAGAAGGTTACCATACCTACTGTATTTGAGGAAGAGCAAAGGAATTTTCCATCTAAGTTTTATTCCTAGCAGATGGACTTTATTTTATTAATTCCTTCCGCCCGCGACTTCACCCAAGCCTCCTTGAAATGAATTTCGCAGCTTATGTGAGATCCTTAAAAATATTCTAACATGTAATTTTACAGTTTTGTAATAGGTAATAGAGATTCTACTAATAATATAAAGGTGAAAGTTTCTGAAATGTTTGTTCCTCCTTCACGCCAAAACTACTGAACGGATCGAGCTGAAATTTAGCACACTTATAGTTCTTAACTAGGAATAATATATTGAATACTTTTTATCCAGGTACCATGCAAGTAAAACCACAGGCCAAAGCTAATGTGTAATAAAAATATCGCAAATAGAGTTTGCTCACGGGTTGCTGGCTAGTAGTAAAAGTTAGTCGTGTAGCCTCTCCTATCCCAAGGATAAACAAGGTGTCCCGCCCACATCTCGTAGGCGTACAGGTTTCCACAAGTTCTGAATTGGACACCGTGTTTCGACAACCTGGAACCTGACTTAAGTACTAGTTAAGCAAGTACTCATTATTATAATGCTTTGCGTATTGGATTCAAATAAGTAACATTTTTTATTTAAAGTATAATGTAATACAAATATCGCCTTGTGAAACCCTCACATGGGCTTACTAAATCTGAAAGGTCTATTTCTATACTAGAGCCATCCGTATACAATAGACTATTCACCGCTTTACGTAATTTACCTACCAACAGCGTTTTCAAAAACCTTCTAAGCAGAGGGTGACACTTACAGCCTTTACAACAATACAATTCGATCGAAGCTTAAAGCATGATTTTCGCGACATCAATGAATTTTGGGTAATGTTGGTTTACTTTAATTTACTGACAAAGATATTGAGCAATACTAATATATAATATAGCTCAACATTTTTGTTCCTAAATTACCAGTAACTATGGAGTTATAAACAATATAAATGCGAAAATTTGTGTCTTAGTGTGAGTTCCCGATTAACTCTGACAAAACTTGGAATATACTAGTTTGAGACCTGGATTTAACATTGGATACTATTTATCTCAGTATGATAACGTTTTGAGTACTGTAAAATCAAGCTACAGGAGATCCGCAGTCAAAGTGCAACCCAAAATTTTCGAATCAAACGGGACTAGAACCCGCATCTGCCTAAAGCATGTTCAAGTCCCATATGGTCCAAAAAATTTTAATTAAATTTTGAAAAAAAAATCACATCAATCTTTTTTAAATTTTCATTTTAGTCGTGACCAAGATAAATCGGCGATGATGAATCGAATGATGATGGGATTGATGATATTTTTTTTTCAAAATTAATGATTTAGTCTGCATTGGATTACGATTGAATTTTCACTATCGTCGAAGTACATATTAAGCATTAGACATTTATTTACCAAAGAATTTCAGGAACGCACAATCAGTTAAAAAAATAAGTACAGGTATCTAAAAACTAATGATGTTCCAATCAGGCTGTAGGTCAATGAGGTGGGTTGGTAGATGTACTATATGTAGCACAGTAGTCGTTGTTGTCTAGAAGAGATCTCTCTAAGCGGTAAGACCGCCCTTTGTACTTGTCATTATTGTTATTAACCGATGTATATAAGTATCATACATCACAGCCTGATTTTATCCACTTTTGGCGAATGGCCTCCCTCAGCTTATAATTGGTTAACTTCAATAGCCATAGAACAGGTTATTATAATTTGAATTTTCTAGAACATCAGTCAGAATAGCTTTATCTAAATCAAGCTGTTTTGAAAGCTTTAGGTAGGTATAGTTACCCTAGGTGCAAAATAATTACGCCTCTAGCAACTAGTCATCTATCAAAAGTGACCTGGTTTTAATGTTTTTGACTTAGTGTCTGCAGTCTGCTGTTTAATTTAATCCAACATATTTGGAAAGTGAGTTTTATACAAAAAATAGTTTAATATACATATATATGGTAGCATTGTCATACATATAGTATAATTTACTTTGCTTATTCGTTACCATAATAATCAGCCGATAGCAGTCTACTGCTGGATATAGACCTCCCTTCAAAACCGCCATTGCACCCTTTCCTTAGCTCGACCTATTCAGCATCTAACCTGCTGTTAGATGCTGAATAGCCTGCCTTTCGTAGATTGTCACCCCACCTGGCCGGAGGACGCCCCACAATACATTTGCCGAACCGCGGTCTGCACTTAAGAATCTTTTTACTCCAACAGTTATCGGTTCTGCGGCAAATATGGCCAGCTTACTGCCACTTCGGATTGCTAATTCTCTGAGCTATGTCGACAGCTTTAGTTCTTTGTTAGATAGTCTCGTTACGGATTTTATCCTTCAGAGAAATTTCGAACATAGCTAGTTCCTCGTTCCATAGCTTGCTGAGCGAATTTAATTTAGTGTACCTGTGAGTGCCCACGTTTCGGCTCCGTATGTCATGACATGACATGACAGAGAGGGCGGTATGGCGCACTGATTGTAAACTTTCGTTTTCAGACATTGCGGTATGGTTGACGAAAAAACTCGACGTAGTTTTCCAAATGCTGCCTTTAGCCAATTTACTTTGCTTATTAAAAATGTATCATTAGTGAAACTAGGTATGAGTTAAAAATAATAAGTTATAGTCGATTCAAAAAGCATTGTTTTTAAAAGTAAATTATAAGGTATATAAAAGAAACTTAAACAACAAGAACCACAACAAAGCAATTACTACCAAACATTAATAAAAGATAATTTCAATACCAAAGACAAATAAGACAGTGCATCAACAAGACTCGTGCTGACATTGCGCAACCAAAACTGTACTACACAATTATAGCAGAAACAAGTAAAACAAATCAAATACCACCTACCACTGAAGACTTAAAGCCTAAAATCGAAGACGCTGACGATAAACTCGAAGTTGTAGATGAAAAACTAGTTTATGTTGACTAAGAAACGAAAAGCAAACCTTTAGTTGAAGTAATAGAGTTCATTATGGATGAAAGACAAGGTAGTTTTAAAGTTGCAGATGCAAAGCAGCTTTATGTCACTGCAATCTCTTCAAAACTGATATTTAACGACTGCCCTATAATTTATGTATAGGAGATTAGAATTATAATGTTTATAAGTGACGAAAGCTTGCGGTTTTTGGTGTACTTACTGGTTTTATGTTTGTTTACAGTATAGTTTGGTGTTGGCAATGTATTTATTTTCATGGTAAACCAACTAAGATTTATGGTTATTTAATCTATTAACTTTTAATTATACATTTTATATTTATGAGTCTTTATGTATTTACAATATAGAATGTAAATGTAATTTTTTTTTGCTTTAATTCAGCACATGTCTATGATACTTTTTGCCATTGATATAATATATACTGTTACTTTTATCTCAATACCTTTTGCTAAAATATTGTAATCCAAGTAACAATCCAATCGCCACTTTTATTGTAACACATGCTAACAAAGTCATAATAATTACATAATTATAATGTTTATTTCTTTATTCCTATATTTAAAAACTACCATTTAACATTTATGTAAATTTTATTTTACAGTACCGAAATTATATGAGATATAAATCACTAGAATATTTATTTAAGTATTTACGCTATAATATTGTACGTTTATACATTTAGAATTAAAACCTGACCTGTTAATCGCAAAATCGTATGCAAACCGCAAAATATAATCGTACAAAGGCTTCCTCGATACAGGCTATGCCTAGGAAACCACCAGATACTCCCTCTGTAATTATATTGGTCAGTAAAAAACATGTTTTTTTTTCTGTTATAAACACTTTTTATTTTTATATTCATTTAATTTTCAACTAGGACAAACTTTTAGCCTTTCAAACTTTACTTCAGAAAAATTAAAATTAAGATTTTTTAAGTGCTCGCGTCTTTTTTTTATTTTTTATTTAATTACGTGACTGAAATCGCGAGCGTTAGCTAGTCAATGAAATATTTCAATCTCCTAACGAGTATGAACAATCTTAGCAAACCTTTTCTACACACAATAAACAAGTGCTGCTCATTACTACGATATTTATTAGGCTATAACTTGAACAGATAGTCCACTCAGCCCCTGTACAAAACCGGTTCCACCAGGTAGACTAGCTGCTAAAGTTCATGCGTGGATGGTGCAGTTACCTACCTAGTGTATTATGGTATCCAAGTTACGAACTGTAAGCTGTTAGTTCATTATATTTTAAACTAGTTTCCGCCCGTAGCTTCTCTCACGTGGTACCATGATAACAAGTAGATAGATTTATAGAAAACTCTATGGCACCACACCAACATAAATATAAACCACTATCAAAACAGACCATAATAATGAAAGTACAGTAGAAGGTATTATCGCTGTAGCCTATTATGCTGACCTTTGCATCTAATACTTTTGCTTCCAGCGTCTGTTTTCCTGGACCTTTACAATCTTAGGGTCTTGAAATCCGGAAAGAACCGGTTCTTATCTGCTCTTGCATTTCAGGCAAGCCCCTTCTTAGACCTCATCTTTACCTGTTTTAGGTGCCATAGTGAACAAGCGTCAAGCTATTTTTAGTAATAAAAAAATATTTTGCGCTGTTTTCAAGTGGCAATTTTTGCACAATGACTGGGATGCTATTAATATTAATAATATCTAGGACATATTTAGATAGAGTAAGCTGGTCTAGCTCCTATAATATCCTCTTAGTCCTTACCCCAGGAGAGTCATAGTCAATGCGTAGGGCTGACCAAGCCGCGGTTTTCCAAACTTGAAAATACTAACCTAAATTCTCGAACCAGACGGGACTTTAACCCGCATCTCTGCCTAAAGCCAACTATCCAATCTTACTACACCGGTGTAACTGCCTTTATCGCTTTAAGTTTATTTCTTAGGTCACGAGTTAGACAGAAGCTAGGACCCTAACCAGCTATTGGTGAGCTCCCTACAATCAAGACTTTTAATGTTTACTTCAAAAGGTATTTAGTTCAAGATTTTAGGTTACTGCGTAATTTCTTTGTGAAGAAAACATGGCGTTGTGGGTTTAATTCCATCAGTGACATTAGTGTGAAAATCATAGCTACAATACAAAGTTCGTGATAACATTTTTTGTAAGGAAATGGAACAACGCCCCTTGCGCCAAGTTTGTGAATCTTTGTAATCTCCAATTGGAAATTTTATTCTCTTCAGAGGTCCTTGATAAAAAAATATAATGTTAATAGTAAAATATGGAATTAGTAGGAACTAAGGTACTTAATATAAATTCCAAAGTCTACTCTTCAATAATATTTTTTTTAAAGCAAAGTATTTTTTTTTCTCCACTTACGCGCCTCCAGCTGTATTGCTCTCCAAAACTATTATCGATAACATTACATTACCAATTAACCTTAGGCTACTGACGATCTGCGAATAGGTGCTAGTAGAAGCTGGATGTGCCGAGCTGAGGAAAGTCGCAATGGCGCTTATTAGGGGAAGGGGAATTTTGACTTGTTCACCACGAGCGTCAACTCAGCTCCTCAAAAGACAGCGGTTGAGTGCGGAGTTCTTTGCCAGTGATGTTGATTGTCTGATTTGATTTGACAGTGTACCTTCCAAATTATGATGTTATTTCTTAATTATTATTATTATTCACACTATTTGTTTCGAAGCAACTTCTTCTCGTGAAAACCTGTAATTGGCTTTCTGTTTTTATAAGTCTATACCTTTGTGTTTCTTTAGCTGTTGGTTTAAATAAATAAATACCTATGCAGTGGACTTCTATAGGTTGATTATGATGAAGCTTAGGTTGATCATTTCTTCATAAAGGATAAGCAGACTCATTATTTTTCCTACTTATTTATAATTTTAAATTGTTAATAAAACCTAAGTATCTTTCCTGTAATATTATGTCAAGTGTATTTATAAAACACTTATAATATTTTGCAATATAAATGCTCGTATCTGAGTCAACAAGTGTGGGAATCACTGTTGTTTACTTTGAAAAATAATATTTATATAAATCAGCGTCTGTCTGTCTGTTGATTTTGAAAATTCTGATAAGATAACAATTTCAAATGCTAATTGTTTGTCTTTTAAACTTGTACTGGAGAACTTATAACAACAGAGTCGAGATTAGAAAATGGATTTTTGTTAGGTTTTCATTATTAAGTGTAAATTAAAAACTAAAATCCACATAAAATTTTCAAAATAAGGACTTATTCTGCCAGTCAACCTTTACCTAAAGATTAGCATGCAATTTAAATTAACACGTTGACTGCGTACATGACGCTACGCGCCATTCCTGAGTAGCGCGTCCTACAGCAGGTACGGCGATGTGTTATTCAGCACTCAAAGCGTTAAATAAGTATTTAAATACACTTAACAATAGCAACATGGCTCACTTCATCGAACCACTCATAATAAACGCTTTACTCAAGGTATTAACTCTAAACTTCTAAATAAATAAAATATTTTTCTCTATTTCGATTAATGTCTTTTTTTATTTTTTTTACTTAACTATAATTTAATCAACGCATAATGAATATAAATAATTCATAATATCTATATTTCATTAACACTACATGCTCAATTAACTATGAGGAAAACAAAATATTTGTAACGCAAATAAATTGTTCTAGATTTATAATAATTATCTAATTATTAGTAGTATCAATAAATACCTACTTTTGCAGAATACCTACTGAGACGCAGTTGCGGTTTTGCTAAAATAATGTATTATTGTAAAACGAACTAATAAATTAAGATAACATAACAGTAAATACTATTTGTTCCGGGTCTGGGAGTTGTGGTACTCGTAGTAACCAATATTTTAAAATTAATTATTGGCAATTGTAAAATTTCAAGTAACTGTATATTGAGCGAAAAATATTTGATGATCGTACCCAAGTTTCCTCGACACATGCTTAGCCTAGTTAGGAAATTCTGACAGATTTTTCTCAGGAACTGTAATTGTATGTAAAAGTAAACCAATAAACTAATCTAAATTGCATTAGGTCCATATATGATTTCTATTATGTTTATGTTTATTATCAGCTACATATTCAGCTTTTCAACTTCTGTGGCGCAGTGTGCGTAGATCAGCTTGATAGTATAGGAGCTAGCAACGTTTTCGAGAAAGAATTTTAGGTCAGCTGATTTTGTGATATGTCGTCCTTCTTGCACTTTCGGTTAGAGTCTGGGCTATCTGGCTGGCGGTAGCGGTTGCGTTCATTAGTGCGCATCCTACCTGTCCAGGTAATAATCCTGGATTTTAAAAGCATTTTAGAAGGCGTAATTTTTTTTTTTTTGTTTTTAAATAAGTCTACCTGATATACTTTTTTTATTGCCAGACATTTTTGACAATGCTAACTATGTGCCATACGCGATTTTTTATTTATTTTTTATTAAAATTTCAAAGTATTTTATAATGTCTGTAATTTTAATATTATGTTATTTAAAGATAACAAAAACTTAAAATAAATTTGCCAGACATTAATTCGATTGTTAAGTCTTGAATTAAAATGAAAAAGTCATGTAAAGTATTGCAGTATGATGCTAGTAGTCCGATAGAGACAGCTGAAGGTGCGAGAGAGATAGACAACGACAGTGGCGCGACAGCGACAAGTCGCGCAAAAAAAAAATGGTGGACCACTGACCGCGGGGCAAGGCTCAAACTTATTATTATTATGACAATTTATTTAATTGTAAACTCGTCTAAAATACATTTTTTACTATAAACCTAATATTCTTACATAAATAACATCAAAACAATATAGTAAAAAATGTATAAAAACGGGAGACCACCGACCGTGGGGCAAGGCTCAAACGGTCAGTGGCTAGGGCTGCAGAGAGGAACCTCCGCACAATGCGTGCCGAGTCCAGGAGAGCCGCCTTCTATATCTGACCCTTGATCCAGCTGCCTAGCGAGAGCCTCTTAAGGTATTGGTCAAGGTTCTTCGCTATCAGACCGTTCACTGAAACGACTATCGGAACGATAATTATTGAGTCGACATCCCACATAGCGGTAATCTCGTGTGCCAAGTCAAGGTACTTGTTAAGCTTGTCCTTCTCGGCCTTCACGAGATTAGCGTCGTGTGGGATGGTGATGTCAACAAGTATCGCCCGGCGTTCCGACCGGTCTACCAGGACGATATCAGGTTTATTCGCAAGAATAGTCCTGTCCGTGATGATAGTCCCAGTAGAGCGTAGCACGACCATTTTCGAGAACCGGTACCGGTGCGTACTTATAGTACGGAACCTCTGGACCGACAAGGTCGTATTGGAGAGCAAGCGGCTGATGGGTGATCTTTGCTACTTGGTTGTGTCTGTGCAAGTATTCAGTGTTAGCGAGGTGCGAACAACCCGAAAGTATATGTCTGAGGGATTCACCGGGACGATGACAAGCTCTGCAAATGTCAACGGTTCCATCCTTCATGATATACTTTCTGTAGTTGTTCGTCTTTATTACCTCATCCATAATCGCACAGACAAAACCTTCGGTTTCCCAAAAGAGGTCACCAAAACGTAGCCAGTTCACGGATGCGAGTAGGTATACATCAGGCCCTGTAAGGGCTTTGTAGAACCGTCCGTGCAGCTCCTTACTCTCCCATACCACCTTGCGGTCGAGGGCACTCAGCACCGTAGGTTTGTGCCAGTTCTCCTTAGCCAGTGAGAGCGGGGTAAGGTTCTTGTCAACTGCTACGACATCACTATGCATCTCACTGTCGGCATGGAGGAAGTATTCTCTGAGCTTGCACACCTCGCGGTTATAGAGGGTCTTGGCATTTAAAATTATTAATATTATTATATATATTTATTATTATTAATATTATTATTATTTTGTTATTATATGCACAGTGAAAAGTAATTTACTTTCGTAATGGTTCTCTGTATCATTCTCGACTTATTCTGCAACTGTCTCTCTCGGACTACTAGCATTATACTGCAATACTTTTCATGAATTTTTAATTTTAATCAAGACTTAACAATCGAATTAATGTCTGGCAAATTTATTTTAAGTTTTTCTTATCTTTAAATAACATAATATTAAAATTACAGACATTATAAAATACTTTGAAATTTTAATAAAAAATAAATAAAAAATCGCGTAAGGCACATAGTAAGCATTGTCAAAAATGTCTGGCAATACAAAAAGTATGTCAGGTAGACTTATTTAAAAACAAAAAATTAAAAATTACGCCTTTTAAAATGCTTTTAAAATCCAGGATTATTACCTGGACAGGTAGGATGCGCACTAATGAACGCAACCGCTACCGCCAGCAGATAGCCCAGACTCTAACCGAAAGTGCAAGAAGGACGACATATCACAAAATCAGCTGACCTAAAATTCTTACTTTTCAAACGTTGCTAGCTCCCGTACCATGAGACGCAAAAGGTTGTGGGTTCGATTCCTGCCAAAGGACAAATGTTTTCATTTTTAAAGATATTTTTGTCTGGGTGTTTACTATGTATAATATGTTTGTATTTACAAAAAAAAATATTTATGTCGTGTATCAGTCATGTGGATTCCTTAATACAAGTTATGCTCAGTTCGGTTATATAAATTATGTTGTGTGATGGTGTCTAGCATAATTTGTTTATTTATTCTTAGAGGTCAAGTTAGCTTATATCCACGATACAAAGAATCCTAGTGTAGGGCCCGGTAGGGTAAGTTAGCAGTGACAGTTGCAAGCACAGAAGAATAAACCTACTCTCTACTAAAAGGGCATAAATTTAATTCAATTCTTACACAAATTAATAATTATTTAAACAACTAAGTAACATAAAATAATTTCAAGATAACATTAAAACAAGTAGCAAAATAATAAAATAAAGCATCGTGAAGCGTCGCCCCACGGTAGTGTAAGGTAGCTCGGGACAAGGAAGTCTATGGGGGAGACTTTTGACTAGTGACTTTGACTAGTGAGACGAGAACGGTTCGTAAAAAAATAAAAATAAATAATGCTGGACATTATCACACAGCATCATATAGCCCCAAACTAAGCAGGTCTTGTATTATCGGAACCACATGACAGATATACCATAGTTTTTGTAAATACCTTTTAAAACAAAATGCCTACTGATTTGTGTAATAGTTTGACTTCAAAGAATATAAAGAATAAACTAAAGAAATATTTTTTGAGTAATTTGATGAAGTCTAATACAGCATTGCCTGTGTTTTGAGAATGTTGTATAAATTTATATCAATCCTTTGCTTTACGTTGTATCTTAATCTCTGTACTTACATTTGCAATTTGTTTAATAATGTATCATAGGTACATTTGTATTGTAACTTTTAATTAACTATAAAATATTTAAACTCGCGATAGCACCAGTTCAAACCTTAGTAGTTTTTAGATGCTATCCTAAACAGTTAAAAAATGTTTTATAAGATTATAATAAAATAAATAAAAATAATATAGAAAACACCCATACGCAAAACAAATATTTGTAGATGATACAAAAATTTGTCTCGAGGCTGTAATCAAACCCGCAACCTGCTGCGCCACAGAGATCTTCAGCATTTTCAAATAACAATCACGATTGTTATACAGTTTTGTAGTTATAGAGATGACGTGAACATAAATACATAAAATTGTTAATTACATAACATACCTACAGCACATGTGCATAACTTTATGGACATAAAGAGATAATTTTACTACTACTACGCATGCGTCGTAGATATGAGTAGTATTGCGCTATATTATAATTTAAGGGCAAGTGAGTCACGTTTATGTCAGTTTTATTATGAAAATATTAATTTGAATTAAATATAAATAGAAATAATTTGTTTGGAAAGACACAAAACAACACACATTTGACGACCTCTGTGGCGCAGTGGATGGAGGCCCGCCTGAGACGCAATAGGTTGCGGGTTCAATAAAATGTTTGCTTTGGGTTCGGGTGTTTTATGAAAATAATATTTATGTATTTACAAGAAAAAAATTATAAAAGTAGCATATTAATAAATAATGCTGGACACTCTTACACAGCATCTTGTAGCCCCAAACTAAGCAGAACTGGTATTATGGGAACCACATGACTGATAAAATATATAGATATTTTTTTAATTGGAAAATACATACTTATTATACATAGAAAATACCCAGATCCATAACAAATATTTGCAGAACGTACAAACATTTGTCTCGTGGCGGGAATTGAACCCGCAACTTTCTGCATCTCAGGCGGGCCTTCGCCTACTGCGCCACAGAGGTCGTCAATTTATTACAGAGGTCGTCAATATTAGTCATGGTATTCCTATAATACAAGGATTACTTTAGGGCTAGATGATGCTGTATGATGGCCAGCATTATTCATATAATATATTATACATAATGCAAAATTTAAAAAAAATTTAGTTAAAAAACTGTAACAAATCTATTGAAATAAACATTACAAGCTGTTCGTAGGTTTGTTATCATGACAATTAAAATGAACGTCTCAATAAAAATAGCAATTTTTTTAATACGTTGACTTGGGCCTCGTATATGGCGCGCCAAGCGTCCTGCGGCCGGTGCGCCATTATGTTTTCGGCAATCAAAGCGTTAATGTTCGTTATTTTTAGGTTTTTAGCGAAGGAAAAAAAGGAAAAGTTGCTCTTAGTGATCTTTAGCTCAATATTTGGACAGGAGGATAAGCATAAAAAAAAATTGAAATGTTCACTCTTCTTTCATACCAAATCTACTGAATGGATTAATTTCGACAGAGCTATGTGTAGTTTACAGACAAGAAATAACAAAAAGCTACTTTTAAGCACTTGAGCGAAGCCGTGGACGGAAGTTAGTTTAGAATAAGTAATCATTTATTTTACCTAAACTATCAAGTTTCATTTTTTTTTTTTCATTTAGCCTATATAATTTATGATATACCTCCCCTTAAACAATTTAAATTGAATACATACAAAATGTAAATTGATACTTGCGTTATCGGAGGAAATTAAACAGAGGCAGTGATATTGCAATCTAAATATATAAAACTAATGAATCGCACTGACTGACTGACAAAATAATTTCCTAGAGACCTACAGTCCTAGAGACTTGAAAAGTGTAGGTAGCTCTTTATATAATGATTCAGCCCCTGAACAGGTACGAAAAACGACTAAGAGGAACCGAGAGCTAGAAGAAGGCCTTGTTCGGCGAAGAGCTTTCAATAATATCATGTGGAATGCTAACTGCTTGTAAAAAGTAGGATTTACAGTCATTGGATTTGCCTCTGACTAACCCCTTTTAGTATCTTATGGCATTTTTAATAAAAAGTACTGATATATGATGATAGCCATGATGGGAAAGTTTGTTTGTATCCACTCAACTCCGCAACGGCTCCGCACGTATTTAAATAAAATTTGGTCCCTTCCTAGATCTCGAGATCTCGAGCCTATCCCGTTGTTAGTGCAATGTATACATACGTAAAAATACAATAGTATAAATGTAAAAAATAAATTAAATATGTAAAAAAAAAATTAAAATAACGCACGGAATAGCCATGTCGACATGATTAATTGATTATAAAACTTGATTTTTAAAGTGCTTACAGAGATACAGAGGATCCTAGACATCAGGACATAAATAAGTGGTAATGACAGGTGGAGCAGGACATTGACCGAATCGTAACCGAGAGAAGGAGAAGAGAAGAAGCGTCGGAAGATCAGTAGCGAGATGGGTCGATGGCATAGTACCTACGCGGCGCGCCGGGTGTTCGTGGATGCAACTAGCATGAGACCGCGGTGGATGGCACAAACTTTGGGAGGCCTATAGCCAGCAGTGGATAAAGTCGATCTGTGGATGATGATGATGATGAAACAATTATGTATAGTTAAACTGTCCTAAGTAGTTACGATTTATATGAAACGCAATAAATATGCTCGTATAACATTACAACTTGAATTTCAGGTCTGGCGCGTGCGCAGATCAAATCTACCATCGGTTTTAATACATCTATTGCAATAGTGACGTGGCTTTGGACTTAACAATCGATGATATTAAATATTATTAATATTGCTCTAGAACCATTTTATAGTACTATGTTTTTGTTACAAATAATGTTATTTGTTAGGTTTTGGCTTGATTTTTCAATCGTAAGTTAAAAATAGAAATAGTTTATTCAATAGGTAAGCAGTATTTACTGGATTTTTAGACTATTCATGCCCGAGGAGGTGGGTCAGCGGCAGGAGCACAGTTGTATTTTCAGCACTCGAAGCGTTAAGATCGCTTTATTAGCATTTCCACTTAAAGAGCACGCAAGCAAAGGCTTTGGAATTAAACCACTTCCACGAAATCTTAGTTGTTTTCGTAAATAGCAAAACATCGATAAAGTATTGAGTCACATCCCTACTAACCAGTTTGTCTATCGAACAAACGGTTTTGCGGTGTAGAAAATATAGTATTATGCGGTTACCATTCGTTCGTACCTCGTAATCGGACCTGGTCGTTGAAAGCTAATCTAATATTGAAATAGTAATACTTTTTCATTCGGGTACCTTAAACGGACCATGAAGTGTTCATCACTAGTGTGCACCCGTGACTTTCAATCCCTGTCATTCAGGTGGCAAATGTAAATCTCCTGCCATTAAAAACGCGTTTTTGTTGTTTGTAAAACTGAAATTGGCGCTTTGACCAACTATGCAAAACAGTATCCAAGTCTTCATCACTAGTGTGCACCCTTGACTTTAAATCCCTGTGATTCAGGAGGCAACAAGAGCTGACATTTAGCTAAATGAGGCAAGTAGTGGGCAGCCTGTTAATTTGTTCATTTAGTAGGTAGTTTTTTCTGGCTTCACCTTTTTGGGGGTTAAATTATGGAAATTCTCCACAATATGCAAGGAATATAATACCCCCAAATTTCAAGTCTCTATAACATAGCTTAGACTACTTAGCTTAGTCAGTGAGTCAATAATAATTAGGTATAACCTAGTTAGTTAGTTATATATTAGTTATAGCCCAAAAACCTCGAAAACAGTGTAATAGTTATGAATCAATCATGTTCACGCCCGTGCCACAAATAATTTATTCTGTTTTCTACTCCCTCAATACCAATGTAGGTAATAGTTAAGACTAAGAAATATAAAATAAAAATAAAATACAAGTTAGGCAGATTTTCTTGCCAATTCTTGTGTATTTGGTCGCGATACGAATAAGTGTAAATTAAAAAAAAATTGAACGATTCAAAGCGTATAAAGCAGATGCTACGAAGTTCACCAACTCATCTAGTTTTTGTTTTACATAATATAAAAGTAGTTTATGTGACTTGCATGTATTTATATACTTTAAAAACCCTAGCAGCTTTACCTATAATTTTGGTACCCTCAGTTTTTATCATAAGTCTTACTCAATTTCTATTTCAACAACCAAACATATAATTTGATTCGATTCAAATACAGTAGCAACGCAATTCAGAAGCAATTGAATGTAGGTTTGATTTTCTGATGTAGATCAAGTACTTGTCTTGTTATTGTGTGGGTGGCCTACAAATTGTCTTGCTTAATATTATACATCAAGCTGTAATAAACCACATTAATGGTATTGAGCCATTAGATGAAGCTTGCAACTTGAAAAGGTAGAGGAAAACATTGTAAGGAACATTGAGATAAATAGTATCATATCTATGGTAAGGAATCCTTCATTTTAGTCAGCCTCACAGCGCACGTGATGTGTCATACTTCGGTTTTTTAGCAGATCATCTTGGTTAAGCAACGCTTCACCCGGTCGCTACTTACACCCATCGGTCACCCATCGGTGACCGTTAAGTGCTTAGATGGGTGAAGTTAACAAAATAACAGACAGGGCTCTGGCAGCCGGCTGAATGTGACATAGCACAGTCAATACGCCAATGCACAGCAGAGATATATCCCCTAGCCGCCTACGGACAGCAGCGTCGGCGGCGATGGTGCGAGAATCTGAGCCTTACGACCCCTTACCCGCATGCCCAGCGTGAGGATTATGGGACTATTCCCCTTCTTATAGTGTTGACTAAAAAGGCTGGTATTGTTGTTTTTCTAAAAGCAAAAGTAGTAGAAACTATAAATCAAAACCAATAAGACTCTAGCCATAACTTCTATGAACAAATGAGTCGATCAAAAGCACTCAACGAAAAATTCCTAAGTTGTTTATTGCTACAAAGTATTATAAAATGACAAAGTAGTCAATTTTTCCTAGCTACCTTTTAACTCGATACATTTATTGCACAATTCAAGTCCATTATCACAGGTCGAGTAACGTTCCAGGGCTAATAAATCAAATGTAAACGCTTGGTTATTCGTTTACCGCATGAGGTATGTGACCACTTAAAGGAGTTTACGTCACACCGATCTGTAATCTCAGCAAAATATATATGTACTATGTCTTGGATAATTTATAAGTATAATAATTTTCAGTCTTAAACTAAGCTTAGTCTGAAATTAGGCCTAGCATACAAATATAGATTAATTACTCTGTCCTATCTATTAGATATTTATTATAATAGAAAGCATAATTTTACTATCCTACTGATCCGTATGAGCTGTATATTAATGCATTATGTGACATTTAAAAATGGTAGGTATTTTATATGTTATTCTAGTTACTGACAAAAATATTGTTCACTTAAAACTGAAGATGGAATCTAAAGTTTCTTAACTTGTCACATCGCTGTTTAAAATTATCAGGGATGTTCAATTAAACTTGGACAATAAGTTATTCTGTAACTATAGGCTATATGCACTTTTAGTCAGATTTTTTCAATTTGAGAAGAAGAGAAGAGAATGAAATTATAAATAAAAATATTTTATGAGGATCTACTATACTAAACATGAGAATGAGAACCAAAATTCTATAGAGTATTTGTTCTAACTTGGTTATTTTTAGGCGTTCTATTCAGTAGGTACTAAAAGATTTCTTTCAGTTCTTTAGGTAGGTACTAATAAATTAGTGTCTAATAAATTTTACTTTAATAATTGTTTTTTTTTATTTCCCAAAAATTTTGACCTTTTAGCAAACAGTCCTTACCTAAATAGATTATGGAATATTTTTTATAGAGCTTACACATCGGTGTGACATACGGCCCGCACATCTTTGTGCTAAGCTCGCTACCTCTTTACGAGCGTGGAGTAGTTAAACGAAGCTCATACGGTAATACCTTCTGCCTTGTCTTTGGCTTTGTTATGATTTATTTGGTTAGCTGTGTCTAGGAACTGAGGTTTATAACACAATGAACATACCTTTGTTTTATCTAAATAGTAGGTACAAATTCTTAATACTCTTAAAAATTTATAAAACGTGTGGTTTTGTGAGTCGTTTTACTTATTGTTTATAATTTTGACTACCCCTGTGGCGCAGTGGGCGAAGATCCGTCTGTTATTCAGAAGGTGGCGTTCGATTTCCGCTGTGAGACAAATGTTTGTATGATTTGAAAATTTGTCTGGAAGGGGGTTTTCTAAGTATGATATGTATGTATTTAAAAAAATTATAATTAGTATATCTGTCATATGGTTCATGTACCTAATAAGCTCTGCATAGAAAATCAAAATTAAGTAAAGTTAACTAACTTTAGCCAGGTGAGTGACGGTCTGATATAAGAAGCTGGATGCGTCGAGTTGAGGACAAAGCGCCGCTCATTAGGGGAGGCCTAAGTCCACTGTCCAGCATTTAATGCTATAAGCAATATGCAATATATAATATGCTATAGGCTGATGTTTATAGCTGCATCAGATAATGATGATGAAGTATCAACTCTTAAGAAGTTACTCAAAATGTTACAAAAAATGTTATTAGTGTTTCAATAAACAAAGAAAATAGTCAGTACTATTCAAAACTAAGTCAACCATAAAGTTCAATCACATTTCTAACACCACTGTAACCTTAGCACAAAAAAACTGTGACACAGATAGAAATCAACAAACCCCACTCAAACAGACCATCGATATTGACCTTTATATCAATAAAAGTAAGGGCTAATATTGAAGTAAGATAAAAGCTATAGCTTAAAGTTAAATGAGTATTGAAGGGACAATCGATCATACAAAATTTATAAGACGTCAGATTAACTTTCGAATTGATATAAGAGGCGTAATGTGACCCGTACTCATCAATAAATATTCAACATTTGATCTAATACATCATATTTTTCTAAATAATACTAAATAGGTATGTGTAGGCTCAGTGGGAACCAACGTCTTTGTCCAAAAGGTCCTTAGTTCAACTCTGGTGACAGCAACTATGAATGCCCCAGAATATGAACATCTATCACCTGCCTTAAAGTTTATAAATAATTAGCAAACGCAATTTATAGCAGGAAATTATGAGAAAACTTTTAGTCATCTTCAAACGTTATTGACCTTGTTTTACTTGTATGATGAAAAAGTTTACTTACTGACCGGAATAACGGAACTAAGAAGGTACCTGTGTCACGGCTAGTAGGATGAAAGGGATAGTCTTGCCCAGCACCTATACGATTCTCTCAGCCTAAATAGTCATCCTTACAGGAAATACATGGTCAATACTTGTTGAGCTGACTAAACCATGGATTTTCTCACGATGTTTTCCTTAAAAGTTTAGAGCATGTGGTAAAATTTTATCAGCCTCGAGTTAGACGCAGATCTTTGTATTGTAAGACACGTTTCAAACAGGCGTTACCTATGAAGTAGTACGTATAGGTGATAGTTGTCACTTAACTTTAGGTGAGCAGTATGCTTTTTTAATCTCCAAGAATTATAAAACATATGCTATGTTCCAGTGCAATAAGCTACTTTTATCCGAGTATCATGTGAGCGCAACTGCATGCGGAAGCTAGTACAGACACAAACAGGATAAAACAAGAATATATCTGTCCACTGCTGGATATAGGCCTCCCTTTGAGGCCTCCATATGATATCAATAATCCACACGCTGGGCATGCGGGTAAGGAATCGCAGGACACCGCTTCTCGCACCGCTGGCTCTAGTACAAAAATAAAAGCTAATAATCGTACCTTCTGTACTAAAAACAAGAATTACATTACAAAACGATAATGTACTAACTAAAACTTATACAGCAAGTCACAATGAGACCGGAACCAACGCATAAATCATTTGCAAGTAACACTTTGCAAACTTCAATAGACAATCTCATAGTTTTGTATCACCACCAACATTCCCAAAGCCATTATGCCATAGAATATAAGGTGCAGTTTCCTACAAATAAACCTTTTGAATAGCATGTAGAATCTTGCAAAGTAAAACAAAATAAGCTCAAGGATAGTAAGAAAGCTGCTACAAAGGCTTATGGGCGTTTCGCTTCATTTAGCAAAAGTATATCGAATTCATAGCAGGTAATGTGTTTTCTGTTTTTATTATAAAAATAGTTTGAAGAAAATGACGATATAGATCAGGGTGATTACGTTTTACGTATGTTTTTATCACATCATATTAAGAAAATAAAATGGAAAAGAGTCTGTGTTCAGATGAGTACATTTTAGCAGACTTAAAAAAAGAGGTGGTTCTCAATTCGGTTGAATTTTTTTGTTTGTTACCTCATTCATTACGTTTACCTCGTTTAGTTGTATTTATGAACCGATTTAGCAAATTCTTTTTGCGTTTGGGAGGGTATTTTGAATACGGTCCCATTTAAATTTTTTTTAAATATCAACTCTAAGAATAATTTTCTTTGAAGATGTGTTTTTTTTTTTAAATTAAACTGTTTGATTATAATTAGCAGTATAACGCTAAAGAAGGAATGTAGATGCATTTAATTTATTCCAACTTTTGGCCTCTTTCTCAAAGTTGTTTCTACATACCTATAAAATCTTCCCGAGCCAAGTATACAATAAAATATCCAAGGTGTGCATTAACAATGACGGCACTCTGATCATTATTGTCATTGACCATGACATTGGTCGTATCCAATTTTAGGTTCTTTCTTTCTTAGTATGGGCTAGGCCAACTCTTGTTGTGGAGTACTTAGGCTGCCTGAAAGCCTCCGACATGGCCTAACGACTAAAAAAGCCGAAAAAACATCATGGCACGAGAGCGTATCTAAATGTCACTAAAGATTTTATGTGTCTGAAGTGTTGTCTTGCAAAGCCGATGGAAGGTTTTAAACTATAAACTGCTAAAATAAGTGATATGATATCAAAACTGCGGTCAGAAACCCGTTAAAACGTCCGCTTTGTTCCATCGCTTATCTCGTCACGCGCATATTACTAGCGTGTAATGGATGGCACATTTACTAATAGTCACGACTTGTCATTGATGACGTTTTACTAGACAGTGATGATCAGTAAGGCAATCACGAATATATCAACCTGACGTATTGTAACGAAAAGTTTTGGCCAATTACAAAGCCTTATTTCGAAACTACGTTTTCTCATTGGCCCAAATGTTTACGTCTACGATACGCCTACGTGAGCTCTAGCTAGTCTTCTGCTAAGATTTAATTGTGTTGATGTTATAGCCAACCAAAGCTCTTGGCGAGAAGGCTTGCGAAAAGTTTGTCAAGTCGAGACTTCCGAGATGTTCCTACCGCAAAACAAATTCTTGTATGATCTTCAAATATTTGTTTGTGTATGTATTTACAAAAATATGTTTATATAAACAGTATATTAGTCATTTGAAACCGGCCAAGTGCGAGTCGGTCTCCCGCACCGAGGGTTCTCTATAGGTTTTGATTTCCTTGTGATTGTTAATACATATGTTTGCGGCATATGTATAACTACCGTATCTTTTGATTAGATTTTTCACACCTGATTATTTGATATTATTTCCAATCCCCCACGCGTTCCTTAGAAAAAGGTCTTGACAGACACGGATGGACAATAAAGTGGTGTTTAAAAGGTTAAAAGGTTAAAAAAGGCTAAAAAACAGACTGAAGCTTGTCTGATGAGTCCATGAGAGCTTACTCCCTGGGTATGGTACATTTATAAAAATCAGCATCATCTGAATTAGTATTTAATTTGTGTACAATAAAGATGGTAAGAGTTACCATGGCACCCATGGCACGCATGTCACGCATGGCATAACTAAAACATTTCAAGTGCCTATGTATCTGTAAATTATTATCCACTTCATCTATAATCATTAGTTGATGTCGGCCATAAAACCAGATACCAGCACGTGACAGCACTTCAAATTTCGAAGACCTACTGTCACTGTACTAACACTGTACTGTGCATTATTTCAGACGGCCTCTGTGGCGGAGTGGGCGAAGGTCCGCCTGAGACGCAGAAGGTTGCGGGTTCGATTCCCGCAGCGAGACAAATGTTTGCATGTTCTGTAGATATTTGTCTCGGGTCTGGGTGTCATCTATGTATGATATTTATGTATTTACAAAAAATATACATATGTGTAGTATATCAATCATGTGGTTCCCATAACACAAGCTCTGCTTAGTTTGGGGCTACATGATGCTGTGTGATTACGTCCCGCATTATTTATTTATTTATTTAAACAGTGAGCCACAGTCATTTTCGACTTCTTAAAAAAGGGGTGGGCGGATTTTTTTTATCTACGGTTCGATTTTTATTCTAGTTTTTTTCTAATTTACTTGTGTAGGAAGACATAAGTGAAGTGAAACGAGACCCAACACCTATTAGCAGAAATAAAAGGCTAAGCGCCCATTATAAAAGTTCTTGGCCTTGGGTATAACTCCTTGGTAGGTTATCAAGGAGTTTCTAAGAGGATGACAGTCAAAAACACCTTTGTCTTTTAAATTGTAGCAAAAACAAAAAAATTATTTACCTTTTCATGCTGACCCTACACCATACGCGTCGCCTGCGCATCGTCACCCTGACAGCTAATTATAAACTTTTAACGATTAATAGTAATGTACAGATGATAGATACTTTAATGTGCGACATACATTCACGATCAAAGCTTTATAGATTATTAAAAATGGCCTTGGTTTTATTATTATTGGTTAAATTCTATGAAAATAAATTACGTATCGTTCATTTTAAATTGTACATTTTCAAAAGAGATGATCCACAGCTGAACTTAGTATTTTAATAATAGCATAGTTTATTACAATTAGAATAAGTAGGTATCGTTTCTTTTATTATTTAAGTATTTTTAGTAATAGGTACTTCCTGCCTGGGAATTGAAGGAAATTGGTGGATGGAGTGCTCGAGCCCATTTTTCATGGAAATTTTTGGAGAATAATGTTTCAATGGACTTCTAAAAGGTGTTGATGATGATTGTCCCAAATGTTACATTAATAGAATTGTACTACGTTCTACTAACTCCTGGTTTTAGATGTTACTCGTAGAAAACTTACCTGAAACAAAAAGAAAGCATTATTATTCTCTGCAAAGTCGGTAGAACCACAATATTATAGTTTATGTACCTATGTTTTATAAAATTATGTATGTACTGATGTAGGTCATAAACATACCTACCTAATGTTTATTTATTTTATGCTATGGAAATACCATAAGTACTATTTTTATTTAAGTCTATATAATTATTTTACAGAGGTTTAAATTATATTGAGGCCTATAATCAGCTGTGGATAAAATCGGGCTCTTTATTAATTATAATCTATCTAATGATGATGATGAGATTTATGTAGATTAAAGTTGTTATTTTAATAAATCTTCAGATCGACCTTATCCCTTGTACATATTTATATTTCCTTCTCATTATTACTTCTACCTTTAACCAAATATTTTCTGTAAGATAACTCTTTTAGGGTTAAGCTCGCCCTTGTAGCTTTTATGTAAACTTATTTTTATTATTATGTTTCTGTGTACAATAAAGAATCAAGAAATACTAAAAGCTATAGATTGTAAATCGTTTCGCTTGATATTTTAATGGCTATGTTTCTATATAAATGTTTTACAGCCTACAGTAATATAACACCTTGGTTAAACGTTTATTAATATGCAATGAGATTTATAGGCGGTGGCAAGTTACATAGATATAAAGTGCCTATTTTGTTTTTGGTTGTTTGTTTGTTGTTGATGTATGTCCGTTTCAATCGTCAGTTAACATTTTTCTTCTTCGTTAAAGCTAGTGTGATCAAGTTAGTATGTATTAAGTATTGTTAGAGGATTTGAAAATGAACACGTCCAGTTTTTTTAAATAATTCGAATGATTTAATGGATATTTATATTACTGGTTTATCTGTCGATTACAAATAATGGCTAAGATTGTAAATAAAAGATAATAATGTAACAGATAAATCTTAGTAGATAAATTATTTCATAATACCTAAAACGTACAATTGTTTTTGAAAACCTATTCCACATTACTTACTCTACGTGTTGTATTCCATAAAAATTACAAATTCATTGAGTAAAATTGAAAAACAAATGAATTACGCATTTTATTTTAAAATAATAATGGATGATTGAATAATTCAACAAAATAAAGTACCTTTGTTAAAATTTATGTGTTATGCCTCAAGCAAAAGGTTTTCTGATCGTCTTCAATATTTAGGCTAATAGGTGGTCCAAAGAACAGTAATTTGGACCTTGAAGATCCGTCACGACTTTTGAATCACATGGGCAGAAAAATTGGTAGTTTGAAAAAACGACAACATTTTGTATACTGATTTTGAATAATTATTGCTTTTGATTATTTCAGAGTGCATATGACGATTTGGTTGCGTCGAGCTGAAAACAGGACACCATAAGCTCACCCAATGAGCGCCATTGCCTAGGCATATTGTAAAGGCCTCCACCATGTCCAGCACTGGACACACTGATAATTATGATGATGATAATGACGATGATGTTGATTGCGATGTATATTGGTTCTCATTATACAATTGTAAGCTCTCTCTAGCTAGTGGCCATCTCTGGCGTTACAGTTTTCCACCAGCATGGCTTAGCGACTGAAAAAGCCGGGACCAACATACAACCCACTTACGACTCTGCTACCACGCGACTAATAAAATATCATTATAATATGGGCTTTAAGTCGTGGCCTTGCGATATAGTTTATATTGACAACATAAATTAGCAGACAGCTCGGTGTCAGCAAGCTACCCGCCATGGGTGCCTAGTGCGAGTTTTTTCGTTTTAATCGCGTTTGCGTTTACGGAAATTTGTATGGAAAGGAGTCAGTGCCACGCGTTTTTCAATAGATGGCGCTACCTCGATTCCATATAAATTTGCGTAAACGCAAACGCGATCGAGCTGGAAAAAAACTCGCACTAGGCACCCAGTTAACGCCTCGCTGGCCACACGTTGTAGACGATCGATCGGCGTGGTGTCCGCGCGCTGACTGCTAGCAGTCGCCGCGTCGGTCGGTGGACGATGCGCGTGGGTTGGAGCGTGGACAGCTGGGTGCCAGCTAACTGTCGCCGCGTGGACAGCTGGGTGCCGGCTAGCTATCGCCGCGTGGGCAGCTGGGTGCCTGCTAGCTGTCGCCGCGTGAAATGCGAGCAGTTGCCTTAGTTTAGGTTTGTGTTGTATGGGAGCGGTGTTGGAGCAGAGTCTTTTAAGTGGGCTATGTGACCTTTATTCTGCCTTTCCAAGCACGGAAACGCTCGCGTGACCAGGTGACCAGGCTATGTGCTGCTTAACCCAGATAGTCTGCTAAAAAGACTGAAGTAAGCCATGCCATGGGTGCATTTTTTGTGCAGTAAGATTTTATTATTCTGGGCCCTGATTCTCCAAAATAAAAATTTTTGAGACCTTAGACAATGTTTTGACAGGCAGGTTTTGAAGTAGTACAGTTCTTTGTGAAACGTTCAACCGGGGAAGTACTACCACCATATCTATTACTATATCTGCCGTTGCACCATTGCTGGGTTCCGCTTTGAAGGGTTCCGGTGAAATTGCACATGAAGCTTAACATTTTCATGCCTCAAGGTGATGGACGCAGGGCGTGGCATCGTAGGGCACGATCTAATCATGCGTGACGCATAAAGCAACACTTTGTAATGGTTAGCACTTAACATTATTCAGGCCATGTGCTAGCTCCATTTTCATCATTATTTATCATCATCATCATCAGCATATAGTCGACATAGGCCTCCCCTAATGAGCGCTATTGCACCATGTCCTGAGCTCGACACATCCAGCTTCTACCAGCAGCCTTTTGCAGATCGTTACTCCACCTGGCCGGAGGGCGTCCTACACGACGTTTGCCAAGCCGCGGTCTCTACTCAAAAACTCGTTTACCCCAACGGTAAAACGGTACTCGGTTATCGGTTCTTTGACAGATATGGCCCACTACCACTTCAGCTTGCTTATTCTCTGAGCTATGTCAACAACTTTAGTTCTATGTCGGATAAACTCGTTATGGATTTTATCCTTCAGAGAAACTCCGAGCATAGCTCGTTCGGTAGCTCTATTTTATGTTATCACAAATAAAGACATGTCCTACAATTATGTTGTGAGAAATGTCTAAGCTCTATGGAAATTTGACGTTTCTCGCGTTAAATGTCTAATGTGACAATAATCTCTATTTTCTTGAGAATCAGGGGCCAGAAATTTTAGTTACTTATAAGAAGTCATCCAAAGCCCTTAACAAAATAGATGTAGTTTTCGTTGCCACTGTTGTCCGATAGTAATCAAAAGAGATAAAGCTTACTTACTTTGTTAATAACTACACATTTATGTAACAAACAGACTATTATTTTGTAATGGTCTAAAATCTCAAACAAAACGTACAGTCAGCTACACTTACAGACGGTGAAAATGCGATGGTAGTTTATTGAAAATCGCTATTCTACATTTTTAGACATACTTAGGCCTTTTGCTACTTTTGTAAATTCTTGAAGAGACTTGAAGATGGCTTTAAGGGGCAAACATGGCCTTTAACACAGTATTGTATCGTAGGATACGCATGTTTGGAACGTTCACATAGAGCTCTACAACTACAAAATAATCTAAATATTTTCACGTCAAGTGATAACATTTTCACTCATTGACCGGAACGCGCTGTAGAGCAGACATGGTTATAGATGTAGTAAGGTATTAATCAAAATTCCTTTAAAAAACTAATATAAGCTCCTTTAAAAAAATATATACTACATTTAAAATTACATACTATATTTTTAATAATATCCTTTGCTGAAATTGGCCATCTAACCTTATGGTTAGATGGCCAATTTCAGTTTGTTTTTCCTTATCGAAAAACCAAATATCAAGGAACAGCCGGTTTAATCATAAGAATTTTAATAAGCTGCTACCTTACTTCTGTAGACGAGTGTACAAGAAGTATATTAAACGTTTCTTCCTGTTACTTTCTCAAGCAATGATCCGTGTATTCTCACGATTATAAAAGTTTTATAATATAATAATAGTAATAATTCTACTATTATGAAGTTAGTAGTCTACGTTTGAAACAGTTAAGACGTAATGACAATGATCATTGGTCATGAACTCGGGTTTATGATTAAAAGCAATGTAGATTAGTTTGGGTATAGAGACGATTAGGTAATTCATTTTTAAACGAATGTTCTTTAATTTTTCTTCTTGTTTCTTGATTTTACACCAATTTCATTATCAAATTTACTGTCAAATTTGCAAAAGGCTACTCGTAAAATAAAGCGCAGTCCAGGCGGTAGACTACTACTAACAAATATTTGATAAATGAAAAGTGAGCTTGTTTTATTGTTTATTTGTTAGGACCCGTTTATCTTCTAAACCTATCATCATCATCCTAAAATTTGGCAATATTCACTTTGTCGAGGGTACAGAAAAAAGACTTGGAGCACTTTTCATCAAGAAAAAGTAAGAGCTCCGAGAGATTTAAAAAACCCTTTATCGCAAACAAAGAAAAGCAACATTAAAAGTTAAATATTTTTTTACGTGAATGACAAAAATTTCAATGGATTCTGAAAAGCATTCGGAAACACATTGCTATGATAGTCTCTATAATCCATTACTCTATCAATTACAATGGGCCTTTGTCTTTCATTGGTCACACGTGGTGTCAATCTGTGATCTGACTCTGACCACAGAATAGAAAAAGGAACTCCGACTCGAGTCGTATTACACTTTGAATCATAATAATTTAGAAGTAATTATCCACTAAGTAATTACAGTTGGATCAAGTGACTCGTAATAATTACTATTAGCTCGTGCGTAGCCTGTTAGACGCATTTAGCAGACCAAAATCCTGGTATTGACAGGTGGAATAATACACCAGCTTGTCAATACTTGGTTCAGGCCAATAATCTTGTATCTTGTAATCTGATGCGACTAGGAATAGTTTTTAAATGCTAATGAAAGTATTATCACACAGTACAAACTAAGCAAACACCCAGACCCGAGAAAATATATTTTGCAGATCATATTAACATTCGTCTTGCAGCGGTAATCGAACCCGCAACCTCCTGCGTCTCAGAAAGAACTTTGCCAACTGCGCTAAAGAGGTAATCGGCTAAAATAAGCAGTTGAATGGATGTTCTGTAACTATTATTTAATTATTTTATTAGGGATCATTTTACGTACATATAATATACATTTAAGGTTTAATAGTCATCATAACATAAGAAAGATGAGAATTACTACGTAAACAAATATTCCTTAGGCCCTCTCTGTATTCTGTGCCAAGGCTCCTAAACTTTTTCAGATAAAACGTAGTTACATTTTCATGGAACACCATAATTTAGGCAGATCGCTTCACCTCAGGCCAGCACAAAGTAGGTGCCAGCCCATGGGACGACCTGAGCCCTACAAAAACTGATACGCCCTTTACGGACATTGCCCAGCGGTTAACAGGGCCCAATAATTTCCTTACTCAATAGATTGAGGCACGAAGAACAAACGCTATATTTTTACCATTATTATTCTCTGAAACGCAACGATAGCGCGATCCAGAAACAGTTTACTTTTAGCAACGCCATCTAGTATTTTTTTAGGGAAACTCTTTATAATTTTTTTAAATCTCCATGCTCTAGTATATTTTTCATTTTTAGCTCTTAATTAATAAACTTATAACTCTACTGCAAGGATTTGATTATTATTTAACATATTATTCATAATTAACCTGTTATTCATCCTCCACATCAATACATGAATGTTTATTTTTGTAAATACATACATAATATACATACAAAACACACAAATAAACATTTTTCTCGCGGCAGGGAATCGAACCCGCAACCTTCTGCGTCCTTCCCCCACTACGCCACAGAGGTCGTCAGATGCGGATCCCCAATTTTTATTTATTAAAATAAAAATCCACTTGCTCTTTAACCGCTATTTAAATTTTCTTTCTTGTTGAATACAATTGATATACTAACAGGTCATTTTGACCAATCTTTTATTAAAATGGTTACAATTATTGAAAGTCCCCTTAATTTTTTTTTGAAATAATTTTCAAGTAATTTAACATTTCTTTTATTTAAGAATTTGAGTTGTAACAGGTTGCATTTATTGTGGTTTTATAATATTTAATTGCATTTTTATATAGGTTTGCATAAAAGTTATGAAAAAAAATACCGTTTTATAAAATCTGACGGTATTTTATTGAGCGAAAGTCATTCATTAAATTATAATACTCAATATATTGTATTGAATAATATGTGAGAAATTGTATACTTTAGGTCCCAAAAAGCTCACAGTGATATTACTATAGCTAACTACGTATATTATTAGATATCAAATAAACAGTTTTTTAAGCACATATTATGAAAATATTAAATAAGTATCATCATAATTAAATTAATACAATTTTTATTTTCTATGTTTACTGGTACTACCAGTAAGAAGGTAGAAAATAGCTTTAGAAGTGTAAGTCCTTTCTTTTTAATTTATTGTAAAATTTCATTTTTGATTTGACCCTTTTACTGCCAATTAATCAATTGGCAGTAAAAGGGTCAAAATAGATTTGACCCTTTTACCGCCAATTAATCAAATTATTAATATTGTTTAGGTTAGTTATAAGACACAAGTATTAGTGGAATGGAATAAAAGAAGATTGAACGGGAATTCTCTGATGAAGAATATTGTGCGCCGATCGTTTTTTGTTATATTCGCCATGACTATAGCAGAAAACAGGACCTGACCGAAGACTGGACGACTGGACTTATAAACCGTACTACGTTGCCTCATATTTATTATGAACATTATACTTGATACTGGCGAAATTGTGGAGAACTATCCCAAAAGCCAATTAATAAAGTAGTGAAGTGAAGTACCAATTGACAATGCTGTATAGCAGAATCAATAATATAAGCCCTGTTTTATTCATTTTACATGTGACTATAGTTCTATGATTCAAAATATTCTTGTCTGATTTTCTTAATATTATATTAGTATTTTAAAATTGGTACATAATGAAACTGACTTAACTTTTTAAGAAATCAACGGTAATATTATGTACCCAATAATATTTAATTGAATTTATATTTAATATTATTTATTGTACCTATGGTACATCTTATTATGAAATTAGTATATTTACGTATTACCTACATAATAAAAAGGAGGACAGGGCGCGATGCCGCTCATTAGGGGAGGCCTAAGTCTAGCAGTGGACTGCTATAGGCTGATGATGATGATGATAATAAATAGCAGATAACGATCAATATTTAAAAACTCTATATGGAACCTTAGGTTAGCTTCTGTCCAAGAAACCCTTTAAATCTAAAGTCTACAATAAATTATCATTCGCTCCAAACTAAAAAAAATAACCCAAATGGGACATAAAAACTACAAAAAGAGCCAAATGGGGCGAGCTTATACAAAGACCTATTGAACTTGTCTGGACTTGTCGAGTCACCTGTTTGGGGTACACCTGTGGAATATATTATTAGTTTACCGTTTTTAAACATAATGTTCCTTTACGGAGCCACTACTACACCTAGTATTTTATCAACAATAATAGTTACATAAAATTTTACATTCTATTATTTTTCTTTGTTTATTAATATCAATATTAATTTAGTAATAAAAATTATTGTTCTTTTCATGCCTGGCGTGGGTTTTTTTTTAATTTGGGAAACAGAAAGAACAATTTATCATCAGAAAGTAAATTAAATTAAAATGTAATTCCACTTATAAAATATAACATACACGTCAAAATAAAATGGTGGGCAGAAAAAAAAACAAATAAACATAAAAAGCCTAATTATTTGGCAATGACTCTTTGAAAGCTATCTTAACAATAAACATTACGATAAAATGAACAAATAAGTAAAAAGTTTGAAAAACGAAATAAGTATATTTATCATAACATCTTGAGAGATTGTCGCTCATTCTGAAATATGAGTACACCCCCCTTTATTATGGGAAATCTAGATGTCTAGCAGTGGACCGATATAGGCTGGTGTGGTGGTGGTTCTTTGATTAGGTCGATCTAGCTTGCAGATTATAAGGTATTTCAGGTACCAGTACCTCTACCTACTTATTCAAATATTTTATGAAGGTAATACTCTTATATTATATGGTATCAAAATTTTAGGTAGGTATTGATCCTAAACATTGCGTGTTTTTTGGTTTTGTTTACGTTGACCAGAACTTCAGTTTAACAATCAAAAAATATATGTTTTAGGTACGTTTTATTAATTTCTTCACAATAAACCGTAACCGCAATCTACATTATATTAGACAACCAACTAAGAATTATTTTCCAAGCCATAAAACACGCAGCTTTTAAGTTTATATTCTCTTATTATTCGGTTTATGTTAATTTTGTTATTTATGTTCAGAATTAGAACTTTGGCGACGAGACGGTTGTAACATATCGTTTAGTTTTTGGTTTACAATGACAACACCAGTCTACTTTTGGGATCTGGTCATAGGCCTCCTTATTCCATATAATAAGTCCTTCTTATTCCATAATTCCCACGCTGGAAATGCCTTTTGAGGATCTCAGGGCACAGGTTCTTGCAAAGTTAAAAGACGATACTGCCCGTCGTCGGTCGCGTCGGTCGGGGTGGCCAGGGGATGTAAGTGCCGGTGTTAAGCTGCGCTATGTTACAGTAAGCCGGCCGCCAGAGCTCCGTTTATTAGTTAGCAAAATGCACCACGAGTCAATACGGTTGGCTTGGGTTCCAAATATGGAAAAAGAACCCCTTACACCCTGATATTAGTTCACATCAGTTATCAGTTTAAGCGGTCGTTCTGGGAATCATCTGAGAAGCAACATTCCGCTCAGTTTTTACTTGTATGGGTGCTCAGAAGGCACCTTGAAATGTTGGTCCCAGCTTTTTAGTCATTTTGCCATGTCATCGGCCTTCAGGTGGTCCAGAAATTCTGACACTAGAGTTGGCCACTATTTCATACGAAGAAACAGATTGTGGTTTAGCGATAGGCTTATCAGATGAATCCATTGCTGCCCAGCTATTGCTTTTGAACTAACGTATATTATGGGTTCATTTTATTATTTTTGATTGGACTCGGGCGCTGCCTCAATACACTAGCAAAAAATATAGTGAATTTGGCGTAAATAATGTCCCTTGTCACTCACAACTATTCCTTTTCTCACTAAATTGTTTGTGACAAGACGGTGATCTAGTGTCGAGACGTTGATGATCAAATTTTAAAACGTTAATGGTTATAGCTATAGACTATTAGTCCATACTTCTTTCACTCCTTTCTGTTCAGTCATTTTGTACTCTGTTGGTGAAGTACCAACAGAATTATTTCTTATCTCCTTTCACAAAATTTATTTATTTCTTTGTCCTCTTTAACATCACCTTTCACACGAACCCAATGTCTTTTTCGCCTACTTCTCCCTGTATTATCATGTCTACCCTTATTCATACTTCTAAGGTCACCAATCATCACCAAAGTCACCGTGAGTCACGCTTTCGAATTATATCACAATCGAAGTGGAAAGTGACGCTTCAACGGTCACAAGTCAATTTTTTTATCAAGTTTCAAAAACCCATTAAAATGTTTTTGTCAAAAGCCCTAATTGTATCTGTTTGTCATAGTGCTGATTGCTTTTGAAGACTTTGATGAAGCAGTGGGTGATTAGGATTTCTGATTAGCCTTAGACGTGCACGCACAATGGACCAACTAGAGTCAAATTGTGGGAAAGAGAGTCCATTTACATAGCCTTAGACGTGGTGTCCAGATTCAATGCATGAATTTTAAGCTTGAGTGCAAAAATTCGACCGTATCGTAGATATTGTATGTTTCGATTCAAAACATTACTAATATTATAAATGTGAAAATGCAATTTAGCAACAACTGAACGGATTTCGTTGAAACTAGGAATATACATATTTTTGACATGGATTAACACATAGACACAGAATAAGGAAAGTATGACTTTTTATCCGGATACCGCAAAGCCACGGGCAAAAGCTAATAGATAAATAAAATAGACAGTCCTACATTCTGTGAGTGTTTTTTCTTTTTCTTTTTCTTTTTCTGTGCGTAAATGTTGTAATGTTGTTGGAGACATTATATATACTTAATTCTATTCATATAAATAGTAATATAGCAGTTTTTATGCCATCAAAGGAATCAGATAAATCTAACACATTGAGTGTCGACACTAACATCTCCGGAACTTAGGAGACAAAATTCTAGGTGATCGAAGAATACATGAATAATACGTCAAAGTATTAATGGATCCAAATAATAGATTGCCTTATGCTATTACATAAAAAGAGGTACTTACAATTAATATTATGCACTGCTTGCAGATCATCTTTTCTAAATGACCGTTTTTATTAGCAATAGACAAAGTCCGATAAGATTTTGCTTTTTGACTATATCATTTTCTAATTAAATTACAAATAGGTAAAATGTATCTATTTGTAATCCATTGTTTGAAACCTTTTCTAACGAACTTCAAAAAACACAATACCACCAGGTACTTTAAGCAAATACCTATTAAAATTAGAAGTATACTTTTATTTTGATCTTTTATGTAAAACTAAATTTTTTATCATACTATGGGCAATTTTCGCTTTCAAATGGTCCGCTTAAAACGAGTCCATTGCCAATGCCCTTACTTAGCGCACCATAATAGAGTCTTGCGATTTATATTTCACTGTTCTGTTAAAATTTATTGAATCACAAGGATTTATTGTATTTATTATTATTTTACTATGCAATTACATTTTATGATTATTATACACATTAATACAATTTTGAGGTGTTTGTATCTTTATATATTACGTATTTTCCTATAAGTATTAATCAAAAATGTAATTCTTATTGGTTGTTGTATGGGTAATGACTATTTATTTATAAACAAGCATTTTTTATAAATTACAAAATTAAGTGTATTTTTTTTCTTATTTTACCTGTTCTATTGAATAAGTATGTATTATGTATTGACGGCCTCTAAAGGCGCAGTGGGCCGCCTGAGACGCAAAAGTTGGAGGGTTTGATTCCCGCCGCGAGATAAATGTTTGTATGATCAGCAAATATTTGTCTCGGGTCTGTGTGTTTTCTCCGTATAATTTGTATGTAAATACAAAAAAATACAAGCAATACGTAAGGCATGTGGTACCAATAATACAAGCTCTGCTCAGTTTGGGGCTCCACAATGCTTTGTTATTGTCCAGCATTATTTATTTGTTATGATATTTACTTACTTACTTCCTAATAATAATAACTCATACTTTCATGAAAACGCAGTTCTCTTATAAGTTACGCCTTTGAGATCGTGACTTGAACTACAATATGGAGCCAAGTTTACGTTCTGAACTACTATTGTTCAATCTGTGTTACGTCTCTAGTATCTAAAACTAGTTCAAGTTTCTTGCCTATATAATGCACGTCGACTTCTGTTTGAAAGATCACTACGATGTTATCTTTGTCTTTAAGTCAAACTTTGTATTGTAACTGCTGCTAGATTTATCATTGCTTACTATGATTCTCATTTATTTTATGTTTAGTTTACCATTGGCAGAATGTTTTCAGAAGATTCCTAATAAGATATAATAAGTTTACCTTAAGTTAAAATCAAAAGTATATTTTATTCTGTTACTAATTTTACATAAATGCTAATTCATTGATGTAAAAGAGCAATTTTTAAAATTGTAATATGAATCACAAATCACTTTTTTACGTAAATGTCACTAACTATTTTAGGAGCTTCCTTTCTATTCACTTCCTATAATAATTGTTCTCAAAGCATAACTTCTTCATAAAAGTTGTGCAGTATTCACAATTTCACTAAATCATTAAAAACTATTCAGTCTCCGTCGGTCCTGGGTTCAGGAGCAGGACCAACATTAGTAAACGTACACAAAGATATTTCTGGCCTGATTGACGAGCTTCAACAAACACTGTTTATGACTCGACAGTGTTCGCTTATTTTAGAAATCGTTTTGATATAAGCAAACCGCATTTGAATATTGATTTTATATTTCAGTTTCCTTATTTAATAAGAAAAAATATATATTTTGATTATTTATAAACATTGATGTTTTCACGCAGTAATCTGTATATAGTAGATATATCAACTTAGTTACAAAATGACGAGGTTTTTTTTAAATTAAAAAACAACTTGTTTTATATTATACAAAATGTTTATTTCACATTTCCCATTATAAAATGCTCGGGACAATTTTATTATAAAAAAACATAAACCAGTTAATGCAGTATGAAGTATAAAGATTACATGCTGATCTTAACTAGGATAGATAAAATGTAAAATAATCGAAAATGCTTAAGATCACAATTTTTAAATGCAATATTTACAGTAAGTATTTTTTATGAAAAATCAAAAAGTACATCAGAACTCATTTCCATAAATTTTTATGTATGTACAAGTAGAAACATATTTTTGAATTCTTTTTACAAAATATTTTTTTATAAACAAAACAATCAAACAAACTATACGTACAACAAAATTACTTTTATGAAATTATGAAACTAAATAATATTTACAAATGCACTAAGAGTAGGATTTATTTTGTCATAATTATTTTAAAACAAGTAGCGATGACAATATTTAGCCATCATTAAATATTTTTAATGTCATGATTTAATGATTTTTTGAATATTATTTAACTAATATTTGGCGTCTAATCGAAATCAATAGTCCAAGGAATATAGTAAAATAATTAATTATGACTATAGATATTATTTGGAACTAAAATTAGATTTGAGATCCTCATGGAAAATAACTTAAAAAACTAAATGCTTATTCATCTCAAAACGACATATTTCTAAATAATTGTAATAATTTAAACTAAGAAAATATTGATTCTAAAATTGATAAACAAAATAGGAGATCAAATGGAAACTGTAACTAAAAACTTAACAATACTAAAAATATAATTATTGATCCTTACATTGTTATTGTTATATAGTAACCACTGGTAAAACTAATGTATTAACCGGAGTTTTTATTGGCAAAAGCACTAAGAACAATTTCATAAAGAAATCGCAAGATTACTTTATGTCGCAGATTGATATTTACAAGTCAGAAAACCTGAGGCGTTTTGTCGAACTTCACTCAAATTTTATAATCAAAAAGCAAAATTAATTGTAGAGATTAATATTATAAAGAAACGGAATAAGTCACGAGAGAAACATATTCCGATCAAACCACCAAGCAATTTAAGTGCAGTCAGACATAACATCTCTTCCATTTCAAACAAAATATATACAAACACTGATCGACTTACACAATACTTAACAACAGTCCAGATCTGCTTTGCAGTTCACTGTTAACAATACTTATCTATGATCTTCTTTTTATCTGATGGTATTGAAGAGTGATGACGATAGGGACACTTTTATGATCGCCACGACCATCACTAAGTTGACGATGTATGTCGAATTGCATCTTAAGTTGTATGGTGGTGCGATAGGGTCGGGCGGGCACTCACCTCGGCGCGTGTCCTGGACTTCTTGGCCAGGCTGCCGGGATACCAGGATGTGGCACAACACCTCATACAACTCAGCAAGGAGCCGGTTCAACCGCGAAAAGTTCTCCTCTGTCGCCTCTCTCTCACTCGGCAAGTTGAACGCTATAGCCATCTTTGTCTCTCGCAACGTCTTTTCCTACGGAAGAAACGTGGGCATATAGCAGTTTGTTTTGTATGCATAAATGCTGTGTGCCTTTTTGGACTTAGTCTGTTGCGACTTTGTCTTTTCTGTTTCCAAAATTATCTGATGTTTGATAATTTTCTGTCACTTAGTTTTCTGATATAAAATTTTTCTACATCAGTTTTTTTCTCTAAAAACCCTTTTCAGTGAAAAAAGTCTTCCAAAATTGTTGTGTCCAAATATTTATCGCAAAATCACTCAAAAAGTTCACTTTGACACTGCAAATGGCACAACTGTGACTTGAAAGTTTTGGCGCTGCTGAGATCACAATCGAGTCTGACCGCAAAAGTCCACAAGTTCACAAAAAGTTTTTTGCCGAACTACGCGTAAATCAGTTCGTAATTCACTTGTAATTTTGCGGTGACCGGCTCACGGTCGATGACACAATCGCGCTGACACTATGCATCGCTGCTACTCGATGTAAACAAACAGTCACTTCGCAAGCCGTACGGCAAAGAGGTCGCTCCTCGGACAACTACTGCACGTGCGGCCGGCTTGAAACCGAGTCGTGTAATACGGATAATACTACGTGCACATCATTGCCTTGCCCCACGCCTGTGTGAGTGCGGTGCATAATGTAAGCACACACGCACACCGCCGCGATCCATTTGATTATAAATAGTAGAACACACGGTAGCACGTTCCCTTCGCACTCGACCACTACAATCAACGTCGACACGGCTGTCCCGTCCCTTTCTTTCCCTTTGTTGTATCCTATACTCCTCTCGTTTGAAACTGGTTACATCACGTTACAACAGCGATTGACGATCGGCGCCTTTCTCTTTCTGGCTATGCTTTGAAACTCCATCGTGGGAGAGTAAAGGATAGTGGTGGCGATTTTGAGTTTGGAAGCTAGAAAGCGCGCCAAACCGAACGAGCCAATGAGGTGGCTTTATTCATATGGGGTGAGGTGACGTAAGAATGGAGGGCTCGAGTCCACGGGGTTGATACTCGGAGAGCGTTCACTTGATCATGGACTTGCAGACACAGTCCTACTAAAATACGTTTCGTGTAATTCTCGTGTTTTAACGGCTCTTTGTTCTGCAGACGGAGGTTCGTAAAGCTGGTTTAACGCGAGTTTAGGATCGGCATTCGGTACTGTGACAGGAGTTAGCGCGTGTGGTTTATTCGAGGCAATTCAGTAATGGTATGTTTGTACGTTCGCGTGTATAAAACAGTTTATAGTCGCGGTTTTGCCATAGGCGTTTGTGCAACCGAAGGTGTTTTTGGGTTTATTGGCGTTTAGAGTGGAAAGCTTTGTATAGATTCAATGGGCACGACCAATAAAAATTGATAACGATCGGTAAAGGCGGTAAAACAAAACACTTTGTGAAGTTTCGTAATTTTTTGTGATTTATTTTGTTTGATTTGCAATGTGAGTTTTGAAGTGTTAATTAGTAAAGTCTTTGTTACGATCTTGAAATATAATTAAAATTTGTAGAAATTTTAATATGAAAACTGCATCTTGATAATCTAATAAAAACTAAATTAATATTTAAAAAACCTTCAATGCACTCTGTGATAGGAGAGAATAGGAAGAAAACATAAGGAGAATACTATTTCCTTAGATAACTAGACCAGCTTACGAACTAAATGAATGCCGAATAAACAGCGAGAATTACTTATGCATTTTTATGAATTTCAGCTTAATCTACCGAATATGAATAGAGGCTGGTAAGTATAAGTCTTCAGTAAGTATCATGGTGAAAGCAAATTTTTATTGAGTACCTTTTCAATATTATATTTTTCTTGCCTGCCTAACACCACACATTTTTTCACACTTTAAAAATCTAATTAGGTGTATGAAATTCATCTTATTTTTTTATCTTATCTTAAAAGCCTGCCTGACCCCACTGCAAGGCAATGACCTCTTTTTTTGTACAGGTGATAAAATAGATCTTCAAATGAAAATAAATTCTATACATAGTAGAGCAAAATATATAAGTTCTCTTAAACATCGGTCTATATTTTTGCACTTGAATGAGAATAATAAATTTCAATGATTGAATTAAGTACTGCACAAACTTTATAATCCAGCTATTTTTGCTCTGATTAAATGTAAAATCGATTCTACAACTTACACATTTATTAATATCATTTTCAACCAATTAAAAATCCACTTCTGAAAATAAGTCAAGGTAGATTCTCATAACTACTTAAAAATAATTAAAGACTCACCGTCTACATCTCGTCCCAAATATCCGCAAATCAACACCACTGCCTTGTCAAAGATCTAACACCTCACTAAAAAACATCTTTTGGCACTAACCACAGGATTAGTCAGAAACCTGCCGCTTCCCTGACTCATAGCAATTATTATAATATTAGTACAAGACTCAAATATTAAGTTCAAACAAAAACGTTTAATTAAACTAAGCAAAATAATTTTCCGATTTTTTTTCATTGACTGTTGTTTTCTTAAAAATATTGCATTTTTATTATTATTAACTAATATCATAATATCGACTAATAATAACAAAATGTCAGCAATTATTTAAAAGAAAACAATAGGTATTAAGTCAGATTCAATCGAAAAATTATTATGTTATTATGTCAAACAAGATTTGACTTCTGAAATTGGTTTGATGGATATTTCAATACTCTACTCTGTATTGCGTAAAAAACAAAGATATTTTGAGTACAATAATATGTCTCTTACATATTATATCACTAGTTACCGCCTGCAGTTTTGCTCGTGTGGTACCGGGATAAAGGTATGAGATAAAGAAAAGTGTTGATCTAAGTCTTAAGCTATTGTAAATTCCAAGTTTCATCCGAATCGGTCAGCTGTTGCTGACTTGAGTTGAGTTTGTGGGAGGAAGCAACTGACACAAATTTTCGCATTATAATAATGATGTGATTTATGAAATACTTTAAAATTTTATATTAATTTATGCAACTTTAGAAATTTTATGTGTTAGGTAAGGTGGTGTATTTAAATGTAAATGTAATTTTACTTATTTATTAAATCATGATTAAAATTGTACCTAATTATGTCATGAATTTTGAATATTCCAGCGCCCTTGGTATGCATGCTGCTGTTTTTATGTCTACTCTACTATTGAGAAGATAACTTATTTTTCCTGATTGTGGGACCATGCATCCCAAACATCCAAAATGTAAATATAACACTTCCACTTCCAAAAAGTTTTCTCTATTCCTCCATCGAAAAAACCCTTTTCTACGGTTGTTGGGCTAAGCCGGAAAAATGTAAAATAATAACCAATAATTGTTATATTTTTTTAGAAGGATCAATCCCAATAATATGAAATACCTAGGTTATGTACTTTAAGGTATTATTAACCTCATCACCCCAACATCAGTTAGTATTTAATTAAGTGTAGGTAAGGTAGGTTCTTATGTAGATTATCTTCTTGATATTTCTCGACCTATAATAAGTTTGAAGATAAATTACTTCAATCATCCAGTTATTCATGATGATAATAATTAACTCAATAAAAATATTGTATGGGTAGGTATAAGGAAAGTACAAGTTCAAACATGTTCTTCAAAAGTAGGACGACGGACGCCCTACTCAGTGACTAATTGGTTTGTTGTTTTGAAGTTTTTTTTTATTAATTCGTAGTTATTGAAAAATCATACCTTAATATGTTTTCACTAAATATGTAATTAATATTAATATATTAATATATTAATATTTTAATAAAATATATGAACAAGTGCAATTTTTTATGCCAAGAAACTTTCAATAGATGGCGCTAGTGGTAGTTTTAGGTATGATTTTTCGCATTCTGTTTTCAACAAATATAAGAAAATAATATATTTGGACTTAAAAGAACATTTAAAAATAGAACATTGCCCATTTTATTTAAAAATATAAACTACATCATTTATATATGATTATTTGAAAGTACCTTCCATAATCAAATCAATATTAAATACATAATTACAAAAATGTATTCAGTTTACAGGAAAATAGAAAACTCAAATTATTATCAGGTTGTTTTTTATAAAAATTGTTAAATGAAATCAATGAAACTAAAACGTACAAAAGCAACATTGGTCAAAAATTGCGATTTATAAAGTTTATGATCATGCAGATTGCAGATATCGTCATTAAAAAATAAAAAGACGTAACTAATAAAAAGCAAAAACACGTCTTCTCAAGCCGGGATAATGTAATCCACCGTGTCTGCTACCGGTTCATTTCACGGGTTCAAGTCATTCTGATTGCCCTTTATCTGGTTATGGGTTGAAGTAGTTTGAACGAGAAACATTATTTAAAATACAGTTCTGTTATTTTTATTTTAGTTATATTATTATTTGATAAATAGCTTGAGTGAGTATTTAGAAGCACTAGGACAAACCTGTAACAGGTTTTTATAGTATTTTTATATTCATTTAGTTATAAGATACCTACAGTTAAAGGTTACTGTAACTGTTTGGTTGATAAATCATAAACATAGATATGTAAAAAAAATACAAAGATAGATAAGAAAGTGCAGGTATTTCAATATTTTTTTAAACACACAATGTACACAAAAAAATAAACTTATAATGTGGTTTTACATTCACATGCAGATCATACGAGTTGACGCCTCTTTTCCATTAGCAACGCGTATAAATTTTAATGTTTTCAGATTATTTCGACGGATTTAAATTAACTATACTTACATATTGTACTTACCTATTTTATTTATTCTAGTTTATTTATTTATTTAACACTTTTTTGCAACAAAAACAAAAGAATTGTACAAAAGGAGGACTTAATGCTAATGCATATTCTAATTTTATTCTAAATGTATCCAATTTCCCCTTAATAATCATTGGCTAGTTATGACATCAGACGTGACGTATTTTATAAATTTGCAATATGCGAAAACTTATATAATTTAGGTAATATTATTATTTTTAGAGTATCCTAGTTTCAAAATGATTGTCAGTTTTCCTATGAAAATAAATTAAATAAAATCAAATTTGCCAAAAAGCTTTTAATTTATAGCACTCCAAGCTAATTAAACCTGTAATTTACGTAAATAAGGCCTCTCCACACGTCCAGCTAGCCATTAATTTTAATGTATATCTGTTTGTCAGTAATTCACTCAAGGCCACCTGATGTATATGGAAAGCTGTTTGACTGATTCAGGGGGTAATTGCTTTCACAGAAATAGGAGACAAATAATATTAACACTACATAGATACCTATATACATAAAAATATAAAGTCATGTCTTCATGTCATGTGATCCCACAGGGGTAGGGTAGGCAGAGACCACGGATCTCCACTCAGTATATCTGTTTTGCTTCTTTCCCTCTCATCACATTCTTCATACATGCTCATTGCAGTAGGGTACTTGACCTTGACCTGGCATTTTTCCAGTACGAATCCGATTTGATCTCAGAACATACGCTGAGGTTTTCCCCTTCGAAATTTCCCATTCACACTCGCCTCGTATACTTTTTCGTCAATATTTTTTCATCCATTCTTTCTATACTTATGCCCAAACCACCTCAGCAAAGTTTCTCAATCCTTGTCACTATATTTATATTGACTCCACACCGCTCTCCTATCACACTATTCCTCACTATATCTCTCAAAGACACACCACACTAAAAAAAAAAATATGGTGTTAGAAATGAAGAATTTTATGTAAATACTTCTTCATTTCTAACACCATACTTTTATGGGACATCGCACACACGGTCAACTGATCCCAAACTAGGCAGAGCCTGTACTATGGGTACCAGAGACTGTTATACATACATAGATATTTATAAAACACCCAGCCACAGAACAAACATCTATGTTCACAACCTGCGACCTGCAGGTCAGAAGGCAGAGTTACTACTAACTTAGCTATGAGGCCAGTATAATAATAACACTAGTCCGTGCGTTTTCTGCATGGGCCTAGGTTTTACAATGACGAATTTAGGGTTTTTTTCATAATACTTGAAAAACAAGCTTATGGCGCAGTGAAAACCATTCCATACACAGTAATCAGAGAATGTTAACATTTTACACGAAAGCACAAGTATACCTACATGCAAACTAAGTTGCGGGCGACTCAGCTACTATTTTATAAAAGTAAGTATTTTAGTGAATAATGATGTGCTGAAACAGGGTCAATTTGGTCCCCGAAAAAAATTAGTTTGAAGTCTCTGCGTCTCTACTATTCCTATCACTGGTTATAAGCCTCTGTTGGTGTGGTAGTGGTAGCTCGTATGAAAAGAGCTCGTGTCAAGTTTATCTCAAGCTTTATTTCATGTTCTAATTAAGTCTGAAAAATAACTCCATTATACACGTATTAGCTGTAAGCTACCTGTGTATTAACAAATAGTAATTATCATTATTGGATTTTGATAAAATCAAGCCTATTTTACTCATGAACATTTATATATAATAAAAAAAACCAGCCAAGTGCGATTCGGTCTCGCGCACGAAGGGTTCCGTACCGTTATATCGGAGCCGCGCTTAAATATTTATTTTATTCTGTTTTTAGTATTTATTGTTATAGAGTCAACAAAAATACATTATCTGTGAACGTTTCAACTGTCTAGCTATCACGGTTTATGAGATACAGCCTGGTGACAGACAGACAGACAGACGGGCAGTGTAGTCTTAGTATTAGGGTCCCGTTTTTATCGGCACCGGCTTGGGCACGGAACTCTAAAAACGATAATTTTCACGTACCGGCGACGACGGCGTTTCGACGTGAACGCGTGATGTTTTTACGTGCTGAATAAACTTTAGAGAGAACAATGTTGTTTGGAAAGGGTTGCTTTCAAGCAATATGCCATCCCCCTGTACCTTTTTTAAGATTAACACGTTGATTGCGGGCGTACACGTGCCTGTGAGCAAGTGTATTATCATCACTCAACGTATTATGTAATAAGTAAACAAGACCGGTTAAGTGCGAGTTGACTCGCCCACCACGGGTGACCTCAATGGCGTGCGATACTAATTAGTAAAGTTTCTTCGTAATTAAGGGGTCTGGGTCATTTTTTGGACTTTTTTCATCCTAGATTAAAAACTATGCATGATATCAAAAAAATTAAAACTGTTATATATTGTTCAAATCAAGTCTCCCCATTTTGGAAGATTTCTCAAATACAGTTTTAGGTGTACTTTTTCAATTAGTGCATTTTAAATCTATACCAAATTTCAAGTCGATAGCTTATGTAGTTCTTAGTTACACGGACGGACGGACGGACAAAGCGGCACCATAAGGGTTCGTTTGACCGGTTCGGTAACGTCACCCTAATGATTGAAGGTTCATCAAAAAGCCCAGCTGTTTCAAAAATACTGATAGTGTAATCAAGGGCCGCGTTGATACAAATCATGTTTAAATGGAGGCTGGGGCGAGGCTTAAAAACTATTAAAAACAGCCACGGATTAACTGAAGCGTGTAACTGAAATTGACGGTGCAAAGTAAATCTTACAGTAACGCAACTTCACAAGCAAATAATTAATCAATAACTTTCGTTAAAATTGTTATTTTCTAGATAAAACAGTACATCACACACCACATTAAATTGTTAAGAAATTAGTTTATTAGATATTGACTGATATTTTGATATTTTTAGAAATATAAATATTTTTTGCGATTATGTATATTGATGTTGTTGGAAAACGATTTCGGACTGTAAAAACGTGAGGGCTTACAAAACTGATTTCAGACACTGATACATTCTCAGCAGCGTAAGCGCTGAAAAAAAATTAAAGTAGGTTTATTCATATTAATATATAGTATAAATCAATCATGTGGTTCCCATAATACAAGCTCAGCTTAGTTCGGGGCTACATAATGCTATGTGATTAATTAACGTCCCGCTTGTTTATTTATTTATTTATTATTATTATTATTTTTGGAAAAAAAAATTAAGTACTTCAAGCTTACTGGTAAAGGTCTGATGAAGATTATACTATGTCAGAGGGGTGGCAACTGGCAATCCATGTGAGAGCTACCAATAATGCTGACATGTAATAGTTTTCCATAAAAACATGTGTAAACATTAATACTGCGGTCATCCGCTCATATTGAAAATGTTTTACGGATGAAATAAATAAAATTACTATCTAGTATATTACGAGCTGAGCCGCCCGCTACTTCATTTGCTTGAAGCTTACTGACTCAAGCTGACTGGCTTACTATAATAATCTATAGATTATGGCTAATTTTACACTTAACCCTAAAATAAATTATGTGTGGTTAAAAAAATAGGCAGGTTTGGTACCTGTGAATGCTGAAAATTTCATGCATACTAAATAAAAAAAATACAAATCAATTTATTTAAAAAAAAACAGAAACACCTGAAACAAGAATGCAGGGTTTATTGCAATAATCGTAGAGAAGTCGTTAGGATCTCTATTTTTGTTTGAAAATAAAATACAGCCGTGTAGTTTCTGAGTTTATTCATTACAAACAAACAGAAAGACATACGAAATGTATTTTTTCCTCTTTATAGGTAATCGTAGTATAGATAAAAACTAGTAGGTGGGTATCATATCGTCTCTTTGCCTTCTTTTTTTTATATTGCACTAGTTTCCACCCGTGGTTTTGCTCGCATGGTGCATATCCGGATATTAAGTGGCTTTTATGCTATTCCTAGTCTAGAACGACGTATGTGCAAAATTATAGCTCATTCCGTTCAGTAGTATTGAGTAGAGACCCGCAGTCAACGTGTAAAAAAATAGGCATCCGGGTACCAAGCCAAGCCAAGCTGTAGGCGGAAGCTAGCACACACAACTCCAAGTGAAAAATTCAAGATCCACGGAGATTTAAACCCATAAAAACTGAACAATCCAGACCGTTCCATTAGGCTATGACTCAAACCTAGGTCAACGTGTTTATAACATAAAACATTTCCGATCCCACAGTTAAATTTTAGTCCTAGAAATGTAAAATTTAGTATCAATAGGGTAAAGTTACATGGACCAAAGGTGCAGTGATAATAAAATGACGTGGCCTGTAAATTGCATTCAATAGAGGTAGAACATGTAATTACTACCCCTCCCCCTTTATTGGGAAAGAAACTTGTATAGACTTACACGTGGCTTGACTCACGTAGACCACTAAATATCAAACAGCCTGCTTATTGGACGACAAACGTCAGCGATTAGACGCTACAACAAGTAGCGGTGGACAATTTTCATACATTTTGTTCAAAGCTCTGCACACACGGTGACAATCGCGACAGCAAGATATGACAGACGCTCGCGCTAAGCGCGACGACAAAGCGTCGTGTTTGCGAGGTCTGACTGTGTCTAGTCTATTCTTAATTTTACTTCACAAGCAAGCAGTTTTAAGCTATTGCATAGCTTCTATCGAAGGCCTTGAGCGCGGGGACCGAATCCAGAAATTCCGTAACGAAAAAAAACCTCACGCACCCCACTTATACTTAATTTTATAATCTGTTGCTTGGAAATAGAGTTCATATTCCAACTTTTGTATTCTATTAGTTCTTCGTCGCAACGTCGCAGCACTAGTGTTCAACACAGTAAAGATAGCTACACATCCATGATTGGCCTCTGACACGAACTGATGTCTGACGTTTTTCACCTGAATCTAATTTCAGATTTGTTTTGAAATTTCTGTCATCACAATCTTTTCTTTGGAATTTTTATTGCTTTTAGATGTTTATGTGTTTCAATTATAAGTGAAATCGTATAAAAATAAATAAATAATTGTAATTGCATAAGTTGATACAAAATGATATGCAATAGCTTTACCGCGGCAGTCCCCGAGTGCCACACGTCTTTTTTTCCAGAAGTTATACATAGCTTAGTATTCAAGTTGTGTGTTATTTTTCTTTTATTGTTGAGTGTGAGTTTATCATCATCATCATAATAAGCCTATAGCAGTCCACTGCATGACATAGCCTTCCTCTAATACCGCCAATGCGCCCTGTACCCAGCTCGACGCATCCAGCTTCTACCCGCAGCCTTTGCAGATCGCCACTTCACCCAACATATTTTATATTACGCATAATTTTGATAGTCTTACTTGGGATCCCAATCTCGTGGGCCCTAAATAAAAACATTATAATGTACAGCAAATCTTGCAAGTATTTTGAACATCAATTTTTAAACATCAGCGACGTTGTAAATTTATTTTGTCCTTTGTAATTTTCTAGATATAACAAATAACATACATTATTTTGGTGATTGTTCGATATTATTGCTAACAGCATAATATAATTTAATTTACAAAAAAATTACTTCAAAGAAATTGATTCTTAGCGGTAATATTTTTTATACTACACCTGCTCGGAAAGTACCTTGATACTTTATCAAAGGAGAATGCCGTCTGATGTATGGCGCTCGGTACCAATGCTAAAGTGATTGCGTCAAAACGAAACCTAATTTTTTTGAAAGATATTATACTGTTATTCATGGAATACTAAGTATTTTTTAAGATAAACGTAAACAAATTGTTTTTATTTGATATTAGTTTTAGAGTTTGTTTTTGAAAAAATGCTTTCCCGAGACCTTGTGTGTTCAGTTTTGTCTAAATAATTATAAATATTACACTATAAACATTTAAATATGATAATATCTATAAGAAAAGGTTTATATACCTCACAAAGATAGGTAAAAGGGTGTTTTAACTTCTACTTCGTAGGTAGGACATTACATACATTACTACTGTGTTCTACTTTATATTATTTTCAAATAATGATAGTGACGAGAAAGTAGATAGGCATTTACATCATTATAATAGGTATTAGTACTTACTGGTGAAGGTGAAATCCAAGCTAAGATCCAAGATCTTAACACATTAGTCACAACGACGAAAAGGCCATGGATGCCTCGATTGTTTATCGTTCATTATTGTGATTATGTCTAATAAAATATCTATTTTCAGAATAAACACTGCTTCACAATGCCACAGAACACTCTAGTAATACATAAAAATAGGAGATAGTTTAGTAGTACCACAAAAAAGTTTCTGATCCAACCTCTTTGATTATACAAAGTGAAAAAACCTCCAATGTTTTCATTAAATTCTACTGTCTAAAATTAAAAGTGAGGGTGGTTGCAATGTCATGGCGCCGTGCGCCGGAAACCAAATAAACGAAAGAATTTTTTACGTGATTATAAATCGAGTCGGTCTGTAAGACTAAAAAAAATGTTAATGTTATTTATAAAATATAGCCAATTTTATGGGATACGTTTGGTTTTGACGCACTTGGTACGGGTTATCGGCATTCTCCTTTACGGTAGAAAGTACGTCATTGCATATTGAACAAATATGCGGGGAGAAAACACATCTGAGCGGGAGAGAAAAGTGTATGAAAATGTGTTTCTTACGTGGTTGTTCTTTTTTAATTTTGGGTAAGACTATGCGCTGGTAACCTAAATATCAAAAGCCAAAAAGTTTTTACAGTGAGTTTTTATCTCTAAGTTCGCAAAATGACACTGGCCACTAGCTAAAAAAAAAGCACTGGCTAGTCAAAGTCAAAGTCAAAGTCAAAGTCAAAGTCAAAGTCAAAGTCAAAGTCAAAGTCAAAGTCAAAGTCAAAGTCAAAGTCAAAGTCAAAGTCAAAGTCAAAGTCAAAGTCAAAGTCAAAGTCAAAGTCAAAGTCAAAGTCAAAGTCAAAGTCAAGTTAATTTTTTATTTTCCTCGTAGGTGTAGTATAAAGCACTATGTATCACTCGAGAGAAAGTGCGATTCCCGATCTCGGGTGTTTTAAAGCCCTCGCCTACGGCTCGGGCTTCAAACGACACCCTCGACGGTAATCGGTCACTTTCTCCTCTCGGTGAACAATGTACTATTTCAATTTTGATAAAACGTCCTCGTAAATGAAAACAGAATCTTTCAAATCAGTTCATAAATGTCGGAGCTTTTAGGTAACAAACAACGGAATTAAGAACCTCCTTCTTTTGTTTTAAGTCGGTTAAAAAGCGTCAAAAAAGCCATAAATTCAACACGGCACGTGTTGTCCAGCCCTGGATACAGATGAAACCGGAAAAATCCTGTAAAAGCTCGTTTAGTCGCATGCGACACATGCCCACTGTCCGGAGTTAATAAATTGCAATACTGATGCGCAGAGATTAGCGCAGCGAAGAGTTCATTGCACGGACCTGTTGGGAGCTGATGAAACAATCTGCAAAAGAAAATTGAGGTATAGGCATTTATAGATTATATAGGCCTTGGCATCTAAAGTAATTGATTTATACAGCTAATTAATTGACTCAGGCGTGTCTTTGCGGAAATACATGGAAATGCCCGCAGATTCACATGCAAATCAGAGAAAAAACAAGCATTTTTTTTAATTTAAATATTTTCATTGCCATTACAGTTTGACCATTATTCACAGATCATCAATTCACCAGGAATTCGTCCTACAATACGTTTAGATAAAAGTTACTAGCTGCCGCTCGCGGCTTCGCTCGCGTAAAAAGTACATTCATCCATTCATCCATACATCAATACTCACAAACTTTCGCAATGATAATAATAATAGGATTACGAGTACCATCGGTAAATAATACATAAACTTTGTGCTATAATTATGCGAGTTGGCCACCGGCTCAAACGAATAACATAGTTTTGTCACAGTGAAATCATCACTTACCACACTCACAGCTCCACATTCCATATAATCCACCACGTTTCAACTTTATGATGTAGATTGCATTCATAGCGCACCTGTGCTTCAAATCTGTATTATTTAGCATACGTGTCTTCTGTGGTCAGTGATAAACGTAATAGCCAGTGATTATTCTGTTACAGAGAGTGAATTCGGTAGCGAAAGCCTGGGAACTATGGAAAGTTGGTAAAGTTTCTTGGCCCTACGTAGAACTAGCTAACTATAAACGAAACTGAACAATATCACACGACCTCATCTATGCCCAGAGTAAGGAAAGCTTGATAAAAAATTAAAAATAAAAAAAAACCTAGGAAGGGAACCACTTTTTTTTGTACATAGATACTCCCAGACTCGAGACAGATATTTGAAAATGATATACAAACATATTGTCACCCAGTCCACTTAAAAGTAACAAACATCCATCCATTCATCAATACATCCATACATACATCCATACTCAGAAACTTTCGTATTTATAATAATGTAGGAAGTAGGATATTAGGAAGTAGGATTTAAACCAAATAAGCCTCTTGTCAATTCTTCTCTGTTTGGTCGCGTTATGAATTGATGTAATTATAAAGAAATACGATTCAAAGTGTACTTTTTTCTACTTTTTTTTTATGCCCAAGCTGGCAGACGAACAGACGGGCCACCTGATGGAAAGTAGTCACCGTCACCCATGGACACCTACATCACCAGAGGCGAAACTGATGCGTTGCCGGCCCTTGAGGAAATGAAATACCCGCCTTTTGAACGACCCCACGTCGTAGCTCTGATGAAAACCGCTGGATGGAGTTCGTTCCACAACTTGCACTGCTTTAAAATGTTTACTTTTTAAGTTAAGATTATAGATTATTTTACTTTACTATTACTTTACTGGTTGATTTTGGGCTGAGATGATGATGATAGCAAATAGCAATGCGACAAGCAATGTGTTGATCAATAGTGTTCTATTCACGATCAATAGCAATTTATTTATCTATGTATCTATTATTTGCTAATAGTTTCATTTTCCGAAGTATTTTAATGATACTTGAAGATCAAACTAGCACATGGGCCACCTGATGGTAAGTGGTAACCATCACTCATATTATAACAAAGTATTGCTTTGTAAGTCACGCATGTTTGGAATGGAAGGTCTTCTACAATGCAACGACCTGTGTCCACAACATGAGGCATGAAGGTGATAATCCTCATGAGTTAGTAATTTAACCGGTACGCAAACCCTTCAAACTGAAACACAGCAATGCTGTGCTGCTTCATGACAGAAATAGGCATAGGCATACTTCCCGCAGCCGATTGCAAAAAGATAACGAAAACTTGGAGTCAGTTAAAGTCATTATCTTACTCTCTACCTACTTATTACAGAAAAAATAGCCACAACAGCTGGGTCACTAAAAAAAATATAAACAAAACCTTTTTTTGACGGCAGGTTTGGACACGTTGTGGACTAGCGATAAGGCTTTAGGGTAGGGTTATTAGTTACCGGCTTTGTTTATGCCAAGGTCTCAATAAAGAAACTAGACAGTTTTTACATTAATTTACTATTGTGCTTAACTTACTTTATCACGGAGCGTTTTTTTTGGAGTGCCGAGTTTTTTTTAATGTTGTGAGTTTGAGTGATATTACACTGAGAAGTAATTCCTGGCTAAGCAATTCATTTTTATTGTTTTTTATTTATTTCATTGTATATAGGTATCAGCGTTTAAAACTAATTCTCACAAATGCATCTCAAAGTATTTCATCGTTTATCAATTTGTCATAAACTTTTTTATTCAAACAGGATTTGCAATTATCAAGTTAACAGTTGCCAATTCTTTGAAACTTTTTTGTAGAAAATAATATTAAATTATCTTTTACGGTTAGTACATTTTCTTCTTTTGATTAAAGAACTGAAGTTGGACAGAAGAAAAGAAGAAAGTGTTGCACATTGAATAAAAATATGATAAAAATATTATTTACTTACCAACTTGCATAAACATGCTTGTATTTTTGACAACACGAAAAGACGGCAACTGGAACACTTACCCTAAAACTCGGATAGTACAACGCAAAAACTTGACTGCCGACTTGACATAAAAACTAGAGGTTTGTGAAGTTGTAGAACCAGATAACGAACCATTAGGAACAGATAACACTTATATAAGGTCGTAAGTGTCGTTTTAGATTCAGCGAAGCTAGATACTGTCTGTTTAAAATTTATAAGAATGTATAAAAAAAATGCCCTAAACGTACCAGAATAAATGAAAAAAAAAAAACACACAGATAAAGCTAACCCTCAAAATAAGCATCCTTCAAGTATCGTTACTATTTCCTTTCTCTGGCTCTATTTCGGTTTGCTTAACACAGGTGATGACATAAAAATATTTTCAGAAGAAGGTAATTGGAAATCGCGGCTCGGCACAGTTTAAGACGCTCTCGTGGGGCAACAATCTGCAAAAGGCTACTGATAGAAGCTGGATATGTTAAGCTGAAGACACGGCGCAATGTCGTTCATTAGGGGAGGCCTATGTCCAAAAGTTGGACTGCTATAGGCTGATGATGATGATGCTTACGTTAAAAGGATTCTACGAATAAAACTGACCCAAATTAAACTACTCTTTGAAGTAAATAAAGTAAAAGCAGTGCGAAATAATAATACGATGTGAATTAATAACCAAATGTGCCATAATAATACAAACGGTACATTTTCCAACCAAATTTGAAACACCAAAACATCTAAAATCTAATTCTCAGACGTAAAATCAGATCATAAAAGCAGGGAATGTAAACAAGACCTAAACACAGTAAAGAGATAAACGGTAGAACAACTTCACGGCTGGTATATACAGATAAAAATATATCAAGCTGCTCTGAGAATTACCCACAAACTTACAAAAGAGACTCTTTTCAAGAACTAAAATTCAAGATTTCTGCTGAAAATTTCAGTGTCTTATTGACACGTTTAACCTTTGATTCTTATATTTTGCTTTTTTATATTTTAATGTGGGTTTCTATCATTGACTAGTCAAAAATCTGTTAAAACATACTACATAAACAATCTTCTTCTTCTTCTTCATAAGAGCTACTTTCAAACCCTGTTATCCTATTTACTAATTATGCTAAATGTTTTGCTATTAGTTTTGGACTTTTATTAAAAAGCTTTACGTTTTATCCAAAGGTTGTCTGGAAGAGATCATTTTAAGTGATAAGACGCCCGTTGTGCTTTCATTTCTTCTAGAATCTGTGTTTTTATGTATGTTTATGTCGGTGGGAGCACAATAGAGATTTTTCTATCTATATATCAATTTTTGTATGTCTATTCGATTATTTGTTTCTGAAGATACCCCCCATAATTCGTAACTATATGTCATTTTTTATAATGGATCAATCAAGTAAGCTTGTTTCTGTCATTTACCTGTAAATAAAAAGTGACATTTTAACGCCATTTTAGCATGCTGAGGTTTAAAGAACTGATAAGAATAGGTAACGGTCATACATTGAATATGACCCGTGACATGCACAAACTCAATGATTATGTTATACAAATCAGACAACCAACCTAAGCTATCGTATAATCCGAAAAATACATAAATATAATATATAATCCACACAATTTATGTTATCCAAATTATCCAACTCTCTAAGCAATCCTACTGAATTTTGTGTTTGATCTAGTGCTTCTGTTGTGACCTAGATCTTAGGATAAAACCTAAACTGTCTTTCAATCAGCCAGTCTGTAGATTCCTTTGTTCGTACCCAAATGAGACCGGTTGAGACTTATCTCAGGCTTACAAAGGTATAAATCAAATCTGATATGGAAGTCGAAATAAGTGATATTGTACTTACTTATCTGTGTTTATACTGCGGTGAGGTGAATAACAACAACAAAACCTAAGTATATAAGTCCACTGCTGGACTAAGGCCTCCCCTAATAAGAAGGGGGATTAGCACATAATCCCTGTGAGTTGGGAATCGCTGGGCACAAATTCTCAAAGCTACATCCCCTCACCGCTGACGCTGCTACCCGTCAGCGGCCAGGGCATGTAGCTGCGTCGGTGTTTGTCGTCGTTTGTAAGCATGTAGCACCACGCGTAGGTAAATAAATAAATAATATAATATTATATCTACCCGCTGATTTTACTCAGTCCTTGAGTTCATACACCGTAGTACGGTAGAATACATTATATCCCATCATACTGACATCATAATATTACACTTTATGTACATGTATTTCATGGAATAAATATTACGTTACTTTAATTTACTTTACATAACAAATACTCGTAAAAAATACTTTCAATTTTTCTTGTTTTTCAATTTTGGGGTCGGCACAACATGTTTTCTACTGCCACTCACAAATCTGTGCTCACTACTTTCATCGTATCCTATCCTCTTTTACACAATCGATCCAGTTCTTCTTCAGTCTCCCTCTACTTATGTGTCCAGTCACATTCATATCATGACTCTTCTAGTTATCCCTTCATCCCTCCTCATTATATGCCCATACCATGCCTCTTCTTGCCTTGTTTGCCACAGGTGCCACTTTCACTAGTCGTTCCTTCCATCCTCGTCACACCATTCGTCCATCTCCATATTCGTATATCAGTAGCATGCTCCCTTCTATCGTTTTATTCGTTTTAGTTATGGTATTCTAGGGGTTCTAGGGGTGTACGGGGTTCCAACCTCCATTTTTGGAACCCAAGCCAACCTCACCTGCACGTGGTGCACCCTGCTAACCAACGAACGGGGCTCTGGCAGCCGGCTGATTGCAGCATAGCACAATCTACATCGGCACAGCTAAATCCCCTGGCCACCGACGGGCAGCAGCGTCGGTGGTGCGAGAAGCTGTGCCCTGCGATCCCCAACCCGCATGCCCAGCGTGGGGATTATGGGCATATCCCCCTTTATTAGGGGAGGCCTGTGTCCAGCAGTGGACTGATATAGGCTGGTGTGGTGGTATTCTTAGCAGATGAAAGTTAAGAAACTCTTCGTTTTGTGGCTATTTTGATGGGTGATAGTCACTATTTGCATGGTTGCTCCTACTGATAATGACATTTAAAATACTGACATCTAGAACCGTATGCTTAAATAGTTGAAGATTTTAGAAATGTTGAAGACCTATGAGCCTAAAAACACCGACACAAGTGGTCAACTCAGCCACTTTCTCATACAAAGATGACAAATAAACTTGACCTCACACTACATAAAAATTACAACGATTTTTCATAGATATAATATCCAAACTACTATATAGACCACAAAATGGGTTCAGGCTTGACGTTACTTGACAATAGCCTGATATTTGTTCAGCTGACGGGCGCATTGTGTGAGGATTAGCAGTTTTTGTGCGTGGGAGTAGTCTGATTTACATAATTTTGTAGTTCATGGATACAACTGTGAATACTATTCGGGTAATATAATCAGCAGTTCTTAGATAGCCTTCGCCTTGTATCCATGTACGTATATAATTGTAGGTATTTACGTAGCAAAAAGTAATATGTATGTAGTATAATCTGGTAATTGACTTACATAGATAAATAACATTTGGGCTATTGAAGTTATGTGGAAATGTCAGGCATTAGTAATTTATTTATCTATTTCGAAAGCGAGACGTAAATATTTTTTTCAATTACCTACACTTTTCTCTTGAAAGCAGTGAGTTATTATTTTTCTTGTCATTGTACCACTTTGCCATTCAAGCACTCGACTACAAATTAACATTCATCCATCCAAACCAAACTTTCGTATTTATAATTAGGTCTACGCACTGCGTAGTTATTACAGAACAGATGTCAGTATCAGGTGGCTTCAGTCCATACAAATTCATACAAACTACAATGCACTTGCAAAAAGTATCGAACACGTGCATTTTGACACAAAAACCTTTTTTTTTTGAACCTGCTCGAATATGGAGCAAAAAGTTTTGGCTGTATTACATGTAGTTCTTATAAACTCTATTGTAAGGGATTAAGAGTTAGTTTAAGTTTTCGTTAAGGGTTTGGTTTTTGTCTACCTGTTATGGAAGGGTAGTATAGTAAGGTCATGGTACAAAACACGTTATTACGTTTAGGTAAGGTTTTTTTGTGCTACATCGGTACTCTGCTAGTAATTGTAGAAAAAATAAGTCATGGATATAGTATAAATAAAATATAGGTCAGCATAGACGCCATTTTTTTATATTCCCGACACAAAACCGCTTCGCTCACTTCACTCACACGGACAAAAAGTATCAGTAGTATATGCCTATGTGTAATCCAGGAAACCAAAAACGATGTATTTTCAAGTTTTATCCCAATCTGTTAAGCCGTTATGGAGTTGACTGGGAACAAACATACTGCAATGAATACACACACATACTGCATATCTCTAAATACGTATTGAAAAGCATTTTTATCAACAATCTTTTCAATTACAACCCGATATTTGCCACCAAAATGACTAAATGCAAACAAGTAAATGTAAAATTCGTCAATTTTCAATTAGGTACGTACGGTAGCCCGCAGCACAAGCACTTCGCAAAAAAATATTTTTTTTAATAAACTTCTGTTTTTATTTCTTTAATTTTATAATTTCAAATTTATTATTTCAAAATAATTTATACCTTTTTTATGAGAGAAAGAGACAAATCGATTTGAATTGCTAAAAGTTTCACCTTGATTTATAATCAAAATTTTCAGCGTAGCAGAATGATGATGATAATGATGATTTTGGTAACTGTGTTCAATAAAAGTAATCAGTACTAAATGATTTTTGCTAAAAAATAATATCATAGATTGTTTTAAACTATTTTAAAAATTAATGAATTAAATAACAATTTATAAGTAAGGTGTTTTATGTTGAAAACTAATTAGAAATGATTAAAGTATTTAAAAGACAATGTCGACAAATTTGCAGAAAGTTGGCAGATGGTGTTTGCCTATATCCTACTAAATTATAAAACTACGAAAAATTTTGTATTTTAACTTTGTTGGTGTCCACGCCGTTATGGCTGAACGGATTTAGATGAAACTTAAAATTTTAATAGCTTAAGATCTGGCTAAAAAAGGGTTTATTTTCATCCCGATACGCAAGTCAAAGCCGCGGGCAGAAGCTAATAAGAAATAGAATTATAAACTTTTGATAAAAAATAAAAAATATTGATTTTTGCTTTCGTTCTTTGCTAACCTTACGTAGATTATGGCAACGAAGACAGAAGTGCCGAAATAAATGGTCTACCATAAACTAGTACTAATGAGAACATCGCGTGTTTTGATGCCGGTGCCAAAATAACTGATGTTCCAACCTCTTATTGATTTGCCCAAAGCCAACATTTACTTTAGACAGGGCGATATCAATCAGAACTTTGATGGCCTTTTTAAGTGATTTCATGTTACTGCCATTTCATTTTGTTGTAGAGTTTTTTTTTAAACATGGAGATAGAAGAAACTTGCACTCTGTATGTTGAGTGTAGAGTCTGTGCACAATGAGAACCGACGTTAGGGTTTGGGAAATCGTTGTTTTTTTAAGGTTTAGTGGATACTCTACCAGATAAAGACAGATTAGTACTAAGTTAGCCGTAGTTTTACAAGATTTAAAACGAGGAAGTTTTAAAACGAGTGTATAAGAAAAGGGTCTTGATGAAAGATATACAAAAAAGAATAGGAAAAATGATAAGTTACTTTATACGATATGACACGTTCTTTAGAAAAATTATCGAGAGAAAGTAGACGGAAAGCGTGGAAGAAGGCCAAGAATAAGCGTATAAAGAAGTGAAATAAACAGCTATAGGAAAGGGCTAATTGAGAAAATTGCATCGCTACCCCGACAAGAGCTATGCTCTTAAATTATAATGTCAATAATCTACTAGTTTGTGCAATCTATGCACTAATAAGTAGAGCAGATTCATTAGATACACAATTCGAAATCGCCGGAAATGTAATGGTTTGTTTCTTTTTGTTCTAATGACGACATTAGATAAATGGATGGCCATATCCTGTTTAGTTAAAAGCTGCTAACAAAAAAACCATTATATCAGCGCTTATTGCGTTGTTGATAGCTTTCCCGCCTAGGGCTACTAACATGGTAACAACCTTCTGTCCTTCTTCGTATGAGCCAGTACACAACTCTGATGTCGGAGTTTTTTAGGCCGCCTGAATGCCTCCGACATAACTTAACCACTGAAAAGCCGTTTAAAATTATCAGCTATAGTTTTACAGTCATTTATTGTATCGCCATCCAAATTACGTATTTTATTTATTTTATTATTTTGACTCATTGACCTATTCTGCCGTTCTTTAATAATTATCCATGTAATTTTAACTTTATCTGTGGATTTTTGTATTCTTTTTGATATGATCAGTTTTTTTGCAGTTGTTAAATTTTTTTTAAAAGTTTTTTTTATACATCTTTAGTTTCTTTTTTCTATTTGGGCAAGGATAAATATTTTGCAGAAACTCTAAATTTTTTAAATTATTTCTCGATGTTTCTATACCCTTTGTTGTTAATGTAAGTTTTTTGTCCATTCTAATTTTTATATTTTTAATAGGAAACGCGGAATAGTAGCAAAATTTTAGGTGACTCAATAAAATGTTCATCTTCTCATCTGCATGATGAGCAGTCTCCACGGCATTTGTAATGATATCCATATCTTTACAAAATAAGTAATTAAAGTAATCCTTATTCATTTGCGAAATAATTCTTATAGGGATAGTCTTCTGGTCATATTGTTTTTTTTTACAATTGATCTTATACTGTAGTACAATTACGTTATGGTTTGAAAGTTGCACATCTAAAACTTTTACACGATATTTAATGTTGACATTCTCATTTATGATAAAATTATCGATACATGTAGCTGATCCTTTCTTAGTACGCGTAGGTTCATTTATTAAAGTTTTACAACGAAATTCATCAAGTAGTTTTACAAATGTTTCATATTGTATTTATTATCCCTCATTACTTTTAAATTAAAATCTCCAGCAATTAAAATTAAAATTGATATAATAATATGGCATTATAATATTGCCGTGTTAGTTCAATCGGAAACTTGCAAGATTTCATTACAGCCAACGGGATAAGTAAAATAAAAAACATTGGTAATAATCCGTAGCAAAGCATCCTTGTTATAGTTTACGCTGCAAAACGACACGATGCGAATAAAAACGTTGACTACGGGTCTGAGCAGGAGAAGCTCGTCTACAGCAAGTGTATATCCAGCACTCAAAGCGTTATACACTAGAGTGAAAAGTAACTGGGTGTACTTGTTACTATAACCACACTATAACCCACTAATAGCACCTGTAGTGCTTAGTTGTGTCTAAGGAACTAATAATAAGATGGCACAACTGGTTGTGCATGCAATTGGTTCACCAGGTAAACCTGCTTTTGATCCTGCTTTTAAATTTAAATGGGCAGACGACATTTTGGAAGTCGCGAGCTGTACATGGGTTACCAGCGTAGGATTGTGGTGGATGGCACAAGTTCAGATACCCAGCTGAAGGTTAAATCAGTATCTAGATAATGATGATGATGATGATGATTCATTTTTACCTTTTAGCCCCTATAAAGCCAGATTTATAGAAATAGAAAATCTCTTTAGATAGAAAATTTGTATAGGAATATACTTTTTACCACAATCACCCCGATTGAAGCGGCTTACGAAGCTCATATTAAATGAACGATAATTTTCCGGTAGCCCACATGTATTCTAATAATGATATCGCATGGGGCGTTCGATTACAGGACATCATTAATCTAATGATCCAGGCACGGATTTTCCCATGCAGGTATTTTAACTGATGGTTTTTTATCTGTGGTTTAGGAAGAAGTCGTTTTATTTAGCAGGCTGTATATTAACCCGTTAAAAATTATACACGGTATAATTATTTTGAGAATCATTATTAATTTTCTGAATGACAGGACGCAATGGAGCTCATGAAGGGAGGCCTATGTCCTGCGGTGGACTGCTATCTAGGCTGGTGATGATGATGATAACGAAAATAATTAAATAATGCTGGATTCTATCACATAGCATAATGTAGCCCCAAACCAAGCAGAGGTTGTATAATGGAAACCACATTACAACTACATAGACCAGTTTTTTTGTCATTACATGCATATTATTTTATCAAATAATAATAATAATTAATCATTTATTTATTAATTCAGACAACATGGGCCACTGGGTTAGTAAAAACTTAAATTTAGGGGTTAGTACTTAATAACAAGAAGATTTGGTTCTTTGTGCGAGTTTCCACAATAGAGGACAATCAGATTTATGGGATATTGTATTCAGGATACTGTTGCTGCTTGTGCGTAATAGAGAGGATGTTTAGAAGTTAAGCAAAGAAAACACCCAGGCTCAAAAAAATACATAGAAACATTTGTCTCGCGACGGGGATCGAACCCGCAACCTTCTGCGTCTCAGGCGGACCTTTGCCCACTGCATCACAGAGGCAGAGGAGTCATGATGATGATAATGATGAACACATTATGATTTTATGAGGCATAGCAATAATATTATTGCAACCTTTGAAGCCAGATTACCTTCAAAGACTTAAACGAATACAACTACTCGTACAATAACTAAACGCAATCATAACACCAAACCCTGTATAATTCATCAAAGATAAACGCATAAACAACGCTTAGAGAAGCACCATGTATAATTACCGGTAAGCTCCGTAACGATTCCTAGTGAGTTATTTGAGTGCTATGCTTTATGATTGTCAATAAACTGCGGTTTGTTTTTGGAAGTTGGGGGAGAAAATGTGTGTTATTTTTTCATAAAAACCCCCAATAGTATGTATCCGACATTGCCTTAAAACACTAGATTTCTCTTATGAGTCTCGGGTATCAGGAACTGCCAGTACCTAAACCATGGTACAACGACCAACAAACGGACGGAACATAATATATCACTCCTACTATTATTATAAGCGCAAAAAAGTGTTTATAACCAATATTTGAGATGTGAATGCTCAATAAGAGATGCCTATATATCCAGCAGTGGTCAGTTGTAGGCTAATGAGGATGATGAAGATAGTGAAGATAACTATGATGGTGATGATGATGTGAAAAGTGAACATACTGAAGAGGTTTATTTTCGAGAAGTTGGTCATCGTGGGACATGCAGAGGGGAAAAGATCACGCGGTAGATCTCCGAAAAGATGGAGTGATCAGCTAAAAGAGAGCAAAATTGAACTTCATCAATTGATGCAGATGGCTGCCAACAGAAGCCGCTGGAGACAAGTAGTTCAGTCAATCACGAAGACAACGCAGAGTGATCACGATCTTCAGTCATGAAGTTACCGACCGCGCAGAGAGACAACTACTGAACGGAATGAGTTGAAATATTGCACATACATGTTTGTGATGTATGTACATAGTTCAACATATAGGCTTTTTGGGTACCACGAGAACGTACACGCAGGCAAAATCTAATAGGTGAATTTAAAATTATTTGAAGAACTAGAAAAATAATACTCAATGTACTATTTATTGCCATATATTCTCGATAATATATACAAAACCAATCGAATCATTACCAACTCGACTACTTAAATCATTACCAGCTCCCTCGTAAACCATACCTTTGTTGAACTCTTAGCTCTAAAACCTTCATAGTAAATTCAAATGACTCTAAAATCAATCAGTATGAGATATAGACAGACGGACAGACATCGTTATGGCTCAATTAAACTTCAGTGCTCCCGTGAGGTTTTAAAATTTTTCTTTGTTTGGACTTTTATAAAATTAATGGCCATGAAGATAACTGATGAAAAGGTTATTCAAAAGGATTTCAAAATAAAACCTAAAGTTAAATAATGTATGAATTAGGTATCACATACTTCTTTCTTACTCATATCTACTTTCACACATTATATCCATCTTTTCTTCGAGCATCCTTCTACATTCATATCTAACCTTCTTCTGCTGGACAAAGTTCTCAGATAACCTTGACTACATAATATAAAAACAAAAATTAAAACTAGTAACTTCACTTCTTAAGTAAATATTTCCTTCTATATCATGGGTTAAAAACACAATTTACAAATAAATTGGTAAGAAATACAAAACCGATTGAAAAATTAATTTTCTGCGCGTTTCAAAATTTTATTAATAGTTAAACACTTCCTGGTTAAATTTTATAAGATTCAAATGATGATGATGACCCTCCTAGCCTAAAAGCCTCGGCTACGGTGACAGTGTATCTGTTTTTTTTTTAACATTGTCCCTCTTACTTATGAACGCTACTCAAAGTTAACCAATGCCCAAAACTAGCCCTGTTACTATATGTCATTATTCAACAGTAAGAGATCGCAATAGTCTAAGCATCGATTGTCGTTTGAAAGATGTTCATAAGTAAGGCCAAAAATCTGCACAAAATGATTTCGTATTTAAATGTGGCAATGGTATACCTACCACGTCAACAATGATGGTAACTGACGATCAAAATATTTTACTCTTTAAGCACACAACCATTAATTCAAGCCACTTTATGATGATCCAGGATATTTAAAAAACACAAAGACAAAACAAGTCATTGGACCATCCCCTAATGATATTACCTATTATTCTAATCTTGGCATCGCGTACAGACTTAACTACCGATAAAATATTTTATACCTTACAGAAACAGAAGTTGGTAGATCGATGACACTTGAGTTTTTTTAAACCATCCATCCAAAATAACCTGACCCGTGTCATTCTTTACATTACTGTCATTTTCATTGGCTTTTGCTCGGAGCTCTAACTCACGGGGGGTCAAAGCTTCTGGTGTTTCGTCCATAACCAATTAAGTTAGAGCTGTGTGTTCTTTTATAAATTCAGCTTCCTCCTTGACTTTTGTTCCAGGTTTAGTGTTAGTAGGGGTCCAAAGTTTATGGTTTAAGGGACGTTTTTATGAGACTGTTTTAAATATGGCTTCCATGGCACTTGGCTTTTACAATTTATGGCTTACGTAATTTTCCCGCCTCAAGACAATACTTTAATTATGTTTGGTGATAACTGCTGGTATTAAGTATTTTAGTATCGGCTTTGCAGGTTATTTAAATGTTGCGATGTAAAAGAAAATGGCGTCATAAAAGTTTGATTAAACTTTGAAACAAGCGTACCTAAATGGTTTGATTTGATCTCATTATTTACCTTGTGAGAGTAAGGTTGACCCGCTTGTCAGTGGACACTTCGTATGTACTAAGGCAGGTTACTGACCGTGGTGGTGACTTTCGGGCATTTGTACATTTCAGACTTATCTACTTACATTTCTTTTTGATAAACATAGTATTTTTTTTTCACTTTAGCCAGGCAGATCATGGAAATCTATCTGAATAGGAATACAATCGAACAAAAACTGACAGATTCCGTTTAAAACCTTTTCAAACGGTTGAAAATACCCCTTAATCAAGTAAGAATGATGATGGTATGCTGCAAAGTAGAGACGATGACTGGAATAGGAACAGAGCTAGCACATGTGTTAGCAATTAGTAGTTAGTAAAAGAAAATACAGTTATGGGCTAAAACGCGCGAAAGGTGGCAAATACTGAAGAAGCTATGGATAAACTGTAAGAGAATATGAGAATGAAAGGATTGGGTATAGATTTGAAGACAGCATGGCGAATGGAGATGAGTGGACTAAAAAAACATGTTGTGCCGACCCCGTCCAGCATGGGACAAGGGCAGGAAAATGATTAAGTAGACCTAGACCAGGTCTACTTAATCATTTAAGCTACTTTTATCTATGTATAGCACGAGCTTAGCCGCAGGGAAACCTAGTTTCAAATAAACGCACTAATTATGATCTACTTCTATTATCTGAATTGCAATTGCATTTAGAATTCAAATTGAAACAAAGCAAAGACAAAAGGCAATAAACCAGAACCTTGACAATGCAATTGCTAAACATGATGTAATAACAAAGCTATACCTATCTAAGTACATTAATGTACTAGTAGTAGTACTACATACCTATTGTAACCTACTTCCTGTTATTGAAGGAAGTTACCTGTGTTGGGTACACTTACATTTTGTATGTATCGTTCGGTATTAGGTACATTCATCATCATGATCAGCTATAACAGTCCACTGCTGAACATAGTTTTTCCTTAATGTGCTCCATTAAGCCTTGCATGCAGCTTCTACCGTCACCAGCTTTTCGCAAATCGACATCTAACCGATGGTCGTCTACACTACTGCACAAAAGAACTTGTTTACTTATCTGATAAAGGTTATTCAGCGGATACGGCCAGCCCACTACTTTAGCTTGCTAATTGTCTGAGCTGTGTCGACAATTTTAGTTCTATGTTGGATAGTCTTGCTATGGTTTTCAGATCTTTCAGAGAAACTTCAAGCATAGTGTTAGAATTTTGATTGTGTCGAGAATGTCAATAGAGTTTGAATGTTTGTTTATCTGTGGCAACTCCATAATAATTGTTCCCGCCGTTTTTGTATAAAGCTGTCATGCATTGTGTCAATCAGCATGTTCCGTGAAACAAGATGTCCGGTCGTGTGCGTAATAGAAATAAAAGTTAAAATTATTGCCTACAAAAGCGTTTCTACTTGAATACTATCATCCAGCGATTTCGATGATTATAGCCTAACATTTTTCTCATTAGCTATCATTATAGCTCGTTCCATAGCTCGCTGCCTTCCTATGAGACCATCGTTGATGCCCGCAGTAGACTTCTTCAGGCTAAAGAAGAATAGAATATTAATATTTATAAAGAAGACAGTTTCATAGCTGGTTAACAACCATGACCTAGGCCAACACGCCTGAATCAACAGCAAGTATGAACTTGACTCAGAAACTACAGTTCCGTTAAAAAACTTGGCTAATTACCACACCTGGTAAGTCATGCAAGTACCTTTCTTTTATTTTACACCTTATACGCTAATAAATAAGACTGATAGTTGCTAAAAAGAATGTTTTTGCAATGAAGCTGCGCACGCGACGGGTTCTGAACGAAAATGCGTGTAAGTCACGAATATTTAGTTTCAGATTTGGTGAGTCATGCTGTGGCTATGTGTGACTGATTGTTAGTTTTATGATGGTATTTAAGAAGATATAGGTATTATATGTTTAAAGATAAATTGCATTTTTAATTTGAATCAGATTGAATCATAAAGTAAAATTACATTGCAGTTTTTATGGTGTCTTTAAGAAGAAAAAAGCGTGTACGTATTGACGTAATTATTGAGTCGTATAACGTGAATAGGAAAAAAAAAACAAATTGAAAACTATATAGTTTTTGAAATATTGTTTTGCTTTTTCGTTTTTCTTTTTATTAAAAGTTCTTGAAATTGTACATACAACATTTTGCCAATGCACATCTACTTCAACATACAATCGGCAATATCTTTCATGCTTTCTCTGGTACAGTTAGCTCGGAATTTTTCCCACGATCATTGTCTTGTAGCAATTACAATGCTCTGTAAAAACATGATTCAACAATTATTAATTCGCGTGATCCTTATGGCCGTTATTATAGGATTTAAAATCCGGATACTGAAATAAATTGATTTTGGTCCGATTTCATCGTACCTCAGCCGTGGCAGAATAATTTGAGTAACATTATTTATGAATTTAAGAAAGTTACATCAAGAAACGTACATTGATCTACAGGTCGTGATGTAAGAACATACAATATTCTAAAAATGTACTCTATTGCGTTGTGAACCAAAAATAAACAGACTGTATATATGCAATTGAGAAAAAGTCTTTAATTCCGCTACACATTACAGTACCTACACAAATCTAAAAAAAATGATTAACTTGTTGATTATTGAGATGGACTAGTAATACCTAAAAATTTATAGGCATTTTTATTAAGCCCTTAGAATTAGAATGCCTCTTACAGACATTTGTGGGTTTTACCAGACTGCGCAATAAGGAGTTTCTTGTTTGCTGGGTTAATCAAAAATATTGTAAAAATTGGAAAGGAAATTTCGTGTAGTACCGAGATAGGGTAATTTTTTTTTAACTAGCCTATTTCGTCCCACGTTAGAGTAATAGTAAAGTAATAAAGCTCTTTATTAATTTAGCACAAAGGTAGCCAATGCGTCAATCCAGGTCATAACCCTTGTAACCTCAATTCAAGTTTAATTCAAATCCGTTCAGTCGTTACTGAGTCAGTCGGAGTTGAGTGATATGAGAACATACTCACACCAACACACATACACAAACTTTCACATTTATATTAATTATGTGATGATAGCTACATAACACATTGACTACTGAAAACACAACGCGCTAGTGTTTGTAATATATCATCATCATCAGCCTATAATAGCAGTCCTCTGCTGGACATACGCCTCCCTTAATGAGCCCCATTGCGCCCTGTCCTGAGCTCGTCGGATTCAACTTCTACCAGCAGCCTTTCGCAGATCTTTAATATGTAAAAATAAATTATTAGTAAACGATCTAAACAGGAAAACCTTAACAAAAATCAAACCACAACAAAGACCGGCAAACCCTAGCATATTGCTCGGAATAATTTTCAAAAGCCATCTAAACGTCAAATTGTACAAGAAATAACAATTCGCGCGAAAGAATTGCATTTTTCCTGTACTAGCGGTGTAGGAAAACATTCGCTTATGTTTGCTAGTGATGTAGTCTTTCTATACCTACTGGGTAAAGCCGACTAAGCTGACCCTCATAATTCTCATTCTGATATAAAGTGGGGGATAAAGTTCTGCTGTAACGTCCCGCATTGGGGTGTACTTGCGCATTGCCCCCTTATCTGACACCAGCCAGCCTTAAAGTAACGGAGAAGGACTCTGCGTTGTTGGAAACATTGCTCTAAAATTCCCTATGCTGCCTGTGTTCGTGAGCTTTAATCAAGCAGCTTTCGTAACCCGGATATTGTTCTGGCTTCGTTTGTAACAGCGCAATTTAAGATGACATGCTCCACTGTTTCTCTGTCACTGACCCTCAAATTCTCAGTTGTCACCTCGAAAATTGCTCGTTTGCTCGTGGCGTGGCTTACTTTGGTGGTTTTAGCAGATCATATTGGTTAAACAGCATTCTGTCTGGCCACTACTTGGATGGGTGACCGTTTACTGGCATTTAGATCTGAGCACTACCGTGCTTCGGAAGGCCCGTTAGGATGTTAGTCCTGGCTTTTTTAGTCGTTAAGCCATGTTGGAGGCTTTCGAGTGGCCTAAAATCTCCAACACCAGAGTTAGCCGGTAACTTATACAAAGAATTCAATATCCATAATCCGTACTTTTTTGCCGGAGTACGGATATTTTACTCGGCACATCACTACGTTTTACGACAACCGCATTTTGAATAGGCCCTTTTACATCCTCCCTTGTTGAATAGGCGTTTTTACAAGTGCCAAAGAATACGAGTTTAATCGTTAAAATTAATGTGACGATACAGAATGGTGTAATTTCAACGAACGGTTTGAAATTTTATCCGGGCAGAAAATAGGAAATAAATTATAGCTGTGTCACCATTTTGGTTAAATTATTTTTTTAAATTGGGTATCGTAACTTATTTGTACTTTTATTTATTTGTCAACTACTAACAAACGGGGCTCTGGCAGCCTGCTAATTGCGGCACATTGCAGCCTAGCTATTCTCTGACCACCGTCGGGCAGCAGCGTCGGCGGTGTGACAAGTGGTGACCCGTGTTCCCCAACCCGCGTGCACATCGTTGGGATTATGGGCTTATGGGCGACTCAGGTTAACGAGTGGATTGATTTAAGCTGATGTTATTGTTGTTGTAAGTATAATTTTTATAACATTTGCTTAATACTCAGCTAAATATTCATATCTTATCAAGAAGACATTTTGAATACACCAACTACAAATCAATACAAAAGTCTGAATAAAACAAAGCCTCAAAGAAAAACCTGTTAAAAATCACCCCCTACTTACAGGTTATTTATTTCCACCCCTAGCCACCCTCAAAAACCCTTAAATCGAAACCATGGCTCCAAATGACCGAATATAATGACCTAACTATTGTCCTCACCCCACTGTTTGCAAAGCCTCATTTATTTTTATAACTCGACGGGATTTTTAACAAAAAAGTCAAAATGGTCATCGATGAGAACGGTATGGTCGTGACGGATTTTAAATGACTTCAATTTTGGTGTTTTTGTCCACTTTAATCAGGTTCTATCCAATTGTAACACATTTTTAAAACGGTTTTGGAGTTTTATAAGATCCTTTCTACCTTCTTCCTTTATTCTCATTATTTTCGTCTGACTAGGCTGACCTCCATAAGTTGCCACCTCGAAAATTGGCCTCAACCTTGATATTATGGTGCTATGATTCTTCATCTTCTTCTTCTTCGTATGAAATAGTGGTCAATTCTGTTGTCGGAGTTTTAGGCCACGCGACGCCCTCCGACCAGCTTAACGACTGAATAGCCTGGACCTACCTCTTATCGTACCTTCCGAAGCACGGAAGTGGTCATTTAAATTTCACTAAACGGTCACACATGAAAGTAGTGACCGGGCGGAGTATTGCTTAACTTAGACGATCTACTAAGAACTCCGAAATATACCACACCAATTTTGCATCTTACTTAAATGGATCATACTTTTACATTATCAAGCGAGTGGTAACTTTGTACCTTCTCACTGTCCGGGAAAATAGGTAACAATTTGAAAAAAAAAATTGTCTCGGACTACCTAACCCGCTATAACAAAACGTGTCACTGAAAGTGATTCCCTTACATCTATAAAGCAATAAAATGATCACTTAATATTTAATATTAGGGCAGTCACAGAGTGCTGGCCTAGAAACGCTCGACGGACAAGAGCCTGACCACGTCCGATGACCGAACGACATGGTGGACGTAACTGGGAAGGATGAGGCTTGCAAGGGACCGTAATGAGTGGCATGATGAAGAAGAGGCCTACCCATCAATGGGTGTTAACGGGCTTAATGATGATGATAATTATAGTAAATATTGTAGGTTTTAAACATGCATTATAGAGTCCATAAAACACCCATTTATTATATTATTTCAGAATGAGAAAAAAAGAAGTTTGAAATTGTATACAATAGAGCAAAACTACTAAGAAGGTTTCTATATAACTTTTTACCTGACAAAATTACGTCACTTCAACAAAATTCACCCGAGACAAAAGTGCACTTGTCCGAAAACAAAGTCGAAAATACGCTAGCCAAAGTCTACGCCACCACAGTAGTAACAAAATCAGAGTCATGAAGCCATTAACTAGACAATAACTATTAACGGAAAATTAAAATATTTTGAGAAGTAAGTTTACAGATTGTTGCATGTACCTTGATAATATTATTATATTATTTTTCCATAGTCAATTACTGTAGACAACTGCCGCTATACATAAATTAACCGTTTTAATTTTTTGTAAAATACCTTTTTGTTATCTTCAGTGATCGGAATTAACAGCGGAATGTAGGGTTATCAACCTTGAACGGAAGCATAAGTATGGATAAAAGCTTGGGAATTGCAGTTGTACATATAAATAGATAAATAGTTCGGCTCGGTTCGTTTGTTAGTAACACTTCAAGAAAAGAGATAATAGGATCCGTCTCTCATCTCTTGGGAAAGCTTGCCCCATCGTCCAACCGCATCATTGCCCATGCAAGCCTTGAGAGCTGATCTATAAAACATAAAATAATAATAATTACGCTGTGAATATCAAGTAGCCCGTAAAAAAAAATCATTAGTGAAGTAATCATTACAAGTAAAAAAACTAAGGTTTAATTTTAACGGTCTGATAATGCAGCAAACAAATAAATAATACTAGACATATTCACGCTACATCATTATTAACTTACCCATTGAATAATTTCAAAAATATTATAAAACAAACGCGCAATTGTAGGCCAAAGAAAAGATGAATTGTGTGAAAGAGACATTATGAAGAAATTAATGAGTGTTGAGATGATTAGCAACCGAACACGTTCTATAAACATATTATTTATCAGATAAGTAACTGAATAAGGAGAAATAGGGCTTTAAAATTTGTGGTCAATATTAACGCATAATACGTAAGGCGTATACATATTATGATAGTGTCTTAAACAACCCAGAATTTGCACTTTTGGTTAGAATCATTGAACTTAAAACCTCTAGGGCTTTGTCCGAAGTCTTCGGATGGTAGGTTTAATACCTGTTTCTGCTATTTATAACTATTGTGTCGTATGTTAATGAGCTGTTTGGGATTTAAGGCCAGAATAATCTCTTTCATACACCTACTTCCATCCAATTTATTAAAAAAGTTAATAAACTACTAAATAGTTACATAATTACATACATACATATCGTGCCTTTTTCCCAGGGGGTAGAAGACCACGGATCTCTACCTACTTCTCTACTTACTACATCCTGACAGCAGTTCGTTTAGAGGAATTATGTTTTCAGCACTCAAAGCGTTAATAATTGTAATAGGTGAGATGGATAGAGCGTGGGTACAAATAGATCAAGATTGAAATGACTGAAGATATCGTGAGGAGGCCTTTTTCATATGGGATTCATAACAGGCTCATCGTAATCATTTAGCAGTAGTTAGAGTTCTTTGTGAAGGGCTCATCTGGGGAAGTACTACCACCGCTATTCTGCTGTGTTTCGGTCTGAAGGGCGTGGGTGCCGGTAAAATTACAGGTACATGAGATTTAACATCTTCATGCTTCAAGTTGATGGACGCACGGTGTTGCATAGTAGGGAACGTTCCAAGCATCATTGACTTTCAAAGCAGTACTTTGTTATAGGTAATGGTCACCAACAAGTGGGCCATGTGCCAGTTCCATCAATAAATAATAAAATAAATAAATAAATAAACCAGACAACCTTTGGATGGATGTGAGTATAGATGTATGGATGGATAGATGGATGGGTGAATGTTTGTTACTCTTTCACGCAAACTACAGAACGGATTTGAATATACACAGTATGTGACCTGGATTAATACATAGGCTACTTTTTATCCCGGCACCACGCGAGCGAAGCCGGGCGGAAGCTAGTAAAAAATAAAATCGTATCCTTTAATATTTTAATTTATGATACACAATTAGGATTTGGTTAAATTTAGACCAACTGATTATAGTTTTCTGTGACATTACAAGCCGGTCCAATTACGGCTGTCGGATGTTTGCACAGATCTCCTGCGGAAGACTTGGATGACCACTTCAATCTTGCATAACTAATTTTGCGCAAACTAAATTGGAGGGTTGAAAATTTAATTTGACAGGAAGCCTCCTAGCGTTTTAATTTTACATTGTCATTGTCAGCTAATTAACGCTTTGAGTGCTGAAAAACACAACTGCGCTGCACTCACTGGACCAGCTCCTCGGGCATGGCGCTTAACATCATGTCCGAGGCCCGCAGTCAACGTGTGAAACGAGTTGCGAGTTCGAAATAAATAGCCTATGCTCTTGGAGAGAACACGCGAGAACACCTGAGATGCGGTGAATGGAAGGTTTCTCGCCTTCTGGTTTCTAGCATTTGCCATTTAGTACTGATGTTCTTTAGTTTTTGGTAGTATACCTAAGAGGCGTAGGTGCCGATTGTATAATTAAGAAATCCTTACAACAACACCAGCCTATCCAGTCCACTGCTGGATATAGGCCTCCCCTAATGAGAGCCACTGCACCCTGTCCTGAGCTCGACGCATCCAGCTTCTACCAGCAGCCTTTCGCAGATCGTTATACATTAAAGATTATTTCAATGCTTTAGTTTTGAAACCATGAAAGTGACATATTGTTTGCATATGCAAAAGGGTACTGAGTGTTTTTGCTATTGATTAAGTTGTGGACTGATGTAGGGTCAGAACGACAAGCTTAAATAATACAGCCTCGTTTGCAAAAGAGGCGAATCGCCGACTGATATTTTTCGGACTACTTCTATTTTATTATAATTTATTCTCAAGGAAAATTAATTATTTCTCCTATTTCTTCTCCTAATTAAAAACCTTTGTACAATTATTTGTAGCTCTATAAATTTATCTCCACACTACACAAAGGTAATCTGGAAGAAAATGCTACTTAGCATTAGGTTCTACTATTATAAAAGTTTTTAGCGTTTTTTGCTATCTCTACCAAACACTGCCGCAGCCCATTATTTAGTTAGCCGTGTTTATATAAATCGCCAATCTATTGGACAAGCTTTGCATTGTCAATTAGCAAGGAGGACTGAAACTACACTACGGAACCCTTTAGGTGTTTCCTAAAGCAATAGCATATGTTATGATTAGTTAAAGAAAAATATATTTTTTAATTTACACAAAAACTTAGTAAAGTTACATAGCACCTTACTTATTGTGCTATTTCTTAAAGCTACATAAGCAAAGTAACCATAAAAGGGCAAATATAGCGCAGGCACTATGCAGTTTAGATTACTTACTTCCCGTGCTGGTTGAAATTTGTGTTACGGCAAGGAAAATATGCTCTTCACCCCATTTATAACCTAAAGTGTAACAATAATTATGATTGGGAATATAAGTATGTAGATAGGTACTGAATACCTAAATATAAATTAATGAGAAATAATGTTTAGCGTACATAGGTATTATAATCCATCAATTTGATGTTTTATTTTTTATTAATGGTTTCTGTGCGTAAGGTTAGTCAGACAATAAGAAGAGAATGTCTGGGGAGACCAAACCACAAGGGTAGGCAGGATGAAGGTTAACGTTGGCCTTGCACAGGATTGAAAAAAAATCTTCCACTGTTCATTAATAATTAATGGAAACTGTTGACCTGAAATTCCAACCAATATATTTTGCACGAAGCCAGACCAGACCAGACCTGAAGACCCGACCAGACAGGTCGGTAACATGGTTTTAGTATATCTGTTGACCGGCAACTCCAATCAATACGTTTTTGTTATCAAAGTGTTTGGTTTGGTAGAATAATCCCGTGATCTCAAACCAAGTACCTACTATTTATAAGATTTATATACTCGGTTACCGCAGGTATTACAACATTTCAAAAAATTCTTGCGGAGCTATATATTGTACAGCTGGTCAACAGAATCTGTAGACCGGATATTCCAAAATATATCCCTTTTAGGGCCATATTTTTTGTGATCATAGTGCTTTGTTTGGTACCGTAATCCCGTGAACTCAAAACCGAGTACCACTTAGGTACTCGGTTAGCGCCACGTATACGCAGACCTTACAAAATTTTAAAAATTCTTTCAGAGTTTGTTATACAGCAGGTCAACAGAATTTGTTGACCTAAAATCCAATTCAATACCCTTTGCTACAAAGCAGTGTGACCGACCTCTCTGTTTTATAAAGTTAACCGGAAATTCCAATCAATACCCCTTTTGGGACCATGTTTTTGTGATCAAAAAGTGATTTGTTTGGTACCAAAACCCCGTGATCTCAAACCGAGTACTTGCTGAGTAGTTGCTGTAGAAACTGACAGCTGAAATAATAAAAATATTATATGGGACAACTCACTTACGGTCGATTTCCCAGCTAGGTAGAGCCACCAGAGACTGATACACATAAACACACAGATTCTTCTATAACAACCAGTCAAACATCTGTGTTCACCACATAATTAATGTTTGTCTTATACGGGAATCGAACCTGCGACCTGTAGCTCAAAGAGTACAGCGACTAACTGAGCTTCATAGCTCAGCCTACACCATCATTATAACTGAGCTGTATAACTCAGTTAGTAGGATGGTCTAGGCTGTGCGTTGTTAGTCAGTCAATGAGTCAGTCAGTTAGTTTCATTACAGTTTTATATATTTAGCCAAAGTAAACACAATCGACCATCAACATACATCAACTTAATGCATAAACGTACATAAAAGTGACTTGTGAACAATATTTTCTATCGTACCCTATAAATTGTGTGTAAATCCATCTTATGGTCCAAGTTATGAGATCTTAAAGAATATCCCTGAAGTGTTATAGTAATGAAATACTAATTATTCTAGGACTTGGAGGCGTAGTGGCTTAGTGGAATATCTCCCGGCTTCTAATCCGTAAGTCGCGTGTTCGAGAACCGGCCGTGGATCATTAGATTTTCCATCATCACGTGCTTGAAACGGTGAAGGAAAAGATGATTAGAGCCGGCATGTTATAGAACTAAAATTCGCAAGGCATTTTTTTACATGAAGATGGAGATAGCATATGACCCACCTGATGCTAAGTGGTAACCATTACTTACAACAAATGATTGATTCATAGGTCACGCATATTTGGAACGTTACCTACTAAAGTTCCAATAATAGCGACGATGGGATTGCAATCTGTCCCTTGGAACGCTATCATGTATCGAATTTAATGTTTGGACTTGCCTCTGACTACCCTATGGTATTCCAGAGGAATTTTCTCCCGCGAACAATCAAGCTGTGGAATGGTCTCCCTGCCGAGGTTTTCCCCAGAGACTACGATATGCAGCGACTCGAAAAGGGCGTTTTAAAACTTTTAAAAGAGTCAGCAACACGCATGAAGTACCTCTTGATGTTACAGGCGTCCATAGGCTACGGGTACCGCTTACCATCAGGAGGACCGTATGCCTGTTTGCTAACTTAGTAGCATAAAAAAAAGCTGTATAAAGGTCGCGTCACTTAAAAAGAACGCTGGCGGTAAGCTACGCAGTAGGCGATATAGCGGTATTTACCCGTGAGCAAACACCCCCCCTCAACTTCTTCCAGCGTTCTTTTTACATGACCCGTACTCTACTTTGTTTTTGTGTCCAACTTGCACCAAACATCGTTAACTTGAGACCATCTGACGCGATGTAAATGAGACTAAAGTTTATTGTTTGTAGGTTTAATTGGAGCTCAAACAGCACTGAACTTATGAAAACAGTGACACCTGTGCATGCGGTGGACTTGGTTTGGTCCATTGTTTGTATTATATGTATTATTGTGTGTATTATGACGTAAGGCTAGGTTTGGTCCAATGTGGAGATTGTGACGTAAGGTTAGGTTTGGTTCACTACACCACACACCACACCAGCCTATACTGCTGGACATAGGCCTCCCCTAACAAAGGGAGTTATGCCTATAGTCCCCACGCTGGGCATGCGGGTTGGGGATCACAAGGGCACAACTTCTCACACCGCTGACGCTGCTGCCCGTTGGCAGCCAGGGGATTTAGCTGTGCCTGTGTTAGGCTGCGCTATGCCGCAATCAGCCTACCGCCAGGGGCCGGTTTGTTAGTTATGAGGGTTTACCACGTGCAGGTGAGGTTTGGTTCAATGTGGAGATTGTGATGTAATAAAAGAAGCTGTATTCTTTTAATTGGAATTAAGCTTATAAACTATAAAATATTGTCCGATACTATAATTCTCATTTAGACTTATACATTTTACCAATTATATTTAAAGAAAAAAATTCTAAAAAACTGTTTTTAACACGTCAAGACAACTTACTTGTGACAACATACTTGTGAGTTTTAAAGTACTTTGCTTTCTTCGTTTAAGGTTAATAATAAACTAAATTTGGTTGTCTTATCTACCATTAGACGTAAGAACTTACAAACTCCTAAACAACCGATTTTTGAAACGTTTTAAATTAACTTAAAACTTCTAATAGTCGATCAATCAAAATAATTGGAGGTTCGAGGTTAAACTTTTCACCTTCCCACATATTATCACACCCTAGGGACGACATTATTTTAACTTAAAATTTTCAGAAGTTTTCTATAATTGACAGGTTCCTAATAACTTAAAGGCATTCAGGAGCATCAAAAGTTCGACACCAGAATTGGAGACTACCTCAGTTGGCCACTAGCTTAAAAAAAAAAAAGCCAAACGACGACACCAGAATCGGTCACTAGATCATAGTGATTCAACCTCATAACCTCGTAAGATTTCAGTAGGACAGTTTCAGTGGCAAACTGAAATACCTATTCATTTTGCCACTGAAACCATTATCACTGGACCTATTTTACAAACTTTGAGATAAAAATTCAAAAATTTTCACGAAAGAAGTCCCATGGAAATCAGCGGAACTAAAGCCGAATATCCGGTATACGTAAAAACACCGAACATGTATGAATAAATTCTAGACAGAACAGATTATTTGCATCATATTTAAATAGGTGATTTTGCTTTTCTTTTGATTTAATTTCCATTCAATTTTAATTTCACACAACAGTAGTGCCGCACCTCCGGGACTTCTATTGTGAAAAAGACTCTACACAGGATTATTTGCATGGAATTACTACTAGTACTATCAAGGAAATGCATCTTAAACAATAATATGTGCCTGAGATATTCTGCCTAAGGACTCTACATAGGATTATTTGCATGGAATTACTGCTAGTACTATCAAGGAAATGCATTTTCAATAATAATCTGTGCCTGAGGTATTCTGCTAAAAAGGTGTCGTATCTCGTTTAATTTTTATTGTCACATAAACCATTCAGAGGACTCAATTCCTAAATCAGTTGCACATCGAAATGATACGCACCGGTCCTGTTTTACAGAATTAGCAAGCTCAAGTGGCAGTGAGCTGGTCATGTATGCCGAAGAACCGATAACTGTTGGGGTAGACGAGTTCTAGAGTGGAGACCGCCGCGTCTTGGCAAACGTAGTGTAGAGCGCTCCCCGGGCAGGTGGAGCGATGACTTGCGGGAGGTGGCTGGCAGAAGGTGGATGCGGAGAGCCGAAAATCGGGCTCAGTGGCGCTTATTGGGAGAGGCCTATGTCCATCAGTCGACTAATACAGGCTGAAGAAGAAGAAGAAGAAGGTCCTTTTTTTAAAAGTTTTAACAGTTTATCAATTGACTCTCTTTGAATTTAGACAGATGAAATGTCAAAGTTTAAATGTCCAGTTCCGACCATTTCGGTGTGCAACTCAGTTAGTGAATGAGGCATCTAAACATTTTTATTGAGAAAAATTACAAACAAAAATCTGTGGCTGCTAATATGCGATGCTGATAATGCATTTTATTTTGCTCGAAGGATGTGCTACAGTTTTTGGTTCAAAGCACGCACTGCTAATAAAAACTCCTTGGTATAATTTGTGTTGTATGTACCAAGGAGTTTTTAATATGGAAGTGCGCAAAAATCTGTGCCTAAAGTCATCGAGATATTTATACACTAGAGTGAAAAACGCGGAAAAAAGTGTCTTCTCCAAAACTCTGCGCACGCTGTCAATTGCGTGGACTTTCAACACTTCAAGTGACGTATAAATGAGTGAAATCAGGCATTTTGAAGTTCACGGATGCGTCGAGCTGAGGACAGGGCGCTGTGGCGCTGAATAGGAGATTATGTCTACGTCCAGTATTTGAAGCATATTATGAAGAAAATTAATGGTCAGATTTTTGTTTAAATTGTGCATTCCCCTTTGCGTTAGTATAATATAATTCCATGGTAAGTACAATAATTCGATGCTTGCTTATTTTTAATAATAAAAAGAGGTACAGTACAACCAAGTAGATACGACACCGGCGCTTACTGTTACAACCTAACACATAGTGTCTATAGCGACATCCACAACTGTGGCAGTAGTAGGCAGCTACAGTACGTATAGTATACATGTATAACATAATTACTGTTTGTTGGTATAGTGTACGTTGCACGTACGCCATCGGCTATACTACTTGTTGTGAGATGATCTGTTAGGGCTTGTACACAAAGATTCTAATAGGTAGATACTTACATACTTACGTAAAAAAATCTACATTATTTTCTTAGCATTAGACATCTTTAGAAAGGTCTGGCATGATGCAAAGTTCCCGGTCTCGCAGTAGGCAAAGTTCCGTCTAAGGGCTCCATTCCCGCCGCGAGACAAATATTTGCATGATTTTTTTAGTTGACAAATTTTGTCTGATGTTGGTGTTTTTTTATTTATAATGAACTTTATGTATTTTTAAACAAATAATGCTGGACAGTATCACACAGCATCATATAGCCCTAAACTAAGCAAACCTTACATTATAGGGACCCCATGACTGATATACTACTTATATCCTAGGTATTTCTTTTGTAAATACATACATCTACATTACTGTACATATAAAAAACACCCAGACTTAAGACAAATATTTGTAGATCATATAAAAAATTATCTCGCGGCGGGAATCGAACCAGCAACCTTCTACGTCTCAGGCGGGCCTTCGCCCACTGCGCCACAGAGGCCGTCGAATGGTTCAAGTAGTATATCAATATCAGTCATTGTGGTTCCCATGACACAAGCTCTGCTTTGTTTGAGACTACATGATATTGTCTCCAGCATCATAGTTTATTTATAGTTTTCTGAGGAGTTCTAGATATTCTAGAGACAAAATCCTTAGAAACAAAATCTACATAATATTCTAGAGTCACAGTTCCTTCTAGCCTTGTCAATTTAGCTGATTAGTAACTGTAGTTGTTCCGACTAAACATGATTCAGCTAGTTCTGAAAGCCGTGTGTCATAGTGTAGCATGAATATTTAACTCTGTCTAGGGAAACTGCTGGTTATCGATCATACTAATAATTAATGAGTACATTTCAAGGTATGTTTGAATAGCAATCGTTGAAAAACTTCAAAATACGTTGAAAACTGTTTTCTTAGAAGCTTTTGAGTAAGGAGCTTAGTTGTTTTTCGATATCTATTGCACCGATATTAAATTGATATTAAATTAACGACCTCTGTGGCGCAGTGGGCGAAAGCCCGCCTGAGACGCAAATGGTTGCGGGTTCGATTCCCGCTGCTGAACAAATTTTTGCATGTTCTGCAGATATTTGTCTCGGGTCTGGGTGTTTTCCATATATGTTAGTTTATTTGCCAAAAAAATGTATATTGAGTAGTTTATCAATCATGTGGTTCCCATAACACAAGCTCTGCATAGTTTGGGGCTACATGCTGTGTGGTACGTACAGCATTATTTATTTATTTATTTATTAAATATGTAATTTTCAAGCGACATATAAGGTCTCTATTAGTTCAAATGTAGCATTTTGATGTTTATGTATGTCAAGCGTCGTGCTTTGACAGTTTTCACTTGGAGACTGTGACTCCATAGAGTTCTATCTCGATGATGTATGTACAAAAATAGTAAGTATGATACCTACGTTAAGTAAGTACCTTGTATGTAATTTGGTTTCCCTAACACAAGCTCTGCTTACTTTGGGGCTAGATGATATTAAAGGCTTCAAAAAGAGAGATAGGCATCTTCTGGGAAAGCTCGTCCCATCGTCGACCTCATCCTTGCCCACGCAAGCCTCGAGGTCAAGAGCTGGCCCATATAATCTATCAACTAAATAAGTAAAAATTTGAGATATCTTACAAAATAATTCAACCATAAGCGGGGATGACCTTACAAACCTTTATTATATCCAATCATAACAAAAGCCTTATGTCGCGCCTTTACCGTCGCAAGCGCAGCTGCCCGATGCGCACTCGCTACCGGTTCTGTGGGCTAACGACCCTCCCCCCCTTCCCCTCATCGATCCTCGCAGGGCGAAACGGAAAATTTTATAGCCCTTTTTATCAGATGTCGTTTTTCTATAGGCTATAGTGATTTAAGTTTTTTATTTGACTAGGTAGACTTTTGGAAGTAATAAATGTTTTTTTGTTCGAAAAGTATCTTTCTTCTACTTTTGGAGTGTCCTGCCTGGTACTCAGGAATAGAAGAGATTGTTGAAAATTTGATATATGTTGTAGTATTATATGTAAGTATTATGTAACAATATTCTATTTCCCTGGATATATTTAAGAAGTTCTAGCATTAAAAAACATTTGGAAATAAGATTTTGTAGCCTCTATGTAAAGCGGTTGATAATGTTTATTTCATGAAAAGCTTATAATTTTTATTCAAGTCATTTTAATCTCGAGAAAGGTTAACTTAAACTCAAAATGTATTTATTTATTACGAACCTTGATTGGTAACACTTCCGTACATTTTGATTTGTATTATTTTTTAGTGTACCCATGTAAAGCTAATCCTCAATTTTTATTCGGACTCGAATTTATGTAACCTAATTATTACTTATCAGTGCATACATTTAGTAAATAATTCACCGCTGATTCAGTATTTGAGAATCAAAATCAATCGCAGAATGCGCCTGACCATCGGACTTCACCTATCCATTCCGTGTTATGACATAAACTATCAGTTGGATTATATTGTAAGGTAATTATTTTACTATTGCAAAAACAGAAAACATTAAAAAATACTAATTTATTCACGCAAGTATGAATAAAACAAGGAATACCAAGAAACCTACATTTTGCATAGCAGTTGTATGGAAACTTTTAGATTTTCTATAGAAGCCTGAATAATGTATGGTCTGTCAAGAGTGCACATTGCGAATGTACAAGCTCGGTTCTAAATTTAAATATCGACGTGCGAGAGAGACAGACAATGTGCTCAAGCGCATCAAAGATCTTAACCATACTGGATGTGTCACAATAAAACAAAAATAAACTAGTCGGTATATATAAAAAAAATCGGTTTAAAGAATTCATGTGCACATTATTAGCACGAGCATAAAACGGTAAAGGTGGAAACTGGCAAACTCGAACTAAAAATTCATAAGCTGTGTGTTATGGTAGCTTAGTGTTCCAATAAAAGCGGCGTTGGTCTTACGGTTGTAATTATGCATAAAATGGGCATGTCCCGATTGAAATGTATGAATTTACCTCTGATTACTCACTGTATTATATCCTTAATTTATTTGAGCACTGAGCAATATCTGAATATATCTTTAATTGGGGAAAAACAGGGTGATTTTTGTTTTTTAGAAGACATTCTTTGAGGAAGCAACTAACTGTGGCCTGGTGGTTCTGGTCGCAGGTGAAGTTGAAAGAAATAGGAATAGGGTGCCCTCTGTCCCTCTTAGTATGATCAACTTTTGTACATAGCCTTTTTGTAATTTTTTTCTGTGTGCAATAAATAAAACAAAAATATAAATTCAAATCTATATAAATTCAAACATTTTATTTAGTATACAGGTTACGAAATAGGAGGTTAAGATAAAAACTTGCATGAGGTTAAATAGTAGAAACCAATAACAATTATAGTACATTACAGCAGCGGCCAGTAACACACGTTTACACGTTCGTCGATCAATGCCTAGTTGTGGCCAAGGCTTGTATAGTACTTTTCTCAAATAATGCGCTGAAATTAAAACAAAGTATAGTTCCTAGGCAGAACTTGTACATTTTTCAATATACAGAATTATATTTGCAAGTCAGTTAGAAATTGCAATAAATTTTTTGATTAGTTACCTCCTTGGTTGCCATATTTCGGAAAGATCGTTCCATTTTTAAATAGCACGACAGTTATGAGTTGACGTATTAATTTATGTGGCCGCTAAGCACGACAGATATGAATTTTTATACAACTTTTGCCGGCCGCTGCTCGCGTGTATTGGGCCGGTACAGCAATTTCGATTTATTTCGAAAAAGGTTGTCAAAATAATACTCTAATTTCCAAGCATCTTTGAGAAAAAATCATTATCATCATTTAGCCCTTTAACAGCCAATGTTGGGTCTCTTCTATAATACGCCACTCCTTTCTGTACCTTGCAAGCCTCATCCACAGATGCCCTGCTACGTCCATGATGTCGTTTGACCATGGGGCGGGTGCTTCCACCACTTCGCCACTTCGCCGTCGAGCATGTTTAGGCCGCCACTCTGTGACTGTCCTTGTCCATCTTTCAACTTCCCTTATAACCAGTGCCCTGTCCATTTCGACTTCAGCTTAGAAATCCGCATACCCATATCTACAACTTTCGTGTAATGTAAAATTTTGACAGGTATGCGGTATAACAGTGAATTTCCGAGAATAGCGTACTCCATTGTTCGTTGTGCTACTATTGAAATACAACAATTCAAATGCTTAGGTTAAATTGTAAAATTCGGTAATAAAAAATAATAATGATGATGATGAGTGAACCATTCCAGTCCTTATAAACTCTAAAACAAGCTCGTCGAGCACTCCCCACTACGTGCGTAAATGTGACCCCACGGATGAACTCGACTCGTTTTGTTTTTCTCTCGCTTGATCCCGTTCGAGATCATTATTGTATGGTTTATTTAGAAAAGGTGGCGTACATATGTGATATTCCTTTAATTATACTGGCTTTTTAACCTATAATGTCAAAAATCTAGACATCACCTTTTGCGATTATACACCAAAGTTTGTAAGCATTTTAAGATTATTAAATTTAATCTCGCCTACCACCAAACAATATCTGCAAGCCCACTTGTTGTTACATTTATCAAGCAATAAATAATTATGCATGAATAAACAAATACACTTTAAGTATTTGGTTACTTAGGGCTTGTTTATTTCGGTGTTCGACAGATCAGTAACTACACATGAAAGCAATAAAGAACTTTAACTTTAGTTATGCAACTCTGCCCGATTGGTAATTGGATAGGTAACCGTTTAGTGGCATTTCGATCTGAGAACTTCCATGCTTCGAAAAATACGGTAATATTACCGGGTTTTGCTATTCCCCCAGCATGACTTGACTGAGCCAGAAACAACATCTACGTACCTTCAAAAATGCCATTAAATTCTCCATCATAGACCACATCTTTACATGTTTCAGGTGTGGTCAAACGCTTGACTATTTAATGTATAAAAATGTTCACCCATCCAAGTAGTGATCGGAGTTACTTAACCAAGATAATCTGCTTAGAAGTGGCTTAGAATAATGAGGTAAGTTGTGCCACGGACGTTGAAAATCAGTGTTAAACCTCTTTTCCCTAAACACCAAACCTACTTCTGAAATAACTCCTTTGAGGTTCGATTTGACAAATATGTTAAACTTCATAAATTCAATATGGTTTGAAAGCTCAAAATTACAGTTTCCCGTATTCGTTATTTTCAGTTTTTTTGGCCATCAAAATTATGCAAACAAATTAATTGTGTCCAAAATATCTTCTAAATTATTATGTATATTAATTGCACAAGTTTATCAAGAATTGTTTTGTTAGCAGAGAGGTAAAATCTAAGGTGAGCTTTACCCGACTACTGAAAAGCCAAAAGGAGGGTTATTCAACGAACTCTATAGCGCAGTTGGCAAAGGCCCACCTGATACGCAGAAGGTTGCGGTTTCGATTGCGGCCGATTTATAAGTTTGTAAATATTTTTCGCGGCCCTGGTTGTTTTCTTTGTATAATTAGTATAGATGTACAAAACAAATTGTAAAGTAGAAGATCAGTCATGTGGTTCCCTTAATTCAAACTCTGCTCAGTTTGGGGCTAGGTCAGCTAGATGATGCAATAGTTCCCATTTCAACTATACACTTTATATTGAACGGCCGCGTTGGCGCGATGGCTGAATAGCCGGCTGATTTGCTGCAGATTACAGGTTCAATTCCTATGCGGAAATGCTTGCATGGTCTGCAGACATTGTTCTGAATCTCGATCAGATGATCAGACACACAATACCTAATAAAACAACAACAGCAGCAGCTTATTCAAAAAGGTGATATGCTCATAATCCCACGCTAGACATGCAGGTCGAGGATCGACGGCCACAGCTCCTTGCACTATCAATGCTGCTGCTCTTCAGTGGATGGGTCTTCTGAATAGGCTGCTATCGTTGTTGTTCTAGCTATATCCCCTGGCCAGCCAGGGGATAGCTGTGCCAGTGTTAGGCTGTGTTAGTATTCTCCAATCAGCCGGCTGTCAAAGCCCCGTTTGTAAAACGGTAGGATGCACCATGGGCAGGTGAGGTTGGCTTGAGTTAATAAGGTCCACCTTAAGGTTGGAAACCTTGATATTCCGAAAACTCGAAAGCTAATATGGAGTCGAGACTGTGTGTATGCCTGTAGGGTGTTTGTCAAATATCCAAGACAATTCTGCAGATTGTGTAAAAATTGACCAGTAACTGGAATCGAAACCACATCATTGCGACTAGCTAGCTACTTTACCGTTGTGCCAATGCAGGCTTGAGTTGTATCCAAAACAGAACCAGTAGATCAAAATAACAACAACGTTCAGACAGGTTTTGTAAATTGAGGTCGATGACTCGACGGGTTAAGAGGTGAGGGTGTTTATCCTCTTGCATCTATATAATTCTTACCTTCCGTTACATAACGGATAATATATTATTATGCTTTATTATATTATTTAAATATTAGTCACTTGGACAGCTTATTCATTAACAGATTTTGTGATTTTTTTCTTTTTCTTCGTGTGAACTAGTGGCCAATTCTGGTGTAGTAGTTTTTAGGTCGCCTGAAAGCCTCCGGCGTGGCTTAATGACTGAGAAAGCCGGGACCAACATTTTAACGTGCCGTCCGAAGCACAGAAGCGCTGAGATCTAAATAACTCTAAAACGGCTACCCATACAAGTAGTGACTGGGCGGAGTGTTGCTAAATCAAGATGATCTCTGAACTAAACCACGCCACGAGCGCTTATAAAGTTTTTTGATTATAACAATCGAGTTTTAGAATTTTTATTAGTGATTTTAAGTCGATTAAAATAATTTTCTTGTAACCTGTCTAGATGTATTAGGAGACTATTGAACTTTAATCTAATATCAAAAATAAATTTGATTAACTATTTTTTACAGGCACCAACAATGGAGCAAATCTTCATGATCGAGGTATTTGTCAAAAAGATCGTCCTTAAAATAGAACCACCTGTCAAAGATGAATACGAACTTAAAATGGAAGCAGAAGCTAAAAAAAGGGAAGCCGAAGAACTCGCTCTAGCCGAAGCAAACCAAAAAGGTAAGAAAGGAAAAGAAGCTAAGCCAAAGAAAGGGAAAGAACCTCCAATGCCGTCAGAAGAGGAGATGAAATTCATGCAGACATGTACTATGCAGATGAATTGCCTACCCCTTTTCGACTTCTACGTTGCACATGATAACTTCATAGCTCCCCCACCACCACCGCCTCCTGGGAAAAAAGGTAAGCCACCCAAACCTCCAAAGAAAGGCAAAGCTGCACCTGTAAAGATTATTCTTCCATCAGAACCGTTACCCCAACCACCATACTTTGGTGTTGGTAACTCTGTCATGTTCTTATCACGGCCCTCGAAACTAGAGGAGGTCTTACGAAAAACTCCAATTTACATAACAGTCTGGAACAGAGACCAAGAGATGAACTGCGTCGGGTTCTGCGTAGTAGAATGGCACGAGTCATTCTTTGAATGTCTGCAAAAAGCAGGTAATTTCAATCCAGTAAACATGGACGCAGCTGAATTCAGAGACACGAGAAAGCAAGAAATGGTTTACAATACAGTAGAACTGACTCGTCCACTGCAATGTGAAGAAGATTTAAAAGCCTCTGGTGAAATCGAATTTTTTATCCGATTAACTTGCTTAGGTAACAGAATCATCAGCTACTTCGTCGCACTACCAGAAATGGATAGATTACCAGGCAGAAAATACCTTACCGATAACCTTAAGCTCAAAGATGTAGAAGTAGTCAGACATTGGGAAGGTACAACTATAGATGCCGTTCCACCTGTAGCATATTTCTTTGGTGCTCCTGATATTGCCAAAGAACCTATCAGAGCAGAGCCAGAACCGGTGCTTTATGAAGACTTCGTTGCTCCATTTACTGAAAGCGAACTGGCTATTTTATCTATGGGCTTTCCAAAAGGTCCGTGTGGTGGTACTAACTGTCCGAAGCGTATGGACTACAGAGGGTCTCAACACCAGTTCATCCACGGGGAAACTGTCAAAGGCAAATACCAGAATGGACAGTTTGTTAACAAAAGGGATGTCCATGGACCGTGTGGAAGACTTGATTGTCCATTGGCTAAGAAAATTCGGTCATACATTTGCACTGATGGTAGTTACAAGCCTTGTAAGAAGCCATGTTGTAAAGACTATTATTGATCAATGCTTTTCCAAATTAAACATCGAAACAAAATATTCAAGTGCTTAGATTATAACTTAAGTGTTTATAAAGACAATGAATTAAGGTTTTTATTTGGCTGATTTATAAATTAGAACAGAATTGAAAGAGATTTAAAACTGAGTTAGTAAGTAAAGCGGTATAGAAATAATAAAACCATATAAAAATCTCATTAAATGTATTATTCTTATTAGTAATTCTATAGTCATAGTCAGTCACAATTTCAACTATTTGTATTTGTGGGACATAGACAACCTATATAAACCACATATGAGTACCTAGTACTTAAAATGTATCACCTACCAAAACAATAAAATATCTCGATGCATGCTACATAGAATTTTGGTACTCAAAGCAATATTATCAATGTCAAACATGTAGGTACGGATTATTATAAATACATTTTATTAATAATTCATTATGAAAAAAGATTAAAGTTCGATATCACGGCCAAAATTGCAAGTGATAATTATATTGACATCACAATTGCTTTGGTGTCATAACAGAAGTAAAAGGACACTAGGAAGGCGCAAAAAAAGGAAAAAAATGGCCTTTGCCTGTATTCTAGAGGATTTACACTGTCAAGTGGTAACTTACTCACTGACCGGGACGCTGTAGTGCCTGGAGTAGAAGATGGAACAGGCTTGCCCAGCACTTAACATCTTCTCAATCTATCCGGCCTTATGCATATGAGCAACGATATGTAACAAATTTACGTACTTTCAGGGACTTATAAATTCTAAAATGTCAACAATATTGAACATCTTGATCAACAGTACCTTACCTTCGTCACAAATTGTAGGTATTGCATTCGGCGCAAAAACATTGTGAATCATGTATCACCCACTTTCTCTTTTCAAATTCATATCATGGCTAACAGGGTCAAAATAATAAAACAATTAATGCTTTCGGTGAAATCACCGAGTGGCATTATTCTGATGTATTTTGTTATTTATTTTATGACAAACTTTTAAATGCATCCCACACTCGTATTTGATATTGTTGGTCTGATTCTAATTTTATTAGATCACAAACTAGGCCACCATGCAATATGCATGTCTGCGACTTTGCTCTTTTAATACCCGGACAAATAGTAGCCTAATGTTATTCCAATAGGTCTAGAACTATAATTGTGTATAATTTCAGCTCAATTCACGTGATGGATGGATAAACATTTTATATTTCACAAACTAGCGCCTATATAATATAAGTAGGAATCCGTATTTTGGAATTCATAGATATAATACCAGATTTTTCTTTATTGATATTACTCTATAAGTAGCTCTTTTAAAGTGGCACGTCCAGGGGAGGTTTACCACCATTTCTATTTTTGCCGTGAAGCAGCATTATTGTTTCGATTTGAAGGGCAGGTGTCGGTTAAATAACAGGCACATGAGGTCTTAACACATGAGGTCCATTAACTTGAGGCTTCTTAAGCCTCAAGTTAATGGACAGACAGGGCATTGCATGCGATGCATATGTTTGAAATATGCGTGATTTACGGTGCAATACTTTGTAATTATGAATTTTATTGTGTCTTTGTTTGTTTGTCTTTGTAATGTAGGTAATGGCACCAATGAACATTTGTTTTAGTACTGGATTTTTTTAAATATTTGAAAAAAATCCAAATTGAATCCGACCATATCTGTTAAATTGTATTTCTATTCCGACCACAGACTTTTAATTTAAAATTTCGACGGATTTCTAGGGTCTTGAAAGCTGTTGATGGTGATTCTGAAAAACGTTACCACACGATGGTGCATCACATACAACCACAAAACGACACACCTCGATACAATAATGTAGATATGATGGGCCATGTGCATGTTCTATCTTTTTGTATTATAAAAAAAGTATTTTAGCAGATTTTTCGTCTATTCGTATATGTTCTAATGTCTCATATACGTTAAGGTATAATCATAGTTCCTGATAACTATCAGGCTTTTTAGGGTACTTACCCATGACACAGGAAACAGGAGAGGATCCCAATGTGGGGTTAATATATCTAACTACTGGATGTAATTTTGTTATGTAATGGTCTTCTTCATCTTTTTCGTATGAGCTAGTGACAAACTCCAGTGTTGGAGTTTTTAGCCCACCCATAAACCTAAAGAATGGGTTAAGCAATGTTAGATTGAGGACATGTAAATGCAATACACTTTATTACCCTTTATCTTGAATTGGGCAAGTAAAATAAACTTTTGAAAGCAATAATTATTTTATTTCTCGCTAAATCTTTATCACCATTTAATATAAGCATTCAATCTGCAGAATACACCCTTCAAATAAAAACAAAAATTCAAAGAAAAGATTATCATACGCGATTAACACAACCGATTCGCCCATACAGTTGTCTCTCATTTTTGGTTTTCTACCAACTCGAATATTGCAATTTTGTTTTCAACCTTATTTGTATTGTCATAAGAAGGCAGTCAGGTAAAGGAGTTAGTGGTAAAATATTGGTTTCGGAGAAAATCATCACAATCATTAGTGCGTTTTTTGACATTTGAAATTTAGGTTTCACGCTTGGCGATCGCGTATAAGTGTAATTAGGATGGTAGGATTTTATGGGATTTAAATTGGACACCATTGTCCGCTTGCATGTAAATGGGTGATAAAAATTTTAGGGCAATTTGGGCATGCATTAAAGAAATAAGATTTTTGGTAAGAAAAGTTTTATGATCAACATTGAGTTTTAATCTGTCGATTACATGAGATTAACCTTGTAAGTTCTTTCAATATCATATTAGTTATAAGCATTATAGCTTAATAGCTAGGTAAATGATAATTTATCATCTTTATTTTTAAAATCCACTGCTGGGCATAAGCTTCCTCCCTCAAACGCCATTGCAAATTGTTTTGCGCTTTTTGCATCCAGGTCTTTCCTTGTACGGCAACGATGGCATTTCATACACCTAGCTGTTGTTCTACCAAACCGTTTTTCATGTTCAACTTCACCCACTGCTGGGTGGGTCTCTTGGTGTGTGCCAATCTCCACGGTCAAATGCTCGTCTCATACAGTTTCGCCCCACGATCGATGCCATCGTTTCTGTACGTTCTTGGACGCCATTCAGTTATTGCCTTACAAACAATTTTTCGGCTTTTCAGTTCCACCTCACCTTACCAAGTGTCCTTCCCAAATCTATTTTAGTTCTGTTATGCGTTTTCCATCGATCTTCGATCTTTGTTCGACTTCGGATCTCGACGTTAGGAATACGGTCTATAAGCTTGATGCGGAGCATGGCAGGCTCCATGGCTTTGCAACTCTCATCTGGCTCACAGCCTCCTTTATGACCGTCCATGTTTCGGCACTGAAAGTTATCGTCATACTTATGGATATACCCTCCAAATTGCAAGTCTATATGACCAACATTACGGTTTGTAAGTTAATTGTCAGTTAGTCAGTCAGCTTCATTCTAGTTAATACACATATTTAGATTTCTAAGTCATAATAAAGTAGTTACTTTGTGCACCGTTTCAAACGTTTAAACAATGATAATACTGTAACAAGTTTTTATCAAAAAGACCTTGGCAGCGTATCGGGTTGCATAGATAAAACACAAGTGTCTTTGTATAGTCATTTGTATGCATTTATAAATGTTGCTGTCCATGTTCGAAATATGAAATAAATTTAACTGGTGTTTGTGAACAATAGATAACCTACTGAAAGAAGTATGAACTTTGATTATTTTTGGAAATCATCAACATTATAACAGCCGTTTTCAACCCACTGCTGGGCCTGATTTTTTTGATTATGCAACTCGCTTCGATTCTCCACTAGTCTGAGGCAGTCACCATTCACCACAGTTTTAGTAAATTATATTAATTTAACTTATGAATCATTGCATTTAAACGTATCAATTTATAATAAAAAGCAGTTTATTATTTTCTTTGCGTTATGGAATCGAAAGTTAGGGGTAATCAGTATTATTAGTTTTATTTTGTTGTTAAAGTATTATCCAATTTTACAAAAATATAGTTTAAAATATGCCAAGTACTAATAATTACTTGACCAATATTATGTTGTTTGTTATGCCACAAAGAATTAAGAGGGAACCGGAAAAGCGTTTTGTAACCAAACTTCAGTTTTTTCAGCTATGATAATACAAGTGAATATCATCAATCACCACATTTGAACTTTTACCGTAATATTACGCAGAACTTAGTGCTCACTACATTGGCAGCGCGTGCGCATTACAGTTTTAATAGTACGTATTCATGGTGATTTAGTCGTGATGGAGACTAATTATACTAATACTATCCGCATTATTATTTTAATATACGTACTGCAATTTATGCAATTTTCATATTTTATAACAAAACTCAACTCGAGTTGGGATTTGAATATAAGTACATTATAATTTGAAAACTGAATACGGACGCATTAATTTTATTAGGCATGCCCGTTTTCTATGAGGAACTAAAAACCAGGGACTGAATAACCGAAAAATTAAGATACCTTTATTTATCGGTATGACGTCATACCTTTATATTCCGGTTACCTAAATATTTCAATAGCTAAAAAAATTACGGTACCGAAAAATCAGGTATTGAAATACGAAACGGTATAAAGAGGTAGCGCTACCTAATCCCCAAGGATAAAGGTATTATTTTATATAACCGCGTCTTCTGTCGTCCTTGGCTAGTTTCAGTTTACAGTACCTGAACGCAGGGACTGAATAACCGAAAAATTAAGATACCTTTATTTATCGGTATGACGTCATACCTTTATATTCCGGTTACCTAAATATTTCAATAGCTAAAAAAATTACGGTACCGAAAAATCACGTATTGAAATACGAAACGGTATAAAGAGGTAGCGCTACCTAATCCCCAAGGATAAAGGTATTCTTTTATATAACCGCGTCTTCTGTCGTCCTTGGCTAGTTTCAGTTTACAGTACCTGGACGACTGAGCTTTGCTCGGTTTTTTTTAAACCGTGTTTTTGTAAATTAAAATACGAAATACTTATTGATAAAATATGATTTTTTTTTCCATCTTACCGGCACATTAATAAGAAAATATGAACTGGTTACTCAATAAAAATCACAAGTGCATTTAGTTTAACATTTTAATAGTTAACAGTAACATTTAACAGTTAATCAATCAATTTAGTAAGTATATTTTTATCATATTAATTATGAAATCCTAGTACTTCCTACCATACTATATTGTGGGTTTGTCGAGGATTTTCATTTGGAAGGTAGACTTTTGCCATGACTACTTTTGACTTTTTTGCCATGCATAAAGACCGGACTGGAGTTTAAGTCAACCTCAACAAATTCGAATGTTTGCCCTTGGGATTTGTTAGAAAATGCTACGTTTATCATGCCATGCATGATGACTGGACCACTACACTTTACGTCAACCCCAACAAATTCCAATGTTTGCCCTTGGGATTTGTGGACAGTCATGGCAAATGCAGATCTAACGGGAAATTGTTGACGCTGAATGGTGCATCTCAATTGTCCTTTTGATGAGTCAAGGGTTACCCTTAGTATATATACTTCTTTGCCAGATTGTTTACCAATAACAATTTTTGCCTATATTATCTGATAGCATAGACTTGTTACAATAAGTTTTTCACTTCTCTTGCTCAAAAAGTGTATCATACATAATAGTGTAGCTTAGCGGGCCTAAAACTCGAGTTTAATACCTCGGGCTAAAAAGTATTTTTTCTTTTTAATTTTTGTCTAAAATCATCAGCCCGTACAAAGCATTCGTTCTCTTACTTAAAAACTTGACTTCTTGGTGCTCCGTCAATCTTTTTTTTGAAAATAGAACCGTCTTGGTGATGTTTTATGAAGGTTGATTCTTCCCTTCACGGTAGAATGCGAACTGTTTCGTTGCGGGTTAAATACTGAAAATTGTCTAATTTTAAATTGTTTTATTTTCTCGCAATCGAAGTGAAAAGTAGAGTGTTTTACTCGGGCCAAAACCACCCATTATAACTCGGTCTTGTCATCCTCCCTCGCTACGCTCGGGAGTATAACAACCTCGTATATAATGGGATGGTTTAGTTCCTTGTAAAACAATCTACTATTACACCATTTCATAGTCCTTCTGATACGTCTAAATTATGCGACAACATTATCAACGCATTTTTTTCAATTTTAGTTCGTGTGATGGCAAGTCTAAAATGTTGACACTATTGAGAAATTTTGTTGTTACTTTGACTGCTCCTTCAGGTGGATCTTTCATTGAGTCATGGCTTTAGTAGATTTTGTATTTACTATACTTACTATAGTAGAAGTTTGGCAACTATAATTGGTTTCTATATCAGAATGAAAACTTTGTCAGCGTAACTCTACAATGTATTGATATTTAAGCTGTTGGCGTTCCTATTAAATAAATAAATAAATAAACTATATAATAATTATTTTTTTTCAACATCTTTGTTAAGAGGCGCGAGTATTGCTCTGTCTTTCATTCCTTCATAATTTCCATTGACTAAGCAGTAACCTAAAGCCCGCTATACTTACATTTTGATCGAGTTTAGGTTAATGCGAGCGTAGGCAAATTGATACATGAAAAGAACTACCGTCTAAACGTTCGGCAAGTCTATGCAAACTATTGCAAACGGTCAATGTAGACGAGTTTTGTGGACTTGCCCCAAGAAAGCTGCCCACATGTTGTGCAATTGGCCAAGTGCATGCGAGAGCCTTTGATTTGTGCAGAAAAACCGTCACTGCTCCGAAGTGAGACGACTGGTCGCGAGCGACTGCGAGTTGTGACAATACCTACACGCCAAATGAACTCTATACACGTTGGCGGTTGCCTTTACTTGGCCAGCTAGGTGAGCGACACCGAACAATGGGAAGGCAAGGGTAATATGCTATCTATACGTTGGTGTATTGGCCTTCGCTCGGCAAGGCTCCACCAACATGTATTGCAGGCTTAATACTTCATAAGATCCGGGCTGCGTGCTGGCCAATTCACGGTGCGTTTTAATCTCTTCGCAATATGGTCGAACTTGTGCAGTGGCGTGAGTTCGGCCATTATCTTGCATTAGAGTTGAATTTTCCCCTATTAATCCCATGTAAAGTATCACGTGAGTTTCTAAAACCTCTTTTATACAGCGTCTTGCCGTCAAACTTCCTTTTCATGTACCTATAAAACCTTCTAAACCAAACACTCTTTGGTTTAGTGCTGCTTAAAAACGACATCTATTGTCAAATAGCTTTTAGTGTTGCGGTGTCGGCAAAGCAGTTTAGTTTTTGTTTACAGATGCTCGTGAACGGGCAATTTTGTCAATTTCTTGCTGCAATGGTATAGCCACCAAACTGCCGATTAAATCTCTCACAAAGTGCATTATTTGCAATATGGTAGCCCGGCAATTTTGCAGCAATCGCCCTAATGAAATAGTCGCAAGTATTTAATGTCTAGTCGGCTACATTGAAAATTATTTATCCAGCTTTGACTTCACTGCAATATTGCCGTATATCGTCTTTGCTCTGATGTTTAGGTGCATCTTATTTCCCTCGCTCACCTCGCCCCGCCTTGTCCTGTAGCTGCCACTGCTGTCTCCTCAATCTAACCACAATATGCTCCGCGTGTACGAATAAAACTCCTCAGCAATCAGTTGCTGAATCTTCAAGGGTTATACTCGGCAATGTCGGCTTGTATTGCAAAATGAAGTTGCATATCTAATACCTTTAAACGAGCAATTCTTGTATATATGTATATATATAATCTGGATCTCGGAAACGGCTCCAACGATTTTCATAAAATTTTGTATGTAGGGGGTTTTTTAACTTATCGAAGTTGATTTAGCTGGGTTTTATTAATAGAAAATGTTGCTTTATCCAAAAAAAGGCTGCTAAAATATCATCAGCATACGAAAATGACTCTTCCTGACATCTATGGGCGAGTAGTATTTCTATTGTTTTGGCAACTAGGGCCATCAGACATCGAGTTAGTATATACTACTACTATAGAGTCACAGTCTTCAAGTGAAAACTGTCAAAAATCGTCCAAGTGTATTTGACATAAATCAACTTCAAAATGACAAATTTGCACTAATTTAGACCTTAAGTCTAAGTAAGTAAGTAAGTTTTGGTGCAGATACTCTTTTTCCACGTTTCTGCCTCTATTTATAATAACTCGATGCTGTCAGCTTAACAACAACTAAACTGTTTTACCGACATAGCAAGACTAAAGCTACTTGACAAAAGATGACGTTGTTAAGCAACACTAAGCCAATGAATGTTTGGTTTGTGTTAGACCAAGAAAATTAATTGTTTATATAAATTACTGATAAAATATATGTGTCTTTTCAACTCACGTGTTTACTTAAATTGCCTAAAAGCTCTTTAAAAAAAAGTTTATTTAATAATTAGAATACGATTATGACTCTTTCTGTCATCTATGGGCGAGTAGTAATACTATTTTATTATTTACTAATTTTTACTAATTTGATTATAAACTAGAGTCCAATTATAATGCCGAAGAAGAAAAACCAGAAACTGAATATGATTCTGAATGTACTGATTGTATCAAAGAAAATGAAATTGATAAAGGGAGCTACCATTTCTGTCAAATGCTGCCAAGTGAGCTACAATTTGTACGACCATGCATGCGGAATATGGCATACAGGCACATGTTAAAGATTGTAGAATCTTTCAAAGGACAACATAAAATGGACAGTGAAATAAAAGTAATATATCCACCTTGTAAACATTAATAATAGTACATCAGTAATAATAAAAAACCATGCATAGTTTAGTAAATACTTATATTAATTAAACCAAATTTTCAATTAGGTAGGCATCTCATAAATTTAACATACTAAGTTCAATTAACTCAAGCTAGCTTATTACTAATTTTGGTATCTTTCCATAGCTAGAAATGGTCGTAATCACATTTAAGGCGGAACATAATAATTTAAACATATTTCTATAATAATAAACATTTAATATTAGTTTCTTTCTTTATGGAGAATTTCGAGAAAATGATTTCTCAATACATACATTTTTGTATTTTTATCTGAAACTACTAATCCAATTTCTATAATATTGTGAAAAGTATGCGTAGCCTTATTTATAAACGAAAACGAACACATAAAAAAATACAACGAATTTAAGCATTGAAGCGACAACACATGAAATGAACTGTTTTTAAGTTTTAGTTTTTGGGGATGAACTTCCTCTTTTTCTTCCCATTATTACGTAGGTGTAACAAGCAATAAAATACGTAGCAATATTTTCTAGTAGGTTAGATAGAAGGTATAAAAATGAAAGCAGGTAGTAACTAAGTAATGTGCGTGCGTGAGCGCGTGCGTAACAGAATCGAATACGAAAACCTAAAGAATAACTCCTGTCAGCACAGCATTCGGTGATCGGCGCGCCCCCAAGCGAGCCTCCCCCTCCCGTCCCGCCAGCCACCGTCACCACCCCGCTTGCATCCTTACCGGCTCGACTTAATATTTTTTCGGTACCGTAATTCTATACCGGTAAAATAACGGTATAGCCCAACCTCTATCGGATAATGGTATCCTTACGTTTTTACGGTACTGATACCTTTATACCGTAACGTTTTCAGTCCCTGCCTGAACGACTGAGCCTTGCTCGGTTTTTTTTAAACCGTGTTTTTGTAAATTATAATACGAAATGCTTATTGATAAAATATGAATATTTTTTTTTCCATCTTACCGACACATTAATAAGAAAATATGAACTGGTTACTCAATAAAAAATCACAAGTGCATTTAGTTTAACATTTTAATAGTTAACAGTAACATTTAACAGTTAATCAATCAATTTAGTAAGTATATTTTTATCATATTAATTATGAAATCCTAGTACTTCCTACCATACTATATTGTGGGTTTGTCGAGGATTTTCATTTGGAAGGTAGACTTTTAGAAGGTTGACTTTTTTGCCATGCATAAAGACCGGACTGGAGTTTAAGTCAACCTCAACAAATTCGAATGGGATTTGTGGACAGTCATGGCAAATGCAGATCTAACGGGAAATTGTTGACGCTGAATGGTGCATCTCAATTGTCCTTTTGATGAGTCAAGGGTTACCCTTAGTATATATACTTCTTTGCCAGATTGTTTACCAATAACAATTTTTGCCTATATTATGTGATTGCACAGACTTGTTACAATAAGTTTTTCACTTCTCTTGCTCAAAAAGTGTATCATAATAGTGTAGCTTAGCGGGCCTAAAACTCGAGCTTAATACCTCGGGCTAAAAAGTATTTTTTCTTTTTAATTTTTGTCTAAAATCATCAGCCCGTACAAAGCATTCGTTCTCTTACACCAAAAAAGATTGACGGAGCACCAAGAAGTCGAGTTTTAAAAACTCGACTGCTTGGTGCTCCGTCAATCTTTTTTTTTGAAAATAGAACCGTCTTGGTGATGTTTTATGAAGGTTAATTCTTCCCTTCACGGTAGAATGCGAACTGTTTCGTTGCGGGTTAAATACTGAAAATTGACTAATTTTTAATTGTTTCATTTTCTCGCAATCGAAGTGAAAAGTAGAGTGTTTTACTCGGGCCAAAACCACCTATTATAACTCGGTCTTGTCATCCTCGGTGTTGTATAACAACCTCGTATATAATGGGATGGTTTAGTCCCTTGTAAAACAATCTACTATTACACCATTTCATAGTCCTTCTGATACGTCTAAATTATGCGACAACATTATCAACGCATTTTTTTCAATTTTAGTTCGTGTGATGGCGAGTCTAAAATGTTGACACTATTGAGAAAGGAGAATGCCGAGAACCCGTACCAATTGCGTCAAAACCGAACGTATCCCATAACATTTATTATATTTTATAAATGACATTAACATTTTCTTTAGTTTTACACACCGACTCGATTAATAATCAAGTAAAAAAATATTTTGTTGATTTGGTTTCCGTTGCACGCCGCCATTAGACTACAACAACCAATTATATATACGTTGCTATGGCAATAAACATTGATGTAAAGTGTAACTATGGCAATAACCCTCATTTTTAATTATTTTGACAGTAGAATCGACTAAAAACTTATTGGATATTTATTTGACGCAATCACTTTAGTCTTGGTACCGAGCGCCATACATCAGACGGCATTCTCCTTTTGTTGTTAATTTTACTGCTCCTTCAGGTGGTTGAGTCGTGGCTTTAGTAGATTTTGTACTTACTATACTTACTTTAGTAGAAGTTTGGCAACTATATAATTTTTTTTTTCAACATCTTTGTTATGAGGCGCGAGTATTGCTCTGTCTTTCATTCCTTCATAATTTCCATTGACTAAGCAGTTACCTAAGGCCGGCATTACTTACATTTTTATCGAGTTAAGGCCAATGCGAGCGTAGACAAATTGATACATGAAAAGAGCAACCGTCTAGACGTTCGGCAAGTCTATGCAAACTATTGCAAACGGTCAATGTAGACGAGTTTTGTGGCCAGGTGCATGCGAGCGCCTTTGATTTGTGCAGAAAAACCGTCACTGCTCCGAAGACGACTGGTCGCGAGCGACTGCGAGTTGTGACAATACCTACACGCCAAATGAACTCTATACACGTTGGCGTTGATGTTGTTTTATCCAAAAAAAGGCTGCTACAATATCATCAGCATACGAAAATGACTCTTCCTGACATCTATTGGCGAGTAGTATTACTATTGTTTTGGCAACTAGGGCCATCAGACATCGAGTTAGTATATACTACTACTACAGAGTCACAGTCTACAAGTGAAAACTGACAAAAATCGTCCAAGCGTATTTGACATAAATCAACTTCAAAATGACAAATTTGCACTAATTTAGACCTTAAGTCTAAGTAAGTAAGTAACTTTTGGTGCAGATACTCTTTTTCCACGTTTCTGCCTCTATTTATAATAACTCGATGCTGTCAGCTTAACAACAACTAAACTGTTTTACCGACATAGCAACACTAAAGCTACTTGACAAAAGATGACGTTGTTAAGCAACACTAAGCCAATGAATGTTTGGTTTGTGTTAGACCAAGAAAATTAATTGTTTATATAAATTATTGATAAAATATATGTGTCTTTTCAACTCACGTGTTTACTTAAATTGCCTAAAAGCTCTTTAAAAAAAGTTTATATAATAATTAGAATACGATTATGACTCTTTCTGTCATCTATGGGCGAGTAGTAATACTATTTTATTATTTACTAATTTTTACTAATTTTATTATTAACTAGAGTCCAATAATAATGCCGAAGCAGAAAAACCAGAAACTGAATATGATTCTGAATGTACTGATTGTATCAAAGAAAATGAAATGAATAAAGGGAGCTACCATTTCTGTCAAATGCTGCTAAGTGAGCTACAATTTGTACGACCATGCATGCGGAATATGGCATACAGGCACATGTTAAAGATTGTAGAATCTTTCAAAGGACAACATAAGATGGACAGTGAAATAAAAGTAACATATCCACCTTGTAAACATTAATAATAGTACATCAGTAATAATAAAAAACCATGCATAGTTTAGTAAATACTTATATTAATTAAACCAAATTTTCAATTAGGTAGGCATCTCATAAATTTGACATACTAAAAAGTTCAATTAACTCAAGCTAGCTTATTACTAATTTTGGTATCTTTCCATAGCTAGAAATTGTCGTAATCACATTTAAGGCGGATCATAATAATTTAAACATATTTATATAATAATAAACATTTAATATTAGTTCCTTACTTAGGAAATTGGCGTTTTTTATGGAGAATTTCGAGAAAATGATTTCTCAATACATACATTTTTGTATTTTTATCTGAAACTACTAATCCAATTTCTATAATTTTGTGTTTTTAATTGGACAATATTGTGAAAAGTATGCGTAGCCTTATTTATAAACGAAAACGAACACATAAAAAAATACAACGAATTTAAGCATTGAAGCGACAACACATGAAATGAACTGTTTTTAAGTTTTATTTTTTGGGGATGAACTTCCTCTTTTTCTTCCCATTATTACGTAGGTAACAAGCAATAAAATACGTAGCAATATTTTCTAGTAGGTTAGATAGAAGGTATAAAAATGAAAGCAGGTAGTAACTAAGTAATGTGCGTGCGTGAGCGCGTGCGTAACAGAATGAATACGAAAACCTAAAGAATAACTCCTGTCAGCACAGCATTCGGTAATCGGCGCGCCCCCAAGCGAGCCTCCCCCTCCCGTCCCGCCAGCCATCGTCACCACCCCGCTTGCATCCTTACCGGCTCGACTTAATATTTTTTCGGTACCGTAATTCTATACCGGTAAAATAACGGTATAGCCCAACCTCTATCGGATAATGGTATCCTTACGTTTTTACGGTACTGATACCTTTATACCGTAACGTTTTCAGTCCCTGCTAAAAACTAAATATAAAAAAACTAGCTTCTGCCCGCAGCTTCGCTCGTGTGGTACCCAAAAAAAGGATTTTTTCCTGATCTCGAGCTACTCTCGAATAATGTGCAAAATTTCAGCACAAACCGTTCAGGTTCCCCAAACTGAACAGAGCATGTATTATGGGAACTGCATGATACAGATATGGTAAAACATTTTTATTAATTGTAAATACATGTTCATGTTATACCTACATAGAAACACCTAGATCCAAGACAAATATTTGCAAATCATACAAATATTTGACTCGCGGCGTGGACCGAACCCTCAACCTTTTGCGACTCCGGCGGGTCTTTGCCTACTAGACCACAGACTGAGGTCGTCAAATAAGTTAAAATTTTACAAATTTTTGCTTTTAAAATATTAGTATGAAGTAGGATTACACGACACAGTCATTTATGTACATGCTCTGACATATCAATAACACTCTAGCATTTATTCGTATCGTGGGTATTAGGAACAACGAGGAACTTGATATTAAAAGCGTAACTCCTTGGGCCAAGCGCCTTGTAGTTTTTGACCGCAACATTGTAAGCGTCAAAGCCTTCGCATTTCATAAAATGTTGGAGCTTTCTTGCTCAAGAAGCTTGACTATCAATAAGTTTATTGCTAGATGCGTTGATTTGAGGACAAGGAGCATTAGGGTTCATTAGGGGAGGCCATACCCAGCAGTGGAACTATGGGCTGATAACTTAAGCTCTCTTGAGGTCACAATGGTAGTTTTGATCCACTGATCGGGATTCTGTACTATCAGGGACATAGTACCATAGATTTAGGCCAGCATCTATACCTACCATCCTCTCAGCCTAGTGGACTGCAGAAAATACATGGTCAATACATGTGGAGTAGATAAAGCGAGCTGACTTAGTCGCGGGCTTCCTCACGATATTTTTTTTTCCTTTACCATTTTAAGCATGTATTATGCACAAACAAAAAAAATATTAGCAAGGAACCCGCGACATCCGAATTGAAAGTCGGAATACATTTCACTGGTCTACTATGGCTTTTAAACTAACAAAACATTATAAAATTTGAAGAAATTTATAAATGAAGAAGGTTCAAGACCTTTAATTGAGTCTTTAATTCTTCGAGGGAGTTCTTAAGCAGTGGACTTTTTAAAAACTCGGAAGCCTTCGGGTGGCCTTTATACTCCATGACTCCACTTGGCATTTAGCTTATATGAGGAAGAAGAGAAATAATATAACCTGATTTATGCAAGCTTTGTTACTGTTCGATCTATTGAAACCTTAACATTACAGCATTTCTTCTTCGTATGAGCGAGGTGGTCAACTCTAGTGTCGGAGTTTTTAAGCCGCCTAAAAACCTCTGACATGGCTAAACAACTAAATAAGCCGGGACCAACATCCTTACGGCCTTCTGAAGTGCTGAAGCACTCAGATCTAAAGGCTACTAAACGGCCACCCATTCAATTAGTGACCGGGCAGTGTGTTGCTACGAACACTGAAGTAAACAACGCCACATGATTCATAATGCATAAGTAGGTTCTTCACGTAAAGCCTACCATAGGCTGATGAAATAAAATCCAATTATTGGTGGTGAATCATGCCAACATCTTTGGTGATGGGTGTGGCCAGGTTAGCCTATTTGAAAGCATACTAACCACAAAGGTCAATGACTCATTAGTAAGATTTTTTTTAGAAACCAAGCCAAGGTTTTCTAGGAAGATACGAAAGTACACGAATGTTTTTGAATCAATAAATTTTGGTACTTCCCTCGGCTTGAATGATACCCGGATAAAAATCCTGAAAAAATGCCTTTCCTGAAGAGCAGTAAGTTGCGTGTTCATTGCCTGCCACAGGACAAAGTTTGCATCATCAGCAAATATCTGTCTTGGATTTGGGTTTTCTAAAATATAATATGATTGTACTTAAAAACAAAATGTATTTAAGTAGTATTTAACAGATAAGTAGTTCCCATAACACATCCTCTGCTTACTTTGGGGCTTATAATGATGTAAGGTGTAAGGGGTACCTTCATCTTTGTAACCCAAGCCAACCTCACCGGCCCGTGTTGCACCCTGCTAAATAACTGCTAAATAAGCAGCGTTGGTGGTAGGAGAAGCTGTGCACTGCAATCCCCAACCCGCATGCCCATCAGGGATACTTCAATTGTATTTCATAACATAACACCAAAAAAATATGCATTATTATAATTTTTTCCAGTAATTTGGTAAAAAGTACTCTATAGATATTAAAGAAAGAAATTCCGGAAAAGTTTTGTTATGATATTTAAAACTTGTCAAATTTGAAAATAAATAGTAGATTGTTTTACAAGGGACTAAACCATCCCATTATATACGAGGTTGTTATACTCCCGAGCTTAGCGAGGGAGGATGACAAGACCGAGTTATAATGGGTGGTTTTGGCCCGAGTAAAACACTCTACTTTTCACTTCGATTGCGAGAAAATAAAACAATTCCAAATTAGTCAATTTTCAGAAATTTTATTAAAAATTAAATGTTCAGTTAGAGCAATTTTGAATGTTTAGTGATATGTTTTTCCCGGGCAATTTTATTTCGGTTCTCTGTGATTGGGATGTGATAATATTTTGAGTTGATTGTTGTGGAGTAAAAGTTGGAGAGACTCGAATCATGCTTGAGTTTCCTGCGCGGCTTCAGCTGAGTTCACATATTCATCCAATCCCGCGATGTAGATGCTTGGGGTTCTGTAATGTTTGGTAGAATATTGATTCCTTCCATAATCCGCTGCGTGACGTGATACTTGTTTTGTATAGAGTCCTCTATATAACCTTCAGCCACTTGATCGGACCTCCATCCACCGTGGCGTTTTAATGTCGTTATATTCGCACCAGAGTCCGCCAACAGAGTCGCGGATGTTCTGCGGAAACAATGGCCCGTGTAGAGTTCCGGATTTGGTAAATTTAGATAAGTGGCAATATCTTTAGGCATGTTACCAAATTTATTTTTGCCTGACTTGCCTTGTGCATTTACCATTTTGATAATTTAGAAAAAATCTTCTCGTTGAAACATTAGTGGGACGTAACTCCTGATAGGCTTTAACTATATTAAGGTATTCTCCACTGATGACAAATTTACGCTCTTTGTTTGTTTTCGTGTTCGGCAGACTCACAGCTTGTAGGTTTGTATCCGTTTCTACGTCTTCTAGCGTTATATTGGCAAGCTCTATTCCTCTGCATGCACCGCTGATTCCATAAATTAAAGCAATCTGTTGAACAAAAAAATAAGTGTGTTAATAATCGTAATAACCTAGGTACATAATTTAGGTATGTAGGTAGATATCTATTTATTTAGTTTGAGTAGAGTACATAAGTAGGTTACCTTTGTTGCCAAGTATTGTTTATTTGGAGCGTTATTTAAAAATGTTTCGATTTCTTGTGTCGTCAAGACTTTAGATTTTTTTGCCTTGTATCCAGTGGACAATTTCTTCAGTAAAGCCGTTAAATTTACATATTTTTTAATATCGACGTCGTGTCTCGTTTTTAAGGTCATTCTTAACATTGAATATGTGCTCCAAAGAGTCGACGATTTGAATTTTTTCGATAATTCATCAAAATAAGTGAGAAAAACCCCTTCTGTAAAAGAATCCACACGTTTCTCATCTCTCCATTTCATAAAATTTTCGTAACTCTTTAAATATATTTCACGTGATTTTGTCGGCAACAGATTCATAATTATTTCTTTGCCCTTTTCTTCCATTTGCATATTAGCATCTTCACTATCACTTGATGACATTTTTCACGTTCACAATTTGAAAGTTAAAGTCAGGAAGTTAAACGTAAAAGTTTGTGATTTGGAATGAAGAAAATTCTAGAGATTTAGCGCCAATACCATCTTTTTTTTTAAATCTCTATACCTTCAATAACCCTCAACGAAACAGTTCGCATTCTACCGTGAAGGGAAGAATCAACCTTCATAAAACATCACCAAGACGGTTCTATTTTCAAAAAAAAAGATTGACGGAGCACCAAGAAGTCGAGTTTTTATATAAGAGAACGAATGCTTTGTACGGGCTGATGATTTTAGACAAAAATTAAAAAGAAAAAATACTTTTTAGCCCTAGGTATTAAACTCGAGTTTTAGGCCCGCTAAGCTACACTATTATGATACACTTTTTGAGCAAGAGAAGTGAAAAGATACTTATGTAAATTATTGAACGATCCATAGGAAATGACTCACTGCTTTATTATAAAACCTGCCTCGAAATAGCATAGCAACAGGTTCGCAAAGTCTCTTGATGTGTCATCAGCTTGATCTTGAACTGGCAAAGTTTGTATGGTATTGCATCATATCTGTGTTATATCACAGGCCAATAAACAACTCCGGCCAGGTGGAGTGACGGTTTGCGAATGTTGGATGCGTCGAGCTGAGGACAGGGCGCAATGGCGCTCATTAGGAGAGGCCTTTTTCCAGCAGTGGTCTGATTATGATGGTGGTGATAAAATTAATAGGTACTGTCAGATATTTTTACACAGCAGCACATGCATCAACAACACCAACCTATTCCTTCTTATGAGGAGAGGCCTACCAACGGGAATCGAGGCAGCTGATTGCGGTATAGCCACAGAATACAGAAGGGACAGAAGCGTCACTCCGCGCAATCATTTAAATAAATAGCGACTTTAGCTGCTACGCAATAAAGTGCTATTCAGCTCGTACCGAACTCAGTGCCTAACATTTATATTAACCTACACCTTGCATCCCTTTCTATCGTATAGCTCTATCTCTACTGACGTGGCACGTGTAACGTTAGGGTTGTCTTGAGAATTATTCTGTGACGAATAATAAGAACCTGGCCGCCGACGGGCAGCAGCGTCGGCGGTGCGAGAAGCTGTACCCTGCGATCCCCAACCCGCATGCCCAGCGTGGCCAAAATTTTAGTAGGTAGGTATTTTCTAGGACCTACCTAGATATTTGCAAGAGAAAAAAACAACATTTGGTTTGTAGGTAACCTAGTTATCTAGTTTTAGTTGTTAGTACGCCTACCTTTAGGTAACTTACCACATCGATTTGTCTACCTACACCTACCTACCCGACTGTTTTTAAGTAGGTAACCTACACTGCCTACTTAAAGTTAAATCAAATAAAAATGTACCTAGGTTGGGTTTCTAATCTTGCTCTCAGTCTACATAATCAAAATCATAATACCTACTTACTACAGCACTATGTAGGTAGATACCTACCAATGGCACAAAAATTGTCTATGAAAAAATACCTACATTATAATATTACGTTTATTTATGTAGGTAGGTAACGCATTCAAATAGAACTTGTACCTAAGTACCTATCTACTTAAGTAAATACGGGAGACTTTGATATCTAAACAACGCATTATTTGGTAGAAAAACTTTCAGTTCTGTACCTACTATTGGTATTATTTACATTTTCTTATTATTATTATTATTATTCAGGCAACCAAATGCTATGCAGTATTTTTTTGCCTTCATTTGGCGTAAAATATAGGTACATTAACAAAAACAAACTAAAATGCCGCGGCTGCTCAAGGACACTTTCGTTCCGGGCAGAACGCGACAACCGACGTAACGAACCACGCTCGGAAGGCCGGCGATGCGTAGGTATATTTTATACCTAGTCCTTGAGCAGCCGCGGCATTTTAGTTTGTTTTTGTTAATGTACCTATATTTTTCGCCAAATGAAGGCAAAAAAATACTACACAGCATTTGGTTGCCTGAATAATAATAAGAAAATGTAAATAATACCAATAGTAGGTACAGAACTGAAAGTTTTTCTACCAAATAATGCGTTGTTTAGATATCAAAGTCTCCCGTATTTACTTAAGTAGGTAGGTACTTAGGTACAAGTTCTATTTGAATGCGGTACCTACCTACATATATAAACGTAATATTATTATGTAGGTATTTTTTCATAGACAATTTTTGTGCCATTGGTAGGTATAGGTAGCTACATAGTGCTTTAGTAAGTAGGTATTATGATTTTGATTATGTAGACTGAGAGCAAGATTAGAAACCCAAGCTAGGTACATTTTTATTTGGTTTAACTTTAAGTAGGCAGTGTAGTATTATCTACTTAAAAACAGTCGGGTAGGTAGGTGTAGGTACCTACCCGACTAAAACTAGATACCTAGGTTACCTACAAACCAAATGTTGTTTTTTTTCTCTTGCAAATATCTAGGTAGGTACCTACCTACTAAAATTTCTCTTAAGATTTAGCATGATGTACCTTAAACAGTGATTATTCAGTTTTCGTACACAAGACACCTAAACACTTAAGTAAGTGGTAAGGATCCAAGTACCTACCTAGTAGGTATGCCTATTTTTTGAGTTCTTAATGCAGCCAGCCAGTTTAAAATAGTTTTCTGATCTAATACTAGGTAGGTAGATATTATTTGAATTATCATTGTTCCTAAAAAGAAATAGGTGGCTAGGTAACTGGATAGTAAAATGTTCAACAACAACAGCCTATAGGGGAGGCCTATGTCCAGCAGTGGACATAGGCCTCCCCTATAAGAAGGGGGATATGCCCATAGTCCCCACGCTGGGCATGCGGGTTGTGGATCGCAGGATACAGCTTCTCGCACCGCCGACGCTGCTGCCCGTCGGCGGCCAGGTTATTATTATTCGTCACAGAATAATTCTCAAGACAACCCTAACGTCACACGTGCCACGTCAGTAGAGATAGAGCTATACGATAGAAAGGGATGCAAGGTGTAGGTTAATATAAATGTTAGGCACTGAGTTCGGTGCGAGCTGAATAGCACTTTATTGCGTAGCAGCTAAAGTCGCTATTTATTTAAATGATTGCGCGGAGTGAAGCTTCTGTCCCTTCTGTATTCTGTGGTATAGCGCAGTCTAACATCTGCAGAGCTAAATCCCCTGGCAGCTGAAGGGCAAGGTTGGTGGTCGAAGCTGTGCCTGCAATCAATAACTGACTTCAAAAAATAACTTTTTACTTCTTGCCCTAAAAAGCGAAAAATAAACTATTAGATATTTAATTCAAAGAAGAAAATAGTAACCTACTCATCTGTTTGAAGTCTACCTACTGTACCTACTGTACCTACCTGGGTTCTCTACCCCAGCCCCGTCTACGCTCACGCATTGACGCACGCGTTGGGTGATGTAATGTGGCGGGAACGGAAGTATGTAGCCTATCAAACCTATCTAAATGGCTTAGAACTATTTTAAAGTTTATTTATATCAATAAAGTAAACGACAGACTATAGATAATTAACTCTGATGTCTCCCTCTAATCGAAACATCCAGCTGAATTTCACCGTCCATTACTGCATTGAAACTGTAAATTTAATCAGCGGAACTTGTGCAAGTTGAACTCCAGTTGATTAGTTCTGGTTAGTTTAACTGTTGGTTATCGAGTTTTGCATCGGTGTGTCTCTCGAATTAGTTAGACGTGTTAGTTTAGAACTTTCGAATGGTGTCTGACCGTTGTTAGCATTTTTTTAACTAACATCTAATAGTCCATGGCTGAGGACTGGGCGCTATTACGGGAGGCCTATGTCCAGCTGCTGCTTTAGGCTAATGATGATGATGAAGATCCAATAGTCTAATATATGGCATTGAAGAATTTTCAAATGCATCCTTACTTTCAGGAACTGTGAGTAAAACTGTTACTGTTCGAAACGGATCAATAACAAAATAACCTAATCATATTTTAATAACATTATTTTTTTTTTATTTAATTTATAGCCATGTATTACGAAAGAACGAAAAGATGTTTGGACACCTTATACAACATGACAATTTTATACACTACATCATAGAGAGAAAAGTAGAAGGAAAGAAAGGGGAAGACCTAGGATTAATTATATGAGCCACATTATAGAGAAATTAACAAGCTGAAGTGGCAGTGGGCTGGCCATATAACCGAGCCCAAAAACCGATAAACGTTGGGGTAAACAAGTTCTTGAGTGGAGTGCGTGGCTCGGCAAACGTAGTGTTGCAAGCCCTCCGGCCAGGTGGAGTGACGATCTGCGAAAGACTGCTGGTAGAAGCTGGATGCGTCGAGCTCAGGAAAGGGCGCAATGGCGCTCATTAGGGGAGGCCTATGTACAGCAGTGGATTGCTATAGGCTGATGATAATGAAAGAGAAAGTAGATTTCATGTCGTATAGGGAAGTAAAGGAGGCTGCTTTGGAGAGAGGCAGATGGAAGGATCTGCATCATTTGCACCGACAACAGCACAGCTCTCAAATAAATGATGATGATTACGAAGCGTTTTAACAAATTTAACGGATGTTAAACTAATTTACTTTTGATGTTGACAAACATCAAATGACCAGTTGAATAAAGCAAATCAAATTAAACATTCATTACTCAGCTAAAAAGGTTGTGTCGTAATGAAAATATTTCAAACAATTATTTTCAAATGAAACCCGGAAAACAATTAAAACTTCATCCCTTTACCTTTTTGTCGCGATTTTGTGGTCAACTGGCTTGTTCCCTAGTACACCAATTTATACTGACCTCATAGCAGTTTGGTTGCAGTTAGGTTTGATTGCTACCCAGCACAAACATTTGTGTGGTGAACATGGATATAGGATATAGTAACTATATATATTCTTACTCTGTTTGGTAGTTTTTATTTCTATTTGATGGTAAAGCCTCCAAAACTACATAATTGGTATGTATGGGTTCTATAAAACAGAAATATGAGAAACTCTAATTTATGTAGGATTTTTTATGCAAGACTAACATAAAATCGTATTATCGTAAGCGATGAACTTTATATCCAGGGTTTCCTACATTATAATCACATTTTATAATTCTAAACTCAAACCAGTTAAATAATAATTGTATTCGTCATAGATGGTGAAAATTTTCAGTATACGATGTCGTGAACAATGATTGGACCCCGGAGCTCTTTGGAACAAACCTATGCAGTAGAATGAATAAATTACGGACAATATATAACGTAGTGCTAATTAGAGCCTTTGAGACATTTCAACTTTAATCAAACTTTGTTCAGAGAGAAATGTGTGATTATTAATTTGTAAAACATTTTGTAAATTAAATTTTTATTCATAAGTAGAAATAAAATAAGGGATAAAATATATTATAAGTATCTATTATGATATTTTATTAAAAATAGAATTTAAACAAGTAGTTTTACAGGAGGAATTTTTATTTAATTTTAAAGTTATTTGTTTAACATCAGAGGCTCTATCAAGAAAACTTTATCGTGTGAACGCGGACATATATCTGATATATAATCATAATATATCTGAGTCTGATCATGGAGTGCGGGTAGTTACGGCAACTACTTGCGCAGTTGGTGGCAGCTCCAGTACTCCAGTTATTTTGGACGTTACCATCATAGTTGCAACACGGTTGAAACGTCGGGTAAATAAACAAATCAGGTTAAACGCGAGGAAGACTCGTTAAACAATAATAATTATGATTAATACTCGTGAACATTAAAAAATATAAGGGATATCATATAGGGGGTGGTTTACTAACCTCTAGAAAAGAAATACTTAAAACAGCTTAACATAACTTTATTTCTCTCTCAGTACTCTCTCACTCGAAAAAAGTATTTAATACCATTATAATCAGGTTATATTGTACATTTTCTTTAAAATAATGTAAATAAACTAACCTTCGAGGGCCTTCCAGCAGGATTAGCCTCGCTTATCACAATAACTCTCACTCCACTTCTTGTTGGTACGAATATCAAAACGAGATTACTATTTTTAGCGCCCAGCCGACATTTTACAAAAACAACATGGCGGCAGTCTTTGCGGAAATACAATTGTCAGTCATTAAAAAAATGATAAATGATTAATTAATAATATTTAAAATTAATTAAAATATTTATCAAGTACTTCTGTTAATTTTATGATGAGGTGTAACTGATTAGCAATTTACCGGATATAAGTAACTTTTCAAACGATAATGTGTCTACAATATAATTAATTGGACACCATAATATAAGTAAACATTAAAAGTAATTAAGTATGAATACATAACTCATATAAATTATCTAAATAATTACAATCATTTGTAAAATATTAAGAAAGACCTAATTTTCTATGGTTTTTGTGTTTTATAATTACATAGGTAAAACAAAAATGATGTATAGCATTCTGAAACCAAACACGTGTCGGAGTGTCAGAGTCAATGTCATATCACATTTCCTTGTCAATATATCAATGACTCCTAGTTAAATAAGGAGTTTTAATAGTAAATTGATACTAGAATGAACATGTGTCTAAATGTTGTTCAATATCATACAGACATAATTACCTACATTATCATTTATTATCCTTCAGTTTAAAAAAAAATGATTTAAATTGAGAAATACGTTTATTAATTGGATAACTAAGTAAATAAAAAATAGTTTTATCAGACTAATGTTGCTTAGGGTCTATTTCACCATCTCAAAATAACGTCAAAATAAACTATTTGCTGGTTACCGAGACAAATCTCTGAGCGAACCTGTCACTTTAACTGGCAGTTTATAACTTCATTAAAACACTCGTGGCGTGGCTTACTTTGGTGTTCTTAGTCGTTCATATGGTCACTACTTAGATGGGTGACCATTTAGTTGTATTTAGATGTGAGCACTTCCGTGCTTCGAAAGGCAAGTAAAGGTGTTCGTCCCAGCTTTTTCTGTCGTTAAGCTATGTCGGAGGCCTTCGGCGGCCTAAAAACTCCAACACCAGAGTTGGCCTCTAGCTCATTGGTACAAAAAAGGAAGGAACCCCCACCTTCGGAACTCAAGCCAACCTCACCTGCCACCCTGCTAACTAACAAACGAGGCTCTGGCGGCCGGCGGATTGCGGCATAGCACAGCTTAATACTGGCACAGCTAAATTCCCTGACTGCCGACGGGTAGCAGAGTCGGTGGTGCGAGAAGCTGTGCTCTGCGATCCCCAACCCGCATGCCCAGCGTGGGGATTATGGGCATATCCCGCTTCTTATTAGGGGAGGCCTACGTCCAGCAGTGGACTGATATAGGCTGTCGTTGTTGTTGTTGTTGTTGTTGTTGTTGATGTTACTTAAGAATAGTGAAAGAGGCCCTAAAGATGTAACTATTCAACACTTTCCAAGAAGATGGTGCGAAACAGGCCCATAATCTTATTCCCATAATCACCCATCAGACGGACTGACGACATTGTCAGATTACAACTTATCAGTGGATGGAAATGGCTCAAGATCATTCTTCCTAGTAATCCTTGGGAGACCTATGTTCAGCAGTTACGTAAACTTCTATAGGTTTTTGGTGATGATTCCCATAATCATCTTCTTTTACGTGGGTTTTCTGTTTCCTGTTCCATTTATCCATCGTCTTCCTATTTTTTTATAAACCGTTCTCATCTTACTACTGGCCAAAGGTTTCCCCCATTGGCTACCAAAAATCTCTGTTCCGAGCTACCTGTTACCACCCTATTTTGATGGGAGCTCGTCCTGCCATCGCATCCTCATCTCCTATAAATTACTCTTTTTCACTTAATTACTTAATATATTATGTATCTATCTTTATCAAATTATTAACTATCTCCGTTGACGTAACCTTACTGTAGTAGTCTCGTTACACGTGCAGATCACGTACTATTTGTCTTGTACATTTGAACCAGCTCTTTATGTCTCAGCCGGCTAATTACCTACTTCACAATTGAAGTCATCATGCATATAAGATAAACCAAATCCATCATTGTCATTACCACACGCATCCTCAAAGTCATCGCATATACATACACTAATAAAATCAAAAAGTTTAACAACTAATCATTCAATAACAATAGGTGACATTTTAAGATTAATATTGGTCATTTCGAATCATAAGTTTGTCAGGACAACTAAGCAATTTAACAGGCCAATAACCGAAACCTTCCTAAAACGACTTATAACTTCTAGCCATACAAAAATACAGATGAATTTACAATGAATAATGAAGTGAAAGAAAGAAAAATTAAAATGGTAGGAGTTCGATTCAAAAGATCCTAATTATAATTTGAATCGTTTAGAGTAAAATATTTTCGGCGTCAAATAGTTGAAAAAAAGTTTTGAAGACGTCGTCTCGAGTTTGGTCAACAGAGCGGAAGACTAAGAAAACAACGGAGTCGGTAAAATACACTTACTTGGAAAACAATTTTTAGAACACCATAAATTTACTTTTTTTACTACAAAATGTTTGTATGTAGGTAAAATAAATAGGTTTTGCAATTTAGTTGAAATACAATATGCAAAAAAAGATTTTGAATCTTGAAGTGATTATTGTAAATCAAAACTTTAGTACTGAACTTTTCTGTTCACTTTTCTTTTCTGTTCTGTTCAGAAAAGTCGGAATTAGAAATATAGTGATTTTGCAAACGCCAAGCCTACCATGCTGACAAACTTAAATTGAAGCTTGGCGCCAAGCACGATCTTCAAAGGGATATTCTACTTCTTACTTCTTTGCTATCGTACCTCTGACTTTTAAATAAATCGGTGAGTAAAATGTAAAATGATTTGGACCCTCCTTCACGCCAAAACTACTAAACGGATTGAGCTATTTTTTTTATCACAATGTAGTTTATAGACAAGAAATAGTAGACTTTTATTTACTACGCGAGCGAAGCCGCGGGCAGGAGCTTGTTATTCATATAAAAGAGTAAAATACTAATTCAAGTGTTGCCAATTCATTTAGATGTAATAATTCAATACACGTCTCCACAGATTTAGCCGGCACTCACGGCCGCATGAGTCATAGCAGAAGTAGAACGGTGGTACGGGGAGGCACCGATGAAAAAACGGCCAGTGTGTACCCGCCTTATCTGTTGCATCAGATAGATGATAAAAGGTGTTTATTCTACGAGCACTTACAAGTATATTTTCCTTTGATTTTTCCTGAATATATCGATATTATATGAATTATTTTATTTTATTTGAGCAATGGGATTCCTTGAAATCTTATAAATAGTATATCTTTTTTGTATGATATTTCATTGATTTAATGTGGATATTATTATTATAAATGCACATTATAGTAATATGCACATTTACAATACTTTATAAATTATGTATTTGTTACGTCCCTACCATTAACCACTGTAACCACTTCTTCCTTTAACTTACTTTCTGCTTGCTTGCTCCACTGCAGTTGGACCTATATTTTATTATAATAAATATTTTTAAACTTCTCTGGTCTACATTGGAATACTTAATTGTAATAAATTCTACTATCGGGAACTAAAAAGGTATTCCTATGTTTTCTTACTTATAATATAAACTGGTTTATCGAATCTTATTGCATTTTAGCAGATTTCTCTCATCAAACCGATTGCAAACAATATTAGTTTACACTGACCAATCTCAGTCCAAACATGATTTAATTTAACACCGACATGGCACGTCCAGTCTGTGTCAACTTTAGAATATTATGTTTGAAGACAGATCGTAATGTGTTCGTTCCCATGTTTGGAGTAGTTGGACAAAGACTATTGTGAAAATCTTTTGGCCTGGTTGGACAAAGATTATTATAAAAATCTTTTAGTATTTTTGTGAATTTACCTTATTTACCACGATGTTTTCAGTTCAACTGTACTATTATTCCACTTCTTCTGTTTGGTGTCACTATTGTGGAACTTTTATGTAACTGTACAGCACCCACGGAATGCTCACATGGTTATTAGTTAAAAGTAGCCTATAAAATTTGTTTGAGGAATGATGACAGATCGTAAAGAGCTCGTTCGCTGTTTGGACTGGTTGGACAAAGACTTAAGAAAATCTTTTGGTGTTTTTAATTATGCCTTTGTTACTACGATGTTTTCAGTTCAACTGTACTGCTTTTCTACTTCTTCTGTTTTGTGTCACTATTGTGGAACATTTATACTGTACTAGCATCCACCCGCGACTTTGTTCACTTGGTTATCAGTCAAAAGAAAAATGGAAACCTATTACTAATGACTGTAATAGCTAAAGTGTGATAGCTAGACCGCTGACATTATCACAGATGATTTAGGATTTATGTTGCCGCTATAACAAAAAAATACTAAAAACAGAATAATTTAATATTTAAGTGGTGCTCCCTTACAACAGTACGGAAATCTTCGTGCGTGGTTTTTTTTATCAATTTTTCTTGATTAATATCTTCATTATGTATGTTTAGCTTATGTCAAATTATTTGTTATATTATCTTACAAATCATACTTTATGCACTGTGGTTGAAAATAAATCTTATATCTAACTTTCTAATTACAATTCATTAATTATCCTACTTCTGTCTTCACCAGGCCTTGCCAGCCTCGGAGTGTGTGTAATGTTTATTTCATTTTATGTTTTAATTGAATCTTAATTTTTAGTTTTGTCATCACCCTGTTTGTAACATGCGCCGGCGCAGGTGAGTCATCCTCGATCGTCAAACACTCTCTCACGACAAAGGAATAGAGATTGTACAACGAGTTCAAATGCTCAAATTGACCGATAATTTGTTTAGTTTCTACCTTAGCGGTTGTAAAATATTTGTTTTAAATGAAGGTACTGTTATATTAAGATAAAGAGGTAAAATTTGGAGACAGGCGAATAAATGGCAGTGTTGGAACAGGAATCACACGAGCTTAGCACCAACCACCACATCCACCAGCCTATATCAGTCCACTGCTGGACATAGGCCTCCCCTAATAAGAAAGGGGATATGCCTATAATCCCCACGCTGAGCATGCGGGATCGTAGGACACAGCTTCTTGCTCCACCGACGCTGCTGCAATCGGTGGCCATTAAATTTAGCTGTGCCAGTATTAGGCCGCGCTATGCCGTTATCAGGACACCGCTAGATCCCCGTTTATGGTTCATCAGCAAGGTGCACCACGTGCCGATGAGGCAAGCTTAGGTTCCAAAGATAGAGGTTGGAATGGAACCCCTTATTCAAAGCTAAGCTAAGATAAGCTCACTACTTTTGTCACTTACCTCTTTAAAATTACTATCTACGGTTACCATGTTTAATTTTGTATGTTTTGTTTATTTACGTTTACAGGGGTGTTCCATTTATATTTGGTATCAGAACACAAGCAAACCTAACCTGTCCGTGGTGTCTGATTGTGGCTTGCCTGCTCAGCTACATTCCCTGGCTGCTGTTGACGATGAGAGTAGAAATGTGTAGTAGATTATGTCAGCCGGAAGCGTGGAAATAATATCCCCTTTTTTATTGGGAGTTACCAATGTGTAGCAGTGGACTTATGGGTATCTATCTATAGGCACTGTTGTTGTTCTTGTATTCTTTTGTGATGACGATCTTAAAACTTTAGAATACAAATTAAGTTCTTCTAGGTTAAAAGTTAGGTTAGGTTAGGTTACCTATAATATAAATCCGCAAAAGGTATTACTGTCAAAGCAAAGTCAGTCCTATCATTACACACTTTTTTTAGAGCATCACCTCTTTTAAAATAAACCATAATCCAAAACGGTTTGTCATATAAAATAAGAAGTCAAATGTCACCGCTGATTTACAACTATACTGGTAACACCATTGTTTGATTGCGTTTTAAATCGTTAAATATGGCAATAAACCATCCGTCACGTAACCGTTATATAGTAACATTGTAAAATGATCTATTATAATATTGACGTTCAAAAATCTTTACAATGTAACAGTCGGATTGTAATAAAAAAATATAACTTTCATGGGAAGTAAAACATTTAATGGAGCATTATTATGAAGAATATAATTTAACGCACAACATATTTGAAAAAACAAGCTATGGAACGAGCTATGCTCGGAGTTTCTCTGATCCGCAACGAGACTATCTGACATAGAACTAATGTTATCGACATAGCTCAGAGAATCAGAAAGCTAAAGTGGCAGTGGGATGGCCATAATCAGAAAAGAACCGATAATCGTTGGGGTTTCTCGCGAGTTCTCGCTTGAACTTGAGTGGAGACTGCGGCTCGACGAACGTAGTGTATGACGCCGTCCGGGCCAGGTAAAGTGACGATCTGCCAACTACGGTTGGTAGAAGCTGAGTTTGGCGAATTGAAGATAGGACGGCAATGGCGCTCATTGTGGGTGCCTATGCAGTCAGGAACAGAGCGAAGTTCCCATCCGCCAGCGCGTAGGGTCGATGATATTGCGAGATTCGCTGGGCATAGGTGGAAGAGAGCAGCACAAAATAGAGGAGGCTGACAAAAACTAAGGGAGGATTAAACCCAGCAGCTGGATGATTCTGAGCTGAGATGATGAAACAATTTTAGATTTCTGGTCTTAAAAGGTATGTGAAAAAGTTTAGATAACTTTGGCTTACCTATTGGATTTTAACATATATTTCAAATCTCCACGTCATCTTCACATACCTATAATCATTTTAGTTTTCAAAAGCAAGGTAAGTTCGAATTCGTATGTTATTTTGGAAGGGGTGATTTAGATTATGATTAATCACAAGTTGGAGAGGTTCTCACAACTTAAAAATCTATGATACAAAATATTTCTCCAAAAAATTAACATATCACTTTTACACGTAAAATCCACTATACATACAATATACATTCTGCTGTTTCTATCATCGACAAACAAAACATTTTGATAAAAGTAACTTTTTAGCTTATTGTCGGATAGTTTGAAAATAGAATGCATAGCACATCTTCATATTTTTTTAATTAATAGTTAGGTTAGGTTAGACATAAAATTGCTTTTGTAATCATCAACGTTGATGTAAAATGATGAAATCAAGTTCAATGTTCATAAGTGAGTTGAAAAGTATGGATTGTTTGTGTAAGATAACAAAAGCTATGGATGGGAGGGGGCCTTAATTCAAAGGAGGTACAGAATAATTTCGAAATCAACAATAGGAAAATAAGTGGTTATTTGTAATATGATATATCATTAATGAAGTAAATTTTTGGGAATTTTTCTCTAATCCATCTAAAAGTAGTTTGTGAGCACAATAAAGAGTTTTCTATCTATAGATGATTATTAGGTGATTTAGTTCGCATAAAGTTTATAACTTAAGCCTCACAGAACTAGATAATGCGTGAGCCAACTTTCAATACATCCTCCTTAGTTTTATGGCGTATTTGTTAATTGTAAAATAACCGATAAGTTCTTTTGTTTGAGTTTATTGACTCATGAATCAGTGGCCGATGAACTTGTAAAAATATGAGTTTACAAAATTTGGTAGACATGAATGTAAGGAGTTCCAACCTCCATCCCTGGAACCCAAGCCAATCTCATATGAGTTTACAAAATTTGGTAGACATGAATGTAAGGAGTTCCAACCTCCATCCCTGGAACCCAAGCCAATCTCTTATAAGTTTACAAAATATGGTAGACATGAATGTAAGGAGTTTCAACCTCCATCCCTGGAACCCAAGCCAATCTCATATGAGTTTACAAAATTTGGTAGACATGAATGTAAGGAGTTCCAACCTCCATCCCTGGAACCCAAGCCAATCTCTTATAAGTTTACAAAATATGGTAGACATGAATGTAAGGAGTTTCAACCTCCATCCCTGGAACCCAAGCCAATCTCATATGAGTTTACAAAATTTGGTAGACATGAATGTAAGGAGTTCCAACCTCCATGCCTGGAACCCAAGCCAATCATAAATGAGTTTACAAAATTTGGTAGACATGAATGTAAGGAGTTCCAACCCCCATCCCTGGAACCCAAGCCAATCTCATATGAGTTTACAAAATTTGGTAGACATGAATGTAAGGAGTTCCAACCTCCATTTCTGGAACCCAAGCCAATCTCACCTGCCTGTAGTGCACCTTGCTGTACAAACAGAGATCCAGGATTCTGATTACGGCATAGCGCAGCCTAACACAGCTAAGTTAGCCAAGTCTCCTAACCACCAATGGGCAGCAGCGTTGGTGGTGCGAGAAGCTGTAACCTGCGATCCCCAACCCCCATGACCAGCATGGGGATTATGAGCACATCCTCCTTCTTATAGGCGAGGCGTATGTCCAGCAGTGTACGAAATAAGATAGTGTTGTTGTCAACTTAAATATTTAAAAAAAAGGAAAACTGACAGTCATGAATCCTCTTTGCGATTTTTTATTGATTATACAGGGATAGAATAATACATAAAACATAGACATGTAAGTATATTTATGAATGTCGGCGAAAGTATGTAAGTACATTTATGATGCTATCGTATATATTATTTAGTTTGTGTATATAATATTATGTGGTGTGTTAGAAACTGCAGGATTGGATGTACATAGGTAGGTACTAGTAATATTACATCTGTACCCAAGGTAAGCAGAGCTTTTGCAATGGGAACAAGATAACTGATCATCATCATCATCATATTATCCCTGCCCTTATCGCACTCGTAAGTGGGGTCGGCACAAAATATTTTCTTCTTCCATTTTCTTCTATCAGCCGTTACTGAACACACTCCATTCTTACTCTCATCTTTGACATAATCCATCAATATTTTCTTCACCAGATGGCTAATATACTACATATTAAACACTTTTTTGTAAGTAAATACATAATAAACATAGCAAACATCCAGACCAGAGACAAATATTTGCAGAACGCAAAAATATTAATATCTCCGTAGCTTTTTGCGTCTCAGACGGGCCTTCGCCCACTGCGCCACAGGCCTCAAGGTGAAGTTCAAGTTAGTTATTGCTATATTTTTTCGCCACAAAATAATATATTGCATCTTAAAATTGTAAATTATATCACAATAACACTAGCCTATTCAGTCCACTGATAGAGTTACGCATCCCCTTTATGAAGCCCATAATCCCCATGCTGGGTATGCGCGTTTGGGGTCGCATAGCACAGCTTTGCACTACTGCTGCTCGTCGCTAGGCCGCGCTATGTGGCTATCGGCTGGCTACCAGAGCCCTGTTTGTTATTCAGTAGGGTTATCATGGGCAGCTTAGGTGAGGTTGGCTTGGATTAAAAAAGATGGAGGTAAGAACACCTTACTACTCTTGTATCTTTCTGTAAAATAACTGTCTGTAGTTTTATCTATGGTAGCTATCCAACGAGGAAATGTTCTGAAAACTACCAAATATAACTCAACCTAAAAATGACTAACCATAAAAAATGGATGTCAGACGCATCATTACGGCTCCTCCAGAAATAATTTGGAAAAACCATTAAACTTGTAACTTCCGCATAATTTTGTCACAACCCATTATTAGAGCCAGTTACCACACCTAACAATCTAATGGCTAATTGGCTGCGTAAGTTAAGTACCTGTTGACGCCCTCTGTGACGCAGCTAGCAAAGGTCCACCTGAGACGCAGAAGGTTGCGAGTTTGATTTCCGCCGCGAGACAAAGTTTATCTCGACAATATTTGTCTTGGGTCGAAAAGGTAAAGAAAATGTACATATTTAGTTCTTTGTGGAGGGCTCGTCCGGGGAAGTACATGCTACCTACCTATTTCGGCCGCAAAGCTGCTGTATTTCGGTTTGAAGGAAAATTACAGGCACTAGATGCTTATCATCTTCATGCCTCAAGTTGTTGACGCAGACGTAGCATCGTGGAGTATGTTCCAAAAAAACATGATCCACGATACAATGCTTTGTGATAGGTAATGGTTACCGCATAACATCAGGTGGGCCATGAGCTTGTTATATCTTCAGATAGGTAATTTAAAAAACTAACTTCAGATTAAACGGCTTGTTAGCTTATCCAGCTCATTTTGACCGCAGTTTTTATTATCTTAAACGATAGTTTACTATAACCAGTTGATTCAAGTGGGTCTGAAATTGTGTCGCCCAAAAATAATTTAATTCATGTCTCTGAGATTTGTTTTGAGATTTTATAGTATTTATAAGGTTTTAAAATTTCAGAAAGAGAAAATTGTATAAATTTGACTTAGATAGGTAGGGAAATTTGTTATAGCAAACAGTGTGACTACATTATTAAAGCAATAACAACCGACCTAAACTGATTGCTCTAAGCTTTAAATTTAAATTAAAATGCATGGCATAAGTACCTGTAATTGATCTATGTTTATGCAAATAATTATGTAAAACTAGGAAACTACAATAGGTGGTTATGAATAACTTAGCAAAGAATGATTACGGCAGTAAATAGGTGAGCATGTACTTAATTCGAGCAAGTTACACTGTCTGTGTTACCGTGCGTTTCTTTAGTAAGTTGGTTTTATTTTAATAAAGTTTAATCAAACTAGTGAATAGAGCAGTCACACAACAATCACGAATACTTCAACCTGACGTATTGTAAAGGTAAAATGTTGTCTAACACAGCGTTATTTTGAATCTATGCTTTCTCATTGGCTAAAATTGTTTGTCAACGATATGAATACTTTTTTGCTACATTGGCTACGTCATATAACCTCTGTCATATCCGTCTACTTCTAATGTTAGATTTTGTCTAGATTCAGTCTATACCTTATTTTAGTTCCTAATTTTGAATAAGTAAGTTACTTACCCTGTATAAATTGCGACGATAGGCCTGGACTGTTTTGGTGGTTTTGTCAATAAAATATAATCGAATTTTACACACAGTGATGCGGTTCTAACCACCACCTTCAGAACTTAAGCCCCACTCACCTGCTTGTGGTGCAACCTGCTAACAAATAACCTGCTGCTCTGGCAGCGAACTGCACACCGGCGCAGCTAAATTCCCTGACCGCCGACGGGCAGCAGCGTCAGCGGTGCGATAAGCTACGCTCTGCAATCCTACCGCATACCCAGCGTGGGATAGTGGCAAGGGCGGATTTCCCAATAGGCCAAGTAGGCCCGGGCCTAGGGCGGCAAAATTTAGGGGGCGGAAAAACTTGGTGATATAATTAATGAAAAAAACTTTAAGACTACCAAAATATGAGCAGATCAAGCATATCATGAAATTAATATAATTATTTTAGCAAATCATCTTCATCTACTTGTATTCGCACTGAATACCAGTTTTTTCACTCACAGAATGGGTTTAAATCGATTCGAATTTCGAAGAACTAAAGACAAAGAGCAGTTTTGAGGGTTCTTTACAGCGAGTAAGAGGGCGGCAAACTTTAATATGCCTAGGGCGACCAACGGATCAAATCCGCCCCTGGATAGTGGGCAATAATGAGCATATCCCTTTTCTATTAAAAGAAGTCTATGTCCAGCAGTGGATTTATATAGGCTGGTGTTGTTGTTGTTGTTACAATTTGTTCATGTTCAATGTTTGGAGATACTGCGCTTTATTTTCGCATAATGTAAAATTAAATAAAAACACTTACAATTATTGTAGCTACAATTATATTGCACAGTGGTGCGAGGTCATATCACACGTAAACCAAGTACCAAACCATAATATTCATGTCATCGTTCCAAGGTTGTTTTTGTTACACAAATGAATCATTTTATTCTCATGCGGGTAGAATGTGGAAAATTCTTACAATGTTTGCTATCTGTCCTATCTCAGTTCCGTAGTTTCTTTTAATAGGTTTGGAAAGTGGTGGAAAATGTTGAAATATATTGACATTGTACGCAGAATACAGGCTTGACCGATCAGCGGCATATTCATCTTTCTTTTCTTTAAGTTTGCGAGACGAGGTGATAGATAGAGTTATAGTGTGTCATATAGTGACTGATAGATAACTGAATAAATATTTAGTAAAATTATATAGTCTCACAGGATTTAATGGTTCTTCTATTCGGCAGCATACCAGCGTCTGCTGCTAATCGGTAGATTTTATGCTGAGTCAATGTTATTTTGGTACTACAGCACACCTGCAGCACACGCTGGTATGCATAATATAAAGGTATGTAAGGAGAGAAAAAGAGCACATTTTTAGGTGCTCTTTTTCTTTTTCCATGATCGCAAAATCCGATCATATTTTATGTAATCTTTTCCTCACTTTTTTTAAACTTATATGTTGCGGTATGTGTGCAAATCAAAATAGTCTTATTTGATGTTTATGTTTTTACGACTATTTTCCCATAAACAGTTTTTTATGATTCAAAAAAGTCACAAAAATGAATCACTTTGCAATACCAATAACATACAAAAATGAGCAATGAACCTATTAATTTACATTCACAAAAAATCTTCCAATCCATCACGTTACCAAATTGAAAACCATCAACTCCTGTATTCAGATTCACCCTTTCGGTGCATCCATACTGATTGACATATAAAACCAACATTAATTTATTCACCACACTTTTCCACAGGCAAAAATCAACTTTATACTCATATTATAAAGTTGTAAATCTTTTGAAGGAAGTGGTCACAGCTAATCGATCAATGTATTGAAAATTGCAGGTGTTCGGATGAGTTGTGTTTTTGTCCAATTGTTGCGTTTGAGCCCACTGTGCGATTGTCAGTGTGCATCGTTTATTTTGATAGGGATTACGTAAGGCTGGCTTATAAATAGTGTTGTTGCTTTTCAGTTGGTTACATGTTGTTTTCAGAACCTGTGTCAATTCAGTAGCAAATAAAAAGATAAGTTACTATAAACGCAACAAAAAGTACTAAACTAACTAAGTAGTAAACGAAACAGAGCATATATTATGGAAACCACATGACTGATATAGGTACTACTTAAATATATTTTTATATCCATATCAGGCGGACTTTTGTCCACTGCGCAACAGAGGTCGTCAGTGCCACAGACGTCAATTTTCTTATAATTTGTCCTGCATCGGGAGTCAAACCAGCATTCTGCGTCTCAGTCGTATTTTAACCCACTCTGCCACAGTGGTTGGTTCTAAAAAGAAAATACCAAATTACAATCAAAATGGCCGTCTACCTTTGTACTAATAATGGGTGGTAAGCTATCATATTTCTCGCGAAGTCGTAGACGTAGAGTATATTACTTATTCTGTGGCGTTACTAACATGGAAATGCCACAACAATAGCAAACTGAACAATAGAAAGTACAGTTACGGAGAAAAGTCTTATTACAGGCACTAAAAATAATGTTTTGTTTTATTTTTTGATATTATACTGTATTTGGGGTGTACGGGGTTCCAACATCCATCTTTGGATGACCCAAGCCAACCTCACTTGCACGTGGTGCACCCTGCTAAACAACGAACGGGGCTCTGGCGGCCGGCTGATTGCGGCATAGCACAGCCTACATCGGCACATATAAATCCCCTGGCCACCGACGGGCAGCAGCGTCGGTGGTGCGAGAAGCTGTGCCCTGCGATCCCCAACCCGCATGCCCAGCGTGGGGATTATGGGTATATCCCCCTTTATTAGGGGAGGCCTATGTCCAGCAGTGGACTGATATAGGCTGGTGTGGTGATACTGTATTTGTTACCTAGGTACCTACTTGAATTCATCATTGTCTTAAACTATCGCCTCCTTTTTGAAGCCGTTCATACTTTCACGTTTGATTTGGTTTGATTTTGATTTGTGTACTTATGTCATTTTCTACTATTTTGGGTCTTTTGACTGTAATTTAACAATAGTGTTTATAAAAAGTAAATCCTTTATTGGCTGTAAGATAAACTATATAAGATTTGTTTGTTATATTTAAGGGCTGTGGATTTTGTTGAATAAATAAAATAAAATAAAAAATAAAATAAAATAAGCCGGTTAATAAAATAGTAATAATAATAGTGATATAAGTAATTTAGTCCAAAAATTAATCATAATTAATTGTATGTGGAAATTAGAGTTGCCCAACACTAAAACATTACGTTACAATAATTATTATTTACCCCCTTACTTATGAACGCTACTCAAAGTTAATCAATGTTCAAAATTATCCCTGTCACTGTTTGTCATTATCCAACTGTAAGAGATGGCATTAGCCTAAGCATCGTTTATCTTTTGAAAGATGTTCATAAGTAAGGCCATTAATTATTATTACCTTAAATTATATATATATATATATATATATATATATATAGCGTTTTAAATACATATGTCAATCAAAGTTATGACTTCAATTATTAATAGCTATAAAAGTCTATTAAGATATCAACACATTCTTTTGACATTTCCAATTTCAAAAGAAAGTATTCCGCCACACTGTACACCGAAGTCAATTTACAACGTCGCATCAGTCAGCTTGCATTTGTGCAATATTCATTAAGCGCGGCTTTACAGGCGTCAGTGTTGCCACTATTAATTCGCGCCAACACCAATGCACGCCATAGTACCTGGGATATGTCACTATAGTTCAGTTTTAATGAAACTTGAGTCTTAATTCAATTGATTTAGGCTCAAAACATTATTAAAAATTTAATGAATGAATTGAGATTAATTTTGTTTCATATCTTAATTTTACTGACATCGTTTTTGAAAGTACCTATGAATCGTTCTTACATTGCAAAAGCCTCGCAAACTTCCACCAGTTACAATGATAACTGACATCATTTCATTTCCTAAATCATTGTTATATTTAATAGTAGATTGTTTTACAAGGGACTAAACCATCCCATTATATACGAGGTTGTTATACTCCCGAGCTTAGCGAGGGAGGATGACAAGACCGAGTTATAATGGGTGGTTTTGGCCCGAGTAAAACACTCTACTTTTCACTTCGATTGCGAGAAAATAAAACAATTCCAAATTAGTCAATTTTCAGAAATTTTATTAAAAAATAAAATGTGCAGTTAGAGCAATTTTGAATGTTTAGTGATATGTTTTTCCCGGGCAATTTTATTTCGGTTCTCTGTGATTGGGATGTGATAATATTTTGAGTTGATTGTTGTGGAGTAAAAGTTGGAGAGACTCGAATCATGCTTGAGTTTCCTGCGCGGCTTCAGCTGAGTTCACATATTCATCCAATCCCGCGATGTAGATGCTTGGGGTTCTGTAATGTTTGGTAGAATATTGATTCCTTCCATAATCCGCTGCGTGACGTGATACTTGTTTTGTATAGAGTCCTCTATATAACCTTCAGCCACTTGATCGGACCTCCATCCACCGTGGCGTTTTAATGTCGTTATATTCGCACCAGAGTCCGCCAACAGAGTCGCGGATGTTCTGCGGAAACAATGGCCCGTGTAGAGTTCCGGATTTGGTAAATTTAGATAAGTGGCAATATCTTTAGGCATGTTACCAAATTTATTTTTGCCTATGACTTGCCTTGTGCATTTACCATTTTGATAATTTAGAAAAAATCTTCTCGTTGAAACATTAGTGGGACGTAACTCCTGATAGGCTTTAACTATATTAAGGTATTCTCCACTGATGTCAAATTTACGCTCTTTGTTTGTTTTCGTGTTCGGCAGACTCACAGCTTGTAGGTTTGTATCCGTTTCTACGTCTTCTAGCGTTATATTGGCAAGCTCTATTCCTCTGCATGCACCGCTGATTCCATAAATTAAAGCAACCTGTTGAACAAAAAAATAAGTGTGTTAATAATCGTAATAACCTAGGTACATAATTTAGGTATGTAGGTAGGTATCTATTTATTTAGTTTGAGTAGAGTACATAAGTAGGTTACCTTTGTTGCCAAGTATTGTTTATTTGGAGCGTTATTTAAAAATGTTTCGATTTCTTGTGTCGTCAAGACTTTAGATTTTTTTGCCTTGTATCCAGTGGACAATTTCTTCAGTAAAGCCGTTAAATTTACATATTTTTTTAATATCGACGTCGTGTCTCGTTTTTAAGGTCATTCTTAACATTGAATATGTGCTCCAAAGAGTCGACGATTTGAATTTTTTCGATAATTCATCAAAATAAGTGAGAAAAACCCCTTCTGTAAAAGAATCCACACGTTTCTCATCTCTCCATTTCATAAAATTTTCGTAACTCTTTAAATATATTTCACGTGATTTTGTCGGCAACAGATTCATAATTATTTCTTTGCCCTTTTCTTCCATTTGCATATTAGCATCTTCACTATCACTTGATGACATTTTTCACGTTCACAATTTGAAAGTTAAAGTCAGGAAGTTAAACGTAAAAGTTTGTGATTTGGAATGAAGAAAATTCTAGAGATTTAGCGCCAATACCATCTTTTTTTTTAAATCTCTATACCTTCAATAACCCTCAACGAAACAGTTCGCATTCTACCGTGAAGGGAAGAATCAACCTTCATAAAACATCACCAAGACGGTTCTATTTTCAAAAAAAAGATTGACGGAGCACCATGAAGTCGAGTTTTTATATAAGAGAACGAATGCTTTGTACGGGCTGATGATTTTAGACAAAAATTAAAAAGAAAAAATACTTTTTAGCCCTAGGTATTAAACTCGAGTTTTAGGCCCGCTAAGCTACACTATTATGATACACTTTTTGAGCAAGAGAAGTGAAAATGAAATTATTATCTCACTTTATTTTTTCTTTGTCATGCAATTTTTATTATTTTTAATTTTGTCTTGTATATCTTTCTAAATATTATATATTTTATAGTCACAGTGACACTTTTGTGTGTAATATAACTATTAATTCTGTGGCAGCACGGTGAGCTGCATTTTAATGCACCGAAATTTATTTCGGTTTTACAGGGTTGATTGTTACAGGAAAATTGTTATAAAACTTATCTAGATATGCTGAAGAACAACTACTTACTATTTTTCCTTTTGTGAACAGAGAAGCTAAGAAACTTTTGCTATGCCAGCAAATAACAGTATTTTAAATGTTATCTCCACTCTTGAAACGCAAGGATCGTTGGAAGAAGGAAAATAACTGATATAGAAGCAATGTTGAATTTAGACATTCTTAAACAAATAAGTAGGTATATGCTAGACAACACCATGTTTTTTCTTGTGTATGCTTGCATGACACAAGAAAAACATGTTGTTTTCTGTTTACATTTAACTAGCTTCCGCACGTGGCTTTGCTCGCGTAAGAATATACCTTTGTGTTAATCCAGTTCATAAATGTGTATATTCCAAGTTTCATCCAAATCCGTTCACCCGTTATTGAGTTGATTGGGAACAAACATACACAAAATCTCACATTCATATTAGCGTGATGTCCATTCCAACCCCACCATGTGTTGGATAAGGGCATAAGAATGATTATATACATATTATATGGTGCTGGACATGTTAATTTTAACACAGCATTTTTTTATTAAAATTTTGTATATATTTTATTTCTCATACAGGTAATGCAATAAGGATTTGAGTTTTGACTCATTGTCTCTGAACTAATATCTACTGAATACTTAGTTTCTTACAAATAACCACATTTCAAAAACGTTTTAAAAAACCTACATAAAAAAATAACTATCACCATCATCATCATCATCATCATCGTTTACCTACTGAAATAAAAGTTAACTCAATATTATCATCATCATATAGCAGTCCACTGCTGGACATGGGCCTCCCCTAATGAGCGCCATTGTGCCCTGTCCTCAGCTCGACGCATCCAGCTTCTACCGGCAACCTTTCGCAGATCGTCACTCCACCTGACCGGAGGGCGAAAGATAACTCAACAAAATATGAGGTACTTATTCATTTAATAATAAATATTTATTTATTAAAATGTTAAGGTAAATTGTCTGATCTTGACATGGTTTATCGCAAAAATGAATAATTTATATTCGCATGCAACGGCACACGTTCCTAGCTGTAGTGTAAAAACGTGACAAATCTAGAAATTCAATGTTACTATGTAGGATCGTGTATATCATGTTTTACATATAAAATGCAAATAAAGCTGAAATACAGGTGAATTTTGCCCGACATTTTGAATAGCCTGCTTGCACGAGTACTGCCGGAAGGAGGGTTGGCATGGTAGGGCTTTGGACTATGCAGAATTATGCCATCGTCATCACCAGCCTCTAGTCCAGCAGTCCACTGCTGGACATAGGCCTCCCCTAATGAGCGTTATTGTGCCCCACCCTCAGCTCGACGCATCCAAATACTAGTAGAAGTAGGTAGGTATGTGATATGACAAAATCAAAAATGAATAACATTTATAAAACATTGAGCAGTAAATAAAATGAAAACTCTTTATATATTATAGAAGAAATATAGCAAAATGAAAGCAAAATCTAAACCCTAAGAAATCGCGCAACCCTATCAGCCAATGATTAATAACGTCTATGAAGCCACTTTAATTATCCACAGGCTATTGTTCCGTATGAAAAACTATACGGAAGCTGGAGTTTAATTAAATGATACGCCTTTTGGGTGTAAAGAGAAATTGTTGGTACTGGATGTAGTAAAATGAAATGAGAGGTATAAATTGATTACTGAAATCGTGATATTGAAAAAGCTTTTTTCCAGGAAGAGCAATACGATTTTGAAATATATAAAAACTGATAGAATAGTTTAACTATCGTAGGAACAAAAATATTTTTTAATTTAATTTAGTGAAATAGATTATTATATAGAAATGCACATGTACATACTTAATCTAAAAAAACTCAAATAATACATAATGAAGATGTTTGAATATAAAAAAATAACAGATTAAAAATCAAAAGAAGAAAAAATACTAGAAAAAAATATCCGTTAGAAGCCAAATGAACTTGCAATCAATATTTCACCGAAAACCTGTTTTCTCAAATCTTTGGGAATACAATAGCAACAATATTCACACACTTGCCGACATTCTATGATAATCCACGCTTTGCATACATCAATATGCACAATTAACATAATGTGACCAAAAGTACCACCTTGCGGAACTCCATAATTTTAGTGCGAAAAGTTCTCACACGGTCAATTAGATGTGTACTTGAGGATGAAAAAATGCATTATTCTAATTCGAAAACATTTGTCAGTTGCAAATTATTTAAATTTTGCCGACGGGGAATGCAAATTCTCGAATATTGCTACAATCAGACTTGATCAGAAGGTAAATGAGGAGTTTATGCTGAAATGGAAGTGGCGGGATTTCTTTGCATTTGTATTTTTCACAGTGTTTTGGGGATTTCTTGTTTTGGGATGCAGATAGATGCAGGAGCGAAGTTATTTTGAAATTTTTCTCTCAATTTTGTTTATTAGCATATATAATGTTTCAGAAAGTTAAACTTACTTATTCGGAAACTCAGATTACCTACCTATTTACTTAGTTATATTTCTTTATTATTAGAACCAGGAACAGAAAAAAATATAGAAATTACACATTAGGTACGGAAATAAGAAATAGTGTCACTACTTGGATGGGTAACCGTTTAGTTGTTTTTAAATCTGTGCGCTTTCGTGATTTGTGAGGCATATTAAAATGTTGGTCCCGGCTTTTTCTGTCGTCAAGCCATGTCGGATGCCCTCCGGCGTACTTAAACCTCCGACAACATAGTTGGCCACTAAGTCTTACAAAAAAAGGAATTAAACATTTACAAATTACATTTATTAAACATTTTACCTAGCAAAGCTATTGCTATTGCTGCTATAAGCATATGATTAAAATAGGCCAATGGGTTAAAATATAAACACCTTGAGCCATATAATCGCATCAATTGAATGTTTATTAAAATAGTAGTCAATAAAAGGAGCAGACGACATATTTGACCTATATTTGTAACCAATGTCAAGAAGTTTATGGAAAATTCTAGGATTACGCATTCAATACATAAACAAATAAGGATAGAACTAGAAAATTCCTTTATTGGTCAAGGTAGTAGAAATAAAACGGGTATTTTTTTGTTTTTCTTCTATTGTTCGCAAAAATATCCAAAATTAACAATCTTGTGGGACACCTTTTTTGTACCTTAATATACTGAGATTATCAATTTGCAATAGAAATAGAAAAATATTTATTTGTGATATACCATACATGAAAAAAGAGGTATTACAAACACAAAAAAAAATAGTTAATATTATTTAAGTAACATGCACATATATCGTAAAACGGTCTCTGACTCAGCATAGGTTGGTTGACTGGCAACCAACGCTGGTTTTCCGTCAGAGCCGTTCGGTGATGACGTTTGCCAATCGTTGCAGACAAAAAACTATATCAGCTTACAAAAATTATATTATGTTTTGTCGCAAAGGCATTGTCCTATATGTAGTCCACATATAGGACAATGCCATTAGCATTTGGATGGATTTGGCATAAAGACTCGAGTGTACTGACATAAATCTTGGTTAAATGTAACCATCTCATACGAATTGTTTTTTGAAGATTTAAATAATATTTGATTTCAATTTACAAGTCAAACCGATTACTTGAGTCTTATCTTGAGCTGAGAATTGTGATAATTTGCATTAATAACATCTCCGACCCTTGCGATTGATTTGAATCAAATATCAATTGGCATAAGCACTTCTTTGTGTGGTTACTTATGAAATTGACCGTGTTTATTCAAATTGTTTGTTTGATTCTCAGGGATTGTTTAGTTATTATTGATTTTGAGTGGTGTGAATGTTAACACTTGCAGTTTCTCTTGATTTGCATAAAGATACTTAGGATTAGATTGATTTAAGTTTTGAAACTATGGTTGTGAATATTTTTTGTCATACGAGATGTTTATCATTATTTGGAAGCTGTAATCTATTATTTAAATATCCTAGCTTTACCAGCCCTTATCCACATTACATATCGTTTATTTTAAATAAAACTTTTTCAGAAAACTAATTTTCTTGTGTAAAAATCTTGTGTCACGGTATTTGTGGTCGCAGTACTCCGAAACGGCGAAGTATGAAATTTTCTATGTATATATTTTGGTAGGTATGAAAATAGGTCGTTAAGTATATTTCATACAGATTTCAGATGTTTTTTTTATTTTTTTACTACTTATCCGGGTACCACGTGAGTGTAGCTGCAGGCAGAAGTTTTATAATATTAGTAACTTACTAAACAGTAAGCAAGCAAATAATATAATAATCCAAAGAACGAAACACGGGTTATTTTATAAACCACAGTTAAAATCTGCTTCTTTGATAGAGGAACTTGTTTACGAGAACCCAATAAAACTTTTATACAACAAGAAAGAAACCCAGACGGTGATTATGATGCAAAAAGTCGCAGACGCTCCGGAAACACCTCACATTCTTAGCTTATGGATCTTTCGGACTGTTCCTACTGGCACTCAAAGATCTTAAACGAGTAGTTATGAAATACATAGTGCGAAATGGTAAACAAGGTATTTATACTCTGAGTGGAAAACGTGGAAAAATTGTCTGCATCAAAACTCGGCGCACGTTGTCAATTGCACCGACTTTAAACACTTTTCAAGCAACATAAGTTCTTTAAATTAGTGCAAATTTAGCATTTTGAAGTTTATTTATGTCAAATACGCTTGGACGATTTTGGTCAGTTTTGACTTGAAGACTGTCACTCTATATAGTTCTATGTAATTATCTCGATCGAAATGGTGGTCAAAATATTATGACAGTATTTTTTTATAATTTGGACTTGGCATAATTAATTATTTCGACAGATACCTGCGTAAGTTATTGGGTTTAGAGGATTGGTCAATCCGTGGGTAATTTGGAACCCGATCAATATTGTTATCATATACTTCCTTCCTGCTTCTTCGTATAAGGTCAAATTTATGCTTTCGATATTGTTTAATGACTGAAAAAGCCGGGACAAATTTCATACAGGGCTTTCCGAATCACAGCACACTTCTTAAATATTGACAAACTTTCTCCTCACTATTTTGGAAAAAAAATTCTACGCCGAATAGGGGTATATTGGTCAGCGCTTTAGGACGAGTAAATTTGAAAACAAAAACATAAGATACCAGTTTAAACTGCTTATTAATAATACATTATTATTAATTGTCGAGCTCAGAACAGGGCGCAATGGCGCTCATTAGGGGAGGCCTATGTCCAACAGTGGACTGCCATAGGCCGATGAATCATCATCATATATTATATATTTTATCATCATATAATATATTTAGTTAGACTTAATTGTTTGCGAGCCGAACAGCAACAGCCTGGGTAGAGCAACTTACGCTGAATGTAAGAGTATACAAATTGTACAAAATACCAAACCAAACATTTCAAACCGCAAATTGTTGTGATTGTAGTCTCAATAGGAACATACTTAAAAAACTACCTTCCCACTGTTCTTTTTTCGGTCAACGTAGCTCTTTTATCCCAAAATGTTGCTCGTATTGTGTTGGGCCTAGAGTTTTTGCAAACCCTGATTGTTTTTATTTAGTTATGTAGGGCTCAAAGTTCAATGCCTAACAGTTTTTTCATTTCTATTATGATTATCTTCCACTCTTTGCAATAATATTAGGCGATAATGAGCGATGCTGGATATAGGACTCCCCTAATGAGCGCCATTGCGCCCTGCTCTGAGCTCGACGCATCTAGCTACAACCAACAGCCTATCGTCATGTATTTTTTGCTATTTTTTGATATTTTATGCTATTTTATTTTATATTTAATTTTTTTGTTGAAACAAATCAGCATACTGTCAGCTTATTCATACTGAAAAAAACTATACATAAATTGCCTCACTCGAGGTATTACGTGCCGATGACTCACAACAAACTCATCCCACTCCTAATTGTTCCGTATAAAAATTTGCGTAAATCGACATGATACTACGGAAATTTCATCTAATTACTAAAATCTACCCTGACTCTACGTTTATACCATACAAAGTACTGTGTACTTTTTAAGGTGTTTAGGTCGTTTTTCTGTCTAGTCATTTGTAAAGAGCACCCAAAGCTCAATGGTGCAGGTGTCCTCACAACAAAGGACTCAGGTTCGAACCCCGTCTCGACATGTATAACGATTTGTGAAAAAAAGACAAAAGATTACTCACGGTGAAGTTTTTGAAAAAGGGTTCCGTATATTTTTTAATGAGTTATGTAATCTTTTGGTAAGCGTTTTGCGAGGAGTGAGGACAATCTTTTTTGTTTTTTCAGAGTTGTGTAAGCTTGTGAATGTCTGCTTTTATTTGTTTAAATGTGTTTTCGCTGTTCAACAAAAGTATGTTGAAAGGATTCAACATTTTTATAAAAGTTCATGTACTTATTTCTAAAAAATTATCGTATTTTGAGTGTCTTAGGCCGAAAGCTTTTTTGTTTGTGGGTTAATATCTCTGTGGCATAGTGGGCGAAAGTCCGCCTGAGGCGCTGAAAGTTCTGGGTTCGATTCCCGCAGCGGGACAAAGGATGTATGGATGTATGGATGAATGAATGAATGTTTCATACACTTTAATGCAAAAACTACTGAACGGATTTGAATGAACCTTGGAATATACATAGTTCATGACCTGGATTAATACATATGCTTCTTATTATCCGAGCACCACGCGAGCGAAGCTGCAGGCGGAAGCTAGTAAGTAATATATCAGACATGTAGTTCCTTTATTACAAGTTCTACTTCGTTTGGGGCAGATGCTGTGTAAGAAAAAGTATCTAGCATGTACAGGTTTGTATGAAAGAAAATAGTTGGAAAATTTACGGGAAAAAATAAATTCGCTTTTTCTATAAGATTTTTGTATGAACTCCTAAATATAAATAGGACAAACATCTCACGGGTCAGCTAGTTTTTAATAATGTTTATTACAGGCTGTATCAATTTCACTACATTGAATCAAAAGGTCAAAGAAACATAACAAAGGTACACAATACGAAAATTTCCAGAATTCAACATGATTAACGAGCGTTTTGCGCTGATGCGGAACCCCAAAAAGGTAAAAGGCGAAACTTGGCTTACGTCCGATAGTTTTTGATAGTCATGGCGATCAATCAATACAGTATAGTGAAAATGGCTTGATTATGGTTAGATATTTACTAGTACACAACTGTAAAAAGTAAGCTGCAAATGTTTTTCGCAACAATTGTAATTATAATGTAGAGTAAAGAAGTTACATAAACAGCGAAGATTCATCATATTCATATTCATATTCTTAATTTGCGATTGGAATAACTTTGAAACAGTCGGGGTAGTCAAATTCATAAATTTTTGATAAACATCATCTATTTGAAATGTCAGTAAAAGAGAAAAAATATACGTAAAAAGATTATAAGTAGTTATTCTAGTTGAGAAAAAAAGAAGATTATTATTACATATAGTTAAAAAAACTACGCAGCGAAAAATTTATTTTGTTACTCATATAAAATAAGCTCAATTTTCAATATTAGCAAAATGCATTAACAAATAAATTCTTTACCAATTTACGTACAGACAGGACGACCTTAATTCGAAAATAATAATGTCTGGTTGTATTCGTCATACCGATCGTTTACCGATGCCTACAGTCTACAGAAAAACTGGCAAGAAAACACAAAAATCACACTAATATGTTCCCTATCTACAGTACAATAAAAGCTGGATTAGTGTAAAGTATTTTTGCAATAACAGATGTGGTTTTTGGTTGGGTGTTTGTAAAGGTGATTCGAGGAATTGAAATTTGTGGATTTATTTGTTGTTGAAATGGTACATCGTTAGCAATACGTTTCGTTTGAACTCACTTAATTAGAGTAATTAGAAAGAAAACTTTTATTTGGTACGATACGAGTAAGTTCATAGCATAACGACATGGGGTCAGGAGTCTGAATTTTAAACATGCCCTTTTAAGTTATACGTATTTCATTTAACACGTTGGCTGCAGGACTGGCAGGACTGAATTTTTAACATGCCCTTCTAAGTTTTGAACGGATCTAATTAAACGCATTGGCAGCGGGCCTCGGACTAGACATGCCAGAGGCAGTTGTGTTTTCAGATCAAAGCATTGCAAATCTTTTTTTTTACAGTAGATGGACCAAGTCTTCCGGTGAGATGGGTTGAAGATATTAACCGTGGCGGCACCTGACTCAGATTAGCACAGGATCGAAGCAAGTAGCATAATCAAAAGAATGCCTATGCCCAGCATTGGATCGATAACGGTTGAAATTGATGATGATGGTGATGATGAATGATAGATGGACCATTGTTCTATCATGTACCTACTTACCCGCATGCCCAGCGTGGGGATTATGGGTATATCCCCCTTTATTAGGGGACGCCTATGTCCAGCAGTGGACTGATATAGGCTGATGTGTGTGGTACCTACTTACCTACTCACCTGATGTTAAGTTATTATATATAAATAAACTCGCTATAACCTCGCTATAAAGGGTCAATAAAGACCTAGTGCGAGGGACAGACCTAAGTCGCGGTACATTATTTTTCATAACGTAAGTGTACCTACAGTGTTCGTACCTACTATAGTTAAAGTTATGTACCTACCAGATAAATTTGTATAAGTCTGAATAAAGAATTGACGCTGACTGATTGACACAACCAACGCACAGTCTAAGCCAGTTGCTAGTGTAAGCCACTTCACTTCACTTCTTTATTAAATGGCTTCTGAGACAGTTCGTTACAATTTCGCCAGTATCAAAGTATAATAATTGTTCTTAATAATATCGTTTGTTGGTTGATACGCAAGCAGGGGCGGATTTCCCAATAGGCCAAGTAGGGCTTAGGGCGGCAAAATTTAGGGGGCAGCAAAACTTGGTGGGTTTTTAAGCTATTGCATAGCTTCTATCGAGGGCCTTGAGCGCGGGGACCGAATCCAGAAATTCCGTAACGAAAAAAAACCTCACGCTCCCCACTCCGATTTACTTAATTTTATAATCTGTTGCTTGGAAATAGAGTTCATATTCAAACTTTTGTATTCTATTAGTTCTTCGTCACAACGTCGCAGCGCTAGTGTTCAACACAGTAAAGATAGCTACACGTCCATGATTGGCCTCTGACACGAACTGACGTCTGACGTTTTTCACCTGAATCTAATTTCAGTTTTGTTTTGAAATTTGTTTTCTTATCGGTAACCACGCTCAAAATGTGTAACTTGAATTAATATCAAAGAAAAAGAAATACTGCATAAATAAAATAAATAAATAATTATAATTGCATAAGTTGATACAAAATGCTATGCAATAGCTTTACCGCGGCAGTCCCCGAGTGCCACACGTCTTTTTTTTATTTAAGTAAGTAAAAGTCAACCCTTACTTCATATATGGCGGAACGCGAGGTGTTTATTATATTTTGTCTCGTCTCCAGGCTTAACAGAGGTAATGGTCGCACGGGTGGAAGGTTCCCGAAAAAGTTTGCAACCCTAGTGAAGTCGAGCACACCTTTCGAAAAGCTAAAGGCAAAGAGAAGGATCGGGAGGTTGGTATTTTTCGTGCTTTACAGCGAGTAGGGGGGCGGCAATCTTTCATGTTTTACAGCGAGTAGGGGGTGGCAATCTTCCATATGCCTAGGGCGACCAATGTATCAAATCCGCCCCTGTACGCAAGACATTGACATTGACATACAGGTAATAATAATGACTAATATACACAATACAAATACCAATGATTAATAATGTCAAAATGCTATAGGGCTTTTCATTGGTTTAGACAACTAAATGGGTTTTCGTCATCGTTCATCATTGATCGTCGTCATCACTATGTCAATGTCCCACGTATCAACCAATTTAACAAACTGTAATTATAAAGGTACCTACTGGTAGAAGCTGGATGCGTCGAGCTCAGAAAAGAGCGAAATGACGCTCATTAAGAGAGGCATATGTCCAGCAGTGGACTGCTATAAGCTGATGATGATGATGATAATGATAAAGTATGAATGATTTTCTGAGCCCCTGAAGGGTCACAGCGCCAAAAATGGCCACGACAAGAAGCTAGTTAAAAATATGGTTGAAATAATTGCAAATTGGTATTTTATTTTGAAACAAAACAATAAACTTTCTATTACTTCGTTTATTGCAAATAACAGCAAGAAACAAACTTGTTTACAGAAAGTCAAACAATAAGCACCCAATAAACATAAACAATTACGTCTCCGGGCGTCTGGTAGTCTAGGGACAGGACAGCTAATAATTACTAGGTCTTGCTAAGACTTTCAAAGACCAATATTATTAATTATTTTCTTATTGTTTATGCAACGAATATCTTTGAAAAGTTGTATATTATTGTTAATACATGGCCTTTTGTAAAAGTGCCTATTGTCTAGTACCTAAGTGATTAAATTTAAGGCGACTATAAGGGTCAAACCTCCCTATCGCTCGCACTATTCAACATTTTTGAAGGTATAAAATCACTGAATATAGTTATGCAAAATAGCAAACCTTCACGGCCTAGAAAATAACAATACATAGGTTCTGCAATAATATAATTTTGATTCTATCACGTTTTCTTACCAAAAATCTTGCACCAATGTGATATATTTTGGTGCAAATTTTTTGCTTGGAAAACGTGTTGGGTTCAACATGATATTGTTGCTGAACCTTTGTATTGTTATTTTCTAGGCCGTGAAGGTTTGCTATTTTGCATAACTACATTCAGTGGTTTTATATCTTCAAAAATGTTGAATAGTGCGAGCGAGAGGGAGGTTTGACCCTTATAGTCGCCTTAATAAAGATAAAGCAGTGCTTGGAATTGCTAAGTTAGATATACAGACCAATAGACAGACAGGCGAACAACGAAGTGATCCTATAAGGGTTTTTTTTTCTTGTGAGGTATGGAACTGTAAAAAATTGCATGTGAAGATTGAGAGGTAAATATTTCTTTTGACATACGGTCTATGTTAAACATTTGGACGATATACCGCGCAAAAGACTGCATAAGATCTCAAAAGTCTTTATGAATGGGAGTAGTCCAGTCTTGTTTATTTTTCCCATCACTAGTACTAAGTGCCATAGTGGCTCCATCTAATTGAAGTTTATTCGCGTTTCTCTGTTGATATTAACACCTTTGTCTTTGTGTCTGTCTAATGGGAGAGGTGTCTCTGTCTGTATTTTCGATCAAATTATCGCAATTAAATAGATTTAATTATATGCATCTAGATTAATTCCAGTTGAAAATTGGTCGCGTTGGGAACGGTAAATATTATTCGAGATTATTATTGTTTGGTGACAGGATCTTCATCTTCCCACCTTCATCTTTAGAAACCCAAGGCAACTTCACCTGCGCGTGCGTCACCCTTGCTGGTCAAACCTCCCTCTCGCTCACACTATTCAACATTTTTGAAGATATAATAGTTATTTGTTATGCAAGAGTGCAAAGTTGCTTTTAAACCGCGTACTCAATTTTGATGACCGAGCAACGAAGGATTTTTAAATAAAAAATTAGAATCCTGAGCGTTAGCGAGGGAATCAAAAGAGCACGAGGTGAAAAATCTTTGCACTCGAGTGCAACACGTAACTTTTCATCCCACCTCAGCGAGGAAATGACTAAATGCAAAAAAAAAACATTTACAATCACAAGAAACTTTTAGTTCAGTTTAGGTGTATTATCAACTACATTATGATAGGTACGTATTACAGAATAATCTTTAAATTATAACAAATAATACTTAGGTACAATTATGAAATATTGAAAGTAACGTTGCTAAAGTAACTTATGTTGAGTGTAATATTTTTGTTAGGTACTATAATGGTATTAGTGACTTGTGCACTATTTTTCGGTAAACTGTCTGTCATACTTAATAATTTTACAGATTCATCGGATTCCCTTGGCGTAAATGTTAGTGAGAGAGGGCGATGGTTAGGTGTTTCGTTACGGCTCATTTTTGATGTAGAAAGGCCAGTCCAAGCATCTGACTGAGACTCTTTCAGTGTAATGGCTCCTATGATGCCTTTACATATTTTATTTTGGATCGAATCCTCTATGTATCCCTCTACAACCGCATTAGACTTCAAACCTCCATGGCGCTTAAGGGACAGGAGATCAGCTCCTGAATCAGCCAAAAGTGTAGCTGAAGGTCGTCGGAAACAATGACCTGTGTACAACAGGGGTTCTGGAAGTTCAAGAAATGTTGCTATTTCTTGTGGGATACTGCCAATTTTATTAGCACCCATAGGCTGTTTAACACACTTTCCGTTGTGATATTGTAGAAAAAATCGATTGGTTGGTGTATAAGGCGGGCGTAAGGCTTGATATTTCTGAACAATTGTTACGTATTCCTTGCGAATGACGAAGGCGCGGTCTCTTTTTGTATTTGCATTAAGTCAATTAATTAAAAATAAGTCATCTGAATGTTTATCAATGCTTTTGACATTAATGGCCTTACTTATGCACATCTTTCAAAAGATAAACGATGCTTAAACTATTGGCATCTCTTACCGTTGGATAATGACAAAAAGTGACAGGGCTAACTTTGAACATTGATTAACTTTAAGTATCGTTCATAAGTAAAGGGGTAAGTTGTGTTAGTTCCTGAGTTCGACATGCTCCGTTTATACCAATAATAAGAACGACCTGTAATGTAAGGAGTATTGTAGTAAATAAATTAATGAAATTGATATGCATGCATAATTATGCCCATCAACATCTACTAAGTACTACCATACTACTATACTACCATAGATCTTTTATACTACCGTTAGATTGGCAATACAGTGCTAGGGGCGAGACCAAAACAATAGTACACGAGTGTGCGTGTAATGTGCATGTGTGCAACAAAAATAGTGATGTGCTATCACTGCCTACCTCAACTTCGATTATCGATAGGTAGGTACCTAAAGATTGCAATGTCTTCGTCTCTGTTTATTTGATGCAATGTACTCGTAAAGTTAATATCATGTTGAGGGAACACAAATAAAACTAAATACGTTCCATATGCAAAACTGGTTTGATTTTTATTTTCCTTCAAAGATAACTAATTTGTTGTAAAAATGTCGTAAACTTTCTTTAGAAACATTTTGAAATTTCACTTTACTTTATTCTTATTACAAAATATTGTTCAATTATTAATTTTATTAATAGATGTTTATGGTTGAATATCTATTTAATATTAATATCTATTTTGAAACAACCAAAAAAAACACTCCCCTAAGCCGGCTGGTCCCCGTGGGGGAAAATGACCTAAACCCTCCAGTCAAAAATAGAGAACTAACTCAAAAACCATTACAAATCGGAACATTTAATGTAAGATCTTTAGCATCCACAGAAAGATACATAGAACTCATATATTCGCTAGAAAAAATCAAAATTGACATATTAGGCCTAGCTGAAGTTAGGCGAATGGGGTGTAACATCGAAGAACACGAAGATTTCATACTTTGCTATAAAGGAGAAACACCTGGCCTACATGGAGTAGGTTTTTTGATTAAAAAAGAACACAAAAATAACATATTAAATTTCTCAGGCTTATCTGAAAGAGTTGCGCTACTTCAACTGGAGTTCAACATGAAGATGATTTCAATAATTCAAGTGTATGCACCTACTGAAAAAGCATCCAAGGAAGAAATTGATAAATTTTACGACACCCTACAAGAAGCGCAAAGACAGGCTGGGGAGAACGTACTAGTAATTGGAGATTTTAATGCCAAAGTGGGCAAAGCTAAAACAAACAACCATACGACCTTAGGGAAATTTGGTTACGGAAAAAGGAACGAACGAGGAGAAAAGCTCATAGAATTCACTCTCGAGCATAAACTATCAGTAATGAATACACATTTCCAAATGCGACACAATCGCAAATGGACATGGATTTCACCAAACGGAAAAACAAAGAATGAAGTGGACTACATCCTGTCAAATCAGCCCAAAAAAATAAGAAAGATAGAAGTACTACACGGTTTAGGGTTCAGCTCTGATCACAGACTAGTAAGAGCCACTTATCTCCTACACAATGATAAAAAATGCAGAAAGTCATTCAAATCATCTCCAAATACATTAAAAACCGAAAAAGAAATTACATTATACACAAGAAATTTGGAAAACAACATAAAAGAATTGGATACTTTAGATGATGACCTGAATGTTCAGACCTATTATAATAAAATTGAACACATTATTAAAAAGAGTATGTCAACGGATCAAAAAGAAGATAAACAATCCACTGCAAACAAAATTCTCACAATACCTACAATAGAACTAATGACAAGACGGTCAGAACTTATAAAAACAAAACAAAAAACTAAAGAAATGAAGAAAGAGTTAAGTACGCTATTCAAAAGAACCAACAAGTCCATCAAACAAGACTACGCAGAATACAGAAAACAGATAATAGAAACAAACTTAAAACGATATAGGAGCACAAAAAGAGCATATAAACAATTAAGTTCACACAAAAACTGGATACAAAATTTAAAAACAAGATCGTCAGGAACTAGCACGAGGAAAGATATCATAGATTGTGCCACGGAATTCTACACAGAGCTATATAAACACAATGTTGGAAGTAATGCATGTAATAACAATTATCATGGAAATTATAGCGACATCGAAGAGGAGCCAGCAGAAGTGGATGCGACAGAGGTCGTCAGGCATATTAAAACTCTTAAATCAGAAAAAAGTCCAGGGCCAGACAGTATACCAAATGAGGCTTTAAAAATTGGAATTACTTTGTTAGCATGTCCCCTATCATACTTATTCAGCAAGGTTATAAACACGGGACAAATACCAGAACAATGGAAGAAATCAGATATAATTCTACTTTACAAAAAAGGTGACCCGAAAGATATAGGCAACTACCGTCCGATTAGCCTTCTTCCTAGCACATATAAACTTTTTACATCAATACTACTAAGCAGAATCAATGACAAAATCGAAAATCTTCAACCCATAGAACAAGCGGGATTCCGGTCAGGTTTTTCAACAATAGACCATATACATGTAATGCAGCAAACAATGGAAAAATACAAAGAGTTCAACAGACCCCTATACGTAGCTTTCATCGATTATGCTAAAGCATTTGATACGATATCACACGATGCAATCTGGGAAGCACTGTACAAATGTCAAGTCCACGAAAAGTACAAAAATATTCTGAAAAACATATACGAGAACAGCACCAGTTGTGTGAAACTTGAGAAACGAGGGCCGGAAATACCAATCCAACGAGGAGTGAGGCAGGGAGACCCCTTGTCCCCCAAGATTTTCATAGCAGTTCTGCAAAACATCTTCGAGGATCTGAAATGGGAAAACGAAGGAGTCGAAATGGGTAACCGGTACTTAAGTCATCTCAGATTCGCAGATGATATAGTACTCTTTGCTGAAAGCAGTAGAAGACTAGAAAAAATGATAAGCCAATTAAGTGAGCAGAGTGAAAAAGTAGGTCTTCTAATGAATAAAGATAAAACAAAACTAATGACAAACAGCTACACACATACAGTAAAACTTGAAGGAAATATACTTGAATACGTAAATAAATACATATACTTAGGAAAAGAACTATCATTTAAAGACAGAAACGAAGAAGACGAGTTAGAACGTCGCATAAATATGAGCTGGAAAAAATACTGGTCACTCAGAGAGATTATGAAAGGGGATTACCCGCTCCATTTAAAGAAAACAGTGATGGACACATGCATTTTACCGACTCTCACGTATGGTTGCCAAACAAGGACCTACAGTACTAAAATAAAAACAAAACTCGTCAATTGCCAGAAAGCCATGGAAACAAGCCTGTTAAAAATAAGAAAAATACATAAAGTAAGGAGTGAAATTATAAGAAAAAAGACAAAACTAATTGACGTCTTACACTACAGTCTAAGGTTAAAATGGCGATGGGCTGGCCATATCGCAAGATACAGTGATAAACGATGGACAGTACAAACGACGAGATGGAAAGGACCTAGCGGGAAAAGACGAAAAGGACGACCTATGAAACGATGGAGCGATGACATCATAGCTGTAGCAGGAAAGGAGTGGATCGAACGAGCTAAAGACAGGGAAAACTGGAGCAAACTGGAGGAGGCCTATACCCAAATAGGGGTTCCTATTCACGAAAACACATAATACAGAAAGAAGCATTGTTACAGAAAAACATACTGAATCATATTTAAATACTAAGTTTAAAAGTGTAAAATTATATAGTGAAAGAAAATTGAAAGTGAACTTTTATAATTATTTAATTAGCAAACAAATGTAATACTTAGGTGATGGGAAATAAATGGCTTTATTATTATTATTATTATTATTATATCTATTTAGCCTGGGTTAATAGCCTCATCGTCTTTTGGCGTTGTTATTGCATTCAGGCCAGTCGTGGTATTTAAGGTGTCTATAGTAGGTACGTGATCGTTGCGTGTTGATCACAGAATTTTCTTCTAAAGGCAAACAGTTTGCTATATCGCTCTTTGTGCTCCACGTTAAAAAAAACATTTTTGTTCGATGTGCTTGCTGCATATAGTAGAATATTTTTTGGGTGCCCATTCATTTCTGTTTGTCATTTTTAGCAATTTTTGTAGTATTTCAATATTTTTTGGAAATCTGAAAATTTATAATTGTTATTATAAATTGCTTACGGAATCCTAAAATATGAAATAAAAATTACCATTATGGTTGCATGCGAAGCATTACTTTTGTCAGTTAGACACATCGACAAGATGCTAGGTATCGAAATAATCGACTATCGATACTATCGATAGTATCAATCACTATTTCTACAAAAGTGAGGTTAAAATTAGTAGGAATTCACGTATTTGATAAGATTCTAAATAGAATTCCTATACATTTAGAGCATAGATATGATAAAATGCAATAATTTTCCCTATCCTTTTGTGTAATAAGTAATAAACTATGGTAGCAATGCAAAAATATTGCAAATATACAGCTAAACATTCAAATGGTACTTACGTGTGAAACGTATAATTCTGTGGGTTACCGCACAAGTCACCATTATTTACGAACAATAAATTACACTATAAAATACGGAGATTTCGTAAAATATTCAGGATTTCTATCTTTCACGAATGACGCCAGGCCGATACAGGCCGATAGCGTGTACATGAAAGGTCTCGCCTATCTATCTCGCTCTAACACACGCGTAAAATAAGTTCCCTCCTTTTAGCATTGCCAATCTAACGGAGTATATAAAAGATCTATGACTACTACTAAGTATTAGATTGTCAAGTAGTTGATTGATTTACCTACATATGTAGATACTGCATGTGCAACTGACTTACTTTTGTCGCCAATTAAACGAAATCAGGTGCTTCGTTAAGAAACTTTTCAATTTCAGATGCTGTGAAAACCTTCGAATTTTTTGGTTGATGACCAGATGAGGCTTTTTTTAAAATTGCCACTAATTTAGGAAAGGTCGATATGAATTTCTTTTTTCGTCTCTATTCAATGCTGAAAGCAACACTTTCAGTATTGAATACGTACTCCATCATCATCAGCCTATAGCAGTCCACTGCTGGACATAGGCCTCCCCTAATGAGCGCCATTGCGCCCTATCCTGAGCTCGATTCATCCAGCTTCTACCAGCAGCCTTTCGCAGATCGTCACTCCACCTGGCCGGAGGGCGTCCTACACTACGTTTGCCGAGCCGCGGTCTCCACTCAAGAACTCGTTTACCCCAACGGTTATCGGTTCTTCGGCAGATATGGCCAGCCCATTGCCACTTCAGCTTGCTAATTCTCTGAGCTATGTCGACAACTTTAGTTCTATGTCGAATATACTCGTTACGGATTTTATCCTTCAGAGAAACTCCGAGCATAGCTCGTTCCATAGCTCGCTGAGCGACTTTAACCTGGTGGACTAGCCGTACTGTGAGTGTCCACGTTTCGGCTCCGTATGTCATGACGGGTAGGACGCACTGATTGAAAACTTTCGTCTTCAAACATTGTGGTATGGGTGACGAGAAAACTCGACGTAGTTTTCCAAATGCTGCCCAACCCAGCTGAATCCTCCTCTTGGCTTCCTTCTCGAAGTTGTTTCTACCCAACTGCAATATCTGCCCGAGGTATGTATACTCCGAAACAACTTCAAGAGGGTGTCCATTAACGACGACAGGACTCGGATCAATTCGGTGATTGACCATGACTTTGGTCTTGTCCAAATTCATGCCGAGACCCATCTTTCGCGAGGCTGATGCTAGGCCGTCCAGCATCTGTTGCAGCTCCTCCAGCGACTCCGCCATTAGGACTATGTCATCAGCGAATCGCAAGTGTGAGATGTGCTCGCCGTTTATGTTAATGCCCATACCTTTCCAGTCCAGCGTCTTAAACATATCCTCCAACGCGCTCGTGAACAGTTTCGGAGATATGACATCTCCCTGTCTCACTCCGCGGCGCAGTTGGATGGGTTTAGACTGCTGGTCCTGTACTCGGACACTCATAGTGGCAGCTTCGTACAGACATCTTAACACTTCGATATAACGATAGTCCACTTGGCATCGCTGTAAGGATTCCAGGACAGCCCAGGTTTCGACAGAGTCAAAGGCCTTCTCATAGTCCACAAAAGCCAGACACAGGGGCTGATTATACTCTTCGGACTTCTGTATAATCTGCCTCACTGTGTGAATGTGGTCTATGGTGCCATATCCTCCGCGAAACCCGGCCTGCTCCGGTGACTGGAACTCGTCGAGTCTTCTAGCGAGACGATTCGTTATGACCCTAGAAAACAGCTTGTAAACGTGGCTCAAGAGCGAAATAGGTCTGTAGTTTTTAAGAAGAGTCTTGTCACCCTTCTTAAAAAACAGAACCACCAAGCTCTCGTTCCACGCCTTTGGAGTTCTCCCACAGTGAAGAACGGAGTTGAAGAGGTTCTGCAGCTCCTGCACAACAGGAGCTCCTCCTGCCTTCAGAAGTTCTGAAGTGACTCCGTCTTCACCGGGGGCTTTTCCATTTTTAAGCTGTCTCAGGGCCAGTACGACTTCGTCTTGGCTGATATCTGGCAGGTCGTCGGTGTAGTGGCGGGTGAGGGTGGCTCTGGAATCATGGTTGTCACGTTGGGGGCAAGGAGCATGTGCCGTGTACAGTCGGCCATAGAAGTCCTCGATCTCTGATAACATCTCCGGCTTTGACAAGACGGTTCGGCCATCGTGTGTTGTTAACTTCGTCAGGTGGCTCCTGCCAAGCTGCTGAGTGAATACTTTGGACCCTCAGTTTCGCTCTATTGCCTCTTCAATGAGGCGTGTGTTGGAGCTCCGAAGGTCACGCCGTATCATCTTCGCAATTCGTTTGTTCAGGTCTGACCTCTCTGACGAAGTGGCCTGAGTGGTTTCCCGTCTTTTTGCCATCAGCCCAAGAGTGTCATCCGAAAGTTTGGACTTCTTGCCTTTAGGCTGCATTTGGCAGAATTTGATGCCCTCGTCCCTTAACGTTCCAACCACGTTCTGTAGGGCCTCATCAACGTCATCGGTGGGTTCCACGGCAACGAATCTATCACCGAGAAGCTTCTGAAACTTCTCGGTGCCCGCCATGATCTGGAGTAGATTGGGTCGGAACGTGGACTTCATCAGACGGTTTCTTTCCAGCTGAAGATTAATATTCAGAGAGCCTCGTACAAGTCTGTGATCAGATTCGGTGTTAAACCTGTTGATCACGGAGACGTCTCTGAATATGTGCTTCTTATCCGTCATGATGAAGTCGATCTCATTTTTGGTCACAGCGTCGGGGCTTCGCCACGTCCACTTCCTGTGGGGCTTCTTCTTAAAGAACGAATTCATCAAAAAGAGCCCCTCCTTCTCTAGGAAGTTGACGAGCATTTGCCCCCTGTGATTTCTACTTCCATAACCATGCGGGCCCACCCTGGATTCGTCGCCAACCCGGCGTCCCACTTTGCCGTTAAAGTCCCCCATAACAACGTTGAAGTGAGCCTTAGTGGTGTTGTGCAAGGCTTTGGATATGTCCTCGTACATATCCTCCACTTCATCATCCAAGTGTGCCGAGGTCGGTGCGTAAGCCTGAATGATCTTCATACTATACCGCTTAGATAGTCGAAGGATCAGGTACGCTACCCTGGTCGACACACTGGAGATTTCCTGAACGTTGTTACAGAGGGCCTTATTGACGAGAAACCCTACGCCACCCTGTGATGTTTGGTCACCCTCGCGGAAGTACATTAGATGGCCCGAGTCTAGGGTAATGGTGTCCTCTCCCTCTCTACGGACTTCACATAACCCCAGAACATGCCACCTAATGTTCTCCAGCTCCACTTCCAACTGCGCTAGATGTTCATCGAGCCTCAGAGTGCGTCCGTTATACGTTGCTAGGGTCAGGTTTTGCAGGTAGCCAGAGGTAGCCCGGTGATTGTTCGCACCCCTTGCCCCGCCGTTACCATGGCCGCTACCTGTATGACCAGGAATAGCGGGGCGGCCGGGAACTGGGGGCCATTTCTTTTTCGTAATTTTCATTAGGGGGTTTATGCCCATAATCCCCACGCTGGGCAAGCGGGTTGGGGATCGCAGGGCACAGCTTCTCGCACTGCCGACGCTGCTGCCCGTCAGCGGCCAGGGGATTTATCTGTGCCGATGTAGGCTGCGCTATGCCGCAATCAGCCGGCCGCCAGAGCCTCGTCCGTTATTTAGCAGGGTGCACCACGTGCAGGTGAGGTTGGCTTGGGTACCGAAGATAAAAGTTGGAACCCCGTACACCCCCGTACACAATACGTACTCCATAGAGTACTTGATTTCTTGGTCTCGGATAATTCAATAAAATACGCCATCAAAACGTTTTCTGAGTAAGTTTTGGCTTATTTAGCTAGTCGCCACGTGTTAAAAATATCGTACTGTTTCAAATACTTCTCGCGTGATTGTTGAGGGAGAAAACTCATTTGGACATTAACCCTTTGACGTAAATGGGACACCCTTGTCCCTGATTTATATTATAACTTTTTTCACTACAATATGCAAAACTTCTTTGTAATTGGAAGTCCAAGAACTTATTTCTGAACATATCCTTTAATATTTATGGTAAAAAATGTAGGGCGAGCGAAAAAAATATAAAAAGTTGGTAATTCAAATTCGATGTTTTGGCGTCCATCAATGTATTATTTTGAACAATAAATTAAACTATGTTTTAATTGTTGTTGTGGTTGTTTAGTGCCAAGGTTTTCTACAATGGTAAGTAAACATTTATGTTTTAATGCTTTTTACAATAATTTGCAGGAATAAAGTAACTAAAAGGCCAAATAATGTTTAGGGGAAGTATGTGTCCCAATATGCTTCATAGGTCAAATACATTATAATGTTCAAGTATGTTTTGTATAGCATTTTATGTACGTTTACTAACAGTTACTAAACTTTTTTTCACTGTTTTAGGCTCATGATGGAACGAGATTATTTTCGTTGACCTCAACGAGAATAATCTCATGCTCTCGACGAAGTTGAACAATATCTTGTGGCCATACCAGCGTCTGTGATGAGAATGGTATGAAGATGCGCTGGTATTGGGCGATGAAGATCAGGCATTTATCGTACAGGATATAGAAACTACGAATGTTCCGAAACCTGCACCTCATATCTCTTTTGGCAAAAATATCCTACCAGTCATGTCAATAAAAGGAAAACAAGCCAAGTGCAAGTTGGAATCGCGCACCGAGGGTTCTGTACAAACTTGTAGATATGAAATCATTTTTTTGTGATCTAACTATAAATTTAGTTTTTCGAACATGTTTCTTTACGTCTTGTGCTATATAAGTAATTGCTTCTTGCCAAATTTCATTATTTTAGGTCAACGGGAAGTACCCTATATGTTGGATTCTCTTGAAAGTGTAATAAATTGATAACATGCGTCATGAGCGGCTATCTTTTTTGCGTTGACTTAGAAGTTTGATTGTTTTACAGCTCGAAGGGATTGCAGACCTGGAGTATTTGATATTAATTTCAATTTGATACTTCGACGCATTCCTGAGAAAAGAGTCTTGACAGACTGACATCCAGACCGACGGATAACTCAGTGATCCTGTAAAGGTTCTCTTTTTCCATTTGAGGTACGTAACCCTAAAAGGAATAGATTCAGAAATCAAGAGATCTCCACCGGCTCACACCATGGTAAATGGAAACCAAAAAACGATGCGTCAATTGTGCAAAGGCAGATGTTTGTGAACACAAATCTGTGTCTCACAACAGGTTGAAACTTATTTGCAGATTTTCACTTGTCATGAATATGATTAAATTAGCATAGTATAATTATAATATATTATTATTGTACATAATAACACTGTTTTTATTCAAAAATACCCTGGTATTCTCAGATAGCATGTCTTTTAGAAACCTAAGAATTACACATTATTTTGACCTTTGGCGCATATTGGGACACCGGTATCCCAAGGATTTCCAAAAAATCTACCAAATTATTTATTATTTTTATAATAAATATTGTTAAATTACATCAAAATGAACCTTCTTATGCACTAAAACTACTAGAATACCTTCTGTATCGATTTTGTGCGTGAAAGGGTTAATAACAGTTTCAGTCAATTCTGTCAAACGGCGCGCTCAAATCAAATTAAAAACAAAGTACACCAAGAAGGTTCCGAGTCTGAGTTTTTAACAAATTATAGAAGATCGTATGGTAAATTCGGCACCATGGAGGTAGAAGTAAATAGGTTAAATGATGTTTTGAATTCACAAACTTAGTGCACACGATGTTCTAAATTCAAATTTACTTTATCCTCAGTTTTTGGTAAGAAAAAGTGATAGAATCAAAATGATATCATTACTGAACCTTTGAATTGTTATTCTCTAGAATGTGAAGTTTAAGTAGTATTTTACATAACTATAGTCAGTGATTTTATATCTTCAAAAATGTTGAATAGTACGAGCTAGAGGGAGAGTTGACATGAGATGACAATCATCTTAATAACAAATTTGTCTCCGGCAGCCGGTCGATTGCAGCAAAGCGCAGCCTAACATAGCCACAGCTTAATTCCCTGACCATTTACGGGCAGCCGCTTCGGCGGTGTTACATCCCCTGACCGCCGATTACCAGCAGCGCGAGTGATGCCGTCAGCCAGGTTTATTTAAGTGGCACAACGTTATCGACAAAATTTCCGATACGAGGTGCCTCAATAAATCTTCCGTTTTCTCGTACGACTTGTATGATGAAAATTTTGCGTTTCATGAACGCATCGCATTGCGGTACTTCGTATGTATTTGCAATGCGTCGCGCGCAACGCTGTGTTGTTCATCGCCTTAGATGTCTGTCTGCAGACGTCTGCAATAACACCTAATACTCAGCTGAATTCAAGCTGCTAATTTGTTATTTCAACTTGAGAATATTATTGGAAGATGTAAGAAGATAAATGAAGTATTCTTCAAACTAATATTGGTATTAAGCGTCTTACCACTTCGCGTGTCTGAAGACCTTGTTGCTACAAGGGGCACAACTAGCGAGGCTATTATAAATAATAGTAGGTATCTGTGGATGATTTTCTGGGTCATATGTTTGCCTTAGAGTAAAGTTACCTTAATAATGTACGTACAAATGTTGTAACAAATGACTGTTTATCTTCCCAAATATATACAATAAAAAAAGACGTGTGGCACTCGGGGACTGCCGCGGTAAAGCTATTTATTGCATAGCATTTTGTATCAACTTATGCAATTATAACTATTTATTTATTTTATTTATGCAGTATTTTTTCTTTGATATTAATTCAAGTTACACTTTTTGAGCGTGGTGATCGTCTCGATTCGTGCGAGCTTCGTAGAGTCGTACAATACGTCTAGTTGCACGCACACAAACACCGTGTCGAAGACTGCCGAAAAGAAACGACGTTAGACAATGCACGGCCTTCAAGCCACACCTCCGTGCCCGTCGGAGTGGGGAGCGTGCGGTTTTTTTTTGTTACGGAATTTCTGGATTCGGTCCCCGCGCTCAAGGCCCTCGATAGAAGCTATGCAATAGCTTAAAATAAAATAAAATCTGCCCGCAGCTCCACTCGCGTAGAACCGGTACAAAAAGAGTTAATCCAGGTCAATAAATACCTATGTAGGAGTATATTCCAAGTTTCATCCGAAACCGTTCAGCCACAACATTATTATCTTAATAAATTGTGAAAAAACATACAAAATATAAACTACATAAATCTATAAACATATTGATCTTAGTAGGCTTTTCGTTCCTATAATATAAGATCTTAGTTTGGGGCTACATGATGGTGTGTGTACATTATTTATAAAATAGAAGATTTTAAAACTAATTTCATATATTTCAAAATTATAAGAGTTCCTCACGATATGTTATTAGATTTTGAATCTTAATCGCAATGACTTTGAAGCCTTAGCAAAAGACTTCGTGACTAATACGAAATTTACCTACATAATTAGTACGAACTACTTAAACATAGTTCATCATAATTTAACCTGCATTTTGGTGAACTAAATGGTAACTAAACCAATATTGTTCTTTTGTACATTGACCGGCTTCTAACGGTCACCGGTGGGTGACTCATGCTGCAGTAGCCCGCATTATACTCACTGTTGCATAAAAATGCATGTTTTATTGTAATAGCTAGGTAGGTAAAGTAAGGAAGTGAAAACGTATTATATACGTATAGTATGTGTAGTTGTTGTACCTACCTATTCAAAAACAGTTTAGAGATCAGAAAATAGGTTCCAATTGTCATAAGATCGGACTGAAGCGACAATCGGATTAGTACTTAGTTTCGGAGATATGGTTGGTCTATACTTACCTTTAGAATTTTGTATATTTGTTTGGAACCCCAAAGATAACCTTATGTGAATATTTTGCAGTTCCGATAATATGAAATAGGTACTGTATTTTTTTAAATTGCCCCCCTTGTTTGAAGTCGGCTAAAAGGTCGCCTTTCAGCGTATGCTCCAGAAGCATCACCACCACCACCACACCAGTCCATACTCATCGACTGCTGGACATAGGCCTCCCCTAATAAATGGGAATATGCCCATAATCCCCACGCTGGGCATGCATCCAGAAGCATGGTAATTGTTAACTGCACTTCAGTTTCGGCGTCACTGATCTCGATGGCAATAATTAATACGGCGTCAAGTATTTACTTACTCACTGAACATGGGAGCCTGGGACATGGCTAGATGGTTTGTAGTACCTAGACCATCTTCTCAGCCAATTCGTTTGTTTGTTTGTTTAAAAACTTTATTGCACATAATTCAATATGTTACAAAAGGTGGGCTTAATGCCGTAGGCATTATCTACCTGCCAACCTGTAACAGGTTTAGATAAGAGGTTGGCGTGCTAACCTTAAACTAAAAAAGATAAATGATGCGAATAATATACGTACTAATAATATACATATCAACACTAAACCAAAAACTATATAAATATAAAAATATTATATAAACCAATTAACGTAAAAAAAAAACTATTTATACATAAAAGATTACCGACATACCTGTCGATACAATATTCCGAAAAACAGTGTACAACTTTGCGTGGACAAAGATCTATGAGTATAACCTCTTCAAATAGTGCTCCCGCAATAGTCGCTTAAATGTCTCTCTAGACTCAACCCCTCTGATATCAGGAGGCAGGCCATTCCACAGTCGAACTGCCTCAACAGAAAAGGAATTGCCAAGAAAAGAAGAACTATGAAAGGGAATTTCCAATAGGAGATTATTAACGGATCTGAGATTTTTGGCGTGAGTATCTGCTAGAAAATTAAAACGATCCTTTAAATAGCCAGGCGTATGGGGTTCCTTTAGAACCGAGAAAAGTAAACATAGGATCCTGACATTCCTGCGCTCCCGGATAGGTAGCCATTTGAGTTTAGCTCTGTACTCACTAACGTGGTCATATTTACGGAGGTTAAATATAAAACGGATACATGTATTCAATAGACGGTCAAGCTTGTTAAGGAGGTCTTCATTTAGATCTATGAAGACAACATCAGCATAATCAATTATTGGGATAAGGAGAGAGTTAACGAGAGTAACTTTGGTAGGAATAGGGAGAAAATTTTTAAGACGAAGAAGTGAGTGTAAGCTGCCATAAACTTTTCTAGAAATTTCTTTAATTTGAGGGATCCAGCTTAATGTTGAGTCCATACAGAGTCCAAGATTTTTGACAGTAGGAGAAAGAGAAATGATGGAGCCATCATATATTAAGGGAGATACATTTACTCCTTCTAATTTAGCCAGCTGACGAGAACTACCGATAATGATAGCTTGGCATTTGTTTGGATTGACTTTTATGCCAAATTTGGTTGACCATTCCAGTAATCCAGCAAGGTCACCATTGAGGATCCTGATGGCATTTTCCAGATCATTTACAGAGGAAGAGTAATATAGCTGGAGATCGTCGGCGTACAGATGGTAGTGACAGAGAAGTTTGCGAGTAAGGAGATTAATAAACAGTGAAAACAGGAGTGGGGATAAAATACCTCCTTGCGGCACACCGGATTCGATCTCCAACCAACCCGAAAAGTCCGGGCCATTACGGACTCTCTGTTGGCGACTGTTGAGGTAAGAGGAAAACCAAGCGACTACTGGCGGTGCAAAATTTATTTGAGGAAGGAGTGCAAGAAGAAGATCATGATCGACTGCATCAAACGCACTACTAAAGTCGACCAGGACAAGTATTGTAACTTGAGAGTTCTCCATATTTCTACGAATATCCTCTGTGACATTCAGCAGTGCAGACGCAGTACTATGACCTTTTCTAAAACCAGATTGAAAGGGGTTTACAAGGTTGTTACAAGAAAGATACTCCGTTACCTGAGCATGGACTATTGCCTCTACAACTTTCGAGAGAAAAGGGAGGATTGAAATTGGACGAAAATGACATAGAAGGGTCGGGTTAGGGATCTTAGGAAGGGGGATCACATGGGCTTTACGCCATTGATCAGGGAACTGTGAAGACGTAAGGGAAGAGTTAACGACATGAGTGATAGTAGGAATGATTTCGTTCAGAATGTGGGCGATCATTAAGCGGCCAATGTTGTCACTGCCCACGGCACTGGATTTAAAGGAAAGCAGAGTTTTTCTAATCCTATCTTCACTGACAGTGGTAAAGTTGAAAAGTTTGTTGTTAGGGAGAGGTAATCTAGAGATTTCAGTGAGGGCTAAGGTTTTGATAACAGGATCGAGTTTACCTCTTCTTGTGAAATGATTGTTCATAGAGTCAATATCTGAGACAAGTTTAACATTGAGGCACTTCTGCTTTCCTATCCCAAGTGTATTAAGGAATCTCCAGAGACCGGCTGGAGTAGAAAGCTCAATTTGTTCCATTATGTAACGTTTTTTAGCGTTTCGAACCAACATGTTACACCGATTGCGCAGCCACTTAAAGGAGTTCCAGTTCTCATCACATCGATTTAGTTTGTATTTACGGAAAGCTCGATCTCTCCTACCCATGGCTTTCCTAATTAAATCATTGAGCCAAGGCGCAGAGGGTCGTTTAATTTTAACCAGGTGAAGAGGCGCATGCACATCATACAAGGCAGTAATGTTTGAGGATACAAACTCCACCTTCTCATCTAATGAAGATAGAGATACTACCACAGACCAATCCACTGATAAAGCTGCTTCAGTAAGCTTTGTTTTGTCAAGACGTGAGAAATTACGTTGTTTGACAGCAACTGGTTTGGGCTTTGGTGGTCGTAATTTGTAAGCTACGAAGAGAAGGTCGTGTTTAGAGAAAGCGGGTGCAGCAAGTTGGCCATGAGTTTCAATGCGGTCAACATCAGAAGTGATAATGAGGTCAATTAAACTATCACTATCAGAAGTGTGATGAGTAGTATGTGTGTTGTTTATTATGTTTAGGTTCACTGAGTCAACAATATTCCTAAGTTTATCAGCTCTCCACTTCAGCCTGTCCCTGAGAAGACAGGTATTTAAGTCGCCTAAAATGATGGTATGAGCATAGTCGGAGGTGAGCTCTTCAAGTGCTGCTTCAAGTTTTGCAAAATAGTCTACAGTGGGTGGGCAGTACACAACACCGATTAATATTTTGACTCCAATGTCTATTTCAAGGAAAAGGAACTCGGCTGATTTGTTGTAGAGTGATGGAGACTGTTGGAGAATTTTGAAGTTAAAGTGACTTTTTAGATATATGGCAACCCCACCACACCCCTTACCAGTGCGGTCATTTCGAACCAGCACAAAACCAGGCAGAGGAAAGAAAGAGGAAGGAAGTGATGGCTTTAGAAAGCTCTCTGAAACCATAATGACATCAGCACAGCCAGAGCCAAAGGATTCCAGAAGATCAGAATAGTGTTGAGGAATGCTTTGGGCATTAATATGACAAAACTTTAGAGTTTTAAGATAAGAGCTAAACACTTCGACTAGCATATCTCCTAATGAAGGTGAATTCTCATCACTAGCACTATCAAAAGAGGTATCAAAGGCAGAAACCGCAGAGTGAAACGATTCCTCGCTATCATCAAATATATCAGACATTATAAATTAATTGATTGATCGGCAGGTATGGTCTGGACAACTATTTCTTTGTACTTAATACTATAGCCAATAAAATTAAACCTAAATATAATATACAAGAGCAACAAGCACGTTAAAAATCTAATAAATTTACTAGTATGTACTTACTATGCACCTAAACCATGTCAGCCATTGTAAGTTTACGGTCGGTGGACCAACAAACACTTTATCAATACATCAACAAAGATAGTACAAAATTATAGAAAGAATAAAACAAAAGCCAAAAAAAATTTTTTAAAAAAAAAGAATTAAAACAAAAAAAAAAAAAAACGATAAAGCGCTTGATCACTGACTGCTACATTGCTTGATTTGAATTGTTTGACATGGAATGATAGACAATTCAACAGTATGACATTGACAACCTAGTTGACACTCGACATTACTGACGTTTGGCAGATCCTCTGCCACTGATTTAGTACAAAACAAAAAACAGTAAACAAAACATGCCAAAAAATAATGCAAAAGAAAGTGGGTGTTTTTTAAAAGTGGTCCGCCAGTGATACATCGAAATCGTGGAAGGGGGAAGCTACTTTGGGCCCTTGCGGCCCGCAGATGCCGCCGCCGCCGCGGTCGCTCCCATCTGTTTGCGAGTCGTGGGCGGTAGCGGCGCCGACGACGGCGCCCCTGTCGCTGCTAGGCGTTTGGGATCAGCTGCCGTGGTCGATAGGTCCGTCTTGGGTGTCGGTATTGCCGTGTTCGGTGCGATGGGCATACCCGGCGTCGCGGACCTAGCAGTCACCGCTGGATATTTCTTAGTGAGCGCTTTGAGCTCCTCCAAGGACACTATACGTTTCCGGTCGTTGTTCGGAAGTTTCACGAAGACAGCACCGTCCCGTGTCCAGCAGCCTCTAACGCCGAAATGCGAGCGAGCCATAGTGAAAATAGCTTGTCTTGGTTTTGTCAGAAACTCGCTAATGACTGTAGAAGAGGTTTTCAGCATTGTTTTTTCCATCCAAACGTGATTACGAGTTTTGATGTTGGTGAACCGTATTAGTATAGGACGGCAGCCTGTGGGTTTTTTCATGCCCAAACGATGGCAGATTAGAATACTGTTTGAGTTGATGTCACACAGTTTCATTTTGGAGTTGATTATATCAAGAATAACCACAGAACAATCCTCGTTGTCAGATTCGGGAATACCATTAAAAAGTAGTGCATTCCTTCTGTTGAAAGTGTCAATCTCGTCCACCTTTAGTGAGAGAGCCTCTATCTGGGAACGCAGGCCCTTCATAAATGACCAGGCCAAATCACGGAAGTTTATAAAGTCATTGGCTAACTCATCTAGACTTATCTTGGAGCCACTGGAGGCAGCTTGCTTTAGTGATTTTTCATAGGCATCCATCCTTGATGAAAGTGAGGCCTCAATGCAACATTGGGCATCCAATAGCTCTTGAACCTCAGACATTGTGGAAGATATAGGTTATGCCAACAGGTTAGTGCACAGATCACTCAATTACCACATTCAATAGGCACAAAACAAATAATCTATATAAATTGTAGGATTTTATGAATAACTAAGTACTTTTTGCAGACAAGAATAGAGAGTTTATTTATAATAATTTAGATTGATATAGGAGAAGGATATAAACAGTGTTAACCAGTTGCGCGCCTACCCGCGAATTCGTCTGCCACGGAAAGACATGTTGAAGCATTGGTAATTTTGTATGGGAATTGCTACTAATAAATCAATTTATGTGGTCAGCATAATAATATACCTAATTAATTAATAATGCGCATTACTCTGCTCTGTTCAACAATTTTTTTGCTTTTTTCGTTTTTTGCAATCTTTTCATTCACTTTTTCTTCCACAGCAACTTTGTATGGCGATGCAATTTGTAGGCGTTTTTGATCCCAGCTTCGTTTTTTTTCTCTTCCATATCGAATTCTCTCTGTTTTGTCTCAAAAAAATACGACTTCTGTCATTAAAAGTAAAAATAGTGACTGGAAAAAAATAGTAGATTGTTTTACAAGGGACTAAACCATCCCATTATATACGAGGTTGTTATACTCCCGAGCTTAGCGAGGGAGGATGACAAGACCGAGTTATAATGGGTGGTTTTGGCCCGAGTAAAACACTCTACTTTTCACTTCGATTGCGAGAAAATAAAACAATTCAAAATTAGTCAATTTTCAGAAATTTTATTAAAAATTAAACAGTTAGAGCAATTTTGAATGTTTAGTGATATGTTTTTCCCGGGCAATTTTATTTCGGTTCTCTGTGATTGGGATGTGATAATATTTTGAGTTGATTGTTGTGGAGTAAAAGTTGGAGAGACTCGAATCATGCTTGAGTTTCCTGCATTATTAAGATCTGAGTGCGGCTTCAGCTGAGTTGACATATTCATCCAATCCCGCGATGTAGATGCTTGGGGTTCTGTAATGTTTGGTAGAATATTGATTCCTTCCATAATCCGCTGCGTGACGTGATACTTGTTTTGTATAGAGTCCTCTATATAACCTTCAGCCACTTGATCGGACCTCCATCCACCGTGGCGTTTTAATGTCGTTATATTCGCACCAGAGTCCGCCAACAGAGTCGCGGATGTTCTGCGGAAACAATGGCCCGTGTAGAGTTCCGGATTTGGTAAATTTAGATAAGTGGCAATATCTTTAGGCATGTTACCAAATTTATTTTTGCCTATGACTTGCCTTGTGCATTTACCATTTTGATAATTTAGAAAAAATCTTCTCGTTGAAACATTAGTGGGACGTAACTCCTGATAGGCTTTAACTATATTAAGGTATTCTCCACTGATGACAAATTTACGCTCTTTGTTTGTTTTCGTGTTCGGCAGACTCACAGCTTGTAGGTTTGTATCCGTTTCTACGTCTTCTAGCGTTATATTGGCAAGCTCTATTCCTCTGCATGCACCGCTGATTCCATAAATTAAAGCAACCTGTTGAACAAAAAAATAAGTGTGTTAATAATCGTAATAACCTAGGTACATAATTTAGGTATGTAGGTAGGTATCTATTTATTTAGTTTGAGTAGAGTACATAAGTAGGTTACCTTTGTTGCCAAGTATTGTTTATTTGGAGCGTTATTTAAAAATGTTTCGATTTCTTGTGTCGTCAAGACTTTAGATTTTTTTGCCTTGTATCCAGTGGACAATTTCTTCAGTAAAGCCGTTAAATTTACATATTTTTTAATATCGACGTCGTGTCTCGTTTTTAAGGTCATTCTTAACATTGAATATGTGCTCCAAAGAGTCGACGATTTGAATTTTTTCGATAATTCATCAAAATAAGTGAGAAAAACCCCTTCTGTAAAAGAATCCACACGTTTCTCATCTCTCCATTTCATAAAATTTTCGTAACTCTTTAAATATATTTCACGTGATTTTGTCGGCAACAGATTCATAATTATTTCTTTGCCCTTTTCTTCCATTTGCATATTAGCATCTTCACTATCACTTGATGACATTTTTCACGTTCACAATTTGAAAGTTAAAGTCAGGAAGTTAAACGTAAAAGTTTGTGATTTGGAATGAAGAAAATTCTAGAGATTTAGCGCCAATACCATCTTTTTTTTAAAATCTCTATACCTTCAATAACCCTCAACGAAACAGTTCGCATTCTACCGTGAAGGGAAGAATCAACCTTCATAAAACATCACCAAGACGGTTCTATTTTCAAAAAAAAAGATTGACGGAGCACCAAGAAGTCGAGTTTTTATATAAGAGAACGAATGCTTTGTACGGGCTGATGATTTTAGACAAAAATTAAAAAGAAAAAATACTTTTTAGCCCTAGGTATTAAACTCGAGTTTTAGGCCCGCTAAGCTACACTATTATGATACACTTTTTGAGCAAGAGAAGTGAAAAAAATATTTTCTGTCCAGCGTTAAGGGACGATTTTGCGTCCGGTACCAGGTGACAGAGAACATCTAAAATCTTATCTTTTATGCCAAAACTTCTTGGGGAATCAACAAAAACTCTTACAAATATCAAATATCCATGGATTACTAAGTACGATAACAATTACTCTGAAAACATAAACCCAAACCTTAGCATTATAACTTACTTAGATATTACGCGACGCAATATATTCCCGCAAAAACAGCAATGAACGGCTCGCACCGTGGACTCATGCGTCCCTTTCACCCGTTTTTCAACCGAACGCGTTGCGACTTGTCAATATAGTGCGACTTACGAGTGTCCGAAGCTAGGTGCCGCGCTGTCCGGCGTTACGGGACTTCCCCCATTATTGACATTGTAAACACATAACTTAACTTAGCATGCTCAATACGAGTGGAGCTAAGTTGTAGGTTTCTAAAACCCAAGCCCAAATAGTATTTATAAATGTTAGAAACAATATGTAGATATATTTTTTTTTAATTTATCTACTTGTATGTACCTACCTGCTTCATCAAGGGCTATCGGAAGTCATAAAAACTTAACTTCTTCTTGATTTTACAAACGGCCAATTTTATTTTTACGACATTTAAATTGGATTCATAGGATATAGGATAGCGAACCTTTACAAAGTTAAGTTTGCTGTTAAAAAAACAAAATTTCTTAACATTTTACAAGCCAAATTTACAAAATGGCTGCACAGTTAAATTTGTTGTAAATTTTAAAAGTCCCTACGGTGCTAAGACAGTAAACTGGAGATTTTACATAAAAACTTAATTTTATTTGATAATTTTGTTGCGTCATAAAATTATAGAAGCAGTATTTCAATGTTTTATTACTAAAATAAATTCACCCTTTTGTTTTAGTCGGATTACAAAACGCAGTAAATTTTTTATTGAGTGTCAATGTGAATAAATACATTATTTTATGGCTGATAGATAACCAGATACTCATAGTTTTTGATACATAAGTTATAAGAGAAAATAATGATAGCTGAGTCCACAGCAAGCATCTCTAGTCACTACAATTTTATTGATGGTGTACTTAGTTAGAGAAAAAAATAATGAGGTCCACTGCAGGCATTACTGGTACATACTCGTTGTTCGTCCTGATACTTAGTACCTACACATGAGAGAATCATAGGTCAAGACTAAGAAAACTGCTGGCTATTAGTCAACACGTACCGAATGTAATGATTGGACTTGCTTCTTAGTAGCTCGTATAATGGGATAGGTACCTATCCCGAAACCTTACGCATTCTTGGGAACAAACTTTACCAAAAACCACGGCATTGTTATATTTCTTGGCAACTATAGTTACCAAAAGCAAGTAACCAGCAACACACTACCTAACCAGCCTATATCAGTCCACTGCTGGACATAGAAGAGGGATATGCCCATAATGCATACGCTAGGCATGTGGGCTAGGGATCGCTGGACACAACTTCTTGCACCGATGATGCTGCTGCCCGTCAGCGGTGAAGGGAATTAAGCTGTACCATTGTTAGGCTGCGCTATGCAGCAATCAGCTGGCCTGCTGCCAGAGCCTCGTTTGTTAGTTAGAAGGGTGCACCACGGGCAGGTGAGGTTGGCTTGGGTTCTGAAGATGGGAATAGAACGCCTTACACTCCTGACTGAGCAAAATCTGAAGATAATTCATAATAGGTAAAAAGACATGATGGGTTTTTTTTCACCGCTGCAGAAGTTCTCTTGGCCACTCAGTTGGTTTTTTATTTTGTATAAGTTATTAAATCTTGAAATATTTATTATTTCAGACCATCATTCTGCTTCTACAATTTATGTGATCGTCTACTTTGTACGACTTTTCCAACTTCATTAATTTCCTCATACATTAAAAGCGTTGGTTTAATAATGCAGAAGACTTTAGTTGTGGCTATAGAACTAGAGACGTATTTCTATCCTTAAAAAAAGCTTATTCTGCTTTTAGCTTAATTTTAACTTCCTTCAATTTCGATATTTTTTATTATGAAACTAGCTTCTGCCCGCGGCTTTATGTGGCACCTGGAAAAAATCACACAAAAATGTGATGTTGATGATTGTGCATAAAGTTATTATTTATTAATGTAACAATAAAATTACCTGTTCTTTCACAGAACTATAGTCTAGCTTTCACCTCGCCAGCCCGTGGACTCCTGCAGGTGCACGTGGCAGTTTTGAAATATGGAGTATATTTCAAAACTGCCACCTACACCTGCAGTTTTGAAATATACTCCTGCGGCATGCATTAAGCCTCTGGCTGCCAACGGGAAGCACGTCGGCCCTGCCATCCCCGACCCAGCCAGAGCGCCGGGATTATCGGCATGTTTAGAAGAGGGTTATGTCTAGCGTTCCCTTTAATTCAAGAGGACTCAACTAGTTGGACCACGCGTGTTGTATCCGAACGAGCGGTAAGCGTGAAGTTAGTCAAAACTCACTTCTTCAACCTCGGTGCTGCAGTACTCGGTCCCACCGCGAGACAAATGTGTGTATGTTCTACAAATATCTCAGGTCACAGAGACGGTTTCAATTTTATAATGTTTATAAATTTACATGAGTATTTTTATGGAGTTTTCTAAACATGTCTTCAAAAGAGGGTGGCGGGAAGTTTTTTTTTGTTTTTCATGTTACTTGAAGATGGAACAAGCACATGGCCCACCTGCTGGTAAGTGGTAACCATTACCTATCACAAAGCATTGCATCGTAGATCATATTTTTTTGCGCTCTAGAAAGAAAGAAAGAAAGAAAGAAAGAAAATAAAGAAAATCAATTTATTCGGCCCACAACCACAATGCATACAAAATAAGTAGGTAGGTACAGAGTTGGTAAGACACAAAATACAAAGAATAAAATAAAAACAAGAAAAAAGAAAAAAAAGAAAAAACACACTTCAAAGTTATAAAAAAAACATTAAAAAAAATAACACTATTATTTCGCATTGCGTGGGGTCGAATGGGTCTCGTCTCAGCATGTGCTGCACCATACCAAGGCAGGAATGGCACAGCGCTGGTTTTCAGACGAGGCCGAAGTGTGATGACACGAAAATCGGGAACGTGAAAACTAAACTACATGAACTAATTTATATAGCTAGGTACATATTACATATTTTTACGTAGCTAGGATTAGATAGATACCAATACTTATATCTCAAATTTAATTACAATTTAAATAAAAAGGTACATTCAAATATTTAATATTATATTAATTAATAAAAATTAGCTAAGTTAAAGAAAAATAATATATAATAAATGTTATAATATCATGCTATATTGTACATGTAACAATTTATTTTCACTATGGTATAATGGATTGTCAAGTATTATTTATTTTCTGTATTGATTTATTTAATTTAGAAACAAGAAGGAAAAGGATGTTTATGGAATTGTGGAGAGTTATCCCAGAAGCCATTATTTAAAGTAGTGAAGTGAAATAAAGAATAGGTCTGTGGACTGGGGTGATTGCTCGACTGTGATTGGCTGTTGGTGGCTTGGCTTGGTGTCTCAAATTGCCATCGGACGCATAGTTTTCACAACTCTACGATGCAAAGCCCAGCGTCCATCAACTTGAGGCATGAAGAAGATAAGCCTCTTGTGCCTGTTATTTCACCGGCACCCAAACCTTTCAAAACAAAACACAGCAATACTTCACGGCAGAAATAGGCATGGTGGCAGTACTTCCCCGGACGAGCCCTCCAGGAAGTCTATCATATGGGGGAGACCTTTGCAGTTGGAGGAGACGGTTAAAAAAATGTTTATACAAAAAAACTAAACGTATTTAATAATATATCAGTCATGGTTTTCATAAAACAAGCTGTGCTTAGATTGTGACTAGATTATGTGTAAATTAATAAATTTATATCTTTATGTATTTTAATAATTTAAATTGATTAAACAATTTATTTTATAGTGGTTCCTGCCAACTCCATGGCCCCACATCATTTCCGCAGCAGGATTAAGATAAGAGGATTGACGGCTATTTCCACGAAATGTCCACATTTGAAGTGAGATGTGCACTTTAATTATGGCGAGATACTGCAAGATTATAATGTATTTTGGGGAAACCACGTGTGGCTAATATTTCCTTGTTTTGATTTGAAATGATAAGATTTGAAACGAGGGGTTTGTGTTAAAGATAAACGAAGTTGTCGTGGCGTGACTTCTTTTTTTCTTCTTCTTCGTATGAGCTTGTAGTTAACTTTGGTGTCGGAGTTTTGAGGCCACCCGAAGGCCAGACTATCTTGGTTAAGCAACACTCTGCCCGGTCACTTCTTGGATGGGTCACTATTTAGTGCTTGTTTAGTTCATGCTAGAAGGCACGTTAAGATATTGGCCCCGACTTTGTCAGTCGTTAAACCATGTCGGAAACCAACCTAAACTGCCCGTGGTGCACTCTGATAGCTAACAAACAGAGTTCCCGTAGCCAGCTGAATGAAGCATAAAGCAGCTTAACACCGGCACAGCAACATTCCCTTGGCTGCCGACACGAGCAGCACTGTCGGCGGTGCGGCGGATGCTGTGCTCTGCCGTCCCCTATCCCCTATCTAGGGAGGCCTATGTCCAGAAGTGGACTGATTTAGGCTGGGGTCGTTGTTAAAACAGCTAGAGTAAATCCTACTTACGTCTCTATGAATACTCATTGTTGCCACTGTACAGTAGAGAGTAGAGACAATAGTAAAACGAAGCTCAGCAAATATAAGCGGAAATTCGCGATAATAGCCATAACTACTCAAACTTTATGGTTTAATTTCCTGAAAGCTGTTTCATGTGCATACGTGATAGCTTTTTATGAGGTAAAACACCATAAAAGTAATTCAATTGGAGTGTCTATTACGGTTTTGATTAAGCTGTGGTGTTTTAGCTTACCAAGTGTTTATAACTACGAACTCTGTGGTGCAGTGAACGAAGGTGCGTCTGAGGCGTAGAAGGTTGCGGTTCGATCCCCGGCCCGAGACAACTATTTGGATGAACTGCAAATATTTCTTTCTGGTCTGGGCGTAGTATCATATGAACGTTTAAATACATATTTACTTAAAAAAAACTTTGTAAACATGAGGTTCCCTACAAGCTCTGCTTAGTTTGTAGGTACATGATTTTATGTTAAAGTGTCCATTATCTTAGGTATCTTATACAAAGATAATAGTACTGTAATTATACCGATCCTAAAACTAACAAACGAAAAATCTTTTCATCATCATAGATACATTCAGTCAAATCGGGTATTCTTTTCACAATTCCAATACCAGGCTTTAGTTTAGAAACCTTTTTTATATTCCCATGGGACTAAGATTCTAATTGGAATAGTTTTCAAAGAACTGTGGATAGTTTTTTATTAATAACGCATTGTAAGCTGAGCTAGATGAGCTAGGGACCAATCAGCGCTCTTTTGTTCGTATCCAATGCCTTTTATTTTACTACCTGAATACTTATCTACTGGCTTCCATAAGAGAACCGACATAGCTCACAGTTGAAGTGGCAGTGGGTAGGCCATAATATATGTATATATAATAACCCATAAAACCGATAACCGTTTGGGGAAAAAAGGTTCTAGAAGGGGACCACGATTTGAAAGAAAAAGTGTAGGGAGACCTCCCACCAGATGGACCGACAGCATCGTTAAGATTGAGGTAATAGGTGGATGGAGCGAGCCATTCTTCTTGGAAATCCTTGGGGAAAACCTATGCTTAGCAGTGGACTTCTATAGGTTGTTGATGATACTGGCTTCCACCCGCTGGTTTACTTGTGTGGTATGGGGATAAAAAGTAGCCTACATGTTGAATGAGAACCTACATACTCACACACACACTTTCGCATTTATGATTATTGAATAGTGTAATGTGTTGTGATTAAAACAATATTTTTTCATCCATGATTACTAAAATTTTTATTAAAAAGTGTGCTGAGAACTGTGAGAAAGGTTTGTTAGATGGCAGCCTCGAACGCATTTTTCATCGGTATGTATTTTTCCCTAATCGCATTTTGCGTCGATAGTGTTTTGTCATGTGTGCATTTTTTATGAACGTAATTTACTTCAAACGTATATTTTATAATCTCGATATTTCTCGTCGCATTTCGTCCCAAACGCAGATATAATAAACTCGAAATTTCTCGTCGCATGAAACATAAATAAATTCCTTACTTTTTTATACTTGTTTACTTTGTTTCTTTTTTTTATTTTTGTTTTTTTTTAACCAACTTCAAAAAGGAGGAGGTTTTCAATTTGTTTGATTTTATTTGCGTAAGAGTAATTAATTTTAATATAATACTGTTGTCTTCTGTTTGGGGTACGTTTATCCTAAAAAGCATTGAGAGTAACAGCATAATGCTAATGCGATGCTAAAAAGTAAGAGATTTGCATCAAATTACCTTTAGGAGACGCAGAAGGTTGCGGGTTCGATTCCTGCCGCGAGACAAATGTTTGTATATTCTACACATATTTGTTTCGGGTCTGGGTGTTTTCTATGTATAATAAGTATGTATTTAATTATATAATTAAAGTATATGTAGTATATCATTCATGTGGTTCCCATAATACAAGCTTTGCTTAGTGTGTGGCTACATGAAGTTGTGAGATATAATGTCCAGCATTATTTATTTATTTATTATTATCTATGTAGAAAAAGTTAATAAGTCACCATACTATTTCAGAAAATTGCATATAGGGCAATACTTTAACAAAAAAAAAATGCACACATTACAAAATAAAATCAATGCAAAAATCAATTAGGCTATTTATCAATGCAGAAAAAAGTTAATAAGTCACCATACTACTAGGCAAATTGCCCATAGGACAAATTACGTTTACAATAACTGCACACATGACAAAACACTATCGAGGCAAAATGCGATTAGGGAAAAATACATACCGATGAAAAATGCGTTCGAGGCACCCATCTAACAAACCTTGTACTATGTCTGTTGCGTCCTAGCCAACCCTTCGCCCATTGAGCCAAAGAAGTCTTTCTATTATAAATTCACACTTCAGAATACTAAAAACTATTAATTATAAAAAAACTCAAATAACTTACGGTTAAACACACATTACTGTGTTATTAATTTACATGTAACACCCGTAGTTAAAAGCTCATCTGTGGCCCGTACGATGTACTTGAGGATGACCCCCATGGTCGGACGAAGAGATACATTTATTTGGAATAGTCACAGGGCAAATATTACGCTAAACTAAAGTCAACGCATAACATTTAAATCTTTCTATTAGAATAACTAGCTTTGGCCTCAACCGTTGGCCAGCCTACTGCCACTTCAGCTTATTTGTAAAGTTCGGAGCGCGGGAAACAGCACGCGCCATTTCAACCCGCACTCCGAAACGTACGTGTAGATGCGCGGGGCGGACAGTCCGATCTGGCATAACGACGCGAAGGCAAATCTCACAGTTTTCACCGCGTGATCAGTGATCAGTCCCAAATGCGCGGTCCGATCTTTACGCGCCATTAGCACGATAGTTTGATCCGCAGTCCAAACCGTACAGATTGGACTGCGGTTTAGAACGCAGGCCCGATGCGCGATCCAATCTTTACGTGTGCAGGGCGCTATTCTCGTTGTAAATTCTATATTTCAGAAAAACTTCGAGCATAGCGTTCCATTGCTCGCTGAGTGACTTTAAACAGATGGATTCCTACGTTTTTAAATATCGGAACTTTCATATTATTGGAAATTAATATTTTTAATCATGCCTTATCCAGAACAACTATATCGACGTCCCATCCCAACATGGGCGTGAAGTTCGTGCCCAAACTCAATAAATTAGTTAAAAAACAAATCGGAACATTGAATAGATAAGCTTAATATTTTGATGTGCAGTTATAATGTCGGATTTTATAAATAGGATGTTATTACTGTAAATTATGGAGCTAAATTGTTTTTGATGAGCTGCGGGTTTTAATGGTGAAGCCCCTTTTTACCTCTCGTTGGTGTAAGAGACATCTATCAGTCACCTAAAAACTCCGATACCGGAGTTCATCATCATCATCATCATCATTATCAGCCTATAGCAGTCAACTGCAAGGACATAGGTTTCTATTAATGAGCACCATTGCACCTTGTCCTGAGCTTGACGTATCCAGCTTCTACCAGCAGCCTTTCGCAGTTCGTCACTCCACCTGGCCGGAGGGAATCATGATCAGGATGGAGGACATCTTCATCATCAATAGCCTAAAGCAGTTCGCTGCTAGACATAGGCCTCCCAAAATGAGTGCCATTGCGCCCTATCTTCAGCTCGACGTATACATAATCTACCAGCAGCTTTTCGCAGATCTGGTCACTGGCTCATAATATGAAAAATATTCTAGAAGAAAACTTCGAACTTCTAATTTGTATAGATTTTGTTTGTTTTGATTCAGGGGTGGTATAGAAAAAAAGAAAGAGCCAAAGGAAAATTGAAAATACGAAAAAAAGAGAAAGTGCTTTTTTTCTATGGGATTCTTGTATATATTCTAGCATTTGTAGGTATAGGACAACGAATTTCAGCTTGTAATTGAATAAATATTAGGTAGGTACTGAAAATCCATTGTAGGAAAATAAAAAAATTGGCTACTAAAGTCGCTAGAAAAACTTGAATACATAAAAAGTAACCTATGAATTACGAATTACGATGAGCTTGATAAGTCCCACAGCTGGGCAAAGGCCTCTCCACAATCCCTCCAGTCATTTCAAACTTGAGCTATTTTATGCTGTTTTTTTACCCAAGTTCTATGTATGGTGTGTCTAGTTCATCCTGCCATCGTTTTTTCGGTATGAAACTTATTTAAACAATATATGGCTTACATTTTGTGAGTCATTAAAATTTGACTATAGCGACACCTGGTGTAGGTACTTTCTCACGAAAACGCATCAACGCAAAAGTATGCCATAAAAGCGATACGATCGTAAAAAAATCGCAAAATCATCTTAAAAATTCATCGATCGATTACAATAGGGCATTACTTTTTTTATTGCCACTAATGAATATCGCTTTTTAAACCCCCCTTTTAAAAAACATTTCCAAACTTTATTAAATAATAAAGTTTAAAGAACATCAAAGAAAGAACATAAAAATTTGTAAATGTTTCTTTGTTTTTTTTTTTCTTTTTATTTGCCGGTAAAGATGGGGTGTTAAAAGTTTGTCATTCTGTTTGAACTTGCCATTTTTTCTGGCAACCCTTGACGGTTTGACACGGTTAACCCTAAAACTGCGCGATAAAAAATAGTAACATTGTTACCGTTATATTTTTTTGCACTGCCAAAATATGCCTTATAGTTTTGGAATAAGTTAAAGTGATAAAATCATTGATAGTTGCTTTTAAGTTGCGTCTATCTTGACTTTTATAAGATGAAGTTTGTCATAATTGCGATCATAGCACGGATTAAGTGTGACCAATTTAAGAAATGTTACACTTTGACATATATTTTGACTTGTATTGTTACATATTGTCACTTTTTAACCTAATAAAAAGTGGGTTCGTTGATTTTATTTTTACCGACATTTCTACAAAATCATTATTGTTCATCAATAGTTTTATACATTTAGCGTCTAATATCATTCTAAAAATCAGTCAATTAAAATTATCTCAGTTTTTTAACACATTTTTTTTAAATTTTTTTATTAATAAAAAAGTATCAAATTAAAATAATTAAAAAATGTTGAAATATAGATCATATGTTGTTTAAAAACCTTGGCATGCATTTTTATTTACTGTAGACAACAAACAATTATCTAGGTATTACAGACATTTTTTTTTCTAGCCTTACAAATAGGGAGATTCAGTTGCCTCTTTGTCACAAGTTAACTCAAAATTTAGAACAAAAAAACATCATTAATCAAACGCGTTGGCTCGGTAGCGCAGTTGGTAACGCGTCCCAAATGCCCCCAGAGCTGATACAAATCTTAAAGTGTGGCCTAGGACGGCAATGGCAAGAGTTCTTATCAGGGACGCCTATTCCCAGCAATGGGCTGCTATTATAGGCTCATGATGATGATAATTACGGGCCTACACTTTATATAAAAAAAAAAACATCTGCGGTACCTACTAGTTCATATACAATACTACTTTGTACGTAGTTCTGGAACTATCCAATACATTTAAGTAATGAGAAAATAATTAAATATAAACACACCACTCAATACCACACAATAATCACAGGCAAATCACCTCATTACCACATTGTCATGTGCACTCCCGAACAAGCATTAATCAATTGACATTTAAACTTGAATTACAATATTCATAACTTTGTATTCGCGTTAATTTGAATGCAAAACTGAAAATTAACACATTACCATCCAAATTGAGGTAACAAAAGATGGTACGGGAGGATAGGGTTAAAGGATATTGGGGTAATAGGGTATGGTGAAGAAATATTAGTATTTATTGAACTATTTTATGTAAAATCCTTTAACTATCGATCATAAAACAATTAGGAATAATATTGTTTTATTGTCTACAAACCTTAGTTATCTTCATTAATATTTATAAAACCAGGTAATAATTTCCCTGACTCTAAATTAACTCCAGAAATTCATTAAAAATATTTTATGCCTCAGTTAGGGTACTTATATAATAATTAACAGATAAAACTTCAAAAAACCATTCTCACTCTTTTATTAGAAATAAAAATAAAAAAACTCTTAGATTTTAAGACAACTATTACGTAGTTTCTCTTTATAATTCCTATTTATGATTGTAAATAGCATACCTAAGTACATTATGTTTAGCATTAACATCATATCCTTCTCTTAGTTATGCAAATAAACATTCTGAATATTGACATTAAAAAGTATCTTAAGTGATGCATCACTTTTAAACACTGCATTGGTTTGTTTTTTTTTATTTTTCTAATTTTTTTTTTTTTGGACTTAGGTACATACCTTATTTCAGTATGTTTCTTGTATTTTTTTGTGACAATTCGTTTTTAAATATTAGTAGAATTGTATTGTACTATGCATCTTGAGTCTGAAAATAAAGATATTTAATTTAATTTAATTTAAATTACCTACCTTGATCTTATCCATACCTACCATAATGTTTCAATTTCAGTAACCACCAAGTTGGTAGTTCTTTTTGTAGAACGCATGCTATAAGAGGCGGCTCATTAAAAATTTTAAATAAACAAATCCATTTAAAGAACGTAAGGACATTGTCCATTTGTCTGTTGAAAGCCAAATTGAAATAGCATGTGTAGAGTTGGAGCGTTTCATTGTTATAAGTGCGTACAGCCCACCATCCGCCTCATATGATATTTTTGAAAAGGTCATGTATGAAATACTGTTCAAAATATCTAAAACAAACAAAAATATTATAACATGCGGAGACTTCAATATAAATTTTCTAGAAGTTTATTCATTAAGTACTAAAATTACTAGTTTATTCAAATCATATAATCTAAAACCTCTCTTTATGGAGCCAACTAGAATTACTGACACTTCAGCCAAATGCATAGACAATATTTTTACAAATTCAAATGTTAATATACTAAGTAAAAATGTAATTAGTAACATAAAATCAGACCACCTTGGTCAGTTAATCAAAATAGAAAATCAAATAAAGAAAAATGTAAAACGGCAAATAACTTTTGTACCAGTGACTGTGCATCGATTAGAAAAATTAAAATCTAATTTGTTAAATAGATCACCCTTTTCATATCAAAATAATAATCCAAATTATTTATATAATTCTTTTTTTAATAATTTTATCAAAGAATTTAGCTCAATATTTAAACCTAAATCGATCATGGTCTCTGACAGTCCTACATTCTGTGAGTGGGCAACAGTAGGAATTCACATAAGCAGACAAAGAATGTATGAGCTTTACAGTGAAAAACAGTATAATTTTAGTGAAGAGTTTAAAGATAAAGTTAAAAATTACTCAAAAATTTTTAAAAATGTATGTCGCGCGGCTAAGTCTAATTATATTAGTTCAAAAATTAGAAGCAGTAGTAATAAAATTAAAACCACTTGGAAAATAATAAACAGTGAGACTGGAAAAGTCAAACATGACATTAAGGAGTATAAATTAAATATTGGTAATACCATCATCAAACAAGATGGTGATGTTGCAAAAGCATTCGAATCCATTTTTACAGACATTCCAGTTTCTACCACAAGATCCTTAAACTCTTCTCCTATAATTGCGGATTCATTACTAAATAAAAATGTACCAAAATGTGAAATACCGTTTTATTTTAAATATGTAAACAGTAATGATATTATTAAAACATTCAAACTGATAAATGTCAAAAAAACTACGGATCTCTGGGGCATTTCTGTTAGCGTTGTAACATCGTTGATTGACATTGTCGCACCAGAACTAGCGTTTATATTTAACGAATGTATTGACTGTGGTGAGTTTCCTGATTTAATGAAACATAGTAAAATAACACCTTTATTTAAATCCGGTAGTAGTTCTGACCCTTCTAACTTTAGACCGATATCAGTACTGCCAACATTTAGTAAAATTTTTGAAAAGCTTATTCTCTGTCAACTGCAAAGCCATTTTAACTTTAACAACTTACTAGATGTCAAACAATTCGGATTTACGCGGGGCAGATCAACAACTGATGCCGGTGTTGAGTTGGTATCGCATATCTACGATGCCTGGGAGGACTCACATGATGCTTTAGGCATCTTTTGTGATTTGTCTAAGGCATTTGCGTGACTGCGTACACCATGAAACATTAATCAGGAAACTAGATCACTATGGCGTCAGGGGTAAGGCTTTAGCCCTTCTCACTTCTTACCTATCTGACAGAATACAGAAAGTAGACGTAAATGGAAAATGTTCTCCGCGATCTGTAGTAAAGATGGGTGTTCCGCAAGGGTCAATACTTGGACCATTTTTATTTTTAATTTACATCAACGACCTTCCTCAACTTGTGAGAGACAACCACGAAATTGTATTGTTTGCGGATGACACGTCACTTTTATTTAAATTAAAGCGACGGCAGACCAATTTTGACGACGTGAACAATGCAATAGCGAAAGTTGTTAACTGGTTCGATGTAAATAATTTATTACTGAACGAGACTAAAACAAAATGTATGAGATTTATATTACCAAATGTTAAGCAAGTTAAACCTAACATTAAAATAAAAGATGAAGATCTAAATCTTGTGGACAGTATTGTATTTTTAGGCATAACTTTAGATAATAAGCTTCAATGGGGCGCTCACATAGATGGGTTGTCGAACAGACTCAGTTCTGCAGCATACGCAGTCAAAAGAATCCGTCAACTTACTGACGTAGAAACGGCTAGACTAGTTTATTTCAGCTACTTCCATAGCATTATGTCGTACGGCATTTTGTTGTGGGGGAATGCTGCAGATATCAACACCATATTTGTGTTGCAGAAGAGGGCTAATCGTGCAATTTATAATATGGGCCCCAGAGAATCACTTAGAACTAAGTTTAAAGAAATAAATGTTATGACAGTGCCGTGCCAATATATATATGAAAACTTAATGTATGTCCGAAAACATATTAACATGTTCAAGAAAAATAGCGACTATCATAATGTTAACACTAGAAATAAAGATAAACTAGCTGTTCCCACTGTAAGGCTCCATAAAGTCTTTTAAAGGGATGTCTGTACGATTTTTTAACAAAATCCCAAATGATGTGATTAATCTATCTGTAAATAAATTCAAAAATGTTGTTAAACGTAATCTATGAAATAAAGCTTATTATAAAATATCTGATTATTTAGATGACAAAAAAGCTTGGGAAGAAACTGCCTCCAACTCCATCAAAAACAATTTAATAGATATTAAGTACAATGACGTTTAAAAAATATAAGCCAAGCAGAGTTTCTTGCCAATTCTTCTCTGTTTGGTCACGTTACGAATTGGTGGTAAATTAAAAAAATGACGTTTCAAAGTGTACTATACAGTTCCTACTGAATAAATGAATTTTGACTTTTGACTTTTGACTTGTTGAAGTTACCAAAATGCTATTTACAGCCACAATCCACATCCACAAGGTATTCAGTGAACACTCATCTGAAGTGGCCTGATTACCCTATTTATTCTATTACCCCTAATTGGGGGCTGAATGAACCTCCGTGACTATACTGCAATTAGTTGTATTGTTCTCGAGTACGTTTTGTGTGTTTTGTGTCCTGATTGTCTGTTAGATGATACAATTATATTCACTATTGTGTGTTTTGGTTTGACGTAAATTTAACAGTTTCTATATAGGTACTAGATCTATTAATTCCAACTACAATTTTAGCAGTTTTTTTGTAGTAGCTGAATTTGTATTATAGAAACAAAAAAAACAGTAAACTGATAGTTTTTTTTTTTAACTTACTACTTAACTTTAAAAAAAAATATTTTTGATAAAAGGGCAATGTCATCATTACTGCACAAAGGCATAAAAAAGTGCATTCCCACGACTTTGTCATTCCAATCAATAAAAACATAAAATACTTTGACATTTAATGACAAAATCACCCATTCATTAGATAAAAACTGTATTTACGAGTTCAAACCCAGGGGCAAACGTAGCAAAAAATGACTGTTTGGGGGAAAATCGTAACCGCGAAATTATAAATGTTAGGGTACGCTTTTTTACGTTGTGATCGTTACCTTAAATATTTTTTTAAACCTCTAAGGACTGATTAATTTGATGAAACATAATTATACACCAAATGATAGACAATGCTTCAGTTATTTTATTTAAAATAGCACATTTTTTACTAGCTAAGTATATGCTAGCTATTCAGAAAACAATTCATAGTTTGACTTAGGCGTCCGCTGTGGCACAGTGGCCGAAGGTCTGCCTGAGACGCAGAAGGTTGCAGTTTTAATTCTCGCCGCGAGACAAAAGTTTGCATGATCTGAAGATATTTGTCTCGTGTCTGGGTGTTTCGTATGTATAATAGATTTATACATATAAATATCATACATGTGGTTCCCATAATACAAACCCTGCTTAGTTTGGGATTCGATGATGTTGCGTGATGATGTGTAGCATTGTTTATTTATTTATTTCAATGTGAATAACATTCTTTATTTTCGTCAAAGGAATAACCAACCCAATGACTAAAGATGAATTAGGTATGCTATATTATTCTGTGGAAGAGTCCTCAAGAGCACCCATGATTTTGGCATAAGGCACTAGGACGGAACATCGTGGTGGTTTTGGCCGGTAGGAGTCCGGCATAATCATTCTGTTACCCCGTAATGGAATGGTATCCATGAGGATTCCGCCGAGTTAAAAAAAAAAAGGTATGCTATAATATCTGCGAAAGTTTGTGAATGTGTGAGTATGTTTGTTCCCACTCAACTTCGAACCAATTTAGATGAAACTTCAAATATACAGAGTTTGTGATCTGGATTAGCACATAGGCACATTATGCACACATTTTATCCGGGTACCACGAGGGCGAAGCCACAGGTGGAAGCTTCATCATCATCATCATCATCAGCCTATAGCAGTCCACTGCTGGACATAGGCCTCCCCTAATGAGCGCCATTGCGCCCTATCCTGAGCTCGATTCATCCAGCTTCTACCAGCAGCCTTTCGCAGATCGTCACTCCACCTGGCCGGAGGGCGTCCTACACTACGTTTGCCGAGCCGCGGTCTCCACTCAAGAACTCGTTTACCCCAACGGTTATCGGTTCTTCGGCAGATATGGCCAGCCCATTGCCACTTCAGCTTGCTAATTCTCTGAGCTATGTCGACAACTTTAGTTCTATGTCGAATATACTCGTTACGGATTTTATCCTTCAGAGAAACTCCGAGCATAGCTCGTTCCATAGCTCGCTGAGCGACTTTAAACTGGTGCACTAGCCGTACTGTGAGTGTCCACGTTTCGGCTCCGTATGTCATGACGGGTAGGACGCACTGATTGAAAACTTTCGTCTTCAAACATTGTGGTATGGGTGACGAGAAAACTCGACGTAGTTTTCCAAATGCTGCCCAACCCAGCTGAATCCTCCTCTTGGCTTCCTTCTCGAAGTTGTTTCTACCCAACTGCAATATCTGCCCGAGGTATGTATACTCCGAAACAACTTCAAGAGGGTGTCCATTAACGACGACAGGACTCGGATCAATTCGGTGATTGACCATGACTTTGGTCTTGTCCAAATTCATGCCGAGACCTATCTTTCGCGAGGCTGATGCTAGGCCGTCCAGCATCTGTTGCAGCTCCTCCAGCGACTCCGCCATTAGGACTATGTCATCAGCGAATCGCAAGTGTGAGATGTGCTCGCCGTTTATGTTAATGCCCATACCTTTCCAGTCCAGCGTCTTAAACATATCCTCCAACGCGCTCGTGAACAGTTTCGGAGATATGACATCTCCCTGTCTCACTCCGCGGCGCAGTTGGATTGTTGGCGCAGGCGGAAGCTTGTGATTCATTAATTAAAATCTTTGTAGCACCGGTCTGACAGAGTGTTAATATTGTTAAAAACAAATAGCACGAGCTACATGACTCGATGACCTACGCATGGTGGTGGTGGTTGGTGTTATCACAGGCCACTGTGATTTAAACCACCACCAAGTAAGGACAGCAGTTAGCGGCCCCTGTCGCGGCTGCTTTCAAGATGAAGTAACAGTGAAGCATGTCATCTTACACTGCACAAAAGCTGTTGAATCAAAAACACGGCAGCATCGGGAATTCTAGAGCAATGTTGCCACTAACCTCGAGTCCTTCTTCGCTATTTTCAGGAGTTGGGCTGGCTGGGGTCAGTTTAGCAGAGAATGCACAATATACCCTAACGCACGTGCGAGTCGGGACGTCAGTGCAAAACTTTTTCCCCAACTTCAAATTAAAATTAGAATTAGCACTGTTTTAGAACATAACAATTTGATGAAACATCAAGGTGTAGACGTTGCCTTGGGCATCACGACTGACGGCTCACAGTGTCGGCTATCAGACGCAATGCAATTCGCATATCGCCCGAGGTGGAATGTCATTGTGACAGTTCCAGTGTTATAGACATGGACTAATTAAACTATTCTGTTATAGACTACTCATGTGTGTCTAACACCTATACACCTATATTATATTGGTCAGGGTAAATAAGTTATAGTTACAAACATCTCATGATTAATATCTAATAATAATACAATTTCATGATCCTTAACAAGGCAGAGCCAGAAATGAACGTTCATTATTTTATCATATGTAATCATTATGGTAGGTATTATTTTATAATATTCCGAAAATTTCGACTCGTATTTCAACGTGCGACCTTGGCTACTATAATATTGAATTATTTTTTATATCATAGCTTTTCATGAAATCGATGGGAAGGTCGCGGGTTTAAATTTGGCCTGAGTCGAGAGACTTTTTCTATACCTACCTGGGTTGCCACTTTTGAAACAAAATAATGTTAATTATTGTCATAATGATAATGCAAAAACTTGAAAACAATGGCGCAAAGGAAATTACAAACGGGCTACACAAAAAGAGTAAGCTAGTTCTTTTTTCATTTTCTTCTGGCTTCAAGGAGAAATTCTATGTGCCATCCAATTTATGTTGCAGGTTTAACATTGAAAAAAATGTCTATTACCACGCCCCTATAGTTCTTAACAAATAACCTTTAAATAATTTAAAATGTATGTAAGTACCTATATATTTATTTTGACCTGAATTATTATTCTGTGATATTTCCTTTTATTTTTTATATGTGCGTTTTGTAAGGCATAGTATATGTATAGTTTGCTTTTTATTTTTAATTGACATTATGTTGTATGATTATGATTGCAAGAAACTTCATACCAGTTATTTGCATTTAGATCTAAACTCAGCTAATAAAGACTTACAAACAAGGAAGTAGTTACGAGTAGAACAAGTGAAACGTAGTTACTGGTAATCTGCTTGATGATAAATGACGGTCCTTTGCTCTCGATTCAGCTGGCGTACAGGGTGTTTATATGTTTTTCGATGTTAATTATGAAGAAAAGAGGACTAAAATTAGAAGACTCATTATGAAATAATATCAGAAATAATTATAAATAATATAATAATATAATAAATAATTATCAGATTGGTCGAAAGTGAATGCAAAATTAATAAAAAGTAGAGTAGAGGTGCGAAATTAATAGGATATTTTTTTTTAAGAAGTAATAATAATGTTTTTCTTACCGTTAATAAGACCCCGAATAATTTTTTTTTCGAAGTCTGGGATTTTTTAATTAATAATAATAATTTTTAAATTTGTGCCCCTGACCACATATATGTGAAATGAAATGAAAATTTATGTTGACCGGAGGCTCGATCACGGAGACTTGCAAAAGTTTCGTTTCGTAGACGTAAAATTTTGCCCAATGAGAAAGCGTATAGATTAAAAATAATGCTTTGTCATTGAGCAAATTTTTGATAAAAATATTATTCAAATATTTTTGTTACGCTAATGAAACGTCAGGTAAAAATATTCTTAATCACCCTACGATTGAGTAGTTGGCGTGAAAGCAACAACCAAACAAACTCACTTTCGTGTTAATAATATTATCAGTGATTTCATAATGATTGACTCATTGAGTCCCTCGGTTTTGTTTATCCTATTTATTTTATTTTCGTGCCTGCCTATGCACCTTTTAGTTGTTGTACGAAATAAAACATGTTGATTTTAGTAAAACTATTTATCAAAAAACTAACTAAAAAATTCATTAAATTGCCATAGCTACCCAAAACACCCTGTTAATGAAATACGCGTGACCCCGCGTCCATTCCACAGCTTATGCGTAGCAGAGATTATACAAAACAATTATATCTATAAAGCCACTATATGGCTACTATACAGCTACAAGGGGTCAAAGACCGGGGAATCAGTAATGATGTTTTGATGTGCAATGATTACAAGGAAATTGTTTACTGATTGACATTATTGGGTAGCGGGTGCGATTTCCGGTCATAGTAACTCAAATCAAAGCTGTGGTCTAAGCAAAGATAGGTCAGAAGAAAGTGAAATCACATATTATTATTCTGTACTAGTCTCCACCCGTGGTTTCGGTCGCATTAATCCGTATATGTATATGTGTAGTATGTAAACAATCCATCACATATAATAATAATTATCCTAATTACTTAAATTATTTAAGTAATTAGGATAAAACTAACCAGTCAATCCTAGGCTCTACCATCAATAGATATGACTATCGTCTATCATCGTCAGTGAAACCTCCCAAAAGCTCCAGACATCATTATTCTTGGCTTAGTCATTCCCAGACATCATTTTAATCCGACTACCAATCATCATTGCCTAAGACAAATACCCTAAATTGGCCTGTAATCTGCTTAGTGCACCTCAAATTAACCCTTTGACTGCCGTAATACCTGAGCAAATAGCGAACGTGAGCCGTCGCTCAAATATGAGCAAACGGAAGCTGGAACGGCTTATGTAAGCTTGGGGGAAAAATGTGTTGATGATCGTAAAGTTCACTTTATCAACAATATTTTCTCTAACAATTTAAAATTTCTATTTTATAGGTTCTGACTATGTTATTAGGTATTAAAAATATTATTGTGTGGAATCTGTTACTAAATTTGCCAATGTTATGTAAATAACAGTTCACAACAAATTCCATAACAAGTCGTGATGGCCTAATCTCTAACTTCCAATCGGAAGGTCGTGGGTTTCAATCTTGACCGTACCAACGGATTTATCGTTCCAAAAAAATATGTGCGCAATATTACATGCTCAAAACGGTCAAGCAACCCGCGGCTTAGTCAGCTCAACACGTATTAACCATGTCTTTTCTGTGGGTAAGGCCGACTTGGCTGAGAGAACGGTTTATGTGCTGGGCTAGCCTACTCCATCTTTGAGGCAAAGTAGCGTCAGATAGACTAGTCAGATAAGGTGTTATTTGATTAGGTTAGGATTTCTAGCATAATCAACTAGCAATATCGTGACTTTGATTTTCTCCCCGACAGTACGCCCTACGCAGACACTTTAGCACATACTACGCTCGATTGAAGGCTATATCACAATTTATCTTCCCCCCTTTTCCAATAACACCCCATACATATATCCCCCTCTAAATTTCAGTACAAACTGTTTCTATTATACCACTTCATAATCCCTCTTTTGAAAGAGCTAATAGCCAGCTTAGGCATTGCTGAAAGCCTCTAAACTGGCTAATTGACTAATTATGGTCATCTCTCATTAAAAACGTTCGTTTGCCGAGTGGCGAACCAGTTGATGAACTGGTTTTTAGAAACATTATTAGTGTCAACTATAAATAAAACCGTTAACTTGAATTTTTTTTTTATTTTCTATGGTGACTAACCCTCTTTTATTTAAAAACGCTGGCTCGTAGCGCTTAGCTAGTTTCAGGCGAGCAACTAACAAAGCTAGAATCGACACCACCGCAGCAGGAAAGCGCTTTTAAAAATTTGACCCTGAAAGAACAACGCCTAACTCTTTTTAAAATGTCTTGAGAGATTTAACAAGTTTTTTTTTAATCTAACAAAGGAGTAAAAATGAAAAATAGGTCCACTGAGATATTCGGTAGACATCCTCTTAACCACACGAAGCATTTTGCTGCATGCTCATCATCAGGAAGAGCATTTCATTCAGCTAAGGAATGAAACGCTCTTCCTGCGTCAGTCCTTCCTGATCACTACGACTTAGGAGTCTTCAAATGAAGAATAAATAGGTTCATTCTAGAGCATCATCACTTACAAACAGGTGACATGGCGGTCAAACGTGAACCTATAAAACTGTTAAAAAAAGTCACGTTCTCAGTTACTAGTCTCCAGAATGATGACGAGTCAGTTATGTATGCAATCAAAATCCACAACACCATGTTTGCTTATCATAGAGGGCGCTGGCTGGATTAAGGCTCGCCTTGTTGACTCAGCTAATGCACGCCATCTAGCCGTGGGCTTTGTAAACAGAGGTATGAGCATGATCTAGTGTTTTCGTCTGTGGGATTATTGGGGATAGCAATTAGATGCCTTGCTAAGAGCTAGGTACTGTTGGTACGGTCAGCAATCATAGGTATGAATTTTCATTGTATTTAGTTATTTTATATTAATGTGACGATGGGACGGCTTCATTTTACGTGGAAAGTTTGTACAAAAAATATGGTATTGCTATCTGATAATTTATGATCACTTTCAGATTTTAAAATGTCCTCCTAGCATGGTTAATATTTAAATCAAAATAATATTTCAACGTGAGTTTGAATTCGTATGTTATCCCGAAAGGAGGTGATTTTGACCATGGTTGTCCACATATTCTGGGAATTTCACCAAATAATAAAATATTCAAAATATCCATACAAAAATTTTAAGCTTAGTCTTGTGATGTGTATCGCTGAACTGTAAGGCAGAGCTACTAATATCATCATCATTCTGTCGAGACGAGAGCAAAGCTCAACAAAATCAACTTTCCTTAGGCTGCCATAATTATACTCAAACCCTGGTTAAAAACTCAAAACTTGGTTTGAGTATAATTATGGCGTTATTTTGCAATTAATTTCTTCTATGAAAAATAATACATTTTGTAAGTCGTAAAATAAATGTTGTTGATCTTCGGCAGTAGATTTCAGGATAACATACGACTTCAAACTCACCCTGGTTATAATCATGAAAGTTTCCGAAAAAAACGATGAATTTATTTTATTGAATAAACTTATCTATAAAAACACGTGCCAAATACCCACCCCAAATATAGTGGCAAAAATATGTTAAAAGAAAATCGTATTAGAAATGATTTATTTGTCAGACCACTCTGCGAGGGGCATAGATACACAAGTCATGTGATATAATGCTTGGACACTGTCTGATCATATTTTTTTACTGTTTTCCTCAATAAATACGTAATAATTTTTACCTTTATTTTCTCGATTTCGTTTTATTGGGGCAAAAACTAAATTTGAAGCATTATTTTTATGGATATATACTAAAAATACTAAAAAAATATCATATATAATTTCATATTAAATATGTAAGTGCTATTATTAATTAAATTAAAACTTTACCTAACTCTTCCTTAATTAAATATAAACTGTTTTATACACTAGGTGCCTAATGTATAAAATTAATAAAAAAAACATTATTAATCAAGATTGTTGCAATTTATAGATGATATTCTCAATTTTTTTTTCAGTAAAATTGTAGAAATGTTTGCTTAACAAATGTGATTTCTGAAAAAGTATTCATTATTCAAGATAATTTTAATAATATTTTTACTAAAATGCAATTACTTAGTTCTGATGCAAAATAATTCAAGACGATAAAAAAAACTAAACTAAGTCGAGTAAGCTGATTATTATTTTCAACAATAAATGGAAACTTAGAACTCATTATCATCATCAGCCTATTAGCAGTCCATTGGTGGACACTTGGAACTCATTAACAATTAAATATTTTTTTCAAGTCATCAAATACGTGCTCTCAAATAGTTCTCATTCTCACACAATGCAATTCGTAACGCCTTATTGACCACATGTTAGTTTTAACCAACCTGTCTCTCCCAATTACCACGACTCAATGATCTTAAAAGTAGTTAAAAGGGTCCAACAACTTGAAAAAATAGTAACACTTTTTACTTTGAACCTTACACAAAGGTCTCAAAAGTTAAAATAAAACACAAAAGAATACACTTGGTAACAAAAAAGTGGTGCAACAATAGCACCTACAAAAACAGACACAAGTGCAAACGTGTTTATTCAAAGACCGAGGAGACTTATCGATAGGAAATCCTTATACAAAACAGTAGAGTGTGACGCCAAAAACAATAATTCTTCATTACTGATACCGCTGAGGGTGTGGGCGGGATATGCGACTAAATGTGGTGTGACTTTTGTTTTCGACACGCACGAATATTGTTTTATTTTTGCACAAAAAATATTTTTATTTTAATGTAGAGAAAAATATGTTGGCCACGTGTTCATTTTAAGCAATTTAATTTTTTACATTCTGAGACAACATCTTAATATTTTGAATGGATCAATGTTATAAGCGAACTTTTTTTTTACATTAAAAGAAAACCTGACATTTCAATCCTGTTTTTAGATACTTTATTATTTCAAACTATTATATTCAACTATCACTATGATCGATATTCCTATTTATCACTATTGATACAAAGGTTGCATCTTCTTTCACATGAAACTGATAAACTAGTTATTATTTCTTGAGGAGACTAGTAATTCTTAAAACAGTTTACTTGCTAAGTACCTAGACAAAAACTAGAATAAAAATTACAATAGAGGCAGCCGCACTTTTATTAAGCGTAAGTTTATCAACCAAATTGCCATTGCACACAGTTCAAATCAGATGGGAAAGTGCAGGTGTTCTCTGACTAAAGCGAGGGTGGCTTACATTTTTTGTGGCCGGCAGTGTAGCTAAATGCGAGCCGGCCCAATAAGTGGTTATTTAGTTGGATAATGCAAGTTCGCATTTATTTGGTTTAAGTATGATTTTGTTTAAGCTGATTATAAGATTTGAATGTTTGTGTTTTGATTTTGGCTTTTTTTGCGGAGTTGTGAGGCTAGTTATTTTTTGCTATTATTACTTACTAGCTTCCATCCACGGCTTCGCTCACGGATGAAAAGTATGTGTTAAACAAACTATGTATTATATTCCAAGTTTAATCTAAATCCGTGTGTGTGTGTGTGTGCGTGTACACAGGCTACGTTTTATCCGAATACCATGTGAGCTTATTATATGTGATATAGAATAAAAGACATAGGAAATAATGAAAAGATTCAGGTCTTTGTCAAACCAAGATTATTAAATAAAACTGTAGTCTGCCTAAAATCGAAATAAACAGGTAAAAACTGCGACTTACGTTTTTTGAAAAGTATTACCATTACAATTAGAGCATGCAAAATAATAATCTGTGCCATATTGGACTGTTTTACCCCTGTCTGGTCGTATCAGTCTGATCTCGGAACACTTATTGTTGATAAACTGGTAATTGTTTGGTAATTTTAGGAGTAGATATTTTGAATCAAGATTATTTTGGACTGTTGAACTAAAATGTACCTACCAGCAAAGTTTTTATTCCATTTAAAAAATATATGCTAATAAAACTTTTTCTTTAAGTGACAGAATAAAGACGGAGATGTTTAGTAGGTAGGCTATTATTATAAGATATTATGACTTTATCACTACGTCCATGGAGGCCTTTATGATCGCTATTTCTATTTTTCGCAGCACCCTTTGTAGCAGGGCGTTCATAGTTTACCACTTAGCTAGACTGCTGACAGAAACTGTAGGACCTTTTTGGATGTAAATTATTATCGTAGGTCCTTCTGCTCAGAATAGTGCTACGATTGTGCATTAGTGGCTCCAACTCTTCAAGCAGATGAAGGGGCGATTCATCCACCTCTTTGCAGAACCTGCAGGTTATAGAGTCGCAAAGCCTTACCATCTGCTAGTTAGTTAAGGTGATATAGGTACCTGGGCTAGTTTTTAAACAATTATTAAGTTTAGAATAATAAGTATTTAAAGTGCTTCATAAAAAACCAAAATTAAGTAAGTTGCATTAAACCTTGATCGTAATTAACTAAGAAAGTGCCTACCTAAATATAATGAAATAGCTTTTATGGCATTTTTTGTAATGCTGAACAGAGAATATGGTACTATGTTTTTAATTAGTTACTGTTAGACCTATTGTGAAGGTATAAGTACCGACTAAATTTAAGTACCACTTAAAGGCAATAAATGATTATGTTCTAAGTTCCATTATAAGAACAGCACCTACTTCATAAAAATTGAATTGACCCACGATTACACCAATTTATACAAAAAACTCCATAAAACGGTATTTCCTACACAACTGTCAATTTCTTTGAGCTCATTCATCACGAATCGTCAGTTAACACGCAAAAGCACTTTGAATAAACGAATCTACGAAGCGAGAGACTTGGCCATATGGGCTAGACAACTGCCCGCCCACCGGTCAAATTTGATTTACGCGCAAATTACGTGTCATAACCTGGGCGCACTTTACCCCGACCTTCTCTTTGAGGGCATGGAGTGGGTTATACAATTATTTTGCAGTAAGTTTCGTTTATTAAAGCAAACATAATTCTTAACTTTGATACATTTAAATTAATTAATTTAGATATTTTTCGTCAAAGCGACACTAAATTTTATAAAAGGCTGCCGACTCATATTTAAATCATAAAAGTTACCAAATAATGGAACAAAAGTGTTGGGGTAAACGCGTTCTTGAATGGAGATCGCTTGGCAAACTGAGTGTAGGACAGCCACCGGCCAGGTGGAGTGGAGGTGCTGGTAGAAACTGAATGCGCCGAGCTCAGGATAGGGCGCAATGGTGCTTATTAGGCTTGTTTTTAGCAGTGGACTGCTAGGATGATGATGATGATGATGATGATGATGATGATGATGAAAATCTGGTATAAAATAATTGCAACTATAATATATTTACACGTGTCTATATTATTATGCCAAAATATACAATTTTACAGGCAATATTATATAGACTCGCAGTTTCATACGCTAATTTAATATTGTTTTTTTTAACTCTACTCCATAACTCTGTGTTATATCCACACCCACCTGTCACAAAGCCTCCCCATTCAAGCACCTTTGTTCGTATCGATAATGCATTAATTTGAATATTCGCGGTGTCAGATGTCAAATGGTTTGTAATTTTGTGTTTGTTTCTGAATATAATGGGATTTTACACGGAAGTAGACTATTAAAGCAGTTGTTCATCGTATTGTGTTTTGTGGGTTTTGATTGCAAAGTGTTTTTGTCAGAATCTTATGAAATAAGCACTTCATAAGTTTAAACGTAAATCGGTAAGATCAATTTATAAGCAAGTACTTATTGTTCGTAATTATAGGTAGAATATTAGAAGATGATGATGGGTGACCGTTTAGTGGTATTTAGATCCGCTTCTGTGCTTTGGAAGGCATGTTAAGCCTTTGGTCCCGGCTTTTTCAGTGAGCCATATTTGAAGCCTATGAGCGGCCTAAAAACTCCGATTCTTGAGTTGGCCACCAGCTTATACGCAGAAGGAAAGAAATCAGAATATTTTAATTAAATAAGAAATATCACAATTATTTAAATATGTAGATTTAGTTATATCTAAATAATAATTTGACAATTTATAAATTGCTATACAGTTTAAATCACCGAAACTGCCTTCTTCACTATATTTTGCATTATTGTAAAACTTATAGGAAATAAAATTAATTTAAAATTTCATAATAAAGTTGAATATTACTAAGCTGAAGTGGCAGTGGGCTGGCCATATCTGCCGAAGAACCGATAACCGTTGGGCTAAACGAGTTCTTGAGTGGAGACCGCGACTCGGCAAACGTAGTGTAGGACGCCCTCCGGCCAGGTGGAGTGACGATCTGAGAAAGGCTGCTGGTAGAAGCTGGATGAATCGAGCTCAGGATAGAGCGCAATGGCGCTCATTAGGGGAGGCCTATGTCCAGCAGTGGACTGCTATAGGCAGATGATGATGTTGATGATGATTACTTACTACGAAAACCATCAAAATATCTTACAAAGTTTCAGTCACAGTGTCTACACTCTCGGTATGCATGAATAGTTACAGTAACAGGACCATCTGTGACCAATAATTACTATTCTAAGTCATACGTCAAACCGTATCCATCATAAATAACCAGCCAACTAACCCCCGCCCTCAGTATTACTCAACATACAGGTGAGCTCATTACAGATTACTTACGGTAATTTGCAAACAGCGCCATCTGTTGGAAAAGGATTATTATCTTTTGTTCTGTGAATTTAGTGTAAATTGTGCAAAATAGGATATATAACTTTTAGGGTAAAATATTATTTCCACACGTGATTTTTACCCCATTTTTTCCTGATCCCATAAAGGTGAATAATATCCGTTATGGTGTTTTGAATTTAGTTTTGATCAAGATACTTAATTTCATTACCCTACATATTATTTTTCAATAACTGTAATTTTTTGCACGGTATCCAATCCAATTTTGTTAATTAATATCTGTTAAAAAAACTCTCATGCCCCTTTAAAGATACTCAACCACTCATTTCGCTTCATCACTCCCTACTGATGAATTAGCCCCTAGATTATGAACAACTAATTCAGCAAAAGTGAATTTTTGGGACCCCCAAATAATAAAGCGAAAGAAAAATGGTTTGTACTCTGACTGGCAGGAAGTTAATGCTTTTCTTTGATCGAATAAGGGAATTAAGGCATCGGAAAATACGCGGTTTGATTAATAAGAGGCATGAGATTATTTTTTCGTGGACAATGAGTAATGAACTTGTAAACATTTATACTATCTTTATCTATTTGTCATTTTACTCTAGTGGGTGAGGAAATATAAAAATTAGGACGTGTTTGTTTTCAGTCATCAGACCTACCTTATCAACTTTCTTTCTGTCCAAAAGTTACCTCTGACACTACCATTAAGTATAAAAAATGGTATACATAATATAGTAAAATTTCCATGGTACAACACTACAGCTTACGATACCTACTTCTTAGTAAGTATAAATAAATAAATAAATAATGCGGGACGTAATCACACAGCATCATGTAGCCCCAAACTAAGCAGAGCTTGTATTATGGGAACCACATGATTGATATACTACACATATAATTTTTTTTTAATAAGTAATTACCTTACAGCTTACGGTTATTACTGGTGTGTATTTGTGGGTTAAAAACCTATATTTTATTTTTCACCATGAAATTCTTAAAATACGTAACGTCCGTCAAAAATTATTTTTATTGATATTTTTTTTTGAAAATATCTTTATAGTCTATTTCTATACCAACCAGTAAACGCTTAAATACCTAGCACGTAAGTGAGTCACTCCCGTAATCCATCAACATGACTTCCTGCCGTGATGATCAATATTCGTGGCATTCATCTTGCTCCCCTGGATGATAGTCATCATGACTCAAACTATAACATTTGGTATCTATCCATCGGTATTAAGGATGGAGAGCCTCAGGGTCGGTAGTACACTGGGAGCAAAATATCTAACAAAAAACCAGACAAATGCGATTTGAACTCTTGCATCAAAGGTTATAAAAAAACTTAATAGAAAAGAAAAGACTTTTTCAAAGGAAAACATTCCGTAACAATGTAACCGCACAAGTAAAACTTGTGCTATAAGACATTGCTTCTTGCCACAAATTTCATGATTTTAGGTCAACGGGAAGTACCTTAGGCTTTGATTATCTTGCGAGTGTATGTGATAAATAGCATAAGCGCGAAACCTCTGCTGTAATTTGTGAGGAGTTGGGTACCCTGTAGATGCCAGATGATGTTGGAGCATTAGTTCAAGTTTGCCATGTTCTTGCAAAATTATTGAAGTAACTGGATACCAAATTTCGAATCGTTCAGACATGTGAAAGTTGCTCACATCCCTTCAAACGGCTGAACAGATTTTTTTCAAACATAGTTAAGAACATTAGATCGTCACAGATACACAATGATAAACTTAAAACATCCCTCTTTATGCGTCCGTAAATAAGAAAATGATTTGTATTCTTACAACCCCTTACTCATAATCCAAATTTCATTTTAATTTAATAATTTATTGATAAAATAAGCTTGTTACCGTCTCATTTAAATGTAAAGAAAAAGGAGGTGTCATGATATGTATTTCAACGCCATTTTACCTATCTGAGGTATATAGAACTGTTACGAATAAGACGGTTAGGTATACTAACATAACTCAATAAATGAAAAAGCACATTATGGTTCATATAAAAATATTTTTATCTTAAGTTTTTATCCTTCATCCATACTTTGATTGGTGTGCCTCCGACTTCTATTACATGCCATTTTACGGCAAAACTTTTTGAGAGTTCAAACATTTTAACTCAACGCTCAGAATTGGTGAAGGGTGAAATATGAGGGGCACTATTTGCAGATTTAAAATTTCTTTTTAGTCGCGTTATGGGGTGAGTTTCAGTTAAGTGGTCGGTTAAATAGAGCACATGTTAGATTTTTTTTGTTGATTCAGTGAGCAATAATCGGATTGGATTGAAATGATCACTTAGTGGTAGCATTATTTATTGGTACTATCTTGCCGTTCCTTCCTTCTTTGTATGACCCGCCTGAAGGCCTCTAAACTAGCTTAGCGACTGAAAAAGCTGATACAAACATCTTGGCCGTGCCTCCTGAAGCCTGGAAGAGCTCAGATCTAAATACCAATAATCGGTTACCCATCCAATCAGTTACAGGGCGAAGCGTTGCTTACTCAAGATGATCTGCTAGGAACACGCCACAAGTACTTCGTGCGTACACTATTATGACGGCGAGTTTCACTTTTAAAAATATCTGCCTACGAGGGTTCAATTCCCGCCCAGGGAAAATATTTGTGTGGTGGGTTGTTTGCATCATTCGTATGCTTGTGTTAATTTATTTTATTTGTGTAAGGTGTAAAGGATTCCATTCCCATCTAAGGAACCTCGGCCAACCTCACCTTGCTGCCCGTGGTGCACCCTGCTAAGTAACAAACGGGGCCCTGGCGGCCGGCTGATTGCAGCATAGCGAATTTTGATACCGGCACAACTAAATCCCTTGGCCGCCGACGGACAGCAGCGTCGGCGGTGTGAGATGCTGTTCCATGCAACCTTTTATTTAGGTATTTCAATTTTCACCTCCACTGCACCCATTTTAAGGGTCAAATTACAGAAAATTCTATTGTCTACTCTGCTCTCTTCATGCTTTTAGGACTTAAGCTATGCTGTACTATTATAATTATACAGCGGGGATGACTATATTTGAGTTCTTAAAACAAAATAGAAAGTTATAAATTTCTGTTTATAATATTCAATTACTTGTTACAATTCTATAGATAATAGAGAAAGTTATTTTCAACCTTTGTTAGACAATAACTTAGAGCTACCAAACACAGCTCCACCCTACCACCCACCAACATAACACAAAACATTTTCATCTTACCGTTTCCGACATCTTTACCAAACAATACACCAATAAAAACTTAAAAAACTAACCTGACTAACCTGACTGACATTTAGTCACGCATTTAGACCACACAGACACAGTCATTGGTCCATTAGCCTGTTTTAAAAAGATTGACCAATAAAGTTGTAAACGCGAATTTGCAATGGGTATCATAAATTTCAATATTGACTGGAAGGGACAATGTTGTGTCGGGACGGCAATGGCCGAAAGAGACGAGAAAAAGTGCCGCTTTTTGTGAAGATGGTGACAGGTTGATTTATCTTTAGGACAGTTAAAATTAGGCCTTTTGCATGAGTCTACCAGGATCAAATTTTACTCACTGAGGTACGCTAGACATGGTTAAATATGTATACACAAGCGTTTCTTTACTATGTTTTTCTTCATAGTTTTGAGTATGCTCAAAAAGTGAAGGATCATCGTGATGTCTCAATCGTCTCTACACGTATTGACCATGTGTTTCCTGTAAGGAAAACTAGGCTGAGTAGATTAAGTGGAAGGCAAGCTGACTGTATTGAGCCTTGTCCCAGGCATTAGATACAGTCCGAGTAAAATTAGGCTAGACGACTGAAACATTCTAATTTGTCCGTTATTTACATATCCAAAAAATATTGGACACATATTTTTTATTTTGTCAATTAAATTAAAAATATAGTGAAAATAACCTAGGTGCCCAGCGTGGGGATTATGGGCATATCTCTGTTCTTGTTAGGGGAGACCCATGTCCAGCAGTGGACTGTTAAATATTGGTGTCATTTTTGTTGATCATAGTAAAAGTGTACACCCATAGAACACCGTTTTCAAAATAGTTTCAATTTAAATTAACTGTGGCATAAGTGACACTTGTGCCGAGTGTTGAATTAGCATAAAAACGCAACATTAGCATATCGCGTTTCAAAACACTATCTGAAACAGATGTTTGGTCACAGAACAATCTGTGTTTTAAATTAGGGGACGAAATTGTGAAAAAATAAGTGAAAAATGTTGGTCACGAATGTTTTTAAACAAATTTTTAGCGAAGCATTCAACAAAACTTATTTTATTCAATTTTATTACAAAAGTTCATAGCAGTTGAATACAAGAACACGCGGCGGGAATTTAACCTGCAACCTTCTGCGTAACAAGCAGGTCTTCGCCCACTGCGCCACAGAGGTCGTTAAAGGTAAACCAAAGTAAAATCTACTTGTCTTTTGTGCATAAATGACCTTTAAGGAGAATGCCAAGAACCCGTACCAATTGCGTCGAACGTATCCCATAAAATTTATTATATTTTATAAATGACATTAACATTTTCTTTAGTTTTACACACCGACTCAATTAATAATCAAGTAAAAAAATATTTTGTTGATTTGGTTTCCGTTGCACGCCGCCATTAGACTACAACAACCAATGATATATACGTTGCTATGGCAATAAACATTGATGTAAAGTGTTACTATGGCAATAACCCTCATTTTTATTTATTTTGACAGTAGAATCGACTAAAAACTTATTGGATATTTTTTTGACGCACTCACTTTGGTCTTGGTACCGAGCGCCATACATCAGACGGCATTCTCCTTTATCGTCTTGATCTTGGATATCATGGAAATTCAAAAAGTCACCGGCTCGTGGAGAATACTGATATCTAACAAACGGGGAAACGGGGCTATGGCAGGCGGCTTGGTACTCATACTTATTTATTTCACAATAGGAACTTAGAGTGCACTTGGTTTGCGGCATAGTGCACCCTAACACTGGCACAGCTACATCCCCTGGCAGCCACGTGCGGCAGGCCGTACCCAGCGAGGGGATTATGGGCATGTCCCCTTTCTTAATAAGGGAAAGCCAGTGTCCAGCAGTGAACTGATAAAGGCTCGTGTTGTTGTTGTGGTTGAGCAATGAGTTTCCATGAAATTATAGATTTTTTACTGTGGTATTATAATTATAATTAGACTTTGCTTTATTTTGACACAAAACAAGATATATATTTTTCTAGAGTCGGTGAAATAAATGGTGAGATTAATATTTTTCTGTGTGACCAACATGTGAATGTTTTTATAGCATGGATATGCTCGGAGACTAAATAAAAAGGCTAAAAAAATTCATGTTTGTTAAAACAAATCTGAGAATAGCCAGGCAAATTTTGTATCGAACGCTTCAATATCTAATTCAGAGAATTATTTAAATTTATTCACCTAAATATATCGGTTATGGATCGCTGCACTTGTAGTGTACAAATAAACAGATGTTCCTGCGTTTTTGATATATGGACACATCATTCCCCTTTTACGGTCAATTCGTTTTATTTTAGTATCTAATAAAATCAGGTGTTTTATCTTACACCGGCTAATTAGTAGTTTTTACGAGTAACGACGTTTTTACTTAAATTTTACATTTTACTTTAATATTTTCTGTCTAATAAATAAATTATTCCTTTACTTGTGCTTTAAGATATTGTTTTTTGCCTAATTTCATGATTTTAGATCAACAGGATGTACCCCATGATTCCCTCGTCAGTGACATAATATGCGTCATAAACAGCCGTATCTTAGAAGTTTGATTTTATGTATAGCTCCAATGAATTGCAGACCTGAGTATTTACAACTTGATACCTTTACGCGTTCCCGAAAAAAGTCTTGACAGACAGACAGACAGACGGACTACAAAGTTATCCTTTTAGGGTTCCTTCTTATTTTTCAGGAATCCTTAAAAGACAAGAAAATGAATAATTTTCAATTTTGTATTATAATCTTTGTTCTATGTAAAAGCAATGCATAGCTGTTCCTTGCAACCACAAAAATGCAAGGCGTTTTGTAGTCACTTAAGGCATCTCTCGGAAAAGTGCCAGCTTGAGGACTCGATTGAGCTTCGAGCTGCCAGGCTCATCGGCGATGATTCGTTGGTGAAAGCAAACCTGCAGAGCCTCAAACACTGACGTCGAGTTTCCAGACTGTAAAATTTCTACAAGTTCCACTTTGGTGAATGTGCTCAAGATGTTCACGACAGATCCCGCCGTCCCCCTTTTATCAGCGGACAAGCTGGCGTACTGCAAAGTAACAGTCATACTTTTATTCTATTTTGAAGGCCTCTGTGGTACAGTGAGCGAAGGTCCGCCTGAGATGCAGAAGGTTGCGGGTTCGATTCTCGCTGCTGGACAAATGTTTGCATGTTCTGTAGATATTTGTCTCGGGTCTGGGTGTTTACTGTGCATGATATCTTTATACGGGGTGTACGGGATTCCAACCTCCATCTTTGGAACCCAAGCCAACCTCACCTGCTCGTGGTGCACCCTGCTAAACAACGAACGGGGCTCTGGCGGCCGGCTGACTGCGGCATAGCACAGCTTTAATCAAAACAGCTAAATCCCCTGGCCACCGACGGGCAGCAGCGTCGGTGGTGCGAGAAGCTGTGCCCTGCTATCCCCAACCCGCATGCCCAGCGTGGGGATTATGGGCATATCCCCCTTTATTAGGGGAGGCCTATGTCCAGCAGTGGACATAGGCTGGTGTGGTGGTGGATGTCTTTATAGTTACAAAAAAAATTATATGTGTAATATATCAATCACGTGGTTCCCATAATACAAGCTCTGCTTAGTTTGGGGCTACATGATGCTGTGTGATTACGTCCCGCATTATACCTGCTCGATATCCCACCTTGTCGAACCGAACGATTCACTTCCACTTTTATTGTCTAGTATATGAATAAGTATTATTAAGGAGTGGTAGTCGCTTCCGACGGCTGTTTCCCCGGACCAGTACAATGTTCAAATCCAGAGTGAATCGGTTCCTTCTAGGCCAGCCTGCTCCATCTTAGACACACTTCACACACTTTCAGGCATTGAGTTAATAGTAACAATATATATCAATGCTTTCAGGTGTACTGGTCAAACGCTTGACACTTTTTTTGTAAAAACACAATATTACTGTTTCATGATTTAAGATGTTTGTTTAACAATGGGTTTCAGGGAAAAAATACTGTTTTCAGGCACTGCAAATCCTTTTGATGGCGAAGAAAAATAATCTAATTGTTCTATTTTTATCACTAAATACTTAAGTATTTACTATTCATCTCACCTCATCTCTCACTGAGCATCTCGCCATATGGCGACGACACAATTCAAAATGAGCTGTTATTCATCAAAATTACTTCGAAAACTGTTCAGTATCTATTAGGACATTTTACATTTATCCCGTTGACGTCAATCGTTTGTTATGTCGTTAGGAAATGCCTTTCTTGTCTCAAAATAGTACTGTTGTTAATTTTAATGAGTGTCAATATTTTAAGGGTGAATTTTGATTGTTTTGATGTGGAATAATTGCCTGTACTTTTAAATTTATTTTGGACACTACATAGCGTCATCTAGACTAAAATAAGCAGATGTTATGGGAATCATAAAAAAATTAACAATGATATATTTTTCAAAAAACATACACTAATACTCATTAGAAAACACCCAAAACAAATGTTTGGAGATCACATTAAGTTTTTCTCGCGGAAGGAATCGAATCCGCAACTTCATGCGTTTCAGACGGGGCTTCACCCACTTTGCCATATAGGTCGTCAAAAACAAATGAATTTATTTTCTACAGCAGCTTTACGACAACGAAATTACAAAACGCAGATGGTTGCGGATTCTAGTCGCGAGAAAAATCTTTGTATGGTCTGCAAATATTTGTCCCTGGCTAAAAATTCAAAGCTTCAACTAATAATGCAATGTATGTTTAAGAAATATTACATCATCTAGACAAAAACAGTTTCACTTTCCACGTTCAAAGTTTGAATTACTCATGATCAAATCATTCTCTTTGTCATCCTGCCCTTGATAGTCAACGATGCATGCGAGTTTTGTACAATACAGGCAATTTTCATTCGTATCTAATTATTTCGCAGAAAAATCATTCATAAATTCAGATTTTGAGGAAAAAATTTCAATTAAAGTCACAATGATTTATCGAATGGGTAATAAAATTACCAGAAATTACTTTATTTAATAAAAATACATAATAGCCTTGATGTTATGTTGATGATATTATATGTTCGTTATTTGGTACGTCAAATTAAAAAAAATGTTAATCACGTTTTCATTGAAAATAGTCATGATGGTGGTTGTGGTACCGAAGCATCTTCGGGGGGACCAAATCCCTGCGGCTGGAACCAGCGGTAAGACGCTCTGTTAACAGAAACCACGAATGAAACAGAATACGGAATTTTGGAAAAACATTAGGAAAATTGTATTTTTTTTTCCAAAATAAGTGGTTTTTTACGACAGTTTACGAGTTATTGCCATTTTTAAGTAAAACTTTTGTGCCAAAAAATGGTTATTTAAAAAAAAAACTTGTAACAATGTACGTAATATTAAAAACATTGATTCTATCAATTAATACATTCAAAGTTAAACTTACGTGAGTATCAATGTAGTTTTAATTTGTTTTTAAATAAAAACTTGTTATTAAAATTAATACAGACTTTTTCTAGGGTAAATTTCTTACAGTTAAATTTCTTATTCACCATATTGGTAGGTACAGCCAATTATTTAAACACAAGATTCCCCTAATTCGACGTAGACTGATGCAAATGACACCTTGTGCTCAAATACCAAATTACTTTTGACGGGTCCCAAACCAAAAAAAATATCAAATATTGAACCCTAACCCCATAAGTTAAGATATAAGGTTATTTTCACCAAATCAATATATGGGTTGCAACATTATTTCAGTGACAATGAAAGTGAGTGCAAAAATTCTATGAGTTTCATACGATTTCGCGTCTTATACTATGGTAATAAGGTATAATAAAAATATTTTACGTATCAATGTTTAGAGATATAGGTACATTTGTTGACATGTCAGTATTTACGTAAGAAAGTATTTATTTTAAGGGCGTTCGCTTTCTTTAATGTTTAGCGATTGTTTTGGAGCTAAATAAAGGTGAAGATTAAACGAATTGTTATAATAATATTTTGGTGTTTTTGATTAATTTCCAAGCAAGACTTACCGAGCTGATGGTAAAATATAACTTCTTTCTTCTTCTTTGAGCCAGTGGCCGAAGCACGGAAACGCTCAGATATAAATGCGACTAAACGGTCACCCATCCAAATAGTGACAGGGCGGAGCGGTGTTTAACCAAGAAGATCTCCTAAGAAAACAGAAGTAAGTCACACAATGAGCGTTTAAAAAAAATGAATTAAAAAGTGAACGTATAGAATATTATCAATATCAACGGCTTTCCAAACATTTACATACATAGAACAGATACATAATACGTGTAGAAGTATTAGAGTTTTATGTTGTGAAGGGCCCAGCCAGGGCAGAACTACCAAAATGCCTATTTCTACCGTGAAGCAGAATTACTGTGTTTTGATTTATGTATATACTGTGGTTGCGTATGCCGGTAAAATAACAGGCAAATGAGGCTCAACACATTCTTGCCTCAAGTTGATGATGCAGGTTTTTGCATCTTAAGGCAGGATCCAACCATGCGTGATCAAAGATGCAATCCTTTGTTATAGGTATTACTTATCGTTGCATCTTAAGGCGCGCTCCAACCATGCGTGACCAACTATGTATTACTTTGTTATAGGTATTAGTTACTACTTAAGATCAGGTGGGCCATACGCTTTTTCCATGTTCAAGTAGGTATATCATCATAAAGTTAAAAAAAAAAAAAAACAGTGAATAAAAAGAGAAAAATACTGCCACCACCATTAACAAACAAAACATTATAAGGCGATTACACAAGTCAGAGACACCCTGCTCAATATTTGAACAAGTCAAATTACGTGTAGACGCTACCTAAATAATATAATTGCCTGTTATTTTCTACAGTAGGTATAGGAATGAAGAAAGTTTTTTTTTACCTCCGTCAATTTCGTGGGGTGTCAACAGTATCACATCACACCACACTAATATATATAGGTAAATGCGAAAGTTTGTGTGAGTGTATGTTTGTGGTTGCTTCACTCCGTGACGGCTGCTCGGATTTTACTTGCCTACACTAAAAACTCGGAAATAGAGTAAGTTTCAGTGGCCATCTGTGGTCTTCACCATCAGTTTTACTTCAACAAATGGTGCTTTCCAAGAGCAAATGTACTACGAGTTACTATAAAAAATACCCAAATCCCTATAGAAATGTATTTGAGGAGTTCTCTAGATTTTTCCAGCATCCATGCATCACATCTTGATCTGATGATAATGGGACCAATTCAGAAGAACAACCTTTTAAACAAAAAAAATCGTCTAGCCGTAATAAGGGCAGTGGTGCACCCTGCTAACTAACAAACGGTGCTCTGGAGGGCGGCTGATTGCGGCATAGCGCAGCCTAACACTGGCACAGCTAAATCCTATGGCCACCGACAGGCAGCAGTGTCAGCGGTGCGAGAAGTTGTGCCCTGCGATCCCCAACCCGAAAACCCAGCGTGGGGATTATGGGCATATCCCCCTTAACTAGGGGAGGCCTATGTCCAGCAGTGAACTAATATAGGCTGGTGTGGTGTGCATACATCAAAAAAGATTCCGACGAATTGAAAAAATGCTCCTTGTTTGAAGTTGATTGATAAAAAAAATCAGGATTTTTCACTTTTATGTAAACATCGTTCCATTTCATGATAATCATTATAATGTTTTCTAAGCTAATAAAGGCGACTAACGGTAAAGTAATATTGCCAGTGATTAATATCATCCCTAATGTCCGGTATCGCATGATCGTGCTGATCATGCGGGTGCGGGCTTCCTACGGCGAACTTCATTTGTAACGCAATATTTATTATTTTGATTTACAAAACTATCCCTTTTAATATTTTACAATTACAGTAAGTGTTATAAATAAATGAATTATAGAAAACATCCAGATCTAAGACAAAAATTACAAATCTTACATATATTTGTCTCGTGGCGGGAATCGAATCCGCAACCTTCTCCGTCTCAGACGGCCAGTCATTGTTAAAGTGGACGTTGTGGTGTCGTGAAGGGCGATCAAGAATATTCCAACTTGACATATTCAAAGCGTTATTTTGAATCTACGCTTTCTCATTGGAAAAAAATTACGTCTACCTACGATACAAATACTTTTACGCTAGTCTTCGTGATACAAGCCTCTGATACTACTAAAAACCTACTTAGACCACTCTTCGATGTCCGCTTGTAACGCAACGAACAGTTGAATAGGCCTGAGTATTTTGTAGTCACCATAAACTGAGAACGACCTTGAATGACGAAGATATATAAATTATCGTAGTTATAACTCCTTATGCTAGCTGCTTGCAAAGAGTGGGCATGTATCGAACGTAATGTTTGGACTTGCCTCTGACTACTCCCGTTAAGGAATCCTCAATAAATTTGCGTACTGAGCAATATCTACGTCACGATCACGACTTTTTCCCCATTAAGATATCCTTAATGGAGAAAAAGTCGTGATGAGGTTTTTTTTTTTTTTGTTTTTTATAACTGCTTATTTTTTTAAATTTATTATCTCCTTGATTCGTATTTGGGATACTTTAGTAATAATTGAAGAAGTTCAAATAAGTGAGTAAACGGGCTAATGATCATGATGATGATTAATTTGAAAATTTGTGTTACTTTAAGACGACATAGATATTATTTCATCAACAATTTTCACACGCGCTACACGCAGGAGACTTTTGTAACGGGAAGTGTTTTATTATTGCTTTTATCTTTGTAAATCTACTTTTTTTCCATCCATTTCATGGCTCGTCATTTATATCGCGATTCGTACAATTAATTTAATTAAAACCATGTCGCTGGGGTGATTTTTCTGTTTTTGATGTAATCATTTATTAGAAGTGTAGCAGGTTGCTTTTGTCAAGGTAATGTCCTGGAAAAAGGACAGCAGGCGGTATGTTGTAATGATAAGTCTCATTTTATTTTGAAATCAAAAATCTTTTGTTGTATTCTATATAATTAGTTCCTTCATAGAAAAAGTGATACATTTTATGTTTTCTATTTTTAAGATATGCCACGGCAATTTATTTTTTGCCATGGCATGTCTTAAAAATGCTAATGGATAATTGAATAGGACATATGTAATTAATAATATTCAGTAAGGTAAGTACTAAAAAAGATCGTGGGCGGCACCTATTTCAGACTAGCACAGTATCGAGGTGAGTGCCATAACCAAGAGAAGGCCTATGCCCACCAGTGGGTCAAATGTGGCCAATGATGATGATGGTGATGAACTTATTCCGAAGAATTTTATGATGAATCATCATAATTATCTAAACGTGAGAAACACGGGGTGAAAAACGGTTTGCGGTTAATATAATGATTCCGTTTTTGTAAAGGGCACACGAATGATGGCCAAAAAATTGAAGTAATTAAATCTCTTTTAATGTTCATAATTGTTTTTTATATTATTTTAAAAGGTTAACCTACCGAACTCCGTGCAGAATACAGTCATAGATAACACCCAGAGCTGAGACTAATATCTGCAACTATTGCAAGCATTTATCCTGCGGCGGGAATCGGACCCGCAACCTTCTGCATCTCAGGCGGACCTTCGCCCACAGCGCCACACAGGCCGTCCAAATTTGCATTCCTCACATCGATATAGGCTGCGCATAGCCACAATCAGCCGGCCACTAAAGCTCTGATTATTAGTTAGTAAGGTGCACCATGATCCGGTAAAGTGGGCTTGGGATTCGAAGATGGAAATGCTCTACTTAAACAAAATTTATAGTAATTGACTCTTTCATATTGAAATACGGGAAATTTCAAGTATAACAGTTAATTGATTTGATACCATTTGAGCTATCCGTGATGCAGATCGTCACATTCACATACCCTGAAGAAAACTCTCTGAAAGAGTCGAAACTGCGAAGTGCCTTCACCTTCACCTTCACGTTGTGACGGAACGTGAAAATTCCATTTTTTGATACGAATGAGTACTTTATATGGTTACATAAAGTTATGTTTTACATTCTACGTATCCTAGTAATTCATCTTCCCCTAAATAAAATGTTCCTAGTTAGTTCCCTAATGCTAGCGGTCACGCTCGCGCAGTGGGCGCGCATCGACCAATTACCGGACAAAATAATAAACGAGTTATCATAAAAATGGCGTTACTTCGCCGTGTGAAACGACGACACCTGTGCGTGGGGTGCCCTTACAGTTTAGTGTAGAGCTAGGTAATATGCAGAAAAGGCTTTTATTTTTTTAATAACAAAAAAATATTAAAGTAAGGAAGGTCTGTAAAATAATTTAGAATTTATGTTAATCAACCGGCCAGATGGAGTGATGATTTGCGAAAGAAGGCTGAGGACACTCACTGGCGCTCAAGGGAGCAGTAAACTGTTATACGCTGGAGATGATGATTATGAAAGGAATTCAAATAATAATGTATTTATTTAACTTTGTTGATAGAAGTTACTTTTATTTTATTTCAGCACATGTAGAAATTAATCTATTCGATATTATTATTGTAGGCATGAAAAAGACTTTTTAAAATCATTTTCACAAAATAAATCTGGATGTATCAAAATTGTGTGAATGGCAAAAGATCAAAATTTGATTTCTTAAATTAAGCAATTTTAATTTTAAAAATATTACAACTCTACAATTCATTGACTTCTCTAAAAGTCTATAATGAGGCGTCACAGACAAAAAATTAACAGGAAACGAACGTGACGAACCAAATTTCTTAGTGATTTCTCATTTCACCCCCAACAATACACCATTAGATTTGTGTAATCAAATGCGGGCTTTTGAATTAATTAGTTTGTTACGCACCTGAGCATTTACTCTATTGTTTGAAAAAACAACAATATTATTTGAATTTCGAACTCTACTACGCCTTGATTTGTTTAAAACTTTGGCGCGGAAAAACGCATGTGTAGTTTTGTATCACTGACTGGATTTTCGGTTTGAATTTAAATCTTGTTTCTTCTACTCAAAGTGTATTTTGCTTTGATTATCATTGGATGATACGCTTTGATCAAATTTAATGAAGGGTTGTCAGTTTGTCAATCATATTTTACGATTTTAAAGACTAATGACAGGTTTCGTTGTTTGAATGGTCAACAACTTTTTAAAATTGGTAATTTTAATTCTACCTTTCGAGGCATTGTCTCTAATTAATGGTTGTGACAAATCAATAGAAATCAATTTGTTTGTCAAATAAAATTGCAGGTTTGTTCTTTTTGGCTTCCTTTTCATTAAAGCTAACCACTGTGTATTTTTTTATGATTGACGACAAAATTAGCAATATTGGCGTAAACTTTGACCTCTCTTTTGTTGCATTCTCAAAGTACTATTCGTGTAGGTAGTAACGTACTATTCGTGTAATAGTTCTATCTAATTAGTGATAATAATTAATAATTGGGAATAAATATCAGTTTCTTTTAATGCATAATTAGGAAAATACCTAGAGATAGTTGAAAAAAATAATCAGTGTTTAAAAGATAAAATTCGCAACGAGATTATGCAACCTAAAACTAAAGTTTTCGACATAGCTCATAGAACCAGGAGGCTGGAGTGGCAGTGGGCTGGCCATGTGCCGAAGAATCGACAAAGGTTGGGGTAAACGAGTTCTTTAGTGAAGACAGCGGCTTACACTAGTGCTCTAGTTTCTCACATAGTTCTAAGGTTTTTTTTTTGTCCCGCTGGTGGGCAAGGTGGGCAAATGTCTCTTTCCCTAAATACCGCCCACAATCTCTATCCATCGAGATTTCCCCCCATCCTCACTCGAAGGCTTCGAGATTGTCCCGCCAGTGCTTTGTTGGCCGACCACGACCTCGCCTTCTATGGGGCTGCCAGGATGTTATGGTATTCTTTCATCTGACAGGACGCATCAGCTTACATGGCCAGCCCAATCCCATTTTGACTAGCCTCATAGTTCAATTGGTAGTAACTCTGCCTTTTGAGCTGCAGGTCGACAGGTTCGATTTTTGCCCAGTACAAACATAATTATTTGTTATGAACATGGATGTTAGTTCTATGTCTGGGTGTTTTATAAGTATTATGTATGTTTCTCGGACTCTGCCATATAGTTCTGCAAACTTTGCCTAGTTTAGGATCAGTTGACCGTGTGTGTAGGTGTCCCGTTAATTTATTTATTTATATGTGCTCTAAACTAGCATTAGACAAATTAAGTTAGAAATCTCAGGGTAATTTCATCAAAACAAAGAGCAATGATTAATCTAAACCCAAGAAACATCATCTTTAAGCCCCTAAGACGCCTCGTAACTTAGCGCCGATCGCTAAAACGTGGCTACCCTCTTGCTAAGCTCGCTTTACGAGTTTTTTAATCCTATGTTGTAACGACTTCAGTGTACATCATGCTTTATTGCGGGGTTAAGTTGAACAATGTATTAAAGTTTTATATGCTCGTAATTCATAATTTTGTTTTGTCTATGTTTCCAGATGAAGGTATTTTTTTGTCTTTGAAACTTGTTCAAAATTACAATTGTTCTTATAAGTAGGCGCTGTCATAGCACAACGAATAGCAGTGCTATTCACTGGCATATATATAAAAAAACATTCAAAGCCTAAAGTCAATGAAAAATGCCAAAAAAACTACTTTGAGATGCTTGGAATGTAATGTAAGTGACATACTTTTCATTAATTTTTAGTACCTGCGTGTATATACGAAAACAAAATTTTAGCTCAACGCACAAACTCAAAACACAACACTTTGAGTGACCGTTTAAAAGCATTTCAATCTGAGCGCTTCCGTGCTTCGGAAGTCACGCTAACGCTGCCGCAGGACTACCTCAACTAGTCAACGTGCTATTTTACCTCCTCACAACTGAGCAAGGTTTATGATGTAAATCCTTCCTATTCTATCTTACCAATAGGCATTATAAATGTGAAACTTTATAAGGATGGATGGATGGATGTTTATTAGTCTTTCTAGCAAAGAATACTGAAAGGTTTTTGATGAAACTTGGACTATACATAGTGTATGACCTGGATATTTTATCATGGTACCACGAGACTGAAACCGTGGTTGCGAGTTTATTTTCACTTTTTATACCTTACCTTACAACTTTATCCCTCAGAACCCTTTCAAAACAATAGTACAATAAATAACTAATTTTATAACCCAACAGCTCCTAAAAGTCAACTTGTTTAATTTGGCAATCCACACGCCTACATATTGAGGGCTTAGATTTACGTTTCATCTCCCTTGTATTTGCATAGTCGTAAACTTTACTACCTATGCATTTCGTTCCACTAATCCGAGTGTTCGGCACACTGTGCACGTCAATGTGGGGACTTCAAACGTCAATTTTGCTCTCATATTTGACTATGAATAGAGAGTATTGACTCATAGTTGCCTCGGTTTGGATTCTCAAATGAAAATGGCAGTATAATCGGCGGACGGCGACAAAAAGCTTACTAATATGCCTTGGGTTTTTACTCGAAACTTTAATTTCTCTACTTTAAACAAAACAGTTTATAATCTATTAAAGACTTTCAGATATAAATTGAGCTCTGAGCAGTAAGAACTCGCAAATCTCATCATTCTATGAAAAACTGCACCACGTTGGGCGCCAAGAAATCATAAACCAATCCCTAAATAACGACTTTCCACTTAACCTGCGAAATGAATCCAGGATCTAGATAAGATTCTGTAATAAGCATCTACGCTCGCGGAAGATAATTATAGTATGAAACTAAATTAACCGTAAGGTATAGTATGAAAATATATTAGTGAGGAACCCGCGTCCTATCTTGAAACTCCAAGGTAGGACTTCAATCTTGGACTTGGTATAAGGCAGGACTTGGAAAGTTTATGGTCCTTTTAAATAAACGAAAAAGAATAAAAGTTATTTCTTTTTATTTTCATAGTCATTTCATGTTAATACTTAATACTCAATACTCAACCATTTATTGCCTTCCTTATTCTTCGTACAAGTGTTTACAGCTAACCTTATCTTTACTTCATCACCACTGTCATCATCAATTCACGCTGTAGACCTCCCTAATGAGCGTCATCTGTCCTAAAAAGTTCTAAATTATTATTCCAGGGCATTTTGATCTTTCCACTGGCGTTAACGCTTACAGAAAATCAACCTTGCCTAGACCAAGCATCGGCAAGCTAACGACTCATTTGAACAATACCCTCTAAAGTTGACATCGCTGCATTTGCATAGAATTCATCAAGGTTTATGACGTCATTCCGAATTGGCTTTAACTGACGTCATAATGGGGATATATCAGATTGGATGCATTTTGTGTAAACAGTAGGTAGTTTTACAGAGCAAAGCGCTCGGGGCGTGGCTTACTTCGGTGTTCTCAGCAGATCAACCTGGTATAGGAACACTCTACCCGGTCACTACTTGGATGGGTGACCGTGAAGCGGCATTTAAATCTTTCCGTGCTTTAAAAGGCACGTAAAGATGTTGGTCCTGGCTTTTTCAGAGTTGGCCAGCTCATACGAAGAATTGATTGCGAGTTTCTTTTTTTCAATATCCATTAGAAGCTTTGTTTTATGCCTGGCCAGAATGATACTGTAGCTTAGAGAATTTCTGAGTTTAGTAAGAACTTTATACATATTTGAACTTCTTACCCGGTACTCAGATAAAAAGTAGCATGTATATTCCAGGTCTAGAACTAAATTTGTCCAAAATTTCAGCTCAATCCGTTCGCAAATCGCAGACCACATCTAGAGAATGCAGCTATGCAGGTGTTAGGTTGTACTATGCCGCAATCAGTTGGCCGCCAGCTCCGTATGTTAGTTAGCAAGGAGCACCACAAGCAGGTGAGGTTGGCTTGGTTTCCGAAGATGGAACCCCTTACAACCCAAAAGAAGAATTTTGACATTCAATGCGCCGCCAGCCCCGTATGTTAGTTAGCATGGAGCACCACAAGCAGGTGAGGTTGGCTTGGTTTCCGAAGATGGAACTCCTTACAACACAAATCAAGAATTTTGACATTCAATGCGTACCTACCCATAAATGGAATATTTATTCACGTATAAAAACAGTTTCGTGCTTGAACTATGAGAGAGACTTGAAAGACGATTATTAGTAAGACTATGAGAGGTGAAACAACCGGACACGAATCCTGTATAACCAAATTAACTTTTTATCAATACCAATCTTCCAGGCAATCCGGCCAATCACCCAGCTAATCAGAGCTCGTAAATTTACAACTATAAAACGTAGCTCAAATCTGCTGGAAGCCATCGCGCATCGTAAACTAGATGAGACGATCTGTAAGCGGATGAATGGGAACTTGCAATTTTGACGGTGATTTGTGTGAACGAGCCTTTTAGGGAAGGTTTTGAAGGATTAGGGATGTTTGTTATTTAGATTTACAGGTTTTGGGTTCACCTGAGATGACAAAATGCGTTATTTTAATAGGATAATAAACTTCGTACAGCATTCATATTTAGACGTCGAATCTAAATAATAGAAGATCTCGATTTTAAATTATTACATACCATACAGTAGGAATTACAATATAAATAATTTCGTTCTGTTTGAAATTCCGACAACGGTAATATTATTGGATATTCTTCAAACAAATAAAAAAAAACACAACCCTAATCAGCGGTATGAAATATACTTTACTACCTATTCTCATACCTACCAAATATACCTATGTAAAAAATTCAAACAAAAGCGGACAGCGATTTGATCATTTCCTGAGGATGCCTTATGGGGAAGGCGAAACAGAAAATTGTCGAATTTTGTGAGAGTCGTCAGAGCAGGTTAGCGGTATTTGTACTAAATATTTTGTCTTTTGAATATTTTCTGGCTATTTCCAAAGAAAATAGCCCTTTCTTTGAGGGAGGGATATTCAGCTAATGAACACATATTTAGCACACCACCCGCAGCTCCATCCATCAGTGCCATCACATTGTGACAGCAGAAGCTTAAAAAGCATTGGATCTTTTGCGCCAAACAGTCGAATAATGTTAGAGAGTAATAGTAATAGTATTTATTGCAATAATTATGTTACATTGTCAGATCTTACAATAGGGATGATGACTGGGTCAAAAAATAATAACTCTAATTAGTCCGTCAGTTAGATCAACAAAAAATACTGGACACGTATTTTTTTATATATCGAATAAATAGAAATTGACGGAGTTAAAGAACGTGAAAGTTCGGGAGTGGGGGCTCGTGACGTCACGGCTAGGTAAAAAATGTACTATATTGTACATTCGCGCGGAACTTTAACGCACTATATCTTTGTCATTTTTTGTTTAATTGTCAAAAGAAAAATACGTGTCCAATATTTTTAGATATGTAAATAACTGACTTATTATAATTTTTCAGTCGTCTAGCCTATTGTAGATTAGGTTTAGACATAGAGATATAGCCTATACTGTTATGAATCAGATTATTATTTCACTCTGATTATAAGATTTAGATAAATAATATTTACTTTCACTAGAACAAAGTGGCCCTGATCTCTGGAATAATCGTTGTGTGAAATTTATCCCAGTATTATTTATTTATTTTCAAAAAGTCGCATTTTTTTACTTTGTGCTGTTTATGTAATTATTTTTTCAAACTACGTATGTATGATTATGTTGTTTTTGAGTTCTTAAAGACTTAATCTTCAGTCATGTTGTACTAAGTTTAAGGTTTCTTAAAATTTAACCCCTCAATTGGTTTCACGATTCAAATATGATCAATATTGAAAATCTGACATTAATGAGGAATTTCAGATAGTTCTTTGTTTTATTTAAAGCGCAATATCCAGTGACTTATAGTATTTTCCTTAGTTATATTTCTTAATTTAGATTCTTTGTTGAGTCTCGCATGCGCCGGCGCCGCCATGAAGGTAAATGTCCCGATTGATTGTTTACACGTGACAATTGTATAAGCGTACCTATTATTTTAGTCCTGGCGTCTGCCATTTACTGGGTTCTACCCAACACGCAAGGCAAATCTGTCTGCCAAAGTTCGCTGGTAATCGAAGTATTCCACTGTCCAACTGCATAATAGGAAGGGAGATGTGCTCATTATCCCCACGCTGGGGATACGGGTTGGGGATCATAGGGCACAGCTTCTCGCTCTATCGACTCTCGTCCTCGCTGATGCCGTCAGTTGTCTGAGGATTTAGCTATGCTGTTGTTAGGCTGTGTTATGCCGCATTCAGCCGGCCGCTATAGCCTAGTTGGTTACACAGCCGGGTGCACTACAGGCAGGTGAGGTTGGCTTGGATTCCGAAGATAGAAATGGAATCCATTACACCCTTATACCTTTAAAATCCTTAATTTCTTTAAAGTTATTAAAATGATTTGACGGTAATCCTCTGCTTATACAGTCTTTGATGACAAAACGCTCCAGGGTCAATGCATTAGGCGCTTTTACCCCTAAATATTCATATATATTAGCTACTTAATCCCTATTTAGACATTCGTCTAAATATCATCTAATTCATTTAAAGATAATGCAAATAGCCCTAGGCAATTTATGCAATTAGGGCAATACTTTCGAGTCACAAGATTTGCATTTACTGTGATAATATTTTTCTAAGAGGGTGACAAATACTCCGATAATGAACTGTTTTTGAGCTTGTTTATTCATCATAATCATCAGCCTATAGCAGTCCACTGCTAGACATATTCCTCCCCTAATGAGCGCCATTACGCCCTGTCCTGAGCTTGACACAACCAGCAGCCTTTCGCAGATCGTCACCTTAGCCTATCCCCAGGTCTAAGCATTAGTAAGCTCAGGGCTTTGTTTTGAAGACTTCAAATCAAGGGTTCATGGCGAGGCGTACTTCACTGTTCTTAGCAGATTATCATGGTAGAGCAACGTTCTGCTCAACTGCTTCATTTAGAGACCATTTAGTAGTACTTAGATCTGAGCGCTTCCGTGTTCCGGAAGGCACGTTAAAATGTTGGTCCCGGCTTTTTCAGTCGTCAAGCCATGGCAGACGCCTTCGGGCGGCTTAAAAACTCCGATTCCAGAGTTGGCCACTAGCTCATAATAATGAAGGAACTAGACTTCCAATCGTAAAAACGAGACATTATACCCTAACACTGAAATGCTACTCAACCTTTTGAGATCATCAACCATTCGAGATTACGCTATCATACTAAAAACGTATTTAGCTAATCAAAGCCTTACTTACCTACATACATTTAAGATTCATTTTTTTGCATCAGCGCCGCACCACACCAGGCGATATCAATCCACTACTGGATATAGGTCTTCCCTAATAAACGGAGATATGTCCATAATCCCCACGCTGAGCATGTGGGTTGAGGATCGCAGGGCACAGCTTCTCGCACGTCGCCGCGATGACGCTGCTGCCTGTCGGGGCGGTCACTGGGCTGTGTTATGCCGCATTCAGCCAGCCGCCAGCACCCCGTTTGTAATACAGCAGGGTGCACCACAGGCAGGTGAGGTTGCCTTGACTTCTGAAGATGAAGATTGGAAACACTTACATTCTTGATTTAAATCATTTTTGTATGTATACAGGTAGCATACACGAACTTTTTCAAAGCAAAATGACCGATGGTGAAAACCTACCTTATTTATCAAATAATTAAAAAGGGCAAGCAATAGACCTGGGTCTCCAAATTAAAAATTCCGGACACCGCATTAAAGGGTGTGGACTGAATTCAAATGTAAAGGTGACTTTATTCAATTAAGAATGGATTTCGTCGTGTGGTGAGACGGGAGCCTTTTAATTTAATATTAATTAGTAATAAAGTTCGGTAAAATTTTTTTGGAGACAAATTAATTTCTAAACTAATACAGTTAAAGCCATGTCGGAGGCCTTTGAGTAAAAACTCAGACACCCGAGTTGGCCACCAGCTCATAAGAAAAAGATAGATAAGACTAAACATGTAAAGCTCATTTGGACTAATTATTTAGTTACTAATACTCTCGACCCAGTAGGTATTATAGTGTGGGGTCTAGTGACTGTTGGGGTTTTTTTATGTTTCGCTTGTTTTGTGGATTATATTACGACTAGTTGTTACATACGTTGTTACATTCATCCCACACACACGTATACATGTGTGTTCAAATGAAAATGTGTGAAAATGTTGAATGAATGAATGAATATGAGTTTATTCATTACTTATGTACATGTATTATTTATGTTTATTGGTTACATACATATACATGGAAAAATTTGGCACAGATATTAATAAAACGAGTGCGTATGAGCTTCCCGAGGTTTCCGTCGGTCTAGTTTTTCTGAGTAAATTAAAAATGTTACGTAATAATTACCGCACATGCACCTAATTCTAATTCTAGCTTCTGTCACTATTTTAATCTCTATATATTTCACTCCCTCTCTCTCTCTCTCTATCGTCCTCTTTTTCTGCAGTCCCATGGTTTATGTTTTTTTTTAACAGAACTTCTCGCCTTTTTTCATTTTTATTTTGCCGATGTGTCGATCTTGTTGCAACGATGGTGATCAACTAGATGAAAAAATGTTCTCTCTATTTTACTCTCTTACTCATTCACTCATTCTCTCTCTCTCTCTCTCTCTCTCTCGCTCTTTCCAGTGTTCTCAATCCCTTAACTCGTGACATGGCCACCTTTGCCTATTATTTCAGAGGCCTAGCCTCCGAATGCTAAGCCCTATTTGCGACCTATGGGGCGCTTTACAACCTGAATACCCAATTAAGAACCAAACCACGTAACGTAAAGCATATAGTTAAAGAGGTAGCGATATAATTATTTAAATTACCTAATTTAAACCGAGTTTACTATTTTTTAATTAGCTGATGGTAAAACCGCCCAAATTAGGCCAATAAATTGTTATGTTGGCATTCAATTTTAAATGTCCAGGAATTTAACTGATAATGAAAACCTTGCCCTATCTTTCTTTATATGAGCTGTAGCCAACTCTAGTGCCAGAATTTTTAGACCGTCCAAAGACCACCACTATGGCTTAGCGACTGGATATACCTGTAAACTGTCACCCATCCTATTATAGGGGTGTAAGGGGTTCTAACCAACATCTTCGGAACCCAAGCCAACCTCACCTGCGCGAGATCTACTGAATAACAAACCGGGCTCTGGCGGCCGACTGCAGCATGGCGCACCGATAGAAGGTGATTGAATAGGCCGTTGTTGTTGTTTTTTTGGTCACCCATCCAAGCAGCTACCGAGTAAAAAGTTAACCAAAATGATCTGAAAATAACGCCGAAGTAAGCCACGCCACGAGCGTTTCGTGCTTTCTCCCGGCCTATCTCTCAAGAGGATTTACCTCCAGCTAATCCTTGCAGACAATTAATATGCCCAATTATGATTTCAATCACAATCGGTTAATGCTGATTTGATTTGCTTGATTTACTGTAATTGCATCCGGTAAGTAGGTATCGGACTTGATAATTGATACGTAATTAACTGAAGCTCAAGTATCTTGACTTCATTTGCTTTGCTTCTTAATATTCTAATAACTATCTGACCTGCCTGCAACTGCAACCTACTATACTTGTTTATCACATATATCACAATATGATCAATGGTTTTCAAATGCATAAAGGACAAAAAACATAAAAGCATTGTTTTTTATTTATATAGATTTTTGGGCCTGGAAACTTCAGAATACCCTACCAAAGTTTCATCACAATCTGATCAATGGTTTCGGGACGCATAGAGGATAAACATACAAACATGGGTTTTTATTTAAATAGAAAATTCTACTTCCTACGTTTAAATATACACCATTTTTTGAAAGGTTTCATAGAATTCACGCTCTTGGGCATAGTGCGTAGCGTTACGTCCAGGGCCCGCAATCAATGTGTTAAATACTTATTCTGAGACATAACGTTGCTAATTCTCAGCAGTGCAAATAGACGATATATAAATTAAATAAAATAGCCATCCACTCTGTTAACAAGGTCCCAGAACCAAATCCACTTCAGACTGGCTAATTTCTAGCATTTCTACTCAGAACACGTTTGTTCAGACTGAATCACATAATTGATCCGGTTTAAACTGGACTAAACCAGTTCTATCTAGTAATAGACAAAGGATTTAGCGCTAAACAACCTGCAGGCCTGCAAGCCTAATCAATTTCACAGTCTGGGTAGGGTAACTGGTTCTATACGTGATTTATTTAAATCGAAAAAAAAACAAAGACATAATAGGAAGAATAAATAATTATACGAGACATCTCACATACGGTCAACTGATCCCTTACTATAGGTAACAAAGACTGAAAAACTTACAATATACATAAAAAACACCCAGATATAGAACAAAAACTCATATTCATCTCACAAATGTTTTTCCAAGGCGGGAATCGAACCCGCAACCTACAGCTTAAGGCAGAGTTACTACCAACTGAGCTACTTATAGCTCAGTTGGTAGTAACTTTGGCCTTAGCCAGCCTCAGCTATGAAGCCAGTGGGATGTTAAACTTGGCTTGAATGAGGCCCGACTGGACCACCGAACTAATTGCACAACTAGGCTTAGAACAACAATAAATTGAGCACCTATAGCAACAACAACAGCCTATTCGGTCCACTGCTTGACATATGCCTCCCATATAGGAAGGAGGATGCTACACGCTGGGCATGCGGGTTAGAGATAGCAGCGCACAGCTTCTCGCACCGCCGACGCTGCTGCCCGTTGGCGGCCAGGGGATTTAGGTGTGCCAGTGGTAGGCTGTACTATGCCGCAATCAGCCGGCCGCCAGAGCCTCGTTTGTTATCTAGCAGGGCCATATGCAGGCGAGGTTAGGTGGGGTTCCTGAGATGGGGTTGGAACCCCTTACACCCCAATTGTGTATATAACATAATTCACTTATAATTATATTATATTATTATTAGCATAGACTGTCCCACTGCTGAGCAAAGGCCTCCCCCGCCACCCTCCACTCTTGCCGGTCTTGTGCAAGTTCTTGCCAATTAATTAACGTGACTTGAAAAAATCCGTTGATTCAGTTTTTGAGTATGAGTAGAGCATAGTTAATTGGTTCAGCTAATTGGAAATCCATTACAAGATATTCAACAAGTCAAAATATTAGATCATATCCGCCGGTGGAATTTGTACCTTACAGAATTTGCTCTTAATATTTTGTCTTGTTGAATATCTATGAAGATAAGAGTTTTCAAAATGAATTATGTTGGTACCTACTAAATATCGATGCAACGCACTTACCCCCAAAATTTTGGACACCAGAATAAAAAGTAGCAAGGACACCAGCTATCTCTTTATGAGCTGTGCAACAAACCTGCAAGCCTAATCATTTGCTAGGGATGCCACCGTCCATAATCGTATTTGCATGTCTTATCAAAGCGGTTTCTGCTTAATAGACGAAATTGACAACCCTGATTGGAGCTGAAGACGGGGAGCAGCTTAATTAAGACAGATGTTTGACGTTGACGAGTTATTGCTTCGATTTGCTGTGACAAACTATCCTAGATTTAACACGTTGATTGCAGGCCTCGGGCATGATGAACAATAAGCGAATGTGAGTACCAATACAAACCAACTCAGGTTTTTTGGTACAACAAGTGTTAAATGTAAAAAAACTTTTTATGGAATAAATGTATCTATCTATCTATGACGTTACGCACCATGCTTGAGGAGCGGTCCATCGGCAGTTACCCCGTTGTGAACGACACGTCCGGAGAAGTACCAGACCACAACAATAATAACACCGACTGCTGAGAATATGACTTTCCCTAAAAAGAAAAGGGATATGCACCATAATCCCCTCGCAGGGAATGTGGGTTAGGGATCGCAAGGCACAAGCATCTTGCAGCCAACGCTGCTGCCTAGTACAGCTTTGATTTTGACTAAAATTTGCATCTTTATGAGTTTGTGACTTCATTCTAATTAATTGGGTACCTACGTAAAATAAAGGTAGTCTTTATTTGACATAAATTGCTGCATCTAGCTTATCTAAACTGTAACGGTCTAGTGGTATTTGTGTCCACAGTATGTGTCCCAACTTCCAGTCTGGAAGACGTGGTTTCAAATCTCTATGAAGCACCCATGGAGTTTTCGTTTCGAAAAATTTGCTCAATACCACTCACAGTATGTGCTCGAAACGTTGAAGGAATCATGAGGAAACCCACGGCTTAGTCAGCTCCACACTTATTGACCATGTTTTTCCTGTGGAGGTTGACTAGACTGAGAGGATGGTATAGGTGTTGAGCAAGCCTACTCCATCTACCCATGTCCCAGGCACTACAGCGAGTGAGTAAGTTTCCACTCGACGCTGTTTAAATCATCTAGGCTTAAATAATCTTTTTTTCTAATTATTGATATTGTGTTCAAAGATTGCAACAGCAACCCCGAATAGTTTGGTGAATAGAGTAAAATAGGTAACGTTATAAACAAACTATTTTCTTCTTGAAACCAAAAAACATAATCAGTCACCGGTAAAACTGTCAAACCAATGTCAAAGTGTAAAAAATTGTTTTTGTGCTGTATTTTTATCAATAATTTCGTGTAAAAGACCAAATAAGCAAATAATAAAGTAAATATAAGGATTTTTAATAAGCTGCAATGTATTTTAGTAACAGATTGTCGTTCATAACGTAGTTCACTGAGAAATGAGTAAACCCGACAAACGGGACTTTGAAGAAAGATATTCAGCTTGCTTCGTTGATTTTGGAATGAAAACAGGTAATAGTTTTTTATCTGCTCGTAGAAACCAGATTTTAGCCACTTACTCAGAGAGTTTTAGTCCTACAATTATTGTATCTAAAGATATCCATGTTTTTTTCTCATCTATATAACAAAAGGAACAGAGATAAAAGATTACAGAAAATCTTTTGATGAGGTAGGTTTACCTGATTTTGTAAATAAATCTATACAAGTATACCAATATAATCTTCTTAAAAAAACTTATTTTATAATTACCAATTTTTTTTACAAGAAGGTTGTCAACAGTTAAGTTACTGTTTTATCATTTTTGGAACACAGGTTTTCCTCACAAAAAGTTTTTTTTAATCTAAATAAAAGTTATAATTTTTATTTATTATTTTATTTTAGATACCTACAAAAGTTCTTAGGTCCTTGATATAATTGTACTTATTTCCTGAACTGAAAGCCAAAGTCTGATTTTAATATTTCATGTAAAATCTTTAGTAATTTTTTTTTTCTCGTGAAATATATAGGTTTGAGTATTTATTGAAATATATCTAGATAAAGAGTTTATTTTCTTAAATAATTTTGCTTCCATTAGTGTATGCTAGTGGCCAACTTCAGTGTCGTTGTTATTAGTCCGCCCAGAAGCCTACGATTTTTTTTATAAGTAGTAGAGATTTTTGTGAAGGCCTCATCCGAGGAAGAACTACCACCATGCCTATTTCTGCCATGAAGCAGCACTGCTGTGACTCGGTTTCCATGAGGCTAAGCACCTTCCTACCTCAAACTGATGGACGCAGGGCGTTGTATCGTAGGACAAAACATGTGATCTACAAATCAATACTTTGTAATAATGGTTACCACTTAACACCAGGTTAATGTATTGTATTAAGAGGGGGCAGCAGTATTCCCTACAGCCAGGAGGAGTGACGATCTGTGAAACGCTGCTGGTAGAAGCTGGATGCGTTGAAATGAAAACATAGCACAACGGCGGTCATTAACGGAGGCTTATGTTCAGCAGTGGTGATGATGATGATGATGATGATAGTAATGCATACTGTTCGCAGTTTGTGGCTTTACGCTTGGCCATTCATTCTGTGAGCGGCCAATTTGCAGCGTTTACCTTCATACGCGACTAACTAGTTAGCCGCTATTAGCTCTGCTTACTTTGGGGCTAGATAGATGTAGTGTGAAAATATCAAGTAATATTTATTACCTTTGTTTTCAGCCACGGGTCTTCTAATAGGTAGTGTGATGGGTAGTTTTTTTCTCCGTGGTTTCAAAAAATGGCCGATGTACATTGGAGGGGGTCTTGGCTTTGGCATGGCGTATATGAACTGCGAGAATAGTCTAAACAACTATCTACTGTCTATGGATCCCAAAGTCTGTGTTCTGAAGTGAGTATATTTAATACATACACAAGTCCCGCCTATTTCACAGACAGATCTCTCAACGACTATGTTGGCATAGGTACCTTTTTGCCTCTCACTCTCATTACTTTCTTCGTCAGTATAGGGTACTCTTGATCTGTCCTTTTCTCAGCACGTCCTCTTTATTTTAAACAAGCTTCCACCCGCGGCTTCGACGCGTAGTACGCGGATTAAAAGTAGCCTATATGTTAATCCAGAGGGCCTAGTAAGAGTTGCACAATTCGAAAACTTTTATAGTATACTGTATCCAGCTCAATTTTGAAGTACCTTTTTTCGTTAATTACCTCATTATTTTGAGTGATAATTATTGCAATCTGCAAGAAGATTACATTAACTACGTTATTTGATCAGTTTCTACTTAAAACCAATTGCGTAATTTTCAAAAAACGTACTTTAAAATTGAGCTCGATATATACTATAAAAAATTTCGAATTGTGCAACTCGTACTCCCTCAGAGGGCTTACCACAGGTTTTATAGTTTACGAAAACTTTATAAGTTTCGGTATCTTTCCATACATTTTCAGTACAGCGCCTCTAGGGAAACGTGCATGAACTACGAAAATGTATGGAAAGATACCGAAACTTATAAAGTTTTCGAAAACTATCAAAACTTGTGGTAAGCCCTCAGGTATATACTACATACTACTATGTATATTCCAAGTTTCAGCCAGATCCGTTCAGCCGCTACGGCGTGAAGCGAGCACAAATATACTCACACACATACACACACACATAAACTTTCGCATTTATAATATTAGTGTGATCTAATTATGATAAACATCAAGTTTTGTATGTATGTCCTTTAAGCGTACCGAAATCAATAATTAGATTGTGATATAAAAGTATACATGCAAATAAAGTTGCGGGCAGGTCAGCTAGTACTAAAATAAAATAGATTTTTTTATAATGTTTATATTTTTGTTAAAAATCTGGTCAATACTGGCGATTGATCAAAGAGTCAAACACCGCCTTACACCAAACTCATTTCACAAAAGGATAACTAAACGTTAGTCTTCAAAGCTCTTATGAAAAGTTACCACCCTCAGCGAAAACAGTGCATAACAAATCTTTTGCAATTTCCATGCTCCCAATTGAAATAATATTTTTTTGTAAGTCCAAGTTAAAATGCCTTTATTTTGTCAATACCTTTCACTAACCGTTCATCAGTACAATAATGTCCGTCAATAATTGTTCAGCCGTCTTTTTCTTACAATTAATATTTCTACAAAAACTCTGATAGACAATGGAGAGGAACTAATTACGCCAACAAAATGCTCAAAAGGGTGACTGATATGGCCATTTTGAATTTGAATTTGTCGTTGAACATTGTAATTTGGTAGCCCGCATTGAACGAGTGTAGATCAGTTTGTCAGTCTGGTCATAGTAATGTGTAAGGGTTGTCAACTTTTGATATATTGATTTTCAGAAAACTGCTTTCAAAGTTAATGTTACTTACATTGAAGGTTTTGCCCACGACTTTGCTCGCGTTAATTTGAAGTAATGTTGCCCATTTGGTAACTTCATTTGTAATAAAAAATAATATGGTTCGCAAAAAAAGGTGGTCCATCCCAGTACTGACCAGAGATGCCTAACTTTGTTGTCTCGGTTACAAACTTTCAACCCTCCATTATTAGATTTATTATATATAATAATCTAATAAATATATAATTTATTAGATTATTATCGAAAAGAAAGTAGTCTATGTCCTTTTCCAGACTGCGATCTATAAATAGCCATGTCAAATTGTTTTGTAATACGTTCACCGATGCCGGTGTGAAAAGGTAACAGACAGACACACAGATAGACATAATATTAGTAAGTATTTGAATTTCTCACATCTCAACTCACATCAAAGACCTTATTTTTAATAATACGAGTAAAATGTTTTTCTGTTATGTATAAACCTAAAGTATAAGACTATTTTACATAACTGATTTAATTCTGTCAAACTAATGACACCCCTAGCTTAAAAAAGACCATTCCCGCGGTCAACAGTAAAGACGTTGGCTCCTTCCAAACCCATTTTCTTGCACAGCGGGCCATTTCCCTTCTCGCTTTGTTACCAAAAGGTCAGTTGTTCTACTGTATACATCTACATTGTGTTTTTGCTGTTTGTATGGGACTGTACCTACCTTTATTACGTAAAATTTCTGTTTATAAGCGTACCGCCTCGTCCATTGCCACCTATGGAGACTTTGAATTTATTAAAAGCTTAAACTTTGTTTTCTTAGTGATACAGTTGATTTTGCAATGTTGCCGAATAGTGTAGGTTTTATTTTTAACGTTTCAATTGTTTGTGAGTCATGTTAGCGAAGGCTTTGTGGCTGCCGATTGCATTTCTATGGGTGTTGGGATTCTATGGACTTCTTGTTTGTAAATATAAACAGGACTAAACATTCTGTGCAAATAAAAAAAATAACTGTATAGTTTTGAGGAATATAATAAGGAGATTATAGTCGCTTCCTTGTTTTTAGCTAGTGGCGTAGTTTTTAGGCTACCCGCCCGACGGCCTCTGACATAGCTTAACGATTGAAAAAGCTAGGACCAACATCGTAACGTTCCCGAAGCACGTAGGCGCTTATTTAAATGCCATTAAACGGTCACTCATACATAAACCCCCTTACTTATGAACGCTATTTAAAGTTGCTACAATGCTAAAAGTTAGCCCTGTCACTGTTTGTCATTATCCAACGGTAAGAAATAGCAATAGTTTAAGCATCCTTTATCTTTTGAAAGATGTTCATAAGTAAGGCCAATAGTGATTTGTATCCCTAGTACAAGTTGGGCAATACGGAAACGTTCTTAGTTTTAGTTTTCGAGCTCAATTTTAATGTAACTTATTTTATTTTTTTACGCTACTGTTTAAATAGATACTGGTTAATAAATAACTAGTGGAACAGTTTTGGTCATGTAATCTTCTTGCAGATTGCAATGTTTATCATTTAAAACAATTGGATAATTAGCGAAAAAAGGTATTTTAAAATTAAGCTCGAAAACGTAAGCAATGAATGTTTTCAAACTGTGCAACTCATACTAGGGGTACAGGTGGAGATGATTTGCAATAACACTGATGTTTGCCACGTAATGCGCGCGTCTGGAGTTTAATTTAATTGACTTTATTACTTCTAAAATATCAATACTATCAAAATATTTTTAAAGCACACACATAACACCTATAATATAAATGCGAAAGTTTGTGTGAACGTATGTTTAAGTATGGGTGCGAGTATAGGTTTAAACGGATAATCGATGAAACTTGGAATATAAATAGTTTTGTGACTTTTACTTCCCAATTAGTATTAGGTACCTACATGGGACGTTTTATCCCAATACGCGAGTGGTGCCGCTGGCGCAAGTAGCTCAATAGAAGAAATACAATTTGTTACAAAGAGACCTCACCTCAAACGATTTTGGAACCTAAACCTCGTTTTTTTGTGCTAAGCCTACGTCAATTGCATTTGTCTGTTTGCGATTGGTTATTTGGAGTAGATTGCGAGACAAACGCCCTCAGGCACAGTGATGCTTTTGTGTCCTGTTTGATTGCTTGTTTCTCGTTTTGTTACATTCGGTAAATGCGGTGAATGTGGTGAATATGTACACTAGTTATAGCCCATCTACCAGTTACCGGGCTCTATGTGATACTGATAATGTATCCTTCATTAACATTAAAGACGACTGTGTCCATCTTCTTGAAGTTGTTTCAGAGTAGGTACACAAACCTAGGGCAGATTCTGCAGTCGGTAGAAACAACTTTGAGAGGGAGGCCAATTTGGTTGGGTTGAGCAGCACTTAGAAAGCTACATCGACTTTCTTTCATCTTGTCTCTTGTCATTTATACCGCAATGTCTGAAAACTAAAATTTTTCATCAGTGCGTCCTACCCATTATGACATATTTTTATTATAACTGTAGCAGCCTTGAATAACAGTTAGCCTTTGTCTTGCCCTTGTCGCTTCACCACTTTCTTTTTGTCTTGCCATAGCAATAGCCAACTTAGTTACTGTAGAAACTAGCTGAGATTTTCTATGAATACTAAATAAATTTTCTGAATATTCTAAGGTCTCTAAGCTAATTTAACAGTAATTGCATGAAATATTTTTATTTTTTGTACGTTTCTTAATTAACTTTTTAACTGCTCCTTTATAAATAAACGAATAATGCCGGACATAATCTAGCCCCAAGCTAAACAGGGTTTGTAATAAACTATACATTCTAGAAATAAAATAAAAACCATTTTTGAATGTACAAACAAAACCCATATATTATGTGAACCACATGACTGACACTACATAAATATTGTTTTAAAATACGTCATATTTTAAATAGAAAACACTCAGATCCGAGACAAATATTTGCATACTAGCTTCTGCCCTCGGCTTAGTCCGCATCCCTAGATAAAAAGTAGCCTAATGTGTTAATCCAGGTCACAAACTATGTATATTCCGAGTTTCATCTAAATCCGTTCAGCCGTTACGCAGTTGGGTAGGGACACAAACATACAACCTTTTGCATTTATGCATACATAATATTACAGATAGTGTGATAATATCTATATTATTATTTTTTGTTTCAGGAAACAACCATGAAGCAAGCTAAGTTAACGTAAATTGTAAAAATGTAATTTTTGTTGTTAAAAATAAATATTTCAGTTACTTTTGTAAAAATTTATTATGACTTTTTTTTCCTAGTATATTAGATCAAGCCTTTTCGCAATGTAAGAGATTGGGATAGTCAAAGGTTATTTACATTTTGGAATTGCAGTAATGCTGGGGTGTAAGGGGTTCCTCCATCTTCGAAACACTTTTTTTTAACGTGGGGAAACCCTCCTGGATACCATTCCATTACGAGGTAACAGAATGATTATGCCGGACTCCTAACGGCTAAAACCACCACGATGTTCCGTCTTAGTGCCTTATGCCAAAACCATGGGTGCTCTTGAGGACTCTTCTACAGATTTAGCAGCATCAGCTCACATAATTATAACAAGCCAACCTCACAGCTACAACACACACTTCACACAGCTACAGCCATTGACGGACAGCAGCGTCCTTGTTTCAAGAAGCTGTGCTCTTCTATCACCAACCGACATGCCCAGCGTGGCGATTCAATTTACAATTCACGGTAGTTCCACAAGTTAGACTGGCCTTATAGCTCGATACTAGCTCTACCTTCTGAGCTGCAGGTCGCGGATTCGATTCCCCCCGAGGAAAAACATTTGTATGGTTTAAATGGATCTATTTATGTGCGTTTATTAGTCTCTGGTACACATAGTACAGGTTCTCTCTAATTTGGGATCAGTTGTCCGTGTGTGAGATTTCCCTTCTAAAAAGAGTACGAATAGATAGTGATTTAATTCTTTCCATCATAGATATTTATTTAACAACAATTCACAACTGTATATACAATAACAAGTTCTTAATAAATATTTCATAGTTATACCTACATATTTGTCAAAATATGTATACCTACTTATTACTAAAATAAAATAGCCTAACAAAAATCCAGACCGTCACCACACGGTAGAGTGGCCAGAATGCTGGCTGTATTGCCACGTTGGATAGCAAGGCTGATCAGTTGGCCCAAATAGAAACCACCATTCCGATCACGTGTGGTCTCGAATAAGCGCTCTGCCAAGTCTTTGAAAATTTTGTGGGCCCCTGGTCCCCATGGGCCTAGAGTCTACCCCAAACGGCTCAAATATATAACCTCTATCTAAGTGTGAATATTTTCGCCGTTTGAGGAACTCCGCTGAAGTTGCTGCGGATCCGGCCCGTTATAAAGTCCCTGAAAGATGAGAAGGCGCTAGGGTGTCTACGCAAGTGGCATTCCAAACTAAGGATCGTCCCATCTTCCAAGGTATCAAAGTCATACCATCGGGTCGTTTACCATCATCCCTCATTAGGCCATCTGGCTCTAATATAGAAGCTACGCCAACACTGGTAAAAGCTCGACGAATGATATCATTGAGGGAGTTGTGTTGGGACACACGTCCTGCACTCGAAAAACATGCCAGCGCGTGATGTCCAAGACTGTCGACAATGTCATCGCATTGGCAACGATGCGTTACTTGGCAGATAATAGATAGTTATTTTGCAATATAACTACATTTCCCTGATGACGATGATGAGGATGACACATTATACTCGTGTGAAGTATCACAATCTATCATCAATTTATCATCAAGTGAGTCTGAAGCGCTCGTCGCGTGGCTTACTAAGCTATTCTTAGTAAATCATCTTTGGTTAAGCAACACGTGACTGATAAGTAGGGTGGTCCAGAACCATATAATAAAAAAAAACAAATATAGTTGTCGCCACCCCCTTGATTTGTTACACCTACCATTCTTATTATGTGTGAAAAATTTCAACCCCATATCTTATAGGTTCAGGTTTTTTTTTATACACAAAATAGTCAAGCGTTGGACAAGTTAAATTTTAAGTTAAACGCGTAATTTAAGGTTTATTAATATTACAAGTATTTAATCAAATAAGTATACAAATATCTAAATGTTAACAAAATTTGGTAATAAAGCAATAATTAGCATAACATTAGTCGCAATCTTTCAAAACTATGTTTGTTAACTCTTTTTTGGATGTTTCAGCAGAAGCGATGTTCAAATTTATCTATAAAACTCTTGAATAGTTTATTTTAATACATATTTACTAGTTGAACACACGAAACTGTCGAAAAGTAAAAAAAACGTAGGTACTATACACAAAAAATTCAAAAACAACATTCAATTGAGCACCCCCTTCTACTTGAGCCTTCTCGCTGAAATTTTACTATGTTATTACTATGAATACATGTAACATATTCACGGGGTTAGCAAATGAAAAATAATTAAAAAAAATTGGACCATCCTACTTATAAGTGGCATTTATAGCTAAGCACTTCCGTGCTTCAGAATGTACGTTAAGATGTTGGTCTTTTTTAGTCGCTAAAATATTACAGAGACCTTAGTGGGGCCTAAAAATTCGACACCAGAGTTAGCCACAGGCTCATTTACGAAAAAGACTCGAATGCATTCCCCAGGTCATACAGAGCGTGATGGTCATCGACCCATGATTTCATCAGGTGCAAGCTAGGAATGCCATGAGTCAGACCTGTGACTCACCGCTGAAGTGGCTCCGGTTATGAGTGATGTGGAGACGAGACCTTTAATCAATGTGAATATTTTTATTAAGAAAGGAAAATGGCAAGTAGATTTAGGCTGCGAACTTATGTGAATTGTTTGTTGCTGAACAGTCAGTACACACTAAATCTCCCATATATTTCAGGTTAGTTTTGCTCGCGCCTATTTTGATAAGTGTTTTATTTGTTAGCCTCGAGAATAATATATACGAGTATATCGTATTCCATTTTTTTAAGTTTAAACAAATCGGCAAAAAGAGCTACCTACATTAGATGTAACTCTATACTGATTAATTAAATCAATCAGTGCATACTGCCTCATCATTATTATACGTACATCATAGCATAGCATAAAGCAAAAAGAATTACCTCTAAAGTAAGGTATAGGTAATTATTCTTGCCAATTTGTTAAAATAACAAAATGGAATGGGAAATACAACTTTTCAGTCGTATACGGTACCAACTATCCCGGTACAAATACCGGGTCCAGTATAATATGGGAAGGTCGGTTCAAATCTTGCCTGTAGGTGTCGAAATTTTAGGAATATTGTGAAATCTTTGAAAAAATACAAACTGTCCGATTGACTAGTCGGACCGGACATGCTAAAAGTTCGAAAATTTTAAATTACAAGTCTCCACAGATTTTTGTTCGTAAAAAGCGAGAAATGTATCGTTTTAAAGTTGCAGTTCATGACATAAACTAGGCCATTGCACTGTTGAGGCATTTCAAAGTATACAGAGGATTTTTAATCTGTTTTTATAGCCTTTTGTTTGAATATTTATATTGATGATGAAGTACAGGATGCAGGCATAATTGTTAAATATAAATATTATAATATAAATATAAGTGGTATAGTTAAGTGGCTTCATATTGAATCTTTTCTACCTAGCTTCCAAATACCTAAAGCAGAAAGAAAGAAAGTACTTACTTATGCAGAGAACTTACTGCTCAGTAGCCGCCGTGCCGAGCTCGCACTCGTGCAAAACACGTCTATTGTGTTATTGTCTTTACAGATGTTATTAAAATTTACACTCGCTCTATACATAAATGAATGCTGCCTATAGTTAGTATTCACAAATGAGACAAAAAGAGGTGGATTAATTCTTCTGCGCCTGGAGGGGACGTTTATGCCGACTTTGCTGAGTAGATCGGGGTAATCGATTTGATAAGATGTTATTTTAAGTAGTAATATGTATAAATGATAATATAAATAAATAAGCTGAAGTGGCAGAAGGCTGGTCATATCTACCAAAGAACGGTTGGGGTAAACGAGTTCTTGAGTGGAGACCGCGGTAGAAGCTGTATGCATCGAGGCCGCAATGGAGCTCATTAGGGGAGTTATATGCCCAGCAGCGGACTGCTCTGTAGCATAACAGCATATGCTGATACCGTAATAATACAATCCTACGTCGCGTCGACGAACGATACTAGCAGAGGGCTTACCACAGGTTTTGATAGATTTTGAAAACTTTATAGGTTTCGGTATCTTTCCATACATTTTCGTACAGCGCCTCTAGGGAAACGTGCATGAACTACGAAAATGTATGGAAAGATACAGAAACTTATAAAGTTTTCGAAAACTATCAAAACCTGTGGTAAGCCCTCAGATCATGCAATAATTTGTCCCGCGTAGGGAATTGAGCTCGCAACCTTCTGCGTCTCAGACGGGCCTTCACCCACTACACCACAAAGATCTAAAAAGCTATGCTTTGGGCGTTTCGAAGCTTTTTTGATGGCTAGTCCGATAATCCAGTCCATTAGTTCTGTCTAGCTCGAACCCCTTTCATGGCAATAAAAATTATAATGATATTATGATTGATTCATGTGAATACATTTAGCATGCTGATTTTAACTTGTAATGGGTACTGCTAATATGCAAATAGCGTGGACTTGTCTGTCTGTGGTGACGCCCACAAGTTGTGAAAGCTCATCAGTTTCATCACCATTCGTTGCATTTAGAAGTTTATTACAGAATTTAATACTCGTATCTATTAAATAACAAATTAAAAAAGAAATCTGTTCACGATGCTGTTCGAGCATCCGGCGGATGGTGCCATGGTGGATGGTCAAAGGACATGGTAGACATGCCTGAGAATCTATGGATGATGCTTGTTTGGATCGGAAGGAGTGGCGTAATAAAGAGGAATCTTGTATCCAACACACATAACAGGCTAAATGACGATGATGATGATGATGTTTATGTTATGACTAAGCATGTAATATAATCGCTTCAAACATACAATATAACGACAGTCAACGACAGTCCACATTAATAAAGACGTTGAGTTTTTACCATATCTTCTCTGTTTGACTTGTTACAATTGATGTTAAAAAAATTAAAATGTCAAGTGATCCATGTGTCTTAGTTTTTATAAAATCGGTTAAAACTTGAAAATGGTTCGATCGTGGGATACGTGGGTGGTTCAGAAAAAAAATAGGTAAAAAAATAGAAACAGACGAATAATTAAATCAAAATAATAAAATCATTAATTAAAATACTACTTGCAAACGAAGTTGCAAGCGGTGTAACTAGTAATGAAAAACTATTGTACTCTTTCCTTTTTTTTCTCTTTTCTTTCTTTCATTCACTGGTTCACACAATATTTCTGAACTCTATAAAAATAAGTCATCAAAGAAACGTACCACTCCAAGCTACTGTCCCCATTAAATCTTGTATTATTTCCCATAAGTTTAGCAACATTGTAAAGTCCACTGGCAATAATAAAAAGTTCAACGTAAATGTCTACTGTGTCATGTCCTGTGAGCGTAATGAAAATATTTTCCATCTCCTTTATTACCCTTGGATATTAAATCTGGGTTCTGTAAACATGTGGACCTACCACTGGTTCTCGTAAGAATATTTTACATTTTTTTTTCAATCAGTGCAATGTAATCATGAATGATATGTGGAGTCAAAATATGGACACTCACAGTAGTCCACGAGCTTAAAGCCGCTCAGCGAGCTATGAAATAAGCTATGCTCAGAGTTTCTCTGAAGGATAGAATCCGCAACAAGAACCGACATAGAACTAATAACGGCCGGTTCCTATAGTATACCGTTACCGATTACGCCTCGTTTTCCCATGAAAAACTATCAAATTTTCGACGCCTCGTTGTTAATTTTTGACAGTTTTCAAGGGAAAACGAAGAGTTATCGGTAACGGTATATTATAGGAATCGGCCTTAAGTTGTCGACATAGCTCAGAGAATTAGAACGCTAAAGTGCCAGTGGGCTGGCCATATCTGCTGAATTCTAATACGTAGAGAGACTCAAAGCTCCCTCCAGCCCGTCCCGTAGTGTACTTTATGCTTGTGTTGTGTATACCATTAATAATTTTTAGAATTACTTAAGCTAAGCACGTTGGTAGCGCCAACACTTTAAAAATAAAGGAGGATATTGTAGACACAATGTATGTCTTTTGGCTACTGCTAAACTGCACAATGGATTAACGACATAAGTCAACTTATTTTATTACTAGACAGTTAAAAGTTGAGTATATTGCGCTATGGGACTAGAAAATAAGAGATAAGTTAGCGTAGGTCAGTTACTGTGATTTTATTTTCGAACGGAGATATTAAAAAGTTGTAGTACAATTACTAAACTTTTAACTAGTTACTTAACCAGTTTTATCTGTAAGTATATGTATAGGTACATTGCAATGTATTAGATATTTATTTATGTTAAAACAACATTGTAACACCTCTTCGTTCTTGACCAGTCCATCCAAAAGTTGTCTGGGAAGATCACTTTTAGCGAAAAGGAGGTCGCCCAATGGACTAGCCGTGGACTAGTTTTAGAGATCATTCATTTAAATATTTGTTTTTTTTCTGTATAGAAAGGAGTTCTGTCTATTTATCTTCTACGCTACTTCGATCGCTGGGTACAAGGATAAAGAACCTTTGTGTTTCTCCAGATCACAAACTTACAAAATCCGCATATGGAGTTGAATGTACAAGGCGCTAATATCACACATATTTTTTTTGCATTAAAATGAAATACAATATTTGTAAAAGGCGTCAATGTTGCCAACACCGTAACCAAATTAGCCAAGAGCTTTGATTAAAAGCTAGTAGCAATAAACCAGTGCCGTTAATGTGCGAAACCACACATTTCGGGAAATGTCCACAACAATGTCACGGTACTGTCGGGGAAAAATTAAATTAACAGTGACACGTGGTTTACTCTGACCTAGAGTACCTGGATGAAGCATTTTCGTGAGTTTTTAGGTATGCATGATGGCAACATAGGCATAATTTTAAAAACAAAAGCACTTGTTTCAAAATTCCATAGAAATACAGTTCTTTTTCTGATTTAAAAAACATCCTAACAAAATTATACTTATTTATACAAAAAACGATTTTTGGAAATATTTAATAAAATCTTATAGAGCTCGTTGCGCGGCTCACTTCGTTGTTCTTCGGTGAGCAGATCATCTTGGTTAAGCAACATTCCGCTCGGTCACTACTTGGATGGGTGACCATCTGAGCGCTTCCGTATGTAAGTACGTTAGGATGTTAGACCCGGTTAGCTAGTCCAAGCCATATCTAAGGCCAAAAATCTCCGACAGAGTTGAACACTAGCTCATAGAAAGAAGGAAGGAATGAAGGAATAAAATCTTATAATTTTGACCCTATTCTGACTGAATTTAGCTGACTTGTGTAGGTAGGTACCCACTGACGATGTCTATCATTATAAGAATGAGTTGGTTTTAAAATTTCCAAAGTGTGAAGTGTTAAGAGTTCTTCAGTGGTGACCGTGGCTCGGCAAACGTAGTGTGGGCAAAGAGATTATAAGTGTAGGACGTCCTCCGGCCAGGTGGAGTGACGTTCTGCGAAAGGCTGCTGGTAGAAGTTGGATACGTTGAACTCAGGTCAAGGCGCTATGGCGCTCATTAGGGGAGGCCTATGTCCAACAGTGGACAGCTAAAGGCTAATGATGATGATGATTTAAGTGTAGAGTCAAAAAATGCACTTTTGGGCATTTATTTAATATTTACCTCTTCCATTGGTTCAAAACGCCATGGGTTTTGCAATAAAGTGCATACGTAGCCCATAAAGTAAGGTTAACAAGTTCGAAGCGTTGTCACGATGGCATTTTGGATATTTTGTTTTGTTTCCATTATGAATGTCGTATTGGCAACACTGTAACAAACAATTCTGGTAAAAAAAGTATACTTCAAAGTTAAAGGTACTTAATTAATTTTGGTTATTCCTGGCGAGATTACTGGTCAGTAATTTCTGCTAAAATATAAAGACCGTTTTGTCTACTTTTTAATTTAGGTAAAATTGTCAAAGCTCTTGATGAAGGGTGGGTGTATGAGGTTCCAACCTCCATCTTCGGAATCTAAGCCAACTGCAAATGCCCGCGATGTACTTTCCATACCATAGCAATGTACCTTGCTGTATAACAAACGGGGCTCTGGCGGCCGGCATCACCACACCACACCAGCCTATATCAGTCCACTGCTGGACATAGGCCTCCCCTAATAAAGGGGGATATACCCATAATCCCCACGCTGGGCATGCGGGTTGGGGATCGCAGGGCAGAGCTTCTCGCACCACCGACGCTGCTGCCCGTCGGTGGCCAGGGGATTTAGATGTGCCGATGTAGGCTGTGCTATGCCGCAATCAGCCGGCCGCCAGAGCCCCGTTCGTTGTTTAGCAGGGTGCACCACGTGCAGGTGAGGTTGGCTTGGGTTCCGAAGATGGGGGTTGGAACCCCGTACACCCCTTGAACCCCGTACACCCCGGCCGGCGGTACATGCCGGCGGCCGGCATAGCACAACCTAATACCAGCACAGCTAAATTACCTGACTGCCGATGGACAGTAACTACTTCGGTGCGAGAAGCTGTTCCCTGTGATCCCAAACCCACCCAGCGTGGGGATTATGGGCATATCCTCCTACTTAGAGGAAGCCTATGTCCAATAGTGGACTGATATCGGCTGGTGTAGTATAGGTAGGTGTAGTGTCGATTGATGGAGTGACGACTTTTAGATGCCAAAGTAATGAGATCTTCTAAACTCCCAGCAATATAATACTCGTAGGTACGGTCTTAAAACTTTATCCTACTAATATTGAATACATGAAAGTTTTTGAGGATGTATGGATGTATGGATGAATGTATGAATGTTTGTCGCTCTCTCAGGCAATAACTACTGAACGGATTTGGATGAAACTTGGAATACAAAAAGATTGTGAGCCTAAATTTGCGCAACACAACACTATTATTCCACTTCATTTAATTGTTAACTCGTCATAAACATTATTTTTTACTATATTTATTACCATCTATTCGGGAATATTGCAGCAAAAAACTATTTTTCTCTATAATTTTCCTCACATTCCTCTCAATTCACAAAACCATACTTTAATATCGAAAGAACCATACAATTGCGGAGGCCATTAGAGTTCTTTTACAAGAGACAATTTATGGGGACGTCTCGCCGGAGCACGTAGAAATTTTTACTCTCTGCTAAATATTACCTTATTTCTTGTCTTGCTGAGAAAATAGTCTCCGTAGTGATGTAGCTTTGTGTTTCGTAAAGCCGAATTTAATGGCCGAATGCTCTTACGAACTTACTCAAATGCACTCTTTTTTACTTGTTATTGTTTTATGTTTAAAATTACCAAAGATTACCAAAAAATACCATAAAATTGCCGCAAAAACCACGAGAAATGTCATTGTCATTGTCTAATTACCAAATAATTTGCAATCAATAGCAAACAAAAACATCAAGTTTGACGAAATTACGTGAAAAATTGGAATTTTCAAAAATTCATATCTCAAAACTATTCGTTTCCGCACTACGCCATTTCAGATTTAGGCTTCCTAGGTGTAGCCCTACCTGTGACAAAAGTTTCAGCCTCCTAGCTCACTACACATAAAGGAAAGCTAGGCCTATTTTTCCACCTTCTTAATTTTAGCATAATTTAAACAATTTGCACTCTATTATTTTTTCGGTTTACGTTTTGAAGATTTTTTAAGAATTTTTATTCGGCCAAAAATCCAAAAATAAAATAAGAAGCCGAAAGTGTGATTATTTTCCACCCTACTCGTAAATAATATTCTTTTCAAGGAAGCTTATTGCGCTACCCATAGTGATGAAACAAATAGTTTCATGTAAGGAAAGCCGTAAATACGTGAATTCGACGTAAGATGACCACTTTGCAGCTACTATTGTCTGGTGTGCTTTGGTGGTTAAGAAAATGAATATATTTATGTGTTAAGAGTTCTTTATGAAGGGCTCATCCCAGGATGTTCAACCACCATTCCTATTTCTACTGTGAAGCAGCATTGCTGTGTTTCGAAGGTTTGTGTAATTCAGGCTCCTCATGTGCCTGAATTACAGGCACATGAGGAGGTTAAGCCTCCTTGCATCTTCTTGCGTCAAGCTGTCAAGTTGGTGGACGCAGGGTGTCGCATTGTAGGACACTTTCCAAAACTGCATGACTTACGAAGCAATACTTTGTTAAAAGTAATGGTTACCACTTAACATCAGGTGGGCTAATCATGTGCTAATAAACTTGGTTTTTCTAGACATTTTTAGATTTACGGCCTCACAATTGACTTTCAAACGTCTCTCAAGAGTTAAGTGTTGTTTTAGCAAATGCTAAGGAAAGTTCTTACCTCCAAGATAATTTCCCTAGATGATATTAAATACCTGAATATTTTATTAAAGATTTGTCATTTGCAAAAAAAACAATAATCGACACGACTTTGTCCCCATTGTGGATATTTTCAAATATTGCTCAGTACGCAAATCTATTGAGTTTACAATTAGGGGGTAAACAGGGGTAAAACCAAACGCTACATTCGGTACATACCCTTTTTTGCAAACAAGTTACTTAACATTTTTTTATTATTGAAGTAGTTATTATTGAAAAGCTTTGAGAAGTTTCTATAATTAAAGTATTTTACACAATTCTTCTATCATCAGAGCTTTCTTCAACAAAACATTCTATTTTTTTATTTTCGTACAAAGAAGACATATTTGATAAATACCTAAGACATAACAAAAATACCATTTTTTAATCTTCCCAGATATCCACTTAAATTACAAAGAAAATCAACAATCAAGATGATCCTCGATTAATAATTTAATTATAAAATCAACATCAAGACATGTGAACTTTACTCTCAATAAACCAACACCGATTGTATCAAGCTTAATGATCCACAACTACATTATTGTCCATCCACACAATTTTTATCTGATAACCATCTTACAGTATAAATAATAACTAGAATGTCATTGTCTAATTCCTTTTATTCGAACAGACAATGCATTCTGAATATATTATGACCTGTGAACTGCGTCGTCTGTTCTTTGTCGGGCACAGTATAAATTACAGTCAGTTCGGAAACCTCGAGGATTAAAATGCCACAGTAAAAAGTATTGGAGTGAGTCATTTTAATTCTAGTAATGTCTCAAATTGTAAAGCTTTAGTATTTACAGCTGGTTCATGGAAAAACGAAGATAAGAATAAAAAAGTAGGTATCACTACACTTAGGGAAATGAGGTCTGATACGAATATGCGGCATCCTAGTATTTTCTAAGACGTTTCAATTTCTTTGTTATGATTTTTCTCGGAACACGCAGTGTAAAAAGCCCTCTAGCTAGTTGAAGTGACGATAAAAAGGCTGCTGGTAGAAGATGGCGTATTGGCACTCATTAGGTAACCTATGTTCAGTAGACGATTCAAAAACTGATAATGTATGGCTTAGTATTTTAGAATAGAAAGTAAAGGTAGGTAAATAGCATCACATTAAATTTACATTATAAAACAAGAAAACTGATTTATGTTAACAATATAAAATTGCTAATTGCAGTATATTCCCTTTAACTTCTTGTATCCTTTTAACACAGGTCAATATTAAGCATAAAATATTTTCTATTGTGCCTGGAATTACAGTAGATAAGAGGTAAAAGAATCATTTGAAGACACCAAAAAGCAACAAAGCAAAAGATGCGCAATGACACAAAATACGGGCAATCAAACGCTTACATCAAAAGGTCACACAAAACAGGTTTAGAAATAACGGAACGTGTCTACAGAAAGGAGCATGCTTATTACCTTGTTTAATAAACATTGTAACATTGTTGATTATTGCAAAACCAGTTCCTTCTACAACACCCCAAAAGGTCTATGCCCATTCAGACACAAGTGATAAAGCGCAAAAAATCAAAAAGAACCAGAACTGCGTTTTAATAGTTTTATTTTTAGACCACTTGAATTTTTAATGGTCGATAAAAATCCTATTGAAGTGTTTGATGAGAAAGTTATTAATTTGGACAAATAATGAATTAGTTGTGTGAAATTTTGCAATAATATTTTTAGAGTCTTGCTAATCTAGTTTACTTCGGAAATGGACTGATTCAGTAGTTTGATAGGCATGAGAAAGAAGGCAATAAAATGTAAGGTGTCAGTAACGGTCAGGTGTTTTCAAGCATTCATAATGAAAAAACTCTTTACATTGTTTAGAAGATATAAAATCATAAGTAACCTTCTTCTGGGGAAATTTATTTAAAAATAAAAATGACCATGAAGCCAAAGCATTAATATCAGCTTAGCCCAAAGAAAACGATAACCTTTTAAACATTGTAGAGATTATGAATATCCCGGAACCAAATATCAAAATGAGGTCAGCAAACAACAAAGACGATCCGTTACACCCATTAAGTATCTTATTTCACACCTCTTCAAACATTTAACGATATTTAAACATACAAGAACAATGATAGCGCATCATTAATCCAGAAATGGTCAAATAATGACCATGAATAAATGATGCACTCAGATAAAGGCCTATTGAAAACACCCTAGGTGTATCGCAAGGAGGTATGGTTGGACCACTATTATATTAATTATACGTGACGGAATGGTATCACAATATGTCGTAGATTGATGTGAATCTATTGTGATTATGATTGTCGTTGATGTTTTTGAATGAGAGTTTTTTGTGTGTATGTCATTGAGTTAGATGTAGCTTCATAGCTCGACGTGAGAAATGTTAGATCAGTAACATGATGCATACTTTGGTTCATATTATTTAACTGTGGATCTGAAAGAGGAACACTTTATTTTTAAATAGATCACCAAAATCAGTCATCATGTTAATTTAATTGTAAATAATGTTAGATAAGTCTAAGAAATGGATAGCGCGTTCGGTCATTAAAAATAATATCGAGTATTAAAGACTGATCAAAAGTATTAGTCTAACATAAAATAATGTAGAATTAAGAATATTTAACCAAACTAAGTTATATCATAACCGTGTATGTGGGGCTGGGCAACCATCACCACAACGTGAACAAATACAATACAATTTGATTTTTTTTATTTATTTTACCTAATCAATACCTGTTATGAATGTGGATATCTTATCAGAGTATTATTGGTTAAATTAATTTTATTTCTATTTAGTTGAGTGCCTGATAAAAAATGACTTCAGGGTCGGGCGAGTACACGTTGGCGGGATGATTTGGATACATTTCAGAAGGAATGGTAAGTAGCCGCCAAAGACAGGCACGTGTGGAAAAGCTTAAGGGCCTTTGCCCAGAAATGGGATGAAATGGGCTAAGAAAAAATAATTAAAATCAAGTTCATCTAAAGTCTCACCATCATTTTAACAGAACTGTATCAGATCTGGAAGATATCACTTTCAGTATAGGCTGACTCGAGTATGTTACTTTTACTTATCCTCGTATCAATGTGATGATATAAAGTGTTATGTTTCTATCTATTTATTTATCATAACAAAACTTACTACATTTTTGCAGTACCTGCCTGTTTAAAGCTCGTAAATTCAAAAAGTTTCCCCTTCAACATCACCCCTTTCACACGTTACTTTCTTGACCCATAAACAAATACCCAAAGAATACCCAGTAATGAGTTTCTGCATTAATTCTAGACCATAAAATGTAGAATTTATAGCTAGTCCTATAAAATGAGACATGGTCGCTTTGGGTACCTTTCTTTTCATTGAAGACAATGTTGCTGAGTTACGGGGACAAATTTTTAAGAAGTTATCGGTCATGGTTGGTGTAAAGGTGTGGAGTGTTTTGGGTGACAACTTTGTCTATGCCTATAACTGTGTCTAACTTTGTTGCTATATCTTCACACACTATACCCTTTTAATAGCTCTGAATGCTTATTGATTTGAGTAGTATTTTAATGTTTCCCATAAAATAGGTTATTATAACTGTACTACTTTTTTTCTATGGTAGGAATACAACAAGCTCTTCAGTTATTGAGGTAATTATTTTTTTATGGCTATTTGATACTAAGGCACCATTATCTAAAAAGTTAAGATCCAAACAATACGTTACTCTTCCGAAATGTTACTTCATGAAAAAAACGAACCGTTTTTCACTGAAAAAGAATCATCATCATCATTATAAGCCGATTTCGATAGGCCTTCTTTGGGTTATGCGAGATGCATACCTCGATGCTGCGCTAGTCTATGTGAATGAATAAATAGTAAAATTACATTGGAATTATATATTTTGGAGCAGTCGGTTAAAATGAATGGCATTATTGTAATGCCTTAAAATTTTATTATCCGCGGATTAGTTTTATGAATTAGCTAGTTTATTTATGTAGATATTTTGCAATTATATTCGTGTACATTAAAGAGCTATCTATCTATTCCGTGATTCTAGACACATAATAAAACCTTTGTGTCTCGCTCGTCATCATCATCATCATCAGCCTATATCAGTCCATTGCTGGACATAGGCCTCTCCCAATGAGCGCCGTTGCGCTCTGTCCTGAGCTTAGATTAGCTTCCACCAGCAGCTTTTCACAGATGGTCACTCCACCTGGCCGGAAGGCGTCCTACATAGGTTTGCCGAACCCCGGTCTACTTATGATTGACGCAGTGTCTTGTTTGTGTGTTTTGGAAATAATAAGTAAAAAATATATGATTAAAAACGACTCCACTAGCATCAAACAACAAAAGACAAGACATCTAAATCGCAATGTCCATCCATTTAAATAAAAATGCTACTAAATATCCCTTTATAATCCAGTAGGTCCGTTTGTACGACATAATTGACCATAAATAAAACAGATTACACATGTTTTGTTCAATGAAAAAGGGTCAGTAGTTTTTATATATCTTGGAACAATTAGCTATAGTTTAAAAATCATGTTAACGTGAATTTCATTGTGAAATTTGCAATAAATAATAATGTATTGTTAACCCTTCCTTTAGAAGTTACCATTGTACAAAAAGATTCTAAGTAGATATAAGCTAACTTTAGAACAGTAAAAATATTCAAGGAAGAGAATAAGAACTTAAATATTAGCAGAAAATTGGCACTATAATAATTGATTAATATATGATTGTCATAAAACTACTAACCAATTTTATTAATGTAAAATCTCGTCTCACGGTGTTTTCAGTCGCACTCCTCCGAAACAGTTCGACAGATTTTTATGAACTTGTTTTATATATTTGGTAGGTACGAGAATAGGTCGTAATCGCTAGATGATTAGGGTGTCTCTATCCAGTTTTTGTTTGCATATTATGTAGTTCTAGACATGGAATAACACATATTTTTTAGTCGGGTACTACGCGAGCGTTGGACGGAAGCTGTATAGGAATATATATGAAAAGTAAAAATATATATTTTAAGTAAAGAAACATTCACAAATTAACAACAACACTTAATAAGTATTAAATTTATGGTAAAAAACTACAGCCTCTATATTTTAACCGACTTCATTTCAACCCCAATTCGATCTCTGACCCGTCATGAACAAGAATAATCTGATCACCTTTTGACCTCACACTTTTTTATCAATTTAAGTCAAAATTTACCGAATTTATATGGGAAGTTTAAACACAGGTGCACTGATCAAAGATAAAAGCTACAGGTATTTTATTTGTTTATTTTGGAACGATTTTTTGAATAAATTTGATATATTTTTTCTTTCATCTTGCAAACTTACAATTCGACCTCTGTGGCGCAGTGGGCGAGGGTCCGCCTGGGACGCAGAAGGTTGCAGGCTCAATTTCCGCCGCGGGACAAATTTTTGCATTTTTTGCAGATATTTGTCTGGGGTCTGGGTGTTGATTCTATGTATTATATGTAAGTATTTACAAAAAAAATGTATATATATGTAATATATCAATCATGGTACCCATAACGCAATTTCTGCTAAGTTTGGGGCTACATGATGCTTTATGATAGTCCAGCATTATTTATTATTTATTTAATTATTTATTGATGTTTATCTATTTCATATTGTTAGCAGTCAAATCCTATATTTACAATCAGCACAATAGGTTAACTACAAAATACTTTAGGTACTAATTTATTTATAACGTTGTGTAGAAACTGTCACTTGACGCTAAGCGACAATTGAGTTTTCAGCACTCAAATCATTAAACTAGATAATAACTTTGAGTTGAAAATTTTTAACTACATAATTGCAAAATGAAAGGCGGTATTAATACGTGAATATTTTAAGTGTTTTACAGGATACATCAGCATCATCATCATCATTATCTCCTCCTTCTATGTCCAGACATGAACCTCCCCTAATTGAGCACCTTTGCGCCTGTTCTCAGTTCCACGCTCGGTATACAAACAGTATAATAATATCTACCTAAAAAAATTATCTTTCCCGTGGGTAAGGCCGACTAGGACAAGATGATGGTATAAAAGCTGATTAAGCAATCTACCATGTCCCAGGCATTTACTGCATCCCGATCAGTGATTAAATTGTATAACTTGTCGCTATATAAAATGGTAGTGTTCACTCAAGTCAGTAACCTACTTAAACAATACAAATAACACTCATTCCAAAGAAAAATCTCTTCCCATACATGCGTCCACGCAGATTCATACATCTTCATAATCACGTCATAAGAGTAAAATTGCTGAATTATCTCCAATGGGCCTCAAGCGAGAGGATAGATGCTTTTATATTGATATTCAACGTTGATATATCGCATGGTGGACAATACGCTCCCTGGCTCGAGTCTCCCTAGCGACCCCCTATTTATGTAGGGTTGTCACAATTATGAAGAAGGTTATTTGGGAAAGAAACAAAAATTGTAAGCGTTATGGCGGGTACAGACTTACAAAATGTAACGTGCATTGCTTAACGAAAGAATTTGTCGTCCACATTGTCGCAGTATATCATCCTATGTAACAGAATTCCCATAGTGTGGACGCCTTGCGCGCACGAACTGTGCACACTACGCGCACGAAAAGAGCATTTCTGCATACATCGGTTTGTGCGCCCAGTGTCCACACTTATGATGTCTGCACCTGCAATTATAAAATATTTCGCTAGGCAAAATATTAAGTACAAATTAAATTAATACCTTTCGTACGTATTATACTTATGCATTTTGTTGAACTCATCAGAGAAGATTACCGGAATTTTCTACAAAATATTTTGCCTTGTAGTGGATATCTTGTAATGGATTTTGGCAATGTCACACCTGAGTCAATTAATGAGAATTTATAAAAAATACACAATCCATTATGAGTCGACTAATTACACTAAGAAAAACGGTGAAAAATGGTGATTTCCCAAGCCTGGGCAGCATTTGGAGCAAATAAGTGTATCCTTCGCGGGAAACTTCCGAGAAATGCATCATGCCAGTCTTCACATACGGAGCAGACACCATGTCAATAACAGAGTGGTCTGTCGAGAGGTTCAGGGTCGCGCAGAGGGCGATGGAAAGAGCCAAGCTTGGAATCACCTTGCGGGATCACAAGCGAAACGAATGGATCAGGCGGACAACAAAATTGAGACTAAATTAACATGGTTAAAGTTATTGCTGAGCGAAAGTGGAGTTGGTTGGCCATATTGCTAGGCTTGATAGAAGTCGATGGACGAGACGAGTCTTCGAGTGGAGATCGTGGACGAACAGAACAGAAGACCAAGGGGTTGTCCAACGAAACGATGGGTGAATGGGTGGTGACGGGGAATGGGAGATGCCTACGATCAAAAATAGACATCCAACGGCCGTGGATGATGATGAAGAAAGAAAATGGTGGACCCTTCAATGCATAAAAATTATTATTTTCAATAACTAGTGTTCATTTATCACTTAACTTGCTTGTTAAACATGGTTTTGTACAATAAGCACAATTTTCTATTGATATATTTCTACTATTGGAAGACCAAAATAAAAAATCTTTTGTTGTGGATCACGCAAAAACTACATTTTTTATGAGATATTTATAGTTTGATAGAATATTTTTATTTTATTTATTTATTTATTATAATTAAATTATATACTAATATTATGATATCTGTGGCAGAAGTTTATTTAAAAGTACTTTGATAAACGGTAAAGAAACCTCGCAAACGGTGTTTGCGTGTGGGTCAGCTAGTCTTACCATAAAACTGAAAGAATAAAAGGCTGCTATTTAAGCTAAAATAACTTAATCTTATTCAGTTCGGCAGATTGCACTTTCTGGATAGCATAAGGTCGACAAAGTTGGAGTTTCTCACACCTACTTTGATTTTAGTTTAAACAAATCAACTTATTGTGTTATTTACCATTTTCTACAAATCAATATGAACAAATTTAGCATTTTAAATACGTTGTACCAGCCCTAGCTTCTCGTACGCCCCCTGTTACCGCGGCGACACTATGTCGGTCACCCTTTACCGTGCTCGGTGTACCTAGTAGCGTGTCCAGCACTAGTCGTTGTCGATGATTTAGACAATTATATGTGCTATGATTTGTTTCTATCTATGGCATTATTTTTGAACTATGCACACCAACCAAGAAATAAAAATTAAAAATTCGAAATTCGAACTTTGGAACATTATTTTTTTAAATTTACACCAATTCATATCGCGACCAAACAGAGAAGAATTGGCTAGAAACTCTGCTAGGCTTATCTATATTTTTTTTCAATTCATGTTTTTTGCGTAGAGTAATTATGTAAAAATGTTGTAGAAATAAATTTAGATGGGTCTAAGTTTATATCTGCTCTTTATATTTGGATAAAAAAGTCTCAACATATTACTTATTTCTGTGTTCCTTTATAAATTTTATGAAAGCTACCAAGGTAATTTTATACCAGTCCTAAAACCATTTACCTACATATAGACTCACCACACCACACCACACCAGCCTATATCAGTCCACTGCTGGACATAGGCCTCCCCTAATAAAGGGGGATATGCCCATAATCCCCACGCTGGGCATGCGGGTTGGGGATCGCAGGGCACAGCTTCTCGCACCACCGACGCTGCTGCCCGTCGGTGGCCAGGGGATTTAGCTGTGCCGATTAAGGCTGTGCTATGCCGCAATCAGCCTATATCAACATATAGACTCAGATTTTAATAAATAATAATTAACACAGGGTTTTTTCATTACCCTTCATTGATGAAAACATCAATTAAGCAATTTGCAACTTGTGGATAGAAAATAAAAGCGGTATTTTTCTAGTAAATTAACTAATAAACTTCCATTGTTCATTATAATTCCAGGTTTAAATAAATAATAGATATCATAGGGTCTTTTCTTTACCCTTCATCGAGGAATACGTCAATTATGCTATGACTGACAATTTTCAGTCACTGCAATTGAGCAATTTGCTACTAATGAATAAAAAATAAAAGTGGTATTTTTCTAGAATATTAACTAAGAAACCTCCACTGTTCATTGAAGAGCCAGGTTTAAATAAATAATAGATATAGGGTATATTTCTTTACCCTTCATCGATGAAAACATCAATTAAGCAATTAGCAACCTCTGTATGAAAAATAAAAGTGGTAATTTTCTAGAATATTAACTAAGCTTGAGAGGGGTAGGAAGATAGGGGTAGAAGGTAATGACAGTCTGAGACCTGAGTAACTTTAACGTCAACATATAATTTTGCGATTTGTGCTAAAGCGTTTATTGTACTTCCTATTAGGAATTACGGGTATACGATTGTTAAGTATAATTTATTTTTACGACAATAACCATAATTTAAAAAAAAATTATGAGTCACTGGGATTTTTTAAATCATCCTTGTCATCATCATCAGCCTACAGAAGGCTACTGCGGGACAAAGACCTCCCATAATGAGCGCCATTGCGCCCTGTTCTCAGATCGACGCATGCAGCTTCTACCAGCAGTTTTTCGCAGATCGTTACTTCACCTAGCCGGATGGCATCCTGCACTACGTTTGTCGAGCCAAAAATTGACAGATATTTTTGTAAAGTATCAAATTTTAATCGACAGAATCCCATCTCTACGGGAGAGCGATGAGTCACTCACAACTCGGCTGAGGTTACATCGGTGTAACTAGTGCGGTGTGTAGGTATAACTTTTATTATGATCCACTGTTTTAATTCAATATATTTTGTAGGTACTATTCATATCGCCATTATTATTTTTTTATCTATAAAAATATTGGATTATAAATTAAATAATTATTGAAGATTTAATCCTGATCGATGTTATTATTATCATCGATCCGGCAATTTAATCACCATCATCATCATCCTCATCTGCCTGTAGCAGTCCACTGCATTATACTTAAAAACACTCTTGCATAAAACAATCTCTAAAATACCTATTACTAGGTTAGTCAATTTTGGTCATTATTCACACCTTATCATCTAGCTCTAAAGTTAGCAGAGTTTGAGAACCTGATTGATAATACTACTTCATTCTATTTTTCTACAAAACACGGGCAAGTATTTTCAGATCATACAAACACATGTCCCGCGGCGGGAATCGAACCGGCCACCTTCTCTGTCTCAGACGGGTCTTTGCCCACGGCACCATAGAGATCGCCTTTATTAATTTATTTGGTCAACGCCTAAGAATTCTCAAATGACAGCTGGTAGCAGCCACACATCCACTGAAACTAAGGTATTTCAATTAAAGGTACCCTAGTGACAGTTAGACGTGGATTTAATTAAAGCCATTGGACTAGGGTCTGCCATTGGTGAAATAATGATACGTATACGATCCAATTGTTAAATACTTCTTCTATTCGCACTTATACTAATAATTCTTGTGTTGAAACTTTGCGGCCGAGATAACTTAACACGTTGAATCCTGGCCTCGCTCCGCACCATGCCCGTGCAGAATATGGAGGTTTAGGTTATTCAGCACTCAAAGCATTACACATAAAGCAACTAAAAAAATATTAATTATTCAACTTTTTTACCTTTTCTGGTTGAATAAGGCATATGTAGTTTATCCTAAAACAAGTAGCGGCACGAAACTCTAGACCTCTCGACCGTTATTGCGCAGAAGTCAAAAGTAAGGTATCGTAGAGGAGCTATAGGCGAGAGAGAGCGAGAGACCCATGCACAGCGTCGGTGATGACTGATGACAGCTGTGCCCTGTGATCCTCAACTGTGGGGATTATTGGCTTATGCTCCATCTTGTTAGAGGAGACCTATGTCTAGGCAGTGGACTGATATAGACTGGTTGTTAACAGTCACGTGTTCATAGAATATATAATGACAAAACTATCGTTCTTGGAAACTTCATTCTTCTTCAACGCATTCACTATAGGTACACACAGCGTCACGATCTGGTATACCCCTTTCAAGTATAAATTTAAACTGCTGCCGTGGAGGCTACCATATTCAAATGGCCAAAATCTTATACAAAAATATTTATACTTGGCTGGGGAATCGAACCACCAATTTATTCACACCAGTTTATGAATGAGACGCTCTAACCAACTGAGCTATCGTAGCGGTTGGCAAGTATGACGAAATTTTAAGTTACAGTATACGTTTATTATTTTGTCTAGGTATGAATGGATGCGTCAGCTAGTAACTTTTTCATTTGTTTATCACGGTAGTGCGCAACTACTTAAAATTATTCTGTGCAGCACTGGACTATTGAGGGTAGTTGTGTATTAAATGATAGTTCAGAACAAAAGATTACTTGTTTCGTCTTGGGAGTGTGTCATTGATTTTGTTTATGAAAAATTATTGTGCATATAAGTATAACAGCCGAAAAATTGAGCTAAAGAGTGGGTTTTGCAAAATAACATTTCGGAACGCTAAAACCCATCAAATGTAAAAGGAAATGACAGAATAACATTAGGTAAGTGGTATGACAATTTTAAGTAGGATTATCATAAACAATGTGCTTAGTAAACCTATTCCCTTTTATATTATATAAACACAGTCATACGTTTATAATATTGTGTTTTTATTTTCAGGTTATTGGTGATGGATGTCATCAATGGGACCAGGAGAAATTATTTAAGTGAGTGGACGCATAATTGGCCAATTTTGCAAGAAATAATGCTATCTAAACGTCCAGATTTAAATATGTGGAGAATGTGGAGAATATGAAATATGTGCATATGTGGGGTCAATTTGTCCTAATTGGGACACGAGTGAAGTGTTGTCCACCTGCAACAGGAGGTCCTAAGAACCTGGGAACTGATGCGTCCTAGTGGTTTTGGGCGGACTTGGTTACCCAAATGAAAAGAAGGCTTCAACAAATTATTTTAAGTGAAAGACATCCATCCCATTCGGTATTAATAAATATTCAGATATATAATGTTTTCAATAATAGATAAAATACCAGAGTAAGTATTTGCGAGTGATCTAAATTGTTTATTGGATTTTATACGGCAAGTATAACCTGTTCCAATGTTAACATGTTTGTTCACTCGTTAATCTTATATGGGTAAATTAAGTATTATTCTATCATTTAAAACATTATTGAAAATTCAAAAAAAATAAGTAATAACTATCTATATTGTGTTATTTTAAATGGTGTTTTAATAAATTTGTTATAACTTTTGAAAATTGTTTTATTATTTTACCTTAAATAATTAGGTAACTTACCTACTACACTTAAAACGTAGTCCATTGAGTTAGTAACGAAAATAAAAAAAAACAAAAATATATTTAGGCATTGAAGGATTTGAACCCAGTACTCTTGTAACGTATAGATTATTGTCGAGTGTTGTAACCGCCACTCCATCGTCTCATATAGACTTAATGACGAAATTAAATATGCCTAAGCAAGGAGGAGAAGGTTTATAAAACACACATTTGTGCAAAAAGTTCGAGATCCACGACCGACACCGCGACGGTTTGAACCTACTAACGTTAACTAGGGGGGTTACCAGACTCTGACGCTGTCTGTACACTAAATAATAATAGATACAGCTTATGAACATTCTGTTCATGCCATGTTTGTCGACCGCGGGCAAGGCATGTTTATGGTATGCTCACCAATAACAATAGTTTTGGATAGAATTTTTGTATGAGCTAGTGGCCAATTCTAGTGTCGCAGTTTTTAGGCCACCCGAAAGCCTTCACAATGCATATCGACTGAAAAAACTGGGAACAACATCTTAACCTGCCTTCCTAAAAACGGAAGCTCACAGATCTAAACGCCACTTAACGGTCACCGATCCATATGTTGACCGAGCGGAGTATTGCTTACGATGATCTGCTAAGTAATATCACCTAAGTAAGCCACGCCACGAGCGCTTCTGATGGACGTGAAAGAAAAACTGCGAAAATAGTTGCGCGGTCGAAAATAAATAAGCACAAAATCTCTAATCACATAAAACACACAAAACACAAGTTATGGACTGGAGGACCGAAGGTGCCTGATAAGAACCGTTCTTTTGTATTCCTGAAGCATTTTTTCAGATAATCCTATTTGATTTATGTTTTTCATGTTAGATTTATTGGAGAAGTTTCTGATTGGAATGTGTTTGAATAGGCTTTTAGTTTTATTGGGATCAAAATATTGCAAAAACATTATATTATTAGGGAAATAATATGTACCTATTTTTCCTTAGTGAACTTAAAAAATAATAATAAATGAACTATAATTAAAATTTATAGTATAAAGGACTAGGTATTTATATAACTATTTATTTATTTAAGTACCTACCCTTGAGTTGTCAATGCAATTAGTTTTGTGGTCCAGTTGGCCAGTTGGCATAAGGACGTGTGTTATGGCTATGTTTTACTCTAAATAAGACTGACTAGAATGTAAGGATAGTAGAGTCAAAAGCAGACCTAAAAAACAGAAACATAACTGCATACTAGATACTAAACAACTCAAAAAAAATTGAAAACATGACTGGTTGTTTGCATTGTTTTCGGTGGCATAAGACGTGATTATTGATTTTTCTTTATTTTTGATCAATTTACATTACATTTGGATATTCGGAGGACTATAGCGCGCCGCTTCTGCGAAACCTTAGAGGTGCCAGGCAAACCTACTCCATCTAAAATCATGTCTCAGACACTACTTGTTCAGACACGCACAATGGACCAACTGGAGTCCAATTGCGGAAAAGGGAGTCCATTTACATTTACATTTACATTTACTACTTGTTCAGTACAGTGAGTAAAAGTTACCATTGACGATGGTTACAATCATCGACAATAACAACAAAACCAGCTTACTTATGTCCACTGCTGGACATAGGCTTCCCCTAATAAGACGGGGGATATGCCCAAAATCTCTGGGCACAGCTTCTCGCACTACTGACGTTGCTGCCCGTCGGCAGCCAGAAGATGTGAGGTTGGCAGGAGTTCTGAAGGGAACCCCTTATACACCTGGAACCTCTTACACCCCACGCTTGATGCATTCATTTTGCATCTAAAACAGATGCGAATAGCTGCAAAATACATCAAGCTGAACGTCTCCATTAAGCTTCAAGGCATCAATTACCCGGTTATCGTTCGCCACAGATGCATAAATCATCAACATCGTTCTACAACATCAACATGTAAATCCATACGGGACTTTGATGTTGAGATTGGGTATTGGGTATTGCCTATGGGAATTTAGACTGTCAATTTTAACATGATTTATGTGATGGGAAGACTTTGCGCATGATAATGTAATAAGATTTCTGGAGATTGCAAAGAAAATGAATTTATTTTCACAAAAAAAATTTCGTTATATTTTCTTTGCATATCTTTTTTGTTTAATGATGTTGCTTACTTAGGTATAGTACCTAAGTGAAGATGGAACGAGGTAAAAGTCATGATTTTTTTCTTCTTTCAATACCTGTATTAAGGTCAGCTGATTGCGGCATAGCGAAGCTACGCCAGCACAGCCTTAGACGCTAGACGCCGACAAGCAGCAGCGTCGGTGGGGTAAGAAGTTATGCCCTACGATCCCTAACCAACGTGCCCAGCGTGGGGTTTATGGCCATATTCTGACATTTTTTTAATACTACTTGAAGATGGAACAAGCACATGACCCACCTGATGTTGAGTGGTAACCATTACCTATCACAAAGCATTGCATCGTAGACCACGTTTTTCCGGAACGTGCTCTACGATGCGACGCCCTACGTCCATCAACTTGAGGCATGAAGATGATAAGCCTCTTGTGCTTGTAATTTCAAAAACTTTAACGCAAAAACTTTATTGGATTACTTATGTGTTATTTTAATTTAATTTATTTTTAAGTCACATTGTTCTGTTTGTTTCTAGAGTAAAAAAATGATGATGATTAATGATTATGATGAAATTATATATTTAAAATCACACAGTATCATTATAGCCCCAAACTAACAACGATATGACTGATATATTACATAGATATTTTTTTTGAAATACATAGGTACCTACATAATTATAACATAGAAAACACCCAAATTAAAAACAAATTTTTGCAGATCATTCGAACAACCGTGTCGCGGCACAATCGAATCCGCAACCTGAGCAATAAATATACTTTGACTTTAACTTTGAGATCGTCAATTCATATAAAATAATAAAAATAAAAATGTTTTATTTAGTACAACTAAATAAAAGGTACTTAGGCAGGCATTAAAAATAAAAAGGGGTAATAAACACGAGGGACTCAATCAGTACATGTTGCGATCAGTACATGTTCAGTACATGTTGGATGATTAATAAAGGTGATAACATTCTTCATTAATCACTCTCCGGACAAGGCACTTCCATAGCGGAGACGTCCAGCTCTCCGCCACAGTCTCCAGGATGCTGTTGCGACTGTCCCGTATCCTGTGCATCAGGGATGCAGTTTTCTTGCGCATAACTGCATTAAAACCATCCGTGTGGTACTTTGCAAACATCCCGACGTGTGTATGATACACATACGAAGACAAAATAATGTATAACAAATGTTAAAATAATTATCACGTAGGTATAGTGCGACTGAGCAGTCTTGATACAATGTAGCCGGACAAAGGATCTGGATTACGTATGATCAAGTTATGGCCAAGACTTAACAGTCCTCAGAGTGCAGTTAACAGAAATTCAATTATAAGTTCACTCCTTTTGATGGCAAAGAGTAAATATTGTACAAATTCGACATTGTGCACAGAATTAATTACAACTAAAAACATTAATTTTTAAATAATTTGTTAGGAAGATATGAAAATATAATCTAACATTAAGGTTCTTAAGCCTAGTTCTTAAGTATCTGATTTAAATAATAGGCACTTATTTTAAGAAGTACCTTAAAATCTGAAACAAGTATTGTAAGCCTTTTTAATCGGTATATCAGACTGAGTTTCTAATCATGGTTAATATGATGATACAAAGACAACAAATGTATACCTTCGCAAAATGTAAAGTATTGTTCAACAAAGAAACTATTGTTACTTTCAACGACTTATCCGTTTACCCTTTACTACTAAAATTTATAATCTTTGTTCTATTCTTATAGCAGCATATTATCCAGTTGAATATTAACCTGCTTACCCTATAATTTACTTTTATACCTTTCAGTTAAGGTTTTTACTTTAATGTGCTTTATTATTTATTGTATTATAATAATAAAGCACTGCTATAGTATTGTAATTACCAATACAAAATATCTTTATTCAAAAGGAATCATAAGGAACACTTTATTACTGTTATTTTAATTAACACGAATATTAAGCCATCATAGTTTTCGAGTGTCTTATCTATTTCTCTTTACAATTTATAATCTTTGTCCAATTCTCGTAACTGCATATATCGCCCAGTTGACTCATAACCCGCTGAATCGCTTCCAGTTAAGTTTGTGATGCGGTCGTCTTGAACTTGAGCGTGGATCAAGGTATAGAGGATTAGCTATTATTTGCAAAGATATCATTTTTTCTCTTAATAGTAGAACTCTTTGTTATCGGCTCATCCAGGTGTACTCAACCCCACTGAGCCACCATGTCTATTTTTGCCATGAAGCAGCAATGCTGTATTTTGGTTTGAAGGGTATGATGGGTGCCGGTGAAATCACAGGCATGTGAGACTTTTCACCTCAAGTCATGCCTCAAGTTGATGGATGCAGGATGTTGCATCGTTGGGTATGTTCCAAACATGTAAGATCAGGTGGGCCATGTGCTCTTAGATATCTGAGTGCAAATGCCGTTTTTTAACCGACTTCGAAAAGGAGGAGGTTCTCAATTCGTCGGAACTTGTTTTTTCGACTTTTTTATGTATGTTCACCGATATATCCTTCAATAAATATAAACCGATTTTCAAAATTCTTTTTTCGTTTAAAAGAGGTCAGGGAGGTCTTCACAGGTGGTCCCATATAAATTTCATTATTCTTGAGGGATTAGTTATTTTCCCGGATAACTCAAAAAACCTCATCCTCATTTGTAATTTTCGCCCTATGATTACCAATATCTCAGTCAATTGTAAACCGATTTTCAAAATTCTTTAGGGCAAGACGACTTCAAATAAATCGCCTATATGAAGTCGTTTTTTTTTAAATTCTACTTCACTTCTTTATTAAATGGCTTCTGGGATAGTTTCCACAATTTCGCCAGTATCAAGTATAATTCTTCATGATAATATGAGGCAACGTAGTTCGGTTTATAAGTTCAGTCGTTCATTCTTCAGTCAGGTCCTGTTTTCTGCTATAGTAATGGCGACTATAACAAAAAACAATCGGCGCACAATTTTCTTCATCAGAGAGTTTCCGTCGAAATCTTCTTTATTCCATTTCACTAATACTTGTGTCTTATGACTAACGTATAACGGTTAAAATACCATTAATAAAAATCGATATTTAGAAAAATACTAGTATTAAAATTTAATAAAAATGACACAGCCGTCGTTCAAGATGAAAAAAATTGTGTCTCTTAATCCTACTTATTTTTAAAAAAGTCTTACTTGTGAATTATATCCGCTAGCTAGACTCTAGAGGATAAAGTAAATTGAATTTAGAACATCGTGTGTACTAAGTTTGTGAATTCAAAATATCATTAAACCTATTTACTTCAACCTCCATGGTGCCGAATTTTTAATTAAATAAATAAATAAATAAAATAAATAATGCGGGACGAAATCACACAACATATACATGTAGCCCCAAACTAAGCAGAGCTTGTATTATGGGAATGACATGAATGATATACTACACATATAAGTTTTCTTTTGTAAATACATACATATCATACATAGAAACACCCAGACCCGAGACAAATATCTACAGAACATGCAAACATTTGTCCCGCAGCGGGAATCGAACCCGCAACCTTCTGCGTCTCAGGCGGACCTTCGCCCACTGCGCCACAGAGGCCGTCGTTAAAAACTCAAACTTAGAACCTTCTTACTGTACTTTTTTTAAAACTTTATGTTGATCTAATGTTAAACTTTCTTTTGCATTTAGTTATTTCCTCGCGGAGGCTGGTTGAAAAGTTTCGTGTTGCACTCGAGTGCAAAGATTTTTTCACCTCGTGCTCTTTTGAGTCACTCGCTAACGCTCCGGATTCAATTTTTTTTATCACTACGCTAGTCAATATCATAATCAGTTTTAGAACCTTTCGCTTGTTCGGTCATCAAAATTGAGTACGCGGTTAAAAAGCAACTTTTCACTCTTGTATAACAAATAACTATTAGTTTTTCTATCAAATCTGACAAAGTTAATGGTGTTGGACAATATCATACAGCATCATGTAGCCCCAAACTAATCTAGAGCTTGTTGGGAACCCACATGATTGATATACTACTTGTATATTTTTTTGTGGTATATAGGTAAATAGGTACATTGAAACATAGAAAACACCCAGGTCTGAGACAAATATCCGCAAATAATGCAAACATTTGTGTTGCGACGGGAATTTAATATGCAACCTTCTTCATCAGGCGAAGGTCCACATAATACGAAAGATAACACATAACACAGAAAGGTTAAAATTAGAAAAAAAAACTAAACCGCGAAGTGTTCAGTCTTGGAGCACACATACTTAAGTTAATTGCTCGTAAGTCGCGGGGACATGGATTGATTCGTCAGAAACCAATCATAAATGACAAATAAACAACAAGTTAAAATTTATTGTATAACCATATCGTATTTCTCGCATTATTGTCAAATCGTAAAATAATTATTTTATTATTTTTCAATCTGAATTTGGCCCAAGATTAAAAGGTAACTTACTCTTCTCTTAAAAGTTACTCTTCTTATTTAGCCAATAAAATACTGCAAGACCATAATTCAGAATTACTTAGTTATCTTTTTATTTAGATTATATTACGGTTGTCTGTAAGAGATCGCTATTAGCGACAAGACCGCCCATTGTACCGTTTTTAATTGTAACTTTTCCTGTATTTTTTTTTGTGCACAATAATGAACTTATCTATGTATCTATATTGAGCAAATAAGTAAATTTCCTGCTATTATACTATTATTGGTTACGGGATTATCAAATTCAAAATTTTAAAAACTAGAGACAAAATAACTATGACATTCCAATGTAACTTTCACATTTTATTACATTACATGCAAACTACAATAAACGTATTAGTTTAACAATGAATGTATTATTTTATTTTGACTTGTTATTTTATTATTATTTCGCACGGGTTAGGGCACTTTTGCACCTCGGGTTACGTAAGTTTTTTTAGCAAGGATCCCCAATCTTTTCTAGAAATAAATATAGCCTATGTTATTCAGGGTGAATGTAGCTTTGCAATGATGAAAGATTTTTTGAAATCGGCACAGTAGTTTTTGAGTTTATTCATTAGAAACATACACACACAAAAATATTTTTTTTTCCTCTTTATAATATTATATTAGTTAGTGTAGAAGTGTAGATGTAGATAGTGTAGATTGTAATTTGACTTAATATTGGTACGTCTGTAAAGGCAGTTTTTTTTAGAACTATGCCTTTTTGTAACCATAAATTGTTTTAGTACATTTTTAGATAGATAGATAGATAGATACATTTATTCCATAAAAAGTTTTTTACTTAGAACACTTTTTGTACCAAAAAACCTGAGTTGGTTTGTATTGGTACTCACATTCACTTATTGATCCGCACTGTTACTAACCTAGTTATGAATAACAATTAACTAGAACATCTAGATAATATAAATAGAATATTGTATGTATATACCCTGTCTAACTAGGCATTAATGTCCCACAAAAACAGCAAGTTCAATATAGCCCTCGATAGATAAATATAATTTTAGTGCACACCGTACAAAGAAAAATTCTTATAAATTCTAAAACACCTCAATTGAAGATATACTAGAAGTAAGTCAGTCGGTCGGCCAGTCAGTTAGTTATGTCAATCAGCTTTATTTACAGTTTTTTTTATACAATTTTGATTTCTTATAATTTCACTGCTTCTAATGAGCACTTCCCTAAAAAAATATAATCTCAATAAACCCTAGTTCACATCGTTAGACAAAGATCACGACTGTTGGCAGAGCAAACACAAGTAATACTGTTTGATCGTGAGGACACGCCCTAATTGAGTTTGTTCTACGTGTCGAATTGGAAAAATCTAAGAAAGCATAAATGGAAAAATACCATGTTTTTAATTTATGTAAGTACATTACCTTAATAGTATGTTTATCAGTTTCTGGTACCCATAGTACAGACTCTGCTTAGTTTAAGATATCACACATACACACACACCAGCCTATATCAGTCCTCTGCTGAACATAGGTCTCCACTAATAATGGAGGATATTCCCATGATCCCCACGCTGGGCATGTGGGTTGGGGATTGCAAGGCACAACTTCTCGCACCGACGCTGTTGCAAGTCCAAAAATATATAAATAATGCTGCCGTCCAGCATTATTTATTATGGGATCAATTGACCATATTGAGAGTTTTCATTATCGACCATGTCCAGATGATTTTAATGGAAAATAAGGTTTTTTTATATTTTTTTCTATTAGTATTATTTTTGATGTAGAGAAACATTTTTAGATTTCAATTTAATTAATAAATAGATACATACATTATATTCTATATAAATAGTAATGTTTTGGTGTTGCTGATCAATAGCTGAATAAAATAAATACAGTCAGTATCTATTCTAGAACTATAATAAGGAACATTTCAGCTAAATTTCAAAGGAACAAATGTTTCACAAGTCTCACATCTCACATTTTAGCCACTTAACAAATATTTGCCTTTTTATTATTATTTGAACATTGGCAACTTTATTTAAGAAGGGTCTCTACATATCTCTGTGATACTTACTTGCTATAAATTAAATATTATCAATAATTGTATAATAACATTTTGTTATAAGATACTCCCAAACGCTCCTAAATAATCAACCGAACAGATGTTCTGACAGAAAATTAATCCGAACGAAATAATCCGAATCACTTGTCACCAGAAACCACTCATGCGCATCAAAAGTGGTTGATACAATTCAGCACATTCAGCGCTATAGCGCTATAACCATAGTTAATCAATAATCATGAATGATTTGTCGATTTTACGAATACAGTTTCGCTGTATTTTTGTATGTATTTTATCGGTACGTGGTTGTACAGAATTGTAGAAGTAGAGCCATCATCATCATCATCGTCAATATTAATAAATGTCACTATAATGTCTCTTACCTTATAAGAGATACCAGGCTTGGTGGTAAATGTAATAACTAAACTACGTTAGTTAAAGTTGTAATGGGTTCCAATCTCCATCTTTGGAACCCAAGTTAACCTCACCTGCTCATAGTGCTCCTAACTAAGAAACGGGACTCTGGTGGACTGATTGCGGCCTAACACTGGCCCAGCTGTGTGTGTGTGTGTTTGTGTGTGTGTGTGTGTGTGTGTGTGTGTGTTTCTGTGTGTGTGTTCTGTGTGTGTTTCAGTGCGTCAGAGATGCACCCGCTCGCCTAAGCGATCAAATAAGATAGATTGACAAGAGTGACAAACAAAACGTTACAATCACTATCAAGGAAAGTCAAAAACAGTTGAATATAATATTCCAATTATACTTATTCAGTTTGATTTTTTGATGGGGAATTCTCATCAACAGTAGTATAAATTACAACATTCAAGTACCAACGTTGCAATCAAACATTTTCATCAGAAAAGCGCTTTACACTCCAAATAACTCAAACTCGAATAGCATTGCAATAAACTATTTTTTCGCTCCAAAACACCACAATAGAATGAGATTGACGTGCGCACTTGTGGCAAGTGTAAAAATTGTCGCCAATTGAAATGGGGGTGGTTTTTTTATTTTTGTGTTTGTCACCCAAACCATAATAGGGTAGATTATAGAGTCTGTTGATCTGTGTTGGTACTGTGTATTGTATTGCAGTAAGCTAGTAGATTTCTTTTGTGTTCCGTCAAATTGGAGAGAAAACTACAAAATATAAAGTACAATCAAACCAAAGTCGTAAGAGGCAATTTGAGAGATATTTTTTAAAGGTCGTGGGCAAGCTCTTTGTCAAAAAAAATTCAGTACTATTGCATAAGTGCAATTTCATTCCGAATTTTTATCTCGTGGCGTAGCTTTCTTTTATGTTCTTAGCAGATCATCTTGTTTAAGTAACACTCCGATCGGTTATTACTTGAATCGGTGACCGTTTAGTGCCATTTAAATCTGCTTCACTGTAGGTCCCGGCTTTTTCAATTACTAAGCCATTTCGGGGGCCACGGGTTGCTTTAAAACTCCACACCCTAGTTGGCCTCTAGCTCATAAATAAATAAATAATGCTGGACTATCACACAGCGTCGTGTAGCCCCAAAGAAGGCAGAGCTTGTGTTATGGGAACCACGTGATATTTTACATAAATACTTTTTTTTGTAAATACATACATATCATACATATAAAACGCCCAGAACCGAGACAAATATCTGCAGAACATGCAAACATTTGTCCCGCGGCGGGAAACGAATCCGCAACCTTCTGGATCTCAGGCGGACCTTTGCTCACTGCGCCACAGAGGTCGTCATACGAAGAAAAAGAGAAGAGAGTGTATTTTTTAGTGTTCTGTTGAACCTGAGTTGGTCACTAGCTCATACGAAGAAGAAGAAGAAGAAGAAGTGTTCTGTGAGTAGTACATTCCGACCACCACTGAGCATTCAGCACGTAATTCTATTTTTTCAGTAGATAATGACAGATAGATAGATGATACGGATATTTTGGACAGAAAACTTAAAATAAAAATTTAAAATTCATAAAGTAGTTAAGTAGGTAATGACGATTATTTCAACATTCATGACATTAAAATCTATTACAACACAATTAACTTGAATTCCCCCCAACAATGACAGATAGCATCTCGTTAATCAAAACAATAACAATTACAACAAATTACAAGAATAACCGTCAAAACAAGAGAATTTAATAATCATCATAAACCTCTTTGGATAAATTCATTTTTAATTCAGTAATTGCACCTCCATGCTCAATGCGATGTCGTCGAATTAGATATCACGTGACAAACGTCACAATGACAGATGCTGTACTAATTTGACAAGTGTCAAAGTTTTTTAAAGTATAATGTTTCTCTATTAACATAGAATAAGGTAGAATTTAGGGTGATTGGGGAATTCAATTTTGATATTTCTGTGAGGGTGAGAGGACGTCATTAACTTATTAGTTGATTGTTTTAGAATTGGTTTTTATTTTATAACTGTTATGATCTTCAGAAACAAATCATAGGTTCATCTATTCACAAATTCTTGTCCTTTTATAGCGGTGATAATAAGTTTTAAATTCAAATAATTCACCGGTCATCGTGAAATGCAATAATTCTACCTTTAATCTAGATTTGAAGCTGACTGACTGATTCCATAATTGTCAATCAAGGCACAGCCTAAATCAAAGGCCTAGATATTTAAAATCCAAAGAGTAAACATCTTCTCTATGTTTCTAGCATTTTCTGCTCTGTCAAATTTTTATTTTAAGTTCAAAATTTGAAAATACTTCAAATTAAGAGGTCTTGCAGGCAGCAAGACTTTTTTTAACATTTTATGATCGAAATTTAAAAATACTCTAAATAAAAAGTCTTATGTACAGCCAGCAATAAAAACAGAACAAAATACAAATGACACACGCTCATTACAACCATATCATTACCATGCTCTACCATTTGCGAATATGGTATTTTAATTTTGAGTCACGCGATGAGCACTACCATTTAATTATACGCATCTGTGTAATGTACCGGTATGTGAGGTATTGGTAAGTAATTATTCTATATATTTGCTGTGGTATGTTTTGATTACCGGTTGGCAGAAGCAGGGTGCGTCGAACTAAGGACATGGCGCAATCACACTCATTAGGGGTGGCCTATGTCCAGCAGTGAATTGCTATAAGCAAATACTGATGATAATGATGTTTTAATTAGATAGCATAAGTGACCAGGTATGTGATACTAACTTCTGCCTGCGGTTTTACTCGCATTGTATCTGAATACTGTAGTCAAAAAATAGGTTTGCATAAAAATAAACGCAAACGGACATCTTAGAACAGACATTTTAAAGTAGTCGAGTTTTTTGTGAAGGACTCATCCGAGTACGTTATATCTCCACACCTATTTTTTCCGTGAAGCAGCATTGCTGTGTTTTGGTTTGAAGGGTACAGGTGCCGGTGAAATTACAGGCACAAAAGGCTTACTTTCATGCCTCAAGTTGATGGACGCAGACCGTTGCATCGTAAGGCATGTTACAAACTATGCAAGCCTCGGTAAAGAGCTGGTCCACATTAAAAAAAAACTTTGTTATAAGTAATGGTTATCCCTTTACATCAATTTGGGCCATCTGCTATAGCTCCATCTTCAGGTATCATAAAATAATAAATTAAACATCAGTCAAGAACTGGACAATGCACTTTATCAATCAACTAACTTAGGGTTAAAGTGGGTGCAAATTATAATGACCTCACATCACCAGCAGGGTTAAACCATGTGGCGCAAGTTATAGACTTTTCATTATAGATTCTAAATTATTTACAATTTCATTCTATAACGTACTTGCTTGAAGCTCGCGTGATAATGCAATATAATGATGACATGGAGCTGATCTGATGATGGAGCTGGAAGGTGGCTATAGGAACTTTGTAATGAAACTACGCAACCCTTTCGAGTTTGTACTCGTTTAATTTGTCTCGACGAGTGCTTTGTCTCTAGATAGTATTTAGGGTTTGATGACGGAGCTGAAACGTGATCATAAAGCTAGCTTAAAAAAAATTAAAGTGGGAACTAATTACCTTAATTTATTACACGTATGACTTCAATTTGTTAATTGCAGTTTTCAAATCGCTTTTGAATTGGACAGGTTCAAAATGTTTATAGTTTTAAGAGAAGAGTGAAATGCACTTAAAGTAATTAGATTGCGGAAAAGGTTAGCACTGCTAGTTATAAACGGAGCTTATACAGGATGATGCAAAATTTATAGGGCTATTTAAGTTTTAGATGAATTTGGTAAATAAAAATTGACTAAAAATACTTATATTTTAACGGTTGACTTTGTGAATATAGAGACAACGCACAAAATATCAGCCAGCCTATATCAGTCCACTTCTGGACAACTGCCTTGAAGGATGATATAATTAACTATATATCTATAAATAAATAAATAATGTGGGACGTAATCACACAGCATCATGTAGCCCCAAACTAAGCAGAGCTTGTATTATGGGAACTACATGATTGATATACTACGTATATAATATTTTTTTGATCATACATTGGAAACACCCAGACTCGACAAACATCTGCAAAACATGCAAACATTTGTCCCACAGCGGGAATCGAACCCGCAACCTTCTGCGCCTCAGGCGGACCTTCGCCCCCTGCGCCACAGAGGCCGTGTCGTCGTAAATGGTTTTAATCAGTATTTTAATTATTGATTTAGAGAAACAGGCTTAAAATAGCAAAAATACTTCCTTATATAATAATTTCGTTGACTTAATGCAAAACAAACCATCGTTTAGGTACAATATTGAATTCCTGTTTTGCATTCGCGTTCATGTTTTCTAAAACTTTTGCGTGTAAACAAGATGCGAAAGATATTTACACGAAATGATATTAGAGGTCGCGACAACACCTGAAAAGTTAATGTACGAGATTGTAGATATACAGATAAACATTTTTATTTAACACATAAAACTACCACTTAATACTATTACAGCTCACATAAAAAGAGAAAAAGGAATAATCGAAATATATAAAAGAGAAGAAGCTAAGTAATTATTAGGTTCCTTTACCTAATGTAAGTGATTGTTGATATAGTAAAAAAAAATATTAAACACATTATAGCCACTTGAATATGTATATGTAATAACATTAGTATATTATATATATATATTATATCATATATTATATTATATATAATATCATATATGTTAAAGCACTGACAAAAAGAGTAAAAGGAATAATTGAAATAGATAAAAGACAAGAAGCTAAGTAAGTATTACGTTCCTTTTGCCTATACACGGTGATAAAAACATAAACATTAAATATTTTGCCATTATCCTCTCTACAAAAAAATATATTTTAAAACCCATAATAAATCGTGTCGTCATGTATAAATCTATTTACATAACGCAAACTACAGGCAATGGAATATCCGTCTACACTCCTGTACACCAATAACGTACTGGTTCTAACTTTAACCGGTTAATTAAACGCCACTCTTGTTCACTGTACAGTTTTCAAGCATTTGCTCAGTTTTCTCGCGTTTCGAACATTATGTTCAGTGGGATAACATCAGTTTGATGACGTCGTTGCGTTAGCGTAATGAGCGAAGATAGCTGAAACGCAAGAGGTGCCAAAAAAATCTAGATCGAGTGAACATTAATACCAATGTAACACAACATATTTATGTAGTTACACACTTTTAGTAATCCAAAATCACGCCAGAATCATAATTCATCTAAAGTTATCAGCTGGACTTGATTCTGCACACAGGTCTCATGTATTTTTGAACATATTCTTGATTGGATCCTTTTAGTCGATATCAAGCAAGAAGCCCTCCTTGGTAAGTCAACATGTTGTTTGACGTCAAAGTCCTACGGACATTATATGTTGCTATCTGACACTATCAATATTTAAATACTAGAATATCTGGCAATAGAAACGCTCGTGATGTGGCTTACTTTGATGTTCCAAACAGATCATCTTGGTTAAACAACAACCCACATATTCAATACTTGGACTCATCTAAGACCGTTTAGTGGCACTCAGATCTAAACGCTTCCGTTCTTCTAAAGGCCAGGTTTTTTCAGTCGTCAAGCCAAGTCGGAGGCCTTCGAGTGGCCTAAAATCTCTGACACCAGAGACGTGGCATTGGCATACGACAAAGGAAGGAAAAGACTATCGACGCTAGCGAATTAGACTCATGCTAAGCTCTTTGCCTGATGTTTTCAGAACTAAATAAATTGGACATGTGAAAACAAGTACACGCGTGTCGACGCTTGTTTTGTTTCGGGATTTTAGTTAATTGTCTGAGGAGTTTGAATTAAAATGCTGTTTGGATACCAGACTATGAGCGTGTCTGAATTATTTCATGTTTTATGTATTTTTGTTACTAAATTACACAAGAAGTTGTGTTGATCGAAATTCTGATATATAATTTCAAAATATAACTAATTTTTACTTTGTTAAATTAATAGAAATCCTAAAACAAAATATCTTAGGGATACGAATTACTAGATACTTAAAATTCCTACTGTAATACGAGGATTACGGAAAAAGTTTGTTACAATGTGAACATTTATGTAGTTCTAGATCTGTGATCACAATCATATATAGGCTACTTTTTATCCAGGTACCACGCGAACAAAACTGCGGATGGAAGCTAGTCATATCTAAAATGAACCCAAAACCATCAGATCAGAAGTTAAGTTTCGTATGATTAAATGATTGTCAATAAAATGCAACCGAAGCCATAGACAAAAGCTGGTAGATTCTTTTTATTAAATAAATAACCACCCTGTATAGTCCGGTCACTACATCACTGTCCCTCGGGCGGCATTACCGTCAGCGGGTCGGATCCGACATTTTTTGCCGTAAATCTAATTTATTTGTATTAGTTAATGACTTACGCGTCGGAATGGCGATATAACTCTTTTGTATTCGGGAATCAGTTTTGATACTTTTCTATCTTTTAGTGAAAATAATCCTACGATTTAGAGATACTATATAGAGTTTTTTTTTTAATTTAGTAACAAATATTACTAATTAAAATTTAATATAAACTTTATTTACTACGATCATATTGGAAATTTGACTTCCCAATGAATCTCAATGTTTCATGAAATAGTTAACAACTAACAACTACTTAATAATATTATTGGATTCAGTTAAAATCCAAAATGGCAGATCAATTGTTTTTGCCATAACCTTAAACTGAAAACAATAATATTGTGTGTTATGGAAAAAATTAATTTATGGCCCACGTCTTAGCAAAAGTGTTTTATTCTAGCAATTCTTATTTTTTATTACTATCAAAAACTGGACAATAATTTTAGGCTTACAAATTCTTGCAGACTCAGGCAATTTTTTTGTATTTTAGAATAATCCGCAATTAATTAGATCTTAGATTTTGGTATTGGTAGCGTTAACTGAGGAGAGGGCGGAATGGTGCTCTTTGTGAGAGGCATCTGTCAGTTGACTGCTACAGGCTGATGATGATAAAATATTCGCAATATGCATTGTTTAGTCATTCTACAAATGCAAAGTATCAAATCCATTCAAACCGTTCAAAAGTGCCAATCGTCAGAGCGTATTGCGAACCAATTATTTTAAGTTTTGTTCCGTGTCCGGACATTTCGCGGTTTGCCCGGTATCCATTAGTACTCAGTTTACCCAACTGTGGAATTTTTAAAGTAATTACAGTTTTATTGGTTTAGAATGAGATGTGCTTTTAAAAGGGCTCAAACCTCTGGGAATTCTGGATTTACAGGCTTCATAAAAGAAGGATTGCTCAGTTTTTTGTAAAAGTTAGAAGATTTATATTTATTACATATCATTAAATGCATTAGTAATTAGTGTTTCCCTGAAAATTACTTCATTTCAATATTTTTTTATATGCAAGTATATAATTCAAGAAATTTTGGTTTAGTGGGGATTTGGGGAGGTCTATATGTACAGTGTGTCGCTACAGGCTGATGACGATATTATTTCATATTCATAACATAATTATTACATACAATAAAAAATAAAATAAAACTAAACTGTCTTTTTTACTCAGATCATACCAATTCATTAAAGTTCCTAACATAGGTTAGAATCATCAAGAAGAAAGAAAAGTTTTCTCAAATCAATTAAATTACATTTCCAACTTATAATACAACAACACCAAATATTGTATTTTACTGACTCGAGCCAAGAACCAAAGCATAGATTTTGAATTTAGAATAAAAACATTTATTTTACTGACTGGAGTCAAGAATCAAAGTAGAGATTTTGAATTTAGAACAAAAACATCAATAGCCCTCGAGGCGACATGTGTGGCCTTTTAAGTGGCGGTGACAATACTACAAATAAAGTTACGATTTATAAGAACCGAATTTATTAATTTACAATACCCCACCCTTTAAAAATCCCAGCATTGCACACAACTTTCAACCCAATTCCTCACAAAATATAGTCGTTATCAGCAATGTCATCAAAACAAAAGAAAATGATAGCTATAATTTTTTAAATTCAGCTTTGATACTTTAGCAAAGGGTGTAAAGTTCTCTGTGTTGACCAAAAAAAGTATTCCCGCTAAGTCAATTGAAATAAACCCATATTCAAATAGTACTAGGGCGGTGTATCGGTTCAAACGTATGTAATTATTGGGAGTAAAACAGTCAAGCGTGGTGGGTTTAATGAATTTAGCTCGATGGTTCAATACAATCGGGGAGATCGTGTGTAAAGTTTTGAGATGGAATTTAAATTGTAGTGTTTTGATAATTTTAAGTGCTTTTATTTTAGTTGCATTATTCAAAGAAAAACATAATTTAAATCGATCGTGCCTTTCAATTTCCCAAGATGTTAACAATATTTTTTTAGAATGAAGTTCCTTTTGGTATTGGAAGCTAGCTATGTTTTGATCGTTGTTAATTTAATATGTGATTTCTTCTAAAACTTCAACAGGTGAAGTCAGAATTTAAAAACTAACAAATAAACATACAAATAAACAAATATACTCACTTTCGGATATCTTTCACCCCAGAAAAAATCCCGAGGTATTAGAACAGTTTTTTACAGTAGGGATTTAAAACCAAAAATAAAATCAAAGATTATATACCATCACAGTATGTTATTCTTTAATTTGTTAACTAACAGAAAGAAACATTCTCACGACATCAAAATCCCGACATTACGTTATAATGTAAATTTGACAGTCTATCAAAACTATGACACGCTCCGACCTCAAAAAACAGATACACAACAAAATCACAACAAAACATCGAATCTAAAAAGAAAACAACAAACTGTCACTCGCAAATCAAAGCAAATAAAAGCCGACACCATGTCTAAATGAGTGTATAAATGTATGAATGTTTGTGTGTGTGTAAAACAATCGCGGCCCATACACTGTTTTACGATGCCTTTGACAAAATCAGCATCGAATCAAACGAATGTAAATGGAAGATGTAGAAGTGTAGATGAAAAAATCTGTGGAGTTCCTATTTAAATTTATTATTTTTGTGGGAATTTTTTATTTAACTTTAACAACACATCTAAATAATTAAAGTGGTAGGTAAAATGAGTGATTGGATAATATATCAACACTGCCTAAACCGCTAGAATTAGAGACTTGAGATTGGTTACATACCTTAAATAAATAGTGTAGTAATCCAAGGAAGGATTTTTAGAAACTACATCCCTAAGGGGGTAAAATAGGGAATGAAAGTTTCTTTGAAAGTCCGTCAGTTTCTTTAGACTTTTGTATTCAGGCCGACCAGTGAAGATTAATATTATGTGTCTCAGCGTTTCTGATTATTCCAAAAGGTAAAAAAGGGGATGAAAATAATTGACAAATCAACATTGACGCGAGCGAAGCCGCGAACGGAAGCTAGTTGGATATAACGAAGGTGAACTTCTGAAATAAATCGTCCATCGTTGGAAACAGTCACGTTAATTATTTTGCTTCGGAAATTACATCCACAATAAGTAGGTAGGTGTATCTAATGTTTTTTTCATCTTCCACTCTTAGGTAATTCAATTTTCTCACCCTCAAAGTATGGTGTTTTGTTAAGTTAAAGTCACTCACAAAACTACAATTATAATCTTCCTCGAAGGGATTAATATTTTCAGAAGTGACATTTGTGAAAACAGGTAAAATGAAAGAAGAAACAAAGGAACAACCCCCGGCAAGACAGAGTAGACAGTATTGGATGGCTAATCCCTTCACCACAATGATACAAACAAATTCCATACTCCTAAGTAAGACTTGCGTTCCAGCTTAGAACGTTACCTACTTTTAATATAGAAGGCGTCTCGAGAGAAAAAGCTAAAATACTATCGGAAATATATCGCGTAACCTAGTGCAACATACTCTGTGTGCAAGAAATCCATAATAACCTAGTACAGAGGTATTCTCCACATCCATAAACTCAATCATCTCTATGGAGGATAATAAAAAAAACATAGATGTTATTTAATACAAAACTATTAGAACTAGAAAAAGCTACTCTACATCTTTAAGGAAAACTCAGGCAGCACATCAATTTCCAAACCCATCACTGACGCCGCGTGCCGGTCACGTGACCGCCGCCGCGTGCGCACACCCCTTAACACTATTGTTCACAGCAGACGCATCTATGTGGTCTGAAACCTTCATGTAGGTATTTCGGTCCATCCTCAAAAAGAAATTATTAGTGATTTTGTCAAGGATCTTGTATAATATCTATTTATACAATGTAAAGTACTGTTATAAATTCTAAAATTATTGGTATTTTCTTCTTGGTAGTCAGTACTTTACTTCTGAAGATTATGATCACCATGCGATTTTATGCAGGCGTGGATGGCCTGTCTCTAGCGACTCCGATTTGTGGCCATCTGCATCACACTGTAGGATGACGTCTAAGTTGGTCAGATAATCGGGTTGGGGATCTTCATCAGGAATGTTTCCCCACTACATGGCGGATGATAACCAGTTTTTCTATTGGTGATTTTACAATGTAAATATAGCTGGCGGTGTGGCTTTCTTCGGTGTTTCTAGCAGATCATCTTGGTTAAGCAACAATCTGCCGGGCAGTACTTGGATGGGTGACTGTTTAGTGGCACTTAGATCTAAGCGTTTCCATGCTTCCTAATGCACGTTAAGATTTTGGTCCCGGCTTTTTCAGTCTTTAGCCATGTCGGAGGCTTTCGGGCGTCCTAAAAAGTCCGAATTGGACTAGCTCACTAGCTCATACTACTATTGATTTGGTATTTTTTAAAAGGTTGAGAAATAAAAATGAATAATAAGTATGTCAACAAAAAAATAAGTCTTACCTACTTTAAAAAATCTGTCAAAAGATGCTGAGACTAGATAATGACAAACAGTGACATGTTTAACTTTAAGCAATGGTTACCTTTGAATAGCGTATCAGGTATGATAGGACATACAAAAATTTGACCAGCTGTGGGCCATATTCAGTAATATAGATGAAAAACAATAATTCACTTTATGTACAAACAATAAACTTTTTATTAGTATTTTCACAAATTAACCCTTAACCGCGTGCTGGGTCGATCATGCCGCGTGCGTCTTCACGGGATACCCAACGATTACGCGCTATACACGCCCTAAAGCCAGCGGTGTGTTTGTTACAGCATGAATTGAAACAATTTAGTTTGCCCTACAGGCATTTGAGTATGCTTTTTGAAATTAGTTTGCTAAAATAAAAAATACTATTTTATAAAACCTAGGAAAAAAGTTTTTGTAAAATAATATTTCTAATAGTATTTCTGATTAATATTAGAAAATTGTGAATGATTCTCTAAACATAAATCTACAATAAAAAACTTTACAAGATAAACTATAATACATGATTACTTTACGATACATTTTAAGAATTGCTAAAAGTTTTTTTATTTGTGTAACATGGTTGCTTTTAACTTTAAATTTTATTTTTCATTGTCATTGGTAATTATTTTGAATTACATTACTATAAGTATACATATTATATATAATGCGTATCCACAGGATGCACTTTGCACAATGGCACCAGCTCTGCAGTTGCTTTTATGTTTCTGCAGCATACGCTCAGTGGCAACCTTTTTTGTTACTATTTATCTTATTAGATTTAAACGGCTTCTGTGGTGCAGTGCGCGAATTTCCGCCTGAGACGCAGAAGGTTGTGGGTTCGATTCCCGCTCTCAGGTCTGGGTGTTTTCTACGTATAATATGCGTGTATTAAAAAGAAATATTTAAGCAGTAATATCAGTCACGTGGTTCCCATATTTCGAGCTCTGCTTAGTTTGGGGCTACATGATGCTATGTAATAGTGTCCAGATTATTATTTTTAAACACTTACAAATAATTTATTTTGATTTTTTTGTGAATCGAATATTTGTTCCTTTTTCTGCATCTTTATATTTGCATGTTTATATTTTGACAGATTTAATAGGTAAAGCCCATAATGTTTTTAAACATCTCATTTTAACATTACTCTGCTATGAACAATTGGTAGAATGCAATTAAGAGTGTTGTTCTTATATAAAGTAATTAAAAAGTATGTAAAAATCCTTTATATCCGCTATAAAAGCTCCAATGGCATTCATCGACCTCTAATTGTTATTACTATTAATACTTAAATACCTAAAATCCCGAACTCAAATAAAACCTGACTTACACCTGAATTTGCACTAAAATTTTACCATTTTCACTGCAATAAAATTTTATCATATTTGCAAGCTAACCTGTAACGATGTCGGTATACAATTTTAAATGTTTCACTATAAAAATATTTTGAAAATGTTTCCAATATGTAGTGATTGTGATTGGTATAAAGGTTCAGATAGACAAAGAAGTCTTAAGGCTAAAACAAACAAATTTTAAAAGTCTCATAGCATAAATACAGGAAAAAATCAGGAAAACATAAATTTGTACTAGCATCACAACAAAATATACATCTTACCTAGATATATATTTGTACGGAATACCAAGGGTAAGCGAATTGAACTCGCAATTAACTTATTTTTAATGTATGTTTATGCTAACCTTAATGACAGATGAACTATTTATTAAGAGTTTTCAAATGATTGATATTAAATCATAAAAAAACCAACAAACATCTTCACGACTTTTCTAATTATTGATATCTTCAGGTATTTATCAGTACGCAATGTATTGAGGATATATAGGGTAGTCAGAGGCAAGCACAAACGGTTACACGGTACGGTACATGCCCACTCTTTGCAAGCAGTTAGCATTCCACGTGACAGATTGCAAGCCCATCGCTTTTAGTAGAACACTAACGTAACTTTCTTACTAGACCTGGGGCATGCCAGTTTCTTCACAATGTTTTCATTCACCGATACAAATGTGATAATAAAAAAACCAGCCAAGTGTGAGTTGGACTCGCTCACGAAGAGTTTCGTAAAGATGTACGGGAGCCCCACTTAAATATTTATTTTATTCTGTTTTTAGTATTTGTTGTTATAACGGCAACAGAAATGATTTCAACTGTGTAGCTATCACGGTTAATGAGATACAGTCTAGTGACCGACAGACAGACAGAGAGACATACAGACAGTGGAGCCTTATTAATAGGGTCCTGTTTTTACCCTTTGGGTACGGAACTCTTATAAAAACTGACATGACCACAAGCCGTATACAGTGTATATTTGTACATTTGCAAAAGTGTGTCTACAAGGGCCCTTACACCGTTACTATTATTTCCAATAGAGTTGGTTGCCTCGGGTCAAATCCCACATAAACGGTTCTCCCGTGACTAATAGAATAACAATTTGAGTATACAAATACACAAACAATGTATATTTGGGAAGTTTGCTTAAATAATTGTAAAACAAACTAGGTTTCGGATTTGATAATGAAATATTTTGCTAGGGATATCATCATCATGACCCTTCATGACAGTAATATCTCTTCATGTTTTTCTAGCTGTAGCTACCAGCATAAAAAGTATGATCATCATCAGCCTGTAGCAGTCCACTCCTGTACAAAGGCCTAATCCAATGAGCGCCATTGCGCCCTGTCCTCAACTCAACGAAGATATCTTCATCAACATTCACTGTCAGTCCACTGCTGAACATAGGTCTCCCTTAAGGATTTCCACGAAGAACGGTCTTGAGCTTCTCTCCATCCACGTGCAATCTTGACGATGTCATCGGTCCATCTGGTTGGGGGGGGGGGGGGGGTTTCCCTACAATTATCACGGTTTCCATGTGTGTTACAGCTCAATCAGTTCAGTTTAGTATTTGAAAAAAGGGAGGGCAAATTTTTTTTTTTTTTAAACCTTTATAATATTGGTAGGATTTTGTTGCTAGGCTGTGTTCATTATCATGATACGAAGTATTTAGATCAATTACAGTTGAAAGTTTAGCTTTTTGAATCTGAAACATTTGCTTTTATGTACTTACTCCAATACCAATCGTAAAATCAAAACACTTTATCCATAATAACCTAATAAATAAATATATTATTCATTACAATTATTTCATTGTAACATTCGTGTATCGCCCGCGGCGCTCGCGTGGCGTTTATTCAACAAAATGTTCGGCAAATTGTCGAACAATGTTTTACAAAATGTTTTGTAGTAATCGTGTTTGGAAATTAGCGGGAGGGGGTGGCGTCGTGGGAATCATTGGCTTTTAATTGCATCAATTTATTGTATCGAATAAATTAATTCATTGATAAATGCGTTTATTCTTCAAAATAATGGTTTATGAGGCATTTGTGGCGTGGATTCCTTCAGTATTCTTAGCAGATTATCTTGGATATGCAACACTCTACCAGGTTACTACTTGGGTAGATCATCCAAGACCGTTTAGTGGCATATAGATCTGAGCGCTTCCATGATCCGGAAGGCACTTTAAAATGTTGGTCCCGGCTTCTTCCATCAATAAGCTATATTTAGAGTTGAGTAATACGTAAAAGGAAAGATTAGGTGGTAAAATGACCCAGTCCCTATAATGATCATTATGGGACTCCAATCCATGACATCTCAATAACTATACAATTATTTCAAACTTTCATACAACTTTAATTTCATGTCCTTAAATAAGGATGAAATGAAAAAAAATATTGAAAAATATAATTTTTTGTAGTGCTTGCCTAATCACTGCAAAAAATGCTCTAGATTTACTGGTGTAGGCAGTCCTAGGCAGTAGGGCTAAGCGTTGTCTGTCAGTAGAGCTAAGTTTTAACTGGCCTCATAGCTGAGTTGGTAGTAACTGTGCCTCCGCTGTAGATTCGAATCCCACCCAACAAACATTTGCAGAGTGAACGCAAATATTTTTCTTTTTTTACATATCAAGTAACGACAACTAGGCAACTCATATCTTAAAACTGTATTAATGGTTGATATGTAACAAATCAGGTCCTATATTGCAACAATAACGAAAATAATTTACATTAAAAAATATCAACTATACTTTTCCCCATTATGTATACAGGGTGTAATCGTTAAGTGTGACCAGGCGATTATTCCGTAACTATTACAGTTAAAAAAAAATGATAACGAAAGTACGAAACTAAAACCTTTTTACAAATCTCATACTAAATGTATGGGATAGATAGATGAACTCTTTATTGCACACAAAACCAATTAATAACCAAAAATTTTCAAAAACAGAGAAATGAAATAGTAATGTAGGTACAATGGGCGGTCTTATCACTTATAGCGATTGTTTGCTGTAAAAAATTTAGATACTTCTCTTTTGATTTTCAAAAAGTTATTGATCTGAGGTAACGTACTTTCGATATCAGTTTTATTTTTTTTGCTATCTGAAATAGTTACGGAATAATCGGCTGGTCACATTTAACGATTACATTCTGTATATATTACTAGCTTTCGCCCGCGGCTTCGCTCGCGTTGTACTTTTTTGCAATTTTTTTTATATTTGTTCTGTGTTTGGGTGCTATAAGAGTTTAAATGTATTTAGATCAGTCTCTGATGTCCATTGACTAAAGACTAGACCTAGTTTGGGAATACTTGACGATCTGTAAAATGTCCCGTACACTTACACTTAACCCTTTCCAATTGATTCCTGTCAAAGTACTTCAAGGCAAAACATCAAACAATTCCACATTAATTGTATTTCAAAATCGTCAATTGAGCATTCATTGTCACCAGCACAAGGGTGTCCTCAAAGACAATATTTGCTGAGGACACACGTGGCCGGTGGGAAATGTGGGAATTCGGGAATACATTAATTTAGGGACACTTCAGTTGACGTGTTAAGTTTGAAGGAAGTGGCGTTTGTTTTGCTAATGGGTCGAACTTTGTGCTTATAGGTGTCAAATGTTATTGCAAGTATAAAATAATTTTGTACATTGTAGCGTAGTTGTGTTAATCAAAACAAAAGGTGGATTTTTTGTATGTATCATAAACATTCTTGACTTTCAAAATGTTAACCTTCTTTACCTGATATACAATCATTATTATCAAAATAACAATAACATTTCAATATATCTTCTAATTCCACTCATCTTTTCATAGGTCGAAAATACCCAAACGAATCCCAATACAACAATGCGTACTTACACGCCCCACGTCATCAGAAATCTGGACAATACGATACCAATAATCTTGCTCCCTATTAATTATAATTGACATATTTCGTACTTACCATCGGTAGAATGTATTGCGTGGTCACGTGACCGCGTGTTTGTTTTGATGTCCAGGGGCCTAAGAGACCGGTTCATTAGGGTTAAGGCTCTTGAGTTGCTTGGGAATTATCGACAGTTTTGCGATCATTATTGTGGAAAGAAAGATGAAATGATTGGGAAAATAATGGTGAAATCGAAGGGTATTGATGGATAAGATTACTAAAAAATAAAAGGTTTTAATTATAAGAAAATACCAACTAGTTTGATAATATTTAGGAGCCTAAAGGAGATCATGATTATTATATTTAACTAACTTCAATAGTGTGGATTATTTTTGTACATAGTCTAATTTTTAATGTTCATAAATTTCTTTATAAGCAGTCCAAATAGATTAATAAGATTAAAACATAACAAGTTAATCACGTATTTATATGTAAAAATTGAATTAATACAACATAAATAAACAACAATTAATTTTTGTAACGTTTTTTATAAATTGTATTTGCTTATCTTAGACGGCCTCTGTGGCGCATTGGGTGAAAGTCCGCCTGAGACGCAGCAGGTTACGGGTTCGATTCCCACTGCGGGACAAATGTTTGCATGTTCTGTAGATATTTGTCTTTGGTCTGGGTGATTTCTATGTATGATATGAATGTATTTACAAAAAAACCTATGTGTAGTATATCAATCATGTGGTTCCCATGGTACAAACTCTGCTTAGTTTGGGGCTACATGATGCTGTGTGATTACGTCCTGCATTATTTATTTATTTATTTATTTATTTAACTTTCTCTCTGTGCGTCGTTTCCTCTTTGCATGGTCTTTTCTTTAATGATTTTTTTCCATTTACCACAATCTTTGGCGACACGAATAGCGTGTACTAATAATGATAAACAAATACATGTATCTGATATGGCCTAAAATACCCTACTCGAATACCAGAGGGTTAAACACCTTTAACACATTAACTGTCATTATCATAGTACAAATTCCACTATAAACAACACTGTCTATCATAATAACTTATTTGATACCAGCTTTTGCCCACGGCTTTGCTCGCGTTTATAGTAAATTTTCTATCCTTCGAATACTATTTACTAACAATACTGTTTTTTTATAAGAAGTACTCTATATCCTTTCCTGTATGGTGTATATGGGATTATCTGCATATATTATAGACTGCCAAAGGCAAGGACGTTTGGAAAAGTTTAGGGGAGGCCTTTTCCCAGTAGTGGAATGATACGAGCTAGTTCAAACAAATGTCTTTTTTTGTATCCTTGACAACGTATATGTAAAAAATAATGATCAGTTGACTAATGAAAGTGTGAAAGCGTTCGAAACAAACAAACTCAGTAGAATTTATAATATTAGTAGACCTTACAGTATACCTCTCGTTCTTATTAGCCCGCGGTGGTGACGTTGCAAGATGCTAATCCGGGCCTGACGTATATGCTAATATATTTTATAAAGAAAATAGAAGCGGCAATTCAATTGTTTACTTTCTACAACTTACACTTCTTCATACTTCGGGGATGCAGCGTTGTTCGGACTTCATTCTATATTCCCCAAACTGCGTATACTCACGCTACGCTGCTATACTGCGCTTTTTAAACTTCTTGTATATTTTACGATGAACTGACCGATACAATAGATTTTTAATTGTGTCCAGAATCAGAGCATATAAAATATTAAGAGGTTTGGAATCCTACTTAAAAAAGTGTTTCATACATTTTTTTTTATTCAATGGCATCTGGGATATCGTTCACAATTTCACCAATATTACGTAAATTATTTTATGGGGCATCGTTGTACGGTATATAAGTCCAGTCATGTAGTCTTCAGCCAGGTGCAGCAAAAAGTATTTTTAGAATATTAAAAACTTGTCGGATTAAAAAGGTTTACTCCGAACGATATTTTTTAGTTTTCCTAACCGGAAACTTTGACATTAAATTGGAACAATTTCCTAATACTTTCAGACTTTTAAAGATTCTTCGGAAAAACTGTCTTTTCTAAAACTTTCTGAATGACTCTTCTCCAAGTATTATTGCTACGCGTCGTGCTACGAAGAGCTACGTAGATCGTAGCACTTCCAGCTCAACTTTGTATCTACGTCCAAACACCGGAAGCTGGGTCAATTTCTGTGTGATATCTCTAATATCACCGGATTAGGCAAAGTTTATCCGTTGGATGTTAGTTTGTCTTTGTCTTTAGTTTGATGTATTTTCTGTTTTATCTATATTAATAATGCAAGTATGTCTGTATTTTATCTCTATTTGAGGCGAGGGATTCCATCTGTATTCAATAGGTAGTTCTGTGTTTATGTTTGTTGATAGTGTTTATATTGTAACACGCTCTATTACTAAAAATATATACAGCTCCAAGCTTTATATATTTTTAGTAATAGAGCTCTTTGCTGTTGGCTCGTCCGGGGAAGCAGGTTCTACTACCATGCCTATTTCTGCCAAGAAGCATTGCTGTTTTGGTTTGAAGGGAGTGGGTGTTGGTGAAATTACGGGTACCTACATAAGGCTTATCAACTTCACGCGTAAATTTGATGCACGAAGGGCGATGCTTCGTAGTGTTCGTTCCTAACATGCGTGATCTACGATGAAATAACTCAGTAGGTAATGGCTACCACTTAGCATCAGGTGGACCATGTGTGTATCCCGTCCCTATTTTCATAACTGAAAAACATCTAATTTTAACTGGCACAAATGCTGAGATCTTGCTATTTCAACAAACAAGACTGTTTTATTCATTTTTTCTAGTGTTGCATAATTATATAGTTTATTTTAATTACAAAAATAATATTAATTATTCTTCTCGTAAATTTCTGTTATTATTGTACTGTATTCGTTTGTTGATTTCCTGTATCTGTGCTATATTTAGTTTGTTGAATAAGTGTGTTTTCTTTCTTTTTGCTTGTTCTATCTTCAATATAAAAAAAAACTTTACTCGTAATTGTAAACAGTTTTTTGCTCGACACTTCAAAAATCCACATCAAAATTGAATATTGCATTCTGCGTCATCAACCCTCTCCCTCCGATGTAGGTTGTAGAGGTTGTAAAAGTTAACAGCGATTGCTTCCACGTCTGCCCTATTGTGATGTTGATGTGGACATGTTTGGTGTTAGTGTTTCTCAACATTTGTGACACGTATTTATAGAAAACTAGCTTCCGCCTGCGCATTCAATTGAAGTTGTTTATAAGTTTATGTAAAGTATTTTTTTCTATCCCTCGAGAACATTACTTTTTTCTAGATGAAAAGTACCTTTTGCAAGTTTTAGTAGTAGTAGAGTTCTTTGTGCGGGGGCTCGTCCGGGGAAGTACTACCACCAAGCCTATTTCTGCCGTGAAGCAGCTGTGCTGTGTTTCGGTTTGAAGGGTGTGGGTGCCGGTGAAATTACAGGCACAAGAGGCTTATCATCATCATGCCTCAAGTTGATGGACGCAGGGCGTTGCATCGTAGAGCACGTTTCAAAAAACGTGATCTATGTTTCAATGCTTTGTGATAGGTAATGGTTACCACTCAACATCAGGTGGACCATGTGCTTGTTCCATCTTCAAGTAACATAAAAAATAAAAAAAAATGTACAAAAGTCAAAATAAATATGTATATAAAATATTTATACAAATTGTACAAATTCCGCTAATCTTCTCTGATGGATTTCACACAAACCCAACAGAAATTCGACTGTTTCGCTTTCCCCAAAAAGCATCATCAGGAATTGATCGACTCGCTGTCCACCTTTGGCACTCCGCAGAATTCCGCTGACGCGTTGCTTTGCCGAACGCCAAACAGAAACTTTCTGACGATGCTTATGAGGAAGGCAAAACATTGTCGAATTTCTGTTGGGTTTTTTCGAAGCTCATCAGAGAAAGTGACCGGAAACTGTACGAAAAACTTCGTCTTTTAAAAATCTTGTTATAGATTTTCGCAAAGTCAAGCCTGAGTCAATTAACTACATACCCTTTTGTCCTCTTCTGTACCCTATACAACGTTTATACGAAAATTACTACTACCATGTAGGCATGGTATGGCAGAAATAGGTTTCTGCCATGAAGCACCAATGTTGTATTTCGGTTTGAAGGGTGCTGGTGAAATTACAGGCACAAGCTTATCATCACCTGCATACCTCAAATTCTTCGCAGGGCACATCCCTGACATACGTGAACTACGATGCAATACTTTCTAATAGATAATGGATACACTAACCATCAAACGTGACACGTGCTTGTTATAACTTTAAGTATTTCAAAAAAAAGTATTGATAATGAGGCGAGTGGAATAATCAAAAGAAGGTGTACGCCCAGCAGTTGCAAAAATGGCTGCTGTGATGATGATGAGCAAAAGTTTGAGAAACGATTTCATTAAACAGTTGAAGCTCACGTTAGCAACACCGATAAACACAACTAATGCGGTTTTTAACGAACCTGCGAACAATTACTGCAGTTTTGTAAGTCTGTAAAGGTGATGCAATGAACGACGAAGGGTTAAAAATAAGGTTTCCAACTTGTTTGTATACTTTTTCAAACTTTTTTCATGTTTTACGAAATATGTCTTGGTACATTTGATTATTTGTTTTTCTGATAAGTTTATTTTATTTAATTATAATTTTAACTTTACGAAGGGTGTGCTATTGGTAAAGCAACAACAACACCAGCTTATCAACACATCAGTTCACTGCTGGACAAAGGCATAAGAAAGGGGATACCTACACACATAATCCTTTCGCTGTACATGAGGGTTGCGGATCGCTGGGCACAGCTCCTCGCGGCCGACGCTGCTATTCGTCGTTAGGTTGTGGTATGCTGCAATCAACCAACCACCAGATTTCCGTTTGTTATACAGTATGGTGTTCCACGAACTGGTGAGGTGGGTTTGGGTCCCGAAGATGGAGGTAGGAACCCCTTACTCTTTGTTTATCCTCTTAATAACTAAACATGTTTTGATGAAACTCCCTTATGAAACGTGGTATATTCGTAAATTTTATTGTTTTTTTAACAAGCTCTAGCCAGTTTGCCAGCAACTAATTTCCTTTTAAAATCTCGTATTTTCCATTTTCTAGATATTCTTGCAGGAAATTTCCCTAAGATACATCATAAATCTGTGCACTAGCTACACATACGCTGTACGACATTAATTTGGAGGAAGTCACTCATAAAGTTTTACGATATCCTCGATCGACTTCCGAAAGGGTTCTGTACTCAGTTTATGACATGGTGCTTCATTCGGTGCTGGATTGGTAAATTATGTAACAAGTTGACTCGCTCGAGTCTTCTTTTGCGTGTTTTTTTTCACCTACGTTCTACTGCCAAAGAACACTGGCATAAACCCGGACTTTTTATCAATTTTTCCAGCTAATAAGTAGGTTAACACCTGTCTCGTTTCCTGTTTGGTAATATAAATAAGGCACAGATTTTTGTTTCAAGCGAGCACTTCTTTGTACGTTAGTATTTGTAGTAGTTCTATGCATAAACCTCTGTTCTCTGTTATCTTTGCAAGCTTCAGAGAGTTCCACTTATTTTAGAAATATAAATCTATTTCCACAGATATCCTAGTAATAATAAATAGACGAAATTAAGGCTGTGGGAATGTATTTTTATAATGCTGCTGGCATTGAAAGTTTGTTCCGCAGCCCGCGGCGGATTCCAGGATAGCACAGCCTAACACTGGCACAGCTAAATTCCCTGACCACCAACGGGCAGCAGAGTCGACGCCGACAGTGCGCGAGGCTGTGCTCTGCGATCCCCATGCCCAGCATAGGGATTGTAGGCATGTACTAATAAGAGGGGCTTCTTATTAGGGGCGGCCTATGTCCAATTGGACTCATATAGACTGGTGTTGTAGTTGTTCCACTCGCGGCTTCACTCGATTGGATGGTTAAAAAAGCCTACCTTAATAGGCTTTTTTATCTATCCAATCGAGTACTTCGCTTATATGTAATTCTAGACAAGAAGTTATAATATATCAATCCTAGTCTAGAATTCCATTTGTGCAAAGTTAGGTATAGCTCAATCCGTTCAGCAGATTTGGCCTGAACGAGACACACATTTTACATCACATGTCGCAAAATTTCACCTTTAGGATTAAATATTTATCATTATGTTGCTACCAAGAAAGAAAACAAAGGCTACGTTTTGACCGAGTACTATTCGAGTAAAGCAGCGAACGAAAGCTAGTTCGATATATTTTACCTTCAATCCTTTTGTTAACATCCTCAAGTAACAGATAATCCATTCGTTGTAGAATTCAGATTGCTTCCAAATGGATTGGTCCGGTTCAATCTGGAATCGAGGAGATTACTTTTACCTATTATGTAGATGCTCAATAGATTTATGCGCTATAGATGAAAACTTTCTAAGCGATAGATAGCAAGTTTTTCAGCACACAAATATTTTTCGCTATTTTATACCTTCGGTATTTTTATCAGTTTAAATAGTTAGTTTGGTAATATCCGATTATTAATATGTTATACAAAATATGAATTTATAATCAATAACAGGCTTAGTCCACTTATTTATTGGTTATTTTTTTGGTGATTATACTATCTTTTTTCAAGACTAGCATCTTCAACCTGTTTCAGTCTTTTGCTGGACATAAACCTCTCTCAGTAAGGGCCACTAAGCCTGATTTTCGGCTCTCCGCATCCACCTTCTGACAGCCACCTTCCGCATGTTATTCCTCAACCTGCCCAGGTAGAGCGATGACTTCTTAGAGCGTATGCTTTGCCGCTAAGTACTTAAAGGCAACTAGTTGTAGTATGAAGTAAACCTTTCCATAAAGATTAAAAAGCACGTGTCTCCACTTAAAATAAAATTTATTTCTTGATTTGTTAATATTTTTACCCTACATTTTATTAAAACTAGCCTTTACGTCCCTAGTAATATGTGTTAACAAATAAACATAAAAAAGTTGCCGTTGCCATTTTTTTTGCATTTTGAATCAAAAACAAGACTAGTCTCTATGTGATATAAAATAGAGTATAAATTTTGAGTTTTTTTAGTAAGGTGTTAAGTGGGTGGGTTTGCAATAAATTTTAAATCCATTAGTTAGAAGTACACATGTTCGGGGTCCATGCACTCCATTTAACTTTATGAGGTTTAAATTCGGTGAATTGTTACCCACTTTGGTTCAAAATGGTAGGCTCTGAAATCTTTGGTAATTGTTTAAGAAAAAAAACATGAAAATGTACAGTACAAGTACCTATTCTTATTTATGATTTTCGTATCGAAATAGATAACAATTAAATAAAATTTTCTATAATTGAATTGCTATTTTCTTATGAGGAAAACCTATTATTACCACTTCTATCCTTTATTTTTTTACTCCAAACACAAAAATAACATGACAAAACACTTCCAATGACCATTCATCCATTATAATCCAATAATCACTTCGCACACAGTAATTTTGTTTATACGGTCACTCCAATTTCGATAATACTTTCATAAAAAAAATACATTCACGGAAAAAATCTCCCCTTTCTTTAACCGGTGAAGCGTAAAAAGTTGTCACATCCCTAACCCTTCAATGCAGTTTGGTAAAAAAGACCCATTTATCATTATTTTGCCATTTTTTTCTTTTTTTGTGATTGATAATGTGCTTATAGTTTTCTTAATCGATTTTTTGTGGTGTGATTATGGTTTGAATCATTTTGAATACCTTTATATTTATTATTTTTAACTGTAGATTTTAGTTACACCCCTTCGATTGTGTGTTATTAATTAGTACTTTTCTATTATGACTGGAATAATTGAGAGTTTTCAGTTTTAATTTTGAATTAAAAGCCCTTTGTGCAATAGTAATGTATTTTTTATAATACTTAAATAATAAACAAGAATAATGGCCCACCTATCAAAGTTGTAGCGTAGGTCACGTATGTTTGGAACATGATCTACTATGCAAAATTTTCAACTTCAATCAACTGTAGGCATGAAGGTGATAAACCTCATGTGCTGTAATTACAACGGCACCACTCTATATAACGAAACACATTAATGCTGCTTCTTGACAGAAATAGGCATGGCAGTAGTACTATTACTAAATTTATTTCAAATATCTTTATTGTTATGTGTTAGTTTCAATAAACAATAATGTAAAAATAGATAAAAATAATTTACGACTTTCAAAATTATACTCCCATAAGTGAACGCTTATTAGCGAAAACACATAAACATATCAAAATTGAGTAGCCAAAGTAAAATGGCAGATATTTTCTAATTTTGACCCCTTGTTCGGGGTAGCGTTGCGAATTTTATAACAATTTACACTTGAACTCGATGAAATGTTAAAAATACATTGTCCATGAACTTCGGGGTCATTTGTACCCGGTCACACTTGATTTAAGTGTTAACCGTGGTGACATTCTTGTTAGAGGTATTTTTGTAAAGCCCATCGAATACAAATTCTTTGTACAAAATAAATAAATTATTTATTACTAACTTCAAAAAAATGTGTTCCACGTAAAATACTTAAAGTTAAAAAAAGCTATCCGAAGTGTACCTCGTTAAGGCACTTTATAATATATTAAAAAATACAGATTACAAGAATACTTTTAAATAAATATTAACTCTGTTTAAAAATAAATGACTCTTTCTTAAAAATCTAGTAATAAAAATATTATGAGAAATAAGAAAATTGGTGAATAAATTCATGGAATACCTATTTCAAAAAACAAAAATGTACATAAAGTAACTAATAAGAGTATAAAAAAATCCAAAAAAAATTGTTAAAACCTTAAGTAATATACTTAAATTTGTTTTTTTTTCCTAAATTTACACCATTTTGTAACGCGAGCAAACAGAGAAGTATACACACGGTTTTTCAAAATGCAAATACGTTTATCTGGAAACCACAAATATTAAATCACGTCAGTATATTAACACAATTGAGATGTGATCAGAACTGTCCTCAATTTTGACCGTCCATTAAATTTACGCCGTCACGCGTTTTAGTAAGATGTCGTTACAATGTAAATCTGTTGACCACGTGTGGTCGTTTAGGTCCATCCGGACAATATCACTAATTTAAATTTCACGCGGCGATTGAGGGGTTGTGTAGATTGGCTATTCTTCAAGAAGCTTTGAATTTTGTTGTTTGGTGCAAATATTTTATCAATTTACCATTTTTTCATAAAACATTTTGAGATAATAGGAGTAAGTACTTTAGTGAGAAAATAATTATTTTTATCTTCTTGTTAATCTACCTTATTTCTCCTATTAATATTAATTATTTCAATTATACAAGTAACTGAACTATCATAAACATATATAACTTTTTAAACATAAAAACGATCACAGTTTGAGTTTTTTTACCAAATTCTTGTAATATTTCATTACTTAATTATTTATTGGTATTCTTACTAAATTATAATCTAAGAGCATTATCACAAATTTTATTCAGGTAAAAAAGCTACATAAAAACGAGCTCTTAATCAAACTATCTTTATTTAAGCTATGGTATGTCTAACCCCTAATTATTCAGCAGCAGAAGGGTTAATTAATGTTAATTAATTAACTGAAGATTTGATCTACCTATTTTCTAGTCCAGTGACAGTTACATGACATTTTGACATGATGTGGGTTTTAATTTAAATTATCTTTTTTAATTGATGTAAAATTATTAGTTGTCAAATAGAAAATTGAATCAGTGACTGGACCACTAGTGATGGTGATGATGATAAATATTAGTTTATTATTATCTTGATCATCTTGATGAGAGGGTGCATAAAGATTTTTACTTTTTACTAGCTGACCTGAAAAACGTTGTCACATCCAAATTCTGAAATAATTACCAATTTCGATTATTTTTATTTTATGACAGTTTAATTCATGTTTTTCTTTATTTTCTTTTTTACTTAACCTCACATGCAGCTTTGGGTTTGATAAACATTATAAATCTTGGCTAAATAAATTTAGTTCCAGTTTTTTAAATAAATTTAGTTCAAGTTTAGTTTCAAGTTTTTTCAAAGTTTTAAGTTTTAATACTACCTATATTACTATGTTAAAATTCCTACGTTCACTATTGAAAAGTTTAAAATCTGAAGGTGTGAATTCAGTACATAAATAAAAACAATAACACCATGCATAACCGATGATTTTTGAATGGTCTTGGAACCTAATTGAATAAAGTGATTTTGTTAAAGAAAGTTTAAAATGTTGCTTAAAATTAACCTGCAAAGGAGTTCCCACTGTTTTGACGTTTACATCATTTATTTTTCTATCAAAATATATTATGTCAATTTGAGTCATCATTAAAAATCATACTCCATTGAAACATCATTTCGCATTGTAAAAATGACATCAACTGTAAAACGACATCTGTCAATACCAGTCAATACCGATTGTCAATGTATCGAATGTCAATGGGTAATGGTCTGTCGGACACCATTTTTTTCATCTTGAACGACGGTTGTCAATTTTATTAAATTTTATTTTCTAGTGTTTTTTTTAATGTATGTCGTTTAATATTCATGGTATTATAACCGATAAATGTTAGATATAAGACACAAGTATTAGTGAAATGGAATAAAAGAAGACTGAACGGGAATTCTCTGATGAAGAAAATTGTGCGCCGATCGTCTTTTGTTATAGTTGCCATGGCTATAGCAGAAAACAGGACCTGACCGAAGACTGGACGACTGAACTTATAAACCGTACTACGTTGCCTCATATTATTATGAACAATTATTATACTTGATACTGGCGAAATTGTGGATAACTATCCCAGAAGCCATTTAATATAGAAGTGAAGTGAAGTAATGGTCTGTCAAAACATATAATCGGTTAATGACTTTAAGTGTACAGTTTATAGTCGTCGACTGTACTTGATGTATTGTGTGATGATAGGTTTTTGGAGATTCTCATAATTTTAATTCTTATTGTAAAATATACAAACCTAGCTTTCGCCCGTGGCTATGGTCGCATGATATCCTAATAAAAGTAGCTTATATGTTATTTCTGGTTTAAAACTACAATTTTTTTAGCTCAATCCGTTTGAAAGTTTTGGCGTAGAGAAGAAACGAACACATTTCATTATATTTTTTTTTCCTGATTCATTTGCCAAATTGCTTGAAGATTGAACTAGCTTATGGCCCACCTGATGATAAGTGGTAACCATTACTTATAACAAAGTATTGCGTCGTAGGTCACTATGTTTAGAAAGTGCCACGACGCAACGCCCTGCGTCCATCAACTTGAGGCATGAATGTGATAAGTTTTATCCGTGTACCACGCAAGCAAAGCCATGGGTGGAAGCTAGTCAAATAAAATTCTTACAATAAACACATCACTTCATCCAATTAAACAAAACAAGGATAATATTTTACAGCTAACAATAAAATCCTCACATATTATTGAAGTGGAAAATGCGCAATAAAAATTTGAGTAGTCCGGACTCGAAATATATGAAACTCGTAAAATGAGTAAATAATACAAAATACGATAGATAGTGGTATTGAAGACTGTTGTGTTGAGGATGTGTATAAAGTTGAGACACAACAAGCTGATTTAAATTTTTATTTTTTCAATAAAAAAATATCTTTCGTTAAAAGCTTAGTTCATGAGTTATTACTTATTATTACCCACTGGGTAAATAAATCATGAGGTAAGAAAGCTAAACAAAAATAAATAAATATAATAAAATAAATAGTATCTAACACTTCCCACAACATCATTTTATTTGGAATATTCAGTTTAATCAAAAGCTTTTTTGGAAGTACCTTTTTTAATATTTTAACGTACGTCGAATGCACACAAAGAAGAACTATTAATGTACTAAATTTTTATCTATTAATTCGTTGATAACTAAGATAAAACTCAAGATAGAACTCAATAAAAAACAAAAAAACTAAAAAAAAGGTTAAGAAACCTTTTGTCAAAAAAAAGGTTTTGTAAAAAAAAGGTTAAGAAACCTTTTTTTAAGTTTTTCGGAGTTAGAACTTCAAAAACTTCAATTTTATGTTTTTACTTTCTTTCAAAAAAACTTATGTACAGTTTTTTTTGTAGTTTTGACGCTTCCCTCCTCTCAATGTGTCAGGTTAGTATCGTTGTCACTGGGCGTCGTAAGGACCACAACTAGTCGCGCTCGTAAACATTTACGACCGTACGGGGATTAAACGAACTGTCAGGTTTTATTAAAAAAAAATGTTTGTTTGTTTATTGTGCGGTGCCTATGCTTCATATACATAACTTGCTAAAACCATTACCTAAACGTAATATGCGCTCAGTGGGTGTTTTGTATATTATAGGTATGACATCCACCTGACAAGCCTACTGACTATACGAACCTTCCGTTTATGAAGAAGCAGATCTCTCATTTAGTGGATTTTTTAAAGAAGACAGTATGAAGCATCGTTTCTAGTTTTCTTGGTTTGCTAAAAAATAGGCGGAATTAGCTAAAATTTAGTCTTTGGGGACAAGCTAATTGCAAGGCTCGGAATTATACAAATTTTCCGGGGTGTGTTGTGTTTTGAACCCATCTTATCGTAGTGTTCATCAGAACCTCTATAAAAAGCTATTGAGATCCTAAAACCGTCGGAATAGAAATAGATTCGAAAAAAACTGATTCAGACAGATTCGATACTGAAACTTTTTAAAGTTCATAGTTTCTGCTTGATTCTTAATAAAAATTTGGACACTTTTGTTACATTCAGGATGTTATTTACATTAAGTTGTATTTAGACACCTATTAGTCTTAATGCTAAAGGTACACAACATTTTATTTATTCATATTAGAAGTATTTTTACAATCATACAAAACAATATTATTAACGTTTGTACCGACACTTCGATTAATCATAGCCTGGGAAATAACCGACTACAAAATCCATAACAAAATTCTATTTAGGAAATCCAATAACACGTAAATTCCCGTGTCAGGGTAGCCAGTGGTGGCCAGTGGTCAGTAATCCGATTGGAGCGGTCACCGTGGTCTATCTGTTTAGTGGACAGCGTACTTTTGTGAGAACATGGATTATACGTTATTCTCATAAATGACTACTTCAATTTCTTTATTAGTAGTAGAGCTATGTGTGGTTTGCTTGTCCGGGGAAATAACTACGGAAGCACTACAATTACTTTTGCATATTTCTGCCGTGAAGCAGCATTGCTTTGTTTCGCTTTGAAGGGTGTTGGTACCGGTGAAATTACAGGCATAAAAGGCCTATATCAGATATCTCCCCTACATGCCTCAATTTAATGGACGCAGGGCGGTGCATCGTAGGCCACTAGGCTACGTTCTAAACATGCGTGTCCTATGATGCAATGCTTTGTGATGGTTACCATTAGGTGAGCCACGTCCTAGTTTCATTTTCAGGTATAATTAAAAATCATTTCTTGAAAAATCTGTGAACTTGCCTATTTTTCTCTCATATAGTGTTAGAAGAAAATAACTACAATAGTTTACAATGTATTTCATCTGTCGAGCCCATGAAATGGATTTAACCTATTGACTGACAGTGGTCAGTTGACAGGTCAGTTATTGCATTATACGGAACGTATGTAGGTAATAACTGTGAGAAATTTTGTCATGTATGTGAAAGTAACTGTTCGTTAAGTTACTTATGGCCTTATTTTTCAATACCTATCTGTTACACTCGTAGTTTGAAAATAGAACGCGTAAATAAGTAATAAAAAGGAATAATTATTAAATAATTTTTATTTAAGGGTAATGATTTTTATGATGCATATGTGGCATTAGCATAAATTAATTGTATTATTCTTACAGTTGAATCATTTTCCCTGTTTATTTTCACGGTTTTTTTAGGGCTTTATGTGGTAAAAAATGTGAAATTTTATGTGTACTAAAATTATTTCTATTCACTAAATCTGCACCAACCGCAGGACTTACTAGTCCGCAGTCAATGCGCTAACAAGATCTGTGGATTGCAAAAGACCCTTTAAGAAATAACTCGATGTATTTAGTATACTAAAGGTACCTATCTTAATATTTACCCAACTTGCCCGAAAACTTTTTGTCAAACCTTTTTGCATAATTTGAAAATAGAACGCCTAATTTTATACATTTTTCAAATTCATTGTACTCAAAATTACCGAAACCATTACCTATATTAGATACATCGAGCTACATCACTTACCTATACCTATATACCTACTAACGTGTTATGTGTTCTTGATTACAAAAATACCTTTTATCATCATCATCATCATTGCATCAACATATAGCAGTTACTGGACCTATGTCCAGTAACTCCTCTAATGAGCGCCATTGCACCCCGTCCTCAAATCCTTATCTCTACATTCTTTTAAATCCAAAACTAAAAATAAATATCAAATTTTATCAGCCATGCCCTATTAAATAGAAGATCCTCCCCTGTTCAATAGTGTTTATTTCATTGGTACAGTCTCCTAAATAATTCGAGATAGCAGAGTATCGTTCACAATAACGCTTGTGAACGTACGCGATAAAAGCATAAGGTGGAAATGTCTTGGCTTGAAATGGGGTGGAATTTTCTGGATAAGACTCAAATTATTATAATAGTCCGGCTCGAAGGACCAAATAGATGTTTGGTATCTTGTGACCAATACACCTAGATTGATAAATGATAATGCTTTTGTATGGTAATAAATTGATATATTGTACTGTTAATGAGTGAACTGTACACTGATGATGATGATGTTAGCGAGAGCTCCTGCCCTTGGTGGCTGAATGCGGACTGATTTATTTGTGAATAGTTTTAAGGAAATGAAATGTTCTAATGATTAAACTGGGTGGCACGCGCTGCGCCTTTCTGCTGACCCAGGAAGATGCACGGTTGCTTGTACCGTAAAGTAACCAAAAAATTATTTTTATTAGTATAAGGTATCCTTAATTTAATATATTGTACCTGTTATCGGCTTTTTGTGTACCTTGAATTTTGATTCGACGATTGTGGGTTCGAATCTCGGGTGGTTTTTTCATTTCGTAAAATGTATATACGAGTTCAAACTGTTTAAGGAAAACATCGTGAAATCACAAGTCAATCAAGTGATCGTCTTTTCTGTGGGTAAGGCCCAACCAACTCATTTGAGCTGAGAGGATAGAATAGAAGCTAAAACCTACTCCATCTATGTACAGCATCCCAGTCAGTGAGTAAAAAGTTACCAGTTGATACTGTATAAATCATCTAGACTAGTAGCAAATTTCTTCAAAAATGTCCTAAAATAACTATAATATTGGTCTTATCCACTTTATTGTGTCACTCACCACGATTCGCCAAAGGAAAACCTTCATCGCACTAAGAAAATATTGGATAGAGATTAGGCAATATACTTTTATTGGTTTTTCACTATATTTATCTAACGTTCCGTTCTACGCTTACTTATCTGCCACTTGAGAATAAATCTTTTTGTTTGTTAACACACTTTTTGTTCCGGTTTTTGGGGGAAAAACCTTTTTAGTTATTGCACAAATAGGTGGAGAGTATATTTTGTGATAATGTCAGCTTTATTTATTGGGGGATTAGGTTTTCTTGTGGTTCTCTAAGTTAGATTTATTTTAGAATTTATGAATTGGTACATAATGACACACTAGCTGACCCTCTTGCAACTTTGGTTGCGTGTTGTATTTTCTTTTACATTTAAGCAAATAGTTCGCCCGAAGAAAGGTTTTAATTTTTTGTGGGGAATTACATACACATTTAGTAATAAAGGTACTTCGTCACGTTCTGAAAAGTTTACAAAATAGTTAATTAAGAATATTGGTATGTGGTATCTAAAAGGTAATTTTATAGTTAACCCTTTTCGTCCTATTGTTGGGAAAAGATCTCCCCTACATCTTGTTTTCCAAACATCTACATCTTAAACTACCTCCCACAACCTCTTTTGAAGGCATAGAGCATAAAAATTATACAAAATTATAATGCAATTTAAGTTTTTCATATTAACGTGCGCATATTAAATGTTAGACCCATATCCAGCTGTGGACTGCATTGGGATGATGATGATAGTGTTTATACCATACCACTGAGGTACAAAAAAAGATAAAAAATTAATTTTTAAAATATTACCTACATTTTTATTTTACTGTGTGGGGGCTAATATACGTAATTTCTGTCCTCATATAGAACACGACTCCAACCAATAAACAAACCGAAATAGCCAAGTCCATTGACTGCTCAAATTCAGATGCAAAATTCAAAATAATAATTCATAAATACAATAAAATAATAACAATTCGGAAGCTGCGACCGGCGATCTAGCTACTCGTAAAATTTTACGATAACGTCGCTAGCACGTGTAGGACATAGAAGTAGAACCCTCGGCCCTGCGGTAGGACATCCAATTTATGACGTCACTTTTATGACGTGGACAATAATATTGATGTGACATGACAGTGAGTTGATGTTCACATTTTGAAGACTAGTGATGGGAAGTGTTTTATCGATGTTTGATTTCCAAACTTCTTAGTCTTTCACTCTTGTCAGAGTAGTCGTGGTTACGGAGGTCTAGTTTGAATAGCGCTCTTGATATATGTCAATCAAACTTTATATGAAACAACCTTAAGAAGTAACTCGCGTGTCTTAATACCTTTTCAATAGTAAGTGAATATTGTAAAATTTATTTTGAACCGCAATTCTTTTATTTGCTACAAAAAAAAATAACTTTAATATTTACTTTGATAAAATAATGTTGTAACTTTTGATTAAGAAAATAAGAATAAGAATCATTTACAATATTAACTGTCAAAAGAAAAAATATATACTTAAGTTTGCGACACATCAGGATGTCCATTTCGGACATACATGACGTTACCTAATAAAAAAATCTGTTGAAAGTTAAACGGCTTAGAATAATGCCTCTAATCTCTCACCATTGTATAACGTTAAACAATGACTAAGTTTTAAGCAATGGTTTACTTTGATTAACGTTTATAACTATGATGAAAAATGTTATAACACTTTAAGAGCTGAAAACACTTGGTCTAGGGCGCAAGCCGCTTCACAGTTAACGTGTTAAAGACGGCATCCATATTCCAGTTAAAGATCGTCACAGAGCGAAGACCTTCCTTCAGGAATCATGAGACTTGAGATTCGTTCTATTCGATCATTTTTAATAACCGACTTTGACAAAGGAGGAGGTTCTAAATTCGTCGTAATCTTTTTAGTCATCGATAACACGCTCAGTTACAAACAACACTATAAGTGTCGATATACGATCGCTTCTATTATGCTCTTATTGTTTATTGACTAATATTGTCATCTCTTTCAATGACTTAATTTTGGAGCGTGTCTATTAATTTAATGTATGACTAGTATAAGTCTCGTGAATCGGATTTTTATTTCGTTGGTTAAAATCATTAAGAAATACTGAAAAACTGTTGGCGTGGATACCGGGATAAAATGTAGCCAATGTGCTAATCGGTCACAAATTGTATAAATTCCAAGATTCATCCAAACTTTCGCATTTATAATTTCTATGTGATGTGTGTGCAGATCTTAAAGTGGACTGTATGTATGGCAAATATTAGCTAACTGGTCAATTAAACAGTTTTTAGGGCAGTCAAACTTGTATTTGCAAGACATACGTACATACTCTCAATCGCAGTGCAAAAGATATCTGTTTTACAAAAGTCATAGATAAAAAACCTAGGCATAGGCGACTACTGTAGCGCTGTGGGCGAAGGTCCACCTGGCAAGGTTGTGTTCTCGATTCACGCCCCAAAGCAAAAGTTTGTATGTTGTATTTGAAAATATTTGTCTTGGGTCTGAGTGTTTGTTTTCTATGTGTTACAAAGAAAAATATACAAATTAGTAGTATATGAGTCATGTGGTTCTCATAATACAATCTCTGCTTAGTTTGGCTCTAGATGACGTTGTGTGATAAATTTTTAATATCAAGCGTTATAATATATTTTTTATATTAGAAAAATTACAAATAAAATCTACAAATTAATACCTATATAAAAACCTGTGTTATATATGTAGTATATATTGTGATGTGATACCTAATTATGTGGTGGCTAAACTATAAATGCGTTTCATCAATTCCCATTATTACAAAGTCCTCTCAAAGACCACTCAAATAATCCAATTTGACGGCACCGTGTTACAAAGTGGAAGTCAACGTTCTAATGGGTTGAACTGACACAGCTGACCAAACAGTTACTATGACTGTACCAAAGAATATTGTATAGTTAGTATGAAAGTGACATTGAATATTTAATAGTTATTAGAACTGTGACGTAGAATATTAAACAGTTAATATGGATATAATGGGATAGGGATATGTCCTGTTTGTGACGTAATTAGATTATGACCAATTCCGCCATGAAATGTATGTGTATGGGAAGATTGGACGTTTGGGGTTGAATGGTCGAATATTTTATGTGATGGTTATTGGGGTAAATAATTTCAAGTTTCAATTAGATTCTACTTCATGGACCTAGGAATTATGAAAGCTATGGTGGCTATGGCTGGGCTGCAGACAGAGGAACCTCCTCAAAATGAGCCCAGGAGAGATGTTTTTTTTTATCTAATCCTCGATCCAGCAACCTACCGAGAGCCTAATATGACCCATAGGTCATATTAACAATATACTTGATACTGGCGAAATTGTGGAAAATGATCTCAGAAGCCATTGAATAAAAAATAAGAGAATGAAGGTATAAGTCGAGGCCTTTTGCTATCAATAATCATTATCATCTTCATCATCAGCCTATAGCAGTCAACTGCACCGACATAGGCTTCCCCTAATAAGCACCATTGCACCCTGTCCTCAGCTCGACGCATCCAGCGTCCACCAACAGTATTTCGTAGATCGTCACTCCACCTGACCGGAAGTCGTCTATACTACGTTTGCCGAGCCACGGTCTCCAATCAAGAACTCTTTTACCCCAACGGTTATCGATTCTTCGTCAGATGTGGACACCGCCAGGTCAGCTTGCTAATTCTCAGCTTTTTCGCTATCAAACCATTCACTAACACGACTATCGAAACGATCGTTATTATCATACTTATTAATAATGTGTAAGAAGTAAGTTTATGAAAATACCTATCCCTCCAAAATAAATACAAATAACAAAACAAACTCAGTTAAATTAGGGTTCCGTAATAAAGATTCCCGCCAAAATACCGATGTAATGAAACTGTGTAATGTGACACGAGTATTTTTACGGAACCGTTTCTTCTAATTTACTGATTATATTCCCGTCTCACAAATGTGGGGGAGAAATAAAATAGAGAATATTTGTTTCGACCTAGAAAATTAATATATTTTACGAAAAATAAATAAAAGATTGTTAATGTGAAGTATAAATATAGATAGAAAATAAATTTTTAACAATATTTTACTTACTTAAAGATTCCATTAATTTCCTTTTAATTTGCACAAAATCCACCATAAGTATTTATAACCACCACCACACCACCACACCAGCCTATATCAGTCCACTGCTGGACATAGGCCTCCCCTAATAAAGGGGGATATGCCCATAATCCCCACGCTGGGCATGCGGGTTGGTGATCGCAGGGCTCAGGCTCCCGCACCACCGACGTATTTATAACATTAGTATTTAATTAAATACCTAGGTGAAAACATATTATTTAATTTGATTTATTTAATACATTAATAAATAAGGCCAAGCTTTGAAGGGTGCCGGTGAAATAAGGCACAAGATGATCACCTTCATGCCTCAAGCTGATGGACGCAGGGTAATGCATCGTAGGGCACGACGACTTGCTCCTTGATTGTTTTTCCGTAATGGTCAAATTGATTCAAAGACATTATGACTAGAGGACTAACTATTGGAAAGTCCACTAAGTTTCCAAGGCCTTTTTAAATTGAGAACATTTTACTCTCAGGGCGTTTTGTATTACAGCCGATGTGCACCCAAGAACATTTAACTACCAAAACCTCCTGATCCGAAATGGTTTTAAACATGAGTGAACTGTGATTCAGTGCTTTGTAATAGGTAATGATACCACTTAACGTTAAGTTCGCCATATGCTTGTTCCAAATTCAGGTCCCATAAAAAAGTCAAAATAAATAGATGTATCATCAGAAGCAAAGATCAAAATAATACGATAAAAATAATAAAATTAATTAAACGTTTGTCACAAAAGTGACACATTGACACGCCATATTTGATGGAAAAGATACGGAACCCTAAAATTGCGTGAAACCATTATCTGTGGGCCAATCACGTTGGAAGGGAAACGATAATTATAGCAATTTGTCTACACAAATGTTGAATTGGATTCTTGTGTTTTATGAAAAAAATCAGCGTTGTTTTTGTAGATTTTTTGTCGAAACATTATTAAAGGGTCTGAAATAATTATGGGAGAGTCTCTTTTATTAGTTGATACCTAATTTATATAAAAAAATAAACAAAAATTGTATAGTGTGTCCGGTATAATTTCGTAATAAGCGACGAAACAAACCTATTTATGTATTCTGAAAAACTCTTACGAACAGCAAGAGCTTCTTTGTATGAGCCAACTATGGTGGCAGAGTTTTAAGGCTGTCCGAAGACCTCTTGGCTTAGGGACTGAAAAGGCCGGACTCTTAACGCACCCCCTATCCAAGTAGTAACCAAACGGAGTGTTGCTCGACCAAGATAATCAGCTAAAAACACCAAAGTAAGCCACGTCACGAGGTTATTTATTTGTTTTTACATAATAATAAAAAAATAATATAAGAGTTTAATCTTGAATTTTTTGTTTCAAATATTATTAACTAGCTTCCACACACGGCTTCACTCCCGTAGAACGGGGATAAAAAGTAGCCTATGTGTTAATCCAGGTCACAAACTATGTATATTCCAAGTTTCATCCAAATAAATTTTGTAGTTTTTGCGTGAAAGAGTTACAAACATTAGTCTATTCATTCATACATCCAGACATCTATACGTACTTACAAACTTTCGCATTTATAATATTTATATATTAAACTTATTTACACTTTTTTGTAAAAAAAAACAAAAGAATTGTATAGAAGAAGGACTTACAGACCTCGCAAACATGACGCTTTGTCGTCGCGCTTAGTCGCGAGAGTCTGTCATATCTTGCTGTCGCGATTGTCGCCGTGTGTGCGGAGCTTTGAACAAAATGTATGAAAATTTGTCCCCCGCTGCTTGTCGTAGCGTCTAATCGCTGACGTTTGTCGTCCAATGTGCGAAGGCTGTTAATGCTAAAAAAATCATGCCAGTCCTTATAATTAGGCGATAATTTCGTGACAAATCGACAATCGCCAACACGTCACACCAACCAATTTGGTGTTACGATAACGCTATGCCCATATGGCACCTTTAAAGGTTCAAATGACTTTGGTTTACGAAATAAATTAAATGCTAAAACCAAAAGTAAAATAAATGAAAAAAAACTAAGGCCAATGCGTTTAAAATGAATCTTTTTAATACTACTAGTTTATGAGTACGGATGTATGGATAGATGTTTGTTACTCTTTCACGCAAAAACTACAGAACGGATTTGGATGAAACTTAAAATATTACCTACATTGTTTATGACCTGGATTAACACACACACTTTTTATCTAAGTACCACTCGAAGCCGCGGGCGGAAGCTAGTTATTTATACAACGCCAAGCATACCTTTTTACTCACTGACTAGGACGCTGTGATGCCTGGGACATGGCTAGAAGGAGTAGGCTGCAACATCTATACCATCCTCTCAGCCTAGTAGGCCTTACCCACAGAAAAGACATGGTAAATGCGTATTGAGCTGACGAAGCCGCGGGTTTCCTCAAGATGTTATCTTTCACCGTTTTCAGCACATTATTTTTTTAAACGAAACTGTGCACGGCTAAGATTCAAACTCACGACTTCCGGATTCGAAGTCGGCCGTTGTGGTTTGATGTACACGGAATAAATGAAAACTTTCTTGATGTAATAATAAGGTTTAGTTTTTGCAATTAGCGTAAGTATTTAAGCCCTTCAGCTAGGTAGGTGATGATTTGCGAAAGGCTGCTGGTGGAAGCTGAAATAGAAGCGGTAGAGGTCAGGACATGGCGCAACGGCACTCATTAGAGGAGGGGCCTATGTCCAGCAGTGGACTGCTATAGGTTGTTGATGGTGATGATGATGATTTAAGTTCTGGTCCACCTATAACTGGTATGATCTAAGTGAATGAAAGTCTTGTTTTTTGATCATTGAATTTATTTTTGGAAAGAAGACTAGGCACTTTAGGTTGCCATCATACAGATTTTTGACGACCTCCAACGCACAAATGTTTGTATGATATACAAATATTTTTCTCAGGTCTGGGTGTTTTCTATGTATAATAAAGTGTGTTTATATTTACAAAAAAAAATTAGGTATTTAAATAGTGTATCGTAGTCATGTGGTTCCCTATTACAAGTTTAGCTTAGTTTGAGGCTAGATTGTATTGTGTGATGATGTCCAACATTATTTCTTTAGGTACCTATTAATAAGCAACGCAACAAATATTATAATGATTATAAATTCTTAAATAGATAAAATAAAATTTTTGTTACGCTCTCTACTAAATACCTAATTTATGTCTGTAACAATTACCTAAGCTTTTCCAACAGCTAACAGATCAAAAATAAACCCGAAAGGTACAACAAAACCTAAATTAAAACTATAAAAACAGATAAACGAGAATTGCACAGTACAACAAACAAACAGTAAGTTAGCAAGTGTACCAGAGACACCCAGTGGCCCGCAATAAAGCAGAATAAAAAGGAGTTACGATCTCAGCGGCAACATCTGGTTCTAATTTGTATTTACTTAATGTTTCGCGGGCGGTAATGAAGTTTCATTACTGTTTGGTGTGTTACTGTGGCAGTGTTTGAGGTTACTACCTCGTTTCTCTAAATAAATAGAGACTGATCCTCAATGAATTATTCAATTTATTTGTATATTTTGCATATCATCTATTTCTATTAATGACCGTGGTTGTTGCATTTATATTATCTTTTACCCCAAAATAAATCTTTAAACATTAATAACTAGCAAAACAATAATTAATTATTCACATACATAAATATATTATTTTCTCATCCGACGAACTTTATGCTTCGTGTGCACGAGGTTCACCGAGTTCATAATGTAGGTAATACAATGAAATCACAATACTCGCTAACATGGTAATCTGTTAAAAAGTATTATTATTCTGCGTTCGGTCTAGTAAAAAAAAGTAGAAATTTCCGCTCTTCAATACGAATGTGTTAATTCATTTTAATTTCATGAGTAAAAGCCACTTCCCTTATCAATAGCACTACAAAATAATTTAAATTAAAAACAAACAGCAAAACCAGACAAAATCAATTATTTCATTCAGTATGACAATTGCACGACTTTACTGTAAAATTCGCACGAGTTCCAATTCTTTACGGATTTCAATTTGTCTGTCAAAGTTGACGCAACTGTAAAAGCCCTTTGAAGGACCAAACGTGACGAATTTTGACGCGATTTTAAAACTGTCACTCAGATAACCCTTTGAGAAAATTCTGTTACTACCGTGGGAATAACAGTGAGTTTTAGATATTTATTAAAAAAAAGAGGTAAAAATATTGTTAATCTTATAAATCCTGGCAGTAAAAAGTACCGCAGCAATAAAATAAAATAGGATAATTCATAACTTAAATTTCGAATGTCAATTAGTAATAAAGACATAAAACGGATCTTTTGTCATAATTTTATTGCAAACGATTAAAATAATTACTGAAATTTAAATTTAGAACCGCAGATGTCTTGTCATTACCACTTCCGAAAAATAGTCGTCATATAATTTAGTAAAAAACTATTTAATATTTTTACGATCGATACATCACAAAACTAGTAAACGTCATCCCTTTAACATTAAGGCACAGCTCAGCTATTTCTCGTAAATATAACAAAAGATTATGATTATGCAAAATAGTATATTAACAAATCAACCGTTACAAATTAATGTTTACTATCATTAGCATATTTTTCAATGAAATCACGTGTCATACTTTTTATCATCCGTTTTATGCAAAATTTCTGTCAACATTACCGGCTCATTTAATTCAATCAATAAAATTTACTTTACGACATCGATCAATCAACAGAAATATAAAAATAAGTCTATTTATGTAAATTTTTCTACTAATTAATTCATTAGGGTTGTCGATAAATCTATCAAATTTTTAAGGACAGTTTTAATTTCTTCCTACTTTTATTGAATTCTGAATTCTGAAATTGACATCTGGGATAGTTTTTCACAATTTCGCTAGTAGGTATCAAGTACGTTGCCTCATAGTATTATGAATTACTGTTCATAACAGTGTGTTTTTTAGTCCAGTCGTCCATTCTTTAATCAGGTCCTGTTCTGCTATAGCAATGGCGACTATAACAAAAAATATCGGTGACGAATTTTCTTCATTAGATAATTCCAGTCCAAATTCATTTCTATTACAACGGTAATATATTACTAATCACCACACAAGTGGAGTGATTAGTGATAAATTACCGTTGGTAATGTTAAGCAAAGTTGGAAATATTGATCGTAGATTGGTTAAAATGACAATATTTTAAACAAAGTAAATAAAAAAAACACTAGAAAATAAAATAAAACAATGCCAATACAACCGATGGCGTCGTTCAAGATGGAAAAAAATGTCGTCCATTCTATTTTTTTAAAGTAACAATTATTTCTTTAGAACATTCGAAATTGTGTTCGAAATTCTATAAAAAAAGTCTCCGTTGCCATGCCATTTGCAGCAATATCTTCCGCGTGGATTCTTACCAGCAACTTTAAAAGCAATAATTTTAATGGTATGTCAAATTAACGTCGATTCTTTTGTAGTATTGACAATATGTCGATAGGGTCCGCGCTAGGGTTAAAATGTACATTTTTGGTATGTTGCGATACCAACCCTTTAAAATGTAGTGTTGCTTTATGTTACAAATTGAATAAGCACAATGTGTTTTATTTCGTTAGATCATCTGTATTACTTTATGAAATCTACAGTGTGTTGATTTTAAATAATAAAAATGTTAGGGATCTTATTCAGGCTTTCATTGGCTCTTGAAGTACAGTTAACACAACAGTTTGTTAAATATCTGTGGTTATAAACCAACGTAAGATACGTGGGACATTGACATTGACTTACATGTAATATTGACGATGACCAATGATGAACGATTCGTAAACGAAGATTAGAGCGGGAATTCTCTGATGTAGAAAACTGTGCGCCGATCGTTTCTTGTTATAGTCGCCATTGCTGCAGAAAACAGGACCTGACTGAAGACTGGACGACTGGACTTATAAACCGTACTACGTTGCCTCAGGTTATTATGAACAATTATACTTGATACTGTCGAAATTGAAGAAAACTATCCCAGAAGCCATATAAAGAAGTGAAGTGAAGAGACGAAAACCAATTTGGTTTGTCAAAGCAATGAAAAGTAATTTTGGTTTTTGTCATCGTTCATAATTGGTCGTGTAATTATTCAATAAGCTGTAGCTTGGGAGCCTATGGATCTAATATCTAAATCTGAATTAGGCCATCGTATTTTTTCAATAAAATTATTTGATATTTGTATTTGCATCCTTTCTTTCTTATTCGTATGGGCTGGTCGCCAACAGAGTCGGAGTTTTTAGACGGTTTTAGAAGGCCTCCGACATGGCTTAACGGCTGAAAAAGCCTAAGTCATCCCAACGTGCCTTCTGAGGCACGAAAACGCTCTGATCTAAGTGCCACTAAACGGTCACCCATCCAAGTAGTGACCGGGTGGAATAATGCTAAACGAAGATAATCTATCTGCTAGGTACACCAAAGTAAGCCAGGCCACAAGCGCTTAGAGACACCCAGACACAGAAATACCAATATTCAACGCGCAAATAGTATTTGTCTTGGGTAGAAATGAAACTCACTACACTGCAGAGAAAGCAAAGCTTCAACCAATGGAACTTGGGCTTCCGGTCTAACCCAAGGAGCTTGTATAGATACCTATTGCTATCCTTAGAATCTCATAACCTTTTGTCTTGGCAATTTTCATAATACATACAAGTACCTCTCATGCCGTAAGGAACCAATTCTCTAACAAAATACGAAAGCACTCAACTCGATAGGTACTGCGCAAACACGGAAAATGAAACGAAAATATGTAAACAAAACTATACGACGAAAAATAAATACACTGAATAAGGTGAAACGTTTTGTCGATGAAGCCAGTTATGAAAGACAGTTATTATTATGTAAGGTGTTTTATGTATAATGCCTTGGATATTTCTATACATTGTTATTATGTAATCTGAATAAATTAAAAATAGAAATTTTATATGAAATTTAAATTAAATAGAGCTGTAATTCTCCTTCTTTGTATGAGCTAGTGGCCAACTATTGGTGTCGGAGTTTTTAGGCGTCTGACATGGCCTAAGGAATGAAAAAGCAAGGACCAAAATATTAACGCCTCAAACACGCCTTCCAAAGCATAGAAGCGCTCTGATCTAAATGCCACTAAATGGTCACCCATCCTAACCGAAGTAAAGTCAAACCATTGAGGTTACGAGCACTTGACCAGACTTCTTAATTTGACTTGATTAAAAACTTTGAGTGCTGAAAACACACTTGCTCCAAGGCACGTGTTTCTTCTAAAACAAAGACAACACAGAGGTTACGATTGTTACAGTAAGTATTTCGATGTGTGAAGCTAACTGCTTATCAATGCACAGAATTTATTCTGTAAGTCCAAGAGAGAGTAAAAATGTGTGGAAACGTTAGAATCGGCAGTCTCAATTTGGTCGATTAAGAGGAAACTAGTCGATTTACGTAAAGAAATACTTGAAAAATTAAAATGGACCATTTGCCATTTTAATGTATATGTAATGTTCCTAAGTAGACTTGCGCAGGATCAAAGGGAATTCCTAATGAAAGGGAGAACTATGCCCAGCAATGGGCCGACAATGGCTAAAATAATGATTTTGCAATTTAGGTAAAACTAAAATAATAAAAACCCTCTCAAAAAGTTAAACACTTAACCCCAATACTAGACTCGATTATGCAAAAATGTATACAAAGAACCCCTTGACTTGAAGAACTGTAGCCCGCATCTACTCCAGGCCCGTGGTAAAGCTTAATGCATCTTAGAATATGCAAATGGAGTACCTCTTCAGTTTTTATTGATGGTACCATCAAGGTAGTAAACGGTGAAAGAAAAAGAAAAAGAAACCACTTTCTTTAAACTTATATTCAAATTATTTAGGCATTACTGGATAGATTTTCAAAATAAAAACATGATAAATGGTTATTTTGACCTTTTTGTAGTTAAATAAATGAACTACATTTATGTTTAGGTATCTTCTTCTTGTCTGTCATCAAAAATCTATTCAAAAATGGTTTCTACAACACAGTAACAGACCCATTCACCCGAAACGCGACCGAAATCAAACTCCCACTTGAGTTACAAGTGTCGTGACACTTTGAATTTGCATACAATTTCAAGACGAAGACATATGGGGGACAGTTCAAATTGAAGTGGATAGGATATGAAGGTATTTGATTTATTGGTATGTGGGCGCACTGTGCAAAGGTGTCAATTGAATTTACTGACTATTTAGGAAAGGGCCATTCGATCAATAATACCGACTTTTTTAATTTATATAGCTTCCACCCGTGGCTTTTGTAGCGTGGTACTCAGATAAAAATTAAAAATAAATAATGCTGGACGTAACCACACAGCATCATGTAGCCCCAAACTAAGCTCAGCTTGTGTTATGGGAACCACGTGATTGATATACTACATAATAAACTTTTTTTTTGTAAATACTCACATATCATACATAGAAAACACCCAGACCCGAGACAAATCTCTGCAGAACATGCAAACATTTTTCCCGCAGCGGGAATCGAACCCGCAACCTTCTGCGTCTTTGGCGGGCTTGCGACCACTGCGCTACAGAGGTCGTCAATTTAGTAAATAGGTGTTAATCCAGGTTACTAACTATTTTTCCAAGTTTCATCCAAATCGTTGGTTCGTTACGGAGTTGGTCAGAGTGGGACCAAACATACTCACACACAAACTTATTATTATATTTTTTATAATATTAGGCTTTTACCGGCTAAAAATATATATTTTGAGGACTGCATCTAAAATCTTTCATTATTATATTTTACCTAATTTGCATTATTCTTGTGTAATAGGTTCTTATGTCGACACGAGTAACTCTAAGATGTAGACTAAAAGCGATGTAGACATTTTGCGAATTAGGTATTTAGAGATTTAATTATTTTGAGATTTGGACTAAGAGCGATGTAGTAAATTTGCGATCCAGTCATATTTATTCGGAACATAAACTACAAAGCAAAGCCCTGCGTCCACTTGAGGCATGAAGGTGTTAAGGCTCATTTAGCTATAATTTGACCAGCACCCACACCCTTCAAACTTGAAATACAGCAATGCTGCTGCACGGTAGAATGAAACATGGTGGTAATACTTTCCCGGATGAGCCCCTCACAAAGAACTCTTCTAGTTCTAAAGTACCTCAAAATTTAGTAACCACCCACTAAATAGTTTTTTATTGTCAAAGTTTTAGGTTACCCAAAGACCAACAAAATTATTTCCGCCCTTGGCGATTTAATTCCCATTTTTAAAACTTATTAAAAGCCTTCATTTTAAGTTTCCTTTTTTTGTTAAATTATTATGCTATTCTACTTAACACCATGGATAACTATGACGCAATCAGTCACTGAGGAGTACCATTTAGCCATCAAATTGCTATATAATAATCTGTAGTCCCTTACATTGGGTACAAGAAATAAACATACAAAACTTTCAATAACATGATTATTGAGACCTTCAATACAAAAAAGTACTAAATAGGTAAAAAAAGTTAACATAAGCTTGTGAGAAAAATTCCAATTCAAAGACAACTCCTTGCCACTAATCCAACCCTTATAACATGTCTATTGAACACAGAGTAAACAAGCTCTCAGAGCTGTCACTCTCAATTTACCTACAAAACAATTGAACGCGTTTGTGCATACATTATTGAGGTACAAAGCACACCCATGTCGTCAATTCTGACCTTTTCATTGCTGTGTTTCGGTCAAAGATGTGAGTACAGAAAGAGCCCTGTTGGTCAACTGTGCATCGTGCCCGCCTCAACAACGAGGCAACGAGGGACAGAGGGCCCTTTTTATTCAACTTCCCCCCCCAAATCAGGGGCGGCACCACAGGAAATTATGAAGGTAATTAGTAGAACCTCAAGCGAAGTTATATTGCAAGTGAAGTGAGATTGTTACAGTCTAGACTAAAAACTGCCCTTACGTTGGAGGCAGGCGGTAACAGTTAAGGTTATACATGGCAAAAGGTAAGGGGTATATATTTTAGTACTATAAAATAAATATATAAAATAAATAAGGCTTTATTTCGATTGCTTGACACATAATTTAAGTATTTTAAACTTTTATAAAAGTAACTATAACCTAACTTTGGCTCTTATTACTAATACTAGAAGCTCTCAAAACAGAAAAAAACTGTTGAGTGCCTGAGCATCAAAGCTAATTAGTGCGTGATGGTTTTTATTCAGTTTAGGTTCATCTTTTCTTCCTACATCCCATTTTACCGATTCCCGGAATGATAGTCAGTCATTATCATTAAGTGTTACAAGAAAATTTGGACCCAATGCTGAATTTTAGAGACCTCAAATTATTGTACGCTGCACCACTATTAGATATTTATATTTATTAGATATTTATTTATAGAATACCTTATTATAATAGAGGTCTAAGAATAGGTTGCGTCTAGACGTAACATATTCTTTGACCTCAGAGTTCCTTTCACGTCCTTATCAGCCATCAGAGCGGCTGCGGGGCGTTGAAGCGTCAAAACCAATCTCTACGACCCTTTGCACTTGTGACGTCACAAGTGTGGTTGTCCATTTTACAGCACAAAGGACATTTTGAGATTTCAAACTAAATTGAAATTTCCTTACGGTAACACAATGAAGCACTATGGAGATGTGGTGCGTTTTACCCGCTCAGCTAATGAGCGCATATTGAGCAATGGCTCAATATGCAACTATTTGAGAAAATCATATAATGATGTTGTGGTTGTTGTTTTTAACCCTCTTTGTGGCCCAACGCCAATTCCTGATCATCACTGAAAGAAGGTCGAGCTCGACTCATCGCGCTATCAATAAGTACTAGGTTATGAGTAGATTTTAATAGGTTATAAAATTGAATATAGAAATATACAAGTTTACATTTGCACCAAAACACTGTATTTTAAATTAATAATTAGAGATATCATAATTTAAGTTATCTCATTATGGTTATATCAGCAAAAATATTTACATTTTTACTCTTGGAGCAACTTATTAATAAAAGTTTGTTTTCTAAGCGGGTTTAAAGGAGTTTATCAGATGCAAATCCAAATAAAACATTTGGTACAATGATCGAGATATTTAACTCTACAGTAATAAACGTCGAAAAAAAGTGTCTGCACCAAAACTCAGGTCAAAATTAGTGCAAATGTGGCATTTTAAAGATTATTTATGTCAAATAGGTACGTTTGGACGATTTTTGACAGTAATTATGAATATCAACGGGATATTTACCATGATTTGTGAGTTCTGTTGTTTCCCGAAATTTCGACGCAGTTGCATGCGCCATGATCACGGGAGGAACTGAAGTCTGTGGGTAGTCTGTGTGGGTAGGATTTTTGACAGTAGTTTTATGATATAGTAGAGTTACAGTCTTCAAGTTAAAACTGTCTGTAACATCTCGATGGATACAAGGCTTAATCGTACGTAATAAAGTGATTCTATAAATATGTTCCTACCTATTATTATAGATCTTAACATATTAATAAGCATTTAAAATTAAGATTATATTTAAAACAACATCTTTTAAGTTAAATATTACCTACCTACTAAAACTTAAGTTTTTTGATTTGTTTATTCATGTTTATTATTAGCTTTGTTTTACGCCTGAGACACAGGATTTATCCTGGTTCAGGCACAGTGTAAAATATTTACCTTTATTAATATGTTCCGTATTTGTCAATCTTAGCTTTAAGATATTGAATAAAGATTGATTTAAAAAAAAAGTGCTAAGATTTTGCAAGGAGTTATTACCATTCCCGGGTTGCAAGCCCGTATTCGAAACTGATAGGAAAATATTGTCATAATATTCTCGTGCCGATTTGAACTGTTAATTATTTTCTAAGAATAATTGAGCTAACGAAACTAATGAACTAGGCTTAACAAACTCCTATTAATTGGCAGAAAGGGGTACCATAATCTCCGATCCGGCTGTAATTATTTTGATAGGGATTTCTGTCCCATGAGACGTAAGGGACGTGTGTTTTAATTAGTTTTGGATTAGGTAAATGATTAATGGTCAGTATTTTTGAAATCATAAAGCCAACGTTAGCTTTCAAAAGCACATAGCTAAAATACTTACTACGTTTTTATGTCTAGTGTATAACGCTTTGAATGTGATAAGGTGATGAGTGGAAGACTAGCTTGGTATGGGCATGTGATGAGGAGGGATGAAAACCATGTGACTAAAAGAGTGATGAGTATGAATGTCACTAGATTTACGAGTAGAGGGAGGCCGAAGAAGAGATGGATGGATTGTGTGAAAGAGGATATTAAAATAGTGAAAGAAGTGAATATATACAGTGTTGGTAGTAGTGAATGGAGATAGAAAACATGTTGTGCCGAATGATCACATCAATTTAAAGTGGTACGAAGTTCACCGAGTGAAGTTTTCAATAATAAAAGAAGAAGCCACATAAGTACTATATACTACTTAACGCTAATATTCAAAATAATTAATTTTAATAACAATTAAAAATATTTACACATGAAGAAAACTTTTTTCAATAATTCCTACTACTAGCTACTCTTAAGGCTTTCTATCTAAGTACATACTTACATAAAAAAAAAAAAAATAATGTGGGACGTAATCACACAGCATCATGTAGCCCCAAACTAAGCAGAGCTTGTATTATGGGAACCACATGATTGATATACTACACATATATTTTTTTTTTGTAAATACATACATATCATACATAGAAACACCCAGACCCGAGACAAATATCTACAGAACATGCAAAGATTTGTCCCGCAGCGGGAATCGAACCCGTAACCTTCTGCGTCTCAGGCGGACCTTCGCCCACTGTGCCACAGAGGCCGTCAAAGTATGCAAGTAGTACATGATGCCTTCCCGTGCCCTGTATTTGATAGCTACTTATATTCCTAAACCAGAACCAAAATTTCAAGCAATACAGATAAAAACCATTACTAAGAAAATATTCGCTTCAAAAACAGCAATGAGACGAAGCAATTCTTTTATATTTCTGCATCTCAGCGTAATGTATGCGACGAAGAGAAAATACAACTATCGCTTAAACAAATGTGCTAAAAAGACGAACGTTTTGTTGGTACTGCTCGGGGACATATGATAATGGTGTTGCTTTGTTTGCCCTTACTATAGAACTACAGCGCAGAGATCGAAAAATGGCAAATATTTAACGATTTTAACGACAGTGCCCAAAACTGAAAGGATTACTCAAACTCTGTCGCGAAACGGTCAGTTTTGATATTTTCGAGTGACAGCGCCTATGCTTTATTATACTGCTTGTGCTTTATGGTAATTCTCATTTTCCCAGGCCATGGAAGAGACATAAAAATCGATTTCTAACTTAATGTCAATGTTTATGAATTTTTTAGTAGCTTTTGATCCATACGTTTTATCAATAAATTGTACATATATTCCAGATAATATTTGCACACTTTTTTTTACAAATTCACTTTGACAAATAAAACTCAGGTTTTTTTTTTCTTTATGAAACCAGTGCAGATACGTGTAATATCCACGGAAGTAGCAATTTTGATGGTTAAAACTTAAATATAAAAATCAATGAATTGCTTATATCCTTTTTCCAGAATGTTCTATAGTATGTTATCTATATTTTATTAACACAAAGCATGATAACATTATTTAGCTATAAACTAACATATAGATGTTAGAAAATCCATAGTCAAAGTGCTTTTTTTCAAAAATGAGAATGACCTTATATTATAAGTTATAACATACGTACCACAGCAGACACACAGGTAGTAGTCTAGACGGGGTCTATAGTCGGTATATACTACGGTCGTCTCCTGTGTCATGGCAAGCTTATATTTATGTTGCTTACGCCTTATAACTTACCACTATTAGCAGTCACATATATAGCCTAGACTCACTAAGATTCTCTCCTGTGACATGGTTACCAAGAACTACAAGTACTATTATGTTACACATACATCCGAGTCAAATATCAGCACGAAAACCTTACTTCCGCAGCAGCAACAGTTATGTGAGAAGCTGCGCCCTGCGTGCTAAGGTATTCTAGGCATATCCCCTATCTTATAAGAGGTAACCTATGTCCAGTAGTGGACATAACTGGGCTATTGATGTTGTTGTTGGCCAGCAAAACTGTAACTGTTGCGTCTCAGCCGGCTATGCGCCCGTACCACCAAAAAGGTCAAACACAATGAATCCCGTTAAGATTTGCCAGGAGCAAGTAGTAGGGCCCCCTTCACCTTAACATTCGCTCCGGGCTAGACTGTCTCTTAGGAATATTTAGAGAATAAACTTTATCATGCTAGTTTATGTAACGGAACCCGTTCCTGTTTGAACAACTTCCTTTATTTGCGAAGCTCGCGCGAGTTGTGTGAATCAGATGAAAATGTCCTGAAAATCTAGGGAAATGTACCTATTTTATCTTTGAAATATTCGATATAAGTAATACTCATATTGGTCTAATTATTTTCCTACTAAGTTTTTGTGCGAAATGGTCAAGGGGTCAGCTAGCTAGTAACTTGGAAAGTTTTAGGTTGGGACCAAGGGCCTAATTCTGACGGTTGGATATATTTTATTCTATTAGATATATATCGCGAAAAATTTATGAAAATTGAGAGTCAAATATATCGAATCGTCAGTGATTCTGACGAATCACTGACGGCCAATCTGGGGCCAATCAAACCAATTTTTCAAGAACTGTCAAAATTGTATGGAACTTCGGCAGTTCTCGCGACATAATTTCTAAAGTGATAATTATGTCTATTCCTGAGAATTGGGCCCCTGGGCCCATATTCTTATTTGCGAAAAGAACTTATTTGTGAAACTTATTTTGCGAGAACGGTCAAAACTGTATGAAAATTTGACAGTTCGCGCGATATTATGTCTGATGTGACAATAATATCTAATCCTGAGAATGGGTCCAGTGCCATACGATAACGTTATGGATGGATATGACAAGAAAGTATTAACCAGAATGGTTTTGAAAGATTTTTCAATCATTTAACGCCTCTGTTGCTGAAGACTAACTGGGGAGTGTGATAACTACTGGAGGTGGTAGATAGATCGAGCAATCGCAGCTAGTAAACAGTTTTATGAGAGTTGCTAAACAAAAAAAATAATCCAAATTAATCGGGAGCCTTTACAAAAAAACAAAAGAACTCCCCACTAGGGTGACCATGACCATTCAATCAACATTGGAACATAATCATAAACCGTCCGGCACGCGGGCCGTAAATACGCCGGACGAATGCGCGGTCCGACATTTATTGCTGCCACCGGCGTGGAGATGTTATGATGGAAAAATCGACGGGGGTTGTAATTGATGCTGGATTGTTGGGTGTTTTTTTTTTAATATTGTTCAATTTGTGGTTCTGAAGTTATGAGAGCAATTTTCTGAATGGCGGTTCCGTACGAATATGAACAATAATTACTCTTTTAAGTGTAACACATATTGTAATCCCTATTTAATAGGCATTAAAAAATATAAAAAAATATTTTAAATAGATCACTTTTTTATTTATAATATTAGCTAGCTATAAAATTAGTTTGATAAAGGCTATGACTTATTTTTATGTATTGCATTTGATTATTGTTATTTTACCATAAAAGATAATAATTATGCATTATTTGTACAAACTTAGTATTTAATTAGTTATTTAGCTAAGTACTTGTAGCAGATTAAAACTGCCTCTAATAAACAGCAAATCCATTTGCCCGCGAACGTTAATAGCGTAAATGATCGTCTATAAACGCGCAATGCGAACATGTCGGCTAATAAACGTCGAGATAATAATGACGTCACGCTCGGCAGTTTCCGAATTTTTACGAATGCACAGTGCACTGCTCGTAAAAGGTTTACGATCGCTTCCTAGGTTTATTAATGATTGCATGTGTGCGTGGTATTATCGGATATCCCATGAACATTATTTAAATGAACGAAAAATGAATTAATTAAAACAGAATGTGGTACTTCATGACATTTACTTAATAATACATATACATCGTGTTCCCAGCCTGTGGACAAGGAATGAACACTCTCGTAATACTACTTCTCACAAATGCTGTGAAACAGTTTTGGTTTTAGTTAGAAGTAAAAATAAAAATCAAAATATTCTAACAAATTTAATTCCAGATTTTAAAAAAAGTAGCATACTGTATAATTATTGACACTAATAAGATGACAAGAGATGCCTGTGTGAGTATGAAACGCATGCTTTTCATCAATAAAACATTTAGATATTATGGCCACGTCATATTAGTCAATTATTTTAACAATTTTAAAACCATTGTTTTCTCGGTATTATTACTAGACCGATTGTTTTTATACTTCGCATATTGGTCAAAAATACCCTAATAAACGTGTAGTCTTCGTCTATGTCCACAAGCTGGGGACACATTGTATACAAAGTATTTTCTTTTAGCTCTTACACCTTTTGATCTCTTATTAATGTATCATCATCATTAACACCCTAAAGACTTCCACTGCTGAACATAAGTCTCCCCCAAAGAATTTGAACGATCAAGACCGTTCTTCGTCCGTTTATTCCTCAACGGTTATTGGTTCTACGGGCTATACCTACGGCCTGCCCACTGCCACTTCAACTTGATATATGCTTTATTAATATGATAATACTTAATTATTGTGAATACTGTGTCCGCCTGTAATTGGCCGAAAGAAATTCTTTCAATATAACCCTGCAATGTATCGGCATTTTAAGTTATTGGCGTTCATGTAAAATAAATAAATCAATATAATATATAATTTCACACACCAATCAATAATGTTTGATATTTGAGTTCAATTTGTTACTTGTATTTATGTAGTATCTAGCTAAATAAATATTAAAATAAATAGATCACTATTCCCTGCCCTTATCCCCCTCAATAAATAAATAAATAAATAATGCGGGCCACTATCACACAGCATCTTGTAGCCCCAAACTAAGCAGAGCTTGTATTTTGGGAACCACATGACTGATAAACTACAAAGATATATTTTTTCGTAAATACCTACTTATTATATATAAAACACCCAGACCCGAAACAAATATTTGCATAACGTACAAACACTTCTCTCGCAGCGGGAATCGAACTCGCAACCTTCTGCGTCTCAGGCGGGCCTTCGCCCACTGCGCCCACTGCGCAGAGGTCGTCAATGAATAGGTATTCTATGTATAGTTCTGTCTATGTGCTCTATTAATGAAGAACTTGTATGAAAACCACAAGTACCCCTTTGAATCTATGAATGATTACGATCTCGCTATCCCTATCATCAAGATTTAATTATAGATCACCTACGGTCACATTCACCTCAAATCAACCCTTATTATGAACCCAAATTTGAGGACAAGCGTCCAGTGGCGATTGGTAATTAAACACAAAATCATATTCAAAATCAGTGCCCGTATCTTTGCTATGGGAAAATGGAGTGAATAGGCATGATTACTATTTGGGGTCATTTGTGTTGGACAAAAGCTGGACGCTGAGCTGTTGATGGTGTAGAGTCGACAATAAAACGTTTAGGCAAAAATATTTTGTTAATCTCATCATTATTATCAGCTGGTTTCTTCTAGCTACTGGGCGATTTGTAATTGAAAAAGACTGAGTAAGTAATAAAGAAAAGCTTATTTTAAAAGTCAAGATTTAAATTATTTAAATGTATTTTTTATTTCATGCACACAAACATGACATAGTCATGATATAATTATGTCGTCTTAGATTTTTGAGTAATTAAATAAAACTAGCCTTGACCTACACACATTTTACCATGAACAAACTGAATTAAAAAATAAAATACTTCTCTAACTTGGCTCGCATAAGGCTCGAACGCAAGCGATCCGACTAAATGAACAAACTAATTGCACGTACAATTTATTTATCTAAATTTACAATGATTTAACGAATTCTGTGGTAAATGTATATTATATTATATATTTTATTGCATACAACACCAAAAAAATAACAATTGACCAAAAAACAACCGAAACAAATTGTAGGCTTTCAAGTAATGTAACTAGTTAGGTAAAACAAATATCAAGCAAGCACTACTCTACGACTAAAAAATGAAATTCCTCAAACTCATTCAAACAACGCAATGGAGTGGACAGTTTTTTCCTATTTGCAATTGATAGCCGCCACCATCCACAATTAAGGGGACGCGTGTACTCGTTCGCATATTTTAAAATATTCCTTTTATTATGCAGATTAACGTATTGACTCTTTAGCGAGCCTTTAAATTCACTGGACTCTCACTGCACAAATTTATTTGTTTCCTCACTTTCAACTTTATTACTTTGAGGATACAGATTGATACAGATTATTACGACGGCAAATAAATTATGTGCCATTACAACTTTTATTAGAAAAAAGTCGAACAATTTTGAGTCGTAAGCGTTTGTGATAAGAGAAGTTCAATGTGAAATTGTTTTGTTGTTGATCTCATTTTCAAGATTTTAATTGATGGCTTCCGTGTGCGAGCGAGATGAAGGATTGTTTAGACCTATTCAGATCACGTTTTAGTTTTAATGGATCGGACAATGAGTTATGAGGGTGGATTGTTGGATGACCAGAGATAAAAGTATGGGAAAAGTTTTATAACTGTTTTGTTTTGCTATTTTGACTGGTTTCATGGCTCAGTTGGTACTAGCTCTATATTTTGAGTGGCAGGTTATGGTTTCGATTCTGGCATAGAACAAACATATTGTGAGTGGTAAAAATGCATATTTTCCTGTGTTTGGGTATTTTTATATATGTTTATCAACTGATTTACTTATACAGAAACTTCTGGTACCATAGTATAAAATCTACCTAGTTTTGGGTGAGTTGGAATTGTGTGAGATATCCCGTATATTTATTAATAAATACTAAGATGTTTATAACATTTTACTATAAGAAGGTTACAATTAATTTAAAAAATTAAATAAGTACTTACGTACTTACTGGTAGACAATGCTTGTTAACTAATTGATATCGAAAGATACTTATTCAGTCATAAAACAACAAAAAAATCTTCAAAGTTCATTCACATACCTTCATTCACACCTGTCCAGCAAAAACTCATAACTTCCAACCCTATCTTTAAACAATGTGAATTTACACCAAAATATAAAAAAAACACTACAGAAATAATCAGCTTTATTCAATTTCAAATAAGGTTCAAATCAGTCTAAGTGCAAAAATGACCAGGTGTGTTCACGGTTGGTCTACCACGGTGAGGGCGCATGACTCATGTCCTAAGATTTCAACGACGCGTGGACACTGTCTTGCCGATGACCTTTCACGCTTGACTTGGCGCACTATATTGAAATGCACCTGGTGTAACTGCGCTTTGCAAAATAACTTAACTGAATGAACTACCGACAGTTATAATAATATCTACCTACCTTTTCATTATCATCATCATCAACATGTAGCAGTCCACTGCTGGACGTAGGCCTCCCCTAATGAGCGCCATCGCGCCCTGTTCAGAGCTCGACGCAACCAGCTTCTACCAGCAGCCTTTCGCAAATCGTCACTCCACTTAGCCGGAGGGCGTCCTACACTACGTTTGCCGAGCCGCGGTCTCCACTCAAGAACTCGTTTACCCCAACGGTTCTTCGGCAGATATGGCCAGCCCACTGCCTTTTCAGCTTGCTAATTCTCTGAGCTATATTGACAACTTTATTTCTATGTCAGATAGTCTCGTTGCGGATTCTATCCTTCGGAGAAACTCTAAGCATGGCTCGTTCCATAGCTCGCTGAGCGACTTTAAACTGGTGGAGTAGCCGTACTGTGAGTGTCCAAGTTTCGGCTCCGTATGTCAAGACGGGTAGGACGCACTGATTAAAAACTTTCGTTTTCAAACATTGCTGTATGGGTGACGAGAAAACTCGACGTAGTTTTCCAAATGCTGCCCAACCCAGCTGATTCCTCCTCTTGGCCTCCTTTTCGAAGTTGTTTCTACCCAAGTTTCATCATAAGTAGTGTATATAGTAGTATATGTATATGGTAAGAACACTTTCGTGCTTCTTATAGCAAAATAATTTAAGTATGGGGTGGATCGCCTCACATTGGTTCTGTTTGTAAAAATGTGGATATTGTCAGAATTTCGTTATAAATGTTTTAACCTCATATTATATTGGATACCTCAAAACTATCCTGACAACTTTTATTTTATACAAAATTATCTATAAGAGGCGTTGTTCCTGAGAAAAGAATAATCAATCATGTTTATTTGATTTATTATTTTTAAATCGCTTATTAAAAGTGGCTTTTGGGCAGCATATACTTCCAAACTATAAGCTCTTCGCAATATCTATTACAAAGATGTTGAATATCTAGTTTCATGAAAATCCGTGTTGTGTATGTATCCCTACTGTTATACAAAAAACATTGCAAATTCATTGGCGCGTGCGATACAGTTGACATTACATTACCGTCAGACATCTGCCCGTCTGACCTTTTAGTTTTTGCATTGAACATCGACCACACCTTGTCTAGGGCGATCCGTTAAATTGCATAGATATATGCGGGTTATATGAACCTAATGATTTTAGCCACATGCCTAGTGTTAATGAATGTAACGTACCTTCATAGCTTGAAACTTAATGCTTTGTACGCAAATCTTTTGACGTATTAATCAAGTTTAACAATAGCAAGTAAGTAGGATAATTAGCACCGGTTTTCCATGTTCAAAGGAACCTGAAAATCGAAAATGTTTATTAAACTCTAATCTTATCCAAAATTATGAATAAGTAATAGAGCTCTATGTGAAGGGCTTATCGAATCATACCCGTCTGTCCAACTCGTTACTGCGTAGAATTTTTCAGCGCCACTTCGTGCTTCGTCGACTCAGTTTTATAGTTGAATCTCCCAACGAGTCTCAGGCATATGTGACTTATCTTTAAATTAATCTATCTATATTTCACCTTCGTCTCAAGTTGATGGACGCCAGGCTTTGCGTTGCAGTTTGCACTACTCAGCAATACTTTATGTTATAGGTAATGGTAACCACCTCAGGTAAATCATGTGGTTGTTTCATGATTTCTTCAAGTATTATAAACAAAACTCTTTAGATCTCTAGATGAGTAGACAGATAAAACAAAACGTAGGAAGTTAAACGGATTAAGAATTATACCTGATCCCTGATTTATCTCAAACCCTAATGAAATCCCGCCACAAAACACAAAACAAAATCCGTGAAGCATATTCGCGCAATCAGCATCCCCAGATTGTTCGGGCGAATCTCAAATTAAATCCGACCTAGGAAATCGTCACAAACGCCATTCGTCATCCAACCCCTCATTTGCATGAGAAAAACTGTTAAAGAACAACTATTTATCAAATTGCGAGGGTACTTCCGGCGGTCTGGCACGAGGCGCGACGCGTTTCCGCCCGCCATCTTGGACGCGACGTTTCCGTATATTTCGCGTCACGTGGACGTAAAAAATCTGGAAAAGAAAAACATCTATAAATGGTAGAAGCAACATGCGTTGAGCTGAGGACAGGGTGTAATGGCGCTCATTAGGGGAGGCCTATGTCCAGCAGTGGACTGTTTTCTTCTTCTGAGCTAGTTTCCAACTCTGTGGTCGGAATTTTTAGGCCACCCGAAGGCCTCTGACATGGCTTAGCGACTTAAAAAGCCGGGGCCAACATATTAACGTGTCTTCCGAAGCACAAAAGCTCAGATCTAAATGCCACTTAAATGTCACCCATCCAAGTAGTGGCCGAGTGGATTGTTGCTTAACTAAGAACAACGAAGTAAGCCACGTCATGAGCGCTTCACTGGACCACTTATATAATGATTAAGACGATGATTAAAATGCATGCCGGTCGCTGCAAGACTTAATTTAAATTAAATGTTGTAATGCTGTTATTTGTCGCTTTAGAATTGTTACCAACTTCCATATTAAATTAGGAGATGCGATGTTGCAATTTTTCGCTTCCAGATTTTTACCTCTGTGTTTTCCTCATCCACTGATTGCGGAGTGATCTCTATTTAGATAATTTAGTGGTTCGCTCCCGATGAAATATGCCGAGTGTTCTAGTGATCTGTGATTTCGTTATCTTTATTCCCTACTTTTATCTTGAACGAAGGTAAGTATTCGTACCTATCGCGTTTGTTAGCATGAAATTCAGAAGTTACCTAATCTGGTTCGCAGTTCTTGGGATATAATCCTAATTTTGGTTTATCAAATATAGATATCACTTTAAATAAATTCAAGATAATATAATGCAATCAAAAACATCACAAAACTAGGTGTATGTGCATATCTTAAAAAAATTATAACTACGGTCATAATAAGTGAGTGAAAAATTTGCACTGTTTTGCATCGCTTTTTGCGATGTTTTTTTATGTAAATCAGCTGATTGCAAATTTCAACTTATTTTACATACCTTCGATAGCTCAGTTGGTAGAGCGGTGGACTGTAGTTGGTTTAGTTGTCATCCATAGGTCGCTGGTTCAAATCCGGCTCGAAGGATTCTTTTGCATATTTTTGTACATCATTTTTAGCAGTATTTTTGCTTACTAACGGTACATATGAAAAGATATTCATAATAGATTTATAATGCGTTGATAATACTTTTTATTCATTGTCGAACAAATTAGGTCAAAATGGTTGTACCTATCATTTCTCAGTTAATTTTTCCACCGATCGATGTGAAAATCACTCATTATGACCAAAACAAAATTAAGAAATCATTTACGGCAGACTTAGGAATCAAATTAGATTAAGAACTCAATTAATATGGTTTACAAAGAATTCGAATTTTTAACCTCCCAACCGTGGTCCTTTTTTCGGAGTCTCGGAACCGTGCGGAATCAATTACAAGTCTCATTGTCGAAAAAATTCTTCCCAACTTTTTTATCTTTTGTGTTGTGGGGATGCTCTCTGTAAATTGTATTGGGGAACTGTGCCAATAAAGAAGTAGATTTACCTACTTACAGGGGGGGTGTAAGGAGTTTCAACCGCCACCTTCAGAACCCACAACAACCTTAACCTCACCGGCACGTGGTGTATCTTGCTAAATACCTAACCATGCCCAGGTGGCATGCTGATTGCGGTATATCGCAGCCGACACAAGCACGTCTACATACCCTGGTGCCGACGTTGATGGCCAAGAAGAGCGTCCACGGTGCGGGATCTATATTAGGCATATTCCTATATATATTATTATAAGTAATGTGAGACCTGCAGGGAACTGATTTAGGCAGGTGTTGGAATTACTGTTATATCTAAGTAATCTTGTTAATAGTAACAAAATGTGGTGTTTGAGTATTTAGACGTACTTATTTCAAGGTAAATAATAAATAATAGACGTAATTATTTCAGGGTGAATATGAAAAAAAATAACCCAATTTGTAAATACTCGGAGATACCCATGTAAAAGGTGTATGCATTTTATATCAGTCTTATGGTCCACATAATACAAGCTGCTTATTTTGGGGCTACATGATGCTATGAGATTGTAATGAATGCAAACATAATGTTTAGACTTAATAATTATGCAATATTACAATTTCGCTAACTGTAAAGCATAGAAAAATAAATTCTTAACTACTAAAATTCATCTTGAAATCGTATGAACCTACCCAACCACCAAGCGAATCAAACCAATTACGAGCAAATGAAGTTAACCCTTCCTTTTTAGAACTTTTTAATTGCTGTTAAATCGAAAAGGTTTCACAAAAAACGGCTCAGCCTATTGTTGGAGTCATTAATCTGTGGGTGAGTCGGGTTTCATGACTGTGTTGTGATTACAGCTTAGAAATCTCGATTGTCATTTTGATGTTGTTTTGTTTATTCTGTGGTGAGAAAGCAGTGTGTGTTAGTAAGTAGGTACCTACCTACCCAGTTATTTGACTCAGGCGTGACATTGTGGAAATAAATCCATTAAATATATTCAAAAGACAAACCGTCTAAGTATTCATAACAGTTCTATAAACCTCAGATAACTAAAATGGCGTTAAAAAAACTCAATATAAATTTATTTACATTTAATTCATAGGGACGAGCTTACCTTATCGATCGTTATAAAAGGGGTAAATATTTTATTAATAGTGAGTAACGTTATTTAATTAATATTTTTTAATTTATAATTTATATTTTTGAAGTAGTTAAAAACAATATTTTATCATTACCGTCTAAAAAAGTCAAAAAATTGCAATAATTGCAAATAATATACTATGCCAATGCAAAAAGCCAACATCACGCGGTGTTCCCAGGCGGTCACCCATCCAAGTACTGACCGCGCCCGACGTTGCTTAACTTCGGTGATCGGACGAGAACCGGTGTATTCAACGTGGTATGGACGTTGGCGATTAATATTGTAAATTTTACAATTGTTATGTAAAAATGATCTTGCTGACCTTATAGATAAATAAATTTATTAAATAAATAAATAAATAATACTGGACTATCACACAGATGAGTTGGTAGTAGCTCGGCTTTCTGAACTCCAGGTTCTGGGTTCAATTCCAGGGCAGTCCACATTTTTGTTTGTTGAAGACTGAAGACACGAGAATAAACATCGATTATTGACTGGTTGCTTTAAGAGATGTATCATGTACGTATGTTTTAACAATGTATGTTTCTCAGTAACTGTTACCCATAGAAAGGTTCTACCTGGTTTGACCGGGGACCGTTGGATGAGTTGACCGCGAGTGTAATGACCATAATCTTAATGTGCACTACCTACTCACATCGTATCTATGTCCCTGTGAAGTTGGATGATTTGTTATAAGTAGCAATTTTAGGTCGGATTGTACTAGGATTGGTGGAATAGTTTCCTAAGCCTTACTTAAGAGGGACATAGGTAGTCTATCCGTTGTGACACCTGTAAGTAGGTACTGACATCTCCGGAGAAAGATTTTTTTTTTACCAAACCATGGGTAAAAGCTTATAAATAATATAAAAAACTAAATCAGGTCAAGCAAACAATTTTATGCACATCAAGTCTAATAAAACTTTAAGTGGACACCTAATAGCGAGCGAATATAATGATGCGGGCACATTGTACCCTCTTCTTTACGTCTAATCAATCAACTTCAGCTAATTTATCCCATCTGCATATAAGTTTACACTCTTTGAGTCATTAAATAATGGATGGTTTTAAATAAAGTACTTACTTTCTTAAAAACCATCCATTATTAGCTTTTAAGTAGTAAAATATAAAAATATTTATAATTCTGTAAACGTAGAACGTTATTATTATTAAGTTTTTATATTATGATAAAAAACAGTTAATAAAATATTATAAGTAGTACATATTAGGATAATATGTGGCCTAAATAATCAAACAATATTTCCTTGACTAAAACTAGGTACCTAGATTGGACTAGAAATGTATCCGCATAAATTATAGTTTATGATTTAGATAAAACTAGTTTTAATAAAATAGGATTTTAGACCTTTTAAATACGCAGTTTACATACGCAGTTGGGAATGGGTAACAAGTAAACCAACTTTTAAAGATTACTTAAAATAGTCTAAGATTATTTTGAATTAGAATCTGAGCCTAAATCTTATTTTAATTAACCACACTGATTAATAGCAGGAGAAAATTCACGCCCATCGGCCATGAAGACCCGTTAAAATTAAATATGCATAGATAGGGTTAGAATTCGGTCAGATTCGCCACGCTCTTGGTATTAATATCTTGATCCATCACGCAGTGACGGGTTAAGAATCAGTGTCAGAGAAAGGGTTAAAAGGTTTTGGTTCTCAAAGTTTTCATTTATTGTAATTCTCTGTAGTAGTGGGCTAGCAACAATAACAACAACACTAATCACTATGTAACTAAGTATAAAAAAATTACTTTTATTACCTAATTTTTTTTTGTAAAGAGTTAAGTTCGCTTTTAATTGTGCAAGTAAAAGCAGGAATATGTCGCATAATATTTGAATCAGCTAGAAGTAACAAAAATGATGGTGACCAAAACTTTTAGACAAAAACTACTGCCCTCGGCTCTGATTACTCAGTACTGGTATAAAAAGTAGTGTAAACTGTACGTAAAACCACATTTCTATATTTAAAAATAAATTTCTTAATTTTTTTATACTAAAAAACTTTGAGATCTCTTGTGCATGAGTAGGTAACGTTTCGATATTAATCCGCGTCACAGACAAAGGGTTAAGTTGCCAATAATTAACGGGATGTGCGCACTCTAAATTGGAGGGGTCTTAATCTGGTATTTATAGATCGATCTAAGCTTTGAGTGAGAGCTTGAGAGATAAAAAAATTACTTCTATTTTTATAGAAAAGTGTGATTCTTGACAACACACAGGTTATAAAACTAACGTGATTAACAATCACAAGTAGGTAATAACGTACAATGGAATGCGCACTTTGCACAAAAATCTGTGCCTAATTTATTCTCTCAAAAAGGGGTTGTCTCGTTTCATCTTTAGTTTTACACGAAAGAGGAAACGAGGCACAAGCACAACCACTTTTTGGGAAATTTAATTCTACGTGAAAATTCTCGTTTTTCAATAGATTATTGATTCGTACAATACAATATATTAATTGCCAAATCTAGCCAAGTACCCTGCCCGAAATTCCACTTGGTTTCATGATACGTAACGTAAACGTAAGCATAAATCGCCTTAATAAGACCTCGAAGGTGTAGTGATGGTGTGGCTGAGTGAGATGCAACTGGAACAAACTGTTTTCATGATCTTTTAATAATATAAAATATTCTGTTTAGGTAGAGTTCGGTGTTTTGGATTAAAAATGTTACAAAAGATAAAATAATGTTTTATTGTCATCGAGATAAATGTTATATATAGGAATCTAACTAAAGAGTTACAGTCTTCAAGTGAAAACATGTATAAAATAAAATAACCTTGTTATAAACCTATAGGTATATTGTAGATTTGATTCAAAAATTAAAACCTATTGTCGCCAACGTCCATACCACGTTGAATACACCGGTTCTCGTCCGATCACCGAAGTTAAGCAACGTCGGGCGCGGTCAGTACTTGGATGGGTGACCGCCTGGGAACACCGCGTGATGTTGGCTTTTGTATTTTTTTTTTCAAAATAACGGCGTGATGTTAGTATTTTGTATATTTTTTTCACATTAGATATTTCAATCAACTCTTGATAGGTAGGTACTATTTATTTTAATCCATAAACGATAGAAAACTTATCTTACTTAAGCTACCTGCCTGAAGCGCTCGTGGCGTGGCTTATTTCGGTATTCAACAGATCCCATCCCGGCCACTATTTTGATGGGTGACCGTTTATTGGTATTTATAACTGACCTTCTTGCGTGCTTCAGAAGGCGCGCGCTGCTAAGCTGTTGGTACCGGCTTTTCTGTCGCTAAGCCATGTTGGATGGCTTATGGCGGCCGAAAAACTCCGAAACCAGAGTTGTGAGTGAACACCGGTCAACTCTGGTCAAAGGCCACTAGCCTATACGAACGAAGAATGAAAGGCCTAAAAGGTACTTTGTATTACCTACCAAAAGCTTAATGTAGGATGTAGGTATCTCTTCTTAGCTTACCTAGGTATTATCATTATCTGCCACTAAATTATCTGATTAAGATCTCAAGTCTACTTAGCTGTTAATTGTAGTTAATTTACGCTAATCATATTACTTACCTGTTAATTTCAAGTTACATGATGTGATGATTGCCTTAGATGCCGGAAATTAAGAAGTGGGTAAGTACTTATTACCTTCTTTAAAAAGTAAGATAGATTCAGGTATATACCCACAGTAGTTTGGTCTAGGGTAGGCGGGTATCTGTGGAAGAGTGCCAAGAGCACCTTTGGTTTTGGCATAATTTTTTGGCGTTCTAACATTATAACATATATATTTGCAGTATCTACTCATTATATGTACTTACTTTGTGTTTCATAATCGTTGTACGTTATTTCACTCTCCACTACTATTTTGTTTTTTAAAAGTGAAGAGTTTTTATTAGCCTTTAGTTGTCTATATGTCTTTTGTTAAACGACTTACTTTAATAAAAAAATAAACATATAAATTAAAAAAAAAAAATGTCGCTATGATGGAACATCGTGGTCGATTTGGTCGGTAGGATAATCATTCTGTTGCTCCATAACGGAATGGTATCTGTGAGGATTGATTCCCCACGAAAAAAAAGGTAGGCGGGCAGATAGGTAGGCTAAGATAGAAGAACTGATGAAGTTCCTAATTTGGTAGTACCCAAAACATTTAAAACATAGACAAGGTTATACATCGAAACATCATATTTTTAAAACCGGGGTTTGAATTCAACTGAGCAAACGTGACTGAACTGAGTCCATTGCTATAATAATTTATAAGGCGCCTAATAGGCCTATGCCTGAGACTACAAAAAAGCCCTTAAATTACCTATCCTGTAAGTTAAAGCTTTGAATTTTTTTTTATTACAAAATACCTACCTACATCATATTTTATGCCTCATGTCACGGTCTTTTTAGGTAGTGATGACGACGACCAAGGATGAACGTCCACGATGACACTAAAATAAGGATTATTTTTTTATTTTTTTTCCAGCTTTTTACTGTATTGCTGTTATATTGCAACATCATTTTTTTATTTTACTATTTGTTTTACATACTATTAAACAGGGTGCCTAGTGCGAGTTTTTTACCAGCTCGATCGGGTTTGCGTTTACGCAAATTTATATGGAATCGAGGTAGCGCCATCTAGTGAAAAACGAGTGGCACTGACTCTTTTCCATACAAATTTCCGTAAACGCAAACGCGATCGAGCTGGTATAAAAACTCGCACTAGGCACCCTGGAAAATAAATTGACATTCTTTATACGAAAATTAAAGTGAGAAGGATAGCAAGCAACCAGTCTATGATTAAAGAATCTGAGCTTAACATCAGCAAACTGTCACTGCTGTCAACTATCCTTATCTAATAGTTAAAAAACATACACAGGCAGACGATGTGCCCGATGGTTGGGGGATATAGTGGCAGTGGAAGGCAGTTAAATAGGCAGAGCAGTGGATCCGGCTAACACAAGATCGACAAGAGAAGAGGCCGTTACTCAGCAATGGGTGTAAAGATGAATAAGATAGATTGTAGTGATTTTGAAACATTTTCACTAAACTTACCGCTAAATTTAAATAAACTATCCGTTTTTTATACTTAGATGGCGATAAAAGAGACGAAACGAATTTTAGCTAGGAAGTTTTATCTGAATTTAGCGATAAAGAATGTTGTCAGAATTCTCAGAATAGCTTGCCAAGTCCAAAAATTCCAAACCTTTGCTAGTACTATACTTATTCCTTACTAAGTTGCTTTTTTGCGTGATACCGGATTATAGAGTAGGCTAGTATTATGTTAATCCATGTTTCATCATCATCATCAGTCTATAGCAGTCCACTGGACATAGGCCTTCCCTAATGAGCGCCATCGCGCCCTATTCTCGGTTCGACGCATCCAGCTACCAGCAGCCTTTCACAGATCGGAGGCCGGTGGGCTTCCTACACTACGTTTACCAAGCGGTCTCCACTCAAGAACTAAGGTATCCAGGCTTAGAAATATATTATGTACAATGTAGTTTTGTCTAGGACAAACATTTGACAACCTCTGTGACATAGTCTGGACATTTAGGCTGAGCCGCAGAAGTTTGCGGCTTAGATTCTCGCCGCGAGACAAATTCAATTATTTGGTTTGGGTCTAGGTGTTTTTAATGTATAAGATGTATGTACCTAGGTATTGACAAAAAATATTAAGTACTTAGTATTATCAGTCATATGGCTCCCATAACACAAGCTCCGCTTAGCATGGGGCTACAAAATGCTATGTAAGTGATAGTGTATTATTATTGATTGATATCACATTCATTTCACAAACTTTGAAAAATACAATATTAGTAAATAGTATTCTGTGCTTATTTAATTACTTTATACGATCGAGAATTAAACATGCTAATAGAAAATCCAACACCAAAATGTTTATTAAATCGAATTGGATAATCGGATGATAATTCGATTTGCCAAACCAACTCGATTGTGTAGTTTTGTTATTAGGGCTGTCACTTTTCGGATTGGAAACATAATGTATTCACCCCTGCATGGATTGACGGTGTCGTGTTTCTGTTTATGGTTTAGCATCAACTTACTTACTAAACATTTATAGGTCTTTCTATTTTTCACTTCACTAATTACGAACTGACCCGCCCGCAACTACGTTTACAGGTACCTAGTTGCTTAATTCATTATGGTTATTTTACGTGAAATCCTTATTATGTAGGCACTTTGTAGATAAGTAGGCCCAAGCACTTATCTATAAAATCATGTGAGATTACGAGTTTTCGCATTCATATTTTTTGTATATTTTATGCATTACAGTTATTGGAAGGTTTTCAATTTTTTTTATGAATAAGCCTATAATAACTGTTATTGTAGCTTTCGATATTTAGATGATATTATTTTAACTAAGTAATTTTTGAGTATTACAAACTTACAGAAAATCTATTTTGTGATTTAGTTAAGTAAAAATAGGTAAATTGTAATTTAAAAATCTTCTTTGCCTGCGCAAGTAGGTTCATAAACGTATCTTAAATACATATTTTGAAATGCCTCGATTGAATTTTAAATAATCACAAATGACCGTTCGATTGGACCTCACATCTAAAGAGTAAAATAATAGACCTTAAATGAACTCACATCGATCACTTCATTGTCTTTAGTTTTTTTTATCTGTAATGCACGCAAATATAGCATATATTGAAATGTTCTATCGCCAACGTCCATACCACGTTGAATACACCGGTTCTCGTCCGATCACCGAAGTTAAGCAACGTCGGGCGCGGTCAGTACTTGGATGGGTGACCGCCTGGGAACACCGCGTGATGTTGGCTTTTTGCACTATTTTATTTCGTTAAGTTTTATTTTAATTTTTTACATGCATCCATCGATATAATAATACTGTTATATGAATTTCATTGTTATCTTTGTTTTGAATAATTTTAGTTTTTCGTTAAAATTCAAAGTTTTGTAAGTATTCTCTCTTGGAACCTTCTGTCGTCAATATGGTTAAGAGTATTAATAAATCGATGTTGTAGACAAAATATGACTGATTATTTTTGTTAGACACCTCATGTCTTCGGAATACGCCAGTTAGTCTGTACATGTCAAAATATCAACCCGTTTATTGTTACAATACATTAATCGCAAAGATTACCCTCCATATTAATATTCAGTCAACTAGCCAAAGAAAGGGTGAATAAATCCATAGAATTCACATACAAAAACAGAGGGAAATATACCTTCTGATCCAGTTAATAAGGTTGAGGATGTAAATCAAATGAGATGGGTATGGAATCGTTGTCGCGTCGAAATCAGCAAAGCGTTGGTGATACGGTAATTAATAACGGGAATTTCGTTTTGCAACGAAATTGAAAGTAGTAACAGTAGTAATAATATTTTGGCTTAAAATTGATACAGTCACATTTACTCCTCACAAATTAAAAATATTATTATTATAAATGCCATAATTTTGGTTTAAAAAACCTTGTAGGTTGGTGGTAGGTAGGTACCTACTCGATAGAATCATAATTGGAATTTTCCGTGTTATTGAAAAACGTAGAGTAGGCCTCCGGAGGGGTGGAGTGACGATCTACGAAAGGCTGCTGGTAGAAGCTGGATGCGTCCAGCTGTGAGGACAGCAGGGCGCAATGGCGTTCATTAGGGAGGCTTATTTCCAGCAGTGGACTTCTTCTTTCTTGTTCTTTGTATGAGCTAGTGACCAGCTCTGGTTTCGCAGTTTGTAGGTGGCCCGAAAGCCTACAATATTTCTTAATAACTGAAAAAGCTGTATTTAGGTACTTTTATATATTTACTTATGGTCAGGTGCGAAAAAGGAAAAGCCATGACAGCCAATAATCACGATATTTCTTGAGAAAAACTAGCCTTACGTACCCGATGATAGATACCATCAAGCCATCGAAATAGAATCACAGTCTCCAAGTGAAAACTGTCAAAAATCGTCCGAACGTCGTACATACATAATTTTAACATCACTTCACTTCACTTCTTTATTAATTGGCTTCTGGGATAGTTTCCACAATTTCGCCAGTATCAAGTATAATGTTCATAATAATATGAGGCGACGTAGTACGGTTTATAAGTCCAGTCGTCCAGTCTTCAGTCAGGTCCTGTTTTCTGCTATAGCCATGGCGAATATAACAAAAAACGATCGGCGCACAATTTTCTTCATCAGAGAATTCCCATTCAATCTTCTTTTATTCCATTTCACTAATACTTGTGTCTTATTATCTAACGTATAACGGTTATAATACCATGAATAATAAACGACATACATTAGAAAAACACTAGAAAATAAAATTTAATAAAAATGACAACCGTCGTTCAAGCTGAAAAAATGGTGTCCAATTTGAACATCAAAATGACACATTTGCAATAACAATAATTCATAAAATAGGCATAGAGCCGTGATTATTTCCCCACGTTTGTTACTCTGGATCGGTACCTATAATGTATCAAGCCTAATAAAACTGCATTTTCACCGCCTCTTGTTCAAATACCTCATTAATTTCCTATTTTACGAGCTGCATCAACACCTACAATCAACCTATCACCCCGATCTTCAATATTCATGAAGACATAACCACGAGATATGTTTATAGGCTTTTATTTTTCTCAATCACCATTAGTACGTATCTGCGTACCTACTGGTCTTGCTGCGCTATCTATGAAATAAAATATATCAATGGTCAAATCCAATCTCAGTTAAATTTCAACCTTATGATTTAATTATAAGTCTCAATATGCTCTAACATGGTCAGGCACTTTTGATAACTAGGGATGGGACACATTTCGCAATAGGACGCGGAATATGTCGGCACTTCACTTTTATTGTATCGAATAATAGGGGCGCTCTTACAGTCATTATCATGTGTTTGATCTAAAATGATACTTGGAGGGTTGTCTTTCTGTTGTCATGGACAGACGGATTAAGAGCACAAATGATTAGGAAAAGTGGGGAAAAATTGTTCTGGTTTTGGGCCGAAGTGGTACTTGAGTTGGTAGATTAGAGTACCTACCTACTTACAACTTTTTTCCCTGTAACTTTAAACCGCTTATAACCACGTTTACTGCGGGGCTCTGACATAACGCCATGCTCGAGGAGCCCAGCCAGCTTTCGTAACAAAGTTGTGTTTTCACATTCAAGCACTCAAAGCGTTCGATACTGGACAACATGCACTAGGATATATTTATTCGGAGTAGACCTACATATCCTAAACAATTTATGTTTTCATAAATAGTTAGGTATTTATTATTTACTATTTGATAAGTCTTAATAACCTGATTTTTCCTAGTATGGGGTGATGCATTTATGAAACAAACAAAAACTAATTTTAAACCTACAGGTACAGTGTATACCATAAATGGTTCATGTTTTTTAAATTATAAAAAAATAACCTTCTCTAATCTAATACACATGTAAATTTGTCTATAAATACATTTAAATTATTTACCTACCTTACATATCAACTGTAATAGAGTAGTGCTGTTATCATAATACAATTTGTAGGCGGGTAGGACTGGAGCGCCCTTGCACGTTTCTTTTTCTTACTAAACAATAAAGCAGGTCGTATACAACAGGTGAGGCAAAATTTTACCTCATTGAGGGCAGCTACCTTTTGTTTTGTAGTTAGAAGGTTTTTTCTGAGGAAACTATACCGTTATTTTGATGGAAAAGATAATGGCATATTCGGATTTTTGTAAAAAGGTATAGTCAGCCTAGAAAATGACACTTCTAAAAAAACCAGTTGGTCTCAATCAACTCTATTTCCTAACTTTTCCCAAAGTAAATACCAAATTACCAATTCAAATCGTAAGATTTCACGAAAAATTAATTCTTGAAAAATGACATTTTCTCGGCTGTTTATTTATTTATTTAATTTTTAAAGTTATTTATTTGGAAAACAAACAATACCAATTATAAAACAGGTACATAACATTCCAAGTATAAAAAAGGTACCTACTTAAAATCTAAACAATATTCTATAACTAAAGCAACTATTGACTATTAACTGTACACTACGGGTTGACAGTTCATTTTTTCAAAAATCTGAAATGCCATTATTTTAAAACCTTCTAACTCCAAAAGAAAAGGTAGCTGAGGTAAAATTTTGCCCTAACCTGTACATAGTAAAAGTGGTAAAAGTACCAAACGGCTGTAAACAGTACGTACCAAATAACTTTCGCATCAGAAAGCTTTTTACAGTTGAATAGCTCGAAAACAATAAACAGCATCAAACGGAGCAAACTAACGTCTGCAATTTCCATCCAAACTTGCAAAGCCTTCAGACATTACCATTTCCTATTCCCATAGAATGCCATAGAAGGATCATCCGTCTAACTATCCACCTCTGACGACCAATCAAAACACAATACGTTATAAATTGCAAGCATTATTCCTTTACAAGCTTAACCAAACCCTACGTCTGCGTTTTGTCGCAGGATTTTCAATTCTATAACTGTAACCATAAGGCATGTGGTGGTGAACATTGGCGGTAAAATAAAAATGGCAGAATCCAGCTCTTGGCTCCCAACTTCAGCTCATAACCATCCCGCTGTGTTGTGTAAAGAGCAATGGCTTTCGATATTTCGTTGCGGGTGGCATCAAAATAATGTCACAAATACCTTGGGGCAAAATTGTTTACAATTTGGAGTGCAAAAAGCCAACATCACGCGGTGTTCCCAGGCGGTCACCCATCCAAGTACTGACCGCGCCCGACGTTGCTTAACTTCGGTGATCGGACGAGAACCGGTGCTTTCAACGTGGTATGGACGTTGGCGAAAAGATGTATAAAATTTCCCATCTGTACCGCTTACAATATATTGCCAACTATGGTAAAGAATTAATTTAAAGTAGCTCAATGTCTGTAACATACAGTTCATATCTCAATTGGTTGTGAGCAGGTGCTTATCAAATCTATACCTACTTACTCACTGATATAAATCTAATCATAAAACTATCTTACCAATTACATAAATGTTTTTTTCTCATTATATAAAAATAATACCATAGATCTTTTAATATTTAATAATAACTTTACTGTTAATGTTATTTATTTATCTTCTATTAATTATTTCCCTCAGTTTTTATGACACTTTCTAGAACGGTAATCAAATCGTCAATTACCATAGACAATTGACGTGAACACAGGAAAGCTCTTCGTTAATGAATGAGCTTGTTTATTTAAATTGTCTATGGGTGGGCATGGGCACGCAAACGTAATTGTAGGCTTCGTAAAGTATTCAGTGGTTGATGTGAAATTATAAAAAATAAGATACTCATACAAAATAACTGCTCAGTTTTATTACGGTGAAATTAGATTTCAGTCAACACAATTCAATACTAAGTACAATAAAATAATTGGGTTGTGAAAAAAGAAGACAATATTGGCAGAATCGCCAACTCTGTTGAGTACCAGAAGCCTTTTTCAAATCATCACTCCACCTGGAATTTGAACGAAACCTCTTTACACTATGCTATGAGCACGGTAAAGTAGGTGTACTTAGGACGAATAGCTTAAGGAGCTAATTATGTACTTAAAAACAAAACAAACCAACAAAAAACTTTACTACTTTTTCCCCATTATGGATGTCTTCAGTTATTGCTAAGTACGCAAATCTATTGAGTATACCTTAACGGGGGTAGTCAGGGCAAGTCCAAACATTACGTTCGATACATGCCCACTTTTTGCAAGCAGCTAGCATTCCACATGACAGGTTGCAAGCCCATCGCCGCTTTTTATTGGAACACTAACCTAGCACATTATAATTACTTTATTATTATGTACTTAGTAATTAAGTACCTACCTACCCTAGGTATAATAGGAACTTCATACTTAAATTGCATTTTCTCAAAACTCAATTAACTTTCCGCTGTGTATTTTTGCCTTATAGGAAAAACTATTTAGAGAACGACTTTTCTTTCGTCGTTTGGTCACGTTCCAATGAACATGACACGTGTCACAAAATTGGTCACCAATTTCCAAAATGCCCAAAGTGTGGTCATTCGACTGAGTAATTGGTTTCTAATTCATAATGATGTTTTTGTTTTGTTTCGTCGCGTGATTCTATTTTTTGTGGTTGTCTAACAGCAGTAGAGAGAAATTGGTAAATGTTGAAAGTAAATTTAACTTACTTGGGTACTTTGAAATAGAAAATAATTAATACTGATTTAAAAAAAAATTAAAAATTCATATTTCAAAATTCAAAATTTGTTTATCAGTAGTAACTTAAAGTAAACTTTTAATTGTAATTTTTTTTTAAATAAACATCAATTCGTAACGCGACCAAACAAAGAAAAATTGGCAAGAAACTCGCATTGGCCTATATTTTACTATAATAAATAAATAAATAAAGGATGCAGGACTATCACACAGCATCATGTAGCCCAAAACTAAGTAGAGCATGTGTTATGGGAACCACATGATTGATATATTACATAAATACTTTTTTTATAAATACATACATAGAAAACCCCCAGACCCGATACATCTGCAGAACATGCAAACATTTGTCCCACGGCGGGAATCGAACCCGAAACCTTCTGCGTCTCAAGCGGACTTTCGCCTACTGCGCCACAGAGGTCGTCAATTTATTATTACAGATGCAAAAATTATTGCTTTATTTTATTTTATTCTTTAAAAGTTCACCTAACTTACAGTAACTTAGTAAACCTATAATAGAAAAAAAAAACTGTCAAATGCAATGAGAACCTTCTCCTTTTTGATTATAATATTTTTTAATACTTTTTCCCATCCCTTGTGCCTGTTGACATTATTTGACTGGTTTTTTATTAGCCAATTTGTAATTTCACCGCTGCTGTCAGCGCTCCGGTAGCCGTGATCGTCTAGTGGTTAGGACCCTACGTTGTGGCCGTAGTAACCCAGGTTCGAATCCTGGTCACGGCAGTGATATCACTGACGCGGCGGAGTTACTTTTTAAGATATAATTATATTATTTTGTTAAAAATGTTACATAATAAATAATTATGTATGTTATACAATAATAACAGACAAGTTAAATTTTTTATCGAAAAATCGTTTAGGCACTTACCACTATCAGTGATTAATAAAAAAAAAGTGTTTTGTTTTTTGTAATAAGAACTTGGGTAGTAAATAAATTACTTGGAGACCGACTCAATAAAATGAAAGGGCTCTGATTAAAAATGCAATCTGATTTATTTAATGTAATTTATTGTAAGTAAAATCACATCACCAAAATAACACACATCCGACCTAAAAGTTATGAGAGTCATAAACCGTTTTACTTAATAATGACTGTCGTTAACATAAACAATAGGCGTAAGGGCATAGAATAAATAACAGTTCAGAGGGGGATGGTGATATAAAATTTAATTGATTGTCCTGCTTTGTGTTGTGACGTTTAATTTGGCCTGATGTATGGTAGACTAAGATAGCAGTATATAATCTGGTTAATTTTATAGAGATAATAATTTTCCGACGAAGTCGGGTCGACGACATAGTTGTAGGTAATAGGTACCCAAGTGTCGCCCGGACGTTCATGGATGAACAAACTTCGAAAGGCCTATAATGTTCATTAGTAGCTTAAGTCGGGCTGTGACTGGGAGTGATGATGATGATCTTGATGAATAACTAGATTTCTGACGGTACATCAACCCAGGTATCTGTCATTGATAAATAAAATACCTATAAAACAAATAGTAATTGTATTGTAGCCAACGACATTGTATTACTCTGATTCAGCTCACAAATTGCCAACGTCCATACCACGTTGAATACACCGGTTCTCGTCCGATCACCGAAGTTAAGCAACGTCGGGCGCGGTCAGTACTTGGATGGGTGACCGCCTGGGAACACCGCGTGATGTTGGCATTTTGCATTTTATTTTTAACATTCGAATAAAATTGTGTGCACGCCCTAGAGTAGCTCGTCAGTCTAATTACATTTTCCTTCCATCCCATAAACAATGATTATCGTGTTCCGCTTATTACGTTTATGCGATGGGTCAAGTTTCAATAGCTTCAAAAACCTAAAACGTGACCCTCAGGACCTGTTTGCATAAAGAGGTTCACGCATAAAATCTTACGACACCTTTCCACCAAAGTTGCTGGCAACCCCAAACTTCAAACACAAGCAAATATTATACCTAAAAACATAGACATAAGATTCTGATTTATTTTGGTGAGTGTGTGAAGAAGTTTGTCAGGGGATAGTAAAATCATTACGCCAGCTATGAGGCCGGTTTAAATTAAACGCAGGACAATGGTCAGTGGCTGCCGACCGCGTTAAACGATCTTAATCCTAAGTTATGTGCGGATTAGTCCCATCTTATCTTCTAGTATTAACAAGGGCAGGATTGGGCCGATTGAGTGCGTGTGGCAGTTGTTTGGGGAATCGAATATTTAATACTGACAGTCCATTTATGTAACTAGGTACATACTTTATAGAATATATTCCTATGTATTCTTGGTGTTTAACCATGAAGCTTGGAACTCTATGGATTCTGTCAAAACGACTCCATGATGCCTATATCAGTCCATTGCTGGACAAAAGTCTTCCCCTAATGAGCGCCATTGCGGTCTGTCCCCAGCTCGACGCATCCAACTTCTACCAGCAGCCTTTCGCAGATCGTTACTCCATCTGGCAGGAGGGCATCCTACACTTCGTTTGCAGAGTCGCGGTCTCCACTCAAAAACTCGTTTACCCTAACGGTAACGGTAACGGTTCTTGATATTCCTGAGCATAGCACCTGCTTCCGAGGCAACTCTTTTTCAGTTGAATCTGTCCGGCTTTGGAACGATCTTCCATTCAATATTAGAAAGGTAGAGCTAACGGAATGTTTCAAAAGATTAACCCGAGAGTATTACCTTAAAATGCTATATACTTAGCAATCCTAATCATCTGCACAAGTAGGTCTTTATAGGTCATAATTTCTGATCATATTTAATATAATAAATATTTTGATATTTTCTATTTGTATCAACTATTATATATAAAATAAAATTATATATCTTGATATGTAAGTATTTTATTAATATTATTTGTATATTATAAGTATTTATGTACCTAGGTGTATGTAATTTTATATGTAGTTTATTTATAAAATAGTTTATTCTTAAGTTGTAGTTTTAAGTAATTTTAAGAAAGCACACCTACCACCATCTAAAAACAAAAAAACAGGTTTGGCTGGTAGAAAGTGCTCGTACTTTTTGTTACAGTTAATGTGCAATAAAGTATAAATAAATAAATAAAAGGTTATCTTGCAAAGATTTTTTAGAAGTATAATTATACATTCTAAGAATATACATTATATCGACCCAGACTCAAACATACGCCTACCTATATTTTTGTATAAAACTATCACCACTCATCCCCAACCCCCACATACCATTACACGGAAAATGACGAGACAGTAGTGATTGCAAGAAGGATTACGACCTATCGGCTATTGAGCGTAGGGGGGTGAAATAGGGGTTCAACCTGACGTTTGATGTGAGCACGCATGAATTTATGGTTGTTATGCGTGATCGCACTTTATAATAGAAATGGAAATGGTATAGTTTGGATGTATGTTGCTCTAATACTTAGGTATCTAACGTATGGTATAATATTATGGTCCGAGCTCAGAGCCTTGACTGGACACTGTCACCTCAACAAGCACATGTTTAAGTTATTAAATCTTATCTTATCTAATGAGCCTGTCCGATCCCACTGCAGGGCATAGTAAAGTAAATTATAAATTATTTATTTAGTAGGAGCTTTAAACTACACTTTAAATTGACAATAAGGCTATGCCAAACTAGAACCTGCAGGTTCTGCAAAGATGCGGATGAATCGCCCTTCCATTTGTTAAAAGAGTGTGGGATACTAATGTACAATAGCGCTATTCTGGGAAAATTCTATATTAACCAAGGATGAGCTACAAGAATTCACAGCCAAAATGGTTATACAGTTTGAGTCAGTAGTCGGGCTTTGTGGTGACCTATGAAAGCCGCGCCTCCAGGGCTGACGTAAAATATGAATGGCAATCACAATAGGCCTTCATAGACGCAGTGATATCAAAGCCATCAATAAGTATATATGTAAATATGTATCTACATTATTTATTACGAAGTTATGAAACCCTGAAGTGTCTGTTTTATAATACCGAATGTGTTATTGCTAGGTTAGTTATGTTAGGCGCGACATATTACTCCATTTAAAAACATTATTCAATAAGATGTTATCAAATTATTTATAATGAACTGTGAATAGAAGAAGGTCCTTGAACTGATCTAGATTATACTGAAAACTATACTGAACACGCCAAGATTTTGTTCAAACCTGCTGAATCGAAACTGCGGCGGGGTGCGGGTGCAAGAAGCTGTACCCTGAGATCCGCAACCCGCATGCCTAGCAGTCCTATATCTAGGTCTGGACTCAAATGCTGGTGTTAATGTTGTTGTTGTTGTTGCCGAATCAAAACTACAGTTCTTTATTACTTGCCTACTTAGACACTGCGCCATTGAATCTGTAAACCTTTCATTAGTTATCTTGTTTTTAGTCACAAAAAGTCCTTTCTCATCATCATCATCATCATCATCATAATCAGCCTATAGTTGTTCACTGTTGAACACCATGTTTACTCTAATGAGCGCCACCGCACTCTATCTTCAGCTAAACGCAGTTAGCTTCTATCAGCAGCGTTTTGCAGATCATCACGTTTGCCGAGCCGCGGTCTCCACTCAAAAACTCGGTTTTCGATTCTTTGGCGGATATGTCCAGCCCACTGCCACTTCAGCTTATTAATTCTCTGAGTTACTCAATGACACAAAGTCATTTCTCATCGCTTTAAAATCTATATATATTATATAAAACTTAAAAGAGTTATACATAACAACAAGTTATACAAAACAAAAACAAAAACAGAAACTAGGATAAATTATAACGCCATCTATGAAGAGCTATCAAAAATAAATTGGAATGATATACTTAACTACTCGGATTTAGACTCAGCGACAGATCTTTTTATCTCGACTATTACTAAAATAATACAAAAACATACAGAAGTTACAGAAAGACCTAACTGCAAAAGAAAAATCAAGCCATGGATTACCAAGGGGCTTTTAAAATGTATAAAAAAAAGGGATAAGCTACATATGAAATCAAGAAAAGACCCTAAAAACTAGAACTGAGAAATATCTATATTAACTATAGAAATACCTGCACTAGGATACTTAAGAATTTAAAAAGGACGTACGACAGACAAGAACTCCAAAAGAATAAAAAAAACTACAAAGAACAGTGGAAAACCATTAAGAGAATATGCAATTTCCTAATAAAAAGTAACCCAGTTGAAAATGTTATAAAAAGTAACGACTCAATAGCAGATTCTCTTGCAACAATAAATAATTATTATTTGAATGTTGGTCACAACCTTGCTCATGATACCCTTTTGACCCTAAATAAATCAGAATTGGAATTAGCAACTCAATATAACCAAGAAAGTCAAGTTCTCAAATCTTTTGGTGTATTGCCTACTGACTATAAAGAAATAAACTTCATAATACAAAATCTAAAAACAAACTCAGCCCCAGGTTGGGATCGGATAACGGCAAAACTATTGACACAAGCACTGCCATATCTAATAGAACCTATTACAAATATTTGTCAGGCCAGTTTTGATATGGGAATATTTCCAAAGGCACTAAAAAAATCTATAATCAGTCCAATTCACAAAGGCGGCATTGATGATGACATTAAAAATTACAGACCCATATCACTTTTACCGGTAGTCTCAAAAGTACTAGAAAAACTTATGAATAACCGCTTGAAAAAATATCTAGAAGACAAAAAGCTGCTATGAAAAAATCAGTTTGGCTTTAGAGCAGGTCGCTGTACAGAGGATGCTGTTATGAGTGTGACAGAACATATCTATAAAATTCTGGATGAAGCCAAAAAATGTTCTGGGATCTTTTTAGATTTAGCTAAAGCCTTTGATACCGTATCCATCCCAATCTTACTATCTAAGCTTGAGTCGATAGGTGTCAGAGGCACACCACTAAAATGGTTCAAGAGCTACCTATCTCAGAGATCTCAGAGAGTTAGAATTGGTAAGCATCTAAGTGACGAAGCTGAAATTAAGTTTGGCGTGCCTCAAGGCAGCATTCTCGGACTGACCTTGTTCCTAGCATATATAAATGATCTTTGAGAAAGTGGTACAATAGTAACGTATGCTGATGATACTGTTATCCTATTTGAGGGAAAACATGGGCTGAAGTACAAACTAAGGCAAATCATGGGCTGACTCTGGTATCCAATTGGCTAAGAAATAATCTACTTACCATAAATATTGATAAAACAAAATATATAAATTTCAGTACAAACCAAAGCTCCCAACCAAAGCTACCACTCCAAATAAAAATGCACAATGCCACCTGTTCGATGGCTACACAATGTACATGTGCTTATCTTCAACAAACAGACAGTATAAAATACCTAGGCGTGATTGTTGATAAAAATCTGTCCTGGAAAGAACAAATAAAAATCCTATCAGGGCGCACCAGAAAAATGATTTTTATCTTTAAGCAGCTGCGTCACGCTCTAAGTTACGATTCACTAATCAACGTATATTACGCTCTTTCACAATCAGTATTTACCTATTGTATTAGAGCGTGGGGCACTGCGGCAAAAACCACAATGTTGCAATTAGAAAGAGCTCAAAGGGCGTTACTAAAACTAATAAAATTTAAGCCCAGGTGGTACTCAACAAGTGCTCTGTACCGGGAATGCTCAGTTCTTACGATACGGCAGCTGTATATCAAAGCGATGATAAATAGACAACATAACTTAGGAGACGTTGATGTTATAACGTCACTCGAGTCAAAGCGTAGGAAAGATAGAGTTTTTAAAGTTCCATTAGCACGGACTAAATTTGGAAAGAAAGCTGCATCAATCATGGGCCCACATCTGTATAATCGGATAAGCAGACATCTAACAGTTATAAACAAAAACAACAGAGAAATGATTAGAATGGTTAACGATTACCTAGGAAAACTCAGCTACAACGAAACAGAAGTTCTTATGGAATCAATTTACTAGACACACTAATGAATATGACCTACTCATATTCAGACACTCTCACACATACACTTAGAGTTCACACACATACACAATATGTGGGTTATCCCTGTAATAACCAGTCTCTTAAGAGACTGGGAGGTACAGGATAACCCACTCACACTCTCACTTAATCATACATAATAACACACACACATTAAACACCCACAAGTTACACTGCATAAGACCTACTATAATAATTAAAAACCTATTTATGCCTCTTATAGATATATTTTCTTTTATCTCTACTTTGGTTTTTTTTTTTTTTTTATTATTCTTCTATATAGTTAAATATTTAAGTAGGTACTTAAACATTGCCCTAGACACTGTAAATGAATATCCAATCTTTAGTACTACTGAAACAAATATCAGTAAACAGATTGTGTAGAGGATTAATTTAAGTTAACGATAGTTAACGGCCGAGAGGAATCGCTGTGACCTCGCTAAACAGGCTCACTAGAGACCTAGTGCGGGGAACAGAGCTCCCTTAGGTACAATTTTTTGTCAACTTATTACGCATAAACCTCATGTATTGTGTATCTTATGTACCGAAAATGTATTATGTTTCAAATAAACATATAATCAAACTAAGTAAGTTTCAGTTTAATTACAGAACAGATTGAAACTTCAATCTCACTAAATACTAAGGATTAGTAGGGGTGTTTTAATCTTTAGCACCCTTTCTAATAATTGCATATTTCATGCATATTTTGAGCTAGGGAAAGCGCCGCTTTTGCTGAAGCCAGAATGATTTTTCATTCATGGGTAATTATGAAAAACCTTGTAGGTAAAAACATAGCATTGCTGCTTCATGACAGAAATAGGCATGTGGTAGTACTTCCAAGGATGCGCACTTCACAAAAAACTGTGCTACTTTTTTTTCATTTCAGTGGCACGAACTTTAAAGGAGGTTTTACTGTTTAGTATGGATTTACAAAAGAAAATATAAGTAGTACTTACATACAAGTCAAGTAGACTTTCCCAAAACACTAAGCTCTGCTTACTTTGGGCCTATATGATGTTGTGTGTAAATGTCGGTATTTATTTATTTTTATTATTTAAATACAACATTGTTGCATCTGACAGTCACCACACAAATCTTTAAAATTAAAACCTGTCACCAATTTAGGGTGGTAAGATCCAAGATAACATAATCCTGGTACAGTCGTTAGCAAATGTCAGTACAGTCGGCTACAAATGAGCTAGGTGGTATCGTCGCTGACAAATGGCGTTAATAAGAAACCTGTCGCGGTCGGATTAGGCAGTGTTAATTGTTGTTATTGTCGCGGGTGGATAGGGATTGGGTACATGACTGTCGATATTTTTAGTGACGCAAGTAAGGTTTTTTTAAATTTATTGTTACAAAATGAGGGTGAACGGATTTGTATGAAACTTGGAATATTGATAGTTGGTGACTTGAATTAATTAATACATTGATTACTTTTATCAAGGCACCACGCGAGTGGGTCCGCAGGCAGAAGCTAGTTAATAAATAAAAGAAAATAATTCAAAATGTATGCTGAAGATATCTAAAATTATATACTGTTGTAATTTTTCGGTATCTTCTTCGCCAACGTCCATACCACGTTGTATACACCGGTTCTCGTCCGATCACCGAAGTTAAGCAACGTCGGGCGCGGTCAGTACTTGGATGGGTGACCGCCTGGGAACACCGCGTGATGTTGGCTTTTTGCATACTTTATCCTATCAATATAATATTTTTTTTTCTATGACATTTTTGAATAGACCAAGTTTATCTTGCATTGTGTAGTGCATTCGTATTTTTTAAATTATTTTACTTCTGTTGCAAATATCGATAATTACGGTCTACTTATGTTATTTCTTCGTCACTGTTGTTACGTCACTATTCCTAATTTAAACTTCGAACGAAAGCAGCAATAAGCGGATTAGTCCCCAAAATTAAAATGGCGGCCGCGAGTTCAATAATTAAACCGTGTCACAATATTTAGGGGTGCAATGAATGGGAATTATAAATAATACCCACAGTGATTAAAAAAACTAGATAATAACTTCCATAGCCAGACCTACCTAGTACCAGATACCAGTTACAATAGAACATTGGGTACAGGGTGTATGACAAAGTTTTATTTACATAATCTGTGTTTTGGATAATTTTAGCTCGATTGAATGAAATAATACCTTTTATGGAAAATTTCTGAAAATTTATTGAAACGCCCGGCCAGATAGAAAAAGGTCCCTAGTAGGTGCTGGATGCGTCGAGCTCAGGACAGGGTGCAATGGGGCTCATTAGAGGAGACTTATGTCCAGCAGTGGACTGCTACAGGCCGATGATGATGATGGAAAATTGAACAAAAAAAGGGCAAATGGCTTCTAAAACCGTCTCTCTAACTATAACTGTCTACTATGGTTTAGGATTCCCTATACCCATAGAAACTGATGTCAACTCTGCCCCTTTAGCATGTGGTTTTATGTCTCTCCCACAGTAGAGAAGACAACGTATTTTCTGATATACCCACCTAACGGGTCTTCCTTCATCCCGGAGCATTTAAGGGACTTGATGATGGAAAAAACACATGGCCCACCTGATGATGTTAAGTGGCAACCATTACCTGGCACAAAGCATTGCATCGTGGATCACGTTTTTTGGTACGTGCTCTACTATGCAAAGCCATCAACTTGAGGCATGAAGATAATAAGCCTCTTGTGCAGGTAATTTCACCGGCACCCACACCCTTCAAACCGAATCACAGCACAGCTGCTTCACGGCAGAAATAGGCATGGTGGCAGTACTTCCCCGGAAGAGCCCTCCACAAAGAACTCTACTACTACTTATGATACCTATGATAAGGATGCATATATATTAATGAATAGCTAATTTCGCTGACTGCAATCTTGAGAATACTAGTGAGTCAAAATATTTTTTTCCTATGGAAACTTTAATCTTGAAGTTGAGTAGGTGTACAAAATGTTAAAATATGTACCTAATTAAGCATTTTCAGAAGTAGGCATTATGTAGATAGAATGACATGTGTTACCTACGCTATTATTCTGCTAATTTAAACTTCGCGAGAAAACACGTTCTACCATACAACTGACCAATACAAAGTTCGAAATTCACCAGATAACGTAGCGAATTTATCATGAAGAACGCATATCAATCATAATCTTTGCTCATTGATATCTATTTATCAAACGAGATACAGATGAACTTTAGCACAATGGCCTACAGTTGATTTTCCTAGTTTATATTATTTTAGAAGGGTTTGGTTAAGAGGGCAACAGGGTTGAAATGGTTAATTTGAAATAGGCTTATTAATTTTGTTTTAATCCCGCACTGTGGTTAATTCACAAAATTAAATTATGAAAAACTTACGCTTATGACTTGACCTCATCGAGATAATTAAAGGAGTATAAATATCAAAATTAATAGTTCATTCCACGTGACGTGACCAAAACAGTTAGCGCTATGTATCATTTATGTTTGATTTTTACGTAAATATTTCGACTTGTGTAACGTTATTTTGATATTGCAATCGCCAACGTCCATACCACGTTGAAAACACCGGTTCTCGTCCGATCACCGAAGTTAAGCAACGTCGGGCGCGGTCAGTACTTGGATGGGTGACCGCCTGGGAACACCGCGTGATGTTGGCTTTTGCAATTTATTTTATAATAATTATTCACTTTATCATTTCATATCCAAATTTTTTGTTCATCGGTAGTAAGTTTCCGTTTCATGAAAACGAAATTTCCTTGTACTAACAAAATGAACAAAAAACCAGGATATCGGAAATCGACCTAGTGGAACTCAAGTGGTGATGGGCAGGACAGATTGCGAAGCATGGTGATGACAGGTGGAGCCGGACATTGACCGAATGATGGCCAAGGGTAGGTAGAAGAATCGTTGGGAGACCAGTAACGCGATGGGTCGACGATAAAGTACGCGTCGTAGGAGGTTTATTGATGCGACTGGCACAAGACCGTTGAGGATGGACAAACTTCGGGAGGCCATCAAACAGCAGTGGATAAGGTCGGGCTGTGGATGGTAATGATGATGACAAAATAAAAGACTAATCAAAAATTGGCCCCTGTTTTATTTTTAAAAGCAAATCGCTATGGTAGATTTATATCCGTTACTGATATATCGTAATTTTTTTTTTCAATTAAATCAGTATTTTTTTAATATATTATCCTTTTTACCCATGTAAACACCGAAATCTTTGTTAATGAACCCAACTCCATAAAGCTGATTGAAGAGGGTTCCGTACAAAACAAACTCGCTTTCAATACGGACCCTTGTCAGCGAAACAAAACGGTTTACGAATGAAAAATGAAATCAAGTGGACACTACTTTGACTATAGTTTTACAGAAAGAGTGGAGTTGAGACTAACTTTTACAATACTAGTCAGAACGTATCTATCTATATCCATCTGAAGTTGGCTGCAAGTAGGGACGTAGGGTCGGATTGTGATAGGTTTTTCGAATTTCAGATAGACATAAACCCGTAGTGACTATTGTAGTATAGTTCTTATTGTACCCATCATCATCTCATTATCCTCTCACCTCTACCACGACCGTGGGTGGCGTGCATTGTTTTGGTATTCTTAGCAGAATTCTTTTTATCTTGGTAAACCTAAAGGCAACACTCCGCGCGATCATTACTTGGTTTAATACTCGTAGTTACATAGCTATACCCCACAAGGATTCACCCACTATGACCACATAGTGTTGACAACACCCAGACCAGCGCGGTTAATGTAAAGTAAAATTTTGCAATAGTAATTTTCAGCAATCATTACTTAAAAAGAATTGTATCAATTGTAGGTAATTACAGAAAAAAAACAGTAGGTATTTATATTACGTTCGAGACCGTTACTGATCGCTCAAATGATGAGTGCTGATTGTTGTACTTGGATTGCGTTCACAGAACATATTGCACCTATGCAATTTTTTGTTCATTACTACGATTGATAAAAGTAGACGTTTTTCGACTGAACGCGTAGTGAGTGCTGTCGCAAAAATTTTACTTAACCTTGGGGTCGGAGCAACTAACTGCATTCTATTGCAGATTATTGCAAACGTATGCTGCAATGTATGTCAAACTTGCATCCTCTTGCATCTTTGACAGATTATCACCCCTTACGCCGACGCGGAGGAGCTCTTCGAAATCAGCTTGGCGGAGTTTACTTCGGTGTTTTTCGCAGGTCATCTTAGTTTAGTATCACTCCGCCCGGTCACTTTTTGGATAGGTGACTGTTTAGTGGCACTTAGATCTGAGCGTTTCCGTGCTTCGGAAGGCGCGTTAAGAGGTTGGTCCTGGCTTTTCAGTCGTTTAGCCATGTTCGAGGCCTTCGAGTGGCCAAAAAACTTACCAGTTGGTCTCTAACTCGCAGCAAAATAAGAAGAAGAAGATTACAAAATGTCCTAACTCCAATCTCACAGTATCCACACCAGTCTTGACCGGTCCATTTATCACTAGCACTTACTGGATTTACATACTGCATGATTAATGCACATACTCGCTACACACTGAAGATTATGCTGAGTATCCCTACTGTATCTATTGTGCTGTGCTGTGATTGTGTTGTCATAAATACTGAAAATGGGTCACAGGGAAAAGTGGATATTTCAGATTTTTTATTACATTAATTCCACTTAGGTCATCAATCTTAACGTGGATAAGATGGTATATTTCTATAAAGATAACTTTTATGGCATGGTAGTGGCGAGAAAGAAACTTTGGAAGTGTACCTAGTTACATAAATGAAGGAGTAGGTAACCTAACAATACATACACTTATACATTTATAATTGCTAATGTGATGATCTTGATTAATTTAGCTAGTTGATAATTTTATGAGTGAAGTACATCATTATCAAAAACAACTTTGTTATCATTTTGGTCTTACACACATTTTGGTTAACACAGGCTCAAAAAAACAACTGCAAAAACTCGAACAAATGATGACAAATTCTCGAATTGCGCGCGTCGGTGGACGGAAACGGTAAATCTAATCGAATCCCTAAATAATTGATGACTTCTGTAAAAATGTCGGCGTTATGAAGACGCCATATTTGAAAGCTGGAATGGTAATGTATCGAACACATTTGCTTTTATTCGTTAGAATGAGCAAATAAGGCGCAGACAGCAAAAAATGATATGAAGATAAAGTTACCCTTATCGATAGGCATTATTATTCGTATCTAGGCACAGAATTAGGTAACTTAGAACGTCACAATAGTGACGTAGGTAACCCATAGTCATTATTCTATTTTGGTTTTACGTGATCATCTATAATGAAGAAATGGTTTCTGGTAGAAGCTGGATTAGTCGCACAGGGCGCAATCGAGCTCAATACGGAAGGACTATGTCCAGAAGTGGACTGCTGGAGGCCGAGGTTGATGATGAATATAATGAAAATTACCTAAGTTCTTAAATTTTAATAATTAAAGTTTTGCAGTCAGTTTTGAATACAATTTTTAAGTTAAAAAAACTTAAATATCGTTCAATTAGAAAAAAAATGGATTTCTATTTATGGCCATGTTATAGTGGGCCATGAATGACTGTCGTGGTAACAACTCCGAATAAATAAATAAATAAATAATAAAATAAATAATGCGGGACGTAATCACACAGCATCATGTAGGCCCAAACTAAGCAGAGCTTGTTTTATGGGAACCACATGATTGATATACTACACATATATGTTTTTTTTGTAAATACATACTTATCATACATAGAAAACACCCAGACCCGAGACAAATATCTACAGAACATGCAAACATCTGTCCCGCAGCGGGAATCGAACCCGCAACCTTCTGCGTCTCAGGCGGACTTTCGCCCACTGCGCCACAGAGGCCGTCAACTCCATAAGTAGAAGTTTTATCACCATCATCAACCTATATACTGCAGTCCACCCAGTCCTCAGCTTGATGCATCCCTCCAGAGACGTAGACATAGCAAAAACTATCATAACCAACGTAAATGCAGCCAAACATATCCACAATCTCACCCCGCCAGAATATTCAAGCAATTTTCATAAAAACATTGACACCCGTGTTTTGTCTCTGTCATTCGAAGTGTAAAAACCAAACCCACAATAACCAGACGCTATGATTTATAAGCTGAGCTCCGCTACATCAGCCTTATCAAAAAGGCTAGCGTACACTAAGTACAATAAGACAGAGGAACACAGATCTAGGATGAAATGGAAAGGTTTGAAAACCTGATAGCATTTTGTATTTTACTTTAAGATGGAACGAGTACTTCTCACCTGATGTCTGATGACGATGTCAAGTCTGGGTGTTTTCTATGTATGATATTTTTGTAAATACAAAAAAAATATAAATAAATAAATATACGGGTCATCTCACACACGGTCGACTGATCCCAAACTAGGCGGAGCCTGTACTATGGGTACCAGAGACTCATAAACATACAAAGATACTCTAAGTGCTTGTTAGCCTCGCCGTATAGGCTGGGGCTGCCGCGCCGCGACACCCACTTCAAATTCCTGTGGTGATTACATCTTTTTGCATGTTTTTAATTTGAAATTATGTAATAATTATTTAATATTACCCAGACACAGAACAAACATATATATTCAATATATGTATATCATCATGTGGTTCCCATAATACAAGCTTTGCTTAGTTTTGGGCTACATGATCCTGTGTGATAAAATCAGCGACTGAATACCTATAGACATCTGACGTCAAAGACATATGGCACTGAACATGGTACACAATAACTACAAACTCAAACACCGGAACTCTTTTCGTCAATTTAATGACAAATGTTACACTCGGTCGAAAATCGATCTTATGTTTTGGGAACATGGGTTTGAATTGCTGTTGAACGTGGCAAATAATATTTTCTGTCTAGATGACATGTTACGTCTGTGTCATGTCACTCGGTATTAGGGGGATGTTTTATGCAGTAAGTGTAAAGCAAATTAAAATAATCGATAAAATAATTATGATGAATCTTATTGAAAAAAAATATTACCTGCCTACCTATCGTAGTAATTAAGATAATTTATATTTGTATGGTAACAGTTATTTTTAGGCAAAATATAACAAAAATACATGAACATAATTTGCTGTCCCGCGGCTGGCCTTCCACGACGATATTACAGTAAATCATTTCTCGACGTAGTCCAAATCGGGTAAAATAGGCTTAAAACATTTAATTATAGAAATAAACAAAGTAAACAGACAGACATTTTATTAAATTATTATTATATTTACACACATTACATCATCATCATCATCGGCCTCTAAAGCAGTTCACTGCTGGATATAGGCCTCCCTAAATGAGCGCCATTGCGCCCTTTCCTGAACTCGACGCATAATGCGTCGAGTATAAGGCTTTCGCAGATCGTCACTCCACCTGACCGGAGGGAGTCCTGCACTACGTTTGCCGATCCGCGGACTCCACTCAAGAACTCGTTTGCCCCAACGGTTATCGGTCCTTCAACAGATATGGCCACTGCCACTTCAGCTTGCTAATTTTCTGAGCAATGTCGACAACTTTCGTTCTGTGTCGGATAGTCTCGTTACGGATTCTATCCTTCAGAGAAATTACGAGCATAGCTCGTTCCATAGCTCGCTAGGCGACTTTAAACTGGTGGACTAGCCGTACTGTGAGTGTCCACGTTTCGGCTCCGTATGTGCAGACATTTCAATACTTTGTATTGTTATCTAGAGTACAAAGGTAAATATATTAAAAAAAACACAAACATACATTAAAACCTGATAAAATAAATATTCATTGTGGAATTAGGTAGCTATAGTGAAGGTTTATGTATGTGTTAGTATGTTTGTTCCCATTTATATCCGAAAGTAACGAAATTGTATATTATTTTTGTGCCTCGAAAAATTGTTAGTTTATTTAATTTTTGCCGTGATGAGTGCAATAGTGATTCATCTTTGGCGATATAATGTAATTTAATTTTTAGGAATACATGAACAATGCTCTTGATAAAAAGTACCTACAGCGGGGTGCTCTTTCAAAGATTTTTAAATATATCATTGTAACTTGTGACATATTGAAAACATTTGTTGTAAATTATTTTCAGATTATGCGTACTGGTCAAACATTTGCCTGATTGAATTAAATAAGGGTTTAGGAGTATGTTCATAAAATTTACCATTTTATTGGTGGGTAGAAAAGTTCATTGATTGGTTGGCATAATACCGTCCTCATACAATATCACAATAAATTGATTTTTATTAGAAATAACATCAATAACGATGTACATACGTATGAAAGGTGATTCCAGCATACTTTTTATGCACATGGGATCGATTAAGGCTCCAATTCACGGCACATGAAGGCATTTTTTCATAAAATTATCTGACTGAAATTCGTCGACTGACACCATTGCCTGTCAGGCGCGAACTAAATTAGCTTGAGGCTCAAATTTTCAGACACACCCACTAAGGCTCAACTTTCGTTGGGGTATGTTCTAACGATAGGGAGGTGTCTATAGTAGGTATTTTCTGTCACTGGATAAAATCCAACATTATTGATTTATTTATTTATGTTAAGGTGACCAACCTATAATAAAGTATTGCATCGGAGGTCATGTATGTTTGGAACGTGCAGGGCATAAAAGTGATAAGCCTCATGTGCCTGTAATTTCACCGGCACCGGTCTTAAAATCAAAACACAGCAATGCTGCTTCACGGCTTAAATACCTCTGAAGCTAAGCTGAAATGAAGACAGATAAAATTCATGTTGAGCCATTGCATTTTTCGCTGAAGCGAACGCAATTGGAATGCTCATAAAACTTACTTAAATTAACACATTCAGAATGGTGAAGGCACCGACGGCGTTTTGTCTCCATAAGAGAGTCTTCACCAGGGTGAGTAAGCGCGATGCCCTCCCTACGCGCTCCGTAGTTCACTCATCCTGAAAATGATAGCCTTTATCACCCCATAAGCTATGTAAAATGTTTATTCTAGCAATATAAAACTTATAAAAAGCTAGAACAAACATTCACATTTGGCTCCAGATTGTCCAGATTTGCAAATCGTCTTGCTCTATCTCCGTGTGCCGAACAGATGACGATCGTTTTTCCCGCATCCGCTCTCGCGTATTCAAATGTGACAGTGACAAATCCTCGACCGTTTCCGCCTGCGGTTCGGCTGAACTCGGATGTTCACGTCATTTGTATTCATTTCGAGTTCGAGTCGCGCCTTTTGTTCGAGTGATAAGTCGAGATGACGGATCGTGGTAGGGGCGTGAATTAAAAAGTAGATTGATTGTGATTTTTGACGTGAGAAATGAGTGTGATAATTTAATTTGAAAAATATTTGTCATAGTTTTAGTTATTGCTGTATAACTTGGTTTTTGCGGATTAACGACATGCCTATTTCTACCATGAAGCAGCATTACTGTGCTTCGGTTTGAAGGACATCAATCGTAGGACGCTTTCCAAACCTACGATGCAATACTTTGTTTTAGGAAATGGTCATTTAACATCAGATGGACTATATATGCTTGTTACATCGTCAAGTATTATAAAAACAATAGTTTCAATAAGAATTATCTCAATCAGCGATCATAAATTATATATATTTTGAAATGATAAAGGAGAACGTCTTATCAGTTAATATTCAAGAATGTAATTCAAACGCAGTTCGACAGATTTTTAGTCGAAAATAAAAAAATACCGACTTCAAAAATAGGTGGTTCTCAATTCGGCTGTAATAATTTTTATTTTTTGTTCAAAAATATTAATGTATACTGTATTAAACAATACTATACATAAATACTACATAGTTAAAAAATAACTATGTTTTTAAATAAATTTCCAAAATATCCAAGTTTCAAATTCCCGGACGAATAGGATTAGAAGTCAGGGAGCCTAGGCCACCATGACTCTCAAAACTGCTTACTTATCTGATCTACAGTCTGTATCAGTCCACAGCTGGACATAGGCCCTCTCGTACTAAGCTTCATTCGATCTTCAGCTCACCGCATCCACCTTCTACCAACCACCTTCCATTATTACCTACCTAAGTACTTATTATTAAAGCCTCTACTTAAACAAGTTTGAAGTTGCCATTACCATAGCACCGAACCGTAACACCTCCCTCACCGACACTCGGAAAACGTAGAATTTATTGTTATTCTATGCATTTCACTAAGTGTTATTCGTGATTTCCCTGAAAATATGCTCTGGGGAGTTTTATTTGAAAACGATTTTATGCGACCCGTTTTATTTAAGAATGAATTTTGTTTTATTTCTATGCGTAGGTACTTGTACGGACTTTTTTTAACAAAACTTTACTTACGTGAGTGTTAGAATAGTATTAAAAGTATGTTGAAATCGTAACCATCAACACAAATAATATTGATGGCGACTGGGTAAAAGGTATTTTGTAATTAGTCCGTCACATAGATCAACAAAAAATATTGGAAAGGTATTTTTTTTATTTATCAAATAAATACAAATTAACGGAGATAAAGAGCGTCAAAGTTCGGGAGTGGGGGTTCGTGACATCACGGCTAGGTAAAAAGTGTACTAAGCCGTGACGTCACGCGGAACTTCCAACGCATTATACCTTTGTAATTTTTTGCTTTAAATTACAAAATAAAAAATACGTGTCCAATATTTTTTGATAATGTAAATGACGAACTAATAAGATTTTTTGATCGTCGTACTATGATATTTATTTCTTAGTATTTTTATTGGATACCCCCATCATTGATTGCTGTGAAAATTTTTAATGATATAGGTAAAGAAACAATTATTTGAGTCACTATTTATACATAAATAAACTTAAGGTAAGTGCTTAAGAGAAACAGTGACACAAAAATGTTGCCATTCATTGTATGCTGCAGAAGCAACTGGTAGGACTGGTTTTCTGTGGCACCACCGTTACAGTTTTTGTAAGATGCTCGTACATATATTTTACATTGGAAATATAATAAATGGATACTAGTACTTATTTTAATAACCATTTTATTTAGGTAGTAAAATTCATTGAACAACAGAAACCAAACAATTTGCAGTCAATAGTCTCATCACTCAAATAAGTATTTAGAGTCAACAGAAACATTATATGATCAGAATGACTTATCAGTAATGGACGGGCTCCGAAAAATTAATATAAAAGCAAAATAATATTTTGTCTAAGCACAATATTTGTTCCTTTACTTACAATTTTCATTTCTCAGAGGAAAGTTTAAAATACTAGTGTACTATTTCACTATTACGGTATTTCTAAAATATAATCAGAAGATTTGTAAATATATTGATCTTTACTTTATTTTATCTCTAACTGGACCTACCTCTAAAGCTTAAACAAATACTTTAAAAACAAAATCTAACCAATCCCGTTTGTTCTATAACACATACGTACTATGCAGGTATCGTTGTAATTATGTTAAGTATTTGATTTTTGACTCAAATCGACTTACATTTTATCTGTGTATAATTATTTCAAATTATTTTTATTACTGACTGTACCTTTAAAACTAAACAATTTTATTCAAGTGATTCAGCTTGAAATACATTCTAACAAATTGCAAATAAACCGATTTCAATGCTATCAAGAAGCTAGCGACTATAAATTTAAGGCGATATACATGTTAATGGTGTATCTTCCCCTTTAGTTCGTGATTCGTGAATGTGAGGTGATGCCTCGATGGCTTAGTAGCTGGTTTAGACAAAAAGGTTCAATTTTCATTGAATGAATATTATGAAAACATAAAATTAGCGTCAGATACTATATCTTCGTCCCTAATCTATATATATATATATAAATGAAACCCGTTTTCCTTGGTCACGGCATCACGCGTGAATGGCTGGACCGATTTCACTAATTCTTTTTTTGTTGTATTTGTTATTATTAGGAGAAGGTTCTTACGGAAAAAAATATTAAGAAAATCTCTCAGAAATATTGACAAATATACATTTAATCATTGCTACGCTAAGGCGGTACGAAGTTCGACGGGTCAGCTAGTAAGTTAATAGAAATGATTAAGTGTTAGGCCGCGGTCACGAAGTCAGCGGGAGCGGGGCGGTGGCGGCGGCGCAAGGAATGGCGCGATTCAACGCTCCCCGCGCCGCTGCCGCTGTCTTCGTGACCGTGGCCTCAGAGATAACCGTATTTGAATGCCCATAGCAAAAATTCCTCGTGTATAAAGTACCAGATTACATGTATAAAAATACATTACAGATAAAATTAAAATGAAATAATGTCTAAGATGAAGAAGGATGTATGACAAAAAAAAAAAACAATTATCCCGTGCGATCATCTATGCGCCATTGCCTTGACAGTGAGTGTCATTACTTTTTCAAGCGTGACAGAGTAGATTAACTGTTACAAATCACAGGCAAATCTGAAGACCACAACGTTTCTAGACTTGGAGTAAGATATAATATAGGCTACTTTTTATCTGGGCACCACGCGAGCGAAGCCGCGTTTGGAAGCTAGTATTATATTTGAAAAATCTAAAAGCATCTGAAGTTTGTTTCAATTTTTTTTGTGTTGCCATGTCTATACTATTCTGACATCATTATACCAAATGCGACGACCAGTAGTGTGTGACTAAAAGCATACTAAATTTCACAGCAGTAGCAACACCGATGGTGTCAGCGGAAACATGTAAGCACTCCTTAGTGTATATTTTAGGGTGCTTAGAGTTTAAATTGGATTTTATTTTATAAAAAAATCACGTCCTTTTAAGATTTAAATAGAGTCGATATGGCACCGGTATATAAAAAAAAACTTTAGTATTATATTTTTCTATTATGAAAGATTTTAATAATTTAACGTATATGCGCATGTAAAGAATAACTATATGCATAATACTCAACCTGTACAAAATATGTGGTATGAGAAATGTTAACGGAAGCTCACAAACTGCCGCACATCATCATCATGGTGGTGAATACACTTATTCAAGTTTGTCCACTTAGGACTAAGAATCAAAATACAAAAACAAAGTTCCATCAATGTCCATTCTAACCCTCTTTATTATAAACTCGACACAAGCTAATTTCCCCAACAAGCCATATTTCGCAAAGCCTTTAGTTTCTACTGTAGGTTGTATAAAGCCTCCTTAGACTGAGAGCAAAATGCTTTTATTCTCATGTACTATATTGCCTTGTTTTAATCACTATTTACGTACTTACTAACTATGTTATTATCACTACTTTATTGGATCTCGGAAGTCAAGCACGTAGCACATTGGCGTAGCAAAGTCAATGATTACTTAGACATTTAATAACGAATAAGATACACGCAAGTATTCGGCTTCGGCTTTACGCCAAATCCACCGTAGCAAAGTCGTAGCACATTGGCGTAGCAAATTCAATGATTGTTACAATTTATTCTGGACGAGCTGACACACTTGCAATTACTTTTGTGCGAGACAAAAGTTTGTGATTTGTAAATATTTTTCTCTGGTGTATCGTATTGATTTATTAAAAATATGTGAATTTAAAGAAAAAAAAAGGAAAAATATTTGATTTCTTCAAAACAGTTCGACTGGTACAAACAGAGTTACATAAAATAAGTGTTCCTATGCTTTCGATAAAGTACCAAGGTTAGTACCTATTCCCCGCACTAGGACTGAAAGCCTGTAAAGCGAGGTCACAGTGATTCGCCATTGACCTTCCTTCATAAACTATAGAGTTCTTAATCATGGATAGATGGACGTACATTATTCACTGTGCAATTTATACTGTTTCCATATTATATAAATAAATAAATAAATAATCCTGGACGTTATCACACAGCATCATGTAGCCCCAAACTAAGCAGAGCTTGTATTATGGGAACCACATGATTGATATACTACATAGATACATAATTTTTTTTGTAAATATATACATACTAGCTGACCCGCTCGCAACTTCGTTTGCGTTTATACTCTTTTTTACGTCCTTTCATGTGAAATGTTTCCCAAGCCCGGTAATTTGACACGAAACCCTAAATATGAATAGAATAAAAAGTACCTACATATAACTACATTACCTACCACGTAATGATATGTAGGTACCTGTTCCCGTTCCCGCTCTCTCTTTTTTCGTTCCTGTTTCCGTTGGCAACCCATCGCCAAGTTTACAGCCGGTATAGGTATGATGAATTTTTATATGCCTAACTCTTGATTATGATTGGTTACCCATCCAAACTTTCATCACATAAATCTTTAAGTTTCATTTTCGCTACAAAATGCAGCAAGTCCTTCTCCAATGTCCTACCCATGGTTCAGCGCTTGGTGTTTATTTATTTTCGGTATAGTCTCTGTGAATCTCAAGTTTTTATGTAAAAAAAACTTGCTATCCCCGTGGTATTCAAATAGCCAAGAACAAATGAATGAAATTTAAATTTCGAATTCTAACCCGATTTTAATTTTTTTTTTTTATTTGACATTCCAATTTTAAAGAGTATCGCATTGCACCAAGCTTTTAAGGCTCCCCCACACAGTGTGTTATTATCGGCGATAATATTGCATACGTTAATGCGATAATACGTCCCAATTCCTTGCACATAATTGCGTTATCGCAGCAGTATGTAACTTTTTTGCCGTCCTAATACATAATGTACTAAAATTCTACAGATCTCACACTACGCGCAACTATTAAAGGCATTGAAAATGTAATTTAGAAAAGCACACGATAAAATTTGACTATAATGTACTGACGAAAAAGTGAACGTAGCGCAGAGTGGCTTGCGCGTAAAGACCCTTCTACTGCCTACAGTTTTTGTCCGTCTGCCTCCTAAGATGGCTCAAGCTGTAGCTTAATTCAATCTCGAGATATTATTTTTTCCGTTTCTTGAATAGCGAGCTCAAAAAAGTAATTGGGAAATTCTCTATCCAGAAAATTTTTGAATTTTGACAAATTTTGGAAAATCTCAAAAGCTACCACTCGATTTTGGAAATTCAATTGCAATTGCACTTTAAAGCCCTCCGTACAATATTGACATAATTGTGACCGATCACTTTATTCACCTACACATCTGTTTTTCATGCAAGTGACGAATTTACTTTCAAAAATGTGACGAATTTACTTTGTGGCAAATGTAGAACCACCCCTCTCATATGTGTGAAACTACAAGCAAATGTCAGAATTTCATGAATCGGGGCACTATACTCGATCAGAAAAACTTAAACATTTTCAATATTTGCGCATGCGATATTGCGATATATTCTGTTATATTGTCTGATATCATCCCCGATAATAACGTACCTATGCCCACGCACCTGTGTGTAGGAGCCTTTATGTGAGAACAACGTTTTTTGAATAAATTTGGAATGAGTTTTCAAACACGACAGTGTCAAAATAAAATGGCATAACATGTGTCACTAAGGAGTATTGATATCAACTTCGATGCAAATCACCCCTAAAATAACTTTCTACCCCTTTTTAACCCCGTTAGGCGATACATTTCAATTATATACGAAACACGTCTTTCATCAATTTTGTTAAAGAATGTTTATGCAAAATTTGAAGTAGATTGAACCAAGGAATCACGTTGTTCCATACAAACTTTGCCCACATTTTTCACCCCTTTAGGGGTAGAATCTCGGAAAATCCTTTCTTATTGGATGCCTACATCATACAAAGAACACGCCCTCCAAGTTTCAGGTCTCTACGATCAGCGGTTTAGGCTGTGCGTTGATCCGTCAGTCATTCAGGACAAAGGATTTTATATGTATAGATTACCCTCCATTAAGGTATTTTTTTGAAAAAACCTGGTATGCGGTCTTTTACTATTTAATATTCAAAGTGTTCTGACGAAGTTTCAAGAAAATCACACCACGCGTTAAGATTTTCCCATACAAACTTTACCACCCCATTGCAACCCCCTCGAGGACTATTTCAAATTTTCAATGATACCAATCTTCATTGATTGTATGGAATAATACATCTCCCAGGTTTCAAGTTTCTATGTTCAAGGAATACGATTTTTCATACAAACATTTTTACCCCTTTTCACCCTCTTAGGGGTTGAATTTCCAAAAACCGTTTCTTAGTGAGCGCTCACATTCTTTAAAGACTACCTGTACCAAATTTCAAACCTCTAGGCCCTGTAGTTTCTGAGATTTCGTGATGAGTGTGTCAGTGAGTGAGTGAGGATAGTTCTCTTTTATATATATAGATAATACATAGAAAACACCTGGGTGTTTTCTATGTATTATATGTATATATTTGTCTCGGGTCTGGACCCGAGACAAATATCTGCAGAACATGCAAACATTTGTCCCGCAGCGGGAATCGAACCCGCAACCTTCTGCGTCACAGGCGGACCTTCGCCCACTGCGCCACAGAGGTCGTCAATTATTATATTTATTATATTATTATATTACAAGCTCTGCTTAGTTTGGGGTTTCGTATACGACGTTGTGTGATTGTATCCAGTATAATTTATTTATTTATTTTTAAGTAAATTTTCTGTCAAACCTTTTGAAAACGGTAGGTAATGATTCAACCATCACCCTATCCATTAAACTGCTATTCCATAAACAGTGAACAGTGAACCATTAGCATAAACATTTGATCGGGTGCTACAGTCAGTTTTACCATAAACCTCTGCCATTTTACTTTTATGATTTGTTTAGACGTGACGAGTTAGTGGAATTATCTTGAGTTCATGGTGGAAAGTAACAGTTTGATATAACTCAAAAGCTAAAATGGCTTATGGTGAGTTTATGATAATCGTATAAACATGCCGTTAAACTTGCCTTTGAGGGAGTTACTACGATTTCATAAAGCCTATTAAAAGTAATATTACAATTCATAATAGGTAAAATTAATACAATCAAATTGAGAACCTCCTCCATTTTGAAAGTAGGTTAAAAATTGTCCTAGTGATCTCATTAAATTACTATAAGTGCTAACGTACTGTGGTGGGTATCTGTAACAATAATTTTCACTATTTCAACAATATCACATAATAGTATGATAATTTATATTTCATTATTGAATAAGAACAGATCTCTAGAAAAATCTCGACGACTTCTATAGCACAGGCCCGCTTGAAATGCAGGAAGATGAGAGTCCGATACCGGCCGCGAGATCAAATATTTGTACTATTTGTGCAAATATGTATCTCGGGTCTGGGTTTTTTTCCTATTTATAATGTGTATGTATTCACAAAAAAAATTAAGTAGTATTCAATCATATGGTTTCCATAAAGGCTCTGCTTAAATGATAAATGTGTTACGGTCCAGTTTGTTTTTTAAAAGTCACGGTAAGAATTGAGGTATTTTTAATTCTCCTAAACATAATATTACTAACTATCATAAACATGAGTTATAAGTTCATTTTATTTGAAAGGTACATAAAACAAATACAAGGTGTGTTCTAGACGACAAAGATCAAAAGGACAAAGGTCTAAATCTCCATCAAATTTTCAAACTTCATGATCGAGCTTAATAATTTTGTACGTATGATTACAGTTCCCGAAAAATGTGAAGTAGTATTATTCATGTGTTTCTTACAACTTAATGATTTATTTTATCAATGAATCATCACTGGATAACCAATGGTTAGTAAAACAGCTAGCAGCATCGAAATTTGAATTTTCAACAAATTGATTGGATTGGTCAAAATTGTCGGTAATACGATCATGTAGATTGAAAATTAGTGGTTTAAGCCTAAATTATTTTGATCGCGGATTTTACCTACATACCTACATTTTAATATGATCTAGATAGCTGCTTAAATTTGTTAGGTACTAGATTATAAGTTTATTTCGCAAAATTGATAGCCCTATCATCATCTGATGATGACGATAGGGCTATAAATTTTGTGGACTGCTATAGGTTGATACCTATAGCAGTCCACTGCTGGACATAGACTTCACCTAATGAGTGCTATTGCGCCCTAAGCTTGACACATGCAGCTTCTACCAGCAGCCTTCGAAGATCGTCGCTCCACGTAACCGGAAGGCGTCCTACACTTCATTTACTGAGCCGCGATCTGCACTCAAAACTTGTTTACCCCAACGGTTATCGGTTCTTCTGCAGATATGGCCAACCCACATACACTCCTTATGGCTTATCTTCCCTTCTTGTTATGAGCTCGTAACCAACTCTGGTATCGGGACGCCCGGAGGCGTCCGAAATGGCGTCGACTGAAAAAGCCTACAGCATAACGTTCCTTCCGAAGCACTAGAGCGCTCAAATTTAAATGCCACTAAACGGTCACCCATCCAAGTAGTGACCAGGCGGAGTATTGCTTAACCAAGATGCTATGAACACCGAAGTAAGCCATTCCACGAACGCTTCAAGGCTTTCCTCAAGGCACTTAGGTACTTAATTAATTTTGCCTTCGAAATAGTGTAGGCAGAACTACATAAATGCAAAAGCAATACGCATGCATAGACGGAGTACCATGCATTTAATTAGACCAATTGCCCGAGGCTTGTCTGTGTTGCAACGCGCACGGATTGATTTGAACCCCGTTTATCAATGTACCGACATTTACAGTAACTAGTTCAATCAAATTGTAATTGAAGCTTGAAGTGTAGCTTGCTAAGTTGCTACCAGTGATGGGGACGTACGCCAAATTCATCGTGGCCTATGAATATCGAAGGCCATATAAAATGCTTACGTCTACGATATGATGACTTTGTCGCAAATCTTTGTGATCGAGCTACAGCAGATTTATAAGGTGACGATTCGATATGAGTGACCATTGCTGAGCTTTGGAAAGAAAGATACGTTGAATAATGAAGTATGCGTGTAATTGTATTAAAACAATATTGTAAATCAATAACATTTTTTAGTAAGCTTTTAAAACAGTAGTTATTGTAATTGACAATCATAGGTGTTCATTTTGTAGAAAAGTGACATAAATGTGTATTTGATTAAACGGTACCTACATATAGTAAAATTACAAATAATTATCTTTTTTACAAAATAGTATAAATCACATTGTATATTTATCAAAAAACAGTGGCCTGGTTATAACAGTTCGAAAATTGACCCGCACAGGAGTCGAATTCTCACCTCACATAGGCGGTGACCACTACAATATAACCACAGTAGCAAATTTAAAATTTTATGAACACATTGACTGCGGTGTTTGCTAACATACAGTATACTCTCTCCCGACCCCATAATCCTCTCCTAAATCACCCGTAAGAAGTTCTCTATATCTCTCGATGACAGTTTTATGGCCAGGGCCCACTACGCATTCTACCATAGTGTGAACTACATAAAATATTAATACACAATTTGTCCGAGTGGCCGTCTGTTAATCTACTTTTATAGGATTCTCTGGATTAATTATGTTGAGAATTGAAGTGTGATATATGGGAAGAGGGATGGGTAGCTTTTCGTTATATTTTTCTATCCTTATTTCTCGATACTTTTGTGTTATTATTATTACATAATTATTTTAACAAACTGCATATTTTCTTAGAATTTTATTAGACGTAAAATATTTGGAAATTTATAAAAGTATACCATGGCGTAGATATTCAATAATTTGAATATCTACGCCATGGTAATATATCTACCATGTTAATACATGGTAGATATATTACGTTTTAGACAAATAATTGTTTGACTTGCGATCGTGATGTTTGCGGCGATCGAACCCGCAACCTGTTTCGACTCCGGCGGGCTTTTGCCGACTGCGCCACAGAGGTCGTCTATATAGTCATATCACTTCCCGTTAGTTTTGGGATCCGTATTGACTACTTATTACATTCCTAGATCCAAAACATGTAATTTATTTTGCATTAGCTTCTGCCCACGGCTTCAATCGTGTGGTACTGGGATAAAAAGTATCTTAAAAGCCTATGTATTAACCCCGGTCAAACTACGTATATTCTAAGTTTCATCGAAATCCGTTCATCCGTTACATAGTTGAGTGGGAACAATTATACTGGCACACACGCACAAAAATTCATATTATGTGTGATGTCGCTTAGTCTTGTGTAGGAAATCAAAATCAAATGTGGTGCAACCTGTGTACCTACTTGTCCATATTGAGCCGTGGTGGCCTAGCAGGATAAACTCTGACTTCTGAATTGTGGGTTCGAACTCAGACGTGCACCAATGGATGTTTCGTTCGAAAAATTTCATTGCTTCTTTTACATCGATATCCACTTTGATTACTTCTTCCTCTTCGAAATCCGCTCTGATACCTTTATTATGCAACACATAAACCGATAACTGCGTGCAGCTCGCGCACCACCCAACCTCTCCGCTCCGCTCTCTCTCCAATCCGCGATCAAATTAATTTTAATAACGTACTCAAAACAGTGAAGGTCACGTACTCAAAACGGTAAAGGAAAGCATTGTGAGGAAATCAGCAGCTTGACAAAACACGTTAAACTCAGCTCCACACGAATTGAATATGTATTTCCTGTAGGTAAAGCCAACTAGGCTGAAAGGATAGTCGAGGTGTTGAAGCCTACATCTAACTATGTCCCAGGTACTACAGCGTCCCAGCAGCGGTCAGTGAGTACAAAGTTATCTACTTGACGTTGTTTATATCATCTGCACTAGAAGTAAAAGGGTTTAGTTAGTACTTGTCCTTAGTAAGCAGAAAACATCTATAGGATGAGTTTGAATTCGTATGTTATTCAGAAAGGGGGTGATTTGGACCATGGTTGTCCACAAGTTTTGAGAACCTCAGTTAAAAATGTATGATTCAAAACTTTTTCTAACCATAAGCTTATCTTAGTTTTGTCTGTGGCCCCTAATATTAAGATAGAGCTTTAAAAATTACCACAATATAAGTCAATGACAAGTTCAAACTAACGGCCGGTTCTTATAATATACCTACCGTTAACGATGACGCTTTGTTTTCCCTTGAAACACTGTCAGATTTTCGACGCCTCATTGACAGTTCTTCAAAGAAAACCTTGATAAAAGGGTTTCATGGTTAATCAACTGTTCCAGGGCTGCCTTACAATTTAATAGCTTACCTGAAGGAAATAATCCGCAGCGAGACTATCCGACACAGAGCTAAAGTTGTTGACATGGCTCAGAATACGTACCGTAAGATACTAAAAAAAGCTATTAATCGATCTAAAAAAATCAGTTACATACGTGAAATGAATAAGTCAACCAATAAAATGAAAACTATGTGGAAAATCATTAAAAAACGCACAAATAAATCTACGAAAAAATCACAGAATAATATAAATCTTAAAACTCGAAGCGGGTTAATTACAGATCCAACTAAAGTAGCTACCGCGTTCAATGAGTATTTTGCGTCAGTAGGAATGTCTAAAGTAGGTACCACTGCAGCCGGCCGGCCTGTATGTGTACCTACAGAAAACACATTATATCTGAGCCCAGTTGAGCCCCGCGAGCTATACCATACTATTCGTAACTTAAAAAGTAAATACAGCCATGGTATTGATGAACTGCCACCCATATTGATAAAATATTGTGCAAAAGAACTGACCCTCCCTTACTATTTATTAATAAATCAATCTTTCGTCGAAGGGATATTCCCAGATCTACTAAAGGTTTCAATAATAAAACCATTAGACAAAAAAGCGTCGAAAACCGACCCCGACAACTATAGACCCATAGCACTGCTACCAACATCATCAAAAATTTTTGAAAAAATTATGCAGAGTAGATTAAATTCCTTTTGTGAGAAATTCAATATTTACGATGATGCACAAAACGGTTTTAGGAAAAATTGCTCGACAACACTTGCTGTTTATAAGTATGTTCAAAAGATCTTAGATATAATTAACGACAAAGATTATGCAATCGGCATTTTACTCGACATGTCAAAAGTGTATGATAAAGTACAATACAATATATTATTAAATAAATTATATGGAATCGGTATTCGCGGCATATCACACGACTGGTTCAAATCTTATTTAAAAAATCGCGAACAGTATGTAGAAATAGAACACTTTGACAACGTAACCGGCATAGTAAGTAGGATAAGGTCCGACCCCATACAGACGCACGCCTCTATACCACAAGGAAGTGTCTTGGGATGTATACTTTTTTTAATATATATTAACGACCTCCCTAAAACAATAAACGAATCATGCGTTCTTTTTGCAGATGACATTTCGCTCTTGACATCTTTAAAAAATAATTATAATAATGACATTTACATAAATAATAAACTAACTGACATTTTAAATTCTGTTGAATGCTGGATGAATGACCACAACCTTGACATTAACTACTCAAAAACCAAAATAATGCATTTCAGACCGTACCAAAAATCACCGCTTGACATAAATTTTATTTACCATGACATCAAATTAGAATGTGTATGCACCTTTACGTTATTAGGATTAAATATTGATACAAATATGAATTGGAAAAGCCATATACTAAAAATTAAGTCTAAACTCTCAAGTTTTACGTATGCATTAAGAGAACTCAGAAAGGCCACTGACCTCAAAACAGCCACTTCAGCATATTATGCCTATGCCTTTGCCTGGCTTAAAAATGGCATCGTTTTATGGGGAAATAGTGCACATTTTGATGACCTCTTCGTACTGCAAAAATCATGTATCCGCATTTTAACCAATACGAAAATCCCTAACAGCTGTAAAAATCATTTTCGCAATCTAAACATATTAACTCTGACATGTATATACATATTTGAAGCATGTAAATTTGTAAGGAATTACCCTCAATTTTTTAAGAAAAAAAGTGACTTTCCGCGCCGATATCCATGTAGGCACAAACACACAATCTTACTACCAAGTTCTAAATTAGCAATGCATAGTTCTGGCCCAAAGACCATGACGGCAAAAATATATAACAAAATACCAGATAAACTAAAAGAGGAACAAAATACTATTTTCGAGAGTAAATTAAAAGAATTATTAATAGATAAGTGTTATTACAGTTTGGATGATTTTTTCAAAGACAAGCTATTGATATCAGATTCTAATTGAGTTTTATTTTGCTACTTACATAACATTTTTAAATAAAAATATTACCTACTAATTTTCAAAACGTAATCGGTCCACCTCCACTCTGATCGTTGCTACGCCCAAATTGGGTAATTATGTATACTAACTTAACTCTAACACCTTACAATGTAAACTAACATAATTATTGCAATAAAGAATATGAAATATGAATTAGCAAGTCGAAGTGGTAGCCATATCTGCCCAAGAACCGATAACTGTTTGGGTAAACGAGTTCTTGAGTGGAGACCACAGCTCGATAAAGGTAATATAAGACGTCCTCCGGCCAGGTGGAGTGACGATCTTCGAAAAGCTGCTGGTAGAAGCTGGATGCGTCGGTGCTAAGAACAGGGCGCGATGGCGCTCATTAGGGGAGACCTATGTCCAGTAGTGGACTGCTGGTGACACTACATAAGTAGTGTGACTGCTGATGATGATGATATGTTTAATATTATACTGTACAGAGTAATTATTATTTATGCATACCTGCCGCTGATACACAATTAATGTATCTCATTAGTAATTACGGTACACGTGTGTTAGCCCGTCATGTCGAATCTTGATATCATGTTAGAGTTGTAAGTAAGTATAGTTATTTATGTTGTGAAACTTCAAATATCTACCTAGTTACCAGGAAAAGTAATTATAGGTAAGTTTGATTAACACGTTGGCTGCTGGCCTCGCACATGACGCTCCTCGCGAGGAGGAGGAACATGTGTAGAATCACATTTGTGTTTTCAGCACTCAAAGCGTTAAGCTAAAATTGACAGAACTATAACTTGTTAGTCAAAAAACGTTTAAAGAGAATTTAATATTATATGAAGTTATAACTTCAAAATTGGCCTTTATCTGTCTTTACATACATATAAATATAATTACAAAAATAAGTAGATCTAGGTTACCGAAGCAATAAACAAAGGTTAGCTTAAACCGTAAAAGGGTATCATGTAAGTAACAAAATCATATACCTTTTTACGATTTGATCGAAGCCTCAATTTGGCGTTCTTAGCAGATCACCTTGGTTAAGCAACACTCCGCCAGGCTAACCTGCCGGAGTGTTGCTTAACCAAGTGTTGCTGAGCGCTTCCGATCTTCTGAAGGTATGTGAAGTTATGACGGAGGTCCTCGGACGCCCTAAAAGCTCCAACACCATATTTGGCCACTATCTGAAATCAAATGGAATGAAATCAAAAAGCTTTTTATTTAAATACGACATAAACAGGGTTGGGATCTTTTTTTTAAACTCATACGTAGAAGGAAGAAAGAACCATTTTTTTAACTGTTCACTGCTTTTACGATAAAGATTTTTTTATTTACCAACACTTTAAAACGTCATCAACACTAAAAATCAACAAGCAAACCAACAAGTTAATCCCCTTTTAGTTAGCTACTTTTCCCATCTGCTACAGCTGTAGGATACATTTCAATTATATTTCGAACTAATTACACCTTTGGCCGGCACCGATGCGTCGCACGCGCGTAATTAGACGCGTGTCGGTGACGTCACCGCTCGGTATTTCGATCGAGCGCACGATGTATTTAATTAGTGTAATGTGTAGTTGAACACCCTGTTTTATCGATGCGTAAAATGTTGGAAATTAAACATTTTCTGTGTTGTTATTTTGTGGTTAGAAATAAAAATATAATAGTACGTATCAGTGATATCAGTGACTCATTTTAGCAAAACTAGCTTTCGTCTGCGGCTTCGCTCCCGTGGTACCCGGCTATGAAGCCTATGTATTAATCCAGGTCAATGACTATGTATATTCCAAGTTTCTATGATGAAGTATTTAAGTTGATATTTTAGATTGCTCTGATTGCTGGTCAAAATCTTTTTCAAAAGAACGTATTCCCCATTTTAGATATCTTCAGATATTGCTCAGTAAGCGATTATATCGATGATATTTTTTAGGGGATAGTCTGAGGCAAGTCCATACATTACGTTCAGTAAAGGCCCACTTTTTGCAAAAAGTGACAGGTTGCAAACCTATCGCCGCTTTTATTGGAACACTAACCTAGAGCATGCCTTTTCAATTTTAGTTCTAAAGCATGCTGGTTTCCTTACGGTGTCTTCCTTCACTGATTAGAATGAATGAATTAACATATTATTGCTTGAAGCATATAAAGAAACACAATGACATTTAAAAATGGTAGAATAGGTGAATCATCGCTGAAAACGTTTTTTTCCAGGCAACCTTTGGATGAAGAAAGCGATAAAAACTAAAAAAAAATAAGGATGGCAGCACTGCTAAAAAAAAACTAATACATGCGTGCAACAAATTAATACATTAAGCAAATTTAAATCAATACGAATACATTTACGATTTGAGCACGTTGTAATGCGTACATAAACTTTTCGAGACTAAAATCTATTGATGCATGGCCGGGATTTGAAACCATCTTTGGGTTGATTTAAAAGTATCAAGCCTTTTTTATTTTAACAATATGTAATGAAGCTTATTCATTTAACACTAACATTACTACGATATAAGTTCCTCATTACTTTGATTAATTACGAAAAGAAATCTACGCCCATGGGTCACAAAGACCCGTTAATATGCATAGGAAGGGTTATCCGGATTTGCCACGCTTGTGGCATGATCCGTCATCTGGGTGACGGGTTGAGTCAGCGATTGTTGAAGGGTTAAATTCGCGAAGGGTAATCATTTATTTTGAGATTCTGAGATTTTATTATTGTAATGAAACAATGTCTTTTTCGTTCATTTAATATTTAAATGGATTTTTTTTTGTATTGGATATATACCCCAAAAAAGTCTTATGTCCAGTGGTCTGCTTTATCAGGCTGATGATGATGATCTCTAAAAATGGTATATATCTACTCCCGAAGGTCAACAACAATTGTTTTCAACGACTTTTCGAATTTTGTAGTTTTTCATTGAACAAATGGCTTGTAAATTTACGGCAAAATTTAAGTCATAAACTTGTGAGGCAGCCAAAGATTCAGCTGATTTAGGTTCTTTTTCCTCAACTTCTTGATGATAATGATAGCTCCGCCTTAATTTCAGGGCTGCCATATATAACACAAAGATAAGCTTAAAGTTTTTGGGGAAAAGTTTTGAATCACGTATTTTTAACTGCGGTTCTCAAAACTTGTGCACAACCATGGTCAATTACCTTCTTTTGACTTACAAACACCTACATACGAATTCAAACTCTTGAAAATGCGAGTCCAATGCAAAAGTATGTCGCTCAATCATTGAAAAAAAAAATCAAAATAAACGTTTGTCTCGTAGCGGGAATCGAACTCGCAACCTTTTGCATTGAGACGCGAATGTTGCAGGCACTTGAGTGGGCCTTGGCCTACTGCGCCACAGAGGTGGTCTAGTATGCAAAACTTTTGGACAATGGGCATTTTTAGAGTAAAAAATACTTATATCATTACAATTACAGTATATACTGACATGTCTAAAATAGGCTTTATAACAAAGGTAAGCATCTAGACATCTAGATAAACCTAATAGGTATGTGATATGACATGTCGTTCTGTTATATACCTACTATGTACAGTATAATGCTAGCCTTTTGCTTACTTGCCCCTTTTGATAAAACGGTCAAGTGCTAGTCTCACTTAAGCTTCAGTCTTGATTCAGCCTTCACTCGAAACGGTTCTGTCCGGGTATTGTCATTTTGTAATTTCCTTTTGTTTTAAATATACATATATATCCTAGTTATCCTGCATCCTTTTTTTAAAACAACGAATGACAAGTGTCCCATAACATTTTGGTGGCAGCGGTGGGATACGAAAATCCCCAGTGTCTTTAATCCTTAACTAAGGAGAACACAGTGAAGTGCATATTGAACAAGGACTCGATCTTATCCTTGTAGTGAATACTACGTATACTTACACGGATTTTACATTCTAACATCCCGGACTGAAGTTACTTACCTGTGTACCTGCATCCGTGTGCGGACTTACCTGGTCACCCTGTCCTGCACCGTCTCGAAGATCCTGGACTGAAACTACTTACCTAAGCTACTGGCGCGTCGATCTGCTGCAGCATCTGGTGACTCCTGGAGATACCTACTTCGTAGTCATCGTCATCCGTATCGAGCATCCTGCAACACGACATCCTGCATCGAGATTCCCGGTTAAATAAGTACTCAAAATTATTTAACTTGTTCGTCGAGTCAAGAATCATCCCATCGTCTCGCCCGGTTACGCCTTATCGCTCCGGAATGCAGTTCGCGGAATCGGTTACCGTCGTCGTCGCCTACGCGTTATTCATTCTGTAAGTCTTTGGTCATTGCTTATAATTTTAGAGTTCCGTATGAAGCAAAGTAAATCCGTTTCTAATTAATGTATTGATTTAAGTTGATGATATTATAGTATATCCAAGTCATTAAACTTATAACAGCTTTTTCTTATTTCTGGTAAAATAAGTCCATCTATTTTCCGTAAATATTTTAATATGCCAAAAGTGCCTAAGGGAGAAGATAGTAAGCTAACAATTAACATCCCAGAGGCAGAACCCTCTCCCACCAACGTAGAAAAGTCACCACTTGGTTCTCCGCGACTCACGAGATCCGCTGCTGCTGCTGCAGCTGTGGTCATGGCGGAACTTGACTTAAATACGTTGTTCAAATTCATCAAATCATATGATGGCAGTCGTGAAACCGTAAATTCATTCATCATCAACTGCAACAATGCATACGAACTTGCTTCGGAATCTCAGAGGCCCATACTGTTTAAATATATCCTCAGTCAATTGCATGGTAAGGCGGAGGTTGCTTGCTCGATCAAGGAGTTTTCATCCTGGGAACAACTTAAGGAGTTTCTAAAGACTCAGTTCTGTGAGCGTAAACATTACGCCCACCTCCTTACTGATTTACAGGAAAGCAAGCAAGGCCCGCTAGACAATGTCAGTCAATTTTCACTGCGTGTGGAAACCTGCCTCTCACAATTGCTCACTGAAATTACATTGTCCAATACAAAGGCTAAGGAACTGCCTGGTCGAAGTGCAGCAATGGAGGACCTTGCTCTCCACCACTTCCTTATGGGTTTATACCCCCGAATATCCAACATTGTGAGATGCAGGGGTCCGAAAACTTTAAATGAGGCCATCAACATGGCAATCTCAGAAGAGCGTATCCAACAGAGCTTGTATAAGCGTTCATCGACGGAGACAAAATTTAATACAAAGCCTAAGCCAGGCCCCTCTAGACCAAATACGCAATTTCCTTCGGGTAACACGTATCAGAACAAGGTCGGCGATCCGAGCCCCTATAGGCCAAATACGCAATTTACTTCTCAGAACAAGACCGGCGATAGCACCCTGTTTTGTCGTTACTGTAAGAGCACCGGTCATGAAATCAGAGATTGCAAGAAACGCGAGTTTTACAACAGTAAATACCCATCTAGGTCGAATTATGAACAGACAAATAATTCCCGCAGTCATAGGGTAAATCACGTTCTCGAGGAACCTGATGAGGAGGAGGAGGTTGGGCATGATGAGGTCGACCTCTCGCCCGATAATTTAAACTAACAAAGGTCTCGCTAAGGTGTCGCCCGAGACAAAATACAAAAGCCGACACTATAACAAAATCCAATATCCAGGCTAACCGACAGGGTAATCAGCCCCAAACCGACAGCCGACCATCTACTATCCTGGCTAACCAACAGGGTAACCAGCCCCAAACCGACAGCCGACCATTCAATATCCAGGCTAACCGACAGGGTAACCAGCCCCAAACCGACAGCCGACCATCCAATATCCAGGCTAACCGACAGGGTAATCAGCCCCAAACCGACAGCCAACCATCTACTATCCAGGCTAACCGACAGGGTAACCAGCCCCAAACCGAAAGCCGACCATCTGACGAATCTCCAACTAAGGTTTATGAAATCAATCTGGACACATCCAAAAGGATGTTACCGCATACACTGTTGAATTCACAGGTATCCGATATCCCCTTGACATTGTTAGTAGACTCTGGTTCTGCTATATGTTTGATAAAACAATCCTGTATCCAAACTAATCAAAAATTGATCAGAGATTCTATTAAACTCAAGGGCATAGACCCTGGCGATGAACCTACTTCAACTGAAGGTCATTTACAACTTAAACTTAAACTAGCTAATAGTAAATCAGTATCCTACAAATTTCACGTTATAAAAAACATAAACTTACCTTATGATGGAATTTTAGGGTCAGACTTCCTGACAGCTTTCGGCTGCAAAATTGATTACACGACTGACGTCCTGAAAATAGGTAAATTCAATATTAAATTACACTTTTTCAATCCATTTTATGAAATTCCACCTCGAACGGAGGCCGTTGTTGAATGCTCAGTAGTGAACCCAAATATGGGTGAAGGTGTCATCTTGAATCAACATATATCCAATAACCTTTTAGTGTCCAATTGTATCGTAAAAGTTAAGAAGAACAAGCGAGTCAATCTGACTATCGTCAATACATCCGAGACCGCTGTAAACTTCAACTCAAACTTAAATCTCAGGCTTGAACCGTTGAATTCGTGTGCCATCCAACTTAACACCGATTTAAGAAACACATCTGACCGCACTGCAGAGGTCATTAAGTCTTTAAGAATCGAACACCTTAACCAAGAGGAGTCAGACGCTCTGTTAGAACTCTGCTCCCAATATTCAGACATATTCCACTTACCTGACGATCAATTATCGTATACTTTCGCCCTGGATCATCAAATTAAGACGAGTAGTGATACCCCCGTTCATACAAAATCATATAGATTCCCTGAATGCCACAAGAAAGAAGTAGAGACGCAAATAAACAAAATGCTCGACGATAACATCATACAACCATCATCTTCTCCTTGGAGCTCTCCAATTTGGATAGTTCCCAAGAAAGCGGACTCACAGGGTCAACGAAAATGGCGTATCGTCATTGACTACCGTAAACTTAACGACATCACCATCGGGGAAACATATCCTATCCCACAAATATCCGAAATCCTTGACCAACTGGGGAATAGTAAATACTTCACTACCCTAGACCTAGCTTCTGGGTTCCACCAGATCCTCATCTCCCCAGAAGACGCGCCGAAAACTGCCTTCTCAGTGCCACAAGGCCATTACCAGTTCACTAGAATGCCATTCGGGCTTAAAAATGCGCCTTCTACCTTTCAGAAGCTGATGAACACATGTCTTACCGGACTCCAGGGTACCAGATGTTTCGTATATCTAGATGACATAGTTGTTTACTCATATGATCTGCCCTTGCACATTGACAACCTGCAAGCTGTCTTCGATAGGCTCCGCAATTTCCACTTAAAATTACAACCTGAGAAATGTGAGTTCCTTCGAAAAGAGGTCGCATATTTAGGGCATATCATAGGTGAAGACGGCGTTAAATTAAACCCTGATAAAACGAAAGCAGTAACAGAATTTCCTGTTCCCGGATCTCCGAAAGATATTAAATCGTTCCTAGGCCTAGTATCCTACTATAGGCGATTTATACCTGATTTCGCAAAACTAGCGAAACCTTTAACGTCCCTATTAAAGAAAGATGTTCCTTTTGTCTGGCAAAACGAACAACAACTTGCATTTGAAACCCTGAAAAAGAAGCTCGTGTCTGCACCAATCCTGGCATATCCTGATTTTACACAACCATTTAATCTTACATGTGACGCATCAAACTATGCCATATCCGCCATACTATCCCAAGGCCCCGTAGGTCAAGACCGTCCCATCGCATACGCGTCCCGCACTCTAAATAAGGCCGAGTGCAATTATAGCGTCACGGAGAAAGAATGTCTCGCCATTGTCTTCGGAACCAAGGTATTCCGGCCCTATCTGTATGGCCATAAGATTATAATCCTTTCGGACCACAGGCCATTGCAATGGCTGTTTAATTGTAAAGATCCGGGTTCAAGACTTGTTAGATGGCGTTTGAAACTCGAGGAGTTCGAATATGATATCCTACACAAAAAGGGAAGAATCAATACTAACGCTGATGCTCTATCCCGGTTTCCAGTCAACCCTATCCAACCTGAGGAACCTGTAATATCGAATCCTCCTGAACCGGAACCCAATCGAGAATTGGACGGAGATCTCATGGACCTCCTTATATCTCCACCTTCATTCAATCCCGACGAAGAGATTCCACAGAATCCTGATTACTTAGATCCTTACGAAGATATCCTTCCTTTACCTGAATTAAACTTACCTGATAATATCCCTGACGTTGTCCGGGACCAAATTGAAAATGAGGACAACTTACCTGAACCTGTTCCGGAAGTAGAATCCTTACCTGATCCTCAGCCCCATCTTGACCCGATGCCATCCACAAGTGCTAATCCAGATGCACCTGTCGATGATTATCCTACGTTCCTGAAAGTAATGTCAGAGAAAGATAAATTGTTTAACACGGAAATCAACGAACATAATGAAAGCCTCATGAAATGCCCTGCGAAGGTTATCCTTGTACCTACCGCCATCGATTTAGATGAGTCGAATCCATATATCTCAGAAATCCTTAGCGATCCTGAAGTTAATGCCAGCATGTGTGATTCTGAAAAGGAACTTTTCTTGTTTAAAAAGATTAATCATAATAACAAAACGTATTACCTTTTGTTCTATAAGGTCCATCATTTTGATCAAGCATCTTATCCCGAAATCTTCGAAACCCTGAAAAGAATAAGGAATGAATTAGTATTGTTAGGTATAAATGAAATCGGCATACCTGACTTGAAGAATCCTTTCGAGAAACATTCGTTTATTAAAATTTATAACATCCTGACTTACCTCTTCCATGATACGAAAGTGAAAGTCAACATTTATCATAATAACATCATATATCCAGCTCCAACTGAAATCAAGAAAATATTACATGACAATCATGATATCCCCATAGCAGGTCATTTAGGCTCAGCTCGCATGTACAATAGGATTAAGCAAACATACTATTGGAAAGGAATGCGAAGCGATATAGAATCTTATGTAAAGCAATGTAAATCCTGTCAGGAGAATAAAGCATTGAGGAAGGTTAATCGTGCACCCATGCAGATTACCAGCACCTCAACTGAACCTTGTCAGCGTGTATCCATCGATGTAGTCGGTCCTCTTCCTGAAGCAGGTCCTGCAAAGTTAAAATTTATCCTAACAATCCAAGATGATCTTACCAAATTCTCCTCTGCATACCCTATTCGTAGTACAACTGCGGAGGAAACAAGCGAGTGTCTTCTACACTATATATCTATATTCGGTATCCCTAAAATAATTGTTACCGATCAAGGTCCCAATTTTACATCAGACTTGTTCAAAAAGACATGCGCATTCCTCAAAATCAAAAACCTATGGTCTTCTCCCTACCATCCGCAAACCCAGGGAGCTTTGGAACGGAGTCATTCCACCCTAAAAGAATATCTCAAGTCTTATACTAACGAAGGACAAACTGACTGGCCTCGTTATGTATATACAGCCATGCTCGCTTACAATACATCGGTCCATTCGACGACACATTTCACACCTTACGAATTGATGTTCGGTAGTAAGCCATTCATACCTAACTCCATCTACGAAGAATCCCCTGGAGCTACATACCCAGACTATGTCCGTATGCTACAAAATCGACTGAAACATTCACGAGATAAAGCAATTGACTTCATAAGAAGATCTAAGGAATCCTCTAAAACCTATTACGATACTCATACTCGTCCAGTTAAGTACAAAGTCGGGGACTATGTTTATCTAAAAAACCATTTGAGGCTACGTAAAGCCCTCTCTCCTGTCTGGAAAGGTCCCTACAAGGTAGTGAAAATAAATGGAAATAACACACTTACCTTACTTATCAATCGGCGTCATATTACTCATCATTATGACCAAGTAAAACTGGCTGATACCGGGAACCACCTGTAAAATAAAATTAAAACATAGGTACATAAGATAGATATTAGGAATAGGTATAACAGTAGCATAAGCAAGATATTTTAAGACAGATAAAATTAGATAGATACTTACTTATAACATAAGTATTAGGTACATAAGATAAATAGATACTAGAAATAGGTATAACAATAGCATAAGCAAAATATTTTAAGACAGATAAAATTAGATAGGTACTTACTTTATTTACTCCTAACGGTAATTGTTGTTTACAGGGCTTCAAGCCAGGGCCAATCTCAGGATTACAGTTATATACACCCGGTTACTTCAAGTTCTGGCCTTTATTTTGATTATTTAGGTACATTAAAAATTAATAATGGCTATCTGAAGATTCTAATACCATTGGATATTTCACATTTTGATCCGCACATACGGAATATCGAGGCTGCTCTAGAAACGACTAGGTATTTGTGTAAACAAACTCGGATCGTCGAAATTGTCGCTACGTGTCATAATGTGTTACAACCTTTAACAGTAAGATATCAAGACGTAAGAAGGGAATTCGAGTCAATCTCACATTTGATAGACAACCGAATTAAACGCGCTTGGATAGGAGGTATTGGAACTATATTAAAACAAATTTTTGGTACTTTAGACGAGAATGATGCTCTGAAATATAATGATGCAATAGAATCTATTCAAAACAATGAAAAGCAAACAGTATCATTATTGAAAGAAAACATTTTGGTCACCACTTCTTTAGTAACATCTTTTAATAAAACTCTAAATAAAATTAAAATAAATGAAGACAATTTAAATAAAGCTATTGATAAACTCTCATTAAATTTACGAACTATTTCCGAAACAACCAACGGATTACTCGTACTTTCCCATGTAAATGAAATTCTCAACAGCCTTGAAACGTCAATACTCACCTTGTCATTCCAGCTGGAAGACGTTATCAACGCTATTCTGTTTAGTAGTCAAAACATTCTGCATCCGTCGATTATAACTCCACGACAAATATACCAAGAGCTTGCCGATAACTTCAGACATTTACCCAGCGATTTAGAATTACCTGTGACCTTAGACATAAACACTGTATATCGTATTTTAGGTATCTCTAAGTTAGTTTGTTATTATTTAGATTATAAGATAATATTTGTTTTACAAGTGCCATTAGTCGGTATTAAAAAATACAATTTATTCCATAACATTGCTCTGCCTACCCCGTACAACTACAAAGAACCTAACAAATTTGGTTTAATTATCCCTAGTAGTAAATATGTTGCAATGACCAAAGACAAATCCCACTATTGTAACCTAGATGATTTAAGTAACTGCGAGATCGTTAGCCCAGGGAACTTCATATGTGACGTCACGAATGTCTATGCGACTGACGCAAAACCTTCCTGTGAAAGTGAACTATTAAGCAAAGTGATCAGTGAAAAACCTAAACAGTGCGAGACGAAATTCATATTCGGTAAACTAGACATTTGGAAATCATTAGAGAATAATAAGTGGATTTTCGTTCAATCGGAACCAAATCAAATCTCAATAGACTGTATTAATTCGAAACTTTATGAAAAGACCATTCAAGCTACAGGTATACTTACCATACCTAACGACTGTATTGGTTATTGTAAAAGCACCACTTTAATTCCAAAACGTAATACTCTGAATATTACATCGCCTGTCAATAATATACCAGACTTTAATCTAATTAATGATACTTGTTGTAACATCGTAAAACTAAATAGTGTCATAAATGATGTGTCCCCTATTCTCTTACAAAACATAGATTTGGACGAATTAAATTCGAATAATAAGGTCATATTGAAATCCTTGTTGGATAATTTGGAAAAAATTGACAATACTCCTCATATTGTGAAATATGGAACACATTATTCTAGCCTGATTATTTTCATTTTTATTGTAATAATATTAAGCTTATGTTTTTTAGTTTTTAAATACTTTTGTAAACCTGGCAGCACCCTTTCTCGGTTTAAAGTAAAATTAAATGTTAACCCATCTCGTCCAATTTCTCCATTGACACCAACAGACAGACAAACAGACTCTGATTTGGAACTAAGCAATATTGCCCCAATTAGAAGCCAAGTATAATATTAATACGGAGACTTCGAACCTTTCAACCCCAAAGTCTCCTCTTAAAGGGGGAGGTGTTATATACCTACTATGTACAGTATAATGCTAGCCTTTTGCTTACTTGCCCCTTTTGATAAAACGGTCAAGTGCTAGTCTCACTTAAGCTTCAGTCTTGATTCAGCCTTCACTCGAAACGGTTCTGTCCGGGTATTGTCATTTTGTAATTTCCTTTTGTTTTAAATATACATATATATCCTAGTTATCCTGCATCCTTTTTTTAAAACAACGAATGACAAGTGTCCCATAACAGTTCGAAGGGGAATGCGTTTGGTCCTAGTATCTTTGCATGGTAATGCACGCAGATAGGAATAGTGATGTGACAAAGCGAGCATGATTATCGATAAAATTCTCATCATAATTTGAAAGAAAATAAAAATAAAGTTTTTTTTTTCTTTCATATTATGATTTTTTCTTATCGTCAGAATATCGATTAAATATTAAAAAGTTTTTTATTTCTTTTCCATTCGAGGGTTTCAGCTCTTTGACAATAATTGGCAAACGTAGTTTTTGAGTAACAGGTCGACCTAGTTGACTGCATTTTAAGCAATTTCTTGGTTTACAATTTTTTTAACTGCTATGTTTACTTATTATTAAGTCAAATTCTTAACAAGATAAAATATCAGCACAGCTATTTACTATAAGCAAGATTAAAACGCTAAGTATTAACTGCTGTTGTAATTTTATTGAAAGAGTTCTACGCCGTAGGTCCCGTAGACCAAAAGACGCTCTACGATGTAGATCTAATGTAGATGGACTACGTACTACGACGTAGCTCCGTATTCCGTAAATATCTTGAAATGATTGTAAAACATACAACAAGTCATGAAATACGAATTATATCATAAATAATATAGACTCGCTTTATAGCTTAGTTGGTAGTAGTTCTGCTTGCTGAGCTGCAAGTCGCGGGTTCAAATAGCGTCTGGGACAATCATTTTTACTGTGAACATTGATGTTTGTACTATGCCTGGATACTAAAAACGTATCTGTGAATGTTTATCACTTCCTTTGGGATTAGTTGACCGTGTGTAAGACGTATATTTATTTATTTCATTTAATTTTTTTTTAAATAATAAATTGACCAGATATCGATATCGATAATTTCTATAGACAAGTACATCATTATCCAACTGCCTATACACCGACCTATCAGATGTCACCTATACTAAACCACATTCTGTTCCCCGAGTATAATATTCCGGTTCACTCCCCTTACATCTGGTTTGAACCAGTTACAACCAGCATAACCAGACCTATGAGCATTCAACATTCATGGACCAAAGTAGGGGGAGGTAAGGGTTTTGTTAGAATGGTGGTGCCGGAGGGCAAATGGACAATGGTCAACTGAATTTCAGCAAAGCCGAAGGCCGGTAAAGGCCGTCTTTGTTTTGTACGGACAGACAGACAGAACAGATTATTGAGAATGGGTTATGAGTGTATGAATTTGGCGATTGGAATTTTGACTTTGGTTTTAATTAAATAGCCCACATTTATTGGCTGAGCTAATTTTGATAGGAATGTGTATGTATTGTTCAAATAGATAATAAATCCGAAAGTTTATTTGGATGTAGTGTTTTCAAGCCACAAGGTATTGAACAGATTGAGGTGAACTTTTACACATAATTGAGTAGTTTTAACAAAATACACTTATTTAGTAGCTGAGACGCGGACGGAAGCTGGAGAAATTAAAACAAATTCCAAGAAGTTATTAGAAGTAGAAAATAAAACAAATTTTGGTTCTGTAAAAATTATAATTTGCCTTACAATTTTTTGTCTGCTATTACTCGGTCAGTTCTCTGGTCGTCGTGATAATTACATATAAAAAAAATCTCACACAAATAGACACTGAAAAACTACGTACAAAATAAACAAAACCAATTTTCCGCATTTACTTTTTAACTAGCAATTACATAAGTGGAAATGGACCATCTCTTTACAGGCAGTAAGTTCATCAGCATCATCATCATCATCAGCTTGTAATAGTCCACTGCTGGGCATAGGCTTTCTTTTGATTATACCACTCGCCCCGATCCTGCGTTAGTCTGAGTCAAATGCTGCCCACGGTCTTTCTAATATCATCGACCCATCTTGCTGAAGGACTTCCCCTATTCCTGTAACTTTCAGTCATCAGCGCTTTGGTCAACCTGTCGTCATGATCTTTACATATAATATTTAAAAAAAACACTCCTTACAAACAGGGTATGAAAAACACTACACACACAACTCAGGGTTTACAATATAAACAGAAACAATTTTCCCCATTTATTTTCAACTACCTACTACCTACATATAGTTAGTCTCAAAACTTTCCTTACACATAAATAATGCAACATACACTCCAAAACTTGAACTTCTGAATCAGTGAAACAATTAAAATTTGGAGTATTCAGTTTTGGACTACCATTTGCATGTAGAAGCAGTTAGCGAGCCATTATTGAAATTTTATGAGAGTTTGATTATTATTCAGAGACCACACCGGACAAGTCCATGGTATATTTACATGGAAACAGATTTGTTTTACTATACTTTTTTTTAAGCTATTGCATAGCTTCTATCGAGGGCCTTGAGCGCGGGGACCGAATCCAGAAATTCCGTAACGAAAAAAACCTCACGCTCCCCACTCCGACGGGCACAGAGGTGTGGCTTGAAGGCCGTGCATTGTCTAACGTCGTTTCTTTTCGGTAGTCTTCGACACGGTGTTTGTGTGCGTGCAACTAGACGTATTGTACGACTCTACGAAGCTCGCACGAATCGAGACGATCACCACGCTCAAAAAGTGTAACTTGAATTAATATCAAAGAAAAAGAAATACTGCATAAATAAAATAAATAAATAATTATAATTGCATAAGTTGATACAAAATGCTATGCAATAGCTTTACCGCAGCAGTCCCCGAGTGCCACACGTCTTTTTTTTTTGTAAATACATACATAACGTTAAAAGAAACGACGTAAACCTGGGACAAAAGTTCGCAGATAATACAAAAAATTGTATCGACCCAAGTCGGCCTACGCTTCGCCCACTAAGCTACAGAGGTCATCAAATTAAGATTGAAAGAGTGATGACCGGCCTCAGTAAAAACTTCAGCTTAATCCTTTCAGTATTTGTGTGAAAGAGCTAGTATAGAATAAAGTCATCGAGATAGTATAAAGACACAAACATAAAAAAACCGATCGCACCAAAACTGCGCACGCCTATTGCCTATTGCGCTGAACATTGACATTAAACACTTTTCAAGTGACATTAGGTCCAAATTAGTGAAAATGTGGTGTTTTGATGTTTGTGCATGTCAATTCACTTCACTTCACTTTTTATTAATTGGCGTCTGGGATAGTTTCCACAATTTCGCCAGTATCAAGTATAATGTTCTCAATAATATGAGGCAACGTAGTACGGTTTATAAGTCGACGACGAATTATAAGTACGACGCTCGAACGATTTATTGACAGTTTTTACTTGGTTACTGTGACTCAGAGTAATATCTTGATGAGTAAAATAGAATAGCTTGAATTCGTGTCGTGCAGCTAATATTTTTGAAATCGGATATATTAATCCATTCCTCAAAAAGCTCTCTCCATACTAATCCATCACACCTTGAGTGAGCATCGATGAGTTATGTAATGGAAACCTGGTAATTGCTCCCAAAGTGCCAACGTACATAATTTATACAGTAACTTATGTAGCGGCAACACATAAGTACATTTCCGGTTAGTGCATGAGTGGTTCTATCTATTCAATAGTAGTGTGTTTGAATGAAGTTTAAGTAACTCTGACTATATAAGTAAGTAGATTTTTTTAATGAAGTCAAGTTAGCAAGAAATATTTTTAAAAACCCAGACGGTAAAAATGCTAAATTAAAACCAATAGGAAAAATAACACACTATGACTACAAAGTAAGGAAGGGGGAAGTTTCTTAAACGGCAAACTCTGCGGAAAACGCATTGCGATTGAGCACTATTTTTAGGTAAACGCATACCGTTGCCACTGCGTCAAACGTAAAAATCAATCCTCGGTAATAGCTTTACACTTATACGTACTAAAATTGGGCGCGTCAATTGCTATGCGTTTTCCGCAGCGTTTGCCGCTGAGAAAGAAAAGCAACCGTGCGCATATAACTGACATTTTAATAGAAAAATATAGTTTCTTACTTATAGTCAGCTACTTACAACTAGGATAAGTAGTGTTTGCACTACTAACATTAATACACATTAATTATTATTACTACATTAATTAGTCTGATGAGTGTCGCGGTGTGCCTCACACTAGATAAATAATAATAATGGTATTTTAAGGCTTTATCATCTCAATACACAAAAACCCCGAAAAATGACTATGGAATTTAGAAAAATAAACCAAAACTTCAAACAAAACCGACAAAAACCCAAAGGAATTGCTTTCAAGCTATTATTTTCTCGTAAATCGCCCCGATTTAAAACTCGAACTGATTCTACAAAACGGTTGTCCATCCTGATATATTCCTACTAACCAAAGAAATCTAAACTATAAAACTTTCTACTCTAAACTGTAAGTATTAGGTTCAAAATCGCTTGCACCAAATATCGCTTGGTCAGATTGCATTCGTCGAAGAAGAATCTGATAGAAATGTTAAAAAACGAGAGCAATTACGATCGCTTTATCGGGGTTCTGTTTAGAATTGCTAAAAACGTCTCGTCAATGTCGACGTAATCTCCCAATTAAATGCGTAATCTTCAAATAAAACGTCACTGGGTTTTGAGGTTAAAAAGGAAAACATTAAAATGCTATAAAAACGGGACTTGAGCGAAAGTAGCAAATTCCAGCTCCATTGTAAATTATTTTTTGATAACAGGAAACTAATTCACCTGCCAAGCGTGGTCATCTATGTAGGTACTAGAATTTAGACCAAATATTTTTTTGGCATAGGTATTGCCAGCGGATGATCTGCGAAAAGCTGGTAGAAGCTAGATACATCGAAAGGAAAGGGCGCAACGACGCTTATTGGAAGAGGATGCTGATAATGACTATGATGATTGTTTCAGTTTCTGTTGGACGAAAAAAATAATCTGGCAATCCGCGGTCCTTCTGAAGAAGTGTACCCAATCGGCTCGCAATAGGGGATAAATATCTCCTTATTTGGCAGTTTAAAACTTTAATAGGTATTCATAGATTTTGCTCTATATAGTTTGAAAACATATATTCAATTAGATAGATTGATAGATAACTGTTTATTGTACTCACACCAACAAAAACAAATAGAACAATATACAAACAATAACGAAAGTACAATGGGCGGTCTTATCGCTTAGAGCGATCTCTTCCGGACAACCTTTGGATGGACTTGATTTAAAATACTGTAGCAGACGATGGTGTAATATCAATAAACACACTAATATCATCATAATAGGTACATTGCGGACGAGGAAAGTTTATGTTTGACGGCCTCTGTGGCGCAGTGGGCGAAGGTCCGCCTGAGACGCAGAAGGTTTGACAAATGATTGCATATCAAAAAGTTAATCGTACCAGGGTGCTCGAACAAATTTCTATGCAGGTTCATACAAATGCCCTGGTACGTTACGATAGTAACAATATATATCAATGCCTGGTACCAAGTAGCAGAAATCACATTGAGATAAATTATGCATCTCTTTTTAGCTAATATATATGGACATAAGTAAGTAGAGATCAGCCGTATGAGTTAATGTTAAGGGCATAAATGAATTTTAAGACTTCTTCTATGCTTTAGTCCTATTTCTTTGAATTGAACTCATCAGAGAAAAATAACAGTGGAAGCTACTTAATATTGTCTTGAATTAATATCTGATATTGATTCAAAACCAAAATTAATTTTGAAACTGGTGATTTTAAAAACAATATAACAAAAAGTACTTTTGGTACTATTATTGTTAACACAACGGAATGTATAGACAATAAACAGTACAAAATGGAAAACAAATAGGACCGCAGCATCCCTTACCCCTCAAAAGAGAATCCCAATAAAAATAAACGTCAACCGAGATTGATCGATTATGCTCAAAAGTTCAACCCTTTCATTACTTATGTCCGGACGGTATGACCAGTATACAGGGTGCTAATGGAGGCCCTGGATAGGCCCTGACATAATAATAAATTTCCATAGAATTTTGTCAGTTCTAGTTATATAATATAAATGCTCGACATTATCACACATCATCATGCAGCCCCAAACTAATCAGAGCTTATATTAAGAAAACCACATCACTGATATACTACTTACATATATAGGTTTTCGCGGCGGGAATTGAGCCCGCAACCTTTGGCGTCTCACAGGCCTTCGCACACTGCGCCACACAGGCCCTCTAAGATATAATCATATCTTATTTGACGATCATCTTTATTCCTCAAAATCAGAGGTAATCTTTTAATGTATGGCAACAAACCGACAGGCGTCGTATCTTTCAAATGCCTAGCGAAAGCAATAATGATAAACGCTAATTTCGTCGAGCGAACGATCAATTTAAGATAAGTCTCGTTTGTTCTTAGTCCATCTTAAAAAAATCAGCCAATACTGATTCCCGGATGGTATGACTAGCAGAATGATGAAGTAACTTTGCAAGCTTAAAAATATGTAGAAATCAGCTTAGTGATAAAGGTATAGTTTGCTGATTATCTGTTTTAATTATAATAAAATATTGTTTCCTTAGAACATCAATTATTTCAATCATAAAAACTCAAATTCTTTGTAAATAGAGATGTAATAATAATGAGTTTACTCTCAAAAGTAGAATCTATTTTACTGTTTAATTTTAGGTTTACACATAATGAAAAACAACATTATTTTCGTATGAGATTTATGAAAATATTAAAAAATGGTTTTTGATAGTAAATCCTAAATATTTCAAATACTGTTGTAATCTCATGACTTGCTTGCACCCTGTATACACCGTACAAAATCACAGACAAGTGACCATTAATCTTCGCGAATGTAAATTTCGTTGATAAATCGCTGGTCAAACGTCTAATGCACTGCGAAATGTACGAGTATGTCCATTAGAATAACTTATTGTGCTACAATGTTTAAGTTTTGCTATATTTTTGCATTGTTTTTTTTTTATTTTATTAAAAATCATACTTTTTTGAATATAATAAGACTAAGACTTACTTAAAAAAACTGATACTAAATCAGACCTTGCATTATAACAAAAACCAATAATTTTGAAAACTATTCGTCACTATATTGAACTGTATCTTATACAGGGTGATAATAATAATTCAGTTCTAAATTATTATTAATGCAGTATAGTAAGTGACAAGTTTCAACAACTATTTTGATAATTTAGGTCGAGAATTGCATAATGTGAATTATAACAATTATAATTAACAACCATAATTAGTTTAAGCTCAATACGCTCAATAGTTTTGGCTTGAAAAATGGACAAACATTTCACATTTTTCTGCATAAATTAATAAGCTAATAACACCTTACTTCGAACAATACAATACCACTTCAAAGGTCAATCGTGCATTGGCAGGTGTAAGACAATACCCGCATACCGCACATTCCAAGGGACATCAAAGGCAGTCCGGCTACTAATTGGATCAATAGAGAGTAGTCTAATAAAGCCTTTCATATTATCTGAATATGAACCAACTGATGTTGATTGTTTACGTTATATACAAGATTACTTACAAAAAGTTTGTGTATTTTTCTTCCCTGAAGTTCGTAACGGTGCTGGCACATAGCGCTTTTACGAGGCCCGCAATTAAAAAGTCACGCACTTGTAAAAACAATATTTAAAAAAGATTTTAAAAAATAAGCCTTGTTATTAATCTTTGAAAATAATGTTATTTTAAAATATATCTGGGGTGATAGTTTAAAATACCTGTAGCGCGTTCACGAATATCGTGTAATTTTAGCAAAAACTAAACGTAGATTTAAAATAATTGTAATTGGCGAGAATGTTACGCTTACGGTACGTCAAGTTGAAATATTTGTAATCGCCCTGTATAACTGTCAAAGATCAGTTCTCAAAAGTTATTTAATAACACTCTGTATAATATTTATACTTTATATATTTTTTAGCGCTATTATTTTGTGAGTCAGACAATCCAGATAGTTTATCCTAGGAATACCTAACGTCGAAAAATGTATGAAATTACACGATCGATTTTCAAATGATCTAATAGATATCTGACAATTGAATATCTTTATTTATGCTTAAAATATTAGTAGACAGTTATGTCAACTCTATTAACTGGCAAATAGCATGTGAAAGTACACTGACCTTTACGCCTTACGACAAGCAGCTTACCCCTACTTACCTTTAAAATCTATCACAACTTTATTTCAGAGGCATAAGATTCATTTCATCTTGTACTAAACCCAAAACTGTAGAGATTCATGTAAAAGGTAAATTAATCTTTAACTCCAAGTTGTAAGATTGTTATTAGCAAGTTTATAGAGAAGTACGAATGTAGTTGTAATTTTGATCCGTATGTCCGAGACGTAAAGATGATGGTAGTATATCAATGATATGTGAGATTAGAGTAATATTAGCAAGCTGTAATCTAAACCTTGTTAGACTTTGTATGGTTGCCTATAGTCAGCTTCGTACTTGTGTAGAGTTTATGTATATTTTTGATTTCACCAGATGTTAAGTGGTAACCATTACAAATCGCAATGCACCGCATCGTAAGTGACGCTTATTTGGAACGCGTCCTACGATGCATTGCTCTGCGTCCATCAACTTGAGGAATGAAGATGATAAGCATATTATAATAATGCTGGACACTATCTCGCAGTATCATATAGCCCCAAACTAAGCAAAGCTTGTATTATGGGAACCACATGATTGATATACTACATATATATATTTTTTGTAAACACATACGTATCATACATAGAAAACACTCAGACCCGAGACAAATATCTGCAGAACATGCAAACATTTGTCCCGCAGCGGGAATCGAACCCGCAACCTTCTGTGTCTCTGTGTAACTGCGCCACAGAGGCCGTCAAATATTGTGCTTGTTTTTTCACGGCACCCACACCTTTCACACCTAAGCACAGCAATGCTGTTTTTCGGCACAGAAATAGACATGGTTATATTATTTACACAACAAGAGCTAAAAAATGCAATATCTGTTCATCTATCGTCATACACGATAGTAATTTGCTCTGTCGCATAACAATAGACAAGTATCGTGGATAATAAGCGAAAAGGCTTCACGACCTAAAAAGCTTGTGATGGATAAGTTCCTTGTATAGTAAAGAGATGAAATATCATAAGTACATATTTACATATCGCCCGTATTCATGCTTCGCACTCTCTACACGTTGAAACTTGCACTCCTCCTATGGGTATTCTAGGTGTTATTTTATGACTCCTTATGAAGGCTTTAGTCTTCAACAAGTTTTAACGACTATAAAAGCCTAAACATTATAAGGGTTATACATGCATAATGTTCATACTCAATCTCTAAATGTTCACACTCGCAGTCTACCTGCATTGTAATATTACCCTATGTTGGACCCTTCTTTGTCCCCTCCATAGCTCTAAGCGTTTGTCATGATGTAAAGGACGCCCGTGTGGTTTACTGTTTCTGTATTGTGATCATTAGAATTGAATAACAAAATGGATTATTGTTTATCTTTTGAATTAATAGAAACGCAGACTCGCGAGCAAAGTAAAATAAAATTACGATTTTACTTAATCTTTTCAATAAAATAAATGTGAAAGTTTGTAAGGGTGTATGGATGGATGGATGTTTGTATTGTTTCTCTCTCACGCCAAAACTACTGAACGAATTTGAATGAAACTTTGAATATACATACATAGTTTGTACTCTGGTATAACACAATATGCTACTTTTTATCTAGGTACCACGCGAGTGAAGCCGCGGGCGGAAGCTGTTAATAAATATTTGATGTATTTTCAATAAATAATCAAATGTTCTTCTATGAATAGAAACCAGACATGATGATACTTATCTTGATGATGATGATGTAAAACCGACTAAAATTGCTATTTTCGATGTGCGTACCTATTGAGTTAATAAAAATTCCATATTTTAAAACCACTAGATTAGGACGCCCTCCGGCCAGGTGCCTATGTCCAGCAGTGAACTGCTATAGGCTGATGATGATGATGATGATATTTTAAAATATTATGTTTAAATGCGATGTTTGTCCTTACTTTTTCAGGCGATATGCTATGCCGGAGGATGTTGAGCTGCTGACCCTACATAGCATGGGATGAAGGCAGGAAGATGATGATGATGATGATGATGAAGCTTTTTCGGAGGCATCCGAGCGGCTTCAAAACTCCGACACTAGAATTGGCTATCTATATTCAGGCGAAAAAAGAAAGAAAAACCAACCGTTACGAGTACTACTAAATTATTTTGCATGAAACGTATTTAGTTTGAACTTCTTGGAATTACCAAAAAACTTTAGTCATTTTTACGATGTCAAGTTGCTGAAAGAGCTATGCCCATCTGATTCAAACAAAACCTTAAATTTACTAGTTCTATGTATAAAAATAATCGGTAAATATATTTTTCTCAAGTGACTTCCAAAAAAACATTAACAAAACTAAATGTACTGCAAAAGAGAGTCAAGACTACTATTATCATTCCCACGCCCATAATATTAGCAAATAATTACTTGTAATAACTTTAAAATATGACAAACTGCTTTAATCCACTCATGCGCACATACGCGTGTACCAACAATAATTTCATAGACAAATCGAAAAAAAAACTCACATTATTTTCAACCATAAACTACCATAGATAGAACACATTATCGCTTGTCATAACAAAGTGTTTCCAACAACATCAAAAAAGTCAGAAACTTGAACGATTAAATTTACAATTTAAATTTAGATGCTATTTAATGCTAATAGGGTTGAATTTTGGTTGATCAGAGAAATATTTAAATGGAATTATATGTAAACTTAAGGGCGTGTTGACAAAGATGTTAATGGTTTTGATAACACTCAATTGATCACGCATCGGATCACAGGAATAGGAAATGAACATAAATTATACTTAACTTGAGATCACATCACGTGTTAGTACTTTAAAGTGTAATTTGATGTGTAAAAGTGTGGGAGCGGAAAATAACTTTAAATTTTAAATTCTGCTGTCTGAATAACTTTTAAGAGCATAAAATATATCACATTTCATATTCGCGCAATTCGAAAGGCTGCTGGTAGACGCTAGATGTGTTGAGCTGAAGACGGGGCACAATGGCGATCATTAGGTTCGGCAGTGGACTGCTATAAGCTGATGATGATGCTGATTGGCACAATGTCCTTTTTAATAAAAAGTGAAAGTTTGTGAAGTGTTTTTTTGTGTGAAATGTGTTCAAGCCAAAACTACTGAACAGATTGTGTTGAAATTATGCACATTTTATGCAATTCGTTTTAGATTAAACATAACTCAAGACATAACAAGGTTATTTTTATCTACTTACCACGCAAGCAAAGCCGCAGGTAGAAGCTAGTTTTACGATAAAAATTAAATCAATGTAAGCACTAGCAATCTATCTCCACACTACACAAGGTTATCTGGAAGAAAATGCTACTTAGCTTTAAATTCCCTGTGTACTTGTTTTATTTTCTGCAATATAGAATTTTTTATCCATCTATCTAAATCATAAAACTTCTGCCGACACATACTCCAATTACCCTCCTTCTAGCACAGTTGGGTAAAAAAACTAAAAATCAATTAAATAAATCTTTCATGAAGAGGGCTCTAGACAGTTCTTCGTGGAAATCCTTGGGGAGAACTATGTTCAGCAGTGGACTCCTATAGGTCATTCATAAAGATGATGATGACGAAACCATTCATTTATCCTGAGAAAGATGCTGGTTGAATTTCCGCTGCGGTTCATAACATTTTGATTTGCAAATACTCTTCTTGTTCTAAAAATGTGATACCTTAGCTCTAGTAGTTTTTCATACCTACCAATTAAAGGTAAATTTTTACATCCAGATTCTAGATCTATTTCACATATTACTCATACTCATACTCATTTATTTCACCATAGGAACATAAAGTACACTTGGTTATGTCAATTTATTATCTTTATTATTGGCACATGGGCCATGTGCTGCTTCCATCTTTAGGTAATATAAAAAAAAGAATGTGATGAGAGTGAAAGAAGCAAAAGAGATATACCAGGATCGTAGCAAGTGGAGATCCATGGTCTCTGCCTACCCCTCCTGAATATAGGCGTGATTGTATGTATGTTATTAAAGCTTATATATTTTTTTCAAATGGACAGGACTCAAACCTACCTCACTGCACCAATAAAACACTACCATTCCTGTAAAGCACTACCAAAAAGCCTATAAATTACAATACCAATTAACAAACATTTCATATTTCAAAAGCAACTAATTGAGCACGAAACCCGACAAATAAAAACAGTCGTGTTTACGGAAACCATTTCAATCCTTTACAATGAAGGCTTAAAGCGCAGAATCCCATAAAATGTAATTTTGATAGATGCACACGAAAACTCTACAATTACGGGATACACACGCAGATTAAATTGCAGATCTAGATGTGGCATTTGGAATGCAAGCCGTTTTTGGACGTCTAAACCTGCAATTGCAGACTCGCTGATAAAAAAAAGTGAACATATAATAGAACTTTTCAATTTACACACATCTTGATGTATTTGTTTTTGATTACCTTTTCCCGCGGTTTCCATCTCCACCACCTGTTTATATCAGTCCACTGCTGGACATAGGGCTCTCTAATAGAGAAGGGGGATATGCCCATAACTCTCACGCTGGGCATGTGGGATGGGAGTTTCGCACCGCCGCGTCAGCGGCCAGGGGATGTCCAGTTCAGAGTCCAGTTTGTTATTTAGCAGGGTGCACCACGTTTCAGTGCGGTTTGCTTGGGTTCCGAAGGAAGTTATAACGCCTTAAACCCCCGCACCACTCGCGGCTTCACTCATGTCAAAACTTATTACTCAATCCTTCGGAATCAGTACTTTTTTCTGGATGAAGACCTGAATTTTGACATATAAGTATGCGAAATATGATTAGTAGCTTAGGCGTGAAAGTGTAACAAACAAACTCACTTTCGCATTAACAATATTATTAAGGAAAGTAAGGAAGTTGATTACCAAACTTCTATCATAAAGGCCAGTAAGGCAACACGTATACGGAATGTTATCGCCACGCCACCGTGTAAGATTGCGGACTTTTCATTATTCCTTCCATTATCTTTACCTCGACGCAACTCCATCGGATTTCCCTGTCACAAAGCCTGAACACGGATCAAGCGAGCTTTGTATCGGACTGCGCTTACACTAATTGCGATACGATGCGGCGCGATGCGACGCGATACTTCGAAGCGGGGATTTGTCGTCATTATGCAAGGATTGGGGCTTGTCTTGTCGTAGAATTGGTTTGTTGCTGGTAAATGTTTGGTAATTAGTTAGGTATAACGAAGACGTGATTCTTACGGTGGATTCTAAAACCGGGTAATCGATGATACTTAGATTTTCTTTATCATCATCAGCCTTAAGCGACATAGATATTCACTGCTGGACATAGGCCTCCCCTGATGAGCGCCATTGCGCCCTGTCCTCCTTCGTGTTTCTTGAAAAACAAAAATTTCACAGTTTTTCAAAGAAGACCTTCTGTGAGACACATTGTGCCTCGACAGTAATTGCATCATGGCCATATTATTTAATACCATACTTTGGTACCTAGACCAACTTAGTTAAAAACATTTAACATTATTTAAAGTACTAGTATTAGAAAGACAAGTAGGGCTTTTAAAAAAAAATAAACCGACTTCAAATAAATCACTTCTTACTTCTTGCGCTAAAAAATTTTGAAAATCGGTTTACATTTGACTGAGATATTGGTGTTCATAGGGCGAAAATTACAAGTGAGGATGAGGTTTTTTGAGTTTTCCGGGAAAAGTACCAATCCCTCAGGCATATAAATTTATATGAGACCACCTGTAATGTATACTCTTTTAAACAAAAAAAGAATTTTGAAAATCGGTCCACAATTGACAGAGCTATCAGTGAACATACATTTTTGAAGTGGGTTAAAAATAGATAGATAGACAGTTATATAAACTCTTTTTTGCACAGAGCACCCGAAAAAATACAAGATTAGAGAAATGAAACATTTGGTACAATGTTGGTAAAATCAGCAGTCTTATTGCTTTGAACGATTTCTTCCAGACAACCTCAGAATAGAACGAATTTTAAAATTATAAGAATATAAAGCGGTTGTGTTGGTGTTATATACCTACGTATATAAATAAAGTAGTTTGTTTTCTTAATAATAGGTTTTTTTAATAATAGGTAGTTTGTTTTCAAATTACTTTATTCAGAAGACAAGAATTCCTAAAATTTCTTCCAGACAACCTCAGAATAGAACGAATTTTAAAATATAAAGCGGTCGTGTTGGTGTTACGTACCGACATATATAAATAAGGTAATTTGTTTTCTTAATACTAATAAATTACTTTATCCTCAAGACAAGAACTCCTAATTAAATAAGATACTCTTACTAATTCAATTAAAGGCAAGTACAATTAATACTGACCCAAAATCCACAAAACTCTTCCGAACATTAGGGTAAAAACACCTATTTCGGCACTGTCACGTACGTTTTAACTTTCCTATCTCGACGGGAATTAGTTGAGACTTTGATCGATTACTGTACGCTGACCGGCGCTAAAGGAACTCACACGAGTCCAGTGGCAGTACTGTACTGACTTACTATCACTAGTCAGTCCAGCAACTAGGCTAGTATAGTGGGATGTCAATGGTCTTTAAATGAAAATCATTGAACTGTAAAACTTGGTGGTTTACTGGAAGTAGAATGAATACAGAACGCGCGCTTTTTTCGGTTCGTGGTATTAAAAAGCAAGTGCTGTGTGTGTCAGCGCAAATCGGCACCGGTCGGTGTCTTCGTCCCCCGCCTCGCGCCGCGTGCCTTGCAATGGTGGTGGTATGGCAATGTGCTATTTGGCCCCAAAAAGTATTTCCTTCTTTACAAGCCCACGCCTTCAAGCGGCATAAAGGCTCCACAACCAGAGTTGGCTATATTACAAATATAATAAATGCATGCTTGAATAGTTTTATATAAGTTAGTAAATAGAAACACAGTTCAGCAAAGCTCAATGACACATATTGTACGTTAAAAGAAACCTGTATTTTATCTGTAAGTGAGTTTCTTGTTAATGTTTTGAGAAAATAAATGATTAAACCACAAGGTTAATTGCTAGCCGAACTGTTTTATTGAGCACAGTGCGTGGATCCAGTGAATTTGCGTGAAAAATCACTGGAATCGCATAGCCATTCAATGAATGAGTCAGTTTTGCTTTAAAATAGAGACTGTGCTGTTCAAATAACCATACGAGCTGGTCAGTGATGAACTGTCTTACTGTACTGCCACATAACTAGACTCGTTTATTTCTACTCGCTCACACTGACCGGTGCTAATGCATGTTGTGTGTACGAAATTGTTTATGTGTATTCCCTGATTGGTTACACTATAGGAATATTTGTCAATTTTGTTGTTGACAGTTTAATTTGATTTAGGTATTGTAACAATCTGTGAAATTTATTGAAACTGTTACTATTAAATTGTTAAAATAATATGTGAAATATTTTTTTTATTTCATATGTTATTTATGTCTCGATATATATATCGATATATCTTCAAAAGTATGGATGGATGGATGTTTAATCATTTGCTATCAACACACCAGAACGTCTGAACGGATTTGGATGAAACTTGAAATAATAGATTGCGACCTGGATAAACACAGGCATTTTATTCGGGTACCAAGTAAGCAAAAGCTAGGTGTCCAAACATGGGTAATTGGTTAATACATCCGGAAATATAAGCAAGAAACAAGTAACAAGCACACAAACTTACTTATAAGTACACCTTAATTTTTAAGTACTTACACTTTTAAATGTTTGTTATATATGTAAATGTTTGTGCTTAATTTTAAAATTGTTATTGATGTAAATTGTGTGTGCCTGTAGTAACAAATAAATGATTTATCTATTGTGGACGCCATTTTACCCCTTTACTATATACGAAGAATAAAAGCTGACAGATACAAGACTTTTTTTAAAAATAAACCGACTTCAATTAAATCACTTTTTACTTCTTGCGCTAAAGAATTTTGAAAATCGGTTCACAATTGACGGAGATATTGGTGATCATAGGGCAAAAATTACAAGTGAAGATGAAGTTTTTTGAGTTATCCGGGAAAAGTACCAATCCCTCAGGAATAAAAATTATATGGAAGCACTTGTGAAGTGTACTCTTTTAAACAAAAAAAGAATTTTGAAAATTGGTCCACAATTGACAGAGTTATCGGTGAACATACATAAAAAAAAGTCGAAAAAAAAGGTTCCGACGAATTGAGAACCTCCTCCTTTTTGAAGTCAAAATAATAATATGTTTACAAGATTCAATAATTTTGAACTGTAATTTGTTGAGGAGGATGATGAGGTACTGAAGTCACAGTCTATCAAAAATCGTTCGAGCGTCGTCGTTGATATACATAAACATCAAAATGCCAAATTCGCTTGAAAAGTGTTCGATATCAACGCAATAGACAGCGTGCATCGAGTTTTGGTGCGGACATTTTTCTTCCATGTTTGTGGCTCTAGAGTAATTATACTATAGCCTGTGACTCAAGGGATCCTCCTCCTTGCGTCGCAGTTCTCATGACTGAGGGTCGTGATTCCCCCGTAGGATATTTTTTTTATAATATCACGCCAACTCTGTCAGTCTTTGGCTGCGTGGAGCGCATGGTGTAGTTTCGTATCCAGAGTTGAGCGTATTGCTCTGTCCAACAAAGTGGACTGCGTTCTCGCGATCTTTTGCCATCAAACTTCCCGGTAACCATGAGCTGTTCCAGTTTATTCCCACCTTATCGGACTACGTCACCAAAAAACTCTAAAACTTACTTGCGTAGAATGGACATGTTGGTGCGGAAGGCAGTCCATGGGATTTGTAGCATTTTTCGCCAACACTACATTTCAAATGCGTCAATGCGGACTCGGTCAGCTTTCTTTTGTGGCTATAGCGATAGATGTACCTTTTTTTTAAATCTTTATTTATTAAAGAGGGTTTAATCAACATGATTATGTCACCCTCGAAACAACACATAACAAAATTAACTTCTACGTTTAATACCTACAATTGCTTCTTGCACCTCAAACCTCAACCATATTTTAGGTATCCACATGACCCAACCATTCACGCAGGTACTTTGACAACGTTCTGCCATGTTTTAAAAAACTTTTGGGAGTTGAAATAATTTGTCAAATCACCCACTTCTGTTCGCATTGTAGTTGTCAAGTCAGTCAGTCGGTCAGCCAGCCATCTCAGATTTCCGTCCGCCATTATCAACTGATGTCTCAACCAATAGCAAACGAGCTGCAAGTAAGGCTGTCATAGACAATTCTACTTTGTAAAAAAGTATTTTGTTTTGTTCCTTGTGTTGCCATATTTATAACTTTACACCTTTATTTGTATGTATTATTAATTAACTAATATGTTGTAATTATTATTTGTTTGTATTATATTTATAAAGCTTTATAATCCTACCTATTCCTTTTTAATTGTTGTTTTATAGATATAGTTTAACTTTAAAGTTTTTCAAGTAAGTAGGTAGGTACAGCAAGTATCTACCTACTTTAAAAAGTAGATTCTATTAATATTCATTTTTATTGTTCTCTTGTAAATGTCACTTGTAAAGGGCCCTTACTGAAAATCAGCGCAGCATCTGAGCTTTGTCTCACATGCTGCCTATGCTGAGTGAGGGTCCTATTTCACCCAATGTTCAAGTGCATTACCTACTTATATATCTAGTTATATGTATTTGTATTTGTTATTTTGTTATTGTTAAGTAGGTACAATTTATAAAATTCTGGTGAAATAAATATATTTTTTTTCTTTCTTTATTTTCTTTCAATTACTAATTTTAACAACATTTTGGCTTCTTCCGATAAGGGAAAACACATCATCCATACATCTCCCAACTGTAAATAAATCAATACTATATTTATTAATAAATGACATTCGTTCTGCTTCGTTCCGGACACATTCCATAATAATATGATATACATCTTCTATGACATTGCACTCAGCACAGTTCGGGGTACTAGTCTTACCCATTAGATAACCAAACCTATTTAACGGAATATGTTCCGATCGAATCCTCATTAAGGTAACAATATCGAATCTGTTCATATCGGAGTCATTGGATCACGGTGATCGAGCAAGGCCTGGTTGTATTGTACGGTACCATATACCCTTACATAGTGATCGCTCATCAAAATATTCTCTCTATATTTGTCTACATTTTTGTTTCACAAAGGGGAGAAGATCACTATGGTAGGGTAAGAAATCCATAAGAATGCCGTCCTCAACAGCCTCCTTGGCGAGTCGGTCTACCTCCTCGTTTCCAAACAAGCCGATGTGTGACGGTATCCACTGCAGTGTGACAAATTTGTTTGTATTTACAAGTTTATCTAGTGACTCCAAAATATATATATATAAATATTTTTGATAATTTTGAATTCCAAACTCAATTATATAGTATATATTTGTGCAATATTTTTGACCAATCACTCATCGGAAGTGATCTTTCAAAGTTGGACGCGTGCTCTCGATTCATCAAACTGGAATGGATTCGTCGCTTTATCAATTTGAATGATGATCATATTTGTATGTTTTGGAATTTGTTATTTCTAGTTTCTTTTAGTTTGTAGCAATAATTAACATATTATTGTAGTATATTATAATAAAATTTTATGCTAGTTATCATTTCTCATTTATTATGGCGACAGTGACGACTGTTTCATTACGATATTTAATTAAATGCCTTTTCTATTCTACTTAAAAAAGGAGAATGACATTAAAAATTAATTTATTTCAGCAACAGTAACATACAAAATTGTGATTTTAAGTACGTAATGTACTTTTGTTACTTACATATAAAACAACTTTTTATTTGGTAGGTACCTAAGAGGGAGAACAAGCACACGGCTCACTTGATGTTAAGTGGTTATCTATCATAAAGCATTGCATCGTAGGTCACGGAGAAGCAGAATTGAAGCAGAATTTAATTTATTTACCAGTAATCAATCACTTAGCCAGGAGGAATGTGCCCTAGGATGCAAATCCCTGCGTCTATCAACTTGAAGCATGAAGGTGATAAGCCGTTAGTGCCTGTAATTTCATCGGCACCCTCATACTTCAAACCGAAACACAGCAATGCTGCAACTTCGATCGACGAGCCCTAACAAAGAGCTAATTTGGAATTTTAGAGCGAATTGTATAAAGGAAAAAAATTGTAAAGGAGTTTTGATAAGTGAGATGTGAAGATTTTTGTTGCTCTTTGACGCTAAAACTTCTGAATAAATTAAGCTGTTTTTTTTTACTTAATGTAGTTTTTGGACAGGATCTGGAGTGACATTATAGGCTTATTTTTATCTGGGTACTACGCGAGTGAAGCCGCGGACGAATGCTAGTCTGAAATTACCATAAATATTATAGGCATAATCTCCAGAGGTAGACTGCTATAGGCAGATGTTGAAGGCATAAGAATTATTTTTAACCAAGTTAAAATAAGGAGAAGGTTCCTTCTCAATTAAATTGTATATTTGTATGTTAGTTACACATAACTCATTTATATTTGGGAACTATGCAAGTGAAGCCGCAGGTGAAAACTAGTCTGAAATGCCAAATACGGTTAGCAAAACACCATTACACAGCCAACTCAGATCATCAAAGGAAAGCCTATCATAACGTTGAGCATTGCTTAAAACTGTCAAACATTTCGACATTTCGTATGTAAATGTCTCAGAATGCTCTGGAAGCTTTATTGTTATGTTAAGGGTATCTTAGGTCGAGTTTACAAGATGCTTGTGACACACTGCTTTTGCAGACGGTTAATTTCACTCTATGCTTAGCAGGCCTCTTATTTAATCTCTTAATTGACATTTTTTATGGTTGGCTGTTAAAAATTTCCACAGCATTAATTCAACATTTTTTAACATATTTTAAGCACTTGCATGTGGCATATGGCATTTAGATTTGAGCGCATGTTTAAATGTAGGTCAGTTTATTTTAATCGCTGAGCAATATCAGAGGCCTTCTGGTAGCCTAAAACACCAGCATCAGAGTTGGTTTCATACGAAAAAGGAAGGAAAGACCAGCGATAGATTGGCACTTAGTCTTGTCAACTGCCATCTAGCAAAAACTGCTAAATTTCCCTATTAGGTCTTCTTTACTAAATGCCTGTATGTATCGTGTGTACCGAACCGGATCTAAGTGTTTCGGATACCAATTGTGAAATGCTCTGAAATTCAAAACAGGCCGTTTGCCGTCGATGAGCGCTCAACAATTTATTGAAGCGATGCTAGAGAGGTTTTATAGCTGTAAGTGCGTTTCTCCCTTACAGTAGGGAATTAAATGTTTTCTTGAAAAACATAAATTTGCAAATTTTAATGCATTTGCCAAAAACATATTGATAAATGGATGAATGTTTGTTACTCTTTCATGCAAAAACTTCTGAACGGATATGGATGAAACTTGGAATATACACAGTTTGTGACCTGGATTAAAACATAGGCTACTTATCCCGGTACCACGCGAGCGAAGCCGCGGCCGGAAGCTAGTACTATCATGTTGTTATACCAATGCGTACGGAGCTGACTAAGACGCGGGCTTCCTCTTAATGTTTTCCTTACACGCGACATTTATCATTATTATCAGCCTATAGCAGTCCACTATTCATTAGCCTCCCGTAATGAGCGCCATTTCATTATATCCTCAGCTCGAGGCAGCCAGCTTTCAGCAGCCTTTTGAAAATCATAGGCCACTAGGCCGGAGGGCATCCTACACTACGTTTACCAAGCCTTGGTCTTCAGTCAAGAACTCGTTTGCCCAAACGGTTATTGCATCTTCGGCAGATCAGATATGGCCACTCCAGCTTGTTAATTCTCTCTCTGAGCTTTATCCACCACAATAGTAGCAAGTTCTAACTAGTCAGAGAAAGCTATTTCTTGTCATCAAGAAATCGATTACCGCCGTTTCTCAGCGGCTCCCATTACAAACTGTTCCATGTAAAATTAATTATTTAGACGGCTTTGACCATCTTACCTCGCCCTGACTTATTGTTAATCCTTGTAAGAGGTTTGGTATTTAGGTAAGTTTGTGAATAGTTTGATGGGAGTAATCTTAGTGATTTGTGTGTTTGTAGGAATTGGTTGGATTTATGGTGCTATGTGTGTCTGTGTCTAACATGTCGAGCGTCAGAAGAAAGTCGAAGGTATAGTAAACGTTGCCAGGCGTTCGTGGATGCAACTAGCACAAGACCGTAGTGGAAGGCACACATTTCGGGAGGCCTATATCCAGCAGTGGAGAAGGCGGGCTGTGGATGATGATGATGATGGTAATATAGATAGATAAATTCTTTATTGTACACCAAATTAAAAAATACAATTTGCAGAAACATTACAATTAAAACGAAAAGGTACAATGGGCGGTCTTATCGCTAATAGCGATCTCTTCCAGACAACCTTTGGATGGACAGGATAGCACGAAAAACAAAAGACGGTGGTGTACATACATACGAAAGTAGCTGGATAAATAATACCATACACTTACCTAACTTACTACAAAATATACCTTATAAAATAAACCTTCTACATAAAATATTAATATAATAAATATGAAACTATAGACTACATAATTATAATACATAAACTACATAAATACCTATTTGCAAAATATAACATTAATAGTATCCCTTAGCAATAAAACCTAGCAGTCAAGAGAAAGGAAATGCTTAAATAATTTATCCTTAAAAATGGGCAGGGATTTAGATGATCTTATTGAGAGAGGTAAGGCGTTCCAGAGTCGTATAGCTTGTACAGTAAAAGAGTCGCTGTAAAATTTTGAGCTATGGACAGGTGTACTAAGCTGCAACGTTTCTGAAGAGCGTAAGTTTCGATCGTGTGCCTGGTGCAAGAATTCGAAACGCTCCTTGAGGTAATGGGGTGAAAGAGGATTAAATAAAATACTATAAAGAAGATGCAGTATGTGAGCATTCCGGCGAAGACGAATAGGGAGCCACTTGAGCCTTGCGCGGAATTCTGAAATATGGTAATACTTGCGTAAGCCAAATATGAACCGAATACAAAGGTTTTGAAGGCGCTCAAGTTTATTTAACTGGACTTCAGTAAGGTCAGGGTAGCTGGCGTCAGCATAATCTAAAAGAGGGAGTAAAAGAGATTGTGCAAGCGTAACTTTAGTAGCGGTTGGCAGAAAGTTGCGCAGTCTACGCAACGAGGCAGAGGAGGCAAACATCTTACGACTGATCTCGGCAATATGGTTATCCCAGCATAATTTGGAGTCCACAATAATCCCCAAGTTTTTTACAAATTTGCTAATCGGTATAGGAATTCCATCAAAAAGTATAGGCGGCAATTGTGCGAAATCTATCTTAGGAATCAATTTGTGGCTACCTGCTATGATCACTTGTGTCTTTTTAGGGTTTACAGTAAGACCATAGGATTTACTCCACTCACAAATACGGTCTAAATCTGAGTTCAGCAAACTTATAGCTCCACTTATATTATCAACCGTGGATTGTGTGTAAATTTGTAAATCATCAGCATACAGGTGGTAGGAAGAAGAAAGGTTTTGAGAGATAGAATGAATAAAAGTAGCAAATAGAAGAGGAGATAAAACGCCGCCTTGAGGGACGCCAGCAGATAAGCTACACCATGAAGAGAAAGTATCTTCAATACGGATGCGCTGCCGACGCCCGAACAAGTAACTACGAAACCAGTCTATTGCCGCTGGAGATATGTTAAGAGAGCGTAACACACCCAGAAGTATTTCAAAATCCACGTTATTGAAGGCGTTACTAAAATCAAGGAGTGATAGCACTGTTACCTTTCCATTGTCCATTCCGAGTCTTATGTCGTCAGTGATTTTAACTAGTGCTGTCACTGTGCTATGACCTGGGCGGAAACCGGATTGGTTAGGGTTTAAAAGCACATTTTGGGAAAGGAATGAATGTAATTGTTTATGGATAAGACGTTCAAGTACTTTTGAGAGAAAAGGTAGGATAGATATAGGTCGGTATTCGGAAAAGGAAGATGGATTGGACTTTTTAGGTAGTGGGATGATTTGAGCTTCTTTCCAGATATCAGGAAAGGAACTAGAATCTATCGAAGCATTAAAAATATACCCGATGATAGGCACAATTTCGTCAACTATTGGCATGATCATGTTACGACTTACACTATCAGTGCCAACAGCGTTTGAGGTGATGGATGTGATACTCTTCTTAACATCACAATCGGCAACATGACTTAAAAAAAAGGGAGGAATGTCTGGGGTTGGCTGTGAAGTAAGATAATTAAGAGTTCTATTTTTCTTTGATCCATCAATATTGGAAGAAGCTACAAAGTGTTGATTAAGAAGATTGATATCTAAGTTTTTTGGAATGTTTTCTTGTTTAGATTTGCCAATTCCCAGGGTTCTGAGAAAACGCCATACTTTAGATGGGTCATTATTATCAACTGAGTCATGGATAAATCGGCGTTGTGCGTCTCTACACAACCTGTTGCAATGATTTCGACGATTCAGATATTTAGTTTTATTGCTATCTGTTGGCTTAAGTTTCATCCTGACTTTAGCCACGGCTTTTTTATGCATCGCCGAGCGGATTTCATCTGTAAACCAAGGTGCTGGGAGTTGTTTTAACTTGATAGCGCGAATAGGAGCATGTTTGTCATACAGTTTGATTAAAATCTCGTTGAACACGCTCACCATTTCATCAACACTGCGCGCATTGATGACGTCAGTCCAGTCAATATGCTTAGCATCTTCACGTAGGCTTTCTGAAACCATACCACTAAAGTTACGCTGCAGGACAATTTGCGGTTTAGCCTTTGGTGGACGAAGTTTGTAAGACAAAAATATTAAATCATGATAAGAAAAGGCATCTGCCGAGGTTTGGCCATGTTTGGTTACATTGTTAGGAGAAGATACAAATATCAGATCGAGAAGAGATGGTGTGCAATTTGGAAAAAAATGAGTAGCAGATAATGGAAGGATAGTCATATTACTAGCCTTGGTGAGAGTTTCTAGAGAAGTGGAGCGCGAATCTTGTTTGAGAAGACACGTGTTGAAGTCACCCATAATGATGGTGTGACTGTACGATGGAGTAAATTCCTCGAGAAGTCTTTCGAAAGAGGGAAAAAAGTTATTACGGAGATGGTTGCTATAGTAGACTCCGAGTAAGACCTTGGTGTGAGAGAGGGTAACTTCAATAAATATGTGTTCGCCCGCACCTGAAGGTGACGGTTGTGGAGACAAACTTACCAAAGTGTAAGGAATATGAGCACGTAAGTATATGGCAACACCACCACCACGTCCATCGATGCGGTCGTTTCTAATCAGTATAAAACCTGGTAAAGAGTAAGAGGTAGTGGGTAAACACGGTTTTAACCAAGACTCGGAAACTAATATAGCATGAATATTTTTATGACAAAAGGACGCCAGCATATCAGGATAATGAGCCGGAATGCTTTGCGCATTAATGTGAATAACATTAAAATTTTTTGAGACATCAGAGAAATGCGTCTCAAGAGTCTGGGAAAGTGTTGGAATGGTACAAAAACTAGTCACTGCTTAGGTCATCGTTACTGTGGGATGAAAAAGATAAAAAAATATTATCACTACAACTACTGCTAATATCAGACATAATACATAAAATAAATACTTTACTTAAATAAAAATATATAAATTAAACTACTTAAACGTTAAATACCTACTAAGCTTATTATTCTATTCTATACGTTTCTTCTAGCCTGCCCACCTGCCAGTTGTGTCACAGAAAAAGATCAAAGAAAAACATTTTTCACAAGTTAAAAGATGAAACAATACAAATTACAAGGAAGAAAAATAATAAGTAAAAAACAAACAAAATAAAAAAAATAAATATAAAATTGTCGGCCGATCCAAAAAGCTGGTAACACAAATGCTATGCTCAAAAAGTGGTCAAGAAAACTGGAACATTCGTGCAGTGACAGTGACATTTAGTATTGACATTTGATTGATTGGTACCTAGACAGAGAAAGCAATTGGTAGATCTCAATATGACAACAATGCTAATGAAAAAGTGAAGTGAAAAAAAGTAGTTTGTGATCGGGTAGCGACAAATTTTAAAATTATATAAGTGGGTGCTTAAATAAACTGGTCATCGGACGGGTTTGGGATTGTGGTACACCCATGACGCTCATGGCTAGCTACTTCTTGACCGCCGCCACACGCCTCGTCTTCGGGGCTGCTGACTCTTTGACCACAGCCGCAGGCTTAGCCACCGGTGCGGCCGGAGCAGACAGCTCTGCCGTCTTTGAGCCTTGTATTTTATCGAGCTCCGCCATGCAACTAACACGACGCCTGGTGTCATCCGGCCCGAGCACGAAGACGTAACCTTCTTTAGTCCAACATTTGTCGATGCCGAAACGTTGCCTTGCCTGCATGAAAACTTCGTGACGTGTTTTCGTTAAGAACTCTGAGAGGGTGATGCCAGTATCTTTGAGATTGGTTTTTGCAAACCAAATTCTATCACGGACTGCCACATCCCGAAGCTTAACCAGTATGGGTCGGGGCCGGTCAGATGTCAGTCGGCCCATCCTATGACAGCGATTAATATCACCAGCAGTGAAACCAGGCACTTTAATCTGTCCTACAACAACCTTGGCTACAGTGGCAGCTGCATCCTCCTTCTTCTCCTCGGGTACTCCATGAAGAAGCAGATGCTTGCGACGACTCTTCATCTCAAGATTGTCAACGGCTTGTACTATTGCCTGTATCTGGTCCTGTAATGTTCGCAAGGCAACCAGTACGAATGACTTGAAGGCAGCAAACTCTGCGGCCAGCCCAGTGGTGGATTCCGGGACTCCAGACTGCTTCAGTTTACCTTCATAAACAGCCATCTGTTCAGTGAATGCTGCCTGCATTTGTGCCATAGAACCTTTGATTACTTGCAATTCCTCCATCTTGATGTTGAAGTGATGTGGCAACTTTAGTGTGTAGTTTTTCTGGGTTTATAGTGAATTGATGTAGGATATAACACTTTATGGCAGGTACAGTGTCTTAAACTTTATTTTCAAACATAAATAAATACTTTTTGCAAAGAGTTAGAATATTAATTTAAAAAAGTAAAGGAGATGAAATTTTTTAGGTGTATCTTTTTTCACACCTACCGCCCAAAAAATAATATGTAATATGTGTTTTATTTGGTGCTAGAAATCCAGCTTCAGCTTCTCAAAGTCAGAACAGAGCGTGATTTCATTTATTAGGGAAGGCCTATGTCTAGCAGTGGACGCTGATGATGAATAAGAAGTAAAATATATAATGAGAAAAAAATTATAACTTTCATTCCGATACCGGGAATTGAACCCGAGCCCCTTGGGTGAGAGCCAGGTATCCTTTCCACTAGACCATATCGGATCCTAGGGTTGTAGTAACAAAAAATCCTAAAGATGTTTATTACGTCATATTATACAGTAGAAAACAATATTAATCTGGGTACGGAGCGCGCGTACATTGGTACGCGTAGTTAGTTACGCGTGTCTTTAAACGCCACATGTCTATACTTGTAGCTTTGCGTACACTTTGGGGAACGCGTGCCGCGCGAGCCGTGGTCAGCCGTGGCCTAGTGCGAGTTTTTTACCAACTCGGTCGCGTTTGCGTATACGCAAATTTATATGGAATCGAGGTAGCGCTATCTATTGAAAAACGCGTGGTACTGACTCTTTTCCATACAAATTTCCGTAAACGCAAACGCTTTGGAGCTGGTAAAAAACTCCCACTAGGCACCCAGTTGGTTTCAGCTCGCGTAGCGCTATGGATCGATTGACCTCGTTCAGGTTCGCGGCGGTCCACATTAACTGTTTGCGTACACAGGAACGCGCTATCCGTACCCATCTTTAGATTTGCTCGGAGATGTTAGGTTGTTTTTTTGCAACGTGCATGATTATAAGAAAATAGACGTTGCATGTCCAAATTCCAGAGTGCGTACAATATTACAAAATAAGATTTTTAAAATTTTTCGGCAGTTCATTTAGGTTTTTCTTCATTTTTTAAACCACCCCTGTATCAAGGCAAAAACAAAAATATAATAAAATTGATCAAGCAGTTTTCGCGCTTTTGATACACGCACGATAATTATATTAAAGAAGATTAGTCGAACAGAACTACCTCCTTTTTAACCGACTTCAAAAAGGAGGAGGTTCTCAATTCGTCGGAACCTTTTTTTTTATGTATGTTCACTGATAACTCCGTCAATTTTGGACCGATTTTCAAAATTCTTTTTTTGTTTAAGAGAATATACTTCACAGGTGGTTCCATATAAATTTAAGTCCTGAGGGATTGGTACTTTTCCCGGAAAACTCAAGAAACCTCATCCTCACTTGTAATTTTCGCCCTATGATCACCAATATCTCCGTCAATTGTGAACGGATTTTCAAAATTTTTTAGCGCAAGACGTAAGAAGTGATTTATTTGAAGTCGGTTTATTTTTTTTAAAAGTCCTACTTGTTGAAGACTTAAGTATTTATGATCGAATATAATCAATGCATTTTTTGGTACGCTGCTGAGAATGAATATTAAGAAATAAGCTGCAAATAAGCTTCAATTTACCCTAGAGATTAGCTAGTTCATTTAATTACTTTTTCATTGATATTTGTACAATAATGAGTTAATGTATCTATCTACAAAGTTTATTTTTATTCCAAACTTCCCTATTTTTGAGACGGTATAACGGTGTTCTGTGACATTTTAACTGTTTCAATTAGATTTCAAAATTATGCTAAGGTTCATATTATTATTGTATTTGTAACCTGTCGGAAACAAACAACCGAATACATTAGTGGAAGTCAAAAGGGACAGCTTTGAACGTAGTTTATACAATAGTCTATTGGAAACAATACTGTCTCTGCAATCCAGATGCCGTTTTAGTGGCAACTTGTTAGGACAGTTGACAAGTTAATGGAGTAAGTTTGGGGATGGTTGTTATCAATGAAATAATGAGAGGTTTAAGAGGTTTGAGAGGTAATTAAGTGTGATGCTTTAAATACTTTACTTACTCAATTGCTATTATTGACAACCTCTCGAGCAGTTGACGAAGGTCCAAGGTCCAAGAGACAATGAAGGTTGCGAATTCGATTCCCGCCACGGGACAAATATTTACACTACTCGTGAAAACCTGTAATTAGCTTTCTGTTTTTATAAGTCTATATCATTGTGTTACTTTAGCTGTTGGTTTTCTTTTATAAATAAAATAAATAAAAATAAAAATTATCTGTGACTATTTGTCACCTTTTACAGTGAACTGGTATTATGGGCTGGTGTGGTGTGGTGGACTCTATGGCTGACCCGATACTCTGACGTGCTGACAAAATTCTCAAATTCAGATAAAAATCGAATTGAAAAAAGAAAAAGCAATTTAGTTTTTCCGCTATCTTCCGAATTTACCTATACCAGGTTCAACTTTTCCTTAAAACACGTCAACAATATTGAAAGTTAAAAATTAAAAAGAAAAATAGTTTTTTTTTGTGTTTTGGTGGATTTGGATATCGATTAGCCGTTTCCAAGTGATTCGTTTACTTGTTTTGCAAATATTCCTAGAATTTTATTGTAGAAAAACACCAAAACTCAATTTCTTATTTTCCCATCAATATTAGCTGAGCAATCTATCATAGAATTTATCTAAAATAAATTGCGTTCATAATAATCCGAATTGGTTTCCAAACATGAAATTTTAAAGAAATCTATGATTGAATCAACACACGATAAATCGCAATACCGAAGGGGACTATTCTATACAACGGGGACATAGAACTGTGAGAAGTGACATGCCAAGTCTATCGATAAGAAAAGTTGGAATGATTACCTACCTATGTACATTAGGGTGGTTCACGCTCAGATAGTGAAAAAAAAATCAAATATAGTTGTCCCCACCCCCTTGATTTGTTACACCTACCATTTCTATTATGTGTGAAAAATTTCAACCCCTAAGCTACAAGGGGGTGCTCATCAAAATAAGAAGTTTTAAAAATAAAGTTCAGGATTTAAGTAAGACGCGTAATTTAAAATTTTTAATATTACGAGTATTTTAGTCAAATGAGTATACCAAGTATTTCAATATGAACAAAATTGGTAACAAATCAAAAATTAGCATAATATTAGTCGCAATCTTTCAAAACTATGTTTGTTAACTCATATTTGGATTTTCCAGTAGAAATTATGTGTGAATTTCAGAATGAATTACATAAATAATTATAATGCGTGGAATTTTGAAATAAAAGTTATAGATTAAATTTTTTTTTTTGATGCGGCAATAATGGAAAGTAAGGTAAACATCTCGTGAAACCCAAATTGCATCAAGTCTGCCACAAAATGACGCGTTTCTCACAAATCATCCCATTGGGTTTTTAGATATATCCCAGAAAACCCAAGGGAATATTTGCCAGAAACGCTGTGCAAGTTGTTACAATAAACCAAAAGAAACAGTCAATGATGCCAGAAAAAAGGCTACACAAGTCATAAGAGAGTGTCTTCCTTGCGAAAAAGCATTTTGCCTAATTTGTTTTAATAAAGCTCATTAAAGTATAGTTTTCGTCATTTAAGACGTCCCACAGAGACGTCCTTAAGGACTTTTGAGTTCTATTTTCGCCAGCTCATTGTTCATACGTTCCTAGAAAAACAAAGTTCTACATCTTATGTCCAGCCCAGAAAACGCGATTCAGTAGCCTATGGCTAATGTGTTACATGTACGTACGTCACAGCCAGATCAAAAATGATGATGAGAGTCAACGTGGTCGCCATTAGAAAATAATCGAATTGTAATACTTTGAGTTATTTCCATCTTGCAAGTTTTTTTTTCGGAAGGAAGACCTGTGGCAAGACTTCTGAATCTCTGTAATTATGATATACCATTACAAAGCAGTTCCCACCCGCGGCTTCGCACGCGTGGTACCCGGATAAACAGTATTAATCCAGGCCATAAACTATGTACTTTCCAAGTTTTATCCAAAACCGTTCAGCCGTTATGGAACTGGGTGGGAACAAACATACTCCGACCCACAAACTTTTGAATTCATAATATTATTATATTTATACTTTTTCATTCAGATAATAGTGTCACTTCTATTCATTGTTACATCTCGAGCTCTATTGTGTTCAAAGCCATATTGAGTGTGAACGTAAGGGCGAGTAATTGTGAAGATTCTGGCTCGGATTACTGTGGCCCTTGTCCCCTCACTATTCACAAACAGGGGTCTGTGGCTCCTTAGAAACTAGTGATGTGATTTGTTTATGTATCCGAGGGACAAAATTAATGTTTTACAGATCAAGATTTTTTTATGTCATAATATATGAGATATAATTGTTATTGTTAATTATTAACCGCTGTTCCACAGTAAGACAAAGGCCCCCCTTCCCTTTTTCCACTCTGTGACAAAGGAAAATGCCGTCTGATGTATGGCGCTTGGTACCAATGCTAAAGTGATTGCGTCAAAACGATACCTAATTTTTAAGATATTATTCATGGAATACTAAGTCTCTTTTAAAATAAACCTAAACAAATTGTTTTTATTTTATATTAGTTATAGAGTTTGTTTTTTAAAAAATGCTTTCCCGATACCTTGTGTGTTCAGTTTTGTCTACATAATTATAAGTATTATATAAACATTTAACTATGATACTATTATCTATAAGAAAAGATCACACATCTGTGTGACTTTTACCTATCCAGGTAAAAGTGTGTTTTAACTTGTACTTCGTAGGTAGGACATTAAATACATTACTATGCTGTGTTCTACACTATATTATTTTCAAATTATGATAGTGACGAGAAAGTAGATAGGCCTTTACATCATTTACCTCATTATAATAGGTATAGTACTTACTGGTGAAGGTAAAATCCAAGCTAAGATCCAAGATTTTGACACATTCATCACAACCACGAAAAGGCCATGGATGCCTCTACCAAACTATGCTGGTTTCGCGTCACTGTTTATTAGCAAACAGTGATGCAACGATTGTTTATCGTACATTATTGTGATGATGTCTAATAAAATAACTATTTACAGCAAAAACACTGGTACACAATGCCACAGAACACTCTCGCGAGAGCATATTAAATACGTAAAGGTAGGAGACAGTTAAGTAGAAAAAAGTTTCTGATCCAACCTCTTTGATTATACAAACTGGAAAAATCTCCAATGTTTTCAGTCGATTCTACTGTCTAAAATTAAAAGTGAGGGTTGTTGCAGTGTCATGGCGCCGTGCGCCGGAAACCAAATAAACGAAAGAATTTTTTTACGTGATTATTAATCGAGTCGGTGTGTAAAATGAAAGCAAATGTTAATGTTATTAATAAAATAAAGGCAATTTTATGGAATACGTTTAATTTTGACGCAATTTGTACGGGTTATCGGCATTCTCCTTTACTATGTTTAATTTTCTGTGTCGTAGAGCACATTCCAAAAAACGTGATCTACGATGCAATACTTTGTGATAGGTAAAAAAATACGATTTATATATTGGACATCGAAAAAAATATTAACTAAATATTTTCACATTAATTATAGCGCAACTCTCGATGTACCAATGATGATAATGATAAATAAATTATTTATCTAATTATATTTATTTAAAAAGGACAGCCAATAACAGGTTTTTCACGAGTTAAAGTTGCTTAGAAACAATAATTTGCCTAATAGTTATAATTCAGAAATATCAACATAATTTTGAAACAACTAAACAGCTGAGTCAAATCAGACAATCAACATGACCACTGGTAAAGAACTCCGCAGTCAATTATTATTAAACTAGTAAGTTTTACCCCAACACTACAAGTAACCAAGGGTCTCTATTAGTGATACATCAGTGTCGGCTTGTATCCGTGTACGAATGATATTTTTGAATTTGAAGATCTATTTATGAACGGTTTTAATCGATGTCTATTTATGAGTGGTTTTAGTCGTTGTTATTGTGGAATAAAGTACATAAATAACAATTTTTCGTAGAAATTACATATAAATTTATCTACCTAGGAGCTAACCCGACAGACGTTGTCCTGTCTCAAAAAGGGTATCAAAGTTAAAGAAACATTCAAAAAAGATATCGAAATGGAAAAAGCAATGAAAAAGGATATTGAAGAGGGAAATCAATGAGGATATCAAAGTTGAAAATGAGAGATGAGAGGATATCGACGTTAAAGAAGCAATTAAAGAGGAAATCGATGTGGGAGAAGCTAAGGAATATTAAAGTTGAAGAAGCAATCAAAGAGTATATCAAAGTGGAAAAAGCAATCAATGCGGATAAAATAATAAGAACTACCCTACCCAACCCTACTCTACCCTTACCCATACCCTACCCCAACCCCTACCCCTACGCCTACTCCTACCCTACCCCTACCTCTACTCCTTAACGAGATAAAAAGTATCCTATGTCCATCTCCTGGTTCTAAGCTACCTCCTCACCAATTTCCAGTCAAATCAGTTCAGCCGTTCTTGAGTTATAAATAGTGTAACTAACACGACTTTATTTGTTACTTTAAACTGCCTTTGTGGATGAATTAGATCAAAATATATAAAATTCTACGTGTAAGTTCAAACATGGCCGTCATCAATGGCCGTGCATAGCTTCGACTAGCGCAGGATCATGGTGGATGGCACAAGTTGAGGAATGCAGTGGGTGAAATCAGGCTGCAGATGATAATACTGATATTATTGCTGGACACAATCACGCAGCACCATGTAGCCCTAAACTAAGCTGCACTTGTATTATAGGAACCACATGACTAATATACCTTCTACTTAAATACATATTGTTTTTTGTAAATAAATATATTATATAGAAAACACCCAGACCCGAAATAAATATTTGAAGACAAAAATTAGTCTCGCAGCGAGAATCGAACCCGCAACCTTCTGCGTCTCAGGTGGGCTTTTGCCCACTGCAACACAGAGGTCGATTGATGATGATGACGATAAAACTCATTATGCGACTGACTGACTGATGAATCAACGCACAGACTTGAGACTAGAGACTTGAAAATTTAGAGTGCAGGTATTTTCCATGTAATAGTGTAGGCGTGTATTAAAAAGTATTTTTTTAAAATTGAAAGGAGTATCAGGAAAAATATATAAGCAGACGAAAACGCAAAACATACATTAGTCACCAATTAGTACATTAGGTTGGGTGTTCCGGATTTGAACACTCCTAAAATATACGGTTAATTTAAAAAGACTTTGTACCTAAAAACCAATACGTACCAGACAGACAAAAAAACTTATCCTATTTGATACCTTATGCAACTCAAAAACGGATTTCTAAACAAAGAAAGACGAGATAATGAAGCCGAAACGAGAAAATGATACTCAAAATAAAAAATATTTAGACCACACATTTTCCCTCATTACGTTAGCTTTGGGTTTCAAAATAAAACGGGATATACGAAACCGTTTTTAAAACAAGGGCGCCGTCGGAGTTTTTATAATTTAATTGCTAATTTGACTCATCTCGCCCATTTGGATAAGTAGGGTTGTCAGCTTGCCAAGTAAAAGATGAATATTAAAAGAGGTATTAAGCATTTCCTTCCTTCTGCGTACGAGTTACGAGTTAACTCTGGTATTGGAGTATTTAGGTCACCCGAAGGTCTCCATGCTCCTCCTCCTCGTAACGTGCCTTCCGAAGCACGGAAGTGCTCGGCTCTAAATGTCACAAAACGGTCACCATCCGAGTAGTCACTACTAATACACGAGTGACCAGGCGGACCAACCGCGCTGAAAGCAGAGTTACTAGCTTGTGATAAAAATAAATATAAAATTGTTGTAAGTGGATGTTTTCAACCTATTGAGGGCAATATTGTGCTCTAAGATTCTCCGCCTATGGTAACAGTATTAGACCGATATCATTGAATCGCCTGAGACTAAGACGATTAGTCAGTCGTGGCCTAAGGCCATCTGTGTAGAGCCAATTAATCAAACGCCAATCCTTCGCTGAAACTACCCTTACCTGTTACTAGATAGAAAATACCAATGTCGCCTGACTGTCTGTAAAAAAGTTTACTAGTTAGTTGTGATTCTTGGATTAATTTGAATTTCCAATTTAATATAATATTCCTTTACTATTAAAATTTTTAATCTGTTTTTATAAATTTGGTTTACATTTAACTATAATGTAATTTTAGCTCAATTCGTTCGGTACTTTATCTTTAACATTTTAGTTATTCATCTGACATATATATTATAAGGTGTAATTATATGATAAATGATGAAATAAGGCTTAAAAGCATATTTCATAATTTATCATTTATTTCATCATCATCATCAGCATCAGTCTGTAGCAGTCCATACCCTAATGTAATTCTATGTATAATATGTATGTGTTTATAAAAACAGTAAATAAATTGGTAGGTACCTAGTAATAAGTAATAAGTCATGTGGTTTTTATAATAATGAAAATATTGGATAAACATTTTATGTGAAAACATAATATACACACGGAAACGAAGTTGCGACATCCATCAACTAGTATTAGCATAAATTTAGTTGAGATCGGTATTGTAAATCCCAAACAAAGCCGGAGCATGTAACATAGTCTAATCAAAGCTGACTTCAAATAGGCTGTAGTGATTCTAAGCCATGGAATTGAATCTGATGGACAAGGGGCATGCCAGCTGATTGAATTGTTTCCTACCTTAGGTCTTACATTAAGCGAATAACTGCGGGGTGATCAGCTAACTCTGTTGCAAACAGAAATGATTGACACCGATCCTGTTTTAACAAACTGTGACAGTTTGTCAATTGACGTTCATTGAATTTAGACGGATGAAATGTCAAAGTTTGTTAAAACAGGATCGGTGTCAATCATTTATGATTGCAACAGAAATAGCCAATCACCCCCCAGGACTACATAGTTTAAAAAAAATAATATCAAGTCTCACATTCCTCAAAGTATAATAAAGGCGAAAGTTTGTAAAATGTGTGTCTTTATTTCACGCCTAAACTAATAAATAAATTGAACTGTTATTTTGCACAGTAAGTAGTTATATAGCCTAATAATGGTTAATAGGCTACTTTTTATCCAGGTACCAAGTGAGCGAAGCAGCGGGTGCCAAGCTTCTGCTTACCCTGCTATAAAATTGAACCTTCATATAAGCCTGAATTCTTGTAAAACTTTTTTTTCGTAAACATAGTTCGAGAGTAAAGAGAACCTTTAACTGCCTTAAATATTTTGGAGCTGATGTGAATAAATTTGTGGAACTTATAATTTTGAGTACAATGGTTTTGGAGCTGCTCGGAGTAAGCCACTAAAAAGTGGGCTACAATATTTAAAAATAGGTAATGGTCATTCCATAAAACCAACGTGAATTGACTGATGTAAGTCATATACAGGACACAGGGAGAGCGTCGCTCATGTTCACTAAACCTGCTTTCACGAGCTTTATATTTCTGTGATAGTTTCAAGTTTCTTGAAAATCTATCTCAAACAATTTGTAGTATGAATTATTCTAACAATCCATCAAAATCGAAAATGTCGAAATATGCCCTCGAAAGTAGCAGCTTTGTGTGAATCCATTGAATCGCTAATATATTCGAGAGGGTGTTCAAGTGCTCTGTGGATACTTGTATAGTTGTCAACTTGTGTGCTTGTAGGTAAGTACACTTGTCAGTGGATAGAGACAGATGGCCTCTTAGATAGGATCGAATTTCAAATTATGTGATTTACTGTAAGATGAAATGGATATTGATAGTTTACCACTAGTTTACGAGTACTTCCCACATAGAGTCAGAATTGACCACTATACTTGCCTACGGGTAAAGGATATTTATTTTTTGAAATTAATAAATAATAAATAAATAAATTCTATTTATTGCAGGCACACAAATAGACCCATATCACATAATAATATAAAAATAAATGAAATTAAAAATTATAAAAGAAAATAGCACAGAGCTAAAAGCAGCTGCGAAGTCATTTCTTGTTTCCAGAAATCCAATGGCGGAAGATCGGATTCCTATAAACCTGGTCAGAGACAACCCTCAGAACAATATTGTTGGAGCGACTCAACCTACCAGAAGGACGCTACGCGAGTTCGGATGATGGCAAAGAAGTCGGGGACCCCCGCCTCGGAGAACATGCTCGACGCACTGCAGTATCTCGGCAACCTCATGAGGATCCTGTAAGCATCATTGTACTGGACCCTTATGGTGTTGATAGCCTAGTTTCTGGTGAAGTTCGTCCAAAGTGGACATGTGTACATGCCCAGACAATATGCACGGAATAAAGTTTTTTTTTACATCTGGACTGCAGTTTGTGAAGCGGCGAGCGAGCATGTTACTCCGAACAGCGAGCATTCTTCGCTCCCTTTCGATGTCATCATCGTCTTTCACCTTCTCTGTCAATAAGTGGCCCAGGTACCTGAACTGCTTTACCATTTTTATGGCCAGGCCGCTCAAATGCACCTCGGGCACCCGTTCTGGACCACGCCCCGACCTGAATACCAATAGTTCGGTTTTACTAACATTATATTTTAGCCCGTGTGCAATAGCATATTGCTCACAGACTAAAAGTAACTTTTTTAAACCCTTAATCGAAGGACTGAGGAGCACCATGTCATCTGCATAGCTTAGGTTATTGACACAAACGTCCCCCAATAATATCATACTATAATAATATAAAACTAACAAAAAGTATGTACTTTTAACAACAACCACAACACCTGTCTATACAGTCCACAACTGGACATAGGCCTCCCCTAATAAGAAAGGAAAATATCCATAATCCTCACGCGCTGGGTAGTAGAGTCGGGGATTGTAGAACAAAGCTTTTTGCACCGCCGACGCTGCTGCCCGTCAGCAGTCAGGGCATTTAGCTATGCCAGTGCTGGCTGCGCTGCCAGGCTACGCTATGCTGCATTTAGCCGGCTGCCACAGTCACGTTTGTTAGTTAGCAGGGTGCACCACAGGCAGGTGAGGTTAGCTCGGTTCAGAGTTCAGTTTCAAGCAATTTTTTTATAAGTTTTATGTTCGTATGTATCTAGTAAGTAATCTTCTTCTTCTTCTTCCTCTTCTTAAATTATATAAAACCAGTGAGAAATGCTCGTTTATTAAAAATCGAAAATAACTAACAATCGAACAACGATTTAATAGAATTTTAGTAGTAGTAGAGTTCTTTGCGAAGGGCTCGTCCGGGAAGAACTGCCACCATGTCTATTTCTGCCGTAAAGCAGCTGTGCTGTTTTTTGGTTTGAAGGGTGTGAGTGCCGGTGAAATAATAGGCACAAGAGGCTTAACACCGTCCTGCCTCAAGTTGGACGCTGAGCAATCCATCATAAGGCACGTTTCAAGCAAGCATGATTTATGCAATGCTTTGTGATAGGTAATGGTTACCACTTAATATCAGGTGGGCAATGTGCTTGTTCCATCTGAAAATACCATTAAAAAAATGTTATTATACCAATATCATGATGCAATTATTGAATGTAAAGTGAATATTGTGTATTTGTAACAATGTTTCAACCCTAATGTCATCGCCGAAATAGCTCAGTTGGGAGAGCGTTAGACTGAAGATCTAAAGGTCCCTGGTTCGATCCCGGGTTTCGGCAAATTACTTTTGTTTTTTGACAAAATTAAATGTATCATGATTTGCCATAAGTAAGTTTTTTGAAAGCTGAATTAACATGATTAAAAATTACATTAAATATGTATTTGTTATTTAAAAAAAAACTGTAATTATTGATAAAAAAATAGATTAAAAATAATCTAATAGACGATAAATTCTCCATGACATCACTAAGAAAGATTTACATTAATATAAAATTTTGCATGTCGCGTGCCTGTCGACGCTTCACGCGGCTTACATTTATTTTCAATCTCTTTCTTGATTGGATGGGATTTTCAATTCCCAGATTATGTTGCTGTTGTTGTTGATATATGATTGGCTAAGAAATGTATGCTAATGCCGTCCAGGCCGATTTCGGTTACAGCGTCTGTTTTTAATGCACTATTTTGGACAGCTATAAATGTATTAAAACTATTTAGAAAGTATGTTGTGTGTGAGTGAAAGTATTTTTTTTTCCACTCAACTCTGTAATGGCTTAACGGATTAGGTTGAAACTTGGGATGCACATTGTTTGTGACTTAGATCAACACAAAGGCTATTTTATCTATATCTGGGTACGACGCGAGCGAAGCCGAGCGCAAAATCTATCATAAATAAAGGTAACTTTTATCAAACAGTTCAAAGTTTATCAAAATTGCAAGTAAACAAAATTATTTACTCCACAGAACACAAAACTGTATTCTTTGAAATGAGTTTCAAACTTACACTCCACCGATTAAAGAGTCAAAGGGTTTTAAACAAAAGCACCGGAAAAGACTTTGAGCCCCGTCATAGAACTTAAAAGAAACAGACATAATTTACTTTAATTTATTTGCTTTTACTTCTTGTCATTATTTCAATAGGTCTAGTGGACCTAACCGCAAGCATTTAAAGCTACATGAAGCTCATTGTATAAGTGCATATTTTTTTTATTATTTTTTATTATGGTATTTGAAGATGGAAAAAGCACATGGCCCACCCGATGTTAAGTGGTAACCATTACCTATGACAATGCATTTCATCGTAGATCGTTTTTTGAAACGTGCTCTACGATGCAACACCCTGCGTCCATCAACTTGAGGCATGACGATAATAAGCCTCTTGTGCCTGTAATTTTACCGGCACCCACACCCTTCAAACCGAAACACAGCATGCTGCTTCACGGCAGAATTAGGCATGATGGCAGTACTTCCCCGGACGAGCCAGCCCTCCACAAAAAACACTACTACTACTACTACTTTTTTAATAAAAAAACACAACACGCCTACCGCAGAACCAGCCCCTTAGGCCCGCAGTCGACGTGTTAATATCTCTATGTCCCAGTCAAACTATCATGTAGATTAGATGCATGGACATGTCTGTGGACAAAATCACCAAGCTTAGCGGGGCGATTTGTGATAATCAAAGAAAGTATTAGAAGCTGTGAAATTGTATTTTGTTGTGTAAGTGCCTTTATAAAATCCAGCGCATGAAATACAGGGGAGGGGCATAATATATGGTGAATATAAGGTGAGTAAAAAAGAAATACAATAGGTTTTTTTTTTTAATTTTACATAACTACCTTTTAAGTTTAGCACCATAAATTACCCCAATTATTTTAAAGTTGCTAGGACCGCCATAGCATATCTTCTATCATCTTAAATCTACGATTTGGCATTGCTTTATGTTGAAAATGAATTGTTAGGTTTGTGAATAGACTCCATCAGACAATAGCTAGGATTCCTGGTGATTCCTGGGCTTTGCTTATTATATTTCGCCTCTGTCTCTGTCTTTGACTGACATTCTATTGTTATTGTCGACTTTGATTCGATGGAAGTTTGTATGACTAATTATAACCACGTTGGTGCGGCTTTTATTGGATTTATTAAAGAAAGATAAAAGTTTACAGTTTGCACTTAAACAGTATCTTAAATTAAAACTTAAACCTATGTGATCTTACTATAGTTATAAAAAAATAGATATTTTTGTTGATAGCCTATATAGACTCTATATAGACTCTATATAGACTATCTGCAAAAACTTCGAGGAACTTAGTAAAAGTTTGTGCTCTAAGCATTTGTATGTTAACGCTTTGAGTGCTGAATAACACAACCCTCCATATTCACCAGTATCGACACCTCGGGAATGGTACGGAGCGTCACATCTGACGATAGCAGTCAACGTGTTAATTAAATAACAGATCAGTTCGATATCTGATAATTATGTTTTTGAAGTGTTAACTGCAACTTTAACTTTGTAATTATTATTATATATTAATGACTATATTAATGACAGATTTATTATTAATTGGTTTATTAAAATCAGGTAACTTAGTAACGTTCCGTGTCTACTTTTTGACTGTTTTGTTTTAGCCACCTTTTCTCTTAATCTAAATGTGGAAACTTGTAACTAGCTTTTAAGTGTCTATTGCTTATATTTATTATCGAAATAATTGTATCTACCTACTGCTTAGAAATATTATCATATTTTATTAACAATGCAACAAATTACCATCCGTAAATACAGTTGCGGGATTTAATAAAATCCTCATAATAAAAGCGAACAAATTATCTTCGCAAGAGGGTCAAGCAAAAAGTGGCAAGTGTGAGCAGTCCATCTTCATTGCGGGGTTTATGGCAGGGGGATTATGAGTTGTCATGTTACATTCATGGCACCCTACAGGGTGTTTCAGAACATCTTAAGTTTGTTAGAACAAAGCTTGGTGTAAATAAAAACAGATTATTTAGGGACAAAGAAAATAAATTAATTGATTTTATAGGTTTTGGTGATTGGAAACCGGATTTTAAGGGTTTATGAAAAGCAGGTTCAAATATCATAAAAGTTACTTTTTCTAACTAATTTCCAAGAAATAATTTAAAAACCATTCTAGCAAAATTACTAGTTGTCAGTACCTTGAGGTAGTTTTTTATAATAGATATGCAAAATTCTGACGTTACACCTTTTAGTAAAATAACCCGTGGTCATTTGCTACTCGTAGTTCTTAATACTTACTTGTAACGCAGATCATCCTTTAGTAGTAGTAGAGCTCTTTGTGCAGATCTGTCAGGTCAGTCTATGGTAGACCATTTGCACAAAAGACTTATCATTTTCATGCCTCAATGACGCTTTTTTGTCCCGTTTACACGCGAACGGAGCCGTGCTCGAAAGCTAGTCTATATGTACACTAATTTAACTAAGTCTTTGACTATACTCCATATAGTTAAACAGCGCGCTCTGCCCTCTATCTCGAAAAAGATTCAAGATATTAAAAACATGTTTAGACTTAAGTTGTAAAGAATTAAATGTTCTACAATATTTATTAATTACTTCCTAAGTAATTTAAAAGAAAAGAATCAAATTTTTAATTTATGTAATTAAAGTATTTCCCTTAATAACCTTATAATTACATGAGTAATTATATATAGGTAAGTGTTATTCAATGACACTGAATTATTAAAAAAATAATATTCATTTTAATGTAGTAGTTAATAAAAATGCAAATCACTTTGAATTATATATTAATCAAAAATTTAGTCGACGTGTTTTAAAACGGCGGTTTGACTCTGAATGATACTCAAAATAGTTAAACACTATAGTTTTAATTACACAAGTAGGTAAGTGTTATTCAATGAATAGACGCTGAATTATTGAAAAAATAATATTATTTTTAATGTTCTAGTGAATAAAAATGCAAATTACTTTGAATTATATATTAATCAAAAATTTAGTCGACGTGTTTTAAAATGGCGGTTTGACCTCGAATGATACTTAAAATAGTTAAACATTGTGCGCGCTCTGCTCTCTATCTCGAAAATGATTCAAGATATTAAAAAAATGTTTTCACAAAAATTATATAGAATTTAATGTTCTACAATATTAACTGCGATATAAATACCATAAACCCATAGGAAACATGATATTTGCAATAAACCGATATTTTGACTTTTGACCTTGGAATATCTGTAGAAGCTAACACCCTACGATAAGTAGGTTTTGAGACAAGTTTTAGGGTGCTCATATGGAGGTTTATACAAGTTTATAGCCAACTATCTCTCATTCCGAGATTCTTGCCATAATTTGACTAATTTTCTTGGACTATAATTGTAATAATGTAACGCCAAAATTCCTAAATACACGTAAGCGTAGTTGCGGGTGGGTCTGCTTATACATAATATTTAATATCAACTTTACTTATAACAGATGGATCTAATGCATTTATGACCAACACCGCTTATGGTCTTAAAATCCGATCAAAATACTACAACACATTATGTTAATGAAATTACCCAAAAATATTCACCCTTATCTCCAATAATCCGAATTTCTCCCCAAAATGCGGGTAAATACAACTATTCCGGGTAAATTGATATGAAAGGGAGGTTTAATCGAATGTAGTCCAGACGTAGATAATCGAATGAGATTCACTTTAGTTTTTTGCGGTGATCGTGAGGTTTTTGTGCGATTTAACGTGAGTTGTAAGTAGATTACAAATCTATTAGTACTGCCTAACTTAATACTTAAATACAAGTACTATGTCAGTAGATATTTAAGGTATTTTTTTTATTTTACCAAAAAAATACTCATTATACCTACCTATCTCAATACTTAGGCAGAAATAATTAGATTAGTAGATATTTAAGTATTTTTTTAATTAAGAAAAAACATGTAAGTATAACTTAAAGAGGAAGGTACAAGTTTAAAGTCAATAGATAAAATGTAAAATTTAGATTAAAAAAAATATTATGTAAAATTACATCCTTTTTAAAAATCTCTCAATATAAACCTTATAAATTTAATATTGCCTTCTGTCCTTTAAATCTTAATATTGTACCCACGTAGGTTCTATCTGAGTAGTGATTGAGACATCCATTAATGCTAATTATTGCATGCGATTCTTTTTTATTTGGGAAACTAACATTATCCATGAAAATAAGAAAACGTACTCTTCATAGAAATATTTTATTTTCAAACAATACATGACAATAAATCATATCAAAAATATTTAGGAAATGAGTTATTTTGGCGAATACATTCGACAATTTAGCTTATTCCGCATTGAAAAATTTTTTTCTATTTGCAACCCATAAATCATACATTACCTGAGATTGCAAGGGTTCAGCTTGAAATGTTTCTGTGAGACGCGACTTTTGCAATATATGAAAATACTCTCTAAACTATTATTTAGTGATATCAGCTATCAATATACATATAAATAAATTAAAAATAATGCTGAACATTATCACAAAACATCATCTAGCCACAAACTAAGAAACCACAAAATGACTATTATTAGGTTCAATTATAAAATTATTTCAAAAGCTATACGATTCTTACTCTTAGACTATTAACATCTCTTAACGTTGGATAATGACAAACATAGACAGAGCTTACTGGAATGGTTTACTTTGAGTAGCGTTTATAAGTATGACTGTTTATATAACTACACTGATAGCGGTTCAGAAAAATATAAGATATTAATAAAATAGTCAAACTCAAGCAGTGAGATAAAACTAATATTATTTATGTTAATTCATTGACATAATTAAGTTATACTCGTTTTAAGCAACATAATAAAGTTCATAAGGTAAAAACAATCTCAATCAAGAGATATCAATTATTGTAAGTAAATACTAACCTTCCTATTCACCACACCACACCACATCAGCCTATATCAGTCCACTGCTGGGCATAGGCCTCCCCTAATAAAGGGGGATATACCCATAATCCCCACGCTGGGCATGCGGGTTGGGGATCGCAGGGCACAGCTTCTCGCACCACCGACGCTGCTGCCCGTCAGTGGCCAAGGGATTTAGCTGTGCCGATGTAGGCTGTGCTATGCCGCAATCAGCCGGCCGCCAGAGCCCCGTTCGTTGTTTAGCAGGGTGCACCACGTGCAGGTGGGGTTGGCCTGGGTTCCGAACATACGGGGTTGGAACCCTGTACACCCTGTAACCTTCCTATTCACCTCATAACTTTCCTATTCACCTCTTTCTATTAACCTTCCAAAACCTTAGATAGCTTAAATGGCGATAAAATATCATGTCACTTCTTTTTATTTACATTTAAATGACAAGAACAAACTTACATTATCGAGCTTTATAAAATTACATTTGGTTATGAATATGGGGGTTATTAGCTTTTTTTAACATTTTGAAATCGTTATAGATTGCATTATTAAATTTAGATAACATCAAATTTTTTTCAGCCACGCGACAGAAAGTCGCGTCTCACAAAATTTAACCTAGCTACCGCCGACAGGCAATTTGTCATGTGACCACTCATGCGACTCGGATCCTTGGATCCCTTTGAAGATTTGAATTTTGTTATTGTTACGCTTGTGGCTCCAGTTTAGGGTTAACAAGGATGAAACGGTTAAGGTATTTGAGGTTGTTAAAAGTTATTTTGAAGATGGTAAATGTTTGTACAGCGAAGTATCTAAATTGTGTTTTGTTGTTTGAATTACCCTTATTTTACTTAGCTTGAAGCTTGATACATTTTAAATTGGTAAATTATCATCACCATCAGCCCACTACTGGACATAGGCCTCCAGCGCCATTGCGTCCTGAATTCAGCTTGAGGCATCCAGGTTCTACCAGCAGCCTTTCGCAGATTGTTACTCCACCTGGCCAGAAGACGCCCTACACTATGTTTGCCGAGCCGCTGTTTCCACTCAAGAAATCTAAAAAGATATTGGTGAATAGAAATGATTTATCTAATCTCTTCTATACTTATTATAAAGAGATAAAGTTGTAAGTTTGTTTGTTGTATTATAGCTTGTTTATTATATGATAATTGTATGTTTGCTAGAGCATAACTCTTGATCGTTGATTAAATCTACATGAGGTTATGTAAGTTTCATTTTACATAATGCTGGTATTAAGTATAGAGTTGTATTAGAAAGGGGACCAATAACATATGGTGTTCTAAAAGGGGGCAAAATATACTTTTGTAACTATATTGAGTGAGGTGTCAAGAAACGTCAAAATGTCCCATCCAAAATATTTTTTATGTTAAGGGATGATTCTCATGACATCTCCATCATCTCTGTGCCGTGTCCGGGCCGGCCCGGCCGTACACAATTTATACTATGTAGTATGTATTGTTTCATACAAAATGTATGTAAGGGCTCTTATACACGAGCGGCATGCCACCAACGGCAGAGCAAGCAAGGCAGCCGTTGACGCGGCATTCGTCAACGTCTGCCTTCATCAAGGTAGTGCCATCTGTGAAAAACGCGTGGCACTGTCTACTTTCCATACAAATTTGCGTAAACGCAAACGCGATCGAGCTGGTAAAAATACTCGCACTAGGCACCCAGGTATCGACGGCTGCAGAAACGTGTCAAATCCGTGCCCCGTCCGGGCCATGTACACGGCACGCCCCGGGTACATCCCGTTCTAATGAAAATCATCCCTAATTCTTGAATGATAGGTTTTCCTGTAGGATGATATAGGATGATAATGATAGGTTTTCCTGATAGGTTTTCCTGTATCAGCCCAAGTATTATGACCGGGGTAATTAAAATTTTATCCAAATCCGTTCCGCTGTTCAGTGGTAATAAACATACATACCTACCTACACACACACACACACACACACACACGCACGCACCGTGTGTGCATTAATTATGATGATTTAACACCATAACATGAAAGTATTACCAGTATTATATTCAGAGAATAAAAATCAACTTGATCCGAGATTAACACATCATTAGCCATCGCCCATGGGGTTTGATCGAACCTTTTTTTCTGCTTTTCCATGTTAATTAAACAGATTAAAGGCATGACCTACTTTTACCCCTAGAATATGACCCTATGAGGGTAATATGCACAAGAGTATAATAATGTTTAAGTAACATAACTTCAAACATATTGTTATAAGAAAAATACTGTTCATGCTCACAAGTGTCTACATTGTGTACAAAAGATAACTCCACACATTCTAAATAAATCATACAAAATGTATATTAGCAATAAATATTATAAAAAAAATATTTTTGTACATAATTGGGTCTGGACAGGTATGTATGTCTGGATCTGGTCAGATTGTAAGAAGAAATGAGACTGAATCTTTTTTTTCGGGATAATAAACTTGTAGAAACGAGATTATCATGTACCTAAATGCCAGTGAAAACACTGACAATATTGACCACAAATGAAGGTTATTCACTACCACCACTAGGCTCTACCAGTCCACTGCTGGTCATAGGCCTCCCTTAATAAAAAGGCAACATGCCCGTAATCCACACGCTGAGCATGCGGGTCATCACAGGACACAGCTTCTCGCACCCCTGACACTGCTGTCCATCGACGGGGATTTAGCTGCTTTATGTGCTGGTGTTAAACTGCTCTATGCCGCAATCTTGAGTGGGGACCGCGGCTCGGCAAAAGTAGTGTAGGATGCCCTCCGGCCTCGTGGAGTGACGATTTGCGAAAGGCTGCTGGTAGAATCTTTATGTGTCGAGCTCAGGACAGGGTTAATGCCAATTAAGCCAATTAAGGGAGGCCTATGTCAAGCAGTGGACTGCTATAGGCCGATGATGATGATGATAATGCCACAATCAGCCAGCAGCTAGTGTCTCATTAATAAGTTAGCATGGTGCACCACCTCCCGGTGTGGATGGCTAGGTTCCGAAGCTCTAGATTGGAATCATTTACCCTTGGGGGCTATCATAGGTATAATATATATTTCTATGGACAGTTTTATGTATTAACTTATTCCAAAAATACTATTTCAAATGTGTAAAATACTTATTGTAAATGAATAATGGTGGAGTTGCTTTTCTGCTCTGAATTATACTCAAGTGCTATGGTAGGTATCCCCAAGGGGTAACGTATGAATGATTTAGAAGAATAATGCTAATTAATTGGAGGAATATTCCAGTTTAATTAGAATGTAGGATATCGTGTTTCGCCTCAGTTGATATATTTGCAATGGCAGGTAGTTGTGTTGATATTTTCGTTTTTAGTGTGGTTAAAAGCACACATCTCATGCCTATTTCTGCCGTAGAGCGGCATTGCTGTGTTTAGATTAAAAGGGTGCTAGTGAAATTATAGGCATATGAGCTCTATCACCTTCATGCTGTAACGGAACAGAACCCTATGGTGTCTTCCGTCACTCACAAATATAGGAAAATATAGTATCTAAATAAACCTTTTGGTAGACCAGTCTCTTTGAACGTAAAATTAACTCTTAACTCGATGGTAAATAAATAAACCTCTTGTTTTATTTGAAAATACGCCGGCAAAAACACTAGCGACAAGAAGTAATGCATTAAAGAAGCTTAGACATAATATTGCTTAATAAATTAAATTGATGGCATCACTGCTTGCGTTATTTAAAAATACGCGGGTGAAAGCACTAGCGCCAGCAAATAATGCATTGTAGAAGCTTATACATAATATTGCATAATTAATAAAAAAGATGGCATCACCGCTTGCTATATTTGAAAATACGCGGGCAAAAATACTAGCGACAAGAACTAATGCATTAAAGAAGCTTAGACATAATATTGCTTAATAAATTAAATAGATGGCATCACTGCTTGCGTTATTTGGAAATACGCGAGTGAAAACACTAGCGACATCAATCAATGCATTATAGAAGCTTAGACATAATATTGCATAATAAATAAAAAAGATGGCATCACCGCTTGCTTTATTTAAAAACACTAGCGACGTCAAACAACGAATTATAGGAGATTCAACCATTTATTGAAAATATAAAATGAACTCTAACTTATTAAGTATAAGAACCATAATTACCAGTTCTAAACAGTTTGGTAGGTCAATCAACAAACTGAAGAAAAGTTATTTAATTATTGCTAGATTAATTGAATTCATAAAGCTTTATAAAACATCTTGAATTTCACGAATGAATATAATCATAAAGTTAGCATAACAATAACTATTTTATTGTAATAATTTAACTGCAGAAATGCTACATTTAATATAAATGAGGGTAGATTATAAATGAGCTAACATCCGGATTTTGTTATTGCATTTTGTGAAAAATGCAGCGTAAACAATAATGAGTGGAAAGTTTTAGGTTGAAAACACACTTTAAAGCATAATTTAAACCTTAACTTTATAAACATAAAGACCATATTGGACTGGATGGGTCTGATCATTGAGTTAGCAGAGCTGCCAAGCGGGACTATATGGAGGTTCACTCAAATTTAGATAATGAAATGAACTCTTAACGCAATAGATATAATGTTCAGAATGGCCTGTTTTAGAATAATCCATCAGTTCAAGCAACGTAATACGAAAGGTATTTATTATCGCTAAATTAATGGAAATCCTGTAAGATAATTATTACTATTCATAACTGATTAAAAGGATAAACTTTTGATAGAAATACTTTATATAATGTATCACTTTTCTATCAAAATATTGACTGAGGTAGATTTAGATTGAGCGTAACTTCCGGAACTTGTTATTGCGTTTCGAATGCGATGAGGCGGAACGAAAAAGGTTTTAAAAAGGGGAATTTAGGTACATTCGGGATGATTCCACAATTATCGGTACGGCGAGATCATTCCACAATTATCGGTACGGCGTTATCATTCCACAATTATCGGTACGGCGAGATCATTCCACAATTATCGGTACGGCGAGATCATTCCACAATTATCGGTACGGGGAGGAACAAGAATAAGTCGAGGCGAAATTACGGACGGACGGTCCACGGTTCCCAAGAAGTTATCGTTCATCCAAGCCTTATCGCCATTTTTATACGATCATAATTCGTAAAGTAAATTCAGTGTAAATTATCAAGTGATATTACGTGGCTAAGACACCTTCATGCCCTTAAATTGGTCTAGTGAGCCTGCTGACCAAGCGTAATTTAAAGTGAACTTTCGACTATTATCTATTACGTGGCTAAGACACCTTCACGCCCTTAAATTGGTCTAGTGAGCCTGCTGACCATGCGTAATTCAAGACAGATAATAGACGAGAGTATAGCGAGTTCAGAGATGATCTGCTCTTTCTTTGCTTCTCAATACGTGGCTAAGACTCCTTCACGTCCTTCAATTGGTTGGTGAGCCTGCTGACCATGCGTATTGAGCAAGTAAATGAGAAGGGTAGAAGGCTTGTTTGAATGATCACTTCAAACGTAGTCCGGAAACCTTGCGGTGTTATACCCAAGGGCTACGTTCCTTGCCCTTAGCTTTGTGGGGTTCCATCATCCTCTCACTGCGGCCAAGACACCTTTAGCCGTCAGCACCCTGATCGGTCTTGTGAGCCTGCTTGACCGGCAGTGAGAAAATCTTTCCCTCATCCTTACTTCCTACCCACTTTCCATCTGTTGCCTTAGGTTGCTTGGTAACAGACTTCCCGTACTTATCTATATATTTATCTATCACACTTATATGTTTAGGGCTAGGGTGGTAGGTACACGTACATATTTGTAGGGACGTTAGGTCTAGCAGTTAGCCAGGTATCTCATCATTACACCCCGATGAGAGACACACACGTTTACATGTAAATGAGAAGGTCGTACTTCTAGTTTTGAAAGAATCACACACTTAGCTATTTTAGGGCCTACGTAGGTTCAGGTTCAATGGTAGGCTAGGAAAAGTAGGTAGGCAGGAATTTATTGAGTATATTTGTTAAATCTAGGTCCTGTATTTTCTTCACGTTAAATTCGGCGGGCCAAGCCGTCCTTTTTGTAGATTCTATAATATATATTACGTTATAAAGTCAAACCTGCCTGAATAGGCCTAGCAAAGTAGGCAGGCAGGAATTTATTTAGCCTATTGGTAAAATCTAGATCATTATGGTGGCAGCGTCCTAGCTAAGTCCAGCAGGCCAAGCCGTTATATTTTTAGATTCAATAATATATTGTTTTAAAATCTATCTAGCCTGTAAAGGTATATTATATATAATTATCTATCTACCTGTTAACTGTAGAGAATGAGCAGTTAAGTTCTATGATTCAATATAAAATTGTCCAGGAATGGAATCCTTTGTTTTCATATTAAAATCCTCGCACAAGATGAGGTGATTGCCTAATAAAGGTATTGATATATTTTATCAAGCTATTGAAGCTACTAAGACAAGCAGATGCAGTTCTTATCTACACAATAAATCCTCGCGATAGATGAGGTACAACCAATAAGGTTCACGCTACAAAGACAGGCAAATGTAAGTCTTTGATACTATCAGTAATCATGGTGAAATATATCATTGATTTCATATTCAAGTGTATAGCTAAGCTAACATTTTAGGAATCTAATTCCTTGGACATTTCGTATTGTATTAGCAGACAAATAACTGCTCCATTTTACCTAAGTTATAGGTATTATCAATATCAGTGATTTGATGCACCTTAGCTGAAAAATCACTCCCTTACTCCTTTGCTTGTCAAAAGACTGACCATACAATTACAGACAGTAATGAGGCATGTTCTCAACCCCCAAAATGAAATCTTGGTGGGGGGTACCCAAGTATGGAGACGAAACCCACAGGACGCGCGGGGCGGAGCGCGTCCCTATGCCAATTTAGAGTCAGAATGTGAGAGACAAAACTATTCATGATCACATGCCGATCAACAGAGCCAGTATGAAAGATAATTAAATTCACAAGTTTTACGTCGATCACTAAAGCCAGTATGAAAGAGAATTAGATCCATTAATCCTTTACTGATTTCAGAGAGTCAGAACGAAAGATTCATATCAATATAATGTATTACGTTTAATTGATAGCATATCTAATATACTATTTAATAACTTTAAGCTGTTAAACCACTAGATTCAAGAGTAGAGAATAAAACGCCAATCTTAGGCCGTTAATTCGTTAGATAAGTATAGGAATAATAGAAAATAAGTTCAGGAAGAGTTAGAATAGGTAGATAATCTTAGGGTAGGCTAGAGAAATCGTTTTAAAATACCTCAAAAGAATCGCGGGTTATGTACGGTATATGCGTAGGGTTCTAACCAAACTAGACATCATATGGCCAAATGAAAATATAAAAGATAGTTTTTTATGGGGAAGTATTTTTAGGGGTGGGGGGGGGTTACAATTTAGCGTGCCGTGAACAGGATTTGGTATTAATACAAGTAATGCGGTTTACTAAAATAAACCGCATTACTTGTATTAATACCAATATAGATTATTGATTTAACATAATTTAGTATTATTATCTGTTAAGATTCTACATAAAATGTGAGAAGTATGTACATATTTGAGAAATTATGTAGGTTTGAAGATTTGCTTAGGTATAGTTATAAGTAGTGTACAGTGCGGAATTATTTCGCACAATTTGTTGCCGCGTATAGAGGAGAGGTTTTAAAACGATTAAGTAAGTAGGTAGTATAAAATAAGTAGCAAAAAAATAGTTTAAAGTAGGTAGCTCAGTGTCGGTATATTTATTTAAAATTCAAGCAGTGAACTTCTTCGAACTGATGGTGTTACTTTTAGTCGCAGATTATTCGTAGGGTTCAGATTCTTATTCCAAAACTTGATTGATAATAATAGGATAATGAGATAAAGTAATAAATAGATACGTATATTCTTAAGTTTATACGCAGAATAACTAATAGTACAGGTGATAATTTAACATATAATAGACTGAAATTTAGCAAGAACGTGGGTTAGGCTAGATTGCCATTTTACGTCCGACAGTGTTAGTGCACATAGGCCGTGATCGTCTAGTAGTTGGATAAAGGTGCTCGTGGCGTAGCTTCAGTTAAAAAAATTAAAGTCTGTAAAAACGCTCGAGGCGTAGTTTATTTGAAAAAAAAAAGTTTGCAAAAACGCTAGTGGCGTCGTTTAGTTCTGTAAAAATAAGTCTAGAAAATGTTGTTTCGTAGATTACTTAGTTTTATATTTCGGTGAAAATAAAATTTGTAGAAAGTTTTCGGAGTCATAAATAGTTCAGCAACTTTTCGTTCAGACACAGTTTGGAGGGGGGGCCGTTTGATGACGCGTAGGGATGTAGGTACTCTCTCTCTCTCTTTCTCTCTGTAGGTTGTTGATTTCTGACTCTTGGGAAAGAGTTAGGTAAATGCAACTTAGTAGTTCTCGTGTGGATCCCTAAATTGGAACTGCCCAAATGCAGAGTTTCACCTAAATTAGTTCAGCACTTAGTTTATTTTATGTTGCGATAGGAAGTGAGTTAGTTTAGATTATTACTGGTAAACGTCTGCGGATTCGCTTGTGTGGATTCCTAAATTGGAACTGGCCAAGTGCGGAGTTTCACCTAAATTTGTTCAGCACTTTATTTTTAGTTTAAGAAAGAGATAGACGTGTTTACATATTAAAATTCATAACCTTAATTTCTGTATTCGTAAGATTTCACATAAAATAAAAATAGAAACAGTTGTTTTCGTAAAATTTAGTAAGTAGTTAGTATTCATGCATTAGGACTTCTCGAGTTTGGGAGACGACTAGATACTGAAATAAGTATAGTATCTACTTGAAGTAGTAGGTAGTCGTAGAATCACGCCCTCTCCTTCTTTTAGATTTTCGGCTAGCTTGAGCTACTTACTTACTCATTGGTGATAGGTTTGGTTTGTAAGTTATGTACGATAAATATTATGTTAATGTAACACAACATAACTAGGTAAGATAAAATACTGAGGCAGGTAGATAATTGAGATAAGTTACACTTAATTTACTTGCATAACGTGATAGGAAGGTAGGTAAGTTACACTTAATTTACTTGCATAACGTGATAGGAAGGTAGGTTCGTACAATACTTTTATTAAAGTTTCCAAGCGTTCATTCTAGGGTAGGTAGTGGCTTGTTTTAAGGTAGTCTAAATTTAACCATTAACTCTCATAACTACTGATACTACTAATGAAAGTTTTTACCGGTACACCGCTTTCCTCAACATTGTTTTTTTTTAATAGGAACCTTATAACTTACATCTACTTTAGGTGGATACTTATTTCACCGTTTGCATAGGTATGATTTATATAGATAGAACGTTTAGAATTTGGGTCGTTTTTATTAAATATTATGATTTCGTTAATTTAAAAATGCAATTTAGTTATAACTTATATCTGCTATTAGGCAGATAGATATTTTACAGTTCAGATAAAATTCAGATAGATAGAACGGAATAAAATTGTTTGCGGTTTTGTAGTTTAGAGCCTAGGTAATTTGTCTTTTGTTAAATATTTTGATTTCATCATTTATATAAGCAGTTTAGTTAAAATAGTTTACTTTTTAATTTTCAAAACAGAAACAAATCATTGTTACGGTTTAGTTTAATTAATGGGGGGTTGGAATTAAAAAAAACAGAAACAAATCATAAATACGGTTTGGTTAAAAAAATGGGGGGTTGATATTTAAAGTTTTGTCGTAATACTTTATATTAAGTTCATTTTCATTAATTTTATTGAAAATAAAAATGAAATAAGTAATTAGAGGTACATATAGGTATAGTAGGAATTGTCAATTATATCGGAAATAATTGAAGCCTTTTTACAAAATAATTATATATTCTTTTAATATTCCATTATACCTAAAAAAAACAAACACTAATAATTCAAAATACACGGTTATCAAGCAAAATAAATAACTAGATAAATTAAAATATAGTGAAGATAAATGAAAAACAATTCAAATAATTTAGATTATTTTATTTCGAATTTTTGGATCAGGACTATGTTAAATGAATCTAAAAATTACCTCTGCAACTAGTAGTATATGAGTGTTATTTAGTCTATACAGATCGTTTATGCCGTAAGTACTAAGATCTACTATCATTAATATTATTCTAAAATATTTACGTAAGAACATTGACCAACCACACACTAATTAAAAACTTAACATAGATGTAAAATGATAATAAAGCAAATAATAAATAAAACATAGTATAGATTAGGAAGTATTCGTTGTTCGCAAATTATTCAGTTATTTTGTTTTGGGAAAAAAGAACTGAAGTAATTGAAAGTTATATCAAAACTTATTTTCAAAAAGTAACAAACAAATCATAAAAAAATATTTATATCTAATTTAAGACTAAATTAGCGGAAATCTAATAGTTATTAAGTTAGTATTCTTAGATTATAGTAGCATAAGAATAATTAACAAATTAATGTTGCTTAACATCTAGACGTTTTAAAATAAGTGAGTATTCTTTCTAAGAAAAACTGACGAATATACATAGAAACGTCGTTATAAAACTCATTCAATCTGTCAAACAGATAGAAAATCAGATTAGATGACTACCTGAGCTTAATTTATAGATAGTGGATAAGTTAAATCATATCAAGTAAGTAAATAAAATAATTTAAATAAAATATAGCATACATTTCAAAAAGGGAAAGGAAATATTTTAAGATAAACAATTTAGTGAACTGCAAAAATCAAATAAATTGCTAGTTTTCAGTTTGAATTTGATTGATTTGGGTTTGTCGTTTGTCAAATACAAACATTAAACCAAAATTAATAAAATTTAAAAATAAAATGCGGTGAAACGTGAGTGGGATTACCCAACTGGGGGGTTGTTTCGTTACATTCAACAAGGTTTTGGCTGTTAGAGAAACAGTACAATTTTTTCGTAGTTTCTGGTTTCAATGCGTTGATTAGTTGTTTAAGGTGGCGTGAATGGCAATGAAAGTTAATGCAATGCAAGTGTAGTGTTTATAGAAAAAAAAATTATGGAGGGCCTAGATGATTAATCAATAACATGACTAGAAACGGTTTGTTGACTTTGAATGCAAATAACATTTAAGAATACATACAAGGACCTTTTATGGGGAAGTTTGGTGTTAGGTTAAGTCGGAAGACATTCATCAGTATATTCTAATATAGCTGATCTCATAAAGAGTCCTACTCTACACGCACGAAAGAAATTTACGCACACTATACATGCTCTGTGATATTAATCAAGTTTTAATTTAGTTAAAGAGCTTAAATGCTCTTGATGAATTCGGGTTTGAGAGAAGGTGGTGTAAGTGTTCGTATTACTGAGGAAAAGAGGTTCATGGGATGCTCTTACATCAAATCATTAGGATTGATTTGCTTCACAACCAAGTTCCTTTTTCGAAGAATCTGAATTCAACAAGTGATATAGACTTTGAGTATTATTCTATAAAAAAAATTAAATGCTCATTGATGCTTGTTTATATTTCAGTTTAAACACATTAACATATTGTAAGAACACACAACATATTTACATACAGACGCCAATTCAAATATTTGGATTCAAATGTTAGCAAATTAGAAATTTGTACTTAGTTAAATGACTTATCAATGAAATAATATTATATATTTGTGAAATTAATGGGTTAAAATTATTCCTTCGGTTAAATATTTACTCACCTGCGTAAAAATTGGGGGTTGGCTGTAACGGAACAGAACCCTATGGTGTCTTCCGTCACTCACAAATATAGGAAAATATAGTATCTAAATAAACCTTTTGGTAGACCAGTCTCTTTGAACGTAAAATTAACTCTTAACTCGATGGTAAATAAATAAACCTCTTGTTTTATTTGAAAATACGCCGGCAAAAACACTAGCGACAAGAAGTAATGCATTAAAGAAGCTTAGACATAATATTGCTTAATAAATTAAATTGATGGCATCACTGCTTGCGTTATTTAAAAATACGCGGGTGAAAGCACTAGCGCCAGCAAATAATGCATTGTAGAAGCTTATACATAATATTGCATAATTAATAAAAAAGATGGCATCACCGCTTGCTATATTTGAAAATACGCGGGCAAAAATACTAGCGACAAGAACTAATGCATTAAAGAAGCTTAGACATAATATTGCTTAATAAATTAAATAGATGGCATCACTGCTTGCGTTATTTGGAAATACGCGAGTGAAAACACTAGCGACATCAATCAATGCATTATAGAAGCTTAGACATAATATTGCATAATAAATAAAAAAGATGGCATCACCGCTTGCTTTATTTAAAAACACTAGCGACGTCAAACAACGAATTATAGGAGATTCAACCATTTATTGAAAATATAAAATGAACTCTAACTTATTAAGTATAAGAACCATAATTACCAGTTCTAAACAGTTTGGTAGGTCAATCAACAAACTGAAGAAAAGTTATTTAATTATTGCTAGATTAATTGAATTCATAAAGCTTTATAAAACATCTTGAATTTCACGAATGAATATAATCATAAAGTTAGCATAACAATAACTATTTTATTGTAATAATTTAACTGCAGAAATGCTACATTTAATATAAATGAGGGTAGATTATAAATGAGCTAACATCCGGATTTTGTTATTGCATTTTGTGAAAAATGCAGCGTAAACAATAATGAGTGGAAAGTTTTAGGTTGAAAACACACTTTAAAGCATAATTTAAACCTTAACTTTATAAACATAAAGACCATATTGGACTGGATGGGTCTGATCATTGAGTTAGCAGAGCTGCCAAGCGGGACTATATGGAGGTTCACTCAAATTTAGATAATGAAATGAACTCTTAACGCAATAGATATAATGTTCAGAATGGCCTGTTTTAGAATAATCCATCAGTTCAAGCAACGTAATACGAAAGGTATTTATTATCGCTAAATTAATGGAAATCCTGTAAGATAATTATTACTATTCATAACTGATTAAAAGGATAAACTTTTGATAGAAATACTTTATATAATGTATCACTTTTCTATCAAAATATTGACTGAGGTAGATTTAGATTGAGCGTAACTTCCGGAACTTGTTATTGCGTTTCGAATGCGATGAGGCGGAACGAAAAAGGTTTTAAAAAGGGGAATTTAGGTACATTCGGGATGATTCCACAATTATCGGTACGGCGAGATCATTCCACAATTATCGGTACGGCGTTATCATTCCACAATTATCGGTACGGCGAGATCATTCCACAATTATCGGTACGGCGAGATCATTCCACAATTATCGGTACGGGGAGGAACAAGAATAAGTCGAGGCGAAATTACGGACGGACGGTCCACGGTTCCCAAGAAGTTATCGTTCATCCAAGCCTTATCGCCATTTTTATACGATCATAATTCGTAAAGTAAATTCAGTGTAAATTATCAAGTGATATTACGTGGCTAAGACACCTTCATGCCCTTAAATTGGTCTAGTGAGCCTGCTGACCAAGCGTAATTTAAAGTGAACTTTCGACTATTATCTATTACGTGGCTAAGACACCTTCACGCCCTTAAATTGGTCTAGTGAGCCTGCTGACCATGCGTAATTCAAGACAGATAATAGACGAGAGTATAGCGAGTTCAGAGATGATCTGCTCTTTCTTTGCTTCTCAATACGTGGCTAAGACTCCTTCACGTCCTTCAATTGGTTGGTGAGCCTGCTGACCATGCGTATTGAGCAAGTAAATGAGAAGGGTAGAAGGCTTGTTTGAATGATCACTTCAAACGTAGTCCGGAAACCTTGCGGTGTTATACCCAAGGGCTACGTTCCTTGCCCTTAGCTTTGTGGGGTTCCATCATCCTCTCACTGCGGCCAAGACACCTTTAGCCGTCAGCACCCTGATCGGTCTTGTGAGCCTGCTTGACCGGCAGTGAGAAAATCTTTCCCTCATCCTTACTTCCTACCCACTTTCCATCTGTTGCCTTAGGTTGCTTGGTAACAGACTTCCCGTACTTATCTATATATTTATCTATCACACTTATATGTTTAGGGCTAGGGTGGTAGGTACACGTACATATTTGTAGGGACGTTAGGTCTAGCAGTTAGCCAGGTATCTCATCATTACACCCCGATGAGAGACACACACGTTTACATGTAAATGAGAAGGTCGTACTTCTAGTTTTGAAAGAATCACACACTTAGCTATTTTAGGGCCTACGTAGGTTCAGGTTCAATGGTAGGCTAGGAAAAGTAGGTAGGCAGGAATTTATTGAGTATATTTGTTAAATCTAGGTCCTGTATTTTCTTCACGTTAAATTCGGCGGGCCAAGCCGTCCTTTTTGTAGATTCTATAATATATATTACGTTATAAAGTCAAACCTGCCTGAATAGGCCTAGCAAAGTAGGCAGGCAGGAATTTATTTAGCCTATTGGTAAAATCTAGATCATTATGGTGGCAGCGTCCTAGCTAAGTCCAGCAGGCCAAGCCGTTATATTTTTAGATTCAATAATATATTGTTTTAAAATCTATCTAGCCTGTAAAGGTATATTATATATAATTATCTATCTACCTGTTAACTGTAGAGAATGAGCAGTTAAGTTCTATGATTCAATATAAAATTGTCCAGGAATGGAATCCTTTGTTTTCATATTAAAATCCTCGCACAAGATGAGGTGATTGCCTAATAAAGGTATTGATATATTTTATCAAGCTATTGAAGCTACTAAGACAAGCAGATGCAGTTCTTATCTACACAATAAATCCTCGCGATAGATGAGGTACAACCAATAAGGTTCACGCTACAAAGACAGGCAAATGTAAGTCTTTGATACTATCAGTAATCATGGTGAAATATATCATTGATTTCATATTCAAGTGTATAGCTAAGCTAACATTTTAGGAATCTAATTCCTTGGACATTTCGTATTGTATTAGCAGACAAATAACTGCTCCATTTTACCTAAGTTATAGGTATTATCAATATCAGTGATTTGATGCACCTTAGCTGAAAAATCACTCCCTTACTCCTTTGCTTGTCAAAAGACTGACCATACAATTACAGACAGTAATGAGGCATGTTCTCAACCCCCAAAATGAAATCTTGGTGGGGGGTACCCAAGTATGGAGACGAAACCCACAGGACGCGCGGGGCGGAGCGCGTCCCTATGCCAATTTAGAGTCAGAATGTGAGAGACAAAACTATTCATGATCACATGCCGATCAACAGAGCCAGTATGAAAGATAATTAAATTCACAAGTTTTACGTCGATCACTAAAGCCAGTATGAAAGAGAATTAGATCCATTAATCCTTTACTGATTTCAGAGAGTCAGAACGAAAGATTCATATCAATATAATGTATTACGTTTAATTGATAGCATATCTAATATACTATTTAATAACTTTAAGCTGTTAAACCACTAGATTCAAGAGTAGAGAATAAAACGCCAATCTTAGGCCGTTAATTCGTTAGATAAGTATAGGAATAATAGAAAATAAGTTCAGGAAGAGTTAGAATAGGTAGATAATCTTAGGGTAGGCTAGAGAAATCGTTTTAAAATACCTCAAAAGAATCGCGGGTTATGTACGGTATATGCGTAGGGTTCTAACCAAACTAGACATCATATGGCCAAATGAAAATATAAAAAGAAAAGTTTAAATTGGGAAATATTTTTAGGGGGGGGGGGGTTACAATGCCTCCCTCGACGCAGATCTTTTTGACGTTACCGACCTGGTCAAACGAACCCTTATGGTGCCGCTTTGTCCGTCCGTCCGTCTGTCACAGCTGATTATTTCAGGAACTACATAAGCTACCGACTTGAAATTTGGTATAGATTTGAAATGCACTGACTGATTAAGATTTCCAGTAAAAAAATAAAAAAGAAATTCATTTTCATCCCCATAAGGTCCAAAATAAGAAACGTCAAAATTTCAAACTGGTGCCAATAGGTCGAGTGGCATATTATATGAACGGGGGCAAAAAGTCCAGTTTAAAGCAGTTTTTTATTTTTAAATACAATGCTTGGTTTTCATTTTATGATCAAAATTGTCCAAAACCTGAAATTTATACATATTTTAGAAGTATATCTATATTTTATAGGAAAATTATAGCAAAGTCTCCAGCTAATATGGTTTTGTAGAACCTCAATAAATGTAATGACAGCTGTGGTCAAGCTATAAAGCAAGTTACACGGTCAAATATGGATATCTGAAAGGCCCTAATTTTTTTATAGGACGTACACATTTTAATTACGAAGAATACTTACTAATTAGTATCGCACGCCATTGACGTCACCCGCGGTGGGCAAGTCAACTCGCCCTTAACCGGTCTTGTTTTTTAATGCATTTTTAAATTCAGACTCAAAAATAATGGGTAGTGAATGAATAGTGGAGCGTACCTGAGTAAATATGTCTTTACATATATTATAATGTCAAGACGTATTAAGACTTTTAAGTAATATATATTATAATGAAATTAGCGGACAAGTCCGCAAGTTCATTTACGAAAAAAATCACTATAGATGTGCGTATAATAAATAATAATAAATAATGCTGGACTATCACACAGCATCATGTAGCCCCAAACTAAGCAGAGTTTGTATTATGGGAACCACATGACTGATAAACTACATAGATACAATTTTTTTTGTAAATATATTACATAGAAAACACCCAGACCCGACAAATATTTGCAGAACGTACAAACATTTGTCTCACGGCGGGAATCGAACCCGCAACCTTATGCATCTCAGGCGGGCCTTCCCCCACTGCACCACAGAGGCTGTCATATTAGAAGAGTTCTCTAGATTTCTCCATCATCAGATCAAGATCTTATCAGTTGGTCCCATTCTTCACAGATCTTGATCTGACACCACAAACCAACTGGGAAGTATCGTCTTTGTAACAAAAAAAATCCAAATCGATCCTACCGCCTTCGAGTACTTGGGGAACATGCATACATAAAAAAAGATTTCGACGATTTCAGAACCTCCTTTATTAAATCGTTTAAAAAGAATTGTCTATTTTACAAGAAATTTCATTATTGTTCTTTCAAAATTAAAATTCCCCGCACGGTGGTACTGCCAGCCAATTATCATTTCATAGTCTCAGGTGTAAGTGAGCTACACAGATTGTTGTGCGGATTGGCTGAATGTCCTCGGATATAATGAAACGAGGTTTGAACACATCTGTTCTTATTTAGAGACGTTTTTGAATTGTTTGGAAAATGTACTAAGTTTAAATTATTAATTGGAGTTTCTATATTAAGTAACAACAGATAAAATAAATAGTCGAGCATCGAGCTTAGCACAGAGCGTCGAGGTAAAAACAATGCGCGCAATGACGCTCATTAAGGGAAGTCTAGTATGGACAGCTTTAGATTAAGTTTATGATGATAAAGAATAGCATTTTTAGATGAAACTTAGAATTTACATACTTTGTCACTTTTATATACAGGTAACGAGAGCAGCCGCGGGCGAAAGCTAGTTATGAATATATTTTTCTCACAAATAATCTAAATCCTTTCAAGGCACAATAGTTAACAAGGTGAATCGTTATGAACCCACAAAACTCACCTCAACATTCAATATCCGAAAAGATTTTCCTTAGACCCTTCCCAACACAAAACCAACCTTACATCCAAGCAATAGAGTCCTAGTTACCGCTTAAAAACTTTGTAAAGGCTATCCGATGTAACTCGAGCGAGCTACTAACTTATAAACTAGGTAAATGTGAACAGCAATTTAGTCTTTATTATTAATGAGTTATGGTTGTGTTTAGTTTGTGTGATAAATAAGCCCTTAACACAATTTTTCCGCATCTCGTCACGGACTCACTGAAGTGTTCACGTGGAAACTGTGCCTTATAAAGTGATGCTGGATTGTTTTGAAGATTTTTATGACTTTTTTATTAATACTGGTATCATCAATAATAGATTTCAATTTATTATCTGGTGATAGAAACTCGTTGCTTCGAGCTGAGGAAAGAGCGCATGGGCGCCTATTAGGGGAGGCCTCTGACCACGGTGGACTGCTACAGGCCGATGATGATGATTTATGTTTTACAGAGTATATTATACTTTTTAGAGGTTTTTCAATATATAAATAGAAAGTTTATTTAAACGTTAACAATTATTTTGACGAATGACTGCCGACAATTTGCGCTTATACCTGTAATAGTTAAATCCCCTTGCCAAAAGTGTGCATTGGCAGAAAAAAAAAATTGCTTTGCGATTCCCAACCCCCAAGTGAATCGTGAGGATTGTGGGCATATCCCCTTTTTAATAGGGAGGCTTATGTCCAGCAATGGACTGAAGTGCCCGCTCCACAAGCGCATTTCACATTATAGCTTTTGCTTTAGGAAGGAACATTAAACATTTTTCCTACCAGCTTTTAAACGTGGTTTCACTCGCGATAAAAGTTCTTTTTCTTTCCATATAAAAAGTACTTTTTTTCTGGATGAAAACTACCCTATGCCCTACTCTGTACCTAGCCCTGACAACGTGTATGTAGGACGTGCTTGGTGTCATATCCGAAGCCAGCAGACAACGTTATCGTAAAAAACAAACAAAAAAACTTACTTTCTAATTTATTATTAGTTAGGATTAGGATTTTCTATTCATGATTGTATTCATATTAGTATTTTTCTGTTGACGCAATAGCAGATTCATAAAAACACATCACCAAACAAAAGACATCAGAATGAAATATTCATCCGTGCCTCGTTTGTCTTCCTCAAGAGCCTTCAAAACTCTGTCGCGTCATTTTCATCCTTATTTCCACGTGATAAAAAACAAATGATTCACATACTTTTAGTTAAAGGAGTCTTCTCACTGTTTCAATGATCCACGCAGTGGGTATGCACTTTGCCGACGAATGATGATCTTCTAGTATACACGAGTCACATGAAGACCTCTGTGGCACAATGGGTTGCGATTCCCGGCGCGAGACAAATATTTGTAAATTCTGGAAATATTTGTCTCGTGACTGTTTTTTATGAAAAAAATGTGTGTTAGAACCAATATTTATAAATACCTAAGTAGTTTAATAGTCCATATGGCTCCCATAATACGAGTACAAGCTCTGCTTAGTTTGGGGCTAGATGTTACTATGTGATGGTGTCCAGCATTATTGTTATTTAAATGTTCTAAAGGTCAATTTTTAAGCAGTAAATATTATAAACAAATGTTAAAGGTGATATAGGGCGGGTCGGCTAAACAAAAAAATAGTATGAATACTCCTTTACAATGTTTTTAGTTCATTAAGGTGCGTGCAGGCGGAAACAGACTCCACCGGAAGCCAGTCGGGTCCTTTGGCGGTGAGATCAATAGAGTAGGGTGACAATGATGCATGATCATTGCGCATTTTGTCGAGTGTTCGGCCAAAGCATTTGTGATTTTTCTTAAAACTTAAATCTAGTGTTTATTAAGTTATCTCCATTGCACTTGGTGATGATGATATTTATGATATACATAGTGTTTAAAAAAGTAAAGGAAAACCAAAATTCTGGCAAAAATTTTCAGTTAGTGGAAAAACATTGTACATAAATCGAACTTTTTTCTCTCATCTGTATTTATGAATAACTTGCGAGTGTTTTTTTATTTATTATAGGCGAGCTATTGACCTCGAGGCTTGTGTGGGCCAGGATGGGGTCAAAGATGGGGCGAGTTTTTCTAAAAGTTGCTTATTAACTTTATTTTTGAAGATTGGGTCGTAAGTCAATGGAAAAACAGACGCTGGCAGCTGATTCCACATTTTAGCAGTGCACATTATAAATGACTAGCGGCCCGTCCCAGTTTCACACCGGTTAGGGCACTTTTTTTACACCTTGGGTTACGTTACTTAAGTTTTAGTAAAGATTCCTTATCTTTTCTAGCAATAAATATAGCCTATGTTACTTAAGGTGAATGCAGCTTTCCAATGGTGGAAGAATTTTTGAAATCGGCACAGTAGTTTTTGAGTTTATTAATTACAAACATACACACACAAAAATACAATTTTTTCCTCTTAATAATATTTTATAAATGATGTTTGGAAGCGCTTAGTCCTGTTAAATGAAATATCAACGTGATGTGGATGGTAGTTAGGATTGCGACTGAAGTTCCTAGGAAGAAAGGTCAGGCCGGAAGAAGGTCATGTACAATCTTTAAAAGACGACAAACACGCAACCTCGTGATGGTGGCTCAAGCTGTCAAGCCTTACTCTTGACCAATGGCCTTGTTAGCCTTGCGTTCCACCGAGTCTAAATACTTAAGTACTCATTTGTTGATTTTACATGTTTTGATTATTATTAATACTTACCCTGTACGATTGTCACCATCATAAAATCATTCTTTTGAAGTTTGCGTACCGCTAAGCAACCAAATGCACAATGGTGGGTAGCACAATCGAGGCTTCCTCAGGGAATCTTTGTCAAGAAATGATCAGTCGCTACTCCCGTGGTACCTAGATTCAGTAGGGGCAGTACAAGTTTGTCTTATATGAGTCACAATCCATTAATAATTTGCAAAGAAGATAGTGTATAAAATCAAGCAATAAAATAGTGACATGACGTGATGCGTTGGATTATATTTTTTGGAGTATTATTCCAATAATCCCCACCAAGCCACTCCCACTGGTAGGTATAATTTGAAAATCAAAATTCGTCTACTATGTTTTTTTTTTTTATTATACTATCTTATAAACTATTTTTTACAATATCATTTGTTTAGAATAGCATCTAAAAACCACTAAGGTTTGAGCTGAATATGATATCTACTATAATCTATAAGTCAATTATAGATGTCCTCTTACAAAACTCCACCAAATCTATACCGTTCTGTTTATATATAATATAACCTAATAAATATATATATTATAATGATCTGAGGCATATATTTTTATTAACCTTTTCAAGGTGACTTTTTGGGCACACCCGGATAAAAGTTAATGTTATGTAACTCGTGCTAGCCCCTCAGAGCTATACATAGGAGCCGTCAAAGTGTATTAATGAGATGGGACTTTAATATTTTTAAATCTTTGATGCCTTTTAGACTCATTTCCTGCGAAAAGGTAAAATTGTCTTGTTTTTTGATGTTTTGCATTCTATTGTTATGATGCTTTTGATATATTAATGAATTAGAATGTGGAAGTATGAATTTTTGCAGAAATTTTGGCGAAAAGCCTTTGGGAATTTTGTATTTTACTTCTCAGGCTTTTTAGTAAGAGTGTCGCTACTTTCTTGTTATTATTTTCCTATCCATAGATTTTTTAAATGAATTGTCATGGTTAACTTACATTTAACCTTTTCACATACCTCCTGTACCTACCTGCCTTACGAAGGTTACGAGTAACTGAAAAAGAGCTAGACCTATTTTGATGGGACTTTTACTGCCAGGTTGCTGACTTCATAGCTAAGCTTTATAGTGAAAAGCGTGGTCGTTTTCCTTTTATTCTGAACATATTTAGGGCTCCGAACATTAAAATAAACAAAAACGAAGTTAGCTAGTCAGCTAGTCTGTAATAACGATGTTTGCTTTTAACTGAACTGATTTTTTAACTCCATCTAACTAAAACAGCAGAACTGATTTTGATCAAATCAAATTATCAGTATGGATAGATGTTTTGTTTTTAATATGACAGACTAGTACCTATTTATTCCTAGGCCAGATCACCAAAATAAAAGTAGTAGGTTATCAAGCAAAGACTTGGCTAGAAATCAAAATTAGCTACTCCTTTTTTTATTACCAAAACACGTGTCTGCTAACATAATTTACTGTTACTAAAAATATTGCAGGATCAAATTCGATTTGTCCTAATAGAAACCTTTTGGTTGGTTATTTCCGGTCCATTACCTGACCGCAAACCGGGTTACACCGGGCATCACCTTTGAGATATTAGATTTGAGGGTAGATAAAACAATTTGTGTGCCACTAGCTCATGTAATGAGAAGAGTGTTAGTTATGCATGTGGAAGGATGTGCTGTAAGAGGTACTTAGGCCAAAGAATAGATGGGTGGATTGTGTTAAAAATGACATGATGAAGAATGAAATGAGTATTGAGATGACTAGTGATAGAAGAATGGAACACATATTGATGTGGGATAAGGGCGGGAAGTGAGATAATTATATGCTACTACCTGATTGAAGACTGAGAGACATGTAGATTTTAATCCTCTCTGCCTAGACCAAATCATGGAGCACTGATGAAGACTGAATTACTGATAATCACGCACAGCCTAAGTAAATCGTAAACCACGTATCGATGTCTCTCTGAAATTGGTTGCAAGAAGTGATTTTGTTCCTATTTTGGGGTCGAATTCTTCTAAAATTAGTCTTGGATGGGTTCCGAACTACAGAAAATCATATTAAACAAACTTCAAAAAAAAACCACACAGTTATGACACTAATAAGTCATGACGACTTATGTGGCGCAGTGGATGTTTGCACTTTGTTTGGATGGTCGGAAGGTTTTCAGGTTCCAATTGAAATTCAGCGCTGCTTAGCCCCCATGGTGAAGCAGCTTTAACCTGAGATGGGACCTTTTCAGTCCAAGCCTTTGCAGCACGGCTGACGCCCACTCCTAACTTTTTAGTTCCTTCCATAGATTATTTAGTTACTTAACCCAAATTTGTTCTTTTCTATCTGTCTAATTATGTCTTCTGCTTAATTTTTGTCTGTAGGTATTCTGTCTAATTATTTATATCACCAACTTTTTCTATCTATTTAAATTTTGTAACTATCTGCTTAGCTACTGATTAGAAATTGTATGGTCTCTGTGCTATAGAAGGATATATTATCTATCTATTCTTTCAAAGGCATGTAAGTATAAAGTCAATGACCCCAACTAGTAGCTACCTATAAATAAATAACATTTCCACCTGAAATAAAAGGACAGTAAACGGTACCCAACGCATTAATCGCGCGGAGACCTCGGGGTGGAATTGCTTCATTTACGATTTTTATTTCCGGTTTAGTGATGGGCTGTGGGGGTAGTATATCGAATAAATGTAATACAAAAAAATCGATGAAATTAAAGCAGGAATAGTGGTTAAATCCAAAAAAAGGAGATTTTATTAAATTTGACTAACTTTAAAATGAAAAAAATTTACACAATTTGAACTAAATAGTTATATGGATACTGGATATCTTTGCATGTTTATTTGAATACTGAGTAAACTAAACTGTAAATTTATTCACATAATTACTTTGAGAACTGGTACTTGATGTAACGGCACTGACAACGAATTATAATCATTGTTTCTGATCTTATAAATTAATCAATTTCATACGCCAAAAAAATACCTATGTTCATCAGTAGACTTCTATAGATTGTTGTTGATGATATGCCAAATTACTATTAGTGTTAGTTCATATGGAAATTTAAAATCCAAGATTTTTATCAGAGTTCATACCTTTTGTTTATGAGATTTATTTAGATTTTATCGATATCGATAACATATACCCCTCACTAAACATAATAAGCGCTATCGGTGTATTGAGATTAACCTGTTTTTATAGCATCAAGTTAGTGTACATTAAATTTAACGTTCCCTTCATTGGTCCGGATTGGCTCGGACAAAGATGGCAAGTGGTTTAACTATTTATTTTATTTGCCATAGACGTTTTTATATCATTTGCTATTAAATGAAAAAGTGGAATGGGAAAATTAAGAGAATTGTAAATTGGACTATTTTTCTGAAGAGTATTTAAAAAATAATGGCAATTTTGCCATCAGCAGGAGCAGCTCGGCTAGAGCAAGGGTGTTTTCAGCACTGAAAGTGTTAAGTCATTGGACACTAGCAATTTGAATGCTATTAACAAACTTTTAGCCGTGCTGCTGGGAAGGGCCCGCAGTAAACATGTTAAAGTAGTTCTTTCACTAAGTGTAGAAGTAAACACTTAATTGGTACAAAACATATGAGCTTTTTTATTGGATAAACTTGTTTTGACGCTAGCTTCTATCCGCACTTTTGTTCACGGGGTAGTTTAAATGGTTAAAATATTATCCTACTACATAGTTACTACCTTTTTATTTCGCGTTAAAGTAAAGTATAATATAATAAGTAGTTAGCTAAGGCTTACTAGGTTAGCTAGGTGACATTACTTGTTTTAATTGCTTACTCGCCTTCAAATTATTAATCACCTACTTAAATCAAAAATCTGTAACAATCTGTAATCTGTAATTTAAGGAATCTGTAATTTAGATAATCGAAAATCACAATATTATCCCTCATATTGATACACACATCGAATATCACACAAAACAATTATCTGTACAATCAAAAGACCCCACGCTGTCGGCGACTAATTAGTCGCTCGGCCGACTTTTAATCGCTCGAGCGACTTTCAATCGCATCGATGGTCGCGGTTGGGTTAATGAAAAATCGCCCGGAAAGTTCCGGAAGGTCATCTGACCGTAGTAATTGAGTGGGTTTTGTCTCATTAGGAAATTTTTGGCTATTTTTAGACAATCATCAATAATGTGTACAAAATTCTGTATATTTTTATTTTTATTAGCTTTTAAGGTAAAATGTTGCTTGGAAGAGAAAATCCCAAAAACTTGTTGTGAACATGTAAAACGCACCAGGTGCCGTAGTTTATTCGCCCGTGTCAAGATAATTACAGATTCGATTCTAAGCTGATTTGATAATACTTGGACAGCAAAATATTTTTAGCATCACTTATCCTAATGTTAAATATTAATGTTAAGATGCATAATCCATATATTCTTTATAGCAATAATAATGTTAGGTACAATATGAGATATTGCAAAAGTAATTAATTACGCAATTTGAGCGAAGCAATGATCAGAGTGGAGGTGGACCGATTAAGTTTTGAACAAGTAGGTATTGCTAAAAATGTAGATATATTTAGAAAAGGTTAGGTAGGTAAGTAATAGTATATCTTTGGTTGTTAGTTTAGAAGTCATTTAGACCGTGCTGACTAACTCATTATATTAAAAAGAACAGTAAGAACTAGTTAAGAGATAGAACCAGGTTTTATACAATCAAATATTATGGACCCAAAACAGTTGCAAGAATAATTCTTGCACAAAGAATGATAATCCTTTTGACTTGGACTTTACTACTCAAAGGCAAAGTCAAAGCAGTTCCTTCGTAATCAGATTATTTCCATTCTCCCCAAAACCCTTTGCATCAGGTGCACTGAAAAATTAAAATTCATTCTGTTTGAACAATACAAAAACGTCGTTAAATTAGAAAAAGTGCCTCAAGGGGCCAAAAGTACCCTTATCCATCTGAAATAGTCAGTTTTACGATCCTATTATAAAATGGTCTTTATGCTCGTTTTATTGCTAAAAGACTTTAGGTAATTTCGTCACGGTGCTGAAGGTAAGGATTTGAAGCTATTAAAAGTTGGGATTCGGTCAGTAAAGTTTGATCAATCAAAAGGATAATCTTTGAACTATTTTATGATGGAACTTCGTGTCAAATTCTAATTTATCTTTGGATGAACTGTGTTAGATAAATCCTTCTAGTGAACTTCGTAATGGTACTCATTAGATTTCCAACTGCAATATTAGTTATTATCCTATCCTACTTCCTACTTATCTTATCCTACTATTATTATAAAAGTGAAAGTTTGTGTGGATGAATGAATGGATCTTTGTTACGTTTTCATGCAAAAACTACTGGTCGGGTTTTGATGAAACTTGGAATATACATAGTTTGTGAGCTGGATTAGGCTATTTTTTATCCGAGTACGACGCGAGCGAACCCGTGAATGGAAGCTAATAGTATTAATAATTGAACCAGGATGCGGATTACTTTCTTTCACCAAGCAACATTTCAGCAACATTCCACCAGGTGATCAACTTGCATGGGTGACCGTTTAGTGGTATTTCGATCTGAGCGCTGCTTTGGAAGGCACATTAATATGCTGGTACCGGCTTTTTCAGTCATTAAACCATGTCATTGGCCTTCGGTTTACCCAAAAAACTCTAGAACCAGAGTAGGCCACTAGCCCGTACAAAGAAAAAAACGAAAGTACTAAGGCTTTCAAAAAGTATGCCACTGAAACTTTTATGAGCTAGAACAATAATTTGAATAAAAGCAATAAAAGTAAAAGTTAAAACAAAAAAAATATAAATGTAACGTGTACAGTATTATGTACAATGAGTATTATTTCTTGTGTCACCAAATAAAAATAAATGTTCCTAAAGAACTACAGAAAAGAAGGTCTTTTAGCAAAGGTTTTTTTTAATTAAGAGATCCAAACCCAAATGCCAAATGTATAACTTATTAAATTAATTATTATAGTTATTCTGCATTTTCTGTTTGTGACCCGAACCTTAAAAGGGTAGGTAGATTATAGAGTCTGTTGATCTGTGTATTGTATTGTAGTAAGCTGGTAGATTTTTTGTATGTACTTTAAGCTAATTTAACGCATTAAAAAAATTGGGAATAAAACCCACAGTTTTATATCAAAAAGTTTAATTAAAAATTTTTTTAAGAAGTCTGGTCTGGAGATCGTTTTTAGTGATATAACAAACCACTTTTTATATTAAAATTTTCCTGACTTTTTTTATTTTCTGGTATACAATAAATACTTTATCTATCTAAGTTTACACCAACAAATCAAAACAAACCGACATACATATTCCATATTGACATGAAGGTATTCCATCAAGTCCCTCGCATAAACAATAGATATAAAACGAGCGAAGTGGAACACCCTATAGCCACGTCAGCGTCACGCCTGTCTACGTACAGGGGGCTCCAAATGTGCCTTTCCGGTGAAAACCATTTTTTGAAAGGTTTGAAGTTGAAAGGGTTGACAATTTTTTGTTTAAATATGCATGTGGATTGTTTTAAATAGTTGCTTTTCGGTTTTTGATTGGTTGGAAAGTAGCTTGCTAAGAGAATAAGTTGTACTTAATCGGAGTGCTTTGTTGACCTCGTTAGTGAATGCTGAAATACTAAAAATTACGGGTTCGATTCCCGATGTGAGACAAACAGTGATTGATAAATCGTCTGTTTTAGCGTTGCATGATTTTGTAAGAAAAGTAAAAAAAAAACTTAATGTCATTCCAAACTTTTATCATATTATTATCACACTAATATTATCAATGCGAGAGTTTGTGTGTATGTGAGTATGTTTGTACCCACTCAGCTCCGTAACGGCTGAACGGATTTGGATGAAACTTGGAATTTACCTATGTATTTATTGTGACCTGGATTAAGACATAGGTTATTTATTCGGGTACCACGCGAGCAAAACCACAACCAAACGCTAGTAAATGATGATTTTGAACCCAATTAGAATTAAGATTTTTCAACCCTTAGTTACCACTACCTGTTAGGTAATTTAAAAAAATAAACGCGTTATTTCATACATTTTTCATAATGAAAGTAACAACATAGCGCGGCTTACTTTGATGTTCTATAACAGCACCACCACACCACATCACCTTGGTTAAACAACACTCCGCCCGGTCAATATTTCGATGGGTGACCCTTAAGTAGCATTCAGATCTGACCGCTTTTGTGCTTCGAAAGGCAGGTTAAGATGTTAGTCCCGACATTTCAGACGTTAAGCTATGTTGAAGGCCCTCGGGTGACTCAAAAACTGGCACCAGACTTAGCCACTAACATAAACGAAGAAGGAAGGATTTGAATGCAAGTTAATAGTTACTACTATAGCCCTGAGAGCCTCAAACCGACTCGCTGAACACCATACGAAGTCATGAGCCACAGCTACTAAAATATAATATACCTACTACTAGTAGGTATATTCAGGTAGGTTAGTAGAAATGGCAACCCTCAGATAGAATTGGACGGACAGAATCAATCACAACACTAAACAACACCTGATGCCTGTCCGTATGTTGTATCCACACGATTTGTTGGATTTGCATAAACCGCGCGTCCAATGCTTTACTCATGCCCGTCCAGTGCTGGAATGAGCACTAAAATGATTGTAAAAAGCTAACTAACTGGTTCATTTGCTTAGTTAAAATGAATCGTAAAAGCTTAATAGCAAAAGGTAATTCAAAATAGCTAAACGATGGCAAAGGCCGGAACTAAGAAGCATTGAAGCGCTCAAATTAGACCGTGGGTGTCTGAGGTATAGAGTTCAAACTTATATTTTTGGAACATTTTTTTTTTACGGTGTGAAAGTGTCTCAACTCGGGGAAAGTTAGGGTATACCGGACTCTCCGCTGGCGACTAGCTTGCGTTACCTCCGCGGCCTACTGACTATAAAACATACCGTGTTCCGTCACTCACCGAAGTGCTAATGCATAATGCTTAATCACATGATGCAGGGCTCGTAGCTGCAGTAACATTTAACGCGGTCATGGGAACCCAGTAGGTTTTTAGCGCGATATCTTCGGAAACCCAATCCGGCTCGTTGTGCACAATGTATTTATCCAGTAAGGCTCTGGCGGCCGGCTAATAGCGGGATAGCTGATTGTTCAACATAACATCGCCACTGCTAAATGCCCTGAAGGGGCAAGGCGGGGTGGACCCAACGATGGGCAGCATCGTTGGTGGTACGAGTAGCTACATCCTACGATCCCCAACCCGCATGCCCAGTGAGGAGAATATGGGCAAATCCTTCTTCCTATTAGGGGAGGGCTATGTTCAGCGGTAGACTGATAAAGACTCGCGTTAATGATGATCGATTCTGGTTGTTCTTAATTGAAATGGCTCAGTCTTTAACATAGATGATCACACTTAACACATCATACTAATATTGATATTTAGTGTTTGTCTGTATGTTTGATCCCTCTCAACTCAGTAACGGTTGAACGGATTTGGATGAAACTTTGAGCTTTTTGTGACCTGTGATAGCTATGTTTTAACATTATTAGTTCATAATTTTGTATCTAATTGTTACAAATTGTTTATACGTGCAACATTGTAGAGCTAAGATAGTCTAAAGTTATTGAAAATCCCTTTCCAAAATGAGCTTTATTGCCATGCGATCACACGTAATTACAATGTTTTCCTGTAATACTATAAGTTTGACCAAATCGCAGAATTATCATTGACTGAGCAATAAAGAAAGTAGTTAATAAGGAGCGTCACGAAACCTGGAAAAATGGGAAATTCACGTCAAAGAGTTTACAAAAATTGTGATAGAATAGACTCTTTCAAACTACTTCAAGTTTTGAAAAGTTAAAGCTACAGATACACTTAAATACATTATCTTCTAACACACTTTTAAAAATGAAAAATTCCTTGTATAAAGTATGTTAGAACTAAACCCGTAACAAGAGTATCTACTTAGTAGTGATATTCACTTATTGTCAGGTCAATCAGCGATCAATAGATTTTGAATACTTTATTTTGAATACATTAATTTTTTTTATTGCTCTGTTATGGTTGGTTGGTGTCTCTAGGATGAAGTATTGAGGTATCCCCGTGTTGGTATTTAGTATGTTAATTAAGTTCCTGTGTGTTAGGGGTGTAAGGGGTTCCAAATCCCATCTTTGGAACCCAAACTAACCTCTCCTGCACGTGGTACATCCTGCTAACTAACAAACGGGGCTCTGACGTCCGGCTAATAACGGCATAGCGCATCTTACTTAGCACTGGCTCAGCTAAATCCCCTGGCCACCGATGGGCAGCAGCGTTGGCGGTGCGAAAAGCTGTGCCCTGCGGTCTCCAACCCGCATGCCCAGCGTCGGGTTTATGGGCATCCCCCCCGAGGCCTATGTCCAGCAGTGGACTGAATAGGCTAGTGTTGTTGTGGTTCTGTTAGTAGTAATTTTATGGTTTACGCAGGGAGGCCACAGCACTGCTTTCCGACGACGGTTGAGACTATCATTATGACGTAGAGTCCTCATGTCAGGTGGAGGTGGAGCAACGATCTGCAAGAAGCTGCTGGAAGAAGCTGAATACGTCGAGCTGAGTCAAGGACAGGGTGCAATGCTCATTGGAAGAGGCTAATATCCAGCAGTGGACTGTTAAAGGCTTATGTAGATGACGACTTAATTTGTCTTATCTGTATTGTTATAAATCTTTTCCTAAAAGCAGTTTATTTTGCTTTATTAGCGTTTCTTTGCCGTATGATGGCGTGAGAGCGCACAATTTGTTAGTAGCTGGACATCGAACCGATCACAAATAATGCTCTACCAACTCAAATATATTGCTTTTAAACCGGATAGTTGTAATGGATGGGTTGAAGGGAACAGTTTAAAATAAAACTACGGTAACTGGAAGATCTATGTTAACTTTAAGATTTTCAAATTTTGTACAAAATTTCAACAAAACAGAAAAAAGTTTTTGGTTTTAAAAATTGTTGAAAAGATAAAATTTACTAATATAGTTTAGACCATATCTCTCACACGTAGGATTCCGTACCATACATACATACACACTAAATATAAAATTATTTATTTTTTAAATGCTTTTTATTATTTGTTATTATATTGGCAATACAAATACACGCTGAAAAATTCTGCCTATTACGGTTCATGTGATAGGTACAGCCCGGTGAGAGTCAGATGGACGGGCAGCGCAGGCTTAGTAATGGGGTTCAGTAGTACCTCTACTATTATTTTTTCAGCGGGAATCCTTAGGGTACCCGAACCCTAAAATGGCTTTAGTTAAAAAACAAAAGGTCTCGCATAGGGTTATCGCAAATTTTAGGCAGTCTTTGAGGTCCGCGTAATTTTTCAATGAACTTGAAAACTGGTTTCAGCTGATCCTGTGTGACTCCCTGAAATATAAAAATCTGTTAATTAAATTGTTTTTTTAATTTTCCATCTTATTTAGAGTTAGTGGCCAACTCTGGTTTCCGAGTTTTTTAGTCGCCCGAAGACTTCCAACATGGCGTAATGTCTGAAAAAGCCGGGACCAACTTCTTAATGTGCCTTCCTGAATACGGAAGTGCTCAGATCTAAATGCCACTAAAGGGTCACCCATCCGAGTAGTGACCAGACGAAGTGTTGCTGAACCAAGATGATATAGTTAAGAACACGAAAGCCACGCCACGAGCGTTTCAAATCACATCAATCACTTGGGGTACCCATAAAAGCATATTGCGCCAGTAACAGGAACTATGACTTAATTACTGGTATAATTACTACCGTCTCGATATACTATTTATAGTAGTAGTATACTGCGTTATTATTTTATTGTCTAGGTACCGAAAATAAATATTTTTAGTTTATTTAGAGATAAAAAAGTTACCGGTTTCTGTCGATAGATGACAGCGGAGATCAGCTTCCCCCACAGCATCTGCACCAAGTACGGTCCATCATTCGTCTTTAGCACGTGGAGTTGCATCATCGCATCATGGTTCCTCGCTTTTTCTGCGAAATATATTTATTAACGTGGTTATCCACGTGCCGAATACACCAAGGGAAACTACTAATATACAAAATACTAAAGGGTACATAATTTTACCCTTCTGTATTTAGTATCCTTTATAAAATTCTAATTCCATGTTCAGATATTTGTTGAACTCGCCAGTGAGTGTGAGGTAAACACAAAACCAGAACACTAGCCTTATAGCAGTCCACTGTAGACCACTGACTGTATCACCACACTGACATAGGCCTCCCCTAATAAGGGGAATATGCCCATAATCCCTACGCTTTTTGTCCCACCGACGGTGCTTCCCGTCAGCGGTCGGGGATTTTATCTGCGTCAGTGTTAGGCTATGCCATGCCAAATTCAGCCAGCCGCCAGAGCCAAATCCAGCCTGCCCTGTTCGTTAGACAGCAGGGCAACACGGGCAGGTGAGGTTAGCTTGGACTCTAAAAATGGAGGTTGGAACACCCTACACCCCAACTCTCAACCATCAACTCACGTGTGTCATTAACTCCGACATCCAAAGACAGGACCTGAGTGAAGCACCCGCTGACTCCTTCCACCGACTTAGACCAAACATCGAAGGCCTGTTCTGTGTGGTACCGCAGTCTGACTATTGTTCCTCTTGGTGTGCGTTTAGAACGAGCGATGGTGCTTTCTAAGTCTTTGTTGGGTTTTTCTTTAGCAGCTCGTTTTGTTTTATTTATCAGCCATCGTAGACCTCCCTGTAAATAACAGCAAGAAGGGGGATCTGCATATAGTCCCTTCGCTGAACATGCAGGTTGGGGATCGCAAGGCACTACTTCTTGCAGCCGACTCTGCTGCCCATAGGCGGTCAGGGAATATAGCTATGACAGGTGTTAGTTCGAATCCCTAATCTTCTTTTTTATCATCATCAAGACTAGTTCACTGAAAATATACCTTACCTGGGGCTTTTTACACACTTTTTGGAAAGACAATATTCAGTTGAATGTGAGAGAGCTAACATATTTACAAAACTTCAAACCCTTTAAACTTTAAAGAGATGAAGTAAAAAATGACTTTCCAAAGCATCGAAGCACTCAGTTATTATAAGTCACCCATCCAAATTTGACTTTATAGTATAAAGGCGATAGACATTAGTATGTGAACATGTAAAATGTGTCCCCCTTTCACGCCAAAACTACTGAATGGATTAAGATGCAATTTTGCACAGTTCACACCTTTGATTGATCGCTCGGTGATGGTTGCCTGAAGCAATCTACTGCATATCATCCAGACATAGGCCATGGGCCGGGCCAGGAAAGGGTTGTCCGGAGCTCGACGCATCCTGCTTCTAGCAGCAATCTTTCGCAGATCGTCACTCCAGCTGGTCCGAGAGTGTCCTAAACTAGGCTTACCGAGCCGGGGTCTACACTCGTTATATCCAACGGTTATCGGTTATGTAACATATGGCTTTATTAAAATGCCAATTCTATTGAGTCTCTTACCTCATCAGTTTCGGTAAACTCCACTCTATAGCAGGTGATATCTCTTTCCGGGAACAGTTTTTCCGGTATAATAGCTACCACATGCCAAGTTCCCACCACCTCCTTTAGGTTAAAACTGGCTTGGAACCCATCACAACTCCTGTTGAACTCGGACTTGACTGCAGTGCATGCAAGGAGAAGAAGTAGAAAATACATGGTGATTTGGTGGTGGTTGGATGAAGTGTGAATGAAGTGGTGACAGGTGGTTAGATTTTGGTTTTGTAGATGTAGATATTTATTAGAAAGGGCAGCACGCTAAAAATCTAGGTTTTTATTATTACGAATTGCTTGTGTCGCTTGTTATTTTTCTTATTTGCATTCAGGTTGACGTTGATGAGAGCGTTGTACACGTATGCATTTTGTTGATCTCTTCAAAGAAGGTTAGTGGAATTTTTACTTCTTATTTTGTCTTGTTGAATATCTTGATTAGGTACTATAACAGGATATTTTTATATAAAATAAATAAATAACTAATAAAAGAGTGAAAGACTCTCAAGAATGAAAGTCCTTGAATATTGAAGTGATCACACTCCAAGGCTAAGATTAGAATAGGCTAAATAGTAGAACGCACTTATAATATTACAGTATTTACAGTTAATGCAGTCAGTTATTTAAAGAAAATCTCATCTTTTAATAAAATCCCAAATGCTTAAATTATCTGTAAATAAATTCAAAAATGTTGTTAAACGTAACCTCTGTAATAAAGCATATTATACAATTTCTGATTATTTAGATGACAAAAAAGCATGGGATGAAACTGTCTCCAACTCCCTGAAAAACAATGTTTATTATTAATAATAAACTTTGTAAAAAATAAGACTAAAAAAATATAAGCCAAGCAGAGTTTCTTGCCAATTCTTCTCTGTTTGGTCACATTACGAATTGGTTTAAATTCATATTTAAAAAATTCACGTTTCAGAGTGAATTATTGAAGAGTTATTGAATAAACTTATTTTGATTTTGATTTTTTGAAAAAGTACCTACTTGAGATTTTAGTGAAAAACTATTATTTGTAAATAAACTTCTTTTTGTTTAATGTATGCTAGTGTAGGCATAATTTTGATGTTATTACTATTTTTTTAATTATTTTAATCTAAGTTTGTTTCGAAAGTATCGCTCACTATTCAAGACAAGGTAATGAAATCAACTCATAACTTTGCTTTCAATTCTAAACTGTTGTAGCTCTTCATTAATTTTGTAATTTGAGGTCTAACAGGATAATTCCCAGTATCCGTTATGATACATGAGACATCATCATTACCTGCCTCTTAAATTTTAGGACTGAACGAAACCAGTTGACCTGATTCTACATTAGACGGTCGTTTATTGCTTCTATGTAAATGTGATGGTTTAGTTAAGCTATGTCGGAGACCTTCAGGCGGCCTTAAAACTTAGGAGTTTTAGATGTAGGCAGCAGAGTTGGCTCCTAGCTTATTCGAAGAATAAGAAAAAGAGGGTTAAATACTTCCAGTCCACAGGGTGTGGATTCCGATTTTGACCACAATGCAAATAAAATGTAAGTTAGCGTCTTAACACAAACAAATTGGAACCCCTTCACCTCCTTACATTACTTACTACCTGCACTGCACATCCGAATTCGAAGAATTACATCAAAAATTATTCCTCTCGGATACTATCAAAATACTCAAACTGGTCAGAATACCGGAACTTGCTGGAACTTTTACGACTTTAAAAATGCCATTCCGTGACCATTGAGCACCTTAAGAATTATCCATACAAAAATACGGTCATTGTTTAAGAAGTCAAAACCAACATACATTTGCGCGAACAAAGGCAGTAAAAACGGTTTATGGACTTGTTATTGCCGTCACAGCGGACTTACCGCGTGGGACAAGGGACAAAAGGGTTGCTTAGTAGGTTGATGTAAAATCTTAGGGTGATAGGGTGATAGACACCTCCATCTACCTACCGCAGTGATACGACTTCGGTAGAAATGGGATACAAGCTGATATCCTAGCGACCACGTACAATAAAAACAGCAAATTAAACTCCTAGAAAAGTCTTCTTCTTTAAGTTTTCAATCAGTTCGTCCTGCCCGTTATTAGATATGGAGCCTAAACGTGGACACAGTACGACTAGTCCACCAGTTTATAGTATAGTAGTAAGGGCGCGCTTTGCTCGGAGTTTCTCATAATAATAGAATCGACAACGAGACTATCACGAGAATTAGTCAATTCTCGTGCAGCAAGCAGAAGTGGCAGTGAGCTTACCGTGTCTGCCGAAGGACCGATAACCATTTGGATAAACAAAGTCTTGAGCCCGCGGCTCGGCAAACATATCAAAGGTAGTAAGGACACTTTCGGCCTGACATTTCTAAGGAAAGAATTATTTTGTTATTATTTATGTCGCTTTACTCTTAAAACTTGCACCACAACTCAAAAACGAAGCTGCAGAAACAGATTTTAATGTATCCTATGAAAATCTTCATTCCCTTTGAATTTTAATATAAATCTCGATTCTCGGTTTATTAGCGTTGGATGAAAACGGTAATAAATGAGGAAATTATGTATTTGTTCTCATGCGAAAGGAGGAACCTTTTTACGAGGAATGAGCAGTTAAACTGAAATAGATATTCCTAAACTGAAGGTACGTAGATGTTCTGAATCAGTAACTAGATGTATATGAATTGGCCATCATATTACTAAAACGTTTTTCATATCCATTTTTTGTAATAAAGTAAATCAACAAATTTATACCTTTACTGATAGTAACTATAGTATTTACATACAATACATAGAAAACGTCAAGACCCGAGACAAATATTTGCCGAATATGCAAGCATTTATCCCACAGCGAATTGAATCCTGGACCACAGAAACCAACACTGTAACATACTTTAATTTTAACATAGAAAATCGCTAAAAATTACGAAAACACTCAATCATATACAAAAATAGCGGTAATTAATCTTACCCTTTCACGAGTTGTTGGCTGCTGGCACAGAATACATAGCTGTTAGTATACACTAAAAGGATTTAAAGTTTCAGCCTCATTAACTGGAATATTCATAACCTTTTGGTAAAAATGCCATGACAGTCCCTAATTAGAATTTGATTTTAATAATTTCTTCTAAAAATTGTATATTAAACCAGGGACAGTGTTTAACATATATCTTCACGGTAATTACTATGCTGCTTTTCTTTTAGTTCTTTCTTAGGACCATATTTTGGCTTACTTACTATGAATATATAATGCAGGAATTATCACACAAGACCAACTAACCTCAAAATAAGCAAAGCTTTCATTATGGAATCACATGACTGATACGCTATTTTTTTTGTAACTACATATGAACTCATTATTTAAAAAACATCCAGATCCTGAGAAAATTTTTCAGAAACAAACATTTGTCTCGCGGCGGGTTTCGAACCTGCATCTCGCAGAATCTCTGAATTTTACAGAGCACAAGAGGCTTATCATCTTGATGCCTCAAGTTCATGAATGCAGGGCGTTGCATCGTAGGGCAGGTTCCAGAAAAACGTGATCTGCGATGCAATGCTTTGTGATAGGTAATGGTTATCACTTAAAATCAGGTGGGCCATGTGCTTGTTCCATCTTCAAGAAGATACCATAAAAAAATTTAAGTATTCCATTCCTTCCTTCTTCACATAGTTAGCCAACTCTGTTGTAAAAATTTTTAGGCCGCCAGAGTGCCTCCGACATAGCTTAACGATTGAAAAGCCAGGACGAACATCCTTACATGCCTTCCAAAGGACGGATGCGCTCAGATCTAAATACCACCAAACGGTCACCCATCCAAGTAGTGACCCAGCAGAGTGTTACTTAACCAAGATGATCTGTAGCCCTTTTACGTATTGTATAATACGAAAAGGTTTATAGTTTTCGTTTTCGACCTAAATTTGTTTCTTTTCGCGGCAAAATTACATGTTTTGAGTGAAAAATATTACTATCTGCAAAACATTACATTACCATTTGTCGTTAGAACAGTTTATATTTGAATCCAATTCACTAATATCCATACTATAACAGGTTTACTGTCAAAAGTCCTGAGCGGGAATGTCCCCGAAAATCCAAATGAATTGAATTGAAAAGTCTGTAATAGAGCTATCTCACAAAATCCCTCGAAAACCTTAAATTATATTGGCACACAGGCTACATAGCTTTCTGTGGGCTTGTCATGCTTCTTGATATTTATGGTCTATGGACTGCGAACCTTTAAAAATTGAGCTTGAAAACCAACACTATTAAATATTTCCGTATTGTGTAACTTGTATTAGGGGTGCTGCTAAGAACACCGAACTAACCCATTGTTAACTTACTGGACCCACTATCCTTAATAACAAACAAGAAGGTACTTCCACGAATATTTAAAATCAGAGTTTGATATTAGGTTAAAATAAAAAGACAGGTCAAAATACTAGAAGCATATAACATCAGTCCCTAATAGTGATCATAACTTTTCATCTAAAACCAGTTGTGCGTCTGTCTGTCACGTTTAACAGACGCGGAGAGTATTGCAAGAGTCAATGGTGTTGAAGGCGTTTATTGAAATCTCAGTCTTTTGGGTATAATAGAGTAGTCATGTTCAGAGATTACGTGGTGTCAAAATTCATTATGCACAAGATAAAAGGTAGAAAAGAGATGGTATTATAGGAATTTTAAAAACTACATTATATTAATGATGACCGGCAGGTAAATGAACTTTTAAACAGAAAATAAATTAATAATCATCATTTCCCTGCCCTTATCCCACTCTAGGTGGGGTCGGCACAACATGTTTTCTTTCTCCATTCAATCCTATCGGCTGTCAACTCTGTACTCACTTCTTTCACTCTCATATCCTCTTTCACACAATCCATCCATCTCTTCTTCGGCCTCCCTCTTCTCGGACATCCCGTTACATTCATACTCATCACTCTTTTAGTCACATGGTTTAAAATAAATTAATAATGTATGTACTAATTATAATTAATAATATTATTAATTAAAATTAATTATTAATAAGGTATATGAATATTTACAGCGTCTCAAACACATCACGTTCATTTTCTAGTGGGAATTTATTATTAAAAAAAATATCTACTACAATATAGTGACTTATGAGAATAGAAGTAGATAATATAAAATATTTTTTGTAATACATAGTACTTTACACTTCTCGATGAAATAAGAAAAACTACAATTCAACAAACAGCTGCTTGCTCTGATTATAAATTCGCTCTACCAACCATCCTCATCATCACCAGAAACAAACTCAACACCATAGTCGTTTCCTCTTATTTTGTAATACTCTACACTTCAAGATGATTGTCACCGATATCCGTCGGTAGAGGGCGTCAGTTCGTAAAGTTTTACGATCGCTTCCGGCGGCCTAACTTATAGTAGAGTAGGGGAGGCTTTAGTGGCAATGTAGTGTCTTGATTGAATCCACTCCATTGGTGTAGTTTGAGTATTAGTAGTAGAGTTATATGAAGATTCAAAATTCTCGATGTTTATTTGGATAGAATACATAAATGTTTTTAAAAGTAGGTCTTATAGCTATATTTAGTACATGTATTCAGGTTGCATGAAGGCATGCAAATTTGAGAATATCACATACACATACACCAGCCTATATCAGTCCACTGCTGGACATAGGCCTCCCCTAATAAAGGGGGATATGCTCGTAATCCCTACGCTGGGCATGCGGGTTGACAGCTTCTTGTACCACCAACGCTGCTGCCCGTCAGTGGCCAGGGGATTTAGCTGTGCCGATGTAGGCTGTGCTATTCCGCAATTAGCCGGCCGCCAGAGCCCCGTTCGTTGTTTAGCAGGGTACACCACGTGCAGGTGGGGTTGGCTTGGGTTCCGAAGACTGGGGTTGGAACCCCGTACACCCCGCAAATTTGAGAATATCGTTACAGTAATAATAACGAACTATTTAAAATAATCATTTAGGAAGGGCTCGTCCAGAGAAGTACTGCCACTTTGTCTATATCTGCCGTGAAGCAGCATTGCTGTTTCGGTTTGAAGGGTTTGGGTGCTGGTGAAATTATCAGGCACATGAGGCTTATAACCTTAAAAGGCTGCGGTTGATGGTTGTGGTTGTCATAAAATTCCACTGCAGGACCTATTTTAACACGTTAACTGCTAGCCTCTCATATGACACTCCGCGCCATGTCCGAGGTGCTGGAGGTGCAAAATATAGACAATTGTATTATTCAGTTCTCAAAGCGTTATTATTTGCCCTGTCAAGAAGATTACTAAAAACTATAAATACTGCTGAAAAACTGTATATCCGTGAAAACTTTATTTTCATTAGTGCAGTATGGCCACTCCTACTGTCAGTTAAAATTAAATATGGCAACATTATGCAACGTCACTTATTATAATAAACAGGGCATTAGTTCTAGACGTGTGTTCAACTTCGTCATAAGTTAGGGTGACTATGAATTTTGATAATGCGAGAATTTCAGCCAAATTATGAAAGTAACTTACGAAGGAAAAGTCTTGCAGCATTTAATTAAGATAAAATTTCACACAATTCTGTGATGAGAATACAATCGAAATATGAATATAATGTTATTAATACCTACAATGCATACTAACTATGTATGTACTTACGAATAGTATTGTCAAGGGTCAAACACTGTACAAAACTATTTGTCTGGGTATTTTCTACGTTATCTATTTAGCCTGGTGACAGTTGAAATTTTCACTGATGATGTATTTCTGTTGCCGCTTTTACATCAAATACTAAAAACAAAAAAAACAAAAAATTTAGTTGGGTTCCCATACTACGGTAAGGAACACTTCGTGCACGAGCCCGATTCGCACTTGGCCGGTTTTTAAAATGTATGGATTTATAAATCATCTAGATTACATGCCTAATTAGATACCTAAAATAAGCAGTGATTTAGTAGTAACTATATTAAGTAAATTTTTCATACAAAAATCCATAAATTATTAAGAGTTTGGCCACATCACAATATCTAGGTGATGAATGCAATCGCTACATCGAGGCTCGCCTAGTCTTGCCTAATACATCCGCGCTCCCTGCGGCACGCCACACCCTTGCCATAGCTTAAAAAAACAGTAGAACTTCTTACCTTCAATTAGAATAGAAGGGAATTGAATTGAGTTATAAGTAGTCAGACGAAGTGGATACCATAAAAAATAACACTGCGTTAAGAAGGTAAGTATGTACTACACACGAACTATAAATATAGGCCACTGCATTAAAACTATTTCAAAGCTTTTTGCGTATACATATCGTTACCGGCATGTGCAATAATTATTCCTTTTCTTATTATCCCCTATACATCTTCGTATAAAACTCTGGTGTCAGAGTTTTTAAAACACCACAGTCTGAAACTTAAGTTTAAATTATTTCGGAGGTAGGCGTTGGTTCGTTTTAAATTGAATTTCTATACCACTGTTATATTGTTCATCAATAAATATTATTGTATGTGTATCCCCATTGAGTTCACCTCATTGATGGGGATTTCATCATTTTTCCTTTCATGTATTGCGTAGAAGACAAGTTTCAGCGTAGAATGGTGACAAGTGAAACGAAAAATAATCAAACACGAAAAAAAGGAAGCATCATATTTATGCTAGTTTTAATTATCATCATCATCAGCCTATAGCAGCTGCGCTGGGCAGGGGTCAGCGACATTGCACCCTGTCATGACGCATCCAGCGGCCTTTCGCAGATCGTTACTCCACCTTTAATATAGTTTAACAGCAGAAAAATAACTATATCAAACATTTTCATCCAAGCGAAGCCTAGTAGGTACCACATGCGTTGTGCATTATATCAATCTGAATCAGAAATCATTCTGTTTATTTTAAACTGTGTATGAAACCCGTGGTTTTGCAAATTGCGCGGGAACGAATGACGTTACACTGATAGGTGCATTACTAGGAGTTGTTCCTGCAACGCCCGACACTTTGTTATGTTATTAAAGTACACTGTAGTTCGTTCACCTTTTATATTAAAAACACCTAGAAACTGAAGGAAATAGGTTTTGAATTGCAAAAGTGAGAACGGTGTAGGTATATTATAGTGATTTCTTATAGAGGCAAAGTTTTGATACCCTACAATATTTTTGAAAATAATATACCACCTATGTTTTACACTAATAATGTGGTTTCTTTAGGTAAAAGAATTAAAAAATCGGTTATGCAGTTTTTGAGTTTATCCATTCCCAATATACATACAAATAATTGGTTACACCAGATGCAAACATCAAGCAAAACCATGTCCACACGTTAATACAATTACTAAATAAAAAGCCCCCATTTTAAATACTTACCTTACTATTCAACAAACCGCGAATCTGTTGAAGACGCGATTAAAAATTCACTTTATCTGCACCCTTTACCTTAAAGTGGGTAGTCAGGTGCGAAATTAGTTGAGTGTCTGTGCCTGCCACCTAATTAGAATTACTTAAGTACTTCCTTTGTAAGTTTGCCAGTAATGTTACCTTTGAAGATGGTTCTTTAAAATATTTAATGGTTAATGAACCATTTTGTGGTTAATGAAACGAGGTTTGCGGGGTGTAAGGGTATCAACCTCCTTATTCGAAACCCAAGCCAACTTCACCTTCCCGTGGTACACCCTGCTAACTAACAAACGGGGCTCGGGCGGCTGGCTGATTGTGGCGGCATAGCGCAGTCTAACATCGGCATAGCTACATTCCCTGGCCGTTGACGGGCAGCGGCGTCGCCGATGCGAGCAGCTGTACCCTTTGATCCCCAACATGCCCAGCGTAGGTATTATGGGCATGTTACACGTGTTATTAGGGGAGGCCTATACGGATTTAGTGACTGGAGTTGTTGTTGAGGTTTTAGTTAACAGATTTAGTAATTAAAGTGTTTATAAGATGGTAAAATTCTTTTATTCTTATTTGTTAGCGCCATCTACTGCAATACACATTCAGACTACACATAAATATTGTATTTTATTTAATCTATGAATCCCATTCCATCCTTCATTCCCTCCGAACGAAACGAAACGTCAAGAGGAGCCATTCATCGCTCTCAATCGCCGGCCGGCGCATTCATTCTTCAAATACTGTGCTCCGCTGTTTTCTACAAATAATTATCTAAATAAATACAAACAATCCATAAGAAGAAATAAACTAAAGTGAGAGTTCGAACACTTCCAAATTAACCCTTGCACTTTATGGTGGATATTTTGACGCTGAACCAGCCATCAAGTTTCCAAGTAAGTTTCGTTCAAATTCCTTCCTACTTTCTTTATATAATCCACCATAATTTCTGGTCCTTCGACACCGCATCCTATCTATTCCATCCTTGTATCTATTTATTTACGCTATTTACACACAAATACGTCAATTCCTGACCCCACGTCACACATTCAGATTTGTACTTACACTCACTCGCACCCGCCTTACACATCAAAACTACTTTACAAACACTTATTTTAATAACCTACGCCACGCTAAGCTCTTTCAACTTCTCAATACACACATACAATCACGCACGCAAAACAATTATCTATTACGCATTTCAAATCACATTACGCTACGCGCCGCCATTTTTCCCCTTGTGTTAATTTCATAATTTTATTTCTTTGTTGAACTTTTTTTGTTCATACGTATTTTTCACCAATATTAGTGACGTGCCTACCTATTTTCTTCGTAAATTTCGTTTCCGAAAATGCCGCCGCCAAAATCTAAGCCCTCCGCTAGTGCGACAAATTCGGACACGGAAGAAAACCCTCCATCGATTTTAGAAAATAAAGTTATAATGCTAACCGCGAAGCATCAAAGCTTATTTCAATTGGTGCAAAATATGTATGATTTGAGCAACCGTTGTGGCACAAACGAGTCAGTGAAAAGTGTATTTCTGATTCGAATTAACTCGTTAGAAAAGATACGTCAAGAATTTATTCAAGTATCGGAGCAATTGAGCTTGGCAATGTTGGCCGCGAACCCAAAGGCCGTCGTGGACTTCGCGCCTTTGCTTGCTTTCGACGAGCTGTATTGTAACATAAAGGCCGTCCAAACCGCACTCACTAGTGTCGCTAATGTAAACTCTGAACCGCTTTCTAATGCGCCGCAAAATAAGAATAACTTTGATGTTTTAAAAAGAAAACTGCCTGCTTTGGAGTTAGTGTCATTTGATGGGTCGCCCAATAAATGGTTGATGTTCTATGAAAACTTTACCGCGCTCATACATAATAATACAAACTTGTCTGACGCCGAAAAGGTTCAGTATCTAATCGGCAAGCTGTCCGGTAAAGCCCTTAGCGTGTGCGCAGGAATTCCTCCCGTCGCTAATAACTATTCAATTCTATGGAACGCGCTCAAAGACAAGTACCAAGACAAACGGACACTAGCTACAATGTACTTAGAACAAATATTTAATTTCAAAAGGCAGCCAGACCCCGTCTGCTAACTCGTTGGATGCATTTATCGAACATTTCTGTGCCGCTCAATCCGCGTTGAACCAGTTAGGTATTGACGATCTTGCTGACTTTATCTTTACGCACCTCGCTTTGTCTAAGCTAGATAAAGAAACTGTCAATTTGTTTGAACAAGCGCATCGAGATGAGAAGCTACCTACTTTCGACGCACTAACTAAATTCATAAAGGAACAAAGTAAGATACATATGCTCCGCAACGCCGCCGTACCTACTACTAGGACCGCTAATACTACCTACTCTAGACCCGCTAATAACAAATACCAACCCGCTGCCCCGCAATACAACAAACCAAAATTCGCTGCCGTTCAGACTTTTGTGACGCAACAAAATAATAATTTTCCGAAATGTGCCTTCTGCAAAAATGACGATGTACACCCGCTATACAGATGTGAAGCTTTTCTCAAGTTGAATGCATCCGCTCGTATTAACTTTGTACGTTCAAACAATTTATGCACAAACTGTTTAGGTTTTCACAATACGAATTCTTGCCGCTCATACAACAGATGTGCTATTTGTAACCGCATGCATCACACGCAATTACACCTTGATTCATCTCGGTTTGAATCCGCTACCGCCGGACCGAGTACCGGCCGCCCCACCGCCACGCGCTCTCAGCCGCTCGCCGCGGCCGCCGCGTGCGCCGCTAACGATACCTACTCCGAGTGCCGGCCGCGGCCCGCGCCCGCTCCGGCGCAAGCGGACGCGCACGATTATGAACCTTATGTTCACGCGGAACAATATTCCACGCTACCTACGCATGATGATAGTGCCGCATTTACGACTTCGGCTCGTAACTCGAATGCAACGACAGTACTCCTGCCTAGCGCTGTCGTATATATATGTCTACGACGACTCAGGTTAACAGCTAAGAGTTAGAGTTTTCTTAGATAGCGGTTCCATGGGTCACTTTATCACAAAATCATGTTGTGATCGCCTGAATTTAAATATCGCACACGCGCCCGGTACCGTCAAGGGAATTGGCCAGTCGGTTAAACCATTTTTGGGTTTCGCAAAACTCACGATTTATTCCCGCTTCGACTCACGGTGTAGTTACACAATTAACGCGCGCGTAATAGATACTATCACCGACAAAATGCCTATCACATACATAGATACGTCCGAACTACAACATCTACGCGATTTGCCTTTAGCTGATGACGAATATCACACGCCCGCCGACTTCGATTGCCTGATTAGCAACGAGCTATTCCCTTTCTTGTTAGGAAATCGCAAGGTTACCGCTCCTGGTTCATCCGTTGTGGGTGTTGAAACCTCACTAGGCTACGTAGTGATGGGAAGGGCTGACTGCGTCCCGCACTCGTATCGTGATAACGATCAATCCTTTCACGCCATCATCGAACCCACGCTTGAATGCTTAACCCAACGGTTCTGGGAACTTGAAAGCGTACCTACCAAAAAGCACCTAAGTCCGGACGATGTCGCTCCGAAAACGTAGCTAGGTCTCGCTTAATAAATCTAGAAAAACGCTTAAACGCTAATCCCGAGTTACGCAAAGATTATAACGCTACGATCCAAGACTATATCGATAAAGGCTACCTAAATAAAATTGACAAACCCGAACCCGGTCCATGTTATTACATCCCGCATCACGCTATTTATAGGCCCGATAAGGCAACTACCAAGACTAGAATCGTCCTAGACGCGAGCTGCAAAACTAGTTCCAATAAATCGCTCAATGATGTTTTGTACACCGGACCGAACTTACAAAAAAATATTTTTGATCTGCTTATCAATCTTCGGTTATTTCCTGTAGCCCTATCAGCTGATATTGAGAAAATGTTCTTCCAGTTAAAGGTAGACCCAAAACACCACCGCTTCCAACGCATTCTATTCCGTTTCCATTCGGATGATCCGATTTCTACCTACGCATTCTCCCGCGTCGCCTTTGGAATTTCTAGCTCGCCATACTTGGCTATGCGCGTCGTGAGACAGCTTGCTGATGATGAGCGTGCTCGCTGGCCGGCAGCCGCCTGGGCGGCTGAACGCCATTTCTTCATGGACGATTATGTGTCATCTTTGTCCACGGCCTCTGAAGCTGAACAACTGTATCACGAACTCACGCATCTCTTTAGGGCTGGAGGCTTCAATCTTGTCAAATGGGTCACAAATAGTACCGAACTAATGAAACGCATTCGTGTGGATCAGCAGGCTCCTAATATAGTAAACTTTGATGAGGATACTAACTTAAAAATTATCGGCTTACAATGGAAGACCCGCGAAGATTCTTTCTTTTTCAAGGTCAACGCTAATGACGCAAAATGTACTAAACGCAACATACTGTCCGTCGCCGCCCGGCTTTTCGATCCGCTGTCCTTACTCGGGCCGGTAACCGCGCTTTTGAAACTACTCGTCCAAGAATGTTGGAAACGCGATTTAGACTGGGATGATGATGTTCCCGCTTACATTGAAGACCAATGGTCTCAATTTCAAAACGAACTTCAATTATTAGAACGTACAAAAATTCCTCGACATGTAGGTATTCTTCAAAACTCTCAAAACATTTCGCTTATCGGTTTCGCTGACGCGAGTGAAAAATGCTACGGTGCCGCTATCTATCTCAGGGTGAGCCATAATAAAAACGACGTAGGTCAAGTAACCCTACTCTGCGCAAAATCAAAGGTTGCATCTTCAAACAATGTTGTTACTTTACCGCGCCTCGAACTTTGCGCGGCGCTGTTGCTTTCAAACCTAATCGTCGCCGTACGCGATTCCCTCTGCGAACGCATTCAATTAAGTAACATTATAGCATTTTCGGACTCCACAATCACGCTATCGTGGATACGCGCTCCGCCATTTCGTTTTCAAACGTTTGTTGCTAACCGAATCTCCGCAATCAACGAAAACTTGCCGGCACGATACTGGTTTCATATACCCGGTAATGAAAACCCCGCGGACATAATTTCACGCCCTGTCATGCCTAGCAAGCTCTTAGATAACGACCTATGGTTCCATGGCCCAACGTGGCTCGCTTCTCCTCCTAATGAATGGCCCACTCAAACTTATGCTAAAACTTTAACCATCGCGGAACTTCCTGAAACAAAAAATTTAACGCTTGCAGTGCAAACTGTAGAAGATAGCTCTGACGTCCTGTACGATTTAGCCAGCCGTATGTCCAAATGGAATAAATACTTACATACGGTTGTATATGTCTTAAGATTTATAAAGATAATAAAATCTCGCAACGCAATATCTCCGTTCAAGACTTGGAAATCGCTGAAAAATATATATTTCGTAACATTCAAAGGAAACATTTCCGCGACGTAAATATTCCTTCTTTACGGAAACTAAACGTATTCGTCGATAAAGATAATCTAATTCGAGTCGGCGGACGTTTGAAAAACGCTCAGCTTAATTTTTCGCAGAAGCATCCAATTGTTTTACCAGCAAATGACCCGATTGTATATTTACTAGTCGATCATGCGCACATCGTGAACGCACATTCAGGTCCGAGCCTTCTTCTTGCTTTACTACGACAAAATTATTGGATTATTTCCGCTAGAAATATGATACGTAAACGCTTAAGAAATTGCCACGCTTGTTTCAAACTGAAACCTAAAAATACTTGTCCCCTTATGGGAGATTTACCCCACTTTCGGGTAAGTGAAGTCAAGAGTTTTGTCTTTACCGGTGTGGACTACGCGGGTCCCTTTTTTGTAACGCCATATCGCCGTCGTGGTGTAAAAAGTACCAAGGCTTATCTATGCTTATTTATATGTTTAACAACAAAGGCATTGCATCTAGAATTGGTTTCTGATTTAAGTACCGAAATGTTCTTAGCGGCATTTAAACGCTTCATTAGTAGACGGGGCCCGGTCTCCATGATTCTTAGCGATGGAGGTACTAATTTCGTTGGAGCAAAGAGAAAACTCGACGAATTGCATTTGCTATTAACTTCGGATTCACATAATAAATATCTTGATCAAAACTTAGCTGATTTACACGTTCAATTTAAGCGAAATCCTCCTCTAGGTTCTCATTTCGGAGGCATCTATGAAAGTAATATCAAATCAGTCAAAACGCATTTAAAGCGATCAATTGGAACGCAAATTTTAACTTACGAAGAACTTAACACGGTCTTGATTCAGATTGAAGGGATTTTAAACAGCAGACCCTTGTGTGTCTTGAGCTCTGATCCTAACGAGCTAGAAGCTTTAACGCCATCGCACTTTTTAAATATAACGCCCTTAAAATATCTTCCGGCGCAAGACGTACTTAACGTGCCGGACAATAGGTTGAGTCGTTATGAATTGCTTAACAAATTAATTCAATCCTACTGGCATCGGTGGAGGATTGAATATCTGACCTCACTGCAAAGCAGACAGAAATGGAATACTCCATCTGAACCTATAGAAAAGGGACAAATAGTAATAGTTAGAGAAGATAACGCCCCAGTATTAAGCTGGCCTCTTGCTATTATAGAAGAGCTCTATCCGGGAAGAGATAATATTAGTAGAGTCGCGAAAGTTCGCACTAAGACCGGCTCTTATGTTCGGCCGGTTGTAAAGCTCTATAAGCTACCGCTTCAATAAATCTTTTGCCATATCAGCGTAACTTAGCATATTAATTTTCGTAACTTAACTTAACTTAACATACATTTGTAAATTCAATTTAAATCTATAATTCTTTCTTTTCACTTACTCAGTGCCTAGGTTTTTCAGAAGGTATCCCTTCAGCCCGGGGACTAATGTTAGCGCCATCTACTGCAATACACATTCAGACTACACATAAATATTGTATTTTATTTAATCTATGAATCCCATTCCATCCTTCATTCCCTCCGAACGAAACGAAACGTCAAGAGGAGCCATTCATCGCTCTCAATCGCCGGCCGGCGCATTCATTCTTCAAATACTGTGCTCCGCTGTTTTCTACAAATAATTATCTAAATAAATACAAACAATCCATAAGAAGAAATAAACTAAAGTGAGAGTTCGAACACTTCCAAATTAACCTGTGCACTTTATGGTGGATATTTTGACGCTGAACCAGCCATCAAGTTTCCAAGTAAGTTTCGTTCAAATTCCTTCCTACTTTCTTTATATAATCCACCATTATTCCTTCAGTATTTTTCAGAATCTTTAAAAATGTATGTCTTTATAATCATCATGCTAAGTAGATAGGTAGGTAAATTATTGCAGTACAACAACAATACCAGTCTATCAAGTCCGCTAATGAACAAAGGACTCCCCTATAAGAAGATGGATATGCCCATAAACCCCACGATGGGCATGCGGATTGTGGATCGCAGCGTCAGCAGAGAACATGTCTCGCACTGCTGATGCTGATAAGCCCCAGTCTGCTGGCTGCGGAGTTTTGAATTAACACTTTGTGTTTTCAGCACTCAAAGTGTTTTACGAAGCACATTGACTACGGGCCAGCTGCTACACTAGCTCTGTTCTGTTTTCAGAACTCAAAGCATAATTGAATGATATTGATAAGATATTGTAACCAAGCACTTTTCTCAACTCAAAAAGGAAAATAAAGAAATTTACCTATTTTTACCAACTTAAGAAATTATTGTAAGCCCTGTAAATTTTCATCTCAAATTTTATATTGGCTTACTCATTTCAAGTTTGAAAATATTCAAAAGCTCTTTCATCTTAATTAACTGACTGTAAAACCCATAAAATAAAGATTTCCACAATGCGACCCATAAAAAGTATTCTAATGAAATTTCAACAATGCAAAACCATGAAAAGTTCCATTGAAATCTCAGAGTGCAGCGAAAGACAAGTTTTTTACGATTTCATAAAGTAGAAATACCGGTTTTTCATTTACACGCCTTTTAGTGGTGATAAAATATAATTAAAATATTTTATACTGGTTTATCTCTGTTTGTTTTACGGGTTTGTGTGCGCTGCGTTCAGGAGTGGGGTTAGGTTGGATTTACAATAAGGATAGTTTTTTGAAAAACTATCTTAAAAAACTTAAAATATCGTGAAGATACATCCTGACTGAGTGAGCTTTATTGACCATGTAATAAATAAATAATTTAGGTCTCGTTCGAGCACTACATGGACAAAAAGTACGTGGATGACCATCACCAGACCCTGGGCACCTGAGGGGCAGAGGCGATGGGGTCAGCCCAGAATATGTTGGTGTGACAAGCTTGATATTGTGGTGGTTTGTAGCTTAGGAAAGAGATGTTTGGAAGTCCATAGCAAAGCCTTTGCTAAGCAGTAGTTTGAGAAGGGTTCTGTAAAAGAATAAAAAAAAAACTCATATTCCTTGTGTAGTAGTCTCATTGTGTCTCTGTAACAAAGAGATATAATCAAAAATGCTCAGCGTAGAATTAACAATTCTTCTCGCTTTATATTTGCACTAAACTGCACGAATGTCCACCGTGCTTATTAGTGAGATTATTGTTATAGTTTTTGTTGCTGAGAAACTAATGAAATATCCTGTTTTTAAGTTTGTTTACTTCTATAATCTGAAAAGGCTCGAATGTTTCAACTGATAAAATTTATAAACAAACTAGAGAGCGCTCTGCAACTTCGTCCGAGTAGAGGTTTTCGCCATGGCAAGTCTTTGTTTCAAAGAATACTCTTCAAATATCAATGACTTACGCCCGCGGCACGGTGTTATTTCTTTATTGCAATAAATAAGTTACTACATAAGTACCCATTTTGAGCGTAGCAATGATTAAAGTGGAGGTGGACTGTTTACGTTTTGAACTTTTGTTACATTTATTACTTTTGTATTATAGTAAGCAGCAAAATATAAATCAAAAAAAGATAAAGCTCAATTAAGAAAGTAAAATTGAATACAGAAAAAGTCGATCACTCGTGACAAATAATGCGAGTGTGTGCATGTGCGGTGGGCTTTAGTTTAGGTGCGATTTACTTAGTCAGTAAGTAAGTCAATCAGCTTCATTATAGTTTCAGATTTATTTATTTATTATATTCAGATGATTACAAAACTAACAGTCTAAGCCAAAACGCTTTTTTATGCTAAACTACTTAGAACTATTGAACAAAATATTTATAAATAAATAGAGACACTGATGCTCAAATTCAGATAGATACGTATGCTCCGATTTTACATTTTACACGCCAATTTATGACAAAGGGCACAGTGGCGCTCATTAAAAGAGGCCATACAGCAGTGGACTGTAGGCTGATGATGATGACGTGAATTTCTAGCATTACAATCACGAAATTTTAAATAATCGTAAAGTTACGTATCGTAAAATGTTATAGGTACTTTACTGTATATTATAAATGCGATAGTTTATATTTTTTTATATAAATTAGATTAGATTAGGTAAGTATTTACCTAGTAAATTTTTAAATGTTAAAACTTGTTATAACAGACATGACACCATCCATCTTCCTAAACTCAAAACCTCACAATGCAACTCAATTTGGGATTTAAATTGGAAACAGCGCGTCTCCAATTAAGCTGTTGTCACGGATGACAGATGATCGACTCTCCTGGGAGGAGCGGGACTCAAGACTTTTTAACGAGACTTGCGAATTCGCATAAGACCTGTATAGACGTTATAGGTTCGTTTCTAGGATGTGGTAAGCGATAATCATTTGTGACTAATGGCAGCGATTTTAAGTAAGCAAACGATTTATAATTCGAATATCCAAACAACGTTGCGGGTAGGTCAGCTCGTTTAAAATAAACAAGAATGAACTTTGAAAATAATTAATCCGTAGAGCTGTCAAAAGATAATTACGTTTAATCCCTGAGGTGTTCGCGAGCGAGCTAATTAAAAACCGTAGATTAACAGGCAAATAAGATGGTTCAATATCATTTTTGAATTTAAAAAGTTAATACATGGATTATCTTCAACCTATTCATAACTTTCTTCGGGTTTTTTTGTTGTTGAAGTTGGACAATACGGAAACGTTCAATAGTTTTAGTGTCGAACACTTTCAAGTATTTCGTTGTTAGGTACGAGAACAAAAGTAACGGGAATTGGATTCAATTGAATTAGATTCAAATATAAACTGAACAACGACATAGGTAATGTAATATTATTGCAGGATGAAATGTTTTTCACTCAAAACAGTCAGGTTATTGACGAATAATGTGACTTTTAAATTTAGCTCGTAATCTAAAACTATTAACATTTACGTAATAAGCAACTCATACTAGGGGTACTATAATGCAGAGTTTTGTTATGAGATGAGAACTAAATCTTTTGGATATAATCATATTCATAGACATTTTTATTACAAATGTATAAAAATGGGTAAAAAGGTATGGAACCTGGTACCACACCCAATAGCAATGTCATACATGTCGTTGGATAGGTCTTATTATTTGGAATAATATTTACTATGACAGCTTTGTTGAAATATTTGTCCGTTCGGAGCTGTAGGTCATAATATACAAAAACAATAATTTTATCTCAATGTTTTGAAGAATGTTTGAGAAAACAATTTTTCGTATGTGTTCTAACTCTGATGTTGGAAATTTTAGGCCACTCCGACATGATTTAACGACTGAAAAAATTGGAACCAACATCTTAACCTGCGTTACGAAACACGAATAGCTTCGATCTAAATGCCACTAAATGTTCACTAATCCAAGTAGCGATTGGAAGGAGTGTTGTAACATAACCAAGATTATTTGCAAAGAACACCGAAGTGAGCAATGACTCGAGAAAGATTATTGAAAGATACTCAATTGGGTGTGACAATTATTTTTTCACTACTCTTGCTCAAAAAGTGTATCATAATAGTGTAGCTTAGCGGGCCTAAAACTCGAGTTTAATACCTCGGGCTAAAAAGTATTTATTCTTTTTAATTTTTGTCTAAAATCATCAGCCCGTACCAAGCATTCGTTCTCTAACATAAAAACTCGACTTCTTGGTGCTCCGTCAATCTTTTTTTTTGAAAATAGAACCGTCTTGGTGATGTTTTATGAAGGTTGATTAATTTTTAATAAAATTTCTGAAAATTGTCTAATTTGGCAATCGAAGTGAAAAGTAGAGTGTTTTACTCGGGCCAAAACCACCCATTATAACTCGGTCTTGTAATCCTCCCTCGCTACGCTCGGGAGTATAACAACCTCGTATGTAATGGGATGGTTTAGTCCCTTGTAAAACAATCTACTATTATTAAGTGTATATAAATGTCAAAATAAAATGGTTAAAAAAAGAATGCGTAATTTCATACAATTAACGCAATTAAATTGATTCTCTTTAGCTACTCTGGCTGTTGAAAAACAAACTAATATAACAACTTATTTTGATTTAATGACAACTGATCTTTTTTTTAAAATATTATCTCAAATTATTAAACGAACGCCAATTTGTTTTATTGAAAAAGCACACAAGATTTGAAAAAGTGTACAAAGTGACGTCACCTTACAAACATTACCCCAGAGGTGAACTCTCATTCCAATAAACAAAGTGAAATAAAGACAATGAGGGCAGAGAGTAATGATCCTGAACAGCTCCAATGAATGTTTCACTTCAGGAAAACTTGTTATAGAGCTGTTACAACCAAGAACATTTGGCAATAACGATGAAAAATCATGCTGGACACTCTCACACAACATCAAGTAGTCCCAAACAAAGCAGAGCTTTCACGGGAACCATAATATGACTGATATACATTAAAATGTTTTTTTTTACCTTCAAAAGACAAAAGAAGAGGTGTTTGAACGTCTAAGAAATCTATAACAGACAATAACAGGACCAAAAGGGTTAAAAAAATGTATATTTGACAATTCATTATGTACATTTTTTAATTTGATAAGTATTGATTAAAATTTATCAAAAGAAATTGCCTTTGAAATAAAAAGTAACTTAAGAAAGGTTTTTACAAATTTTTCATCATTGAGTGTTTATTTTATCTTCAAGACACTTGCCACATTTTTCTTGCTAATGAGTATTTGCAAGAGTTACGTATGTAACAAAGTAAAAAAACTGACACGAATGCTGTTTGAGGCAAATTTTTCAATCAATTACCATTAAGTAGTACTCAGTATAAAATAGAACGCATATTTTCATAAATTATTTGAGAAAGTCATGGATAAATTAGCCAGAAAATGTAGTATCCACTCTTTATCTTCGGAAACTGGTCTTCACCGCTGTCTCCATCGATCCGCCCTGATGAGACCAGATAAGGCGCAGACGGGATTGGCCAGTCCTCTTGCCTTATTTATTGGACTGACAGACAGACAAATGTGGGCAAACGTACAAATGGGACAGGTTTTTTCTCTTATTGCGTTTGATTAGAGTGAATTGGAATTTTTTCAGAAGTAAAAAGTGTAAGAAATTTGTCGTGTAATTGAGTGCAGCGGGTTTTGATTAGATGTTGTATGTTCTACGATTTGTCTACGTTTCGTAGCTAGCTACGGCGTAGATGAGCTACGGCTTTTGGAGGCTGTAAACCAGCTAAATGAGGTTTTTAGTATTAGTTTTTTTTTTAAATGCTTGATTTTAAATGCTAACCTAATTATTATTATACCGTAACTAGGACAAGGACCAAAATATAAACAATTATATTTAGTGATATTACGTTTTTTTTTTATTTCGTTCAGAAAATAAATATAACAAACCCTGTAATATTTATTTTCAGAACTAAATATAAAAAAATACGTAATAACACTAAATAGGTATAATTGTTCCATTTTAATTGCATAACGAGCTGACCCACGTGCTAACACCGTTTGCAAGCTTTCTTTCCTATCCGTGTCTGACAAAGTCTTATTGACATTGACCAAATTAACAATTTATTTTGGAAAAATTACTGGATACACAGCCTGATTTAAATAAAATAATATAGCCTATGTTTCAAGTCAGTAAAAACTTGATTTGACATTTGCCATTTACATTTTGTTTCTACGCGTCCGTAAGTTAATAATTGAAATCCTTACTTTCTGTCTATACAATCGATTAAAATATTTAAATTCAAAATGATTACATTCGAGCTTGTTCTCAAAACACTGTGATTTTCAGAAGTATTTCTTGTAGGACTAATGCACGTAGTAACTGTTATTTAAAAAAGTACGGCTTACTATGTTGCATTTGGAAGGTGATTCTTGATTTAGTACGATTCTAGGCAGACTTCAAGCCCCTATAATCAGGTACAGTAGAGAAAAGGTGACTTGATGATTTGAACAGTGTCTTGTCTTGACTTGACCATGTCAGCCGGTTTCTTATATTTCTTTATTCAACATTGAATAAAATTAATATATCAGCTGTAACCGAATTCAAGCCAAATTAAACCTTAATTCACCCAACATACCGTAAAGAAACAAAACCCTTGAATTTGCATGCCACCACCAACAAGACCTAAACAAGATGTCCAGCCAAGCGACCTCTCAAATGGACCTTGCGGCCACAATGCTGAGAACCCTTTACCGCGGTCAGTATTTACGAGTTTCTTAATAAATTTTGCGTGCAAAAGGGTCTACTTATACAAGCCAAAAACAACTACCAATCTTATAGCTAGAACAGTTTGAACGGTTTTCGTTTGTGCTTGGAAATATTGGAAGCTGACTGGAAGCATGCAAATTAGTGGCTTATTTCTGATGTGATAAAGGTAGTTTTTGATTGTTGTGTGAATGTGGGAAGTGTTATTGAGTGGCCTTTGTGAGTTTGATTTGCGTGACAATGAATTTTGATAAAGGTTTTCGATATGTTTTTGATTGAAATGGTGAAGCACCTTAACGATGCAGAAGAAGTTATTTTCACGCTTTTCAGATGTCAGGGAGTTGCATTTTATAAATAAAACTAGAAGGCTCCCTTTCAGGGTCTGAGTCTTAGGTAATCCATTTTTAGATCACTATGCAAGGAACATACCCTCTATAATCTTTAAGACCTATGATTTAGAATGTGCATTGATTTGTCAGTCATTCAGTGAGTCCAACAGTCAATAAGTTTCATAAACTAAATAAATAAATATTGCTGGACAATTTGGAGTTACCCAAACTAAGCAGTATAAGGGAATCACATGACTGATATAGGTACTATATACACATTATAAATAAGGAACACTCATACCCGGAACAAATATTTGCCGATCATACAAAGAAATTCTCAGGGCGGGAATCGTACCCGCAACCGTCTGCATCTCATGACTCCTCTTCACATTCGCTGATTACTGACGATTAACCACGAGCGCGATCGTGTAGAGGGCCTGATCGCCTGTAGTTGCCGATCATCGTCTATGATCGCCAGCGATCCGTAAGTTGTCGGTTTTTCGGCCACGCATCAAAGGGAATCGCGTGCGATTGCGTGTGTGTGTCCACACGATCGCCGATCATTCATTCACCGGCAGATAGCGGAGCATTGCACACGTGTGTTGGTCCAGTGTCTCCGTTACAAAATTATTGAAATTTGTGTGATAACATTGTAGTGTACTGATAAATAATAAAGTGTAGTCCACCCGCTTGACTCACTTTGCACCCGGCAGTCGAGGCGAGCGGACGTGCTACAGCGATATAAATTCGTGCATGGTCATTCAACCACCCTTAGTATATATCTCATGTACTCTACAGACATGACTACTGGATGGACAAATGAAGAGACATTCAGATTCATAGAACTTTAACAAAACAATCGAGAAATAATAATACTGTTCAAGTAGGTGTTCTAAAAATAGAAATAAATAATATCAGTCTTAATAATAATACTGTCTTACTTTGATCTATTTGTTATGGCATTTATTTGTTAGAAATAAGGGCGTAAAGTTGATACGATCCTACCTATACTATATTATTCAGATTATGTAAAAATTTTCTATTAACCTAAATACCTATTTATATTCACAAAAATCATCAACTAAAAAAATATAGTTACAGGATTACTAAAGCAAAAAAACGACCTAACTATCAAAAGAATAAAACTTTAACAGCTCAAATCTAGCTCCCAAATCATATTCCACGTTCAGGATCTCCAAAATCATTGCCCATTGTCTCATTATCCATTGTGCTTGAATATTTTACGTTCGGATATACATACGGATATACAGAGCAGTAAAATCTTTATGGGTATTGCATCACATCTGTATGCATGCCGGGATATGTGGATCTTGGTGAATACCCTGGAGCTAAGGTACTGTGGATGTGATAGACGTAGTTATAGACAGCAATAATAATAATCAGGAATAATCAATTTATTGGTAAATAACAAATTTACATGTCAATGTTTAACTAATATAAAAGGATCAATAGGTTTTCATTAAATTACATAGTGTAATTTACACTAAAGATTATATTGAATAAAATTAGGAAAGAAGATTCTAATAAATAATAAATTTCAGTTGGTGTGTTTGTGTGTTAGGCCGCGGTCACGAAGACAGCGGCGGCGGCGCGAGGAGCGATAAAAAATTCGATAAAATTTTAAACTTTAAATCCGTTTAAAGTTTAAAAGTTTATCGAATTTTACAAACAAACTCATCGACGTCATAGAACACCTCCTTAATGAACCATAGTTTTAAATTCATTTTAAATGATATCTTGCTGGGTGCTTCTTTAATGTATTCTGGTGGGCGATTATATTCAATAGGTCCCAACACGTGTATGAGTCTATCTGACTTAGGCAGTCTATGTATTACGGTTGCCAGCTTTCCAGCGCCACGAGTATTGTATTTTCGGGCGTGCAGTTCGGTGACTGAAGAAGGCTTCAGTCGGGTAAATAGATGGTGTGCTGTGCACATCAGCAGCAAAATTGCATCAACAACAATAACACTAGCCTATTCAGTCCACTGCTGGACATAGGTCTCCCCTATAAGAAGGGTGATATGCCCATAATCCCGACGCTGGGTATGCGGTTTGGGGATCGCAGGGCACAGTTTCTCGCATCACAGATGCTACTGACCATCAGTGGCCAGGGAATTTAGCTGTGGCAGTGCTAGGCTGCACTATGCCGCAATCAGTCGGCCGCCAAAGCCCCGTTTGTTAATTACCAGGGTTCACCACGTGCAGGTGAGGTTGGCACGGGTTCCGGAGCTATATCACCCGACTCAGTCTAATATCTACTGTTTTAACAGCAGAAGCTGGTATTCTGCCGAAGCCACTTTGTGAAGAGCCACTTAACCCGGTGATACTGTATAACTTATCATGATCATCATCATAAGCTTACCACAGTTCAGTTTCCTCATTACATGGTATTAGGGGTTCCAATCTCCATCTTCGAAACCCGAGCCAACCCGTCGTTATACCCTGCTAACTAACAAAAGGGGGCAGCTGATTGTAGCATAGCGCAGCCTAACACTGGCACAGCTACATCCCTGACCACTGGCAGCACCGTCGGCGGCAAGTAGCCCTGCAAACCCCAGCCCGAATGCCCAGCGTGGGGAAAAAGGCCATATCTCCTTTCTTATTTTAGGGAGACCTATGCCCAGCAGTGGGTTCATAATAGGCTGGTTTTGTGTTCTTATTATACTTTTTGAGTTAAGAAATCTGCTTTTTTTCCATAGACATAGATATTATAAACCGAAGATACGTTCCACTTTGGAAATAAAATTCGAAAAATTATACAGCCAGTTCTATCCCAGCTTCCAGGGCACTTTACGAAGCATGTTCGAGGTATAGATCGTTTATTCAAAGCAGGTGATCCCCACTTTATGGCGGATCTTTGGAGTGGGGATATAGATAATTTACGAGTAATATAACATCACCTATTTGATTATGCATGAATATGGTCATTTGAAATTATTACTACAGATCTTGAGTATAAAATAATTATCATCATCATACCTAGCCCGATTTTACTGGATTTTTTGATACTTTTAGGCCTATTTTTCGCTTCTGCCAGATCCACTGGCGGCCTACTTAAAATAAATAAATATACTAATGTTAAAATAGGCAAGTAGTATGCTAGTTAACAAATTAGATCATGTTGTCTGCATGGGTTAAGTTTGTGCAGTTGTTGGGGCGTACATAGATCGCTTGAGTGGCAAGAGCCTTACTTATTGGACGCCCACCGGGGCGATTTAGTTCAGAAGAACCTGCGCGATCTTCAAGCCGTTGACTGGACTAAGATCCACTTTGGGTCGTTGCGCCTCTGCAATAAGTAATGGAATGCCCCTTTATGCTCAGTTGTCGGTCTCTGAGATTTAAAATGTATATTTTGTTACAATTAGATAACGATCCGTGCTGTGTGCCAATTTGCGCTAGCCTTAAAGGTTAGGGACCCTATCCCATGACTTTTTGTATACCTAGGTGTAAGTAATCAAATTCCAAGTACCTATGTTCCTAGTAAACACACTTCAAATTCATTGTATCCTTTTCCTACAATGGCAGCCCAGATTCCTTATCTAATAAGAAGGAACACCATCTCCATAAAATACCCGAAAGCATTACTGTCACATTGTGAAGAGCATTCTCAGCCTCTTGAATTAGCCAATGTCTCGGGGCATTCGATACGAGAATTTTGCCAAAATTTGGGGTATTTTTCCCGTCTCGGGGCATTTTATTTCCTCAATCAAAAGTCCGAGTGGCTCAAGTGGTATGAAACGACCTAATGAATTCTCTTTTAGCTTTCTTAGGCTGGGAGGCTGTACGTGACTTTTTCCGTGTTTTTGTAGATGTGAGTAGGTACTTCAGATGGTGGGGCTAATTACTTTGGGCAGCATTAACAAATAAATATTGTATTGTTGAAACTTATAAACTTACGTTTAATATTTATCTCTTATCTTATCTTATGAGCCTGTCTGATCCCACTACAGGGCAAAGGCCACCCTTCCCTCTTTCCACACATCCCGATCTTGGGAATCCGCTTGCCAGGATACTGAAAAAAGGTCCAGTTCGTCACGCCACCTCCGCCAGGGACGGCCACGCGGCCACGACCACGTTACGCCCTGTGGTACCTCAGTGGCGATCTTAGCCCACAACTAGTCCGGCATCCAGCAAACATGTCCGGCCCAGTCCCATTTAATATATAGAGTTCGTTTATTTATATCTGACAAATTGTTCTCTTAAAAACACTTAAATTAAATTATTTAATTTTATTACAAAATTCGATATGAGTACAATAAAAAAGTTGAGTGAATGTAAAAATATATCTACCACCTTTTAGGAAATTATAATAGTTACTTCACCCGTGATCAATTTCATCTAAACCCTTACCACCGTAGTTGGTAGCCTTGGTAGTATTAGCCGTAGTAGTAGCCTTATTCGGTACGTAGTTGAGACAAACAAAAAAAAAAATAAAGAAATCTAAATTTGAAAAAAAAAACTTTTAAGAACCTAATCATAAGTTCGCAAAAAGTATATAATAAATCGACGCAATTACACTTCAAATATAAAATGTTGCATTAACCACCTTATCCGCGTGACGCCACGCATGGGGAGACTGTATTACATGAGCACATTCCAAAGATTATGGCGATGTTGCTTTCTTGTGAGACTTATACTGGGTGCTGTAAAGAAACTGGAAGAGACAATAATTTTAACAATCTCGTTGGCACAAGGGGTAACTGGCTGAAGTGCTACGGGCTTTACACGGATTGCTTCGGCTTCGGCTTCGCACGTGAAAATCAACTGTGTAACTGGAAATTCGGCTAGGTGACAGGTGTCTAAAATAGCATGTTTCAAAGTGAGACCTTGACCGTACGGCGGCGGCTATTGACTAAAATCGTCCCGAGTAAATCATCAGATTTACACTACTAAATATTTAGCAGTCTTGCTTTATGCTGATAAAGTAGTCTACACAACAAAGCAGCCGACAGCCGCTGATACTGCCACACAGCATGGCAGATACTCAGAACGGGCTGGTGTGGACTTATAGCGCTTAGCAATCGTGTAGGTAATCTGAGACCTCCATTAACCTGAGGACTGCTTTAAGCTGATGATGAATGTAGCAAAAATAACAACACAGCTTCTTGCACCGCCGACTTTGCTGCCAGGTCAGGGGATGTACCTAGCTATGCCGGTTTAAGGCTGCGCTATGCCGCAATCAGCCGGCTGTCAGAGCCCCGTTATTCAATTAGCAAGGTGCAGGGTGGTTAGCGGGCAGGTGAGGATAGCTTGGGTTCCGAAGGTTGTTGAAGCCCCTTGCATCCCTGATAAATGGAGGCTCTTCCATATTCTCTCGGTCCTTAAATCTTAAGCATTAACCAAAGCTGAGGGTGTCTGCAATTTGGCAGTTTAATGCCGGCATGTCGCTCCACTTATCGGGACCTCCGCAATTTGTTGGGGATCTCACTTCTTACGCTTTTACTCAAGTTTGAGCTGTTAATTTTGAATGGGCGGATGATGAGTAGGAAATTTGGTTCTTGAGAAAAGATGAGGAAGAAAACATTAAATGTCTTCTTAAAAAGAGTTCTTCAAGTTTTGGAGAAAGGAAAGTAAAACATTTTGAAAGTTTTATATGTGTGTAATTTACCCCTGGATTGGTCTCTTTGGCGTAGTGTACGAAGGTCTGCTTGGGACGCAGAAGGTTGCCGGTTCGATTTCTGCCGAGGAGACTAATGGTTGTACTTTCTACTATTTTCCTCGTTGGCCACCTTGGTAGCTTTGACTCGCAAAAAATAACATGATAACAAAAATCTGTGCTCAATGCTTAATGCCAAAAGTCTTAATGTCTCTTTTTTTCTTTAGTGTTAGGACACAAAAGAGGAAACGAGACACAGGCTCTTTTTGGGCCATTTTTATTGAGAAATTTTTGTTTCAGATTTTTGTTCAATCCAAACATATATAAATACTAATACTCCATTATAGTTTTGACACAAAAATACTATTTCTTAGGCACAGGTCCCACATATCGGGCAAGGACATGGCGCGGACATGGCGCGGACGTGGCACGGACGTGGCGAGGACATGGCGCGGGCATGGCGCGGACATGGCTCGGACATGACACAGAAATGACGCGACAGAGGCACAAGTGTAGTGCAGTCTGTTGTCCGGTATCGATGTGTCAGCATGTTATCCTCAGAAAACGAAGATGCTCTTGCTCTCGTGCATACAATTAATTAATATACAGATCAGGGCCCGTACAACCCCGATTTCGAGTTAGTTGCTTCGAAAGTGAAACCCCTTCATTGGGTTATACAGTTGACGGGATTACCCTTTCGTTTGGGTATTCTCCTCCTAACACAAGCGAAAGTGTAACCCGTTCCTTTTGGTTTTCAGTCGATAGGGTTACCCTCTTATAAGGTTAAACGAATGAATGGAGTTACCTCTTGATAGGTTTTTTTGAATGTTACACAATAGTTATCATTACGCCTGACACTGGGTGGGGGAATTTAGATTTTGACTCTTGATTTATATCATCAATCATTAGGTATTAGTTCGGATCGCTTTATTTGGTTGAAGGAACAGCGTAACTGGATTCAAGAAAAGTTTTGAAAACATAAGGAAAGTGCTGCGTTTCAGTCAGTTTGCATTGGTTATCATCGCAGAGTATGCGTTGTCATACGAGACCCGCAGTCAACATATTAAAAAGAAAAAAAAATGTGTTTCAGTTTTCATAAGTCATCAGTTAATGTGACGACTGAGATGATGACTGAGGCCCGCAGTCAACATGTTAAAAAGAAAAAAAATGTGTTTCAGTCAGTTTTCATAGGGCATCATCGCAGAGTACTCTGCGTAGCGTTATTTTTTATTTTTATTGTATTTATTAGGCAAAGCCAACAGTACATACACATAATGAGCATTTTATACAGCGTTATGTCCGAGACCCGCAGTCAACGTGTTAAAAAGAAAAAATATGACCTTCTAAACTATTTTAAATAATAATTTTTGATTGTCACTGTCACTGTCACTCTAAAACTCAAACTCGAAATTCAACTCAAAGCTCCACTCGAAACTCATTCTACAAATTCATCTGTAAATTATATCTCTGGAACTACTAGACTAGCCGTTAATTGCTCATAAGATAGCTATCGACAAGATCTTTATTTTCAATGACATATGTCAAACTTGAATTTGCCATATCTCGAGAAGTACTCATCCTAGACTTGCCGTTACTAGCTCAAATGATAGCTACTAATAAAATCTTAATTTTCGATGACAGCTGTCAAACTAAAAACTATCATCGAAAATTAAGATCTTAACAATAGCTATCATGTGAGCTAGTAACGGCAAGTCTAGGATGAGTAGTTCTCGAGATATGGTCGATTTAAGTTTGACAGCTGTCATCGAAAATTAAGTTCATGTCAATAGCAATCATTTGAGCTAGTAAAAGCAAGCCTAGGATGAGTAGTTCTCGAGATATGGTCGATTTAAGTTTGACAGCTGTCATCGAAAATTAAGTTCATGTCCATAGCAATCATTTGAGCTAGTAAAGGCAAGTCTAAGATAAGTAATTCCCGAGATATGGTCGATTTAAGTTTGACAGCTGTCATTGAAAATTAAGTTCATGTCAATAGCAATCATTTGAGCTAGTAAAAGCAAGTCTAGGATGAGTAGTTCTCGAGATATGGTCGATTTAAGTTTGACAGCTGTCATTGAAAATTAAGGTCTTGTCAATAGCTATCATTTGAGCTAATAAAGGCAAGTCTAAGATAAGTCGTTCTCGAGATATGGTCGATTTAAGTTTGACAGCTGTCATCGAAAATTAAGTTCATGTCAATAGCAATCATTTGAGCTAGTAAAGGCAAGTCTATGATAAGTAGTTCTCGAGATATGGTCGATTTAAGTTTGACAGCTGTCATTGAAAATTTATTCCAATTTTATTATAATATAATTATTATTGCGTAAAATAAACAATTAGTAGTCTGCATTTCCGCCCTTAATGCTTAGAACACAATTAACGCAATTAATTTTCATCTTTTGACAGAAATTCTTTTCTCCTTTATCTCCTATAACCCACGTTTAACCCGTGTTACAATGATAAAAAGGGTAACCCTAAGGAATGGGTTTTGGAATAATACCAAAACCCAATACTATTGATAACCCTCATGATCAGGAAACCTAATCAAAAGGGTTTTGAATTGTTTAACCTATCAAATAATAGTGTAACCCATACGGAGAGGGTTAACTAAGCTTTTGGAAAAACCCTGCCGAAAACCTCTTCATCGGGTTACCAAATCGGGCCCTGATACAGTTGAAGAAAATACGCGCAAACGAATTTGCACAAGGATCAGCTAGTATTACCATAGGTTTTCCTTTATAAAATCTTAATACCGGTTTAGTTTAATCTCTTTCTGATTTCCGGCCACAATTTATCTTGAACATTTCAGTTACAATAATGGAACGACAATGATCATAAAGCGTTGCATATTTTACAATCAATTCACAAAATTCAATATTAAATTCGATATCGTCATTCGTCACGCATTTTTACATCACTAACAGACGTATGTCGCAAGCAAGTACATACTACGAATTGGCGGCCATCTGACGCCCATCTGGCGGCGATCGGGCGCGGGCGCCGAAATGGCGCGTCATACGTCCGAGCAACGACATACTGTGTGCCCTAAATTGTGCTTTATTTCCATGCATTTTGTATTAAATTTGAATGGAATAGGAAACCGCCTGTGCCATGTCCGTGCCGTGTCCGTGCCCGATGAATGTGACCTAGCGTCGGGCGCAGACATGGCACTGGCGGTTTCTTATTCCATTCAAATTTCATACAAAATGCATGGAAATAAAGTACAATTTAGGACACACGGTATATCGTTGATCGGACGTGGTTATGACGCGAAGTCGTCCGAGCTAAATTGTGCTTTATTTCCGTGTATTTTGTATTAAATTTGAATGGAATAGGAAAGCGTCCGCGCCATGCCCGCGCCAGGTCAGACAGGTGAGGCCTGAGCCTTACTCATAAACAATTGAAACAGTCATCAAAAAACTAATAAATAAGTCAATTTAAAAAGGTGCTATCATTTTCAACTTATATCATTAGAAGTACACGAAATAAAGTCATTATCATTCGCACCAGTTCAAAATAAACCTTATGACGATTGAATGCGTTTGATATTCTTTTGAAAATTCTCACTTGATTTAAGTTGGTCAATCATTCGACTAAAATACCAGGTATATGATATTACTTTTTAGGGTGATTTTTAAATCGTTTTATCATTAAAAGCATTATTATTATTTACTAGTGAAGCGCTCATGGTGTAGCTAAACTATGTTCTTAGATTCATCTCGGTAAATCAACACTCCGCCTTGTCACTTGGATGGGTGACCGTTTAGTGACATTTAGATCTGAGCGCACAAGACTCCGTCAACAGTGTTTTCCACTAGCTCATACTTACGAATAAGAAGATTTATAAGCATAGTATTGAGGTAAGTGGCATCATCCAAAGGAAATCGGAAACGGCTGATCATGACAATGATGATGTCATTTTAAAAGATACCAGCATAAATGCGATAATTTGACTTATTTCATTTAAATCATCGCTGAATTGGCTAGTTAATTTAAAAAACGTTAGAATTAATTACATTTTTTAAATGATTTAATCTTCTTTTCTTTCTTCGTAGGAGCTTGTGGCCAATTCTGGCATCGGAGTTTTTAGGCCACCCGAATTCTTCCGTCATGGCCAATGATTCAATGGTTAGCTTAGTTTACATACCTGCTTATCTAAGGAAGTCAGGCATATAGAAAACAATTTTATTAGAACTTTTATAATATTGAAATTCAATTACTTGTAGAGTGTTTTTGTGCATTCTCAAAAAATTTAGCCTAATCAACTTGTCCGTTTTGAATAATAATGTTTAAGTAAAAAGAAACTGTACCTACCTATTTTACGGAAAACTATTGAAGTACTGAAACACAATTAATGATTTCATCATCGCAAACTACCCCCAGACAACGCTAAAAAGATTACCCGTTCCTCAGTCATCAGACGCAATCATGATGACGATATCGTCCCTCCATGACGAAATAACTAGATTACTACCTAACTACCTCCCCTTGTAATTGAAGTAGTGAAACTATAGGCACACCCTTACGTAGTGCAGCGCTTTCAAAACATAAATATAAAAATTGGAATGTAAAATATGATCTTCAAAAAAATACTTAGATTTGTTTTAAAAAAATCCCCGACTTGAAAGAAATTGATTCTTGGGGTACGTGGATACTCACAGTACGGCTAGTCCACTAGTTTAAAGTCGCTCAGGGAGCTATGCTTGCAGCATGCTTGCAATTTCTCTAAATGATTAAGGACTATTAGGCTAAAGTGGCAATGGGCTGGCCATATCTGCCAAAGAACTGATAACCGTTGGGGCAAACCAGTCCTTGAGTGAAGACCGCGGCTCTGCAAACGTAGGACGCCCTCCGGCCACTCTTTTAGAAACCGTTTCATAAAGAACGGTATAACAAACATAAAAAACCACCACCTCCACCTTTTTTTTTAAATATGTTTGTAGTTCAATAATTATTTTGGTACATCAATACACACTTATTTATGAAAATCCAAAGAATATTCACGAGCTCAGCGGCTTGAGTGCAAAAACCTACCTCACTACAAGGTTTGAGTAATCAATATTTTTGTATGAAAATATCAAAGTTTAACTTCCCGCTAAGGACGTTGCTCCATTTTCATATAAAAATATAGATAACGCAAACTTTGTTGTAAGGTATGTTTTTCACTCAAGCCACTGATGTCAATCATTTTACAAAACGACTTATATTAAAAGTTCAACAAAATTCAGCGCATAGTTTTACAATCCAGCACTGCGGCGCTTTTCCGTTGAAATTTATATTTTTAAGCAGCCAGTGTTCAGCGCAAATCTAATTAGTATACGCACGTTGCGATTTAATTAAAACTGAATAGTTGAGCCGTGCACAGTCATCATCCGTACGATTAAATATTTTACGCAGATGATAGTCATTTTACTATTTTTAATCGAATAAAAGACTGATTTTGTGAAATATAGATTGATTGAATCTTAAGGTTTTAATCATTTATTTGATAAGTCACGCCGATGGCCTGAACTGTTTTTTTTTAAACCAAAAATATAGTATAAGATATATGTTAAAGGTTTTCAACAATAAAGGCTATACATAAATATTTGATAAGTCATCATCAAACGGTAAAATACGCATTTTACAACATAATAAGTATGTAAAAAACAACACTTGTTCACCTTGTTTAATTGATCATGGTCATTCAAATTCCACAAAACAAATGAAAATTAGTTCTTCTTTTAGAATGTAGGTTTTGTGTAAAATTGAATTATTCATGACCTATTTTATTATCATACACGTAATTTAAAATTCATCTCAATTTAATAAATTATCTCCATTGCAGCTGTTACCTGACCAACATTCAACGATAAAAAAAAACAAAATCATTAAATTTTTCCACACCGGCTTGGGTACCGTGTTGGGTAAAAGTGACCAAAATACTCCTACTAAAATCAAGATACAAGATTAACCAAAAGAAAATAACATCATCTCTATAATAACCAAATGAACAGCATATAATAACATATAAATAAGTAAGATAAATAGGAAATGTTGTAGGAGGCCTTTATCGAAGGGCACACAGATGACAGAGACAACAAAGATTAAAACAATAATTAAAAGGAGGAAATATTCTACCACACTATTGAAAAGGGCTATATTATATTTTTTAAGACTGCCTATATCTAGCTTAAGGAGTTGTATGATTTCCATATTGATCACACAAAATTGATTGTTTTTGCACAATGGCTTTAGTCAGCGAGGGGTCATTAGCGAAGGCTACAGCTACATTGTTGCGAAGTGTACATTGTATTGTACAGTACAGTGTACATTGTAGTGTCTGTATACAATGCTGGGCACTAATGGATTATCAGCGATTTGCATTTAGCTGGCTTTGCGGGACGGGGTCATGCATTAATGAGTAACGTAATGCGCGTGTGGTATTTGTCAATTAAGCGATAAAAATAGTTAAAAAGAGGTATTAAGTAAGTTCTTAGTTTTCGAACAAGCCTCGAGTTCAAGTGCTGCTTATTACAAATTTAAAAAAAGTTCTATCGCTCAGTTTGAAAGTATTCGCATTGACAATTCGCAAAAAAAACTCGCATTATGCGCAGCCCTGCCCTCTATTGTTTTGTTATGATTGTGTTAAATAGACATAAGAATTTGAACAAAAAATTCCAATTATCCCTAATAGTCTACGAACGAAACACTCAAGAGGTTAACCACTAGACTCGTTAGATTATTAAGAAAGAAATAAAGCTACTTTTTAAAAAGATACCACGGAGCAATAGACGGAATGTAGTTCTTAATTTTGGCATTACAAGTTGTTGCATAACACCGACCCAGCACCCAACAATGATGCGTATAGACGTCCCTACGTCCCCTTTGGCCCAGCTGAAAATAATTGTCTCGCCAATAGGCCCAGCGCAAACCAATTCTGTCCAACGGGAGGATATAATCGAAAATAGTGCTCTTGTAATTGAAACAAATAAGGCTTTTGGGGGAAGCTTTGTAATGCAGCAGTGTTGATAGGTTCGCTCAAGCAAAAACTCTAGTCAATTTTAGATTTGGATCTGACTGATTTTTCGATTAAACTTCATAGAAATTTTAACTTTTGATTAAGAAACTTCGTAAAGAACTATTTATTCAGCTATGTTTCATTGTACTGAATCGTATTCATATCTTGTATTTGATTTATTTTATTATCTACTAGCTACCGGCTGCGGCTTCGCTCGAGTACCTACCGTACTACTCTACCCGGGGAAAAAAGTAGCCTGTTTGTTAACTCAAGTCAGAAACTATGTATAATCCAAGTTTGATAGAAATACGTTCAAACGTTACGGTACGGCGGTTCAATGGGAATAAACTTACTAAAGGCCGGTTCCTATAATATACCCTTACCGATATCGCTTCGTTTTCCCTTGAAACTGTCAAATTTTCAACGCCTCATTGTTAATTTTTGACATTTTTTTAAGGGAAAACGAAGCGTCATCGGTAACGGTATAATATAGAATTCGTCGGTAAGCGTCTACTTATGGCCGATTCCTATAATATACCGTTACCGATAACGCCTCGTTTTCTCTTGAAAAACTGTCAAAAATTAACAACGAGGCGTCGGAAATTTGACAGTTTTTCATGGGAAAACGAGGCGTCATCGGTAACGGTATGATATAGGAACCGGCCGTAAGTGACAAAGACATGAACTTTCACATTTATAATATTAGTGTCATTATGTTTTCAATATTTTGGAATTTGCATTGTAGTTACCTGCAATTATTTATGTCCTGCCCTGAGAACTGAGCCCACATGTCACGTTATTGCACCGCCAAAAGATTTGTTTACTTTATAGAAATAACTGCAAAATAAAAAAACAAAAAAATATATAAAAAACGAGGTATGACTTAAAGAAAATGAACAACGGTTTTTCTTGAATCGTACTAGACTAACAATTAAGTTAGAACCTTACTACTGCCTATTAAATCTTCACAATCGCCTTCCAGACAGTTCCGAAATAAATATCTTTCGCAATCAAGCAGGGTTAACATCCAGTCACTGTCCACTGTCCAGTTGTCCAGTTACTGTCCAATATTTTACTGTAATAAATAGTTTCAGCCCACGGCTCCGCTCGCGTTGTACCCGAAAAAAGAACTTAGTAATCCAGGTCACAAATTAGGTATAAGTTCTTCAAGATTAATCTGTATAGCCGTTACCGAGTTGAGAAGGAACAAACACACTACATTGATTGCTTACTTTTTGTCAAGAGTCGTATTCTCACAAGTTTTCCCAAAATTGAATAAATAAATAAATAAACAACGTATGAAGGAGATTGTCTAGTTTGATTTAACTATGTTGAACATTGTAATAATGACTAGTGAAAACGCACGGTGAGACAAACTTGTGCTAAATCTCAATCCTTGTCATTTCACCTGCACTTACAATTCTAACCAAAACTTGCCAAAACACAGCAATGCTTCTTATCAAAACTTGGCATAGACAGCCTACTACTACTAATGTTACAGTTTAGTTACTGTCCAGTTACTAGCCGGTTACTGGAAGGTGACTAAAACTGGTTCCACGCCATTACCACGATACGACTGTTTGCGACACACGGGTTTACGAGCGGCAAAAATCTGATACTGGCATGGCGTCCGTGTCCACCTTCCGATACTTGTATCATGGACAACGCATTGGCTATTCAACAGTATTATTAATATTAAATACTCGACGGCCAAGAGGCGGACCACCCGCCGATGGTCGAATGACAACGTGGACGTACCTAGCTGGGAATCTGTGCAGGGAATATGATGCTTGCAAGGGACCGTGTTTAAGAGGAGGCATAGGTCTCAACCGTATGACTCAACAGAGAATCAATACAGACAACAGTGGGTGTTAACAGGCTAAATGACGATGATGATGATGAAGGCAAGCAAGGATCATCATTCCCATGACATCATGGTAAGGATTTCCTTGCCATCGTATCTCCGTATTGTTTAAACAATTTATAAATTGTAATCATTTCAATATTTTGATTCTAATTTGCGTCCAAAAATAAAAAAGTACTAACTCTATTTAGCTGTAAGGCTGTAAAAATAGTAAGTTAATAAAACTGCTAGGTATATACGTACTTGTTTCCAAAAAAAAGTATAAGTATTGTATTTAGACACCTTGACTGGAACGCATCCTGGTTGTCTCTGTGCGGCGATTTAAGAAGACAAAGGGCAGTAAAATGGCTGATTGCTCACAACACTGCCACGGAGTCACGTTACCGGAACACGTAGAACTGACCGTACGTGTAGTACTACTACGTAGTATTACTAATAATAATGTAAATAAACAGGACATTATAAAACTATTCGGCCATATCTGACCATCTGGCCATATCTGCCAAAGGACCGAAAACCGTTGGGGTAAACGAGTTCTTGAGCGGAAGCTGCGTCTCGGCAAACGTAGTGTGATGGTCTTCGTAAGGCTGCTGGTAGATGCATCGAGCTGAGGACAGGGCGCAATGGCGTTCGTTGAGTCTATTTCCAGCAGTGGACTGCTGATGATGTTGATGATGATTATCACACTGCATCATCTAGCCTCAAACTTAGCAGCGAATTTATTTTTTAATAATAAATAGGATTACGTTTGACTTTATTTCGCCTGATGGTAAGCGAAGATGCAGTCTACGATGGAGCACGCTTGCCTAGAAGAAACCTGTTCACTCGACACTTGACTTGAAGACTTGCGTTTGTTTTATGTTAACCATATTACTGATATACTATTTAAATACAGTTTTTATAAATACCTACTTAATATGGTACATAGAAAACAGACCCGAGACCAATTGCAAATCATACAAATATTTCTCTCGCGACAGGAATCGAACCCTTAACTATCCCTGCCCTTCACAGGGTAGTCGTGAAAAGTCCTAACAATAACTATATTCTGTACATGTCCACTTTTTGTAAGCAGTTAGTATGCTACGTGACAGGTAACTAACTTATCACATGACTTTCGAATATTTAGTTTAACGGGCATATCTGTTTTATCACGATGTTTTCCTTCACCATTCTGAGCACGTGGTAATTAATACATGGTAATGTGCAATGCCGAGATAAGAACCTCCGGATTTGAAGTCGGAATTTATCCTAGAACGTTTCTAAAAAAATGACTGAATCGGATTTAAACCAACAATTAATAAGTGTCTTTTACTTTTTTCCACATTATACCTTGGTACTTAGAATGATTGAAAAGTTCATAATGATGATAATGAACAGACGATAATAGTGCAGTCAATATCCGGGTGCAGCTTATGCCGGTGTTCTTGGCAGATGAACTTGTATAAGCAACACTCCATTACTTGTATGGGTGACTGGGTATATACCCTTTCTTTTAGGAGTTGCCTATGTCCCGCTGTGGTCTGTATACTGGCTGGTGTTGTAAAACCGATTTGGCCGCCATATGTTCATAAAAATACAAGTCTTAAACTTATTTTATCAGGAAACTTAAAAAGAACACGTTCTGTCGATTATCACAAAACTCTTCTACCATTTTGAAGCTCTACCCCTGTTTTACAAGCTCTTACTTGTTCGCGAGAAAACTTATTAGTTTTTATAATGACTCCGTTTTACGATGGTCGTGAAAAACTTAAATTACTGAAGACATTCTTCACACTAACTTAAGTGCCACTGAATAACTAAATCTGAAGCTAGAAGTAAAAAGTTAGCTTTTACAGCAGGAATCTCTAAGGGTTTTAGCTATGAGAATAAAATCATAGTGAGGGTTTTAGCTATGAGAGTAAAATCGTGGTGACCTAACCCTAATTTCTAATTACTTAACTTTCACTGGAGTTTTTTGGCTATTCTCTCTTTGATTATTATGATTCATCATTATCATCATCAGAAAATAGCAGTCCACTGTTGGAACTAGACCTATAGGCCTCTCCTAATGAGCGCTATTCTGCTCTATCTTGCAGCTTCTACCAGCAGCCTTATTATGATTTAAAGTAGCCATTATCTTATTCAGGTTTAGATCTACATTATATAAATTTCAGCTCAATCATTTCAATAGTTTTGGCGTGAAGGAGGGACAAACTTTAGTGCCACATTCGTTTTATCGTTGTAGTAGAGCTCTTTGTGAAGGGCTCGTTCAGCGGGCGCAGTTCGAATGACAGGTGGCAAGCCCCTGCTTTTATTGAAATATAATACATATTCTTTCAAATAAGCTCTTTCCAATTATTTATTTAGGCTTAATGTTTTTCCTTTATCTACCATATCTCCAATAACAGTTGGGGTAAACGAGTTCTTGAGTAGAGACCGCGGCTCAAACGTAGTGTAGGACGTCCTCCGGCCAGGAGGAGTGACGATCAGCAAAAGACTGTTGCTAGAAGCTGGATGCGTCAACCTGAAGGCAGCGCGCAATTACGCTCATTAGGAAAGGCCTATATCGAGCTGTTGACTGCTATAGGCTATGATGATGATAATTTTTCCCTTATTTACAAAAGCATTATCATAATCGTAGGTGCTCCTCGCAGATACAATAACTCACGGCAAGTGGGAGGGATGTGCCACAATGATTTACGCGCTCTTGTTCGATGCTAATCGAGTGCTAAGTAGCATCCTTGATTTATGGAAGGCTTAAAGTATAATTATTTTGCGCCAACCCTGCTAATTGCAGACGGTATCGCGCTCTGATTAATCTTTGATTTTGCTGGTTTTGTTTACAAATCAACCAGTACTTACATAAAGGCTCTTTAAAACTTATTTGGTTGCATAACTATTGTGTAACTACTCATATACTCTACTTTGACAACCTCTGAGGCGCAGTGGGCGAAGACACGGATGAGACGCAGAAGGTTGTGAGTTCATTCCCGCCACGAGACATAATATTATGTTCGTCATCTGCAAATATTTTTCACGATTCTTCCTTTATGTTCTATTACTTTTTGGGTTCTGCACTGAAGAAAAAGAAAAAATGTTATTTCAAATCTCGAACGAGTTCTAAAGGAAAAGAAGATATGTTATTTCAAATCTCGAACGCGTTCTTATTTGAGGCGGGGCAAAAGAGTTCTACACCGACGTCCGTATGAGGTCTATTTTGCAGTGCCCTCTGCTAACATAACCCCAGCCCATCTCCTTAAATGACGTGGCGACGTTTGGGTTGGTGGGTCTACCTAGTTGGGAGGGAAAAAACTCTTTATCTTACACAAGGTCTACGTGTAAGGGGTTCCAAACCCCATTTTCGGAACCCAAAACAACCTCACCTGCACGTGGTGCACCCTGTTAACTAACAAACGGGGCTTTGGCGGCCGGCTGCTAGCGGCATAGCGCAGCCTAACACCAGCACAACCAAATCCCCTGGCCGTCGACGGGCACCAGCGTTGGCGCCGCGGCGCGAAGTTGTACCGATGCCCAACACGCATGCCCAGCGTGGGGATTGCGGGCATATTATCCCCCTTTATTAGGAAAGAATTATGTCCAGAAGTGGACGGATATAGGCTGGTGTGCGTGGCGGATGCTTATGATATCGCTTATGAGCTCTCCCGTTTTATCTACAGTATCAATTATTTTTTTATTGTGCACCTGAATTTGAAAAATAAAACTACAAAAGCGATCTACAGAAGCGATCTCTTCCAGACAACAATTGGATGGAGAGGATTATGCATATAAATGTACGAATAGTGATGCATTGAATATGTGATGCATGAGATGTTTTGATTTTCGGTTTGATTGGTGTGAGTGCCGGTGAAATAACAGGCTCATGAGGCTTACCACCTTCATTCCTCAATTCATACAATGCTTCGTGGATACGTTCCAAAAATGCGTGTCCTACGATGCAATACTTTGTGATAGGTAAATGACTACCACTTAACATCAGGTGGGCGATGTGCAATATCCATCTTTAGGTACCATAAAAGTGTTCTTAGGCTTTTTTTGAAGTTGGGTGTCTTAGTTTCTAATACCCACAACACAAGAGTACGTATTTATCTCAAAGGCTGAGACAGGTTAACTTGGCTCATTTGTCCTCACGGGTCATTACCCTCATCACAGATTATAAAATAGTTTCGTCTCGGTTTCATCATTGTTTTACAGTTTTTGTTTTGTAATAAAACTGTTTATTTTAAGTTAAAATTGGCGGAAATTATGACTTGAAACTAGTCTGTCCACCAGTTTAAAGTCGCTCAGCGATTTATGGAACGAGCTATGCTCGGAGTTTCTCTGAAGAATAGAATCCACAACGAGACTATCAAACAGTGAACTAAAGTTGTAAGATAGCTCAGAGAATAAGGAAGTTAAAGTTGCAGTTGGCTGGCCATATCTGTTGAAGAACCGATAACCGTTAACCGAGACTGTGGCTCGGAAAACGTATTGTAGGACGCCCTCCGATCAGGTGGAGTGACGATTTGCGAAAGGCTGCTAGAAGGTAGCTGGATGCGTTGAGCTCAGAACAAGGCTCATTACAAGAGTTGTATGTCTAGAAGCGGACTGCTATTGGCTGATCATGATGATGATGATGCCACACCATTTCATGTGATAAGAATTAATGGATGGGCACTGATGGACAAAAACTTCAATGATTGACCCCACAATGATGTATGGCATTACAAACACTCAATACAACATTAGGCTTTTATAAGGGCGCGTTCACGTACAGAGCAAATGAATCTCTACAGAATACAAATAGCGGACACAATAATATCCGCTGCGATTTATTTATTTATGAATTAATAAGAATGACCAAAACAAATTACTATAACTAAAAAACAAAAAAATTATGTATCATAAAATTGTCTTAATAAGTATATTAGTAGCGATAATTAAATGTGTACAAACTGTACTAGGTACTGTAAAAAATCAAATTTGTTTACTTAGGACGACCTCTGTGGCGCAGTGGGCGAAGGTCCACCTGGGACGCAGAAGGTTTACGGGTGCGATTCCCGCTGCGGGACAAATGTTTGCATGTTCTGCAGATATTTGTCTCGGGTCTGCATGTTTTCTATGTATGCTACGTATCTATTTAAAAAATGTATATATGTAATATATCAATCATGTGGTTCCCATACCACAAGCTCTGCTTAGTTTGGGGCTACATTTTGATGTGTGATAGAACAGCATTATTTATTTATTTATTTACTTATAACTAAATTTATAAATTTTTAAATCTATGTGATTTTATCATTGTTGTAGAGGTTTAAAACTCACCTAACTAACTTTGGTACCCAAATATTTTATCTTATTGTATAATTTTATGACAGAAATACGAATGAGTTACTAAATTATATAAAATCATGATTGTTCAGCATGAATTCAAAATAGTAGAAACGATATATATGAGACCAATATACATTACACTTATCATAAAAATATTGCTTCTCTCAGTTATGAGATACGACACGTGATAAATTAATAGGTAGTACAGTTTCAGTAACATGACGCATTATTTTAAAGTTGGAAATAACAAATAAGTGCTATATGTATAAAAACAATTGTAACCAGTAGGAAACAACAGCTTTGTTAAAACTCGGTATAGAAAGTGAGAGCGGACTTGCGGTTAGCGGATTTTCTGTCCGCTAACTGAGCACAAACACTAAGGACGCACACCGATCAGTGCAAGTGAAAAATGAATCTGTTACGGGTAGATCCTGCGCCGATCTGGCACCATTTCCGGTTCCGGCTGCATCCATCTTAGTCGGATGTTTGCCGACACGTTTTAAGTTATGGTGTCGTAATGATAGCATTTGGTGGCTATGGCTACTTGTACTTACTGCCTTTAATGACGACAGGAGCTAATAATGACTTTAGACTATTGGGGTCGTAACCTGTAATAGTAAATATTACACTAGGAGAACCAAAAGTAAGAGTACCAGAGAAACCGTTATACATTGTTCTTAGAACCAGCAAGTAGTTTTGAGTGAATGAGAGAACCACGGAATATATTTTTTTTCATATAAATTTAAGAAATTTATTGCACAGCCCTTAGGATAGTTTTGTAAAAAAATAAATTAAATTTGTAGTTTATTTATACCGAGTTTTCGAATCAAGAAATAATCATTTTCCATAGAAACTTTACCAACCTTTTTAACCCCCTCTGAGGTTTATTTTTAAAAAATAGATCTAAATAAGTTAAGTAATTACGGAAATACGTGGTAACAAACATTCACACAGACTTTCGCATTTATAATATTATAAAGATTACTAGCTTCCACCGCTTTTGCTCGCGTGGTACATACCGGATAAAAAGTAGCCTATGTGCTAATCCAGGTGTAACTTGTACCTTTATTCAAAGTTTCATCTAAATACATTCAATAAATAGTTTTTGCGTGAATGAGTTACAAACATTTATCCATACGTTCTACTGGCAGAGTTGCTGGAGGAGCTACAACAAATGCTGGACGGCCTAGCATCAGCCTCGCGAAAGATGGGTCTCGGCATGAATTTGGAGAAGACCAAGGTCATGGTCAATGACCAAATTGATCAGAGTCCTGTTGTCGTTAATGGACATATTCTTGAAGTTGTTTCGGATTATACCTCAGGCAGATAATGCAGTTGGGTAGAAACGTCGAGAACTTCGAGAAGGAGGCCAGGAGGATGATTCAGCTGGGTTGGGCAGCATTTGGAAAACTACGTCGAGTTTCCTCGTCTCCCATACCGCAATGTTTGAAAATGAAAGTTTTCAATCAGTGCGTCCTACCCGTACGGAGCCGAACATACGGAGCCGAAACGTGGACACTCACAGTACGGTAGTCCACCAGTTTAAAGTCACTGAGCGAGCTATGGAATGAGCCATGTTTGGAGTTTCTCTGAAGGATAGAATCCGCAACGAGGCTATCCGATATAGAACTAAAGTTGTCGACATAGCTCAAAGAATTAGCAAGCTGAAGAGGCAGTAGGCTGGCCATATCTGCCGAAGAACCGATAACCATTGGGGTAAACGAGTTCTTGAGTGGAGACCGCGGCTCGGTAAACGTAGTGTAGGACGCCCTCGCGTAAGGCGAGCGAAAGGCTGCTGGTAGATGCTGGATGCGTCGAGCTCAGGACAGGGCGCAATGGCGCTCATTAGGGGAGGCCTAAGTCCAGCAGTGGACTGCTATAGGCTGATGATGATGATTATCCATATATCCATACTCACAAACTTTCGCATTTATAATATTAGTTATTATATTAAGTAGGATAGGACTAGTATAGGATAGTAGGAAGTAGAATATTATGTATCCAATATCCCTAATGGTGTAAAAAAATGATTATAGAATAATCAGAAGCCATGATGTGTTTTCTTTTCATTTCATAAAAAAATTATATAGGTACGTAAAAGCCATCATCATCAGCCAATAGCAGTTTATTGCTGGACATAGGCCTCCCCTAATGAGCGCCATTGAGCCCTGTCCTGAGCTCCAAATCCATAATACGGGAAAATCCTTAATCACCAAATAAAACCTCAAAAGCAAACAAAGTATTACATCAAAACGTAACGGACCGACAAAACTCGACTCCCACTTTTTACAAAAGAACTATTTTTTCCCGTCCACTTGAGACAATCCCCACTCAAAACGACTAAAAACGGAGATACTCGTACTTTTCATGCTTCCAAATGAACGGGTAGTACTAAATTACGGTAATAATACAATATGCAGAACCACACAGGATAGGGGAGCCAACGCTTACTAAAAAAAATGAAAATATTCAATGATTACACTAATTTTATATGCGAACACTAGACCATGTTGAAAAAACATATTTCAACATGAAAACATATTTTTATGTTACATAAAATTGTAGATGCAGTTTTTGCCTAATAAGTGGTTGTGCAATTAGCATTATGGATTTAATTGTGGTTTAAGAAAAATCATTGTTGTAACGACCGTTGGTAAACTAAATAAAATATAGTTATATAAAAATAAAATTGTAGATCGTGTATTAGTATCTATAAAAATTGTTCAATCTTTTTTCCCTGACTATTGACCTAATATTTATTCTTAACATTCGTCCCAATTTTCAGCCTTGTGCAAATTATTGTAACCTTAAATGTCTATTTGACTGGGCTAATTGGAACTAAAAGTTATTTCATCACTGAACTGAACTGAACCCTCTAAGTTTTGTTATACTGCGTAATTCTTTGAAAAAGAGCAGGGCTCACCTCTATGCTTCTCAGTGAATTTAATAGTTAAAATCCGTCCGGCTACAACCGGCCACCAGACAAAGAAAGTTAGCCAGGACAATTTTATACTTGACGGTGAAGTGCCGGATTACGGATTTATAGAGTTACGAAATATTTGATAAGGTTTTTAATAGTGATAGTGAGTTGTAGTAAGGCTGATAGCAGACGCTGGATGCATCGAATTCAGTACAAAATACAAGTTGTTTAATACGAAAATATTCATTGTTTTTGTTTCCGAGCTAAATTTTAAAGTAATTTTTTCGGCAATCACCTAGCTGGCTGTTTTGTGTTGAGTGAAAAACATTACAACCTGCAACAAGATTGCATTATGTCATATGACCAGTTTAAATCCCATACAACATATATTACCTATTTCTGCCGTAAAGCAGCACTGCTGTGTTACAGTTTGAAGTTTGTGGGTGCCGTTATAAATAACAGGCACCAGATGCTTCATGCCTCAAGTAATTGGACACAGGGTGTCGCATCATAGGGCACGTTCTAAACCAGCGTGACCTATAATGAGATGCTTTGTGATAGAGGGCCGTGTGATTGTTCCATCTTCAGGTATCATATAAAAAAACCACATCAGAACACCAGCCTATTCAGTCAACTGCTAGTCGAAAGCCTCGCCTTTAAGAATGGAGTTTATACCCATTATCCCCACTTTGTGCATGCGACTTATTAAACATAAATACTATTTAAAATATTACATTTTTTTTTTAAAACACCAAAATTTTGCTTTTTTAAAGTTTACCTTTTAATTCAGCAAGTAATATTTTTCTATAGATAACATAAAAAATATTTTAGTGTGTTATTTATGTATTCATGTTAAATCAATGTTAAAAAATAAAAATATAAACATTTTAAAAATAAAATAATGGCATATCTATTGTAAATGGTTCTTGCGTGTAGGTACTGCCATTCAGGAGAATACTAAAAAAGTTTCATCAAAAAGCGTTCAATCAAAAACAAAAAACGAAGAAATACTTAATCTGCCTGTAACATACCTCTTTAGTTTCGTTTGACTTTATCATTTTAGATTTTCTGCTTTGAGGGCTTAATCATTCTATTTTATAGTTAGTGCCATCCATCCAACGAACATTGTGAAAAAGTGTTTAGGCTTCTAGACCAGTGTTTCAAGGTACCTACAAGGTCTAGAAACACGAAAAATTTTAGATTTTAAATTTTGTACAACATATGAATAAACTCGATGTTTATATAATATTAATTTATCAACGTTTATCAATGATAAGAAAAAATATAATTGAACAAACTTAACCGAAGCAACCCGCCTCGCTCGCGCGTCTGCGTGTTTTATATAGGTAAGTATTTTTCTTCCGTATGTTTATTTAATTTAAGTATCGCCTGTTTTTACCGAGGCACACCACCTAATGACTACGGTTAACCAGTGTAAGGCACACACCTTGCGGAACACTGTTCTAGACTACCAATATCAAAATAAAAAATTAAAATACCTACGTTTATTCGGTAAGCACATAAAGTACACGTTGAATCGATTTTTTTAAAGTTACCATTAATTCGTAACACGACAAAACAGAGAAGAAATTGGGAAGAAACTCTGCTTATCTTATATTTTGTTAACGTCATTGTTCTTAATAACTATTACATTGTTTTGAGGGAGTTGGAGGCAGTTTCATTTCAAGCTTTTTTGTCATCTAAATAATCAGAAATTTTATAATAAGCTTTATTACAGAGATTATGTTTAACAGCATTTTTGAATTTATTTACAGATATATTAAATCACGTCATTTGGGATTTTGTTAAAAAATCATACACTCATTCCTTAAAAAGATTGATACCGGTTGTTTTTTATCAGTTTTTAGGGTTCAAAAAACTTGTGTACGACATAAAAACCAATAAATAAATTAAATTATAGAAACAATGTAAATAGATTTAGTAAATAAAAAACTACATTTTGGAGTGTCGATGCATATTAGTTCAAAAAAATAAAAGTAGATGTCGCTACCAAAAAAAATAGAATGCGATAGTGATAGATTTTACGAATTCTGTGTATGATACTATCCAGCACGAACATGGAAGCTTTTAGTAATTTCTTTGTGGTACAAATTCATGAAAATAAATGTACTATTTTGTAGCCTGGAAGAAAAAAATTTTACCCTTATAGTTTTGAAGATACAGCATCGTGGTTTTGGTCGTGCTGGGTAGTACCTTTCTGGCACGACCACGAGAGATCACTAAACAGATAATATTATAGTATGTAAACAGTATGGATAATACTATCGAAGCTCGGAACAGGGCGCAATGGCGCTCATTAAGGGAGGCCGATGTCCAGCAGTAGACTGCTATAGGCTGATGATGATGATGATGGATATTATGCTCTCTTTTCATCTGATTTACATAGGGATTTTTCTCAAACGCGCTTCAGTTTAACATCTGGAAGCGACGTTCGTTGCGTTGTTATTGTTAATACGGTTTTGTTGAAAGTTGTTTGAAACCAATATTATTTTAGCTTGTTGTCACTATTACATTATACAACGTGAGTTTAAAATTTAATTCGTATGATGAACCGAAAGGGGTTCGGTTGGACTGGTTGTCCATAGACGTCATGTTCTGAGAACCTCGCCTATAATATAAGTGATCCCAAATTTCCAAACAAAACATTTATACTTAGCCTTGTTGCAACGTGTTAAGAATAAAAATAGATGCTCTTTTTTCGACTTATAATTTGACAAGATTCAAATTAATTGTTTGCTTTTTCATAGAATTTCCAAAATTACCATATGCACTATGAGCGCTATCAAAATAGATCTAAAGCAAATATCAACATACTAAGATGCTGCTATCACCAAGTAAATTCCAAAAACGTTAAAAATACCACGTTTGGTATGCGCTCATGCTTGCCAGCGCCATCTTCCAATACCGAACAAGGTATGTCTTTATAATTATAAATATTCTGTTTAATTATTTATAATAAAAATAACATTATAATAAAAAAAACATTATAAAAATACCTTGTGTTGTAGATGATGACGTACGGTATAATTTTTTGGGGTAGGTACAACAGTAAGCCGCTTAGTTAATGTTAAAATGATAATGTTGACGGCCACTGTGGCGCAGTGGGCGAAGGTCCGCCTGAGACGCAGAAGGCTGCAGGTTCGATTCCCGCCGCGGGATAAATATTTGCATCTTCTGTAGATATTTGTCTCAGGTCTGGGTGTTTTCTATGTATGATAAAATGATAAGTAAGTATTTACAAAAAAACTGTAAATATATGTAGTATACCAATCATGTGGTTCCCATGATAAAAGCTCTGCTTAGTTTGGGGCTGCATGATTCTGTGTAACAGCGTCCAGCATTATTATAAAAAAAGCCAGTAAAATGCAAAGTAAAATGACATATAATTTATTAATTGTTTTAATAAAGGAAAAATTTGTTGAAGAGAATAAAATTTCACAGCATTAGTAATTAAATAGATTATATAACCCGGTTAAAATGGTTTTGTAAGAAGTGTCTATTCCCGTACAAAATGATTACTAATTTTGCTTCAATATAATCAACTAAACTATTCGTTTATATATTATTGTATGCAGGAACTTATATTTTAGAACAAGCTACAATAATCGAAATCATGAAAAAATTGCTACATAATAATCTGATTTCGCTTTAAGGATTCTTTATTATCAAAAAGAACATACATGTTCACATATAAGAGAATACATAGAACTATGTACTAAGCATAAACATTATGCATTTATGTGTTTGTCTAGCAACTAGGTAAAATCATAAATGACACTCATGACCAAAGAATTCAAAAAGATTTAATTAATCTGCAAATAAGTAAGTAGGTAGGAAGATACTGATCTGTGCAAAAAACAATACCTATCAATGCGTGACTCATTTATTGTTATCTGCATACCTAATACTACCCATACCTACATAAAAGGCAATAAAAAAAAATTATACGTTGTTTAAAAGTTCTGTCTTGTTTTTAACCGACTTAAAAAAGGAGGTTCTCAATTCGAAGGAATCTTTTTTAATTTTTTTTTTGCGTGTTCTATCTTTTATCTAACACTAAAGCGGAAATGAGACAACCCTTTTTTGGGAGAAAACATGAGGCACATATTTTTGTTCAACGCGTGCATTCCATTGTACGTTAGTGCCAGGAGTAGTTCCATATGAGTCCAAAGTCCTTTTCATGGAAGAAGTCCCGCTGAGGAGTCGCTACTGTCGCATGAAAATTAAAATGGAATGGAAATAAAATCAAAAGAAGAGCAAAATTAAGTAGTGGGTCTTTTTTCGTGAAAAATACTCAAATTACATAGACATACAACCTAAACCTCAACCGACAATAATATTGTCAATTTCAACTGGTAAATGGAGAAATAGCAAGAGGTTATATGTCTTTATACTTAGAATATTTTTCACGAAAGAAGACCTACGGTAATTAGCGGAAAACGTAAAAACACCGAAGAAATTCTAGATAGAACATATTATTTGGATCATTTTAGTGGTAGACGTGTTAATTTTGCTTTTCCATTCCATTTTAATTTTCATGCGACAGTAGCGACGCCTCTGCGGGACTTCTCTGGGATAATATTCCACAATTCCGCAAGTATCAAGTAACTATATTGTTCATAAAAATACGAGGCAACGTAGTACCCAGTCGTCCAGTCTTGAGACAGGTTCTGCTATAGCAATGACGCAGGGAACAAAAAACCCACGCACGAAGGGCCATAGGAACCATTATATATTCATGTGTAATGCCCCCTGTAATTTATATTCTTTTAATCGAGTTATATATTTTTAAAGTGAAAATACATCTAAATATTCTTGTGAATATTTCAAGTGTCTACCTGTTGCCGTGGTTAACTCTTCAATTTTCAGTGTCACCTCTAGGTGACCGAAGTTTAATATTTTTTTTTCTACCAAAGCCAAATTGTGACACTTTTCATTTGTTTTTACTGGCTTTAGGTTAGCATACATCATATTTATGTCAAATTAATTAGGTTGTTTTACGCGTAATTGAAGCAGTGCGAGTTTGTGGAATTTCTTGCGACGTAAGGTAGTATAAAAATGCCCAGACTGTAAGTATCGTTTTTTTCTTATTATATGTAGTAAATAAATGTTTATGCTATAATAAAAATATGTTTTACGATATATAGCATCATAGTTATATGGTTGGAAAAAAAGCAGTAACACCTGTGGGTTGACACTGGGTAATATAATAACTGTATTGTTCTGAATTCATTCTAAGTACTTTTTTAAACATATAATTATTGCCTTTACTTAATGTATTTATGCTATTTTAAATATAGAATAGAATATAGGAAAACAATCATTAACATATATAGGACATGGGAATTGAAGAGTTAATATCAAGAAAAAAAACTGATAAAATATCACATTTGTTGTATTTAAGGGGCCACTTACATACTTATTTTATTCCATTTTTACTATTTATTGTTATAGCGACAACAAAAATAGTCAATTTATGAAAATTTCAACTTTCTAGCTTTCATGGTTCATGAGATACAGTCTGGTAACAGGAAAACGGCAAAATAACACATTTGTTGTATGGGAGCATAAATAATAAAATAAATTTTAACGGGGTTAAATATTTATTTTATTCCGTTTTAGTTTATGTTTTTATAGCGCCATAGAAATACACCATCTGTGAAAATATCATCTGTCTAGCTATCACATGTTCATGAGATATAGCCTGGAGACAGACAGACGGACAGTGGAGTCTTAATAGGGTCCCGTTTTTATCTTTTGGGTACGGAACCCAAAAAAAGTTCCTATATTGATAATTCTGCCACAATTTATTGTAAGTAAACAAATTCTTATTTTCGGGCATTTATTCTTCTTTGTTACTCTTGACGCTAGATGGCGCTGTCAATTTGTGACGCATCCTAGATCGCGCTATCAAAGCGTTTTGTTCGGTAATACAAATATTTCACTCATCTTGCGTTTGATTATCGGTTTAAATGACCGCGTAAATAACATATAGGCTTGTTTTTAGAGGTGCTGGTTACAGTTAATACTGTAAAATCAGCACTTGGATGTATATATCTTATATTGATATTAATATTATTATGTGTAATAGCATTTAGATTATAAATAATTCTCCACTGGGTAATGGAATATTTGATATAAATAGTAATGAAATTTTAACTAAAATTAAATGTTTAATTAAATCTGAGATAAATTCTGCTATCCGTAATCTAAAACATAACATTTTTTGTGACTTAGGTCACTTTTTATCGTAGCGAATCACGCCCTAAAGGCATTCAACGTAACATGTCACAAGTAGCCGTAATTGGAAATCGCTTCATCTGGACAAGCTCTTCGATTTTGAAATTATCATCAAAAAATTATAAAAAGAAATAATTTCTATAATATTGTGATATTTTTTTATACAAGAATCCGATTTAGTATCACAATCGTACATGTATTAGCTTACTTAAGTTGGACGATAGATGGCGCTAGCAAATTCTCACGCATCCTAGAACGCGCTATCGATGCGTTTTTGGAATTCCTTTGGTCAAAATTTATCTTAATATTTAAAAAAGAACTACATCATGTGTAAAAATTAGTTTTTACAACGCTTGTTACTTTAGCAGTATTGTAAGCGTTTATTCTATCTTCTTTTGGAAAGAGGTGGGAGGAGGAAGGTCGACAGTTTCTGCCTCTCGCCTCTTAAATTAAATATTACGTAATATTAACATTATCTTCGAGTTGGTATTTAATAACAATTATAATGTATAAATTGACAGTCTCCAAGTGAAAACTGTAAAAATTGTCCGAACGTCTCGTTGAACCTAAACTAACATCAAATAAATAGTATCTAAACAAAATACTAGAAATTAGTGATAAATATGTACTCATTTCAATATCTTAGAGCCGTGAAAAAAACAAACTTCTAAGTCAATGCAATCAAAGGATATGCCGCGTATTTTGTATCTTTCAGGGGAATCAAAACCTATATGACCTAGAATCACAAAACTGGGCAAGAAGAAATGTCTTAAATCACAAGTAACGGAAATTTGGTGCGTTTGGTGCGAGTCCAACTCGCACTTGGCCGGTATTTTTTTATTGTTAAACATCTTGTAAATAATGTAATAAACAAACACATTATCCTGTACTCAAGTCGGCGCCCACTCCATTGAGCAATACAACCTGCGATTTTCTTTAGAAGTTTTCCTTTAACTACAGGGTGCCCTTACCCCCATAAAATAAGAGCTTATGGTTTTCTATACATTTTAACCGACTTCAAAAAAAGGAGGAGGTTCTATTTTCAAACTTATTTTTTATGTATGTTCACCAATTTTTTTAATGTTTTTTTGTATCTTTTTTTTTATACACTTTAGTTTTTTCAGTTATCAATTTCATCCTGCATCATCATCATCATTAGCCTTTTGCAGTCCACATCTAGACTTAGGCCTCCTCTAATGAGCACCCTGTCCTTCCTGCATATTTTTTTATATACTACTGAGTTCGCAAACAGGCATACTGTCCTCCTGATGGTAAGCGGTTTCCATAGCCTATGGACACCTGTAAAATCTAGAAGTATTGAATGAGCGTTGCAAATCCTTTAAAAAAAAATTAAAACGGCCTTTTTGGAACGCTGCATATCTTTCTTCTTTAGGGAAAACCTCGGCAGGGAGAACATTTCACAGATTGATTGTTCGCGGGAGGAAATTCCTCTGGAACCACTTCCTATTTGTACCTATTCTTGTCTTATACATCCTATTTCTATTCCTATTTTTCCTGATTATATGAATGGACGTAGGGATGGATGGATGTATGGATAAAAATAAATAAATAATAATGCTGGACACTATCACACCGCAATCAGAAGGGCTTGTGTTATGGGAACCACTTGACTGATATACTACCTACATAAAAAACCACCCAGACCCGAAACAAATATTTGCAGAACGTATTAACATTTGTCTCGCGGCGGGTATCGTACCCGCAACCTTCAGCGTATCAGGCGGGCCTTCGCCCACTGCGCCACAGAGGTCGTCAATAGACTGGATGGATGGATGTTTTTTACTCTTTCTCACAAAAACTCCTAAATGGATTTGGATGAAACTTCGAATAGTTATACCTTTAATATGGCTCTAAAAATAAGACACCAAACAGGTCCTAGAAGACAATAACAGCTCATGTTCAGATTAGCCGCATAAAATTTATAAAAATGAATGATTAAAAAATTGCCCTAAATTAATAACCGACTTATTTCATTTATTGACAACCTGAGTGGTCCAAAGCACGAGAAACCGGAGGTTGTGAGTTTAATTCCTGCTGCGAGACAAACATTCGTATGATCTGTAAGTATTTGTCTCGGGTCTGGGTGCGCATTTATTTACAAAAACGTATTATTGTATCAGTAATGCAAACACCAGAAGCAATAACACAAGCTCTTCTTATTTTTCTTGGATATAATAATTTTAAGTGAAAATGTCCGTAATTATGTATATATTTATTTGTATTGTTTTTGAACGGCCTGTAGATGAGACAAATTGGAAGCAATGAAGTTGAAAGCGTAAGTTCTCAATCATTCGACTTAACGACAATCTAGAAGAGGGTGGGATGTGGATGTTGGAAAATTTTTACCAGTGATGGGATGGATGCGGCACAAACCTAATTTTCAATGAGTGATGTGAATTTTACCATTTATGAACCAACACACTAAGTAGATAGCTTTTTTTGGCACACAACACAAAAATAAACACAAATGAAAAAAAACAAATCACATCATAAACATTAAAAAAAGAAATAAAAATACAAGCGAATTGATAACCTCTTTTTTTGAAGTCGGTCAAAAATACACTTCAAAACTGAGAAGCAGATCCTACAATTTAGTAAATTGTACTTTAGTAATTATTTCAAGGCTCCAACAACATATAATGGCTCATAAGCAAGCATATTCGTTTTAGAAAGGCTATTTTAAATAGTATAATTTTTACCCTTCCTTCTTTTTCATATGGAAGAAGCTTAAGGAATTTCCTCTCTTTTAATTTTCAAGCATATTAGGTTTTAATTGGTTAATTATGTATAATTCTAGATTGGTACCAGAAAATATTATTTGTATAATACTATTCAGTCTTTTATCTGACTAGCTTACGCCGCCCACAGCTACACTCGCGTCCTCAGATAAAAAGTAGTCTATGTATTCCAGGACTCAAACTGCAAAAAAGTTATATTCTGTTCAGTAGTTTTGGCGTGAAGGAATGACAAACATTTCGAATAGATTTTACATACTTTCATCCTTTTAATATTAAGTTAGAAGGATAAAATCTGAAAAACTTATTTTTACTAGCTTCCGCCAGTGGCTTCGCTCGCGTGGTACCGGGATAGCCTTTGTGTTAATACAGGTCATAAACTATGTAGGTATATATACGGAGAGTGAGGACAAACTTATTGACTTAGGCAAACACAAACGTTCGCATTTATAATATTAGTACAAATAGTGTAATGTGATGTTATTTTTCGTAGTTTTCGGTAGATTGCTAATCTACCGCATCAACTTTTCTAAGCTCTGCAAAAATTCACGAAGCTATAACAACTTAATAGTGCTTGCACGTTGATTGTCGACTCGACTAATGCCTGTCTTAAACAATTTACCCCGCTTTTTAACGGGGATACCCTTATTGTTGTTTTTGCTAGCAGTGTCTTTGTTTTACAACAAAATAGTAACATAATGTAGTTCCAAGCTTTTTATCCGGGTACCACACGAATAAAGCCGCTGACGGAAGCTAATAATAACAAAAAAATACAACCGAATTGGGAACCTCTTCTTTTTTTTGTGGGTATGTTCCTTCCATAGTGAAGTGGTGCATAAAGAAAGGATTTCCTGAAAGTCAGTCGTTAAAGGATCGCACAAACGTTTACGCGCATGACCCAACCTAATAATAGATATTCAAAAGAGAAAATATTTGTACGTATTCCGCTAACCTTCTCTTACGAATTTCACAAAAAGCCAACAGAAATTTGACAATTCCCTATAAGGCAATCTCAAGAAATTATCGACTCGCCGTCTGCTTTCGGCACTTTGCAGAACTTCGCAGACTTGCAATTGCTTCGCTGGGTACCAAACAGAAAGTATTACTTTATGAAATCAAGGCCTTTTTAGGCCTTTCACACAAGTCCAGCTCTACTAATAATTCAATAATTATTTTAATTCAAATACGCACTTAACAAACACGTCGTTTTGTCTCGTTATCCTGGCGCCATCAAAGGCCTACCCTTTGTCATGTGACCACATTGTGAGCCTTTGTGAATTTTGTACGTCATTTCATGTCGTAACCCGATAAGCTTTGACGGGACTCGTGTATTTTTATATATGTTACCACATTCGATAGTCCACCAGTTTAAAGTCGCTCAGCGAGCTATGGAGTGAGCTAAGCTCGGAAGTTCTAGGATCCACAACGGGACTATCCAACATACAACTAAAGTTTTCGAGATAACTCAGAGAATTAGCAAGCTGAAGAGGCAGTGGGCTGTCTGCCAAAGAATCGATAACAGTTGGGGTAAACGAGTTCTTGAGTGGAGACTGCGGCTCGGCAAACTTAGTGTAGGACGCCCTCTGGCAAGGTAGGGTGACTGTTGTGTGGGTGGTGGTGTGGTCAAGGCTGCTGGTAGAAGCTGGATGCATCGAGTTGAGGACACGGCGCAATACGCTCATTGGGGGAGGCTTATGTCCAGCAGTAGACTGCTATAGGCTGATGATGATGATGATGATGACTACATTCAATGCTAACAAGAACACTTGAACTATTTCAATTAGGAGCTTTTGATACACGATTAAAAAACCGGCCGTGTGCAATTTGGACTTGGGCACTGAGGGTTCCGTACATACCTACTTGCTGTATGAAAAGATTCGTGTCAATGTAAAATGTCTCGCATATCATACCTTTATTTAACACACTGTAAGCAGCTTTCCTTTTTATTTTTTTAATAGAAGATCTAACGATAAGTCATCAACGAGAAACAAACATGTTTATTTGAACGTAGGTAAATTCAAAATAGTTCGACTTCATTTAACGTGGTTACGTCACATCCGAAACATGGTGATCAAAATCAAAAAAGTCTGTTCCAAAAATATTTTCCAACTGTACGAGCCTATACTTGTAACCCTTCTCCTTTTTGGTTACAACTTTGATTTTTACAACCACAAAACGGTTATAAAACACGCATCGAAAATCTACTGTCTTATTCTTGTAACCATCATAAGTTATACCACAATAACTTGCTGTACATCGCAAGAAATATCACAGGTCTGGACGCTTCTTGAATATTCTTTGTCTGTACTAATGATTCTTTTCTTTAAAAGCCAAGTAAGACTTTTTCTTGAGAAACTCTGTGAGGTCGATGTGTATTTACGGATTAAAAGGAAGCACTATTTTCACGATAGATACAAGATTTTCATAGCCACGTTCATTATTTGGACTGCTAGAGTGAGCTATACTATACTATACTGTGGCTACTATCAATGTTATAATGATTTGGGATTGTACTTAGTCAGTCAGTTATCTGCTATAGCGTTAGATCTTAACAGGGTGTGGAGATTTATCCTGTTTGATACAATAAGGTACAGATTAATGGTATTAAGAATGCGATTGGTTGAAAGTATAGAGGATTATTACCTTTACATCAAGGACAATAAGGCGATGCGAGAAGATAAAATTAAGTTTTGTTTGAAACTGTACCGAAGTATTGCGGATTTAGTTGAGTTGGTGTCTCCAGAACTACACGCATCTGTAAGTAATTCTATTCTTTATTTTTACGATTTACTCTTGGTTAAGCAACACTTCACCCGGTTACTACTGGTATGGGTGACCATTTAGGCCTCTGCACTTCCGTCCTTCAGAAGGTAGGTTCGGAGGCAAATATCTGAATCCAATTCAGTAATTTCCATAAAACTTACATTAAAATTGAGCTCGAAAACGAAAACTATTGAACGTTTTCGTATTGTGCGTACTAGGGGTACAAATCGCGATCGCCATTCGAGAAACTTTACTCCCTGACAATTATCAGTTCTACGGGCCTGCCGATTGCAACTTGGAGATTCTGTTATATTTAAGTTAAATGGTTTTTTTCCTTTTATTTCAGCTCTTCATGAGTGTAGCTTGCAACTTGCCGAAACTGGTCATCAACACTTATCACATTCTTACGATTGTAGAAGGCCTTGTAAGTATACTTCAACAGCATATCATCATCATCATCATCATAATCACCTGTTTTAACCTACCGCTGGCCATAGGCCTTCTTTTGATTTATCCACTCACCTTGGTCCTGCACTAGTCTCAGCGATATAAATTATATTAAATACTATAAAATGTATGTACCTACTCAGTTCAGTCAAAAAACCTGACTATTTCAGTAGATTTGATATATTGCTTTGAAAAAAAAAAAACAAATCAAAATCAGTTTATCATTTTAGGAGCTACGATTACACTTAGGAAATTCAGCCTGATTTTATCTCAAATTTCTTTTTAACTCTAATAACTTTTGAATAACTGAATATCGAAAAATATACATGGGGGTAAACTGACTGATTAGGTAATATATCAATCAACGTAGGTACATCCCAAACCGCTGGATCTCGACACTTCAAATTATAAAAAAAATATATGATCGATATAAAAAAAAATAACTAGATAATTATGACTAAATAAAAACATACTTTTTCATAAATCTCTGATTCGAAGTGGCTGGAAAAAATGGGAGGAGCCTTTGCCCTACAATAGGATTGTTCGGGCTGACAACCAACAACAATAATAAATGCAAAATTAACTAACTAGTATGTTACTGATTAGTATAACTCGACTTCGAGGACTGTGGTTGTATCTTATTGCTGATCACACTTACACCTAATTAAATATTGCGACGGCCTTCACACTAGGCAAGTCTGTATTGTGAAGACCATTGCTTCAGATTTACCAGTATTAATTAAAGGACCTCGGTCGCACAAAATTACACTGGTTTATAAATAAATGCACATATAATTTTGCACACAGTTTTTCACATGAAGTTTGGATCTTCAAATTGACGATTAAAATACCTATAATTTATACGTTTCTTAGCTATTTTGAATAATATCATCGGATGAAGTTGTGCATAGAAAGTCCTTAATTTTCAAAGTTAAAATCACTATATAGTAAGAAATACTCTACTTGGGCGAAGTCGCGTTATAAAGTATAATGCTGACCTTAATTTTTATCTAGATCATGTCAGGCCTCCTCACCTAGATCTAGCAATTAACCTAATTTATTTAACATACATTCCAAGTGCACTAGTAACAATGAACTCTTGTCTCAGGAGCCCTACGAGTCACTCAGCTTCGTTATAATCCATTTGGTGCAAATCAGTGTTTTGCTTTTCTCGCCGTTTGTCGTCGTGGAGTTCTGTTCGGTGGAAGTCGAGAGGATCAGGCTGTTTCTGATGCACAAACTCATAGATGATATTGGTAATAAACCTTATTTCTTTATCTATCTATTTATTATTTCTGAGTTCTGCTGACAAAAGCTTGCAAGACTATATATGCAAAAGTGAGTCTGTTAATTGTTTAATTACTTAGGTATTTGTTAGTTTGTTGCAAATAGAACACCTTTCATCTAGCAAAAGGTACTTTTCTCGAGAAATAGAAAAATAACTGTGACACAGTGGACGAAGGTCCGTCTGAGACGCAGAAGGTGGCGGGTTTGATTCCGACCGCGAGACAAACATTTGTATGATCTGCAAATATTTGTCTTTAGTTTGGGTGCTTTCTATATATTCATGATTATTGAATACTTATTTATTTATTCAAAAATGTATAGATATAAGTTGTATATCTGTCATGTTTTGCTATGAACTTTGCTATATGAGGCTATGTGTTAGTGTCCAGCATTATTTATTTATTTTTATTGATGTGAACGAAGCCGGAGGGGAAAAGTAGTAAAATAAAGCTTACTTTACTTTTAAAACTAAAAAAATAATAACTAGAGAATTATGACTAAGTAAAGATATACTTTTCCTTAAATTTTTGATTCGAAGTGGTTTTAAAATTGGGAGGAGCCTTTGCCAGGATTGTTCGGGCTGACAACAAACAACAATAATAAATGCAAAATTAACTAATAAGTATGTTACTGATTAGTATAACTTTTGATTTTGTTTTCCAGACCCTCAAAGAAAAGGGGACATAAACCTCTTCATCCAATACACGGAGCTCAGACCATTCAAGTACCGGATCTGGCGGATCATCCCTATCAACATCTCTCTACCCCTCGAGCTGATCAATCTGTGCATTACTTATGTTATTGTCATCATTAACTTTACTCATCTTTATGGATAACTAGCTGAAGACCACGGCTTCGCTCGCATGGACAGAGATAAAAAGTCCTGGTCATAAACTATATGTATGTTCCAAGTTGCATCAAAATCTGTTCTGTAGTTTCTGCGTGAAAGAGTAACAAACAGCCATCCATCTATCCTCACAAACTATTATATTTATAGTAGGATAATAGTGCCCAGCACACGTAAAAATCGGATCGCGCATCGGGTACTGTGTTCCAAACCGCAGTCCGATCTGTACGGTTTGGACTGCGGATAAAACTGTCGTGCTAATGGCGCGTAAAGATCGGACCGCGCATCTGGGACTGATCACTGACATGATGCGTGGTTAAAACTGTGAGATTTGCCTTCCCGTCGATATGGCAAATCGGACTGTCAGCCCCGCGCATCTACACGTACGTTTCGGAGTGCGGGTTGGAATGGCGCGTGCTGTTTCCCGTGGTCCGAACTTTACGTGTGCAGGGCGCTATTAAGACAGTGAGATTTGAGATGTGATATAAATGTGAGATGAGAACACACAACAAAAGAGAGAGATATAGATTATAATTATAAAACATGGTGGGATGACTTAGCATAACATCTGCTGTTTTACATTATGTTCTATTATTGTTTTTGCCTTCAGCTTCACTTGTTTGATACCTGGATAAAAAGTAGCCTATATGTTAATCCAGGTTTAGAATAACATTATGTACTAATTTTCAGCACAATCCCTTAAGTAGTTTTAGCGTGAAGGAAGGGCACATACTTCACATATATTTCACAAACTTTTGCCTTATATTTATAATATTAGTAGATAATATTGCTTAGTGGGTCTTAGTCGTTTACCAAAAAAATATTTAGAAAGTTTTCTCAATTGTAAGCTGTTTTACTTAACTTGAAGTGAAAACTTGATGGAGTGGAAGCACATTGGTTTAACGATTTATAAAATTATATCCCTAAATCCCTTTTGGCTGTTTTCGCAATGTTTTTTCTAGTTATTTGTGAAGGGCTCGTCCGGGAAAGTACCTACTACCACCATGCTTATACCTGCCGTGAAGCAGCATTGCTGTGTTTCAGTTAAAAAGGTGTCGGTGCCGGTGAGATTACAGGCACATGTGTTTTTTTAGAAAGAAGAAAAGAAAGAAAGAACATTATCTATTCGGCCCACAACCACAATGCATACAAAATAAGTAGGTAGGTACAGAGCTGGTTAAACTTTCAATACAAATAATTAAAAAAAAAGAACAATAAAAAAAATAGATTTAAGTAATAGATTTATTAAATAAATATATTATAAGTTTAAGTTTACGTTTTAGTTTGCAGCAAAACACTTAGTGTATTAAACTTAGAAATACCTAACTTAAGGGACCTTATTACAACTATTAAAGTTAAAAGAGTATCAACAAAAATATCTACTATCAGCAAAAATAAATATTCGCCCTCACCAGAGGATGCACATCATCACAAACACACATACCCTCGTATGTGTGTTTGTGATGATGTGCATCTCAGATTACACAGTACCAGCGGGGTGATTGGACAAATCTGTTGCAAACAGAAATGATTGACACCGATCCTATGTTTACAGACTTTGACATTTCATCTGTCGAAATTCATTGAACGCCAATTGACATACTGTCACACTTTGTTAAAACAGAATCGGTGCCAATCATTTCTGTTTGCAACAGAGTTGTCCAATCACCCCGCTGGTACTGTGTAATCTGAGATGCATTTCATCACAATCATACATACATCATACGAGGGTATGTGTATTAGTGATGATGTGCATTCTCTGGTGAGGGCGAATATTTATTTTCAATCACCCCGCAGATTCAGCATGTTGCCATACTTATTTGACACATTGTTAATCTATTCTGAGTCAAGTTGATAAAACGCAGGGCGTTGCATTTTAGGGCAAGTTCCAAACATGCATGACCTATAATGCAATACTTTGTTATAGGTAATGGCCACCTCTTAACATGAGTTGGATGGTCCACCTGATGTGAAGTGGTTTTTATTTACAAATATTTTAAACAATCTACTGAACCATCGATGTGAGTCCAACTCGCATTTGGCCGGTTTTTCATTGATTAAAACGCAGCAAGAGATCATAAGTCATGTAAGGAGATGGTGGAGACTTTGACTTTGCCCAGCAGTGGGACAGGATAGGTTAATTAAAAAAAACCTGATATCGAGAACCAGACTTATAAAAAAAAAATATTTCGGACAACAGGATCCATATGATCTTAACACTACTTATTAACACAAAAAAAAACAAAATATTTAAAAAAAAACCACACTCTTAAAACAAATCGAAGAAAAACTAAATATTAAAAGTAAAATAATAGTTAGATCACCCTCCGCACGAAGCAATGCCACATGGGAGAGGTGATCCTGCCAGCTACAGTTTGTAGGATGGTGTTGGGGCTGTCACGTACTCTGCGCATCAGGGTTGTAGTCTTCTTACGGAGAATTGCTTTATCTACAACAATACCACCAACCTATTCAGTCTACTGCTGGACATAGGCCGCCCCTATAAGAATATATAGAATAAGAATATAAATAGGGGATATGCCCATAATACGCTTGGATTTGGCTAGGCCCAGATACATTGAGTAAATGCCCACTTTTTGTAAGCAGTTAGCATTCCGCGTGACGTAGCAAGCCTTTAGTTTCCTCACAGTGTTTTCCATCACCATTAATAGCTGGTTCTACACAATGTTCAAATAAGCTGAATCACGGTCGTCTGTTTAGCAGTTTGCAGAATACATTATTTATGTCTAGACTGATAGTTTTAGATGCAATTAATCACGGCTTTTTGTTACAGCATCGTAGCGGCACTTAGCATAATTACTGTATTCTGCTGCTTTTGATGTAGATAAAGTATTTTTTATAATGTAGATACGTTTTATGCTTATCAGATTATATTAACTAGCATATATTATAGCTTCCGCCCGCGGCTTCGCGCGCGTGGTACCGGGATAAAAAGTAGTATTAATCCAAGTCATAAACTATGTATATTCCAAGTTTCATCCAAATCCAAAAAAAGGATGTTCGTGTATGATTTTGAATAATATACACACATGCACACCACACTCACGCACACGAACTCACACGCACACACACACTTTCTCATCATTTATAACATTAGTGTGATGTGATAACCTTCCTCCTTAGCTAGCAGTACACTGCTGGACACAGGCCTGCCCTAATGAGCGCCATTGCAACCTGTCCTGAGCAAGTGAAAAGAGGTTATTCTGTTTGTGCAGCTCACTATACCTACTGATGGAGAAGAAATAATCTTATTATTCAAACGACCTGCTTGTTCTGAAATAACAAGGAAAATTGCAAAATCAGCAATTATTGTCTAGTGTTTAATGTAGTAAAAATAATAGTGCGAGCCAAGAAGCCTTTGGATGCGGCTCACAAATTGTTTTTAACAATGGCATAATTGTGTGTTGTATTTTTTAAAATCACTTAGGTACTTTTATATTAGGTAGGTATATAACTAAAGTGAAACTTATAAAAAAACAAAAATGTGTAATAAAACAAAACGATAAGTTTGCAGAGTTACTGAAGTAACAAAGAACAACAGACAACATAGCATACATAGCATTTTTTTTTCAAGTTTTATGTAAACTAACAGATAAGTGGAGGCACAATAGTAGAATTCAATACTTGCAGCTACGTCAATTACCAGTTTCGGTTATTGTCGCTATTCAGGATGGACGACGCCATACAGTTGTGATGACTGTTTCAACCTTGTTCCAACTCAACCACACTTTTAGCGAGAACCCGCAAAAACACCCGAGAAGCGTGAATGTACCTGGATGGTTTTTAGCCTTTTTTAATCTCGCGTTAGCCTTTTTATTGGCGATTTTATTGCCAAAATGAATGGCTAAAAACCATTCAGGCACATTCACGCTTCTCGGGTGTTTTTGTGGGTTCTAGCGGGTTGGAACAAGGTTCGAACAGATCACGAATATATCAACCTGACATTTCATAAGCGTATCGAAAAATGTTGGTCAATGGCAAAGCGTTATTTGAATGTATGCTTTCTCATTGGCCAAATTTCTCTGTTGTTCGTGGTAACCGTACCAACTATACAGAACTGTTTTTGTAGTACTTTTTAGTGACCAATTAATTATATTGTTTCCCAAACAACCGCGTATCAACCTTTTTATAATTCCACGTTAAAATATTCGTTCCCAAAGCTAAAATAGTCAAGTTCTTTTATCTCACAGTATTAAGCGGCATGAAGTAGCCATGGACGCAATATCCGGTTCCTGAGTGTAGTTTCATTTCATTCATTCAGTTTCATTATAACTATTGTCGCCTTATCTTTTCTTTTAGTATTTGAAGTTTTCGTTGACTTTGCTGTGTTGTTTATAAACGCAACTTAGTAATGATGTTTCTAAGATACCTATTTGATTATGAAATCAAGACCAAGAAAAGGGTTTATTGGTTTGAATACTCATTCAAATATCTTTTAGTCGATCAAAACACAAAAAAATCACTCAACCAGTTGTAATTATGTTTGATTGTTGGTGTCTAATTATTGGTAGATTTTATTTATTCGGTGGACGCGTGAAGTAAAACGTCTTCATGGTTTAAATGGGTATTTAATGTACGACGGTCGAATGGGTTGTGTCGTTAGTACAATATATGATACTGTTACTAAATCTATGCTAAATGCTAAGGTGTGCACTCACACCACAAAAAAAAATGAAAATCGCGAATAATCTGCTAAATTATCAATTTGAAAGTGAGTTTGTTGGCTTGTTTGTTGGTTTGTTACGATTTCACACCACTCAACCTATCATCATGAAATTTTGCATACACGTTCTCAGGACTACAAAAAAGTGGCAATGGCAAACATTTGACAAAACTTACATTAACACGAGTGAAGACGCGGCCAAAAGTAAGTTTTAAAATTAAAATGTAATTAAGGGGCCTCGCATTTGATATCTACAAGAAAACAATCTAACTGATTTTTTCGGAAAAACTTGCCGTTTAATTCTGACAAGCATACCTAAATATTAAAATCATCGCCCTGGGACTACGTTTATAAATAACGCTGGTACTTATTGTCTTTCGTGTGAGCTGGTGTTCTCAACTCCATGACTTTGATAAAATCTCTATGTGTCCTTTATAGGATAAAATGGGATACTTTTTTGAAAATTATGAAGTTCCTATTGTATTATATTTTCAGTGTCCTTAGGGCAATGGCTTAGTGGAATATACACCATAGATGAAAGTTGTGTCTAAGCTACCATTTATTGGAAGTTAATAAATGCACATCACCTATTACCATCCACTTAGCCTAGTCGGCCTTACCAGGAAAGAACAGTACGTGTGTGTGGCTGACTTTCTATTGTAACCCAAATTAATTTTTTTTGAGCAGTCCAGTTTATTATAAATCAACTTAAGCTTATGACTATATCAAAATTTGGCTTAAGTACCTATGCCAGTATTATATTTATCACATAGTCCTATTTTAAGTCGTGTTCAACGTAAATTTTTGAACACAAATGATTTGCCTGCGGTGGTCAACAAAAACAATATCAGCCTATATCAGTCTACTGCTGGACATAAAGCTCTCCTTTTATGGTTAGGGATCCAGGGCACAGATTTTCTTCATTGGTCGCTTTTGACTAATGTTATACTCAATCATTCTGTATTGTGCGGGACAAATGTTTGCATGTTCTGCAAATATTTGTCTCGGGTCTGGGTGTTTTCTATGTATGATATGTATGTATTTACAAAAAAAATGTATCTATAGTATATCAATCATGTGGTTCCCATAATACAAGCTCTGCTTAGTTTGGGGCTACATGATGCTGTGTGAACGTCCAGGATTATTTATTTATTGTTTCAAACAGCCTCAACACAGGCCTCCACTAATAAGTAGGGGGTATATGTATGCCCTTAATCCCAACGCTGTGAATACAGGTTGGGGATTGCAGAGCGCAGTTTCACACACCACCGACGCTGCTGCCCGTTGGCAGTCAGGGAATTTATTAGCTGCGCGCCGGTGTTAGGCTGCGATATGCCGCAGTCGGCTGTCAGAGCCCTGTTTGTAATTTAGCAGGGTGCACCACGTGCCGGTGAGGCTGACTTGAGTTCCGAAGATAGAGGTTGGGACCCCTTACACCCCCACAACTGTTAAGCACCTGAATATTTTGCGCCGACATCTTAAATCTACGAATCACCGATAATCCTTACAAATAGTCACTTAAATACGCAAAATATATTCAGGTACACATTATCTATTGTCTAATCAAGAGTCTGAGAACATTTCCATTTGGCTTCGAGCAATCCAATCCATTTGCAGAACCTTTGGATTAATTGACAAAATACTACAAAACTTTCCCATCCCTATCCAATGAAATTTACAATATTCAACTGTATTGTTTTAATAATAAGAGTTGCATGAATTTTCAGGAAAGTTTTGCTATTGTTGTGTGCAAAGAAGAATAGTGCGGTGAGAATTAAATGGTCGTGCGAATTTGAATTTTATGGTGATGATATAAGAGTGTGAAGTTTTTGGTTGAATGTGAGATAAGGTTGTGTTGATAGGAAGTGTCCCAAAATACGGGTATTGTTCATTTCACGTGCATTCAACGAATTGGTAGTGAATTTTGAAGGTTTATACGTTATTGCTGAAATAACTTGTTTAGGGGAAAGGCTGAGAAGAGGTTTTCAATTTGTGAAAACCGGCGATGGGCTTGCAACCTGTCACATGGAATGCTAGCTGCTTGCAAAAAGTGGGCATGTATCGAACAAAATGTTTGGACTTGCCCCTGACTACCCCCGTTAAGGTATCCTCAATAGATTTGCGTACTGAGCAATATCTGAAGATATCCATGATGGGGAAAAAGTCGTGAAGATATTTGTTTGTTTGTTTTGTTTCAATTTGTGAATGAGAGTCAACAAACACTAGTGTTTTTTACCATTCATTTTAATAATTTTATCCTCCTAGTCACAACACATCTCACTTATATTTTAAATGCAAAAAGGACAATGCCGTCTGATGTATGGCGCTCGGTACCAATGCTAAAGTGATTGCGTCAAAACGAAACCTAATTTTTTCAAAACATATTAAACTGTTATTCATGGAATACTAAGTCTTGTTTAAGATAAACGTAAACAATTTGTTTATATTTGATATTAGTTTTACAGTTTGTTTTTAAAAAAAATGCTTTTCCGAGACCTTGTGTATTCAGTTTTGTCTACATAATTATAAGTAATCCACTATAAACATTTAACTATGGTACTATATCTATAAGAAAAGGTTTATATACCTCACACAGATAGGTAAAAGGATGTTTTAACTTCTACTTCGTAGGTAGGACATTACATAAATTACTACCGTGTTCTACTTCATATAATGATAGTGACGAGAAAGTAGATAGGCATTTAAATCATTTATGGTTATAATACGTATTAGTACTTACTGGTGAAGGTGAAATCCAAGCTAAGATCCAAGATCTTAACACATTCATCACAACCACGAAAAGGCCATGGATGCCTCTTCCAAACTATGCTAATTTCGCTTCACCGGTTGATGCAAATAGTTGATGCAGCGATTGTTTATCGTACATTATTGTGATGATGTCTAATTAAATATCTATTTACAGAATAAACACTGATACACAATGCCACATAACACACAGTACCAAAAAAAGTTTCCGACCCAACCTCTTTGATCATCAAAGTGAAAAAATCTCCTATGTTTTTAGTCGATTCTACTGTCTAAAATTAAAATTGAGGGTTGTTCCAGTGGTCATGGCGCCGTGCGCCGGAAACAAAATAAACGAAATAATTTTTTACGTGATTATTAATCGAGTCGGTGTGTAAAACTAAAGATAATATTAATGTTAGTTATAAAATAAAGGCAATTTTATGGGATACGTTTGGTTTTGACGCAATTGGTACGGGTTATCGGCATTCTCCTTTGTGTGTTTTCTCCCACTCATGAGTTTTGTCTATGCTTCCGTCGACAAATCCCTTGTCTAAGGTTGTAGGGCAAGGCCAGCTGGAATAACAATACGCTACTGTTTATCCGGGTACCACGCGAGTGAAGCCGCGGGCGGAAGGTAGTGTTATATGTAAAAGTTTGTAAAAATGTGTGAAATGTTTTTTCCTTCTTTACTACTAATCAGGTTGAACTGTTTTTTTTTCATATACGAAGTTCTATATCGAATAATATGCTAATTTTTATCTGAGTAAAGCCGTGGCGACGTGGTGGTACGAGCGAAGCCGTGGGTGGAAATTAGTAATAAATAAATGCGCGAAATTCAAACAAATTAAAGCAATTAATGCATTTAAGGCATAGTCCACACGCACTGAAATGAAAAATAAAAAGCGTCAAACTTCGTCAAAGGAATTTCCGCTTTGAAACGATCACGCGTCAACGATATCACGCTTATTAAAATTTAATATTCCTATTCTCTTTGTCAAATGAGACAACTTTGATGTTAAAATTAATTTAGGTGATTTGTTAGAATGTCATGACTTTTGCTCTTATCAAATAATAATATTTCAAATGATAATTAAAAAAATAATGCGTTGTATTTTTCATCTGTGTTACCTCATAATTCATTTTCTCACCTAACTCATTTATGAAAAGATTTGAAAAAATATTTTTTCCCTTTGAAAGGTATATTTCCCGTTTAGCCCCATTAATATTTGAAGAATACCAACCCTAAGAATACATTTTCGTGAAAGCGTTTTATTTTAATTATTATTAATTTGTAAAAGTTTAGCTTTAGTTTGTGATACTTCTCAAAAAAACTGTTTTGCTATTTGGCTTAATTACAGCAAAGAGTAAAAAAAAATCGAATTATTCATTATAAACTATTATCATCATCAGCCTATGGCAGTCCACTGCTGGACCTAAGCATACTTCGATGAGCGCCATTGCGCCTTGTACTCAGCTCGATATTGATAGATTATAGCTAGTAAACAAAGTAAGGAGCTTCAAAAAATAGTAAAAACGCCGAACTTGAATTTATAATCTCCAAAAAGTAATGTAACTTTCAGAATTTAAATAAAAGAAAAACAAAGAAACAGAAAATCCCAAATCGCTCCCTATTTTAAAATGCCGACAGGAAGTCCGAAAATAAAGCTAATAATATTTTGAAAAGGGACATAATTTAATGGAGGGATTGTATTACACTTCAAAGCTTTTTATTTTATTTCTGCAGTCCAATATGTTTTGGATTTCACTCAATAGACTGTCCTTAGAAAATTAAATTGAGTTTCCTTGGGGAGCGTTTTAAAGGTCTTCACATGTCCGAATTTAGGGTTCCGTTTGAACAAACCAGGTTTCTACTAATAAATATATATATATATATATTATTTTTCTGGATTCATTTGAGTTATAATACATATTTATTATTGATTAGTCTGTTTTCATATTGACTTATTATTTCTACTTACCTAAGTATTGAAATATTTAATGCTAGGCTATACTTGGTCAATTCAAGAAATATATAGACAGTAAATAGATTAAACACAATTGTCTTGATCCCTTAGTTGGTCCTTCTCTACATCTTCTAATCAATTTTATTTTAGGAAATTAATGCGTAAGTTATTACTAAAATATCAGCAAAAGTAGTTTATTTTAGTAGTTTGTAGTCAAACGCAGGCCAATGCAATATAAAAAAAAGTTTAAAAATAAAATTAGTACTTACCTAATTGTATTAAGGTCAACTATAACAAATATATATTAACCGGTAGGTTCATATCTTTAGGTAACTAGTATTAGTCGGTAAATGTGTATATAATTTTTTCAACTATATGTTTTAATGTACGGAACATTAAAACCTATTGTTCTAAATATCACCTTACATGTGTCCCGGGGTTTATAGTTGTCTTATTATTTGGCATTTCTTTCATACTCACGTAATAAGGGAAACCTTAGAATTTTGAAAATATTTTGAGTGAACTTGAGTAGTTTTGGGAATTGGATTACTAATGTTGTTTATTTTTTTTCAATTTGTTTTGTAAATATTTTAAGGGCTTTGTGTTTTTATCGAGTTACTTCTGTGTTACTTTTAAGTTAAAAGGAATCATAAAAATAATATTCAATTAGGTATAAAAAAATATAATATTTCTATTAAGTATTTTGTTTGAAATGTTTTTACGGTATATTTTTTTTGAAATTGCTTACTTGGAATCATAAAATAATTTACAGAGACGAAGTCGCATATCTGTGTTATAAAATACTTATTTCATATGTTGGTATAAACAATATAATTTGGATGAATTACAGTAATAATACTAACATCATCTTTTATTAATGCGTGTGCAAGCTTGATAAGGTTTACGCAGTTTTTAATGACTTGCCATTAAAACGAATATATGGCTCCTGAGGTATAGAAAAATAACTTAGAAAAAATTATAATGCGAGAAAAACCGCAGGCAAAACTTTTATCATAACAAGAACGTTTAAAACTCACTTTGTACACACTGTAATTACAATACTATTTTGTTGCACCAATTTTTTTTTTATGGAATGTCTCTCGTATTTGTCTCGCGGGAATGAACCCGCACCTCTTACATTTCAGCTGGATTGATAAAACGTTAAAACCACGGATGACTTCAGCGGGGTGATCGGCTAACTCTGTTGCAAACAGAAATTATTGAAACCGGTCCTGCTTTTACAAACTATGACAGTTTGTCAATTGATTGAATTTGTCAGAAAATGTCAGTTGATTGAATTTTGACACATGAAAAATCAAAGTTTGTAAAAACAGGATCGGTGTCAATCATTTCTGTTTGCAACAAAGTTAGTCAATCACCCCGCTGTTAACAATCCAATAGTTTTTACTTAAAAACCATCGCTAAAGTTGTACGGTACTTCGGTATGGTAATAATCCAATGTTGCCACTTAGAAGTTGCTAAAAGAATTTGCCTACAAGTAAGGCAAAGAATTAATGTAGAGTACAGATTTTTCTCTTTTCTGCTGCCTCCTCTGCCCTCATATCGTTAAATTATCTTTTATCTGCTGCAATTATAAACACAATAGAAAATCGTTTCGTTCTTCATACAAGAAAATAAATATACACTCCGTTTGAGAGATCGGCTAAAATTGCCACTCGATTTGGCAAATCATTCCACCCTTCATTTGCCAAAGTATAAACAGCGCGTCATCAACCAAAGAGCCTTATAATGGTTCACATTAAAACTTACAAGATAAAACGCGCCTTCAGTTTACAACTCATCCTTGGTGTAAATCTTCCGTTTGTTAATGAGGTGCAGCCGTGTTCACAAACTTGGTCTAGATACTCGAACTTTTGAGTTCGAGTATCTACTTGCACTTTGCACACGATAAAAGTTCTTCATATTTTAGAACTTAAGGTTTTTGTTGCGTTGAATGTAGACTCCATTTTCATTTTACTACCATGAAGAACAAAATAGAGAAGGGGGCCAAAAGGAGGATTTAGCTGGGTTGGGCACATTGGAAAACTAGGTCAAGTTTTCTCATCATACATACCGCAGTTTTCAACCAGTGCGTCCGTTAAGGTATAGGGGGCTGAAACGTGTCCACGTTTATTCACATCACTTCTTCACATTACGACTAGTCCACCAGTTTACAGTTGTTTAGCGAGCTATGGAACGAGACTATCTGACAGAGTACTAAAGTTGTCTATATAGCTCATAGAACCAGCAAGTTGAAATGGCAGTCAGATGGCCATATCCGCTAAAGAACCAACAACCGTTATGGGGAACGAGTTCTCGAGTGGAGATCGCATCTCGGCAAATGCAGCGTAGGACGTCGTCTTCGCAGGTGGAGTGACGATCTGCGAAAGGTCTCTGGCAGAAGTTGGATGCGTTGAGAGGAAGACAGGGCACAATGACTTTCATCAGGGGAGGCCCATTGGCTGCTATGTACTGATTATGATGACTGTTGACAGCACTTTAACTCATTCAGTCGGTCGCCGTAGCCACATTTGTTAGTTAGTAGAGTGCACCACGGGCTTGGGTTGCAAAAATGGCTGTTGGAAATCCTTACACTATATTCCTAGGCCAAAATTATTTATGAATACGGCTGAGAATTTAGTTTTCTGTTAATGAGAAATGTAACGATTAAATTTTCATCTGGCTTCGTGTAATTACAGATTGGTGGGAGATGGCCTATAAACTGATCCGGGTTTACTCACGTTTTATGACGCGCCAGTCACAATATTGTGGCTTTTCTCATTACTTTCATTATGAGTGTACTCAAATGATATTTTGAGTAAACAAGTAAACAGGTACTTGAGTGTTAACACTCAAGTAGAAGTATAATCATACTTCATGGGGTAGGTAGGCCATGAAGTATTATAATACCTTTGTATAAATTTTCTAAAAAAAATGGCCGAGAGATGTTTGTAAGAATAGTAGAAGTCCTTCAGCGAGCTGGGACGAAAACGACTGATGATGATGAAATAAATAAATAATACACAACAGCATAGAGCCCCAAAGTAAGCAGAGCTTGTGATATAGGAACTACAACACTATTAAACTACTAATATGATTTTTTTTTAATTCTTAAATACATAAAATGCAGGCCCAAAACAAATATTTGCAGACCCTACAAACATTTGTAGCGAGGCGGGAATCAAGCCCGCAACCTTCTGCATCTCAGGTGTATACTAATTAATAGTGGTATATCAAGGCTCATATAAAAGTCTACGTCTAGTAGGACTTTATAGAATGGAAAATAATAGTTTATTGAAAATTGCAAAGTTCAATTCTATTTATTATAATATTTTTATGTTTGCATCAAATTCACACACCAATAATCGCATCTCGGCGTTATCGCTCATAAATCACTGAACACGACGTTGCAAAAAGAAGGTTACAGTGAGCCATGAGCTTGTGGGATGCCATTTGTCATAACCCGTTAGTAGGGCTGCTACGGTTGATTCAATCCTGACCACTATTTCTATAAGTATGTAGGTATAACCGATGAAAATAACTCTGTCTACAAGAAGAAGCAATTTTTTTTATGAATGATGGCCATTTACTGGTTGGGTAAGTATGGATAATCCTGAAGGTACAATATATATATTGAGTGCTGAGTAGTTATGGGGGGCGGCACGGCCGCTTCGGGAAAAATTAAATAGAAAATACGCATAAATGAAATAAAAAATATCTCATAATTTAAGTAAGTCTCATGCGTATTATCCAGCTGGGAAAATCCGATATAATGCCGACAAACAATATTCAAATTACCTAAAGAGCCTACTGGTGGACTTAAAAAATCTTTTAAATCTCCATTCAATTTCGTAAAGCTAAGATTAACAAATACGGAATTAAATATATTAATATAGGTAAATATTTTACACTGTACCTGAACTAGGATAAATCCTGTATCTCAGGCGTAAAACAAAGCTAATAATAAACATGAATAAACAAATCAAAAAACTTAAGTTTTAGTAGGTAGTTAATATTTAACTTAAAAGTTGTTGTTTTAAATATAATCTTAATTTTAAATGCAATTAACTGCTCTATGATTGGCAAATATCAAGTCAACATTTTTATAGAGAAAATGTTCACGTTTGTGTAAATGACTTTGTATTTGTAGCTTGACGTTTTCCTTTTTGCTTTTATTGATTTCAATATTTAGAATCAAGATAATTTTATCTGTTTAAGTTGAAAATCTTGGATCAACCCTAGCCCTCTGCAAGGAGCAGCGGAGCACGTGTGCTGTGATTAGATTCGGTGCATGAATCACATGTTGTGGATTTTCAAGAAAATGGCGAGAAATATGCGATGCACTGAACTACGATACATTACTTTCAAGGTTCCCTTCGAGGTGAAAATAAATTCTTTATTTTATTTAAAGGTCTGGCTTACAATTAAATATAATGGTCAAAACAATACTATATACATAAATAATATACTTTTATAATATACTAGCTTCTGCCCGTAGCTTCATTAGCGTGGTACCCGGATAAAAAGTAGCCTATGTTTTAATTAAGGTCACAAACTAAGTATATTTCATGTTCCATCAAAATTCCATCAGCCGTTACCGAGTTGAGCGGGGACAACATACCTACTCACACGCAAATTCTTCGTAAGCTTTGCCGGCTTCAACCTCAGGAACAGGTTTTTTCTAGGTTACTTATGTAACTACCTACTTATTATTACTTTTGTGTTTTCTGTACTGTAATATGTGTGTGCTGAATTAAGGTATATGTTATATATCTAAAAGAAAATTTATACTTATTCAGCACTGATAAGGTGTTGCTTGATAGAGAAGTTATGGCGTGAAAGTTTTACAAACAAACTCACTTTTGCTTTTATAATATTAGTTTGGATAGGTACGATATACCTATGTTTTACTCACATACGATAAAATTAATTCTAACAGTCAAAACTAGCTGTAAGCCATTCTCAAACCCCATCAACCAACGCTAAAGGTACTCACAAATGCCACAACGGGCATATACTCAAACAAACGAGCATCTCAAAGCCAGAGCTATAAACTGTCCGATTCGCATTTAAACGTAGTTTAGTATGAGTCGTTAACTTGGTTCAATCTGCTTAATTGGAAATGGGATGTGTGGATTTACTAGCTTAGGTATTCGTACTTTTTGTCCTAACGAAAAGGTCATATACATTGATATATATTGTAACTATCGTAGTCATAATATGATGTGTGGATTTACTAGCTTAGGTATTCGTACTTTTTGTCCTAACGAAAAGGTCATATACATTGATATATATTGTAACTATCGTAGTCATAATTATTCTTCATTATTTTTCAGCTTTTTTTAAATATTTGAAATTAAATAGAAATAAAAATATAAAACAAAACAATACAAACATCTTCACGACTTTTTCCCCATTATTTACTACTACTTACTTTACTGCAAATCTATTGAGGATACCTTGACGGGGGTAGTCAGAGGCAAGTCCAAACATTACGTTCGATGCATGCCCACTTTTTGCAAGCAGCTAGCATTCCACGTGACAGGTTGCAAGCACATCACCGCTTTTTATTGGAACACTAACCTAGCACATACCTTTCGAACTTTATAGTTCGAGGGCATGCCGGTTTCCTCACGATGTTTTCCTTCACCGTTTCTAGCTCGTGGTAATGCGCACATAAATTTTTCGAAACGAAAAATCTATTGGTGCACGGCTGGGATTCGAACCCACGACCTCCAGATCTTAAGTCGGGGTACATCCCACTAGGCCACGACGGCATAGAAATATAGAAAAATATTTATTTACGATACATACATGAAATAAAAGGTATTACACACATATTTTTTAATTAACATCTCTCGTCCCACTGCTGGGCGAAGGTCTCCCCCTTAGACTTCCAAACATCTCTATCCCGAGCCATCTCCCACCACTCTCATTTGTAGGCATCGAGCTCGTCCCGCCAACGCATCCTCGGCCGACCCCGACGCCGCTGTCCTTCAGGCGTCCAGGCAGTGGTGATGGTCCACCTATTAAATTTCAAACATAAAGAAGTAAATATTATGTATCATACACGTGTATCGTAAAACGGTCTCTGACTCAGCATAGGTTGGTTGACTGGCAACGCTGGTCTTCCGTCAGAGCCGTTGGAAAAAAAATCATTCAAACTGGAATATGCATGGCCCGTTTGATGTTAAGTGATAGCCGTCAACGAAAAAATTGCATCGCATTAAGGGATGATTCTCATTAGACTTCACTTAAACTTAGTTTCGTATCATGATATCGTATCATGCTTTCTTCAAAGCAAAACGCAGAAGATTCAGATTCAGTTAAATTTATTTGCAAAACTTGGGTAACAATGGTGTTACTAAATAATAATAATAATAATACTTTTTTACTGTTGTGTAAATGTGTGTGTGTGTGTGTGTGTGTTTATTATATACACTTTCCTTTATTATTCTTTGTATATGTCATCTACTGTAACTGTTCATCAAAGTTAATTTGGTTTATACCTGTCTGCGGAAACTTATAATTGGCCTTCCTGTATGTGTAGCTTTAAGTACCTGCATATACATATTTAACTACTTTTAGTATGTATCTAGCTGTTACTTTTCCCAAAATTGAATAAATAAATAAATAAAATAAAAAATAAAATTTAAATCACATTAGCCATGATCAACAACATAACTTAATGATTACCAAATAAATAAGAAATCAATAGATAAAAAATAAAGATGAACATCATACATAAACATACATACAGCATATACATACAGCAGGCGTTCTGCACGGCGGCATCGCTATATGGTAGACATACCTTCTATGCGCACAAAGTGGTTCTCTTCCACCTTTATCACGCGCACCGCCAAGGAGTACAACGCTCTACCCGAGTATGTGTTCCCCGATAATTATAACATGGGCATCTTCAAGGCACGAGTGAACAAGTTACTTCTAGGCAAGCGTGCTCCATCGTATACTGCATCTTCTTTTAACATCAGGCGAATTGTAGTCAAACGCAAGCCTATCCAATATTAAAAAAACAACAACCATACAATTATAAGGAAATTTTATAATTCTTCAAAAGAACTTGATAGCGTGTCCGGCAACCATAGAGTATAGAAAAATATCAGTCGTGCGACTGCAATTTACTGCCCCACGTTTATGCTTTGATGCGCCGCCTGCTTGTTATAAGGACCCCTATGTGCGTTCAGAGTTGGATACTTACAATATATTTTGGTACTTAAATTATGTAAATATTTTTTGATTTGCTTTTTCAATCTCATACTAACACAAACCAAGTCAACTTCGCCGACCCGTGGTGCACTCTGATAACTAACAAACGGGGCTCTGGCGGCTGACAAGGATAGTGTAGCCTAACACCGGTATAGTTTCGTCGTTGATTCGTCTCCTGGCCGCCGACGACGGACAGCGTCAGTGGTGCGAGAAACAGTGCCGTGCAATCCACAACCCGCATTCTTAGCATAGGGATTATGAGTGCCCCTTCATAATAAGAGGCCTATGTCCAAAGTACTTAACACATATTAACATATTACCTTGTTAAAAAAAATATCGACTATGTTAACACTAGAAATAAAGATAAACTTGCATTTTCTATTGTAAGGCTCCATAAAGTTAGTCAATCATTTAAAGTGCAAAACGTACGTTTCTTTAATAAAATCCCAAATGACTTGAATAATTTAACTGTAAATAAATTCAAATTTTTTGTTAAACGTAACCTCTGTAATAAGGCTTATTATAAAATATCTTATTATTTAGATGACAAAAAAGCTTGGTATGAAACTGTCTCCAACTCCCTCAATAACAATGTAATAGTTAAGAACAAAAATTGTAATAACATCAACTTTAAAAAAATATAAGCTTAACAGAGTTTCTTGCCAATTCTTCTCTGTTTGGTTGAGTTACGAGTTGATGTAAATTAAAAAAAAAATGACGTTTCATTGTGTACTTTACAGTTCCTTCTGAATATATGAATTTTAATTTAGATTTTTTTATTTTTGACTGGATGATGGTCTTATGTAATGTGGGGGTCTAGCTTGTATGTAGGAAAAAAACACTACCAATATAATATCTTGTCCTAGTCTGCACATGTATTACCTCAGTAACTTTGCAACCAGGATTTCTTTGTCCATTATTGTGTAAGCTGATATTATTGGGGCACAAATTGAATTGTCATACAGCCGTGTGGTTTAATGGCCGACGCGCACGAAGAAACAAAATGTATTGCAAGAAATATTGAACCCAAATATACGAGTTAACTCATTTAAAACAATCTGACAAGTTAGATGATCATGTGTTTACAAAGCAGTGATCAGTAACTAGTACATAATATAAAATTTATAAAAAATAGTATAGAATTCGATTTAACACAATTTTTTAGAACATGTATCCGTAGCCGTACCTAATCGCAAATCACTTTCGTTTTTCAAACATATTGAAAAAACCAACATACATTATTATGTTGGTTTAACATACCAACATGTACAACATGTAGGAGTATATGCCGCATTTTTTACACTATGTTTTCCTTGACATTTGAACGGCTACGTAGTTTTAGTTTTAGAATATAAATTGGATTAGATACTATATTTGCGTTACGAATTGGTGTAAATAAAAAAGTTGACGATTCAAAGTTCCTAAGTTATGGTTCTAATTGAATAAAACAAAGTAAAGTTTGAAGCTTAGAATTACAAACTTAAATTGAGACCTTATTGCCGCACAATAGCGAAACCATCGCTATCTTATAATTATTAGAATCAAATCTCTAACTAACTGATGACCACGCACAGACGTCGTAAGTCCTAGAAATTTGAAAAAAAAATCCTTGCTTAGAGAAAGGGGTAGGATAAGGTTTCCTGAAATTCATTCCCAGAAAGAGTAGGTAACTTGAGAAAAAAAACTACGGTAGTGAAGTCGCGGGGCATCCAATAGTTTTAATATGTAGCTTCCATTGAGATAAATAACAAGAGATGCAAACCTCCTTAACAAGTGTCAAAATATAGTAACCACTTATTGATGGCGAAGACGTAGCTTTGAAACTAATTGTCATTTTGAAGTAAACATATATTTATCTCTTTTATTTAAACTGTACTTGCTCGAGAATGGCAGTTGATTTTATAGAGATAGCTATAATGCTTAAAATGAAAAGCTCGATGTTGCCTGATCTCGATTTTTTTCCGAAAATATAAGTGATTTTTTATAGGATACTAGGTTCCGCCCGCGGTTTCGCTCGCGTGCTGTAACGGAACAGAACCCTATGGTGTGTTCCGTCACTCACAAATATAGGAAAATATAGTATCTAAATAAACCTTTTGGTAGACCAGTCTCTTTGAACGTAAAATTAACTCTTAACTCGATGGTAAATAAATAAACCTCTTATTTTATTTGAAAATACGCGGGCAAAAACACTAGCGACAAGAACTAATGCATTAAAGAAGCTTAGACATAATATTGCTTAATAAATTAAATAGATGGCATCACTGCTTGCGTTATTTGAAAATACGCGAGTGAAAACACTAGCGACATCAATCAATGCATTATAGAAGCTTAGACATAATATTGCATAATAAATAAAAAAGATGGCATCACCGCTTGCTTTATTTAAAAACACTAGCGACGTCAAACAACGAATTATAGGAGATTCAACCATTTATTGAAAATATAATATGAACTCTAACGTATCAAGTATAAGAACCATAATTACTAGTTCTAAATAGTTGGGTAGGTCAATCAACAAACTGAAGAAAAGTTATTTAATTATTGCTAGATTAATTGAATTCATAAAGCTTTATAAAACATCTTGAATTTCACGAATGAATATAATCATAAAGTTAGCATAACAATAACTATTTTATTGTAATAATTTAACTGCAGAAATGCTACATTTAATATAAATGAGGGTAGATTATAAATGAGCTAACATCCGGATTTTGTTATTGCATTTTGTGAAAAATGCAGCGTAAACAATAATGAGTGGAAAGTTTTAGGTTGAAAACACACTTTAAAGCATAATTTAAACCTTAACTTTATAAACATAAAGACCATATTGGACTGGATGGGTCTGATCATTGAGTTAGCAGAGCTGCCAAGCGGGACTATATGGAGATTCACTCAAATTTAGATAATGAAATGAACTCTTAACGCAATATATATAATGTTCAGAATGGCCTGTTTTAGAATAATCCATCAGTTCAAGCGACGTAATACGAAAGGTATTTATTATCGCTAAATTAATGGAAATCCTGTAAGATAATTATTACTATTCATAACTGATTAAAAGGATAAACTTTTGATAGAAATACTTTATATAATGTATCACTTTTCTATCAAAATATTGACTGAGGTAGATTTAGATTGAGCGTAACTTCCGGAACTTGTTATTGCGTTTCGAATGCGATGAGGCGGAACGAAAAAGGTTTTAAAAAGGGGAATTTAGGTACATTCGGGATCATTCCACAATTATCGGTACGGCGGGATCATTCCACAATTATCGGTACGGGGAGGAGCAAGAATAAGTCGAGGCGAAATTACGGACGGACGGTCCACGGTTCCCAAGAAGTTATCGTTCATCCAAGCCTTATCGCCATTTTTATACGATTATAATTCGTAAAGTAAATTCAGTGTAAATTATCAAGTGATATTACGTGGCTAAGACACCTTCATGCCCTTAAATTGGTCTAGTGAGCCTGCTGACTAAGCGTAATTTAAAGTGAACTTTCGACTATTATCTATTACGTGGCTAAGACACCTTCACGCCCTTAAATTGGTCTAGTGAGCCTGCTGACCATGCGTAATTCAAGACAGATAATAGACGAGAGTATAGCGAGTTCAGAGATGATCTGCTCTTTCTTTGCTTCTCAATACGTGGCTAAGACTCCTTCACGTCCTTCAATTGGTTGGTGAGCCTGCTGACCATGCGTATTGAGCAAGTAAATGAGAAGGGTAGAAGGCTTGTTTGAATGATCACTTCAAACGTAGTCCGGAAACCTTGCGGTGATATACCCAAGGGCTACGTTCCTTGCCCTTAGCTTTGTGGGGTTCCATCATCCTCTCACTGCGGCCATGACACCTTTAGCCGTCAGCACCCTGATCGGTCTTGTGAGCCTGCTTGACCGGCAGTGAGAAAATCTTTCCCTCATCCTTACTTCCTACCCACTTTCCATCTGTTGCCTTAGGTCGCTTGGTAACAGACTTCCCGTACTTATCTATATATTTATCTATCACACTTATATGTTTAGGGCTAGGGTGGTAGGTACACGTACATATTTATAGGGACGTTAGGTCTAGCAGTTAGCCAGGTATCTCATCATTACACCCCGATGAGAGACACGCACGTTTACATGTAAATGAGAAGGTTGTACTTCTAGTTTTGAAAGAATCACACACTTAGCTATTTTAGGGCCTACGTAGGTTCAGGTTCAATGGTAGGCTAGGAAAAGTAGGTAGGCAGGAATTTATTTAGTATATTTGTTAAATCTAGGTCCTGTATTTTCTTCACGTTAAATCCGGCGGGCCAAGCCGTCCTTTTTGTAGATTCTATAATATATATTACGTTATAAAGTCAAACCTGCCTGAATAAGCCTAGCAAAGTAGGCAGGCAGGAATTTATTTAGCCTATTGGTAAAATCTAGATCATTATGGTGGCAGCGTCCTAGCTAAGTCCAGCAGGCCAAGCCGTTCTATTTTTAGATTCAATAATATATTGTTTTAAAATCTATCTAGCCTGTAAAGGTATATTATATATAATTATCTATCTACCTATTAACTGGAGAGAATGAGCAGTTAAGTTCTATGATTCAATATAAAATTGTCCAGGAATGGAATCCTTTGTTTTCATATTAAAATCCTCGCACAAGATGAGGTGATTGCCTAATAAAGGTGTTGATATATTTTATCAAGCTATTGAAGCTACTAAGACAAGCAGATGCAGTTCTTATCTACACAATAAATCCTCGCAATAGATGAGGTACAACCAATAAGGTTCACGCTACAAAGACAGGCAAATGTAAGTCTTTGATACTATCAGTAATCATGGTGAAATATATCATTGATTTCATATTCAAGTGTATAGCTAAGCTAACATTTTAGGAATCTAATTCCTTGGACATTTCGTATTGTATTAGCAGACAAATAACTGCTTCATTTTACCTAAGTTATAGGTATTATCAATATCAGTGATTTGATGCACCTTAGCTGAAAAATCACTCCCTCTTACTCCTTTGCTTGTCAAAAGACTGACCATACAATTACAGACAGTAATGAGGCATGTTCTCAACCCCCAAAATGAAATCTTGGTGGGGGGTACCCAAGTAAGGAGACGAAACCCACAGGACGCGCGGGGCGGAGCGCGTCCCTATGCCAATTTAGAGTCAGAATGTGAGAGACAAAACTATTCATGATCACATGCCGATCAACAGAGCCAGTATGAAAGATAATTATATTCACAAGTTTTACGTCGATCACTAAAGCCAGTATGAAAGAGAATTAGATCCATTTATCCTTTACTGATTTCAGAGAGTCAGAATGAAAGATTCATATCAATATAATGTATTACGTTTTAGCATATCTAATACACTATTTAATAACTATAGGCTGTAAACCACTAGATTCAAGAGTAGAGAATGAAACTCCAAATAAGTTATTAGGTTATGTGTAGGAATCGTAGAAAGTAAGTTCAGAAAGTGTTTCCGATCAAAATTGTGTTAGAATAGATAATTTACAGGTAGGTAGAAAAATTAAGGGTAGGCTAGAGAAATCGTTTAATTTACAGGTAGGTAGATAAACTTAGGGTAGGCTAGAGAAATCGTTTTAAAATACCTCAAAAGAATCGCGGGTTATGTACGGTATATGCGTAGGGTTCTAACCAAACTAGACATCATATGGCCAAATTAAAATATAAAAGAAAGCTTTTCATGGGGAGGTATTTTTAGGGGTGGGGGGGGGGGGGGGGGGTTACAGTACCCCGATAAAAAATCGCCTATGTGTTAATCCAGGCCATGAACTACTATGTATATTTCAAGTTTCATACAAATGCGTTAAGTAGTTTTTTTCGTGAAAGAGTAACAAACATAAATACATCCATAGGTACTCACAAACTTGCACATTTATAATATTAGTCGGAAGTAGGATAGAATTATACAATCTTAGATTTTCCCTGAAGTGTGGACTAACACTTTAAATACAAAAAAGTATCTAGTAATTTCTTTGAACCTGTCTTACGTTTTCGTAGAGAACAAAGTCACCAGTTAATTATCACCATATAGCTCAAAAGTGAATTGTTTGAGAAAATAACTGTTTGTAATGACGTTGTGATATTATCATTAACCATATTAGTCGAAATATTGATTGTGGAAATAAAATAACAGTATTTTAGTTTGTGCCAACATATAATAGTGATGGCAATGTCACTAAGCCACCGCATGTAACGTGAAATGTCTTCTGGTCTTCCTTTTGCTTGTTTGAGTTAATAATTTGATTTCTTGGATGATGGAATTTATCAATAGAAGCGAGTGATTTATTTGAAGTGATCTTAAATATTCTCCTGTATGTGCTGTGAATTCTTTTACCGAATTAAGAGGTTAACAAAGATTTTATTCCTTATCAAAATCTCCCACAAGAATCGGGAAAACTGCACATTTCTTTGCTGGCAACACTACATGGCATGAACTATTTAACTAAATTTTCTTCAATATTTGTTGCGATTTTAGCAAAAAAATCATTAGTTATACATGAAAAAAGTAATTCCGCGTAAGTCTTTACGCAATTGAGTTCAAGAAATGCACTTTTCATCACATTATTTGCCTTTTTCGTAAAAGTGTCACTCGGTCGACATCAAGATGGCCACTGTATGAAGGAAGTGGGGGATCTTGACTATGGCCAAGACCTGAGCCTACACGCATTATGGCCGATACTACGCATCTAGTTACGATAATAACAATATATATCAATGGTAGCTTGCTAAATAATTATGACAAGTCTAGCCTGCAATATCTCAAACTAAATACCCAACAAACTTAAAAGCTTGAATTGAAAACAGTGAAGCTGTGCCGTGCACAAATGGAACTAATCACTTAAGGCGAATGCGACTGAAATATTGAGGAGTTCAGAGTTTCGGAAAGAGGTAACTTGTACTCATTGTATATTGGAAGTTACTACTGGTTTGCGAACTTAACTCGAACAATTGGTTATCTCACTGAAATCTGTAATTTTGATAATGAAAACAATAATATAAACAATACCTGCCTATTCAGTCCACGGCTGGACATAGGTTTCACCTATAAGAATGGGGATATTCCCGTAATCCCCACGCTGGGCATGCAAACATTTATAAAGTCAAAAATAATACCACTGCTGAGCCATCAAATTCGATTGAGTAATTTGACGACAATTCATTTTTTTATTTGTTAATTTGCTGTGAATCCACTGTTTTTGTTATAATTATGAATATAATTTTTTTTCTAGAGGAGGGCGTTGGTGTCTGTAACACAGTTTTTATTAAGGGGTTTTTATTATTATTTATTTTATTACTTCCAAAGACAGCATCATGTATCACTGTACTGTGTATCTTGTTATTAATTTACAAATATACGTGTTTTATTCTTTTCATTCTTATTATACGTTATCTGGATTAAACATTGTTTGCTATAATCAAATTAAATTATGAATTACTTCGAGTAATCCAATTCACCCTGCATTGAGCACAATAAACAATAAAAAAACGGCAAAGTGCGAGTCGGACTCGTGCACGAAGGGTTCGTACCATGGGAGCCCCCCTTAATAAATTGAATTCAACTTTCGAGATACTATTCGAGAATTCTCTTTGCATTAATTATACAAGTCCGTAGTAGGGGAACGCATCTAAATAAATTTTCAAATGATTTGTTCAATAAAATCTCAATAATACCGTACGAATTGTTTGACTTGAGTTCCCTCAAGCACTGCAGCTGAGTACGCCAATATTTCTGAGAGCTTTCTCGTCAAGCACAGGTAAGTTTGTTTTTACTTAAAGCAAGTAATATTGGTCTTACGTCAAACCAAATCACCACGCAAAATTCAAACAAAGTCTTGTTACGAATCTTAGTAATGTAAATAAATGTTACGATTTTTTCTGTTAATTTTTTGCTTGTTAAACTTCCAACTAATTTATTTATTCCTAAGAAGTCTACTCAGTGGGATGTCTTTGACTCCCGATCGTAGGTCAGGGGTTTGATTCTAGGCCGTGCACCAAAGAATATTTCAATTAACTATAGTTATTACTAGCTTTTTTTTTGCTAGCTACTAACCTGCTTTGTTTGTAACGCTTTCACGTTATAACTACTCAACCGCTCATTCAGAAATTACGCAAAAGTACACGTTGTATGGGTACAAAAAAAGACATAGATTACCTTTATCCACAAAAAAGTATTATTCTCGGGGTATAGAAAAATAAATTTGACGTGAGCAAAGCTGCTGGCAAAAGCTATTACATTAATAAATTTGCATAGTAAGTACCTGAACTAACCTATCTATCTGTTTAACTATCTACCGATTTCTTCGTAGTTCGCTAGTAGTCGCTCCGGTGTCGGAGTTATAAGGCCGCCGGAAGGAATTCGACGTGGCTATAACTGAAAAAGCTGGGACCAACATGCACCCAGTTTTAAATGAAACTGAACGGTCATAGAACCAATTACTGCCAGGGTGGAGTGTTGCTTAACCCTTAGTTTTTTTGTGCCTAAAAACTTTAAACTTACAAACCTAAAAACTAACGCGCATTTTACTTATTAATTAATTATCAATTATCAGATGAACTTCTCTAAAAAGAGATAGTGTCATAAAATTTTTCTTAATCAACTTTTTATGAACTAGGTTTCTTATTAAGTTAAACAACATGGCTACTGCACATACGTTGATGGCTTTATGACTAAGGGCCTTACTTATAAAATATATATCAAAAGATAAACGATGCTTAGACTATTGCTATCTCTTAAAAAGATATTGACAAACAGTGACAGGGATAACTTTATGCAATGGTTCAATTTAATTAGCGTTTTTATGTAAGATTTTCGGTCTCTTTTTCTTGGAAAAAAAATCATGGCATCGCCTACTACTCAGCCACCTCTAGAACCATCTCCAAGATTTTCATATATGTCGCTCCGTTTCACCCGTTTTTGGAAAAGGCGTGGCAAATTTATATGTTAGTCTATTAATCTATCAATCTAACAGACCTCGCAAACACGACGCTTTGTCGTCGCGCTTAATCGCGAGCGTCTGTCATATCGTGCTGTCGCGATGGTCGCCGTGTGTGCGGAGCTTTGAACAAAATGTATGAAAATTGTCCCCCGCAGCTTGTCGTAGCGTCTAATCGGCGATGTGCGCAGGCTGTTAGTGTAAAACACTCCACGCGAGTAAATATGGGTTATCTATGGTGAATGGTTTATAATATCTGAAGTAAGTCACGTCACGGGCGATATGTGCAAAGATAATCATATAATATCAATACATAATGTATAAGTTGATTTATCAATACATGTTGATGTATCAATATATCAACAAGGTAATCATCCGGTAATGATGTGACCACCGAACGGAATCTATTAGCGGAATCATTAGAGTCTGCATAATGTAGCTCGCTAATTGCATCACACGGTTCATGTGTTTGTTGGTATAACTTTAGCGATACAATAACGTAATTAGATTAAATTGTATTATAGGATATTCTAGAGTCATCTCCAATATCATAGACAGCCTGTAGAAGTTCACTGCAGAATATAAGTGTCTTCCAATTCCTAGAAATAGGTCCCATAATCCTAGAAAAAATGAATCATAAACATCTACTGCGCAGATGAATAAAAATTTGCTAAACCATATCTATTTATCTTTTAGGGCTCAAATATAATATTAATAATATTTAAGAAACCTAACAGAAAGACAAACTTTAGTTTTGATTTTAGTTACCTACTTAATTTAGATGCAGATTAATGAGTCTCCCCAGTACTATGGACTCTTGGCTATCAGCTATAATCCTGAAGGATTCCATTGGTGCTAACTTCTTGCGCATTATTGCAAAAACATCTACCCTGACATCAGCAAATAGGGCCGAGGCACAAAAACTGAGGAAGCTTCAACCAAACAAATTAAAATTATAATATTCACACTTAGAGAAATAAATGTTTATTTTCCATCATCATTATTTACAAGTCAGTGCTTATGAATATCCTTTCGCCACAACAAGACAATTTAAAAATTTCCATCAACAATACAAAGATGAATACGACATAAAAAATTTAATTTGTTTAATTATCCCCCATCTCCAACAGAATTACCGGTTTTAAATGGAAGACAGGTTAGCAAAGAGAGCAAAATCCACCCTTTAACTCCACAATAGAGTATGGCAATTGAATATAGCATTTTTGCTTGTATTTCTGTAAACAGTATGTAAACGACGCGACTACAATTGAGTCTGTTCTGTTTGCTTTTGGCAGAGGATTGGATCCGGACACAGGGTTCGTTAGGATTCATTAGAAAACTTATGGCTTTTCAAATTTGGTATTTATAAATCTCTTGTTTCCAACTACACTGATTCATAAATTATTAGTAAGCTAGGTCTTCTTGGTTTATTTGCTAATATTAAAACAAGTAGTACTTGTTTGCCACCGTAATTCTACGCTCTAATTTTAGTGCTTGAAATTTATTTATAAAGGAAACCCAACAGCTAAAGTAACACAATGGTATAGACTTATAAAAACAGAAAGCCAATTTAAGAGTTTCTTAGTTCAGATACAAATTAGAGAATCTATACTAATATTAAGAATCTAAAATCAAGCATTTAATTTAGGCGCGGGCGCATCTACGATTTCTTTAGAAAAAGCAGCGTGCTCACTTATTACAGTCACGTCACGAGCTCACGAGCGAGGAGAAGGCGCCGCGCTGTGCGGGGACAACGCGGACGCGCCGGACGCGCGGCGGAGTCGCTGTGCAATTTTGTGTCCTTTGTAACTACGTTTAAAACAACAAAATCTTCTATAAAAATTATAAAATAACTTGTATGAGTGCAAGTGCGTCTTCACCTTCTGACGACGGCATGTTGAATGATGCTATTGAATGAATGTGTGATGGAAGCATCCCGCGCCCCGACTTTCTTCATAGAGATTACGTCCGTGCCGCGACGCGCCCTAAATGACTTTCAGTGCAGCAAATATTTTACAGTCATTTTGATATATTGTGTTTTTTGCACTTAGCATTTCATACTTTTAGAAAAACTAACCCACTCCGTTATACCATTATTAATAGAATAGGTAACTGATTAATTTGTTTAATTGTTGATTATCACAATTTAAACTGAAAAACTTTTCAGCGGTGTGTCCGTTCGATTCATCTGTATTCAGGAAAGTTTTTTCCGTCCTTCCTTTACCGATTGGGATAGAATCGTTTGCAACGTACAAATTGTTTGGAGATTCCTTGATTTTGAATTTCATTAGTTCAAAGGAATATTTTTGATGTTTTGAATTGAACTAGCTCCTTAGCTAGTTGAGTCAATGATAGTTGCAAACATTCAATTTTGTTCGTTAATTATGTATTTCATATTGTGTTTTGTTCTTGCAGGGTAAAATGTTCATATTATTAAAATCTGTATTTTGTCGGTTCAAAGTATTACACTGCTGGACCTAGGCCCCAATAAGAAGGGAGATATGCCCATAGTCTTTGGGCAAGCAGGTTGAGGACCGCATGGCCCAATATAGGCTGTGCCTAGGCTGTGCCGGTTTAGGCAGCGCTATGCAGCAGTCGCAGTCAACCGGCCATTAGATCCCCGTTCGTTGATGGGTCGCAGGATGCACCTCGGGAAAGTGTAGTTGGCTTGGGTTCCAAAGAGAGCAGACGCTGCCGTGGTAGAATCCTACCAGGACCCCATGACCCCATCAAGTGCTGGTGCAGCGTCGAGCCCTTCATCAGGCGATGAATGGTTTCATGATGCACTAGCACTACGGTGAGCGACGGAACACGGTGTGTTTTTAGTCGGTAGGCCGCCGGGCTAGCGAGAACTAGTCGCAGGCGGAGAGCCCGACAGACCCCTCCAACTCTCCCCGAGTTAGAGGATATGCGTAACGCATTTTCACACCGACAAAAAAAAAAAAAAAATGTTTCCAAAGAGAGGTTGGAGGTTGAAACATTATGTACTGACCATCCGAAAACTGCTGCTTTCAACCTTTTATTTTTAATTTTATGCTTTTAATAAGTAACTTATGCATTTAAACCTATTTATTTGTTTTTGGCTGAAATACAGCGCTGAGCGTCCGTCTTTCAGCCTACTGAACCAACCCCTATTTCGGCACAGGGTGGCTGTATGGCTTATATACTTTTATAAATCTACCACATCTGTTCATAGGAACTTAGTTGTTACTTATACTCTTGCGTTTTTGTTTTATTATGTAACCAATCATTGTACAGTGTCCCTATGCCCTGTTGTGTCGGAATAAAGTATTTTTCTGTTCTGTTCTATAACCCAGAAAATATATAGTAGCACAAAATGTCCTATCGCCTAATATTTTTTCTTATTTGTTGTGTTGATTCTGAAGTTTGCAGCTTAACAAATAATTCTTCACTGTATGTCGTGTGTAATAAAAGGGTGAGCTTCTAGTTGTTTCGCGCCAAAGCTGGCAGACGAACAGACGGGCCACTTGATAGGAACTAGTCACCGCCGCCCATGGACACCTGCGTCACCGGAGGCGATACTGATGCGCTGCCGGCCCTTATTCCTCAAAACCAAACTCATCTCCCTATTTTCGATAAACGATATTGTATAATAAAGGTTAGATGTATTGTAAACTATGCTGAAGGAGGAAAGGCTAAATCAATCATGTTGGTGAAATAAAACGAGACCCGATACAGCCCCGTGTACGCTAATGTTTAAAACATTTGCTGCATGGTGGGTTTTTTAGGGATCAGTCTAATTTTATTTATTTATTTATTTAATAGGAACGCCAACAGCTTAAATATCAATACATTGTAGAGTTACACTGACAAAGTTTTCATTCTGATATAGAAACCAATTACAGGCGGACACAGCATTCATAATAATAATAATAACTAAGTAGTAGGTACTTATGGTAACTAAGAGATCAATAGGTACATATGTATTATTAGAACTTAAAATATTTAAAACATTTAAAACTAAAAAACGAATACTTAATAAACTTTAACCAATAAATGTTTTTTTGAAGTATAAAACGGGTCTTCGTTTTATACTTCAACAAAACATTAAAAAAATATTTAATTGCCTTGGAAACAATTTTTACTATCTTAGTAAGTCCTTTTGTAACTTCGTTAATATAAGGGCCTACTAAACCACCGAACTAGTTAGACGCGCAACTCAACTATGTATATTTTTGACGGTTTTTACAAAAAACCTACCTATGTATTTACAGGAATGTAGGTAGGTATTTATATTATGTAAATAAATGTTTAAGGTTATCTCAAAATAACAACAATTTGAATTAAAAATTCTCTCATCTTTTCTTCGGAAAACATAAAGGAAAAAATGTATTTTGTAATGCATTTACGCAAAGTCACGTCTGAGTTAAATTGTTTTGTCATAGCTAAAGTACAATACCTGCAGACAATTTTAACAGCTATATTTTTATGTAAAAAATAATCATATTTTTCAACACCAGATGTCCCGGTGCCCGAAAGTGACCATAACTGACCAAGTGACCACTCTCTATTATGTGGCTCATATGTTCATCTACCAATTCTGGCACTAAAAAAATATACGGAACCTTTCAGCCAACTTTTTTCTATTTTATAAGAAAAAGAATGCACGATATTTCCCCTACCATAATAACTAGAGGTGTTTTTTGACGGATGATTGAAGACACGCATGTATTGATATGGGGGTAGCCACCCGTGACTTGTGTAAGGACTTGTAATAATGGCGAAAAAGTATTGTTTGGAAACGTAATGTAAAATATATTTTTGCTGGTTTTTTGAGTTTTAAGATATTTTAGTCGTATTAGCTAGTGGCTAAAACGGGTTTCGAAATTTTTAGGCTCTTGACATGGGTTCTATTTAAAAAGTCGGAACCAACATTTTACGTACGTGCATATCAAAGCAGGGAAGAGCTGGGATATAAATGCCACACAGTGGTCACCCATCAAAGTAATGGCTGGGCGTAAAGTTACATCAGTTTTTTGATTTTCTTTTGAACAACAAAGGTATTCATGCCAGGATCTCTTAATTTTTTTTGTAAAACTGTACTGTATTTGTGAGATATTTTATTCTGAATATTCAATGAACTTTTTAAAGTAAAAACACTATTTTGATTGATTTCATAAATTATTTTTAGCCGTTTTTTGCCAATGACTATGTAGGTAATAATTAAACTGTAAAGAGGTACAGCTGTAATCTTTCTCTATCATCATCATCATCATCAGCCTATAGCAGTCCACTGCTGGACATAGGCCTCCCCTAATGAGCGCCATTGCACCCTATCCTGAGCTCGACGCATCCAGCTTGTACCAGCAGCCTTTCTCTATGGTGATTGATAATAAACATGTAAGTTAGATTCATCTTATTCTGTTGTCACTGAATTTCGTATCTTACACAAGTGATTTCTTATTCACACACCCCACTCATAATGAGTTCTTAAGCGTTCATTAGTCAACGCCATCGAGGGCGGCAGACCGAGCCGGCTTTCCGGGTAATGACTTCTGTAAGTTACACGTATGATGTGTGAATGAATTCTCACAGATTAATTCATCATTATTATTAACAGCCTAAAGTAGTCCACTGCTGGACATAGGCCTCCCCGAGCGCCATTGCACCCTGTTCTCAACTCGACGCATCCAGCTTCTACCAGCCAGCCATATACTTATTATACCTACTTGTAAAGGTAAAAACATTTTACTTATTTCAAAAAGGTTAAAAGAGTTGTGTACTTCCCTCACATTCATTAAAGTGGTTACCTCAAAAATTCCTATCTCGACCCAATTTAGAAATGTTTCCTTATTCAAGGACCTCTGCTAGTGCTTAGCTGGTACTGCCTGGGATATGATTAGATGGAGTAATTAGGCTTGCCTAGCATCTAAAGCATTTTCTTGGCCTATTCAGCCATACCCACAGGAAAGACAGTCAATACGATGTGGAGCTCACTAGGTTTTTCTCACGAATTTTATTTTATCGTTTTGATTTTATAACGAGAACTGGATCCTCCCGCCCTCCCACATACAAAAGGATAAAAAATAACATGATCTTTACTCTTAACATTTTATTTTGAGAAAAACATGCAATAGGTACCTATTTATGTTTTTCTGTGTATGTAAACACTTACTACACAAAAATGGTAACTACCTATTTTGTGTATTTAGGTAGGTATTTTCTAACTTGAACTTAACTATAAAAATAAATTTTGGGAATGGGACAAACCTCAAAATTCAAAGTTTCCTAAAGACTTTAATATTTTTTGACAATTCTATGAATATATCTTCTAGATATTCCTGCCTACCTATTTCTGCCCTGAATCTTTGCTGTGTTTATGTTTGAAGGGTTTGGATGCTGTAGAAATTACAGGCACAAGAGGTATAAGAGGAGGCATAAGATGCTAATCATCTTCATGTCTCAAGTTGGTAGACGCAGGTCGTTGCATCGTAGGGCATGTTCCAAAAAGCATGATCTACAATGCAATGCTTTTTGATAGGTGATGGTTACCACTTAACATCAGGTGGGCCATGTAACAAGTACATGGCCCCACCTTATGTTAAGTGGTCCATTTTCAGGAACCATAAAAAAGCCATTAAAAATATTTAATCTTTAGGCCAAGATAAAAAAAATGCTCGGTTTATAGAAATGCTTTTATAGATCACTAAGCAAGCAAGGGTATAGGTATGGAAGGTCCATCATAAGCGGCTTACAAAGCCTTCTTATATTCAAATAAACCGACCATTTCAATATCATAACAAATCAGCTCAAATCCCTGGATAAAACCTTTAAATCATAAACCATCGAGTTATATTTTCAACTCTATTTTTTAGCGTATAAAGGTGGGTTTTGTATGAATCAATGAATTAAGTAGTATTTTTAGATACGTATTTGTCAACATGTCAAAGTAGCCCTTTGATTTGTCTCTACTGTAAGGGATAGGTAAATAAAAAGGGTGGTTTAGGAAATATCAATTCAGTTAAAAAGATATTTGATATCGTAAACTTGGATTATTTTTTAAAAGTTCTTTCTAAACCATAATTTGTAATAACAAGAAATATTTACTTATTTTTAACTAGCTTCCATCCTCAGCTTTGCTCGCGTGGTAGCCAGATAAAAGTATATGTATTCCAAGTTTCATCCAAATCCGTTCTATATAGTGTTTGCGTGAAAGAGTAACAACCATCTATACAATCATACAACCTTACAACCTCGCATACATTCACCCATTGATATATATTGTTACTATTTAACTCAATGCATTCACCTCTATAATATTAGTAGTCAGAGAAGGCAAACATGACGTACTTCTTTTTGCTAACAACTTTTAGCTCATACTTTTAGATTTATTTTAAGCTAATTATAATAATTATAATCACCCCTTCTCACTTTTTGCTTTTTATTCTCGAGAAATAACATATCATCCTTATAATAATAACAAAATCCTTAAGATAACACAAACCCATAAAGACAGTCGCACAAAAAACTCATTTCTGTTTTTCTTATTTTAAATTCGCCCCGCAGACACGACACGACCATTGCATTCTATTTACGAAAGGAAATGCAGTTGACAGAAAACACTCCTTTGTTCCACGTTCCATTTTCAGGGGTTTGGCACGTAGCAGTTTTAATTCCGACTGTACGTGGACTAGATTAATTTATTAGTTCGATAGGACGTATGATTCAGATTTAGTTCGTGATTTTGATTCAATAAATATAAGAAGTCTTTTTCGTATGTACTATATCTAATTACGAATGAACATACCTAGGTAAAGGTAGACAGGCATAAAAGAAATATTCTTCTTACATAATAATTCATAATTCATTTATTTGTTCGTAAACACAGGTAAATAATAATCTCTGGGCTTCATCTAACGGCGTCCAAACATTAAGAGAAGTCAAAACTTATTTAGAATACAATAGGTAGGATCACAGATAGTATTTGCTGTAGCCCGCATTGTCCCACTGTTGGGAAAAGGCCTCCCCCTTAAGCTTACCAGTATTTCTAGTATATACATATATATACTGGAAATATTGGTAAAATAAAATAATATATATATATATATATATATATATATATATATATATATATATATATATTATTTCTAGTATATACATATATATACTGGAAATATTTCCAGTATATATATGTATATACTAGAAATACTGGTAAGCTTAAGGGGGAGGCCTTTTCCCAACAGTGGGACAATGCGGGCTACAGCAAATACTATCTGTGATCCTACCTATTGTATTCTAAATAAGTTTTGACTTCTCTTAATGTTTGGACGCCGTTAGATGAAGCCCAGAGATTATTATTTACCTGTGTTTACGAACAAATAAATGAATTATGAATTATTATGTAAGAAGAATATTTCTTTTATGAATTATTTTATATATATATATATATATATATATATATATATATATATATATATGTTATTTTATTTTAAAAAATATGTTGTATGATTTATTAATTTGTATCCTGGGAACAGTTTATTTTGTATTTGGGAATTTCCATTTAAGCCAATGAATGATAAAAATATAGACATTTTTATCATAATAGACTACACAGTTTAAAGAAACATTTAAGAGTATTTAACAGACTTCAATAAGGAGGAGGTTCTCAATTCGTCGGAACCTTTTTTTTTACTTTTTTTATGTATGTTCACCGCTATCTCCTTCAATTGTAAACCGATTTAAAAATCTTTTTTGGTTTAAAAGAGTATATATACTTCACAGGTTTTCCCATATACATTTATTTTTTTATTCCTGAGGGATTGGTACTTTTCCCGAAAAACTTAAAAAACCTCATCTTCACTTGAAATTTTCGCCCTATGATCATCAATATGTCCGTCAATCGTGAACCGATTTTCAAAATTCTTTAGGGCAAGAAGTAAGAAGTGATTTATTTGAAGTGGGTTTTATTTTAAGTCTTACTTGTTCAAAATGTTTTCCGTCTCACCCGATTGATGTTTGCAAAAAAAGCTATGACACGAACACAAAGAAAATTTCCAAAGAAATACAATAAATATTTTTTGCTGCAAAAACTAAACAAAGACTAATAAATCGACACTTTCAATAACCCTCTACAAATTAAAAAAACTCAATGAAACTGCGAACGGTAAACATCAAACGTTAATTGCAATATTTCAAAGTCCCATTTCTAAAAAGAAACAATAACTTAAAAGAATTACGAGTGCGTAAAAATGGCTTAAGGGTGTTTCCTACCCTCGGAATGAAAGGGTTAAGGTTTTAACCCTTCGACATCGGTATTAATTAATGACAGATTCAAAGATTTTCCTTAGCGGAGATTCTTTGATCTTAGTTTTTTGTGTGAATGAAAATTATTGATTTTTTTATATATATGTTTTTAATTTAGTAAAAAAGGGTTATGCCCACTTTTTGCAAGCAGTAAGCATTCTACAAGACCAGTGAATTTATTAATGGTCATACCTAAGAATTTAAATTCTAGTTTTAAATTCTTAAATAAGCGTATAGCAGTCCACTGCTGGACACAGGCCTCTCCATAGCACCATTGAGCCCTGACGACTGAGACGCATCCAGCTTCTACCAGCAGCCTTTCGCAAATCGTCACTCTACCTGGCCGGATATCACAAGGAGGAGGTTTAAGTACGGACAAAAATCCATTAGCGCTAGGCCAAGATTTGAGCCCACAATCCCGGTCGAAAGTCTCCGCCTTTGACCGACTAACCGACCAACATAACAAATAGGCTACTAGGTCTGGCTTATAATAAATTTAATTAATCTCGTCATTATTATCATCAACCAATAGCAGTTCACTGTTAGACAGAGGCCTCTCCATGAGCGCCCTGTCCTCAGGTTGTCCAGCTTCTTCCATGCTGCAGCCTTTCGCATATCGTCACTCCACCTAGCCAGAGGGCGTACTACACTACGTTTACCGAGCAGCGTTCTCCACTCAAGAACTCATTTACCCCAACGGTTGTCGGTTCTTCGACAGATATGGTCTAACTAATGCAACTTCAGATTGCTAATTCTCTTTGCTATGTCGGCCACGTTGGTTTTTCAGCGGATGATCTCGTTGCGATTCATTTCTACAGAGTAACTCCGAGCATAGGACAACTCAGAGCCTCATATCAGTTGTTACTTCAATTTTTTGAGGAATACTAAAGGTACGTAGTGAAGTCCCTCGAGTTGACAATGTTAACAGGTCATTTACTAAGTAAATATTTTGATATCCTTGACTGGTGGTCAAGAGATGTGCGGCGGCCTCGAGAAAGGCCACCGTCAGATGGTCGGAGGATATTGTGAAGGTATAGTCTCCAACTGCCTTCACAATATCCTCCGCAGTAGTAGAGCGCAATTTGCAAAAATGACTGGCTCAAGAACGTCAGGAGTGGCATGATAGAGAAGAAGCCTTTAAACAGCAGTGGGTGTTACCGGCTGAATAGATAGATAGATGGATCCTTGACTGGAGGCAACTTTACTTACCAAAACTATCAAAACATCATTTCAACACTGAGTCGAGATGAAGAATTTTTGGGGTAGGTAACAATTTACAATGAAGGTTAGTCCCCGAGGTTTGTTGAGTGGGGACAACAGTATTTACAAATCCGAATAGTTCCACTTATATCAAGCAGTGGGACCATCAATACTTGAAAATTATCTTGGCCCCACCAGTGAGTCCAAGCAGTGGGACCAACAGTCCGTAACCGATGCTTTTAGTTATCTGTTGGATATTCTCGTTTATAAATCTAACACATCATAATTTGTATGTATTTTGCATTTCATTATGGGCCGGTGTCAGCGCGTGATTAAACGCCGGTGCGGTCGTAAAGCGATACAATTCCATTCCAATTTAGGGCTGGCAAAAACGTAGATGATTTTTTTTTATAATCCGTCGTAAAATATTTATCGAGAGTCTTTAGGTAATTCACCATACCTAAATTGATTAGTGATATCTAAATTTAGCTATTTTCTAAAGTATTTAATACTTTTCTGTGTTTTGTTCCGGTTAATGCTGTTTTTGGTCAATTACACACACCTCTTATTCATTATTCCTATTATCCTTTTTGCTTAATGTGGTACAAGATCTTCATAATTTCAGTTTGGTCCACAACATAAGCTCCGATGGGGCACAACAATAGTTAGGTACCTACCTACTTATATTATCACGGAGATTTTTTTTACAAAATATTTTTTTTAAAACATACATCACGCGTTTAATAGCCACCTTATAGATTTTCTACTGATTCGTGTAGGCTAGACGACAGCTTGAGCAAAAGGCAGAATTATCAAAGTTTTTTGGCCACCCGAAGGCTTTCGACATGGACCAGTCACAAGGCTTCGAATCTTTACTATTAGTCATACAAATAGTGATTGGGCAGAAAACATCAAATTTGGGATAACCACAAAAAAGTTATGAAGATAGGTTTGGTTTTTTTCAGTTTCAAATAAACAAAATCCTAATGTTACTGTGGCAACCCTAATCCCTTGAGCTATTAACCGTCGATCTGTTAATCATCGCGCTACCATATATCTGGACAATTGTTATTTATCGTTTTACGACCGATTTGCACCGATTGGACCGAACCGGAGTGCGGTCCAAAATTAGGCAGTCCAATTTATGGGTATCAAAAAATATTAACAAGGAATTATTGGTCAGGATAAATTTGGAATGAAATGAAACATGGTACTTGCTTTGAGTGCTGCAAACACACTTGCTCTAGCCGTGTTACTGCTGCTCATGACTAGGCACGCAGTCAACGCGATGCAGGCTACTTGATCGAAACGCTGAAAGAAAACTTCGTGAGGAAACCGGCATGTTCACTCAAGCCGTTCTTTTTGCTTATGGGATGTAATGTATATTAATTATTACATCTTGAGCACATCTACAATTTCAAAACACGTGATCAGTGACACTTCTACACAAGAAAGTCACCATTCAAACTGAAGGCGAGGCAGGGGGAGGCGGGGTGTCCGGAGAAGTAAGGTAAAATAATCACTAATATCGCTCGAAAACAAAAAAAAAAATTATAGTTTCGGATGTAATATATTTTAATAATATTATAGTACAGTGTAAACGGTCTCGTACAGAAAGTATGACGAGCGATAAAATATTATATCTCAAGACGTAATTTAAGTAGGTATGTCCCATAGTCAAAGGCCAACTTAAAACTCGAAAGGCATGTGCGATGTGTTACCGCTAACACTGAGAGAACTACCAACTTCGTTGTTTCAGACAAAGCTGAGAATCTTATAACAAAATAAATGCTACTATAAATTGAACGAATTTATGACGGATGACAATTTAACTTTGACATAGTAATCTTTCAATATTTTATATTATAATTTAAATTATTTTTGTAATGCGTGCTCGAACGGAACGCATTCATTTTAGCATTTCGCAGCCTTACTCCTCTGCCATAGACATGTCAATACACAAGACGGCTATCTCGCTCTAACCCCGTTACTGACGGACGCTGAAACCAGCCCGACGGCTAACATTAATGTTTTTTTTTTTGCAAATAAAAAAACGTGGTTCCGAATATTACCTTCGCCTCTGAGAGTGCATCAGCTCTATATTTTTTATTTTATTTTATTTTGAATTTATTTTTGATTGTAATTTATAATTTTAATTTGTAATTTTTATAATATTTTTTATATTAATTTTGATTGTTTGTGTTTTAAGTATTCCAAATATTGTACACCCATAAAGGGTAAAGCACATTGCTACCTATCTTAAAAACATCAGTACACATGTATGTTTCGACAGTAAATATACTTTGAATTTGACTTTGAGGTTGGTGTTCCAAAAAAAAGCGCTATTATCATGCAAGCTGTCACGTGAAATTCTTACTGCTTGCAAGAAGTGGGCATGTATCAAATGTAATGTTTGGATTTGCATCTAAACGCCCTTTATTGGTACTCGCAAAAGATTTGCGTACTGAGCAATATCCAAGTATCTTCTTATTAGAGAAAAGTCCTAATGGTGTTAGATACTTTTAAAAGTTTTTAGTAAAACAAAATTAATATAAGTAGTACCTATATAATAAATATTTGTTTTTTTTATAGATTAGGGCGATCATAATAATGACAAAAATAACTCATAGACCTGATAAAGTCTTAATGATGTATTTATTTTTAACACTTTGTATGCTAAAAACAAAACGGAGCTAAAGGCGGAGGTCGTCCTCCTCCTTTTTCATAATTTTATAATCTTTCCTTCTTTCTTCATATGAGCTACGCCAACTTTGTTGTCAGAGGCCTGAAGGCTTAGCGACTGTAAAAGCCGCAATCAACTTCTTAACGTGCCTTTTTACGTGTCGAGTACGAGTCTTAATGACATTAAACGGTCACCCACCCAAGTAGTGATTGGGTGGAGTATTGCGTAACCAAAAATGTCTAATAACACGGAAGTAAGCAATGGCACGAGCGCTTGTAGTATTTTTAACCGACTTCTAAGAAAGGACGATCGGTTTTTAGGTTGTATTTTTTTAAATGTTTGTTGCCTCATAATTTCGTCAGAACTAATTTGGAAAATTATTTTTTCGTCGGGAAGGGTATACTTGCGGTTTGGTTCAATTAAAATTTTATAGAAAAGAAAGGGAAAGTAGCAGTATGAATAATGGGATAATGTTAAATGTAAATCTCCGTCTAGTTTCAGATTTCAGCGTCTACAATAACAATAGTTGCAGTCGTCAATCATGTGTTCTCAATATCTCTAATTGACAGTTCAAGTGGCGACCCCTAGCGCCGAGACATGCCAACTCATCTAAGATAAACTGGCTTTATACATGCTGTTTTATTATAATACTAATATTAGAGGCAAATGTTTGCGAAATGTGAAATCTTTGTTCCTTCGTCGCACCAAAACTACGATTGTTCGAAAATTTTGTACATATCTAGTTCTCAGACGTGAAAATAAAGGCTACTTTTGGTGCCATGCAGGGAAGCTATTTTAAAAATATTAAAACTAGCTCCCACTCCTGGTACCTGAAAAAGCCTATATGTTATTTCTGGTCTAGAACTATGTAAGTACAAAATTTCAGTTTAAGCCGTTCAGTAGTTTTGGCGTTAAAAAGGGCCCAATTTTCCACATTTCACATGTTTAAGATGATTTTTTTAGAAGGTTCTACTCAAGTCAAAATTGACTTGAGTAGAAAAAAGCAAAGAAACTATTTTCAAATTCTATTATAAATATCATTTAAGACGCATTCTTCATCCAATTTTTTCCGTAAATACGCAGCACCACATTTTGTACACAACAACAACAACAACAACAGCCTATACAATCCACTGCTGGACATAGGCCTCCCCTATAAGAAGGGGGATATGCCCATAATCCCCACGCTGGGCATACGGGTTGGGGATCGCAGGGTACAGCTTCTCGCACCGCCGACGCTGCTGCCCGTCGGCGGCCAGGGGATTTAGCTGTGCCGGTGTTAGGTTGCGCTATGCCGCAATCAGCCGGTCGACAGAGCCCCGTTTGTTAGTTAGAAAGGTGTACCACGTGCAGGTGAGGTTGGCTTGGGTTCCGGAGATGGGGGTTGGAACCCCTTACACCCCATATATTTTGTACACACCATATATTATTTTATATCAAAACAAATACTTATACTTAGGAACTCGTGTAAAATAGCAAATAGCTAAATATGTATTCTAAAAATTATGAGTCCCAAACAGTTGAGCCAAGAATAAACGGATAACCCACGAAGCATGAAGCAACTCATGAAATTTTCATACCCTATTTATTCTTGTCCAATATCGCGCACCCTGTATACGAGCTTCACCTCTCGCCTGTCATCGCCAGGAGCTCGTTAATCACCCTGTATAGCGGGCTAGCGGGCTAGGTATCAAATGTAACGCCTAAGTTAAGACCTAGGTAGCGAGGTGTTATATGATTAATGAATAGGTGGCTGGAAGGATAAGGAACTGTACCTAATGTGTTATGTAATCAAATTATTTAAATCTGAGCGCTTCTGAGCTTCCGTGTGGGATGTAAACTTCAAACTTCAAACATATATTTTTTTAATTCAATTAGAACCTTAGGAACACTTTGAAATGTCGATCTTTCTTAGTTTACAGGGATCCCTCCTCCCTCTTTGGAACCCTTTCCTCCTCCCTATTTAACATAAGGAAATCCTCATGGATACCATTCTATTTCGGGGCAACAGAATGATTATGCCAGTCTCCTACCGGCCAAAACCACCACGATGTTCCATCATAGCGCCATTATGCCAAAACCATGGGTGCTCTTGGGGACCTTCCACAGCTTTTTGGAACCTTAGCCAACCTCACCTGCCTGCCTGCCTGCTGTAAAACAAACGAAGCTCTGGCGGCTGGCTGATTGTGGCATAGCGCAGCCTAACTCTGACACAACTAAATCCCCTGACTGGCCGCCCACTGGCAGCAGCGTTGGTGCAAGAAACACTGTGCCCTGCGACCAACCCGCAAGCCAAGCATGGGGATTATTGGCACACCCCCCTTCTTATAATAGGTGCTTACCTATGAAATTGGCGTTTTGTATGGAGAATTTCGAGAAAACCGATTTCTCCATACATACATTTTTGTATTTTTTTCTGGAACTACTAATCCTATTCTCCTAAAATTTTGTGTGTATGATTGGACAACATTGTGAAAAGTATGCGTAGTCATATTTTAAAAAGAAAACTGAAATATACAAAAATTCTACGGATTTAAGCATTGAAAGACACAACACGTGAAATGAACTGTTTTTAAGTTTTATTTTTTGCGGATGAACTTTCTCAAAAATTGTGTTTTATTGAATTTTCAATGTAAACGTAAAATTATTACGTTCAGAAAAAAATAATATAAATAACACTGAAATATGTGCAAAATTAAATAGAGAGAAAAACGCCAATTACTTAGGTAAGGACCGCCAACTACATAGGTGGCTACCATGGTCCTTACCCATGTAATTGGCGTTTTTCTCTCCAGTTTTTCAGGAGGAGACTATCCTCAGCAGGGGACTGAATAGGGTTGTATTTTTGTTGTTGGTGCTTCCGTGCGTCGGAAGGCACTTTAAGATGTTGGTAAAACAAGGTATCGAATAAAAAACAACTTATTACAAATTGAAAGTACTAAATACCAATCAAACAGCAGGAGAAACAATTCTTCCAACCTAATAGCAAAACAAAAAGGTAAATCCCCAGTTAACTACCAGGTAAGGTAGTTATTGGCCCGCAGGGGTTGCCAACTGTTTGTAAATGCGAAGTGTGCGTGATTGGAAACTTTTAAGGTGGTAACGAGAGAAAAAGACGAGGTAAAAGTCATGAAAAGTAGGTTTTATGGATTAGGGTGGTAATAGACAAAAGTTTACACTTCGAATATCTTTGGTAACGTGGATAGTGATCTATCGTAGTGAATTGAGACTTTCCTACAAACATATAAAAATTGAAATTCGACGCATTGTTTAGTTCCCATGTACGGCGTCAATATCTGCCATAAAAAAAACAACATAAGTAACGGAAATCAAGTACTTACTTACTACATCAATTAATAAGAGAATCTACCTAAAAATCAGTACACTATCAATACACTTTGACAATATCTATAACAAATATATTTTAGATTTTACTGTTCTGTAATGTGAATTGTCGTTGGTGTTTCTATTCAATAAATAAATAAAACTGGTTGTCCAAACTATTGAACATGTTTTTATACATTCAAATATAACGTAAAACTAGAATACGTAGGTAGAATTAATTAATATATAGAAATACTGTAGAACCTTAACCTAAATATAATTCTTACTTTTAACTTAATTAACAAATTACCTAGGTATAAAACAATATTACTTGTATTGTATAAACTAAAGAAGCAAGCCAAGTCAACAGCAAAACATATGCCGTACTACTTAAAAAACGCCGTCATAGCATTTTGTGTGCCAACTAGTGTAAGTCGAGGGCAAAGATCTTTCTGAGCCAGCAGAATATTGCAATTCAGCATGTACACCGACGGCACACATGTAAAGATCATCTCATATAAATACTGTAAATTTTGTAAATAAATTAATTGGTACCAAGAACTGAGTCGAGTTTTACTCCTCCACCACACGGAGACCCTGCCCAAGAAGCCACCAAGAAGTCTCCAGCAAACCGCTGGAAGCGCTGCCAAGAGGAACCCAGCACCCGCTGGCGGAGCCGACCAGAGGTTCTCCGCAACCGCTGCCCAGAAGTGCCCAGCAAACCACTGGAAGAGCCGCTGAGAGGTTCCCAGCATCCGCTGGAGGTGCCACTCAGAGGTTCCCAGCAGTCCGCTGGATGAGCTGCCTTCCCATACCTTAACATCCTCTCACTGCGGCCAAGATTCCTTTAGCCGTTAGCACCCTGATCGGTCTTGTCAGCCTGCTTGACTGGCAGTGAGAAATTCATTCCTTTGTACATTGCACGCCGTACACATCCCTACTTCCTACCCACCTTCCGTCTGTTACCTTAGCTCGCTTGGTAACAGACTTCCCGCATTTATCTATATATTTATATCACACTTATATAGTAAGAGGGCTAGGGTGGTAGAAACACATAGGTACACACTTGTAGGGTTGTTAGGTCAAACCGCTAGCTAGGGATACACTCGCACATAGCTAGGGTAACACACCATAAGGGTCTAACACACAATAAGGTTAATTTACCGTAGTCGACCGGAGCCGCCCGACGGCTAAAATCTGACTGAAGACTGACGGACGCGTCAAGCCGAAACAGTAAACGCGAGCATCCGCGAGCAGCCGCGAGCATCCGAGAGCAGCCAGCCGCGTACGCGAGTGGGTGAATAGCATTCAAATAAGGAACGTAACTGCTTTGTGGATGTTTCAATTTCTTCTAGCAATATTTTAAAATTCTCTCCGACGCGCGCCGGTAAATGTGAATCGTACATTACACTAATTCAGAGTGAGTTAGATTGTATGCCAATGGCTGATAATGTATGACTATAGCAGAAAATGAATGACTGACGACTGGACTTATACAACGTAGTATGATGCCTATTACAATGAGTGTGTTATTGGTGAAATCGTGGAAGTAATATCCCGGACAGTATGGAGTAAAAACTTAAGCTTCAATCTACGAATACCAGTTTATTAACTTATGTTATGAGCCTGTTTGATCCTACTGCAGGGCAAAGGCCTCCCTTCCTCTTGATCTTCAGAATACACTTGCCGAAATACCGAAATAAATCTAGCATTTGACTCGCGCATCGCGGGTTCCGTACAAACTTGTAGGTATGTGTTATGAACTTAGTAGGCTGCTCAAGACTGCTTACTGGGAGTAGGAAGATGTGGGTAGCATCTTCTGCAGATATCCTCACAATTATAGTTGGTCAATTATTGCCATTGCACTGTCACTATATCAACCCAGAAACGACATATTATAGATATGCAATACACAACAGTTTGAAATCATATTTTATGTATATATATATAGTTTTCGGATTCGCTCCTTTATTTGTGCTTTATCGCTATAAGACATTGTTTCTTTATATTTCATGATTGTAGGTTAACACTATAAAGATTTTGATTTTCTTGCGAGTGTCAAAATATACGACCTCGGCCATGTCTTTTGATTGCGTTGACTGAATGATTTTTTCACAGTTCCAAGGCATTGCAGACCTCAATAATAGATATTTATTTCACCTCGATACCACCAAGCGTTCCTTGGTAAAGGGTCTTAACACACAGACAGATGGACAGCAAAGTTATTGAAAACCAGTGCTGCAGGTGCTGCAGTTGCTTGCATGTTTCTGTAGCTTATGCTGATTGGCAACCTTTATAACCCACTTCAAAAAAGGAGGAACTCGGTTGTATTTTTTTTGTGTAACTATTTCTCTTATTACATTTAAGCACTTACTATTGTTTATTTTTGTTTATTTTATGACTCAAATAAATGTTTCTTTATCTTTGTTTATTTCTATTGGTAAGGGATCCTTTTTCCTTTATTTATATCACACTTATATGGTAAGAGGGCTAGGGTGGTAGAAACACATAGGTACACACTTGTAGGGTTGTTAGGTCAAACCGCTAGCTAGGCATACACTCGCACATAGCTAGGGTAACACACCATAAGGGTCTAACACACAATAAGGTTAATTTACGATGACGCGCCTCATCGGAGCGCAGCGCAGCACGTCGCAGCAAATGCGCGGGCACGCGCCGGCAGTCGATCGGAGCCGCCCGACGGCTAAAATCTGACTGAAGACTGACGGACGCGTCAAGCCGAAACAGTAAACGCGAGCATCCGCGAGCATCCGAGAGCAGCTATATTTATTTCATCTCGATACGACCAAGCGTTCCTTGGTAAAGGGTCTTGACACACCGACAGATGGACAGCAAAGTTACTGAAAACCAGCGCTGCAGGTGCTGCAGTTGCTTGCATGTTTCTGCAGCTTCTGCTGATCGGCGATCTTTTTAGCCGACTTCAAAAAAGGAGGAAGTTCTCAATTCGGTTGTATTTTTTTTGTGTAACTATTTCTCTTATTACATTTAAGCACTTACTTTTATTTTATGACTCAAATAAATGTTACTTTATCTTTGTTTATTTCTATTGGTAAGGGTTCCTTTTTCCTTTTGAGGTACAGAGCCTTAAAACGAAAAAAACAAATTTCTTGAGCAATATTAATATTTCAGGCTATTGTTCCGAGGTGAGCAAGTCACACACCATTTATCCAGCACGTCACTTGTTTCTGCAGAACATTTGTCACCACTCGGATGTCACACTCTGATTTATAGCTTGCGCGAATGTAATTCATATAATGGAAAAAAACTGTAACTATATTGTTATGTAGGGTAACTGTATTGTGACGTAAAATCTTAAATTTTTGTCTGGTTTTTATTACAAAAAGTGATCCTAGAACATGTATAGATAAAACTAAAATGATGTGATTAATCTATCTGTAAATAAATTTAAAAATGTTGTTAAACATAATCTATGTAATAAATTTTATTATAAAATATCTGATTATTTAGATGACAAAAAAGCTTGGGATAACACTGCCTCCAACTCCATCAAAAACAATGTAATAGTTATTAAGAACAATGACGTTAAAAAAATATAAGCCAAGCAGAGTGTCTTGCCAATTCTTCTCTGTTTGGTCACGTTACGAATTGGTGGTAAATTAAAAAATGACGTTTCAAAGTGTACTATACAGTTCCTACTGAATAAATGAATGTTGACTTTGACTTTGACTTTGAACTAGTTGATGGACGAGACGAGTCCTTCGGTGACCGTCCACGGTCGAAACAATGGGTGGATGAAAATGAAGGATTCGCAGCCTACCACTCGATGGCAAAGACGACTTACAAACGGGAAATGGGAGATCCAACTGCAGGGGATGATGATGATGATCATGATAGCCCATATGGAGTCAGACTTTCCAGTGGTCCCGCTAGGTTAGGACATATGATACTGACGTAGTAACACTTAATGTATTTTTAATTGAAAATGGAACAGCATTTTTTTCAGAAAAAACGTGACTGACTATAGGATGAGGGTTACGATTATCCTTTTGAGGTAAGGCATCCTAACCCTAAGTTTATGGTAAAACTAAAAAAGGATAGATCGAGTAACTTTGGAAACCGATGAAGATTCACGTATTGCCTCTGTATCTTCCAAGTGAAATCTTATCATACTTCTTGTTCACACAACGCGAATCTTAGACAAAGCTAAATTATGTAGCCAGGCCTTAACAGAAAATAATATCTAAACAAATTTATTTTTAGACTTCCCGTAGCCATAATAAAAAATTAAGTTCTTGACAAGAACTTATTTATCTGGCGGTTGTTGGTTTCAGAAGGTTTTATCATTTCACCATTTGACTTATCTTGAACCTCTTCGTATCGAAATAAAAGAATGTGAGTGCTAAAATCATTAGAATAATGTTGCAAAACAGTTTTTTACGAAAAATTGTGTTGGGCCATGCCTCCAGCCGAACTTAGGATTTTTTTCATTACGAATGCATAGAGAACGAATAAGCATTGCAAAACAAAATAATGCATTAAAAATACCATGTCACCCTACTTTCAGACGTGTACGGGCGAGGCCACCAGACTGCGGTGCGATGTCGCATTGCACAACACACAATATCCGAAAGGTACGGTGCCGTGCCATACAAATCTGCGATGTGACAACGTGCTGTCGCTGAGTCGGTTTTCAACAAAACTTCGAACAGGCAGATAGCGTGCGTGCGTATGTAGACTACAAGATAACTAATTACGATATTTTACTCATGAAACTAACGTGAAGTGTTAAAAAAAATATGGCTCTCTAAATGAGTCGAAACGCCGTGGCTTTACCGATGTAGCTATAGTAAAGTAGTAAGCGAAAGTTACAGTTTTTAAACATGAATTCCGATATAATTATTCTGTTAACATGAAATTAGGAATATCCTGATCTTTGAGATAAAATAATAGTAGAATACAAAAATAATTTTCCTAAAACAAAAGTACACGTACACCATTATGAGATGTAATAATTGCGCTGCATAATAGCATCGCATTGTTGTGCGGTGTCGTTTTTGCGATTTGTCGCACCGCAGGATTATGGTCTCGCCCTACGTGTTCAGTTTCCGTTGAATCGAGCCGGGTTTGAGAACCATCAATCATAATGACAAGTAATGATGCAAATCACAAGAATCGGATATTTTCTCATTTATTTGAGTGTGTATTTTGGATTAAGTATGTTGAACCGGATCATTTGTCTACTAAAACTTATACTGACGGTGTATTTATTTTCTTTTTATATGATATACCCTTATCCATTTACCAATTCACTTTGCCAACTCTCTTGTCAGAATAGTTTCTAATACACTGTCGGTTATATTTCCTTTAATTTTATATGATCTACCTTTTAAGCATTTTAAGCCACCCGAAAGTCTACGAAATTTTAAATCCGGGACATTACAAATTGTGACAAACGTGCCTTCGTATAGCAGTGCTCAGATAGAAATGCCACAAACTGGTCACCCATCCAAGTAATGACCCGACCGAGCGGATTTTGCTTGACCAAGATGATCCGCTGTGATCACCGAAATTAGCCACACCACAAGCGCTTATTGTATTGCATTTGCATATTCAAGACCTAATATGGAATCACAATTCATCCTACTTCCTACTTCCTACTAATATTATAAATGCGAAAGTTTGTGAGTATGTATGGATGTATGGATGAATGTAAAATCTCATAGCGTTTATGGTACTTGTTTTAGCTGTTTAGTTTTACCTTAAAAGAGTAAGCACAGGAAAGGAATTTTTAATATTAAGAATTTTTGTAAGAGTTGTGTAATTACTCATTCGAAGCCCTAAATAAATAGACAATAAACAAAAAAAAGAATGTTTGTTACTCTTTCACGTAAAAACTACTAAACGGATTTGGATGAAACTTCGAATATACATAGTTCGTGACCTGGATAAACACATAAGCTACTTTTTATCCCGGTACCACGCGAGCGAAGCCGCGGGTGGAAGCTAGTTCTTAATATGTAACGGCTGAAAGAGTTTTGATGAAACATAGAATGTAGGTACATAGTTTGACCTGGAATAACACATAAAAGCTACTTATTATCCCAGAACTACGCGAGCAAAGCCGCGAATGAAAGCAAGTTAAAACTATGTTTGTGACTGATGGTTTCCTCTTACCTACGTAGTAATTATTTTTATTCATTATATGAAATAAGTTTTTAGGTAATCAAGATACACCTGGACAATATTAATTTAGGGAAGTATATTACATAATTAGATCTTCAGCAAATAAGATCAAACTCATCAAACTAATTACATGTACAATAATCCGCAGATAATTAAGCTCAGCTTTGACAAAGGTTTTTCGAAATAGCTACATCACTTACAATATTCGTAACCTACGTAAGGTACGTTAGCGGTTTGAGCCTCCACCTTCAGAACCCAAGCCAACCTCACCTGCCCGTGGTGCGCCATGCTAACTAACAAACGGGGCCTGGCAACCGGAGAACTAGTGGGTTAGTATTTTTGTTCCCAGTCAAATTCGTAACGGCTAAAGAAATTGAGAAAACCTTGGAACAAATATAGTTTTCGACTTAGCATAATATGTCGCTTCTATCCTGATAGCACGCGAGCGAAGCTGCGAGCGGAAGCTAGTAACCTAATAGTGGCAAAAACCAGTAAAAAAACTGTTAAAATTTTTAAAAAGGTTAGCAACGCGCATGAAATACCTCTAGATATTACAGGCGTCCATAGGCTACGGGTACCGCTTACCATCAGGATGACCGTATGCCTGTTTTTTCAACTTAGTAGTATAAAAAATAATAATAATATATGAATTTGAAAAACTCTCCCTGATACGCCTTAAGATTCACAATTTATACAAAACTGAGTATAGAGAAATATTTTATTGCTAAACATAAATGTACATAAACACTTAGTTCCTTTTTCCCCAGTTTTCCGTAACATTTAGTCATATTATTATTCGTGTCTGATGCTGCCTATGCTGAATAAGGGTACTTTTTCCGCAATGTTTTGGTGCATTTCTTATTTTCCACCAAATTTTAAGACTATCAATTACACTTTGATTATACCTAACCTATTAAAGTTACTTGTATACTTTTATAGTTTGGATGAATAAAATGCACCAGCTGAATACTCACTGGGCTATACCTATGCAATCAGACGACCTAGTCAATTGACATAGGCTGGAATTATCCAGCCCTTAATTAGGTAGTTGACGGATGTCAGCAGCGTGATATTGATTTATTGTTGCCAATTACAGGTACCTATGTACCTTACATTAGTATGTCAGTTCCACCTTACGGAAACCTCATTATCAAGACAAGTGTATCATTGTAGGTATACCTATGGTGGAAGCAAGAATAATAAATAATAAGAAACCTCCTTGCCCATACTGTAATGGCAATGTAAAATTAAATAAATAATTTAAAAAACACACCGAATTCCTGAAAAATCTGTAATCTGAAAAATTTGTTTTACACTTTATCTGCAGAATAAAAATTATTTTTTGCCAGGTAATAAAAATCTTCCAATCTGCTTGGAGGGCTCCAAACCTGCACTTTAGCACAACCCCAGAGCCCCTTAATTTATTCTTTCATTGCGTCTTATTATTTGCAAATGGTCTATTTGTCGCGACTTAACCCTTACAATGCAGATGGGGTCCCATCGACCGCGGATTACCAACTCAGCCTCAAGCTCCCAACGACGTCATTGGGCATAAACGTCGAAATTTATTGATAAGGACATTGACAGATATTGCTGTAGGTCTCGTAAAACGCACGCAGATTAAGGGTTGACGAGTGTTTGCAAATGGGACCGGCAGGTTCGCTTTTACTATTGGGGCTCGAATGGCTAGGCTTTGTTGTGCAAATGCCCCGGTGAGCGGTTAAAAGTAATAGGCCTCCTTACTGGGTATGCGTAATTGAGTCGTAATTTTATCTTGATTTTATCAATGCTCTGTTTCATACATAACATTTTATCCTAATTTATGTTTACATAAATTAAGTGTTTATAAAATAGTTTTTTTGATATCTTATCTTTTAAGGGCAATTATCGAATGTTATTTTACATACCCTCAACAAGTTCTAGTTTTTCGTGTACCACCCGATTTTAAATCGTTAATTACCACGATTTTGAAGAGGAATGCATAATTTCATAAATTTTTCAATTGTAATCAATATAATAATAAATAAGCGTATATACGCTTTACAACTATATTGAAAAAAATGACCATAAAATTATTTTTTTTATAGAAAACATTAAATACTTTCCATAAGTATCTAACAAGCTTAAACTAAATACAAATCTAGTAACTTAATACCAAACTAATTTTAAAATATCTCAGTAATACGGAAAATAAGAGCTTATTAACGTGTTAAGATGCGCTTATCCAGCTAAAATAAAACGGATATAACCATCCTTCCAAAGTAAAACGAGACAAAAGCAGAATGGCATGTTCTCAGGCTAATGGCGCCTTAATGAGAAGCGAAGTTGCGAGCGAACATATTAATTACCATCTACTTTAATGCACGTTGAGATGATTTATGAGGACGAACTACGAACGAGGATATTGTAAAGAAATATTACGAAAAATTCAAACACGTTGGGTTGTTTATAATGTATGTGTCAGAGGAAGTAGAAGAAATGATGCTGGACATGTTATAGAGCATCATTTAGCCTAAAACCAGCATAGCTTGTATTATTGAAACCACATGACTGATAAAGTACCTTAAAACCAATCCTAACCGATTTATAAATGCGAAAAATTGTTTGACTTTCACGTTCACTAATTACTCAACCAATCATCCTGAAATTTTGCATACATGTCCAAAAAGCTTTTCCGTCAGCCATACCAAAAAGTTTCCGAAGAATATAAAATTATCTTTAACGCGAGCGAAGCCGCAGGTGGAAGTTAGTACAAAAAAATCATAAAAATACTCCAAAAATCACTCAAAAACAGTTCCAGAGAATTGGTTATTTATTATTTTTGGGAACCCATTTTTATGGTAAAGCAAAAAGCTAATGTACCTTAAACGGCAATAAATTGATACAATTCCACAATAAATAATACAAAACGAAAGGGGTCACTATTACCATAATGCATCCGAATATTATTCAATGGACAAACGGAAGGGGTCAAAGGGACCCCTCTTGGGGCAAAAATGCTAAATTTCTGACGGTCATTGAGCTTCTGCGGCGGACGTCGCTATTTTTAACGCCTTTGTATATCCTTTGCAAGGATTTCCTTACGAATTGCTGGGCGGGTTCGAGTGTGGTTCAAGTCATTATTATTTTTATTATTTAAGAGCCTTGCTCTTGTCTGTGCGTAGTGTTGCAATTATCTCCATTTAGGTCTTTCTATTGCGGTCTCTTTTTAACATCCATAAACAACATGACGGTGACCTTCTCTTTTATCTGGCTCATGTAGCTTATTCTTCTTCCTCTTCCACGCTTTTCTTCTTCGATGATATTTCTAATGAAACTGTCATGTCGTATAAGATGACCAATCATTTTTCCCCTCCTGTTTTGAATGGTTTCCATTAAGACCCTTTTCTCATCCACTCGTTTTTAGAACCTCCTCGTTAGTAATCTTCTCAGTCCAACTGATCCTCTCCATCCTCCTCCAGCACCACATTTCAAACGCTTCCAATGTTTCCTGACCCATTGTGTCATCATTGTTTTAAGTCATTTATTGGTAGATAATTCCAAATTATTTTGATATTTCTTAATTATAAATTAATTGTTAGGCAAGCTATTCACACTAAGTATTTGTTTCTAAGTAACTTATACTCGTAGGAATTAGTTTGGCTTTCTATTTTTATAACTATATACTAAAAACCAGAACAAAAACATAACATAATTATGTTACTAAAGCTGCTGGTCTTACTTCATAAATAAATAAATAAATATTAGTCAACTGTTAATCTATATTCTCTTAAAAATGATACTAAAAAAGGAGATATAGATAAAGCTTTAATAATTCCATAAAAAATCTCTGAAATGTACCTAATCCATGTGATTTGGATTTGATCCTCTTAGGATGAAAAGTGGCTAAAAAGAATATGAGAAATTGTTTTGATGGTTAGATTAGCATGGAGATTAAGGGCACATAATAAAAATGAAAACTTACAAGTCGCAGATTGTTTATAACTTGGGGATCGACGACTTGCGATTTTTCCCCGCGCGGTCTTTTTTACCCATTCCGTGCAATAAAGCCGCGTCAAACCCGTCACGCTATTCAAGGGTTAAGTGACTGGAAGAAGCGCTAACTCAATTCAAAATCAAGATTATTTTTTTATTCAAAATTTATTTTATTTTGAGCTAAGTAATTTGTTTTTTCTTACCTTAATAAAATATTATAGATGTAAAAGATGGCGCAACTCACTTACTGCATCTAAATAAGAATCATTAAAATAATTGTTTTCACTGTAAATAAAAATAAACAAATAAATAATGCCATCACAAAGCATCATTTATCCCCAAACTAAGCTGAGATTGTATTATGGGAACCACATAACTACTACCTACTTGCATAATTTTTTTGTAAATCTATACCAGAGATAAATATTTCAAAATCATACAAACATTTGTTTTGCGACGGAAATCGATCTGCAACTCAGGCGAGCCTTTGGCCACTGCGCCACAGAGGTCGTCAAATAAAGATAATGGAATTGATAAATAAGAAGTGAAGACTAAACATAGAAAAGCTATATTTTCCATTGTCACAATTATTGATGCCCTCCATTTTCACAATGCCTGGGCATTGTGTAGAAAAAGATTTGGACCTTTTTCTTTTTATGTTACAATGCCATCAAATCAGACTTAAAGAGATTAATTTACATTAATAATGTCCAGTTTTAATCTATTACCTAACAATAGGCATTACTTGTTTACTTTGGGCTTAGAATCGAATCCAATCTGCATACTTAATGCTAACTTAACTAAGTTTTTGTTACCGGACAGTGGGGTTACGGCCTTAGAGACATAAATAAGATACGGTATAAATAAGTACGAACCATAAGCACAAAATGTATTTCCATCTTAATTAAAAAAGCTCAAGTGACTGTATTGTTTTTAATTCGAAAATTATTTTTGGTTGGGCTTGGAGTTTTGAGCATCCAGGCAGCATCCAGGCGCTATCCTTGGATACCTTCAGACGGGCTCAAAACTCCTAGCTTTAGCCTACCTTAACAATCATCACAAAATATTCACATCCATATTGTCAGGGTACAAAAAAAGACATTCAACCAGAAAAAAGTTACCGAGCAATAGAAAAATACGAAGTGACTTTGATAAAGGTAGGTAGGCCTTGGCCTACCTATAGAGTGTACTTACAAAGCACTTGTGCTTTGTAAGTATTCTCTATGTATTTTTTGTCCCGACGCTCTCGCTCCTGGCGTGGCGTTTTTGACCATCTATAATTTTCTCTATTGGTGGAAGTCAAATGAAAATCCGTTCAGTATTTTATCGCAAACAGACAGAATGATAGACAGACGACGCGAAAGACTTTGTTTTATAAATGTTATGATTGATAGTGATAGTGAAGTGTTAGAGATGAAAGTGATAAAATATAAAGTTAGCCACGCCACGACCGCTAGGTAAGGCTGTCCATCCAGTGTCCACAACTAGATTAGCCCAGTCTACGCCTACTATATTAATATATCTCTATGAACCAGCTCAAGCGACCTATTGTTGACCATCTATCGGCGGGTGACAAATGGAATGAATACGTAATAGGGCTTTAGTGAAATCTAGTAATTGGACATCAGCATTGAGTTAATATGTTTGGATTTGTATTGTATGGTTTAAATGGATTTAGGAGTATTCCATTAGAATGGAATTAATTTAGTAGACAAAACAGAATGACTTTATTGCTATAAGTATTACATTAGGGTTATGATGCATCATGTGCTTACTTGTAATTATTACAACCTTTAATGACATAAAACTCAACAGTCACGTACAGCCTGGAGCCTAAACTAGGATTCTTCTGTCTTGTGTCATGGATATTAAAAATTATGAGTAAAGTTCATTACCTTTTTTTACAGTTGGAATTGCGATAATTAGGTGGGAATGCTTGAAATATTGTAAGCGGGATGTACGAGTAGGTTTATTGTGTCAATTAACTGTGATTGTATGTTTGTTTTTACTTTTTATTTTTGCCCAAATCATTGTTAATTAATAGAGATGTTCCGACTATGACTTTGGCCGACAAGCCAATTAACCGATTAGTCGGATATAAAGAGGCCTACTAGACGGCCAAGCCTATCACGGTTTCGGAATTATTCGGCAAGTTTTTATATATTCAGATAAAAATCCATGTCGGAACTTTTTCTAGAACCCAGGGTTTTGGATTATCTATGTAATCTCTCATCTCTACTAATTGAAAACTTTGAACACAATCCTAAGATTAATAGAAACTTTCCAACCAATTTAACTCGATCTTAAACAAAATTCGAGTAAAATTCATTAATTCAGGACCTCCCACTGGGACGTCTTAAGTCGTTTTCCGTCTTGGAGATGGCAATTAATAATTATTGCACCTACTTCCGGTACGGACCTCCGTTACTTCCGGTAAAAGCTACATCCGGTGGAAACAATACGGTGATAAATATTAACTGTTGACGGAAATATGACGAAGGACAGGGTGGTTGATTTTTATTGATGTTGAGAAAACATCATTTCGGGATACTTTGAAACTCAATTCGCCGTAATCAAAAATATTTCTGAAGAAACAAATAGTGGCGTAGTGGTTCCGATTGTTGATTTCCGCTGTGGGACAAATGTGCATGTTTTGCAAATATTTATCTCGGGTCTGGGTGTTTTCTATATAGGTTATATATGTATATATTTGCAAAAAAATGTATATAAGTAGTATATCAACCATGTGGTTCTCGTAATACAAGCTCTGTTTAGTTTGGGGCTAGATACATGATGCTGTGTAATAACGTCGAGCATCAAAAACTCTTTTTCGAATGTTTAGGATTTTTTAATCTCATAATGCTAGACGGGACGCAGTAGGAGAGTATCGCGTTCACTCATGCTGGTGAAGGATATTTGTTATTGAGCCGAAACGCCGTCGGTACCTTTACCGATGATGTTTTGCACCGATGTGATATTCATGAAACTAACGTGAATTAACTCGGTGAGTGAACGCGACGCTCTCCCTCCGCATTGAAGTCGGCGGCGCGGCGGGTAGCGTTGATCTGCTGTCTTCATCACTACTCTCGTCACCATCTCCTTTTGTAGCCGGCAGACAGACCACGCTGACTGTATCACTACCAGTCTCTGTTCTCGTGCCGTCGTTCTCTTCACCCACCCTGATGAAGACTCTCTTAACGAGTCGAAACGCCGTCGGTGCCTTAACCGATGTAACGGTACATGAAAATTCCCGTTTTTCAATATGAACGATGTGATATTCTTCTATATATATATTTTTTTTTATAATAAATAGATGCAATGCGAAGATGCAGTCTACGATGGAGCACGCTTGCCTAGAAGAAACCTGTTCACTTGAGACTTGAAGACACCCAGATTATAATCATCGGGGAACACACATTCGGGTAGAGCATTCCACTCCTTGGCGGTGCGCATGATAAAAGTGGAGGAGAAGCGCTTTGTGCGCATGTGAGGTATGAAAGACTAATTATCTTATTTTATTTTAAGTCATGTAATTCTACACAAACCTATTTCTGAACTATTCGCTGTAGTAATATGAATAGTTAAGCGAGGTGTGTCGTTACCAGTTTTAATTACCAAGATAGCTAAGCCATTCATTGCCACAATAACCGCGAGACCGGTTTATAGTCCGCCGTAAATGATGGCTGCAGTTTGATCACCTAGCTATCATTCGTTTATTTCTGGCAGCTACGAGATTGGTTATTGTTATGGATGAAGTATGGGTAAAATGAGTTACAGCTTTGATGCGTCTACATAGGCCACTCTGCACTTAGTTGAGTTATAGCCTCCTTTTCATTTTTTTTTTAATGCACCTAGTCCTCCTTGCTCGAACCACGGTCCTGTCAATCATTTAGTTTAGAGTCTGAAATAAAATGAAAGTAGAGCATCTTTGATGTATTGCCGGAAAATGTTCAGGGAGCGTAAGACACCAGGGTAGGGCGGGACTTGCTTGTTTATTTATTTATTTATTTAATCTCTTCGGACTAGGTGCTCGTATAATTACGATTTACCAATCGTATAAGTATATAAGAAAGTACAACCAGCTGCAAGATGGGCAGGCAACATTGTCAAAGTCACGGCCGACCGTGGGTTAGACTAACGCAGGATCGTAGTGGATGGCACAAGTTGAGGGAGTCCTATACCAGCAGTGGATGAAGTCGGCTGTGAATGATGATGATATCTAAGTATGACTAAGATGAGCTTATACTTTAGTGTCTTTGCACAATATCTTGTACATGGCTACAAGTCGAGTCTACACCCTAGCACCCTAGACTCGACGCCATAGTTACTATAATACTACGAAAAATCTACGCCTTATCGATCTACGCCAAAGCCACCATCCTTCTGCAGTCTACAGTTCAGTTACGAGTCTACGCCATGCCTACAGTGCCTATGCCATAGCTAAATAGACCTACGTCAGGGATAAAAGGCTTCTACGCCATGGCTACACAGGTCTACGCCAGGATTACTTTGAGTCTACGCCGCTAGTTACAGAGAGTCAACGACAAGTATATGACAGTACTACGGCATAAATACAATGAGCCTACGCGATCGCTACGGTAAGTCTACGACATGGCTACAAAACCGACGGATTACAAGATGCTGCTATAAACTCTGCTACGTTAGCAGAGTTTATACAGAATTTAATTGAAAATTATTATTTTCATGCTTTAAATGTTATTTCTTGGAAAAAACAACTGATAAAATTGTCTTTTATAGGTAATCCTAAAATTGTTACTCTTGGTTTTGTTATTTTTTTAATACAATAATTATCTAAAAATACGCATGAAATTTCCCAAAATTTGACCATACTATTCACTCAACTAAATCGAATTATTGTTTTCGGTATCAACGTCTTATCATGATACATGGTCGTAAAACCGGAGCAATAAAATCTAAGGCGTGAAGCAATAAGAAATACAGTATTAATTACTGACTACCCGCAAAATTTCGGAGCCCTATAACAATAGGCATAAGGTTGATAATCAATGTTTTTAATCAATGGTACGAAATTAAGATAAGTACAACAAAATCATTGGGTTCTATTATGAATGTGTTAAGGATGAATTTCGGATAGCAAAAATATAGTGTTGTGAGGTATTTTTGGACGGAAGAATTCCTAATATATGGTGTTTTAGGTAATTAAATGTCACATAGATCAGAGATTAATGATGTGTTACGATGTGGGGCGAATTGATGGTGTCTGTTCCTTGCAATGTTTGAAGAACCTTTTATTAAATCAATAGCTATAGCATATACACTTAATTATTCATAATCCTAAATGATTTTAAAAAGAAAAACACCGTAAAAAGCATTATCGTTCAATCGAAATTGTTATTTAATATTTTTATGTAAAATTTCCAAAGAGCCTACTAATAATAAAACGTAGTAAGTAGCTACGTTATATTATTAGTTCGATGGTTACTAAACATTGAACTACAAGCCTTTGAGAAGAGGATGTTGGGATACCTCGAAGGATAGAGATGGTAGAAGGGATTTGGGGGAGCACTTTGCTCAGCAGTGGGACGATCCAGGTTGTGTGATCATATTAACCATAACATAATTGAAGAAACTTCTTTGTTACTCTAACTACTAACAGCATTGCCCTAAATACGGAAAAAGAGGCTATAACCTCAGAAACATTGTTGGAGATCACGTCATATTTTCTCGGCTGATAAATTTTGAAACCATCAAGCAGTCACCCATCTAAGCAGGGACCAGGCGGAGTTCTGCTTAACCAAGGTGATCGGCTAAAAACATCGAAGTAAGCCACGCCACGGGCACTTCCCTTATAACAAAGTACACAAACATATCGTTTGATAGAGCACTAAACCTTATATTTACATGACACCATTGTCCCAAACAAATACCATGCATTAGTCCATGTAGCCCATTGTGCATGCTTTTATCGAAGGTGGCTACCAGACTGTGAAATGTACTAGTATTTGTCAAATACTCCACCATTGTTATTTAGCGGAATGCAGCTAAAATGGTATATTTATTTGTTGCGATAGTATGAGGACATTTTTGTACTGGTAAACAGTAAAGGAAATGAAATTTCGTATACATGTTGGACGGGTTACGAATACGACATACGAACGAACATACGGACGAATAGGACATAGGGTATATAATACATTTAATCCAAAAAAACTGGTCACTAGCTCATACGAAGAAGAAGAAGAAGAAGTGACATGACTGTAATTCTACTTACCAATCTGGTCTCACAGTTTTACTTGATTAGTTTGCTTCAGTGCATCTTAATCAGGATTAAGTATTCTTAAGTAGATAGTAACAACTAAAACCATCATTCAAAGAAAAGTTCATTCTAGAAAAAAAAACTATTGTAAGAGAAGTTCTGACTTTAATATTTAATGTTTTGATCAGTACAAAACAACCCTTTTACCGTCCGTTCATTTCTTACCAATCGTAAATTCATCTCCGAACCTATTAGTCCGATAAAATTCAACTACAACGATAAATAAACCGGACTTTGACGAATTGCCGGTTTCCCTTGCAGAATAAAGAATATTTCCCTTAGAAAACATCATGAGTTTTGAACTTTATGCGTTTGTAATACGAGTGTTCGAATGATAAAGTTGGTGAAAAAGTTGTATCTATGTCACATGGGATCGTTTTGTACGAAATAAACTTATTTATCGAACTGAATAAAACATTAGGTACACTGATCGATTGGGATGATTTGTTTGTTCGTTTGTAGTTAATGATTGTAAGAAAATAACGATTTATTCAGATCAGTTAACCTAATCATTCGATTAAGGAAAAAATTTAGAGCAGAAAAAGTAAAATAAAATATCGTATGTAAACTGTAACATTTGGCTCAGTGGCGTACCTTGGGAGATACCTAAGTCCAGCAGTGGATTGCTATAGGTTGATGATGATGATGATGATGAAACTGTTACATAAAATTTTATTGGTTTAAGTTTGAATTTTTTTGCAAGCACGTATCAATAACGTTCTAAGAATCTCTTTACTAATTTCTAAATTTATCTCTAGTTCACATAATACGAAAATTTTGAAAAATAATATAAAATTTTTCGTTTACGGCAATGCAGTTGTCATAAAATAGGTAGTACATAAAGGTACATAAAGAAAATATGAATTTATCATAAAATATTTGTACCTACTGAGTTTACGACGGTGTATCGTCGCACTTCATAAAAACACGCTAAGTGTCAAAATTCGCAAAATGGTAAATCTTTGTCTCGCTTGCGCTCACAAGACATTAATCTCGAACGGTTGCTAGATATCAAATAAATGTCCAGTCGGGACATTTTTCAATGTTCGCGATATCCAACGGAAAGTGATTTATTGTGAGGAAGAAATTAGTTTTTGATGATAGTTTTATTGTGGAATTGTCTTTGTACAATTTTGTAACAGTGAATGCTTACGTCAATTAAGCTAATCACACTATGTGTGTTTGTGTATTAGTGTGTTTATAGTTAGTTTGTTTGTTCCCACGCAACTCCGTTACGGCAGAAAAGATTTGGAATATACATAGTTTGTGACCACGATTATCAGATAGGATTATTATCTTGTTATCACGTGAGCGGAGCCGCGGGCGAAATCTAGTCTCTCATACACAAGGTGAACAAATTATAAACATCAAAATTAAAACCTAAAAATTACATGTGTAATTCAGACTATTTCCATTACCATGCGAACTTTTTGCAAGTCCTCCGCAAAATAAGCTGGATATAACTCAAAAATACTGAAATCCGCTCCATAACCTACCCAAGTTTATTAGAAACGTGCATTACGAATAAGATATTCCGTAATGCACTTCGAAGTTCTGAATAAACACGGGTGTAAAGCAAAGGCGTCGTAAACAATATTAAATTCTGCAAGTTTTCGCACTGCCATTGGAAGTGCAGTATTAGTCAGAAGTTTCGGTGTTAGGTTTTGCATTTCTGTGAATACTGGTTCAATACGATCATAAAAATATGGAGATGGCATTTTTTTTATTATTAATTACTGAAAAATTGAGTTTTACTTTCTTCTTCTTAAAATGCTACTCCATCACTGAAGGTCGGCGATCATCCTTTTAATCTTTTTTTTTTATCTAGGGCTAGCATAAATATGTCTTCGATCTATCTTTTTTAAGTTTGACTTAAAACTTTTTAAAATTCTCTTTGTCCCTTTTCATAGTTCACTGGCTTCATAGCTCAGTCGGTAGAAACTCTACCTTCTGAGCTACAGGTGGCAAGTTTGATTCCCACCCAGGACAAACATTCATGTGATGAACATGCACTGGGCCTGTATGTACTATGGATACGAGAGATTGATAAATATATATAGATACATAAAAAGTACCCAGACACCGAACAAACATCAATGTTCATCACATAAATGTTTGTCCTGGGTGGGAATCAAACCTGCTATAGGTACTGACCCATAGCCTAGTTTGTGATGAGTTCACTTCTTTATTAAATGACTTCTGGGATAGTTATCCACAATTTCGCCAGTATCAAGTATTATAATTATTGTTCATAATAATGAGGCAACGTAGTACGGTTTATAAGTCCAGTCGTCCAGTCTTCAGTCAGGTCCTGTTATATGCTATAGCCATGGCAACTATAACAAAAAACGATCGGCGCACAATTTTCTTCATCAGAGAATTCCCGTTCAATCTTCTTTTATTCCATTTCACTAATACTTGTGTCTTTTATCTAACATTTATCGGTTATAATACCATGAATATTAAACGACATATATTAGAAAAACACTAGAAAATAAAATTTAATAAAATTGACAACCGTCGTTCAAGATGAAAAAAATGGTGTCCTTGTGATGAGTTGGCCGTGTGTGGGATGTCCCGTTATATATTTATATAAAAAATAATTATATTCTCTGCTTGAATTCTCTACATAATAAGGATTTAGGTCTGTCAAATTTGGAAATTATTCATAATCTATGCTTGCTATATCGCAGTTTTAATGTCGAGTACCTACAAAATTTTATTATTTGATTAAATCATCGACTGTTCATCTCCTGGTACATAGGTCTACTTTTGCTCCATTTTTTAAAACCGGTTTTCTCAATCTTATTTTTTCTACTTCATGTTCAGGTCTAAAATCGAACCAATGAACTACAAAGTATATTCTCGTATGCAAAATATGATTTATGTGTCTTACCACTCAGCGTGGTGTGCAGTCGACATGTCGAATGTCACATTAGCATATTTCCTTTGAAAATTCGAAGCTTCGCTATTTTCAGGTAAAACTTATCGAAGTTTATCAGACTGAATTCAATACAGAATACTCCCAAGTTATTTTGGTCTACAAGTCTGAAAATGTACTAATTTTATATTTGAAAGATGTATGAGTTACTTCAAATCAAAGTCAGCGAATATACATATTTTATCAAGATTATGCATTCATTTTGGAAGAAATGACAATGGTACATTTTTGTAACGAAGTTCCTTATCGCGCGTTGCAAAAGGGGGCTAGACGGAAAAAATTAAGACCAAAAGTTGTAACCACACTTTGTAATTGTCAAATGGTTGGACTGATGACGTCATGGTATAAAGACTTGTGCGCTTATTTCAACCGCTTATACTAAGTGCTCGTTAAAGTCGCCGTATAGGCTTGGGCTGCCGCGCTGCGACACCTAGTTCAAATCGCTGTGGTGATTACGTCTTTTTGATTGTTTTTTATTTGAATTTATGTAATATGATCTATATTTCAATGAAGCCGTGGAGCGTACGCGTGTTTCTGTCTGTCTCTTTCTCTCTCTCTCTCTCATACAAAGATACTTCGTTCCATCCGGGGGTCCCTTAACACCTCTCAAGTTTTTTTTATTTTTTATGGGCTTGCTCATGACCTCGAGGCTTGCCTGGCAAGGATGAGGTCGACGAAGGGGCAAGCTTTCCCAGAAGGCGCCTATTAACTCTCTTTTTGAAGCTGTTATGGTCGTAAGTCAATCGAAAAACAGACAATGGCAGCTGATTCCATATTTTAGCAGTGCGCATTATAAATGATGTTTGGAAGAGCTTAGTTCTGGTAGATGGAATATCAACTTGATGCGGATGGTAGTTAGTAGTGCTGAAGTTCCTATGGAAGAAAGGTGAAGGTGAAATAAGCTCATGTAGCTCCTGCGCACACTCTCCGAAGTACAATCTTTAAAAGACTGACAAACACCTCGCGACGATGGCTCAAGCTCTCGTGTCTTGATTTAGCAAAATACTCTTTACCAATAAGCCTCTTAGCGCTGCGTTCAACTGAGTCTAGCGCGGCAAGCTGATATTTGGCTGAGCCACCCCAAAGGTTGCTGGCTGCAATAAGGCTGCAATACGGAGGATCGGACTTGAGCTTTATACAGGGTCAGAAGCTGTCCAGGTGTGAAGTGTGTTTGACGAGACAGACTCTGAGAAGAAGTATGTATAATGGGGGTACCAGCAGTTACCGGCAGCGAGAGTGATTATGTTTTTCCCCATTTAACTCCATAACGGGTGAACGGATCTTGATGAAAATTGTAACATACAAGTTTGTTTTGTTGTCCGTAACACTTAGTCTACTTTTTATCTCGGTACCACGCGAGCAAAACCAAGTGCATAAGCTAGTTATCTATAGTTATTTTTAATGTCACACGGCCATGATATTCATAGCCACAAAAATCGTCACCGGTAATAAAATCAAAACTTTATTTTATCGGACGATTAAATTTATTCACGTGCACCAACTACGCATAAAACGGTTAACGTGTTAAACAGTTATTGCACATAAAGCAGTTATCCTCACCGTTACGGCCACTAACCGTTTAACTGTTAGAATTTTAATGGTGACGCGTGATATTTTTTTATATTTTTGAGTTGGACAGTTTTTGCGTTTTGAAAACGATTTAATTTAAAAAAAAACATCTTAAATTAATTTTAAGTTTACGAAAATATAAAATTAGTAACTTTCCTTCACTCTTCGTATGAGCACTCCACCCTGTCATTACTTGGATGGGTGACCATTTAGTGGCGTAGATCTTAAGATGCTAGTCCCGGCTTTTTCAGTCCCTATGGTGATGATACATGTCAAACCTCCCTCTCGCTCGCACTATTCAACATTTTTGAAGATATAAAATCACTGACTATAGTTATGCAAAATAGCAAACTTTCACATTCTAGAGAATAACAATACAAAGGTTCAGCTAGAATATCATGTTCAACTCAACACGTTTTCCTAACAAAATTGATCACATTGGAACAAGTTTTTTTGTAAGAAAACGTGATAGAATCAAAATGATATTATTGCTGATGTGCTCTAGAATGTGAAGGTTTTCTATTTTGCATACATAACTGTAGTCAGCAATTTTATATCTACAAAAATGTTGTATAGTGCGAGCGAGAGGAAGGTTTGACATGTATAGTCGCCTTAAGCCATGTCGGAGACCTTCAGGCGGCCTAAAAACTACGACACCAATGTTGCCTACCTCGTACAAAGCAGAAGAAGGAAACTATCTACTATGACGTTTTAACTAGGTACCTGTTACTATTTGGTAAACATGAGTCCATTTCAAAATTAGGCGCTCGCTTTGATACAAATATTTGCCCTGATAATCTGTCCTAGGATCTCTTTACCAAAACCGTATTTGCCTTTGCCATTCATATTTACAAAGTACCACATTTGATCAGTATTTAATTATGAATTAACAATATTCAGAACCTATGCCCATCGTCCAAAGACCGGTACGAACCAAAATAATGAACCATGAACCTTTGAAATAAGGTTTATGTCGAGGGTCAGGGATAAGATGACTAGCCATTTACGCAATAATGATCTTTCTGCAATTGAAATAAGGATGGAAGTAAGGGTATGTATTATTGCATTAGAGAACATGATATGAAGTACAATTATTCTCTTTGACTGTTAGTAAAGAGGCTTTTGATATCATTATTTCTTAATAATAACTTGAATTGAACTGTAATAAATTAATAATTAAATAAAGATAATTAATCTAATAAATAATAATCATACGAAACGAAACATGAAATTTCGTACTTCGGGAAATGTAGACTCAATACTAAAATATGTTTATTGTTTCCAAAAGTAAGTAGCATACAGGTGGTATAGAATAAAGGTAAGTTCTTATGGACCCTAATAGGTATTCATTAGCTATATTTGACTTAAACTTAAATTATTACTTAATTCTAGGTATATCCTTTTCAATGTTAAAGTTAATTTATTAATGAGTACTATTTATGATTACTCCTATGATTTATGATACTATACTGATTTTTAAACTATATAGGAGTAATCATAAATAGTACTCATTAATAAATTAACTTTAACATTGAATTTAAAACGAAAACAATATTTAAATATTTTGTTAAATTTAGGTTAGTGTTTAGCTAAGACACAGACTAGATATATAGGCACATATATACTTATCCAAACAGCATACGCACGCATCTACGTATCCAAACAGAGCCATATACACAGAATACATAAGTAAGAGGAAGCAGTTAGCAGCCTGGGGCAGTAATCTACTAAGTGATGTCTTGCTGCTGAATTAATTTGGCGATAAACAAGCAGTACCTGTTAGTACAGGGTTTATAACACCGCCCAGCCGTTAGGCTGTGTCAATAGCCTTAGGCATGCAATATTCTAAGAGCATGCCTATCTCTTCATCATCTTCATTTGCCTGCTCTACCACTCTAGGTGGTTGGCACAACATGTTTTTCTTTTCATTCGCTATCAGCAGTCAACGTATATATACTCATCTCATATTCATATGGAATTTTAGCGGAACCCCTAAAATTCCATTTTCCTCCATTTTCGAAATCCAAACCAACCGCACCTGCCCGTGCACCGTGCTGTACAACAAACAGGGTGCTGATAGCCGGCTTTTGCACAGCTTCTTCGACCAGCAGCAGCATCTACTGTGCGAGGAACTGTGCCATGCGATTCCCATATGCTCAGCGTGGGTGGGCATATTCCCCTTTGTTAGGGGAGGCTATGTCGAGCAGTTGACTAATATAGGCTGGAGTTGTAGAATAGAATAGAACAGAATAGAATATAACTTTATTCAACACACACAGACACCCAGGTAAACAGAAATGCTACGCTTAAAATAACATACAAAAGTAAATTAAAGAAATGATAACAATATACAAACATTATTTATAAACAACGCAAGCAAATACAGGTAGGTAGGCAGGCACCAAACTGGAATAAAACATAGCCAAGTAGGTACCTATATAGAACAGATAGTACTTACCAAGCCACCTGCCTGGTAGTGGTCGTGTGTAGATACTCATATATCCTCATTCACACAATCCATTTTTCTTCGCCCTCTTCTTAGCGCTCCTATCTCTTCGTATGACAATAATACGAGTATACGTGGATCTTGGTATTTAGCTAGATAATCGATGCAGTGTAGCTTTTATTTACTGTTCAGGATGCTGTAGTGCCTGGGACATAGATGGTGTAGGGTTGCTCAGCACCAGCTCGAAAATGAATTTATCGCAGTTTAAAAAACATAGACTTAATGTTCATCTACTTTGATGACCCCTGTGGCACCATAGACGAAGGTTGCGGGTACGATTCCTGACATGACATAAATATTTGTATGTTCTGCAAATATTTGTCTCAGGTCTCGGTGTTTTATGTATAATAATATATTTTTTATAATGTAAGAAGAATATTAGTCGTATGGCTCTCTTATTAAAAGCTGTTTTGTTTGGGACGTCATGATGCTGTGTGATAGGTCCATAATGCAATTCGATCGTTCCTTCTTCGTATGAGCTATAGTGGCCAACTCTGGTGTCGCAGCCCTTTAAGGCCGCTCGTAGGCCTCCGACATGGCTTAACGACTGAAAACCTTTTAACGTACCTATCGAAGAAACATTCAGATCGCAGATCCGCTAAACGGTCACCCATCCAAGTAGTGACCGGGCGGGGTGTTGCTTAACTCAGATGAGATCTGCTAGGAACACTGAAGCCACGCCAAGAGAACTTCGATTCAAAGCGATCAAACTTTAATATAATTTGAAAGGAATCTAATGGCGACTTGAATACTCAATGACTATCAGAACGGTTTCAGCTGCTTTTCAATGGACCATTTGGAGAAGTTACTTCCGATCATAGGTGCGATCGGTTCGTTAGAATCCCATCAGATTTTCTAGGAGAAGTTTCTAGAATGACTTTTGAAAAATAATTGGTCATTTTATGATCCTAAGCAGTAATTTTTGTTTCCCGACTACAGCAAAGGAAATTTTATGTTTTTTGCAGTCTAGGCATGTATAACGATGTTTATATCCTAGTTATTTATTTAACAATTCTCTGTATTCATAAAAATGTGTATAGATATGTTTCATAGATAGATAACTCTTTATTGTACACCAAAAATTACAATAATTTAAATAAACTAACAAATGTATAAAACTAATCGGTTGTGCAATGGGCGGCCTTATAGCTAAAAATGATCTCTTCCATGCAACCTTCATCATCAGCCTATAGTAGCTCACAACTTCAAGTAGTCCTCAATTCGACGCATCTAGCTTCTGCCAGCAGTCTTTCGCAGATCGTCATCCGACCTGGCTGGAAGGCGTCCTACAATAGGTCTGCCGCGCCACGATTTCCACTCAAGAACTCGTTTACCCCAACTTTTATCGGTTCTGCGGCAGATATGGCCAGTCCTCTGCCACTTAAACTTGCTGATTTACTGTGCTATGTCCACAATATTTAGTTTAATTTAGTATAATGGAATGTTTCACAAATTCTTACAGTCAAAACGGCTGCATATTAAACCTCTAAGCAGATTTATATCATTCATGTTACAGCAAAATCCCTTATGATTAGTCGTAAAACTGTTATAATAAACTTAACTACCTCGGTTATAACTATTGTGTCTTTGGTTTATTAGATAGTAGGTTTAGTAGTTAGTAGTTTATTAGTTAGTGGGTTACTAGCAATTATGTAAGGAATGGTGGCTTATGTTTTATTAGCAAACTTAATTTGATGGATTTTATTAGATTAAGGGTAAACCTTAATCATAATTTGATGGCTTTATGAATTGGCTGTATTCCAAAAGTAGATAGATAAGTAGATACAAAATTCTTGATTGCCTAGTGCAATAAAAGAAGTTCACAGGTGATCATAATGATTAGTTGACAAGTTAATTAAAATAAAATAGAATTTAATATAATATAAATGCTCATATGTAGTTAGACAGAAGTGCATAACAAGAAAAATAAAGAAAACTTATAGAAGTAAATATAAAAAGTAAAAACGATATCAGATAGTTCAAAGAGGAGACATCGATATGAAGAAAGGTAAATACCATTTATTCGATAAAAAATGTAGATGGTCCAAGTATTTTTTGTATTCGGCGAAGGTCCAATTGAGACGCAACGGGTTCGATTCCCGCCACGCGACAAATATTTGTGATTTGCAAATATTTGTCTTGGGTTTGGGTGTTTTCTAGGTAAGATATGTATGTATTTAAAAAAAATATTAAATACATACATATCTTAGGTAGTTTATCTGTCATGCTTATGGTTCCCATAATATAAACTCTGCTTAGTTTAGGGCTACATGATGCTGTGCGATAGTGTCCAGCATAAGATTATTCATTACAATAATAATTTTTCCAACAAAAATAAAATAAAATCAAATAGGTACATTAAAATGCAATGCTGTACTTTGGTATGTGCATAAATTAAAACGGCTGAACGTTGCCTAAAAAAAAGCTGGAAAACTGAAAGTTCTTTTTCTATAGGACTTTTGTGCGCTCAAAAAGTTTAACAGGATTTCTGTCGAATCAACCTGTTTGAAGTACAGGTATTTTTTGAATCCACAAACACGTAAACTGCTACCTAATGGTTTTATTTTGAACGTTTAAAAGCGTCTGTATGATTATATACAAAATGCTACTCTAATATGCGGTGATTAGTAATCAAACCGTGTACCTCTCACAAAAAAATTGAAGCGTACATATTGTTTTTTTTTAGATCATGGATTTTTTAATTGTGGTTAACCAAAAAATATATCTTTATACTATAAATAACTGTTAAAAAATATTTGAGTAAGTTTTCCAAAAATATTTTAATTAATTCAAAATTTGTGTTTCCACCCTTTAAAAAAACATACCCAAATATTTCTGAACATTAACTTTAAGAAGAACCATTCTTATCCCTTGGCGGGTTCCTGACAACACCCTGGGGGTACTAAATTTCTTTTAAACACTTCTCATTATTTGCAATAGCCACATAACACTTTAACCCTTTTGAGCAGATGGGGTACGTTTCACCCTATATAAAGGCGTATCACACTAAATCATCGCTTCATGCTATAAAATATTGTTTTGAATACTTACCAGTTAATTTTTAAATCCTCATTAGTTTATTTACCATAAAGCTAAAATACAATAGAGTTACTGATGCCGCACGAGGTATGCCTGTATCGCGAGAAGTCGGTTTACTTAAACGAATTACATAAACAAAAGAAAATACACAGTAACAGGACAGATAAAATTTATAAATTATGAAAAATTTATCATAAAGAAAACTTAACTAAGTTCAGTCCTTCAGTAAATAGATTCGCTTTAACTTGATAAAAAGAGGGTTTTTTTTAAGTTTGACGGGTGACTCTCTGCGTGTAAATCTTTGGCATCATAGCTCCTAAGCGTATAAACCGATTTTGATTTAGTTTTATTAACTTTTTTTAAAGTCCGTTATAAAAATTAAGGACAACTTATTCCCACAAGTTAATTCATAGAATATGTGCTATAATATTTTGAACAGAATTACTACTTCTTAAAATATATCTTATATCATATCTTCCTCTATACCAAGTCCTTGTGTCGTCTCATCACCGCATTTCAACCCGCATTTTATTTTATAGTATTAGGTTTTGACAGATATTACTTACATAAAACGCAGGCAAAGTCGCGGTTAGTAATAATATTATAGGCTTACTTGCTGATTCAATCTTATAGTTTAGGAGGTATAAAGTCAGAGTTAGGTATTTAGGGACATATTGATACGAAGTTTTGGTTTTGTTCATGTTTATATTCCAGACCACCACGACACCAGCCTTTATCAGTCCACTGTCGGAAATAGGCCTCCTCCTTTTTATAAGATGGGGGATATGCCTATAATCCCCACTCTGGGCATGTGGGTTTAGGATCGCAGGGCACTTGCTGTAGCTTCTCGCACCAACCGACACTGCAGCGCTCGTTTATATCGTAATAATTAACGTACAACAAATACTTTTATGCACTACTTACCTCCCTATTACTTGGATGATTATACAACAAATATAGTTTCAACAATTTTCGTTTCAACTTGGCTAAATAACTCGCTGTTCCAAGTAAAAAGAGCTTTAACTTTATTTTATAAAAAAACATAGGTCAATTTGGTTCCTCCATTCAAAGAATCTATTGTGTTGAGTAGCAAAAACCACAGGCGGTCTAATTCGATTGTAGACTTTAGAAAGCCAGCCAAGCTGAAATAAACTTAATAATCTTACCACAAAGCTCTGTTTTAGTATAAAAGTTAAAAGAAAATATGAGACTTTAAGAAAAAGCTAGCCAAGCTAAAATTCACTTTAGACTAATGTAGTAAAGTTCTGTTTTCGTAAGTTATTTAAAAGAAAATGCAAAAGATGTCTTGATAAAGGGTTTTAGGTTGTAATCTGTTGTTGGAAGGTTGGTTTTTGCAAACAAAAAAGTAGGTACAATATATTGAAAAGCGTAGAACTAATCAAATGGACGCGTGTCGTCTCCTGCTGTTTCGGTATTGGTCATGTTTATGAATAATTTTGTGCAATATTTATGCATCTAACAATAGAAGACAAGCTAAGACTTCGGCCATTAGTTTATTCGGTCAATCTGTATCTGTCTAATATAACAAAAGCGAAATATGTGTATGTGAGTATGTTTGTAACCAATCAACTCCGTATCGCCTGAACAGGTTTAGATGAAACTTGGAACATACAGAGTATGTAACCTGGATGAACACAGGCTATTTTGTATCCGGGTTTCACCGGCATCCAAACCCTTCAAACCGAAACACAGCAATGCTGCTTCACGGCAGAAAAAAACATGGTGGTAGTATTTCCCCGAATGAGCCCTTCAAAGAACTCAAATTCTTCTAAAAATTACGTCGAAGCCTTGAATTTAATGTACTGCAATACTAATAATTATTTAAGAACATAATAATTCCATTGAATATAACTCAGCGTAGATTTTTCAAAAACTGCTTCCTAATTTTGGTCGCAAACCAATGAGGTACATTTTTAATATTCGAAATTCAAAATAAAACGTCAAACAGAATTAAAAATGTGCCAAAAGCCACTCTTCCGCAATTTGAATAATTCAAACCGTCCAATCTACATTATCTGTTCAAATATAGAACAAAAAATAACACCGGAAATGCCTTAATATTTGTCAACGTCACATCCCTACGAAAAAAGAATATCGTGACATTTTTTTCGCAAATGAAGCGTGACGACACTGTCACAGAATGAGGTTCTCAATTACAGTAAAAAGACTTCATTGCAAATTAATAAATAGCTTTTTTACTTCAGATCTCACTAGGTCTGAAGTAAAAAATATATAGCTATAGCAGTTTTAAACGACACTTCGTTTAGAACTGTAAAAAATATTTGTTTTTCGGTATTACATAGATCGCCTTAATACCTTTTAAGTAAGGTAAACTTTTCTGTAATTTTCAGTGCAACATAAAGTAAGTATTAAGAATTGACAACATCTCCAAGTCACAAAATACTGTCATACATTATAAAAGTAGTTATATTTTTTTATTTTATAAAGAATTTTCTTCTTTTAACGAGTCTACCGTTTATTTTTTTTTAACTTCCATGCTTTTGAAGGCAAGTTAAGATATTGGTCTCAGTTTTTTCATTGTTAAGCCATGTCGGAGGCCTTCAGGTAGCTCATACAAAGAAGGAAGAAAGGAAAAGTTTTTTGGCCACCCAGTGACTGAAGAACTGGGCTAACATCTAAACGCACCTTCTAAAAGCACGGAAGCTAATAAAGTGTTGTTACTGCTTATAGACAAATTATACTGTGATCCTGTTGGTCTCCCGTATTAGATTAACAGGTCGATTTGCAATTCTGTATGTTCATACATGTTTATTTTAAGGAAATGAATAGCAATTTGTGGGGGGTTGTTGTTGACTCGGCGGTTTTGTTTGTGTATAACCTCCTGGTTATGCTGATGTTGTTTGTTTATTGTTCATATAAATTTTTCGTATAATGCGCACATATTTTTTTTAAAACGTAAAATTCATTATTTAATATACCTGAAGATGGGACACTTGGCTTACCTAATGTAAAGTGTACCATTATTTTTAACAAAGTGTTGCTTCGTTAGTCGCGTGTTGAAACGTGTTCTACGATGCAAAACCCTGTGTTCATCAACTTGATTCATCAAGGTGTTAAGCCTCACAAATTATTGCATAGCTGAAATTCTAACTCACGACCTCGGATCAGAACTCAGGGTGTCTTACTTGGCAATTACTACTCTACAATGGACTTTTAGTAGGCCGAGAAACAAGAAAAAGTATTTTTAGATAATGCAAAAATATGTCTCTCAGCGGGAATGAAACCCGCAACTTTCTGCGTCTCAGACGGGCCTTTGTTCACTGCGTCACAGAGGTCGTCGAAAAAAAAAACACGCGTAAACAAAAACAATTGAGAAGACTGAAATCAACTTTAACATTTTTAAGTCCTCAAAATTAAATCTACCAGCAACAAAGACTTACCAATTATTAAATTAAAACCTAAATTAAGACCCTCTCATACCGTCTTGTAAAGGGTTAAACGACATGTCATTCAAATAAATTCCGAGCCAGTTCACTCGATTCCTAATCCAATTATGATGTAACTTTGTTACCTATGTTGCAGTGCAAGCTTCAAACTTAGCACTTTGCAACAATATAAATATATTTTCTTTTATATTTTCATTATGTAGGTTTGCTTGCACATTGTACCTACCCTACTAACACGATACTATTACTATCGTGTTACCATTTTTTTTAAGTTTTTTTTGTTGTTGTTTAGAACAGATATTGACAGACAATATTGTAGTGGTTAAAAATAAATAGATAAATAATGCTGGACTATCACCCAGCATCTTGTAGCCCCAAGCTAAGCAGAGCTTGTGTTATGGGAACCACATGATTGATATATTTCATAAACCTATATTTTTTATGTAAATACATACATATCATATATATTATACATAGAAAACGCCCAGACCCGAGACAAATATCTGCAGGACATGCAAACATTTTTCCCGCGGTGGGAATCGAACCTGCAACCTTCTGCGTCCCAGGCGGACCTTCGCCCAGTGCGCCACAGAGGTAGTCAGATATGTTAAGGGTAAGGTATTAAATAATTCTGTAATGTTAATTAATAATATCAACGAAATATTACCAAGATTTTTGAGTTCTATTGTCACAAATTATGGTAAATATCCCATTGATATTTAATAATTGAGTTCAAACGGAATGTGATGCATATTTTTTGTCTGTATGTTAGTTAGTTGCAGTTAGTTACCTTCCAGAATACAGACAAAAAAAATGACACATTTTTATCATCATCATCATCATCATGAGCCGATAGCAATACACTGCTGGATATAGGCCTCCCCTAGTGAGTGCCTTTGGTTCCTGTCCTGAGCTTGATGCATCATGCTTCTACCAGCAGCCTTTCGCAGATCGTACTACTTATCGTATTTATTCGTAGATACTTTGTTATAGGTAATGGTTATCACTAACATCAGGTGGGCCATGTGCTAGTTCCAACAATAGGTAACATAAAAAAAAGATCGTCACTCCACCTGGCCGGAGGTCGTCCTACACCACGTTTGTCGTTGTTCGTCTCCACTCAAGAACTCGTTTACCTCAACGGTTATCGGTTCTTCGGCAGATATGGCCAGCCAACTGCCACTTCAGCTTGCTAATTCTTTGAGCTATGTCGACAACTTTAGTTCTATGTCGGATAATCTCATTCCAGATTCTATCTTTCAGAGAAACTCCAAGCTCCAAGCTATGGAGGATTCAGCTGGGTTGAGCAGCATTTAAAAAACGACGTCCTGTTTTCACGTCACCCATACCCGAAAGACACGAAACTAGGTGATAAACGAAAGTTTTCAAACACACCCACAGTAGGTATTTACATTTGTATAGAGTGTAATAATCTCCTGGTTTCATACTTTGACTACAACAGTAGTTCTTGGCGATCTGACCACCCTCCCCACAGATGGTGCCCATTTAACGATTTTAATTTAATTAGTTGGCATCAACTTTATGCGTTGGTTTGCTGTTGCAAATGTGAATCGTTAAAATTAAATCACACAACGTAATGTAGTTAAAAAAATCTAGTAATTTTATTATCCTGCTAATATTATAGTGACGAAAATTTATTAAAACGATGTTAAGTAAAAAGGTTTTTATTCAGTCGGAATATTAGTACACATTGAAACGTCAATGTTTTAAATTTACACCAATTTGTAACGCGACAAAACAGTGAAGAATTGGCAAGAAACTCTGCTAGGCTTTTATTTTAAATGTCATATTTCCATTAATTATTACTGAAAATGATGTGAAATGTTGGTCCTTCCTTCAAGCTAAAACTACTGTACGTATTGAGCGGAGATGTCACAGTAGTTCTAGATCTTTTAAAACATATAGCCTTATTTGTATCCGGGCTTATACCACGCGAGCAAAGCCGCGTCACACAGCATTATCTAGCCCCAAACTTAGTAGAGTCTGTGCTATTAGAACCAGATGACTGTTATAAAACTAACGATTTTTTTTGTAAATACATTTCATTACATGGAAATGGGCGGAGTTTCTCTGAAGGATAGAATCCGCAACGGGACTATCCGACATAGAACTAAAGTTGTTGACATAGCTCAGGGAATTAACAAGCTGAAGTGCCAGTGGGCTGGCCTTACGCCCAAGAACCTATATCCGTTGGCGTAAACGAGTTCTTATGCCACAGTGTGGGACGCCCTCTGACCAAGAGGACTGACGATTTGCGAAAGGCAGCTGGTAGAAGCTGGATACGTCAAGCTCAGGGCAATGGAGCTCATTAAGGGAGGCCTATGTCTAGTAGTGGACTGCTATAGGCTGATGATGATGATGATGAAGTGCTTGAATTAAAAATTAAGAAAAATAGTGGCACAAAAAGGCCTTCACTCAACATACGCTGCAGAAGCATGAAAGCAACTGCAGCTCTGGTTAATGCTTTTTGTAGAGACATAGGTTACTTTATGATGCTAAGAATTTAAAACTAACCTAAATGTGGTAAGATTGTACCCGCCAACTAACATTTTAGCGCACCACTGGTAGGTGTGATTTACTTTAGAAGGGAGGTTGGAATTAACCTCCATCTTAGGAACCGAACACCCTATTATTTCTAACCCCGTGTTATAGCAAAATACATACAAACAATACATAAACATTAAAGTAGTTATGCTATTGAAGCAATTTCATACAATGACCACATCGTACCGTTACTGCGAATGCATTCGACGTCTCCTAATGACTTGGGTCTTAGTTTAATTTAATATTAACAAGACGCTGGTCTTAGCAACTTTGTAACTTAAGGCTTTTCGCATTCTCGCGACTCTAGTCTTACTTTTCTCTTATAAAATCTTCAAGTACGGTCGCAGCGGTGAATTGTTATTTCCAGATATTTAAAAAAGTTGGATTGTATGATAATTTACTATACTTTTGGAATACTTTATCTCAAATAATTATATTGTTTATTTTTTTTGGGGATATGTTCATAATCCCTAAGCTGGGCATGTGGGTTTGGGATCGTAGGGCACAACTTCCTGCCGGACATAGGCCTCCCCTATTTAGCGCCATTGCGCCCTCCTGAGCTCGACGCATCCAGCTGCTACCAGCAGCCTTTCGCAGATTGCCTATTGCATACGGTTAATAATAAATTCTAAAAAAAGTCGCAAGTGTGCGCGAAACCTTCCCTCAAAACCTATGGGATTGTGCCGTCACCGGCAGACACGGAGTTAATGTGCGGTAGGATTAGCAAGCCGGTCGCGATACAATGTGGTGTAACTTCACACTCGCGACTTAATCTAGTTTAGAGACTCAGCCTTATGCATAGATTAGTGCTGACATAGGTTTTGTTGAAGATAAGCTGAGGTTCTAGTCACAGAAGAGTTTGTATCAGAAAATCACACATAAATTATAAACTAGCTGCCGTCCACGGCTTCGATCACGTGGTAGCCGGAGAAAAAGTAGCCAATAGATGTTACTCTTTGTCTATAATCATCAGTCCACTGCTAACCACAGGCCTTCCCTAATAAGAAAGGAAATGACCGTAATCTCCACGCTGGCGTGGTGATCGCAGGGTACAGCTTCTCGCGCCACCGACGACGCTGCGGCCCAGGGGATTACAATGTGTCCAGTTACCGGTGTCGGAGATTTTAAGGCAGTGAAACGCGATAAATTTTATCGACCAATCCACATCCACCACACCACCACACTGTACTAAACTTGCACTGGTCAAGCCATAGCTACCAATGTAGAGGTCCTAAGAAGACAAAATAGGTATAGACATTTGTAATGTAGACATGATAACTATTTCACAATTTTAATTTTATAAAAGCCAAAAAATTATTTTAAACCAAAAAAGTCTTTTTTCCACTTAATTTTTATAATTATTGACTTTTTCATAAAATTTTAACAGATAAGCTACATGTTTTGTGTATTTAAACAGTAGTACAGAATGTGTGCTTTGAAATAAGTCTTACACGACACCGGTACCCGGGCACATTGTATAACTCTGTGTGATGTGACGGTAAGCTGCGCTATGCTGCAATCAACCGAGCGCCAAAAAGTTGTTTGTTAGAGTGGTCAACTCTAGTCAAGGAGACCGCTCTAAGGCCTCCGACATGGCTCAACGACTAAAAAAGCCAGGACCAACATCTTCACGTGTCTTTCGAAGAACTTAAGCGCTCAGATCTAAAAACCACAAAACGGTCACCCATCTAAGTAGAGACGAAGTGTTGCTTAACTCAGATGATCGACTTAGGACACCTTATTAAACCACGCCACGAGCGCTAAGTATGATGTTATAAATTTAGGTACCTAGTTATCCAAAACTATTTATCTTCATTACTTAAGTTATCAGTCTGAGATAGTTTTTGATCAACAGTAGAAATGTTTTTACATAATGAATTTAAATTTCAAAGAAAAATTCATCCATTTGATTGATGTCCACAAATAAACTATACCGAAGCTCCCCCACTCTTTCTAATATCAATTTAATTGGTATTTCAAACCATCTGTTCCATGTTCTATGTAATTTGTGCACATTTGCACCATACAGTGTAGGTAGGTACAGTACGTGATAACTCAGTATGCACATCTCTTAACAGTTTGAACTAAATGGATAAATGTTTGTATTGTTAATATGTATTTTTTTTCAAATATTTATGACAGAATTTTGTATACCGACTAATCTATATAGTCAGAAGATATATAATATTTACCTTATTAGTTGCTACTTACATAATTTTTAAAACAACCTTGGTAAAATGATTTTTATTGCATGTTTTGTATTACTTTAACTAAATAAACTCTTAACTCTAAACTTTAAAGTTTAGACTATCTCCCACACACAGGTTTTAGGCTATGCCATTATGAATATATATATACCTACTCACATACACCCATTTAATATTTTAATCATTTTATTAAAATCTTTATTGTAATGCTAGTTCGCTATAAATCTAGTGAAAGATATTGAACTATCTTATTTTGCATGCATGTCCATAATTAATGTTAATTATTTTATAAGTAGGTAACAACGTAGGTATTTTGTGTTTCAATAAAGTATTTTGTATTTGTACATAATTAATAAACTGTAGATTTTGGTACTCATGCGCGCGTGACCAAATTGATTTCTTCTAAAAAACAATTTCATTTTAAAGTTGGTTGAGAAACTAGTTTAATTAAAAAATCAATTAATATATAAAAAAATCTACGAAAATTTTTATCCCTACTTTATATTGGCGCAACACTATTTATGCTTTGGACTCAAATAAAATTGTATGGAGTATTTTAGATAAGCGGCGAAAACAAATTTAACTCATTCTTATATAGTTTTCCTGAAATAAAATATTTAGTATCTTCATATAGACATCCACATTCGTGTTCAATCCGAAACAAATTTTGAATATCAACCAAATGGCCTTTGTAGGTGTTAAAATTCTTGCACGGGTGCAGTTTGAAGATAAGCGCACTGTATGCACTATTAGTGATGACTTTATTAGAACAAAATTATGGGTTTCGGGTTAGGAATTAGGCACTATTAAGGTTTTTACTAGTAAGTGTGATTAGTTGGTATTTTTGCAATATTTATTAGTTACCTATCATTATAATGACAACTTTTATGGCGCAGAAGGTTGCTGGTTCGATTTACAAAAAAAGTATATATCAGTCATATAGTTCCCAAAACACAAGCTCTGCTTACTTGGAGGCCTGATGTACTCAAAATGTTCGCCATTCTTATGAAATTAAACAAGTGTACTTTATGTGCATAATGAATAAACGTATTTTAATTTTGATTATGGATTTTAATGTCTCAGTATCTACCTACTCAATATTTTTTTTTTTTAATTATAATTAATTTTCAATATACATTTTTACAAAATGCGCAATGGCGCTCATTAGCGAAAACCTATGCCTAGCAGTGGACTGGACTGATATAGGCTGATGATGATGATGAATTGTCAAAATTATGGAATCAATTCATCTGGAAAAATCATTTTATGAACTTCAAAATTATTCTTGTTAAGATAATTTTGTATTGTTGTATGTAATTACACTTTTTGATATCGACAATCCTAGTTAAAATTAAACCATGTCAGAGCTAGATAAATCTGTCACTGAATTTTTAGTGCACTTTCACACAGAGAATCTAATTTGAAAAATACTCTAGAATATTATTCATCTCATTACATGAACAGATGCTGCAGGTGCAATTTGCATGCTATTTCCTCTGAAACCTTTCAGTATGAACACCTGGCAACTTAATGTTCGAAGCGAACTGGGTGCCTCTCATAAAAACTGTAGTAGTATGATTTTTGTAAGAAGGGTTGGGTTCAGTAAAATTTAGCTACTCACAAAAATTCAAATTATTAATAGAAGACTTCTCACTTGATCGTATCTTAAATTACTAGGTAGTTCCATTTCCAATTTTATTGTAATTTCATCGAACTAGGTGTTGTTTCGGGACATTTGACCTCTAAGGTAAACGAGTTCTTGAGACCGCGGCTCAGCAGACGTAGTGGTAGGGTGCCAATCCCGGCCAGGTGGAGTGACGATTTGCGAAAGGCTGCTGATATAAGCTGGGTGCGTCGAGCTGAGGACAAGGCGTAGTTAATAGCATTCAGTAGGGGAGGTCTATATCCAGCAGTGGACAATATATATACTGATGATGATGATGATCACAGTGTTAATGACTATCTTGATGATTTTCCATGGTTCCTTCGTTGATAGACACTATTGCTCCTATACAGCTAGTGTAGACAGCATGAAGCTTGGATGCAGATTGCATGCAGCTTGGAGGTGCCTCTAATGAAAACTGTATGGTAATATGGTTTTTGTTAGAAGAGTTGGGTTTATTAAACTATAACTAATCAAAAAATTCAAATTAATTATTGGATACTTCTCACTTGGTCGTCTTATAATTATAATATGGAACACATACATTATGTACACATACCTATATAATGAAGATTTTCTTCTTAATTTGAACTTATGTTTCGGAGTTTCTATGCATGGTAGGAAGCAATACTTTCTTATAAGTAATGGTTATCACATAACATCTGGTGGGCCATGTACTAGTTCTATCTTCTGGTATGATAAAAAAAAGTATTGCGCGGCTAATAGTGAGACAAGAAACGAACCTTCGACGCACGCATACGTAGACGCGATTAAATGCGAATGGTTTTATTTATTCAAGGAAATAAACAAATACCATTTCACACAAACAAAACTCAAGATTGAACACTAAAATATATTCCACATCATTTATTTCACGATTCTCACGATCTCAAACAATAAACTATTGAAAACGTTTTTGACGACTCAATCGGTTCGACAGATTTTATCGTCCATACCGTTTTAGCTTTATCTAGAAGTGCATTGCTGTGTATTCGGAATGGTAGGAATAGTATAGTAGAATATCTATGTAAATATAAAGCATTAATGATGCTGACTGACTGACTGAAAGACATTAGGCCTTTTGCATCTAATCTAGATGATTCGTCAAGTTGTCACTGAGCTGGACACTGTAGTGCCTAGGACATGGTTAGAAAGAGTATACTAGTCGGCTTTGTTGCAATTTATGTGACGCAGACGAAATTAGAATACACGAATTCGGGATTAGAAGTAGGAGTACATCCCACTAGCTCACTACAGCAGTCACCAACAATAAACCATAAACCCTAGTGACATATGGAACGTATTATGTCTCTTGGATAGTGTAGAGGAGCAATAAAAAAGGATTTCCTAAAATTCAACCGTATCAATGTCCAATGACAAAACGTTAGTTTGCATCTACGCTTTCTCATTGACCAAAATTGTTCGTCTATAGTACGAACATGTTCAAAACGTAATCAGTCCAACTACTATGATCATTGCTACGCCCAAATTAGGTACTTACTTAACTTTTATAAAGTCTTACAGTGTACCTAACATAATTGTTGCAATAAATTCATGAATATGAAGGAATACTTTTTCGATAGCCTTCGTGATCGAGACTCGGGCTTGATTCTCAGATATAGATATTAATGTCACATTAGAATATACCAAACTGTTTGGAATTTTTTCAGTTCTCTCGTTAAAATATGTAACGTGACATGAATAATATATATTCCTGAGAATCAGGGCCATAAACCGTTTCAGTGTATGAAAACATCTACGTGAACGAAGTCAAAGAGCACCCACTAGTAGAATAGTAAAATAGCAATGCCATTTTTATAGACCACGTAATCTTCAGATGCATGAAAATGGATGACAAGCATATGTTAATGATTTTTCAAACCGTGGCTCACTGAATCCATTATTCAAATTGAGTTTTATGACTTGGTACCACATTTCTGGCTTAGCATGGCAAAGCATTAAAGAATCATTATGATCTACTAGCGAGGCGCCGCTCAATGGTCAGCTCCACGAATGTACGAGGCCAGCAACAGTACGAAAGGAATGGCAACGAATTGTGAAGCTCGCCACCACCCCCTTCATGACGACCACGACCACTCAGCCAAGAGTGTGACGACGGAGAAGTAGAAAGCAAGGCGCCTGCGGCTTTGTTCGCGTAGCTTATATTAGATAGTTATATAATAATACAAAACAAACAATACTGAAAGTACAATGGGTGGTCTTATCGCTAAGAGCGATCTCTTCTTCTTATATTCCAGGTCACAAACTATGTTTTATTCAAATATGCACTGAGTTGACTGCATGGATCTTTGCTTTCTAATGGTATTTGTTAATGTTTGTATAAAAGTCTTCAAGTAGGTATTTATTAATTTATACATTTATTTGACGACCTCTGACGGCGCAGTGGAACGAATGTTTGCATGTTCTGCAGATATTGGTCTCTGGTGTGGGTGTTTTCTATGCATAATATGTATGTATTTACAAAAAAAATAATTTATGTAATATATCAATCATGTGATTCCGATATGGGAACACAAGCTCTGCATTGTTCAGGGCTACATGATGCTGTGTGATAGTCCAGCATTATTCATTTATTCATTATTATTTATACAAATAAGGGACTTGGTTCGGTTGCAAAACCGCATACTCACACAAAAAAATGTCAGTACTGCAAAAGGTTAAAAAGTCTAAGTGCTTTCGTAATGGAGAAGATAACAAGGTTACAATATCACATTTTTACATACATTACGTAGAATCAAAGTCTAGACCGTACACATTATTCTAGTTTTTATTTCACATCGATCGGTGCAATATTACCGAAGTTATAAGCGTCGGAAGTTTACGTGGGTTTTTTAAATCTCGTCAGTGATCGCGAGTAGCGCGAGAAAATGGTTTTCTTCTTCATTATAGCTCAATATAGGCAATACAGCCATTATAGCAATATGTACTATAAATATATAACACGTTGATTGCAGGCCTAAAACATGTCGCTACGCGCCATACCAACCAAATGCGACGCGCGACGTCCGTCGTCCGATGAACTTCCCGGCGCTGGTGCGCTGGACGTCTGTATTCAGCACTTACAGCGTTAAAGTACTATACGTTCATTTTGTATTTTGTAATAGGGACAGAAATAACTAGATACAAAATTTTCAAGTCAAGAGAAGAACATACTAAACAAACAAGTAAGAAAGATTAAAAGAAAATCCCAGACAGTAAAAAAGACAAACCATTTCATTATCTAATCAAGAGTATTTTCATTCACAAAAAACACAAGCAAGAAAATCAACAAAATAACAAGAGCCAACAAATTACTTATAATTAATGATGTACAGGATTAATAAAGGCCTATCGCGATCAAGAAGCGAATTATAAGTGAATCTGAATCGGGGGAAGAAATGAGAATGTCACGGTGTAATCGGATAGCTGGCAACGTAGACGGGACGTTGATAAATGGTCGTCAGTCTAACAAGGCTCTTAGAAGATAAGGAATAAGCGGCAGCGATTTTTCTAGCCAGTTCCATTAAGGTGTAGATTGCTTGTATCAAGAAAATATCGATGGACTGAGCTTAAACGTTGACACTCACAGAACGCTAGTACACCGGTTTAAAGTCTCTCAGCGAGTTATGGAACGAGCTGTGCTAGAATAGAATCTACAACGACACTATTTGAGATAATAAACTAAAGTTGTCGACAGAGATCAGAGTATCAGCAAGCTGAAATAGCAGTGGTCTGGCCAGCTTACATTATCACTAAACTTAGCAAACGTAGCTTAGGGCGCTCTCCAGCCATTGAGTGACGATCTGTGAAACGTTACTGGTAGAAGCTACATGCGTCGAGTACATGCGCAATGGCACTCATTAGGGGAAGCATATGTCCAGCAGTAGACTGCTATAGGCTGATGATAATGATGGCAATAAATAATTATCATTAAAACCGACTATGTGTAGAAGTACCGATGCCGTTACAACTCTTTACTGCACGTCTTGGACTCGAAGGAGAGTGTAGCGTTCATTCACCCTGAAAAATATTATCTGAAAGAGTCGAAACTGCGTCGGTGCCTTCGTACATGAAAGATCCTGTTTTTCAATAAATAAGAAGACAAAGATTCACGTTAGGTCCATGAGTAAAACTCTTTTGACTTATACCGTCGAATTAAGAAGACAAAAGATGTCTCTATCGCTAATAGGCTTAACAATAAAACCGGTAGACGCACTCCGGTTAATTGCTGAGGATGTCTTCACACAAAGAGATTAAGGATATTCCGTTTTATTATAAGAGTGAAGTGAACACGATCCACTTATAATAAAAAGTTATTTTTATTGATATTGCGTAACTGTCCATGAGTATTGTCTTTTATTTTTTATAGCTGAAAATTATTTCAATCGAATAATAAACAAAAATTGTTATACATTTGAAAAAGATTTGTTTTGTTTCTTACAAAAACACAATACATACTAGCATCTGCAAAAGGCTGCTGGTGCTGGTAGAAGAAGCTGGATGCACCGTGCTCACGATAGGGCGCAATGGCACTCGTTAGGGGAGGCACATATCCAGCAGTGGACCTATAGGCTGAAGATGATAACATAATTGTAATAAAGTGACTTTTGACTCTGAGTGTTGACTTTATATGCACAGAAAATTTCGGTTCTGCAGTCTCTGGAGAAAAAAAAAACAATTCACCATTTCCCTTATTTTTCTATTTTAAGAGATAATATCTTAGTCCGCAAGAATTATAAAAACATTCCGTTTGAAGCTCAAAGGAAACGTATTCAGAATTAAATTCTACTTAAAATTAATTATGCTTTTCAAAATACAATTCAAACGATTAAAAATATGAGTTTTTCCTCTTTTAAACCTACAAGGGGATTAATATACATAATCAGTAGGGAGGCAAAAAAGGCCTCAAATGAAACACAATATTTATGTTTCATACGTATCATTAGGCCGCTAAAACGAGGCCTCAGAATATGCAAATTTACTGCACTCGAGTAGAAAAACAGAATGAATAAAATTTAAACTGTTTTTTTTGTTGTTGAAAATAAAACGAAGTCAGAAATATTTGATAAAAAATAACGTTATGTAAGACTAGCGTCCGTCCGCAGCTTTGCTCGTGGTACTCTTAGTATTACTTCAGGCCTCCATTATATTCCTGCGACAAAATGCTGGTGGTAGAAGCGAGATGCGTCGAGTTGAGGACAGGGCGCAATGGCGCTCATTATGGGAGGCTTGTACAGCAGTGAACCGCCATAATAGGCGTAACATAATGATTATCGTGATGATGATAATTCCAGGTCTAAAGCTACATATTGCAATATTTCACCTCAATCTATTCTGTAGTTTTAGCGTAAAAAAGAAAAACTTTATCATTTTTCAAATCTAGCGTAAACAAGACTTATAATTTTTCAATTCTCATATCTTTTTAATAAGCTTTCGTCTTTTTATTATTATTTAGAATAGAATATGAAATAACCAGCTTCCGCACGCGGCTTTGCTCGCATGGTACATGGATAAAAAGCAACTTATGTGTTTATCCAGACTACAATCTATGTATATTCCAAGTTCCACGAAATGCCAGGCTGGCGTGAAAGCGTGACAAACATCCAATGATCAATCAATCAATCCTCACAAACTTTCACATTTATGTTTTTTGTAGGATAAGATTCAGATAAGATTCATTCATTTCATTTTTTTTGCATTTCGCAAACTAGACACTGAACACCAAACATAGATTTGCATAAACTCCCAATATCAGATCCATGCGAATATTAAAAACGATAAAGGCCCCTCAAAAATGTCAGCATTCAAAATGACCGGTCGTTTTCACTCTCATTATTAAGATGACCAGCTATTATTAATGTCCATTTTTGAAATGGCGTCGCTTTAAAAATTGAGGATTTTAAATGGTTGACTTGACCCGTATTTATGATAAAACTCGTCATCATTATCATCAGCGTATAAAAGTCCACAGCTTCAAACTTCAAACTTAATTTTTTCATTCATTTGTTCCATAGCGTAGAAACATTTTCAGTCCTTTTAAACTTTTCGTCTCGACTAAACATAGAAGAATTAGCATGAAACTCTGCTTGGCTTAACACGTTGACTGCAGGTGTAGGCTTTGGGGTACCCACCCACCCACACACCCGTGTGCAGCTGCAATTCCAGAGTTGTGTTTTCGGCACTCGAAGCGTTATCTAACATTTCTAACTTAACATTTTTAAAATGGTATCGTATTTATCAATAAAATGGTCAATTTGACCCTATTATTGATAAATCGTCATCATTATGATCAGCATACAGAAGTCCACAGCTAGACATAATATGCCTTCTCTAAATAACACCATTGCGCCCTGTCCTCAGTTGACGCAAAAGCTTCTACTAGCAGCTTTTCGTAGATCATCACTTCACCACAAAGTGAGTGTCAAGAACGTGAAAAAGTGGAGTGTACTCTTGAGCTCTATTTAAAGTAAGTAATTTCGTGGATTTGCATTTTTAGCGCCCAACGCGGGTATAATTATAATGTTAGTTAATCCATCATTCATGAAGAGAAAAATGAAGAGAGAATTGCATTACTAAACCAACAAGAACTATAATAGACCAAGAATAACATGGCTACTTTCTATCTGGGTACCAAGTAGAGTCGCGGTCGGAAGCTAGTACCTTATTAAATATTTGTAGATACAAACTTAAAGTCATTACGGTCGATGATGGGTAATGGTGATTGTGTTCAAACACAATAACTTAGTGTTAAGTTCTTATCGCATGCGTTCTAGAGAGTTCTTTAATCACGCGTTGAATATTTAACACCCCTACCCCACTACCTCTACCTACTAACCTTACACATATACCTACTGACCCACAAAGGGCTACCCCACTCCACCCTACACTTGGCAGTTCTTTCAATTATTCAAAGTGTGCTTCAGCTTCGAGGGGAGGCTGGGGACTATGTGGATGTAAATTATAGTCAGGGTTGTAGTCTTAGTTATATTTTTCTTGTGTAGGCGATTTATCTAGCTAACGTCCGTGGTTTTGCTCGCGTCGTATCTGGATATAACGAGAACGTGTAAAGGGTTCCAACCTCCATCTTCGGAACCCAAGCCAACCTCACCTACGAATGGTGCAACCTGCTAGCTAACAAACGGGGCTCTGGCGGCCTCCTGATTCAGCCTATCACTGGTGCAGCTACATCCCCTGATCACCCACAGATAGCAGCGTCAGTAATACAAGGAGCTGTGCCCTGCGATCCATAACCCACATGCCTACAGCGAGGAATGGCATATCCCTATTTTTATTAGGGTAAGCTTACGTCCAGCAGTAGACTTAAATAAGCTGGTGTTGTTTTTGTAGATCAAGAACTACTTAATAGCTTACTACTAAATAGCTACAAATTAATATGTAACCCTTTTATATGTTGTAAGGACTATTTTTGTTTGTACTTAATTAATTCAAAATTATTTTATTGCCCGCTATTACTGTAACTCTCGACTACCACCTGAGATTGAGCTCTGGGGTATACTGAAAACCAGCCCTGCGTAGATCGTGGTCTGCACAGATTAGTGCTGAGTGTACTACCATTTGCCTAAAGCGCACTATAACTCATTGTGTTCTATTTTTTGTTATTTTATGTTTGGCAATAAATGTATTTGTATTTGTACTTTATTTGCAAAATAGCTCAATCCTGATGATGATGGGGTCTACAGCCTTTCTACAACTTTTCTTCCACTTCGCTCTATCTTTGATGTCTGCATCGGAAACATTGCATGCCACCATGTCTCTACGCAACACCTCTGTCCAAGTTGACTTTGACTTATGGCCGGTTTCTATAATATACCGTTATCGATTACGCCTCGTTTTCCCCTGAAAAACTGTCAAACTTTCGACGCCTCGTTGTTAATTTTTGACAGTTTTTCAAGGGAAAACGAGGCGTAATCGGTAACGGTATAATATAGAAACCGGCAGTTAGTCTCCCTCTAGATCTTCTACCGGAGACGGAGAGTTCCTGTACCTGGTTGCCAAAGTATTCAGGTGGACGTCTCTTGACATGCTCGTACCATCTCAGCCTTATCGTTTTATCCATCTCTTGCAGCTTATCGGCGATATCACGGACCCCCAGGCTGCAAAATGGCTTAGAAAAGGAAAAAAGCTGAAATCCAATATAGCAAATATGAATTGTATGGCGCTATTTTCAATAATACCTATAAGGTACTTAGCATTTAATTATTCATGAGAAACCGTACCTAGTAGATGTTTATCAACACCACTTTCTAAGAAAACAACATTTTTAACCCACACAATTTACATTTTACCTGATATTTCTTATATCTAGCGCATTAATTTTAATAAGAAATTTATTATACTATGCAAACTTGGACCTTATTGAGTTATAATAAAAGTTTCAATGCTAAGCTTACACGTGGCTGTGTGGGAAGTCCTTTGTTTCTGAACCTTGACTGAATGTCAAGGAGAAGCAAGCGATTTGCTCCTTATCCGGGCTGTTCCCATTTCGGCATTATTTTGTTACTAGCAGATGGAGAATTTTTGAGCTATTTTATTTTTAGATAAGTAATCTAAAAATCATAATTCATAATTTTATCTTTGATTTAGTCGTACCTAATTTTTTATATCCGGGCTGTTCCCTTTTCAGTATCATTTTAATACCTAAAAGGAGATGTGGAAAATTGCTATTTCCAAAAATTTAATTTGAACTTAAGTCGTAAGGTCCTATTAGGGCTTTTTAATTCTCAGTATTTCTTTGTTACTTACTAGCAAATGCAGAACTTTATAGCTATTCTTGGGAGTTCAATCAAATTTGATATTGAATTCATAAGCTGGATTCGTCGTAATGAAGACCAAGTTGAGATGTTTTTTTTGTACTCTTTAATAATGACTATAACCAGAACAAGCTAAAAAAATCCAAAAGCAAAAACATCGACGTTTTACTTTATGACTTTTGTAAAAATTACCGTTACCGCCAGTAGAATTAGCAAGATGTTATATGCTAACAACAAAGCCATAATGCCCATAATAGAGAAATAGTTATTAATATGTTTTTTTTATATAAAAAATAAATAAGTTGGGAACAAAAACGTCGAATTGGGAATACACCGGCACTCAAGGGCAAGGCCAGGGCCGCACTAAGATCTCAAACAGTTCAAGGATAACTACTACAACGGATAAATTGCAATCTCTGGCAAATGTAAGGAAAATAACTTGCAGGGAAATGCTATTGGTAGCCCGCTGCGTAATTCTGTGTGGGTATAATGTAGATTTATTTTATTAATGGTAGGATATTGTAGTAAATAAAAACAGCTAACAGAGATACATAATTACATACATACCTACATAGTTCTAGTTCTCTACGCGACCACACGCGTGTAATAAAAACAGCTAGCAGAGTTACATAATTACATACATACCTACATAGTTCTAGTTCTCTACGCGACCACACGCGTGTATTATATAAGCTAAGATGAAATGAAAGATTTACTATTTTTATTACCTATATTTTCTTCCGAACAACTTCGATAATTAATTACGATTAATTGTGATGATAATGGTGCTAATGAGTGCGGCTCGATCGCTAACCGAATATGCACTGATGTAAATCACACGATACCTCGTGGAAGGCTCACACGTCCTACGTTTTGAAGAGTAGATGGTGGCTAAGCTAAGGAGTTTAATTTGCATCGAACAGTTCAAACTTTTCTGTTTTGAATATGAGAAACAAAAATACCATGGTATTTAATTGGAACCTACTACAAAAAAACCTGTAAATAAAAACATACTTGGTCATCGCCAGTAACTTTGTCTTACAGTAGGAATGAAACCCTCACTATTTTAAAATAAATTCTGATTCTGCGTAATCATAGTGGTTTTCTAATTGTATTTTTAGTTAAATATTAAGAATAGCAGAGTCTCAAGCTGTTGAGACATCCTCAAACATCTGAGTAGATTCTCATTATTTTTGGCAATACTAGATAATAAGATCTTAAAAACCGTCATTTTTGTTAGAAACTTCCGACCAATTCTTTTTGAATTTGTATAACATACCTTGCACAAAGAATTATGACGAATTTTCCCAATGAATCATTATGAAAAAAGCGACAAACCCTACGCACTTCAAACCACCCGACAGCACCGCCCAGACAGAATTAAAAACTGCCATTTGACACTCCGTCACATTTTTTAACCCGTTGCATTTACAAAATTGCGCGGAACCCCAAACAAATGGAACGCGGCCTCAGCCACGCAGACGTCCTAATGTCTGTCCATCAGCCCCTAAATGGCACACGTCATTTACCAATTACTTTGACTACCATCACTGAAATATCACTCTGTAGAGCTTCCATTACTACTTTTGTTCCAGTCTAGCGAATATTTTGTAAAACGAGCGAGTGATGGTTGCGATTTTCTCGGATTTGGTTGTTGGGTAGAGTTTCGGGGTAGGGGCATTGTGTTCAGGAATTATGGTCCAAATCCATCTCTTGGCTCGATGACGTCGTTCCGCATAGCAATGACAGGGGCGATAGGTGGTGTATTGTGTAGGGATATGTGACAGGGTGTAACTGAATTATTTGTAACAAACAAATACTGAAATTAGGGCTAATCTTTACAGCTAAACATCGGATGACATTTTACCATTAGTATGATAAACTACATAACTTTATAGCATACCATACAAGTAGAAAATAAAAGTGCATAAAGATAGATAGATAGACATAGGTCTATTGCACACAATGCAAGTAATTTGTAACAAACAAATACTGAAATTAGGGCTAATCTTTACAGCTAAACATCGGCTAACATTTTACCATTAGTAAGATAAAGATAGCTACATAGCTTTATAGCATACAATACAAGTAGAAAATAGAAGTGCATAAAGATAGATAGATAGACATAGGTCTATTGCAAACCAAAGTAATTAATTGAAGAGTATTATAGGTTCATTAAAGGCGTGCTACATTGTCGATCATCAACATTTAACAACAGTGGCTCGAGTGCGAAGAAAATACTTAACGTCAAAGTTTGCACTGACTATATTTTTGTATGAAAATGAAACAGCGCCTAGCGGGAAGTTTGTAAAACCTCGACATCTCCATACAAAAATATATTTAGCGCAAACTTTGACTTTAGGTATTTTATTCGCACTCAGGCCACTGGTGAGATGACGGTCAAACGTAAGCCGTTAAAATTACGGGTAAATGAAAAGGCATTAAAAATAAGCGATCTTATCGCTTGAAGCGTTTTTTTCCCAGCAACCGTTTTCAAACATCAAACTTCAAACATGACTTAAACAGATTGAGCACTTACAATAACAACACTAACATATTCAGTCCACTGCGGATATGGGCGTCCTCTTAAAGAAGGGGGATATGCCCATAATCCCTAGGCTCCATACGGGTTGGTGATCTCAGGGCACAGCTTCTCGCATTACCGACGCTGCTGGTTCTTACTTTGTTTTTTTTTATCTGCCTACTTGGTGACTATATAGAAAATGAGGTCGTTGCTCCACTACGAATTAAATATACTCCTAAAATTAACACATACCCTGGGTCACTTTGTACCTATATACAAACATCTACTTACATGTAAGTCTGTATGATTAAATTGCAGAAGTGTACGGCTGGCCTAATGTCGAGTTATTAGATTTGTAGTACATTAGTAGGGGTAAGGAAAACTAATTGGATGGTGTGAAGAAATAATTGGAGCCAACGATAATGCATTGGTACTTGTAATGGTGGTCATGGTAATAGAGGTACCAGTTTGCACTAAGTGAATTAACAAAAGCTCATTAATGTCCATATACCATAACTCCTTATTATGGTAGGTTTATGTCCAGCAGTGGACTGATATCAGTAGGTGTGACTGAAGCCGGGATTTCAGACACAATTGACAATTCTATAAAATAAAGTATCTTAGCACTGACTGCGGCACGCACAAGATAACTTCCTCACCATGCACAGGAAATGCGAGGGCGGGGCGGCCGGCACCAAGAGTAAAGTTACGTTTCAGCACTCAAAGGGTTAATTTAATTTCTACTAAGTAATGTGACATATCAAAAAAAATTGGGTACCCTATTTTAAAACCCTTAGACTAAAGGTTCAATTTAAGAAAAACAAAAAAAATATAAAACTTTAGTTTAGGACAAATTAAAATGTAAGAAATTTCGCAGTCCTAACTGTAGACGGTGGAACGACGAGGTATTACTTTTTGAAACACATTATTTGTTGACAGTGATAGAAAATAAGTATTTTTTGTCACTGCTTGTTGACACATTTTCTGTTTTTCTACACCATTCATTTAAACGTTATAATCGCGCGATTACAGTATAAGTCCCTTAGCCTGGCACACCACTACCCCAGATAAAAGCGATGATATGAAATGCACTCCTTCCCCTCCTGTCATTATAATCAAAGAGGGTGTTAGTAAAGGCTGTCGCAGAGTTTTGTTGTGCAGAAATGTGTTTTTGTAAAATATGCTTATGGCACATGATCACTTTGAAAAATTAGAAATAAATATAATATACCTAATATTTATAATTTTTTTACAACTTATGAAACTGACTCACTGACTGTCTGACAATATTAGATATTTTGACTTCAACTAATGATGAAGTAAAAAAATTACGATGATGATGATGATGATTCATCAGCCTATAGCAGTCCACTGCTAAACATTACCCCTCTCCTAATGAGCACCATTGCGCCCTGTCCTCAGCTCGACGCATCCAGCTTCTACCAACCTTTCCCTGTGACTTGACTTGCAAAATCTAAACCGCAAGTCCCATATACCTATTTGGGAGGTATTGTATGTACCTTGCATAGTGTACAGAAAAAATAATTCTGAGAAAGGATTCCTTGATATTCAGCCGTTCAAGAGATGAGACGGGGAAAAATCGCTACGCAGACGAAGACGCGAGCCACCCACTTTTTAAACATTTTATCTTATATATCAAAGTTTATCAGAGCAAATTTGAAATAAGTAACAAATAATATAATGACAAAGAGTAAGACAATCTTTCATAATGCTTCATATTGTAAAAGCCCTGAAGAATCTGAGAATTACTCTCAGTCTATTAAGCATAAGTCCAATCCTGATTGGTGATTGCAGAAGGTATCCAGCGTTTCCACAAAATTCTCATTTAATCTGACTCTGATCGTCTAAGTGTTGTCAAGAGTCGTGTTCTGACCATGGAATTAATATATAATACTAACGTACATAATAATGTTATCACTATGTATGAAGGAAGCTGACGGATATGAAAGTTGTGCAACTCAAAAGGCTAGTTTGGTCCATCATCATCATCATCATCAGCTGAACAGTCTAATTCCAGACAAAGGCCTTCCCTAATGATCGTCATTTCACACTGTCCTCAGCTCAGTTTCATTATTTCATTTTCATCATTTTCAATAAACATAGTAAATTGACCAGTGGTACGAGACACTGGAAGACCAAACCCTGGAAAAGCAGGCAACCCTTTGCAATTTGAATTGCAATTCCTACAAACACTTCACTTGGTGTACTTCGTAGAAAGTGTTAGAATATTTATAAGCTTGCTGAACTCCCGCGACTTTGTCTACGAGGATATATTTTCGAATTGCACACTTTGTATGGAATAGAATGCGTAAACTTCTGATTTTTAAAAATTACTGCCACAATACTTATAAGAATGAACGAACGTGCGTTACTAGCGTAATAGTGTCGATCCTGTTGTTCACTTTTCTAAATTTAACTTAAATAGACAGCTTTAAAGTTATAGCTATCCTTGTCATTTACACCTAAAAGAAAGGGATAGTGTCACTTTTAGGTAGGTCAAATTAAGTTTAGTTTAGGAAAATGCACAACAGAATCAACATCAATATATACTTAAATTACCCAAATTAGGTCACACTACAACGATACAATTTGTATGTTTTGGATTGGTCTAAACACATATTATATACTGTGCAATGATTCTACACTATGTATACCCCAAATTTCAAGTATCTAATCTTATTTTCAAAAAAGATTTCATTGCTCATGAAATCCTGTTAATATAAATTATAGAAAATTAAATGTTTCAAAATATAATTTTTTTTTTTTTTTTATATTAGTATACCCCAATATTACGGTACCCTAATTGTATTACAATCTAGCCAAGTAGGCTAATGAGTAATTTGAATTTAACTTAATTTTATACAAGTATTATTTCTAAGAATGTGTCCATTGGCACTTTTCTTACTGTCTCTAATTAAGGGGAGGACACTTTGTTCTTGTGTTCATTAAAAGTAGCACTCACACTATACACTACACTATGCTATTTATTAACACTACACTAACTCAAAAGGTTTAGTCCTTTTGAGCCTTCTCACTATGTCTATGTTGTCGAGGAGCTGAATGGCCTCGACGTTCACGTGATGATGAAGTCTTTGTTCGTGAGCTTCTGCATATTTTTGAACTACTTTATCAACGAATTCGATATGGAGGTCCCGGTGTAAATCATCGTTTCTTGCATACCAAGGTGCGTTTACAATGCCCCTGAGTACTTTATTTTGGAAACGCTGTATTATTTTAATGTTGCTCTTACAGGTACAGCCCCACAGCTGTATACCATAAGTCCATACTGGCATCAGGACTTGTTTGACATGAGTTTGTTATGCACTGACAGAGCGGATTGTCTTCCGAGGAGCCAGTACATTTTCTTGTAGCGTAAGTCTAACTCTTGCCTCTTCTTCTTGACGTGTGCTTTCCAGCGCAGCTTAGCGTCAAGCGTAAGGTATTTGGCTGTGTTTTCATAGGGGATAATTTTATCGTTAATGAATACTGCACAGTACTGATCTTTCTTATTTGTAAAGTTGATGTGGACCGACTTTGATTCATTTAGTTTTATTCGCCATTTTCTTGTCCAATTGTGGATTTTATTTACTGCATCTTGAACCTTTTCTGCTGCTTCTGCATGCGTATTTCCAACAGCCATTATAGCAGTGTCATCAGCAAAGGTTGCGATGGTGTTGTTTTCCAGCGAGGGGATGTCATTTGTGTACAGAAGGTACAAGACCGGACCTAATACGCTTCCCTGTGGCACCCCAGCTTTTATTTCCTTAATTTCAGAGTAAGCGCCTTCATGCTGTATTCTGAATGCTCTATTTGATAAATATGATTCTATTACATCTACAAATTCTAAAGGTAGAATTTTCTTTAGTTTTATTAATAGCCCTTCATGCCAAACCTTATCAAACGCCTGTGCTACATCCAGGAAGATAGTGGAGCATACTTTTTGATCTTCAAGAGTTTTCTCAATTACATTTGTTATCCTGTGAACTTGATCTATAGTTGAGTGGTGTTCTCTGAATCCGAATTGATGCTCAGGTATAAGACCCTTCCCTTCTATAATCGGTTTAAGTCTTTTGAGAAACAATTTTTCAAATTGAATTTTTCATATCAAATAACTTTGATATGATAGGTAGCAGAGAGATCGGTCTGTAAGATGAAGTATCATGTGGCGGCTTTCCTGGTTTTGCTATCATGATTACTTCAGCAACTTTCCATAAATCTGGGACATACTTTAGCCTAAAAGCTGCGTTAATAAGGGTCGTCAGTTTGACTAGTGCCTTTCTTGGTAGATTGTGAAGTAATTCTCCCGAGATGAGGTCAAATCCAGGAGATTTTCTTGGGTTTATATTATGTTTTATTTCACCCCAAACTTCTCTGGGTGTTACCAGCTTTATGGTTTGCGTTTCTTCACAAACTTGTGTCGTAAACACGTTATTCAGGCCTTCGTTAGGTTTAAAGATATCTTCAAGGTGTTCAGCGAACCGTTTGGCTTTTTGTTCATTACTCACAGCCCATTTTCCAGGTTCTATTTTGATTGGAGGAATTTGACTGATGGGTCGTTTTATATTTTTGGTGGTCTTCCAGAGTGAGTAGTTTGTACTGCGGTCACTGGTAAGGTTTTGTAGATAAGTGCTAGTACAATCTTCGTTATAATTTTGTATTGTCCTTTTTAATCGCTTTGTGAGATAATTTAATTTATTTTTATCTTGTGGGGATCTAGTTTGGTGCCAAACGTTTCGCTGTTTTCTTTTTGCGTTTATTAGTTTTAGGATATCTTGAGGATAATTATTTCTAGTCGTTCTTTTCTTTTGTTCTGGTGTATTATTCCAGGCAGCCTTTTGTACAGATTTTATAAAAGTGTCTAATTCTATGTCAAGTTGCTCACTGGTTTTTAACGGAACATTAAGGTCTATATTACTATCTAGCTCTAACTTAAAACTCTCCCAATCAGTGTATTTATTTACTAGGGTCAGAGTATTTTCTGTATGTAAAACTTGTTCACTTATTTCTAGATAAATTGCTGAGTGGTCAGAGTTCATGTCGTAGCTCTGTTTTGTCTGTAGGTAGTTAGTCGATAGGTTTTTATATATGAAGAAATCTATCAGGTCCGGAATTTTGTTATGATCAGTTGGCCAGTATGTTGGTGAGCCTGTAGATATAGCGTCCGCCTTAATCTCTTTTATGGCACTGATTAAGTTGTTGCCCTTAGTGTTCGTTAGCCGGGAGCCCCAATATGTATTTTTCGCATTAAAATCACCTCCAAGTACAAATCTTTCTCCAAGGGTGCGAAAAAAGCTTAAATATGTGTCTTTATCAATAATATGACGCGGTGGGCAGTAAATGGCTGCTACCGTAAGAGGATATCGTTTCGTACTGATGCAGATCGCTACAGCTTGGATATCTGGCTCTTCACATTTCACTGTTTCGTGATGTTTGATGTTTTCTTTTACGATAACAGCACTACCTCCTCTACCTTTGTTTGCAGGGTGTAATGCATGATAAACTTTATAGCCTTTAAATACCACGTGCGATTGTTTAGTGAAGTGCGTTTCCGATACGAGACACAAATCAACATTTTCTATGTCTAGGACTACCTGTAGTTCATTCTGATGTTTAGTTAGCCCATTGCAGTTCCAAGTCATGATTTTGAGTTTATAAATCATTTTTTGTTCTTAGGAATAGCTACATTGGTGCTATTTTCTATTTTTTTCAGTCGCTCATCGAATGTTGTCATTAACATTAGAATTTCATCTAGCTTGCTATTACTGCTGTTGATAGATTCAACACGTTGCATGCCTGGTGTTCTTTTGGCTGTTGCCTGTGCGTATGAAATAGATTTTTCAACATTGTTGGCTAAGGGGGCTCCTACGTTACTCCTGCTAGAGGATTGAATAGCTATTTGCTGTTTACTACTCACGATTTGCTGCTGTCGTGTAGCTGGTACTTTTTTTGTATTCCTGTTCCTCAGCTTCTGCATTTCCTTGGCTATCATGCAGCCTCTGTAGTTAGCAGGGTGAGCTTCCCCGCAGTGCACACACTTCGGTTTCTCTTCTGCGGATTTTTTGCAGTCCTTGGTGAGGTGTTTGCCTGTACATTTTACACATCTTGGCTCTTTGGAGCAGTACTTGTGTGTATGGCCGTAAACTTGGCATCTCTTGCACTGGGGAACCAGTTTGGTTGATCGAAGGGGCTGTATATCAACTATGCACCCCAGAATATGCTTAATTCCATATTTTTTTTTTATGTCTTCTTCATTGTTGAAGGTGAGCATGAACATATTGAGCGGTTCCTTAGTTTTCCAACTTAATTTGTTCACTGCTTCTTAAACCTTGTAATCTCTTGATTTTAGGTCCTCGATAATCCTTTCAGGCTTACAAGTGAAAGGCAATTTCTTTACCATAACCCTTATCGGTCTCTCTTGTTTGTTTTCGTAAGAGTGCCATGGTCAATTACTTTCATTCAACATTTTTGTTATAGCTCTGTACGCTTCATCATTACAGGCGTTAACTTTTACACTGTCATCGCTCAGCATCTTAATGTTGAAGGTACCAGCGGGCTGTTTTAAAGACAAGGAGTCATAGAAATTTTGGTAGTCCTTTACTCCGTCCACAATAATAGGTGGTGGTGGGGGGACTTTTTTTGGTTTCTCTATGATAGCCATTTCAGCAACGCCTTGTGGTGAGAGAGTGGGTGAGGTGTTCATTTTCCGCTTTTTTCTGGATTTCATTCTTATCCACTCTGTCTCTCTTGCCAGTTCTTCCTCATCGGTGCCATATTCTGCATGCCTAGAGGAAGTTTCTATTTTAGATGTTGATTGAACATCGGTAGACTCTGCAACGCATTTAAGCTGCTGTTGCAGAATTTCTATTTGATTTTTCATATTTTCTACTAATTCTTCGAGTTTTTTTCTCTCTTGCTTTTCCTCTTTGAAATGACGGAGAGCTTCCTTATATCGATCATACAATGTATGCTCCAGCTCTGTTTGCAACATTATTGTGCATTCCTTGGTTGGTGTATCCATTGTTGCGGCAAGTGATAGCTTCGCCTTAACAAAATTATTTGTCATCGCAGCACATGCCTTACGCGAGCAATAACTGGGTCATTGTCGCGGTACGGCCGGCCGCAGCGACGTTATTGTGATGCGCTTGCACTTTGCACAGTTACCTACGCGAGACGCGGGAGACACTACTGTTCTCAGCGAAAATCGAACGATCACTGACAAAATATAATAAATGTACAGAATGTTTCTTGATTTGTTATAAGAAAATTTGCTGCAGACCCTTTAAGTAAATAATTTGCAGTTCACTGTCGTCTAGCTGACTTTGAGCTGCAAATTAGATGCAAACCTTGCAAAAAGCTGTTGGCTAGCTGATTTGCGCTGTTTCATCATCATCATCCGCAGCCCCATTTCACCCAATGCTAAAGTTATCTCTTCGCTCCTGTTACTAGCCACTGTCTTGATTCACTGGCCCACGACGCTAGTCTTCAACCCATCGTGTTACTTCAACCAATTCGTCTCTTCCCAGTCCTTGGTCATCATTCTGTTAACGTTTTGCACCACCCGTCATCACCCGTCGTCGCTCTTTATGAACAAATACAAATTACTGGGCTCGTTGCCTGACTAAGATATCTCACCCAGTGATGGGAGAGATATAGAGTTCATAGCTTTATTAAATTATACTATTTCATTCCCAGGACTTCAATGAAATTTGGCTATGCGTTGACTGTCAGTCAATAACGGAACGATTTTATATATATATATTTATAAGTCATACTCAAGTCACTGATGGTGCATGCTCTGCGCTTCCCCCAAACAGGGGAAGTCGACAAAGCAGCGGTGAGTAATTACGGAAAAATAGGGGGGTGCAAGTAGGTCAGTGGGGGTGTGGGATTATGAAGGATTTGCGCTCAGTACACAGGTAGGTATAGAATGCAAGGTTTTATGCAAAATATTCTACAGACGTACCTACTTATAGGCTATACGTAGGTACATTTGGATGTCCACACTAATATTATAAAACTAAAAGTTTGTTTGTTATTTCCCACTCATCTCGTTTACAGAACATCATTATCATCATCATCATCATCATCATCATCATCATCATCAGCCTACAGCCAACCACGCTGCACATAGGCCTCCCTTAATGAGCGCCATGGCACCCTGTCCTGAGTTCGACGCATACAGCTTCTACCATGAGCCTTACGCAGATCCCTCTAACTAGGTGGACTGATAGGTAAAGTTTGTACTGAATAAAGAAATTTTCACTTTCACTTTTACTTTCACTATGGAATTAGGGTATGAACTCAAGAAATCAGACAAGTCTATCAAGTCAGCTAGTTAATATGTATAATTAAATTAATCGAGCGTTTGACATTTTCCAGAATGATCTAATGAAAATGGTTCAAAATTAATCATCAGTTAAGTCGATATTATCTAGTTGACCAAGCAAAGCGAGCCACACAGTACCACTTGCCTATATTGCAGATGTCATCAACATTTCAAAAGGCTAGTATAATGGATGGTTACATCAATAAACACATCGCTGTAATATCAAAGCGTATATTCTCTTTCACACACGCTCAATTACCTATCGCGATCAAGCGTCAGCGATCACAAACCTTTGGCTCTATTAAAATGTTCAATGCGCGAAAGGTTTGCAAGGGCTGATCAAAGGGTTGACAGCTTATTCATTTGAATGGAAAATGTAACTCCGCATATTCATATGGGACGTAAATTTTATGGAATAGACTCAATCTAATATACAAATATAAAAAAAAGTTTGTAAAAAAATATGAACTGAATGGATTAACCTATTTATTTTGTACATGTACCTAGTTCTAGACCGCGGGGACGTAGTTCGATATGCTGGTCCGATCAGATCCGCACCACCCACGACTTTAATACATAGGCAAAAATATCAAGTGGTCCGTCCACATGCTCGTTCCATCTTCATCATCATAGTCTATAGCAGTCAACCGCTAGACATGAGCCGCCCCTTCTTCTTCAGCCTGTATAAGTCCACTGCTAGACGTAGGCTCTCCTAGTAAATGCCACTGAGCCTGATTTTCGGTCTCTCCTAATGCCCTGCGGCACCATTACGCCCTGTCCTATCCATCCTGCCATGTTCCATTTTGAAGGAAATATTAGAAGAACTTTAATAGCTGCCTCTTTTTAACAAATGATGCCTGATCTATAATATCCTAGATCTATAACCCCGTATGATTGGGTGTTTATTAAGTTAGGCTTCCTGTTATTTTGATGGCCAGTACGGTTTCTGTGGCATGTAAAAGGCTTGGGGTCGGCTTTTGAATTTCAATTGATATTGCTATTTACGCTTTCGTTTTATATTACTTTGTTTTTATTGGCGAGCGAAGCGAAGTCTGAAAATCAACATCAAAATTGGGTTTTTCTGACGAGAACTTTTTAATTGTAACAATAGGTTGCTTTCGAAGTTAGGACAAAAATACGTAATTGATACTGAGTTTTGAACATTTATAAATATATTCGAATATATTTAAAGCTTTAACACGTTGACTGCCGGAACACGTTACTACATTATACGAAAAGGTAAGTAGGTCCCTATTCTTTTAGCTTTTTGAAGATGGTCAATCAAAATGCCCATCTAAAGTGGAAACAACACTTACATAATCTTTTGTAACCAAAATATAATATGCGATCTCATCATGACTTCAGATATGTACATTGGTAAATGATAAATTATATTTTTTAACGATTAACGATAAGCGGCTCTTTTGTTTACTTACCATATTGATGCAGACATCAATAATGTTATTTATCACAGCCGGTTTGACCATTGTAACGGTATTAACATGTTTCCTTTGTGATTTACAGTCTGTCTGTCTGTACGTGGTCCATTTGAATATTAATCGGCACAGGATTGCTTTTAAATTGTGTTATGTAAGCGGTCTGGACCAAAAAATGAAAAGTCGATTGGATTTGTATTTTTTTACCATAAAAGGTACCTACACCTTAGGTACGAGTAGCATATGTAGGTACATAGGTTTTTGGGAAAGAAAAATAGGGAAAAATGGCAGTGAAATAAAATATGGGAAAAAGTGAAAGCTACGACTAAAGCAAAAATGAAGGTTATGTTCTTCATCATCATCATCAGCCTATATCAGTCCACTGCTGGATATACGTACTCAGCGCGACGCATAAATTTTCTACATGTAGCCATCATCATCGTCACTCCACCTGGCAGTTACGTACGTTTGCTGAGGCGCGGTCTATGTCACTCGTTGCGGATACTATCCTTCGGAGAAACTTTCATCATAGCTCATTCCATAGCTCGCTGAGCGACTTTAAACTGGAGGACTAAACGTGCTTTGAATGCCCACGTTTTGGCTCCTTAACCTTATGTCATGACGGGCAACTAATCAATGATGACAACAGCATTCACAACATTTTTCCATCAGTGCGTCATAGGTACCCAAGACGCACTGATGGAAATATGTTGTTTTCAAACATTTCGTTATCGATAATGAGATGTTTAAACCATTTTGTATGTATGTTTTTTCTCTCTTTGTATGAATTCTACAATTTTGACATAATGCAAACAACATCAAATACATTTTTCTTTTATTTTCCATTCCTATTTTATCTTCCCGTGGATGTAAAATCCGGAATGCATAAACACTTCGAACTGATACAATCAGGTGCATATTTGCAGAACCATCGTGTCAGCTTTTAACGATAATGGGTTTGAAGAGCAACATTGCAACATTGTTTGCCATCGAATGGACGGCGACCTTTTGTGTCTATCGTTCAGGCCAAAATTGCATCAGAAAAGGAAAACAACAACAATACCAGCCTATATCAGTCCATTGCTGGACAGAGAATCTTCTTATAAGGGGGATCCCATAAGCTCCACCCTGGGCATGCGGGTTGGGGATTGCAGGACACAGATCTCATAAGGGAATTTAGCTGTACCGCAGTTAAGCTGTTTGTTAGTGAGCAGAGTACACCACCGCCAGGTGAGGTTGGCTAGAGTTCCAAAGGTGGCAGTTTTAACCTATTACACCCCGTACAATAAGGAAAAGGAAAACGCCGAGCTTAATTATCTGTGAACCATGAAAAATTTAGCCCGGAACTGAAATCGAACCCGAAACCTCTTCGGTCACAGCCAACTCGCGCATTACGCCAAAGACGTCCTCACAATAATTCAAAAAGAAGATGTACAGACAGCGTCAGAGTCTGGTAACCCCCCTAGTTAATGTTAGTAGGTTCAAACCATCGCGGCGTCATTCGTGGATCTCAACTTTTTGCACAAATGTGTTTTATAAAACTTCTCCTCCTTGCCTACGAATATTTAATTTCAATCATGTTACTATACGACACAATGGAGTGGCGGTTACAACACTCGACATCAATCGAAACGTTACAAGAGTACTGGGTTCAAGTCCCTCATTACCAATATTTTTTTTTTTTAATTTTTGTTACTAACAATGGATTACGTTACGCGGTAAGTGTAGTAAGTTACCTAATTATTTAAATTAAGGTTAAAAAATAAAAAAAATGTTCAAAAGTTATAACAAATTTATTAAAACACCACATTTAACATAATAGAATATAGATAGTAACTTATTATTTTGAATTTTCAATAATGTTTTAAATGATAGATTAATACTTATTTACCCATATAAGATTAACGAGTGAACAAACATGTTAACATTGGAACAGGTTATACTTGCCGTATAAAAATCCAATAAACAATTTAGATCACTCGCAAATACTTAGTCTGGTATTTTATCTATGATTGAAAACATTTTATAGTATTTAAATATTTTTTAATACCGAATGGGATCAATGTCCAAAACTTTAAATTATTTGTCGAAGCCTTCTTTTCACTTGGGTAATCAAAATCCAACCAAAACCACTACGACGCATCAGTTCCTAGGTTCTCATGACCTCCTGTTACAGGTGCACAACACTTCACTCGTGTCCCAGTTAGGACAATTTGACCCCACATATGCTCACACATTCTCCACATATTTAAATCGTGACTTTTAGATGACCATGATATGGTGATAATGCCCGTCTGAGAAGCGAGCCAATTGGTCAGAATTCGCGAACGATGAACCGCGCAGTTATCATAAACTAAATACACCGTTCCTTCTGGATAAGCAACTTGCACTGTTGACTGCATTATTTCTTGCAAAACTTTGCTCATTGATGACATCCATCGCCAATAACCTGAAAATAAAAACATAATATTATAAGCATAAGATGTGTTTATATAATATAAAATGGAATAGGTCTACTAAGAACATTGTTTATGATAATCCTACTAATAATTTTCATACCACTTACCTAATGTTATTCTGCCATTTCCAATTCCATACATTGATTAACATTGACATTAATTATTTGATGGGTTGTAGCGTTCCAAAAGTTTTATTTTGAAAAAGGCACTCTTTAGCTCAATTTTTCGGACTGGCTTTTTTATATGCAACATTTTTCATATTACAAATTCAATGACACACGACACACACCCAAGACGAAACAAGTAACCTTTTGTTCTGAACTGTCATTTAATACACAACTACCCTCAATAGTCCAGTGCTGCACAAAATAATTATAAGTAGTTGCGCACTACCGTGTTAAACAAATGAATAAGTTACTAGCTGACGCATCCATGAATACCTAGACAAAATAATAAACGTATATTGTAACTTATAATTTCGTCATTATCGTCAACCGCTACGATAGCTCAGTTGGTTAGAGCGTCTCATTCATAAACTGGTGTGAATAAATTACTGGTTCGATCCCCCAGCCAAGTATAAATATTTTTGTATAAGATTTTGGCCATTTGAATATGGTAGCCTCCACGGCAGCAGTTTAAATTTATACTTGAAAGGGGTATACCAGATCGTGACGCTGTGTGTACGTACTTATTTACAATGTATCGTTCTGGAATCAAATCTGCATATCTCAGGGTAAATCACGTATTGTAAGCGAATAGTAAAATGTTGGCCATTGATAAAGCGTAAATACGAAATAACGGATCACAATACGGATGGTTGAAAAATTCGTGACGCTTCTCCTTCCTCGTGTGAAATATTTTCCAACTATGTTGTCAATTTTTAAGCAGCCTGAAGGCCTCCGACATGGCTAAATGAATGTAAAAGCCGGGACCAACATCTTAACGTGCCTTCCGAAGCACGGAAGCACTCAGATGCAAAAATCATTAAACGGTCACCTATCCAAGTCGTGATCGGGTGGAGTGTTGCTTAACCAAGATGATCTACTAAAAACAGAGAACTAAGCCTCGCCGCTACAAGCACTTCAATTCGTGACTGCCCCTACCCATTCAATACTTAGTACATATCGAATAGGTTTTCCAAAACACCTTCTTAACCATATAAAATCATAACAGCTGAATACAAACATCCAGATAACCCTTTATGGTTTTCTATGAATAACTGAATAAGTCAAAAGACTTGAACGACCGTTATCTTGAATCAAAGCTCAAGAGGCCCTCAGGATAGTGCTGCTCTATCACAGGAATCTCAACCTTATTGCTTTAAAAAAATGTGCAGAATTGATTGAGAGTGTCTGATATAAGTATTCATAAGAATTTCAACCTTCTCCCTCATACTAAAAAGGTGGAGAATGGACTGAGGTTACCCTGTGGTTTTGCGCCAGTCAGCGTTTTGCAGATGCCTGTGACAGGTTATTGATAAGAAATGCTCTTTTCCGATTTTTATTGACATCAAGTTTGGTTATTTCGGATATGATGCATCGCTTTTGTTATGTTTATGAAATTTTAAGTAGGTAGGCAAGTCTAAATAGTTTTGCAGTAAGTAAATAAAAGTATATTAAATTATTTAACAGAGATCCTCTTCTAAAGCTGTACATAAACATTCTTCAAGTACAAATCTTCTTAGTAGGAACTAAAAAATTTTGACTTTTACCACAGAAAGAGGAAGATACATAAAGGCATTTTGCAAAAGCATTTTGTGTTGAACGAGATTATCCGACACAGAACTAAAGTTGTCGACGTAGCTCAGAGAATTAGCAAGCTGAACTGGCAGTGGGCTGGCCATATCTCCCGAACAACCGATAACCGAGTTCTTGACTGGAGACCACGGCTCGGCAAACGTAGTGACGCCCTCCGGCCAGGTGGAGTAAGGATCTGCAAAAAGCAGCAGATGTTAGGAGCTGGATGCGTCAAGCTGAGGACAGGACTGGGCGCAATGGCGCTCATTATAGGAGGCCTATGTCCAGCAGTGGACTGCTATAGGCCGATGATAATGATGTGTGTGGAACATGGTCTATATAACAAAAAATATGATATGCAGCGCAAAAGTTGGGATGTAGGGATTGGAACTCCTTGATGGCAATCCTTGAGGGGTGTACGGGGTTTCAACCCCCATCTTCGGAACCCAAGCCAACCTCACCTGCACGTGGTGCACCCTGCTAAACAACGAACGGGGCTCTGGCGGCCGGCTGATTGCGTGCATAGCACAGCCTACATCGGCACATCTAAAACCCCTGGCCACCGACGGGCAGCAGCGTCGGTGGTGCGAGAAGCTGTGCCCTGCGATCCCCAACCCGCATGCCCAGCGTGGGGATTATGGGTATATCCCCCTTTACTAGGGGAGGCCTATGTCCAGCAGTGGACTGATATAGGCTGGTGTGGTGTGGTGTGTGGTGATGGCAATCTGTAAGTCAGTGAATTTTGACTAGTATTTTTTAATCCCCGGTGCAAAAAGAGGTGTGTTATAAGTTGACCGCTATGTGTGTCGGTTTTTCTGTGTGTGACACCATACCTCTTAAACAGGTAAACCGATTTGGGTGCGATTTTTTTAATTTAAATTATCATCATGAGTAGGTACTTACATTCCATTACACATTATGATGGGAATCTGAAAATGGAGCACTACTAAGGAGTTCACATGGACCCATGGGGGACATCGCTGATAAAACCAATTTCTACCGTGAAGCAGCTTTGCTGTGTCTTGGTTTGAAGGGTGTGGGTGCCGGTGAAATTACAGGCACAAGAAGCACCGTCATGCCTCAAGTTGGACGCTGAGCATTGCATCTTAGGACACGTTTCAAGCAAGCATGACTTACGATGCAATGCTTTGTGATAGGTCATGATTACCACTTAACACCAGGTAAGCCATCTGCTTATTACTTATTTAGGCATCATAAAAAAAACCACAACAACAACTATAGGTGTAGTATTATACTACATAAAAAACACCCAAATCAGAAACAAAGGCTCGATCACGAAGCCTAGCGAAAAAGTATTTGTATCGTACACGTAAAATTTTGGCCAATGAGAAAGCTTCGATACAAAATAACGCTTTGCCATTGGACCAAATTTTTCATTACGCTTACGGTACGTCAGATTGAAGTATTCGTACTACTACTAGTATTCTACAAATCTACAAACATTTGTGTCACGACGGAAATCAAATACACAAAGTTCTGCGTCTCAATAAAAGTAAACAATATATTATTGTCGTAAAAATTACAGCTAATTAAAACTTCTCGGCAATTTCAGCTACGCAAATAAAGTAAAATGTAGTTAGTACTTTGCAACGTGCGCTCATTACCCTGTGGGTCGCGTAGCCGAGGAATGACGTCATTACCTCGGACATGTTAGATTAATAACTGCAACCTGTCTACAGTCCCTTTATTATACAATAACAAGGAGCCATTCGTAGGCCTTCAGTTAGTTTAAAAACTCCAACACGTTTAATGCAGTCAGCGTCTAATAAGGGCCAGCACGGGCTGATTACGGCATAGCAAAGGGTATTTTTCACATAAATTATTTTTCAACCTTTTTCTTATTATGTAAGACCTCATATTAATTTATTATTATACTGAGTGGCCCAACCTTGCGGCATCCTATGCTAACTAATTGTTTAGGGTGATAAAAAAAAAGATAAAAGGCGGAGATAACATGGGATTTCATTTTAAGATACACTACAACAGTTACATCATAATTTTTAATAGTATTATTATTGATTGCGTGGCTTTCATATCACTTAGTAGAAAACTAAAGTCTTGAAGTTGTCAATCAAAGTGTTCCTATCGCTGGCTGCAGGTACGTACTCAGCTAGGAGCTAGATAAATTCCGTACAAAGAATAACTAAACAAGCGCGTAGATTGCTATTCATCCGGGTTAAAAGCATGCATTTATCTCGGAAACAACGGAAAGCATTAAAAAGAGCAAAAACCGGGGAAATATGAAGCACGTAGAGTAATAATACAAGGCGGGGGCAGTCTCTTTTGCCAAAATCAAAATGTATTAGTACTACTACACTACATCAGCCTATTCCGTCCACTGCTGGACTTTAGGCCTTCTCTTGGGAAAGGGTTTACGCCTATAAATTCTTTCGCTGGGCATGCGGGTTGGGGATCGCAGGGTATAGCTTTTCGCACCGGCGACACTGCTGCCCATCGGTAGTCAGGGGATTTATTTATGCCGGTTTTTAGTTACCGCAATCAGCCAGTTGCCAGAACCTCGTTTGTTAATAAGCAGGGTGCGCCATAGCACCACAGGCTTGGGTTTCAAAGATGGAAGTTGGAACCCCTAACACCAGTTATGTACTGCTTACTTTATTTGACCACTATCTTGGTTACATCAAAGTCCGTGGACGTCTCGGCAAATGCAGTGTAGGACGCCTAGCGACTACATGGGGTGACGATCTATAGCTCGTTAAAGCGGGATGCATCTAGCTGAGGACAGGACGCAATGGCGCTCATTAAGGGATTAATATGTTCAGCAGTGAACTGTTATAAGAAGATAATGATTATGAAAGTCTATCTCAAATACACTTGAATAACGGTAGGAGACGCTGTGCCTGGGATTTGTCTTTATTTGGAGTTTTAGAGTGGGTTTACCCATTCTTATCATTCTCGCAATCTAATCAGCTTTATTCAAAGGAAAGGCAAAAAGAATAAATATGATCTTCTTCTTACTATATAATTAACGGAATATTATAAATTGTTTATTAAAATTATTGAATAGTATTGAAGGTCCTACACTCTTGGCGCTATGGTTACATTGCACTGATTTACTGTTTTAATAAGTTTACCAGTGACAGTTCATACCTAAAATTTTTCAAGTGCCAGTTCATGCTTATGCTACGATCTTATCTTTGTTGTAACTCTAAGCTGTAGTGAGATCAAGCGCTAAGTTTAAGAGGATAATTAGACTCGCTTGGAAGCGATGCAATTACTCTGCGAGATATAATTTATTCGTCTATTGAGATAAGTACGAGCTTCCATTACGTTTGGGTAATAAAATAATTTTCTTTCAAGTAGTTTTTTATCTGTACTGTTTTGTTTCTATTAGGGTTTTATTTTCAGATTATCCTTCAGATAGGTAATATATTGAATACATTCAATAGTGTATGAATACTTACGTACTATATTTATTTTCTAGCAAGACAATTCCCTTACAAAATTACTATAGTATTTATTGTTTTTCCAATTTTTGGCTGTTTTCATTTTTGCAAAACCACCATTGCGTACAAAAGAAAAAACTATTTTCAAATCGATATTATTCTAGCCTACCTTCACGTGTGTAATGAGTTAATGACTACATAGTAACCAAGTATATTTCATTACGAGTGCGGAAAGCCTGTCATTGGAAAGAGTTCCGACGACTACCCGAGTCGAGGCGCAGCCGAAGGTGAGGGTTGACAGTCGGAGCAAGTTGCAATGACGGTTCCGCATGTGTACTGAACAACTATTTTTAATACAGTTGCGAAAAAATTAAGCAATTTAATAAAGAAAATTTCTGGAAAATGGCACCAACCATAAAAGAATATAATCAGATATTCTTTTTTTGTTTTCTTCACCTATTCTGTGAAGGCAAAGGGAACTATGCCCATACAGCCAAGTCTTCAGTAGAATTTTTTCATTGATATGAAATGAAAATGAAATTTAATGAGATGAAATGAAATGAAACCTAACCTAACTCATTGAATCAAATCATTAAATCTGATTTTGAAACAAATTAGTAGCTTCTTTTTAGAAATATATGCATGAATCATAAAAACTTCTATGATTTTTTTTAGTAAAATCTTTGTGGTTGGTTTTTTTTCTTTTTAATAGACATTATTATTACAGTTGGGAAAGAGAACGCACGAGTTCGGAAAAGGTAAAAAAAAAGCTCGAGTATGTAATAGCCCACATCCCGAACGCTATACGTCCCTGCAATACGCCACTTTTTGAGCAACTGTATTAAAAAGTCAATTTCATAATCTTATTCAGCCTACAGCAGTCCACTGCTGGACATAGGCCTCCCCCAATGAGCGACATTACACCCTATCCTCAACTCGACGCATAGAGCTTCTGCCAGCCTTTTGCTGATCGTCCTCCAGCTGCCCAGAGGGCGTCACACAATGTTAAATAAATAATCAATTGTTAACTAGACTCAATTAAGTATTCTAATAATTGGTTTTATGAAACCTATTTTCTTAACAGTAAAATAAATAGATACCTTCAAAATTCAATCTGTGGTGTTTTGTTTCTTCTAGGTTATGTTATGACACTACGACTTGGTTCCTTGAAGCCCAACTTATGACACCAAAGATATGAAAAATTCAAAAATTAAGCGGACTTTTAGCTTTATTTTATAACAACCCTGTTATTAGGGCTGATCTCAAAAACAAACAAAAGCTCTATCCATGCAGAAGATGACTTTTTATTCTACGAAACCCGACCGGGAATACATAGAATATTCTAATTATAAGCCTCCAGGTTATACCCAATGGATCCGTACGTTGTTTTGCGAAGGTAAGGAAAACAACGAAAAAATCGAATGGTATTTTTAGGGTTCTTTACCTCAAAAGGATAAAAAGGAACCACTTTAGGATCACTTCATTGTCCGTTTGTCTGTCTGCTGTTTGTCTATCTGTTTGTCAAGACAAAACCCTTTTCTCTGTTACGCGTGGGGGTAATAAGTTTGAAATTTATATCAAAGCCTCTTAGAAGTTTCTCAGACTCGCAAGGGAATTAAAACATAAAGAAAAATAAATAACCTTTGAACTAAAATCATGAAATTTGAAAACTTTTTGTTACATCGCAAAACAAATTATTTCATACTTAAAAACTTGTATGGAACCCTTGGTGCACGAGTCCAACTCGCACTTGGCCGGTTTTTTGAGAATATTTTTTGCGCTCCGGGCTGTTTTGAGTACGGAGATGGACCTGTTTTTTATTACAATATCATTTACGTATAAAATGTGAAATGTTTTCTGATGGATAAATGTGAGTAAAAGTAGGTAAATACTCGTATACCTACTATCTAATTGTTTTTCCTTACGGAAACCAATAAAACAGATCCGCAAGCTGAAACTATTAAAACAAAATTACAGAATAATTAATACATAGTACAGCCCAAACGTACAGCACACTTGCATCAAAAGAAAAAACGTCTACAAATCCTATGTCACATGCTAAGTTCTCACGTCTTTGAAACAAAGTAAGGGAGAGAGGGGCAAAAACTGACAGGGGTAAGTATTAACTGGTTATTTTTCGCTAAACTATAAACTATGGTTATAAAGTACGTAGCGAGGCTAACATTTACTTAGAACTTTCAGCGCAATGAAGATCGATGTAACAAACAGTAGAAACTGTGATGTTAATTGGAATTGGATGAAATGGTACTACAACTTTTTAGATAATAAAGATTAAAAAGATTTATGCAGGTTACGGAGTTATCTACGCATATAACACTATCAAACTAATATTGTTACATGCGAAAGTTTGTATATGTATGTTTATTCTCACTCAACTCCGTAACGGCTTAATTGATTTTGATGAAAATAAGAATATGCATATTTTATTACCTGGATTAATACATAGAATATTTTTTATCGGGGTATAACGCGAGTGAAGCCGCGGGTGGAAGCTAGTATTACTGTATAACAGATTTTTATCAAATAGTATATTGTACGAGTAGACAGTTATTAGTAGTAATCCTTCTACATGGGCTAATGATATATTTTGTACGACCACCACTCTCCAACATATCAGCTGTAAAACACTAGCGCGTTGACTGTGGGCCTCGGACATGACGCTACGCGAACTAACTCTGCGGCAGGTGTGCTGTTGTGTTTTCACCACTCAAAGTGTATAGCCTAGCCGTGCGTAGACCGTGATCTGCGCAGATAAGTGCTAGATGTGTGCCATTTGCCTAAAGCACACTTAAAATTATTTTTTTGTTTGAAAATAAATATTTTTGTATTTGTAACAAAAATTTCTTAGGTTGCTCCCCTCTCTCCCCTAATATTTAGAAATTAAAACTTACACTATATCTCACAAAGAGAGTCCCCCAGGAACCAGCAGATTACATGTCACTGACACACTGACATATCTCCCTGCAGGGTGAACGACCTGGAGGGTGCACGTACCAATTATTCATAGCCATGCTTTCACTGAGAAAAATCCCTTGAAACCTACCCCATATCCCCCTTGTTGGAGGGTGATAGTTAGGCACTCATGTGATAAAGCTGACTGTGTCTGTCACCGTAAAATCTATAACTATCGTTTCTGTATGAAATCTATATTACTTGACGACCTCTGAGATGCAGTGGGCGAAGGTCCGGCTGAAACGCAGAAGGTTGCGGGTTCGATTCCCGCCACGAAACAAATGTTTGCATTACCTGCAGTTATTTGTCTCAGGTCTAGATGTTCTCTAAGTATAATAATATGTATTTACAAAAAAAAATATAGTATATTAAACTAAATCATGACTAATGTCATGTTGTTCCAAACTATGTTTGGAATTATGTGTGATAGTGTCGAACATTATTTATCTAGTTCTTCCATCTCGTTTGAGCTTGTAGCCAACTCTGGTATCCGACTATAGCCCGACTGTCGGGAATAGACAACATTACTTGTCTTCTTCTTCTCCATATTTAGTTTAGATAAATAAATCATGAGAAATGAAAAATTTATACAGGGTGTAAAATGACTACTGCCGAAAACTGAGAGATTGCAATCAGACCATGATTCTGAAAACATTTAGCGAAAAAATAAAGCAATTTTTTTTTACTTATCTACGTCATTTTAATTATTTTTCTAGTTACAGACACATAATACAACATTATAATATCATATCTAGGTAGATTATTTAGATTTAATGAGATAGTTAGGTAACTATCAAAATAAAATAGTCCGCTTGCTAAACGTAAATACGCAGAAAACCAATAAAATATAAAAATAGCAATGTATACGTACACCAAGCGTTCCGCCCTCGTACAGTACGACCAGCTGACCGAGGTCATCGACCGCGCGCACGCGCGTATGTAACGCGTACATTGCTGGCTACAAAAATAAATAAAAATCTTGAAACATTGTTTTCTCCGTGTATAATTTTTATTAGACTGCAGATTATTTTTTTGGCTTGGTTTGGTGTACTATTCCACCATCGTTTTTCTTAGATGTTTTTCTTTAATTTTCGGTAGATGTCTTTATACACCTGGTATAGAATTTTGACAGTGCTCGCAATATCTTTTGCTTTCGAAAAACAGGGCCCATATCTCAATGCCACTAAACGGTCACCCATATAAATAGTGACCGGGCAGATGGTTGCATAACTGAGATAATCTGCTAAGATCACTGAAATAACTCACGCCACAAGCGCACTGCCCTTTTAGCCTTATATTTCACAAACTATTGTATAATTATTCCAAGTTTAATTAAAATTCTTTCAGCCGTTACTGGTTGAACCAACAAATAAACACACTTACACCAAAACTTTTAGAAAAAAATCAGAATAGAGAAGCCGGGGTCAACATCTTATTATACCTTTCAAAGCACGCATGCGATTTGAATGCCACTAAACGATCACCCATCCAAGTAATGATCGGGTGGAGTGTTGCTTAACCAATCTTGGTTAAACAACACTCCAATCCACTCAATCTTGGTTGGTTAATCTGCTTAGAGCACCGAAGTAAGTCAAGCTATTTATGGATATACTTTGGGATATTGTCAATATTTGTATTGACATCGGCTATCCGCCTATGAATTGATCAGGCATGCATGACTGCCGCGTTAACTAATGCATTGTTGATTTAAATAAACACGCTTCGATGACTGCTTCTGCTGATGTAATCTCTTTGAAAGCTCAATTAATATCCGTCATATACACAGCCATTAATATAGGGACATATATTGCGCCGCGTGAAACCAAGGCTAGTATGCAAAGACTAAAGACCGATCTCAACAATGAGTGCGAGGTAGTAAAGAGTTTTCTTTAAAAAGTATCGTTTGACAAAAACACTTGATTTTGTGAGCAGTGTAAAAAGCTAGGCCTTTCTATGGTGGTTTCTAGCTTTTTAGCGTAATATATATATATGGTTCATTAGAATGAAAATCACTTATTGAGTCAATTATTATAATAACGTTCTACAACTGGTTCATTTATGGTATACTAAAAAGTCAATTAAAAATAACGTTAATGGTTGGTGAAAATGGTAATAATTGGTTATATATGGTAATTGAGCACGCGGGTGTCTCAAATGGTTAGAGGTCGCGAACTGGTCAAATTGTCCGTTTGACGTAATCACGTGTGCAGTAAATGCATAGCGATGCAAAAACGCACAAACGCTGATGTGTTCGGATTACTCCGAACATACTCCCGGCCGCGACATGAAGAGATGAGATGAGGTGTTTTAGATGACGTTAATACTAACTTAAATAACTTAGAAAACATGAATTCTTAACAATAGGTATAAAAGCAAAACATAAAAGCACTTAATTAGATGGTAGTTAAAGATAAAAACTAAACATATTTATAAGCAAAAATACATATTAGCAAGTACGAATATAATGTAACATAATTCTTTCATTCAATTCAAGTACCTAGATAAAAATTCACAATGGTTAAAATTACAACTACTAACTCACATTCTAATAAACTATAGCAATGTAAACGAATCGCGCACTAGGTTACCGTTTGGCACAACTATAAACAATATTTTTATCACTCATTTCACACAAATTGCTAGCACTCATCACTTCACTATGCACACTTTTGTTATTTTTGGCGGCGGCAGAGTCGCATTAGACTCCGGCCGACGAGACCGAGATGGTCGCGGTGGCGGCGCGCGGCGGCGCTCGTGCTGGCTCCGTCCGGCCGGCGACGGCGCACGCCGCTGGTACTCGTGGTAGGTTTCTCCGTACATGTTGGTTTTGGTGTGTTCGCAGATTTACTTATGACCATGGTAATTGTGTTGGGTAGTGTATTTTGTATCCTCTTTAATTAACTCAACTGTTCTTCACATACTATTCCGCGAAACGAGAGTCCGATTTGCCGTATGGATCGTTTGCGAGGTAACCGACACCGTTGATAAGACTGGCGTCGGCGATGTCTAGCGTAAACGTCGAAATGTTGGTTAAGCAAAAGTTCATTAAGTATTCGAGTTCCTGGTAATCGTGCCGAGCCTGTTATGTTATTATGTTACAATGTGGTTGTTTCTCAGATCTTTATTACTGGGTACTTATTCTATTTCATGTGATCCTTAAGCGGATAAAGTAAGCATACGGAGGTTATACCCATTGTCGCTATAGTTGATAATGGGGATCTTTTTGGTCTCGGTGCCCTTTTATGATTTTAATTATCCGGTAGTGGTTTTGACAAAGATACGTTGTCTTGGTTAATAGGTAGTACTGAAAGTTTGACGATTGGGCGTTTCATGATTCCGTTTTTGGTCTTTAGTGAGACAGCTCTTATGAGGGCGTCATCTCCTGGATGCGTATCGATTACGCGTCCAAGAGCCCACTTTCCTGGTGGTAAGTTGTCATCGTGAATCACTACTAGGTCCCCAATTTCAATGTTTCTTTGAGTTTTCATCCATTTGGTTCTGGATGAGAGCTGCACCAAGTATTCTGATTTCCATCGTTTCCAAAGATCTTGGAATAGTTTCGAAGTCAAGTGCCACCTGGTTCTAGCATCATGCTCCGTTTCTATTATTGTGGTTCCTGGTCTTCCCGACAAGAAATGGGCAGGCGTGAGAAAGTCGAAATCGTCAGGTTCCTCTGACAACGCACATAGCGGACGAGAGTTGAGACATGCCTCTAACTTTGTTAATAATGTGGTGTATTCCTCAAAGGTCAGTTTTTGCTGCCCTATGACTCTTTTTAAGTGGTATTTTAAACTACGCACTGCTCGCTCCCATAAGCCACCAGCACTTGGCCAGCTCGGTACATTAAAATGCCATTGGATTCCCATCTCTGTTACTTCAGCTAAAAAGCTATTACTAAATATTTGTTTGAGCTGGTTGTACTCTTCTGATAACATTCTATTCGCACCTACGAAGTTGGTTCCGTTGTCACTATAAATGTGACATGGGGCTCCTCTTCGGGCTGCCATTCTGGTTAGTGCGGCCAAAAAGGCTGTACTGCTCAAATCTGACACGAGCTCTAGATGAACGGCTTTTGTAACCATACATACAAAAACCGCTATGTAGCCCTTTGTGGTTTTAATTCCTCGCCCTTTATTAGCCCTTACCTCAACGAAACCTGTGTAATCAACTCCGCAGTGATGAAAGGCGCTTTCTGGATTCACTCTTGGTTCTGGCAAGTCTCCCATGAGCTGGTACTGCTTTGTAGGATCTTGTCTTCTGCATATTACACATCTTCTTACGTGCATTTTGGTAGCTTTGTATCCGCCAATAATCCAGTATTGCTGACGAAGATTAGCCAGCGTCAGACGCACTCCTCCATGAAACGTTAAACTGTGGGCTTGGTTAATCAACAATGTTGTTAATCGGTGGTTGTGAGGTAAGATAATAGGGAATTTCATACCGAAACTAACGTGGGCGTTTCTTAGACGGCCGCCTGCGCGTAGTATCCCTTTATCATCTTTAAAAGGATTTAAGTTAAGAATTTTGCTTTTCGTCTGTACTTTTCCTTGTTTATCTATAGAGCTCATATCGTCGGCAAATTCATTTTGTTGAACGTTTTTTATGATAAGCATTTTTGCGCGACGGAGTTCATGCAATTCTAGGTAAGGTCGTTTCACTCGTTTTTTGCAATCCAGCAGTCTTAGTATCCATGCAACGATACGAATTATTTTGGTTATCGAACTAAATTTATATAATAAATCGTTTATGATTTCTTTTATGGTAGAGTTCTGTTCTTTTACTATTGCTGCGTTTGTTTGCTTTAAAAACGATGTCCTTACTTCGAGCGTGGTTTCGTAAATGGTTTGGTTATTTTGGTTTGTGTAAGACGGTAGCCATGAGGGTCCTTGCCACCATAGCTTGTGTTCTTTGAGTTGTTTTACGGTCAATCCACGGCTTGCGCAATCGGCCGGATTATCACTGGTTTTGACGTAACTCCAACTCTTCGCTGGTATGGATTTAGTAATTGTCGTGACACGATTCGATACAAAGGGTTTCCAACGGGCAGGGTCTCCTTGTAGCCATCCCAACACTGCGGTTGAATCGGTCCAGCAATGTACATCAATTTCATAATTCGACAAGCAACTTTGAACCTTCTGCATTAGTTGAGTTAGGAGCTGAGCACTCATAAGCTCTAGCCTCGGCGTCGATACACTCTTGCTTAGTGGCCCCAACCTGGCTTTTCCCGCGACTAAGTTGATACTGGTTTGTTCCTTTTTGATGATTTTGCAATAGATTACGCAAGCGTATGCTTTGTTAGATGCATCGCAGAAACCATGTAATTCTATTTTATGATTTTCCTTAATTTCGAGCCATCGGTTTATTTCAATTTCGTTTATTTCTTTTAGCTCTTGTTTTAACATCGTCCACTCTAGATCGGTTTTTATTGGTAGCTTTTCGTCCCACTCTAACTTTGAAAGCCAGACGTTTTGGAACAAAATTTTCATGGTTGTACTCAGGGGGGTAAGCCACCCTAGTGGATCGAACAGTTTCGATATGTCTGATAGCAGAGATCTTTTGGTAGCAACGGCTGGTGACTCAGGTTCAATTTTTGATTTGAAGACAAAGCAGTCTTTGTGCGGATTCCAGCCAAGACCTAATGGTTTTGTTGAGTCTGTTTGCTTAAATTCGTAGGTAGATTGGTTACACTGATCCTTTTCTAAGGTGGTAAGGAGCTCGGGTTTGTTTGAAGCCCATTTTCTTAGATTGAATCCTCCCCGATTTAGTAATTCTATTAACTCGGACTTGAGTTTATTCGCTTTATCTATAGTATGGTGGCCTCCACAGTAGTCGTCCATGTAGAAGCATTCTTCTAACTCTTTTGCTGCTTCAGGGAAATTGTGTTTTTCATCGGACGCTAATTGTTTTAAGCACATCATTGCTAAGAACCCGGCAGCTTTAGTTCCGTATGAAAGCGTGACGAGCTGAAAAGATCGGATATTTTGCTTCGAGTCTCTCCAAAATATTTTTTGGTAATTCTGGTCCTCTTCCTGCACCATAATCATGCGGTACATTTTTTCCATGTCGGATGTGTATACATACTTGTACTGCCTCCACCTTAAAATGAGTTCTTGAAGATCTTTTTGTATGTTTGGGCCTCTGTACATTATGTCATTTAGACTGTATCCGGAAGATGATTTAGCCGAGGCGTTGAAAACAACTCTCACTTTAGTAGTGGTAGATTCAGCCCGGGTGACTGCATGGTGTGGTAAATAGCATTCGGGCAACTGTTGGTTATATGATATTTTCATATGGTTTAAACTGATATACTCGTCCATAAACTTTTTGTATTCAGCTTTTAGTTCGTAATTCTTTTCTAATTTTCTCTCCAAGTTTCTGAACTGAGCTAGGGCTTGTGGCTTTGTAGTGCCTAACTTATCTTTTAGAGCTGGTTTGAACGGGAGTCGAACTTCGTATCTTCCGCTTTCGAGTCGCTTCGTGGTATTCAAAAAATACTGTAGACATTCGTGGTCGTCATTAGACATCTCAATTTTTTGACTTATGTCTTCGTTCTCCCAAAATTTTAGTAAGTCGTCGGTGTTATTTAGAACCACGTTACAATGGTAGTGTGGTTTTGTTGAACCACAGAGCAGCCAGCCTAACTGCGTCTGTTGAGCTAATGGTTGGTCATCCTTGCTTCCTTTTAGAATTCCTCCCAGCATTATCTTACTGTAAACATCTGCACCGAGGAGCAAGTCTACTGGTCTACTTAGGTTAAAATCAGGATCTGCCAATTTAATTCCTTGGATGTGATCCCACGATGATGGTTTGGTAAAAGTGTTGTTTGGGAGGCGTTTGATTAGATTATTCATTATAATGACGTTTGTTTTGAAGGAAAACTCAGTTTGCGTTGACTGTATGGTAAGCTGTAACATGCCCTTTGAGTTGTTTTCCTTCTCTCCGACACCGAAAATAAGACCTTTGAAATAAGCTCTTTTCAGTCCTAAGATCTGGGCAGCATGTTCATTAATCAGCGATAGCTGCGAACCCTGGTCGATCAACGCTCTCATCTTGTGTTGTGTACCATCAGCCCCCACGACTTTGACTATGGCGGTGGCTAAAAGTATCTCCGACATGTCATCCCAGGAGACGTGAGATGAGCCTGAAGCACTATCTATGGTTGCTATGTTATTTATATTCCTGGTAGTTGGTTTTGCTGAGGAAGTTGGACTTTGCTTCAATACGGCCTCGTGAAGTAAAGTATTATGTTTACCTAAGCATTTGCGACATCGCTTATACGATAAACATGGCTTATTAAAGTGATTGGTTAGGCAGTTTATGCAAAGTGATAATTGCTCAATCTTGGTTAATTTTTTGTCGTTTGTCATTTTGAAGAATTCAGGGCATTGCCACACACCGTGTTCATCATTGCACAATGCGCAGGTTATCGACCGCGACACGTGATATGCACTCGTATTAGACTTCGCTAAATCGTTATTGCAATAAGTTTGGTTATTGTTTCTTTGAAAACTTTTCCTTTGGTTTTGGTTATATTGGCCTGGTTTCGAAGTATATGGTTGCGTGGTTTTTTGAATGTTTGGTTCTTGCTTACGACGGGACGCTTCTAATGCAGTAAATTTCATTTCCAAGTACTCCAGGAACTCCTGAAGAGAGGGTAACTCTCTGGGCTTTTTGATGGATTCTATATATTCGGTGAAGGTTTCGTTGTCTAGCTTCTGTGCTAAGAGGTGAACTAAGAGAGGATCCCAAGTTGAAATGTCCACCCCTAGGTTTTGAATCGCGTGCAAAGTCTCTTTGGTTATATCATGCAGCTTCTTTATCATGGCCAAAGATTGTTGCTGCATGCTCGGCAGGCCAAGCAAGGTAGTGATATGGGACGTGAAAATTAATTTTTTGTTCCCATAACGGTGGTTGAGGATCTCCCAGCACACTTTATAATTATCTGAGCTAATCTGTAGATGGTGAATAAGACGCTCAGCTTCACCGGCCACTTTGCCTTTTAGAAACTGCATTTTTTGTGCGTTAGACATTGACGGGTTTTTATCGATTGCCTCGCTGAACAAATCTTTAAACGAAACCCATTGGTTGTAGGTCCCATGAAACACTGGGATGTTTATTTGAGGAGCAGATTTTTCTCGGTGTCTTACGGACCACATTTTCGTGTTAATGATCTCCGTCAGATCCTTATACTCTTCCTCATGCCTATTAAATTGAACTTGGTACTTAACGTTGTCACCGCCGTTTTCGCCCTCTATTTCCCAATGAAGTTTGTCGACCTCACTCCAGCGACTATCCAGAGCTCTCAGCGCATTCTCAAACTGCCAATTGTTTTCAAACTTGTCGACTTCGATCTGATCTATTGTTCTCATAAGGGCCTTGAAATTTATGTTTTGTTTTTTTATTAATGCGACCAGCCTATCGGACTCTCCAGACGGGAATGAAAATACGTCCTGTCCCTGCTCGGGCTCTATAGGACGAGTAGATGGCCCTGGTTGCGGCTGCGTCATCTCCACCTGCGGGTTGCGCCTGACCGCAGGCTGCTGCTTATTGGTTAATTGCTCTATGGTTTTATCAATAATCGCTTTAATTCTAAGGTACACTTCTTCGGCTGCCTCAAGACAGTCTTTTCTGAAATACACATGGTCAAGGTCTCCAAACTCACACATTTTTATATGGTTGGCTTGGTATTCACACCAATAAGCTTCCAACATATCAGACTTTCTTTTATAATTATCGATGGTCTTCCGTTCAGATCCATCTTTCTTTATATTGGTTAAGAATTTGGTTAGCGTTTCGTACAGCTCGGTCTGGTTAATGAACAGGGTATCGATATCCATTTTATGGTGGTTATGCCAAGTTATTGAAATTCAAAGCTAATAAATGGTTTTCTCTGACCTTGTATGCTCCGACAATCTCAGCAGTCCAGCGTTTCCTTACTCACTGCAATCCTTTGGTAATTCGTGGCACTGTTTCACTTGGTTAGGCACTAGTAAATAGTTTTCGAAGGACCATGTAAAAAGCTAGGCCTTTCTATGGTGGTTTCTAGCTTTTTAGCGTAATATATATATATGGTTCATTAGAATGAAAATCACTTATTGAGTCAATTATTATAATAACGTTCTACAACTGGTTCATTTATGGTATACTAAAAAGTCAATTAAAAATAACGTTAATGGTTGGTGAAAATGGTAATAATTGGTTATATATGGTAATTGAGCACGCGGGTGTCTCAAATGGTTAGAGGTCGCGAACTGGTCAAATTGTCCGTTTGACGTAATCACGTGTGCAGTAAATGCATAGCGATGCAAAAACGCACAAACGCTGATGTGTTCGGATTACTCCGAACATACAGTATTGATTATAATAATTATAATTACATAATAGGTTTTTGTCGGACTCTACAAACCCTTAAAAGGATCATTCCCATAATCTCCACCAGGTCTGGTCCACGGGTGGGAATTATGAGACAGAAGAAAAAATCTTATTTTTCGGGATTATGAGCATAATCAAATTTTGTTAGTGGTATAATGCCCACCAGTGGGCCAGACCTCGTCGAAATCAACTGTCACCACTGAATAGTTGCTGTGTGGCTGGCAAGCACAATAGCTTTCAATTCTGTTTACTCAACGGTCTAGTAGTTAGAAGCGTATATTGTGTAAGAGCGCAACAAATAATGAAATCAAATAATTGGTGCTGCTGCTTTATTTATAATGTGATGAAATAATGCTCCCAGTTAAAATCTCTTAGTGAAGTATAGCTCGATTTTTTTCATTGTATCATAATTGGCCCACAGGTCGGTGAAGATTTTGACACTGAAAAACGTTTTTACGCGCATAATCCCCACCACGACTACGATGATCGCGCGGTGGGGATTATGAGTCGATATTTTGCTTCTGTTTCATAATCTCCACCAGTGCGCAAGACCTAGTGGGGATTATGGGAATGGCCCCTTGACCTCTCTGAAACGTTTTGACCAATCCTAGTACAATCCGACCCAAAAAAAAAGTACATAACTGCTTGCAGCCAACTTCACAGGGACATAGATCCGTAGTGAGAAATGCATAAAAAAAATCCCTTCCACTACGGGCCATTTTAAATGTCATTTTTGTATGCCTGGCAAAAATTTAAAATTAATTTGATTTCGAAAACACGGAAATTTATTTACAAATTCAGGTATTTGTTTATTGAATAGTGTTTTGTGTTATGGTATTTGAATCTCTTTCGTCATCATGGAGATATTAGCAATTCGAATAATTATGGAATACGAGTTCCGCCGTGGCGGCAGTGCAACGCAAAAAACACCATGTAACATCAACGACATAATATTCGGAGCGACAATTAAAATGGATCACATGACCCATTATTGGTTTGCTTCCGTTCTGGAAATAAATATCTGAAAATTGAACCCCGTTATCGACGATAAGATAAGATGAGATAAATCTTTATTTAGCGCAGAGAATTACAGCACAGAGAACACAATAAGTTCTGCGCTATCGAATAAAAACTACCAGTGGTAGTTAGTTGTTTTCCAATTAAAAATAGACATAGATTGTGACTGAATTCTAAGCATTAGCGATTCAGTAACAAACTCGATGTACCAGCGGCGCATTACCAGGGCCACATAAAGCATTAGGAGTTCCCAACGTCTGATAGCAACTCTCGTACGTAGTTCCAATTTGTGCAAATTGCCCCCAGTTCCGTTGAATTGAGTCGTGCAAACTGTGATATCGTTAGCTGGAGCGAGTTAGATGCAGCTAAAAATAAAAACGGCTAGCTCACTCTATCAAGATGCGAAAGCGGGTGTGTTTGTGTGATAGTTTGTTCTCTCTTAGCTGTATAGCTGAACGAATTTGTATTAAACATAGTCTTAAAATAACTTAGGCTACTTTTTATCCAGGTGCCACGCGAGCGAATTCGCGGACGGAAAGCTAGTAAACCAACAACAATAGGCAAAACGGCTACATAATGAAGATGGCTTTTACCTACATAAACTCATGAAACATTGTTCGTAAAAAAAAGGAAGACTTCATATCATCTTTTAAAATATGAACTAGTGGAAATCCGTATTGTAACATTTGGAAGAAACCTATGTCCAGTTGCTGAAGATGATGATAACTATGCTTCTGACGTGGCTTAGAAATTTAAAAAAATGAGATCAATAATTAATAAGACAAGTAACCTATAGAAAATTCAATATCCTTCTGCTAACTACGTCAAAGCTCCTGAACGGGTTGCGCTGTAGGGCGATCACGAATAGTTTAACCTAACGTAAAGTACGCGTAACGAAAATTTTCCACCAATGACAAAGCGTTGATAAAGTAGTTTTAATACTACTCACACTTAAAGGCTTTGTATTCGGGTGCCACGCGAGCAAAACCGCGGGCGGTAACTAGTAGGTAATATTGGAAAAGAATGCAAATGAAACTGCAATTTTGGCAAATATGCCAATACTCTACATGTAAGTACTCATATTGAGGTAGTAGGCAGTACATACCCAGCTGGTTGGCAGTTTAGCTGTGGTCGGACCAAGTTGAGACCTCTTGAATATTTAGACTTAAGTTAGAGTAACCGCGTTTTATTGTTATGCCGAAGATAAGTTTAGATGCAGATGCTGTTAGCACAGCGTTGATGAGCATTCTCGCAATTAGGTGAGTATCCCGAATATTTACGAGATCGTTTGAAGATATTTTATGAAAGATAAGAAATTAGATACAGCTACCTAACAATATATTATGTAGGTTATACATCGTTTTTCATTGCCGAAGATTTAGAGGCATTTTTTATGTATAAGCTGGACAGCTCTGGTGTCGGTGATTTTAGGCCGCCAGAACAACTCCAACTTAAAAAACAGGACCAACGTTATATATGCTCAGCGGGGTGATTAAAACAGGATCGAAGTCAATGATTTCTGTTTGCAACAGAGTTAGCCGATCACCCCGCCGATCTAAATGTCAATTATTGGTCACCCATCCAAATTGTGATCTTGCGGAGTGTTGCTTAGCCAAGATGATCTGCGAGGTGATCGGTTAACTCTCTTGCAAACAGAAATGATTGAGACCGATCCTGTTTTTACAAACTTTGACGTTTCATTCGTCGATTCAATGAACGTGAATTGACAAACTATCACAGTTTGTTAAAACAGGATCGGTCTTAATCATTTCTGTTTGCAACAGAGTTAGCCAATCACCTCGCTGCTAAGCGCTTCATTCATTGCGTCCAGCGGGGTGATCGGCTAACTCCGTTGCAAACAGAAATGTTTGACACCGATCCTATTTTTACAAACTATGACATTTCATAGTTTGTAAAAATAGGATCCGAAATAGGATCATAAATAGGATCCGTCGAAATAAAATTGACAGACTGTCACAGTTTGTTAAAACAGGATCGGTATCAATCATTTCTGTTTGCAACAGAGTTAGCCGATCACCCTAAGGTGTCAAGTGGTAACTTTTACTCAACGTCTAACCCTACGTCTATGGTTAGATATAAATGTGGATTGCAATAATGAAATTTCTTAATTAAGAGATAATTACCTGAGTATATTATATAAAAAAGTTAAAAGTTAGTTTATAAGTGATTCTATTTTTGTATTAGGATGTCTGAATAAAGGCTTTTTATTATTATTTATTAATACTTATAAAGGTAAAGCAATATATTCAAAGGACAAAATATTTAGTTTAAATTCCGTTTAACATTCTCAGACGAGTTCCACAAAAACTGAACAGAAATTCGACAATGTTTCACCTACCCATAAAACCTAATTTCTATTGGGTTTTTATGGAAAATGCAAACCATATCAAGAGCCGTGGTAGTCTAGTGGGATGCTGACTTTCGATCCGGAGGTCGTGGGTTCGAATCTCGGCCGTACATAAAACTATTCTAAGAAAAGAAATTTACATTGTGCCTTTGTACATAGTATTTAAGTAAATTTATTCCTGTATTATGTTTTCATCTACAATAAAGAATTAAAGAATTGTGCTTCATGAGAAATTACATATTTACAACTTTTGATATTGATGTAAACAGTGATCGTATCGTACAAGTACATATTATAAGACTACCTACCTTATCGATATATATAAAAAAAGTCGTGTTAGTTTCACTATATATAGCTCAAGAACGGCTAAACCGATTTGGCTGAAAATTGGTGGGGAGGTAGCTTAGAACCAGGAAACGGACATATAATACTTTTTATCCCGTTAATATTTATTTTTTATTATTATAATATTTAGGGGTAGGGGTAGGGGTACGGGTAGGCGTAGGGGTAGGGGTAGGTGTATGGGTGTACCTATATATACCTGTACATATATGTAAGAATTGCATCTTTAATGGTATTAGATTAGATAAATGGATTCAATTAGTTTTTTTTTCAGTTATACATTAAGACAATAAAATTAGGCACCATCTTATCTGTTTTTGAATAATAGGTACAAATTGCGTACATTACGAATCACCTTCTAGTCTAGTCAATACCAATGATGATAATGTGGATCATAATGATGACCAAAAATCACTTACACTTAATGCTTAACTAATTATTCCTCTAATGATAATGATTTATATCATTGATATAAATTGATGGTTGCAGCTAAAAGAATTTTAGTTTTTGATGATTTATAGAAGAAATAGGTAAAGCTATTAAAGAATTTACTAATATTATTCAAAAGTTGAAATTATTGGAAAAGTTGAGCAAGCTAATAAATACAGTGTATTGTGTACAGAGAGAGTGAAGTTTTCAACAGAAACAAAGATTCAAAATGATATTCTACAGGCTAGCACTTGAAAGGTAAGTTACATTAACTACGTTTTCAAAACTATTGGACCATGTTAGCCGTATGCCTCCGGACAGATGATGGGCGATTGTAATATTATCCTGGCAGCGCGATAGAAGGTTGTGATAAACCAAGAAAGCGTTGGCGGACGAACTCCAAGCCTTCGAAAGAGGATGGTAGGGTATAGAGGTGGCGGAATTTGGGGGTTTTGCCCAGCAGTGAATCAAAGAAGATTGACAAAAAAACAAAATTTCAACAATAATTCAATTATTTCTAATTTTGTAAAATCACCTTCAATATTATTTTGTAATTATCTTTTTGTAAAATATACATATAAAATAAGATACCTAATTCTAAATTCTAAAACAATATTAAATTATTCATATCAAATTAAAAGTTCTCTATTCCTTTTTATCGTTATAAACTTCTATTGAGTTAGATGGAATTAATTACTTATAATACAAACATTTCTGTATTCTGTTTTCCCGTTTTAAACTTATTGAATTTAAAATGGTAATAATACTTATAATACAAACATTTAATTATTAATTTGACATAAAAACGTATTAACTTTTTCCAGAATAATAGGATACCTACACCTTGACGATATCTTCAAAGAGAATGAGTACCGACTTATGCTGCTTCACCGCCAACGGAAGGAGACCTATAGAACCCGACTCCGCACGAACCGAACCATGAACCTCTGCGTCTCCATCCTTCTCTCACTCATCAGTCTCCTAGTCTGTATAACTATACCATACGTTGCTTTAGAATCACCCTGTGAAGAACTCAAAAAGTACAACACATTTATGTATGATATAGCTATATGGATAGATAGGTATATAGACATGATAGATAGGTTTATAATAGTGCTATGTATACTGTTGGTGTGTATAACTGTTAAGACGTTATATGATGCTATAAAGTCAACGAATATTAGCATGAGTCCGTGGTTGGAAAGGGGGAAATATGTGCTTCCCGGGAAGAAGAAGAAATCTGTGTTGCTTTTTCAATAAAACATCTTTTTTTGCGGGATTTTTTACAAAATATGGAAGTATTAAAGACGAAAGTCAAACAAAATAACGATTGATTAATTATGGCATTTAATTAATAAGTTCTTGAGTGGAGACAGCGGCTACGCAAACGTAGTGTAGGCTGCCCTCCAGCCAGGTGGAGTGACGATCTGCGAAAGGCTGCTGGGAGAAGCTGAATGCGTTGATGGCGCTCATTAGGGGAGGCCTATGTCCAGTCTAGCTGGAGACGATTATAGGCTGATGATGGATCATTTATTACCATATATACCATAAACATATTTTTGTTGGACAGTGCTCTTTGGAGAAGACCTATGTCCAGCAGTGGACTATACTTAATCCTGATGATGATGAAACTAGTTAATACCTTGGTGATAACACCAAGTTCTTGGTGATAGCCTCAGTTGCATTTAATTTAATAATTGTAATGTGTATTTTATAGCTACAAAAGAAGGCCGGTCATTTCAGACCTGACCTTAAATGAAAGCGACTAAAAATGCGAATTATGTAAAAATATTAAATAATGGAGTATTGAATTTATAACTAATAACTTTATTTATTAAAGCCGGAATACTTAGTAAATTAATCATACATATTGATCGCAATACGCCCTATCATATATCATAACGAATCATGGTTATTAAACGCACTCTCACCCACATTGTGCATCTCTCGTCCCAATGTCAACCATCTAAAACAAAACAGCCACTAACAAAGCACGCGTTTGGTTAGTTTTTGTTTAATGGCGCCAGTGTCCTATTCGATCATAACCTAAAAGTATAAAATAAATAACCAGAAAAAATCTCCGGCTTTAATAAAGAGACGATTAATTGAACATGATATCCTGCAATAAGAACTATCAATTAGGAAATAGGTCATTTCTAGACGCGACATTTTATGGTCAGGTCTCAGGTCACAGGTTGTATGAAACTGACCGATCTTCTTTGTAACAGAATCTAATTTATACGCTTAGTACGTAGTTAGTTTTAGGCTTGTATTTGTATTCAAAATGTACCTAGACATAGATAAAAACAAACTAAACAAACTAACAAAACTAGACAAACTTTTAATTACTACTTAAGCACAGCATTATCATTCAATTAAATTAATTAACTTTCAGTTATTTATTCAGTCTATGATTAACCTAAGTACTTAATTACCTAATTTATTTCAATAAGCGAAATAAAATGTTTTTATTATATTACACAATCTGCCCAATGGTTTACATACTACTATCAAAAATTATGCAAACCAAATGATAAATTAACCCTCCGCGCTCCAGATCGTGCTAAATATGATTAATGTGTTAAATTATCCAGCTTATATACCAAGCTCAATAATACTGAAGTTATAAATGTTTTTGGCGCTAAAATAAGTAGTTTATTTTGAAAATAGTTAGAACAGAATACATAATCGTACAAAACTCTCAATAATGAAAATCAGTTTTGAAAAGTATACCTAAATGGTAATTTAATATATTATTATCCGCCTATGAGGCCTATGTCCAGCAGAGGACTACAATAGGTCGATGATGATGATGATGGTACGATTATCAGTAGAATCTAAAATAATAAAAATAATAATTAACAAAGAGTATTTATCATGGTGCGCGCTTTGAAAAAAAATCTAATGCCTGACCATTTCGATAAAAATGCCCTAAAAGGTACTATGCCTCGTTTCTTTTTGTGTGTAACTAAAAAGAGAAGACGAGTTAAAATACCTTTTAGGGAGAATTCATTCGACACAGGGTTTTGTTCAAAGCGCGCATCCCCTTAAACTAAAGTACAACAACAACAACAACAACACCAGCCTATTTAGTCCACTGCTGGATATAGGCCTCCCCTATAAGGGGGATATGCCCATAATCCTCACGCTGGGCATGCGGGTTGGGGATCACAGGGCACAGCTTCTCGCACCGCAGACACACTGCTACCCGTTCGCGGCCAGGACATTTAACTGTGCCAGTATTAGGCTGCGCTATGCCGCAATCTGCCATAGCCCCGTTTGTTTGTTAGCAAGGTGCACCACGTGCAGTTAAGGTTGGCTTGGGTTCCGGAGATAGGGGTTGGAACCCCTTACACCCCAGTAGGTACGTTAGTTGTAATTCCATGAATGCAGCTGTATGCGTTACAATGAGAACGAATTTTGACATCGGGAACAGAGCGATACATTTCAAGTAGAGTTGGACAGAACACCAGGCGTGGCGCAGAACGAATTCTATCACATCTGCGATACATTTCAGGTAGAGTTGGATAGAATAGGCAAGGCAAGATGCGGTGACGGCCGCTGGAGTAAAGGTATCCTTGACTGAGAGGCCGAGGCCGGGTCAAATAGTTTCCGGTTAACCGCCAGCGGGTTGAGTCGACGCCATTGCGAAAGTCACTATGCATAGGAGAGGCACAGGGCAAAGGAGGTGTGGCAAAAAGTATGAGAGACCTACACCCAGCAGAGGGTGATTCCGGGCTGAGATGAGGTGATGATCCGGTATGATGATTTTTATTATACAGGCTAACTCTTCCTTCATCAACATAATTTACAAACATTGGTGAGTCTACGTTGTCGAGACAAACGCAAATTAATACAATATTAGTCAAGTTTAAATCCCGCCGTTTGTACGTGTTCATAAATTCATATCGAATGCCACTAATAATTTAACCAACGCGGTTCTGTACTGGTTGCAAAACTACAAAATAAATAGATATGAAGAGTTTATATGAAACATATTCATGTTATTGCTGAATTGGTGTAAAAATGTGAAATGAGGGTCCGAGTAATTTAAGTTCTGTCAGTTTATGTAGTAATGTTTTATAACATTGAAAATTGTTACCTTTTTGTTCATATTTCTATACGCATATGAGGGAATATATTTTTCAATAATTTAAGATGGACAAGCTTTGATGTGGACATAGGCCTCCCCTAATGGTGCTCATTACCAGATGCCCATTTCATTTTAAGCAGTATCCGATTACCTATCCACAACGTGTTCAGAAGGCGCCTTTCAAAGCTCGATGGCTATCAACTTAAGGTATGAAGGTGAGAAAGTACCATTCTCGGGGAAAAAAGAAAATCACAAACAAAAACATTTTTTACAATAGTATTGTACTTCCAAATTGCACAACATACGAGAATAAAGTTGGTTCTTAAAGATTTCTTAGGAAAACGCAAGGAAAATTAAGGATAGAAGAATGCAATCTGTGAAAAAAGCAAAAGAGGTTTGTCAGAATCATAGTGTGTTAGCGCAAGTGGAGTTTCGGGTGGTATTTGTCTAACTCTCTGGTAAATAAGTCCTCCAGTCCTTAAGTCTATGGTTGTATATTCCCAGAATTACTCTCTCCCATACATTGCATGGTTGTACCCGCGCCCATGTCTGCTTACAATTAATTGTACTGAAATAATTCTGCTACACTTGGAATACAATTATTGATTACATGTACTGCGGTCAGTTTATTTTATCGAGTTAATTCAAAACTGGAACGCATATTTTGAATACATTTTTTATTTATTCATTGGTTAAGCTTTACCTATAATTCACTATCTGACTGAAAAGGTCTTATCAATTTGGGTGAAATTAATTAAAATAATATGCAATAGGTCTACGCCTAAAAGAAGTAAGTATCTACGCACTATTTAGAGCTTATTACTTACTACGTTCAAGAACTGTGGTGTATTCACAGTATATTCCTCAGCACCAAGTTGCACTGTATCTGTTGGTTTATGTTGATAAATGGCTCGGTGTCCGCTGTCAATACTCGCCAATGCTAATATACGGCTTCTGTTATGATTTATGAGCGTTACTTCATTAGCCACAGACCTATCTATAGGTTGTGGTTGGCCGGAAATGAATTTTGGGCGAGTGATAGGAGGATACAAAATTACTCATAATAGCTTGCAATAAGACATTTTAAATGTCCTATAGATAAAATTCTACGTCTTGAATGATTGCCAACCCAATCGTAGAGCACGTTCCATAAAAATATTTGTTAATATTTTTTCATGCCAAATCTGGCAGACGAACAGACGGGCCACTTGATGGAAAGTACTCACCGTCGCCTATAGACACCTGCATCACCAGAGGCGATACTGATGCGCTGCCGGATAAAGAAGCAGTGAAAAATGTGATCTACGGTGCAATGCTTTGTGATAGGTAATAGCTACCACTTACCATCAGGTGGGCGATATGCGTGTTCCAACTTCAAGTACCATAAAAAAACGTTGATCTCTGTGGCGCAGTGGATGAAGGCCCGCCTGAGACGCAAAAGGTTGCGGGTAACATATGAACATTTGTCTCGGGTCTGGGTGTTTTCTATGTATAATAATATCATCATCATCATCATCATCAGCCTATAGCAGTCCACTGCTGGACATAGGCCTCCCCTAATGAGCGCCATTGCGCCCTGTCCTGAGCTTGATGCATCCAGCTTCTACCAGCAGCCTTTCGCAGATCGTCACTCCAACTAGCCGGAGGGCGTCCTACACTACGTTTGCCGAGTCGCGGTCTCCACTCAAGAGCTCGTTTACCCCAACGGTTATCGGTTCTTCGGCAGATGTGGCCAGCCCACTGCCACTTCAGCTTGCTAATTCTCTGAGCTCTGTCGACAACTTTAGTTCTATGTCGGATGTGGGAGATGTATAATAATGTATGTATTTACAAAAAAATATGTAAGTAGATCAGTCATGTGGTCTCTATAATAAAAGCTCTGATGGTTAGTTTGGAGCCAGATTATAGGTACTGTGTGATAATGTCTAGTATTATTTTTGTATTATTTAAACGCCACATGAATCTAAGAGACGTAAATAAATAATGTTCTGGACGTTATCACACAAGCATGATACTTACTTTTTACAGACTTAGTTTATACTTTTTTTTTAAATATCTACGTATTCATGTACGTAGAAAACACCCAGACCAGAGACAAATACCAAATACCTATGGCTTAGCATGCAGTTTAGCTGCGCCCATGAGCTCGAGTCTGTGACTTGTTTCCCCTTGGGGGGTTAAACCTTTGAAACGTTTTCTTAAGGTTTTTAGAGGGCCCTTAAAATGGCTAAATTTAATAACACCCATAAAATAGGATTATATTTATAAGAGATAAAGTATTTAACGGTGCTTGGGAGTTTTTATTTGTTTATGTAATCAGAATTATTGTTTCACCAGTGCTATGAATTTTTCTAGTAGGAAATGTATAAGTGTAATGTATAATTAGGTATTATTAGAAAAATTGAAAATTTTCTACAGCTATCCGTGTATGTCTAGCTATAGAAATTTTACATAAAAATATTATAAAGGGTTTCCTACTGTAAGGCTCCATAAAGTTAGGCTTTTTTTAAAAGCTTTGAGAGCTGAATAACACCTTCCTCGGGCATAGCTACAGTCCTATAAAAGTAATATAATGGTTATGAATGAATGATTGTGACAAAGACGTTAATGATCGCGTTACGAATTGGTGTAATAATTAATAAAATAATAATAATTAATAAAATTCATAAAATTCATAAAATTATGGGTTAAATATTTCATAAATTAAATTATATTCTTTCTCCTTTACGCCAATGGAACGGATTGAGCTAAAAATTTAAACTACTTTTTATCCAGGTACGCAAGCAGAGGTGCGGTCAAAAGCTAGTTTCTATTTATTGAGTTGATGGTTGTAGTTTAATTAAGTAATTATATCGAGTTGAATAATTGTGTGAAGTAAGTAATCAAAATAATTAGGAAAGTGTTTGCTAATAGGATTAGGTCCACAACCCTACCATTTGTCGTTTAGTCCTTCTTAAGAACAGTTGTTTCTAGAATGAATTCTTGTACGGTTGATAATTACATAAAAAAATCGAAAATAGTTACATATAACAGGTGTATACAATTGATTTACCAAGCAATTAAAATTGTTTGCTGTTTAGACTTCGGATTTTTTGAGTATAAGTCAAACAAGCGTAGAATATTTTGGAAATCTGTAACTTTAATACAATCCCTCGCCTTGTGTTTATTTTGCGTATTCACAATCAAAACCTATGACTCGTCAGTTCTTAAGTTTTTTATCTTCATTTATCTAACCCACTACTTTTTAAACGTACTAATTTTAGTACTTTTTAAATCAGACATAACTATCTGCAAGTTTTTTAATTACATAGAACTAATTGATTTAAAGATGGGAGTGGCCAATGCATCTTACAATTTGGAGAAGAAAATGTTTTTAGCCATACTTTTGAATATAAGCTTCAAAACCTTGTTATGTGTCGCTAACTGTATTTTTGACTCCAGTTGCTTATATCCCGCTTTTAGTGCTGTTGTTTTTATGTGTTTGGTCATATCTTTGGATTTTGGCCATGTCTCTTATTCATTTGTCTTCTACGCATTAAACTGTAGATTGAAAAAACTTGCATCAATTTTGGAAACTGTCAATTCTGATTATACTTTCTTTCAATATACCTACAAGTCTATTGTAGAATTGGCTGAAATGTATAAATCTGCATTTGGTCCTGTGGTGAGTTAATTTTTTTATCTTCTATACAACATCTCCCAAAAATTCAACTATAAGCCGGCACCAATGGACCTGCTCATGACTACTCGTAAAATAAAACAAAAAATTTAAAACTCAATAATTTATGGATTAACAAAACAATTATGAAATCCTTAAAAAATGACATGCTCTAAGGTATTTTTAACAACCGAACCCCCTGGACTTCTAAAGCGATGTCGTGCATACCGGTGGCAAACATTTTGAACATTTACTGTAATGTATTTTAAGGATTTCATAATTGTTTTGTAAGTCCAAAAATAATTGATTTTTATTTTTATTTTCTCAAGTAGTCATGGCAGGTTGACCCGCTTTTTTGCCGTTATGGTACATGTTGTTTAGTAAAGGAAAAAGTTTGGCTGCTTTACGAGTTATTGGTATGAATTCAAAAACAAAGCAAAGTGATCCGTGGATCCTATTCCTATTGAAAAAAGATTTTTTTCCTTATTTTTGCTCCATCTTTTGCAGTCAAAAATACTTGTGCTATCCAATACAATACTTAATACAATAATCCAATACTTGTGCTATCCGACGGCCTCTGTGGCGCAGTGGGCGAAGGTCCGCCTGAGACGCAGAGGGTTGCGGGTTCGATTCCCGCTGCGGGACAAATGTTTGCATGTTCTGTAGATATTTGCCTCGGATCTGGGTGTTTCTATGTATGATATGTATATATTTACAAAAAAAAAAAAAATTATATGTGTAGTATATCAATCATGTGGTTCCCATAATACAAGCTCTGCTTAGTTTGGGGCTACATGATGCTGTGTGATTAAGTCCCGCATTATTTATTTATTTATTTATTTTTAATAAACATTAATTCTTTGTGGTTTTCTGAATAATCTGTCACAGTATTGTGACCCTTTCTAAATCTTTCCAGCTTGTTTCATCTTTCTTACAAACTTTTGACTTGCAATGTTTCATAATTTGAATTAACTTTGATATTAATACAGGTTCTACTCAAATTACCTAATTGTTTTCAGTTACTTATATCGCTTCTGTTCTCTACTCCCGAAATTATGTTCTCCATTTACATAACGATCCAAAGTTTGCTGCAGGAGCAATCAGTAAGTAGCCCTCATTAAATTATAGTTCTATAAAAATATAAATAATGAATATAAAAAGCCCCACGATACAGAAGGCTGCATTATCAAATATATATATAGCAGTCTACTACTGGATATATGCGAGAAGACATATTGATAATTATGATGTTACATATTTATATATTTTAGAGACGAGCTAGGTAATTCAGAGGGTTGGCCATAGACTAGCATTATTGGCAGGATGGCGATTGTTTAATTACGTGTTCAAAGGTTGATGCTCCTGCGCATAAATATGCTAGAAATGGTGTATTATTTAACAGTTATCGGTTCTTTGGCATAATTATGTGACCAGCACTGCCACTTAAGCTTGCTTATTCTGTAGGCTATGTCGATTACTTTGATCTTCTGTCGGATAATTTCGTTTATATTTTATATTTTCGGATTATAACTTTCAGAATTATTCCGAATCTAGTCCTTTCCATACCCTTTGAGGAACCTTGAGTTGGTTGGTGGACTACAATTGGTGGAATTCCTGTCTAATCTCACCTTATAAAAAGAGTGATATGCCCATAATCGCCACGTTGGGCATGCCAGTTAGAGATTTCAGAGCATTATTTCTCGCTCTGCCGACGCTGCTGCCTGTGGGGTGGTCAGGGAATTTGGCTGCCACGTACGCTATGCCGCAATGAGCATTTAAATGTAGCGCTCGTGGTGTGGCTTACTTAGGTGTTCTTAACCAATCATCTGAGCTAAGCAACAGTCCGCCTAGTCACTACTTGGATGGGTGTCATCAGAAGGCACGTTAAGATGGTCTCGATTTTTTCAGTCGGAAATCGGAAGCCTTCGGACGGCTTAAAAACTCAGGCACCAGAATTGGCCACTAGCTGATATGAAAAAGATGAGCATTTAAATACTTTAATTTATGTTGTATATGTTTCAGTTAACCTTAGGGACATCTGGTTATTTTACATTGGTTATATCGTTGGTAGTTTCAATTTCACCTGTGCTCTGTGCTGGCATGCTATCTACACAAGCCAATAAAATTATAATTATATTGCAAAATAAGTTGCTAAAAGAACGAGGTAAGCTTTCAGATGTAACACAAAAATGTTCATAATCATCATCATCATTATTCACTGCTGTACATAGGCCTTCCCTAATCATAATTTCCTTGATTTCCCGCTCTACTAAATTGCTATAATAAATTGTTTTTATTTCTAAAGCTAGATTGTACTATTTATGCTTCTTTCTTTTAATTTTCTATATAAATCTCAGATAGAAAATTAAAATCCTTGAATGTTTTCATTTTACTTTCATATTTTTTTAGGTTAGAAAATATACCAACAAATTACTATAAAATTACATATTTGTGAATCCAATTTCACTATGAACAAGATATACTATCAAAAAAATATTCCTTAATATAAAATAATGCAAAGGAACAAGAACTAAGAACTCACAACGCAAAGTTCATTCACACTTGATTTTAAAAATATTCCATGAAACGGGTGCTTGTTGAAGCATCAATTTGATAGCCTTGTCTTCCATATTCAATATTACATAGATACAAAAGCGATAGAACTGTTCACAGAGTAAGTAAACTGAGGCAACAACCGGTATACGCTTCGGCGGGGTATTTTGATTTAGTACATTCCGCCTGATGGCAGATGGCGCTGTATGTATGTTTCAGAGGCCTTCAAGTGGGGTAAAACCTCTGAAACCAGAGTTGGCCACTAGGTCATGCGAAGAAGGAAGTAATGTTGATTACATTCTTAAAACCATATTGTTTCTAAATTCTTAAAGCAATATCGTTTGATTGTCATTTATCTAGACATATTAATAAGTAAAGTGCCAAAAAATAATCAAGTCCTGTTGCTGCAGTTATAATATTCTGCAATATCTTTAAGTTTTAGTATTAATATTCTGATAATAAGGAATAGATAAATGTAGCTATCGAAGTTTACTTCATAATTCTGAGTTTTGCATCAATTCCAGATGATTAAACAGCGTCAAGATATCTTGTATGCTGACAAGTACACTATAGTGCCTTAGCCATAGTTAGATTGAGTGGCTTGCCCAGCACTTGTACCATCCTCTCAGCTGCAGGATTATCGTGATCAATACGTATGAATCTGACTAGGCCACGGGTTTCCTCACTATGTTTTTCTTCACAAAATTAAACAGTTTTGGTGACATACAAACTTTTCATGATTGTGATCTTCAAATTTTCATGATTGTGATCTTATATAGATGCTTGTTTTCAGATAAGTCCAAAATATACGAAATCAGGCGTTTTATTGACTACGTCGAGGCTCGCGGCTGCCGGTTCAGAGTGTTCAAGGTGCTTCCCTTGGACTCAGACCTTGTTGGGATGGTTCTCAACTTCTGCGTCACCTACCTTATCGTCGCTTTGCAGTTTACCAATAAATAAAATTGAATTCTATAAAAGATTAAACCTATAAAAATCTATTGAAAATGCATGATGGTTTATTGTACGTGAAAGCATACTAATTGTAATAAAAAAAATAAAAAAAACTGCAAAACTAAAAAGAACAAATAATTACTTATTTTTTGTTGATACGGCTCACAATCAACCTTTTTTTCTATCAATTTATCCCGTACGATCTATGCATTTAACACATAGGTAGATCTAGATATCTACCTATTATTTATGGAGTCGGAGTCAGCTAAGGAAACACGATATTATAGAACTATACCCCTCCCACCTTGGACATGCCCTCTATTTGACGCGCCGTCTACGCAAAAGTTGGCGTGCCTTAGCGTGCCTCAAATTTATATGCGACCAATCGGAAAGTATACCCTACAATATGACAAAATAATTTTTCAAATCGGTTCATAAATGACGGAGATACGAAGTAACAAACATAGTAAAAAAAACAACCGAATTGAGTACTTCCTGGTTTTTTGAAGTCGGTTAATAATGAACAAATAAACAAACTCACGTCGCATTTAGAATGGTAAGGAATGTTAATGTTAAGGATTAGGATATAATCTCGAGTGCAATTATGAAGTCATTAAAAGTTTTTAAGAAATAATATTTTTATGACCTGATACCGTTTATTAAATTTTGTTATAACCAAATCTAAATCAAATAATTTCAACCTTTAATATATTTCGAGTGACGAGAGACTTTTCATGTAATAGTAGGTATTTCTTCATCATCATAATCATCATTTAGCCCGTTAACATCGTCTGTAAGGTAGGTCTCCTCGTTATCACGCCATTAGGTTCCTTGCATATTCTTATGCAATTCGCTAAAGACTATCATCATAAAATTATTCAAAATCAACAAGTACATAGATTTAAAGTTTTCGCTCGGATCGTAAAACAGTGAGAAGTAGAGAGTCTGAGGAAGCTAGTTTATTGCCTCTAACGTATTCAGTTCCATGGAGTGCATTTGGCAAATCCGGGATATTTTTATGAATGGAATTGGAAGTGGAAATCAAATGAGGTAACAGTGATGTAAGAAAATAAGATTTCGTAACTTACCAAGACTTTATATTTATTAATTTATAGTTGACTTCACAATTGAATGACACATACAATTTAAAAAATGTGAGCATGGATACTAGCACCATTTTTTATCACTATGCCCCGTACGTAAGCTGCCTTACAGGAGTTAAGATGTTTTGACTTGTTCTAACTAAAGAACCTAGAAATGCGCATACGCGTATCATAATAATAAGAGTTTCAGTATTATATTTTTCTCTAAGTCAATTCGAGTCAATGAACAAGTAAAAAAGGTACTTAATTAAACTATTCTACAATACCTGGTTACTTATTGCATTATCTCAAACGTCTTCTACCTCCGCACTTCTTTAAAATGGAACCTGGCAGTTGTATCATTTAGAAATAAAGGATATTATTGAGCAGGAATTCACCATGGTATCGACTATGTGAGTACAATTAACTACCTTATGATAATGTCGCGCTCTAGCTCGCGGTCCGATTGCCCATTAATAAATTCTGTCCTATTTTCAATAATGAACTGAGTGAGTAATCGTATTTATCTAACAAAGAAATAATATATTTAATTATTTTGCATTGAACTAATATTTAAAAATTATCTTTAATACAAAATATGTGCATTTTGTGTATGTATATTTTTATCATGGATGATGTATAATAAAATCGGAGATACAGTTGTCCCACTGGACAGCTTTATGTATCCTCGTGATCTCAAAGGCTAGAATACCGGTTGTATAGTGCACTTCTCAAAACTCTTCAACCTCCGCACTACTTAAAAGGGAACCTGACGACTGTTTGAAATAAACGATACTATTGAGCAGGATCATACTTTGGTATTGAGGCTGTGAACATCAATAGAACTAGGGGTTACAACAATATGTACTATTGTGCCTCTATGCAATATTCCGATACCTCTCCACAAGGTATTTAAGGATTGTTAGTACTGCTACTTATCTTTATAATTTGCTAATCTAGAGTCACGGGCTTATAGTAAAATTAGAGTCACGCGCGTTCTGATACGCCCTCTTCATCATATTTATGTAATATATTTTTTGCATGGCGGGAGAGGCTCGTCCAACTCAGGATTGTCGAAGGCCATCGGCAAGTGCGGACCGGGCGGGGCACTTTCCCTACTCCTCGGGGTAGCCGCAAATCATAATAATTAATAAAATAGACTTAGATATTTGATCAGTATTGCTACCAAAATCACCCTCCAATATTTAATTTAATCTAATTTTCAAGATTTTACTTAGCCTGGGATCTAAGGTGGTGAGTCACACTACTTAACCTAATACTGATTTACATTGATAACTTTTTATAACCACATAAAATAAAATTTTGATTTCTATCAACAAAATGACTTGTGTGTAGACATAGTAGATTACGTTACTTTGTTAGCATTAAGACGGCTAAAATATTTTTAGTATTTTAAGACATTAAATGTATCATAATTTACTGTGCGAACGTGTTTGTCTTTCACTCTGATAATGTAGAAACCTACATTGAATTACCTTCAGCCTTTAAAATCATCATAAAGTATCTGTCGTAATCAAGGCAAATAAAAGTTAAAAGTAACTTTTTCATTCATCATCATAGTCCTCACCATTATTATAATATTTTGTACCATCATCATCATCGCCATCGCTATTATTTTAATCATCATCATCATGGTCATCATGAATGATTATAATGACAATGTTTCTATAGACTGTTTATGAAAAGGGCCAAAGATGCTCACTTCAGGGCCTGGGCCTCCAAAGACTTCCACTATAAACGGTATTTTGTCTATATTGAGCCATTTCATCCTTTTAGTCCTTTCGCCTGCCTGCAAAATGTTAAAGATGTCGTCAATCAATTTTGTGAAAGTCTTCCTACACTTCGTCTTTCATTTTGTTAGAAAGAAGTTTTCGAATAGCAATCGAAAACTTCTTTCTAACGGTTGTGGGTAATAATATTCTTTTAATTGAAATAGGAACATTTATAATGTAACCATGCCTAATTATTAACGTTTGCAACATAAAAACTTATAACTTGGTTACTGCGTTAGATAACAAATATTATATTCTGCGTCTCCACTCTAGTTTAAGTGCATCTGACGAACAAGCAATAAATTATATATTCAAGTTATAAAACCATCCACGCGGACGGTCGGAAACTAACCGGCTTGTTTTAATGGCACAGACGGAGGAGCGAATAAGCTTGCTTACTCATAATCCTGAATGCTTAAAGTTCAGAAAACAAAATCTGTTTCACATGGTGCTGGCTATACCCGTCTTATTTAATCTAGTATAAAAAAATACTTACAATAAATTTTATTGCCTCTTAATCGTTTAAATTTTTCCTTGCATTCTATTCTATACCATTTTCTATTCTATAAAAAAACGGTCCATGTTTGACGGAGATATCGGTGAACATGAACACACACAAAAAAAGTCGAAAAACAGATTCAGACGAATTGAGAACCTCCTTCTTTTTGAAGCCGGTTAAAAAGTCGGTCGCAATAGGACCTATCCTAAGTATATCTTAAAATTGTTTTTGTTCGTAGCTCTATGGCCTTACTCCTAATGCGTTTCAAAAGATCACGAACCGCTCCCAACTGACTAGGTATTTTTTTGTCGTTGTACAAAACGCCCAAATCACGACTAACTATCTTGTTTACTCAAAAATGTCGGCGCACTAATCGCAACACCGCATCGGAGCGCATCGCAACGCGTCGCAGTGAATACACGCGCATGCGCCGCCGGCAGCCAATTGGAGCCGTCTAATGGCTAAAATCCGCTGGAATCCGATTGCATGCGCATCTGATGGCACAATCTCAAGAAGCGACATAAAGTGATACCATGTCATAATCGGTCTGGTTCAGTGATTCAGTATTATGTGGACGTTGCGTAATTTAATTCTATATGACAAGTATAATAGTAGGATGAGGCGTGGTATTACTGGCAATTGCATTAAAAAATAATCGTACAGAATAGTAAAAGAAAGGATAATCTAGGTTGATGATTTATGGCTGAAAAGGTGTAACGTCGGTGAATTCCATACAATACATAATCTTAATAAACGACACCTCACGCACGTGACTTGTTGGTTCATCTGTTTGTTGTGTTTAACATGTTTTTGTTCATATTGCTTTTACCAGAATTTGGTAATTACCAAAAACAATATGAAATAATGTACGAAATTTACTTTACATCGTTTCATTGCCACCATTCTATAATTGTAACGTAGGTTATTATGAAAGTTACATTACCATAAAAACAAACATAAAGTAAATTTCGTCTATAAGTATTATAGATACTTTAGTAATTATATTTTATAAAGATGCCTATTTCTACTCATAAATATAATTAGCTTCCGGCTGTGACTTCACTCGCGTTGTACCCGGATAAGAAGGCTGTGTTAATCCAGGTATTTTGCAAAGGACAATGGCCAAAAATGTACATGTAAAAAACAATAATTATATTTTAGTTATCTCAATGTTCTGGTGTAAATAATGACTTTTTACAGCCACCTATATTTTTTTTACATTGGTCATTTCATATATTATGTCACTTTAGTAGTACAGAGAAATCCAACGGCATGTCATTGGTCCTAAGCGGTCTGTAACATAAATGGCTCAGGCCGTTTATGTTACAGAAAAGAACAAAGAAACTTACATACACACTAAAAACATTACCCTCCTTCTTCGCAGTCGGGTAATAACGAATGCGATGGTTTCATCAGTTATGTTTATAACTCCCAAAAAAACAATAAGTCACTGATAAAACCTGCGCGTGCTTCGCACTGCATAGCCCGCACGGTGATCGATCTGTTTAGGGGGAAACCCACTCTCGGTAGCCAGGAAGACGCCGATAGAAGTCGCCAGGAGTTCGACTTAAACACCATCTTATTTCAAATATATTTGTTAATATTTAATCCAGAACATTATCATAATTAAAATAGAATTATTGTTTATTTTTCCGCTATATAATGACCTACAGCTCCGAACGGACAAACATTTCAACGAAACTGTAAGAGTATATACGAGGCACTTTTAAAGTCGCTAATATACGTCTTATGATACAGGAAGGCCGATTGCCCTAGTATGGTCATTTAACGCACAGTGATGAACACATGACGAAACTAGCCATGGATCTAAACGAGGGGGAGAGAGGCAGAGGTCGCCCGCCAACTACCTGGACTAGAACCATCTCCCAGGATAAGCTCGGCCTAACGCCAGCAATGACTCAAGACCGCAACAAGTGGTGGTCAAGTATCAGGAGGGCCGATGATATCTTAAAGATAGATTTGAGTATCTTTGCTCCTCTCACAACCTTTCGCTTAGGTTTACAGATAAAACTCCTTTGCAAAAAACGTCTTTTTACTGTAGCTCGTTCACAGCCCAAGCTATTTGCTTGTGCTTTGCCACTCAATATCTAAATAGCAACATCATATTACACTTTTAAACTCAAAGTTTACCAACATTATTTATCACTTAGTTATAGTTAGTAGTTAGCATTTAATTTCCTGTCACTCTTTTTTCTTTTTTTTTATGAACTCAGTATGTATTAGTATATTCTTATTATTATTGTAGGTAATAGGATAACATTTTATAGTAGGTATAATTTATAATTATTTTGTGTATAATCACTAAGTTTTCTATGTAATAATTATGTATTATTTTGCATAAGTGCACCGCCATCCTCTAAGGGTGCGTTTCGATTAACGCGGAGCGGGCTGCGAGTGGCCAATTACAATGCTCGAAATCTTTTCTCACGTGATTGCTCACGTGACGCAGTGGTAGAGATTTGGAGCATTGTGATTAGCCAACTCGCAGCCCACTGCGCTCCGCTCCGCGTCAATCGAAACGCACCCTTATAAAGCTCTTCTCTTCCTATCCGTACTATGATTGCCTGGAAGAGATTTTAGCGATAAGGCCGCCAATTGTGTTACCTGTTCCTTAGAATAAGTTACTCTTATTTTTTCTTGTATTCATGTGGTGATCAATAAAGTGTTATTTATCTATTACCCATCAGCGGGTTATACGTTTTACCCTTTATTCGATTGCAACGCACGTATTGACGGAAGCATTTCTTAGCTAAATTGTAACCAACTATCGGCCAATAAATTTCCTTAATTGTAGCCAATAAAAGTTTTGGGCTGGCAAAGCCTTTTTTTTGTGTTCAAAAGTAAACAATAACTTTGTAACTTGATGTGTGGATTGTAGAATAATAGGATGCTTTTTCTCAAACGTAAAATCAGAATTATCTAATCGACCTCCAACGTGAATATAACTATTTTTTTTTTTTTTCATTTCTTAGTGTGCTTTTATAAATATGCACCCTAATAAGATTACGATCAAGCCTTACTGTAGGCTAATGAGTAATTTTACATTGCCCTAGATTTATACCGAGTTATTGCTAAGAATGTGTCCATTAACACTTTTCTTACTGTCTCTATTTAAGGCGAAGTCACTTTGTTCATGTGTTCTTTATAAGTAGCACTAGCACTATCAGTACATTACACTATCGTTATCACTACACTAACTCAAAAGGTTTAGTCCTTTTGAGCCTTCTCACAATGTCCGTGTTGTTTTTTAATCAATAAATTATATTCAGGAAACGATGGTCTTAAAATTAAAATTAAAGCGTTGTCCAAATCATTGGTATTTAAATATTTGGTTTTATGCTTTGTCCCCTTTTTTAAATTATTCACGTCCCTTAAGACATAGGTTTCTAGGCGAGGGTCTAGGCTTCAGCGGAGAATTTAAAAATAAAATTATTGAACGTGAATTTATTCGCGCTTTTCAAAGCGACTGAAATCAATAAATTCGCGTTGAATAGAACTCTAACTAATAACATGTAATGAAACTTCATTTTGAGTTTCAGGGAACTTGTCAACAGTACTTGGAATAGGAGGCCAGTACAAGGGATCTCGTTTCAAATAATCTGGTCCATGCCACCATAAATTTTGAGCGACTGAAGAGATTCAACACTGACGCCGCGCGATATGAGGTCCGCGGGGATTTTTAGAATTTTCATAAGGTTGACATAAGGTGATAAAAGTCCTAAGGGATCAAAGATTTGGGCAATAACAGAGATAATGATCACGCATGCGTCGAGCTCAGAACAGGGTGCAATGGCGCTCATTAGGGGAGGCCTACAGGCTGATGATGGTGATGATGATGATGAGGTTTACGCACCGACCTCGGCATATTTGGATGACGAAGTTTAGGATAAGAAGTAAGAAGGCTCACTTCAACGAAGTTATAGGGCTACTATATACTTTAACGGCAAAGTCGGAGTCCGAATTGGCGACGAATCCAGAGAAAGCCCGCATGGTTTAATAATACTCGTCACCTTCTTGAGAAGGAGGGGCTGCAGGAGCTGCAGAACCACTTCAATTCCGTCCTTCACTGTGGGAGAACTCCTAAGGCGTGGAACGAGAGATTGTTGTTGAACGAGGGTTGTTTTTTAAGAAGGGAGATAAAACCCTTCTTTAAAACTACAGACCTAAATCGCTCCTCAGCCACATATATCAGCTGTTCTCAAGGGTAATTACAAATCGTCTTGCCAGAAGACTCGACGAGTTCCAGCCACCGGAACAGGCTCGGTTTCGCGGAGGATATGTCACCATAGACCACATTCACACAGTGAGGCAGATTATACAGAAGTCCAAAGATTATAATCAGCCCCTGTGTCTGGCTTTTGAGGACTATGAGAAGGCCTTTGACTCTGTCGAAACCTGGGCTGTCCTGAAATCCTTGCAGCGATGCCAGGGGGAAGCGCCACTTGGAAGCAGGTGATGCCAAGTGGACTATCTTTATATCGAAGTATTGAGATATCTGTCCGAAGCCGCCACTTAACTAATGATAAATTGGTTTGAATTGAATGTGAAACTAAATTGCTATTTATAACGGTTAAGATGGTACCTACTTGTCAAGCTTAAAAATTTAACATTAATATTTAATTAGAATGTTACTAAACTTATGATAACGTCAAATTATACCTATTAATACCTGAAGAGTGTTGAGTTCAAATTAAATACACTTTTTCAACTTTACTCAAATAATTTCACCATTCGAATTTGAACTCGATCGACCACTCTTTGTGCCGCGCAATCCCGTTGCATTTATTTGCGCTCCACAACTTCAAATGTACTGGAACTTATAGGCTGGTGATAATAGGCCTAGATCCAGGACCGTATATAACAGGTAGAATTTGGTAAATTAAACTCAATAATTTCAACGGACACGTTTACTCAAATTGTAGGAACATTGCAGACACACAAAAACAGTTAGTCACGAGAAATAAGTGGCGCGAAGGTTTAAATCTAAACACACAATTTATTTTGAATAAACAAACAGATCAACCAAATTACGATGTATTATTATGTACACAATATTGACACGAGATTTGTGAAACGTCTTATTGTTCCCATGGCACGGCATGCTAAGACTTCAAAAAGCTATTATTGTAATGCAGTTAAGCTATTTAATAAAATACCTGACTCTATGAAGAATATGACATGCTTGAAATTTAAATAATGTATAAGAAAATAGTTAATAGATGAAAGCTATTTATAATATATATAAGCTGGATGCGTCGAGCTAATGATGATTATAATATAAACGAGGCTTTTGCTGAAAAGAAAATGTTTGCTTTTCATGAAGACGATGCTATTGCAGATATTATTGATTTTCATTGTTAATTAAAGACCTATCTAAGTGCAATAACTATTGTCTATAGACTAATAAATGATTGATTGATTGATATATAAAGTATTTATAAGTAAGTAAATCGCATCACGCAAAATGATTTTCCCATACAAACTTTACCCCCCTCCCTCCCGTTGCAACCCCCTTGAGGGGGACAACCTTTATATTTTTCAATGTAACCCTAAATATACCAAGTTTCAAGTTTCTATCTATACGGGATACGATTTTCCATGCAAACGTTTTGACCTCTTTTCAACGGCTTAGCGTGTAATTTTACAAAATTGTACTAAAAAATTGTGCAACTTTTAAGAGATTCTAACCATTCATTAAAATTCTCCCCCAAAAACTTCAAAACCCTAATTCACATCCTTAATGGGTTGTTTTAAAAAACCTGGTATAGAGTAATTTATTATTTTATAATCAGAGTATTCTGACGAAGTTTCAAGCAAATCGCACCAAGATTTGCCCAAGATTTACCCACAAATGGGTAAACCATTTACCACAGGCTCGAGACGAGATGAGCAGTTGAGTTAGCTCCCAACAGTTGCCATAATACAATCAGCTAACCATTAAGTTCGGTGAGATCCGAGAGTATTAGTAAACTGTATAGCAACGATGAGGTAGGTGACACAGATATTCACGACGATTCCGACCAGGTCAACGTCCAGGGGAAGCAGTTTGTACACGCGGAACTCACATGAGTGAACCTTGACGAATGCGATAAATTGCTTGATTTTATCAGATTCGGCTCCACCTATAAACAATAAAGATAATGTTACTAGTTTGTTGAATAAACGGTCTTTAATAATAAAATCATAATAGCTGCGGTTAATCAACGCGGTCAACTAGGGTTTGTCTGGCCTCATGAGATGCAGGTCGCGGGATCCATTCCCGCCCAGAACTATCATTTTTGTTACGAACAGGTTCAGGTTTGTTCTTTATCTTGGTGTTACAAGTATTTTTATATTTATCAGTCTCTTGTACCCACAGTACAGGCTTTGCGTAAATTGGAATCAGTTGACTGTAAGTGGGTTAAAAGGGATCCATCTTCGAAACCCAAATCAACCTCACCTGCCCGTCGTGCACCCTGCTAACTAACAGACGGGGCTCTGATGGCCAGCTGATTGCGGCGTAGCACAGCCTAACACCGGCACAGCTAAATTCCCTGATCACTAACCGGCAGCAGCGTCGGCAGTGGTGCGAGAAGCTGTGCCCTGCGATCCCCAAGCCGCATTCCCAGCGTGGAAATTATTAGCATTGTAAAAGTCCACTAAAGGACATTAGTAGGTACAAGTCTGGACTGGTAAAGATTTCAACATAAGAAGTCTTTGATTTCCTACTTTGCTCTCGGTTTCCAGACGTGCCATTTTGTTCTAGGACGTATTTTTTGGTTATAAGTACAGTGATGATCGAGAAACTTAGTTTTGTGTAGGTACGTACATTTTTGTTGAACAAGTAAATCATGCAAAATTATTCTTATACTCTTCGTTTGGCCAGGGAGCATGCCGGCAACAATAGCCGGCAAGATGGTCATAGTCAATGATTGGAGAATTATAAAGTAAAATGATACAGTCTGAAATAGATAAAAAAATTATTAAATATTACTCAAAATGTTTCAAAGATGTTAAAATTATTATTACTAGTAGTTCAGCGAATAGTAGACCTCGCGAGCACAAGCTTTTTGCAACAATTAATACTTATACCTATAGCTAAAGTTATGTTTAACGGAATATTTATCACGGTGAGACAACCTTAGTTAACTACCTTTCAAATAAAAAAAAGACCATTAATCATACAAGACGGAGTTGTTCTGTTTTAGAGAGTTACCCCTTTTTAGAAGACCCTCAAAATCAAAAATCCCCATCTACAAAAAAAATCTTTAGTCGTAAAACCTGTATACCAAGTTTCGTCCAGATTGGTTGTAAAATACGACCTGGTACATAAAGAGAACAAACTGACAGACGGAAGCAGAAAACCGAGCGCGCAATGCGTCTCTGGTTCAAGCAACAGAGACGCCTCCTCGGTCAATTAGCTTCAGACTGCAGCTTCCTAAAAAGTATGTATGTATGTACCGAACCTTTCAATTTGGAGGTTGTGCGTTCAAAACTAGGCAGGGCACCGATGAATTTTTCGTGTCGTAAAATTAATGAGACGAGATCACTCGAAACGTTAAAAGAAATCATCATAAGGAAACCGGCAGGCCCTATAACATACCCAGAAAATACCCGCCATTGTAATATCAGGCCAGCCCAGTACAATGACTACATTGCCCGTACATTTTTACGTCGTTTTACACTCTTAATGTAAGTTATTTGTTCAGATTTAGAAATTACCCACCAATCAGGCGATTCACTTATTTTCTTGAATAACTCTGGATCGATGCTAGTACATTGCTTGAAATTTGACGATCGTTTGGTACATTGGTTGTACATTGCTACGGAATTCATCTCAATCTCATATTGTTAGTTATATCAGGTGGAAGATATAACTAACAATATGAGAAACTATATTTAATAAATCTGGATCTACCCTAGTACATTGCTTCAAATTTGACGTATACTTGGTACATTGGTTGTCATACCGATGCATACATAAATTCTAAAGGCATGCGCTTGTCACGTGCTTGCAAATTAAGGACATGTGTCGAATGTAACCTAAATAGATTTGCGTACCCACTGAGCAATATCTGAAGATATCCACAATGGGGAACGGACTTATTTTGTTTTTGTTGTTTAATTTCTATGAAATAACACTTACCAGTGGTCGCTTGAACTGTATTTGTACGACAGACATAAACAGCGTGATCAGTAAGAGTGGTATGTTATACAATAACGACATTAACAGCTGAAATAAAGTAAATTTACTAAAGAAAATGTTAATCATCATCTTCAGCAATCATCAATCAGTATAATCCACCGCTGGACATAGGCCTTCCACATTGAGTGACATTGCGCCTTGTCCTCAGCAATCGCTGATGCTAGGCCGTCGAGCATCTGTTACAAGTCCTCCAGGAATTCCTTCAGTAATACTTATGTCATTAGCGAATTTGTAGTATTTATTTTCTTATGTAAATACTCCCTAGCCTCTTACTAGCTACTCCAATTGTATGGAACCTACTTATGAACAATACTTACAGAGGATAGGCTTCCTATTTTACGTTTCAAAATACTTACATGAGGATATGTTGTCCCTTTCTATAGTTACTTCTTTTAAACAGTTTCTTCTAAGGGTCCTTTACGTATCATTGCATCATTGCAAGGTATCTTAATCACTAGCATTAGGCCTAAGGAACAGGCAGGCCCAGGAGTGAGCACGGAAACAGAAGAGCAGCAGGCTGAAGTGCGGCCCTTTGGAGCAGCACCGTGGACTGAGCAGACATCATCATCATCATCATCAGCCTATAGCAGTCCACTGCTGGACATAAGCCTCCCCTAATGAGCGCCATTGCGCCCTGTCCTGAGCTCGACGCATCCAGCTTCTACCAGCAGCCTTTCGCAGATCGTCACCCCACCTGGCCGGAGGGCGTCCTACACTACGTTTGCCGAGCCGCGGTCTCCACTCAAGAACTCGTTTACCCCAACGGTTATCGGTTCTTCGGCAGATATGGCCAGCCCACTGCCACTTCAGCTTGCTAATTCTCTGAGCTATGTCGACAACTTTAGTTCTATGTCGGATAAACTCGTTACGGATTTTATCCTTCAGAGAAACCCCGAGCATAGTTCGTTCCATAGCTCGCTGAGCGACTTTAAACTGGTGGACTAGCCGTACTGTGAGTGTCCACGTTTCGGCTCCGTATGTCATGACGGGTAGGACGCACTGATTGAAAACTTTTGTTTTCAAACATTGCGGTACGGGTGACGAGAAAACTCGACGTAGTTTTCCAAATGCTGCCCAGCCCAGCTGAATCCTCCTCTTGGCCTCCTTCTCGAAGTTGTTTCTACCCAACTGCAATATCTGCCCGAGGTATGTATACTCCGAAACAACTTCAAGAAGGTGTCCATTAACGACGACAGGACTCGGATCAATTCGGTCATTAACCATAACTTTGGTCTTGTCCAAATTCATGCCGAGACCTATCTTTCGCGAGGCTGATGCTAGGCCGTCCAGCATCTGTTGCAGCTCCTCCAGCGACTCCGCCATTAGGACTATGTCATCAGCGAATCGCAAGTGTGAGATGTGCTCGCCGTTTATGTTTATGCCCATACCTTTCCAGTCCAGCGTCTTAAACATATCCTCCAACGCGCTTGTGAACAGTTTCGGAGATATGACATCTCCCTGTCTCACTCCGCGGCGCAGTTGGATGGGTTTAGACTGCTGGTCCTGTACTCGGACACTCATAGTGGCGGCTTCGTACAGACACCTCAACACTTCGATATAACGATAGTCCACTTGGCATCGCTGCAAGGATTCCAGGACAGCCCAGGTTTCTTCAGAGTCAAAGGCTTTCTCATAGTCCACAAACGCCAGACACAGGGGCTGATTATACTCTTCGGACTTCTGTATAATCTGCCTCACTGTGTGAATGTGGTCTATGGTGCCATATCCTCCGCGAAACCCGGCCTGCTCCGGTGGCTGGAACTCATCGAGTCTTCTGGCGAGACGATTTGTAATAACCCTTGAGAACAGCTTATAGACGTGGCTCAGGAGCGAGAGTAGTTGTCTAGTAGAGTCTGTAGTTTTTAAAAAGGGTTTTATCTCCCTTCTTAAAAAACAGAACCACCAGGCTCTCGTTCCACGCCTTAGGAGTTCTCCCACAGTGAAGGACGGCGTTGAAGAGGTTCCGCAGCTCCTGCACAACAGGAGCTCCTCCAGCCTTCAGAAGTTCCGAAATAACACCTTCTTCACCGGGGGCTTTTCCATTTTTAAGCTGTCTCAGGGCCAGTACGACCTCGTCTTGGCTGGTCGTCGGTATAGTGGCGGGTGAGGGTGGCTCGAGAATCGTGGCTGCTACGTTGGGGGCAAGGAGCATGTGCCGCATACAGTCGGCCATAAAAGTCCTCTATCTCAGATAATACCTCCGGCTTTGACAAGACGGTTCGGCCATCGTGTGTCGTTAACTTCGTCAGGTGGCTCCGGCCAAGCTGCTGAGTGAATACTTTGGACCCTCGGTTTCGCTCTATTGCCTCTTCAATGAGGCGTGTGTTGGAGCTCCGAAGGTCGCGCCGTATCATCTTCGCAATTCGCTTGTTCAGGTCTGACCTCTCTGACGAAGTGGCCTGAGTGGTTTCCCGTCTTTTTGTCATCAGCCGAAGGGTCTCATCCGTGAGTTTGGACTTCTTGCCTTTAGGCTGCATTTGGCAGAATTTGATGCCCTCGTCCCTTAACGTTCCAACCACGTTTTGTAGGGCCTCATCAACGTCATCGGTAGGTTCCACAGCAACGAATCTGTCACCGAGAAGCTTCTGAAACTTCTCGGTGCCCGCCATGATCTGGAGTAGATTGGGTCGGAGCGTGGACTTCATCAGACGGTTTCTTTCCAGCTTTAGATTGATATTCAGAGAGCCTCGGACAAGTCTGTGATCAGATCCAGTGTTGAACCTGTTGATCACGGAGACGTCTCTGAATATGTGCCTTTTATCCGTCATGATGAAGTCGATCTCGTTTTTGGTCACAGTGTCGGGGCTACGCCATGTCCACTTCCTGTGGGGCTTCTTCTCGAAGAACGAGTTCATCAAGAAGAGCCCCTCCTGCTCTAGGAAGTTGACCAGCATTTGCCCCCTGTGATTTCTACACCCAAAACCATGCGGGCCCACTCTGGATTCGTCGCCAATTCGGACTCCCACTTTGCCGTTAAAGTCCCCCATAACAACGTTGAAGTGAGCCTTCGTGGTGTTGTGCAAGGCTTTGGATATGTCCTCGTACATATCCTCCACTTCATCATCCAGGTGTGCCGAGGTCGGTGCGTAAACCTGAATTATCTTCATGGTATACCTCTTGGATAGCCGAAGGATCAGGTACGCTACCCTGGTCGACACACTGGAGATTTCTTCAACGTTGTTAGAGAGGGCCTTATTGACGAGAAACCCTACGCCACCCTGGGATGTTTGGTCACCCTCGCGGAAGTACAGAAGGTGGCCCGAGTCTAGGGTTATGGTGTCCTCTCCCTCTCTACGGACTTCACACAACTGAGCAGACGCCTGGGCCGAAATAATTAGAATGTTTAGGAGCCCCAGGTCTAGGGAGCCAGTGAGAGGGCTTCGGTCTAGGACTACCAGCGTCTAGGAAGGGCTTCGGTCCAGGATCACCAGCATCCAGGAAGGGCTTTGGTCCAGGGTCCAGAGCCGTCAAGGAAGGGCTTTGGTCCAAGGTCCAGAGCCGTCAAGGAAGACTTCGGTTCAGGGTCCAGAGCCGTCAAGGAAGGTAGGCCCGTGCTCTGTGTATCGAGCTTAATGTGCGCTCACTGAATTCTGATCGTAAACTGATTTTATTCTCGCCTGTTCCTGCTTATATTGAGACAAGTTCGAATGTTTACAATATTGAAATTAAAAGTAAAAGGTTATCTAAGTGGACAGCCTTTCTTAAGTTTTTATGTAGATTCCACAGAAAACCTCTAATAATGGACGTACCAAATGAGTTTTGAATACGATTTTATGTGGAACCTCCTTCTAGGAAACTCTAATTCTAGAGATTTTGACATAACAATCTGACATAACTGGAAATATGTCAAATATTTTCCGATGTAAATACATTACAACCAATATAATATTCAGAATAGGAAAATTGTGCGCTATCGATTCATGTAGAAATCGATTCTAGACAAAAGTGAAATCAAATAGGACTTTACAGCTAAAATAGCTCCTCAAAGAGCACGAAAGCTTGAGAAGAAAACATTAATTTACAGGATCTTCAATCGCACGTAAGTTTTGATACATAAATTTATGTAATTTAGGAGTTTAGATGCACGTATTACAATAATCATAGTTGTCTTTTCTAACAAAGAGTGCAGAGAATATTGATTTAAATACATGCAATCGTGTGCAAGAAACCTTTCAGAAGTAGTAGTTATCACGAAATACTTAAAAGGAAAGCCTATCCCATAAGTTTTGGTACATTCATATAGTACACTAGCTTCCGCCCGCGGCTACGCTCGCGTGGTACCCGGATAAAAAGTAGCCAATGTGTTAATCCAGGTCATAAACTATGTATATTTCAAGTTTCATCCAAATCCGTTTAGTAGTTTTCGCGAAAAAGAGTAACAAACATTCATCCATACATCCATACATACTCTCAAACTTTCGCATTTATAATATAAGTGTGATTAATGCTAAGCATTTAACTGCTAGGACTTTAGAAGTAAATACAATAATAAGTAATTATATTCTCCATTCCAGCCTATAAAATTCCTCCTAGACCCTACGATAGTGATTAAGATACCTTGATTACCTAGATAAGATTATGATGATGCAATGATACGTAAAGGACCCTTAGAAGAAACTTTTTAAACGAAGTAACTATACAAAGGGACAATATATCCTCATGTAAGTTTTTTGAAACGTAAAATAGGAATCCTATCCTCTGTAAGTATTGTTATATTGTAAGTAGTGTTATATTCATAAGTAGGTACCATACAATTGGAGTAGCTAGTAAAAGCCTAGGGACTGTTTACATAAGAAAATAAATACTACAAATTGTAAAAGGGATTTGTGCTCGCTGTTTTTGTTTGTCACTTGTCACTTGTCACTTGTGAAGAGTTTCGGAGATATGACATCTTGAGATGTAGTTAGTATTACGTATTCTATGTTATAATCTTATGTTATATGTTATTACTTTATCCTAATTAAAGTTAGTCATCATCTGAATTTCTATCGTTTCACTCGCCTCCGACTCCCATCCTTACATGGCGACCTTGCCAAGTTTGGAGCGCGTGACGCGGATCCTATAAGAGTTACGTGCGTCTCCAGACATTGATATCGAACGATGGCTTAAATTTAATCTTTTAGTCAGAAATTAAAATGTGTCGCTCAAATATTGAGAAGGAAACGGTGTTCCTAAACCAAAATGCGGCAGGTTCTAACAATGGGCACATAGAAGAAATAAAATATCATATTTCGATGACGAGCATTTTGATGATGGTGGTTTGCACGCTGCTACTGCTTGCTGCAGTGTACTTCATATACAAGCAATATAAGAAGTGTCATTTGAGATGGGCACAACAGCAGTTCGAGATGTCCAACAGAGGTTCGTTTCTTCAACGGCGTCGTCGACAGCAACAGCTCTATCCTGATTTGAAGATCGACGAGAGCAAAGTGTGATCAGTGTCGTGAAAAGTGATTGTGCGCGTGGTAGATAGATAGGTATTAAATAGATAGCCACTTGTAGGTACCTAGCTACGTTTTACATTGGAGAAGCCAGTAGAAGTTTAAATAAGGCAGAGAAAAGATATCCAACTATCGAGAAAGAGTTGTTAGCTATTGTGTGGTCAGTTAAACATTTTAGACCGTACCTTTATGGACGTAGATTTACAGTTCAATCTGACCATAAACCTCTATTAGCGTTATTCAGTATGAGAGATCCATCCAGTAGATTGACGAAGTTTAGACTAATTTTGGAGGAGTATGATTTTGTTGTAGAGTATGTGAAAGGGAAAAATAATTCAGCAGCTGACGCAATGTCACGCTTGCGTATTACGTCAGAGGAATTAAAGGAGATGAATGAGTGTAGTATGAATGTGATGACGAGAGGACAGAGAGCAAGGGTGCAACAACAGCAGGCACAACAACAAGACGTTTCACATGACGATCGGCTTGATCACCCGAAAGTTGTGGAAATGTTACAAAAACCTAAACAATTTATCGAATTACGTTTTATAAGCGCGCATGACCTAAAACGATATCGTACTTTAAATGAGATAAAACAAGAAAGTAAGGTGTTATGTTACGTACCGTCTATAAGTACAATTTTTATCAATCCAGCATCTCAATCGCAACTATCGCCAGGCGAATTTGTGAGAGAGTTGGAAAGATTTTGTAAGGAATGTAAGATAAAAGAAATATATTTTGTAAAAAATAAAAATAATAATATTTTTATAGAAAAAGTAATTAAAGAGGTACAGAAAACGGATAATTGGTCTGGTCCACAATTGTGTATTTTGAAAGATGTCGAGAGAATAAATGATAAAGATGATCAACGTGTGATCCTAAATGACTTTCATCTTTTGCCCACTAGTGGCCACGCGGGCATTAGACGAATGTTAAATAATATTAAAAAATATTATTTTTGGCCAGGTCTAGAAGTCGACGTTACGGAATTTATCAAACGATGTGACAAATGTCAAAAACAGAAACATTCTTCTCACTATACAAAAGAGCCAATGGTTATCACTACAACTGCGACATCAGCATTTGAGAAAATATTTTTAGATTTGGTAGGACCTTTAGATAGAGATTACAATAATTATACCTATATACTGACAATACAATGTGAACTGAGTAAGTATATTGAAGCTTATCCTTTAATTAATAAAACTTCAGTAGAAGTAGCGAGAAATTTCGTTAATAATTTTATCCTTAGATACGGAATCCCGAAATGTATCGCAACGGACATGGGTTCAGAATTTCTATCGACTACAATGAAAGAGGTATGTACACTTTTAAATATTAAACGCTTACAATCTACTGCATATCATCACCAGAGCATAGGTGCATTGGAGAATTCCCATAAACATTTAGGTAATTATTTAAGAATACAAACAGGAAATCATCCAGAAGCTTGGAGCACATGGCTTCCATTTTGGTGTTTTTCTCATAATACTTCAGTACATACAGAGACGAAATTCACTCCGTTTGAACTAGTTTTTGGAAAAAAATGCATTTTGCCATCAAATTTAAATTCAGATAAAATTGATCCGTTAAACAATTTTGACAACTATCCATTAGAACTAAAATATAGAATACAAATGTCACAAAAAGAAGCACGAAATAATTTAATATCTAGTAAAATCAAAAGAAAAATAAAATATGATCAAAATGTTAATCCAGTATCGTATGAACCGAATGATTTAATTTTGATAAAAAATGAGACGGGAAATAAGTTCGCTAGTATTTACTCAGGTCCATATTCTGTTATTAGAGACTGTCCACCAAATGTTGAAATTATCAAGGATAATAAAATGTATTTAGTACATAAAAACAGGACTAAGCGTTATATACCGTCTGTTTCTTGAATCATTAGTTTAAAATGTGTATAATCAATATTATTAGGTACTTATCTAGGAAAAAATAAATTTTGTTGTGTAAACATTAATATTTTATTCAAATCTTAGTTATAATTAAAGTAATTATAATAATAAAAATGTATGTTTAATCATGTAATCAATTTCAGATACTTAAGTATAAAATGTATTTAGATTTAAAATAAAATAAACTTCCATTTATTTTATTTTCTTTTGCGGTGAAGATGAGATGTAGTTAGTATTACGTATTCTATGTTATAATCTTATGTTATATGTTATTACTTTATCCTAATTAAAGTTAGTCATCATCTGAATTTCTATCGTTTCACTCGCCTCCGACTCCCATCCTTACAATCTCCCCATCTAACACCTCAGCGGAATACACTACACATACCTCCATTTTTTTCTAACAACTTACCACCGGATCAAAAGCTTCTTTATGTTTAACAGCCATATCAACAATCGACTTAAAAATATACTGTTTTGACAAAAAGTCAGATTTCGTAGCTTTTAAAACTAACCCAAACCTCTTTAACCGAAAATATATCGCATAAAACAAATATGTGTATGTAATATGAACGATATCCAGAGCAAATACAATCATCGTACATATTATTGGAGTCCAGATAAAGCGGTAACATGTCTTGTAATTATAGCAAAACCCAAAATACATTAAAACCCTATAAACAAAACATATAAACACTAGTAAAAATAATTGCACTTCACAGTAAAATGATTCGCCGCTAACCCTCAACTGTGCGTCAATATTGCGCAAATCTTTCAAAAGATTTTGAAATTTTGAATCCTTCTTGACCCGTATGCATACTATAACGTACATTAAATATTGATAAACAAATAAATAAGAACCTTGCAAGTAAGTAAAAATTAAACTGCGTTCATCATAAGCTTTTATGAATGCCCAGCCGGAAAGAAACAAACTTTGAATGATAACATAGATTTTTGGGGCACATTTTATACGGGAACGTTTGAACTTTAGAAAACCGAAATCTAAACCTAAAAATAAATGTACAGTTTTGTAAAAATATTTTAAAAATTTGAACCCTTTGTCTTTTTTTATGTAGAATGAATTTATTTGTGTAATTCGTGTTATAGGTGATATTGCAGCCATGATAGCTATGCTGTACTGGAATGATCGAAAACTACTACCCTAGTCGACTATTATGTTCAAACTGATCATTATTGAGTTTTAGAGTATAATATTATCTGTAGAAATAAGTAGACATTTATCATTTGAATATTTAATAAGCAAAGAACATAAATTACGTAGGTCCCTCTGCCCTTATCTTACCTAGTAAGGTCAGCAAACATTAAACTAAAGTAAGAAGTAGGTAGGTACCATAAAACATATTGGTAGCTTTGGTAGAAATTTTGTTAAAACAGTTGGATATAAGTGAAAAATCATTGCTCGACGGCCATGCGCTTTCTTTTGATTGAAGTAGTTCCATTCGCAAAGTCAAGTTTTTATATAATCTTGTGTTTGGGCTGGTACGTATGAGAAGCTGACGGCATTCAACCCAGGACGCGGCCACTGGCGTGCTCTGGTTAAAGAATCTGTCATTTCCAGGACTCCGATGCAATTTGGTGGAGGCAGTTGAACGCGTGGCGTGTTCTCACATTGTGGAATTGACTCCCTAATCTGCCCAGTAAAGCACCCCCGTCGACCGGCATCAGCCTTTACTTCTTTGGAGCTTTGCCTCGATCAGTATTGATATTTTCCTCTAAAATGAATGAAGGTTATTTCCATGTGCTCATGCCTCATTTTCCTTTCAGTCTCCATCCAGCAGAGTCCAGCCGGAGTTCCCACAGACACTTCTGTGAGCATTTACGATCCTTCCGCTCTGTTGAACATTATAACAAATCATAAAATCTATAAAGCCCCCTCGGGGTGAGTTACCTTTATTATTTGACTATGTCATGTTAAGGAGTTAGTTGTTCTAACCGGATGTTTCTTCAACAGGGTTTTTATATTATACGCTAACCACCACTTGTAAGTGGGGCTATACGGTCCGTCTTCCAGCTGAAGATCCTCGTCCCCTTCGGCCTGACCGGATTGTTTCCCCGTTTGCGGACCTTCGGACTAGATCACCTGAGCGGTCTGATACGGGTCACCCCTATCAGCCGCCTTTTTTTTATTCTTTCTGTAAAGTCCTACTACCTACACTACACTCACCGCTGCTGTCAGCGTCGTGTCTAAGCTCAACCAAAAATTAATACTTGGTATGGTTCCTAAGAGTGGGATATGGAGATATTCTTACTGTAGGCCTGATTCTACACGCTAGATTAATAGTCTTGTCTGAACGGTTTAATAAACGTTCTGATTAACCGTTAAACTTCTTTAATCGGTCCCTTAGGACCTGGCGCCCTCTTCAGCTTGTACTCATTAATTTAAATAACATTAGTGAACTATAAGTAAAAAAATATTACCAATGGTTGTGTGGTCACTCCTTCTTTTATTTAGCAACCTCTACCCTAGAAAAACCATAGCGTTACAATTGTTTGTTAGGTTTGAACTGTGATTAGGTGAAATGAGATGGCTTTGGTAATAATTTAAAACAGCAAGATATTTCGCAAGATGTTTTATTCTTCTCAATTTCACAGAGTATATCCCCAAAAAATAGCTTGCCCCGGTGTTACCCTCTTTATTTATCAGTTGCCAGCTGAATAACTACAATTCCCTCCATAACTAAATGAAACTTGGATACATAATTATTCCAATTACACACAATACAATATTGATTAAACATTATGCATATATAGTATTATCAGTATTGGTAAACAGATCTAGGATCATAGTCGACTAGATATTTATATCTGGGTTCTATCAGTCGTATCCAGCGTACACAGATCCAGTTTGACACGATATTAATGTAAATAGGTAAACACACATTTCACACAGTAGACCTATGTATATATATAGTGTTACCTATAGTGTTTACCTATATCTAGTCAGATATAGGACTAGATATTAATGTAAATAGGTCAACACACAGGTCACACAGATCTAGTTTGACTAGATCCTAATGTAAAAAGGTCAACACACAGGTCACACAGATCTAGTTTGACTATATATTAATGTAAATAGGTGAACACACAGGTCACACAGATCTAGTTTGACTAGATATTAATGTAAATAGGTCAACAGACAGGTCACACAGATCTAGTTTGACTATAAATTAATGTAAATAAGTGAACAGACAGGTCACACAAATCTAGTTTAACTCTATATTCATGTAAATAGGTGAACACACAGGTCACACAGACTAGAATATTAATGTAAATAGGTCAACACACATGTCTCACAGATCTAGTTTGACTATAAATTAATGTAAATAGGTTAACACACAGGTTACACAGATCTAGTTTGACTATATATTAATGTAAATAGGTGAACACACAGGTCACACAGATCTAGTTTGACTATATATTAATGTAAATAGGTGAACACACAGGTCACACAGATCTAGTTTGACTATATATTAATGTAAATAGGTGAACACACAGGTCAAATAGATCTAGCATAGCATAGTCGACTAGATATTGATATGAATAAGTAAAAAGCTATAATTTATTAGTATTCGTTCACACACAGTTCAAGGCACACAGATCTAGCATAAATGACGAGATATTATTATCATTATGTAATTAACTTGTTATAAGATTGCTTCAGCATCACACAGATAGTTGACTAGGTATAACTATTTGTAGATAAATTAGGTAGGTAGATATTTTTAATCATTTATGCAGCAGAGTCAAACCTATTTATGTAGGCGAGTAACTTTTTATTTAATTTAATAACACTGTCTTGACTGTTTATTTATTGTAATAAGATATAATTTAGTAATGAACATATCTTTTATTATTAATAATTAGATCAACATTTACGTACACACGTAATAATTTAACTTTCAAGTAATAAGTAATTTATGAGAGTCTCGATTCAAAAGAAAAAAAAACCAACCTGTTTTGTCTCGATTGGGTGATTAGCTTTGATGATTTTGTATGGCCCTGTATAACAAATACCTAACTTCTTAGATACCCGAGTGGCATGGGCACAAGATATTCCACCCTTCCACAATACTAATTCACCTACTTGGTACTTCCTACAATCTTTGTATCTTTTGTCATATCTTTCTTTTTAACCGTTATGTGTTTGTCAATCCTTACTTTAGCCTTTTCTCTACGATCCTCTAACTGTTTTGTCATATCTAAAAGATTTTCACCAGCATTAGTAGGGAATGCAGGAAAGAGTAAATTCGAATGCATGAACATCAAATTAAAAGGTCGATAACTAGTCACAGTATGAGGAGTTTTATTTATTCCCCATATAACGTCAGCTAACTTATCGTCCCAAGTGCATTCACTTTCTGTGGTAGTATTGAGTCCGTTGATTATAGTTCGCTTTACGCTTTCTACTTGACGATCCGAACGAGGAGAGGCAATCGCATTGAGTATGTGTTTTAGTTGTTTTTGAGCTATAAATTCTTAGAAATACCTACTTGTGAATGTCACTCCTCGATCGGTTATTATTCTACATGGGTTCCCGATTTTTAGCAAAAGCACATTGAAAACAAGCATTTATATATTTCCTAACTAGTTTCCGCCCGCGGCTTCGCTCGCGTGGTACCGAGATAAAAAGTAGCCTGTGTGTTAATCCAGGTCACCACAACTATGTATATTCGAAGTTTCATCCAAATCCGTTCAGTAGTTTTTGCGTGAAAAAGTAACAAACATTCATCCATTCATCCATATATCTATTTATATACTCACAAACTTTCGCATTTATAATATTAGTAGGAGTAGGATAGTAGGAAGTAGGATATAACGTCAGCTAATTTATTGTCCCAAGTGCATTCACTTTCTGTGGTAGTATTGAGTCCGTTGATTATGGTTCGCTTTACCCTTTCTACTTGACCATTCGAACGAGGAGAGGCAATCGCATTGAGTATGTGTTTTAGTTGTTTTTGAGCTAAAAATTCTTAGAAATACCTACTTGTGAATGTTACTCCTCGATCGGTAATTATTCTACATGGGTTCCCAATTTTTAGCAAAAGCACATTGCAAACAAGCAAATTTCCTAATAAACTTAGTAGTAATTCCACGAAACCAAAACTGAGTTTTTTTTTGCATTTATAGAACCCTTAGTGACCAATTTGTTAGTGGTATTTTTTCAACAATCTCCACTTTCAAGCAAGACAGCAAGACAGCAAGACGGGACGCGGAGGGAGAGCGTTGCGTTCACTCACCCTGATGAGGACTCTCTTAACAAGTCGAAACGCCGTCGGTGCCTTCACCGATGTAACGGTACGTGAAAATTACCGTTTTTCAATATGAATCTCCACTTTGGTATCAAAACCTTAATACCATGTAATGTCTTGCAAAATAAGCAATTATCTAATTATATTACTTTATAATTGTTTATGATATCCGGATTTGTAGTGCCTTCACCTATTTGCTTAATTGAATATGTTCATCCTGCATTTGTAACGTAAGACGCCAATAAGTTTCGTCAATGAAATGACGATGAGTACTGGAACGGAATCAATTTGGTTGCCGCTAAGAGCACCAACAAGTCGCATACGTTCCCCAGGACGATATTCAATCTCAAGATCAAAGTCTTGTATCACACACACACACCACACTTGTGTCAGTGAGCCACCAGCGGGCAATGCGAGGAACTAAAGGAGAATGCCCATAACCCGTACCAATTGCGTCAAAACCAAACGTATCCCATAAAATTGCCTTTATTTTATAAATAACATTAACATTTTATTTAGTTTTACAAACCGACTCGATTAAATCACGTAAAAAAATATTTCGTTGATTTGGTTTCCGGCGCACGGCGCCATGGCACTGCAACAACCCTCACTTTTAATTATTTATACGGTAGAATCAACTGAAAACATTGGAGATTTTTTCACTTTGTATAATCAAAGAGGTTGGATAAAAAACTTTTTTGTGGTACTACCTCCTATCTTTATGTATTTAATATGCCCTCGCTAGAGTGTTCTGTGGCATTGTGTAGCAGTGTTTATTCTGTAAATAGATATTTTATTAGACATCATCACAATAATGTACGATTAACAATCGTTGCATCAACTGTTTGCTAATAACCGGTGACGCGAAACCAGCATAGTTTGGAAGAGGCATCCATGGCCTTTTCGTGGTTATGATGAATGTGTTAAGATCTTGGATCTTAGCTTGGATTTCACCTTCACCAGTAAGTACTATTACCTATTATAACCAAAAGTGATGTAAATGCCCAACTACTTTCTCGTCACTATCATTATTTGAAAATAATATAAAGTATTTTACTCATAAAACTAACGTGAATTAACTCATTCATATTGAAAAACGGGAATTTTCACGTACCGTTACATTGCACTGCGTGCGGCAGCTCTTGCTGCTCGGCTCGACACGCCTGAGGCCGGGGGGGAGGGCGCTTGTGTCCGGTTTAAAGGTTAAAATACTGAACTGAAACATGTGAGAAATGTGCTGGAAAGGAATGGTTACGGTTGGAAACAGAGTTTTAGAATCGCTAATACATCCACGAGGTCACGCAAGACATCGGTAGAGAGAGCGACAGCATATCTTCCATTTATTAAGGGGCTGACCGACAACATCGGTCATTTTCTAAAACGAAAATTTAACATTAAAACTATTTTTCGACCCCTGACACAACTAAGACAAATGTTGCGATCTCCTAAGGATAGAGACCCACTGGGTGTCCCCGGTGTCTATGCAATTCCCTGCGACTGCGGCAAATGTTATGTTGGCGAAACCAAGCGGAATATTTCTACCAGGCTCTCTGAACATATCCGCGCTGTGAAGAATGTAGATATCAACAACTCTGCATTAGCGGAGCATTCGTTGGTCTCTGGAGCAACACACTATATCCGCTTTGACAAGGCCCGGGTCTTGGCTAGAGAAAAGTTTTTCCTCCCCCGCAAGATCCGTGAGGCGATCGAGATAGGTCGTGTACCAAATTTCAACAGAGACCGCGGATGGGCTTTACCACCTGCCTGGAAGTCGTGTCTAAATGCTACCCAAGACGGCACGATAGAAGAGACTGGTAGTGATACAGTCAGCGTGGTCTACCTGCCCGCTACAAAAGGAGATGGTGACGAGAGTAGTAGTGAAGACAGCGGATCAACGCTGCCCGCCGCGCCGCCGACTTTAAACCGGACACAAGCGCCCTCCCCCCCGGCCTCAGGCGTGTCGAGCCGAGCAGCAAGAGCTGCCGCACGCAGTGCAAGACGGGACGCGGAGGGAGAGCGTCGCGTTCACTCACCCTGATAAAGACTCTCTTAACGAGTCGAAATGCCGTCGGTGCCTTCACCGATGTAACGGTACGTGAAAATTCCCGTTTTTCAATATGATTAATATAAAGTATTCAGTAGTAATGTAGGTATGTATGTTCTTACCTACGAAGTAGAAGTTAAAACACACTTTTACCTTTAAGTGTGAGGTATATAAACCTTTTCTTATAGATATAGTATAATAGTTAAATGGTAATAGTGTAATACTTCTAATTATGTAGACAAAACTGAATACGCAAAGTCCCAGGAAAGCATTTCATAAAAAAACAAACTCTAAAACTAATATCAAATATAAACAATTTGTTGCTGTTTAACTTAAAAAGACTTACTATTCCATGAATAACAGTTTAATATCTTCAGAAAAAATTAGGTTTGGTTTTGACGCAATCACTTTAGCATTGGTACCGAGCGCCATACATTAGACGGCATTGTCCTTTCACTTTTACCTACCTTTATACTTACTTTTACCGGAATCCCGATAAGTTATATGCGGATTCTTTTAAGGGATTCTACGAGAGCTAAGGTTTCGAGTTCATAACTATGATAGCATTGCTCTTCTCTGGTGTTTACACGACTAAAACGTAACCAGCTCCAATTTATCGTCTTCCTGATACTGTAGTAGAATCTCTCCTAAGCCGAGCTTACTAGCATCAGTATGCAGTGCAGTTCTAGCATGTGGGTCACAAATAGCTAGCACGGGTCTCTCAGTTAAAATCGATTTTAAACCGAGTTTGAACGCTGTTCGACGCCCCATACCTAATTTACTCCCTGTTTTGTCAAAAATGTGATTGGAAGTGCAATTTCAGCGAAAGACATACCTACGAAAATAAAATGCAAGGGAGATGAACTATCGCAGCTCGTGCACATTCCTTGGTGGTCTAATTAGTGATACGCTAATAATCTTGTCTTGACCTGGTCCCACGGTACCAATTCACGCTTGTTTGATATTTATAATATTTATTTAAGTTTAGCTTTAAGTTTGCCTGCTTTAAAAGTTTTAAAACTGCCTCTAACAAGTCTATCCCTGATTCAATAGTAAAGGATGGTATTTTTATATCATCCAGGTATATTGCCAATCTGTTATTGAGGGGACCTAGTGCTTTCCTCTAAGGTAGCTGAACAATGTTCACCTGAGACTCTAAGAACACCCTAAGAACGTCAGATACTGTGAACAATTCCGCACGGGTAAGTAATCTACTTTCAGCCCAATTTATACATGAGTTCCCCAAGTTCGTAATAATTTGTAAGTGTAAATTTATATTTATAAGAATTTATTGCGGAATATAGTAAGACTCTTTACCAAGACTAAAGATAAGGGGTCGAGTTATTAGTACATTATCTGAGCTAGGGCATGTAAACCGATTAACCGAAAAACCGGTTAACCGACTGATTTTACCCCGGTTCTTAACCGGGTTTTTTGGTTTTTCGGTTTTCGGTTTTCGGTTTTTCGGTTATTTTAGTATGTGTAATAAATGCAGAAATAAGCCTCGTAGGATTTTTAGGTACACTAAAAAATTATAATCTTATTTATTTTATTATTTATTACATTAATTAAAGACTTACATCTATTCATAACAGTTTTATAAATCTCAGATAGCTAAAATGGCGCAAAAATATCAAGTCAACACTTTTTATTTACATTTAAATGACAAGGTTATGAATAAAGGGGTTACAATTTCCACAAACTTCTCACAAAACTTTAAATAAAACCACCTATGAATTTCTCTTATGCAAATTTTAGTATTTCTATGTAATTTTATGATCTGGCTTACGCCCTTTTCATTTTATCAGAGGATATAGTAGAACCAGACCCAGATATCATTAAACATGAAAGAACAGCTTGGACTCGAAATTAAAAAGCCCAAAGCCAAAGCAAAAAACTGACTCGAATAGACTCTATTTAGATACGCAAATTAGGGAAGAAATGGCGCTGTATTATGAAGGGGGATATAACCACACCAGCGTTTATCAGTCCACAGCTGGACATAGGCATCCCTTAATAAAAGGGGATATACCCATAATCCCCACGCTAGGCATGTGGGTTGGGAAAATATGGAACCCAAATTAAAGAAGGTGTACAATGCACTAAAATCTTTTTCCTGTAGTCTCACGAGAGTTTTTTCTTCCGCGGAATATTTGTGCAACAAAATAAGGAGTTCACTAAGTGTCGATTCCCCTAACGTACTTGTGACACTTCGGTTTAATTTCCAAACAAAAAAGTGATTAAATGATTTAAAAATGTGGATGTCAGGTATTCCAACTGCCATCTTCGGAACTCGAGCCAATTTCTCCTGCATTTGGTGCACCCTGCTAACTAACAAACAGAGCTCTGTCGGCCGGCTGATCGTGGCATAGAGCAGCCTAACATCAGCACAGATAAATTCCCTGACCGCTGATTGGCAGCAACGTCAGCAGTGCGAAAAGCTGTACCCTGCAAGCCCCAACCCGCATGCCCAGAAAGCCCAAATGACGTGATTAATCTATGTGTAATAAAAATAAATTCAAAAATGTTGTTAAACGTAATCTCTGTAATAAAGCTTATTTATAAAATATCTGATTATTTCGATGATAAAAAAGCTTGGGATGACCAACTCCATCAAAAACAATGTAATAGTTATTAAGAACAATGACTTTAAACAAATATAAGCCAAGCAGAGTTTCTTGCCTATTCTTCTCTATTTGGTCGCGTTACGAATTGGTGGTAAATTAAAAAAAATGAAGTATCAAAGTGTACTATACAGTTCCTACTGAATAAATGAATTTTGAGTTTGAGTTTGAGTTTGCCCCTGAAGTATGAAGTAAGCAAAGGGTGCTATGGTGATGGTGACCCTCGCTCTTCCTTCTCTTACTGGTTTCTGGTAGATAGTTTTTGAAATAATACGTCCACGTTGCACTTGAATTTGGTAGTTTACTGGTTTACCTTCACCCATGTCTATTTGCAATTAATTGTACTGAAATTCTGTTACACTTGACATATTAAGATAGATTAACTAATTCAATTATTGTTTAGGTACATGCACTGCAGTCAGATTTTTTTATCGAGTTAATTCGAACTTGGAACGCAAATTTTGAATACATTTTTTTATTTTATTCATTGGTCAAGCTTACTTATAATTGACTATCTGACTGAAAATCTCTTGTCAATTTGGGTGAAATTTATTAAAATTATATGCAGTAGGTCTACGCCAAATAGAAGTAAGTATCTACCCACTATTTAGAGCTTATCCTATATCAAAAACTTGGAAAGTTTCAGTAAACGGGAAGACGGGCACGCCAGAAAATGCAATGTGACGCTGTGACGTGACGCTGGAAAGCTGGCAACGGTAAAACATAGACTGGCTAAGTCAGATAGACTCACACATGTGTTGGGACCTATTGTATATAATCGCCTACCAGAATATATTAAGGAAGCACCCAGCCGGATATAATTTAAAACAAATTTAAAACTATGGCTCAGTAAAGAGGCGTTCTATGACGTCGATGAGTTTGTGTGTAAAATTCGTTAAACTATCGGATATACCAACTGAAATTTATTATTTGGTAGAATCTTACTTTATGTTTTAATTTACATTAACTATTTATTCAATATAATCTACATTGTAAAATGTAAACGTGTAAATTACATTACTTAATTTAATAAAAACCTATTGATCCTTTTTAATATTACGTTAAACATTGACATGTAAATTTGTTATTTACCAATAAATTGATTATTCCTGATAATTCCTGATTATCCTAATATCCTAATTATAATATTATAAATGCGAAAGTCTGTGTGAATGTTTGTTACTACGTATCTCCGTAACCACTGAACAAATTTGGATGAAATTTGGTATGTAGATAGTTTAGGTTCCAGAATAACACATAGGTTAATCAAATTTTTAAAAATTTACCTCTAAAGTAATAAACTGGTGTGGCAGAGTTTGTAAAAGGAACGAAAAAATCTTAACCAATCTTGACTTTAAAGACTTGAAATTTTGCACAGAGACTCTACTGAAAATAAATGAATAACTGTTTTAGGACTTTTCGCAATTCAATCCCTTAGGCGGTTACTGGGAATCGATTTTAATGAACTTTGCAGAGGGGACCCTAAAAAGTACAGTTGCTACTTTTTGTAGCGAAAATAAAACTTGAAAAGGGTATGATGGGGGATGAAAGTTTGTATAGGGAACGAATTATTTCTGAAGTTATATAGGTTTATTAAAATTGATCTATTTAACCGACTGTTGAATTATTGAGAGCGGGAACGGGAACGAAATAGGGAGTGAGAGTGGCAACGGGAACGAGAACGGATACGGCTAGGTAATGATATGTTGGTACTTTTTATTCCGCGCAAAACGTAGTAAAAATAATGAAACACGTTTTGACATAAATTTCCACGCGGGCGAAGCCGCGGGGCTTAGCTAGTCACTTACTAAGTTCAAGAACTGTGGTGTATTCACAGTATATTCCTCAGCACCAAGATGCACTGTATCCGTTGATATAGTGTTGATAAATGGCTCGGTGTCCGCTGTCAATACTCGCCAATGCTAATATACGGCTTCTGTTATGATTACTTCATTAGCCACTGATCTATCTATAGTTTGTGGTTAGCCGGAAATGAATTTTGGGCGAGTGTTATTATGATATAAAATTACTCAAACAAAACAACGATCTCCGTGGCACAGTGGACGGAGAGACTAAATAATATAATAATAATAAGCTTGAGGCATAACAACAAACATACAATACATACAAATATTTGTCATAACATTTTGTGATGATGAAGAATCGATAAATTATGACAATAATTTAGGTAGTAACATTATTATGTTTACATTATTGGTCTGATTTCAGATAGATTATATCCAGAAAAAATATTATTAAATTCTGATTAGGCTATAGGTATCTTATAAATTTTCCCTCCCTTAATGAAGGAAGATATGCACATAATCCCCATGCTAGACATGTGGGTTGGAGATAGCAGGACACAACATCTCGCGCTGCCAACTGACGCCCGTCCGCGTTCAGATAATTTAGCTGTGCCGCTAGAGCCCCGTTAGTTAACAGGATGCACCACGGGCAAGTGAGGTTGGTTTGGATACCGAAGAGGCTGAAACTCCTTATACCCCAGGCTGCCACTGTATGGCAAAGGCGACTAACCGTCGGTCGCTCATAGAAGGAAATAGGAGAGTGTAACGAAACAGGTCTTAGAAGAGTGTTCCGTCGTTCACAAATATAAGCAAACTTATCTAAATAAACTCAAAACTAAATACTTTTTCTTTGGAGAAAAAAAAATATAGAGAGTGACAGGAGAAGTCAGAGGAAGAAAAATTTGGGCAATTCGTTGAAAGGGATGTTTTGAGGCTTTTCAGGGTATAATCAGAATAAAACCATGGAATGTTTAATTCAAAAACAAGGAATGATGAGAGCTGATGTTCTCCATGTTAATTAGCGAGTGTACACAATGATAATGAGCGGAAAATCTAGCTATAGTTATGTGTAATCGTGAGCACTAGAATGTGGGATTCTTTTCCTCCTAAGGGATGGAAATGTAGGGTTGTAGGTTGATGGGTTGAGCACGGATAGGTGCAGTAAGGGACTGATGATAAAAGGCAGGTCCGGCGGGTTTAATTACTTTATTACAGCAAAGACTAGATCTGCGTTTCATAGTGAGATAGAGGGTCCACTAAGCGGGAGCCAGATGGAAAGAGTGGCTTATACAAGCTGTGGATGAGGGAGCAGCGGAGTCTCCATTAAACCAAGCACACAAAGATACTATGTGAGATAAAATTATTATAATTTTTGAACTGCTACTGTTGGGTGAGTAGCCAATATTTACCTGTAATGTTTTATGATACTATAAAACTCTCATCCACAAGGTTTTTGAAATAGATACAATTTACTGCCATCTAGCAATGATTATGGAACTAAATAAAAGTAAGCCTTATCTCATATTATGGAAGTGAGTGTAAGTTTGTTTGTTCGTTATGTTTTCACACTATGAATATTCAACCAATTATCATAGCATTTACATTGTTTGAGAAACGAAAGACATGAAGTACCTACTTTGATCCGGAGGAGGATTATTGTTCCTACGGGATAGCAAAATACCTTTCTACAGTGAGACAGTGGGTAAAAGCTAGTTATCTAAAATATAAATTCAATCTAAGATACCCCTTCTTAACCGTGATACGGTTGTCCAAAGTAAAGATTCTTCGGGAAGAATGAGCTGTTCAGTTCTATGATTCTTTATAAAATTATCTAAGAAATGAGATTCTTTATATTCACATCAAATATTGTACCTAAGAGGTAACTGCTGATATATTTGATTAAGCTACTGAAGCTATTGAACCTGCTATGACTAGCATGAGCAGTCTTTATCGTCACAATAAATCCTCACTAAGAAGAATGAGGTAATTTACAGCCAAAAATATGAGGCTTACTCTACAAAGACAAGCAAATGCAGTTCTTTTAGACAATCCTACGGGACTCTTGATGAAATATATCATAGAAACACATTCTATTATTTAGCAAAGCTAACATTTTAAGAGTTGAATTTCTTGGACATTTTGTATTGTATCGGTAGACAAATAACTATTTCATTTTACCTGAAATAAAGGTATTAACCATTAAGTGATTTGATGCATTTTGCTGCAGATCACTCCTTACTTCTTTGCATAGCAAAAGACTTACCATAATATAAACATTAGCCAGTAATGAGGCATGCTCCCAATTCCAAAATGAAACTATGGTGGGGGGCTGTCCAGTCTGGTGACGAGGCTCACAGATTGGTGCGGGGCGGAGCGTCATCCTTTGCCATTTAGATTCAGTATGTGAGAGATAAAACTATTCATGATCACATGCCGGTCAACAGAGTCAGTATGAGAGGATAATCTAACTGAGAAGAATAGGTTTCACTGGTTGTTGCGAAGGTAGATCCTATGCCTGATGTAGATGTATGATTGAGATAAAATTTGCACAAAATCTAAGTTGGTTGTAAAATCAGAAAGAAAGATACAAGACTATTCAAGAATCTTTAGAATCAGTATGAAAGTGATTATACTTCTCACAAGTCGATAAAAACTAAAGCTAGACTGTGGGAGTAATATAATAAATTCTTTGTCAATCTTTATTACATACTAAAAACATTAAAGTAAGTACATCGTTCATGTTCTTTAGGATATCTAATACTTTATTCTCTAAAAACCTAAGCTTATGTACATATTCTACACAGCGTTATTCTTCTCTATCAAATTAGGTGTTAGAATGATCTAGGATTAGTAATCTATTAGGAAAGCTAGAATAAATATCGTTTCAAATGTCTTGAAAGATCCATTGAGTTGCTACGTCCATTTCATAGAGTTCTAACTACTAAACTAGACGATTCACGTGGTCATAACAAATTAGTATTCTTAGTACATAGGTTCTTTATTAAGTTAGGCAGGTAAATAATTATTAGGATAAGGGGGGTTTTTACAAGAGGTCTACGTTCAAAAATGGACATAAAATGGTTGAAAATAATGGTAATATTGAGATATAAAACTAATAAACATTTGTAAATTGCAAGATAACGATGGTGTATTTGATGCTAAAGCTGAACACCATCATGATCAATTCAGCATTCATTGGAAGCAGCTTGTAGACGCAGAACTGACACGGACGAGCCTCCACATATCTGATCAATCTTACAATGTCTTTCATTTCAGCTTCATCTGAAAAACCAAATACAAAGGTAAAATTTAACATGGTAGCCGATCGTGATGTTGGAATAATTTTTTAGTTTCAAAAATGTTGATGCACTTTACCGCGTGGTCAAAAGAAGGAAAACATTGTGAGGAAATCCAGTTCCACACGTATGTATCCTGCGGTTAAGGCCGATTAAGCTGCCAGGATGGTAGAGGTGCTGGGCAATCCTACTGCATCTAACTATGTCCCAGGCACTGCAGGTCTCGGTCAGTGAGTAAAAGGTACCACCTAACTTTATATAAATCCTGTAGACTATTCAAAGCCTAAATATTCTAAAGGTAAATACTTATTTTTGTACGTAAGCTAGTAGCCAAATACCTTATAAACAAAAGGCCGGGAGTACCTATTGGAATTTGAATTCAATTTTCATGAAAACTTTAGTTTGACGACCTCTGTGGTGCAGTGGGCGAAGGTCCGCCTGGGACGCAGAAGGTTGCGGGTTCGATTCCCGCCACGGGACAAATGTTTGCATGTTCTGTAGATATTTGTCTCGGGTCTGGGTGTTTTCTAGGTATAACATGTATGTATTTACAAAAAAAAATGTTGTATATATGTAATATATCAATCATGTGGTTCCCATAACACAAGCTCTGCTTAGTTTGGGGCTACATGATGCTGTGTGATAGTCCAGCATTATTTATTTATTTTATTTATTTTTTATTTAGTACTATTGAATAAAATTCATTTATTTTCACATCTTGAATTATAGATACTTAATTTGAAAATATTTTTCAAAATTTAGCTATTTACTGATATATCAAACAATCCCAAATTTTTCCATTAAATTAATTGGGGGGAGTAAGGGATCCCATCCTCCATCTTCGGGACCCAAGCCAACAGCACCTGCCCGCGGCACAGCTAAATTCTCTGGCCATTGACGGGCAGCAGCGTCAGCGGTACGAGCAGCTGTGCCCTGCGATCCCCAACCCGCTTGCCCAGCGTGGAGATTATGGGCATAAACCCTGTAATGAAAAGTAGAAAAAAGAAATGGCCCCCAGTTCCCGGCCGCCCCACTATTCCTGGCCATACCGGTAGCAGCCATGGTAACGGCAGGGCAAGGGGTGTGAACAATCATCGGGCTACCGTTGGCTACCTGAAACAACTGACCCTGGCAACGTTCAACGGACGCACTCTGAGGCTCGACGAATATCTAGCGTAGTTGGAAGTGGAGCTGGACAACATTAGGTTGCATGTTCTGGGGTTGTGTGAAGTCCGTAGAGAGGGAGAGGACACCATTACCCTTGACTCGGGCCATCTACTGTACTTCCTCGAGGGTTAATAATAACACAGAGTGGCGTAGGGTTTCTCGTCCGTAAGGCCCTCTCTAACAACGTTCTAGAAATCTCCAGTGTGTCGACCAGGGTAGCGTACCTGATCCTTCGACTATCCAAGCGGTATAGTATGAAGATCGTTCAGGTTTACGCACCGACCTCGGCACACTTGGATGATGAAGTAGAGGATATGTACGAGGACATATGTCCTCGTACATATCTTCTACTTCATCATGGATATCCAAAGCCTTGCACAACACCACGAAGGCTCACTTCAACGTTGTTATGGGGGACTTTAACGGCAAAGTGGGAGTCCGAGTTGGCGACGAATCCAGAGTGGGCCCGCATGGTTATGGAAGTAGAAATCACAGGGGTAAATACTCGTCAACTTCCTAGAGAAGAAGGGGCTCTTCTTGATGAATTCTTCTTTAAGAAGAGGCCCCACAGGAAGTGGATGTGGCGAAGCCCCGACGCTGTGACCAAAAATGAGATCGACTTCATCATGACAGATAAGAAGCACATATTCAGAGACGTCACCGTGTTCAACAGGTTCAATACGGGATCTGATCACAGACTTGTCCGAGGCTCTCTGAATATCAATTTCAAACTTGAAAGAAACCGTCTGATGAAGTCCACGCTCTGACCCAATCTACACCAGACCATGGCGGCTACCGAGAAGTTTCAGAAGCTTCTCAGTAATTGAAGAGGCTATAGAGCGAAACCGAGGGTCCAAAGTATTCACTCAGCAGCCTGGCAGGAGCCACCTAATGAAGTTAACAACACACGATGGCCGAACCGTATTGTCAAAGCCGGAGATATTATCAGAGGTTGAGGACTTCTATGGCCGACTGTAAACGGCACATGCTCCTTGCCCCTAACGTAACAACCACGATTTCAGATCCACCCTCTCCCGCCACTACACCGACAACCTGCCGGATATATAATGGAAAAGCCCCCGGTCAAGACGGAGTCACTTCCGAACTTCTGGAGGCAGGAGGAGCTCCTGTTGTGCAGGAACTGCAGAACCTCTTCAACTTCGTCTTTCACTGTGGGAGAACTCCAAAGGCGTGGAACGAGGGCTTGGTGGTTCGGTTTTTTAAGAAGGGTGATAAGACTCTTCTTAAAAACTAGACCTATTTCGCTCCTGAGCCACGTCTATAAGCTGTTTTCGAGGGTCATTACGAATCGTCTCGCCAGAAGACTCGACGAGTTCCAGCCACCGGAGCAGGCCAGGTTTCGCGGAGGATATGGTATAGACATTTACACACATAGTGAGGCAGATTATACAGAAGTCCGAAGAGTATAATCAGCCCCTGTGTCTGGTGTTTGTGGACTATTAGAAAGCCTTTGACTCTGTAGAAACCTGGGCTGTCCTGGAATCCTTGCAGCGATGCCAAGTGGACTATCGTTATATCGAAGTGTTGAGGTGTCTGTACGAAGCCGCCACTATGAGTGTCCCAGTACAGGACCAGCAGTCTAAACCCATCCAACTGCGCCGCGGAGTGAGACAGGGAGATGTCATATCTCCGAAACTGTTCACAAGCGCGTTGGATATGTTTAAGACGCTGGACTGGAAAGGTATGGGCATAAACATAAACGGCGAGCACATCTCACACTTGCGATTTGCTGATGACATAGTCCTAATGGCGGAGTCGCTGGAGGAGCTGCAACAATTACTAGACGGCCTAGCATCAGCCTCGCGAAAGATAGGTCACGGCATGAATTTGGATAAGACCAAAGTCATAGTCAATGACAACATTGATCCGAGTCCTGTCGTCGTTAATGGACACCTTCTTGAAGTTGAAAAACTACGTGGTCTTTTCGTCACCCATTCCGCATTGTTGGAAAATAAAAAAAGTTTTCAATCAGTGTGTCCTACCCGTCATGACATACGGAGCCGAAACGTGGACACACAGTACCGCTAGCCCACCAGTTTAAAGTCGCTCAGCGAGCTATGGAACGGGCCATGCTTGGAGTTTCTCTGAAGGATAGAATCCACAACAAGACACATAGAACTAAAGTTATCAAATTGCTCAGAGAATTAGCAAGCTGAAGTGGCAGTGGGCTGGCCATATCTGCCGAAGAACCGATAACCGTTGGGGTAAACGAGTCCTTGCGTGGAGACCGCGGCTCGTCAAACGTAGTGTAGGACGCCCTCCGGCGAGGTGGAGTGACGATCTGCGTGGGCTGCTGGTGGAGGTTGGATGCGTCGAGCTCGGACAGGGCTCATGAGGGGAGGCCTATGTCCAGCAGTGGACTGCTGTAGGCTGATGATGATGATGATGATTAAATTAAGCATCTGACTATTTAAAGTATCTCGTAAGTAAGACCATATAGCAGTAAAAATGGTGAAAACTATTACCTTGTACCAGAAGACGTTTGTCATGCAATATAATTTTGATTCTCTCCGCTTGTGATGAGAGCATGCCAGCAGCAAGTGCAGGTAACAGCATAGTACCAAATGCTTCTAGAGCCTTTACATACTGATTCAGAATGCCGACACTCAGAACCTAAAAGACCAGACTAAATATATTACGAACATATTTCAGTTATGTAAAATAAGATAATATAGTATCATCGGAGTTTGTTGGCCACGCGTAGGCCTCTGACATTGCTTATATAAAAGCTTGTGTGACTGTTGTGTACACAGATCTGTGGTTCATCATCATCCCCTTTTAGCAATCCACTGCTGGACATAGGCCTCCCCTAATACGCCCTGTCCGAGCACGACGCGTCCAACCCTAATGAGCACCATCTGTGGTTGTGAATCACATATTCTATTTCATTTTATTTTAATTATTATGATCACACCCAGCTCCGCAAATCATGCAAAGATTTTATACACGGCTCTTCAGCGTTTCAGGCGGGCTTTCTGAAAAATCCGGGACAACCTCTTAACGTGCCTTCTGAAGCATGAAAAAGGTTAGATCTAAATGCCATTCATCCAAATAGTGACTGGGTTCAAGATCTGCTAAAATACCCAAGAAAGAGACGCCATGAGCGCTTCAAAAAGAACTCGATAAAAATAAGTGTTATCTAGAGATTGCATTCAAAACAATATAATTATACATAATAATTTATATTTACGAGTTTATTGATAATTAATCATTAATATAATAGAATATTTAAAAAACTAATATTGGTAGATAGTTTTAGATACATACCGAGTGTACGAGTAGGTCCGAATGTGCATTTCTTACAGCGAAATAGATTGTTGCCATAATTTCAGGTACATTCAATAGTATAACAGCTGCATACTATAATTAATTTTATTATCATAAAAATAAGACCACATTATAAAAGAATATTTATTATTTTGAAAAAAAACTTTATAAAAAAAATATTTTTCGAGTTGGTAGTTTTTCTTCAAATTGAAATTAAACCAAACGGGAAATAAGCCCTTCCAAACAAAATAAGAATTTTCTTAATCATTTCATCAATAACGGTACTCCGTTGGCAGTATGGCAATATAGATATTATACAAAAAAATACAACCGGTTGAGAATGTCCTCTTTTTTTGAAGTCAGTTAAAGTTAAAAGAAATAAAAAGGGTTTGAGAACAATATTGTATATAAAATAAATATTAAATAAAATACTTACAACTGTATCAAATGATGATTTAACTGTATAAGCAACATCAATAATTGATTTGTAAATATATTGAAAGTAGTTGAAGTCAGATCTCGGTGTGGCCAATTCCAAAACTTTACAAAACGATTTTAATCGACAGCACACCGAATAAAAAAACAATGTGTAACAAACTATAAATAGTTCCATGCTTATTTGCAACCACATAACAGTAACAGTAGCCCATCTAGGAATCTCACATGTGTTCGAAAATGTACAAAAATATGTCAAATAAAAAATTCTGTACGTTAAATAAACTAATACTGACATTGACGTTTTGAATGCTAAGAAATACGATGTATCACAATTCAATTTTAAATCAATAATGTTTAATACAGAAATTAATCTACATAGACTTCTCTCAGATTTGACAGATGCTAATATAAAAACTGATAATAAATGTTGAGTTAACGATAATATATACCAAAGTGTCTTCCCGCGATCACCATTAAGAATATACAAAGCACTCACAGATGCAACTATCAAAGAAACACATTTTATAAATGAAAATACCGTTACGATTAATTGTAATTTTGGTTTGTGTCTAATGAATCCGAAATCTAATGAAAATAATACGTGTATAGTTTGATAAACCATTTTTATAATATTATACTGTTTTGTTCGTTTATTTGTATGGACAAACATGTTTCTATTCTTATTGATTTTACCAAATGTAAAATTAATATAACCTTCGTTACAATTATAGAAAGCTGGCAATGAAACGACGTTATTATGAAAATTAGTACCATTACCATAAAAACAAACAAAAATTAAATTTCGTCTACTTATATGTATTGTACTTTAGAAATTATATTTTATCATTACAAAGATGGCTATTTCTACTTATAAATATAACTAGCTTCCGCCCGTGACTTCACTCGCGTACCCGGATAAAAAGCCTGTGTTAATCCAGGTATATTGCAAATTTCATTCGTTCGTTTAGCTTTTACGGAGTTGAGTGGGAATAAGTGTTTGTTTATGTGTGTTTACACACAAACTATTAGTGTAATGTGTTGTGGTGTAGAGTCCTTTTTAACCGACTTCGAAAAGGAGGAGGTTCTCAATTCGTCGGAACCTTTTTTTCCGACTTTTTTTTATGTATGTTCACCGATAACTCCGTCAATTGTGGACCGATTTTCAAAATTCTTTTTTTCTTTAAAAGAATGTACTTCACTGATGGTTCCATATAAATTTTATTCCTGAGGGATTGGTACTTTTCCTGAGAAAACTCAAAAAACCCCATCCTCACATGTAATTTTCGCCCTATGATCACCAACATCTCCGTCAATTGTGAACCGATCTTCAAAATTCTTTAGGGCAAGAAGAAGTAAGAAGTGATTCATTTGAAGTCGGTTTTTTTTTAAATAAAGCAGCGGATGCACGTGCACGCACCGGCAGCTAACTGGAGCCGCCTGATGGCTAAAATCCGCTAGAATCCAAGTGCAAGCACGCGCATCCGACGGCACGATCTCAAAAAGCGACTTAAATGCTACCATGTCATAGTCTGTCTGTTATCAGTACTATTATGTTAACGTTGCGTAATTTAATTCTATATGCGAGTAAAATAGTAGAATGAGGCGTGGTATTACTAGCAATTGCATTAGAAGAAAAAAATAATCGTACAAGAAAGGAAAAAAAAGGATATCTATTAAAGTGTCCTACGTAACCTAACGCACGCAAGGTGTGAAGCGGCGCGGCACGAATTGATGCGAACGCGATCAGTTGGTTTGATATATTCGCGCAAACTGGACGAAAGTGGAGGGCGCAGGGCGGTGTTGTTGTAGGACGATTCGCGTGCACGCAGGACAGAGACGCCGCGTCGCACCGCATCGCGTTGAATTCGCGTGTCACCGCGTCAGATCTCTTCGCAATCGCGTTCGCTTTGCATCGCCCACGTAGGACGTCGCGTTACTCTACCCTAGTTTAAGCCCCTTAAAATGATAAATGATAATGATAATGCCCTTTAGGCGACCCTTAGACCTAAGACCTAGTTTTCTTTGTTTTAGTATTCGTTAATTAAACTTCTTGCTTTCTGTTACCCAGCTGCCATTTACACATGGGTTAGTATACTACAGGTCTTCCAGGATCTTCTATACTGGGAGGCGGTCCTCAAGGCGACTATAGAGGTCAAACCTTCCTCTCGCTCGCACTATTCAACATTTTTGAAGATACAAAATCACTGAATGTTGTTATGCAAAATAGCAAACCTTCACGGCCTACAAAATAACTATACAAAGGTTCAGCAATAATATCATTTTGATTCTATCACATTTTCTTACCAAAAAACTTGCACCAATGTGATCAATTTTGGTGCAAATTTTTTGGCAGGAAAACGTGTTGGGTTCAACACAAATTCATCTCAACATTCGCATCTCCAGACCATGCAATTTCTTTTGTCCGTCTCTTTCATTGCCTAACACTCCGATCCATACAATAACCACAGGTCTGGTGACTGAAAGAAATAAAACACTTATTTTTTAGATTAATTTACTTGTTAATTTAAAGCACAAAAACGAATCCAAGTAAACCTATTCTTAGATATGAAACTTTAAAAAAATTATAAAAAAAAATAATTCATTTAATTCAGGCAACAATAGGAAATTACAGGATATTATAACTTATTCTATGGCCCAGACAATCCTTACAGACTAACATACATATCATAATAGGGATACTGACACGTTGTGTAATCTGCGACATGTGACGCATTTGCGCTGTGTCGTGTAGTCGCCCGCGAATGCGACGAAACAACACATCGTGTTTAGCTTTAGGTACACTTGAATAATAAAACACTAGTCAACCATTTGAGACCCGGCTATCCTTCAAAATCTGTACTGAGACGTCATTTTTATCAAAGCTAAAATATTTGAGTAGCGTTTTAGTATTCCAGCGCTAACTATAGAAAATGTAAGGTACTTACTTAGTAATTCGATTTTAACATGATACCTACCTAATTTAAAACAGTATTGCGAATTGCATATTTTAGGCTCACATAGCATGTAGTGCTAGAAACAGTATGGTATGATATGGTATCCATAAAACCAAATACCCAATTTTACAAATATAAAAATAACTAGCGGCCCGTCCCGGCTTCGCACGGGTTAGGGCACTTTTTTACACTAGGTTTATATTAGGTTAGTTTTAGTAAGGATCCCTAATCTTTTCTAGCAATAGATATAGCCGATGTTACGCAAGGTGAATGTAGCTTTCCAATGGTGAAAGAATTTTTCGAAATCGGCACAGTAGTTTTTGAGTTTATTCATTACAAACATAAACACACACACAAAAAAAATCATTTTTATAATATTAGTGTAGAATAGATAGTGTACATGTAGAAGAGTAGATTCATGTAGAAGTGTAGATGTAGATAATGCTTTTGGCGATACAATTAACATTAGTTTACCAAGACTTTTCTAAATCGACAAATTAACGGGTTAGGAAAGAAATGGAAATGAGACATAAGTTTGGGTCGTAAGTTTTTAATTTAAATGTATTAGGTACTTCAAACGAAGTTCTCATCAATTATCTATGATATTAAATATTAGTTTTTATGTCGGTACACATAGGTTTATGTAATAAAATTTTAATACATATTTGCATGTCAACGAGCATAAAAAATGTAATAAATATTAATTGAACTCTAAATTATACTAAAGTTAAATAAATAAATTATAAGTTATAAATTACAGAGGTCTGGGTAAAAATAATATCTAGGTACCAACCTACATTACCAGGTTAGGTCCAGGTAGGTACCCGGGTGCGTTCCCGTTCCCGTTCCCGTTCCCACTTCCAATCCGCTGCCTTTTCCGAGTCCGTTATTGCTCCCTTTTCCGTGGTCAAGATAGCAACCAGTTAAAAAGTATAAGTATCATAAGTTTTTTATATCCCTACTCGTAACTTGCGAAATGATTGGTTCCTCATGCAAACTTTCATCTCCATCTATGCTAAAATTAAGTACACTTTAAGTACTGAAAACACACTTGCTCTAGGGCGCGAGCATGTTTGCCAAACCCAAAACTTGTACTGGCTTCTGACTGCCACCGATTAACTTGTTATAGTTGATTACTTTTTCACGTAGATCTGATAACCTGTGAGCAGGTATGTGTGACAAACACAATGTTTGGGTGGACTTGCTTGGTTGCTTGTTGCTCGAACAAACATACATACGAACTTACAACAAATACCAATGTAATCTGAACCATAGAATAGTCTGAATTACGATGTCAATGAAACTCTTAACAAATGGGAGTTCATGTTGATATCAATACTCCTTAGTGCTTTTGATTTAAATACTAACCCCCTTACTTATTAAGTTATTTAATTTTAATCAGTGCTTAAAATTAGCCTTATCACTGTTTTTACTATCTAATGGCAAAAGAAGGCAATAGTTTAAACATCGTATTAACTTTTGTCAGATTTTAAGTATTGTCATTATGCTTTATATTGGACATCCCAATTTTAAAGAGATCGGATTTGGTTTTCAAACATGTGTCAAAATTAAAGAGTAATGATATCAAATTCGATGCAAATCTCCCCCAAAATAACTTTCTACCCCTTTTTAACCCCGTTAGGCTAGGTCCCGTGTGTTTCAATACAATACGAAACATGTCTTCCATCAATTAATGCCATCATGAATTTATGATATAGAATGTTTATGCAAAATTTTGAGTAGATTGGACCAAGGAATCACGATGTCCCATACAAAGATGGCCCCCGTTTTTCAACCCCTTAGACCCCTAAGAGAATAGGGGTCTAAGTCGTATATCAATAAATAGGATGGCAACCATAAGCGCATGAAAAAGATTCGGTATTTTTAAAATAAGTGTCGGTTTGTCAGCGACGTTCAAAAATATCAACGATTTATAATTTCACCCTTTTAAACTTTTCTGTATGATGACGTTCTTAGTGCGAATTCATTATTTATTTGCTAGAGGACCATAAAGAATTAAGTTTTTTGTATTCAATTAAACGTTAATATCTTTGTTATATCTAGTTCATATTAAATTATCGTTGTTTTAACCCTCACTGGGAAATGCCCCTATTAAGGCCCAACCCAAGTACACCTAAGATCTTTTCATCAATTATTTCATCAAAACGACCAAAGGTACTACTTGTAGTAGCACCTAAATAGTTTAATTTAAAGTTTAATTTATTCATGGATTTTATAAAATAGTCTTTTTTCTTTAAATAATTGGCCAAAAAAAGTAAAAATAAATTAAATCTAGCAATTTTTGTGGTGTTAATGGTTGAAATAACACAGCAAAGAGCCATTATTATTAATGAAAATGTGTAATATTCATAAAAATTTATGAAATTATTATAATTTATTATATTTAATATTTTGTCATCTTTATATAGTACAAGTAAATTTTCTTATAATTTTTAACTAAATATTATTAAAACTCGATGGTTAAATGAATATAATAATTAATAATCATATTATTTTTATCACAACTGCGCTGGGCTTACAAATTTTCCAATATGAGTGAAGTGAAAAATTGCATTCACCTAACATGTATATGTTCATGCCCACCTTAAATTGTAACAAAAAATTTAAAACGTAAAACTTAAATTTTTCTTTTTCATTTATAAATGTTTGAAGCACAAAAAATAAAATGGTACTATTTTCATTAATTAATCTAGTATATTAGTTTTATAGCTAATTTTGATTTTCATAGTCTTATGAAGGCCCATGACAATAATTTTAAGCAAAATTAAATCCAAGGTATAATGATCTTAAACAAAACCGTTAAACATAATGGTTGTTTTACGAAAAACTTAAGAAATCCTGAAATTTACTCAAATACTTGATCTTATATGGTGGGCCTCATTGGGGGCCTATATTCTCAAGATGGCCCAACAGTAGATGTTTTTATAAAGTTATATTTTTGCGGTCAAAATAAAGGGAAAAATATTTCTTTTTTGATTAATGCTTCAACAATGAAATGAAGTACTTGATAAATTGAATTGTGTAAGTAAATCGCCTATTTTCTCAAAATTATAGCAGTTTAAAATTAGGTGGGGCTTATTCGGGTCAGGTACCTTATTTATTTTGCGTTCCGCGCGGTGTAGACAGCCTAATTTCGTTCGACCAATCACTTATTATTTATTTTTGAGCCCACCTATTCCATTTGAATTCATAACATGGTCAACGCAATCGACACTTAGTCGAGACATGTGTTGTAGATACCGTTTTCCTTCCATTGACGAGATTATTGTGTCCAGCCGTGTATTTATGTAGTTAGTCTACTGGGTACTTCATAATTAATCATTTATTCTAATGTATTTCAGATAGTATTTTTCAAATTCCAAAAAGCATGCATGAATAAGTATTTAAATGTTAATGTTACCTAGGTATTACTTACTATAATATTCTTATAGTTATTCTTATTTCTCTATCCAAGAGCTATTAGTAAACTGTATAGCAACGATGAGGTAGGTGACGCAGAGATTAACGACGATCCCAACCAGGTCAGCGTCCAGAGGCAGCAGTTTGTAGACGCGGAACCGACACGAGCAAATCTTCACGTACCTGATGAATCGGTTGATCTCATTGAAATCAGCTTCAGCTACAAAAAAAAACACATTTTTTCACAATAACTGTGAACGACGCCGCCCATCTTGTCGATCGATATATATATTGTATATATATATATATATATATATATATATATATATATATATATATATATATATATATATATATATATATACACACTATGTTGGATAATTAATTTATTAAATTATCCCAAAAGACAGCGAATTTTTAGTCAAACGTAAACATTGATTCATTTCGGTATGGTAGCTTTGCGTTGTATGTCATTGACCGTACGCATGCACTAATTGCCTATTCATAAACGACCCGAATCTTCATTCATAAACTACGCGGCAAACTCGGGTCTAGGCTCAAAGTGCGGGCTGAATGCGGGTATTCGTATAATCTCACACGGTCACACGCGCTTCTCGGTGAGTTCGGCGCAGCGTGATAGTCGTTCGGGAATCCTGTGTTAACAATACAACTGTCGCGCGCGAATGCTTATCAATTATCAATTACTTCTCGCAAATACATGCTGATGTGTTAGACTTATTTTCGCTGTGGCGCATCATGTTGCTGGGACCACACGCACTATCATCGAGAGAATTCCTAAATCACTAAGAAACAATCTTTTGAAACGTGTGAGTGTGTGCATTGATAATGAAGGTGGACACTCTGAGCAATTGTTAAAATACCTTGTCACCTGCCAGCGTAAATTCTAAAAATCATTGTACAATGTTGATTCTAACTTTTTAAAGACCCACGCTGAAATTACTTTGTTTTTAAAATAATTAACATTTGTTTTATTTGTTTCCTACTTCTAATCAAAAATAATTTAATGCCTAGGTATTAATATAACAAACACAGTAATTATTTCGGTCCTAAGCCCGATAGAGTATTTAAAGTTATTTTAATTTATTGATACAATCTTTTAGTTCCTAGATAACTACCTACCTTCTTTATTTTCCTACCCGAATCGAAGCGTTGAGCGGGGTTTAATGAGCATGTGCGAGATAGAAGGAGATATCTTACAGGCAGCGGCTTTCATTATTGTAGCTCGTTAGATTGTGAGTATGGCCAGGCCTCTTTCACTCCGCAGAATAGGTATAAAAATATACCTACGCATCGCCGGCCTTGCGAGCGTGGTTCGTTAGTCGGTTGCCGCGTTCTGCCCGGAACGAAAGTGTCCTTGAGCAGCCGCGGCATTTTAGTTTGTTTTTGTTAATGTAGTACCTATATTTTTCGCCAAATGAAGGCAAAAAAATACTGCACAGCATTTGGTTGCCTGATTAATAATAAGAAAATGTAAATAATACCAATAGTAGGTACAGAACTGAAAGTTTTTCTACTATCTAAATAATGCGTTGTTTAGATATCAAAGTCTCCCGTATTTACTTAAGTAGGTAGGTACTTAGGTACAAGTTCTATTTGAATGCGGTACCTACCTACATAAATAAACGTAAAATTATTATGTAGGTATTTTTTCATAGTCAATTTTTGTGCCATTGGTAGGTATCTACCTACATAGTGCTGTAGTAAGTAGGTATTATGATTTTGATTATCTAGACTGAGAGCAAGATTAGAAACCCAAGCCTAAAAATGTACCTAACATTTTTATTTGGTTTAACTTTAAGTAGGCAGTGTAGGTTATCTACTTAAAAACAGTCGGGTAGGTAGGTGTAGGTAGACAAATCGATGTGGTAAGTTACCTAAAGGTAGGTGTACTAATAACTAAAATTAGATACCTAGGTTACCTACAAACCAAATGTTGTTTTTTCTCCTGCAAATATCTAGGTAGGTACCTACCTACTAAAATTTCTCTTAAGATTTAACATGATGTACCTACCTACCTTAAACAGTGATTATTCCGTTTTCGTACACAAGACACCTAAACACTTAAGTAAATGTTAAGGACCCAAGTACCTACCTAGTAGATATGCCTATTTTCTGAGTTCTTAATGCAGCCAGCCAGTGTAAAATAGTTTTCTGATCTAATACTAGGTAGGTAGATATTATTTGAATTATCATTGTTCCTAAAAAAAAATAGGTGGCTAGGTAACTGGATAGTAAAAAGTTCAACAACAACAGCCTATTCAGTCCACTGCTGGACATAGGCCTCCCCTATAAGAAGGGAGATATGCCCACAATCCCCACGCTGGGCATGCGGGTTGGGGATTGCAGGATACAGCTTCTCGCACCGCCGATGCTGCTGCCCGTCGGCGGCCAGGTTATTATTATTCATCACAGAATAATTCTCAAGACAACCCTAACGTTACACGTGCCACGTCATTAGAGATAGAGCTATACGATAGAAAGGGATGCAAGGTGTAGGTTAATATAAATGTTAGGCACTGAGTTCGGTGCGAGCTGAATAGCACTTTATTGCGTAGCAGCTAAAGTCGCTATTTATTTAAATGATTGCGCGGAGTGAAGCTTCTGTCCTCTCTGTATTCTGTGGTATGGCACAGAAGAAATATTAGTACTACGTAGTTATGAACATAAATTCATGCGGGAATTCATTCTGGAAACTTTATCTTGAAATAACGTTGTCTCTGTAACGTTACCAAAATTTTTTACTGCTTTTTTACATTACATTACCCCATCTACGTTACCCATTTTTTTGTTTTTGGTAATTTTAATTTCAAGGGAATCGCGCGATCCAAATTGTCCAAGCCAAAATACTGCCGAGCGTACAGTACCTTATTTTTTTTAAATAGTCAACTAAAACCAAAGTCTAAAGGAGCACTTACATGGGCAATAGACACTGCTCAATTATGAGCAATGATGGTCGAGTGTGACGTGACAAAATAACAAGCAATTTACGGCAACGGTTTTGCAAAATATTTTGCAACTACAATATTGATAAGGACCAATTGAGCTCCACTAATTAATCCAGATTAGTCCATTCGTATTGCCGAGAAATTATATCTTTAAATATTGCCCGTATTAGCGCTGTTTTACTTGCCATTATAAAAAAAAGACGTGTGGCACTCGGGGACTGCCGCGGTAAAGCTATTGCATAGCATTTTGTATCAACTTATGCAATTATAATTATTTATTTATTTTATTTATGCAGTATTTCTTTTTCTTTGATATTAATTAAGTTACACTTTTTGAGCGTGGTGATCGTCTCCATTCGTGCGAGCTTCGTAGAGTCGTACAATACGTCTAGTTGCACGCACACAAACACCTTGTCGAAGACTGCCGAAAAGAAACGACGTAAGACAATGCACGGCCTTCAAGCCACACCTCCGTGCCCGTCGGAGTGGGGAGCGTGAGGTTTTTTTTCGTTACGGAATTTCTGGATTCGGTCCCCGCGCTCAAGGCCCTCGATAGAAGCTATGCAATAGCTTAAAAAAATTATAATATTTGAAGTAGATTTTTTTTCCATTCATGAAATATTTATTTTACTCTTTCATTCTAATACATTTTATACTTATTGATTGTTTTAATGATTATTTCAATAAACTAACAATAAATTGATAGCAACGATAGAGAATCGATCAATTCATGTGTTTATTTATTTATCAATAGGAACGCCAACAGCTTAAATATCAATATATTGTAGAGTTACACTGACAAAGTTTTCATTCTGATATAGAAACCAATTACAGGCGGACACAGCATTCATAATAATAATAACTAAGTAGTAGGTGTTAAACAAGATGACAAAAAACTTGAAACTAAATAAGCTTTTAGCAAAGCTGAAGTGGCAGTAAAAAAAGTGCGGAAATAAATAGTTTTTGAGATATGATTTTTTGAAAATTCCTTTTTTTTGACAATGACATTTCTCGTTGTTTTTCCGTATTTTTTTTAACCACACGGAAATCCTTCCCCCGGCGGTAGGTTCTAGTATACACCGATTTGAGTAGATAATGTTCTAAATATGTCACAGAACCAACGCAGAGCACACCGATGCCACCTAGTCTTGTGGTCCCTACCCCTAGAACGTATGTAAAAAATGGGGAGCCGGGAGATCAGGGGCGACCTCGCTAGAAATCTGGCGAGAGCCCTTACCAGAGTCAAATATCCATTTGTATGATCTGAAACTGTTTTTTAGAATAGTCATAGGTCATAGGTTCCCCTACCCTAATACTCCTACATAGGGGATGTTTTTGTTTTCTCTCCTGATAGTATGTTTTTGCGAAAATTGTTTACATTTTATCATACTTCAACTCAAAACTTAATTCTTTTCTTTGTATAACCCACCGAGGTATCGGCAAATATATTAAAGTTATAGTATAACTTTTGGGGGTTTGTTTAAATTGTATAAGAAATCCAGTTAATCTTGTATACGTACATTTTGGTTGAAGGAGTAAGTCGTGCAGAATTACTCTTATACTCTTCGTTTGGACAGGGAGCATGCCGGCAACAATAGCTGGCATGATGGTCATAGTCAATGACTGTAGAATAATTAGATAAAATGATATATTCTGAAACAAACAAGCAAAAAATGTTGACAACTTTATTGGGTCAGCAGATCTCGCTACGAGTGAAATATTGAAGTATTCCCGTTTGAGCACCTATTTTTTGCTTTGAGTTTCACTTGCAACAACAAACAACAACCCAGCCTATAGCAGTCCACTGCAAGGCATAGGCTTTCCCTAATCAGCGCCATTGCGCCCTGTCCTGAGCTCGACACATCCAGCTTCTAACAGCAGCCTTTTGCAAATCGTCACTCCATCTGGCCGGGGGGCGTCTTACACTACGTTTCACGAACCGCGGTCTCGGCTAGTCAGTTGTCGCTCAACGAGCTATGGAACGAGCTATGCTCGGAGTTTCTCTGAAAGATAGAATCCGCAATGAGACTAACTGACATAGAACTAAAGTTGTCGACAGCTCAGAGAATTAGCAAGCTGAAGTGGCTGGCTATATCTGCCGAAGAACCGATAACTGTTGGGGTAAACGAGTTCTTCAGTGGAGACCACAGCTCGGCAAAGGTAGTATAGGACGCCCTCCGGCCAGGTGGAGTGACGATCTGCGAAAGGCTGCTGGTAGAAGCTGGATGCGTCGAGCTCAGGACACGGCGCAATGGGGCTCATTAGGGGAGGCATATGTCCATCAGTGAACTGCTATAGGCTGATGATGATGCGCGTTGGGGATCCCAGGGCACAGCTCTTTGAACCCTGACGTTGCTGCCCGTCGGTGGCCATGGGTTTCAGCTGTGTTAGTTGTATAAGGGTAGGTAGGTAGGACTTATCTACTCTGTGTTGTGGTTGCTTACCCACAACACAGAAAAAGAAGAATCTTAGTTTGGGGTCAGGCCTTGTACTTTGTACACTGTGCAGGAACTGAAGGGTTATAGTGTGTGAAAATATGGCGGTCACTAGTTACTACTATTTCAAGTATGCAAAGCACCAAAATGTATATGAAAGAAGCACTTACCAATGGTTCCTTCAATTGTATTTGTACAATAGACATATAGAGAGTGACCAATAGGAGTGGTACGTTATACATCAACGACAACAATAGCTGAAATGAAATATATATAACAGTAAGTATACGGGACATTCCACACACATTATACCACACAAATGTTTGGCCTAGGTGGGAATCGAACCCACGACCTACAGCGCAGGAGGCAGAGTAACTACCAACTGAGTTATAAGGAAGTCGAAAGACCAGTAGCGAGATGTCTCGACGACAGTTCGCGTCGCCGAGCGTTCGTAGATGCGACTAGCACAAGACCGTGGTGGATGGCACAACCTTCGGAAGGCCTATATCAAGCTGTGGATGATGATGATGATGATAAGCAATGAGGCACTATCTAATAATTTTTATATTATAATATATATTAATGTTTAATAAAGGTCTCCTTACATAGTTACTTTCTTTCAAAAAACTTACCAACGGATCAAAAGCTTCTTTATGTTTGACAGCGATATCAACAATGGACCTATACAAATACTGTTTCGACAAAAAGTTTGATTTTGTAGCTTTCAAAACTGACCCAAAACTCTTTAACCGAAAATAAATCGCATAAAACAAATATGTGTTTGTAATATGAACGACATCCAGAGCAAACACAATCATCGTACATATTATTGGCGTCAAGATATATTGGTAGCATTTTTGGTATGTATAACAATAAGCCAATAGCATGGAAACCCTATATGCCAAACACGTGAATGCTAATATGAATAATTTCACTTCACAGTAAAATAATTCGCCGCTAACCCTCAACTGGTCGTCAATATTGCGCAAGGCATACAGAAGGTTATGAAATGTAGCTTCCTTTTTTATACATACACATACTAAAACGTACATAAAGTATTGATAAACGAACAAATGAGATCCTTGCAAGAAAGAAAATATCAAAATTTTTTCATTATAAGCTTTCACACACGACCAAACCGAATAAAACAAACTTTGAACGATAACATATATTTTTGGGAGATTTTTTATTCCGAATCGTTTAAAATTAAAAAAACCAAAATCTAAACCTAAAAATAAATGTACAGTTTTGTAAAAATATTTTAAAAATTTAAATCCATTGTCTTTTTTGATGTAGAATGAATTTATTTGTGGAATTCGTGTTATAGGTGTTATTGCAGCCATGATAGCTATGCTACACTGAAATTATCGAAAATTTACTACCCTACTCGACCATTATGTTCAAAGTGACAATTATTGAGTTGTAGGGTATAATAATTCTGTGTAGAAATAAGTAGACATTTATCATTCGAATATTTAATAAGCAAATAACATAAATTACGTAGGTCCTTCTGCCCTTATCCCACTTTAAGTAAGGTCGTCAAACATTAAACTAAAGTAGGTTAATAATAAGTAGGTACCATAAACTCGTATGTATGGTAAGCAATGACGTTCATTACGGGAAGGATTTGTCCTGCAGTGGTCTGCAATAGGTAGTATCCTGTAGTCCCAAACTAAGCAGAGCTTGTATTATGGGAACCACATGATTGGTATACTACACATATAATTTTATTTTGTAAATACATACTTAACATACATAGAAAACACCCAGACCCGACATAAATATCTACAGAACATGCAAACATTTGTCCCACAGTGGGAATCGAACCCGCAACCTTCTGCGTCTCAGGCGGACCTTCGCCCTCTACGCCACAGAGGCCGTCATGCATGACGGCCTCTGTCTGAAGTCCTGCAAGACTAATATAAAAAGTTTCATGAAATCCGTCAATGACCAATTTCTTAGAGACGAGAGCTCTAAGAAATTGGTCATAGTTACGCGTACGTTGCAGAGGCAAAGCAATCAAAATATCTCTGTGGTGATTTTGATAAAAAAATTGTTGACCTGTACACGCTTTTTAAGTTATTTGTAACCCTAACTACATACGTATGGAATAAAAGGTTTCATAAAATTTTATATACGACCTATCGACTTACCAAATTGTATGATGAATGTGTTAAGATCTTGGATCTTAGATTGGATTTCACTTTCACCAGTAGGTAAGTACTAATACCTATTATTACCATAAATGATGTAAATGCCTATCTACTTTCTCGTCACTATAATTATTTGAAAATAATATAAAGTAGAACACAGACTACTGACTAGTAATGTATGTAATGTCCTACCTACGAAGTAGAAGTTAAAACACCGTTTTACCCATCTGTGTGAGGTATATAAACCTTTTCTTATAGATATATATAGTATAGTTCATAGTTGAATGTTTATAGTGTAATACTTATAATTATGTAGACAAAACTGAACACACAAGGTCTCGGGAAAACATTTTTATTAAAATAAACTCTAAAACAAATATCAAATAAAAATAATTTGTTGACGTTTATCTTAAAAAAACTTAGTATTCCATGAATAACAGTTTAATATCTTTCGAAAAAATTAGGTTTCGTTTTGACGCAATTTAAATAGACGTGATTCTCAAACAAAGAGACAAAAAAAATACCAGGTTCAGAGATAAAATCAGATTCAGATTTAGAATATATCAATTTCTGTTGAAAATCTTATTTGTCCAAACCAAACAGATAAGAATTACTTTTTAACAGACTTCAGAAGAAGGACGAGGTTCTCAATTCAGTTCAGTTCAAATCTATGCCAAATTTCAAGTCGGTATCTTATATAGTTTCTGAAATATACAGCTGTGACAGACGGACGGACGCACAAAGCGGCACCATAAGGGTTCGTTTGACCGGTAACGTCACCTTAATTAAATCCGAAGTTTGCGAAGTGAGAAACATGAAATTTATAAATATTATAGAAGTACATCTTTATTTTACATGAAAATTATAGCGAAGTCTCCACCTAAGAAAGTTTTTTAGAAATCTTCCAAAATGGAGGGGTTGAAAAATAAAAAGGGGTGTTGCTAGGTTTAGTGGGGTATCAAATGAAAAGGCTGGATTTGAACAATATAAATCCGTTTTAATTTTTTTTTAAAGTAGTTATATAGTTTGGTTTTGTTTGTTACATAGTTTTGGATTTAGGATGAAAAAAGCTCAAAAAACGACCATACCCCTTAACTCTTTCAAGTTTAAAACTGATATACAACAAAATTTTGTAACAAGAATAGTGCTTGCTAATTTGGAATCACCTGCCTTTCCTAATTCTAAGACCATATTTATTTTGGTTTGATATGGTCTGGTTTTTGTGTTTCAGCTACTACCAACATAATTGAAAATTCACCGCTTTAGATTACATTTTCACATTTAGAGTATTTTTTTAATTAAAGAGCGTAGCTTTTTTTATGTTTTCCGAGTTAAGTGATTCTTAATGTTTTAGCTTATAAGTGAAGAAAGACGCCATCAGTAGCGAAGTTTTAAGAACAGTGTTTTGGACTTTTTCCATTGGACAAACAGATAAAGCATTGGTTCCAAACATCTGCTACTATCTCTGTTATTGCATATGTAGGCCTTTTACTGGATGGGCAAATAGATCTCGATCTATGCCTTGTAAAAGTTATGGATAGGAGTGGTTACGGCTTTTTATAATTGGAAGAAAAAAATGTTGTGTAAAAAACAGTTAAATTGAGTGATGTACTAGTACGTAGTACGTAGTTGAAAATGCAGATTTTGCAAAAATATTTTGGACATCTAATTATTACCGAATTTAAAAAAAGCATGCAAGTCCTATTCAAATAAGTGTTTTTTTAATGACTGTTCTATTAATTTATATAATTCACGTAAATATAATGCTTCATCATCATCAACCTTTATCAGTAAAGTGCCGGAAACCAGAGGTACACCATTGACTGCCCGATCCTCGGCTCTTCTCATCCACTATCTGCCAGCTAGATTACGCGGATCGTCACTCCGTTTAGCCAGAGGGCGTCCTACGCTACGCTTAACCCAACTAAACATATCATATTATTTAGGTATTATAATGAATGTGCAATGAAGGTACTTTATATCTTAGTAAATTGGCAATGCCGATGTGTGTACTGCAATTATAAATGTAGTGATGTTATTAATTATTTAAATGCTCATTTCTTATGCCATTGAACCAGAAAGAGTGTCAGACAATAGAATAGATGCATTATTATCGACCATATCAACAGTCACTGATGACGACACGTCAGCAACGCTTGAATCTTGAAGGTAAATAATTTATAAAATAAAATGCAGGTATTAGTAGATGTTTAGATTCCTGATATTGAAACACTACTTTTACCTGTGCTTTTACGTTAGAAGGTGGACAATGCCGTATTCTTAGGGATAACCTTAAATAACAAGATTCAACGAGAAATTTTATAGAATAGACGTTGTTGACTTACTGGCGTACTTTACCTTACGCAAAACTTATTTACTTAAGCCGATATTATTCAGATGATGCAGATTATTAAACTGCGGTACTATAGTATAATGTTATCTGTAGCTGCACTTTTGTACAACTTTAGATATAACAGGTTAGTTATAAAATGGTTCAAAAAAATCATTTCAAACTAAGCTTGAATGTTGTATGTATAGTATGTAACGAGGTTTAACAGACATGACAAAAGAAAAATAAAACCTTCCTTAGTCAACAAATATCGTGTGACTATAATATTACCAGATAAGTTTTATTTTGGTTCAGTCAATACTTGCATAATTATGAAAACTAGAATGTGGATATTTGCAGTATAAAACTTGAGCCATAACCACACAGAAACCAAAATAATATTTAAAATCGAGTATTCTACATAAATGAAAGTAGGATGCATAGACAGTATTAAAATATTTGAACATTTAAAGTACTTCCACAACTTAACATGTCTAGTACTTCCTTTCTAAACTAAATTATACTTAAGGAGATAACTTAGTATAACTCAATCCCTCTTACCTGTCAGGACTTTCAAAATGGCCGGCCACCACTGCCAGGCAACCGCGCGCGCAAGGTCGCGCAAGGTCAAGGTCATTATTTTAAGTTTTTTTCTACACTATTATTTTTATTTATTTTTTTGTAATTTTACATGGTTTTAAATGTAATCTAGTACTTAAATCTAACTTCCTACACGCAGAATTTTTATATTAAATTTTTTTAAACGAAAAAAAAATCCCGCTTTTTTTGCAAAAACACGATGATAATTCAAAAATGAAACCACTTTTGAGAAAACTAACATTTTTATTTTAATATTCTATTCATTAGATTTACATTAAAGCCATAAAACCAACACAATTTACCTATATTTATTTATAGTTCACAATTATCTAAAAAAAAACGTGATTTTGACAGTATGGCGGCCATTTAGCGGAATGCCGCGAACCATAAACTATTATCGTCATAAAAATCGAATGGTACCGATGTGGAAGATGATTTATACTTTATTTTGAAGCCCTGTCTGTCTAGATCCCATTAAAAGTCAATGTCAAACTGACGTGTGACATAATTTCTAGCAACAGAGGATAAAAACCGGGCAGGTACCGACTTACCCATATGGGTAACCAACCGACCTGAGGGGGTTGCCTATATAGGCATTCAACAGACCAGAGGAATGTAATGCATGAAATTATACATCAAAAATTATAATAGGTAAATTGTAGTACGTGCAAAAAACTAAATACTTAGTAAGCTAGTTGCAGTAGGGTTTTTTAACCGGCATAATAATTAGTTAGTTCTATAAAATAACAGTTCTTCTTAAGTTCTTATTTGGGGTTTATGTTTATATTGTTCAATAGGTACCTGCAGTGGTTCCATTTATTTGCTATAATTGCCTACAGATATTGAAAAGAAATATTCGATAAACCTTTCTAATAAGAAGCTAGAATAAGTTCCCATTCCATCCTTTATTGTTCAAAATTTCGTTGAATTGGAGCAGGATTCCGACTGCTCTATGCTTGGTCAACAAAAAAAGATTTAATTAAAAACATATCGCGTTTAACTAAAACCAAAAAGAAATAATCATATTTAATGGCTATTAAATTATACATTATAGGTTCAGGCCGTAATACAAGAATGATAAAATTATGACATTATAATATTCTGTTGGTTTAAACCTAGGTATACTATATTATATTATAATGTTATATTGTGCTACTACTTCTAGTAACCAACGTTTTAAATACTGTAATTTCATTTTATGAAACATAGATTGTTATTATGAGAAATAGGCATATTAACAGGTGAATGTAAATATTCAAAAAAGGGAAAGGAGAAGCATACGAGAGAAGACAAAAGCGACCAATGATAGAAGATGGTCAACGAGAAGAAAACGATACTTACACCTCTTGATGAGATGAAGTTGGAACCGAAAAGTTATTTGAAATCAGATGATTATTATTAACATGAATTGTCTCTAGTACAGTAAGCTAAAAACTTATTTTATTTTTGAAAGGAAGGGTGTAGGTGTAGTGTACTGATAAATAATAAAGTGTAGTCGACCCGCTCGGCTCACTCTGCACGCGGTAGAGCGAGGCGAGCGGACGTGCGGACGTGTATAGCGATAATTTTGTGCATTGTCATTTAACCACCCTTAGTATACATGTAACATTTCATGTCCTCTACAAATCCAAACAATAATCATATTGAAAAACGGGTGCTTTTCACATACCGACGCCATTCCTCAACGTACATTAGTTAATTCAGGTTTATTTCATAAGTAAACTCCACACTAGAAGTTAAATTATTTATTAGAATATTCAGAAACTGTTAGTTTTCTTCACAATAATTGAGCCTATTAAGGTTAAATTATTTATTAAATTTGCTCCTTTTTATCTGAAAATTCTATGATAATAATGAGGTATGTGATCCAGAAATTGAGCACCATCCCTGTGAGATCTGCGTCAAGAGGGAACACTTTAAATACTCGGAACCTACATGCTCGCTCCTCCACATATCTGATGAACTGCTCGATTCTAAGAATTTCTGTTTCATCTGAAAACATTAACGAGTTTAAAAACATGTACCTCTCTATCATGAATGTCTTCGGATTTATGCTCAGAATCACTGAATACAGTAGGTATCAGTGGCTCATCAGAGCACATATCAATTATTTCAAAATGAACATAGCCGGTGACCAACATTAGGGACAAAAGTAGCATAAATAATTGTAACAATATATATACCTCATTATGTTAAAATGTATGTAATGAATTACCTACTTCAGTGATTGCTGTCTTTCGCGGAATAAACATTTATCGATCCAAAACTTTAAGATGATCATACATCTTAACATTTTGAATAGATAAATTTGATAATTATGATGGAGATGCACTGAACCTTAACCGCGGTCACGAAGTCAGCGGGAGCGGGGCGGCGGCGGCGCAAGGAATTTCGATGCATAGATTTGCGTTAGCGCGCCGCTCCCCGCACCGCCGCCGCTGTCTTCGTTACCGGTTCAGTGCATCTGCAGTGCGAAAAGCTGTGGCTTACGTACCCCAACCTGCATGCCCAGCATGTGGATTATAAGCATATCCCCCTTCTTACTCGGTGAGGGTTTATGTTTAGCAATGGATTGTTATAAGCTAATGTTGTTGTTGATCCAAACAAAGTTTTGCATTATTTTTGAACCAAGGCAATAATGCCAAGCATTTATGTGCGCATTACAACGGGCTCAAAACAGTGAAGAAAAACATCGAGAGAAAACCCGCGGCTTAATCAACTTTACATAGCATTGACCATGTTTTTGTTGACTATGTGAACAGGATAAGGTGCTGGGCAAGCCTACTTTATCTAACCTTGTGCCAGGCACTACAGCGACCTGGTCAGTAAACTTATCACATTACTCTGTATAAATTATCTAGACTAGAAGGAAAGGTTTAAAAGGTAGGCATAAGATTGAGCAGTGAAATCATAGCTGAGGTACCTTGTGTCTCCATTAGTTTTTCATGCAGAACAAGTAACATTCTGTCCACTTGAGAAGTCAACATACCAGCACAAATTGCAGGTGTAACAGTTATCCACAAACCTATAGCCACTGGTATGTAATCATTTAGGAAACCCTCCATAATTGTCTGAAAATTAAAAAAAAAACCTAAAAATTTTAAATTGTATAATATCACGGACTAGGTCATTAATAAACTTATGATGTAGATAAATCGATTGCCGTGCGTCGTGTTTCACGCAAAGGCTCGAAAATGGCTTAACTGATATGAATTTTATCTTTTTGTTTTGTTAGCCTTGATTTAGAGGTGGTTTAGGAAAAAAAGAATTTGGAAAATACCAAAAGAACAGCCAAAAAATTTTAAATCTATGATCATTTTCCATTTATGTGACTCCACCACACCACACCACCACACCAGCCTATATCAGTCCACTGCTGGACATAGGCCTCCCCTAATAAAAGGGGGATATACCCATAATCCCCACGCTGGGCATGCGGGTTGGGGATCGCAGGGCACAGCTTCTCGCACCAACGACGCTGCTGCCCGTCGGTGGCCAGGGGATTTAGATGTGTCGATGTAGGCTGTGCTATGCCGCAATCAGCCGGCCGCCAGAGCCCCGTTCGTTGTTTAGCAGGATGCACCACGTGCAGGTGAGGTTAGCTTGGGTTCCGAAGATGGGGGTTGGAACCCCGTACACCCCTATGTTATGTGACTCATTAACTCTATTTGGCAGGACAACGACCGTCGGGTCAGCTAAAAGATAATTATCATTTATGTCGCATGTCGTAATCTAATGATGTCTTCAGCGATGACTCTGGGAGGACTATTCATACTTACTTGAATATTTTCATGACGAACTTTTTCGACTGTATAATATATGTTCACCATCACTTCAGGAACATTGAACATTAAAGTTATTATAAACTGAAAACAAAGAAAATTATTAATAATAATCAATACATACAAGAATACACAAAATCATTTGGTAAACCTACCAATGGATCAAACGCTTCTTTATATGCTTCAGCCAATTCAACTATAGCCTTGTAAGCGACATGTAAAGAACCAAAATCTGAATGTCTCTCCTTTAAAATTGATGTTAACTTTTTTAGTCGACAATATACAGAATAGAAAACAAACGAACAAGCCAAATGTACAGAGTCCATTGAAATGGCTATCCAAAAGTAAAGGAGTCCGCTTACAAGAGGATCTAAGCACGCAGAATGATCAGTAAAACATATGGTTATACAAACAGCAATTCTAATTAAATAATCTGATAACGCGACATAGAAAATTCTCATTTCTAAATTGTAAGACGCGTTATCAACGTGCAACATCAGATCAATTGCTTCCAAATCGTGGTGCAACTTGCAAAAAGACTTTTCAGACTTCATCAAAACTAAAGTTAAGACGTTGATCATGTAGTACGATAAGAAGAGCGTCGCCCTAACATTGGCACGCAAATTCTCAAAATAATCTTCGATAGAGAATAGGCAATAGCAATAGATAGCTATGGCTTGAATAATTGTAACTGATTTCCAAAAAACTTTCCTACAGAAAGATTTATATTCATAAAAACCAAAATCTAGACAGCTTAGTATAAGCATTGATTGAAAAAATATTTTCATTACAACATAATATTTCGATTTTACAGTATTTTTGGAGTAGACTTTAATTTGACGAGTTTTTGATGTTTCCATTTTCCTAGGATGAATAAAATCCGATTATGGTATGAACACAAGTGTTATGGACAAGAGATTTTGATGAATGTATAATTTTGTGACTAAAACCACATTAAGTTGGTTAATGAACATTAATGAGTTTTCTATCTATCTATCAATGTTTACCCTTAACCGATTAATTGGCTGTTTTGACGCATTATCATCTTGATCATCATCATAATATTTATGGTTAACAGTTAAAATGAGCAAATAAATAAATTATCATGACTGACAGTAAATAATCTACATTCCTGTCAATATAAAGAATTATGTCACTTCAAAATTGTCCTCACAGATAAACTAATACTTAGACCTTAACCTTAGGGTTAACCTACGCTTTCAAATAACATGCGAAATAATAGCGTTTGAAAAAACAAGATCGGTAAAAAAGTGTGAGTTAACTCGCCCTCAAAATTGAGGTCACTGACGTCTAATTTTTATTCAAGGTGTACGAAGTACTAGGTATTATTAATTCCATGTTTTCACTTCACTTCACTTCACTTCTTGTTTATGGATTTTGTGTCTATCTGTCACAATTCAGCCAATGTTTATACATGCTATGCTAGTGTCCTAAACTTCAGTAGGATTAATGATAATAATTAATATAGTATTCTCGTGGATCTCATACGTAAGAAGAGATGAAACTTAGAGCTTGTCCCCATCACCACGTTACAACGTCGTCAACGTGGAACGTTGCAGTGTTGCAGCGCGGTACGTTGACTTATAATGCCAATTTAAACGTAAATTACACGTCAAATCAACGTGTGCCATTATGTGTGTGATAATATAAAAAATCAACAATGACTATAAAATGTTACTTTCTAACCCTCTACATAGTAATCCGATTTTAATAGATGAACCCCGTTGTTATGTTTCTTTAAAGTTAGAATTAGGTTGCTACAATTATATTTGATTAAATCTATCGAACCACGCCCTGGTATTCGAAATAAGTAAAATTGTTGGTAGTCTTTAAATACTGTAATGAAGGATAATGATGTTCGAGGTAAAATATCGTGTAGATGACCTCCCCGATTATCAGTATTAAGTAGTTTCTGACCCTGGAAAACCGACATTTACTATTTTAACTGTAAATAATTACTTTATTAATGCAACATTAGATATTATAGAACTGCTCAATCTCAGCCTATCTTCAATAGTAGATTGTTTTACAAGGGACTAAACCATCCCATTATATACGAGGTTGTTATACTCCCGAGCTTAGCGAGGGAGGATGACAAGACCGAGTTATAATGGGTGGTTTTGGCCCGAGTAAAACACTCTACTTTTCACTTCGATTGCGAGAAAATAAAACAATTCCAAATTAGTCAATTTTCAGAAATTTTATTAAAAATTAAATGTGCAGTTAGAGCAATTTTGAATGTTTAGTGATATGTTTTTCCCGGGCAATTTTATTTCGTTTCTCTGTGATTGGGATGTGATAATATTTTGAGTTGATTGTTGTGGAGTAAAAGTTGGAGAGATTCGAAACATGCTTGAGTTTCCTGCGCGGCTTCAGCTGAGTTCACATATTCATCCAATCCCGCGATGTAGATGCTTGGGGTTCTGTAATGTTTGGTAGAATATTGATTCCTTCCATAATCCGCTGCGTGACGTGATACTTGTTTTGTATAGAGTCCTCTATATAACCTTCAGCCACTTGATCGGACCTCCATCCACCGTGGCGTTTTAATGTCGTTATATTCGCACCAGAGTCCGCCAACAGAGTCGCGGATGTTCTGCGGAAACAATGGCCCGTGTAGAGTTCCGGATTTGGTAAATTTAGATAAGTGGCAATATCTTTAGGCATGTTACCAAATTTATTTTTGCCTATGACTTGCCTTGTGCATTTACCATTTTGATAATTTAGAAAAAATGTTCTCGTTGAAACATTAGTGGGACGTAACTCCTGATAGGCTTTAACTATATTAAGGTATTCTCCACTGATGACAAATTTACGCTCTTTGTTTGTTTTCGTGTTCGGCAGACTCACAGCTTGTAGGTTTGTATCCGTTTCTACGTCTTCTAGCGTTATATTGGCAAGCTCTATTCCTCTGCATGCACCGCTGATTCCATAAATTAAAGCAACCTGTTGAACAAAAAAATAAGTGTGTTAATAATCGTAATAACCTAGGTACATAATTTAGGTATGTAGGTAGGTATCTATTTATTTAGTTTGAGTAGAGTACATAAGTAGGTTACCTTTGTTGCCAAGTATTGTTTATTTGGAGCGTTATTTAAAAATGTTTCGATTTCTTGTGTCGTCAAGACTTTAGATTTTTTTGCCTTGTATCCAGTGGACAATTTCTTCAGTAAAGCCGTTAAATTTACATATTTTTTAATATCGACGTCGTGTCTCGTTTTTAAGGTCATTCTTAACATTGAATATGTGCTCCAAAGAGTCGACGATTTGAATTTTTTTGATAATTCATCAAAATAAGTGAGAAAAACCCCTTCTGTAAAAGAATCCACACGTTTCTCATCTCTCCATTTCATAAAATTTTCGTAACTCTTTAAATATATTTCACGTGATTTTGTCGGCAACAGATTCATAATTATTTCTTTGCCCTTTTCTTCCATTTGCATATTAGCATCTTCACTATCACTTGATGACATTTTTCACGTTCACAATTTGAAAGTTAAAGTCAGGAAGTTAAACGTAAAAGTTTGTGATTTGGAATGAAGAAAATTCTAGAGATTTAGCGCCAATACCATCTTTTTTTTTTAAATCTCTATACCTTCAATAACCCTCAACGAAACAGTTCGCATTCTACCGTGAAGGGAAGAATCAACCTTCATAAAACATCACCAAGACGGTTCTATTTTCAAAAAAAAAGATTGACGGAGCACCAAGAAGTCGAGTTTTTATATAAGAGAACGAATGCTTTGTACGGGCTGATGATTTTAGACAAAAATTAAAAAGAAAAAATACTTTTTAGCCCTAGGTATTAAACTCGAGTTTTAGGCCCGCTAAGCTACACTATTATGATACACTTTTTGAGCAAGAGAAGTGAAAAAAGCTTTTGTTTAACTTTTATTCATCTGTTTCACATGACGCTTGAAATGAAATTTTCGTCATTGTTTTATAGTATCTATCTATCTATTTTATGATATTTATTAGTTTATTATTATTTAATTAGTATGTAGTGTAAGTACATGTAGCTATTTATGTTTATGTATATTATAATTATATTATTCAATAATCTTAGTCCTCAAGGGATAAATTTGTGTTTATTGATATTTTCACCATCGTCTGCTATAGTCTTATTAATCCAGTCCATCCAAAGGTTGTCTGGAAGAGATCGCTCTAAGCGATAAGACCACCCATTGTACTTTCAGTATAAGTTATTGTTTGTTTTGTATTTTATGTTTAAGTTGGTGTGAGTACAATAAAGAGTTATCTATCTATCTATCTATCTATTATCAATTTTTTTTTGACAAAAATTAATCTTTAATCGATATTTAGACTAATAAAATAATACTTTACCAAACTTGTATTTGTACTTGGGGAAGTTCTGCCACCATGTTTATTTCTGCCGTGAAGCAGCTGCGCTGTGTTTCAGTTTGAAGGGTGTGGGTGCCGGTGAAATTACAGGCACAAAAGGCTTATCATCTTCATGCCTCAAGTTGATGGACGCAGGGCGTTGCATCTCAGAGCACGTTCCAAAATAACGTGATCTACGATGCAATGCTTTGTGATAGGTAATGGTCACCACTTAATATCAGGTGGAATATGTGCTAGTTCCATCTTCAAGAACGATAAGAAAACTCGTACCTACCTAATCATTTTCAAAATTACCCATCATCGGTATATATTTCAATCCAAAGACTTTGGATCAGAAAAATTTATATCAGAGTGATGGCGTTGGATGCAAGTAGCACAAGACCGTGGTGGATGGCACAAACCTTAGGAGGCCTATACGTAGAAATGGATAAAGTCGGGCTATGAATGGTGATGATGATGATGGCATTTATTTGTATTTATGGCATTGGTCTTTACGTTCGGGGTACGCTTAAGTCAACATTTTATGAAGCTAATTTTCTTAAGGAAACCATATTGTGTTTGTTATAAGAGATAAATGTTATATTCTTATTGCTCAGATTTTTATCACAAACCATTCAAAATAAAGTGATCATAATATTCCAGAAGGGTTATGATGGACACTTTTAGAGTGAGAATTTTCTGAATTCCATTGGAAGCCTCTTTGTTTCTAGACACGTACGAAAACAAACCCCTAGTCCACATTAGGAGCCGTTATGCGTTCTCTCTTTAGGTCAATCAGCTAGTCAATCGAATCCATTTATAATTAGTGAATACATGTACATTAAGATGTAGTAGTACATCATACTTATTATACATATATAATGTATATATGTTACATCATATACATTATTCTCAAAGTTGTTTCTACTTTACTGCAAAATCTGCCCAAGATATGTGTACTCCGAAACAACTTCAAAAAGGGGTCCATTAACGACGACAGGTCTCAGATCAATTCGGTCTTCGATCATGACTTTGGTCTTATCTAAACTCATGCCGAGTCTTCATCAGTCATTAGCGAATCCGTAACCTTGGCAGTAAACCTATAAATAATGAATAAGCAAGCATACAAATCCAAATTCATTGAATGTAATCAAAATGTTATTTTACTGAAAGTATAAAATGAAATTCGTAGTAATTAACGAATCTGATAAGTGATTACCGAAAAGAAAAATTTATTGGTGTAGATCGAGATTGACCATGGCCTCTAAATATTATTTAAATCTATCTGTGTTCATTCAGTATTCAGTATCACGATGGGCTTAAGCTCGCCTGAGACGCAGAAGTGCCGCGTGACAAATGTTTGTATATTATGCAAATATTTGTCTCTGATCTGGGTGTTTTGTATATAATATGTATGTATTTAAAAAATATATATATCATTAATGTTCCCATAATACAAGCTTTGCATAGTTTGGGGCTAAATGATGCTGTGTGATAGTGTCCAGCATTCTATTTGGGTGTGTAAAGGGTTCCAACCCTTATCTTCGAAACCCAAGCCAACCCCACCTGCACGTGGTGCACCCTGCTAAACAACGAACGGGGCTCTGGCGGCCGGCTGATTGCGACATAGCACAGCCTACATCGGCACAGCTAAATCCCCTGGCCACCGACGGGCAGCAGCGTCGGTGGTGCGAGAAGCTGTGCCCTGCGATCCCCAACCCGCATGCCCAGCGTGGGGATTATGGGCATATCCCCCTTTATTAGGGGAGGCCTATGTCCAGCAATGGACTGATATAAGCTGGTGTAGTTGTAGTTGTATTACTATTTTCATTATTATTATTATCACACTGTTTATATACCTACAATATTTCCATCATAAAAATGTATTATTGATGTCAAAGTCCAGAACTAGTGATTGCAGCCACATAACATTGAACGATTTTTGAATCGATTATTGACACCATCGTCGAATAAAAAAAACTGATATAATTATTTTGTCATTATCATTGTTGGGTTTTAAAATCTCAACAGATTAATTATTTCATCAAGAACTATAATTATTGTTATTTTTATCACAATTTGATATTGTCCAAATTGTATTGCTAATATTGTAGACGAAATTGATATAATTAAATGGCGTAAAAAGTTTTGAATGAAAAGACATGAAAACTCTTTTGTCAAATAACTTAGGTTTGAACATAGGTACGTCAAAAGGATGTTCCTAAAAAATGTGACAAGCATGCGTCAAAGGCAAAATGCTTTTCACGATTGCTTTTTCACATGAACACAGGAGGTTGTTGGGCGTATGAGTAAACTAGAGCGACCAGTGTATGTTGTCTGGTAGGTCATTCTAAAATGCGTTATAGAAATGTATTGAGAGGACAATCGAAGGAGTTGTTGATACGCTTGCGTGAGTATTTTGAAAAGGAAAATCAAAACAATGGACCCCTTCTGCCTGTGTCAAAGGTGCGTGAACGTGTTGCAGAAGCGCTAGGCATCAGTGTTACTACTGTAACGAACATTACAAACGATGTTCATGGCAAAAGTGGCAACGAAAAAAATAAGGACTCATCGCAAAAAAAAAAGGAGACCGCACCTAGTATGCCATGTGGATTAATTTGATGCTGATGCAATACGACGTCACATATACAACTACTACTTGAGAAATGAATTCCCAACGTTAAAGAAGTTGACAATATCGCTCCGGGACTGTGGTTTGTTTCGTGCGCTGAAGTCTTCGTTAACAAAAGAATTAAAACAAATTGGATTTTTATTTAAAAAAGTGAATAAAAGAAAAGTGTTGATGGAGCGCACGTATATTGTCCTAGACTGGTGTAAACGTAATTTTGATCGACGAAACGTGGCTTAATGCTAACCACACTTTATCGAAGTACTGGACTGATGATAATGCTGCGTCTACCTCGAAAGTACCTATAGGAAAAGGAGAAAGATTAATCGTTTGTTATGCAGGAAGTAAAAAAGGTTTTGTCTTTTTTTATTTAAATGCTAGTAAAGCTCCATCAGCTTTACTAGCATTTAAATAAAAAAAGACCGTGCGATACCATGAAGAAATGAATGCTGAAGTCTTTGAAGGTTGGTTTAAGGACTTACTGCTGGCACTAGAAAAACCACCTGTTATCATCATGGATGAAGCATCATATCACTCTCGCCAGTTGAATAAAATGCCAACGCAAGCCAACAAAAAGTCAGTTATCATAAACCGGCTTTGCGATAATGGTGAAAACGTAGGTGAATCTATGTTGAAGTGTGAACTGGTAAAAAAATTAAAAACTTAAAAACAGAAACCTCTTTACGTTGTGGATGGAATCGCAGCTGAACACGGTCTCACAGTTCTCAGACTTCCACCATACCACTGCCAATATAATGCTATAGAACTTATCTGGGCACAAGTGAAAGGATATGCTGCCAGAAATAACACGAGCCCACCATTTACAGCCAAAAAGATGTTTGAATTGCTAAAGAATGCCTGCAATCAAGTGACACCTGAAAATTGGGCAAGTGTGGTGGAAAAGACCAAACAATTAATATTATCGGATTGGGAAAGGGATGTGACTTTCGATAACATAAGAGAGCAAGAACCAATCCTAATAAATTTAGGCGAAGACTCACCATCTGACGCCAGTTTGATGTCGATCGACGATTAATAAATTTTAAAAATATAAAATATAGGTAGGTAGCTGGTACTATTTACGTATAACAGAAGTAAACAAAGATCAAACGTCATCATGAATTTTCCCAATATGAATATCCTCAGATATTGCTTAGTACGCCAATATATATGGGAATAAATTATAATACATTGAGGAATCCGTAAAATGTAGTAGTCAGAGGGAAGTCCAAAGATTATATTTGACAGACGATCACTTTTTGCAAGCAGTTACTATGCCGCGCGACATACCTGCTATGTAAATACCACTATATTGTAAATACCTATTTTTAAATATATTCATTTTTAAATACAATAGTAACATAAAATTGAAAATACCTATTTTATGTCAAACAACTAAAACCGAGAACTATAATCGATTTTACGTCGTCAAATCGCTAAACCAAGTATTTAGATAGCTGCAATCACTACTTCCATCAGTGTTTCATTTCATTTTTATACAAAATATTAATGTATTTAGGATGAATAGGACACTCGCCCTAAACGGAAACCGCGGCTTAGTCAACGCCACACGTAGTGACATATCTTTATTTTGTTTGGAATAGTTACTGTTAAAGTAGGCATTACTACTTAAGCATTTGTAATTATCGTATATTCCGATTATTATTAATTTTATTTCTTTCCTTTCGTTCTTTTTTTTGATATTGTTACTTAAACACCTAGGTACCTACTTGTCTTTTTATTGATTGATTTATCTATGAATTTGTACTGTTTGTGTGGGTTAAAGCAACAATCTATGTATATGTATATGTTCTTTCCCGTTGGTAATGCTGAGAGGATAGTACAGAACTAGGTGCTGGGCCTAACCTACTCTGAACCATATCTAGGCTCTACAACGTTCCAGTTAATAAATAAACTTCGATGAAGTTTTCATAACTTTTCAACAAATAAAATAAAATTTGCTTCCTAAATAATAAAACCAGATATTAATATTAATCATTTATTTCATCAAAAGAATGCCTACAGGAACGCACAATCAGTTCACAAATAAGTAAAGGTATCTAAAACTAATGCCATTCCAATCAGGCTGTCAATGTACCTACTGCAGTGATATACATACATACTGTTACTATTATCTCAATGACGTACTAGCTCTCACTACCAGAGCGCAAGCTCTCACACTAGAGTTTCCTGTGTTGTGAGAAGCTTACATATTCAATGACACCGAAACTGCATGGTCTTGACAAACTCAACAACGTATAACATACGATAGGTAAGTACATAAGAATTAAATACTTAATGAAACTAAAGGGCACTAAAAGGTAAGTAAGTAATCAACCTACAGATTGAAAGGTAGCATTTGTTAGTTAAGACGACAGTGAACACTAGCTCTCCCTTGGATCTCCCTCACTAGAATTCCTTGTGTTGTGGGTACCTGGGTAAGGCTCTTCCGTCAAATGAGTAGACTAGTAGGTATATTATTTATTCTAATTATGAAAATCGGAAATCTTTCAGGGTTAAGCTCGCCTTTGTACAATGTTTTTAAGTAAACTTTTTAATGTATTTATTTTACATTGTAAAGAATTAAAGATTAAATACATATACTCCAGTCAGTTGGTAGTTTTACCCAGAAAGTTTTCCGGGAGTTTTGAAAATTCATATTTCTATAGATTTTGATGTGCTTTTTTCGAATTTCAACTTTGCCACCTCGTAGTTTTGCAGCTCGCGCCGCTATAAAGGAGGTTCATAGAGGTGGTGTGAAATGAGTGTTTTGGCTAAAACGTACCTACGTGGAAGCACCTACACTTTGCGGCCGATTGACTTTACAAAAAAATTCTCTCGTTTTATTTTGTGACATGGGTAGGTTTTTATCGTGAAATGAGTCGAAAAGGAGATATTGTAAAAAAAACTGCTTTAGGTACCATTTTTCAAACATGGCGGCACGTGCGGCTAAAATACGAGGTGGCAAAGTTGACATTCTGAAAGAGCGCATCAAAATCTATAAAATTACCAATTTTCAATACTCCTGAAAACCTTTCCAGGAGGAATTTTTAATTGACTGTACTAACAATAAAATAATAATATTTATTTGCAATCGATATATGTTACGCTGTTTTTTACATTAGCTATTATTTTGTTAGATTTGTTAAGTATAATTATTATTGTTTAATTACTGCAAACGCGAAAGAAAAAACTACAACACGCGCATCATCGACAAGTGATGAGTAAGTGTGTATTAGAATATTAGGTGTGTGCAATAAGTAGGTAAGTGAGCAGTGAATTATACGCACATTTATATTAGTGGTAGTGGTTAGAATTGATGGAAGGATGATTTAAGGTATTGGACTTAGAAACTGGATTTATTGAATTGTATTTAACTGTCTTCGAACTGAATGATGACGATGAGGTAGGTGATCCAGAAGTTGAGCACCATCCCGGTGAGATCCGCGTCAAGGGGAAACACCTTGAACACGCGAAACTGACAATCTCGGTCCTCTACGTAACTGATGAACTGCTCGATCGCATTAATTTCGATTTTATCTGAAAATATTGACAAGTTTCATCATCATTAGCTTTGTCATCATCAGCAACCACAGCTTAAGGCATCCTGTTTCTACCAACAGCCTTTCCACATCATCACTCCACCTGGCTGGAGGGTGCCCGAGCGCGGTTGGCTTATCGGCAGTCATATTATTATGTAATTTTATGCACCAAATAATACCTCGTGTTTCCATTAGTTTCTGATGCAAAACAAATAATATTCTCTGTGCTTCAGATGTCAACATGCCAGCACATATTGCTGGTGTTACTGTTATCCAAAGACCTACAGCAACTGGTATATAGTCATTCAGGAATCCCTCTGCTATGGTCTGCAAAAACAGTTTAAGCTTTATACATATCTACTATTTTAAGGATAACTTAATACAAATGTGATAACACAAATATAAAAATGTCACGATCGTCGTTCGCTTCCCTTCATTATAATTTTTAACCAACTTCAAAAAAAGGAGGAGGTTCTCAATTCGGTTGTATGTTTTTTTTTTATATTCATATTGCTTTATGTGGTATAGCAGGCCACTGTTGGATATAAGCCTCCCCTAATATGAGCCATTGAGCCCTATCCTCAGCTCGACGCATCCAACTTTTACATCATCATTTCGCAGATCGCCACTCCACCTCGGAGGAGGCCTCGCTTCGCGTACTCGATCTATAATGTTTTTCTTAATTTTAACCGCATTGAATAGATCTGCTAACTTACAGTTACATTTGCCTGCCGAATGTTCTCCACCATGTAATAAATGGTTGCCATTACATCTGGTACATTGAACATCAATGTTACTAAAAACTGAAATAAATCAAAAATTTTCTATTTTATAACTTTGTCAAATTGTTATCAGGCTACAATTATTAATATCAACGGGATATTTACCATGATTTGTGAGTTCTGTTATTTCCCGATATTTCGACGCAGTTGCATGCGCCATGATCACGGGAGAACTGAAGTCTGTGCGAGTGGGTAGTTACTGGCAGACGAAACGATCTACCCTCTTTCTCAGTTATCCCGTTGATATTAATAATTATGTTCTCAACCATGATAGTTTCATAAGTTGTTATCAGGCTGTTTAAAGCTCCAATGTTAAGATCGATGCAAGCAGTTACAAGAATAAACAAGACCGGGAAAGTGCGAGTTAACTCGCCCACCGCGGGTGACGTCAATGACGTCGAATTCATACATTCAGTATTATATTCTCGTGGATATCATGAGTAGTATAGTAGTGAGTTCTAGTGAGGGAAATAGTTTCTCTCACTCACACTCGATGTATGAAGAGGGGTAGGACTTATTCTACCCCTCTTCATACTTCGTGTTTTTATAGGCAGCTGCATCCACGTTGCTGACCACCATAATTTGAAACAGGTGAAGGAATTACCTAGTAGTTTTTTAACCGACTTAAAAAAAATGAGGAGTTACTTAATTCTATTGTATTCTTGTTATAAGTAAGTTTTGTTCGTAGTATAAAAAACTAATAAAAACCGGTAATAGAATAGGAAAATCAAGGCCTTTCAGATAACACCCTATTAACTGCTGTTCAAATGAAACCTTTTCTTAGACTTTGCTATAATTTTCCTACATAGAACTAAAGTTGCAGTTTAAGAATTGCAGTTGTAGTTATATTCGTTTTGTGGTTTTGCGCGTCAAACATCAAAACAATACATACAGAACAAAGAATAAAGAATAATTAGAGGACATTAGACGCGTATGACTTGACTTCTTTCTAAATCGAATAGTTTTGAACTATATTTTAATCATCATCATCAGCCTATAGCAGTCCACTGCTGACATAGGCCTCCCCTAATGAGCGCCATTGCGCCCTGTCCTGAGCTCGACGCATCCAGTTTCTACCAGCAGCCTTTCGCAGATCGTCACCCCACCTGGCCGGAGGGCGTCCTACACTACGTTTGCCGAGCCGCGGTCTCCACTCAAGAACTCGTTTAACCCAACGGTTATTGGTTCTCCGGCAGATATGGCCAGCCCACTGCCACTTCAGCTTGCTAATTCTCTGAGCTATGTTGACAACTTTAGTTCTATGTCGGATAAACTCATTTTTTTGACGTTTTGTATCATTAATCAAAAACTGTGCTTGACATAAATAAATAAAAAACTGTTTCAATCAGTACAAATTAAGCCCTTTGATATGATACCCCACTCGACCTGTTGGTCTCAGTTTGAAATTACTTTATTTTTTTTATTTTGGAACCTTTTGGGAAGAAAACAATTTTACTGGCAATCTTATTCAGTTATTAAGTTGATAGATAATTATGTAGTTCCTGAAATGATCAGGTGTGACCGACGGACGGACGAAGCGGCACCATAAGGGTTCGTTTCACCGTCTCGGTAACTTCACCCTAAAAAGAGGTAACAGTAACCAAACCGTTGAAGGATAATTAATAGTCAAAAGGTTAGCGTTGTCATAAGGTAAGATAAACAAATATATTGAGAAGAATGTTCATTATGAACGTGTTCATATAAGAACAGAGAGACAAAAAAAAATATCAATCGTATTAAATATCATATCAATAACAAAATAATGTATAAACAGTTGATTACTGATGGGAATAAAAACAGAAAACGAACCTATAGGGAGAAAGATGATACTAATGATACACTTAGACTTACCAATGGATCAAACGCTTCTTTATACATCTCAGCCAATTCAACAATTGATTTATAACTTAATTGTAAAGTCATAAAATTGTAATCTGTCTTCTTTAAAATTTCTGTTATTTTTTTAAATCGTAAATACAAAGCATAGAAAACAAACGTACAAGCAATATGCACGGAATCCATTGTAATAGCTATCCAAAAATATAAGGCTCCACTTGTAATAGGTTGCAAACAACCTGAATGATCAATAAAACAGATAGTGATAGAAACTGCAATTCTAAATATAAAATCTATCAAAGCGAAGAAAAATATCTTTCTCTCTAAATTGTATGATGCGTTCTCAACGCCTAACTTGACATCAAAATCTTCTAGATCTTGAAACAACTTCCTGAAAGACTTATTAGCGTGCATGAGGGCCAAAATAAATACGTTTACACAATAGTATACCAAAAAAAAGGTTGGTCTTTTATAATTATGTGGATTACTCAAAAAATCATTGATAGATAACAAACAGAAGCAGGAAATAGCTATAGATTGAAGGATTGAAATAAATTTCAAAAATAATTTTAGTTTGAACGATTTGATCTCAAGAAATCCGAAATCCAAGCCGCATAGCAAATGCATCAAAAGAAAAAATAATTTCATAACCCCGTAATACTTCGATTTTTTAGTATGATTGGTGTATACGCTGATTTTATGCGGTTTTAGATTATCCATGATTTTAGATTTAATAACAAAGTTAAGTAAGACACAAGTGTACCGACACGCGACTCAGATACGTGTAAATATATTGTTTTATGGGTAGTGGCTGGTGGGTAATTGCTTCCATTCAATATAATAGGTATTTACATTGTTCAGGCCGTTATTGTACAGTCAACAAAACATGTGCTTTACCTTTTTGTTTGCATTTCAACAGTACAGAGTTCTAAAGCATTAAGTTACTCCAGCGGGGTGATCGGCTAACTCTGTTGCAAACCTAAATGATTGACACCGATCCTGTTTTTACAAACTTTGACATTTCATCCGTCGAAATTCATTGAACGTCAATTGACAATCTATCACAGTTTGTTAAAACAGGATCGGTGTTAATCATTTCTGTTTGCAACAGAGTTAGCCGATCACCCCGCAGAACTTGAATCGATAGTTCTATTATATCGAAAACTGCTACCAAATTCATAGAAAAGGAAATTTTGACTAAAAAATACCTACTTTTATTAACCAAATAGTTGGCACCCCCTGATTCTACCCGCTTATAGTTTTCTCTACGTTGCACTAAGAAAGGATTTCCTTTCTATTATAATATTCTATTTTAATCCTTTCTTAACAAGGAACATACCCTCCACGAGTCTCTACGTCTTACGGTTGTGGTAGGCTGGTTTCTATCGAGAGTAAAGCGCGGTAGTTTTTTGCGGCAAACGTTGCAGTAAATATCGCAGTATATATATATATTGCGATTGACGCGCATAATTTTAATACTTAAAAAGCTATATATTACGGTGGATTGATTTTTTCGTCTGACGCAGCGGCAAACGGAATGTGTTTACGTATTCAAATTGTGCGTCAATCGCAATATGTTTTAGCACAAAGCAACCGTGCTTAAATCCTTACATTTACAAAGTGTCAATCCATATTTAACCTACACCAAAATAAATTATTTTCAATTTTGTTGGGATCTTTTTTTAAAGGCTATAACTTGCCTGGTTCCGTGAATCCTCGACAAATCTAGTGAGCACTTCAAATATTAGGCCTATAGCGACTCAGGTATGTTTTATATTAACTCGTAGTGTATTTTCTCTCGGAAAGCATCATTTGGTGAAGTGGAACTAAGGATGAAGACCATAGATGGATACTGGAACTAAATCTATTTCAGAGTTTTTAGTAGATAAGAAAATAAGTTTTCAGATAAGTAGGTATTATATATTATATATGTAGGAATATAGTTTAGGTATATTTTCTTGTTTTAAACCACATCATTTTGGGGCAGTAAGTATAGACTTGAAATATTTCTTACATTGTGTGTCAGACAGATTTTTCCATTTGTGTAAAACCAACAACATATTAACCAACCTCTACATTTACGAACAAAGTCGCAGATTCCTAATAATTCTTCATAATAACTTGTCTATCGTAGGTATACCTTCTATGCCATCAGTCATTTCCTTGACAAATTATCCAAATACTTAGTAGCGCGGCGCTGCTATCGCAGAACTATAAGTAAATAAAATATTTGTTTGTTATTTTGTTTTTATTTATAACTAGCTGACCCACCCGTGTAGGTAACCCGAACTATATATGGTATAAAAAGTACCAACTTATAATATTACCTTCAATACCAGGTTACCCGGTCGCGTTCCTGTAGGGACAGGAACAGGGACAGGACAGGGAGGGAACGGGAATAGGGATTCCCGTTCCCACTCCCACTTCCGATACCTCTTCCTAGCCCGTTCTTGCTCCCTTTTCTTTCCGTTGGCGACCTGTCACCAAGACAACATCCAGTTAAAAAGTATAGGTAGGTTAAGTTTTTATATCATCATCATCATCAACCTATAGCAGTCCACTGCTGGACATAGGTCTCTCCCAAGGTACGATCTACTGAGCCCGATCCTCGGCTCTTTTCATCCACTGTCTGCCAGCTACATTACGCAGATCGTCACTCCATCTGGCCAGGGGGCGCCCCACGCTACGCTTACCTAAATGCGGTTTCCACTCTAACACACGTTTAGTCCAACGGTTGTCAGTTCTGCGGCATATATGGCCGGCCCACTGCCACTTCAGCCTGCTAATCCTATGAGATAGGTCGGTGACTTTCGTTCTCTGTCGGATAACTTCATTTCTTAATCTACCTTTAAGAGAAACTCCAAGCATAGCTCTCTCCATAGCTAGCTGAGCGACTTTCAATTTGTTGACCATTCCCACCGTGAGTGTCCACGTCTCAGCAGCATACGTCATAACAGGTAGGACGCACTGGTTGAAGACTTTAGTCTTCAGACTTTGAGGAATGGGTAACGAGAAGACTTGACGGAGCTTACCGAATGCTGCCCAGCCCAGCTGAATTCTGCGGTTTAGGTCTTTCTCGAAATTGTGTACCCAACTCCAAGATTTGCCCTAGATAGACATATTCCTGCACAACTTCGAGAGGCTTTCGACTGTTATCGGTTCTGGGGTAATACGATCATTGATCATAATTTTAGTTTTATCTAAGTTCATTCCCAGACCGATACGTTGAGAAGCAGCTGCTAGACTATTCAGCATCAGTTGCAGGTCCTGCAACGACTCTGCCATTATGACGATATCGTCCGCAAATCGCAAATGTGAGAGCTGTTCCCCGTTAATGTAAATGCCCAGGTCATTCCAACTCAGTGACTTAAACATATTTTTTAGTGCGTTTGTGAACAATTTGGGGGATATAACATTCCCTTTTCTCACTCCGCGGTGCAAATGGATAGATTTAGACTGCTGGTTGTGGATTTGGACGGACATGGTGGCCTCGTTGTACAAGCATCTCAACACTTCGATATTGCCAATCAACCTGGCATCGCTGTAAGGGCTGCAGAACAGCCCAGAGGGTCTGGCTAAACAGCATTTGCTATGAAGTGATCGTCGTCATCGTTCGGTAGCGAATAAAACACATCCAGATATTGTACAACTCAATAATCCGTGTCCATAATTATTATAGTCACTTGTACATTCTGGGGTGGAATTTTCTTGGTTGTGCTTAGGTACTTGAGTTTCGTTTTCACTTGCTGAACTTCATTTGTACGTCCGCGCCCCAATAAAACGCTACCTAACTCTGAGTTGTATTTTATTTGGTCATAATTAATTTACATGACAGTGATTTATTTAATTTACCCGATTACGGTTAATACACAAGCAAGGAAAGCACAGTCCAATAAATTGAGTAGGTACATTTAGGTATTCATTAAATATTGGTTGTTATAAGTGCACCTATTCCCGAGATGAACAAGATTTGCTTGTACAATACTGACACATGACAAGATTGTGTTCTCCTAGAATTGGTGTACGTACAATCATGTTTCGTATTGATTGTACATGGTTTTGTAGGGTGTGTTTTAATTGGTTGTGCATTAACCGGACGCGTTCTGTTACAACCTTAATAATAGCTGAAATAGCTGAAATTAAGCAAAGGTGGCACCTCGTGCCTCACTCACACATTGACTATTTACGTCAAAGCATTTCAGCAAGTTTGCATTAATATTCCTTTATAAACCCAAAATTTTAATGATTCTTTTCAGTCAGTTCTCGGAAGGTTACTCTGTCTCTCCCCAGCTACGGACCTGGTTTTTAGCCCGCCGGCTGCATCAGAGTACAGATAGCCCAAAGAGAAGTCCCACTCGCGACTTTATAAAACCCGTCGATCCACCAGAGATTCTTTATTTAAAAGTTGGACGTTGTAAATTAAATTTAAAATCGTTAATAAATCTGTGTTTCCATAAATCTTGTTTTTTTTAAGACAAGTCGGAAAGCCAGTCTAACAGTTCGGTTCAATCGAACTCGACTCAGACCAACTCGAACACACTCGGGCATCCTCGGAACACTGAACAAAGGTACTTAGGTAGGTAGGTAAGTATGTATTATATTTTTGTATTAAAAATAATTAAAAATGAGCAGCTACCTACTAAATTTGGCTTATGAAATCTTCACAACTCTTTTGGGACTGTAAATAAAAAAAAACTGTGAAGCTGCCTTAAAGAAGTATAAAAAAAATCACCCCTAAAATAACTTTCTACCCCATTTTTAACCCTGTTAGGCGATGAGTTTCAATAATATACGAACCACATCCGTTCATGCAAAAACTCAATGTAGTGGTGAATGACACTTCATAGAAATTGTATGGAAACTTTTTATGAATTTTCGCGAAAACTTACGATTTGATTTGATAAGTAACTCTGGATTGAGGCCAACTTGTTTTTTTTTTGACAAATGTCATTTTCTGGGCTAATTGTACATTTTTTCAAAAATCCAAATATACCATTATTTTTTTCCTTAAAAATAAACCTATAATTTCATCAAACAAAACCTTCTAACTACAAAAAAAAGTAGCTGCCCAGAATGTGGTAAAATTTTGCCCCAAACTGTATAATATAAAAACTTAATGTATTCCAAAAACATTAATTTATTTAAAAAAAATAGCGACAATCATAATGTTAATACTAGAAATAAACTTGCTGTTCCTACTGTCAATCATTTAAAGGGAATACCGTAAGTTTTTTTTAACAAAATCCCTCGCGTGACGTGATTAATTTATCTGTAAATAAAATAAAAAATGTTGTTAAATGTAACCTCTGTAATAAAGCTAATAGAATTAATAGATGACAAAAAAGCTAGGGATGAAACTGTCTCCAACTCCCTCAAAACTAATGTAATAGTTAAAAATAAAATATTGTAAAAAAATATTGATGGCCATTGTGCAAATGCTGTTGTCTATAGAGCGAATCAGTATTATGTTTGTGGTACATTGAATCTGATTCGGGTCCACTTGGCAGACAATGGACTATCATTTCTGCTGTTTTTTGAAGGGAGAGCACCAAAATTGCAAGAAAATACCCCAATATTTCCAGGGACATCATTCTGCAAGTTATAGATCTCTATCTATCATCAAATCATCCATCTCATAGTCGTCGTCAACACCCTCTTCATCAGTAAGAATGCTGGACTCTGGTGGGATTATAGCTTCCACATACTCCAACCTGCCATCACTGTCTTTTGCCATGGAATTTATGGCCTCTTGCAAACCTTAAAATTTATGGCCAGTGCCGCATTTATTCCAAAATTATATCACAGGCATGGGTGATGTCGATGAAAGGATTCAGTCCATTTCGCTGTATCGAATTATCATTCATGACAAAAAATGGTGCTGGGTATTGTATTGTATGTTACATGGTTGTTACGACTATAACAAATGCCTAGCGACTGCATGTACGCTCCAGAGAAGAAATCATGGATAACATGCCAGTTTTCAGACAGAAACTGGCATGTTATCCATGATTCTTCAGACAGAAACTGCCAGTTTCTGAAAAAATAGGTGTAATAGAATATAATAAAATATATTACTCTTAATTTATAAAGCCTTAAATTGTTGTAAATTGTTGGATTTGATAAAACATAAGAAATCACCATCGTAAATTTTATATACTTATAATAATAATTACAAAATAATACATACCACCCTCCATGTATGTCTTGATACTATAATTCAGCAGATAATTATCAAGAGATCACTAATAGTATTTAATTATCTTGTATTAAATTTCTGTACTTTTGACAACTCAATAATGTATTTCAATTGGTCGCAACACTTTTTTTTCTACCCTCATTAATTAAATGACCCCAAATTGGTACGGTGGGCTAGAATGCTAATGTTAGGGCTAGCCGTCCAATTGAACGGCTATTTCAACCAGTTACGACTTATAAATAAAGAAATAATGCTGGACACTTCACAGCATGATTTCTCTTCGCAGAACATGATGTAGCCCCAAATTAAACAGAACGTAATATGTAAGTTTTTTTTAAACGTGACATTCAGCAAGCCTTATTGGATACGCGTGTCAACAGTCAATCGCGCGACCAACTCGCGCGAGCAAATCGCCCATAATCTTCTGCGTCTCAGGCTTTCTCCCAATGCGCCACAAAAGCCGTCCACATAAATCGGATTCATAATTTTCGAATACAATTACTTCTTACCTCTCTTGATCACGCACAGTTCTACTAAAACTAGTTCTAGTTAAAAGCAATAGATGGCGCTATTTTTCAGTCGACCATAGATGTAGTGAATAAACCAATAGAAGTGTTGGCAGTTACAGTTTAGGCACCGGTGATGTACGCTCAATGCCTCGACGAAACAACGGTGGTGTGTGCTGTCATTCCCGAGATGTAGCGGTTTAACTTGGGTTTAACCTGACTAGGACAAAGAAATTATGAAGGGTTATGTTTTTAGCAGTCTATGTACGTACGGTTTTTTGTATTTTAGTTATGATAGTAAATTTTGACCATGGAATTATAACCTACGTTTTACTTACGTATACTAGAACTAAGCTAAAACAAAGAAATAAATTGATTATTTGGTGAGATGATCATAGTTTTTTGATAGATTAAAAATGCCTAAAATCTGTTCATAAGTCATGCATGATTCGGTGTGAGTTTAGTTCTAATAGAGGCCTCAATATCTTTCTATAGTCTGACCGCCTAGTTTAAATAATGAGATACACACTTTTTTATTTGTACTTGTGTGACACAATTCAATAAATTCTAAAGTTTGCTTAACTTGGTTTGTTCGCGTGCTTTCGTAACTTGTACTGTAAACACAGTACCTAAGTACTGGAGTTGAATGGCCCATTGAGCCCCGTTCCTGTGTGGGAGTTATTCAAGCCATCCAATAAATATTCATTTTTAGACTACCCCTGGGCAAAAAGCCTACGAGAACCAGCATGCAAGCCTATATTGATTTTAACGAGAGCTTTATAAAACACCCTAATGTGAACTGACTCTTTGTATGACAGAAAGGGGAATAGTAAATACTACCCATCCGTTCAAAAAACTTTATTCTCGTTGTTTTTCGGAATTAATTGAAATAAAATATAAGTACAGGTACATATCTTATACACTGACTCCAAACTAAGCAGGGCCAAAAAACCTTATTTACTAATGGTAGCAAAAGTTCATAAACATACATAAAAATACCTACATAATAAAACACCTAGTTACTTAGACAAACATCCCCGTTCACTACATAGATGCATAAGCTTATCCTGAGCGAGAATCGAACTTATGACCTCAGAAGATAAATAAGGTATCTCTACCAACTATGATAACCGGTCAATGTTAAAAAGACCTACTCAATTATTTTTCAATTTCTTTTTATATGAAATAATTGTTACACATTTCAATGACCCAAATACTAAAACAACCGTTGTTGTGACCACTGCAATCAATAATACACCAACTAAATCTAACTCATAGTACTCTCTGTAACTCAAGTTTGCGCCCACTGCCCGTAGATGGCGCGCCCCGCCATGTTGAAGTACATGTTCTGTCCAAAAAATGGCGCGTTCTAAAGCCGTATTGGGCTGGTTGTACATTATTGACCGGAGTTTCTCTACATTTTTGCGATATCTGAAAAAAAAAAACAAGTTTACTTATTTTATGCTCAAATCTTCATCTCTTCTCTACCATGTTATTAATTCGGAGTTTTCGAAAATCACCACCCTTGGCAGATGGGTTAGTTTGTGATTACTTACTTTATTTCAATTTCTAATTTGTGATTACTTAGTTTTTTTTATTTTAATTAATAACCATGAAAAGACTTAGTTACTTGACAATACTTACTTCGAAGTACCAATAACATCTCTTATGTCCTCCAGCAGCCTCTCCTCCTTTACATCATCCAGTTCAATCTGCTTGCCGATACCGTGTTTGATGTAGTGGTCCGAGTTGAACCACTGGTCCCCCAGCATTGGTACACCGATCAGTGGTACCCCTCCCACGATAGCCTCATCCGTTGATTGAAGACCTCCTTGTGTTATGAATAGTTTTACTTTTGGGTGCTCTGAAATAATAAAACAACTAACCAATTAGGATTCTCTCCTGTGTCAGGACTATGAATATACAAAGAAATCTAAACACCAAGACCCGGACACATGTTTTATAATACTTGAGGATGGAACAAGCATAATGCTTGTTCTATATCAGTATCCCACCTGATGTTAAGTACCTCAACAAAAAGTATTGCATCGTAGGTCACGCATGTTTAGAACGTGTCCTACTAAGGCATGTACTAGGCGTGATGGCTCTACGTCCATCAACTCGAAGCATGAAGGTAAAGTCTCGTGTGCCTGTAATTTTAGATCTGCAGATCACCAGACTGATTTTAAAGTCAGTTGACAGTGTAAAACGACCAGCATAAGTATTTAAAATATTCGAAAAGTTTCCTAATCCAATTCGTCAATTAGTGTTCGATTGTATTTCTTATTCTGACGGATTTCTAGGATCTTAAATGCTGCTGATGGTGATTCTGAAGAACATTAACGATGGTGCATCACAACACAACATTCTTTGACATAGTAATTGTAATTCTGGCTCAACCGTCATTGTCGGAGGTCTCGAAAGTTTGTAAATACCCGTGCTGTTGATGATGAGGTAGCGGGCAAATGGAGTAGGGTTGAAGCACTTTTAAAGCAGAATAAAATTATGAGCAATTGATTTATACTTACTAAGCAAGTCCGACTGAGGGAACCACTTGCCGATCCTCACATTATCCGGCCTCCCAGCCATCTCATCCTTATCCCATTTCCAAAGCACATCGTATGGAAGCTTCGAGAATACCCTGAGAAAGGTCTCTAACTTCTCGGCTGGTAGAAGAGAAGGGTTCACGTTTGTACCAAAACTGATGTAGATGACACCATCTTTTGACGAGTCTAAATATGATTTTAGATCCTGAAACATATGAAAAATCCTGCTGTATTTAAAGGCAAAACTTAATACCTATCTCTTCAAATCTCAGTGTTGCTGTACCGTATATAGGTTTGCCATTGAACCATCTGAACGAAGAGTTTTTTAGAATTTGGCTGCCTAGATTATGATATCAATCAGCGCCATACACCAAACCTATATATTTTTTTTTTTTTTTTTTTTTATCATAGTCATGCAGTTCATAAACAATAAGACTAAGTACAGAATAGATTTAAGTAGGCACATAATTAAGGTAGTTCAGTAAGTACTCATATCTTACAGGATCATTAGTAAGAAGTGAATAAGATAAAAAGGGGATGGCTAAAATAGTGCCTATCTACTTACATATATTGGGGGCGGACATAAGAGATTCTAGCTCCCACACTAGGATACCCTGTGTTGTGGGTAGCTACCTATCTCCTTTATAAATCAGGTAGGTAGTAGGCACAACCCACAAAAATAGACTGACTAGCAGGTACCCAATCCAAAGGATTGACTAGTGTTAAGCATGGTATCAATGTAGAAAATTTGAAGTATTGGTGTACCTACACAACATATGCATATTATGAAGGCACACAAACACTTATCAACGTTCATCACAGTATTGCTATAGCTACCTGCCCAGGGTCGTGAGCCATCCCACCACCTAACTCATAATGTAAATAGGTAGGCAAATTATACAGAAGAGCGTTATGATGATCTAACCTATAATGTACCTTTGTTTACAATTAAATTAAAATGACAAAACCGATGGAGCGCTAGTCCTCGCACTAGGAAACCCTGTGTTGCGAGTGGCTAGGCTCTTCCGAGTGTTTTGTAAAACAATATATACAGTTAAATAAAACAATACAATAGGGGCAACAACAACGTACAGAACAAGGTATCACCTAATCGTAATAATTTGTGGATGATCAAATAAAATAGGGCTAAGATAAAATTTGGGGGTAGTTATGTTCACATTATGAAAGTGTGCGTGCATAAAGTAACCAGACAGAATAGTGAGTTAAAAATGTGTGAAGAGTGTAATGAATATCGGAGCGGGTTACAACTGTTTGTATAAGGACATATAGTATGGGTGTGTGCGTGCCGGTAGCATAGTAAGGCTGCATGCATATATAATAAAAAATATGATTATGTTTGTGATTATTTAATATTTATCTAATTGTTATTTAATAGTGCGTAAGAGACTTTCAGTTTCAGAGTAATTTTGGGCCAACAGCCATAAAGACAATTTCTTTTTGCAGATAAATGTTTTGCAGTTAACTACGTCAATGATTTTGTTAATTCTTGTGTATAGAAATGGACCGAGGAAGGATGGAGACTTCTGAGCAAAATTTGAGTAAGTGTATTTAGGGTTTACGATTCATAAATAAAATGCAAATTAAAATTTTTGAAAATACCCAAGACTGTTAAAAAATAATTAAAAGAGGATAACATAATTTAAAAACGGAGTGAATGTTGGAAGGAATACTGCAAATATCTTTTCTCTTATAGATCACCTCCAAACATCACATGTTCCTTCCCGTCTGACTACACCAACGACAGGGAGCCTAATATTTTACTGGGCGAAGCTCGTGCGGCTATTCGACATCTCAAACGCAATAAGGCTATAGGAGTGGATGAAATTTCAATAGAGGCGTTTAAAGCCATGGGAGAATCGGGAGTTGAAATCTTGCATACAATCTGTTGCAAAATATGGGAGACTGAATCCGGTATCCGACAGGGATGCATACTCTCTCCACTGTTATTCAATACCTACACAGAGTACATTATGCGAATTGTTCTTGACGGATGGAACAAGTGTGACAGTGGGTGGGCATGTGATAAATAACTTCCAATACGCTGATGAGTGATGATAATACACTTCTGGCCCAAAATCAAGAAGGTATGGAGGAACTTCTGTGTCGCCTGGAACTGCAACCAGTATGACATTCGGACTTGCTATAGAGAAAAAACGAAGATGATGATAGTAGATCGAGTCAAACTATACAACACATCAGCGCTGAACATAGCGAACTGTAAAGTAGTACAAAGCTATAACTACCTCGGTTCTGCTATCTCCAACACTGGAGGATGTGGGAACGAGATCAGAAGAAGGTGTGCTATCACACGACCAGCAGTAGACAGGCTGGAAAAGATCTGGAAGAACAGGACGATAACCAAGAAAACAAAGGTTTGACTAATGAAATGCCTTGTTTCTCAAAATCTTTTTGTATGGTGCTGAGACCTGGTCATTGAGATTGCAAGACCGCCGCAAAATCGATGCACTAGAGATGTGGTGCTGGAGACGTCTCCGGAAGATCCCCTGGATGGCGTTCCGCTAGAAAAACTCAATCTTAAAAAAACTTTAAATCCAGAATAGACTTTCGTCGATTGTGCAGCTACGAATCTTGAAGTTCTTTGGACACATGGCACATCGCCCGAAATGAGGACTCGACGAATCACCAACTCGCTGGACGGACGCTATTAAAAAAGCTACCCAGACCACCATAGTGCAGTGTTCTGCAACCAACCGACACAAATGGAGATGCATCGCCAGAGCTGCAGCCCTCGGAAGGAAAACCGAAGACGACGACCCCAATGTGGACACCATCAACACAGCCACGACTACTCTGCCAAGAGTGAACGACTGAGAAGAAAAAAAAAAGAACATGCACCAATTAAACTCAAAAACATAACTGAAAATTGCATCAAAATCAGACTAATAGTTTTGGAGAAAAATGACAACATGGATTTGCACAACAAACATCCTCACCCCAAACGCATATACCGTCTCAGATCCGTGGTGGATAAAAATATTTTTTTATGCTGTTTTAACCTAAACACTAAGGCCAATAATGATTAAGTAATTCTCTGAAAAGGTTATCAATTAAGTAACCTTTTTACAATCACTATTTGAAACTGCCTGAGTCGTGTTGGTCACGTGAAAATAAAAATTCCTCACTTGCATAACCTAAAAATTATTATTAAAATGATTATCATCATCACCGTTATCAGCCTATAGCAGTCCACTGTTCAACAAAGGCCTCCCCTAACGAGCGCCATTACGCCCTCAGTTTCAGCCTGCAGTATTTTGCAGATCGTCACTCCACTTGGTCGGAGGGCGTCCTTCACTACGTTTGCCGAGCCGCGGACTCTTTTACCCCAACGGTTATCGGTTCTTCAAAAATGGCCAATTAAAATTAAATTAAATAATCTATATATATTTGTAATAATTACCTATATACTTCCATAGTTTTTTTTTTCAAAATTATGTACCATTGATCCACTTACTTACAAATCAATATAGGTAAACAATCTATTGAATGAAAACTGTTCAGATTATAAATACTTATTTCCAATATATAGAGAATTTACATGAATTAACAGATTGATATTGATTCATGTTGAATTCATATTAATTTCTGAAAGAGTCAAAACGGTGTGAGTATCTATACGAATGTAACGGTATGTAAAAAAAATTTTTCGTTAGATTTTTCAGTAAAAACCTGTTGCATTGCTTGGCAAAATTCAATAAATTTACACTCTTGCGATTCCTACCCAACAATTCGTTAATAATATATATAATACTTCGGCTATAATTGCTCGTAGAAGCTCCGACAATCTGGAGTGCTTGACGGTTGCCGGAAAGGTGGAGGGTAACAGGCCACAAAGAAGGAAGAAGTCCCAAACGGCCTACGGAAAAGTAACAATCGCTCAGGTATATAATTTATATGGGACAACCTAAAAAGTATACTCTTTCAAAAAAAATATTTGAAAATCGGTTTAGGACTGACGGAGATATCGGTGAACATACATAAAATAAGTCGAAAAAAAGATTCCGATGAATTGAGAACCTCCTCTGTTTTGAAGTCGGTTAAAAAGCTTAGATTATATTAATATTAATTAATGGTGACTTCGATGTGAGCTACAAATAACCAAACCCGTTGAGTGTTGAACGTACTTACTTTATAGCTTCCACAAACACACTGTCAAATAAAATAATGCTTACAACATATGGCAAATGAAATCAGGATTGAAATTTTTAAGAAAAATAACATATTAACATTATAAATGTGAAAATTAGTTTTTGTTACGTTTTCGCGCCTCAACTACTCGACAGATAAACATGAAACTAGAATTATTAATGAATCCTTTCATTACAAAAAATACTGTTCTCACCTCAGGTAGTTCTTTATCAGGCTTCTGCGGAAGACCTCCCAAATATATCACATTTGGAGGTACCGGCCGATTGTTCTCCCATAATGGATGTATATTCAAAAACAACATATCAACATTATTACTCAACTCTTTCATACTCGGAAGATCAGCACCAAAATGACCCCTCAGCATTTGCTCATCCAAATCTATATATCTCCTTGATATGCTGTTTGAAACATATTCGTTGTATATAGCGCTTATTTTATCCCATATACCAAGATTATGGACTTTTCTTTGGTAGAAGGACGTTGGGTACAAAATAGGATGTCCAGCGGCACCAGTCAAAACTAAACCCTCCGGCATAGCGCCAAAGGAGCTTATTTGAATAACAGGAACTTTGAATACATGTGATAAGGCCAAAGTTGGTCTTAAGATAGATTCAAGCAATAGTATATCATATTTGTTCTTTTTTGGATCAATCACTCTTCTAACATTCTCATCTTTGAACTGCGTATCAGTGATATGAAGGAACAGATAGTATAGTTCCTCATTTTGATCTACAGTCTCCCTGTTTTTAGCTGATATCGAAAAGATCCTTTCTTGAAATGCGTAAGATATATCATGGACGTCGATTTCTGTCAGGTTTTCAGGGCTTTTCCCTTTGGGGAAGGCGGGGTCTGGAGTTATAACTGTCACTTGGTGCCCTCGTCTCGCCAGTTCTTGGGTTATGGGTCTGAAGCACACTTGATGAGATAAACTTGGTGCTGGGAAGTAAGCGAGTATTTTTGCGCAGTCGTGTTGGAATACACTAATGAGGAACAAAAATAGCAGACGCAACATATCGCTATAAAATAAGATGGAATACTAACATATAATATTTATGAGATAAGAATTGACGATAAGAAGACAACCACGCGATTTGTAATAAATGGACAAGTGTAAGTTAATCGCGAATTATGGTTCCGTTATAAGAGCAAAAATAATGTGTATTCATGTTGGGACTGTAGATGTTTTTCAACATCATCAGTACTTTTTTAGTTTTCAAATGCAATATATTTTCATAAGAATTCCTCAAATTGGTATTAAGCTGGGTGTAAATAATCAATAATTATTTCACACTAGTTTTTGCCCGCGTCATCGCTACGAAGTACAAAGTAACCTATATATTATTCCAGTGGGTCTAATTCGTTTTTCAACTACGCACTGAAATAATTAGCACCAAACCTGTTACAAACTTTGACAGTTTTTCAATTGACGTTGTTCGAATATCGACAGATGAAGTGTCAAAGTTTGCAAATACAGGGTGCTTACCACCGAACCAATTCGAGAACGGGATTAGGATTTGACATCTGTCATTTGGTAGTATTGAAAGCCATACAAAAAATGTCAACTTGCGGAATTTGAATCGAGATTAGGATAGACTTGTCTATTTTTGACACTGTTGACGTCGATAAATTTGAAATTGATCGAGTTTACTATCGAGCTTTTACAGTTTTGTGAAAGTAACTTTTTAGCGATCGAGGATTTTAATCATGATGAAGTTTGAAAAAACTAGGTAAAAAAATTAAGAAGTAGTCTGAGGCAAAATCAAACATTATTTTGGTACAGAACTATGTGCTTGTGCGCTAAATTAATAAATAAGCATCTAAGTAGGTAGGTACATACAAATTATCTGTTATTAATATTCACTGGAATTGCTACCTATTACAAAAACTTATTTCCGAGGCACAAATTTAGAAAAATACTGAAATATGCTGCTGTGCGTTTGCAAGACAAACAGCAATCTTACCCTCTTTCTAGCGGGACACCTTTCAATGTCGGATAATTATAATAACGTTGAGTTATCTATTTTTAAATAAAATATGAAATATTACGAAATTTATTTAAACAAAGAAAATATAATTAATGTTAGTAATTTTCGAGTATTGCTCACGTTATTTACAGGTCGAAAATGTACAATACACTAATAAAAAATATATATTTGTGAGGATGTGGCTCCGCCATCTTGACTTTCGAGTGACATAAATCCAATTCTAATCCCGTTCTCGATTTGGCTCGGTGGTAAGCACCAGGCCTGTTGCTAATAATGTTTAGGTCTAGAAGCGCTCGTGACATTCTTAGACGGTCATCAAATGGCCGATTCCTATACTACGAGGTGTAACATTAAGATCGGTCAATATGGGAAAGTCTAAAACTATAAGACATATGAAGAACTGTTCTTAGGAACCATGTCATGGATTTTAGTAACAACGAAAACTGCATTCATACCTACATTTAAAAAAAACTTGTACTCAGCTCAGAAATCAAACCCGGACGCTTTGAAAATTTATTGATTGTTACTGTATGATTAATAAAAAAGTAAAATACTATCATCTACGTAGTAAGCTCGATCTACACTAATATAATAAAGAGGAAATATTTGATTGTTTGTTTGTGTTTTGTTTGCATTGAATAGGCTCCGAAACTACTAGACCTATTTAAAAAAATATTTTACCATTGCGTAGCTACACTATCCCCGGATGGGATAGGCAATATTATATTTTCAAAAAAATTGGGATCCTTACTAAAACTCCAATATTGTAACCCGAGGTGTAAAAAGTTGACCTAAAAATTCCTTACATCGCGTGCGCTGCGAAAACTATTGATGACAGAACAAAATAACGATCTACAAAAAGTGTCGTGACCATAAGAAAAAAAATCCAATCTCTTTGGTCGCGACAGCATTATGTCTGGCTATTATAATTGTGTCACAATAAGTGTTCTTTTATTTTTATAAATAATTGAAATGCCGGCGCTAGAAAAGACTATTTATTTGACCCTGGTATGAATTCTTACCAAAAAAATAACTTCATATTCAAGACTGCTTCAATAACTTTATATAACTTTTCTATTATTTATATTATAACTATTCAATACGGGTGAGTTTAAAAATGTAAGTGTATTACAAAAAAAGTCCCGTGGTCTCCGCTTACCCCGCTCGGCTAGCTAGGCAGCACATTAGTACCTTACCTATATTTAATAACAAAATAATTAATTAAAATAATAATACTTGAACTTTCTTATATTATTATTTTTTTCTATTTTAACCCAACGCAAAAATAAGTTTGTATATGTGTGAGTGTGTCACGTGTGTGTGTTATAAATTTTAATTTATAATTTACGAAGTTTTTATTAAATACCCCTGCGAAGCCGGGGCGGGTCGTAGCTTAGATAATATAATCGCAGATAAGAAAACTTCCGGAATGGTTAAACCTTCGGGTGGCCGAAAAAATTCGACAGCAGAGTTGTCTCTAGCTCGATGAAGAAGAAGAAGCTAACCGTTTCTCATGCTACACAGACTCTACGGAACTCGAAATGAATTCCACGCAATCACCATGACATACGTGTTTTAATGACAAGTAAATTATACTATATATAGCTCGATTACCACTCACTGACTGACTGACTGACTGATTGACATGATTGTTCTCCCAGATGCAACCTCGTAGGGTTGAAATTTTTGGTGGATTCGTATAGAGGGAGTGGGGGCGACCTCAGGAAAAATCTGACATTTCCCCTTTTCACCCCCTTTCACCCCCACCCCCCATGTATCTCGGAAACTATAGGTCGTAGAGGGTTCGCGCTCAAACTAATATTGCTCAGGGTGCTTTTTAATATGAGGATCCGAAAAAAAAAATTAGGGTTCCATACAAAAAAAAATTATCCCATACACAATTTTCACCCCTTCATACAAAACTTTTTTTTTCTTTACTTTAATGACATGTGTCGATGTTTGGTGGAATCGTATAGATATTTAGTTAAGTGTAGGTGTAGGGTAGGTGGAGGGTAGTTGTAGGGTAGGTGTAGAGTAGGTGTAGAGTAGGTTTAGAGTAGGTGTAGAGTAGGTGTAGAGTAGGTGTAGAGTAGGTGTAGAGTAGGTGTAGGGTAGGTGTAGAGTAGGTGTAGAGTAGGTGTAGAGTAGGTGTAGGGTAGGTGTAGAGTAAGTGTAGAGTAGGTGTAGAGTAGGTGTAGGGTAGGTGTAGAGTAGGTGTAGGGTAGGTGTAGGGTAGGTGTAGAGTAGGTGTAGGGTAGGTGTAGGGTAGGTGTAGAGTAGGTGTAGAGTAGGTGTAGAGTAGGTGTAGGGTAGTTGTAGGGTAGTTGTTGGTTTTCGTTTTCGTTTTCGTTTTCGTTTTCGTTTTCGTTTTCGTTTTCGTTTTCGTTTTCGTTTTCGTTTTCGTTTTCGTTTTCGTTTTCGTTTTCGTTTTCGTTTGCGTTTTCGTTTTCGTTTTCGTTTTCGTTTTCGTTTTCGTTTTCGATTTAGATTTCGATTTAGTTTTCTATTTCGATTTCGATTTCGATTTCGATTTCTCCAACGATATCCACTTTGAATTCTTCTTCCTCTTCGATATCCTCTTTGATTGCATCTTTCACATCAAAATTACCTTTCATTGATTCTTCCACGTCGATTTCGTCCTTGATTGTTTCTCTTACATTACTATCCTCTGTTTAAACATCATCCCCTTGGATATCTTCTTTGATTGTTTCTTCCACTTCTATGTCCTCATCGATTGCTTCTCCTACTTCGATATCCTCTTTATTGCTTCTTAATGCAACACCAAAACCGCGAGCTGCGTGCAGCTCGCGCACCACCCAACCTCTAGTTATATTATATATAGCTCGATTACCACTGACTGACTCACTCACTGACTGATTGACATGATTGTTCTCCCAGATGCCACCTCGCAGGGTTAAAATTTTTGGTGGATTCGTATAGAGGGAGTGGGAGCGACCTCAGGAAAAATCTGACTTTTCCCCTTTTCACCCCCTTTCACCCCCACCCCATATGTATCTCGGAAACTATAGGTCGTAGAGGGTTCGCGCTCAAACTAATGTTGCTCAGGGTTTATTTTTATGTAAGGATTCGAAAAAAAAAATTAGGGTTCCGTACAAAAAAAAAATAGTCCCATACAAAATTTTCACCCCCTCATACAAAACTTTTTTTCTTTACTTTAATGACATGTGTCGATGTTTGGTGGAATTGTATAGGTAGGACAGGTGTAGGGTAGGTGTAGGGTAGGTGTAGGGTAGGTGTAGGGTAGTTGTAGGGTAGGTGTAGGATAGTTTTAGGGTAGGTGTAGGGTAGGTGTAGGGTAGTTGTAGGGTAGGTGTAAGGTAGTTGTAGGGTAGTTGTAGGGTAGTTGTAGGGTAGGTGTAGGGTAGGTGTAGCGTAGGTGTAGGGTAGTTGTAGGGTAGTTGTAGGGTAGGTGTAGGGTAATTGTAGGGTAGTTGTAGGGTAGTTAAAGGGTAGTTGTAGGGTAGGTGTAGGGTAGGTGTAGAGTAGTTGTTGGTTGATTTCGATTTCGATTTCGATTTCGATTTCGCTTTTATTGCTTCTTTTACATCGATATCCTCTTTTATAGCATTTAACACTTCGATATCTTCTTTGATTGCTCCTTTTACATTAATATCCTCTTGATTAGCATCTACCACTTCGATATCTTCTTTGATTGCTTCTTTAACATCAATTTCATCTCTTATAGCATCATCCTCTTGGTTATCCTTTTTGATTGTTTCTTCCACATCAGTTAACATTTTTGATTGCTTCTTCAACTTCGATATCCTCTTTGATTGCTTCTTTCACTTCAAAATCCTGTCTTATAGCTTTATAATGCACGCCAAAACCGCGAGCTGCGTGCAGCTCGCGCACCACCCAACCTCTAGTTATACATATATTATTAAGCTTGTTATTATGTCTTGTAGGTGTTATTCAAAACTTACGTTCGCATTAGTTCAATTGTGATAAATGCCTGTTTGAATATTTGTTACGCTTCTGCACCTTAACACTTTGACTGCTGGCCTCGAGCATGATGCTCCTTGTGATGCCAGAAGTCAGAACAAGAAGTGTTGTGTTATTGAGTACTCAAAGCGTAATACATGAACTAGTCAAGCGATCATCGTGAAATTTTGAATACTCGTTGTTTAGGGTATAAAATAGGACATGGGGTACCCTTCGTCGAATAAATAATAGTTCCCGAGGCATCGAAAAATAACTAATGCGAGCGAAGCCGCGGGCGTGAACTAGTAAATTAAAATCTTGCTTACCTTCATATGGCATCGTGTGTAGAATTTTTTAAAACGAACATGGTTGTGAACTTAATTATTTACGGAAGGTAGGTACAATTTGCAAGTCCTAAATATAATTTTAGAAGTAGTAGAGTTCTTTGTGAAGAGCTAATTTGGAGAAGTTTCTACCACTACCTCTATTTCTGCTGTGAAGCAGAATTGTTGTGTTTCGGTTTAATAGGTGTGTGTTGGTGAAATTGCAGACACTTAACAAAACTTAACTTAACTTTAGCATGAGGCTTAAACTTAACTTTTTAACATGAGGCTTATCACCATCATATCGCAAGTTGATGCATCGTAGGGCACGTTTAAACATGTATTATCTACGTAGCAACACTTTATTATAAGTAATGGTTACCGTTTAACACCACGCAAGCCTAGAGGTCAAGAGCTGGCCCATAGTAAATAAAAAAGGTGGGACATGTGCTGGTTCCATCTTCAGGTATCCCAAAAAAACTGCTTTTATTAATAATGATGTGTAGGAATCCTTCATCAAGAACTAAAGTAGTTGGAAGAAGTTGCAACTCCTGAAACCTTTGCCAAATCCAAATAATTTTGCTGTAAGTAAAAGAAAATCCATTAGGTACTTTATCTATTTTTGTAGGAAATGATTAATGTTCTCACTATCTCAGTAAAGTATCGTCTATTCACTAACTACGGAACCCTTTCTGTATTGTTAAGATTTTAAATTAATGAACCCTAGTACTCTTTGTTAGCGCGATACAATGAAAATAAATTAATTTTCAGTTTTAGTTAACTTTTTTGATTTTGTTGTTTGTTTTGGTTTTGATTTTGTTTTGTTAAGTAAATCAAACTATCACATTGTCCTACTATCACACTAAGTAAAACTTATTACGAATTTTGTATCTTTTTTGTTTGCGGAAGTTTGTATGTTTGGAGTATCTTAATACTATTTATTAATTTTATAACGAGGAATTTTTTTTATTTTTGTCTGCATGTATGTTTGTAATGAATAAACTCAAAAACTACTGTATCGATTTCAAAAATTCTTTCACCATTGGAAAGCTACATTCACCTTGAGTAACATAGGCTATATTTATTGCTAGAAAAGATTAGGGATCCTTACTAAAACTTAAGTAACGTAACCCATGGTGTAAAAAAGTGCCCTAACCCGTGCGAAGCTGGGACGGGCCGCTAGTGTGTTTATATCTTTGTTCCACTCAACTCCGTAAGAACTGAACGGATTTAGAGAAAACCTGGAATATACCTACCTACTTAGTTAGTGATCTTTAACAACAACATGAGTAAAGCCGCTAGCCGTAGTTTTAAATATGTCATCATAATCATCAACAACCTATAGAAGTCCACTGCTGAACATAGGTCTCCCCCAAGCAATTCCACGAAGAACGGTGTTGAATCCTCTCCATCCACCGATTACCTGCAATCTTAACGATGTCGTCGGTATATCTGGTGGGGGGTCTCCCCACACTTCGTCTTCCAGATCGCGGTCGCTATTCGAGAACCTTTATTCCCCAACGGTTATCGGTTCTACGATTTAATTATGTAATGTAGATAAAATATTTATGTTTTATCAACAATACCTACGTTATTTATTGTATTTAGAAATCAACATTCAGTGTAGATACTGTGTACTAGAGAATAAACACCATATTGCATGAAAAAAATATATTTTAAAAAACAATATTTTTAACAGTATCTCTCACGAAGCGCTCGTGGCGTCACTTACTTCGTTGTTCTTAGCAGATCGCCTTGGTTAAGCAACATTCCGCGCGGTCACTACTTGGATGGGTTACTGTTTAGTGGCATTTAGATCTGAGCGCTTCCGTGCTTCGGAAGGTACGACAAGAAGTTCGTCCCGGCCTTTTTCAGCCGATAAGCCATATCGGGCGGCCTAAAAACTCCGACACCAGAGTTGGCTACTAACTCATACGAAGAAGAAGAAGAAGACTTAGGTACCTAATAATATTGTTGGAAAGGAATACTTGTACTGATATCTAATTAGCCGCATGATCGACTTGTCTCCAACACTAATTGCCTCCAGGCAATCGAAGGGAAAAGAATCACACAGCGTAAATCCTTTGAAATTGTGAAACTGACCGCAAAATTGACATTATTCTTTGGGGTCATTTTGCCGGTGGCTTTGTCCACGACCATAAAAAGACTTTTGCAGCTCTTTGAAATAGTGTTTTACATTGGACATAGGCCTGCCATAATAACCGCAATTGCGCATTGTCTTCAGCTCAAATAAATACTTTAAAGAAAATATAATAAACTTTGGCATTTATAATATTAGTTGGGAGTTGGATACCTTACCTTACCTACTTAGGAATAATTTTTGGATATGGAGATGTGGATAATAAGTGGATTAATCAGGCATTATGTCAATTATTTGTGTATCATCTAATTTTTTATAATATTAATGAACCATAATAGTAAATAACTCAATTATTTAGTTTGTTGTAGCCAAAACCACGAATTTCTCTTTTACAAATTCCCTGTACTGGAAACCAATATTGACGTAGAAGTTTCAGGAATAGATGTATAAAATTAATAAAATTCTGTGAACGAGTCTTAAAATTAACGCCCCGATTAATTAGTAAGAAAACACTTGACGTTGTTATCATCATTATCATCATCACAAATCTATAGCAGTTCATTGCTGGACGTAGGGGCTCTCCTAAGGTTAGTCATTGACCCCGATCCTCGGATCTTCTCATCCACTGTCTGCCAGCTACATTACGTGGATCATCACTCCATTTAGCCAGGGGGCATCAAGCTTACCTCAACGCGGTCTCTGCATACATGGCCGGTCCACTGCCACTTCAACCTGCTAATCTTCTGGGCTATGTCAGTCACTTTCGTTCTCGTCGGATAACTTCATTTTTCATTGTGTTTAAGTGAAACTCCAAGCATTATCATTTGGACTAGATGCAAAGACCAAAGTTTTTAAATAACAATAATTATCCACAGCCCGAATTCATCCACGGCTGGATATAGCCTAAAGTGCCATCCACTACGGTATTGTGTGAAACAGTGGTGTGAGATGTATCAATCCTCACACAGTTCAATATAAAGGAACGGCCTTCTACGATACCACCGCTAGATTTTATGATATTTCTGCCCCATTGCTAGACATAGAGCCGATAAATTAGAAAAGTTGGTCATCTTCGGCCAATAATGTTCTGAAGGACGATCCTCATTCTTAAACATTTGTATCATGACGGGAATCGATCTCGCAACTTTCTGCGTCTCAGGCGGATCGCCCTTAGCGCTACAGAGGTCGTCGAGAAGACATTATTGTTTAATTAACAATCATTTCTTAATTATTTAGGACTCTACTATTCCCTAGAGCACTATTTAACAATCATTCCTCGCTCAACGGTTAGCATAAGTTTAAGTTTAACCTGCTAAAACTAACCCAATATTGTACTTTTACGATTTTACCGTCCACTTAAACCTGGTTCAAAGCTAGGCTATCGCCAGGATACAGGCAGTCGTAAATTATATTCTAGTGCTGTTGGATGACTTGATTTTATTCATCTTTATGGTTTAACAAGAATATATTATTCCATCCATATTCAAACTTATAAATCATAAGAATAATATATCTGAGGAAGCGAAATTGATTTAGCTAAGATTATTGTGTGGTATTTTTTTCTGTAAAAGTAACAAAAACTGGGAATTCTCATCACTCAAAGCTTATTTTGACGTTAATTGTGGATGATCAAAAAGGCCGTATGTGGTATGACGAACAAGTTCGTAAAAATTAATGACGGGAAGTGACAAAGTAACTCCTAAAGTCCCTAGTCTTTAAGGCTTAGGCTGCGGACCCATTAGGCAAGTAGTTTCTTGCCAACGGTCGACTACTGACTGCTAAGCTGCAAATTCGATGCAAACCAATGGACAACAATAAGCTGTTTCGCGTTGTATGAACATGAAAGCTGCAAATTGTCTCCTGACTGAATCAGTCGGCAAGAAAAACTATGCAGTTTGCATACAATATCGATGTAAGCCTATAAACTGTAAAAAAAAAAATACTCCTAAAGTATTGGCTGGAAGTATGAACGCTGCAAATAGGCTGCTGATTGAATCGGCATGCAAACAAACTAAATACAGCATTGTATGAACTGAACATTCCGTTTAAAATATATGTACCCTTTTAGGATCAAATGTGGTATAAACCATCACACGACTTTTCAGGAGCAGCAAAAGATATTCTGTGAAAAAAAATCTATGTATCTTCTTGGTTTTAAAAAGCTATATTCATGCAATTTAGATGTATTACCTTATAAATCCAGGTTCTTTTCTTTACTTTACAAATGAGTAGCTACTATAGTTTTGAAGAAAACATCGCTTTTAAGACATAGATATTATGTCAGCAGTCAGCAACAGCCTATTTGTCTAATGGATGTGCAGCCTAGACGAGCTTATTCGCCCATCACTCACTAAGCCGAGATCTGCATTCGAATAGCTTTATTACCCTAACCCGTTAGTTTGATTACCTGCTCCTCAATAGACCTGGCTCTACTCTAGCCGGGGATAACTTTATTTCACTCCATTCTACCCTTCAAATCTGTGTTTAATGACCAGACCGAGTTGGATTATTCGTGTCGGTGTTGTTACATTCGACTCTGTATTTTTTATCTTAGACCTGAGGCCAAAACATTTTGATATGTCGAATTTTATACGTTGAAGAGGCCAATGAAAAAGCGTAGGTTCGAAATAACGTGATAACATTGGCCAAAATACGATAAAAATAGCTTGAAGAAAGCATCTTTACTTTTTACCTGTCTGCAAATTCGTGTCAAACTCACTAATGGTCATAACTGTTTCTGTTCATTGTTCTATAGGTTCCTAACTTCATAAAAGATGTAATATAACTTTATAGTTCATAACTTAGCATCTTGACAATAACGTTTATAGCACCAAGCCATGTCGGAAACCTTCAGGGAATAATTCTCGTCAACCTGGATGACAGTTTTTTTCTTTATTTCCTAGTGTTTTTCTGATTTATATTGATTAAAATTAATGGTGTTTTAACCAACCTACGTTAGTTAGAGCAGAAGTGTCGTGAAACGCAATAAAAGCGTATTGCCGGACGAATAAAGAAAATTAATTTCCCTGATAGTTTTATTATGGCAACCATTGTTTGTGCCATGATAGCTTTTGAGTTTTACCTTCTCGGCCGCGTAAACATTTACCTACGTAGACGTAAGGAGTCATGAATTTTAAACTATTTTAACAATTTTGAGTTGACAAAAGCTTTTGCTATTATTTTTATAGTTTTTGCGTGTATTGCTAATCATATGGCATACACGCACAGATTTCACAGATTGACCTGATGCGTCTCAGGTTTGAAATGAACAGTTAAGACAACAGGCAGGGGTAAAAAAGCACAGATTTGTGCTTTTTTACCCCATACGTAAGTACCTGAACTGTTTTGCCAGACACGACTAGAAGATATCTCAGGTAAATATGCGTCGAAACGTTTCCGAGTCGAATTCGACTAAGATGATTGAGCCAGAATTACATTATAGTGTAGAAGTGTGATGTGTTGTGATGCGGCATCGTGTCGTGGCGTTCTTCAGAATCAGAAATTATAAGAGAAGTTTTTCTAATGTGTAATACCGCTGCTGATCAGAAGGTCGGATTTTCAAATTGGCTAAGAATTAAAAAGCCTAAAGTGCGTTTATAGCTAGTCCCGAGTCCGCAACGCGACTACCCCGTCCAATACCACCGTATAATTTTCACATACGTCCGTCCACGTAATATCGCGTATATTTGCGCATGTCCCTTTGTTTGACGCGTAATTACAGGACATTGAGTGGGATTCAACGCTGTTTAGTTACATTGTGAGATTGGACTGGGCTATTTATTTAAAGGCAGTGTTTATCTTGGTTTGACGAAAATTGAAATAAGAATTGAAGAACGAATCCTTATTGATCTGAGCCACGAATGAATAAGCCACGCAAAGAGCGATTCTAAATTAAAAAACAATGAGAGGAAGTGGGCCGGAAATGGCTGAAATTATGATGATGATTATGATGAAATACAATTAAATCGTTGCGGTGCCAAGGAAAAGTTATAAAAAATTCTAAGAAAACGCAACGTTTAAATTTTTATGTTGGGCGTACATTTAACGTATTTTTTTTGCATAATAACATCAAAACTTGATGTCACCATTGTACTGCAACGTATTATTACATGAATTATCACCTTGTACCGATATTGGCTTAACTAACAATTGAAAAAATGCCCTTACCATAGGTTATAACATCAGCAACTTTAGCTTAGACTCTAATAAAGCCTTAATAGTTTTAACCTGTCATCGCAAACCGTCACTAAGCCCCACATAACTCCCAAGTCCAAGCAACAATATTAATTAAGCGAACTATAAACGGACAAACGGACAGACCGACATCACCGCAAGGCATAATTACATGGGTAACGGATGACAACTATCCCGATTATTGGGATTGGTATGAACAGAGACCTAGGTATAGCTTAGTGTTAGGACATCGTATCTTAATGAAGGTAATAAAGTTGACAGTCGCTATAATTTGGCTGTATATATTATGAACCAGCAACCCACCCCGGCTTTGAACAGGTACAATTTAGTACAACACAACAACACCAACCTGTTCAGTCCACTGCTGGACATAGACTTCTCTTATTAGAAGGGGGTTATGCCCATAATCCCCACGCTAGGCATGCGTTGGGGATCGCAGGGCTTCTCGCATCGCCGACGCTGCCACTTGGTGGCCAGGGAATTTAGCTGTGCCGGTGTTAGGCTGCACTGCCGCAGTCAGCCTGCCACCAGAGCCTCGTTCGTTAGTAAGTAAACACTAGGGGGCAAGTGAAGTTGGCTTGGGTTCTAAAAATGGAGGTTGGAACCACATACACCTCCAATTTAGTACATTGTATTCGAATTTGAAAATAAATTTTGTCGTTATTATGTATATGATTTTTTTTATTAGCCTATTTCGTCCCAAAGGCCTCCCCCAAACTCTTACATACGTCCCTGTCCTTGGCGGCATATGATTATTATTTGTTTATAGATCATCACTTAGTTCTAGTACAATTTCATTTATTTATTTAAAAAATACATATTTGATAGTACCTATTAATAAGTAAGTATTGATAACATTAAGAAGCGGGATGAATGTCGTCAGCATCATTAAATTTGTCCATAAAAAATATTCTATCGTATCGTGTGGTCGGTCTATTTAAGTATTTTGAGTTTATTATCCAATGCTCCTGTACTACTCGCATCTAAAACATAACAACTAACAACTTTTTTAATTTGTTGTTGATTTTGACACCTTTAATGTCTATATATTTTTGTGACATATAGTAGGTATTTTGAATGGCAAACTACTAACTATTATAGTAAGTTTACAGCCAAGATAACATTTTCAGGAACGTTATTATGTTTTGTATGTTATGTTTAAGTTGGTGTGAGTACAATAAAGAGTTATCTATCTATCTATCTATCTATTGAGCAAAAAATACATAACGCAATTTAGAGCAACATTTTTAATAATTCATGAATGAAAAATAAACAGTATGTTTAACCGGCTGATTCAATAATTACCTAAGCACCTTAATTTTGTAATTACACATACACATGTTTGCGAGGATAGAACACTTACTTTTGATTATGTTTACTCCCTGTATGTCAGACTTGTAGACTAATTTTAAATATTACATAAATGCAAATATTTAACTAATTTAAAAAGTAGATGCAAATATTAATGAATTACTAGCTAGGACGAACATGAACGGTGAGTAAACACTCTTAAACAATGTTACGTTAGTTAGTTAGGTATATCATTTTATTGGTACCGTACCTACTAATATAGTGTCTAATACCTACCTCTTTGAGTTTATTTTTATTTTTTCTCTCTCTTAGAGTGTTATCGACTTTCATAGGCATACCCCTTTCTTTCTTGGGGAGACCTTATGCCCAGCCGTGGTCTGATATAGGTCAGTGTTGATTTTGCTGTTATTGTGTTGATGAGTGGATTAGAAAAGCTGAGGATCGGGCTCAGTAGCTTACTTTGGGAGAGTCCAGCCTGCTACGTCTGCTATGAACAGATTGATGACGTTGACGATGCTGGCATGTAGATTTTACATGATATGCAGTAAAAGTAATATTTCTTCCGGATTTTGTGGTGTAGGGTATGATTTTGCGGTCATAACTCGTTATAACCGCGATATAAAAATAAACAAACGTAGTTCAAGATTATGTATGCTTCTGTTGGGTATACTTACTGTTCATATACCTACCTGCCTATGGGCACACTATCTATGTCGTATCAGACAGTAAGCGGGTACCCGTTCGAAGTGTTCCACGTTTGCGTTCTCTGTTCGTTGTATTGTAATAAGTAGGTACGTTTTAAACACATGCATATACAGCATGCATTCGTATCACATGAATTCGTAAAAAAATATCTAAGGTATCTAAGCCAAGCAGAGTTTCTTTTCAATTCTTCTCTGTTTGGCTGCGTTACGAATTGGTGTAAATGAAAAAAAAAATTGAAAAAACAGACAATTTTATTTAAAATTTTGTACTTGTTCCAATTCCAATTCAGCATAGAACCTATAGAACGCAGAATACGAACGCGGAACACCTGAATGCGTGACCGCTTTCTTTCTGATAGGAACCTATAAGCTTGAGTGATAAAATACAAAGTTATTTAACAGCAAAACTATAGCTTCTTCATATTTATACAATAAACGCTCAAGTTTCATATCTGAAAGCACCTCCAGGCAATGTGGAATTGAGAAGCGCTTCAGCCCGATAAGTCAACTGAATTTCAGCTCCAAGCTGTGAAATAACCGTTTCCTTATCATATACCTTGAAACCCTTACTATGAAAACTCGATTAGTAAAAGATTGTTTTTGTAAGTATTATTTTAAAAACTATTAAAGTATTACGTTGGTGCTTAGTGATCATCATAGTTTTATTACGGTTCTGTGGTAACCCTAGCCGCGGCACACTCGCTACGCTCGTTCATCTCGCGCCTGTATTGTACGTAATCACAGTTCAAAAACAAACAATTGCCACGATAAAAAACCGGTCAAGAGCGAGTCGGACTCGCGCACCGAGGATTCCATACACTAATCTGTGTGAAATAGATTTTTGTGATGTAACTACAAAGGAGAATGCCGTCTGATGTATGGCTCTCGGTACCAAGACTAAAGTGAGTGCGTTAAAAAAATCTCCAATAAGTTTACAGTCGATTCTACTGTCAAAAGTATTAAAAATGAGGATTATTGCCATAGTAACACTTTACATCAATGTTTGTTGCCATAATAACGTATATATCATTGGTTGTTGCAGTCTAATAGCGGCGCGCGCCGGAAACCAAATTAACAAAATATTTTTTTACTTAATTATTAATCCCGTCGGTGTGTAAAACTAAAGAAAATGTTAATGTAATTTATAAAACATAATAAATTTTATGGGATACGTTCGGTTTTGACGCAATTGGTACCGGTTCTCAGCATTCTGCTTTACGGGTTTTGGATCTTTTCCTTTACATATGATAAACATACCTATAGCTTCTTGCCAAATTTCATGGGTACGGATCAGAAGCAGTCCAAGTGTGCTTTTATATCGCTTAGCCCTATAAATGATGCCTAGTTTTTTGGCCACAATTTAAGCTTTTATTTAATATTTATTACATCTGGCACACAGAACAGAACACAGTTAGTGTAATAAAATATACAAAACAGGTTATGAGCTAGATAGTATTCAAAAGTAAGTGTACACATTAAGATCAATAATTATGTAATATATACATCAATTTAAATAGCTCCTGCCCCGTTAGCTATCGTTGTGTTATCTATCGTCCATAATTATGTACACACGCTCTTCCGAAAATTAAAATACGTACACACAAAAAGTACGTAAGTAAACTAAATTAGTTCTTTTTGTATTTTAATTTTATGTCGTTTTCCAAATTTAAAAGATTTAAGAAAAAAAATAAAAAAATTAGGCAACAAAGAAAAAGTACAAGATCTTAATTTACTTAATCTACGGGGCATATAGATAATACCTCAGAGACGAACCTACATAACAGATTATACCTAAAACTATAACGCTGACACAATGTCTGACGTGTGACGCACTTGCGTATTTACCTTGTGTATGTTTTTTTTTTACCATTGAAACCATTTATTCATTGTAAATGCGGTATGATACAGATCTTAGGTAGGTATCAAAGTGTACAATCACAAATTACTCTTTCGAGTGTACAATGTAGGGTAAAATAACATGCAATTAAATTAAAATACTTAGGTATAAATTCATTTAAAATATCGTGCAAAATAATCAAGAATTAACTCTAATTAAACTCCAAATCGGGATCGTGGATGTGACTAGCACAAGACCGTGGTGGATGGCACAAACTGCGGGAGGCCTATATCCAGCAGTGGAGAATGTCGGGCTGTGGATGATGATGATGATGAAACTCCAAATCATAAAATAAACCAATTCAACCTCATATCTCATTACAAACATTTTACCGATATGTAAAAAAATAAAGCGATATAAAAAAACATTTTTCTTATCGAGAGCCATTGGTAGGGATGCCTTAGAGCCAGATGGAGGAACATGCATTATGTATAACTTTTTATAAAGTGAACTGAAATGCAATTTGAAACAAAGTATCAGGTTTAATGCAATTTTAGATTTAAGATGGCGTCGAAACCGACAGTAGATATCTGGTGCACTTTATCAGCTACTTCGTTTTTCTCTTTTCTTTTATTACACACACAGTCTGCTATAGAGCAGTCCACTGCTGGATATAACCCTCCCCTAATGAGCGCCATTGCCCGCTGTTCGTTTATCCAACTTCTACCAGCAGCCTTTCGTAGGGCGTCATTCCACCTGGTCGGAGGGGATTCGCCTATAGTTTGCCGAGCGAGACGCAGTCTCCAGAGCTATCTTACCGTTGCGGTTGTTTTACCGTGGCGGCTGTTCTTCGGCCATTCCAACATATTATAGGCCTTCTGAAGCACGAAAGCGCACAAGATCTATGCCACTAAACCTCACCCATCGAAGTAGTCGCCGGGCGAAGTGTTATTAAAAATACCGAAGTCTGACAAGCCACGAGCGCTTATATCATCCCACGACACTGGTAAATTGGTAATTACTTTGTTATTTTGATATTTTGAACAAACTTCAAATAAAGGAGGAAGTTCCAATTCGGTCGTATTATTTTTTATTATGTTTGTAACCTCATAACTTCGTCAATTATGAACAGATTTGGAAAATTATTTTTTCATTTGGGAGGATATACGAATTTTCCAATTAAATTTGAAGATAAAATACCACACATAAGAATCGATATCTATGAAGTTGCTTTTTTAAAATTTTACTAACTGTAAATTTCTTAATTATACAAGAATTCAAAGTTTTTATAGTTAAATTCAAAGTTTAAGCTTCAAATATACGTAAAACGAGCTGAGTAAGTATGTAGTTACCTTATCACAAAATGTAAGTCGTAGTAAAAAGATAGGTTAGGTCCAGTCAACAGAGAAATTGGTTAGGTAAGTATTCATAATTTTCTGAGTAGTTACCTAATATTTATTTAATTTAAAAAAATTGCAAGACAAGGCATAGGTTCTACGAATATACTCGTAAATAAAACTCAAAAGATAGAATTACGTCTGCGAGAGGAACAAGTTTCCACTAATTGAACTTAATCCAGCCTCTTTCTAATTGCATCCATTAACTAATAATGTAATAACTCTACTTTTATAATAATTGCTCAGATAAAGCTTGGAGTGGTAAAAATCCAACTATGGTTTGGACAAAGACAATAGAAAATTATAAAACTATGACTAGCTGTAGCACAATGGGTAGGCAATTGGGATATTCAATGGGGGATCCATGGATTAACCCTAAAAAGCTTAATACTATAGAAATCATTCATTATGCCTATTTTCGTAGGTATTATTGCCAAAAATACTGAAGAAGGTTTAGCAAAAAAATCTAATTTTCACCTTTCGTGCAATTATACACTTAACATGTACATTGAACATAAATAAATAAATTTAAATCATGATAATTTCACATTGGTCGCAATTCCGCTGTTTAGTCATGCTTAAATTAAGGTAAATTTAGATTTTTTTAATTTAAAAGCTATTCTGCTGTTACATCAAACATTTTGTTATCGTTCTTATAGTGCCATCTTGCGCACCAAAGACTGCAAAAAAATATAAATATCTTGGCTAGGTATTTTATTTAAGGTATTTACATGTTTCAGCCAAAAATACACACATTTTATCAAAGTGATTGTACGTGGAAAACTGACTAAAAATTTACCACGTTTCTCACTTCCTAGCACTAGATGGCGTAGTGTAAAAGTGTACAATCCTAGATCGCGGTGACGAAAACGCGCGGCATTCCAATGGGTCAGGATGTTTCAAGTTTTCTTATTATGAAAACTGAAAGTTACAAAACAACAGCACTATGTGATTGAACTGAATGTTTTTTTTTTTTGAGTTCTAAGAGTTAGGTAGGTAGTTACAATATAGCAAGCGTGTTATTTTTGAAGTAAAATAATCATTTCGTGGGATTTTAATCAACACCTTTTTAGGTGCTGACTAAATTGTATGATTTTACATTCATTTAAGAAGATCGGTCAGTTTCATACAACCTGTGACCTGAGACCTTGCCATAAAATGTCGCGTCTAGAAATGACCTATGTCCTAATTGCTAGTTCTTATTGCAGGATATCATGTTCAAATAATCGTTTTTTTTTTTTTATTAAAGCCGGAGAATTTTTCTGGGTATTTATTTTATACTTTTAGGTTACGATCGATTAGGACAATGGCGAGATTAAACAAAAACTAACCAAACGCGTGCTTTTTTAGAGGCAGTTTTGTTTTAGATGGTTGACATTGGGACGAGAAATGCACAATGTGGATGAGAGTGCGTTCAATAACCATGATTCGTTATGATAAGGCGTATTGCGATCAATATTTATTATTTACTAAGTATTCCGGCTTTAATAAATAAAGTTATTAATTGTAATTTCCATACTCCATTATCAAGAATATTTTTACATAATCCGCATTTTTAGTCGCTTCCATTTATGGTCAGGTCTGAAATGACCGGCCTTCTTTATGGATTAATGTTCTAAAATTTTTACCTAATAACCCACCAGTAAAATAAATTAGAATAGCTTTTCTAATTTAGTTCTAGAATTTTTAAAAAAATTAAGTACATTTACCTTAAATTTACGCTAATTTGGCAACAACCGAATAGGAATTAGAGTTTTAGTTAGTTATACACCGATTTTAAGTTAGTTTGGTGCCAAGCAAATTGCCACCTTTTGTTTGTAGTGTTTCAAGATCAGGTTGTATATTTTTGTTTGTTAATAATTATGTATACGCCCACGATTCATACTAATTCAGGCAGAATAAGTCAGGCAGGTGTAAGCGCCGCTTTTACTACTCTAAGGCACGCAGGGAAATATTTTATTATTCTGAAATTAAAATCCTCGCTGTAATCCGTCAGGCGGGCCGTCAAAACAAAATGGAGGAAAAAGAACATAAAATAGCGAACCCAGGTGCAGGTCTTTGAATGAGGAAAGGATTTAGTAATACATGCTTTATTTCTTTTGTTCTTTTTAATGTTGAATACAACGTGAGTTTGTTACGTTCATTACGATACCAGTCCACCTGTTTAACTTTACTTTGTAAGGCAATCCCTTTCTTTTTCTCTTTCTTTTGTAAATATGTACTGTCCGTCAGCTTTGCCGGAGTCTTTAGAAAACCATCTTATACTCTCTGTATAGTCATCATCCACTCTTTGTCTTAGTACACATTGCAAAATACAATACCATGAATACGTTGGTCAAAAACATAGCGAAAAAATATTTTTGTGAATCGAAAGTATAGATACCTAACTACATACCTACCTAAAGATTTTAATATTTAGACAGTGGTATTTGTCGATCGGGAAAGAAAATGGAGTATGCACGGGGTATTATGTAAACAACATCTAGATCCCTTATCCCAAGGCAAACTTAATTCTGATACCATTAAATCTAACAAGGGATCATAAACCCGATCGGAAGATCAAATCGTAAAGTGTATTTTCAGCTCGAATGAACAGCACATCTAGTGAAGTTTAACTGCTGAAAACGATTATAGAATAGGTATACTTAAACGTACGTATCCATAACGTACGAGTATTTGTTGAGAATCAACGAGTTACCTCCACCAGGCTCGCAGGCTGCAGACTTTCTATGGCCGATAGTTAGGTCGGGTTGCGCTGCTAGTATGCACTCTGCCGATACTGAATCGTACTTGTGTACATCCTCATTCTGATTATGATCCCGACCAAACTATAGACCTATAGAAATACAGTCTGCAAGGGCTCTAAGGGTACTCAGAGACAAGTCTAAACGATACACATGCAATTTTTTTACAAACAGTTAGCATTCCACGTGATTGGTTGCAAACTCATTTCCACTATTCTTAGAACACTAACTTGCACACGACTCGAATTTTACAAAACATGCACCTTAAGGAAATTGTATATTAGTGCCTAACCTATGCCTATTAATCACCATCACCATCGTCATCTAATATTACTGTCTATTGGTGGCGGTTACCACGAACCACCAGGTAATCCGACACGATTCGACTCGTCCACCAGATTTTTCAGGCACCCGGCGCCCGAATTAAAATTATCCAGCAGTAACCCAAAAGGGCCAATATACCCATATTTTGAGACCTTAGATGAAGGGTTAAACCATCTATCTGGCGGCGGGCAGTGCCTCCGCCAAGTTGAGCGTAACATTATACAACCAACCACAAATACCTAACATTACGCAAATTAACCTGAATAATTGATCTCAACAATCCATTAGTTAATTTGACACCCCTAGCCTCCGGCACTGGTTCAGTAGGTGCCTTAATTAGGAAGAGTTGAGGATGTGTGGTTTGATTAGGGTTGCCTCTGATCTGATGTTAGCTTAACTAAAAGTTTATTATTACTGGTCCCATGGATCATATATGCGTGTCTTAACATTTGACGACCTCCGTGGCACAGTGGGCAAAGGACCTTTTGCGTCTCAGCAAAAGGTTGCAGGTTTGATTCATCTAGATTCATCTATGGAACAAATAACTGCAAAAATTATTTAAAAGAATTTGTCTTCTTCTCTGTCAATGGCCAACTCTGGTGTCGGATTTTTAAGTTCGCCTGAAGGCCTCCGTCATAGCTTAATAACTGAACAGCCGAGATCAACATGTTTACATACCTAGCACGGAAGTGATCAGTTCTAAATGCCACTAAACAGTCACCCATATAAGTAGTGACCAGAGTGTTGCTTAACCAAGATGATCTACTAAGAACAGTGAAGAAAGCCCAATGAGCGCTTAGTGTGAACTTGTGTAAAATAAATAATTTAGGCAGTTAGCGAAATTCATAATTTTATCAGCTAACTTATCTTACCCATTCAAACATTTACCTACGAAACACAACCTTCACTACATTTTGCCCAATTAAGTTCAGCATTAGGCAAATTGTAGCTTCAGGGCATTTTCCACTCTATTTGATTTCAGTCTTTAAACTAGTGTAGGTAGTGTAACTTTACCTTAAATGGGTTTGAATATTAGTATACAAATGTGAAAGGGAGTTTGTTTGTTTATTTATTTCACTTCTACTCAACCGATCATGAAATTCCGCATACAGTGGTTCAGGGTACACAAAAGCACACCTTTTAAGGTGTTCACCTTTCAAGAAAAATGTGCTGTTCCCAATGAAAAGAAACAACTTTAAGATAAGTTACCAAAACTAAAGAGGTCTTCTTAAGTTTCAGAGGTAGATTGTTATTAATATACTTAGACGGCCTCTGTGGCGTAGTGGGCGACGGTCTGCCTGAGACGTAGAAGGTTGCGAGTTCGATTACCGCTGCGGGACAAATGTTTGCATGTTCTGTAGATATTTGTCTCGGGTCTGATATGTTAGTATTTATTAAAAAAAAAATACGTGTAGTGTATATGGGCTGTATTTAGTTTGTACATTTGTTATTTAATACTGATGTAGACGTGGGTACTTTTCCTATGCAGTAATAAACTAGCTTGCGAGCAAGACGGTCGTTTCATTGCCTACCGATATACCATCTGACGACGAGGCAAATCTACCCGCGGTGATTTTTTATAAAATGGCGAGTTTTCTCGGAAACTTAAGCGTTTTTGATTATAAAGTCCACGAATGGGAAGTTTTCTACGGAAAATTGACGCAGTTTATAAAGTTAAACAGCATCGGTGTCGAAAACCAAAGTGCAGTTTTATTGACGCATCTATCGGACGAATCCTACCGTCTGCTTCGGAATCTCGTGCATCCGAAGAAACTCGAAGATATCGCCTACAATGAGCTAGTGGCAGTACTCAACAAACATTTCACGCCAAAAAGGTCGACGTTCGCCGATAGGGCGAAGTTCTACGAAGCGATTAAATCCGAAGGTGAAAGCATCGAGGAATGGGCGGCACGGCTGCGTGGGCTAGCCGTGTACTGCGATTTCGGTCAGGAGCTGGACACGCTCCTCCGCGATCGATTCGGCCTAGGCTTCAGAACAGGACATGAGCGTGACAAACTTTTCGAGCGCGACTCAAAGACGTTGACGCTCGCGGAGGCATTGGAGGTCGCTCAGAAAGCATCGTGCGCGCGGCAGGCGCGTGCTGGCGGCGCGGGCGCCGTCAGCACGGGTGACGTCGTCGTGAAGGAGGAACCGGTTTTCTACGTGCGAGCAGGCGCGAACTCATCGCGCAGCACCGCGGCCACCGCCGCGCATCAAGCGGCGGCCGAGGCGGCTCGCAAAACCGGCGACGGCGGCGAATCGCGTTGTTCAGTATGTGGACTGCGAAACCACAGTGCGGCTAAGTGTAGATATAAGAACTACAAGTGTTTAGGTTGTGGGCAAAAAGGCCATCTAAAGAAGTCATGTACGGTTAGGAAGTCTAATGTACATAATATCGGCACGGAAGATACGGATATGTCTCGAGGGGACTGCAGTGAGTGTGAACTTTATAACTTGAGGTATGTTGACTATAATCCTATTAAAATAAGTGTTAGGGTGAACAATATAGATCTTTATATGGAGTTAGACACTGGGTCAGGAAATACCGTTATTTCAAAAAAATTATACGCGTTACATTTTTTTGATCAGTCCCTGCATAAAAGTGAACTAAAAATGTGTCTTTATAACGGTCATAAAATCACGCCAATAGGATATTTTAAAGCTAAAATAACGTACTCGGATTTATGTGAAGATTTAAAAATATATGTTTTAGAAAACGGTGGTCCGCCGTTATTAGGCCGTGATTTCATGACTAAGTTCAGAATTTACTTTGCTTCTTCGATTAAACAAATAACTTGTGTGAATGAGAAAATTGAAGAAGTGCAACGGCTGTTGAAGCAGTACCCAGACGTTTGGAAAGATGGATTAGGATGTTTTAATAAGTTCGAAGTCGATTTTAAATTAAAAGATGATGCATCGCCTAAATTTTTTAAGCCCCGTACTGTTCCGTTTGCTCTCAGGGACAAGGTGAGCCACGAACTAGATAGACTAGGTAGTTTAGGCATACTAAAACCGGTTTGTTATTCGGATTACGCCACGCCCATAGTCCCGGTTCTAAAGGAAAATGGAAAGTTAAAAATCGCAGGAGATTTTTCATGTACTCTGAACAAAGATTTGGAAATTGATAAGTACCCTTTACCACGAATAGAGGAAGTTTTTTCCAAAATAGGAGGGGGGGAGCACTATTCAAAACTAGATTTGAGTAATGCGTATAATCAATTTAAGCTATCTCAGGCATCTCAAAAGCTTACGACCATCAATACGCATAAGGGTTTGTTTTCCTACACACGTCTTGTTTATGGTTTGGCTTGCACGGGTGTGGAATGGGTGTGGGGGCAGCGCCAGCAGGCAGCTTTCGACAGCGTGAAGTGCGAGCTGGCAGGCGAGCGGGTGCTGGCGCCGCTTGTCCTGACGGTGGACGCGGGCCCGGCCGGCCTGGGCGCCGTGCTGGCGCATTGCGATGCAGACGGACGCGAGCGTCCGATAGCATTCGCCTCGCGCTCTTTGTCTACGAGCGAAAAAAACTATAGCCAGATACAAAAAGAGGCTACGGCTATTATTTTCGGGGTTAAACATTTTCACCAGTACTTGTACGGTCGACAAGAACCTTTCGTTTTGAAAACGGTCCGTTTGACCGGCCTTTGCTTTCCATTTTTGGCAAGGGTAGTGGGGTGTCGGTGACGGCTGCGTTGCGACTCCAGCGATATGCAATAATTCTATCAGCATATAATTACACGCCGAAGTATATAGACGGGAGAAATAATGATGTTGCAGATTATTTTTCTCGAGCGCCGTTATCGGTATCGGTCGCGAATGATAAGCAAGAAGAAAGTTTGAGGTATTTTTTATTCCTTGAAGAGAGCACGGAACCGGTTCTTTTCGACGATATTAAACGGGCGATCGTCTCCGACGATGTGTTAAAAACCGTAATCAAATATATGAATAAAGGCTGGCCAAGAAAAATAAACTGTAATCGTATAGCGCCGTATTTTCAATGTAAAACGGATTTAGAGGTAATTGATGGTTGTCTGTTCCGCGGTCACAGGATAGTTATACCATCGGTGTTTAGAGAAAGGATGTTAAAAGAACTTCATTCTGCTCATTTTGGGATTGTGAAAACGAAAAGCTCGGCTCGCAGCAGAATGTGGTGGCCGGGCATAGACGGCGACATCGAGCGCTGGGTCGGGGCATGCGGCGCGTGCGCCGCCGTGCGCAGCGCGCCGCCTGCCGCGCCCCCCGCGCCCTGGCCGCGACCTCCCTCCCCCTGGCATCTGATTGTTGTAGATGCGTTTTCGAAATGGCTGGAATGTATTTATATGGACCGTGGCACTTCTACATATTCGCTCATTCAAAAATTAAAAGAATTGTTTTCTAGATTTGGCGTTCCAAATGTTATTGTATCGGATAATGATGTTAAAATAAGTTCCGCTGAGTTCCATACCTTTTGCCGCGTCAATGCGATTGAGCACCTAACATCGCCCATTTACCACCCTGCTAGCAATGGCCAAGCAGAAAATTCGGTAAAAACTTGTAAAAAAAATGATAAAATGTATGGTTTCAGAAGGTAATTATTGTCAGAAGGCTATTGTAGAAAAATTAAACAGTTTTTTGTTTAATTTTAGAAACACAATCCATTTTGCTACAGGTTTCACCCCGGCTAAGCTGATGTTAGGTCGTAATTTAAGATGTAGATTAGATCTCGTTCTACCGCACGATAAAGTCTTAGGTAAACCCAATGATTCAGTCAAATTAAAACATAACAGATGTTTTCAAGTGGGTGAAACTGTATGGGCTAAGTGGTTTATAGCAAGAAAAAGTTTTTGGCGTGTAGGTATTGTAAAAAAAGTTATTGGTACAAGAATGTTTGAAGTTTATTTTAGGGACTATGATGCTAATTGTAACAGACATATAGATCAGATGAGAAAATTTACGAGCATGAATGTAAATAATACTGAGATCATAAGTGATAACGGGGATGTGCACGATTCCGGCAGCTCATCCCTGCCGGTGTCGAGCGCATCGCCGACGCCGGCGTCCCCGCAGCCCCCGCCCCCCGCGGACCTCTCCCCCGCGACGCCGCCGCCGGCATCTCCTCCACCGTCTCCATCGGCCACAACTGTGGAGGACGAGATGCGGGTCGCGACACCTACTGACGGGAATAATGTATCGAGTACCAACAGCGAACACGTAGTCGCAGTGCAACAGGGGGAGGAGGATAATGAGGAGTGGGCCGAGGCTTGCGAGGAGGTGGGAACGGAGGCGCCACCGGCTGAACTTGTTGCCGATCCTATTGAGGATGCTAACAATCCAAAACCTTCAAATGTCGGTCCGCTGGGGCGCTCAAAGAGGTTAAGAAAACCAATAAACTATAAGCAATATTTCTAAGCACATTGTATGTAAACGTAATAATACTAACCCCCTTATTCATAACCAAATAACATTTTATATCGGCTCGATAAAGTGAGCTTGTTCCTGCCATATAAATGTAAATGTAAGGAGGTGACATGATATTTTAACGCCATTTTAGCTATCTGAGGTTTATAGAACTGTTATGAATAGGACGGTTAGGTACTTAAGCATTAACGTTTAAAACATAAGTAGATTATAAATAGTTAGGTTAAGTACGAAGTATCTATACCTTATTTCTATTGTTACAGGTTTCCAAATTAATGTTGGAGGGATGGGCTGTATTTAGTTTGTACATTTGTTATTTAATACTGATGTAGACGTGGGTACTTATCCTATGCAGTAATAAACTAGCTTGCGAGCAAGACGGTCGTTTCATTGCCTACCGATATACCAGTATATCAATCCTGTGGTTCCCATTAATACAAGCTCTGCTTAGTTTAGGGCTACATGATGCTGTGTGATTACTGATTTTATAATATTAATAAACACTTTAGTTTTCCATTATTTATTTATATTTTAAGTATTATAAAAACAATAATAATTTATATAAGGTCTTCCAAAAATTTTGATCGCTCATTAGGGAAAGCCTATGTCCAGTAGTGGACTGCTATCATCATGGCCATCATCATGATTTCAGAATAGGTAATAAGAGTACCTCGTAGATACAGATACTTTAATTTATGTATTCAGGGGGTCTACTACAATTCACCGAAATACGTAATTACGTGTTTCGTTTCTTGCGATTGGTACCCATAATCAAACGAAAACCGAAATTTCGGCACGAAGTTTGTAATGTAGCAGTCCGAACGTTGCGAATCCTACTCTATTTCACAAAACATACGACCGCAATATTGAAATTGACAGTATGAAATACGACCGATTGTACGACACGAAACACGAAATTTTGTACTTCGGTGAATTGGAGTAGACCCCCAGTGGCATAACGCATAACGCGCAAGGGGTGCCTGAGAAAAAAAAAGTATATTACAAAATTAGTGCCAAACCAAGTTATTGGTGCCTGCAAGACGATTTATGTTTTTATTTAATTAAAAAGTTTTTTTTCTTATTAAGCTAATATACGAATTGCTCTTAGTGATAACGTTCTTAATTTGCATGTACTTGAAAATACATTTAAATTATGTGTCTCGTTCTATTTGGTTCGTGCATTTTATATTCTATTTTACTACACTTGTTTATTGAAAAATTTAAACATTGAATACAATAAGAGACAGCAAACTCGAAAATGATAAAATGTCTACTAAAGAAAACAAATAAAATATTATGCAGTGAAAATGAAATTGCGAAAATACAATAAAGTCGAGACAAATACGATGATGATCGCACAGTCGATGGAAATAAATAATTTCACAGATACACAGATGAAATATGTACGGTTATTTGTTTGGCATAAATAGGTAGGAGGCATTCGTTGAGTAGATGCGGCGTTTACTTTTGCTTAAATAGCGAAATCGTCTATGAAGATCACTTCGGGTATAAGTTTGTAACTAATTTCATCATCATCATTAACCTACAGCAGTCCACTGCTAGACTTAGGTTTTCCACTGCACCCGATCCTTGGCTCTTTTCATACACTATCTGCTAGCCACATTACGTAGATCGTCACTCAATCTAGCCAGGTGGCTTTTTACCTGATACATAAAATTAAATGAACTTGACCAGGGTATGATTTATTTTAAAATCCAGCCTAGTAGGTATTACATTTAATTGTAAAACAATACTGGTGTTTTCTAAATGCGAATAAACACTATTAAAAAAGGCTTAAGTCTAGCGAAGATGCGAGAATCGAATCACATCTCTAGTACTTGTATATCCATCGACTAATTTCCATTGATTTATATTGATGCGATAGTAATTTTCAATAATTTTGTCAATATTTGAACGCAACGTGCGTTTATTCTAGTACTAAATGACTGAGTCGAGTGTAATGAGAGCGTGGAACTGGAATGGAAGAAATTAGGGATTATCGCTACACGATTTATAAAGACCGAATTGAGATCCTCCTGTTTTTGCAGTCGATTAAATAGTTTAAAACGGCTCTTAAAACCTCTACGCGGACGAAGTAGCGCGACGCCTACAAGTCGTTTGTACACTCACAATGCTGCTGACTGAACAATCTGCATCACCACACTCTTCCACCCTTCGTAGTTCCATGTAGAGCGATATTGGACGTGTGCAAATGTGATGACGCACATTAGGCTTTCATTCTACGCCCGTGGATTGATGCGCGCATTTGTAACTTTGTCTACTGGATAATGTGATTGAGACTCTGAATTATAGGTATATATTTGAATGCTATGCAATGGAGACGGGGAGAATGTTTGCTTTGTACAGCATAATCTTTAGCTTATATTAACGAACGTATATAATATTTCGTGTGATCAGGGGAAGCCTGACATTGGCACCTGTGTCAGATAAGATGCGAAGTGGTAGACTTAGCAGAAAACAGGACCTGACCGCAGACTGGACGACTGGACTTATAAACCGTACTACGTTGCCTCATATTATTATGAACAATTATTATACTTGATACTGGCGAAATTGTGGAAACTATCCCAGAATCCATTTAATAAAGAAGTTAAGTGAAGTGACTAGCATGATATATAGCTAACTAAGCTATACCTAGTAATGAAGAGAGATGAAATTCATGTGTGCTACGGTGTACTAATGTGATTGGATGTACGAGGAGAGGGAGGCCGAAGAAGAGATAGATGGTTTGTGTGAAAGAGAGTGTAAGTGTGAATCATGATGTATAATATATACATACTTCGGGTATGTTACCATCTTTAAACAAAGTTCTTAGTAAGCTACTTGTTAGTAATAAGCCGGTCATACACGTTTCATAAAGACGGATGATGGAAATTTTACTCACCATTTTGCGTTAATCGGAAAGAAGCTACTAAAACATCACACCATTTCACATTTATTTTCATTATTGTTTTGCATTTTTAGCAGAATTTTACTATTTCTTTTGATTGTTATATGTAAAACAAATGTACTTCTTAATAAGAAAGTACTTCGAATCCTGTTTAAACAAAAAGTACATAATGTAGAAAAACCTAGCAATAAAATATACTGTACTTCATCTTTACCTAACATTTATCTAAGAAAGTAATAAATTTATGAAACAGATAGGTCAAAAGCCTCGACCCTCGATTTATAGGTAATTCAATAAGTCACTTTAATGTTTATTTTTATTGCAAAGACCCGAAATAATAGTGTTATCATAATGTGAATGGCTTTCACTGATTGATGACTTTATACATAGACTTGAACCTACTGTTTCTTAAAGGTCTACCTTTTTTTGTTAGTTGCTAGCTGACCCGATCGTAACTTCGTTTGCGGTATGAAATTTACTTTACGACCTATCCTCAAATATATACCTATTTAAATATAAATATACATATTTTATTGTCTTATATAAATATAGACCTATTTCACCGCTGAATTATTTTAATTATATTCTTTCTATTCTTGGTTGTCTGGAAAAATCGCTTTAAGCGATAAGACCGCCCATTGTACCTACATTACTATTTTATTTCACTGTTTTTATAACTTTTAGTTTTTTCATTGGTGTTGTGTGCAATAAATTTCATCTATCTATCTATCTCAAACCTACCACATATACATAAAAATCATAAAAATTGGTCGAGCCGTTTTGCAGGACTTGGCACGTAAAATACACATGCCATGAAAAATACCTTCGACTCCCAACAAGATCTATTTTTATAAAATCAAAAGCAGGTGAGGTATACTTATGTAAATTCCATAAATTATTTATGACTTGATGACATTTCAGACGATATATTTGCTCTTCCTCTCTGCCTTCTTTCATAAGAGCGTACAGGGTGTTATTTTATTTATATTTTGGAAAAACTTTTAATTTTGTTCAAATGCCAGTAGAATTGTAATTCTTTTTGCAATGGTATTTATTCAGCAGTGCTACGCTAGCTAAATTTAGATTTAATAAATTTATTAAAAAACAAGACCCGCGGGTGACGTCAATGGCGTGCGATACCAATTAGTAAGGTTTCTTCGTAATAAAAAATCTGTACGTTCTATTGAAATATTTATATAATATAATAGAAACCGGCTTTAGAATAGGCAAATATAGATTAAATTTATAAGAATAGTAGGACCTTTTGGATAACACCATATTTGACCGTGTAACTTGTTTTATAGCTTGACCACAGCTGTCCTTACATTTGTGTTTTCATTTGTTTTTTCATCCAAAACAAAAACTGATATCAAAAAAATAAAAACTGTTTATACTGTTCAAATCAAGCATTTTCATTTGATACTCCGTATATTTGATTTCAGAGCGACAAAAATATTTTGGAAGCATTTGAAATGTGGTGCTGGAGAAGAATGGAAAGAATCAGCTGGGTAGACAAAGTAACTAACAAAGAAGATTTAAGTAGAGTCGTCGAAAATAGATTATATTAAAAATATAGAAAACAGAAGAGGATAGATGTTTGGGCACCTTATACAACTTGACAACTTTATACGCTACATCATAGAGGGAAAAGTAGAAGGAAAGAGAGGAAGGGGAAGACCAAGGATGTAGATGTCATGTCGTATAGGGAAGTAAAGGAGACTGCTTTAAAGAGAGGCATATGAAAGGAGTCTGCATCAGTTGTGCCGACAAGAGCACAGCTCTTAAATAAATGATGATGAATTTGTTGCAGTGCTACGCTATCTTTTATTTTGCTTCGGTTGTTTGTAGCAGTGCTACGTTATCATTTGTTCTGCTACGGTGGTAGTTTGTAGCAGTGCTACATTAGCCTTTATTTTGCTACGGTAGTTTGTAGCAGTGCTACGCTATCCTTTGTTTTGCATCGGTGGTAGTTTAGTTTGTAGCAGAGCTACGCTAACCTTTATGTTGCTGCGGTATTTTGTAGCTAAATTAGCTTCAGTTTTATTTGTTTATATATTCGTTTGTTCTTCTACGATGGATTGTAGAAGTGCCACAACTTTAATTACGCTGCGAGAGAATAGAACAATAGAATAGAGTATAGAACAGTATTTCTATTCAGTAGCCTATGGCCAGCAGTGGACTGCTATAGGGTGATGATGATGAACAGTAGTTCTATAGATTGTAGAGATTGTTAAGTTATGCAAGTGTGAAGTGTGAAGTAGTTACATTAACTTTCATTATACTTTAAAAACTGGCATGAGATCAACCTCACCTGTTTGATATATTTATTAAATGTGCTAAATACTTTCTATTGACTTAGATATTTGACGTATCACACTAATATTATAAATGTGATGTAATATGTAAAGCTCGCCAGTTCTGTTAGCTTGAACTTGGCTTGACACGCTCCCGCTTGTCTAGATGTGTTACAATATGTTTGTGGTCACTCAACTCCGAAACGGCTTAACGGATTTGGATGAAACGTGGAATATTCATAGTTTATGACTTGAATTAACACATTGGCTATTTTTTGTACAGGCACTGCGCGAGTGAAGCCACGGGTGGAAGCTAGTTATTCATAAAATACAAATTTCTTATATCATCCTGTACGAAACAGAATAGGTAGCGATTTTGCTGACAAAAGCAGTGAGTGAATAAAGAGGATGTAGCCTCGGGCGCCGCCTAATATGCTAATACTTATACTCGTATTACACAAATAACAGGTATTTTCAGTATTATGTATCTGGGGATTTGATACTATGGACACAAGATTACCGGGGGAGTTAAATATATTTTGATTTATATTTTAAATTGATGTTGTAGGAAACTTTTTCGAAAAAGATTTACAGTGTATTTTCTTTTTACTATGTTCCTGGTAATACTACTAGAATTCTACTAATATTATAAAATACAAATGTTTATGAGGATGGATGGATGGATTTGCGTGAAAGAGTAACAAACTCTTTCACGCAAAAACTACTGAACGGGTCTAGATGAAATTCCGAATGTACAAAGTTTATGACCAAGAATAATTCATACTTATATGGATAAATAAACACAACAGGTATATACCGGTCGGTGGTTCAAATATTGGATTATATTTAAAAAATACCAGTAGTTTACCAACGTAAAACGTCAGTAAATAACATAGTAACAGTAAATAGTTATTGATGGAATCAGTGTAACAAAAAGCCCTATGAAAAACCTGTCAAAAACAATTTCCAAGGATTACTTCATCCCCAACAGAATAAAGCGAAGCGATTTTTAAAAGCAACGTCCAATCAATACGATTAAATTCAAGTCCAAATTCATAAACCAATTTTTCAAATCGAAACCCTACACTTTATTCCCCTCTGAATAACAATGGGAAATAAAAAGTTATCCGACCGATTCGGAATGTAATGCAACTCGCTACGTAGCCGGAGGTTAGGGGAGGTTTTACTTAACTACCACGTGAAACAATAATAACTCTTGTGTCGGAGTTTTTAAGCCACCTGAGATCTCCGACATGGGTTAGCGACTGAATAAGCCAGGACCATCTTTACGGGCGTATACAGAAGCGCTAAAATCTAAATGCCACTAAACGGCCACCCATCAAATAGTGACCTGACCGAAGTATTGCTCATCCTTATTGGAATCGTTATCTTCCATGAGCAAACAATTACTGCACATATGCCTCTTTGGTGAATTATTTTGATTGATTCTCTTCATAGCTCAGTTTAAAGTAGCTCTGCCTTGTGAGCTGCAGGTCACGGGTTCGATTTCCGTCCAGGACAAACATTTGTGTTATGAAAATGGGTATTTGGTCAGTGTCTAGGTGTTTTATAAGTATCCATGTATGTTTGTCATTCTCTAATACCCAAGTGCTTTTTCTACCTAGTTCGGGATTAGTTGACCGTGTGTGAGATGTCGTGTATATTTTAAATTTTCTTCATAAAGTCCATTTCTTCTTGTTTACTGGACTTCTGCAGTCTGACAAAGGTAATCATAATATATCACGCCTAAAATATGTGAGATCTTTTCCGATTGATTAGGGCAGAGCTGTCACCTATTCTCCACTTCAGAGAATCTTCAATCCATTGATTCTCATGTGACGTCATTTCCTTATCCGCCATAAAATAAACAACGCTAGCAGATAAATCATCCTATAAAATAAAATGAACGTTTGGCTGACGTTTGTAGAACCTACGTTTATTTTGAAAAGAAAGAAATATAAACATTATGTTACACATACGTAGACTAGTGCCCAGTATTAAATGTACTGGAAACTTAGTAAAACTGTAGTTAAATATAAATACCTACTCATACTAACATGAACAGCTAAGGAGTGGAATGTTCTTCCAGCATCAGTATTTACTTATCACTACTACTTAAGGCTCTCTAAGAGAAGAGTAAATAATTTCATTCTAATATTATCATCGTATCTCCTCCATCCAGCGTACGCCTCCTTTTGCGACTTGCCATGGTCCTGCGCTTATGAATTTATTTATGTATAATATAAATTAATTCAGGCAAGCGTGTTACATCGTCGACTGCATCATCGCTTATCAGCAAGTGAGATGACGTCAAACGTAAAGTTAAAACAAACTATTGGTAGGATTTGGGCGGACTAAAAGCATTATCAAATAAGGAGTATTTTCAATTGTTCGCAACGTTTCCTAGTCGAATTCGACATGATGATTGAGCCAGAATTACATAATCATGTCAGGATGTTCTATTGTGATGCGCCATCATTTCGTAGCGTTCTTCAGAATTACCATCAGCAGCTTAAGAGCCTAGAAATCCATCGGAATAGAATTAAAATGAAACAAGAATTGACGGATTCGATTCAGAAAAACTTTTCGCATGTTTTGAAATACCCTTGCAGATGCATTTTGTCCAAGCCTAAAAACATACTCAATGTCATCCATAATCTGATTATTATTTGAGCGAGCTAGACTAACAACCTAAACAATCATTATGAAGAATGATGTGAATAGACATCTGTCTATCCACATCATTCATAAAATTCATAAAAAAATGGTACGAGTGACGTTATCGCCTAATATCTGAGTATCTACTTAGATAATAGGCGATAGGTATCTAATACTTAAGTATCTAATGAGATATTAGGCGATAAGGTCACACGTTGTACCTTTATTAAATGCCAATGAGTTTTAATATTTATGTTTCACGCATTAGTATTCATTTAATTATTCATTAATTCATTCAATCGATTAACGATCTACATAAAAGCTAATGGTTTAGGTACTATACTACCTACCTACTCATCCCAATGCGCAAATACAAAATACTAAATAAATAGATTAATCAACACTCACTAAGCAATTTTCATTGATAAAATGCGGGCGAAGCTGCTGGCTTATGCTAGTTCGCCATAAAATAAACAACGGCTGCATCGTTTCGCATAAAACTCAACCAATAGAATAGAATGCATGCAGTACGGTTTTATTTTAAAAATTTACGACTTTGAATACGTTAATGGGCTTTTTATGGATTGTTTTACTGCTGAGTTTATACCTGAATTTCAATAGGGGTAATTGTCCCTTTAGCTATTGTGATGTAACATTATACGAGTACGCAGAACCGTGGGCGTGGGGGTGTAAGGGGATCCAACCTCCATCTTTGGAACCCAAGCCAACCTCACCTGCCCGGCGTGAATCCTGCTGTATGACAAACGGGGCTCTGAGGGCCAGCCGATTGGGGCATAGCGCAGCCTTACACTGGCACAGCGAAATCCCCTAGCCACTAACGGGCAGCAGCGTCGATGGTGCGAAAAGCTGTGCCCTGCGATCCAGCGTGACGATTATGATGTCGTCACATTGTGTACCTGGTTCTAGACAAGGAATAACTTAAAAAGGATACTTTTAAGAGTACCTATCACGTGAGAGGAACCCGGGCTAACCTAGAAAAACATTTGAAAATTTGATCATTCTTGGTAATCCTATTTTCACTAGGTAGTATTAGGTACGTAAAAATAGTAACTGCTATCGCAAACTCAAGTATAAAAGCTGCATTTTCTTTATGAAAATATTCGTAAGACGGCTAACATTAATATCAAAATTAGTTTTCATTTGAACCGGACGCGCGCGTTAGTTTTGACGCTGAAATATTACTATGACTTAGCCGTTTCAATTTGCAACGTTTCTATGAATAAAAATTGTTTTTAATCTTTCTTTACAAGCTTTTCTTAGGATAAAAGTTTGTGATGGATGTTTGGTATTAGTTTAAAGGAAAATTAAATCTGGGTAGGGAAGTATTCTCTTGTAACAAACACTGTTTCGAAAACTCACACTAATAACTGCCTGAGTGTATCATTTCCATGTACCACACCATAGGTAAGTACTTATTTTACAACAAAGTTTACGGTAATTTGGCAAAATGGAACAGAGGGAAGTTTGTGGGTACAACTTTAACTTCTCCATACAAATACAATACCAATATAGGTAGTTAGGTCATTTGATAAATACCTTCCAATATAGGTAATTTATAATAGCTTAGTTACCGGTAATTTTGTAGATACAAAGTTATCGGTAAATGTATTTTTGTATGAATAATTACAATTCTTAACGTCTCTAGTTTTATCTACCTGTACGTAGTTTATTAGATTTCCTGTCGTAGAATTGCTCCCCCGTGAGTGTAGGGAACGAGTTGCGCTGGTTATATTAGTTGTAGGCAATTAGATTTGATGAAATCACTGAGAGTTCACACACTTATTAATTTTTATTCTTGGCTTCACACATTAAAATTCCACCATCGTGAACGAAGTCTTATTTGTCCCATAGACAATTAGTATACGTAATATTATAATGATAGATTATAGATTTACGTTGGGCTGCCAACAGTGAGAAAAAAACGTGTTTTAAATATCAAATATTTAATATTTATAATTCAGTTTATTACCTGACATACAACATAACAAATACTAACAATAACAAAAATTGATCTACTAAATACAAAATACACAAAACCTCATTATTTACCTAATTATCTAGTTATAGGTAGGGATTTTACATAGTGTAACCAACACCATTTACCCGACTGCGCTATAGTAAAGAGGTATGAAAAGGTAATATTATTCACTCCGCTCCGCGACTTCGTCCTCGTAAACTTTCATCACCACTGCACCCCTTCAGGGGCTGAAAATCAGTAAATCCTTTCCTAGTGCACCTCTACTCTATATATGGAACATACCCTTCAAATTTGATGTCACATTGTCAGTCAGACAATCAGTAAGTAGGCTTATTACGGTTTTATTATGACTATTAACCGCCCCAGGCTTCCCTCACGTGATACGGGGATAAAAAGTAGCCTATGTGTTAATCCAGGTCATAAACTATGTATATTTCATGTTTCATAAAAATCTGTTCAGTAGTTTTTGCGTGAAGGACTAACAAACATCCATCGAAGAAAGTTTGTGAGGATGGAGAATGGATTTGGAAGCGCAAACGCGATCGAGCTGGTAAAAAACTCGCACTCGGCAGGCAACCTGAGACCTCATTTAATAACTCGGTTTTACACCAAAATGGTCGGCACCGGACCTTTATTTGCAAACTTTGACATTTCATCTGTGGAAATTTAAAGAACGTCAATTGATAAACTGTCAAAGTTTGTAGAAACAACAACAAATTTATCATTTCAGTGGGCAATCGAGTTACTAGGCCTCTGGATTTAAAGGCTTATTACACCTCGCGGTACTCAGTCTGTCTTAGTGAGACTGTCTTACTGACTAACTAGATTTACTATGACCATAACCGACGAATCCTATATTATACCGTAACCGATAACGCTTCGTTTTCCTTTGAAAAACTATCAAAAATTAACGAGGCGTCGAAAATTTGACAGTTTTTCAAGGGAAAATGAAGCGTCATCGGTAACGGTATAATATAGGAACCTTAGTGGCTTACTCTTATTACACTACGATAAGTGTCAGTCAGTCTTACTAAGATAGACTGAATACTGCATAGTGTAATATACCTTTGACATGACACTGGCTACTTTTAATCCGGTTACCACGCGTGCGAAGCTGCGGACGGAAGCTAGTATTATTATAAAATCTGAATATAGAGTATCATAATTTTGTGTAGTAAGTATAATTTTATATACTACAAGAGAAAAACAAAATAGACATGATCATAATCCTTTTTACTATAGCGTAGTCAGATTTATGCTATAACAATTTACAGAGTAATTTTTAAATTAAATAAAACTTTACCAAAACGTAAAGATAATTCGCAAGATTAAATGGACGATTATTATTAAGTAATTGTATAATTTATACGAGTAAAATAATAATGCATAATTGCATTGATTTTTATTTTATCAAACTCGTGTTTACTTCTTAAAACTAACCCGAACTAAGCATAGTTACATTTGCATTATTAAATCGAATTCAAAACTAAGAACAGTAAAAATATATGCTATGATAAAATACATTATTACATACATTCGACTGGCTTCATAGCTCAGTTGGTGACAGGAATCGTAGCTCAGTTGGTAACTGGCGTCATAGCTCAGTTAGTGACCGGCCTCATGGCTCAGTTGGTGACTGGTCACATAACTCAGTTGGTAGTAGCTCTCCCTGAGCTACAAATTGGGGGTTTGATTTCCGCCCAGAAAGAAAGTACACATGGATATTTGTTCTGTGTTATTTAACGAGTATTTATGTATGTTTATCAGTCCCTGGTACACATGGTGCTAGCTCTGCCTTGTTTGACTTCAATTGACCGTGTATGGAATAATAATTATTATTTGTTTCAAATCGTCAGAAAATAGACGAAATAACTGACATGCAATGTTATAGTTCTAACTAATTCTATAAATATGTTTAATGCATATTATTATTGCCGAAATGAGTCAATGACGGTAATTTATTAAAATTGTATCACACTCTTACTGAGAATATGTCAATAGGTCAAATAGTAAGTTTTTTCGTGAAATTCATCGTAATTTTCTCTCAAATATTTAATTGAAATATATCATCATCAGATCGTATAAAATAAATCACATTTTTAATAAAAACAAAGCAAGATTTGAGTTCGATTTTATAATACTTAACGATATGTACAAATTAACAAAATTATAAAAAATCCTATAGATCCTTCTAATTCAATACTAGTTCAGACTTCAAGGTTGTAATGGTAAGCCAAGGAAGAAACCTTATCGTATGGGTGACCAGGAAGAAACCTTATCGTATGAGTAACCGTTGCGGCGGGCCCACAACACTGCGTTGGGATGACGCATCGCAAAAAGCTACGGCGCATAACGCATCGTGGAAATTTACGATGTGTCGACGCAGACAGAAGTACTCACATGTCGTAAGCGATAACATTTCGTACATTTCGGTGCGACGTCATTTTTGCGATACGTCGTCGCATTGCAATGCTGTGGTCTCGAAAAACAAAATGTCACATTATTCAGTACAGGAGATATGAAGAATAAAGCTGCGTATCTACCAAAGCGGAAAATTCGTTTCATCATCAACATATTTACCGTGTAGAAATCTACCCTTCGTAGATACTTTTCATCATTTTCCAAAGATAAAAGAATATTTGAAATCTCGACAACTCAATTAGGAGTGAATTTATGTTAACTTCAAACAATTTTGTCGATATTGTCGGTTCATTTGATTAGTAGCTGACTTCTGACACAGTCTTCCAACTCTTCCTACTTTTAAACCCCGATTTCCCTTAATTTTGGATTGATTTCAATCAAGCTTTGGTGGACAATCAACCTAAACTTCGTCTAATTACAAAAAAAATTTGCCGCTCTATCTTAAGATTAAAATGTATTTATTTGGCCACAGTTATTTTATTTCTATTTTATATTTACGTGTACCTTAAGACAACTATAACTATTATTGCTATATTTTAAGTAAACAGCCTTGCACGGATTTTTTTAGTTTTTAATCGTTACTCCTGTGCGTTATATTTTGACAACCTTGACACTTGTCATACTCATAGGTATTAAACTTATTTCTCCACATACATTGACAACCAACATTCGAGTAAATGCATGCCATTCGCCCTAAGTGACGTAAAGTTTTGTCCCACCCCGTATAATTCAACTATCAATAATAATAATGGGATGTCGACTCAACAATTATCGTTCCGATAGTCGTTTCAGTAAACGGTCTGATAGCGAAGAGCCTTGACCAATATCTTAAGAGGCTCTCGGTAAGCAGCTGGGTAAAGGGTCAGATACAGAAGGCGGCTCTCCTGGACTCGGCACGCATTGTGCGAAAGTTCCTCTCTCTGCAGCCCTAGCCACCGACCGTTTGAGCCCTGCCCCGCGGTCGATGGTCTCCCGTTTTGATACATTTTTTACTATAATGTTTTAGATATTTATTTATGTACATAAGTAGTATTAAGTATAATAAAAAAATTATTTTAGACGAGTTTACAATTAAATAAAGTGTCATAATAATATCTGTTTATTGACATAAAAACTGGTTTGTACCAAATTGTCCTATGAAGTCCCAGAATTCTGAGCTAGGTGCGATGACCTGTGTTACAGAAGTCAATGCCTTCTCCAATATATGGTCACAAAAATGTATTTATGAAATAAACAATTCTAAGAGTGTGAAGAGTGATCAATCATCATCATGGTCATCTTCATAATCATCAGCTTATAGCAGCCCACTGCTGGACATAGGCAGCCCCCAATACATGATCAATAATTTTAAATCAATACATAGTATAAAACAAAGTCACATCCCGCTGTCTGTCTCTGTCCCAATGTATACTTGGATCTCTAAAACTATGCAACGGATTTTGATGCGTTTTTTTTTAAATAGAGTTATCAAGAGGTAGGTTAATATGTATATTTTGTACCCGCGCGAAGCCGGGGCGGGTCGCTAGTTTAATATAATTCAAATGTCTGCCAGGGCGGGTCACTAGTTTAATATAACTCAAATGTCACATTTATACGTAGCATTTGTCATTCGTCAAAATAAAACGCACATAGTAAAATATTACTTCATCAGCTTTTAACGGGCAGTGAAAAATTACGTTGAAGTCGTTCAATTTAAGTAATTATATTGATAGCAATTATGCTGTGCACTTTTATCTGTTGTGCGTTTTTTGTTATAGGGCTCTTGGTGAAGGGCTCGTCCGGGGAAGTACCACGATGCCTATTTCTGCCGTAAAGCAGCATTTCTGTTTCGGTAGGGTGTGGGTGCCGGTGAAATTACAGGCACATGAAATCTCCTTCATGCTTCAAGTTGTTGGACTTACAATGCAATACTTTATCATAAGTAATATAACCAGGTGGGTAATGTGATTGTACCATATTCAAGAACTGTTAACTTATAAACTTAATTTGACAGTATTATGGCTGTGCTGTGTTTGAACATAATTATTAATGTCAACATGATATTTACCATGATTCGTGCTTACTAGCATGCGTCATGATCACGGGAGGAACTGAAGTCATAACAACTGAACTGAATTTAATAATTAATTTCACAGCTCCAAAAATTAAGCAACATTTTTGAGCATGTCAAATTAAGTTTAGACGAAGTAAGTGCACGACATAATCGCTTTTTATTGTGATGTTAATATTCAATAATGTATACGTCAATATTTAAAAATGTATCTACTTTCTCACCGTATACACAAAAAAATTAAGATCAAAAGCCACATAACCTCTAAATTGGATTCGTAGACGCACATTTTATTTCCTATTTTTTTCTGTGTGTTGGATTGGAGCCACAGCCGACCACAACGGAAACTAAGTCACTGTCAACAACAACAACAACAACCACAACAGCCTATATCAGTCCACTGCTGGACATAGGCCTCCCCTAATAAGAAGGGGGATATACCGATAATCCCCACGCCGGGTATTCGGGTTGGGTATAACTGTTGAAACTATCATGGTTGTGAACACAATTATGAATATCAACGGGATATTTACCATGATTTGTGATTTGTGATGTTTCAGAAGTGTGTCCTGATACATTAAGTGTTGTGTGTCGTGATCGAGTTAGAAGTGACATTTAAACCAGTGGTAGTGGTAATAAAAGACTAAGAAAGAGGGTAGATAGATTCGTCTGCCAGTAACTACCCACTCGCACAGACTTCAGTTCCTCCCGTAATCATGGCGCATGCAACTGAGTCGAAATATCGGGAAACAACAGAACTCACAAATCATGGTAAATAACAGGCGGTAAGGCTATTTAGCTGTGCCGAAGTTAAGCTGCGCTATGCCGTAATCAGCCTGTCAACGGAGCCCCGTTTAATAGTGGGGTCCACCACAGTGTGGTCGGTTTGAGTTCCGAAGGCCCGTGGCGGTTGGAACCCCTTACTCAGTCCAGCTCAAGGAAAGCTCGAGCCAATTACAAGCTGGTTATAAACCAAGTAATGCTTCAAGTTTGTTCATTATATTTTTTGTGTATACAGCGAGAGTCTAATATTATTATCACGCACTATGGTCGATTTAATTAAACCTAAAGTTGGCCTTTTTATTATTTACTACTAATATTGAATCTCAAGTTACCAACGGTTTCCTATCGCTAAGTACCACCTAAAACGGTGGCAATTCAGATACGGCATTTGAAAATTCATTTATGGAATATGTTTTAGGATTTATGATGTACCACTACCACCCGCGGCTTCGTTCGCGTGGTACCCGGATAAAACATTACCTTAGATGACACTTAGTGATAAGAAAATGTTGAAAAATACTACCTACTAACTTAGAAATTTAATGATAATGGATCCGTTTATCGATCCATTATCATTAAATTTGAAGTTTTTTCCACATTTCCCAATTGCTTGACCAATTTATTAACCATGAGGATCTGTGGACAAAAATCCAATTTTAACCATTACTGGGAATCGATTGGGATCCGTGGTCTAACTCCTAATAACAACGTTACAGATTATCTAGGATGCAACAGCCAACACGGCTGTTATAACTAAGCGCTTCTATGCTTCGTAACATAACCTCAGCCTCTCCTCCTATGTCCTTCTCCTCAGTAAGGGTTCTGACCCCATCATGGATTTTTTTTCTTAAAGTCCGTGCCCATCTGTAAGACTTTTACTGAGGTATTGATGAGCCGCTGTAATGTCATTCTGTATTCGGCTTGCCTCAAGGCGGCAGTCAACGGGAGCACCGTCAATGCCTTGACTTGGTCAGACCAAAGGCTAGGTGAACCGAGTTATCTTTATGACTGATCTGTTATGGGCTGCGAACATTGAGTGACAGTGTTCAAGTGAAAACTGACAAAAATCGTCCAAGGGGATTTTTTATATAAATAAACTTCAAAATGCTTTTGTGCTAATTTAGATCTTATGTCGTTTGGAAATTGTTTAAAGTCCGCGCAATTGACAGCGTGCGCGGAGTTTTGGTGCAGACACTTTTTTCTACCTTTTCCACTCTAGAGCATATTAAAATATCTTAATGGCTGCGAAAGTTAGACTCAAGTGTGATGATCTAATCCGACCAGCGCATCGGGCTTCTGGCTCTAGGTTTTCCCGTTCACTTTTCCAGCGATGAGAAGTTTCTCTAGGTACTAGTTTCTAGGTAGGTACTTTTCAGTGTTAGATGGCCAAAATACTCAAGGACTAGAAGGCAGATGGAAGATCTCTGCGGTCGGTAACTTCATAACTGAAGATCGTGATGCGTTGTCTTCGTGATGGACTGGACTGCTTGTCTCCCGCGGCTCCTGTTGGCAGCCATCTGCACCATTTGTTAGAGTTCTTTTAACTGATCAGTGCATATAGTTGGAGATATACTGCGTGATCTTTTTCCCCCTATGTGTTCCACGATACTAAGATAATCTGGAAGATAGTCTAGTCGTTGGCCAAAGTTCCTGAAGTATTGATACATTGGTTCTTCCGTACCTTCTTACTGTCCAAGGAATTAGAAGCATTCTTCGCGAACACCACATCCCGTAAGCGTCTATTCGTCCAGGATAAACTCTTACAGTCCAAGTTTCTGCGCCCTAGAGGATGATTAGTGTTTCATCTCTTTTATTTTTATCTGTACGAACTACAAAAACACTTAGTTACGTCAAAAAAGTATGCGGTCAAGTATAGTTTTGATTGATTTGAAGATGCCTTTATCAAACCCAAGCAATCAATAGACGCTAATAATCTTCAAAAGATCCGTCTTGGCTTCTCGGCGTATCACTACTATTATTTGCATTATTATTCCTAATTCTAGATAAATCCAATATCGGAAGTCTTAACACATAATCTCTGTCCCAACTACTTCGATTCCTCTCCGACCACGGAACGACTCTTATCTCGGAACTTTGGCCGTTTCTCAAATCTTGTGATGACGTGGGAATAGTTCTAAAATCTAGGTTACTATTATTATTTCTTATATCAGCGTATCTGTGATCTAATCTTTCTGTATTATTACTATTAGGTCTAAATTCGCTTGAGTTAGGTTGCATTCTTAGATCTAAGCTGGCTCTTTGATCATTGGGATTTTGAAGTCTTACATCGCTTGGGATTCTTACTTCCGTTGTGTTACTTCTAAATTCTGTTGTGTTAGTTCTGGATTCTGTAGGGTTGCTTCTAAATTCCGTTGCGTTAGTTCTGTCTGTTGCAGTCCTGGGTTCCGTTGGGTTACTTCTAACTTCTGTTGGGTTACTTCGAAAATCCGTTGCATTAGTCCGAAAATCCGTTGCATTACTTCTATCAACGCCATTTGTTCTAACTTCCCCGTTTCTGAATTCAGGATTAGCCGGTACAGCGTTAAGCCTAGGTATTCTTTGGGCTAATGTTCTGAGTCTAGAATTTTCTATGCGTTCTGGCCTAGTGTCTGGAACGAAGTTAGGTATATCGGCCCGTCGGCTCTGGCTCTCTCGCTGATTGGTGTTTGATGAAAACATGTGTTGATATCTGTAAATACACACAATATTCACATATATAGCCTTAATTAAACGCACACTAGGATTCTGTGTCCTAGGTATCAGGAACTACGAGTAAACCATGGTGTCTAACACCCAGACCCTGGATATGCAGATCATACAAACATTCGTCCCGCGGTTATCACTGTTGTTGGGAATCTAACCCGCAACCTCTTGCATCTCAGCCGGTTATTCGCCATTTGCGCCAACAAGGTCAACATATTGTTACCATAATTGCTATAATGCTACCATAGTTGCTATAATGGGGTTAGGTTCATAAGGTCTGGATTGTAAAACGCCTGTGTGAGTAAAATGTCTGGGAGGAAAAAAGTCGTCAGTATACCAACGTCTAGGTGGCAAAATGTCTTATTTTTAAAATGCCATGGTTGTAAAAAGCCTTGGTGGCAAATAGTTCTTGCTGCTAATGGCCTAGGTAGGGAAAACGTTTTGGTTGAAAATAGGCTTCTTTGTAAAAAGTCTTAGTTGAAAGTGGTTAGGTAATTATACAAATACTTAAAAGCACTTTGATACTTCGATCATGGAGTTATCATTAGCAAGCTGAAGTGGCAGTAAGTTGCCGAAGATCTGATAACCGTTGGGGTAAAAGAGTTCTTGAGTGGAAACCGCAGCTCGGCAAACGTAGTGTAGGATGCTCTCCAGCCAGATGGAGTGACGAAATGCAAATGGCCGCTGGTAAGGAAACTGGATGCGTCGAGCTCAGGATAGGGCGCAATGGCGCTCATTAGGGATGGCCCATATAGGCTACCCCTAATGAGCTGCAGTGGACTGCAATTTAGGCTGATGATGATGATGATGAGTAAGTTGGCATGCATCGGTTTAGTTTTTATTGAATAAAATGATCTTTTCCTAATATTAACTTTTTTTTTAAAAATAATATGATGATGATACACACTTGTTTGGGTGAAGTACTTGCAGAAAAAAGTACGTTTTCATAATCACAACCACGCCATTTTGCTGACGTCTTGCAAATAGTCATTTTGCAACTTAGGTATTCTACAAACTAGTATTTTTGCATCTACGACGTTTTGCCTACCAAGACATTATATAATCAATTTCAGTCGTTTCACAACCAAGACGTTGTGAATACTTGGACTTTATTCCACCCAGACATTTTGCTCACACAGACGCTTTACAATTCAGACCTTACGAACCTAACCCCTATAATGTTACCATAGTTGCTATAATTTTACCATAGTTGCTATAATGTTACCATAGTTGCTATAATGTTACCTGGCGATCTCGCAAGGCATCAGCGGTCTTGCATCGCGTCCTATCCGCTGCACCGTGATCTGTCTCTGGTTTCCGTTCATAGGCTCAACAGTCGGATGGACTATGATGCTGTTGTTCTGAACACGGGTTGGTGATGGGAAGTTCAGTGCTAAGAAGTCGGGTAACGGCACGCAGAATACACCGACTTCCTCCTGTAAATAATCACAATAGGGATGATGCCTGGGTAGAAAAATAATAATTCTAATTAGTCCGTTAATTAGATTACCAAAAAATATTACACATATTTTTTTGTTTTTAAAATCAATGGAAATCGACAGACTTATAGAGCGTCAAAGTTCGGGAGTGGGGGTCGTGACGTCACTTGTATGTAAAAAGTGTACTTACCCGTGACGTCACGCGGAACTTCAACGCACTATAACTTTGTCATTTTTAGTTTATTTGACAAAAGAAAAAATACGTGTCCAATATTTTTTGATAATGTAAATGACGGACTAATTAGAATTTTTCAGGCATCTAGCCTATTATTAAATATGATCTTGATGCATTTCAGAAGGAATAGTGGGATACCGCCAAAGACACGTGTGGAAGAGTTTGGGGGACGCATTGCCCAGAGTTGGACGAAATAAGCTAGTTAAAAAAAAGTTGTAGTGTGTACGTTAATATATTTCAAAAAAATATAACAGTCTGTATTAGTCCACTGCTGGATATATACCTACTCTTATATGGGAAAATGGCCATAATCCCCACGCTGGGCATGATTGGGGATTGCATGGCACAGCTTCTCACAGTCGAAGCTTATGCCTGTCAGTGACCAGCGGATGTAGTTGTGCCGGTGTTAGGCTGCGCTATGCCGCAATCAGCCGGCAGCTTAGCCAGAGTTAGTTAGCAAGGTGTACCATGGGCAGGTGAGGTTGGCTTGGGTTCGGAAGAGAGAGATTGGATCCCCTTACCCCACGATAGTATGTTTGTTCCCACTTCCCACTCAAGTCCGTAACGGCTGGACGGACAACAACAGTATAAATTTGTCATGTTAATTAGAATCTTACTAATATTATAAATGCTAAAGTTTGTGAATATGGATGTATGAATGAATGGATGAATGTTTGAATCTTTGTTTCTATTTCACGCAAAAAACTACTGAACAGATTTGGATAAAACTTGGAATATACATAGTTTGTGACCTGGGGCCTGATTCTGACGATTCGATATATTTCATTCTATTAGATATATATCGCGAGAACTATCAATATTGACAGTTTCCGCGATATATATCTAATCATTTATATATATTGTTACTATCGTAACTAGATGCGTAGAACCGGCCAAAATGCGTGTAGGCGCAGGTCTTGGCCATGGCCAAGATCCTCTCCTTTCTTCATTCAGTGGCCATCTTGACATCAACCGAGTGACACTTCCGCGAAATAGGCAAATAATGTGATGAAAAAGTGCACTTCTTGAACTCTATTGCGTAAAGAATCACGCGGAATTCCTTTTTTCATGAATACATGTTGATTTTTTGCTAAAATCACAGCAAATATTAAAGAAAATTTAGTTATATAGTTCATGCCATGTAATGTTGCCAGCAAAAAAATGTGTAGTTTTCCCGATTATTGTGGGAGATTTTGATACAAAATAAAATCTTTGTTAAGCTCTTAAATTCTTAAAATAATTTACAATACACATAGGAGCATATTTAAGATCATTTCAAATAGATCACTCACTTCTATTGATAAATGCCATCATTCATGAAATTAAATTATTAACTCGAGTAAATAAAAGAAAGACCGGAAGACATTTGACGTTACATGCGGTGGTTGAGTGATATTACGATCGCTATTTTATGTTGGCACAAAGTAAAACACTTATTTTATTTCCCCAGACAAAGTTTACTATTTCAATCTACTAATATGATTAGTGATAATACCACAAAGCTATGACGAACAGTTATTTTCTTAAACAATTCACTTTTCAACTATATGGTGGTAATAAATGGTGACTGGAAAACAATTTGTACTCTATGAAAACGTAAAGCAGGCTAAAAACAAACTAGACAGGTACTTTTTTAGTGACTGACAGTCACATGTTAGTTTAAACTTCAGGGAAAATCTATAATCCTATCCTTCTTCCTACTAATATTATAGATGTGAAAATTTGTGAGTAGGTATGGATGTATGGATGTTTGTTACTCTTTCACGCAAAAATTACAGAGCGCATATAAAAATTTAATAATACATAAAATAATAAAATAAAACATTTGAAATATACATAGTTGTTTATGGCCTGGATCGAACACATAGGCGACTTTTCACCCGGGTACCTCAAAAAAAGCCAGCAAAGCCACGGCTGGAAGCTAGTATCCCATAAATTTCGACTCAGTGGGATCATCAGGCAGCATGAGCATCAATCGTGGGCCGAAACTGGATGAGACGAGCTTTGAACCGTGGGGATTGGCACATACAAAGGGAAGCCTATACCCAGCAGTGGGTGAAGTCGGACTGTGGATGATGATGAAGATGGGATTAGAACCCGTGGCCTTCCCATAAATACTGGGAAACTAGCTACGTTGTACGTTGTTGTGGTTGGTACGGGGTTTATTATATTACTTATTTCCAAAAATCAATGAGTAAAAAAATCACATTCATTTTCGGGAAAAAATCTAGATCAGGCAACAACGAGCTTTTTATTTCAAGCATTGTGGCTATCTCTATAAAATCAACTGCCATTCTCGAAGCAGGCCAGTTTAAATAAAAGAAATAAATATATGTTTCCTTCAAAATGACAATTATTTTCTAAGCTACATCTTCGCCATCAATAAGTGGTTACTATATTTTGACACTTTTTAAGGAGGTTTGCATCTCTTGTTATTTAGCTCAATGTATCTAATAGAATCAAATATATCGATCGTCAGTATCAGGATTTACACCCTGGATTTACACATACGCTGCTTTTTATCCCGGTACCACGCGCGCGAAACCGCGGGCGGAAGCTAGTTGATAATAGATCAAAACATTGGTAAGATAAACGTTGTTCTTACTTGTATGTAGTCTGATTTGTCAATAATTCATAAATTAAAATTAATAATCAAAATAAAATTACACACAGAAAACACCCAGACCCGAGACAAATATTTGTAAATCATACAAACATTTGTCTCGCGTCGTCAATAGAACCCGCAACCTTCTGGGTATCAGACGGACCCTCGCTCACTGCGCCATTGAGGTCGCCAAAAATACCAAAAATGGATGTCACCCCCTTAATATAATTCCACCACTCACATTACTACTGCTCCGTTCCCCTTGCTCCGGCTGACCAATCATGGGCTTCCTCTCGAGCTGGAGTGAGGATTGGTTCTTATCCTTCGGCTCCTCCAATGAGATGTCAGGGACCACTTGCAGATCTTCCGGCGGGTTCGGGATTATAACGTAGCTCGCTATTATACTTGACAGCTGGTCCGATACCTGACATAACAATTACAAATACCAACAATTACAAAAACCAGCCACACACGATAACACCAGCCTATAACAGTCCACTGCTGGACATAGGCCTCCCATTAATAAGAGAGATATGCCCTTGATCCGCACGCTGGGCATGAAAGAAGAACAAGTGTTGTACAAAAGGATGGGTTAATGCTAAAGCATTTTCTACCAGTTAACCTTTCTTAATAATAATAATCGTTTATTTCGTACAAAACATGATAACAATGGTCTTAAAACTACAATAATCTTATAATATTAGTGTGATCTTAAAATTTATATGAAAAAAGATTTCTTTGTAGAAATCTTGAAATTAAAGATTAGAGCATATATGTAATTTAAATTTCTGTATAAATAAAAGGGCACATATTGAGCACTAGCTCTCACACTAGGATTCCCTGTGTCGTGAGTAGCTAGGCTCTTCCGTAAAATGACTTTTAATTTATATGTTGTTTATAACAAATAGCACAAAAGAAAATAAAATGATAATAATTAACAAATAGAGACCTACTTACAATAAACGTTTTTACAATAACTGATAAGTTGATTTGTTTAGTGTCACATCATTATTAATTTCACTTGAGGGTAAGTTATTACTACAAGTGCAACGAAAAGACTACAACACGCGCATCATTAACGAGTGACGAGTTAGTGTGTGTAACTGAATACTAGTTGTGTGCAATAAGTAAATGGGCAATGAAAATAAACGCACATTTACATTAGTGGTAGTGGTTAAAATTGTTAGAAGGATGATTCTAAGGTATGGGACACACAAGTCATTTTGATTTAATTTTATTTGACAACCTATGTGGCACAAGCCCGCCTGAGATGCAGAAGGTTGCGGGTTCGATTCCCGCCACGAGATAAGGTTTGGATGACTTATTTAAGAATGTACGAAAACATAAAATAAAAATGTAGGTAGGTACTATATCAGTCATGGAGCATCTATTCGCATAAGCTCTGCCAACCCTGCTATACGACGACATGTGAGTGTCCGACTTTATTTATCTATATTTGTTATTTATTTGATTGGATGTAGTAGGCTTTCAGTATCTATGTAACTTAATGTTATTAACCAGTTATGCAGTTTGTTTTTGCAAATTCGTTTAGTACAATATAAAATATCTACGGATTTGTTGATGCGTGCATAGATAAATGGACCGAGGAAGGACGGAGACTTTTGTGCAAAGTCAGAGTTAGTTTTGGGAGTTGTCTTGATAGAAAACAAGGTTAGCATGCTAAATAAACTACACGTTGCCAAGCATACCAACCTTGTTTTGTTATTTCTAAAATAGCTTCTCATTGGTTTGACGAACCAAATTGGTTTTCGTAATCGTTCATCAATAGTTGTCGTCATCACTACGTGTCTGTGAATGTAACAACCGGGACAACATGGCCAGTCGCCGGCTACCAACAAAATGGTGTGTGGCGATTCGGTCACTTCCCACAATCGATCAGTCACATCACTAGTATATGTTCTGGGGTCCCATCACTACACAACCCCCAGGCGGGAAGTTTTTGAGATATACTCTGTGGTTTTTAGATCGCTGCTACTTCTTTTAATTAATGTCGTACATTACTTGAGTTATGTTGAGTTATAATATTGGTGCTTACAACGGTGTTTCCTTGCCCGCAATATCGTAGGAGATTGGAATCTCCTCATTGGTGACCTTTCGACTGTGAAACATATTCGGCCGGCATTACAACAAGATCTGCCGGTGTCGTTCCAGAAGTCGTTACCTGCTTACAACTACGACAAAAATAGAACAAAACTAGCACGCTTCAAAGTGCCCCTGCATTCCTGGTAATATACCTATAGCTGAACAACAACCGACATTTTCATTGGACTGATCCGGACTTCCACCGCCACAAATTCAACTCCGTTGGCGGCTTCGAGGCTGAGTACCCACCTCTCACAATTACAAGTCTACTAGAAAGAACGAGATACAAGTTTTCACCGGGTCGTCGCCCTGTACGTTTCAACTTCCTACCAAACATTTTGTGATACCTGGGTACATAATAGTGTCTAATCTAAACATATTGAGGTTCCAGTGAGTGCAAGTGTTTGAACATTCGAACAATCGTGTTGCGTTACGTGTTCTATCGTTAATTTCAACCAGTCGGATCGCAGACATCAAGCTCTTCGTGTCACGCAAGTTTTGAACTGTATTTCTTTTTATTTATGACTTTGTTGGTGATTTGCTATCCTACCTCACAAAATTACCTTTTGGTTTTACCTTTAACTTTTGATTTACACGTTTTACAATTAAATCTTAAAGCTAAGCAACTAAGTAATTATATGCTTATTATCGTGGATGGCAATACAGCATTATATAGCCTAAATAACTCATCGCTTCTTCAGTTAACTGTCGAGAACTAACCTTTTTTTAAATGTTTATTATAGTGTAGGGTGTCATTTTTTGGAAAAATAATTTATATGGTATTTGTTTATTTCTCTGTTGATTAAGCTATTAAAAAAAACAACATTCATCTATAAAAAAAATATTAAAATTATTTTTAACAAAAAAGAAAAAAAAAACTTAATTTTTATTATTGCTCGCTCACTCGCCAATGTATTGGCCTACTAAACCTGTGTAAATATTGCATTGGGGTGTACCTTACTCTCACATTTTCACAATTTGATTTGGTTTGGTCTAGCTTGGGCATAATATTAACATATTGAGTATCGGCTCCGCTCCGCTTGGGTTTGTCGTTGTAATTTTTTTTTATAGAAGAAGTTGCATAATGGCAGAAAAGGAGCTTCAGTCACAACTTCAACAACTGCAAGAGAAAAATGCCGCACTTCAGAAGCGGTTGGACCAAAGCGAGGTAGAGGCTCAAGTATGCAGAATTGCAGTAAAATTGCCCCCTTTTTGGGCAAATAAACCAGCTACTTGGTTTGCCCAAGTGGAGGCTCAGTTCCAATTAGCCAATATTGTTGGCGATACTACTAAATATAATTATGTAGTAGGGCACTTAGATCAGGCTCTAGCAGGGGAGGTTGAAGATTTGATAACTAATCCCCCTGTTGAAGAAAAATATGAAAAGCTCAAGGCAATGCTTATCCAGCGGCTTTCAACTTCCCAGGAAAAGCGTATGAGACAGCTTTTGAGTGATGAAGAACTTGGATATAGAAAGCCTTCACAATTTCTCCGTCACCTTCGCTCACTTGCTGGGACGGCATTCTCAGATGACAATATCATACGTCAACTTTGGTTACGCCGCCTGCCTCAACAAGCTCAGGCTATCCTTGCAGCACAGGCCGACCTACATTTGGATAAAGTTGCAGAGTTGGCCGATAAGATCTCAGAGTTGGCTCCGGCACCAATAGTCTGTTCTACATCATCTATATTTCCAGGTCTTACACTAGACACACTGGCCAGACAGATAGAAGAGCTGAGTAACCAAGTTGCTGCACTTTCTAGCCAACAACGCCGACCCACTCGCGGCAACTCTGCATCTTCAGCAAGGGCTACATCTTCTGGGAGGTCTACAAACACTTCCAAGCCTTGTTGGTATCACAGAAAATGGGGTAACAAAGCCATCAGATGCACCAGCCCTTGCAATTGGACGACGGAAAACACGAGAAGCAGTCAGTAGCGGCGGCAACTGACTGTGCAAACACGATCCGCCGCCTGTTTGTCACCGACCAAGTAAGTAAACGTCGGTTTTTGATAGACACAGGGTCGGATTTGTGTTGCTTTCCTCACCATTGGCTACCATCACGCCGACAAGCTACTAACTATGATCTCAGCGCAGCTAACGGCAGCTGCATTCAAACTTTTGGAGCCACAAGTCTTAGATTAAATTTAGGTCTTCGTCGTGATTTCACTTGGCAATTCGTGATTGCAGATGTCAGCACAGCCATAATTGGCTCTGATTTCTTGGCATATTATCACCTATTGCCAGACTGCCGAAATAATAAATTGGTCGACGGTACTACCGGACTAACCGCTACTGCATCTGTGGCCAGCTTCCACCAGCCCAGCGTGCGTGCAGTAGTTTCTGGCAAGTCGATTTTCACGAAGCTCCTGTCTGAGTTCCCACACATTGCTCGACCCCCTGGTCTGCCTCGTGTGATGAAGCATGATATAGTGCATTACATAAAGACCACTGAAGGCCCTCCTGTTTGTTGTCGTCCCCGACGTCTAGCACCGCAAAAGCTTCTATCGGCTAAGAAAGAATTTGAAGAAATGGTGAGATGTGGGACAGCCCGGCCGTCTAAAAGCGCTTGGTCCTCTCCGTTGCATATGACTGTAAAAAAAGATAACACATGGCGTCCATGCGGCGATTACCGCGCCCTGAACGCCAGGACGGTTCCTGATCGTTACCCAGTCCGGCATGTCAACGATTTTACCCACAACCTTGCCGGTGCTAAGATATTCACAACGTTAGACCTCGTTAAGGCATATCATCAAATACCAGTGGCCGAAGAGGATATAGCAAAAACAGCTATCGTCACCCCATTCGGCCTCTAGAGTTTCCGTATATGACCTTTGGTTTAAGAAATGCGGGACAAACATTTCAGCGCTTCATCGACGAGGTCACACGTGACCTTGAATTCTGCTTTCCCTATGTGGACGATATTCTCGTTTATTCAAAGTATGAATCTGAACATCTTCAGCACTTGCGCATCTTATTCGAACGCCTGCAAGATTACGGAGTAATAATCAACCCTTCCAAATGTGTTCTAGGTGTCAGCGAAGTAGTTTTCTTGGGTTATCATGTTAGCGGTGATGGTACTCGCCCCCCCCCCCCCCCACGATCGCATTCAAACTCTGTTGGATTTTCCACCTCCCAAGACCGTTCAATGTATGCGACGATTCCTTGGCATGCTGAATTACTATCGGCGATTCGTGCCACGCGCCGCACAGTACCAGGCGCCATTAATAGAGGCATTAGTTTTGACCAATAGTAAAGGGACAAAACCCTTTGTTGCTGCAGCAATTTGAAACGTGTAAGAAAAGTCTGTCAAACGCAACGTCTGTCACGCGCTTATTACAGCATCCAGTCTATAATGCTAGATTAGGATTGTTTACAGACGCATCTGGTGTCCACATTGGTTCATGTCTTCAGCAGCAAATAAGCGGTCAATGGTTCCCTCTTTCTTTTTTTAGCAAAAAGTTGACCCCGCAGCAGGCGCAATGGCCAGCGTATTATAGAGAGTTGCTAGCGGTATACGAAAGCGTTCAACATTTCCGATACATATTAGAAGTCCAGCACACCACAATATTCACTGACCATAAGCCTCTGTTTTACGCATTTTTACAGAGACGCGAAAAACTTCCGCCGCCGCAACTAAACCAGCTATCTTTTATTAGTCAGTTCACCACTGATATTCAGTACATCAAAGGCGAAGACAACGTTGTGGCAGACGCTATGTCGCGAATAGATATTGACGCTATTTCTTTAGATCAGGACTATGAAGCCCTATCAATGTCACAGACCACAGATAAAGAACTGACGGACTTATTGCAAGGGGGTACCAGTCTAAAACTATCTAAAGTCTGTATACCAGGGACAAACACTTCCGTTTACTGTGATATTTCGACGGGAAAACCTCGCCCTTATTTGACCCCTTCTTTCCGACGTGCAACTTTTAATAAATTGCATAATTTAAGCCACCCTGGTTCAAAAGCTACTACGCGCCTTATTGCAGATCGTTTTGTTTGGCCTTCGGTAAGAAAAGACTGCCGAGCCTGGTCTCGATCTTGTGAAGCGTGTCAGCGCAGCAAGGTCACAAGACACAATTCAGCTCCTTCTGGAAAGTTTGATGTACCATCAGGTCGATTTGTCCATATTCATATTGACATCGTAGGACCCTTGCCAGTTTGTGACGACTTTCGTTATTGTTTAACTGCAATTGACAGGGTTTCCAGATGGCCTGAAGTTTGGCCCATGCGGTCTATTACTGCTGAGGAGGTAGCCGAAACCTTGACTAGGGAATGGATACCACGTTTCGGTGTGCCATCATCAGTCATTACCACAGATCAAGGTTCACAATTTGAGTCTGACTTGTTTAACCGACTCTTGCAACAATTTGCTACCAAGCGCATAAGGACCACCACATACCACCCCTGTGCAAACGGGATGATTGAGCGAGTTCATCGCCAACTAAAGGCTGCTCTGATGTGCCATGGGGGTTTATGGGACCGATCACTTCCAATAGTACTCCTTGGAATGCGGTCGGCTTTTAAAGAAGATCTAAAAGCGACAGCCGCTGAAATGCTCTATGGCGAGCCCTTGAAGCTCCCCGGGGAGTTGCTTGTTCCATCTCCAGCATCTGAGAAATTTGAAGATCCTGCTGATTTCGTCGTGCAGCTGCGAAGTAAAATGTCGACATTTCGTCCACTTCCGGCATCTAGGCATGGTGAAACATCAACATTTATTTTCAAAGATCTAGCAACTGTGACACATGTATTCTTAAGAGATGATACTGTTCGACGGGCGTTGCAGCCGCCATACCTCGGCCCCTTCAAAGTACTTGAACGCTCGCGAGATGGCAAGACATTTTCTCTCGACATAAAAGGGAAAAAGGTTATCAGCGTCGACAGAATCAAACCGGCTTTCATTGACCATTTAAAGGCGGATCACCATCCAACCCAAGACGAGCAACGGTCTGTTTTACCGTATTCACTTGCACACTCTGCTGTTCATGATAAATTGGTGTCTGAATCTCCTACTCCGAAACAATTATCACAAGACGATTTGCCAGATAAGCCACAATACACCACACGCTCAGGCAGGCGCGTTAAATTTAAGAATTTTGATTAATGTAAGCTTTGTATGATTGGAATTATATGTTAATATTATGTATATTTTATTAATTGTAAACTTAAGTAGAAGACTTAATTTTAATCACGCCGGGTTTATTTTTCTCCGTAGGGGGGTGGTGTGGCGATTCGGTCACTTCCCACAATCGATCAGTCACATCACTAGTATATGTTCTGGGGTCCCATCACTACACAACCCCCAGGCGGGAAGTTTTTGAGATATACTCTGTGGTTTTTAGATCGCTGCTACTTGTTTTAATTAATGTCGTACATTACTTGAGTTATGTTGAGTTCTAATATACTTCAATTGGTGCTTACAACGGTGTTTCCTTGCCCGCAATATCGTAGGAGATTGGAATCTCCTCAGGTGGTCAGGTGGTGTCCGTTTGGTGGCGCAACCAAACGGACACCAGGGGCTGCAGTCTCGACTTTTTCGCTAGCTACCGATATATCGCAAAGTGTAAGCCCACAAAAAACATCTTCCCGAAAATTGGGGAAAAATATTTACCTGTAAAGACGAGTTATTTATTAATTGTATTCAATGTTTTTACTATTTCGATAAGATAAGATAAATAGGTATTTATATCACCCAAGTTATAAAGTATGCAATATTTTATGTAAAATTAAAGTGTAATTAGTTACATTATCTTAAAATTAGGTACCTAGATAAAAATAAATGCACTTGAATTGGGTAAAATAGGACCCGAAATAGATAAAATAGTATTTATAAAGCCGTTACACATTAAAATAAATTTGAAAAATACATAATTCAATTAATCAACAGTCAATCCACGAAATCAATCCACATACATACTTAAATGGATAAAAAAAATCTTTTGTGTCTACTATTAAAAAAATATATAAATAAACTAGGTATGTTAACTTTTTTTTGCAATGATGTACAAATTAACGCATAACAATGATGATTGTTTTTAGTTTGTTGGAGGAGGAGTTACATAAGTTTATGTTCTTGCAACACTAAATTATAAGGGAAATTTATTTATAGGTTAGAAGCTACCGATAGTTATCGTTAACTTTATCGGGCTGTCATATTTGGCCGCAATGAAATTCACAAAAATTGTAGAGTTGACATTGTATGTCGGTATGTTAACGACAAAAATCGTAAACGTCAATGATCGGCACCAATCAGCGCAGCCCACCGCGACGCGCGCAGTATTTATTGTATGAAAATCTGTTTCTGAGCTGCTACCGAATTTCGGTAGGTAGCGATCGCTAACTATGTCGAGACTGCAGCCCTGAGTAATTCTCTATAGAGCTCTCTGTATACATTTTGTTGGTAGCCAGAGACTGTTTGCGCCGCCATGGTGTCCCGATGAAATATAGGGCTAATTTAACGAACTGTAGGTACTAAACTCTATGAAACTCACCTCATCAGCCAATAATCTATGCTTCGGATCTTTGACTAACAGCCTCTGTATCAGGAACACTGTATTATCAGTCACGTCCACCGAATTTCCATCTCTGAAAAAAAAACATTTAAAATGCTACACAAAATTTTCGAAAATGGATTGAGTGTTGGTTATAAACGATATCTGGGCCTCTAGCCAACCGGTATTGGCTACGAAGTGATTCTATTTCGTCCGTCGTCATCGTTCGGCAGCAACACATCCAAATATTTTACAGCTCAATAATTATTTAGCCTCGTACAATATACAGCTCAATAATAATTAAGCTGTACAATATTTGGATGTGTCGCTACACCGGTTGGCTAGAGGCCCTGGAAGGAAGGCTATTGGTGAAATGAAATCGATGAAAATTTTAAATCAAATGTGGGTAAGGTAGTAAAAGTCATAGTGTACAGATGAAGTGTGGGTAGTGTAGTGACTGTCTACAGGCTATCCAAGATTTTCGACTATGACATCACTCGGACTGTGTATTCTAGCAAATAAACATTTGAATCTTGAATCCTTGAATCTCGAATCTTTAATCTCGAATCTTGAATCTTGAAACCCGCATCAGAGACGTGGGGTAAAGTGGTAGCCAGCAAGGCATTATCCAATTGTGCCACCAGAGGGTCTAGTACGAGTCGCACAATTCGAAAACTTTTATAGTATATCAAACTCAATTTTAATGTACGTTTTTTGGAATTTATATTAGTGTAATTCAATATACATAATTCGAATAAAGGTTTAATTTCAATCATTTTTATAATTTTTATGGATACCTACCACCACCTTATTTCTCCAAGTCTAATACAAAATAGTGGCGAAAAAAGCTGCTATTAAAAAAACAAAAAAACATCTTCACTACTTTTTCCCCATTATGGATATCTTCAGCTATTGCTCAGTACGCAAATCTATTGAGGATACCTTAACGGGGGTAGTCAAGAGGCAAGTCCAAACATTACGTTCGATACATTTCCACTTTTTGCAAGCAGCTAGCATTCTACGTGACAGGTTGCAAGTCCATCGTCGCTTTTTATTGTAACACCAACCTAGCACATACCTTTCGAACTTTTTAGTTCGATGGCATGCCAGTTTCCTCACGATGCTATTAAGGAAGCTGCTATTAAGAAGACTGTGAATGTTTGTGACTGAATGTAGCTATGCAAAATAGATTTTTCACTTCTCTTGCTCAAAAAGTGTATCATAATAGTGTAGCTTAGCGGGCCTAAAACTCGAGTTTAATACCTCGGGCTAAAAAGTATTTTTTATTTTTAATTTTTGTCTAAAATCATCAGCCCGTACAAAGCATTCGTTCTCTTACATAAAAACTCGACTTCTTGGTGCTCCGTCAATCTTTTTTTTTGAAAATAGAGCCGTCTTGGTGATGTTTTATGAAGGTTGATTAATTTTTAATAAAATTTCTGAAAATTGTCTAATTTTGAATTGTTTTATTTTCTCGCAATCGAAGTGAAAAGTAGAGTGTTTTACTCGGGCCAAAACCACCCATTATAACTCGGTCTGGTCATCCTCCCTCGCTACGCTCGGGAGTATAACAACCTCGTATATAATGGGATGGTTTAGTCCCTTGTAAAACAATCTACTATTATATCTTCAAAAATGTTGAATAGTGCGAGCGAGAGGGGAGGTTTGACCTGTATAGTCGCCTTAAGCTAAAAATCGTGGCATATGAATACACTTTTACATTTTATCAATTTTTTTAACGCCCACTGACCGTATTGGGTCCTTGTCATTTATATGGGATTGTGTGTCAAAGACAATGTTCCATTAAACTTGTTCCGGTGGATAGATTAAAGGTTTTTTCGCTTGAGGAAAACCCTTAAGATACTTACGGTGGTATATTATAATTGGCCGCTTGTATCCTACTAAAGAGCTGGGCGAGGCTCGTATCACAGAATGGAAACTGGCCGTACAGCATTGTATACAAAACCACACCCAACGCCCACATATCAGAAGGCTTGCCCAAATACGGCTTGCACATCAGGACATCTGGTGATATGTACGCTGGGGAACCTGAAAATAATTTAAAGGGCTTTTAATTTTCATGCAACAGCAACAACAATAGCCTATTTTGTCACTGCTGGACATAGGCCTGCCCTATAAGGGGGATATGCCCAAAATCCCCACACTGGGCATGCGGGTTGGTGATCGCGGGGCACAGTTTCTTGCACCACCGAAACTGCTGCCCGTCGGCTGTGAGTGGATTTAGCTGTGCTACCATCATCCGGCCACCAGAGCCCCGTTTTTTATATAGCAGGAAGCATCACGGTCAGATGAAGTTGCCTTGGGTTACAAAGATTGATTTTGGAACCCCTTGAAAGGAGGTTATGTTCCTTGCATAGTGTAGGGGTGCACTAATACAGGATTTCCCGAAATTCAGCCCCTGATTAAATGCGAGGAAAATTCACTACGCGCACGAATACGCCGGGGCGCGCACTGGTGAAAAATAATAATTTACAAGAAAGCATCGTACCTTGAGAACGGCAAGCCCGTTTTAGCTAAATTATTATTATAATTATTAAATGACTTGATTGTATGAATCAGAATAAGATTTGTAGGGAAAGAAAAATGTCAAAAGTTGCGAAAATTTTAAAAGAACTTAGTGTATTTTGTGTGAGTGGGTTTTGTTTTAAATTCAAATTATTAAAGGTTTAGACCTACGAATGTTAGTTGTAATGTAGTTTGGGCGTGAAGGAGGGACAAACATTTCACATATTGACATTTTACATTTCACATGTTGATATCACACATTTCACAATACTCAGTTTCACTCACTGCAGGGTATATGACTTGTTTTTTCCAGCTTCTTCTTCCCTCTCCCTCTCTCATCCAAGTATTTCGCAATGTCATCGACCCAACCAGAGTTTAGATTTTTTAAATACCTAATCTATGGGCCCAACACGCTTGCAGACGACTGGGAGCTATGTGGCCTGACCTCGGTCAAAAAGCTTTACTCCAAGTATTGGTAGGATTATACTAGTAAAATTACCTCTCTGATCCTTCAAAAGGTCCCGATCGCTACCTAGGTGGGTTCCAAGACAGAAGTTGGTGATGATAACTCGGCCTGTCCGTTGGTTCAGAACAATGTTGCCTAGTTTCAAATCCCTGTGTACAATGTTCCTCTGAAAATATAGTTGAATATGAAGATGCAATCATCAACATTATCATCATCATCAGCGTATAGCAGTTCACTGCTGGACATAGGCCTCCAAAAATGAGCGCCATTGCAAGATACAATACTCAACTCAAAAAATGGAGCTCTCTTAAATAATAAGTAAATAAATAACACTGGACATTTTCATACAGCATCATGTAGCCCAAAACTAAGCAGAGCTTGTACTATGGGAACAAAATTACTGATTTAAAAGAGGTCCTTACGTAATTAAGAAATTGGCGTTTTGTTAGGAGAATTTCGAGTAAATTGATTTCTCAATACATTTTTTTTTCTGGAACTACAAATGCTATTCAATTATATTTGACGACCTCTGTGGCACAGTGGGCGAAGGTCCGCCTGGGACGCAGAAGGTTGCGGGTTCGATTCCCGCCGCGGGACAAATGTTTGCATGTTCTGCATATATTTGTCTCGGGTCTGGGTGTTTTCTATGTATGATATGTATGTATTTACAAAAAAAAAAAAGTATATATGTAATATATCAATCATGTGGTTCCATAACACAAGCTCTGCTTCGTTTGGGGCTACATGATGCTGTGTGATAAGTCCAGCATTATTTATTTAAATTTATTTATTTATTTATTCTCCTAAAATTGTGAAAAGTATGCGTTGCGTAGCCTTTATTTAAAAAAAACTAACAAATGCGAATTTTAGCATTTTAGTGACAACGCATGGAATTAACTGTTTTTAAGTTTTGTTTTTAGGGAAGAACTATTATTCAAATCTTTGCAATAATGTTACGTTCAGAATATAAATTAATTTTGTAATGACTGTTGAATAAAAAAAAATGTGCAAAATAAAAATGCCAATTTCATAGTAAGGACCTCATATATTTATTTTATATACATATATACACATACACATTATAAATTGAAACCACCAGACACAGACACTCACGGCGGGAATCGCACCCGCTACCTTGCTGTGTCAGGAGGGGCGGCCACTGCGCCACAGCGATTTTTGAAACGAAAAACACCCATGTAATATAATTTTATCTAATTGTAAAGGCAATTACTTGTTAGTTATTGTTTAGTTTTTTATTATATCTGTAAATAAAACGATCAACTTGAGGTATGAAGGAGTTGAACCTCATTATCAGCCTATAGCAGCCCACTACTGAAAAAAAACGGCCTCTCCCAATGAGGGCGGCTGCGCCCTGTCCTCGCCCTCATTGGTCAAGGCGCTGAGGCTCAGCGTGGTAAGCCTCATGTGCCTGTAGCAATGCTGCTTCACTCACGACAGAACTAGGCAATAGGCATGGTGGTAGACACTTCCACTCCACGGCCCACGCTTAGTCGGATCTACAAATTTCACACTAACTTTTAATTTAGTTAGGCCTAAACGGCCGTACAAAAATTGCCGTAGCGGACGGTATTTCACGTCCACATGGCGGGGTATTGGTAAAGTTTTCAACTAGCAATAATCGCACCTCGGATTAACCTCATTGGTTACGATATTGCCTCTGCGCAAAGTTACTGATAAAATGAAATTCGTGTTGAAGCGTATGTTTTGCTAGAACGCATCGATAGCGTGTTCTAAATTTTCTACTAGCGCCATCTAGTTGAGAAATTTGAAACTATTGTACAGCATTTTTTGTGGGATTTTTTTAGGTTTTTTGTGGTAGAATTGAAATGATGTTTTGCATGAGCACCCATTATTAATTATTATTTTTTGTTGTGTTACATATTAAACATAATTATTTTTGGTTGTAATTGCTCTGTATGTTATTTATATAAAGTAAATATCTAAACAATGTGTTATGAGGCCAAGGATAATTATTTTATGTGGTTATTTTATAAAAACTATATGGGTATTATTAACCTTTTTAGATTATGAAAATTTTAACTATTATGTAGCCAATTTGATGAAAACTATATGTTTTAGGGTAGGTTTAGAAAATGCACAAAATAATGTTTAATGGGTTTTTTTACAAATATTTGTACAAAAGTAAATGTTACAGTAAAACTATACACTAAATTATTTAACGGAATTTGTTAAATAATTAAAAATAAACTCACCTTATGCAAATTAGCGACAACCCTCACAATATCGTAAAATATCAATATTGCCTCTTTCTCTGGCACTTTCTTCACTTTAGTGACGTACTGCTGCAGGTTAATCAGCTCGCATCCTTTCTCACTAAACTGGTGAGAGGTCACACAGTCCAGAACTAGGAATAACCTTTGACGAACTCGGCCAGTGTAAATTGAGCCGGGACCAAAGGGGTTTATTATCTCTTCTAAGGCATAATCCTGAAAAAGTGGAAATTTTGAATGGATGAATGAAAATACTTTATTGTGCGCCTTATAAAAGGTGAAAGTTAGAGAACATGTGTAATGTGAAATATGAAGATGATGAAGAAGTATGTGTTCCTCCTTCATGACGTTTAGCCAATGGATTGAACAAAGTTTTTGAATTTCTTCAGGAATTCTAAATGATAAATGCGAAACTGAGTACATTTGTTTGTTTGTATTGACGGTGGCACAAAAAAGGATCTAGAAAAGTTCTGGAGCAATTTATCCTACTGCTAATGTCTGCAGTTGGCTACAGTAGGGTATCTAAGATGTTGACTGTTATTTCAAGTGTTTTATTATTCAATAAAATAGTTTTACCCTCTGATATAGATCTCCTATTTGTTCTTTCATTAAATTTTATAAATATTACCCTCATACATATAGATAGGGAATCTTCCCTACTGGTTTTTACATTAATATTTTGGAGTTTTTACTCTCTAATACCAATTCCTTATTTGTTTTTTCATAAGTGTCAGTTTTTATTCCTGTAGGGTTTTTTTTTACCTTGAACAAACCATGGTGATGAATTACTCCATCCTGATCTTTCAATAATGAAAGTAAAGAGTACTCTGTATGCAGTAACATTTTCCCTTGCCTGTCATCTTGAGTCTCCTGTTGCCCTTCATTCTTTAACGTAAGTATTTTCACCTGAAAATTAAGTTTCTATTCAACAGTGTCCAAGTTAGTCTGAAGGCCTCTGGAATTGGTTACAGCTATAAGTAAATAGAAAGTTCATGGTAAATAGTCCATTTATAATACACTAGCGGCCGGAGCTGGCTTCGCACGGGTTAGGGCACTTTTTTTACACCTTGGGTTATGTTCCTTAAGTTTTAGTAAGGATTCCTAAACTTTTCTAGCAATAAAATATAGTCTATGTCACTCACGGTAAATGTAGCTTTCCAATGGTGAAAAATTTTTGAGAACGGCACAATAGTTTTTGAGTTTATTCATTACAAACATACACATACACAAAAATTTAAAAAAATCCTCTTTATAATATTAGTGTAGATGTAGATGTATATAGTGCAGATAAAAAATAAAATAATACAAAATAAATAAAATAATCCTAATAATTAACCTACTCATAAGACCTATTCTTTACACAGATTTTACATTAAATGATTCTTATTTCTTACATCCACCACCACCACCACCACCACCACCACCACCACCACCACCATCACCACCACCACCACATCAGCCTATATCAGTCCACTGCTGGACATAGGCCTATTCACATTATTAATATTTTAATGCGAGTTTGCATTTTAAAATGTATGTTCCTACTCAACTCTGTAACAACTAAACAGATTCAGATAAAACATAGTTTGTGACCTGCCCCCTTAGAATGGCATTTTTATGTCTACTCTACAATAGAGAAGTCAACATATTTTTCCTGATTGTGGGTCTTCCTGCATCCAAAACATGCCTTTTTTTCCCAAATACTTATTTCTATCTATGCTATAGATAACCATATTTAGGACATTTAAAATGTTGCTACATCTACAACCAAAAATAAGTTTTCTCTGTTCTTTCGTCGACAAAACCTTGTCTACAGTTGCTGTGCTGGAATCACATGTAGGCTAGTTTTTATCCGGGTACCATACGACCGAAGCCGCGGGCGGAAGGCTAGTTTTCCATAACCATACCTGATAAAAGTCATCTGTCTTTTCCTTCCTAGCCAAGCATTGTACAATACTCTTAACAGGACTAGGCCCAAGCTTAGGACCAAGGAGGTAAGGGCCTGCCTTCCTCACATGCTTTTCTGGCACAAATGTCCCAGCTGCAGGTACATCATCCTTATTGTAAGTAATTTTAGGCTTTTTAGGGGATGGAGGTCTTTTCACAGTCTTTTGAGCCCCACTGGAACTGGGAGTGGACTGAGTGACCCTGGCGATCTTCGGACTTGGTTGTAGTAGCAAAGGTCGTGTCCTCTTTCCGTGATTCGTACTGTTTCCAGGTTTCTCTTGGTCCATTACGTTGCGAATTTGTAATGCGATTTACATTAACTGCGTGGTTTGCGAGTCTTATAAAATAGTGAGGTAGTGTTTTAAGGCTTTAGTAATAACTTATTTGCAGAATAAGTAGTTGTAAACCTTTTGTGTAATTGTAAAAAGTGAAATTCTTAGAATCTCATTTTTATTTACTTGCCAGACGAAAATGTCTGAATCTGAACGAGTGTTGCCACCTTAGTTTTTGAAAAAGAGCATTTTGACAAACTAATTTTGTCATGAAAAGGACTAATGGGCTCCTCACACTGTTGTTCGGACGCGGCTGATGGGCGGGGCTTGATTAAATAATAATTATTATTAGGGATGAGGTAGAGTATAATCGTTAATAAACCTATTCGATTATCGATTACTACCTTATAGAACTTGGAATCGCTAGTTGAATGGTTTTGCTGTATGGTTCGATTTTATGTATATACAAACAATGTTTTTCAATTATATCAATAATTTATTAATATTCCGCCCACAATGACAATTTCGGCTCGTGCGAAGTTTTATTCGTTCAGACAGTCATATACGAAATTTTATAGACAATCGTTATTACCTAATACCGTTAAATTCGTTACACCTACGATAAATTTGAGACGTTCATTTATCATCATCACATCCTGACATCCTGATTTATGATTTTTTATAACGCTGCACGACTAACAAGAATGCATGTGTTAACAAAAAAAGAAATGATTGAGTTTATTAAGTAATAGTTTTCTTTTAAAAATAATAGTTAGTTGAAAATAACTTTAATATTTACAAAAAAATATATATAGATACCTAAATGGCAGTTTTTAGTTGTTTCATTTATTTTATTTCAAAACTGATTTTTTATAATCTGTGTATGTTCACTAAGTGGGCGGTACCCAATGAAGTACGACATTATCTATAGTAAATTTTAAAGTACAGCCAAGTCACTCCGGCAAAAATACGAAACTTCATGGAAGTGAGCTATCAAAATTATCATTCTTAATTTGAAAAAGGATAATCACAGATATAAAACAGAACTAGATAGATAAATAAAACATTTATTTGTTTCTTCAATCACACACGTACATTTTAATAGGTATAGGTGGTAAACACAGTACAGACATTAGGCACTTAGTAGATATAATACAATAACAGAACAAATAATTTTAAGGCCTTATCTAGTTGTCTTCTATAACTGTGTTGGAATCTCAAAAAGTCCCGCCCCTCTCCACGGAGGCGGGACTAGATTTTTATCAGTCATCCAGACCTCAAAAAAGCGTGACGTTCCATTTTGTAACATTTGGATAACCAATAGAAATCTAGACCAACCTCCGTGGAAAAACGACCGCGGACGCGTCCGTAATGAACCTTTTTTGGGCTCGAATTTTATAATTTTTTTTATGTTTCTTACCTCATATCTCCGTCATTTATCAACCGATTTAGAAAATTCTTTTATCGTAGTGTAGGGTATACTTTGCAAATGGTCCGATATAAATTTGAAGTAAAAATACCAACCCTAAGGGTGAGAAAAATGGGAATGAAAATTTTATGGGCTCATATTTTATTCGTTTTTTTATGTTTGTTACCTCATAACTCCGTCATTTATGAACCGATTTAAAAAACTCTTAGTTTTTTGTATAGAATATACTTTTTGATTGGTCCCATAAAAATTTGAAGAAAAAATACCAACTCTAAAGGTTAAAAAACAGGGACAAAGATTTTATGGGCTCGAATTTTATTCATGTTTTATGTTTGTTATCTCATAACTCCGTCATATAAAAACCAATTTGGGAAATTCTTTTTCGTTGTGTTCTTCGGGGATAAGACAATAGGGAATAAAATATCTATGGGCTTGAATTTTATTTATAGTTTTAGTAATCGTCTTAAAGTCAGATTCACTAAAACTTCGGAAATAAACAATAATTTAAAATAAAAAAAAACCGACTTCAAAAACATTTATTGAAAAAACTGTTAAACTAAAAAGTTAAAAATAATTGCTTAAGTTTTGGTTCATCCACCTTTTTTCTATAAATTTATCCCTTACGATCTATGCGTTTACCACATAGGTAGATCTAGATACCTACCTGTTATTTTTGGAGTCGGTGTCAGCCAAGGCACGCCAAGGTAGGTAACTATTGCGTGGACGGCGCAGGAGGGCATGTCCGAGGTGGGAGAAGTGTAGTTGCTATAATGTCGTACTCCAAAGCTGACTCCGATTCCAAAAATAACAGGTAGGTATCTAAATCTACCTATGTGGTAAACGCATAGATCGTAAGGGATAAATTTATAGAAAAAAGGTGGATGTACCAAAAATAAGCAATTATTTTTAACTTTTTAGTTTAACAGTTTTTTCAATAAATGTTTTTGAAGTCGGTTTTTATTTTATTTTATTAATAACTTGGTAGGCACTGTGTGAATTTTCGAAGTTTTTTATATTTAAAAATCGAGTTCACTTACCGTAAAAAGTGCTAGATCTATCCCGAAAAGGGCTAAGGTGGCAACGCTGATCTGAATTATTCTATCTGTGGTCTGACTGATTGGTTTCGTTTAGAAATAAGTAAATAAATAGTAAAATGTACCCATACATAGCCCAACAGTCCCGAATATGTAATAAAATAATAATAATTGTATTTAGGCTTTATTATATTACCTCTGATGGAGTTTCTTTTCATATTGCATAAACAAAATACGTAGGTGCAAAACTTTATAAATAAACAGAGTTTAAAACTTTTTATTAAAATAATTAGAATTAATTTTATTTCCTTGACAATGAAGAAGAAAACCATTTTTTTAAGCTATTGCATAGCTTCTATCGAGGGCCTTGAGCGCGGGGACCGAATCCAGAAATTCCGTAACGAAAAAAAACCTCACGCTCCCCACTCCGATGGGCACGGAGGTGTGGCTTGAAGGCCGTGCATTGTCTAACGTCGTTTCTTTTCGGCAGTCTTCGACACGGTGTTTGTGTGCGTGCAACTAGACGTATTTTTATTTAATAAAAGAAAAAAAATGTTTTCTTATCGGTCACCACGCTCAAAAAGTGTAACTTGAATTAATATCAAAGAAAAAGAAATACTGCATAAATAAAATAAATAAATAATTATAATTGCATAAGTTGATACAAAATGCTATGCAATAGCTTTACCGCGGCAGTCCCCGAGTGCCACACGTCTTTTTATATATGCCAAAAAATTCTACATAAAATTACGAGAACAACTGTGTTTTTATTATTTTTTTATCTCTAAAACTGACCGAGATATAAAAGTGCAAAGTTAACATTTTCGGTCTAAGCCGCGGACCGAGCGCGATATCGTTGATGACGTCACGGATCCTGTCTCCGCGCGAGCGACTCGGGGATTCGAAGCATTTACCCCAATGTGCCCGTCACGCGCGCGGAACTACTTTGCTTATTTTAAATAAGAAACAATAAAAACTACATGAGTCCATCTAATAAATGTTATATTGTGTCTCAGTGTAAAAATAGGGCACAAAAACACCCGAAAAGTTGTTTTTTTGCGTTTCTAAGGATCAGAAAATCAGAAAAATTGACAAATGCTATAAGAAGAGCACATCCATTAGGGCCAAAAACAACAGCATATATATTGTTGTGAGGATCATTTCGATGTCAATTGTTCAAATACCATGTGAAATACTAAGTAGTAGGTACTTAACCTTGCCATGTGAAACACTAACTAAGTACCTAGTAGGTAGACTAGGTAGGTACTTGGATTTTGCTAGTAATATGCTTTTTAGGGTTCCGTACCCAAAAGGTAAAAACGGAAACCCTATTACTAATATTTTCGCTTTGACTTCGCTGTCCGTCGGTATGTCTGTCTGTCCGTCTATCTGTCACCAAGCTGTATCTCATGAACCGTGATAGTTAGACAGTTGAAATATTCACCGATTATGTATTTCTGTTGCTACTTTTTTGCCGTTTTTTTGCTCGATATTAATAACGGCAACAGGTAGACGCTTGAAATATTCACAAAATATTTTGTTTATATATTTACTTCAAAAATAAAGAATTAAATTAAATTAAAATGAATTAAGTGGGCTCCCCGATGCATGTATATATTAGTAGGTATGTAGGGTACTCGACTCGCAGTTTATTGAACCATTCCAAGGTCAATGATTTCTTTATTTTTATAAAATATTCTGCCACCATCATATCGTGAACTATGGGAAGGTTGTTAGATTGGCCTTCTTGAAATCCTTCTTCCATTTTAGTTATAAAACAATAATTTACACGATACACTCACTCAATCAGCATTCTTTTAAATTAATAAAAATAACCAGAGCGCACGAGAGCAAACAACTTAGCAGCGAAATGTACTACGGATGCCCGCCGCCGCCGAGCGATGACATCACGCGCTACTCGCGATCACTAGCGAGATTTAAAAAACCTTCGTAAACTTCCCATGCTTATAACTTCGGTAATATTGCACCGATCAATGTGTAATAAAAACTAGAATAATGTGAACGGTCTAGACTTTGATTCTACGTACATAAAAGTGTGATATTTTAACCTTGATAACTTCTCCATTAAATTTTTATTTTGCATGCCAATTGTATTTAATGAAATATGAGAATCCTGTACCATAGCACTTATTATAAAATACCTTGTCACTTACCTGAATTCTAGTGAATAAACCATTTCATTTCATTTGCATATTTCGTGTGGAGTTATTGAACGAAAAACAAAGTCTGTTTTCTTTTGCACATTCGCATATAATTACATGGCAATATTTTTAGGAAATGGGCTATGTGCTTTGTTATTTAATTACAGAATTGACAAATTTCCTAAAAATAAAAGTAAATAAAGCATAAACCACAGAACACTATACTACACATGGGCACAAACTGCCTACAGTTTTTAGTGTTTCTTTTTAACTTCTTTTGTAGTATGCATTCAAAACTTTTTTTATGATGATATGTCTATAGCTTTTGCAATGAATAATTTGAGCTATGTAGTATGTATATACTTTAGGCTAGATTTAATAAAAGTGGCGGTTTTAGGCTACTTTTCCATAGTTTTGGCTATTTCATTGAGCCTTCACCTGGCAACCCTGTCGATCACTAAACGTCAATTTCGTTTTGACAGAATTTCTAACCATGTTTGTCATGATTTCTCATCAATTTCTTATGATTTAATTTTTGAACCAATTGTGCAATTTTTAGATAAACAATAGTAGAAGTATTATTTAAAAATTCTGCAGTATGTGGAAAGGTCTGAGGTTGACACAGTCGCAGTTATCGAAGCTCCATTTCAATGGTTCCAGAATTCACCCAATCGGTGTTCCAGCTCTTGATTCTGTACTGAATCAATGGTACGAATTTTGTAAAAAGCCGCCAAAAGGATTTGAAAAGTATTTCCAACCAGGGGGTAGTCCAAAACAAGCAAAGAAGTCTGAGAAAGATGGCTCACCAGCGCCGTCGAAATCATCGCCTCCATCCAAACCGAGCTCGGGACCAGACAAATGGAACATGAATATGTTTTCAAATAATCCCTCAGGCGGGGGAGGCGGCCGAGGCCCGTACGAAGGCCAGGACAAGGAGAAATGGATGATGTTTGGTGCCATCGGTGTAGTGACTCTTTTAGCATCAATAGCCTACTTTGAGCTCAGATACAGGGAAATCAGCTGGAGAGATTTCGTCAACCTCTACCTCAACAAAGGCCTTGTAGAGAAATTAGAAGTCATAAACAAAAAGTGGGTCAGAGTGAGATTACAGGGATCAGCATTAGAAGGCAAAATTATCTGGTTTGCAATCGGCAGTGTTGACTCCTTTGAGAGAAATCTAGAGAACTCCCAAATCGAGATGAGTATTGAACCCCCTAACTTTGTGCCGGTCATTTACAAAACTGAAGTTGAAGCATCAAGTCTGACAGGCATGTTGCCAACTCTTCTAATAATAGGCTTTCTAATCTACATGATGAGGAGATCAGCAGATATGATGGGCCGTGGAGGCCGCAAAGGTGGAGGGCTCTTTGGTGGTGTCATGGAATCCACTGCTAAACTGATAAACCCTACCGACATTGGTGTGAAATTCCAAGATGTAGCAGGCTGCGAAGAAGCCAAAATCGAAATTATGGAGTTTGTCAACTTCTTAAAAAACCCACAGCAGTACATTGATTTAGGAGCAAAAATACCCAAGGGAGCATTATTAACCGGACCTCCTGGTACTGGTAAAACATTGCTTGCTAAAGCCACAGCTGGAGAGGCTAACGTACCATTCCTTACTGTATCCGGTTCTGAGTTCCTGGAGATGTTTGTTGGTGTTGGTCCATCGCGAGTACGAGATATGTTCTCTATGGCACGGAAACATGCACCATGTATACTGTTCATAGATGAGATTGATGCCGTGGGAAGAAAGAGAGGTGGCCGCAGTTTCGGAGGTCATTCCGAGCAAGAGAATACCTTAAATCAGCTGTTAGTGGAAATGGATGGTTTTAACACAACAACAAATGTTGTAGTTCTAGCAGCAACAAATAGAGTTGATATTTTGGATAAGGCTTTGCTTAGACCGGGTCGTTTTGACAGACAGATATTTGTGCCAGCACCGGATATCAAGGGCAGGGCTTCAATCTTCAAAGTTCATTTGACACCCTTGAAGACCACTCTAAATAAGTCGAATTTGGCCAGAAAAATGGCCGCTCTTACACCAGGTATGCTTAATCATCCCATTTCCCCTCCTTTTAATGTTCCATCAAATTCATCCAAAATCACGGGGGTTTTCACAGGAACAGGGATCGAACCCCCTACCCTCTTATCATCTTGGCTCGCCCCACGTTTTTCACAAAATCTACCTCAAACCTTAGCGTACCGCGTATTAGTGACTAGCTTCCGCCCGCGAATTCGCTCGCTCGTTATACCTATATGTTAAGCTACTGTTGTGTGAACTACACAGGCCATAATCTATGTAATACCAAGTTTCTAGTGTGATTGAGTAACAAACATCCATCCATTCATCCTCACAAAGTTTTCTAGCTTTTGTCCGTGGCTTCGCTCGCGTGGTACCCGGATAAAAGTAGCCTATGTGTTCATCCAAGTTACAAACTATGTATTTTCCAAGTTTCATCCAAATCCGTTCAGTAGTTATTGTGTGAAAGAGCAACAAACATCCACCATACATACATACATCCTCAATTCCTCACAAACTTTCACGTTTATAATATTAATAGGATTGGCCATACAGAGTGGAAAAGAGTGCGTTTTGACTGTCCGCAGTGGAAGCGCGGCTTTTGTTCGAGTGTTGTCTTATCCGGTGTTTTTTCAATGCGACAATTATCGCTATTCCCGAGAACCGGGCCCAGCCTCCTCACAAACTACGCAACCCGCGCTGTTTGCCGCTTCACCACGCATTCACAACGGCCACTTGTATGATGATTGATGAGCCAGAGGCCAGAGCGATCTAAGGCAGCTAGCTGAGGCATGAATTGCCCGCGCGTTTTCTGCACGTTGCCTCACGCCGCGCCGACCGCATGTCCACTGTAGACACTAAAAAAAAAGTCTTGCTGATCGATAGCAGGGACTCGTGGTTCGTAGCGCTGAACTGCGGTAGTTCAGCTCTGAGCCGCATCATTAAATGTTACTAACTTCCGCAATCATGCGGCTTCGCTGTGGTACCTGGATTCAATGTTACCTTTATGTGCAAAATTTCAACTCGATCTGTTTCTATGTTTTTTTATGGTTCCTGAAAATGGATCAAGCACATGGCCAACCTGATGTTAAGTAGTAACCATTACCTATCACAAAGCAAAGTATTAATGGTATTAGTTGGGGCGTGATAGATGACACTGTAGTTTTCACATCTTTTTAACAAACTTAGATTTGTAGTTATATTATTATTATTATATCATACGGAATATGAGCCTTCTTTTATAACTTAACTCTAAATTGTAACAAATAAATCTTTACCTCCGTTTAGCACATTGACTGCGGGCCTCGGATATGATGCTACGTTCTATGCCATGTCCGCGGTGCTGTTCCTGCGGTCGGTCGCCGCTGTTGGTTTTTCATCACTCAGTGTTAAGCTCAGGACAGGGCGCAAGGCGCTCATTAGGGGAGGCCTATGTTCAGCAGTGGACTGCTATAGGCTAATGATGATGATGAAAGTGTTAATATCTTGTTGCTTATTTGGTTAATTCTGTGACGTGCCTACCGATCGATCGCCACTCCGCCCAAAAGCCCTAAAACTGAAATTCGTCCCTTCGGCGCATCTCGCGTCGTTACGCGTCATTCAGTCAGTCTAATCGTTTGTCCAATTTCGTCCCATAGTAAAAAATCTACTCAGGGACAAAATTGGACAAACGCTAACTATCTACTAATAAATAGAAGTTTTCCGATGCATCTTCTTTTAGGTTTTACTGGATTGCTAAAATTTTTTAAAGAAATCAACATAAGGGATACCTACAGCTTCCTTCGTTCATTCCTTACGTTCTGTAGCGGGAATCCGGAAAAAAACAGCAATTGAATAGAAACATTATTCTATTGACAGCGAGAAGTTTGATTAGATTATGCTTATCTAAATATCTTCTGTCGTTCCAGGTTTTACCGGAGCCGACATTGCGAACGTTTGCAACGAAGCCGCGCTGATCGCCGCCCGTGAACTCGCAAACGATATAAACATGAAGAACTTCGAGCAAGCCATTGAAAGAGTCGTCGCTGGTATGGAGAAGAAATCCAACGTCCTCCAGCCAGAGGAGAGGAAAATAGTCGCGTACCACGAAGCAGGCCACGCTGTAGCAGGCTGGTTCCTACAACACGCAGACCCACTGCTCAAAGTGTCCATCATACCCAGAGGAAAGGGTCTAGGTTATGCACAATACCTACCCAAAGAACAGTATCTATACAGCAAAGAACAATTATTCGACCGCATGTGCATGACATTAGGCGGGAGAGTGAGCGAGGAAATATTCTTCAACAGAATTACCACAGGAGCCCAGGATGACCTCAAAAAGATTACACAGAGCGCGTACGCTCAAATAGTTCACTATGGTATGAACGATAAAGTCGGCAACGTGTCGTTCGAAATGCCACAGCCTGGTGAAATGGTTGTTGACAAGCCCTACTCAGAAAAAACAGCTGAATTAATAGACACAGAAGTCAGAGATTTGATCGACACCGCGCACAAGCACACCACAGAACTACTGATCAAGCATAAGGATAACATCTCCAAAGTTGCAGAAAGGTTGTTGAAACAGGAGATTCTTAGTAGGGACGATATGATTGAGCTGTTAGGAAAACGGCCCTTCCCAGAAAAGAGTACTTATGAGGAGTTTGTTGAAGGAACAGGATCGTTAGATGAAGACACCACGTTGCCTGAAGGTTTGAAGGATTGGAATAAAGAGAAAGAGAAACCTGTGGTATCGGCGAATGAAAGCATACCACCAGCCGCGACCCCGAGTAAAAACTAGCTTAGTTGATTTATGTGAAACTATTTTAATTACCTTTAAGATGTAAAGGGTTTTTGTTGTCATTGATGTCATGAGTTAGTTTGTGTGTGAAGTCAAGTTAACAAACAATAACAGTGATCATAGATTACTAGAGATTTTTAGGAAGGCTGTTTGCATTTCTTTACTTGTATTATAATATCAGTAGCTTCGTTATCGCTTTGTTTTATAAAATAAACAAATTCCAGTATATTTGTGTTTAATTTTCTAGTCCTTATGCCTATAGGCACTGACAGACTGAGGCGCTCTGTTATACGTCAGTTTTGATTTACCAGGCCGCACACCAAACTTGAACTTATATTACGACAATTTGTGGTATTTTTACATTGAAATGTGGCGCCACAAAATTGTCGTGTAAAGCTTTTTCATGTATGTCATCATTTTAACCGTCTGATTTTTATTTCCACGCCTTTAATATTTTTATTAAAAAAACGTTTTGCAACTAAAGAACAACATGACTAATGCATCATTGTTATTCGATTGAAATTGAAACATATTGCGAGCTCCGATCATGAGTACTGTGACGTAGCAGCTTTAGTTGATTGCGTGTCTTGTAGCAGCAGCAGCCAGCTAGAGCAAGTTTATGCTGCAACGCTCTAATTTAGAGTAGCGCATACCGGCGGACGGCGCATGGCAGGGCATTTTTTACTTACCAAGGTACAATCACATCGTATTATGAGATACAAATTCCAAAACTCTGAGACCGACATCTTTACGTAAGTACCTACGTCAAGGGGCACTGCTGCTCAGTTGTGTCGGTCTTCGAGCTTTAGTATTTACCAATACATACGTGGGTAAAAAAAAAATCCTTCGCTATATCGCTAGCCGTCCCGCACCGGTTTGCGCTGGCTATTAGGTTACGTCACAAGGTGCTAATTTGATGGGCTACGTAGGTACCAAGGTACTGGCCAGGATTCTGAGTTGCAAAACCGCTAAAATTTGGTGCCTACTCACTCATTTCGTCTTTATTATCTCCATCTACTTATAAGAAAGGACCTAGGTGATATTTCTTTCAGAATCAACACTACCTAAACTGACAGCGGGTGTTTTGCTTGCTTAATGCCTAGCGCCTAGCCAGTCACCAAGTCATGAGTAGGTAGGTAAAGCAAATTACCGTAGGCTCATAAAGACAGCACGCAAATCCACCACCCAGTGCGGCCACCGGGAATGCTATAGCAAGTAGATATCCAGAACCAGACAAATTACCTAGCTCTAAGCGCTAAGCAATGAGCCTGACTGTGTTTTAGTAGCCTTTATTTTCTAGTAGGTACTTAGGTGCACCTACATACTTAAATAGTCATCTTCGTATGAGGCAAACTCTGTAACCGACGGAGATGGCCTCCGACATGGCTTAATAAAGACTGAAATGCCTGGACCAACATCATAACGGTCGTTCCGAAGCGCTCAGATCTAAATACACTAAACAGTCACCCATCCAAGTTGCTAAGAATACCAAAGTAAGCCACGTAACGAGAACTTCAAAATGTGTCAGAAAAGACAAGTTACTTCTCTGCTCTATCTATTCTGAGCTGAAAGTCACAAGTGGTTGTGGTTGTTATGGCCTACTGTCCGCACCGCAGCTTGTTTCTGGGTACCTAATAGGTAGGTAGTAGGTAAATGAAAAACCTTGTACGTTGTTAATACCCTTGACCTCACTAGGATTCTCTAATATTTCATAAGTATCAAGAACTACGAGTAAGTGCCAACCATGGACCACAACATTAGGATTCGGAACAACTAAGTAGGTATCTGCAGAACACGCAATGCAACTATTGTTTTGCGCAATGTGAGTCGAACCCACAGCTCCTTGCGTCTTAGCCGGCTATATGTTATCAACTATCATTGGCATTATCATTATGTAGGTATGTGGGTAAGGGGTCCTCTATACCTACCTACAGATGTCAATGGGTTCCTGATGGACCAACTTTTATGCTCAACTAGTTGTACCATAAGCTTCACTTCCTTAGACACAACCTGGTTGTGCTTATATATAGAACTTTTCTAATTTATATTTCGGTCGAACTCTGTGGCGTAGTGGGAGAAGGGCCACCTGAGTCGCAGTAGGTTGCGGGTTTTATTTCCGGTGGGATTCAAATCTTTGTAGTATGATCTGCAAATATTTGTGTCTGAGTATTTTGTAAAAGGAACAATTTTAGGACATTTTAAATTTTTACTCCTGCAGTGGCACAGAAGATTCTCCTGCCTTGACTACGGCCCAGGAGTTTGAGGTACTTGGACTTAGGTACCTGGCGTTCACCGAGCAGCCAACCTACCTATGCCTATTATCTGGTGACCAGGTAAGTATGTATACCTACTCCTCAGCTGTTAGCTATAACAATCATCTTAAATATAATATGGTAAGCAAAACCACAAAAAAACAAGAACCTAGTACTTATCTTAACTAAGCCAGATCGTCCTGATCATTATTAACTAACCCACAAAATTGGCACCCAGCTGTTAACATCAGCAGGGTGTCAATTTTATAACTTTCAAATACATACTTAAGTAATTCTTACTAAACATTCCTACCTATTTTAACTTTGATGGATCAAGGATTTGTGAACGGTGTTTTAAAAATAACGTACGACATTTTCGAGTACCAATAAATTTAATTGGCCACTGGCTGAAATTAAAAATTTACATTTGCCTCCCTCCAAATTAGTCGAATGTTAGACTGGCATAACCGCACAAAAACTCCAGTTTGATTTAAACATTAGTAATCGTACAAGAATGCCAGCCCTGTACAAAAATTGAAGGAACATTATTATAATCAACAAAAAAACAGGGTTATATTAAAATTATAATATGAAAATATTCAAATATCGACTGAAATACATCCAGCCTTCTTTCTGTTTATTAAATATTCACTACATTTACTTTATACATCACCAATTTCTTAAGTAAATTCAGTTTTTGTACAATATAAAAAGAATCTTATATTATAACTATATGTATACACGCGAGGAGTGTATAACACGCCCGCAACCGCATTAAAATCTTGATCTAACGAGCGAACGAGAAATAAGAGAAATCGTAACAAAATAATTAAAAATTATGGTAATTATTACAAGTAACTACACTATACTTTATGTTCAACATTTTATGTCAATATTTAATTATTATTATCTATACTTAATTCAAGCCTATGATATAACATTATAAATGATGAAAACATTTTTCATGATATCATTCAACAATTAATCCATAACAATCATCCACACGCTATCGAACGGAAAATGAAAAAAAAATTAAAACTAATCTCAGTAACAACGAAAGTTCCGTATCAATGACAGTCTCTGATTTTTTCCCCTTTCGGTTTTCGCCCTCTCTTTTTGCCGGAAGTGACGCCTGCAAGGGCCATCGCCGCGCGCTTCGCGATACAAGACTTGCAGAACCAGTCTTCTGTGGCTCCAGGCTCCTCTGTGATGCCGACGCATACCCAATGGTACCACCCATCACACCCATCGCAACCAATCATAGGCGAGCCATTGTCCGGCCGTCCGCACGCCGGACAGACCCAAATCTTATTCCCATGTTCGTCGAGGTAGAAGGGTGTTGGTAACGTCCCGGGGGGTTTGTCGGACGGCACCAGTGTCGGCGGCGGCGTTTCTTCCGACGATTCAACCTCATCGTCGAAGTCATCAGCCTGACCCTTCTTAGACATTGGTTTGATCATTAGCCGTTTATACTTCGAATGGCTGGAAGGCGGCCGGTTTTTCCGTGTCGGGGAGCTGACGGACGGCGGCGGCGAGGAGTTAGCTTCCTCCATGACGTGATTATGCTTTGATTGCTTCGGTTTTGGTGGTCTGGTTACAAGAGCCGATATCTGAGCGAGCTCTGGCGATCTGCTATGCTCTCTCGAGACGGGCTCGTCTTTCACGGGCGATTCTTCGTCCTCTTTTTTGACCAACGGTTTTATGTTCAGTTTGAACACATCTGGCGAGCCCGGTGGCATTGGCGAATTCGAGTTTGAGCTGAACTTCAGCGTTAATTTCGGTACCACACCATCCGCGGACTTTTCTTTTTTCTTTTCCTTCTTCTCTTTCTTTATCCTCTTTTCAATATCTTTAAGCTCTTTCCTCTCCTCCTTGTCCCGAACCTTTTCAGACTTATCTTTATCCTTGCTTTTATCTTTCTTGTCCTTCTTTTTCTTAATTTTTATTCCATCTTTATCCTTTTTATCTTTCTTGTGTTTATCTTTTTTCTTATCGGAGTTTTCTGGTTCTTTTTCGAGGGGTTCGGGGGTAGGCACTCTAACAGGAGCAGGTATGGGTTCGGGCTCGAGTTTCGGTTCTGGCGCTGGCGGCGGCGGCGTAGGGAGCCGCGGAGGCACCGGCGATATTCTCTTAGCCTCCACTCTCACGGTTTCTTTTGGCGGGTTCAGTTCGATGGTTATATCAGGCTGTATAGGAGGCATTTTATACAAGCTTGCCTTGTGATCTTTTTGCGACTTTTTATTCTTCTGTAAAATGTTTGGAATGGTCTGAGATTTGTGCTTATCATTTCGATCTTTGTCACGCACCATTGACTTGTTCATACCTCTGTCATCATCGTTATCTACAGGTATCACCTCTAAGCTGGGACGACGGAGCATTTGAGGTATTTTCATAGAATTGGATGTACGGGGAAAGTTGCCCATGGACATGAGAGGGTTGCGAATGCCAGGGTTTAAGCCCCCGGGTAGATAGCCAGGTATTAAACCTGGCCCTCCAGCCGCTAATGCGAACGGATTTGTCAATAAGTTTGAGGGTTGGAGCCCTCTAAGAGCAGGATTGTTTGCTAGACCGGCAAGAAAGTCACCACCAGGAATAAGACTGGGATTAGGTATCAAACCTGGCCCTGGTAACATGCCCCGCCCTGAAGGCACATGCGAAAAAAACGGAAAACCAGGAGGCATCTGTGGCATTTTGTCATTCTTTGGCCTATTTGGTTTAGGTGGTTTTGCGGTGTTCATTCTTATACTCTGTTTTTCAGCTCGTGCCATTTCCATGGCCAATTGATGCTGTTGTCTCTTCAGCAGTTTAGCTTCGTGCTTTGCAAGTTTATCCTTTTTATCTTTGTGTTTCTTTTCCTTTTTCAGTTTTGGACTGACACTAGCTACATCTTTGGGGAATGGTACTTGCAAAGACTGCTTGATAGACAAACTAGGACGCGGTTCATCTAGCGGTAGTCTCATTGGAGGCAAGGGACTCATATCCAAGGAATCATCATCAACGCTAATCACTTCATTAGTTCTCAAATCTATGACATTAGACATATCTACAGCACTATTATCATTATTATTCACAACAGGGTCCTCAGTTTTGATTTTAAAATTATCATGGTTTCTCTCATTCTCATGAGAGTTTTGTAACCTAGAGATCAGATCAGAGTGTGGCTTTTCAGGCACAACCTCAGGAGTGGTCTTATCTTCTTTATTTTTGTTCGATATCCTTTTAAATATATTAATCTTTGATCTGTCAGGTTGGGATGCCAACTTTTCTTCTACTTCTACTACTTCTTTCTTTATCTGAAGATCAGGAATGAAAGAGTTTGTTGAAGTTGGCAGTTTATGGGTTGGCATAGGAGCTACCAGTGGTGATTTGGAGATTGGTATTTTTCTCGGTACAGGTATTGCATCCTCGCGTGAAATGGTTGGTTTTGGTGGCATTGGTGCCAGAGGCTCAACGGGTTCCTGTTTGATGACTGGCTTGATGAGTTCAGGGATTGGTAGAGGGACTGTAGCTGGCACTGGCGGCGGCATAGCCGGGCGCACTGACAGTGACGGCGGCAGCAGTGGCCGCGGCGCCGGCATAGTCACATGATTATGATGCATAGGATGGATATCCTTACTCTTCATAGGATAACCAGGAGGATACTTATTCAATTTACTACTATCTTTAGATTTACTACTTTCACCCTTATGACTCTTATCTCTTCGCTTACTCTTCATTACTTTACCATTTAATAATTTATTTTTCTTTGATTTTTTATCGCTCTTATCTAACATTGGTGGTTTCATGATGCCTGAATGATGCGGGTTTGCTTTATGTTTGTCGTAGTGTTTATCTGACACCATGGTGGGTGGACGGGCTTCTGGTAGTTTGCCTTCTCTTGCAGGAGATAGAAAACCTGACATGGTCATCATAACACTGCTAATTTCTCTTGTCCTTTCTTCCTCATCCAAGCGTAACCTTGGTCGTTTACTGTTTGGTACTGAAATGGGGTCTGTAGGTCTTTTGAAAATATCCTTAGGTTTCTCTGGACTATCGGTGACAGATATTTCTGGACTCGTACATGATGCTGTATTCTCACCATTATCAATGCCATTTTGTCGGATTTCAACTGTGCCTGCAACGGCTGGTGTTTCCCGCTCCTTCTCTGGGTACATGGGAGGAAGATGCTCGTGGACATGCATTGGCCTGGTGACGACTTCATGACTGCCAGGTTTCAGGAAGTTCAAGTTAGACTCTTTAGGTTTAGGGAACTTTTCACTGACCGGTGGCGGTATGGGTGGAACACTATGAACATAGTCCGCCAACTCGGGCAGCTGAATGTGAAGATCACGGAATACTAATGCTAGGTCATGTAAATTTGGTTCAGTCCTATTAAATTGTTCGGCGTGTCTGTTAGCTTGAGTTGCAAGGGACTTGATGTACTTCTCCAGTACATGTACCAGAATGTCAAGTGGCATGGAGTTTATACCGTTCCATCCTATAGTTTGGCATATTTGCGCAACATTCCTTCGCAGTATCTCGCGAGCGTACGCCTCTGACATTATGACACCAACAAAGTTATCTGGAACGAACGAATAAAACATAAATTTTTCTGTAATTCAGCATAAAATTCATATCAACCATACACCTGAGTCTGTCCTTCGTGATTACGGCGAGGCAGAATCGTATTACAAGGCGTGAGAGCCCTGAAACAGCAAACCTCATGATTTTATACCTGCAAGTGTCTAGTAGTACAGAGACGTGACTCCGATCTAGTGAAATTTTCAAAATTGATACACACATGTATGCTTCAATGCAAACTCAAATAGTCAAGGGTAATTTATAAAAACACTTAGATTGATTACAATGCAAAACAACGAAGTGTTTACGTAAAAAACTTCTCAGCATTCTAAAAACACAGTACACCGTGCGCCATGATTGCATTTTGGGTTGTCAATGTCCGGTGTTGCCAATAAAAATAAATAAAATGGCGGTTTTATAAAACTGCGTTCACATTTTATTTTTAAACATATGTCTATGGGTCTTACTATTATGGGCAATTTACAGAGTAATTATTTAAGTTTTTTTTTTTTTTTTGCTTAACATTGTCATACCTGGCATTCCGACTCTGTTGCGATTAAAAATTATGTTAAGGATAAATCAGATACTTTAATGATTATAAACAAGTTCATACTCCTGGCAAAATAATGCTACCATGGCCTTTATGTGGCCTTTGTTTGGGGTGTACAGGGTTCCAACCCCTATCTTCGGAACCAAAGCCAACCCCACCTGCACGTGGTGCACCCTGCTAAACAACGAACGGGGCTCTGACGGCCGGCTAATTGCGGCATAGCACAGCCTACATCGGCACATCTAAATCCCCTGGCCACTGACGGGCAGCAGCGTCGGTGGTGCGAGAAGCTGTGCCCTGCGATCCCTAACCCGCATGCCCAGCGTGGGGATTATGGGTATATCCCCCTTTATTAGGGGAGGCCTATGTCCAGCAGTGGACTGATATAGGCTGATGTGGTGATGTGGATGGCCTTTGTATTTTGTGGCAGTAACTGCCTGTAAAACTTTTACATACTGTGTGTATACCTACATGAGAAATGTAGTAAGATTTTTAGTTTTAGTGAAGTTCAGACATTTAGAGACTACTTGTTGTACGGCGATGATGGGGGACTCTTTTGATTAAACCCCCCTATAATTATGTTCCCCCAGATTCAATCGTTTACAAGTTATCTAGGTTAACCTGGATGTTGCAAGTGTAGCCTAACAATGAGGTCTAAGGGCCTTTTTTATTAACATGTGTGTTGTGCCCATGTACGGGCCAGGCACGCATCCATGGGAATCAGCCGCGATCCATACGTGCCGCGTGCGTGTGGCGCACATGGCAATAAAAACATGTATGATACGATAGGTAGCGGGCACCTATAAATATCTAATATCTTATTTTTTCTATAATATAAATATATAAATCATTGATAAATCATAATCATCATCAACATCTACATTAGCCTATAGCCGTCTAATGCTGGATATATAAGCTTCCGCTAATGATAAATGATATTATTAATTCCAAATGAAATGATTACTTCCAAATGAAAAATATTAAAGAAACTACAATCCTTTTCATTTGACTCAACCCGGTTTTTCGGTTTTTAGTAGATATTGGTATATAAATTCGCACTTTTATGCATAGTAAAAGTCAAGTCCTATTTTTAACATAATTCCCTGGCACTAGGCAAATGACATTTTCAGGGTAAGGTAGGTACATTAAGTGTATGGGATCTTTAAAGTGTTTTTTTGTTGTTGTTTTGGTGGTCTTGTGAATAAGTGAGTGTGTGAATAAAATGAAGATTTTTCCATTTTCCCTTTCCTAAATTCGCAACTTTCTAATATCCATCTGGACTTTATCCAACATTTCCTAATAATCCGAAAAAATGGAAAGACTCTCCCATCGATAGCTCAGCCACCGTCAATCCACCGTTTTAGTTTCACCGTGTAGGTATAAATACTGAAAAGTTTCGGAGTTGGTCAATAATAAAATTGGTTGTGTGTCTGTGTGTGTGTGGCGTGGTCGGAATATTTCTTCTAGGGTTTGTGGAGAGTCAATGGCTCTGAGCCATTGAGCATACATTAGGGATTTTATACACGAGCCTATACACAGCAGTAGCAACCATATACAGCAGTAGCCGTAGGCACGTTGACGGCAGCCGTAGGCGTAGACGCGTCGACGGCAGCCGTCAACGCGTCGGTTGGGGCGGTAGCCGTCGACGGACGCGGCATTCATCAACGGCAGACAGCACATACGGTTACATACATACACATGGAATTAACGTACTTATTTCATCTTTTGTATTGCAGTTCATTCAATCATCAGTCTCCAGCCAGCGACTCAGTTAATCAAGCAAGCAGTCAGTCAGTCAGTTTGTCAAATTCGCTAATGGTCGACGGGTCGTGAAAATGCTTTTCGTAGAAATAATTTTTCGAATTTAGCTCAAAACTGCTTTTATATTTTCTTGCGTGCAAGTTGTTTACAACGGACTAAAATACAGCATCAACGGCTCCGAAAGCTTCTCACAGATACAGATTTACCACCGTGCACTAAAGTAGAAATCTCAAGTTCAAACTGTTTTCAACAACTTTTTTGCGATAGCCAAACAATTTATCGCTGTGCTGGTTAAGGCTGCATTGTAGACAATGACTACGTCTTCAGAGGACGTATTATTGAGTGTGAGCCATGTGCGGTTCAAGAAAGGTGATGGGACATTGCTATTGATGGAACAGCGTATGGGATGGATGCTGGACAATAGAGACAAATTTGGAATAACCCACAAGTACGCAGAAATCAAGAGTAAGTAGCAATTATATGGCTACTTCATTGTCGGTGGCAGGCAAGGCAGGTGTTGCTCGCAGAATGGGCAAACCACTGTCAAAAGTGCATTATACTGAATCCTTTAGGTTCTTGAGTTTAACTTTGAACTGAATTTATTAAGATGACATAGGTATAAATAATTGCCTTTACTGATTGTAGACAGCAAAATGATTAAGGGGGATATGCCCATAATCCTGACACTGGACATGAGGATTGATCACAGGCTTTTTGCACCGTTGATGTTGCCCGTTGGTGGTTAGGAGATTTACCTGTCCTGATGTTGGGCTGCACATAGTACACATTTACTATTCATATAGTATAGATGCAATCTCGTGCAACCAAACACAACCTTAGGTAAAGAAAAGAGAAAAATTTATGTCTCTTAAAATACCAAAGTAGTATCTGTTACAGAATTTCATTGTTACGGTTAAAGATTATTTATTTCTCATAAGATTATAAACTAATCACTTACTGAGAAACATTATTGACTACTCAGATGAGCAATTTACAAAATAAATTACAGTGAGCATTAACATGCGGGCATTATGTACTTACGTAATATTAGAATATAGATAACATTATAAACACTAAGAGCAATATTACCATAAAGTTCATTGCGGGTAGTTGAAAAGAAGTAGGCAGGCAGTCGCAACTCGTTTGGCTCGCGGTACGGGGCGGCTTACACCATTAGCAGCGTATCAAAACCGGAGTTATGCCTAGTATAAGTTCTTAAATATTTTTTTATTCGCTTTTTTATTTAATTTTTCCCAAGATAAAGTAAAGCATATTTTTAAATAATAGTTTTTATTTACTGAGTTATTATTTGGTAGGTACATGAAATAGTTATAACAGTATAGATAATAATTATTGTTATTCATATAAATACTATCTCTTATCTTATCTTATCTTAGGAGCCTCTCTGATCCCACTGCAGGGTAAAGGCCTCCCTACACTCTTATTAAAACAAAATCTTAGGAAATCAGTTCCATAGAAATGTAAAAGAAATCTGTACTGTAGTTTTTATTATAAATTATTTACATGGTCTCAATGTATTGCAAAAACCTGCTTCTAATTCTTTTCTTTGGCATTTAATCCTGGTATAGTCCATTTTGGTCTCATAAATGCAACAAAAATGTATATCTTTAAAACCAAACAATTTCTTGGTAATTAAATCTGATTGGAATGGTGTCAATAAGTTTTTGAAATATGCTGATCAGAATTTCAGAGAAGATAAATAAGGTATATGGGTCCAGGATGTAGAAATAAAAGCCGGATTAGCACTGATATTAGCATTGGTTTGTAATAACAGTAATTGTAACATATAGTATCCGCACAATAAACACAGCACTTGACAACATAATGGTGGCAACCGGTGAAAAAGCGGAGCATCAGTCTGGGCAGGATGGATGCCTTGTAGCTGTCAGTCAGTCTGACATTGACGTTAATGTTGCTTTGACAGTAGTCCCAGTAAGACTACAAACTATAGGGATAATGTTTACTTCTTTCCAACAAGGGGTTATGTTGTCTCCAGATGCTAGTAAATATGAAAACATTTTGTGAGTGTATAATTTTTTTTTTATAATAAACCTTACAAAATGTTTTATAACATATTATGTTTGTATTTCAGCTCAAAAAATATCACCAGCCGGCAAGCCGAAGGTCCAACTCCAAGTGGTTCTACATAACGGAGAATGTTCCACGTTCCACTTTGTCAACCCTGCTGGGGCAGAAGCTCAGGTAAAAATTAAACCCTCTCATGGTTGTCCACGTTGTCCATTGTCTTGCATTCTTCCGAATTTCTCAGCACTGGCGATGCATCCCCATTTGTAAAAATTAAACTCGTTGTGCTATAGGTCATTTTCTTGACTTGTTAAACATAACTAATTCAGTTTGAAAGGTGTGGGTAAGTACTGAGTACTAAGTATGGACCTATGGCCTGGATGACTCATTTCATACATTCAACACGAAGTAGTAGTATGTGTTTTGGTTTGAAGGCTGAAGTGCTGGTGAAATTACAGACACTTGATACAACACCTTCATGTCTCAAGTTGATGGACGCAGGGCCATGCATTATAGGGAACTTTCCAAACATATGTGACGGATGGTGCAATACTTTACTTTGTTTATATTATAAGTAATGGTTACCACTTAACTTCAGGTAATATATATATATTACCTGAAGTTAAGTGGTAACCATAAGCTTGCTCCTTCGTGATACGTGAACTTTTATATAATGATACTTAATCATAAATAAAAGTTCACGTATCACGAAGCGCTCGTGTCGTGGCTTGCTTCTATGTTCTTAACATTATCGTGGCTAAGCAACATTCCGCCCGGTCACTAATTGGATGGGTGTCCATTTAGTGGCATTTAGATCTCAGCGCTTCGGAAGGCATGTTGAGATATTGGTTCAGGTTTTTTCATTCTTAAAAAATTTCAGACGCCTTCGGGTGGCCTAAAAACTCCGACACCAGAGTTGGCTACTTACTCTGACGAAACTTGCTCAGTTGGCCGCCAGAGCGCCATTAGTTGGTTAACAGGGTACACCATGGGCCATAAGTTATCATGAGTTCCAAAGATGGAAATAAATCCCTTACACACCCCCTTTTTTATATTTTCCCCACAAGCAAAAGCTATGTATTTTCTAGGCAAAGGACAGAGATCAAGTGAAATTGATGCTACAAAATCTACTTCCAAAGTTCAAGCCACAGATCAATGGAGAATTAGAAATGAAGTCAAAGTGAGTAGTGTATTATTATTATATTATATATAGCTCGTTATATTATATATAGCTCGATTACCACTGACTCACTGACTGACTGACTGACTGACTGACTGATTGACATGATTGTTCTCCCAGATGCAACCTCGTAGGGTTGAAATTTTTGGTGGAATCGTATAGAGGGAGTGGGGGTGACCTCAGGAAAAATCTGACATTTCCCCTTTTCACCCCCTTTCACCCCCACCCCCCATGTATCTCGGAAAGTATAGGTCGTAGAGGGTTTGCGCTCAAACTAATGTTGCTCAGGGTTTATTTTTATATAAGGTTTCGAAAAAAAAAATTAGGGTTCCATACAAAAAAATTATTATCCCATACAAAATTTTCACCCCTTCATACAAAACTTTTTTTTTCATTTCGTCGATCACACGGTTTTTCTTCCAGATGGAATCGAATAGATATTTAGTGAAGTGTAGGTGTAGGGGTAGGGTAGGTGTAGAGTAGTTGTAGTGTAGGTGTAGGGTAGTTGTAGGGTAGTTGTAGGGTAGTTGTAGGGTAGTTGTAGGGTAGGTGTAGGGTAGGTGTAGGGTAGGTGTAGGGTAGTTGTAGGGTAGGTGTAGGGTAGGTGTAGGGTAGTTGTAGGGTAGTTGTAGGGTAGGTGTAGGGTAGGTGTAGGTTAGTTGTAGGGTAGTTGTAGGGTAGGTGTAGGGTAGGTGTATGGTAGGTGTAGGGTAGTTGTTGGTCGATTTCGATTTCGATTTCGATTTCGATTTCGATTTCGATTTCGATTTCGATTTCGATTTCGATTTCGATTTCGATTTCGATTTCGATTTCGATTTCGATTTTAATTTGCTTCTTTTACATCAATATTCTCTTTGATTCCTTCTCTTACATCAATATCCTCTGTTAAAGCATCATCCTCTTAAATATCCTCTCTAATTGCTTCTTTTACATCGATATCTTCTTTAATAACATCTTTCACTTCGCTATCTGCTTTGATGGCATCTTTCTCTTCGATACCATCGTTGATTGCTTCTTTCTCTTCAATATTCTCTTTGATTGCTTTTTCCACATCGATATCTTCTTTGATTGCTTCTCCCACATCAATATCACCTTTTTTGCTTCTCCCACATCAATATCTTTTTTGATTGCTTCTTCCATCAAAACTTAAACCGCGAGCTGCGTGCAGCTCGCGCACCACCCAACCTCTAGTTGATTTTATACAACTGAACCTTGTGTTTGGCACTTCTAGAACTATCTTAGCATATCACACCATCATCACACCGTATTAGGCACAGTCTATAAATCCATAAGGACATCCCACAAAGGCGTCTAGACAGAGCAATTGCGCGGGGTGTGCAGCTAGACACGGGAAGGCCCGGCCCGAGCCCCATACATTCCCATACATTCAAAATGTATGCAGCTCGGGACATAACTTTCATCTTTCTTCGAGCTAGCGCGGTGTGGACAAAAACAGCAAATCAAAACTATTTATTAATTAGATAGAATACATACTCTCAGGTTTGTGTCTTATGATTATGAGAGATCGCAGTCGTCCACCTCGCATAAACAAAGGCCTACATTTTTATCAATTTATTAAAATAACTTTTCTATAGACTTAAAATATTATTGCTAACTAATGTAACTCATTATGAGTTTGTCACTTATTGTTTAGGGTAGTGCCTACGTATAATAATAATGATAGGTAGGTACATATTAATTTGGTAATTAGATACTGCTTATAGTAATTATGTAATTAAGTAGGTACCTACTTAACTTTTGATGACGATTTCGATCCTAACAAGAACTTACAAAAGGAAGGTTTACAATGTTTGCCTAATTGTGACGACTCATACCTTGCTACACTTTCGCGACACTTGTCGGCATTTACCGCGAGATTAAAGGCGTCGGACTGCTGTAGGGAAGTAGGTAGAGACCAGTTTTTGTCAGTATAGAGATACTGTGTTATTAGTCTACTGATAGACATAGGCCTCCCTTAATAAGTAGGAGACTATGCCCATTATCTCCACGCTGGGGATTCAGGTTAAGGATCGTAGGGCACAGCTTGCCTCAGCCCAGGCAGCTCGGCATCTGCAGTCAGGGTATTTAGCTGTTTTGATGTAGGCTACGCTATTCCGCAATCTGCCCGCCACTAGACCCCTGTTATTTAGTAGGGTGTATTGAAATGCAATTAGTTTGTTGTAGTGTCATGCTGGAACCAACATAATTATATTATATGTTTTTTGAGCCATTATAAACTTACGAAAATATAAATAATGCTGGGCTCTTTTACACCAATACAGCCCCAAACTAAGCAGAGCTTGCATTATGGTTACCACTGATATACTACCTAAAACTTTTTTTTATAAATAGGTACATCATTATCATCAAATATTTGCAGTGCATATAAACATTTCTCTCGCAGCGGTAATCGAACCCGCAACCTTCTGTTTAAAAAGCAGGCTTACGCCCACTGTACCAAAAAGGTTGTCAAGAAAATGGAAATATTATACAGAGTTAAATCTAGCAAAAAAGTGTTAATAATTTAAGTTTTTTTTTTGCAGGTTACTAACCCTTCATCCAACATTAAAAAATCTGTATGAAGATTTAGTTATATCGAAGGTGATAAATGCAGAGGAGTACTGGAATACGCCCACGTTGAAACATTACACAGATTCTAATAGTATAAAACAGGAAGCGGGTATGTCTGACTTCTTTATAGATACAGAGTGACTTTTCACTTCCTACCTTCTCCATATGAGCTAGTGGCCAACTTTGGCGTCGCAATTTTAACATGAAATTTTAACATGAAATTATAACATGAAAAGTATAATTCTAGTGGACGCACCGACTTTGTCAACGTAAAACTATACTATATCCAAATCTGCAACCAACCACACAACTACAACACCAGCCTATTCAGTCCATTGCTGAATATGTCCATATGATGAGCCTATGAGCCTTCCCTATAAGAAAGGGGAATATATATAATCCTCATGCTGGCAGGGCATGCAAATTGGGGATCGGAGGGCATAGCTTATTGCACCATCTGTGTGTAAATCTGCGCTATACCGCAATTTGCCGGCTCCCAGAGCCGCGTTTGTTATAGCAGGGTTGACCCCTTTGCATGTGACGTTGACTTAGGTTCCAAAGATAAATATTGGAACCCTTTATACCATATATTGGAACCAACCACACGCATCCACAAAATTTCATTAAATCAGTTTGGTTCTTCCAGGTGTATCCGGAGCATTCCTAGCCGACATCCAACCTCAAACGGACGGCTGCAATGGCCTCAAATACAACTTGACACAGGACATAATAGATGCCATATTCAAAACTTACCCGGCAGTCAGGAAGAAACATGTCGATTATGTGCCGAATAAGATGACTGAAGCTGAATTCTGGACCAAATTTTTCCAATCACATTATTTTCATAGGTAAGTGTAGTAGGAGCAGTGAGACGGAAGGTGTGAAAGGAAATACACCGTTTTTGTGCCCCTGTGATAAATGAAATAGGGGTTTTCAAATAGTCAATTCTAGCATAAAGGATTAGATCTAAGATTAACAAAAACTTATTATGCTATTACCAGCTTAAGAATAATCGTAGGTACACTACCTACGATGTAATATTTTTTTTACCAAACATCCAAATAAAGCACACCACACCAGCTTAAATACCAATACTGCTAGACATAGGCCTCCCCTAATAAAGAGGGATGTGCCCATAATCATTACGCTGGGCATGCGCGTTGGCTATCGCAGGGCACAGCTTCTCACACCGACGCATTTGACAGTGGCCAGTTAGGAAATTTAGCTGTGCCAGTGTTAGGTTGCGGTATGCCGAAGTCAGCCGACTGCCAGAGTCCCATTGTTAGCATGGTGCACCACAGGCAGGTAAGGTTGGCTTGGATTCGGAAGATGGAGCTTAGAACCCCTTACACCCAGTTCAGACTACGGGAGTTATGAGAAAATACTATACACACCGTCTCATCTTCACTCACTCACTCAAACATTCGAGTTTTAATTCATCATCATCATCATCATCATTATCAACCTATAGCAGTCCGCTGCTGGACTTGGGCCTCCCGCAATGAGCGCCATTGCGCCCTGTCTTCAGCTCCACGCTCTATTAGCAGCCGCAGATCGCCACTCCACCAGTTTTAATTTTAGAGCTAATTCTCCTGTTTATAAATAGGGCTAAACTGCGCTATTTTCTAATGAAACTCTCTAAGTTTTTAATTTTTTATTTGTCCAGGGACCGCATAGCCTCATCTTCGAGTAAGGACTTATTTGGTGAATGTGCCAAGTTGGACGACAGAGCAATAGCTGATGCTATGAAACACACTACTTTGGATCTCACTGTGAGCATAATATACATGCCAACTACTCGCACCCTCTCGCTCAATGCCTATTAAAAAAAAAGGCAGTTTGCAAGAATATTATTACAGTTCCTACTGAATAAATGATTTTTGACTTTTTGACTTTTTGATTCATCATCATCATCATCAGCTTATAGCAGTCTACTGCTTGACATAGAAAAAGGACATACAAGAACTAAAAAAATTGTCTGTGTCTGACTTGTTGAGTTTTAAAAGACTGTACTCATTATAACATTTTATTGTACTCAATTATAATTCTGCATGACGCTCTTACAATTATTAGCATGTCTCTGAATAAGTATTAATAATGCTCTTTTATGATTATGAAATTACTATTGTACCAATACCCAAAGCAAATAAAATAGTTATGAATTATGAAAATCTTCCCCAGTTTTTTGTTAAACTGACCTCAAATTATTCTGTGCATTAATTATAATATATACTTTTGTCACTCATAAAAAAATAGTTTTCTACCCAATTTACTTTTGGCCTAGATTTTTCGTCTGACGAATTTACCCCGAATTCTTTCGGCAGGTGGACTTACCCCAATTCACAGAGCCTGTACCCTTGCTGCCTACAGACGATGATACCCCACATGTCAAAGAAAAAGGCGACAGTACGTCAATACATAGGAATATGATAAAACGATTTAACCAACACTCTATTATGGTGAGTACTGAGGTTTATAATAAAAGTTGACTTATTAATTACTATCTTGTGTATTGCCTGTTATTATACTTTCGTAGAGGATTTCTTTGTGGCGGCTTAGGGCAGATTAACATCGGCCTCTGCCGATAGTCTTAGCTCTCTAAGCAAGAAGAAGGGAAGGCCTATATACAGCATTGGCATTATGCTATTAACATTTACAAAAAAGTTAAGGAAGTGGCTAGGAACTCGATGTTATTACTCATTGACTCAATTTTTGGACCCTGTCCCTGTAGGGACATAGCTGTTTAATCATATTTTAATTTTATTAGGTAAATTTTGACATTTCATATTATTATCACTATTTGGAATATTTTTGACATGACTCTTTTGAATTTTAATAATGTTATAAAATATAGATAATTTATTGTTAAATAATTAATTAAAATTAAGAAATAATTGTTACATAATATTGATCATTTGCATGCCTCTAGGGTAGAACATACTTGAACGATAACTATTAAATAATTAAGACCCATGATGTACATATGTTCTGGCAAATAAAAAAATATCTTATCTTATCTTATCTTGGATTGAATAGGCTTGTGTTGTTGTTGAGGATTTCTTCTCGCGAAATCTTTTAGTGACGACGAAGTTTGCACTTTCTCCCTCTGAATATCTTCAACTATTAATAGGCTTGAGCGTGAAAAATATACCCTAGTTTGAAGTTTGCATTGACTATGACAAATGGAGATTTTAGAGTTTTACAGAGATCCTGCTAGGGGGCACTGGTCCATTTCCACAGAAAAATATAGTAAACGCAAACTTTGTCAGCCTCTGTGGCGCAGTGTCGCTCGATTCTCGTCGCGAGACTAATGTTTGTAATTATTTATCTTGGATTTTGGTTATTTCCTATTTATAATGTGTTTGTATTTACAAAAAAAGTGATTTTCTGGCCATACCAGGGTAAATATTTTGTAATTTTCAATTAATTTTTAGGTGCTGAAAGCTAGTCAAAAACCAAGTAGTAACACAAGCACAGATAGTAAAAAGCCTGTAGAAAATGGCGTTAAAGAGAAAGAGCCATCATCATCGTCAAACGGAGTAAAAGCGGAAGGGGAACCCCCTGAGAAGAAACGAAGGATATTGGAGAATATTCACTATGAAGATCTAGAGGGCGCCAGTGAGGGTTCCGATGCGCAGGAGTTGAAGTTATCTAAGGTATTTCATTAGCTTCCGTGCTTTGGATGCCACGTAAAATTGGCGGACGGAAATTATGGCTATTTGAGTCGTTAATCTATGTTGGCTCTGACTAGAGCAGGATAGAGGCGAGTGACATAATAAAAAGGGAAGCTTGTGCTCAGCAGTGGATTGAAAAAGGTGGAAATTATGATTGATGATCATGATAAAGCCATGTCCAAGTTCTTCTGGTGGCCTAAAAACTCCGACACCAGAGGTCGCCCCTACCTTATAAGTAAAGTAGAAGAAAGGACTATTTTTATAAGGTGCTTTTTATGTCCATAATCTAAACTAAACTCCCCCCTCGTTAAGCTATAAACCCACTGCGCCACACAGGCTCTATGATCATTTTACTTCTTTTATCATTTGCATGCTGTAGGAGCAAATAAATATGGTTCCCATAATACAAGCTCAAAGAGAGAAACTCTGAGTTTATCTGAAGGTAAATTGTCGACATAGCTCTATATATATATATATATAAATATATAATCGATAATTAGCAAGCTGAAGTGGCAGTGGGCTGGCCATATCCGCCGAAGAACCGACAATCGTTGGGGTAAACGAGTTCTTAAGTGGAGATCGCGGGTCAAACGTAGTGTAGAAACTGGATCAGCAGTGTAATGCTATAGACTGAGGATGATGATAATGATGTTTTGAGAAAGGCTATTGATATGAGCTGGATGCGTCGAGCTAAGGGCAGACTGCAATGCAGCTCATCGGAGAAGGCCTATATCCAGCCGTGGACTGCTAATCGCTGATGATGACAATGATTGTTAACCTACCACGTTTAACAAATAAATTGATTCATTGAACGATGAAATGCTTATGTTTTTAGGTAGAACGATATTTATTAGGTCCGTCATCATCTCAAATGCACCAACCGAGCACACAGACGAGTCATCCGCCGCCGCTGTCAGCGTTGGCCTCGATATGTCAAGTAAGTAGCTTTAGATAATAAAACATGAAGTAAATTGAAATTTATTACAATGATTTACTTTTCCATTATTTATGAACAGTGTATACGTTATTTTAATGAGTTCATTATTATTATCATACCCAGTCCTACTATAAAATTATAAAGAGGAATGTTTGTGAAATGTTTGTCTTTCCTTCACGCCAAAACTACTGAATATTTGAATATTTGAGCTGAAATTTTATACATTTACAATACAATACAAATTTGCCAAACATGAAATAACAAAATAAGAACAAGAGTGTGTTTTAATGTGCTTTTGGCAAATGGTAGTATGTTCGGCACTAATCTGCTTAGATCACGGTATCTGAGAACAATAGAAACAATAGAATAGAACTGAAAAAAATATGACGATTAGACATTTACGCGAGCGAAGCCGTGGGTGGAAGCTATTCGCTACTAAAGCAGCATTGACTATTCCCAGGCGTGGTCTGTTGGTCAGCAATGCTCTCGGCCGGTCCGAGTGGGCGCGGGCGCCGCAGTGGGTGCTCTTGGCGAGTTATCTCCGGGAGGGGCGCTAATGAGGACGCATCGAGCTGCTTCCATGGCACGTGAGTACTAGTTAACGATCGTCGGGCCTGGGTGCCGCAGTGGGTAACAGGTTTTATACTAAGATATCTCCAGGGGTATAGTTAATTGACTTAGGCGTGACAGCGGAAATCCATTACAAGTTATTGAAAAGACAAAATATTTAGTACAACTGCTAACCTTCTCTGACGAATTTCACAAAAACTCGTCAGAAATTTACGATAATTTTTCGCCTTCCCCATAAGGCATCCTTAGGAAAACTCAACCCAGAGACCGACTGACGAAATGAGCAACAAAGGATGCCACTTGACGTAAAATTGTCAGTCTCGAGCTTTGGGCGAAAGTCCGCCTGAGACGCAGAAGGTTGCGGGTTCGATTCCCGCTGCGGGACAAATGTTTGCATGTTCTGTAGATATTTGTCTCGGGTGGTGTTTTCTATGTATGATAAGTATGTATTTACAAAAAAAAAAAATTATATGTGTAGTATATCAATCATGTGGTTCCCATAATACAAGTTCTGCTTAGTTTGGGGCTACATGATGCTGTGTGATTACGTCCCGCATTATTTATTTATTTATTTATTTGTAATGTACAGGTGAGGCAAAATGTTTCCTCATTGAGGGCAGCTACCGTTTCTTTTGTAGTTAGAAGGTTTTGTTCTTGCGTTACTTTACTATAGGCTTATATAAAAGAAAAAAACAACTGCATTTTCGGATTTTTCTAAAATGTACCGTCAGTCGAAAATTAGAAAAGCTTTCCATACAATTTCTATGAAGCGCCATTATGTGTGTGATACCTAGTGTGCAGCATTATTTATTTGCCTCAAACATGTTTGGAAATTAGAGCATTATTTTGACAACCTTCTTCGAGATAAATCGAAATTGTTGTACTGGCCAAATACATGCGAGCAGATGCCGACAATATTATATTAAAAACCCTAACTGTCGTGATTAGCGGCCAAATAAATTACTGTACAAATAAATCTTGTTATTTAAAAATGGAACGATCTTTTGCACTGAATCATGGTAACCAAGGAGGTAACTCTAATCAAAAGTTTTATTTATATTTCGAACTGACTTGCAAATAAAAAGCTGTTTATTTAAAAGTGTACAAGTTCTGTCTAGGTACTACTTAGTTTTAATTACCGAGCATTGTTTGAGAAAAGTACTATACGAGCCTTGGCCACAACTAGGCATTGATAGTTTATCCATCAATGCCTCTTGCTGGCCGCTGCAGTAATGTACTATTATCTGAAGTCAGTTGTTGAATACAGGCCGTATATTCCAGAGCTAATACCAGCGGATGTAAAGTCGGAGCTACACCGTCTGTACGTATCGTGCGGTGAGTTGGTTCGGGAGGTGTGGCGTCGCCTACCGCCGCCGACAGCCTCTGAAGAGGAGCTCGCTGCTTTACACTATTTCTACGGAGCCCTACTGCGGTATCGAACCGCAAAGCTGAGGCCTTTCGAGGTAAACATAAGTATTAGATCGTTATTATAGGTTATCGCCTTAAATAGAGATAGTAAGAAAAGTGTTAATGGACACATTCTTAGTCATAAATCTAGGTCAATGTAAAATTAATCATTAGCCTACAGTAAGGCTAGATCGTAATCTTATTAGGGTGCATTTATAAATGTACACCAGGAAATGGAAAAAAAATATTATAGTTGTCTTTGGAACCAAAGCCCACGTCACCTGCTGTTTTAATGGGGCTCTGGCAGTCGGCTGATTGCCGCAGTAGCCTAATACCGGCAAGGATATATCCCCTGATCGCAGACTGAGAGCAGGGTCGGCTGCGAAAAGCTGTGACCTGCGATCCCCAACCCGTATTGTATCCCCAGCGAAGGGATTATGGGCATATTCCCCTTCTTATAGGGAAGCACTGGGCTCATAATATATTTTTTAGTTTTTGATATGAAAAAATCATATAATAATCAGTAATATTTGAAGCATAATTTAGCAAGAGCAGATAGATAGATAGATAACTCTTTATTGTACTCACACCAACTTAAACATAAAATACAAAACAAACAATAACTAATACTGAAAGTACAATGGGCGGTCTTATCGCTTAGAGCGATCTCTTCCAGACAACCTTTGGATGGACTGGATTAATAAGACTATAGCAGACGATGGTGAAAAAGGGAGCAAAGGGATGCTTATACTGGGCAGTGGGTGTAGTCGGGTTACGCATGATGATGATGATGTTTATGTATCATCTTATTACTTAATTTTAAATTCTGAGTAGTTTTGTTATTTATATAACTTTTATTGTAATTAATTAATTAATATTCATACGCCTGAGAAGGCAGATTTTTATAGATTTAATTTAGCATTTAAGACCTCTTTGTTACCAAAAATCTATGAATAAATGAATCGAATTGATGATGACTTTACTCATGCTATTCAGAGCTGTCCATGATTTTTTAATGAGTAACGAGTACGTGGAATATTTATACTATAATTTACTTGTTTGTTACAGGAAAAGATGCTCCGCGACCTAACACCATTAGCGACGACGTTGACGCGGCACCTCAACCAAATGATAGATACCGCATGCGCGAAATACGCGATGTGGCAACAAAGGCAGGCTAAGATGCGGTAGTATTCGATGGGCGGTGGCCTTCAGTGCCTTAAGGTCCCCAAATGTTAAAAGGTTCTGTTCGCTTCGCTCGCGTGGCACAGGCAGATATAGGCATACTATTTATCATACGTAATGACGCGGAAAGGTAGGCCCAATGCCTAGTGCCTTAAAAATGTGTCATCCAAAGTTTAACTCACTGTTCTAAACTAAATTGTAAACCAAAATCCGGTAGTGTTCGATGGGCTGTGGCCTTTAGATTAAAGATTTTTTTTTTAAGTTTGTTAGTTGGTGATGGCCTGTAGGCCATGCCCAAGGTTCTTCACCAGGTTCTGTTCGCTTCGCTCGTATTTTACACTCAGCAACAGAAAATATAAGCTAATATTATATACTTCTGATTTAAATTTAAAATAAGTTTGAAGATAATTAGAATATATTATTTGAGTTAATGTGATTTACAACATAATTTGTTTCTACATTCGTTGTCTACCACATGAGCGAATATAGAGAGTCAGAATCCTTCCTACTAATATAATATTAGTAGTAGGCGAAAATTTGTAAAAAAAGACGTGAGATGTGATGTTCCTCCTTCAGCCAAAACTACTAAACTAATTGAGCTGAAATTTTTCACATTATGTAGTTCTTGACCTACCAATAGGCTACTTATTTCCGGGTATCACGCGAGCGAAGCCGCGGGCGGAAGGTAGTTACATAAATCTGTGAAATAAAGAATATCATTTAGTTTACCTACGTTATTTATATTGAAAAAGCATTTCAATAACCAAATGTATGGCTTTTTCAACTGAAAATGTTTACCAATTTTGTTTCTATTATAGGGTTGAAGAATCATGTTTTTACTCATTTTTGGTCACGCTCGTAATCATGATTTTTCGGATACTCTGAGCAACATTGAGACGTTCAATATAACGACGGGTGACCGACTACTGAACGCTTCCTTAAAATAACAAAGAGTTATCAACTTTATTATCAGTATGGCGATCGCGAATATTTTAACCTGACGTAAGCAGATCGAAAAATTTTGGCCAATGTCAATGCGTTATTTCGGATCTCAGATTTCTTATTGGCTAAAGTTTCACAATACGTTTATCATACGACAGGTTGTAATATTCGCAAAAACGATACGGTTCAATAAGTCTTAAAAACTAAATACTCGAATGCATTTTGTCTTCAAAAGCTACGTAGTTAATAATAAACGTGCGACAATAAATCGCGTAGTTTGTAAGGTGAAAGTCCAAATTTATCGTTACCATATTGGTTTTTTAGGTATTGGTTCGAATTATTTCTTGAAAATAACTGATGCGCGATACGGGTATTTTTCACATACCGGTACGGCTGTTTATATATAAAAAATGCTGGATATTTTCATACAACATTATAATAAAGCCCCAAGGTAGATAGAGCTTGTGATTGGCCACATGACTAATATATTACCTAAACAAGTTTTTTGGAAATGCATAATTGAGTTTGAAGCCGTATGTTTTCCCGAAAAAGAGTGAATTGAACCATGGTTGCCCAAGTTGTGGCACAGTCAAAAAATACGTGATGCAAAAATTTTCTTCAAAACGTTAAGCTTATCATTGTATTGTGTGTGGTTGCCCTAAAATTAAGGCATAGCTAGAATTAACATCATAAATATCTTTAGAAAAAAGTTCTAACAGAATGAGCTGTTCTACAGCTGCCTTACAAGTTTTTACACAATTATAAAAGTCTTTGAACGATTGTTGTTGACCATCGAGAGTAGATTAACCCCTCTTCGAAGAGTAAAATATCATACGAATTCAAACACAGCTTGTGTAGTTGGCCAGTAGTTCATCAAGAACTTATAATTATATTGTATTCTGTTAGTTCCTTCACTACCATACCGGTACGTGAATATTTCGCGTTTCACATTTAAAAAATTAATTTGTATTTATAGTTTGTAAATGAAAGCAATAATTTGTAAAGTCCATATCTGTCTGATCAATAGACTTTAAACTATTTAATGCTGTATTTAATGAAAAATAACCCTCATGTCTGTCGAGATAAGACTTAGAACTTGTTGATGCTTATTACCACCGATAAGCTTAACCTACTTATATTATTTTAAAAGCGTTAGTTCACGCCAAAACTACTGAACAGTTTGTGCTGAAATTTTGCACACATGTAGTACTAGGAATATCATATAGGCTACTTTTTATCCTGGTACCACTCGAGCGAAGCCGCGGGCGGAAGCTAGTCTAAACTGGATATTTTTTTAAAGTTTGTTTTTAAGTTTGTGAGTTTATATGTAGGTAATCTCTGAAACTGAAAATACGATTTCTAAAAATTATATTGGTTTAATATCTATAGATTGCCGAAGTTACATCAGTTTCAAAATGTCAAAATCCTTTGGCTATTTAAAATCTGGTTTGTTTTTAAATCAGCAATGCAGTGTTTCAGTTTTAAGGGTTTGGGTGCCGGTGAAATTACAGACACAGAAGCTTATCACCTTGTTGATGAGCGCAAGGCGTTGCATAGTAGGGCACGATCCAAATATAATAATAAATAATGCTGACCTACTTATGGGGACCTACGATGCAATACTTTGATAGCTAATGTTTACCACTTAAGGCGACGATACATGTCAAACCTCCCTCTCGCTCGCACTATTCAACATTTTTTAAGATATAAAATCACTGAATGTAGTTATGCAAAATAGCAAACCTTCACGGCCTAGAAAATAACAATACAAAGGTTCAGCAAGAATATCATTTTTTGATTCTATCACGTTTCCTTACCAAAAACCAATGTTATCAATTTTGGTGCAAATTTTTTGGTAGGAAAACGTAAGTAAACTTGAGCCACCCAAGTCTTAGATTGATCACTAACGACCATAACAATCCATCCCTGGGCCTGTATCTCGAGGATAGAAATAAATATATTGAACAAACTGTCAAAGGAGAATGCCGTCTGATGTATGGCGCTCGGTACCAGGACTAAAGTGATTGCGTCAAAAAATATCCAATACGTTTTTAGTCAATTCTACTGTCAAAATAATTAAAAATGAGGGTTATTGCCATAGCAACGTATATATTATTGGTCTAATGGCGGCGTGCAGCGGAAACCAAATCAACAAAATATTTTTTTACTTGATTATTAATTGATTATTAGTCGGTATGTAAAACTAAAGAAAATGTTAATGTCATTTATAAAATATAATCCATTTTATGGGATACTTTCGGTTTTGACGCAATTGGTACGGGTTCTCGTCATTCTTCTTCATATAGAACTAGCGACCCGCCCCGGCTTCGCAAATGTGGAAAACATAAACCTTCCTCTTGAATCACTCTATCTATTAAAAAAAACCTCTTCAAAATCCGATGCGTAGTTTCAAAAATCTAACTAAGCATTAATAGGGACAGACAGACAGCGGGAAGCGGTTTTGTTTTCACTACATAATATAAAATAAAAGTATTGGGAATAAAAATTAAGTTTATTCCCAAGAACGAGTTCCCTTAGTACGAGTTGTATGATACAAAATGTTTGTAGTTTTCGTTTTGGAGCTTAATTTTAAATTATCTTTTTCGGCTCGACTGTTTTGAGTGAAAAACATTATAACCTGAAATAAAATTATTTACCTATGTCGTTTGATCTGTTTATATTAGAATCCAATTCTGTAATTTATATTTATCGTATATTAAAATTGAGCTCGAAAACGACAACTTGAACGTTGAAATTCGTATTAACAGCTGTTAAAAAATCTGTGCTTGAGTTGCATTCCCTTTAAACTCCACGAGAAAGATCTCTCTATCTATATATTTCTTGAATACAGGCTTCAGTCTCATCTCGACCTAGATAGATAAATCTAACTATTCTATAAAATATCCACATACTAATTTATCTAAATGGGTGGAACGTTCCTTTAGGGTAAACGGTCCAAAACATTAACTAACGCTTTAGCTAGTTTGGCAAATCAATAGAGTTTATAACAAAAATCTATTAATGTTACTAAAATTTGTTCTTGTATTATAAGATGATAAATTCAAATGAAACTGTTTGTAAGTATCAATTTTTACCAAAATATATACTAACAATTTAATGTAAGATATCGACTGAAAGTTTTCTAAGAGTTTTAATTGATCAGTTCTCTGCACATTATAAAGGTGGTCCTACACGATCAAATTAACCGGGCAAGTTTGCAGCGGACTTAAAAAGCCATCCGGTAAACCTTGACCGAGTGTGGCTATCAAAATTGACTTGTCATGCAATAAAACAGAGGGTTTTTTAAGAATTTAGGTTCCTTCCTTCCTTGTATGAGTTACTGGCCAACTCGTGTCGGAGTTTTTATATCGCTCGAAGGCCTCTGCCATGGCTTAACGACTGAAAAAGTCGAGACCAAGATCTTGATGTGCCTTGCAAAGCACGGGAGAGCTTAATTCAGAATTTAGGTACAACTTCGCCTTGCGTATCCTGCATATTGGCTCAAGACGCGAGAAATTGTCTTGCCGCTTACAAATCGTATCCTATATTTATAAGGCTATGTGGTTAAGCAAGACGAACTTCTTACCTACCTACTCTAGACAACACTATTGTTAGAGAAGAAAATGTCCTAAGACCACACGCGTCAAGTCAGTCAAGACTAGTAAATAATCGTTTATGGCCTTATAGAGTACAACCACATTATACTGAGCTAAAGCTATAAAACCATCTAATAACAAGAAACATATTGAGTATTAAAGTTTTTGTTTACTCTATTTAGAGGTTGTCCAGATTTTCTATGTGTTTGACCCGTGTTTATTGATTTGTCTGCATTGACAAAAAAAGCTTGCTCTGAAGTTTCAATATATTTTATTCGAATTGATCGACTAAAACTCTTAGTTATTGTATCTTTATAGTTTTGTTTTGTTAAAATCAAGAAAAATATTCTGATCCAACCTCTTTGTTAGAACTTACACTTACCCTAACTGTTATCTGTGCCCTCACCAAATTGTTCATTAGCTCAACTTTTGAATGATCAATTATGTACCTAAATTATATATATTGTTTATCATTTTAGGTGCAAATTGTAGGATTTGTTCCATAAGTATTATCACAGACACGAGAGATCTGTTGTCTGTGGTATTATGCATATTGAGCGGACAATAGCGGACACTCCGTTGTAGTTTTGAGCAAGCGGAGAAAACTTCTTGTTTCCAGTTACTGCCTTTTTGTACTTTTGCCATGTGGAGTGTGCGTCCGCTGCCGCTGTCAACAAAGTCAAAAATTTCCATTTTATGTATTATCCTTTGATATTTTACCAAATATCTTCTGAAAATGTAACGCATTTCACTATTAGTTTTGTAAATATGTAGGTAAAGTTTGTAATTGATGAAAAGCAGAATAGTCAAATTGTTTTGTTTTTCATTTTGCGCAATAAAGGGTAATTTTCACTTAAAACAGTTTTTTTTATAAAATGCAATCTCCTTATAAAGTTATAAATGATCCACCACAAAGCGAAACTAAACGTGCACCTACGCGAAATGCCGAACTCATGATCATGATTATAAAATCCCTATCAGCTCTGGCCCACTGGTGGTGGGTTTGTTTCACGATACCAGCTCGCAAATATAGCTTCTTAATCAATTTTAATTGGTTTCAAAGTACCCACTAGTGGGTCAGAGCTGTTGGGGATTATGAGAAGAACTTAATGATAGGATAAATACAGGCATTAAAACAAGTAAGTATTGTATATTTTTTAAAACCCCCTATGTAAAAGGTGTACTTAATATCATCGAGTTTAATAAACAAACAGCATACACATAGAGAGAAAAAACATTTCTCTTTCCTTTTTCATTAACAGATCATGAGTGCCTAGTGCTAGTTTTTTTACCAGCTCGATCGCGTTTCCGTTCGAGGCAACGCTATCTATTGAGAAACGCGTAGCAGTGACTCCTTTCCGTATAAATTTACGTAAACGGAAACGCGATTGAGCTGGTAAAAAAACTCACTTGGCACACTGATTATAGACTCATCGAGTCGAGACCATTCCAAAGAGTTTCCAAGGAGCCCAAACACCATATCTCTGCTGTAAGTTTACGAGGAGTTGGGTATCCTGCAGTTTCCAGGTGATGCTGCAGCATCAGGTCAAGGTTACCATATTCTTGCAGTAAAGTTTACAAAATTTTGAATTGAGTTGGTTTTAATTTTGAAGAAAGTTGGTAGTTGGGGGTGTACAGGGTTCCAACCCCCATCTTCGGAACCCATGCCAACCTCACCTGCACGTGGTGCACCCTGTTAAACAACGAATGAGGCTCTGGCGGCGGCTGATTGCGGCATAGCACAGCCATCGGCACAGCTAAATCCCCTGGCCACTGACGGGCAGCAGCGTCGGTGGTGCGAGAAGCTGTGCCCTGCGATCCCCAACCCGCATGCCCAGCGTGGGGATTACGGGCATATCCCCCTTTTTTAAGGGAGGCCTATGTCCAGCAGTGGACTGATAAAGGCTGGTGTGTGTGTGTGGTAGTTGCTCACATTCTTTCATCAATAACAACGGTTGGATGATCTTCAAACGGCTAAGCAGATTTTCTTGCATCATAAGCCAACTTATGAGCACGCCTCGCGGTTTATACACGTGCCTATCCTGATTCCGGCTAAAAATATTACCTTATGATAGCCTCCATCCAGGTGGTGACGATTTCCGAAAGGCTGCTGGATACGTCGAGCTCAGGACAGGTCGCAATGGCGCTCATTAGGGGAGGCCTATGTCCAGCAGTGAACACCGATAGTAAATAATAATCCTAACATGTCTCATGGACGTGTCCGGCAGCGTTTTAACCATCGCTCGTACAGCTCGCTTCTGCACGTGGAAGGCATTCCAATCGGCTGCGTGTCCCCCACAGCTCTGCTCCGCATCGAAAAGGCGGACAGACATGTCAAACTTATAACACCCCTCTGCGTCAGGGGGTTAGAGGATCATTCATCAGCTGGCTCGTAAGATTTTGAAAGATGTTGATACTAGGTTGGCTATGCATTAGGGTCAGCGCCGACAGAGAGGAATAAATATCGCGCGGCCTCGTGCATTTTGCGCGACTAGACGCCCAACGCCTCGACGGCCTTTGTTTTGTCCCGCGGTAGTATTCATTTCTCTATGGTCCCGCGTATCTTCGAGGGCGCGCGAGCTTTTTTTTTCAGGTTCAAGCATATTCACTTTATTTCAATAGTGTTAAAGTTGACTTTGGAGTGCCTTAATAAAATCCTCTGCTGCGCTCCTATGTGTCTGCGCTAACCCTTATTGGTAGCGCGTAGAATCTGACATGCGTCGATTGGATTGGCTACGTGCAACTCGACTCGAGCGTAAATCTAGCTAATAAGAATAAGTTGGTCAGGTAAAGAAATTAAACACATGTGTAAAGATTAAATCAGATAATTTTATATCACTATAAAACCTATCTACAATAATAAAATTATTACATAATTTATTCTTCTCTACGTCATGACTGCTAAGGCAATACACAGCTTGGTTATATTTTATAACTAAGGGCCGGTGTCTGCCGGAGCAGTGCAGAAATGATTGTGCTCAAATGGAATCGTAACGCGACGATATTTGATCTAAGATTTTTAGCCTGCTTTAGCAGACACCCGCGTATAGAAATTGTACCGCCCTTTGTTTTGTGAAATAATATTATTATGTAAACATAACTACAATAGTCAACATCTGTTGTTTTTTTATAATGTATGTATGTAACATTTGAATCAAATTGGTATGATCTACCATATACATTACATTTAGTGATGCTACTAACCATTTAAACGCTACGTCAGTTTGAAAAATTGAAGGGCGGTTGAATAATACTTTGACAAGATAACAAAATTATACTTAATTGGTTAGTACCCCTATTATGTTACTTATAACTTTAATAACTTAGTTACTACTTCTATAACTTTCATTATTATAAACTGTTAGGTGCCTTAGGTGTTGACAAGGATGGAAATATCGCAGGCGCTGCTCATCTGAATGAAATAGCACGTGCTAACACCGCGCGACCCGGCGTGTATCGCACGTATCTGAATAAGCCTTTAGATTTTCTGCCTTGTCTTATCGAAGTTGGAAGAAACAAATCTAAAAAACAAAATTGAAGCCAGTATAAAAATATCAAATAAAACTATTACTATACTTCATCCTAACACATAAATATACAAATAAATAGGCATTCACGTTATATATTTTTTTATAACTAAATAAATAAATAATCCATTATTTTAATCTTCATTACAAAATCAAAATAGATACTTATGCCTAATGGGAAAGCATTTATCCATAATTAGTAAATAAAATCAACTTATTCAACTAAATTAATAAATGAACTAAACTTTATATAAAAATAATAATCATAATCATAACATAACATGAAATCACAGTTCATAAGTAAGAATAGAAAATGAAATCAATGTTTATGAATAAATGTTCGGTGTGTTCACGTATACTGGGAATTCGGCTTTAGTTCCGCTGCCGTGGGGCTTTTTCGTGAAAAAGACTACGTTGACTTGCAGCCAACTTCAAAGACAAATTGATACGTTGCGGGTGTTGTAAGTATAGTTGATATCCAATATTCAACTAAATTGAATTGATTAATTCAAGTGATATTAAATTATAAATGTCTACACAATTCATACTTACTTTCTTACAGAATATGGCCAAAGCAGAAACAAAGTTAACTTAAAAAAAGTACTTAGTACACAAACATACACAGAACAAATTTTGTGATCTGAGCATACATAACTAAATATATCACAAAAGAATGTGATGTCTGCCTGAAGATTTATTGTATGGTTCATTATAAATTTATTGACCCAGTAATGCATAGTTTATCGAAATGCGACACAGCTATCTACGACACACCACAAAAGATATTTATTATTTGAGTGCTGAATTTTTGAACAACTGCGGTGCGCCAGATGGAGCAGTTCCTTCGGTATAGCGTCATATTACACATATTTGACGTGTGAAAATAGCAAGGATACAAACTACATAATTTTATTTGTTTTTATTTTACCTGCACGCTTTCACTCGTCTTTAAGCCGTATGAAAGTAGGTAGGTACTATAATTATAGTTACGTATAGTATTATCCATCTTTACCTTTCAATTCTCCTACAGTAACAAAAACTAATGTAAAACTTGACCAAGGAGTTTTATTAAGGGAGTGCGCGCTTTGAACAAATATCTGCGCCTGTTTATTTTAACGATATAGAACTGCCGTTAAAAATGTGTTTTTTAGGAAAAAATACATTAGTCACAGATTTTTGTCAAATGGAGCATTCCCTTGTACGTTGCTATTCCATGTACTAGACAAACAACTAAGAGGTCAATATTGAGAAATTATGTGACGTAGCACTATGTCAGCCGATTTCGAACACTTAAATAATATCAACTTAGTGTTCATAATAATACGAGGCATCATACGGTATAGTCAAGTCAGTGATACTGGCGAAATCATAGAATTGTAAATCCCAGATCTCCGACTAATAAAGAAGTTTAAACAGAGCCTATCAATTACAAGTGAAGAAAAAATAACATGCTCATGGACACCCATTTAGGTTCACGTGCTTGAAATTTAAACAGCACCCACATCTTTAAACCGAAACACAGCGATGCTGCTTCACGACAGAAAATGGCATGGTCGTATTACAAACTTCAGGATGAGCCCTTCATAAATCAATCCACTACTTCTAATATATGTACTACTTCCACTAGTTTATCATGCGACATGCTGTCTGAACTTCTTTTTGTCCGAGTCCCAGGTGCCATTGAATAAAGAACCAAATAACCTATTTGAACGCCTTCACAATCCATATTATGAAGACGATAAGCAGTATAATGCCTATGATGCTGAGTATGAACATCTTCCGACGGTATCTGCGCTGGTATTCGGCTGCTTTCGCTAACTCGTCGGCTCCAGCCTCGACGTTCTCGCTTGCAGCCTCTATGTGGCTTTCCACTGTATCTGTGGGAGAAGTGATAGTTAAACATCATCATCATCGGCCTATAGCAGTTCACTGCTGGACACAGGCCTCCTCTGGAAAAATACATAATTCAATAATTATTCCACGAATTTCAATCCACATACATACTTAAAATGGATAAAAAAACTTATATTTTGTGTCTACTATTAAAAAAATATAAATAAACTAGGTATGTAAACTTTTTTTTGCAATGATTTAGGTACACATTAACGCATAACAATGATGATTGTTTTTAGTTTGTTGGAGGAGGAGTTACATAAGTTTATGTTCTTGCAACACTAAATTATAAGGGAAATTTATTTATAGGTTAGAAGCTACCGATAGTTATCGTTAACTTTATCGGGCTGTCATATTTGGCCGCAATGAAATTCACAAAAATTGCAGAGTTGACATTGTATGTCGGTATGTTAACGACAAAAATCGCAAACGTCAATGATCGGCACCAATCAGCGCAGCCCACCTCGACGCGCGCAGTATTTTTGTATGAAAATCTGTTTCCGATCTGCTACTGAATTTCGGTAGGTAGCGATCGCTAACTATGTCGAGACTGCAGCCCCTGGTATCCTATAAGTACGTGTACGGTATAAGGGGAGAACAAGGCGATCACCATGTTCTCAAACCCTGTATAATCAGGGATCAACTTACCTACAACTTGCCCCTGTTGGTTCACCATAGTAGACAGCTCTTGTATTATTTGGTTCACGTCCAACACGTCGGCTTCGATCTTATTCATATACGCTTCTTTATCAAGAAGCATGCTAGTTTCGAACTCGACTAGGCGTGCCTGGAAGATATTTTATATATCGTTGACATAATACTCAATACTAATACTACAGGGTGAATTTGAATTCATATCGATTTAGAAAATAGAAAATAGAAAAGTATATGTATGTAAGATATTGAAATTAAGGGGATGTAAGGTACTCCTATATTTAGAACCCAAGCCAACCTGCACGTGGGGCACTGCTATAGCTAGCAGGATAAACAAACTGTTAGTATAAACGGGGCTCTGGCGTGCAGCTGACGTGCGTGCATGACGCAACCTAACACCGGTGTAGCTAAATTTCCTGGCGTCGACGGGCAGCAGCGTCGAAGGTGCGATAAGCTGTGCCCGCGATCGCCAACCCGCATACCCAGAGTAGGGCATATCCTTCCTTCCTTCCTTCTTTCCTTCCTTCTTATAGGGAAGGCCTGTGTCCAGCAGTGGACTAAATAGGCTGGTGTTTGTTTGTTGATAAATTATTATGGTGTGTGTATACCTGTGCTTGCTGGTTGGCTAATAGCGAGGCTTCTTCGTCATCCGCGATCGCTTGCTGCTCCAATGCCTGTGGATCGTTGCGCGCGCGCTTCGTTCGTGGCATGTGTGCCGCCATTTTCTCTGATACTTGCTGAAATTACATATTTCATGGTTAGGAAATAATCTCAAAATCATCATCACCGAAGCGCTCGTGGCTCGTGATAATACTTCGGTGTTTTTAGCAGGTCATCTTGGTTGAGCAAGGCTCCACCAGGTCACTGCTCGGATGGGTGACCGTTTGGTGGCATTAAGATCTGTGCGCTTACATGCTTCAGAAGGCACTTTGAGATGTTGGTGCCGGCTTTTTCAGTCGTTAAGCCATGTCGGAGGCATTTGGGTGGCCTAATAACTCCGACAACAGAGTTGAGCACTAGCTCATATGAAGAAGTTCTTCATCATCAGCCTACAGCATTCCACGGCTGGACATAGGCCTCCCCCTCCCCTTCAATGAAAACCATTGCGCCCTGTCCTCAGCTCGACGCATCCAGCTTAGCAGCCTTTCGTCGATTGTCACTCCAACTGGCCGAAAGACGCCCTACAATACGTTTGTCTACCAGTGATTTCCCTCCACTCAAGAACTCGTTTACTCGGTTTTTGGTTGTTGGTTCTTTGGTAGATATGGATATGGCCAGTCCACTGCCATTTCAGCTTGTTCAAAATACTGGCCAGCTCATATTCTGAGAGTACCTATTACCTCTTTTTCTCATCATAATATTATAAGAGTACCCATTACCTCTTTTTCTGATAAATTATTAAAATAAATAGTAATAATTAAACGAGACATCTAAGAAACAGTTAACTGATCCCAAACTGGGCAGAGCTTGTACTATGGGTGTCCAAGACAGATAAAGATAAATAGCTATAATTTTTTAGGGTTCCGTACCCAAAGGGTACCAGGACCCTATTACTAAGACTCCACTGTCCGTCTGTCTGTCTGTCACCAGGCTGTGCTCTCATGAATCGTGATAGCTAGACCGTTGAAATTTTCACAGATGATATATTTCTGTTGCTGCTATAACAACAAATACTAAAATCAGAATAAAATAAATATTTAAGTGGGGCTCCCATACAACGGTTCGGAACCCTTTGTGCGCGTGTCCGACTCGCACTTGGCCGGTTCTTTGTAAATACATTCATACATATTATTATTAACATATTTACAAAAAAGTATTTAAGTAGTAATATTAGTGATATGGTTTCCATAATACAAGTTCTACTTAGTTTGGGCACAGAATAGAAAAAGGAACAGAATTTTCACTCCGCAAAAACGATTAAACAAATAGCTACTTTAACTGCGACGCAATAAAGTGTTATTCAGCTCGTGCCAAACATTTTATATTCACCTACACCTTGCATCCCTTTCTATATTTAACTTTTATCTCTTCTGACGCGCACTAACCTACGGAGCGAGCCCCGCAGTCGGGGCCCGCCGATGTACTTATAGCTTCGTACCTAAAGTGCGGAATGAGACTGGCATGGTTTGGGGCCATATTAATGCTGTGTGATAGTGTCCAGTATTATTTATTTTATTTATTTAAATATAACAACTACTCAAAGACAAGAGAAGAGATAGCAAAAAAAAAAAATACTAAAGTAACATACTACAAAATAACATAACATACTTTTTGTACAACTTTGTAGTTATCAAGTGAATCGGTAAAGGCCTGCGTCAGCCGTTCCACCTGCAGTTTGTGGGGCTTATCACCACGTCTGACCACCGCACCGAGCCTCTGTATGTCCCTGGCTACAGCTGACACCGAGCTGTTCACCTTCTGTTGTGTGTCATGGCTGGAAATATAATAATAATGTAATAGCCAGTAATCGGAATAGCTAGAGATAATAAGCAATAGAGCTAATTTACCTAAAGATCATGGAACAGAGACAAAAAGTGGAGACTTTCTAAGAACTATATTTTTTTGGGGTGAAAATTTACCCTGTCTTCAGGACACCATTTATATCACTGAAATAATGTCCATCATTATTTACATTTTAAATATTTTATATGAAGAAATTATATTAACCAGTAATAAGAACAAATGGAGGAATAATGAACTTGTTCCTCAACTTTATTGATCACATAATGTTTTAGTGATATAAAGAGGTCCCGAGGTCAATTTTGACTCAAAAAAAATTTAATTTTTAGGAAGTCTCCACTTTCTCTTCTGTTTTACAAACTTAAGGTAAATTAGCTCTACCTATTCCAATCACACTGGTGTGTACTGGTGTAAGTGGTTCCAATCTCCATCTTTGGAACCAAAGCAACCTCACCGGCCTGTGGTGCACCATGCTAACTCACAAATGGGGTTCTGGCAGCTGATTGCGGCATAGCTTAGCCAACACTGGTACAGCTAAATCTCTTAGGCACCAAGGGGAAGTGAAAGAGAACGCAATGGAAGAGAAAAATGAAGGAATTGTATCATTGCACACATCATTGTATATTTTTTATGTATACAAGTAGGTAATACAAATTAATTACAAAAAAAAATGTATACATATAAGAAGGCCTCTGTGGCGCAGTAGGCGAAGGTCTGCCTGAGATGCAGAAGGTTGTGGGTTCGATTCTTTGCATGTTTGCATGTTCTGTAGATATTTGTCTTGGGTCTGGGTGTTTTCTATGTATGTATTTAAAAAAAAAATTCATATGTATTATATCAATCATGTGGTTCCCATAATACAAGCTCTGCTTAGTTTGGGGCTACATGATGCTGTGTGATTACGTCCCGCATTATTTAAGTAGTATAATCAGTCATGTGGTTCCCATAATGGGGCTAGGTATATGGTACTGTGCATTACTAAGCATTACTTGCACCAAAAATATTCATCATCAGCCTATAGCAGTCCACTGCTGGACATAGAACCAAAACTATTAAGCTGAAGTTTAGCACATATCAATTTCTAGACGAGGAATAACACAATATGCTACTATCTTGGTACCACGCGAGTAAAGTCGCAGTCGAAAGGTAGTTGCAAATTAAACTTACATTTTATCCCTCAACTGCACACTATCATTCAGTCCACCAATTTGCTTCATTGTCTTCTCTAATGTCTTCAATCCACTGTTAATAGTGTTTATATTGTCCGCAACACCCTCGCTCAGGTTATACAGCTCTGTGGGACTGAAGTCTGCAAAACCCACAGCTGGGACGCTGCTGGTCGCCCCATAGTCACGGCTGGACCCGCTGATTGCATCTCGTTCTGTCATTTTGAAACTGGAAATACATAATTTTACATGTTAATAAAATTATAGATTTCATAGGCATAGGGATTACACCAGGTGAGAATGACAAGATAAGTGGCATAGAAGCCCCTCTTTCTACCACCCTATATGGATGTCGTAACTTTCTACCTCTTCATATATGGACTGGTTAAAAATCCATAGTAATTAAATTTTCAGAAAGAGCCCACAATGAAAGTGGTACTGACATGATTGGATGACCACCACCACCACCACACCAGCCTATATCAGTCCACTGCTGGACATAGGCCTCCCCTAATAAAGGGGGATATACCCATAATCCCCACGCTGGGCATGCGGGTTGGGGATCACAGGGAACAGCTTTTCGCTCCACCGACGCTGCTGCCCGTCGGTGGCCAGGGGATTCAGATGTGCCGATGTAGGCTGTGCTATGCCGCAATCAGCTGGATGACCACAAACATAAAATAATGAGCCGGCACATGGCAGATGTGTAAATCTAACTTGTACCCATATTGCTTGCTTATTGCTTGGGCAGGGCATGGTCAATATTGGCAGCGTTGCCAACCTCAACAGCTGGTTTAACCCGCCGCATAAGATGATGATTGAACTATAATTTACTATTCCGATTTAACAGGAGGGCAGCATAGGTTGCATTCACTTGTTCACCAATACACTTAGGTACACACCTGCAAAGTGTGGTTATTATGGCTAAATCAAACAAAAGGGCAACAATTATTAATGTAGAAAGCACATTTTGCCCAACCATATCATAACATAACTGGAATAAGCTCCCAAAGACAGTAGCCAGTACGCCTTCAGTAAACTCTTTCAAAAATAGACTAAACCAATATTTAAAGTGAAAAATAACCCCAATGGACATGTATCAACTACCTATGCATAATCAAATAATAAATAATATTTTAGCGCAGGCCTCATGACGAGACCTATACCGACCTATGTCCAGCATTCATAATTTTCCTTTATAAAATCGCTGCCTGCATTGGCCTGACATACTGAGAAAGGAAATAGTCTATAATATTGAGAATGCGCCATGGTAGGTAGTAGGTATTAATACTTATGTTGGAATGCACTGAACAATGCAACATGCATTTAAATATACATAGTGACAGTTTTTTTACAATATTCTATGTATTTAGGTACCCTCAATCAAGGAGAAAAATCGCTGAAAAATCTGTGTCTGATTTTTCTAATTAGAAATGCACAAAAAGGGGATGTGTTTGTCAAAAAAACCCTTTATTGGGAGACTACATTTAAGCACTGAATGTTGTTTAAAGTAGTAGGTAGTAATTCCTTGCCCTCAATCAGATGACACATTTGCTTTTGTTATGATACAATAATGAATCATTATTTCATCAATCAGTACACGATGCAAATAACAACAAAAGATTAATCCATAAATTTAATTTCTTACCTGTAAATTTAACGATCCGGGACAAGATTTTCACTGTTAGTTACACAAGTCCACAAGTTAAGAGGTATAAAAGTTGGAACCGGTTTATTACGATACCTACTTTGTCAAGAATGTGGATGGAATGGAATGCAAATTAAATTACAAAATTGGAAGTTTTTCAAACAATGGTAGTCTGACGTGCGTGTGTGACAGAACAGACACCAGCCAAGCCAGACATAACAGCAGTGTTGCCGTTTTTTATTTGAAGATAATGTTGAAACTTGGTACAAATAATGCCAAAAAAATACTAAACAACGTTTGATAATGCTAAATAAATGCTAATCTGAGTTTTATTACGGAATAGCAGAATGAAGTGGACAACTGTTAAAATAGATGCATATTCGCATATAAACCGCCATAAGACCGCCTATTGTACTTTAATTATTGTTATTGTTTAAAGTTATATTTGTCTATGTTGGTGTGAGTACAATAAAGAGTTTTCTATCTATATATAAAGAGCGCAAGAGAAGACTCTTTTCTTTGGGTATGTATTATGACTAATTTGTAATTTGCATCGTAGGTTAATTACTGTTCATCGGCCGTTCACATTTTGCATGTTTTGCGGTGGAAATGTGTTGCTTTAATCACTGTGTTGTTACACTTACGAAAATTGCATTACGTTAGACTCCGAAATCTTTTCCCATTCGTCGCACTGATTATGCTCATTAATATGTTAAAACTAAGATTATTAAAATTAAATATTATTAATATTAAAACTAATAATTAGATGTTAAAACTAAGAACACTGCACTGTTCGTTCGTAACAAATAAACAATCACTAATCAGTGTTTTCTATGTATGATGTATGTATTTACAAAAAAAAATGTATCTATGTAGTATATCAATCATGTGGTTCCCATAATACAAGCTCTGCTTAGTTTGGGGCTACATGATGCTGTGTGATAACTAACCGAATGTACCTTCGTTTCGATTGTTGTTTTGTTTTTAACAGTTTAATTCACTAAGTGAATGTCAATGTTTTTTGAAAAACCAATCATGATTTTGACAACTATGTAGCAAATAATTTTGTAGATTCATAGATAGATAGATACATATAAAGTATGATTACCTATGTTTTCTAATTTATGACATAGATTTGACTTCCACGGTAGTGTTATACAGCACTCGACACATCTTTTCTGATTATGTATCCTAAATATAAATAATGTTGCAGAACTCTTTGGTAACTGACTGGAAAGAAACCGTACAAACGGTGTTTGCGCTTGGGTTAGTTTATTATGATTATTGTGGCTAACTTATTATAAAAAATGGCCAGTTCTAGCTAAAAACTATCCCATTTGGAAGCACTGGTCTGATTCTGATCTGTCACCGTCTGATTCTTACCCGCACTTCCAGATGGTAGTGTTGATGACCTTGATTGACCTCTATTTTTTGTTTTGCGTTTTCGTATCGTATCGTATCGATGGTAGGTAGTGACGAAAAGCTTGAGAAAAACAGCACCAGCCTACCCAATAAGTTATTTTTCACATTCACTTGCTTTTTCTTTTAGAAGAAATAGTTTTTCCATTTTTTTAATTAAATAAGCTGGTTTAATTGATATATTATAATATTAGTGTTCTTTTTCTTCGTATGAGCTAGTGGCCAACGGCCAACCCTGGTTTGGGAGTTTTGAGGCAGCCTGAAGGCCTTTTTATGGTGACGTTACAAACGTGACGGGGGGCAATTTTTGCGTTCGGCTATGCAAACAACCTATTTTTCACCGGCGAGCGGAGCGAGCCGCGAATTTTTTTAAGAAATTGTGTTATCATGCCTAGGTATAATAATAATTTAATTAATTATTATTATGATTACAAACAAAATATGAAAAAGAAAAAAGCGATTTTTTATATATTTATAGGAAATTGTAAATGCTAAAGGTAAAGATGGCGAGCGAAGCGAGCCGCGAAATTTTTACACTAAAACCTCGTATCTTGGTGGTTTTTTATACTATTATAAAAACAAAAACATAGTATTTGTGGATTTTTATACCCACAAATCTACATAATTAACAAAAAACGTGAATGATCTTCATGACGGAAACCGGATCACGTTCCATTTTTTGTTTTTTGTATGGACACAGTCAGTGCCGTAAATAGCATTTTACGCGCCCAGTGCGACCTTCTATAGCTGTGCCCTAAATTTTTTTTCTTAACCTACACCTGCTTGATTTACCTAGGTTTGCGAACTTTTTCTGTATCCACTCTTGCGACTATTACTGTTGTTAAGCCTGAATACCAGACACAATGGAAAATCTACCTCGCGTTCTGGTATATATGAAGTTATGGTTTACTTCTCAGTGCAAAGTCCCTTTCCCTATTATAGAAATAAAATCGGCGAGCGCAGCGAGCTGCTAAATTTTTGGCCACAAAAGAAAAAAGACAAAGAAAAAGGTGTAATTTTTTTTAAAACAACCTAGGTAACTACAACGATAGATGTAAAAAAGGAAGTCGGCGAGCGGAGTGAGTAATTTTATTATCATTCTAACTAGCACTGTTGTGTTCTAACACGTCATTGTTGCAAACTTCATAGGATGGATTTCAACATTTTTGTGCGTAGTTATGTACCCTTCAGAACCAAAAGGTGGTAAACGAAGCGAGCAGAGCGAGCCGCGAAATTTTTCTATCAAAGGTTACTATACAATATATGAAAAAGAAAACTACGATTTATATCAGAATTTCAACCAACCTATATGTATTAGGTTATAATTATCAACGAAGTCTTGGTCCTGATCTGGTCATTTCAGCACCTCGCCAGAAAATACAACTAAATTTATATCTGGATATCAAACTAATAATTCATTAATACTACCATTCATGACCCAAAACTTGGGCTTGATCTGGTAATTTCTGTGCTTCCCAGAAAAGAAAAGAAAGATTCAATTCCGGATATCCACCTAATAATTAAAACTTGATTCTTGTCTGGTCATTTCTACGCCCTCCAGAAAAGAAAACTACGATGTATAACTAGATATCAACCTAATAATAAATAATTAATTAATAATCATAATTAAAACTTGGTCCTGGGCTGGTCATTCTAGATGGTCAGTCTAGACAGTGAAACGAACCCATAAATGATGCCACTTTGTCCGTCCGTCTGTCACACCTGATTATTTCAAGAACTACATAAGCTATCAACTTGAATTTGGTATAGTTTTAAAATGCACTGTAGCGCGGGACTCGGGGCCATGCATCGTCGCGCCTAGTGATACAGATAATTTAATGCCAAGTGGCGCCATCTCTCGCAGCGGGCGACGTATCCGCCGCCCGTCTCGATTGTGCGAGTGAAAAATGGGCGCGCAACAGAGTTGGACGCTTGTGATTTGAAAAAACTCGTAACTCAGTTTATTTGTGTACTTATTTCGTGTAATTGCTGTGTTAAAGATTGTGTCATTGTAGTAAAACCTCAAAAAACTGTGAATAAGCGTTTTATCTATCTATCAACTACCCAAACCCTGAGCCAGTCGGGCGGACAAACATTAAACTGGCGCCCAACGTGGGGCCTGTGAACTAAGTGTTACAGTGAATCCCGCGTTATACCTACAATGACACGTACACGCCGACAGTCCCGCCGTCAATCCGACTTCGAAGACGCATCGGATCAAGTCGAAGATCCCGCGGAATCGTCGAAAACTCCGAGTTTTACCGCCAACGATGTCGCGTCCATCATGGCGACATTACAGCAAACGCAAACATCAGCATTTGAACGCCTACTTGATCGAGTTCTCCAGCACGAAACGCGACGTGAGTCGTCATCACCGACGCTGGCGGCGGCGCCATCGCCGTTCGTCGCGTCCACGCCCGCTCCCCATCTCGGGAATTTCGCGCTGTGCAAGGCGCGTTTCAGCGGAGCGACCGGCGACTCGCTCGATAATTTTATCGATGCTGTGGAATCATACAAGGAGTGCGCCTGCGTAAGTGACGACAACGCCCTACGTGGATTATCAATGCTGGTCACAGGAGATGCAGCCGTGTGGTGGCAGGGCCTCAAGTCCACCATCACCTCCTGGAACGCCGCTGTAGCTTCACTTCGTAGCGCCTTCGGTGACAGACGCCCACCACATCGTATATATATGGAACTGTTCAGCATGTCGCAAGGTCCCGGTGAAAAAACGGAGATTTTTGTTGCTAAGGCGCGAGCCCTACTAGCCCGACTTCCACCTGGTGACGTCAGCGAGAAGGTCCAGCTCGACATGCTCTACGGACTTTTACACCGTCGTGTTCGCGAACGCCTCCGTCGAGATGAAATAACTTCGTTCGAGACATTGTTACACAAGGCGAGACACGTCGAAGACGCGACCGACGAGAATTCCATAGATCATCATCATCAGCAACGATATCAAACAAAATCATATTCAAATACGGGCGAAGCCCCTGCAAGAAAATCATCATCGCCGCAGCAGCAACAGTTCGCGCCCACGACGCCGCGCGATGCGCGCGGACATACCACGTCGAGCGCCGCGGCCAGCGCCAGCGGCCCGCATAGCAACAGCGTGCGGCCTAGTAACAACGCTGGCGCGCCAGCCGCGCGTCTTCCTGTACGTGGTGCCGTGAATACTACGCCACAACAGACGGACTCCGTCGTCTCATCATCATCATTATTGAATAAGAATCGGTTTTGTGTTTACTGCAAGCGATATGGACATCTACGTGACGACTGCCGTGTTCTAAAATCTAAATCGGACAATAGGGACAGTACGCAAATCGTACCTACATGCTACGGGTGCAACGCGAAGGGTGTTATACGGTCTCAGTGTGCAAAGTGCAATGCGGATCATTACGCCGTCGATATTCAAAACGCCGTTGACGTTGCATGGCCCTACTCCACGTTCGGTTTATCCAACGGTAAAGTACAAGAATCTCGGGTAAGTTCTTTCCTAAGTACTCAACGGGATAATACCTATTCTCATATGTCAGTAACAATGCCCACATTTACAACTTCCTCTCCAAGCCCGACGACGTCTCAAGTTCGTAAACGTAAACAAAGGTGTGACTATCCTGATCACAGCTTCACACCGACTCAGTTCAAAGCCGCAATACCTACGCTCTTTAATAACAAAGATTTTATGAAAATAGAGTATGTGCCTACTGATTTTAAAGCGTTTCTCCCTTTGCGTTTTTTCAGTACAGAATTCAAAACAAAAACTAGATCACAAGCTAGGTCTCATTTGTGCCCTAATACCAATAATGTTAGGTCTAATACTTGCGCTGCTGAGAGCAAGATACCTATGCGTTACTTGGATCGTGTGTGTTTGAATAACTACGCTACAAAACCTACTACGCAACAAAGTAGTGTGAATAGGGTAGTCATGCCAATTGGAGGTACAAAGCCAATGCCAATTGGATGTGGGGTACCTATGCCGACTGGAAATAGGGTGACCATGCCGACTGGAAATAGGGTGACCATGCCGGTTGGAAATAGGGTGACCATGCCGGTTGAAAGTAGGGTGACCACATCAACTCCAAATATGGTGACCATGGAAAATGGGGGACATTTTTCAACGGTCAATACTGATGTTGAAAATAATTGCCAGAGCAAACCTGTTGGTCATTCGGCTAGTTTAAGGCCTATTTTAAGTGTCCAGATTTTAGGTGTAAGAGGAAAAGCGCTGCTGGATTCCGGCGCCAAAAGCAGCGTTGCTGGAGCTTTGCTGTACGAACTGCTGCTGAAGCGTAATCAAGTAATCATCCATGCGAAGAGACTACTCGACTGGTTAGGCTTGCAGATGGCTCCGCACGCACTCGACAGGTATTACTTACGACTTTGGAAGTAAAAATAACTCCAGACAGGTCAGTGACACTTGAGTTTTCCATATTTCCAGATGCTGAAAATAATGAGACTTTATTCGGAATGGATTTCCTGACGGCTGCGGGTATTGTCCTTGACTTTGCTTCATCAACCTGGTACTTTTCTGGCACACAAGTTACGTACCCAATAGAGTACGAAAGTCCCAGGCTGTGCCCGTCCATTGCTGCTGCTGACTTTTTACGTGATGATGAAGGGCTCATGCTGAGTCCTGACGATAGACAACAGCTATCAGATTTGTTACAGCAAAATGGCGACGTTTTCGCGGAAAGTGGGGACCCAACACCTTATGCAGAACATCATATTGATACAGGTGATCATCCTCCAATATCAGTACCTCCATACAGGCTTACACCCGCTAAAAAGGAGCTCATGAGAGGAGAGCTGGAGAAGATGCTTGAGGAAGGTATTATAGAAGAATGTGAGTCAGCTTGGACTTCCCCTGCTGTGCTAGTGCCTAAGAAAGATGGCAAGGTAAGATTTTGCGTGGACTACCGCAAACTCAATGCGGTTACTAAAACTGATGCTTACCCAATGCCGCTGATCGATGAGTTAGTCCAGTCGACGAAACGGAACAGCTTCATGTCAACTCTAGATCTACGAAGTGGATTTTGGCAGGTAATGGTCAAGGAGAGTGACAAGGACAAAACAGCTTTCCAAACTCCATTTGGTACTTTCCGCTTTGGGAGAATGCCGTTCGGCCTAAAAAACTCGCCGTCCACATTCCAAAGACTCATCGATAAGCTTCGCTCCTCCCTAAACCGTGATTTCTGTCGAATTGAGGGAGATAATGTTACAATATTAGCTTACCAAGATGATCTACTGCTCATCACTGAAACGTACTCGGGTCATATAGCAGCTCTGAGAGCCGTTTTTGATAAGCTGCGTGCTTTCAGCCTCAGGGCCAACAGAGAGAAATGTGTTTTCTGTCGGAAAAATGTAAAATATCTCGGGCACGTTATTACAGAAGAAGGCGTGTCTCCTGACTTCGACAAAGTACAGGCTGTGGTAGAGATGAAACAGCCTTCAAATCTTAAACATTTGCGAACGTTTTTGCAAACGTGTTCGTGGTTCCGTAAGTTTGTACCTAACTTCTCTGCAATTGCCGAACCACTAACACGTTTGACTAAGAAGAATCAACCTTGGGTTTGGGCAAAAGAACAAGCCAACGCGTTTGAGGAGCTAAAGAAGCGCCTCACTTCTGCGCCTATTTTAATACAGGCTGACTACTCTGAACCATTTATTCTAAGAACGGACGCGAGCAACTATGCCCTAGGTGCAGTTTTACTACAGGGTGAGGGTGTTGAGGAACGTCCCATAGAGTACGCTAGTCGTTTGCTCACGTCCGCTGAGAAAAATTACAGCACCACGGAGCGTGAAGCTCTCGCTGTGGTCTGGGCCGTTGAGCGCTTCAGAGGGTATATTGATGGTCACCAAGTGGTAGTCAGAAGCGACCATCAACCGTTGAAGTGGCTCCTCACCGTAAAGTCTCCATCAGGCAGGTTGGTCCGTTGGGCACTCAAACTCCAGTCATTCAACATTACCTATCAGTATACGCCAGGTAAGGCAAACGTGGTTGCGGACACGCTGAGTCGCCCACCTTGTACTGAGGATGATTCGGAGGAATGTGGTATGTGCGCTGTCATCATAAACTTACCGTCTACCAACCCGGCTGACTTGCGAGCTGCTCAACTTGAAGACCCAGACCTTCAAAAGATAATTCAAGACCTGGAAGATCCCGATGAACTTACTTTCAGTCGTTGGCTGGAGCGGGGGTATGTATTGTCTCACGGCGTACTGTATAGGTACGATGAAGATTCAGGATCAGAAGAGGCTCAACTAGTGGTGCCCAGTTATATGAGGAGCAACATACTTAAAGAGCTCCATGACTCTCCTACTGCCGGACACCAAGGAATCGAGAGGACAATTCAACGTCTACGCGAGAGGTACTATTTTCCAGGAATGCGTAGATATGTCACTGACTATCTAAAGCAATGTGTAGAATGCCTTCGTTATAAACCATCTAATCAAAAGCCCGCTGGCCTGCTACAAACTCCGGTTCTTCAACAGCGAGGAGAAGTCCTAGCGATCGATTTGTTCGGGCCGCTGCCAGCCGGAGACCAGGGGGAGCGATGGATACTTTTGATAGAGGATGTTGCTACAAGGTGGGTAGAACTTTTTGCGCTAGTTGACGCTACTGCGGAAACTTGCTCTCGGGTTCTCATTGAAGAATATTTCCTTCGGTACGGATTACCGCGACGAGTCGTGTCAGACAACGGCACGCAATTTGTGTCCGCGGTCATGCAACAGTGCATGCACCTGATGGGTGTGAAGCAGGAGCTTATACCGTTATACCATCCGGAGGCCAACCCAGCTGAGCGCAAAAATCGTGATTTAAAGGTACAGTTATCCATTTTAGTTCGAACGACACACACTGATTGGCCTAAACATCTAGCTCACGTGAGGTTCGCTATGAATAGCGCCGTATGCTCCACGACTGGTAAGTCGCCAGCGTTTTTAACTCTCGCACGTGAGTTACGTACTCCGTTCGACGTCCATCATGACCTGCGTAGCATTCTTGATAAGGAAAATTTCGTTCCTCAGGTCACTCCCTATTTGCGGAATTTCATTAAATCTCTTTCTGAAATTAGGGAGCGAGTAGAAAAGACTCAGGATGTTCGTAAGGAAGTAGCAGATGTTACACGTCAGAAGGAGCCTAAGTATAATGTTGGGGATTTAGTTCTGGTTAGGACACACGATCTCAGTAACGCATCCAAAGGTGTCACAAGAAAATTTATGCCAAAGCGTGATGGCCCTTACAAGATCGAGCAGATCTCCAGTCCCACGACTTTCATTCTAGCTGATCTATCAGACAATGTTATAGGGAAATATCATAGTACCGATTTAACGCCATTCACCTCTCCTTCGAAAACCGCAGTCCCTGTCAGGCCGAAAGGACGCAAAGGGAGACCCCGTCGTGTTTTAAGTCCCAAGTTGGACTCGGGGCGTGTTCCCAACTTGGAGGGGGAGTATGTAGCGCGGGACTCGGGGCCATGCATCGTCGCGCCTAGTGATACAGATAATTTAATGCCAAGTGGCGCCATCTCTCGCAGCGGGCGACGTATCCGCCGCCCGTCTCGATTGTGCGAGTGAAAAATGGGCGCGCAACAGAGTTGGACGCTTGTGATTTGAAAAAACTCGTAACTCAGTTTATTTGTGTACTTATTTCGTGTAATTGCTGTGTTAAAGATTGTGTCATTGTAGTAAAACCTCAAAAAACTGTGAATAAGCGTTTTATCTATCTATCAACTACCCAAACCCTGAGCCAGTCGGGCGGACAAACATTAAAGCACTAGATAACTGAATAAATCTTATTCAGTTGGTGCATGTTAAATCTATATGCCAGTAAAAAATTTAAAAAAAAATGTTTTGTAACTTAAGCTTGTTTTAATAAATTTGTTTTGTACCCAAAAAGGTCCAAATAACAAAAAAAAAATCAAAGTGGAACCAATAGGTCGAGTGGGTTATCATAACAAAGGGCTTAATTCGTACTGCTCGAGACAGTTTTTTATTTATATAGATCATGCACAGTTTTTGATTAATGATAAAAACGTCAAAAAATTACCGTTCCCCCCTTATCTCCGAAGTTTGCAAAGTGAGAAACCTGATTTTTGTATTTGGTATAGAAAGATATCTATATTTTACAGGAAAATTGTAGTCAAGCGGTTTTGTAAAAAAAATTATAAATGTAAGAAAAACGGTGGTCAAGCTTTAAGGAGAGTTACACGGTTAATAGGGTGTCTGAAAGGAATTGATATGCCTATTCTATTACAGGTATTTATTAGTTTTTTAAACTACGAACAAAACTTACTAATAATCATCAATTCACATCAACTGCTTAGCTTAATAGTATTTTATTGATAATTTTGGCTTTGAAATCATAATTATACTTGGTCTATTATAATAAGCTATTTTCTAAATTTTGTTTAATAGTTTAAGTATTATTTAGTTGTTTTTTAATATGTTGTATATGTGGGTAGTTAGTTTTTGTATTATAAGCACCACCGCTCTATTCTTTTAATTATATTCTTTCCATTCTTGGTTGTCTGGAAGAAATCGCTTTAAGCGATAAAAACGCTCATTGTACTTACATTACTATTTAATTTCTCTGTTTTTGTAATTTTTTGGTTTTTGATTGGTGTTGTGTGCATTAAAGAGTTCATCTATCTATCTATCGCCTCCTTTTTTGAAGTCGGTTCAAAAACTACTAGTTAATTCCTTCACTAACTGGTGGTCAGCCACGTGAATGCAACTACCTATAAAAAAGCTAAATATGAAGCGGGTTAGAAAAACCCCTCTTCAAACATCGAGTGTGAGCGAGAGAAACTATGTTTAAAGAAGGCCGGTCATTTCAGACCTGATCATAAATGGAAGCGACTAAAAATGCGAATTATGTAAAAATATTCTTAATAATGGAGTATTGAAATTATAACTAATAACTTTATTTATTAAAGCCGGAATACTTGGTAAATTAATCATAAATATTGATCGCAATACGCCCTATCTATCATAACGAATCATGGTTCACATTGTGCATCTCTCGTCCGTCTCGTGTTTTAGATGGTTGACATTGCCATCTAAAACAAAACTGCCAATAACAAAGCATGCTTTTGGCTAGTTTTTGTTTAATGCCGCCAGTGTCCTAATCGATCGTAACCTAAAAGTATAAAATAAATACCCAGAAAAATTCTCCGGCTTTAATAAAAAAAAACATTAATTGAACATGATACCCTGCAATAAGAACTAGCAATTAGGACATAGGTCATTTCTAGACGCGATATTTTATGGTCAGGTCTCAGTTTGTATGAAACTGACCGATCTTCTTTCCCTCACTAGAACGCTAGAACTCACTATTAATACTACTCATGATATATATCCACGTGAATACAATACTGAATGTATAAATTGGACGTTATTGACGTCTTGTCGTAAATATTGGATAGTTTTTAATAATATTTTATTTTCCTTGAAATGTGACGTTAGTGTTGAGCTTACCTTGTAGCAAGATAGGTAAGTAAAGTACCTACCTACCTACTTACCTAGATGCAGTTCGATTTGCAAACGATCTACAAAGCAGAAGGAAGAGTATTCTAATTGGATGTGGCATTTAATACTAATATAGCGGGGTACCTGTCTCATCATCATCATCATCATCATCAGCCTATAGCAGTCCACTGCTGGACATAGGCCTCCCCTAATGAGCGCCATTGCGCCCTGTTCTGAGCTCGTTCTTGTCTATCATTGATCTACCTATCACTATGTACTTAACTGGGTAGGACGTAGGTAATCATCTACTTCAAGGTTTGTGGGTATGTACTACCTATGGAATATAGATAAGTAGGAGATAGGTAGATATACTACGCGTCAAGTAAAAAGAACGCTGGAAGAAGCAGAGGGGGGGTGTTTGCGCACGGGTAATTAATATCAATAAATCGCCTACTGCGCAGCTTCCCCTCAGTGTTATTTTTACATGACGCGACCTTTACTGCTAAAATGTAATGGGCATGGACGGAAACGGTTATCGGTACCTATGTAGGGTAGGTAAGGTACCTTGGTAGGTTGAGCATATTAAATTAGATACTCAGTCGTGAAGATAGTACCTAGTAGGCATCATAGTTACTTAGGTACGTAGTAGCTACCTAAGTGATAAGTTGGTACCTTTAAGCTGGTCTAAGTACCTACTTAGTTCAATGTCAAAGACACCACACCAGCCTATATCAGTCCACTGCTGGACATAGGCCTCCCCTAATAAAGGGGGATATGCCCATAATCCCCACGCTGGGCATGCGGCTTCTCACACCACCGACGCTGCTGCCCGTCAGTGGCCAGGGGATTTAGCTGTGCCGATGTAGGCTGTGCTATGCCGCAATCAGCCGGCCGCCAGAGCCCCGTTCGTTGTTTAGCAGGTTGCACCACGTGCAGGTGGGGTTGGCTTGGGTTCCGAAGATAGGGGTTGGAACCCCGTACACCTCAAAGACAAAATGTTAATAATTACATTAATCTAGTACAAAAGTTCCTAAATTCCACAAAACGGGAACAACTGGGAAAGCTCGCCCCATCGTCGACCTCATCCTTGCATATGCAAGCTTCGAGGTCAAGAGCTAGCCCATATTAAAAAAAAAAATAACACAACAAACTAAGTATGGCTTTATCATGAGCCCAGGCACTTAAAGATAACATTAGATCACTACCACATCTGTGAGCACACAATTTTTCTTCATTTCAGCATACAGGAAGTTTACCCGGCACGCGCACTGTTTCCTCGTTCGCAGGATGTTTTGCGCGCAACGCTTTTGAATTCGGAACACTGCTTTTAACTTACTGGTATGGGTTCACCTAGGACCAAGAAAATAAATAAATAATGCTGGACACTGGTACCGATTCCTCGTTAAACTTCTTAAATAACTAAATTAAAACTTTCAATTTTAAGAGATACTATAACTAATCGATATTCACCCATCATGACCTATTAAAATAAAACTCGATATTTTGTCTATGGCCAAGATGAGTAAAATTATAGTTGCCATTAAATAATAATAAACTTTTTTATACTTTTTTCGGAAAGGACCTACCATTTTTTTGGAACGCTATTTTATTGAGGTAAAATTAAAACAGATTTACTGGCCAAAAATGTGAACTACAAGTTTTAATTTCATAAAACTGACGTTGACCTAAGTCTCCCGCTATGTTTTTGTCACACAATAATATTAACACATATTGAACTGGCCCAAATCAAACCAAAATTATAATACTTCTAAGTAAGGTAAATACTTTATCTTTGACAAAGGTAAGTAGTTGTCTTTATGTAAGTAGGTAGGTACCTAAGTTTATAGTGTGGTAAGGTAATATATTACAAAGTCCCTACCTAATTTTAGTTAAAAAAAAACTATTCTAGGTGATTTAGTATACAGCATCGAGTTAGCTTACCTAATCACTGACGGGGATGCTGTAGTGCCTGGGACTTGGTTAAATTGGGTAGGCTTCAGCACCTAGAGGTACCTATCATCCTCATCAAGTTTCAACGCAGCCGTTGGCCTTACCCACGCAAAAGACATGGTCAATACTTGCGGAGCTGACTAAGCTGCTGGATTCCTCAGAATGTTTTCCTTCACCGATTTGAGCACTCAGTAATGTACGATTCACACTTTCGGCGCGCCCCGGAGAGCATCGGAGCGCATTTTAAAACATGCTAGAGGAAATTGAAACATCCACAAAGCAGTTCCTTAATTAAGTTCGTTTTTACGCAGTTTTGAGCTTTGTCAAACACTGACATAAATAGATCCGTAAGTAGATAAAGTAGTAATAGTTGCGTAAATTGCATGCAAATAAGGAACTTAACTGCTTTGTGGATGTTTCAATTTCCTTTAGCATGTTATAAAATGCGCTCCGACCGACGCACTCCGACGCGCGCCGGTAAGTGAGAATCGCATATAATTTTTTCTAATCAAAAATATCCATTGGTGCACAGCCGAGATTCAAACCCACGAGTAGTATAGTTGATACTTAGGTACTCATACTTAAATTAAAATCTATTCGTTAAAAAGATATGCTCTACAGACAGGGAGTCCCGATCCAAGCCCCGGACAGTCGACCGACAAATGACCGGACAGTAGATTGATTTTTACTTATCATTATTGATTAGCTAAACAACCCTATGGCAACTGAATGATGGCAATTGTGCAGCATCCGGTACACATCGTTAACAAATGAAGAACTCACGACTTTGTACCGAGGAGATTTTATTAGATAGTTCGCGCTTTGAACTAAATTCTGTGCCTGTTTTTCTCAATAAACACAGACACAACCCTCTTTAGCAATCTGCAAGAAGATTACTTTACCTACCTACATTGTTCGATCAGTTTGTACTTAAAACCAGTTGCGTAATTTGCAAAAACGTACACTAAAATGGAGCTCGTTACGGTAAACCAAGAAAGTTTTCGAACTGTGCAACTCGTACTAGAGGTACTGAAGTTATGCTCAGCAAACGATTCGACCAATCCTTGTACAATCCAACCTTTGAATCATGGGTCGTACCACCGACGCTCAATTTTGATCCAGTTCTCGATAAATTTGCAATTTACTGTTATTTCGCACTATTGAAACCAAATAGAGAACAGGATTTGAAATGACACCTGGTGGAATTTATTTGAACTAAACTCAATCGACTTTGTCATTTATTTGGCACTTTTGAATGAATTTAACGTTTACAAAACGAGATTTGAATCTATATTCGAGCGGGAAGCGAGCGATTGTGTTTTAAAATCATTCAACAAGCAATGATTCTACGTTTCATTCTACCATAAGTATTTAATCCATTTTTTAGCTAAAGTACTTTCAATTAAATAAACATCATAAGAAATGTTTATTTTTATTTAATCTTATTTATTTAATCTGGTTGATTTATTATTAATTCTATAATTTTAATTCAAATCTTATTGTTGGTCGAGTTTGGTCGAGTTGGTCGAGTTTGGAACATCGTTTTTGGTTGATTATTCTATGGCTACACGAAACAAAAGATTTGGCGGTATGCTTGATGGACTTTAGCCTGCCCAAAAGGGCGAAGGAAAAAAAAATGTATCAAAATATTCAAAATAAAGTCGATCAACAACGCGGTATAAATTTAGAAGTCGATTTTATTCAAAAGTGCCGATTAGACGCCAATCGAGATCAAAACTGGATTGTGATTTGAATTGGAATTGGAATTGAGCTGGATTCGGTGGTAGGCCTGCATGTTTGAATTCCAACCCACAGGAACTACGTCACTACTTACAGCCAACTTCAGAAAGGCAGATACTTTTTTTTTGTTACTTAGCCGAATTTGGGCAGGCTAAAGACTTCTGACCATACTACCAAGGCTTATTTCAAATTTTTATACAATGTTTTTTTTTCTTCTTTCTCCAGTTGTTTCGTGTTTTACTCAAGTCATCAGTCTTCGGGTCTTCGATCAAGTCATGTTCCATTTTTGAGGTTGTGGGTGGACCCTATCACCATTCATTCATGATGAAAAAGGCTAGGCACCCTAGATTCATCATTTCAACCTTTATCGACCCACTGCTGGGCATAGGCCTTCCTTTGATTATGCCACTTGCCTCGATCCTGAGCTATTCTTAACCAGGTGCCGCCGACGGTCTTTCTAATATCGTCAACCCATCTCGCTGGAGGACGGCCTCTATTTCTGTAACCAACTCTCGGCCACCACTCGGTCAGAGATCTGGTCCACCTGTCGTCACTCCGTCTGGCCAAGTGTCCTGCCCAACTCCACTTGAGCCCCAATATCCGCTCGCTGATATCCTGGACCTTAGTTCGCTTGCGGATTTCGGTATTGGGGACTCGGTCTAAAAGTGTAATGCCAAGCATGGCGCGCTCCATGGCTCTCTGTGCAACACTGATTTTGTGCACAGCCTCTTTCGTGAGCCGCCATGTCTCAGCACCGTAAGTCATAGTTGGCAGGACACATTGGTTAAAGAGACGTGTTTTCAGACATTGTGGAATGTGTGTATCTTTAAAAATATCGTCTAACTTCCCGAAGGCTGCCCATCCTAGTTGTACCCTTCTGGAGACCTCTTTTATCTCTGCCAAAAGATAAAACATGCCCAAGATACACGTAAGAGTCGACCATCTCTAATCTCTCGCCCCCAACCATGACGTTAGGAATCGAGACTTCGGATATGTTCGACATAATCTTGGTCTTGGTCATGTTCATCTTAAGGCCCACTGCTATAGAGGCGTCATATAGATCTTTCAACATAGTCTCCAGGTCTTCCATCGTCTCAGCAAACAACACAAGATCGTCGGCAAAACGTAGATGCGACAGGTAGACGCCATTATCATTTACACCACAATGGTCCCAGGAAAGCGTTTTTACGACATCTTCCAAGACAGCCGTAAAAAGCTTGGGTGAAATTGTGTCTCCCTGTCGCACCCCCCTTTTGATCGAAATAGGTCCCGTCAAGCTGTGCAGCTGCACCTACATAGTTGCTAAGCTGTACACTTCCTGAAGTAGGTCCACGTACCGGGCGTCTATGTGGCAGCGATGAAGAGAGTCAAAGACAGCCCAATGCTCGACACTGTCGAAGGCCTTCTCATAGTCGACGAAAGCCATACAAAGGGGTCTGTTGTACTCGTGACTCTTCTCCATCAGCTGTTTGACTGAGTAGATATGGTCAATGGTAGAGAAGCCACTACGGAAGCCAGCCTGCTCTGATGGTTGATATTCGTCCAGCTTTCTAGTCAGACGATTACACAGGACTTTGGCAAACAGTTTATAGGTTTGGGAGAGCAAACTAATTGGCCTGTAATTACATAGATTTGAAATATCCCCCTTCTTATGGATCATTGTAACTACCGCGTTTTTCCAAGATTTAGGTGTTTTACTTTGATACATAACATTATTGAAGAGCTTAACTAGTAAATCAATCACTGGTGGTCCGCCTGCACGCAGCAGTTCAATAGTCATTCCGTCTTGACCAGGAGACCGTTCACTCTTCATCTGGCCAAGAGCATATTTTACTTCCCGAGATAAAATTGGCGGTAGCTCATCGCTGTCAAGGTATCTTATTGGTGGAGTTCTAGGGTCATTATTTATCTCAAGGTCTAGCGTAGAATGTGATGAGTACAGTTCTCCGTAAAACTCTTCAACTACTTTCAAAATCTGCTGTCTATCAGTTACACAATTACCATTTTTATCTTTTAATTTTAAAATTTGCTTAGTTCCTATCTTTGTTTTTCTTCTGAAAATTTTTGGTCCTCTGTATTGTTTGATTGTATTCATAATTATGTCAGTATTATGGGCTCTTAAATCTTTTTTAATAGCTTTGTGAATTAATTTATTAATTTTTAATAGTTCTTGTTGGTCAGTTACAGTGCTTTGCTTCATTACCCGTCTCTGCTCAATCATATCCCGTGTTCCTAATGTGAGCTTACTTGCTTTTTTGGGCACTTTACCCAGGTGTTTACGAGCTGTCTCAGCTATAGCATCACACAGTAACTGATTTATTTGATCGACATCCATGTTTGATTCTCTAAGTTCGCCGAATTGGTTCCGAAGGTCTTCACGAAACTGATCTTGTAATGTAGCTACTTCTTGTTTTTCAAAACGGTTTTGGGCTTTAATCATCTTCGCTCTCTCTTTTCTAAGGTTGAACTTGAACGTCGCTCTAACAAGCCTATGGTCGCTTCCTGTCTTAAACCGGGACAAAACAGATACATTAGTAACGATGTTTTTATGTGAAGAAATTATGTAATCTATTTCATTTTTATAGTGGCCGCTAGGACTAGTCCATGTCCACTTTCTTGAGGTACGCTTTTGGAAAAAGGTGTTCATTGCGTAAAGATTTTGTTTTTCGAGGAAGTTGACGAGGACTTGTCCTCTGTCGTTACGCTGTCCGAGTCCAAAACAGCCGATAGATTTTTCATTATCTAAAGGAGCACCAATTTTTGAATTAAAATCTCCTATGATAGTGGTATAGTGGCATGGTGATTCTGTAATAGCTTTTTCGATGTCCTCATAGAATAGTTCTACTTCGTCGTCGGGATGGTCACACGTAGGCGCATAAACCTGAACAATTTTTAGAGAGTAGCGTTTATTTAGTTTGAGTACAGTGAAACAGACGCGGGTGGAAATACTCTTTACGTTTTGTATGAAAGGAGCGATATTTCTATTTATCAGAAATCCCACTCCACCATAGGAGCAGTCTTCATGACCCCTGTAGTAGAATAGGTCTCCAGATGTTAGCGTTAGAAGATCTTCTCCCGTTCGCCGGATCTCTGACAGACCCAATATGTGCCATTTAACATTATCCAGTTCGTGTTGCAGTTCGAAGAGTCTCTCGTCCGTACGGATCGTCTTGGCGTTGTAGCACGCCAAGGTCAGGGTCATTGGGTTGTGGCAACTGGGCGACTTCCAGTGATTCTTAGCACCCTCTGCCCCGCCGGAACCGTGGCCGCTGCCAGAGCCAGGAATAGCGGGGCTGCTGGGGACTGAGGGCCGAGGCTTGTTGGCGTACATCATAATAATCAAAGAGGGAATAGCCTTAAAACGCCACGCTGGCCAGTGCGTCTTGGCGAGTTTTGAATCCCGATCGCGTTAGCCTGTGATGAGAAGTATTATAAGTGCCTATATTATTACACTTCTCACCCCAGTTACCAGGGGGACCACGTGGAGGTGCGACCCGGAACCGGTATAGCAAAGATCTGCGTCAAATTGTTGTGACATTACACCTTAGGTACAGGACTTTGCTTCCCTTTCCCCCCCCCCCTACCCTACCCTAGATTCCCCCCTACCCTAGATTTCCCCCCTACCCTAGATTCAGAATATAAAAAATCTAATCACTTTGATAAGCACAGACTAGTAAAAATATATGATGATAGTTAAAGAAGACAATCATAATAAAATATGTGTAGATAGGTTACATTAATGAGTTTAAATTCGTATGTTAAGCCGATAAGGAATGAATTAGCTCCTGAAGGTAAACAATAAAGAAATTTTGGCTTGTAAAGTAATGCCATTTTACTCAAAAACTTGTGAGAAATCCCTAGAACAGCTGATTATAACATAATAACCACCTTCGATTAAAATCGTTAGTAGGTTATTATTATTTATTACTTCATTATTTATACATACGTACCTATTAAGCTATCAACTTTTTCACTGTTAACCAATAAGTAGGTAAACGTACTCATATTCAATAATTTCACCATAGGAAGGAACATTATAAATAAATAAAATAAATACATAATAAGTACCTACTTAGTACAGAGTGGGTTTGCAGTAAGATACAATTCGCAGTCCACAATCCAAACAAAATCCCTTTAATAGTAGATTGTTTTACAAGGGACTAAACCATCCCATTATATACGAGGTTGTTATACTCCCGAGCGTAGCGAGGGAGGATGACAAAACCGAGTTATAATGGGTGGTTTTGGCCCGAGTAAAACACTCTACTTTTCACTTCGATTGCGAGAAAATAAAACAATTCAAAATTAGACAATTTTCAGAAATTTTATTAAAAATTAATCAACCTTCATAAAACATCACCAAGACGGTTCTATTTTCAAAAAAAAAGATTGACGGAGCACCAAGAAGTCGAGTTTTTATGTAAGAGAACGAATGCTTTGTACGGGCTGATGATTTTAGACAAAAATTAAAAAGAAAAAATACTTTTTAGCCCGAGGTATTAAAATCGAGTTTTAGGCCCGCTAAGCTACACTATTATGATACACTTTTTGAGCAAGAGAAGTGAAAATATAATTTAGTCAATCATCTCTAACAAAGGTTTTAAAATAAAATTAGCTCGTTTATTAAATATTCTTTTACTTCATTTGGCACAACCAATGTTTTCTTTGTCAGCACTTTATACCAACTAACAGGACTTATAATTCCACACTGTTGACTCTGGTTCTTTATGAGACTTAGCCAGTCACGGAATAATATTTACCCAGCAGTGGGCTATCTAGGCGAGGATGGATGATTATGATGATGATCCAGGTCACTATGAAAACTTTAATGATTAATTAGTGTTATAAGCCGATTATATCATAACCAGAGTCTTAAGCCGTCTTCTCGTGGTAGATAACAACGTCCTGGAAGTAGAGGTTCTTAACATTCTCAATCTGCCAGGTGAACAGAGGGCGGTTCATCGGGTAGCCTAGAGGCTTGTCGGAGGTCTGACGAGCTCCAGAGCCTAGGCCTAGGGAGATGGCAGGGTCGTAGTTCTTAGGGGTCTTGGGTGCGACGTAGTCGTCGATGAAGACGGAAAGGCGGAAGGTCATACCGTTCACGGTACCTGGAAAAGAGTAATATAAATTAACAAAGTAAGGACAGAGTACTTAGTTAATAGCAAGTAAGGTACCTACAGAGTCACAAGTTTAACTTGGCAAGGCAGTGCACCACTGTGCTTCAAACCAGAAAATGAATACTTTGATTAAGATTTCTCTTGAACCACTTTTAATCACTTTTGGCATTTTAAAACCCAAATGATTTTCAGATTTATCACTATGTTGTCGTCCGTAAACTACCACGCGAAAAACACACAGTTCTTTAGTTCCTAAAAACGCCACCACCAACTTACAACAAGTAGGTATCTACTTGTGGCACTTTACCTTACTAATCACACACATTGTCAGCATATAATAGACAGTCTATCTAAGGCTCTGTCAAGTAAGAATTAGAATTGGATTTAATATCAAGATGAGAAAAAATTAAGGATGTTGTTCCAGTACTCCGTCGTGATCAATTTGAGGCTGTGCAAAAATCTGCATGATGTTTTAGGAAGTAACAAATCATCCAGATTTCTTAGAAAACAGTCATACTAAGAGAGACGTACCTTTAGGCAAGAGCAGGTTGTGTGGGAACTTGTTGATGAACTGAGATGCATCAGGCACCCACTTGCCGCTGGCAACCTTCTCGTACAATGCAGAGCTGCTAAGCCAATCATGGACGGCCCATTCGTTGGCGTCAGTGTTGCGGACGATGGTGTTTTCTCCGGCTTTCACTAAAAGGAATATAACGAGTGTGAAATCAGATACCTAGTGATATATCTAACTTCTGAAACTATCATGGTTGAGAACATAATTATTAATATCAACGGGATATTTACCAATCTCAACAGAACGCCACTATATACCAAGACTGGTTCAAGAGGCGATTGAAATTACCAAACACAGGAATTTCAATAGAAAAGATGGTTTTCAATTATCTGGAGTCTGTGTCTGGAGTAAGTGTTGTGTGCCGTGATCGTGTTAAAAGTGACATTGAGACCAGTGGTAGTGGTGTCGTTCGTAATAAAAGACTGAGAAAGAGGGTAGATCGATTCGTCTGCCAGTAACTACCCACTCGCACAGACTTCAGTTCTCCCGTGATCATGGCGCATGCAACTGCGTCGAAATATCGGGAAACAATAGAACTCACAAATCATGGTATATATCCCGTTGATATTAATAATTATATCTAACTTCGTTGCTTTTAATTGCAATAATGTTAGCTCTGTAATAAACACCAATGATAGAGCTAGATGATTAATATTGCTATAGGTTTTATATAGGTCTACTGATAATAGTGGCATCTAATCTCTCAAAAGTTTTTGAACGAAAGCGTTTTGGTCTAAGTATAGTTTTCAATACTTTCTTAAAAGTTGGTCGCCAGTTTAGCGAATTTTAGTGTATGAACTTCTAACCCTACTTTTCATAAAATCAAGCTTCCTTTTGAGGTACCACACCACCTAATATGATAGCGACTTTATAATGTACCCATTTATAGGTAACCACCATATATTTCTTCATTGAAGTCTGCTAAATTACATAGGGGAGACACGCCATTTACAAAAGTACCAAAAGTATTAGATGTATTTCGACTGCCAACATTTATAGTCTATGGTACCCAAAAACATTGTATAGGAGTGTCACCTGACAGACTTGATAACTATACAAACGGCCGACGGTTTCATGTTTGGAGCGGAGCCGAAACATTTTTCGTAAGTTTTAAATTGATGCTTTAGAGTGTTTTAAGAAGTTAATGAATGTTGATAATTATTTCGATCAAGTAATTATTGATGTAGTTTTCAATTGACCAGGAAGAAACAGCTAGATTTCTATAACGTTTTCTGCAAAAAAATATTTTCACGTACATATGTCATGGGGACACTTGGTACACATTTATAGGGGAGAATTGATCCTACCCTATGTATGACTTATTGTGACTTGAACAGGATTTTAATCAAAATCAAAAATGTTTTTAAACGGTAACCTTTGTAATAAAGATTATTATTAAATTTCTGATTATTTAGATGACAAAAAAAACTTTGGGATGAAACTGTTTCCAACTCTCTCAAAATCAATGTAATAGTTAAGAATATAATTTGTAACATGGACTTTAAAAAAATATAAGCCAAGCAGAGTTTCTTGCCAATTCTTCTCTGTTTGGTCACGTTGCGAATTCGTGCAGAACAAAAAAAAAATTGCTGTTACAGTTCTTATTGAATAAAAAAAAAATATTTTGACTTTGCCTTTGTCGATTTTAATGTTTCAGAATTAACAATGCCGAGGGTAGGTATAAAACGCACATAGGAGCTCGAAATTATTTTCGGACTCTTATTAGCGTTTTATCATCGCCATCAGGAGTCATCATCACGAGTTTCTGAAGCCCCAAATTCGTCTCGCACCACTTCATCTTCAACAGGCATAACGATGGACAGTTTTTTGAAACTTAAAAAGCTTATTTGTGCGGTACAATTTACGTCCATATGAAATTTGACAAACCAGGCATAAGAAGGCATAACCACTGAACAACAAAAAAGTTGTAGTATTTAGAGGGCTCAAGAAAGTATCCAAAGTGACTTCTGGAGAGCGTGGACAGCTCGTTACTGTGTGTGCGTCTATAAACGCTTTGGGGAATCGGCTGCCTTCATTTATGATACCCTCGTCAAAACTGGCAGCAAAGAATGAAAGATGGTGGACAGACAACAGAAGGAGCTACAAACCCTAGCAGATGCATGACAGGAACAATCTTTTTGCTCTTCTTGAAGTTTATTCTGAAGCATGTGAAATGTACCATTTGATTATTGTTTTAGTTACGTTGAGACTATTATATAATGCAAAATAAATATGTTTTAAGATATTTAAACATATTTTATTTCATAATATACTTAAATAATTTATCAATAGGACCAAGTGTCCCGAATATAAGGGAGACTCAATCCCCCCCGGATCAAGTCTAACATAGGGGAGGATCAAGTCACCCATATATGTGGGACACTCGGTACAATTGTCTTCTGTTAGTTTGAGTATGAAAATTGTTTAATTTATAAATGGAGGTTAATGGGAACTATATCAATAGTTTGCAGTGAAATTTCAAGTGTTTTGGTACAAAAACATTTGTAATAAGTTATTATATGGGGCTCGTAGAGGCAAAAATAAAAAGGGGTGATCAAGTGTCCCCAGTTTCCCCTACTCACGTTCATATGTGAACTCCTCGAACTGGAAGTAGTTCTCAGTATTGTGACGGATATCAATCTCGTAGCCTTTGCTGTCGTATTTGGGGGAGAGGAAGAACTTGACCAGGACCGTTTTGGCGACTTCGCTCTTCACATTCACCTTGACGTCGAAGGCCTGGTGGTTTAGGCGGGTATATTCAACGACAACGGGCACCTCATCGTAGCTTTGTTGACCTTAACAAAAGAAACAAAAAATATATTAAGTAGGTAACAGAATAAGTTGCTTCTGGGTTTAGGAATTTTGGGTTTCAATATTTCAACAGTCCCTTTAAGAGGATAAAAATTTCTTTGATATGACTTGCGTTGTAAGAATACAACGCACTGAACATCTAAAGAATACTGATATTAATAGTGATAGATAAATATAATTTTTTTTATTGCTCAAAATTGTCGGATGAATTTAATACTAAGTAGCATTCTTTACCAGCTAAACTTTGTTTATTGGGGATGGTGGCAATGAATGCGTCTAGCATTTCATATTTTATTTCCACCATTCATTTGATGAGAATGGTTCAATAGTTGGTGAGATTAAACAGAGTTAAGTTGGCTAAGATAGTTTCTTAAATTCATAAAGTAAAAACTTACGTTCATATGCATTCAAAGGCAAGGCGTTGGTTAGATTGAAGTAAGTCTTCTCGAAGAATGTAACCAGCTTGTCGGTCTCAACTTTCTCGATGACGACGCCAGGGGCGGTCAACTCTTCGGGGGTGTAGTACTTCATGATCTTGTTCCAGTAGTTGAACAGGTTCAGTATACGTTTGAGTACGATGTAGTAGGCGGGGTCCCGGAGAGCGGTCTGGTAGTTTTCGATAGCAGAGGGAACAACGAGGGGTGCGAAACTAAATAAATTAATATAAAATTAAAATTAATTTAATTCATTCTGGGCCACTAAGTGACTTTAGGGTGGCCTTAAAACTCCAACTCTAAAGTTGGCCACTGGATCATAAAATGTGTGACAGAAAAGTTGAAAAGTAGGTATATGATTCTTTCAGGGCACTTACTCATCAGCGATCTCCACTGAGTCGTAGACTGTGTTTCCGACGATGGAAGCGTATAGCCGGAGAAAGTCCTTGTAGAAGTAGCTGTTGGGAGAGTCAGCATTGGCCTGGATCAGGCGGCCGAGGAGGTCTGTGCTATTGTCGTTCTTGATACTGACTTGCGTGCCAGAAGGCTATAATGATAAAAGTTTATCCGTAGCTATAATGGAATTTGACGATTTTTTTTAATTGAATGGATTTTTTTGACGCCCTCTGTGTCGCAGTGGGCGAAGGTTCGCCTAAAACGCAGAAGGATGCGACAAATGTTTGCATGTTCTGCAGATATTTGTCTAGGGTCTGGGTGTTTTCTGTGTATGATAAGTATGTAATTACAAAAAAAAAACGGTATAGTTGTAGTATATCAATCATGTGGTTCCCATAATCCAAGCTCTGCTTAGTTTGGGGCTACATGGTGCTGTGTGGTAACGTCCAGCATTATTATTATTATTTAAAAAAATCAGGTTTATTTTTAAGTTTGTCTTATGTGGCAAGATAGATTAAAAATACTGTTTCAGAATTGAATATAATTGTTTAATGAAGGTACTTACAGTGACATAGAAGCCCTTGTCAATAGCCTCCCAGATGCGTCGTTCATATTCCTTAGCAGCTTCGAGCTTGGTAGTGAACTTGTTCTGGTCAATGCGGAAGTTGTCGGGCCTGGACGGGAAGGGGACTCCATTTCCGTACAAAAGACCAGGAGTGTAGCCTTCAGCGATCACCTCAGACAGAGCGGGGATTTCTTGAAGACCGTTGGACAGTCTCTCCAAGTAATAGCGAGCGAGAAGTTGTTTCAGGCGATACCACCAAACCTCTCCACGCCTATCCTTGTTCAATCCCGAAACGACGCTGCTGCTAAGCCAGTAAGGGTACTCCAGGGTTTGGTAGTAGTGCAGCGCGTTGAGAGAATGGTCGTGGGTGAAGTAGCTGACATCGTTCAACTTATTCTTAGTGTAGGCCCAGAGGGAAGCATCTCCTTTGATGACTACGCTGTCATCCTTGATGTAAGTGTAAGGGTATTTGTCGACGAGCTCCTTGCCTTGTGCGTTGATTCTTTGAGCAGCATAAAGGACGTCAGCGCTAACGAAGAAGTTAGGAAAAGTCTCGTAGATCGGAGGGATAGTGAGTCCCTGAGTGTCGGGGCGGTGGAGGATGGCAACGCTGAAAGCGTAGACGAAGAGACCTTCGTTTATGATCTCTCTCAGGTAGACGGCGGTCTTGAAGAAGGCATCGTAAGTTTTAGCGGTGTAAAGGACATTAAAAGCGGTGATGGTCTCAATGTTGTGAGCTGGCTCGTAGACCGCATAAGGAACATTTCGGGGCATGATCCATTTATTCTTGATCATGGCAGCGTATTGCGAAGCCGCGGTAACATTCTGAAAAAATAACATAGTAGGTAGGAGGGAGGTATTCCGGTACCGTATGCAAAAGATAAACCTTAACATTGATTGTGGTTTGCCACAACAGTAAAGAGCATTATAAACCAGTGTGAAACGCTAACCAATTTGAGATACGTATCTACATCAACAACCTATAGAAGTCCACTGCTGAACATAGGTCTCCCCCAAGGAATTCCACGAAGAACGGTCTTGAGCCCTCTCCATCCACCGATTACCTGCAATCTTGACGATGTCATCGGTCCATCTGGTGGGGGGTCTCCCCACACATGTCTTCCAGTTCGCGGTCGCTATTCGAGAACCTTTATTCCCCAACGGTTATCGGTTCTACGAGCTATATAATGGTATCTACGCTGAAGAAATAATATGTATATAATATATTTATGATAATAGGTAATCAACATCTTAAAGAAGTCTACAGCTGAACATAAGACTCCCATTATTCATAAGACTTCCATAGTTTAGTTAGTAGGTAGGTACCTACTAACTAAAGTTAGTTAGTTAGTATAGAGCTCAAGACCGTTCTTCGTGGAAATTCTTGGAGTGTCTTGGGGGGGAAGTATTGGTAATAAAAAATAAAATTATGCTTAATGAGTTCTAATTAATTGAGGAGCAGTAATATACTGAATACAAGAAGATGATGGGAATATTGAGACTCTGGCCCAGTAGTGAGACTACGCAGATTGACTAAAAAAATAGACTGAATGTAATTATAATTCAATGACTGAAGATTGAAACATACGCGGTACTGATTGATGTTCTGCTCAATAGTCCATGTGGAAGCGATGTCCTGGAACTTCTTAAAGTATTGAGGCTCCTGAATGTGAGAGAACAGTTGCAGGATGTTCAGCTGTCGCTCTTGAAGGACTTTGATGTCCACTGTAAACAAATAGCGTAGGTTATTACTTAGTTATGAAGTTGTGCCAGAACAACAACAATACCAGCCTGTATAAGTCCACTGCTGGACATAGGCCTCACCTATTATGAATATATATATGCTCTAGGCTGTTAGGCTGCGCTATGCTACTATCAACCGACCGCTGTTAACCCCGTTTGTTATATATCAGGGTGCACCAAGGTGAGGTTGGTTTACACCTCAAGAAATATGTGAAGTTGTTACATCAACATAATACACAAACACATAAAAAAACAATGGTACGAGACGTGAAGACTTACATAATTGTATTATAATCATTAGCAGTCCACTGCTGGATATGGGTCACTCCTAATGAGCGCTATCGCGCCCTGTCCTCAGCTCGACGCATCTATTGATACGACTTATTATTATACATGTATACTATGGTAGGTTTAATATATTGGATATAATTTTTTTTTTATCATCTCGCTGTCTTGTTTGGAATGACGCACTGTGCTGGATCCATGGTCAACCATGGTTTAGTTTATCTTGCTCCTACTTCACAGACACACTCCTAGACACAATTTCAACAACTAAGGCGATTTCTCCACGAGCTAGTGTATCGCTGGAATCGCGGCGATATTATGCCCTGCAACATAATTATATGACGACTCTATGAACGTGTGTCCACACGGATATGGTATCTCCGTATTGCCGTGTGGAGTCACATTCATACAGTTGTCATAGAATGATGTGGCAGTGACGATATTATCGCCGCCTTACAATCGCTCGTGAAGGTAGCGCCATAGTATCATTAAGGTAAATAGGACATAGAATTGAAGAGATTCTTGCATTGGATTACTTTGACGCAATGCCTGATTCCAACATAAGGTGTACCGCTTAAATTTAGGAAAATGTTAGTGGAATAAGTGAATCATGATGTCATCTCCAAGGCTGGGTCAGATAAAAACTGCGGGTGGTGATACTCACACTTTTCGACTTTGTTGCTGGGGTCAGCGAAGACACCGACGCTAAGCACCAACACACACAGCACCCAAGACATCATTATTGCCTCTGGGCATCTCAGCCATTTTCTCCTTTTTATACCTCGCAACACATGAGATAAATATGAACGAAAGCTTATCAGAGGTCACTTTTTTACACTTTCGTTAGGTTAAATAATAGTGTTGTGATGTGAACTTGTGATAGCATAGTTAGGTAACACCTACTTAGCAACTAGATTTACAGCTGGAAAAAACTCAAAATTTCTAAAATGAAGGTAAAATAAACAGGCGAATATGGTATAATTATTTCTAACACTAGGGCTGTTCGGCTCAACTTGTTTTGTTTTTCCATTCTCTTCTAAACTTCACTTCAAATCTGTATTCACTCCTTTTACACTCATATCCTTCCCACAATCCATTCATATCCTCTTTAGTCTCCCTCTATCACTCTATGAGCATGAATGAGACTGAATATACGAAATATTCAGTCACATTTATGATCTTTCATCACATTGAGTCATGACTGCCATGCATTCTCATTACCAGCACGTACAATGCTAGTCTACTTAGTTATGATCGACAACGGCTTAGCAGTCTATTTGAAAAACAATGATTAGGGAAATCGCCAAATAGTGAATGGGGATGCAATGTCACTGGGAATTATGCACAATGAATGACCTTTTTTTAGCGTAATCAAATAGTAAACATTTTTATCTGTTTATTACTTATAGTGTAAGTGAGAAGGTATGTGAATTTACATTCTTCTGATAAAAATATTTTGCAATTAGATACCTACTTATTGGTACCCGTTTTCAACAAGTAAAACTACTTGCTTTGTGCAATATATCTAGGTAGGTAGGTACATGCCCATGTAAGTAGGTGCCTATTTACTAGGCACCGTTTATTTATCATCAGGATAGTCTTGTTAGTATTCATAGTTACCCTTCAATGACATAATCGTCCGCTAGCGGGCGTGACCCAAGATTTATGGCTCATCAAGTTAACCGTTGATTGAGGAAGAGATAAGCTCCAGGTTAGTTACCCACTGGTGGGTTATGGGGACTAATAAAATACTTATTTAATTTAATAATTGAGTATTTAATTATATTCTTTAGATAGGTGTGTGTGTTTTATACACTTCTTCTAATTTTGCACCAGCGGCTATTAATTCGATTAGCAAGTGGTCGAATTCTTGAAAATAGGAAAGTTGATATCAACAACGTAAAACGTAAACGTAAACGTAACGTCCACTGCTGAACATAGGTTTCCCCAAAGATTTCCACGACGACCGGTCTTGACTCTTGAGACATGTACGTGCCTTGAGCCTCTCCATCTACAAAAATCCATATTAACTAAAGTAAAATAAAAGATTTTTTTTCTCCCTCTCGAGATATGAAGCTGCTAGACCTTTAGCCTTTTATACAGGTTGCTTGCATACTGTCCACTAGTCCAGTAAATCTCTGTAAGCTTTACCTACTTACTTACATATAATTAAATAATCTACTTCCACCGATTGCTCCGTTATTATCATTTATCTAGCAGTAAATAAAGCTGGCCATTCACGTTATAGCCTCTCGTAAATCATCGATAACTAGAGAGTAGATGAATCGATAGTCGTGGCCCGATCTATAGATAAATTTTCTGCATGCACTAACATTTGTAACCTGTCGAGAGATGTAGCTAATATAATAAGTTGGACGTTATGATTATGAATATTTGCAGATAATAATTAGTTTTAAAGTAGGTAATATTTACACCCTTATTCTTAGCGATAAGGTCACCCATTGTAACCTACCATTATTTTTAATGCAATAATGAATTATGTTTTATTTCTTTGTACCTTCCATGGTGTGGAATAAAGTTATTATAACTATCTATCTATCTAGATAGATAGAATGAATAGATAGATATCTATTCATAACCAAATGTCATTTTATAATGCTCGATAAAGTAACATTGTTCCTGTCATTTAAACGTACCTACCTAAGTAAAAAGGGGTGACATGATATTTGACGTCATTTTAGCTCTCTAAGGTTTATAGATCTGTTATCGTACTTATTTGGCCTTTCGATAATTTTAGTTTTTTAGGGTTTAAGACTTCTAAAGGAAAAATAAACCATTAAAAGATCGCTACGTTCTCCACCTGTCTTCAGCTGTGTTTGAAGCTGTGAGAATTAAAACTTCTAAGTCAACCCAATCCTTAAAATTTCATATACTTTATATCCTTGTTTTACGAGTAAAAAGAGAGTAGCACATAATTTATGATACTTTATAGTAATAAATTCTTCCAATAAATATATTCATAAATGTATAACCATACCTAGATATTATTATGTATCTCCAACAATGAATTATATTACAGCCTACACACAATATCAACAAGTCACAACAATGCGACAATTCAGTCGGTCACGTCGTTGCTTTCGTATCAAACCGCGGGGATCGGCCGTTACGCAATTCTGGGTTACCGGTATACGCTGCCAGAGTTGGAGTAAGGGATACGTGATATGGGCAAGTTAGCGCCTACTGACCAGAATGACGAAACAGATGCGTAAAGGTACAAGTTCGTAGCCGACTGCAGACAGCAGCAGCAGATGTTGCTGCTACACTACTGATTTATATGTATTTTCATGAAATACCTTCCGTGGCGACAAGTCTGCCGATACGGGTCGAACGTCTGTCACCAAACTGTAGATCAGTAGTAACCAACTGGTATATACCTACCTGACCTGCAGTCGGGTTCTGACTGGAGTGACCCGCGACGTACCTAAATACCTGAGGCAGATTCGGTTTCAGGACATGCCAAGTCCATTCAAAAATAAGAATAGCTGATAAGAGTATGTAATCTACATAGCAAATATATATTTTTTTCTTTTTAGCCCAAGACCAACACTTTGTTTACCTACAATGCAGCCCTCTCTACAACAAAATACATTCTCAAGGTTTTGCCCCAGATATCAGGCACTTGTAACGCCCCTGTCGCGGAAAGGCTAGCCCATAATTTATGCAAATCCAACTGATACACACCATTATTTCGCGATAGTTTACTTTCAACTGACAGTTACGGTTTATCAGAGCATTCATCACTTTTCTCTGTAGTGAAATTCTACTTGTGTAAGTATATCTAGTCTATTACACAGGTAGATTCAATAACTTACGTGTGTTCCAGAATACTATCCGTATATCTTCTCTCTCTTCCTTATATATCCCAGATAGGGTCAGCCTTCTTACAATTTTTCCCCCACTTCGCTCTATCCTCGGCGTCTGCATCGAAAACGTTACATTTCCACCATGTCTCTGTCAGTGGTCATAGCTCTCCCTCTATATATAGAACTAGCTTCTGCCCGCGGCTTCGCACGCGTGGTACCGGGATAAAAGTAGCTTATATGTTAATCCAGGACACAAACTATGTGTATTCCAAGTTTCATCCAAATCCGTTCAGTGGTTTTTGTGTGAAAGAGTAACAAACATGCATCCATTCATCCATCCATAGTTACAAACTTTCGCATTTATAATATTAGTAGGAAGTAGGAAGGAAGGATAGGGTAGTACAATAGGATAGGATAGTAGGAAGTAGGATAGTAGGATTACAGTTTATAGACCAAGTTATTCTTTGTCCTCGCTCATTCCCGTAACTCGGGGTCGGCTTTCCTAATCATGCGGCGTCAAGTATTCCGCTGTTTTATGTCATCTTTTGTAAGATTAAGTTTTGTCCTTAAGGACATAATAATTTAAATATATTTTTATTAAAAATATAAATATCCAAAGTAAGCAGAGCTTGTGTTAAGGAAAATAAGACTGTTGAGTATATATTACGTACCTACATAAACATTCTTTTTTGTAAATACGGGAAAGGGTCTAGCTGAAGACAGGGCGCAATATCATCGCAATAGCGCTCATTTTATCCAGTAGTGGAGTTATATAGGCTGATGACAGTGACGATGATGATGATGAAGAGGGTCAGAGAGTAAAATCAGATGACTTTCCCAAAATGTTTCTAAGACAAACTAGATCGTTAGACATAACATAGACACATCGTTAGCCCAAATCAATTGTTATAAATAGTGATATTGTCGACAGTATCGACTACTGAATGATCTGTGACGTAACTAATGACTTCCCTGCGCACGCGTCTGTCACAACTGCATCGCCGCTCTGTGATGAGGGTAGGTTAGTGTGGATATCGACTTTTTGAAACAACACTAAAAATTGAGTCATCGACGAAGTAAATGAATTTTATAAACCAAAAATGTTGACAAACGGCACTTGGTTGGGACTCTCCAAGAATTTCGATAAGGCGACGAGCTGGCTCGGTAGTGCAGTTGGTAGCGCGTCCTGAAGCCTCATTTATTACTCGGTTGCACATCAAAATGATAAGCGCCTGTTTTTACAATCTTTGAAGTTCTTTGAATTTTCAAGTTGAGTTACCTACTAAATGCGGCCTCTGGTATACATGAGAAGCTTGCGGGATCAAATCCCACCTAAGTCGGCATTTATGGATTATTATAAAATCTTAGATTTTCCCATAAAACAAATCCTACTAATATTGAAAGCGATCAGACATATTTTATTGCAGATTTTTGCGCTAGGAGGACATCACGTCGCTTTATACTAACAAATTAACTATCATCCTCATCATCATTCTGCTTAAAACACACTGCTGGGCATAAGCCCTCTCCTTCAAATTAACCATATCTCTAGGATTTTCTGTCTCTGGATATTGGAAATTTCAACAATCTTATTAGCCCTCTCCTTCTCAATCGTTCCCCCCGCAGTTGAAGATCATGATTACGCGCTATCATAAATCCATAGTTTTTACTACATCTGCCACTATCTTCGGCTTGATGGATCGGAACGTTAACTGGAGTTCCCATTCATCTTTAATCGTAAAAACAACATAGTAAAATAATTTTCCGTAATATTTGCATATAATACTTATGAATATTTGTCTCAACAAAACCAATCTAACGCCAACGATCGTTAAATCCTCGAATTACTAAAAGCCCATTCCACACTTTCGTAACCAAAAGGACATCGTTAACTTTGGACCTATCGCTAGCCACCTACAGAACCCTAAAAAAGAAACAGCTAAAAGTGGCTTTTGAAAAATCCGTAACAGAAAACGGACGTGCCTGTGCCGCCCCTATTTAAAGCATCGCTTTTTAACAATTAATCGTTTCCTTGACTCCACTTCCGATGTCAAAATGGCGGCAGGAAGCGAAGATTTCATTTTTATAGATCTGTCGAGTCGTGTAAAGATTTTCAGTTTGTGATGGTTACGATAATTTTGATGTTTCGTTTTACAGTGCCACGATAAGTAGCTCTTTGGCTTGCCTGGGGCAGTCCTACTACTATGCCTATTTGTACCGCGGAGCAGCATTGCTGTGTTTAGTTTTGAAGGTTGTGGGTCCCGTAGAAATTAAAGGTAAATGAGGCATTACCTCAAGTGCCTGTAATTTTTAATTTAATTAGGGGCTTGTTCCAATCCAAGCAGGTTCAATAAAATTTACAAATTTTGTCAATAGATTAAATGAGTTGGTGTACAAAGGGGTGTACGGGGTTCTGCCCCCGTTTTCGGAACCCAAGCCGACATAACCTGCACGTGGAGCACCTGCTAAACAACGAACGGGGCCCTGGCGGCCGGCTGATTGCGGCATAATCACAGTCTACATCGGCACAGCTAAACCCCCTGGCCACCGACGGGCAGTAGCGTCGGTGGTGCGTGAAGCTGTGCCCTACGATCACCAACCCGCAAGCCCAGCGTTGGGAGTATGGGCATATCCCCTTTTTTAGGGGAGGCCTATGTCCAGAAGTGGACTGATATAGGCCTGTGTGGTGTGGTGTTGTGTGTACAAAAGGTTGAGAGAAAAACCCAATACATTCCAACAGACATTATTTAACACCCTTTAGGTCAATGACCAACAACAACAATAATATCATTCACCATTTTGGTAAACAGAAGAATATTTAAGTACATTCTTATATTTATTTAACTAAAGATACCCAACTTGCCAACAAAACTTGTTAATTCGAGTTACCACTATTAGATCTCGATGTTGAAGTTCTATTAGCATCGCGTTCGCTCCTTGCTATGGCTCGCCTAACAACGACAAGCTTGAATTCGAGCCTCTGTACCACGATCAATTTTGGCCAAGATCCACACAACTATTATTTTACAAAATATAACGCTCTCCAAGTAGGTTCGTTTGGACGCAGCTCAGTTCAGTTCGTCGTGGTGTTATATATATTATATTCATATTCAATTAATCTTTTTTTTTTAATTATTAATTAGTATAACGCATTGAAGTAGGAGCTAAGTTGAGCCAACCTTTTAAAAAAAAAATATATTATTTTTTGTTAGGTGTAAAGTGAAATTATAAAACGCATTCAACTTGATTGACACACCATTTTACTATTTAATTAATGACTATTGAAAAAGTTAGCTTTGAACCAAATCTAAGCCGAAGTCACAGTTCAAAAGTCGTGCCAAGACACCACTCCCAAATACTTGAATAGTAAACATTGTAAACAAGCTGACGGAGTGGTATCATGCGGTTATTTCTGTGGGCATGAGGAAGGACTAACCAGGTCACGGGACTAGCTTAAACGTCAGATTAGGGCTGCCATGAGACTGCGCATTGAAAGGGAGAGATGAAACTTTATTCCTGTTAACCTCTCAAGCAGACATAGCAGTGGTGAAGATAGGGAGTCATGGACAGAGGGTCAATGAGGAAGATTTCATTGCTATAACTTTAAATAATTATGCTGTTATATATTATGTCAGCTCAAAGCGGACACCTTAACTTTGACAGTCCAAATAAATGACAAAACGAATTATATCTTAAAAGAACTTTAGACCAATGGATAGATAGTTAATTGTATTTCCGTAGCATGCTTGTCAAATTATTAATATCAACGGGATATTTACCATGATTTGTGAGTTCTATTGTTTCCACTCGCACAGACTTCAGTTCTCCCGTGATCATGGCGCATACAACTGCGTCGAAATATCGGGAAACAATAGAACTCACAAATCATGGTAAATATCCCGTTGATATTAATAATTATGTTCTCAACCATAATAGTTTCAAAAGTTATGCTTGTCAAATTCTTAAATGTTTATTAGGACAAACGCAATTTGATAATATGGAAATTTAAAAAAAAAACGCTTTACCCGAGTGTTCGCCTAAAGCGGCCATGGAGTGCAAAGTGGCTAGCACTTTTTTCGTCTATATAAATAGGACTTACGATGAATGGGTAAGTAGGCAAAAAGAATGCTGTACTAATTATCTTGTCCTCTTATTAAATACACTGTGTTTCGCAAACAATAACGTAATGAATTAAGGTAAAGAAAGTAACATTAGCGCCCCGCACACGTAAAGATCGGTCCGCGCATTGGGGTTGCGTTCCAAACCGCAGTCCGATCTGTACGGTTTGGACTGCGGATGCAAACTGTTTTGCTAATGGCGCGTAAAGATCGGACCGCACATCTCGGACTGATCAGTGATCACTGACGTGATGCGCGGTTAAAACTGTGAGATTCGACATGCCAGATCGGACTGTCAGCCCCGCGCATCTACACGTACGTTTCGGAGTGCGGGTTGGAATGGCGCGTGCTGTTTCCCGCGGTCCGAACTTTACGCGTGCAGGGCGCTAAAGGATTCTGGAAAAGAAACAACACAAAAGTCGAAGAACTAAGTGCTTCCAAACATCATTTATAATGCGCACTGCTAAAATATGGAATCAGCTGCAAGCGTCTGTTTTTCCATCGAATTACGGACTCTAACGGCTTCAAAAAGAGGCATCTTCTGGGAAAGCTCGCCCCATCGTCGATCTCGTCCTTGCCTATACAAGCCTCGAGTTCAAGAGCTGGCCCATATTAAATTTAAAAAAATGCAAAAACGACAGGGTGTTATAAGTTTGACGTGTCTGTGTGTGTGTGTGTGTGTGTGTGTGTCTGTCTGTCCCTTTGTAGCTCTCGAACGGATGAAAATTAGTCAATCGAATTTGATGGCTCAACGATGGTAATATTTTAGACTTTTTAAATGTTTGCTTTTTGAGTCGGGGATTTTATAAATTTTATTTTAATTTGTATTACTCATGATTTTCAATTTATTTTATTATATCTGGCTGGAGTTATCAGCCCTACGAACATGCATGGTGGTGACAAACTTCATAATGAGCTGAAAGCTTTTAGTTTTATTGCGCATTGTGCAAACTGATTCTGTGCTCGCTAGTTTATCATTCTATTCTTATTTGAGCCAAGATATTTCAAGATGGTTTTCTTCTTATAAAGACGTAAATTAGGATTGTAGAGTACTTATTAAATCTGGTAAGTGTATAGGGTTTAGGCCTCTCGGTTTGGGCTTATCTCTTACTACTGTTTACAATATTATTATCAACTAGCTTCCGCCCACGGCTTCGCTCGCGTTTTACCGGGATAAAAAGTAGCATTCCGGGACACAAACTATGTATATTCCAAGTTTCGTCCAAATCTGTTCAGTAGTTTTTGCTTAAAAGAGTAAAAAACATTAATCCATTCATCTATACATCCATAGTCACAAACTTTCACATTTATAATATTAGCAAGATTTAATTGTTTTGTGTAGGTATATTACTAATTTTGTACTAGCCCAAAGTTCCGTTTCCTATTCGGATTTCAAGTGGAAAACTGTCATTGGTCGGAATTTAATATGAATTTCTGTGTTTATAGGTGTGTAATATCCTATATGTGTGTATCGCTGTTTGTTATTTCTGTACTCTGTACTATATAATATTATAAATGCGAACGTTTGTGACTATGGATGTATAGATGAATGGATGAATGTTTGAGTTGACTGCAACTCCGTAACGGCTGAATGGATTTGATTGAAACTTGGAATAAACATAATTTGTGATCCTGAACACATATGCTACTTTTTAATCGCGTGAACGAAGCCGCGGGCTGAACTCTTTATTGTACTCACACTAACTTAAACATAAAGTACAAAACAAACAATAAGCTGAAGCTAGTTATTAAATAAATTTGCATCTTAAGGAGGGTTCTTACTTTGCAATGTGCATTTTTTTAATAGCTCTAATCCAATGATTTATTAATATTTATTAAAAGAGTAATCAAAATAAAGATTCGTGAAAGTTTCATAAGAACCCATAAAAAAATGTAAAAACCTCATTGACTTTATATTAGTAAACTTTAAACCAACCTCTAAAAAAACATCACGCTTGAACAGACTGAGTAGTTCTTATCTGTATTATTTGTCTCAGCAAAAAGGCGATAATATTTTTGAGCTTGCACAAAAAAAATATTGACCTAGCTGAACTCCGATAGTCTATAGGTGGGGGAGCGATAAAGTAAATAAAATATTCCTCAAAAAAAAAGTTAAATTTCAAATGGTTTGGCGGTGTCATAGTGCGTGTTTTAAACGGCAGCGACTAAAAACATCATATTTTTGCCTGCAGCTCTTTTCTAGGAATATTAAAATTGAATCTGCGGGTTTAAGAAGTTACTTACTGATTTATGTATATTTATTTCATATTTTAAAACTCAATAAATACCTAAATAAATAATGCGATCGCATAGTATCATGTATCCCCAAACTTGTAGTGATATGAAAGCCACGCAATCAATCAATCAATCAATCCCCAAACTTTGCAGGAGAGCTTATACAGAGCTTATATATTATGGGAAGCACATGACTGATATACCTCCTACTTACATGCTTTTTTTTGTAAATAACCCGGCTTCCCACGGGTGGACAATTTTTTTCACAAATTTGTTCTATCATCAATAGTTTCCGCAGCGCATGCGGCGAAAGACGTCTTAGGGCTCTTTTTTTACACCTTGGGTTACGTTACTTAAGTTTTAGTAAAGATCCCTTATCTTTTCTAGCAATAAATATAGCCTATGCTACTCGGGTTGAATGTAGCTTTCCAAAAAAAATTAAAGAATTTTTGAAATCGGCACAGTAGTTTTTAGTTTATTCATTACAAACATACACACACACACACACACACACACACACACACACACACACACACACACACACACACACACACACACAAATAATTTTTTTAGTTTCCCCTTTATAATATTAGGGTAGAAGCACAGAATACAGGAGGTAGAAGGTAGAAGTGTAGATGTAGATATCTGTAAGTATATATTTCTTTACCAAGGTACACATTATCTAAAGATGATATTCTATAACTAGCCTACGCCTACAGTTTTTGATTTGGTAAGTTAATTTGAGAAATGAAAAGAAAAAAGTTCCTTTTTGGAAATAGAGTCGATTGAGACCAACTTGTTTTTTTTACAAATGTCATTTTCTAGGCTGAGTGTACATTTTTTCAATAATCCAAAAATGCAATTGTTTTTTTCTTAAAAATAAGCCTATAGTTTCTTCAGAATAAAACCTTCTAACTACAAAAGAAAAGTTAGCTGCTTTACCGCATAGAGGATGCGGTAAAATTTTGCCCCACCCTGTATACCTATCAGTCATGTGGTTCCCATAATACAAGCTCTGCTTAGTTTGGGGCTACATGATGCTGTATGATAGTGTCCAGCATTATTTATTATTATTATTAATTCGTCATGTGGTTTTGGTCATAATACTATGTGAAATAAAATGACATGTTTTTAAAATAGATAGCTTGATTCTTTAAAAAATGAATAAAACCAACAGGTGAGATGGCAGTCAAACGTAAGACTATAAACTGTAAAAAAAAAAAAACTGCATATTGCCTACCTACTACAAGACTAACTACCTGACTTACTTTCTTGCTTGACATTTAATAAGTTAGAAGAATAAAGTAAAGAATGTTATAAATTTCATGCGTGACAAATGCTCGGTCTGCCTATCTCAGTTGCTATGCCCTTAGACAGGGTTTATGTGTGATACCTACCTTCTATGTAACATCTGTGTACTACCATGTGACAGCAATAAATGTATTGAGTATTGGTGTCAAGAATCAACATAAAGTAGATATTAGTGGGATAGGATTGGACAAATAAAAAACAAGATAACTTGAGGGTCATTATTCGCAAGTCAAAACAGAACTCTTTTGTCTCATGATCGGTTGCAGACATTATTGAACTTTATCAATTGGTATTGTAATCGTCTTAATGAATGCAATTGGCTCGACCTTGCTTCTCAGAATTGCAATGCTGATACAACACACGTAACTAGATAAAAATATGGAGTAATGTAGGTAAAAAAACTATCTGCTACTTAGGTTTACGTAACACAACACAAAATCTCTATAAAATAAGCAAAGCTTGTATTATGGAAACCACATGGCTTCTTGTATTTGCATGCATATTGTTGTAAATGCATACAATATCAAATATATTATTGACATGTATGTAATGTAATAGAAAATACCCGTAGTAATCGTCAACTTTTTTTACTTTAGTTAGGTTCACCAATTCGTAACGCGACCAAACAGAACTATGGTATACTCGAAAAGCATCATCAGTTTTCAACAATAAGTATTATTAAATTTTCACACCTTAGGCAATTTTACATCCACCAACTTCTCGGTCTATACCTATTGATTATGTTATGGTATTTATATGGTATCACATAAATTATATTGATTATGGATATATGTCTTCGTTCGAAAAGGTAATAATTCTCCAAACAAATCTTTCAAAATAATGTTTACCTACCTATCTACCGATACTATTTACTATCTTTTGCATAATCTGACTTTGGCATCCTTTTCAAATAACAGATAGTAAATTGATAAATCTTGAACTAAACTCGAACGTATGCGCATCAACGCAAATATTGATCTTCGAACTAAACCTACCTGACCAATGCTTATGTTTTTTTTTATGGTAGGTACTTGAAGATGGAACAAGCACATGGCTCACATGATGTTAAGTGGTAACCATTCCCTATCACAAAGCATTGTATCGTAGATCACGTTTTCTTGGATCATGCTCTACGATGCAACGCCTTGCGTCCATCAACTTGAGGCATGAAGATGGTAAGCCTCTTGTGCCTGGTCCCTAGGTACTACTGATATGACGGCAATGTGTAAAATTAGTTTTTTTTGGTAGGTACATATATTATAAGTAGGTAAATTATTAAAGGCAGTCGATGTATCTGTTTCTAGAATTTGCTGGTGGAGCTAGACCACTTGGATTAAGACCTATCTATGACAACCTCAGCGCAGTAGGCGAAGGCCCGTCTGTGACGCAGTAAGTTGCGAGTTCGATTCCAGCCGCGAGACACAGCTGTTTTGTTTTCATGTTTGTATAACCTGCAAATATTATCTCGGGTTTTCTATCTATACAAACAAAATATAAGTAGTAAGAATCATCATTTATCAACATAACAGTCCACTGCTGGATAATATCAGATATGTGAGTGGGTAATAGATGATGTTGTGTGCTTGATTATGTCCAGCAGTATTTATTATTTGGATAAATAATAATAATTATTTAAGTGCACTACAATGGAAGGGAAATTGAGACTAAAAGTCTCAAAATCCCCTTCAAGCGTTATTTTAAAAGTTATACCTAACAAAAAATAACACCATTATCTGTTTAAAAATACAAATAATTTATTTTTTTACGTTCACTTTTGTCTTAAATGTATAAAAAAACATTATTCGCCATTGTAATCGATTTTAGTATTCAATCGAGATATCGTTTCGACGGGAACTAAGATTGAATGAGATAAACCGTAATAAAATATTCGCGCGTTACCAGAATCGGCAAAAACTCGAAATTCAAAATTTGAAACAAAGAGGTTCGGCGGATATGCAACTTTTTTAAGCACTGCAAAATGCAAGACGTGTATTGCCATTTAAAAAATACCGATCCCAAGGGTAAGAAAAGCTTACAAAGGCTTAGAGTTCCGCCTATATTATAATGGAATATTATGTTTGTATAGGTACCTATAAAATATTTGATCATTATCTCATCTGCAGCCTGCATTAGTCTACTGCTGGATATGCTTCTCCCAGTGAGCTCCACTGAGCCCGATCTTCGATCCACTCAAACATATTTCCGTAAAAATGTACAGAACCTACTCTATATTGCTTTAATATTACTCTGTAAAATGTTTTTTTTTTTATAATATTTTTTTTTAACAAAGTCCTCATGGATCTCTACCAACCAATCCATTACGGGGCAACAGAATGATTATGCCGTGGCGCGGCATAAAGTGCCACTGTGCGCCGGACTCCTACCGATCAAAACTACTACGATGTTCCATCCTAGCGCCATTATTCCAAAACCATGGCTGCTCTTGAAGCCTCTTCCACAAAAAATAATTCTCTTTAATAGGATTTCAATTTCCAAATGCTTGACAGCCACTTGGTCAGACCGCCGCGCCGCGCCGCGCCGATGACGCGCGACCTACCTAAGTATGAATATGAATTAGTACTAGTTTAAATTGAATGTTTTTATGTACGGCTTTGGATATAAATATGTTAAGTTAGTTATGTGTCAGTTCAATAAAGAATAAAAAAAAAGAAATTCAAATTATACGACCGCCAATTGTATTTCGGTTTTTAGTTGTTTTTATTGGTGCTATGTGCAATAAAGTTTTTATTTAATTATCTATCTAGATACCTACTCGCAACATTTGATCATTTGATTTGATCATTTCATGAGTGAAACTAATTTCTTAATGAGAATTATTATTCAAATCTAATAACAATCTTTGCTGCTTTCTTTTTTCTTTTTAGCATTCAGGGATCCCTAAAAATATGCCAACACGCCAAAAAATATAACGTTAATAACATTGAAAATCAGTTTTCCCGTAGGATGTGAATGCATTCTATTAAGAGGAATGACGTCAGAAATTCATAAGTACTAGTTATTGAATGGATATTATTGACTTCATTGTGAAGATTGTTCGTTTGCCTGTTTTGCTTATTTAATGTTTTGTATTGCATCTAGCTAGATAATCATGCTTGTGGTCGGTAATTCCTCTCCCATGTTCTACATAAAACAATCAGTACCGTGCTCGTAATACAGTATCCAAAACTTTTCAATAAACCTTTTTTATTGAAAAGTTTTGGATACTGTCTGGATTCTAGAGTATAGTAGTGGATTCTAGACTCTAGAAGACTCTAGAACTCAAAACAAAACAACAGGTTGCACAATCTAAAACACAAATTTAAGGTGACACAATAACAAGCTTAATTTAAGACCATAACATTTATAATACCTAATCAACCACAGAACTTAAAAAGTCTTACAGGAATTTGATCCATATTCAATTGAAAAAAATGGCTTCTTATGCAACTAATGTTATTCATGATAAATGTTGTTCAATAAAACAATGTTTAAATTACAGGAACATTGAGGAATTCGAATACCTTCTATTGACAATTAATTATTTTTATTGTATTTGCGTAACTTAAGCATAAGCTTTTTGTCTATTATTTGTTTTATATTTGTATCATCAAATATTTGCATGCCTACAAGTAGTGGTCCAAAAGTATAGCGCTGACCGTTATTGCGCAGAAGTCATAAGTAAGGCATTGAGGTAAATAACAAAAGAAGCAAACCTCCTTAACAAGTGCTAAAATATAGTAACCACTTATTGATGGCGAAGACGTAGCTTTGAAACTGATTGTCATTTTGAAGTAAACATATATTTATCTCTTTTATTTAAACTGGCCTGCTTCGAGAATGGCAATTGATATTTTAGAGATAGCTATAATACTTGAAATAAAAAGCTCGATGTTGCCTGATCTCAATTTTTTTCCCTAAAATGAAAAATATTTTTTTATAGGATATTAGTTTCCGCCCGCGGCTGCGCTCGTGTGGTACCCGGATAAAATTTCGCCTATGTGTTAATCCAGGCCATAAACTACTACGTATATTTCAAGTTTCATTCAAATGCCTTCTGTAGTTTTTGCGGGAAAGAGTAACAAACATCCATACATCCATACTCACAAACTTTCGAATTTATAATATTAGTAGTTATATAATAATAGTAGTGGAAGTAGGAGAGGATTAAAAAATCTTAGATTTTCCCTGAAGTGTGGGCTAATACTTTCAATACAAAAAAGTATCTAGTTTTTTCTTTTAACCTGCCTTACGTTTTGATAGAGTACAAATTGTCACCAGTTAATTATCACCATATCGCTCAAAAGTGAAGTTTAAGAAAATAACTGTTTGTCATGACTTTGTGATATTATCATTGATCATATTAGTGGATTGAAATAGTAAACTTTCATTGTGGAAATAAAATAAACGTGTTTAGGTTTGTGCCAACATATAATAGTGATCGTAATATCACTCAACCACCGCATGTACCGTCAAATGATTTCATAGATGATGGCATTTATCAATAGAAGTCAATGATCTATTTGAAGTGATCTTAAATATTCTCCTGTATGTATTGTGAATTCTTCTATCAAATTAAAAGGTTAACAAATATTTTATACCTTAAAATCTCCCACAAAAAGCGGGAAAAATGCACATTTTTTTGCTGGCAACATTACATGGCGTGACCTATTTAACCAATTTTTCTTTAATATTTGCTGCGATTTTAGCAAAAAATCAATAGATACACATGCAAAAAGTAATTCCACGTGATTTTTTACGCAATTGAGTTCAATAAATGCATTTTTTCATCACATTATTTGACTATTTCGTGGAAGTGTCACTCGTTCGACGTCAAGATAGCCACTGTATGAAGGAAGTAGAGGATCTTGGCCATGGCAAAGACCTGAGCCTACACGCATTATGGCTGACACTACGCATCTAGTTACGATAGTAACAGTTTATATCAATGAAGTAAGGTATCATATGGAGGCTAGAGGCACAAAAGAAATATATTTTGTGCTAGAGGCGAGAGAGAGCGGGAGACCCATGCACAGACGTTTCGTTCAGCGGTAGACTTACGTGCCGGTAGATGTACTAGGTAGAATATAATACCTAATTGAGACATATAGGCATTTTGACTTATAAACATTCAATTTAGAATTTATCCATCTACTTGATTACTGCTCTTGCAGATCGTGATCACAGGCTTATTAGCAGTCCATTGCTGAAGATAGACCTTGGTTATATGCTGGATACATCGTGCTAAGGACTATCTGCTTGACCGACGCATCCGACACCCGCAGCCTTTTACAGATCGTCACTTCACCTGGTTAGATGACGATTTTTGCATAGAATTAAGTTTAGACGACGGTTTTGATGTATAAATTGCAAAAAATTTTAGACATGTATATACCCATTAGGTACTGTTGTATACCTGATTATAATTTACCTATGTCATAATTTAGTTAGCTTTAGCGACGACCTCTGTGGGCTAAGTTCCGCCTGAGACGCAGAAAGTTGCGGGTTCGATTCCCGCCGCGAGAAAATATTTGTATGATCTGGAAATATTTATCACGGTTTTCTGTGTATAATGTGTATGTATTTACAAAAAACCTATATAAATACATCAGTTATGTGGTACCCATAATACAAGCTCTGCTTAATTTAGGGCTATATTATACTGGGGCTATATTATTTATTTATTATTATAATTCTACTTCTTTGTAAGTAGTAATAACTGGCTATTGAATCGTCTCAAAGATGCCCCACTACTTTTTGGGATATTTGCAATGAGTATCAATCTTTCAGACGGAAATATAAAACTTAAAACACCTTCCGAGTTGTCGCTAATGATAATAAGCTCGGCTTCCACTGTTAGCAGTGCTATAAATTAATGAGCTGTACTTTTCAGCAGTATTTTTAGCATCTTGACTGTGGAATGGCCTGCCTTTTGATATTATAAAGGTCGACATTAGAGAGACAACGCTAACCGTACGGGAACCGCTTACCATTAATAGTATTAAAAAATAAAGTATTTTAAATTACATGCTGCTGTGGGAGCACTATTTAAAGAGGTGAGGAGAGGACCTACACTATTTTTCTGTATGTCTGAACTTTAGTACATTGTATATGTAGGACCTATGTACAAATCCTTAAAATGTTTCTTTTATGGTTCTTAGTAAAGAGATTTTGTATTATATTGTATTAAATTATCGCATCGCTGTAGATCTCTTGCAATACAAACCAGTCCCAAACCGAAAATATTATTTGTCAGCTTACAGCAGTAGCAATAAAACCTAATGGCGCGATATATCCTACTAAAACCACTATCGTAGTTATTTACTAGTTCTGAGACTAATAAAATGTGATGGACGTTCGAGAAATGTTGGTAGGGGATTTCTTCGTGATGGGTTTTTAGTTTGTGTTCACAGTATTTACTCGCTTTTATCTCCACTATGACTTTGACAGAGGTGTAAGGTAAGAGGTTCTAACTTCCATCTTTGGAACCCAAGCTAACCTCACCTGCCCACCACCACACCACCACACCAGCCTATATCAGTCCACTGCTGGATATAGGCCTCCCTTTATAAAGGGGGATATGCCCATTATCCCCACGCTGGGCATGCGGGTGGGGGATCGCAGGGCACAGCTTCTCGATCCACCGACGCTGCTGGCCATCGGTGGCTAGGGGTATTAGCTGTGCCGATGTAGGCTGTGCTATGCCGCAATCAGCCAGCCACCAGAGTCCCGTTCGTTGTTTAGCAGGGTGCACCACGTGCAGGTGAGGTTGGCTTGGGTTCCGAAGATGGGGGTTGGAACCCCGTACACCCCACCTGCCCGTCGTGCAACTACTAACTAACAAACGGGGCTCTGGCAGCCGGCTGAAGCTGTGCCCTGCGATCCCCAACCCGTATACCCAGCGTGGGGATTAGGTAAGGGCATATGCCCCTTCTTATGGGAGGCCTATGTCTCGCAGTGTTCTGATATTGGCTTGTGTGGTGTGTGGTGATATGTAAATGGAGTATAATAGCTGGATGGAGCTGGTTCAGTGAATTAAGAAGAAGAAGAAATATAATACATTTATTTGACCACAGCACAGCCCAATTGCATAACGAACTCACAGTTATGTGATACAAAACGAAATAGGCAGAAAAGAACATATAATTTAGTAAAATGAAGAGACATTATTTATGATGCCTACCGAGTGGTAGCGAGTCTGCTCTGTACCTGTTTTTGCTGTTTAATACAAAATCAGGTAGGTTATAATAACTAACAACCTGCTCAGTGAAAAACAGCGCTGATTTTCAGACTGAGCCTAAATTTGGATAACGCCACACTTAGAATACAAATAAAATATAATGATAAAAATATAGCTGAATGCTGCTCAGTTGCATTATTCCGCACTTAAAGCGTTATTACTATAGATGTAAGGCCGGTTTAAAACCAATTAAACCAATCCGTTTAAAACTAAAATACCTAAACCATTTTTTTCGATATAAAACTGCCGGTGTTGATGACTTTTTTTTTCTTAATTATTACTACATTTTCTTGATTTTAACGAGTTAGGATTATAATTTATAACGGAGTACCTATAATCGGTATAAAGAGTTTTTAAATGTGTGATACTGATATACTGATATTGATAATACCAACTTAGCGGGTTTAGTTCTAGTTGGTCCGTCCGACCAAGCGTAGATAGATAAATAGATAAATTCTTTATTATAGGTACACTAAAAAAAGTTAAATATTTTTCAGGAAAATTTACGATAAAATAAAAGTACCATGGGCGGTCTTATCGCTAAAAGCAATCTCTTCCAGACAACTTTTGTATTGACACGAAAGCACGATGAAGAAAAGAAGGCGGTGTACATACGAGAATAGCTTCATAAATAATATCAAACACATACCTAATAAAAGTAGGTAAAAGCGTAAAGCGTAGGTATTATATAAGTTATAAACTTCGACACCAGAGTTGGTCACTAGCTCATACGAAGAAGAAGAAGAAGAGGAACCTAAGTTATAAAAACTCAGTGTTGCTAAATAAACATTGTTTTCATTGTTTTCAAACGATTTGAATAAATTAATTTGATTCGGTTTAAAACCAAACTCACACTCTCGCACTCTCGTTGACGTCGTTGTCACTCGTGTTGTGACTTGTGACTCGACCGTTGCAATGTGCCTAAACACACATGCACACATATACACTGCCGTTTTCAACCGTTTAAAACTATTTTTTGGTTTTTAAAACGGCAACATTTTATTTAAAACGTTTTATATCGGTTGATTTACATCTTTAGTTATGACGACCTCTGTGGCACAGTGGACGAAGGCCCGCCTGAGACGGGGCTGGTGTTATGGTGACTGGCTGATATAGGTTGGTGTTTTATTTATCTTTGTATGGCTCATATCCATAAAATTGAGGCAAAAAGGTGTCAAGCATCATATGCTTGTAAGTATTATAAGCTAGAAGAAGGCCAACAACGTCATACAACGTAACTACGTAGTTGATAGTAACCATCCAATTACATTGTTCCAAGGAGTTGTTGATCATGAGCGTCCCGTATCCACTCGAGCTGCTGATTCGAGTGCTTAGGATATAGTGATGGGGTACCTATTGTTATCGATAGTTTAGTGTCCAAGGTCGATGTTTGCTTGGCTACAGACTTTGTGCCTATTTTTAGGGTGACTTTACCGAACCGGTCAAACTAACCCTTATGGTGCCGATTTGTCCGTCCGTCCGTCCGTCTGTACACATTGATTAAATAAACGGGTTTTCAGACACTGTGGAGTAGTTGCTGCTTTTAGGATGTCGTCTAGCTTACCAAAGGTAGCCCACCCTAATTGGATACGTTTTGTGATCTCCTTAATTGCAGGCCTCAGGCATGGCGTGTAGTGTCATGTCTGCAAGAGCGCACGAACACGACCGGCGCCTGCACCTCGATTGTGTTTTCAGCACGCAAAGCGTAAGACATGGGAAAAAACTTCATTCATGTTCTAGGCCTGAAATCAACGTGTCAATACCTAACTGCGAAATTGTTACAATCAAAATCGATCAAGGCAAAAATTACGAGAACGACGAACCATGATCGAATAAATGTTGGGTTTTTATGTGTATTTGTGTGTTTAGTTTCTCCAAGCTAATTACAGGTTAACGTATTTGTTTATTTCGTGCAGAGGTGCAGTCAACCACTACAGTAGTTATGAATATATGGTATCCATTATTTTAATTAAAAATTATCGTTTTTCCAGTTTTTCATTACAGCGCAGTGCAGCAACGCAACGCTAAGACGAGATTCTATTTGGAAAACTATCGACATCGATGGAACTGACCCCGATGTCCTGTCACTATTTCGGACCCCAGCACTACTAGAATTGTTATTCAATTGACCACCGTATTGTGGTCCACAATGCCGGCACTTTATCTATTTTATTTAGATCAGTGTCACACGGTGAGATTGAATTTATTGACGGTGTAGTAAACAACAGAGGCTTGATCACAAAGACTAGCGAAAGTATTCGTTTCCGTTCAAAAATAAATTCATCGCAATTATATCATCATCCGCCTATAGCTGTCCACTGCTGGACATAGGCCTCCCCTAACGAGCACGCTGTCTTGAGCTCGACGCATCCACCAGCTTCTACCAGCAGACTTTCGCAAATCGTCAATCCACGTGGCTGGAGGGCGTCCTATACGTTTGCTGAGCCGCGGTCTCCACTCAAGAACTCATTTACCCCGATGGTTATCGGTTCTTCGGCAGATATGGCCAGCCCACAGCCACATCAGCTTGCTAATTCTATTAGTTTAATTCGAGTTATGTCGACAACTTAAGTTTAGGTAATGTCGGATAGCCTAGTTGCGGATTTTATCCTTCAGAGTAACTTCGTGCATAGCTCGTTCCATAGCTCGCTGAACGACTTGTAATTGTAACTGGTGGACTAGCGAAATTATGTACCTAGTCAATTCGTTTTCAAAATATCATAAAATAGTCGTCCCAAACAAATGAATTTTCTCTTTCATAAATTTTTTGTGAATGTTTCAGATGCTTTAATATGTAGTTATTCTGCAAATAAGAACCGAGAGAAATAAAAAAATAAAGATCGCGAAAATCGGTCCAGCTTCATAGTTGTTCTTGAGTTATAAGTAGGGTAACTATTTAAAAATATTATAAATAGTGTACTGCGGCCCGTCCCGGCTTCGCACGGGTTAAGGCACTTTTTTACACCTTGGTTTACGTCACTGTATTCTGTGGTTACGTTACTTAAGTTTTAGTAAGGATCCCTAATCTTTCCTAGCAATAAATATAGCCTATGTTAAGGTGAATGTAGCTTTCCAATTGTGAAAGAATTTTTTAAATCGGCATAGTAGTTTTTGAGTTTATTTATTACAAACGTACTCACACACAAAAATGCAAATTTTTCCTCTTTTTATTATTAGTGTAGATGTAAACAGTGTAGAAGAATAGAAGAAAGATTGGTATATAGTAAGTTTTTACAAACTTAACAATAGGCACTGTCAGAGGTCATGATGTCCATAATTCATTATGGTATTGTTCACTTACCATGTACCGGAAGTATGAATGTAACCTACTTACTTAGCTTCCCACACAACTAGTTAATATGATTTTGAATTATATTCTTATTGATTAGCTTCATTTCTTCTTTTCGAGTGAAAGGCTGGGTAATTTAAAGCTGGGTAAGGCGCAAGAGGTTTTGGGCACGATTCCTGCTGTGGGAAATTTTTTTGCAGATCAAAAGAAATATATCAGAGACAAGAAAGGTTTGACTAGTATAGCAGTCAAATGGCTCCCATAATAGGAATTGCGTAGTTTGAGGCTAGATGATGCTAAGTTAAAGTGTCTATGCTCCTTCATCCCCTTCTTACGATCGCTTGCTGCCTCCCACCAGTTTGCACGAAAGGCATCTATATAGAATAAAATAGAATAATTTTTATTTAGCACACACAACAATTCACAGAAGAAACTTAGGAGACATATTAGTAAGAATATGACAAAATAAAAAAATCTAACTCAAAATAAGTTTATTCATTAAGCACATACAGTACACTTTAAAATGTCAATTTTTTAAATTTGAATTTACACCAATTCCTAATGTGACCAAACAGAGAAGAATTGAACATAAAAATGAGATTGAGATAAGTAGGTAAGTACATAGCACAATAAAAAATAGAACAAGTAGGAAAATAAACCGACTTCAAATAAATCACTTCTTACTTCTTTTGCCCTAAAGAATTTTGAAAATCGGTTCACAATTGACGGAGATATAGGGCGAAAATTACAATTGAGGATGAGGTAAAATAAAAGAATAAAATAAATAAAGGTAAAATAAAATAAAGTAAATTAAAAGAATTATTAATAGATAAGTGTTATTACAGTTTGGATGATTTTTTCAAAGACAAGCTATCGATATCAGATTCTAATTGAGTTTTATTTTGCTGCTTACATAACATTTTTAAATAAAAATATTACCTACTTATTTTCAAAACGTAATCGGTCCACCTCCACTCTGATCGTTGCTACGCCCAAATTGGGTAATTATGTATACTAACTTAACTTTAACACCTTACAATGTAAACTAACATAATTATTGCAATAAAGAATATGAAATATAATAGGTTTTTTGAGTTTTCTGAGAAAAGTACCAATCCCTCAGGAATATAATTTTTATGGGACCATTGACGTAGGAGAGGCACAAGTGTAGTGCAGTCTGTTGTCCGGTATCGATGTGTCAGCATGTCATCCTCAGAAGACGAAGATGCTCTTGCTCTCGTGCATACAATTAATATACAATTAATATAATTATTATACAGATCAGGGCCCGTACAACCCTGATTTCGAGTTAGTTGCTTCGAAAGTGAAACCCCTTCATTGGGTTATACAGTTAACGGGATTACCCTTTCGTTTGGGTATTCTTCTCCTAACACAAGCGAAAGTGCAACCCGTTCCTTTTGGTTTTCAGTCAATAGGGTTACCCTCTTATTAAGGTTAAACGAATGAATGGTGTTACCTCTTGATAGGTTTTTTTGAATGTTACACAATAGTTATCATTACGCCTGACACTGAGTAGGGGAATTTAGATTTTGACTCTTGATTTATGTCATCAATCATTAGGTATTAGTTCGGATCGCTTTATTTGGTTGAAGGAAGAGCGTCACTGGATTAAAGAAAAGTTTTGAAAACATAAGGAAAGTGCTGCGTTTTAGTCAGTTTTCATTGGTCATCATCGCAGAGTATGCGTTGTCATATACGAGACCCGCAGTCAACATATTAAAAAGAAAAAAAAAGGTGTTTCAGTGTTCATAAGTCATCAGTTATGTGACGACTGAGATGATGACTGAGGCCCGCAGTCAACATGTTAAAAAGAAAAAAATGTGTTTCAGTCAGTTTTCATAGGGCATCATCGCAGAGTACTCTGCGTAGCGTTATTTTTTATTTTTATTGTTTTTATTAGGCAAAGCCAACAGTACATACACATAATGAGCATTTTATAAAGCGTTATGTCCGAGACCCGCAGTCAACGTGTTAAAAAGAAAAAATATGACCTCTAAACTATTAACTAACAAAATGTATGAGATTTATATTACCAAATGTTAAACAAGTTAAACCTAACATTAAAATAAAAGATGAAGATCTAAATCTTGTGGACAGTACTGTATTTTTAGGCATAACTTTAGATAATAAGCTTCAATGGGGCGCTCACATAGATGGGTTGTCGAACAGACTCAGTTCTGCAGCATACGCAGTCAAAAGAATCCGTCAACTTACTGACTTAGAAACGGCTAGACTAGTTTATTTCAGCTACTTCCATAGCATTATGTCGTACGGCATTTTGTTGTGGGGGAATGCTGCAGATATCAACACCATATTTGTGTTGCAGAAGAGGGCTGTTCGTGCAATTTATAATATGGGCCCCAGAGAATCACTTAGAACTAAGTTTAAAGAAATAAATGTTATGACAGTGCCGTGCCAATATATATATGAAAACTTAATGTATGTCCGAAAACATATTAACATGTTCAAGAAAAATAGCGACTATCATAATGTTAACACTAGAAATAAAGATAAACTAGCTGTTCCCACTGTAAGGCTCCATAAAGTTAGTCAATCTTTTAAAGGGATGTCTGTACGATTTTTTAACAAAATCCCAAATGATGTGATTAATCTATCTGTAAATAAATTCAAAAAAGTTGTTAAACGTAATCTATGTAATAAAGCTTATTATAAAATATCTGATTATTTAGATGACAAAAAAGCTTGGGATGAAACTGCCTCCAACTCCATCAAAAACAATGTAATAGATATTAAGTACAATGACGTTAAAAAAATATAAGCCAAGCAGAGTTTCTTCCCAATTCTTCTCTGTTTGGTCACGTTACGAATTGGTGGTAAATTTAAAAAAAAATGACGTTTCAAAGTGTACTATACAGTTCCTACTGAATAAACGAATTTTGAATTTTGAATTTTGAATGTATTTTGAATAATAATTTTTGTCACTGTCACTCTAAAACTCAAACTCATAACTCAACTCAAAGCTCCACTCGAAACTCATTCTACAAATTCATCTATAAATGGTTATATCTCAGGAACTACTCATCCTAGACTTGCTTTTACTAGCTCAAATGATTGCTATTGACATGAACTTAATTTTCAATGACAGCTGTCAAACTAAAAACTGTCATCGAAAATTAAGATCTTAACAATAGCTATCATGTGAGCTAGTAACGGCAAGTAAAGGATGAGTAGTTCTCGAGATATGGTCGATTTAAGTTTGACAGCTGTCATCGAAAATTAAGTTCATGTCAATAGCAATCATTTGAGCTAGTAAAAGCAAGTCTAGGATGAGTAGTTCTCGAGATATGGTCGATTTAAGTTTGACAGCTGTCATTGAAAATTAAGGTCTTGTCAATAGCTATCATTTGAGCTACTAAAGGCAAGTCTAAGATGAGTAGTTATCGAGATATGGTTGATTTAAGTTTGACGGCTGTCATCGAAAATTAAGGTCTTGTCAATAGCTATCATTTGAGCTAGTAAAGGCAAGTCAAAGATGAGTAGTTCTCGAGATATGGTCGATTTAAGTTTGACAGCTGTCATCGAAAATTAAGGTCTTGTCAATAGCAATCATTTGAGCTAGTAAATGCAAGTCTAAGATAAGTAGTTCTCGAGATATGGTCGATTTAAGTTTGACAGCTGTCATTGAAAATTTATTCCAATTTTATTATAATATAATTATTATTGCGTAAAATAAACAATTAGTAGTCTGCATTTCCGCCCTTAATGCTTAGAACACAATTACCGCAATTATTTTTAATCTTTTGACCGAAATTCTTTTCTCCATTATCTCCTATAACCCACTTATAACCCGTGTTACAATGATAAAAAGGGTAACCCTAAGGAATGGGTTTTGGAATAATACCAAAACCCAATACTATTGATAACCCTCATGATCAGGTAACCTAATCAAAAGGGTTTTGAATTGTTTAACCTATCAAATAATAGTGTAACCCATACGGAGAGGGTTAACTAAACTTTTGGAAAAACCCTGCCGAAAACCTCTTCATCGGGTTACCAAATCTGGCCCTGATACAGTTGAAGAAAATACGCGCAAACGAATTTGCACAAGGATCAGCTAGTATTACCATGGGTATTACATAAAAAAATCTTAATACCGGTTTAGTTTAATCTCTTTCCGATTTCCAGCCACAATTTATCTTGAACATTTCAGTTACAATAATGGAACGACAATGATCATAAAGCGTTGCATATTTTACAATCAATTCAAAAAATTCAATATTAAATTCGATATCGTCATTCGTCACGAATTTTTACATCACTAACAGACGTATGTCGCAAGCAAGTACATACTACGAACTGGCGGCCATCTGACGCCCATCTGGCGGCGATCGGGCGCGGGCGCCGAAATGGCGCGTCATACGTCCGAGCAACGACATACTGTGTGCCCTAAATTGTGCTTTATTTCCATGAATTTTGTATTAAATTTGAATGGAATAGGAAAGCGCCCGCGCCATGCCCGCGCCAGGTCAGACAAGTGGGGCCTGTACCTAAAATAAGTCGAAAAAAAGGTTCCGACGAATTGACAACCTCCTCTTTTTTAAGTCGGTTAAAAAGTAAATATGACATGAAAGTTACAAGAAATCTTTTAGGAGTAATTTTAAATAATTAAATCAAAGTGAGTAGCCTACCTACGTAATGTGTATAAGTAATATATATAAGTAATATATATAAGTAATAATAATAAGTAGGAAGGTTTGTTGCGCTAATTAGTCTCATCCGTGTACACGTCGTGTGGGCTAAACAGGTCCTATTTCAGCATGATGCTGCCTCACACTGGTGTAGTGAGAGTACATCGTCGTGCTCTGACCGACCGACGCGCGACGTTTCCGTGGTCTGTCTCTGCGTTTTCGCCCATCTGCAGGTAGGTACCGATTGGGTGATGATCGTCGATGACCGTATGCACCCTGATGATCCATGCATATTTGCATCGATCATCAGGGTGCATACGGCATGTAACCCGTCCAATCACACTTCGGTTTAGAACTCTTGTCACCTATGTCGGCTTTTTCGGTTTTTAAGCGGAGCGTCGTGTTGCGGGTCCTATAACACGGTCTTATAACGCTTTGAGTGCTGAAAACACAAATGTGATTCTGCACGTCGTCATCCTCCTCATGGCGGCATGCATGGCGCGGAGCGTCATGTGCGAGGCCAGCAGCCAACGTGATCTTGAGTTTGGATTTTTGTCACTTTTTAAGTGACAATGTTTTTTGCACGATGAGTAAATTCATTCCTTATTTTATTTATTTATTTCTACTTAGGAATATTATCAGCCCCTGATCATGGTTCATAAAAAAGACTTAGTGCATGACAAAATGAACGTGTGCTTTTCTCGCAAAATTTAAATGGTTCAAAGAAACGACTTGTAAACGAAGTTGCGAATGGGTCAGCTAATAACCCAGCATCTTGTTCCTGTCGTGAATGACCGTAGCTAAAAGCATCGCTTCCTAGTCTAGTTCTAGAAATAGGAGCTGAATGCACTAATTGCTTCATTCATTACATTTGGTACTTGCGATTTCTGAGACCTATTTTAGTTTGTTTGCCTTCATTGAATGTGTATTAATAGTAGGTAGTACAAGAGTTTCTGGATAGTTGTGTGGTAGTTCCGGCGAATAGTAGAAGCTTGGATTAATCCGGCGAATAGTAGAAACTTGGATGCATCTGGAATTCGGAATGACGGGTAAAAAATCAAACTGACTATTACTTATCCTGTGCTTGGCACAGAAATACATTAAACTCTTGAATAACATAGTTTACTTTTTTATCCCGGAAAAAATTACGGAACCTGTTTTGCCTAACATTTATAGGTTATTTTTTATCCAGATACCTAGCGAGCGAAGCCCTGGGAAGCAAGTAACTATCTAATATAAGCCTAAAAAAAACATTAATACTAAAGTAGAGATTGTTTAGCATTCGATAAAATCACATTATAAATGCAAATATTTCTGTGTATGTTTGTACTTAACATACACTGAAATATATATAGGGGTGTACAGGGTTCCAACCTCTATCTTCGGAACCCAAGCCAACCTCACCTGCACGTGGTGCACCCTGCTAAACAACGAACGGGGCTCTGGCGACCGGCTGATTGCGGCATAGCGCAGCCTACATCGGCAAAGCTAAATCCTCTGGCCACCGACGGGCAGCAGCGTCCCTGCTAGCTGTGCCCCGCGATCCCCAACCCGCATGCCCAGCGTGGGGATTATGGGCATATCCCCCTTTATTAGGGGAGGCCTATGTCCAGCAGTGGACTGATATAGACGACACTTCGAATATACATTCATAAACGTCAGCTGATAAACATTATCAGCTGACGGTGTTACTGTATACTGCAAGAAAATATAGCAGCAGCTATTTTAAAATCTTATATGTAATTATTTGGTAAGGGCTTTTGAAACTATGTCAGCCCTGTTACAGCATTTAGTGGTATGCTTAACAACTATATTTATCGATAATATACACCATTGCATAAAGGAAAACCCCTTCTTTTTTAGTGTTCTGTACCTAAAGGGCACCCGACCCTATTACTAAGGATTCCACTGTCCATCTGTCTCATCTCATGAACCGTGATATCTATCACGGTTCACGGTTCATGATATACAGCCAGCTGTTGAAATTTTCACAGATGATGTAGATATTTCTGTCGCCGCTATAAGAACAAATACTAAAAACAGAATAAAATTAATATTTAAGTGGGGCTCCCATACAACGGTACGGAACCCTTTATGCTCGAATCTGACGCGTACTTGGCTGGTTTTTTAATTTAGTTAAAATAACAAAAGGCCTTATGCCCTTAATCAGCAAATATATTCGCGCTGTAAATAGGTTTGCTCGAGGTATTTTCTTGTAAATCTATAAAATCATCGGGTGAACAATGCAGGGCTAATTGGCAGCCGGTGAGATATCGTCATGTGTGTGCACGACGCGACTATAGGAATCGGGAGCCTCCACATCACACGACATGACAACCGAATTGAGAACCTCCTCTTTTTTTTGGAGTTGGCTAAAATGTAACACCTAAGAGTCACATTACCTTCCCCAACACACTCTTTTAAAAGCAACTTTTCTACTGCGTAGTCGCTAGTGGAACAATATAATCCCGCCGAGGGGTAGCTACTCGATGGATACTCCGGCAAGCTGGCAGACGCTCGCGGTATCGCAGATGATTTGACTTGTCAGTGTGCCCTGGCGGATAGAGGAATCCTCCTTGATGCTCTCCCCTGCCGTCCGTCCGCCAGTGAGCGTAGACACGCTCACCGAAATTATTCAACTTTACCGCGACACGGTCCTAAAATGTAGGTACACATCTTATTACGACTAACCACGTTACATAAACACTTATACTGCTGAATAATGCGCAGGAGTTGAAAGCGCGCACGTATTGTGATAAGCTTAAATAACAAACAAACCTACTTTTTCCCTGTTATGGATATCCTTATATGCATGCCATACATGTATGCCTTAGGTATGTATTTGTCATAACATAACTCAAATATATTGAGGATATCAGTTTTTACAAGCAATTAGCAAGACTGGTTGCAAGCTTGTTGCCGCTTGGAAAATAGGTGCATGTAAGTTTTTTTTATGATACCTGAAGATTAGATAGAAGATTTAACTACCATCTGATGATAAGTGGTAACCATGACTTATAACAAAGTATTGCAGCGCAGGTCACGCATTATTTGGAACGTGCCGTACGATGCAACGGGTCTCTGGCGGCCGGCTGATTGCGGCATAGCACAGCCTACATCGGCACATCTAAATCCCCTGGCCACCAACGGGCAGCAGCGTCGGTGGTGCGAGAAGCTGTGTCCTGCGGATCCCCAACCCGCATGCCCAGCGTGGGGATTATGGGTATATCCCCCTTTATTAGGGGAGGCCTATGTCCAGCAGTGGACTGATATAGGCTGGTGTGGTGGTGGTGGTGGTGGTGGTACGATGCAATACCCCGCGTCCATAAACTTGAGGAATGAAGGTATTAAGCCTCATGTGCCTGTAGGTAATATCACCGGCATCCACCCACACCCTTCAAACCGAAACGCAGCATTCAAACCGAAGCGCAGCAACGCTGCGGGCACGGCAGAAATAGGTATGGTGGAAGTACCCGGATAAGCCCTTCACAAAGAACTTTACTACTAAAATGTTCGCTAAAAATAAAAATATTCAACGAAAAGAGTACTTTGATCTTCGATCTCAGGACATAGTGTAAAATATTTATTCCTAGACATAATGAATTACAAAGCAAATCAAGTAAAACAAAATGAGATACAAACTGCGCGTTTAATTAGCTCTCAGGCGCCTGATTACTGTACGCGTTTACATTCGACGATACGATATGTGTGGTTTAGATTCAAGTCAGTCAGTCGTTAGATAAAATCTCGTCGCAATATTTGGGCAAAATCAGGCAAGATGCCCTTATTATATTAACCAATATAGTTGACCACTAGCTCATACGAAGAAGAAGAAGAAGATGATTAACCAATATTATGGATTGTTGGCAATTAGATAGATAGATAGAAGATTCTTTTTGAAAATATTCTAAGTACATAGGCCAACTTAATGCTGCGTTTTCTAGCTAGCCTTTGTGTATTGTCGATTTAAATTTAATATGTGGTGGCAATAAGCACGTGGTTGAAAATACTTACCTACGTCAAAGATGACTTACAAAATATTTCAATTAAACAAATAAAAATTACTATGGGTAGGGAATGTCAAATAAGGTCCCCATCAAAACATAAAGCTATGTACGGATTGCGCCGCGAGCCAGCTCGCGCGCGGCCCGTCCCCAAAGTGTTATGTACGCGTAGCTGCAAGTACAGACAGGGCGTTCCGAGACACGCGTACCCCGACTACGAGTATACAGGAAAGCGCTATACGTACCCAGCTTTATAGGCTTAAAAAGTTAATCTATTTTACCGCTACGCACCGAACTCGTTGGCAATTGGTAAGAGCCGGGCTAAAAAGTTGCGGGCTCGAGTATTCAGTCCATCTGCAGGACAAAAGTTTGCATGGTCTACAGATAGGTCCTTCGAGGCAATCGTGATCCATTACAGGCCACATCTTCACCTGTATCAGGTGTGATAGTGGTCAAACTATATAATTATTTTATTGGTAAAAAAAGGTACCTACCATGTATCATCGTGATAATGAACTCCTAATTCATTATTCCCGCGACACAGGAGAAAATCGTTTGGGGAAGGTAATGTGACTCTTAGGTGTTACATTTTAGCCAACTCCAAAAAAAAGAGGAGGTTCTCAATTCGGTTGTCATGTCGTGTGATGTGGAGGCTCCCGATTCCTATAGTCGCGTCGTGCACACACATGACGATATCTCACCGGCTGCCAATTAGCCCTGCATTGTTCACCCGATGATTTTATAGATTTACAAGAAAATACCTCGAGCAAACCTATTTACAGCGCGAATATATTTGCTGATTAAGGGCATAAGGCCTTTTGTTATTTTAACTAAATTAAAAAACCAGCCAAGTACGAGTCAGATTCGAGCATAAAGGGTTCCGTACCGTTGTATGGGAGCCCCACTTAAATATTAATTTTACCGTGAACCGTGATATCTATCACGGTTCACGGTTCATGATATACAGCCAGCTGTTGAAATTTTCACAGATGATGTAGATATTTCTGTCGCCGCTATAAGAACAAATACTAAAAACAGAATAAAATTAATATTTAAGTGGGGCTCCCATACAACGGTACGGAACCCTTTATGCTCGAATCTGACTCGTACTTGGCTGGTTTTTTAATTTAGTTAAAATAACAAAAGGCCTTATGCCCTTAATCAGCAAATATATTCGCGCTGTAAATAGGTTTGCTCGAGGTATTTTCTTGTAAATCTATAAAATCATCGGGTGAACAATGCAGGGCTAATTGGCAGCCGGTGAGATATCGTCATGTGTGTGCACGACGCGACTATAGGAATCGGGAGCCTCCACATCACACGACATGACAACCGAATTGAGAACCTCCTCTTTTTTTTGGAGTTGGCTAAAATGTAACACCTAAGAGTCACATTACCTTCCCCAAACGATTTTCTCCTGTGTCGCGGGAATAATGAATTAGGAGTTCATTATCACGATGATACATGGTAGGTACCTTTTTTTACCAATAAAATAATTATATAGTTTGACCACTATCACACCTGATACAGGTGAAGATGTGGCCTGTAATGGATCACGATTGCCTCGAAGGACCTATCTGTAGACCATGCAAACTTTTGTCCTGCAGATGGACTGAATACTCGAGCCCGCAACTTTTTAGCCCGGCTCTTACCAATTGCCAACGAGTTCGGTGCGTAGCGGTAAAATAGATTAACTTTTTAAGCCTATAAAGCTGGGTACGTATAGCGCTTTCCTGTATACTCGTAGTCGGGGTACGCGTGTCTCGGAACGCCCTGTCTGTACTTGCAGCTACGCGTACATAACACTTTGGGGACGGGCCGCGCGCGAGCTGGCTCGCGGCGCAATCCGTACATAGCTTTATGTTTTGATGGGGACCTTATTTGACATTCCCTACCCATAGTAATTTTTATTTGTTTAATTGAAATATTTTGTAAGTCATCTTTGACGTAGGTAAGTATTTTCAACCACGTGCTTATTGCCACCACATATTAAATTTAAATCGACAATACACAAAGGCTAGCTAGAAAACGCAGCATTAAGTTGGCCTATGTACTTAGAATATTTTCAAAAAGAATCTTCTATCTATCTATCTAATTGCCAACAATCCATAATATTGGTTAATCATCTTCTTCTTCTTCTTCGTATGAGCTAGTGGTCAACTATATTGGTTAATATAATAAGGGCATCTTGCCTGATTTTGCCCAAATATTGCGACGAGATTTTATCTAACGACTGACTGACTTGAATCTAAACCACACATATCGTATCGTCGAATGTAAACGCGTACAGTAATCAGGCGCCTGAGAGCTAATTAAACGCGCAGTTTGTATCTCATTTTGTTTTACTTGATTTGCTTTGTAATTCATTATGTCTAGGAATAAATATTTTACACTATGTCCTGAGATCGAAGATCAAAGTACTCTTTTCGTTGAATATTTTTATTTTTAGCGAACATTTTAGTAGTAAAGTTCTTTGTGAAGGGCTTATCCGGGTACTTCCACCATACCTATTTCTGCCGTGCCCGCAGCGTTGCTGCGCTTCGGTTTGAATGCTGCGTTTCGGTTTGAAGGGTGTGGGTGGATGCCGGTGATATTACCTACAGGCACATGAGGCTTAATACCTTCATTCCTCAAGTTTATGGACGCGGGGTATTGCATCGTACCACCACCACCACCACCACCACACCAGCCTATATCAGTCCACTGCTGGACATAGGCCTCCCCTAATAAAGGGGGATATACCCATAATCCCCACGCTGGGCATGCGGGTTGGGGATCCGCAGGACACAGCTTCTCGCACCACCGACGCTGCTGCCCGTTGGTGGCCAGGGGATTTAGATGTGCCGATGTAGGCTGTGCTATGCCGCAATCAGCCGGCCGCCAGAGACCCGTTGCATCGTACGGCACGTTCCAAATAATGCGTGACCTGCGCTGCAATACTTTGTTATAAGTCATGGTTACCACTTATCATCAGATGGTAGTTAAATCTTCTATCTAATCTTCAGGTATCATAAAAAAAACTTACATGCACCTATTTTCCAAGCGGCAACAAGCTTGCAACCAGTCTTGCTAATTGCTTGTAAAAACTGATATCCTCAATATATTTGAGTTATGTTATGACAAATACATACCTAAGGCATACATGTATGGCATGCATATAAGGATATCCATAACAGGGAAAAAGTAGGTTTGTTTGTTATTTAAGCTTATCACAATACGTGCGCGCTTTCAACTCCTGCGCATTATTCAGCAGTATGTGTTTATGTAACGTGGTTAGTCGTAATAAGATGTGTACCTACATTTTAGGACCGTGTCGCGGTAAAGTTGAATAATTTCGGTGAGCGTGTCTACGCTCACTGGCGGACGGACGGCAGGGGAGAGCATCAAGGAGGATTCCTCTATCCGCCAGGGCACACTGACAAGTCAAATCATCTGCGATACCGCGAGCGTCTGCCAGCTTGCCGGAGTATCCATCGAGTAGCTACCCCTCGGCGGGATTATATTGTTCCACTAGCGACTACGCAGTAGAAAAGTTGCTTTTAAAAGAGTGTGTTGGGGATTTCATTCTAATATACATTTTTGCGGAAGATGAGGCGAGTGGCTCCTCCCGCTATACCCCCGGGTTTGCTGTGCGGCCTGGCATGCGAATCTTCCAGCGAGCTCTTCGATGCTCTAGAGAAGACTGTGCTGCCATGCTCCGATGCTGATTACCAAGCATTGAAGCCCTAAACTAAACAGAGCTTGTATTATGGGAACCATATGACGCATATACTACTTATACATATACCTACAGCGTAAGGCAAAATTTGACCTCATTGAGAGGGCAGCTACCTTTTCTTTTGTAGTTAAAAGGTTTTGTTCTAAATAAACTATAGGTCCCATTTGCTTCAATGTTGTGGTGAATGGCGCTTCATAGAAATTGTAAGTAGTAAAATACTTTTTTAATATTCGCGAAAATCTTACTAATTGATTTGGTAAGTTACTTCGGGAAAAGTTTTCCTTGGAAATAAAGCTGATTGAGACCAACTTTTTTTTTACAAATGTCATTTTCTAGTTTGACTGTAATTTTTTTTCAAAAATTAGAAAATGCAATTGTTTTTTTCTACAAATTAAACCTATAATTTATTTAGAATAAAACCTTCTAACTACAAAATAATAGGTAGCTGCCCTCAATGAGGTAAAATTTTACCCCGCTCTGTATACCTTAATTCAATTGGATAACTACTAAATTCATTTAATATATTTTAAATCCTCTGCCGTTCCGTCCGCCAATGTGCGCGCGGGCCTTTAAGCGCTTTCTAGTATGACATAGTACTAAATTCAATACTTACTTTTGGTTTTTCGCCACTTTCTTATTGACATAGGTCAAACATAGGTTCTGCATTGGGCTTCTAGGTTATTGGTGATGATGATGATGATGACTTCTAAATGCACGTCACTGTACCTAGGTAGGTACTTACAGAAGACACGTTCCAACACCGGAAACGGATACTATGGTGTACCGTGGATTTATCTACTAATTTGTGGCGCGACCCTCGACCGGTGCCTGCTGATTGATTGACGATCCTGGAAGGACGATTTCAGAAGATATTTTGGTAACTTCCGATTTTGAAGGAAGTTCCGAATTTCCGATATCTTTGGTGACTTCGGCGAGGGAGTAGGTAGGTAGGGGAAGTAATTACTTCGTATGAGTGGCCAACTCTGGTTGTGGATTATTTAGTCTTCCGACATGGCTTTACGACTGAAAAAGCCGGGACCAATATCTTAACGTGCCTTCTGAAGCACGGAAGCACTCAGATCTAAATGACACTAAATGGTCACCCATTCAAGTAGTGACCGGGCGGAGTGTTACTGAACCAAGGTGCTAAGAACACTGAAGTAAACTACCCCATGTGCGCTTCTTCATGAATGAAATAAAATCCTTTATTGTACATCTTATGTTTAAGACATAACCTTAAAAATTAAAAGGTACAATGTGCGGTCATATTGCTTGGAAGTGATCTCTTCTAGACGATGGTGTGAATGATGGTAGAAGATTAATTCAGTATGTGGTCAAAATTACCTATCTATGTGATTTTTCGGTGTTAATTCTAATAATTTCTTATGGGTAAAAGTTTGTATGTTTGCTGCTTTGTCGCCAAAACCACTGAACGAATTGAGCTGTAATTTTGCATATACAAGGTGAGTATTCGGGATAAAATCACGTCCAGTTTTTATCCCGAAAGGAGGCGTTTTGGGTCATTGTTGTTCACAAGTTGTGCGAACCTTAGTTAAAAGTTCGTGATAGAAAGCTTTTCTCCAAAAACTTTAAGCTTATCTTTTTATTGTGTGTGTCAGCCTTAAAATTAAGACAGAGTTACAATAATTATTATCATCAATAAGTCAAGGACAAAGTTTAAGAAAACCAGCTGTTCTATGGCTGCCTCACAAGTTTTTGTGTTAAATGATTATAGCGTTACTTTCGAAGCAATTTCTTGAATGACTACAAAATTCGAAAAGTCTTTGAGCAAATGTTGTTGACCTTTAGAAGTAGATTAATCCCTTTTCGGTAAAACATACGAATTCAAAGTCACCTTGTATTACGTAGTTTTAGCCTAGGGATAAGATAAGACGAGCAAGTCACGGGCGGGAGCTAGTGTTAAAAATATGCCGGGATTTCATGAACTTTTCATCAGAAGGGCGATAACGTATCTTCAAACCTGACAACTCATCATAAGTGTAACGAAAAATAATAGCCAATGACAAAGCGTTTTTTTATAATACCTATTGATGGAAGTAGCATGTGGCCCACTTGGTGTTAAGTGGTAACCATTACTTATAACAAAGTAGATATCGGTTCGTTATTTAAACCTATAACGATCCTGTAGCAACACCTTACGTCCATCAACTTGAGGCATGAATATGATAAGCCTCATGTGCTTGTAATTTCACCTATCTTTTCAATTTAAGCTTTCTCATTGGTCAAAATTATACGTTTAAAATACGAATACTTTTTCCAGTGGCGGATTAGCCAAGTTTCAAGAGTAGCAAATACTATAGGCCACGCGCACTAACGCTTTCATAATAAAAAAAACATCAATTTTATTTATTTCGACACACCAACAACAGGTACATTTAACACTTATGAAAATGGAATTAAGGTTTAAAATTCTAAGCAACTTTAGATAAAAGCTTGAAAATGTACTGGCATTTTTGGAATATTCCGACGGAAAAAAATTTCAATCATCGTTGGTAGGTATTGGAGGAGAACCTAGGCGGAAAATTAGTGCAGTTCGTTAGTTTTATTTAAAACCATAAACTTGATAACCAAAAGCAAACCAAAGGCCTCTTGATAGAACTTGCTGCAGACCCCGCGCTGGCTTAATCCGGCACCGACTCGCTAGTCTTCGTGATCGAGCCTCATAAATAGGTGGGTTGTACACTACCACTAGTCCACTACCACTACCACTAGGCCATCACGACGATTACTTTCTACAAAATACCACCCAAACAACGAATGATGATTAAGTAATTATTTTAGAGTAAGGAAACCGGAAGAACAGACTGACAGACAGATCCTAGAACACATTATATTCTGAGAAGCGAAAGGAAACTAACTAGCTTCCTTGTATTATTTTCTATAATACACGCCCATTTTAATACGGCTTCCGTATGTTTCAATGTTTATTAGAATAATATCTGCGAATTAGAAGTTAAATTTGTTAAGGTAATTACACAGATATAGGAAGACAACTAGATAAAGTCTTATAATTCAATACGGCTGATATCTACTTTCTTATGTCCAATATCATCAGTTAGAAAGGGATGCAAACATATATCAATGCGACTTCAAAAAGTTGATCGTACCAGGGCGCTCGAACAAATTTCTATGCAGGTTTATACAAATGCCCTGGTACGAAGTCACAGAAATCGCATTCAGATAAAGTATGCATCTCTTTCTAACTAACATATGGACATAAGAAAGTAGAGATCAGCCGTATGAGTTAATGTTCAGAGTATAAATGAATTTTAAGACTTCTTCTATGCTTTAGTCCTATTTCTATGAGTAATTATTTATTTATATTCCTAGATACTTTGACAATCTGTGGCTCAGTGGGCGAAGGTTCGCCTGAGACGCAGAAGGTTGCGGGTTCCCGTTGCAGGACTAATGGCTGCATTATTTGCAGATTTTTGTTTCATGTTTGTATTCTCTATGTATAATAAGTATGTATTTACAAAAAAAAAATATACCTAAGTAAGATTAAGTTGATAACTCGTTGGTTAACCTCTTGAAATTTATAGGAAAATTCGTTAATTTAATTTGAATTATATCAAAAATAACATAAGTTATAACTCTAACACGCAAGTTTAAATAATTTACCGATTTACCGGAAGAGGCCAAGCTTTAAAATTTGCATCCTGTAAAACCTATGCAACATAACGATACGAGTAACTGGACTATACCTCTTCGCCCGTACAAGGCTTACCTGGGCCGTCGATTCTATACAAAAGTTTGAATACCACAATTCAACTTATGTATTAAAAATAATCAGAAAATCATCGTCTACGTGCTAAGAAATACCTGTCTTGTTGTAGACGTAACTCTAGTTTGAGATATCTCAAACACGACTGTGTAAAAATAACACACATTTTTAACTAACATCGATGTAGTTTCACACATTATAACTCAGTTTTTCATAAAACGGCATAAAACATCAAAAGGGTCGTATCAAAGCAGCCGAATTCCATGAAAAACTGCCGTATCATTGAACAGACGCCAAAATTAACAACAACAAAACGAAAACAAGAAAAATAATTAATCAACCAACTAAATAAATCATATTGCAGTCTTACGTAACAAGAGTTTATGTTTACGCGCGGTTTTCCTCAATTTCCACGAGGCGACATAGCGCTAGAAAGAGATAGCAACAAAAAAGCAATCAACCGAACAGTTGGTAAGAAAGAGATGGTGGTAAGCTGCGGTGTTTCTATTTACAGGCGCACGCGCAGCGCTGAAAGCTCGCGCCCTAATACCTTCAGTCGTGAAGCGAAGCTCGACCGACGCGGTCGTCCTTTCGAGCGTTCCGTAAAAAGGATTTTTATCGAACTGGGATTCTGTTTAGTGAATGTGTGTGGATTTTTCTGTGCAACTGAAACATTTTACGTGTTTTTTCGATTTTTGCTACCGAGTTCCGTACCGCGCATACTTCTTGGAAATCGGTAAGTATTTTGAGTTATAATTAAATATAGAACGTCTGCATTTATATGAAAACGTAATTAGTTTTATATTTTTGGGTTGAGTCACTTTTCTTGGTATTGTTTTTGATTTTATGATAAGCACATATACCTAACCAACCTATTTTAAAACGCTATTCGTAACAAACACTAGAAATGTAGTTTACGTTTCTGTAAAAATACTTTTTTTAGATTTAAGTATGTATACTTTTTTTTTAATTGATTTAAATATGCAAACAAATTACTAATATTATTTAAATTATAGTTACATTTTACCATGGATTACAAGACACGCGTCGCCGTGTTCCAATTAGTGCAGGATCGATTCCCGCCAATCCTAGTGCAAGGGTCAACACTATTTATATGTGTATTGGGTGATACGATAAATAATAAAATAATCATAATTTTGGTGCTAATGGAAACCAACTAGTAGGTAGGTAGGTATATTCACCACGAATTTTATAGTCAAAAATTATTGTAGTATTGTAGTCAAATTAAGGCCTATCAAAGAGTTTGTAGCTGTTTAGCATCAGATTGTAACTTTTACTGACTGATCGGGACGGTCCTGGGACATGGTTAGATGGAGTAGACTTGCCCAGCACTTATACCACAGCCTATACCATCCTCTCATCCTAGTCAGCCTGGCCAGAAATGGTCAGTGTGGACCTGACTGAGCAGCGGGTTTCCTCACAATGTTTTTTCTTCACCTTTTGAGCATGTGGATTATGAAAGCTTATGTTATTAGGGTGAGTAGACACTGGTACTTAACAATATTGTATATAATGCACCTGCTAGGGCCACTTTTTTGGTGATCATTTATACAATTTATAGCATGCTAAGTAGGTATAAACACCAATGGCGATAGGCGTAATGGCGCTCATTAGGGGAGGCAATTGTCTAGTCACACACACACACCACACCAGCCTATATCAGTCCACTGCTGGACATAGGCCTCCCCTAATAAAGGAGGATATACCCATAATCCCCACGCTGGGCATGCGGGTTGGGGATCGCAGGGCACAGCTTCTCGCACTACCGACGCTGCTGCCCGTCAGTGGCCAGGGGATTTAGATGTGCCGATGTAGGCTGTGCTATGCCACAATCAGCCGGCCGCCAGAGCCCCGTTCGTTGTTTAACAGAATGCACCACGTGCAGGTGAGGTTGGCTTGAGTTCCGAAGATGGGGGTTGGAACCCCGTACGTGGTGTACGGGGTTCAATTGTCAATTCAATTCAATTCAAGTTCATTCAATTGTCTAGCAGTGGACTGATATAGGCTGATGATGACGACGATGATGATAGCATGCTATTCGAAGTTTGTTATCCAGAATAGATTCACGAAACTCAATTTTTCAGAATTTTCCTTATGGACATTTCGAGAAAAAAATTCTGGAAGTAGGTACCTATAGGGATTAATAATACCATGCCTAAAAAAATATAAAAGGTCTTTAAATGAATATTTTCATAGGAGGCCTTTATTTATTTCCTTAAAAATAGTAAAGTGGTACAGCAATCAATATAGGTACTACGTAAATTATACTTTATAAACTATATCAAAACCAGTTCATCCTTTGGGAGCTACGATGCCACAGACAGACAAACAGATACACAGATACCTACACAAGTTTGAAAGTGAAGCGTCGAGAAGAAGCAGGGTCGAAATATTTATCCCAGTTGGCATGAGGCAAATTCTTAAAAACTTTATATAATGACCTTTCTGTCTAAAGACATTGACTGAAGATGCTCTTTTGTCCCTATTTAGCACTGTCCGGTCCCGAACCCGCGTCCCTAAGTCGTAACGCGTAACACGTGTCAAACAATGTGTTTTTGTTGCCGACATAACAAGTGAAGGCATGGAGACGGTAGTGTAAAAGTGTTGCTACAAAACTTTGTTTTTGAGTTAGGTTTTGATTCCTTTCTAATCAATCTCAAGATTAGAATAGTTAGGTACCTAGTTCAATGGATTATATGAACTTGTCATGGATATTATAAAAATTACTTTGCCTAACAAATTCTGAGGTACCTACGTTAATATTACATCACACTTTTTTTCATTGTTCTATTATATTTTCACTTATTTAGACACCCTTAATTTATTTTATTTTCAATGTTAAATACATACTTATTTCCAACTGAAGTAGGAAATAGTTAATTTATTGAACACAACTGATTATTTTTAAGATACGATTTTAAAAACAAACAGACAAGTGGGTTATTGTAATTAGCTAAGTATTTGTAAACAAGAATATCTAATTGTTGGTAAACATTACTAATTTAATAACTTGCTAACTATTACACAATCACTATTACAAATTCTTTTGTACAGCCAGCGTAAAACTCTATCTCATCTTTTTTCTATTTTGTAGCGCAACTTAACGACTTTATGATTATTTTAAGCTTTATTTGTTTTAAAATGTAAACTTCTATCAATTTCGGTAGTTGGCATCAATCTTGGATTAATTCAAAAACATATTTACTAAGCGACATTACTGCTTTTAGTTAAAACAAATTTATATAATGTCGACTCCATCATCCCTAAAGAACTCTGTCTTTTCCGGTGAGAATACAACGTGTGCTGAACACGTGGTTCTGAACGTGGCAAAAAACGCAGAACGTTCCAAAGATCCATACTCTGAGATAGAAGCTAGCATAGACGTAGACATACTTTTACTTACCGTACTCATACATACTCTAAAATAAAATAAAATAAAATTAAAAAAAACATCATTGCTATTGCCCACCGTATATGATTTTTTTATTTTTTTACTGTATCTAAGGGAGAAATGAGACAAAGAAATTGCAGGACATTATCACATAGAATATATTAATCAATCATCTAGCGCCAAACATACCAAAACTAAACAGAGTATTATTATGGTATTATGCGAATTGGGAATCACATGACTGATAAACTACTTATAAATTGTTTTTGTAAATACACACATTATTATACATTGGAATTTCCCAGACCCGAGACAAACATTTGCAAATCATACAAACATTTGTCTCGCAGCGGGAATCGAACCCGCATCCTTTTGCGTCTTAGGCGGGACTTTGCCCACTGCGTCACAGAAGATTAGTACGCTAACGATAATAATGAATAGTAATAATTAGTATTTAATTGTCAAAGTTATGCGTGACTTGATGAAAAAGGTCGTGTGTCAACCATTGTTGACAGATTGATGGGGTTTAATATTCTTAGTGGCACATATCTATGGGTATAATTGATTGAAAAAAAAATTTACAAGGGTCAGCAACGCGCATATCTTAACCTCTTGATGTAACAGGCGTCCTTAGGCTACGGTACGGGAACCGCTTACCATCGGGAGGACCGTGTGCCTGTTTGCTAACTTAGTAGTATAAAAAAAAACAATTCGACCAATCCTAGTACATCATCATCATCATCATCATCAGCCTATAGCAGTCCACTGCTGGACATAGGCCTCCCCTAATGAGCGCCATTGCGCCCTGTCCTGAGCTCGACGCATCCAGCTTCTACCAGCAGACTTTCGCAGATGTGGGGTGACGACCCCACCTGGCCGGAGGGCATCCTACACTACGTTTGCCGAGCCGCGGTCTCCACTCAAGAACTCGTTTACCCCAACGGTTATCGGTTCTTCGGCAGATATGGTCAGCCCACTGCCATTTCAGCTTGCTAATTCTCTGAGCTATGTCGACAACTTTAGTTCTATGTCGGATAAACTCGTTACGGATTTTATCCTTCAGAGAAACCCCGAGCATATAATCCATCGTTAATGGATACCTTCTTGAAGTTGTTTCGGAGTATACATACCTTGGGCAGATATTGCAGTTGGGTAGAAACAACTTCGAGAAGGAGGCCAAGAGGAGGATTCAGCTGGGGTGGGCAGCATTTGGAAAACTACGTCGAGTTTTCTCGTCACCCATACCGCAATCCTAGTACATTCCGACCCAAATAAAGAAACTACGTCGCGAATTGCAACCAACTTCAGACAGACAAAGATAGGTTGTGAGTAGAGTACCTGTGTAGGTACCTACTTAACGCGATGAAGAAATAGATCTGTACCAAAAGCAAAAAGTCGCAAAACGACAGTCTGTCTTATTCCAAAACGAAAACTAAAGATCTAGGTTAAAAACTGGTATTTATATAATATCATATTTAAACTCAGACTATCTTTAAGAATAATAATAAGAATCATTTATAGTAAAAACTGTGTAAACATAGATCTTATAAGTAGCTAAATTTGTGACACAAAAGTTTGTCCATTTCGGATATACAATACTTTCTAAATATAAGCTAAAGTTAAGGCACAACATTACTTAGGAACTTATTATAGCACAACACAGTTCAGTCTTCGTTTTGGAATAAGAGAGAGTGTTTTGAAAAAAAATATTTAGGTCAAGCCAAAATTACATACGTGATGTGTTTCAGTGCTGATTTACGAGGTGGTGACAGATTTTCACGTACATTTGTTTAGCTGTTTGGATACAACTATTGTAATTAGTTCGTTGACTCTTACAATGAGTTTTGGGTGACATAACACCAGCCAAAAGAGGGCTTCTTCATGGAAATCCTTGGATGAGACCTAATGTTTTCTATAAATAAATAAATAAATAATACGGGACGTAATCACACAGCATCATGTAGCCCCAAACTAAGCGGAGCTTGTATTATGGGAACCACATGATTGATATACTACACATATATTTTTTTTGTAAATACACACTTAACATACATAGAAAACACCCAGACCCGAGACAAATATCTACAGAACATGCAAACATTTGTCCCGCAGCGGGAATCGAACCCGCAACCTTCTGCGTCTCAGGCGGACCTTCGCCCACTGCGCCACAGAGGCCGTCTATAAGTTTTTCATAATGATGATTGGTGAACACCAGAAACTTTGAGTACACAATGGCACCACAACATCCAGATCCAATACAAATATCGGTAGTTTTTAACCTTTATGATTTCATTTGGTAAAGATGGTAAAGATTTATTTTGAAAAAATTTTTTTCGTCAGTTTTTCCTGATCGCTATGACTTAAGATTGTGTGTGTAAATTACGTAAACAATTTTTTTTGTTAATTTTCAATCGATTAAAAGCAAATTAATGCATTATGTAACTATCCCTCTGCAGTCCGAACTATCACGACCATACGTCGATACACCTAGTGGTCACAAATCTGCATGTATCGTATCATTGCACGAAGCTTCGTCGCGAATGATAAAACCCCAGCATCATCATTATCATCATCCGCAGCCCGACTTCACCCACTGCTGAGTACCTATATGCCTTCCTTTGCTCTTGCCACTTGTGTTGCGCTAGCCTGATGGGGGGCAGCCCTCGACGCTAACTATGCCGTCAGCCTATCGTGCTACTGAAATAGCAAAACAAACCCCAGCATCATCATCATCATCATCAGCCTATAGCAGTCCACTGCTGGACATAGGCCTCCCCCAATGAGCACCATTGCGCCCTGTTCTGAGCTCGACGCATCCAGCTTCTACGACCAGCCTTACGCAAATCGTCACTCCACCTGTCCAGAGGGCGTCCTACACTACGTTTGCCGAGCCGCGGTCTCCACTCAAGAACTCGTTTACCCCAACCGTTATCGGTTCTTGGCCAGCCCACATAACCCCAGCATAAGTAACTTTAATTATCTACACAGTTATGAAGACATTCCTTTTCAAAGAATCTTAATTTTCTAGGAACATATTTAAGGCTAATTTAGCAGTTTTTGCTGCAACATTACTCAGAGCAAAGTTTTTTATGTCGCACGCATCTGTACTAAACGTAAGCGCTGTAATTATCCAGACGAATTACGGGGGTTCGTTCACCAGGAACCTATCTTCTTCACCTATCCCGATCCTCTAGGATCTCCTAGAAGACCGGGATATGGGTTCACAGGGATTGCCCCATGAACTGTTCAGCTCATCAGATTCCCCAGTATGACGACGCCACCTAGCTGCGTTGCGATACGACGCACCGTAAAAACGACGACAAAACCTTTACGCGTCGTAGATTTTTGCGAAGCGTCGTCGCACCGGAGGGTTATGGCCACGCCCTTACTGACAAGCTTAACCTTAGATTTTATAATAAACTCAAAAATTTCAACTCAGACGGGATTTGAACCGGCAAACAACCTTTTCATTTCGACAAGAAGTTGGCTCCGGCCAGAAAGACATAGTCCGCGGGGCCCGCCCGTTAGCATACGCTTGCTTGCCAAATGCATGGCTAATCTGCCATTGATACCATTATCATCATCATCATCGGCCTATAGAAGTCTACTGCTGTATACTGCCTCCCCTAATGAGCGCCATTGCGCCCTGTCCTGAGCTCGACGCAACCAGCTTCTACCAGCATCAGCCTTTTGCAAATCGTCACTCCACGTTGCCGGAGGGCGTGCTATACTATGTTTCCCGAGCCACGATCTCAACTTAAGAACTCAAACACTGATATAATACCTATTAATTATTATTAGTACTGATTTTATTGGTTTATGAGTATAGGTTCTAGAACGGACATTAATGTTTGTGGTTTTATTACCTGTTAAATCTTATAATAGCCCAACAAACTTCTATAACGCAATTCTTTTGAGATCTGGAGCGTTATTCAATTGAATTAGGTTTATGAACTCTGTAAATTTTTAGCGTTGCCCTGATTATTTTCTTTTGATCATTGTCTTTCAAATCCAGTTTAGATTGGTTTTGTTATTCCCATCAGTTAAGGAATTCTATATTCCATCGCTGCCGTGGAAGGCGTTCCGGAAGGCACGTTAAAATATTTTTCCCGAATTTTTCCGTCACCGGAGAGAGCAACTCACTCATACGAAAAACTCCTTCCTTTTTCGTAGAAAGAAAGAGAGAGAGAGAGAGATATTTAATCCAGTTATTCCAACAACATTTTAATATGATGCTTATAATACTATGTAGGTACCTAAGAATACCTAAGATTTATAACCATTTTGGCTGTGGACTCCAGCTAAAAACCTGTCATCAACTCCCCAAGAGCCATATATAATATTATGTCGGTACCTAAGAATACCTAATAGTAAATAATTTATAACCATTTTAACTGCGGACTCCAGCTAAAAACCTGTCATCAACTCCCCAAGAGCCTTATCGTGTATGGCGCCAGTACCATTTACAAGGACGCAGTCAGCGTGTTAAAAATTAGTAATAATGCTGGACATTATTTAGCCTGAAACGAAACAGATTATTATGGGATCCACATGACTGATGATAATATACTACCTATATTTTTTTGTAAATACTTAAATACGTAGAAAACACTCAGACCTGAGACAAATATCTGCAGAAAATGCAAAACTTCTGTCTTGTGGTGGGAATCGAACATGCAACCTTCTGTGTCTAGCGGACCTTCGCCCACTGCGCCACAGAGGTCATCAAAAAGTAAAGTGCTACGTACAAAATCAAGATCTTACAATTTGGCAAAACAACCATCTCGTAGAATCAATGAAAAACATAATCACATCGGTTTTCAAGGAAAGTTTACACAAACCGAAACCTTGCCAAACCGCCAATAACTGTAAGCGCAGCTATCTTTGTAAACACTAGATTATTTCTAGGAAATTTGCAATAATATCGTTATTTTATTGAACGCTGGCTTTGAAAAGTGTCTAAAAATATAGTTACCTATTTGTTCGGTACACAGATGGTGTAACTGTGGAATTATCAGGAATAATCAATTTATTGGTAAATAAATATTGACATGTCAATGTTTTACCACAGAATACAGAAGGGACAGAAGCGTCACTCCGCGCAATCATTTAAATAAATAGCGACTTTAGCTGCTACGCAATAAAGTGCTATTCAGCTCGCAACGAACTCAGTGCCTAACAGTTATATTAACCTACACCTTGCATCCCTTTCTATCGTATAGCTCTATCTCTACTGACGTGGCACGTGTAACGTTAGGGTTGTCTTGAGAATTATTCTGTGACGAATAATAATAACCTGGCCGCCGACGGGCCGCAGCGTCGGTGGTGCGAGAAGCTGTATCCTGCGATCCTCAACCCGCATGCCCAGCGTGGGGATTATGGGCATATCCCCCTTCTTATAGGGGAGGCCTATGTCCAGCAGTGGACTGAATAGGCTGTTGTTGTTGAACATTTTACTATCCAGTTACCTAGCCACCTATTTCTTTTTAGGAACAATGATAATTCAAATAATATCTACCTACCTAGTATTAGATCAGAAAACTATTTTACACTGGCTGGCTGCATTAAGAACTCAGAAAATAGGCATACCTACTAGGTAGGTACATGGGTCCTTAACACTTACATAAGTGTTTAGGTGTCTTGTGTACGAAAACTGAATAATCACTGTTTAAGGTAGGTAGGTACATCATGCTAAATCTTAAGAGACATTTTAGTAGGTTGTAGGTAACCTAGGTATCTAGTTTTAGTTGTTAGTACACCTACCTTTAGGTAACTTACCAAATCGATTTGTCTTCCTACACCTACCTACCCGACTGTTTTTAAGTAGATAACCTACACTGCCTACTTAAAGTTAAACCAAATAAAAATTTACCTAGCTTGGGTTTCTAATCTTGCTCTCAGTCTACATAATTAAAATCATAATACCTACTTACTACAGCACTATGTAGGTAGATACCTACCAATGGCACAAAAATTGTCTATGAAAAAATACCTACATAATAATATTACGTTTATTTATGTAGGTAGGTACCGCATTCAAACAGAACTTGTACCTAAGTACCTACCTACTTACTTATTTGGTAGAAAAACTTTCAGTTCTGTACCTACTATTGGTATTATTTACATTTTCTTATTATTATTCAGGCAACCAAATGCTATGCAGTATTTTTTTGCCTTCATTTGGCGAAAAATATAGGTACATTAACAAAAACAAACTAAAATGCCGCGGCTGCTCAAGGACACTTTCGTTCCGGGCAGAACGCGGCAACCGACGTAACGAACCATGCTAGCAGGGCCGGCGATGCGTAGGTATATTTTTATACCTATTCTGCGGAGTGAAAGAGGCCTGGTTTTACATAATAATTAGGGCAATATTGGTACTTGTACCAATGTAGGTAATTAGGTATAGGTACTTATCAAAATGTCTTTACCATAGCCATAGCATACAATATCACATTAATAGGTAAGAGATAAATAAAAAGAAGAACCTACGTACTTACCTACCTACTTAAAAATAAATGTGTGTTTCTAAATGGCAATATTCTAGGGTTAGTTATTCAAACTTTTGAATATTTCGCTACGGTCACGGAGAAAATCAAGAGAAAAATGATTTTGCGGATATTCGCAGAATAATTAAATCACACATTTTCAGTACCCGACCCGATATCGTGTGTCGCTTACAGTTTAAGAATAGAAATAACATTAGACTCGTTTTAAGCGTAGAACAAGCATTTTACATAACACCACAGAATACAGAGAGGATAACACTAATATTATAAATGCGTGTGTGAACTCTCAGTGTTTTCATCAAATCTAATTGCCTACAACTAATATAACCAGCGCAGCTCGCTCCCTACAATGCGGAGTTTGTGTGTTGTGAGTGGAGTTGTGTTTGTATTTATGATCCCACTCAACTCCGTAACGGCTGAACGGATTTCGATAAAACTTGGAAGATAGATAGTTTTTTTACTTGGATTAACACAGACATAGATAGGATTTTTACCCCAGTACCTAGTAGCTAGTTTCACATATTTTTTTACATACTTTTGATTTTATGACGATAGTATTATAGTGAAAAAAAGCAAAAGAGGAATGCAAGGATCGACTGGGTCGTAGAAAGTGGAAATAGGGTGGCCCCTTATTATTTAGGGAAGTGGGGTAGGGGTAGGTCTGCCTATCCCTCTAGGAAATACGGGTGACTGCATATAGTTATATTTAATTATGTATGTAGGATAATAAGGATATTAGGATAAGAAAACGTAGTATAGTAAGCTAAGAAGAGGTTCAGTAGGAAGGGCATGAAGCAATTACATGCCGTGTCGTGTTGTGTAAAACCAATAACAATGGAAAAGCAAGGTGTTTGAATCACCGTTGTTTATAGCCAGCAGTTCTCAGGATAGCCCTGTTTGTGTTGTTTAGTCAGTTTAAATGCAAATGGTGAAGCTATTAGTCATTAGTGTATTGTGAATTTGTTGCTTTAAATAGTTTTGAATGGTGGTTATTATTGATCTAAGTACCTATTATAACATTCATAATTACAAGCTTTTTACTTTTATTACCTACTCACTGTTTAAAATTTTATTTATGTATCTCGCCATAGAAGCTGGATGCGTGGAGCTGAGGACTGGGCGCAATGGCGCTCAATGGGGGAGGCCTATGTCCAGCAGTGGACAGCTATAAGCTGATGATGATGACACCTCCTCCTAGTGGCTAACCTGGTTATGGAGATTTTATGCTGAAGGGCTTCGACATTGTAATCTAGTTTAGGTAATAAGGTTGGTTAGAATAGGTACCTTCATAGTTTAAAATTTGCACGATTCCGTAAAGAAGTAGACGACACGAAGAACTTTTCAATAAAATTATAGTTATTTGCAAAAAAGTATAATGATAAAGAGAAGATTTTGATGTATGTAACATCTGAACGATCGACATTAGCCTTTAAAATCTTCTCTTTATCATTATACTTTTATGCAAATAACTATAATTTGATTGAAAGTTCTTTAGGTCCAATGTTTTAATCATAGGTTTTTAATAAGGAGAATCTGTCAAAAAGTTTTGTCCATAATGTAGTAAACAAACTTTTTACGTTTATAATTTTTTTATACTTCAGCCAGTCGCGAGCATAAAATTCCAATTTCAAATACTTCGATATAGTTCTCTTTTTCATTGTCACTGTTCTATTTTTGAACGGTGCGAGTATTCTATGCGGCCAGTGTTCCGATTCCGTCGCCCTTTGCTGTACTCGACCAAAATAATGTTTGCTGTCACTTATTATTAAATATACTATTCATAAATGTACCTACTAAAAATACTGTCATGAATAATGTATTATCTAGGCACTTTTCATAAAGTACAAAAATATTAAGATAACTTTTTCCGCTTTCGAATGACTATGCATAACTAATGTTACAATAACCCCTTCCTTTACGAGGAAGCAAAACTTGGACTTAACCTATTAAGATACCCGAAAAGGACTCCAAATTTAACTTAATATTATATATTCTTCCCTTAGATTTACTTCCAGAATATTAATTTTTCTACTTACAATAGACTACCGAGCACAGGTAGCATATCAATGTAGGTACGCACATAATAATATAATACTCTACTCTATGGTCATTTTGAAGTGGTATGCATGTGACGTACAAATTATCGGGTTCCTTATTGGTCTAAGACTATGTCATTGAACCAATAATAGATTCAGATGTCCGTCTGCTTGTCTCAATAACTTTGAATATTGACAATGATCTGAGTTATCTCCTTTTTTCCGATATTAGTGTGCAATGCAGCATCAATGACTATGGCATTAAATTTCTAGTTTAGACTCTTTGCTTGGTAGTCGGCAACAGTCTTCCCTCCCTCCTTCCCATCAACTAACTGTATTTTGTTGATGACATTCGTTTGTTTTTTTTATTTTTCTAGCTTGATTTTGGGCTATGAAAGAATTTGGGCAGGCTAAAGTCTTCTGACCATACTACCCAGTCTTCCGTTTTATTTTGTAAGTGTTTTTCGTCCTTCCGTGTTTTAGACAAGTCGTCAGTTTTCGATCAAGTCATGTTCTGCTATAACTATGGCGGCTATAACAAAACAATCAGCAAAAAAATCCTTCATCTGAGAAGTCCAGTTTAACACTATTTCATTTCACTACACTTGAGTCTTCTTATTAAAGTAGGTTGGTTAAAGCGCCATAAGCTTTACGCAACATAAATCAGAAAAACAATAGTAAATAAAAAAAAATACACTGTTGTTCTAGATGAACAAAAAATCCACCTTAATAACTTCGTCCTAATGAACTTCGTTCTGCTGAAGAACTTCGCCGGTCAGAGTTTCCAAGCTCAAGGTGGCTTAATCAAAATTATTGCGATATCAATAAATTGTATTATCGTGAATGGTGCTACATGCGTCAATTGCCTTTTATTATGCACGTGAGGAATCATATTCCTCATAAGTCATATCACTAATTTATAAATGTGAAAGTGTGTGAGGATATATGGATGGAGGGATCGATAGAGTGATTGATGTTTCTTGGTCTTTCACGCAAAAACTACTGAATGGGTTTGGATGAAACTTACAATACATGTTTGTGATCTGTATTATCATATAGGCTACGTTTTATCTCGTCTTCTTTTTAATTTTTATGTTTTGGCTCGGAAATGTAGTGTAGGACGCCCTAACACCTCGTTTATTTCCATAGCCACAGATGAGTTAATATTGTCTTCACATAACTCAGCTTTCTTTGAGGCAGGATCTGTGACGCATAGGGTAATAAATTAAATTGCCTTTTATAGAATTGAAGTATAATTTTGCTGGTAGTCATGTCCTGAGAAAAAACGCATCGCATTTAAAATAGTTGTTTTAGAAAACACATTTTATGAGTTACAAATTTTGACATCACAGTTCTTCAAACAGATCTGCGAAAGGCTGCTAGTAGAAGCTGGATGCGATGAGCTGAAGACAGGGCTCAATGACGCTTATTAGGGGACGCTAATGTCCAGCAGTGGACTGCTATAGGCTGATGATGATGATGACTACTTTATATCCAGGCACCACGTGAGAGTAGCCGCGAGCTAGAAGCTAGTATATGCGCAGTGGGCAAAGGTTCGCCTGAGACGCAGAAGGTTGCGGGTCCGATTCCCGCCGCGGGACAAATGTTTGCAATATCTGCAAACTATTACTGTTACTATACTATTTTTCTCAAATCTGGGTGTTTTCTATATATAATATTGACAACCTCTGTGGCACAGTGGGCGAAGGTCCGCCTGTGACGCAGAAGGTTGCGGGTTCGTTTCCCGCTGCGGGACAAATGTTTGCATGTTCTGCAGATATTTGTCTCGGGTCTGGGTGTTTTCTATGTATGATATGTATGTATTTACAAATAAAATATGTATGTATGTAGTATCTCAATTAGGGATGGGCCGAAATTCGTTTTACATTCGGTTTAACCGAATTTCGGCAATTTGGGCAGAACTTCGGCATTCGGTCGAAATTCGGTTTAAATGCCGAACATTCGGTGCAAGAAAAAAGTAGGATGTAGGTAACTAATTTTACTTTCTTCTTGAACTATGCACTAAGTATTTTGACTGAAATTAATAGAAATCATATATATCATAATACCGTAAAATAAAATTAGACCTTTATATATTCAGTCATTTAGTTAGGAACATAATTATGAATTTCAACGGGATATTTACCATGATTTATGAGTTCTGTTGTTTCCCGATATTTCGACGCAGTTGCATGCGCCATGATCACGGGAGGAACTGAAGTCTATGCGAGTGGGTAGTTACTGGCAGATAAATCTATCTACCCTCTTTCTTAGTCTTTTATTGCGAATGACACCATCATGCCATAGCTACTGGAATCAGGTTCAAATCACTGGATCGAACTACACAATCCGCAGGTAATCTCAACAGAACGCCACTATATGTATACAAAGACTGGTTCAAGAGGCGATTGAGATTACCAAACACAGGAATTTCAATCGAAAAGATGGTTTTCAATAGTCTGGAGTCTGGAATTCTGTTGTTAGAATGTGTAGGAACCGAAAAAGAGATGTTTCAGAAGTGTGAAGTGTGACATTGAAACCAGTGGTAGTGGTGTCATTCGTAATAAAAGACTAAGAAAGAGGGTAGATAGATTCGTCTGCCAGTAACCCACTCGAACAGACTTCAGTTCCTCCCGTGATCATGGCGCATGCAACTGCGTCGAGATATCTGGATACAATACAGCTCACAAATCATGGTAAATATCCCGTTGATATTCATAATTATGTTCACAACCATGATAGTTTCAAAAGTTAGGAACATGTCAATCAACAATGTCAACAATCACTTTTTTTGTTTACAAACCAAACAAGAATTGACACACACTAGAATTTAGTTAAAAAAGGGGGTTTAATTTCAATCAAATGCTTAAAATTCTATTATTTTATCCATCTACTCGTATTTAAAATTTACTAGAGGTTTGGCGTATGAATAGGATGATTTATTTGTGCAAATTCTCGATCATGCTTCACACGAATGTGGTTGGTCAGTGCAGAAGTAGACGCTGAACGGCCAATACCACCACGAGATATAAGCGAACCACATAAGGTACATTTCACTTTATTTTGTTCGTCAGTTTAAAAAGTTTTGTAAAGCGCAGCGTAATTAAACCGAAGTTCGGCCGAACTTCGGCCGAACTTTTTATTTCAACCGAATGTTCGGCCGAAGTTCGTATTCGGTTCAAACCACATTCGGCCCATCACTAATCTCAATCATGTGGTTCCCATAATACAAGCTCTGCTTAGTTTGGGGCTACATGATGCTGTGTGATAAGATAATGTACAGCATTATTTTTTATTTTTTTATAATTTAGGCCCATAGGCATAGGGGTGTACGGGGTTCTAACCCCCATCTTCGGAACCCAAGCCAACCTCACCTGCACGTGGTGCATTCTGCCAAACAACGAACGGGGCTCTGGCGGCCGGCTGATTGCGGCATAGCACAGCCTACATCGGCACATCTAAATCCCCTGGCCACCGACGGGCAGCAGCGTCGGTGGTGCGAGAAACTGTGCCCTGCGATCCCCAACCCGCATGCCCAGCGTGGGGATTATGGGTATATCCCCCTTTTATTAGGGGAGGCCTATGTCCAGCAGTGGACTGATATAGGCTGGTGTGGTGTGTGGTGTGTGGTGGTGGCATAAGAAAACAATGTTTTTTAAGTAGGTACCTACATAAATTAACGATATAATAATCTATTCTGAACCTTACTATTTCGCTGTCTTGTCTTGTTTATCATTCGCGCATCGTCTCGACAAGGAAGCAGTGATGTATTGCCGGATATCGCGATATGAAGCATGTCTTTTGACCTATTAGCTTGATAATGGACGTTGACAGGACACGTTTCGAAAAGCAGTGTTGCATTTGATCGAGTAGGCGAATAATTACATAATAAAACACGCACATGGAAAATCCGAAATAATATTCAGGTAAAAAAATACCAGCATTAGATTTAAATAAATAAAATAAATTAATTTAAGGTTTAATATAATTTATTCTCAAAAAGACAAGATTAAGTCACTTACATGAGAAAAGATTTCATAAAAAAAAGCAGGTTAGTCGTTCAATTAAGAGTTTAGACATTGTTTAGTACTCATTTAACTCATTTCAGTTTTCTAAGAGAAAAATCTTGAACAATATATTTAGCTAGTTTACTTTTGAATGCGTTAAATGAGTTTACATTTTTTATTTTAGAGGGTAGGTTGTTGTGAAGCTGTGCGCCCTCATATACTATAGTTTTTTGTTCCATAGTTTGTACGGATTTAAGGTAGAACAAGAAAACTTGCACGACGAGTATTACGTTTAGTTATTTCTTTTTTTGTTGTAAAGGCCAAAGTTAATTAAAAATCTCAAACCTGAGATAATTTAAAAGTACCTATCCACTAAAAAGACTGAAACTAAATTGAGAATAAGGAGAAAACAAAACTAAAATAAACTATAAACAAAATATGCTGTACTTCGGTTTAACAGACTATATTATAAACTGAAAGCCTAAGTTAAACCCGCATTAGGTTTAATAGCAAGCGGAACCCATTAATTTTCTTTCGGTCTAGAATTTGCAATTGAATCCCGCCTGGGTATTATTTGAGCTAACTTGACCGGACTATATAAACAGACAATAGTTATAAATTCATGAGGAACGTTTAGGTGTATAATTGGTCAAGGTTTTGCGTAAATTGAAATATTTGATTGAAATATGTCGACAATTATAGAAAATGTTGGAACAAGTCAAGGCGCCTGGGAGCTGTCATCAAAACGCTGTCTAACCCTTTGAGATATTATAGCCACAGATATAGAAGAGAACTAGATAAAGCCTTAAAATTCACTATATTCTGAACAACAACTCATACGGCTGATCTCTACTTTCTTATGTCCAATATCATCAGTTAGAAAGGGACGCATACATATACTTATCAATGCAACTTCAAAATAGACCAAAAAGTTAATCGTACCAGGGCGCTCGAACAAAATTCTATGCAGGTACATACAAATGCCCTGGTACGAAGTCGCAGAAATCGTATTGAGAAAAAGTATGCATCTCTTTCTAGCAAATGTTAAATGGACATAAGAAAGTAGAGATCAGCCGTATGAGTTGACGTTCACAGCATAGTGAATTTTAAGGCTTTATTTATTTTTCTTCTTTATTCCGTGATTATAACAAAACAACACAAAGATAGAAAAAAACATATTGTAGGCATAATAATTACTCTACTTTCCGTGCGAAGCCGGGACGGGTTGCTAGTTAGTTAACAAGAAAGAAAAGATAGATAAAGTGAGGACCCGTATGACTATTGATAGTTTTATTTGTAAACTAAAAAGAATTACTCAAAGTTCATTTCTAAAAAATACCAACAAACCGAAAGTGCATATTCCCAAATGGAACAAAACTATTAGGGAGGCAGCAGTCACGGCAATTGGAGCATTAAGGCGGCCGAGACTAAATAGGACATTAAGTTACACTTATGTCATTCCTTCGTCCTTTTTATGGGATTTTTATGTGTACCTTGATGGTGTCTTTTTATTGTAAAACATTATCAAATATTTCTTTCTCAGGTATGTTATATAATATTCTTAATTAATTATTACCATTATAAACACCAATGTGATAGTAATAAGGAAATTGTAATATTATAAATCTTTATAAAATTACTATTTAAATTCAAATTAATTTATTAATACAAGATATAATATTACAGATTTATCCAATGCGTTATATTACCTATCTAATTTTGCAAAATAAAAATATACTTATTTTAAGCAACAGTTAATTAAACTTAAAAAATAAACAAAAAGAAAGAATATAAGACGTAACATGCACCATTGTTCTTACCTTTCTATCTTTTTTACTTCTTAATTTTTCGGATTAGTAACATACTCAGCTAACTCATGGTCTTAACGCATATTACGAGCTGTTTACAAAATGTGGATTCAAATTGGTTTATTTACAAAATATGTTTATCTAGCCCATAATTTAACACTGTTCAACTTATATAAATAAATCATCATCATTAGTCTAAAGGATTTCACTGCTGGACTCTCGTAATGAGCGCCGTTGCGCCCTGTCTTCAGCTCGACGCATCCAGCTATTCATATTTAGTTATAGTAATATTCTCAGGTTTTATATTAAAAAAGTAAATTTACTGTGGAAAACTTTTGTAATGTCACTGAAACGACTACATCGATGTCAAAAATAAATTCAATGGCCGTATGTCATATTTATTTGCCGTTCCCGCTCAAATTTTCCTGAACGTTATCTGTGATGCCAAATTTTTCATTTCACGCCTGCGCTTTAACGTCAAAACCAGACGAAATTGCCGATAAATCATAGGCAATATGCAATGTCTAGACTTTCAGAAGTCTTTTTATAGATCCCAGTATTAGTTGACCGACTGTAAAACTTTCAGAATCGGGTTTTCTTAAGATGATAAAAGTACAGATTCGTAAGATTTATATATTTTATCAGTCTGTTTTTAATGATTGGCGCTGATATAGCAGTTTCAGAGAGAATTAATGAACTTTTACCTATAGATATAAAAAGCTATCTAAAATATAAAATAAACGAATAAAACGCGTGTAGGTAGTTTTAGAAAAAAAAATGAGCCTATAATGCTTTATTCATATAACTTAGCATAGTAAAACCTTTTTACAATTTAAGTTACAATGCGAACATGTTCTTAATTTGAAAAGGAAACCCCTCGAATTATGCACAAGTGGCCGAGAATTACAACTTTATTACGTTCCACATAGAGTACCTTCTTCTTCTCAATCTAAGCCATTTAATCCATGTAGAGCAGACTTGATCCAATAAAACAATGGCCTGTGATTGTCTCAAATCACACAGCATTATCTTCGATTGTCTGACCACATAAATATTAAGATGCTACCATGAAACGAAACGTAAATCATAACACGGTAAAGAAAACTAGGCTATAACAATTTGATATTAGGACATAAAATCGCATGACAAGATACAACGATTACGTTTGGTAGTAGATGAAATGCAATAAATTTCAATTAGGCTTGTCGACGGCTTATGGCAATTGTTTCAGAGATTTGGCTGGACGTTTTTTTCGTGATTGGAGTCGATCTAAAAATAAATGTTGCGTTCATTTTATAGGAGCTTTTTCGTGGAAAGATGGTAGAGAACAGTTTGATGAAAGAAACGCAATGTAAACAGTCATGAAGTAGTTTTATTTGATTGAAGAGCATTTAAAAATTGACGATACGTGTCAAACTTCAACAGCAAGGATATCATGTTGAACCCAACACATTTTTATACCAAAAAATTAGCACCAAAATTGATCACATTGGTACCAGTTTTTTGGTAAGAAAACGTGATAGAATCAAAATGATATTATTGCTGAACCTTTGAATTGTTATTTTCTAGGCTGTGAAGGTTTGCTGTTTTGCTTATATACATTCAGTGATTTTTTATCTTCAAAAATGTTGAATAGTGCGAGCGAGAGGGAGGTTTGACATGTATCGTCGCCTTAAGATATTTTTCGAAATCACTTATCAGTAAAGTGGGATGTTATCATCATAATCAGGTTAAAGTTGTTCACTGCTGGATGTAGGCCTCCCATAAGGAGCGCCATTGCGCCCTGTCCTAAGCCGAACGCATCCAGCTTCTACCAGCTGCCTTTCGCAGATCTGTATGAAGAACTGAGATGTAAAAAGTTGTAACTCATAAATTGTGATTTCTAAAACCACTATTTTAAATGCGATGCCTTTTTTCTTCATGACTACCAGCAAAATTATACTTTAATTCTATAAAAGGCAATTTAATTTATTAACCTACGTGGCACAGATCCTGCCCTCAAAGAAAGCTGCTAAGTTATGTGAAGACAGTATTAAATCATCTGTGGCTATGGAAATAAAATACAAAGATATTCATAAAGATTGTAAAGATACGGGCGGGATGTTGCGCGTTTTGAATTAGCTTGAAAAAGCAATGCATTTTTTATGCCAAATGGATAAAGTTTACATGAAGTAGGTACTTAGGTAGGTAAAGGTGGATAGGATTACATAGTTTTAAAAATAAAATCTCATTAAGGTAAGATATAAATAGAGTAAAAAAATAGTATTAGCTTTTTTGCTGCACATGAATGAAATGCTTAAAAAATGATTTTATTATGCAAACTGCATTAAACATGTAAAATATTTAATCCTTTCTTAAAATCAATGTATTATTTAATTATGACCTATTTTTTTATTGCTTGAAATTCAATAAACATTTCTACAAGTATATTAAATTACCATTAACTATTACACATTATTCTATTCTTAGGTTCTGTCATTAAATAAGAAACAAATCATTATTATCGGTTTAATATTTAATCCTCTCATAATCTTAGCGTAAGTTATGAAATTGAATGGAAAACCCTTTCTTAATAAGCCGAGACTCGACACATGCAAATCCGATCATTTTACGACTTATACAATTACACTACTCAACACCCCAGCAACACTGTGTATATAATCTAAAATTAGAAACAATATTATCTCTTAAACTTTATGTACATTTTATATTAAAGACTTCTTATTCAATGCACACACAATTAATATTTCTAAGGCATCAGAAATCATGCCCACTTCCTCGAACGTGAGGAGTATTCCGATATATTTCGTCTCGCTCACTCCTGTCGGTTTTCCTGGAAGGGTGAAAGAGATGACTGGAAGAGTAAGTTGCATTCAATCATCTATATTCGTGGTGGTAGTTGGATATTATCTAAGCTTCCGGTTGGTAAGTCATTGACTTGAGACTCAAAGTACCTACTAGCCAATAATTTTGAAATGTTTATGGATCGAAGGAAACTGGGTTAAGTAGTAAAGGCGATGAAAAAGCTAATAATATTTGGAAAATGCGTTCCAAAAGCACTCAAAAGGGATGTGTGAAGTTTTAAAGTGATGAGAGTAAACGATTAACCCAAATGAATAGCTTAATAAGAAATATTCATTAACTGGTGCTAAGCATTAACAACAATGAAAGTGCGTTTTAGCGATTATGCCTAATTAAACGTAAGTGTATTCGTTCTGAAAACTTTTTACTAAGAAACCTGAAGATGAAACTAGCACCTGCCGGCTTAGCACAGCGACTGTAAACAAGGGATTTGCCAACGGAAGAGTAGAGAAAACTGGCTGCAGATGTAGCAACATTTTGATTGTTTTAGGCATGTGCTAAAGATTTGATAAAAACAAGCGTTTTCGGAAAAAATAGATATGTTTGAGCTGCAGGGAGGTCTACAATCAGGAAAAACACGTTGTCTTCTCTCTTCGTAGAGTAGAGAAAAAAACGGTAAAAACGGTAGCCATTAGGTACTTATATTTTAACAAAGTATTGCTTCGTAGATCACGCAGATCACATATGTTTGTAATTTGAAATTTCGCATGTCGCCCTACGATGCAAAGCCCTACGTCCACCAACTCGAAGCATGAAGGTATAAAGCCTCATGTTTTTTTAATTTACTATGGGACAGCTCTTGATCTCGAGGCTTGCGTGGGCAAGAATGAGGTCGACGATGGGACGAGCTTTCTCAGAAGATGCCTATTACCTCTCTTTTTGCCTGTAATTTCACCAGCACCCACACCCTTCAAACTGAAACACAGCAATGCTGCCTGACGGCAGAAATAAATAAATAAATAAATAATGCGGGACGTAATCACAAAGAATAGAAACACCTAGACCCGAGACAAATATCAACTGAACATGCAATCATTTGTCCCGCGGCGGGAATCGAACCCGCAACCTTCTGCTTCGGCTTCCGTGCACGCTAAGATGTTGATCACGGCTTCAGTTGTAAAGCCATTTCGGAGCAGCGGGAAAACTTCTATGCGGACATTACGTTTACGATTACAATGAGCCTGTCATGTTCCACTGCTGGGCAAAAGCCTCCCGACGATCCCTCCAGTACCAGTCACTTTGATCTTGATTATTGAGATGACAAAAAAGCTTGAGAAAAAACTGCCTCCAACTCCCTTAAAAAATGTAATCGTTAATAAGAACGACGTTAAAAAGTTATAAGCCAAGCAGAGTTTCTTCGCAAATTCTTGTCTGTTTGGAAGCGTTACGAATAGGTGTAAATAAAAAAATAACGATTCAAAGTGTAGGTAGGCACTTCAAGTTCTTATTGAATAAATATATTTTTTACTTATTGGTTACCACTTGAGATATATATACCCACGTTCTATCGAAGGTGTCTACATAGTTCATCCCGTGATCTTTTTCTCGGTCTGCCGTGGAGCCTTTAAAAAACACACATAAAATAGAAAACATCCAGACCCGATTCAAATAAAGGTCATACTAACATTTTTGTTGCAGCGGGAATCAAACAAGGAACCTTCTTCCTTCATATTTGCTTCTTCGTCTCTGAGGCAGGTCTTTATTTTGCCACAGAGGTTGTCAAATTTTGTAAAAACAAGAGAATAAATAAAATGTTTTTCTAGATTTCCAAACTGACACATCTTAAATCAAACCCTCCAATCACAGTGGGGCAAGCTGCACTTAGCGACAAGTGCTTGTCTGGCTCCAGTAGGTATGTGTTCCGTACAATGCGATCGCTTTATTGGTATCTTACATTTTGATGTACTACCTCCTTATTGAGACGGGCGAAACTAAGAGTTATAGAGTCGATAGTTAGATAAAAATATTTTATTGATGGTTCCATCAGAAAAGATTGTTAATTGATAAACTTTTTAGTGTTATTGTAGCGTTTTGACGACGTCGTGAGGCTCATCCTCTGATCAGGCGAGAATTATACCCGCAAACCGAACCCGGTTGCGGGTTTCATTCTCGCCGCGGCGCAGGACAAATGTTTGTATGATGTCCAAAGTTTTATCTCGATTCTGGGTGTTTTCTATTTATAATTAAATATGCTAGTTCTTCTACATAACGAGGAATCTACTTATGATAACAAATTTAAAAAAAAAGAACAAATAATATCACGACTTTTTCAAACGCATGATTTTTGATAATTTGGTTTTATTTAGATTATGAGTGCTTTGTATTTTAATTAAGAAACTATTTTCAACATTTTTACATCCTACTGTTAATTTATTTATACGTCGAGCTGAGGACAGGGCGCAATGACTCTCATTTAAGGTGAGGTAATAGCCAAAACAAGAATTTCGCCGCACGGTAAACCAGCTTCATGGCTATAAAAATGAGAATTCAAATTTTATATTTCATAAATAAGAAAATTGAAGTTTTTTCCTAGTGGAATATGGGAGTCGAAACACGATTAATACATTTTGGCTCGATAGAATAAAATCGCGAAGTTACCTCGAAATCTGTATTCTTAGGGGAGGAAAACCAATGGCATTCGTTAACTATGAAAGTTATTACTTTGAAATTTTGCATACGTATTAACCAATAAATACATTATAGGAGTATGAATAAATTTTACTCAAAAAGAGTAAAAACCTATTTAAAACCATATTAAAATCAGTAAAATGCGCGAGAAATGCAGGCGGGCCGACCGTAACGCTCACCTCAGTCACGCCCAAGGCGTCGTAGAGAGCACCCGCGTACAACTTTTTCGCGCGCATTGTCACAGAATAATTTATAGTATTCAATGTCAACTTGGAAATCTCTGAGGCTAAATGTAAACAAAGGTGTTACCAGACCAAAAGCAATGCTACGTTAATAGTAGCGTTTATTATTTTTCGGAACTTTGTCAAAATATACGTAATATTATTTCCTTCAATTGGATCTGACTAATTATAATTGTAACTTTATTTTGGCGTATTTGTTTTTATTTTTATTCCGTTTTAGACGTAGTTATTAAATAAATAAAATGTCATGGTAGAAAAATTCTCGATACTTGGAACACCGGCAAGGGTTCTGTTAACTTTGGATCGTTTTCATAGCACACTCCTAAGAGCGATTTATCATCATCATCATCATCACGAAGGGAGTTGATTTTTCGGAAAACCGCGTAGTTTTTTGTTCTCAACGAGAAAATACTACACGAAGTAATGTCGCGTATACACCTAAGTACATAAATTAAAGTGTTTTTTAGTTTAGAGGGTTTTAAAATGTTTTTGCAAGCCAGCGATAAAATTTTATGTAAATGGAAAGTGTTCTCGGAGATCTGTGGTAAAAATGGGTGTACCACAAGGGTCAATACTAGGCCCATTCCGGTTTTCAGTCTAAAATATTAGATTTGTATAAAATATTGTAAAGCAGGAAAGTTTTTTTGCCTCATTTGCGTTGCTTATATACGCATTTGCTAAGGTCTTCCACTGCGTACACTATAATATAATCAGGATAAATAAATTAATAATAAATTAATCAGGAAACTTCATCACTATGGTATCAGGGGTTACTTACCTTAGCCCTTCTCACTTCTTCCCTATCTGACAGAGAGTCATTTTCATTCATTATGTATGTAAATGTCATGTAAGAAATATAACAACAAAGTAAATGTACAATATTATGTGTTCATTTCTAAATAAAACGTTTATTAAAAAACTGGTTTTGATTTATCTTTTATTCTTATGATTTCGTTTAGAAAATTTATCGGTAGGTAGGGTTATTTTTTAGGAGATTTTGTTAGCAGGCTTGATTCTAACAAACCGGTTTCGGTTCATACCCGTACATACGATTGTAAAATAAAATGTAAACGTAGCTAGTAAAAATCGGCAACAATTCCAGGAAGAATGGCTCCAAATACAAGACTTCCGTAAGTGGTTAAAGCGTGATAAAAAGTCTGCTTTTAAATGCATTTGCACTGCTTGCGATTCTTCTTTGACTGCCGATCTGGGTGCTATCAAAAGACACAGTGAAGGTTCGAAGCATAAACTTCGTCTTCCTGGCTCATCAAATTGCGTGAATTTTAATCCAACTAAAGAAATGATTTCAAGGATGACTGATGACAGCAAAGATTCCTGAAAATCATGAGCAAATTGTTCTGGAATAAGAAAATAAATAAGTAATGTTTTTTAACTTATAACAATTTGTTTTGATAAACAAAGACATGAAGCAACTTATTTTTCTATCAATATTTAAACAATTTTTTTCTGGAATTTTGCTGTAATCGATTTTGAAATCTGCTGTATTGTTTTTAGAAACTTCTGTATTTTATATCTGGCCACACTGTAATTTTACTTTTGGGATCTGGGTGCTTACCACCCAGCCAAATCGAGAACGGGATTAGGATTTGACTTCTGTCATTTGGTAGTATTGAAAGCCTGCCTCGTACTCATACAAAAAATGACAACTTGCGGAATTTTATTCGAGATTAGGATAGACTTATCTATTTTTGACACTGTTGACGTCGATAAATTTGAAATTGATCGAGTTTGCTATCGAGGATTTTAATCATGATGAAGTTTGAAAAAACTAGTAAAAAAATTAGGAGGTAGTCTGAGGCAAAACCAAACATTATTTTGGTACATAACTATGTGTTTGTGCGCTAAATTAATAAATAATCATCTAAGTAGGTAGGTACATACAAATTATCTGTTATTAATATTCACTGGAATTGCTACCTATTACAAAAACTTATTTCCGACGTACAAATTTAGTTAAATACTGAAATATGCTGCTGTGCGTTTGCAAGACAAACAGCAATCTTACCCTCTTGACGTTAAATCTGGCGGGACACCTTTCAATGTCTGATAATTATAATAATGTTGAGTTATCTGTTTGTAAATAAAATATGAAATATTACGAAATTTATGTAAACAAAGAAAATATAATTAATGGTAATAGTTTTCGAGTATTGCTCACGTTATTTACAGGTCGAAAATTTACAATACACTAATAAAAAATATATATTTGTGAGGATGTGGCTCCGCCATCTTGACTTTCGAGTGACATAAATCCAATTGTAATCCCGTTCTCGATTTGGCTCGGTGGTAAGCACCCTGGAAGCACTGAGTACGATTGCGTAATCTGAAACCGCGCCCCGCGCTAGGCTGCGTCTGCTTTACCCCTCAAAAGTGCTGAAACGCGAGCGTATTACGTCTTAAATAAATAATAATCGTTTATTTCGTACAAAAAACATTATAACAATGGTCTTAATACTACAATAATCTTATAATATTAGTGTGATCTTAAAATATTTATGAAAAAAGATTTCTTTTTAGAAATTTTGAATTGAACTCTCATCAGGGGAGGAGGACTATGACAAGCAGTAGACTGTTATAGGCCGATGATGATTATGATGTTAATTTATTTGAAAATTTCTGAGAAATATCTATCCTTCTGCAAGGTTCACTAGATTCCTATGAAAGCTAATGTATTCAAATCGCTTTCCGTCTCACGTTTTTATTGTCATGATCTTGGCGTATTTACTCAGAAAATGGTAAAGCTGCATGTTCGTGTTGTTGTACTGCAATAAATAAGTAGATTTATAAAACAACTAAAGGAATATTTTGTAGAAAATACAAATTTGAGATTAATAATGCTGCAAAAGTTTTAAAATCTTTTTAGCCATTTGTACATATTACATACATATTGTAAATAGGTAGGGAAAAGTAAAAGATGGATTGATGCGTCGAGTTGAGGACAGGTAGCTATGGCACTCATTTTGGGAGGCATTACGTCCAGCAGTGATGTGCTATAGGCTGATGATGATGATAATGAAATATATATAACATATGTTAGAGGTTAATCAATGACGCTTCGATTTAGTTTGTCTATATAGGTATCTGTTTTTTTATTAATAAAATTCTTGTCTTCCTTTGTCATTATATCACTTACCTACTTCATTGTCAATAACTCACTACAAGTATAAAAAGCTTCAACTAACTTACATATGTCAGTCTCCATACCATTCTTAGTTCCCAAGAGTCTTGGTTCCCCCAATCGAATCTCCAGTGGTCTTCAAGTGGACAAATCACAATAATCCTCATTCTTACAGTCTTTGTAACGAGAAATATTGTCAGACATATTTCGCTTGCTTTGTCATTTTGAGATACAAAACCTTTTGTAGTGTCCGATTTTTCTGCAATCTTATCTTGTTTAATATCCTTCGTGGTACTTTTTTATTTTTGGACTAGTACGATAGGCATAAATTCAACCAAAAGTACTGAAAGTGCCAATATTTATATCTCTTTCAATTTAATAAGATTACTGCTTATAATCAATATTAATGCTTGAAACTATCACCCAGCATCTTATAGAAGTAAACTAAGCGGAGCTTGTATTATGGGAAAATAAAATAAATAAAATAGTACTTATACATATATTATACAGGATGGGGCAAAATTTTACCTCATTCAGGGCAGCTTCATTTTCTTTTGTAGTAAGAAGGTTTTGTTCTGAGGAAACTATAGGTTTATTTTTAAGCAAAAAATAATGGCATTTTCGGATTTTTGAAAACAATTACACTCAGCCCAGAAAATTGCTATTTGTAAAAAAAAAAAAAAGTTGGTCTCAATGGACTCTATTTCCCAACAGGAACAATTTTCCCAAAGTAACTTACCAAATCAAATTCTAAGATTTTGCGAAAAATCAAAAAAGTTTGCAATAGTAGACCATATAAACTATGAATACTACAATAAATATTTTGTCTTGCAGCGGGAATCGAACCCGCAACCCAACCTTCTGCGTCTTAGGCAGGACTTCGCCCACTGCGCCACTGAGATCGTCATGTATATAATGTTTTTTTTGTTTCGTTTGTTCATTAGGTATGAATTGCGCGTACAATAGTTCGGTGTTTTAGTCGGCCCGCGCTTGTCATACTAACCAAGTTAACTTCGCTGCTATGTGCAATAATTAATAAATATTCAGTATATATTGCTTCAGGTTCTGTTTGCCTATCAAAAAAAAAATACTATAATGTGGGTGCTTGGTGCACGTTTATATGAAAAAAAAATTCACTACATACTTATTTTGTTATAATACCTACCCAAAGAGATTTGATAGAAACTTTTTTCTGTTTATTCTTTCTCTAAGATACTCAAAGAATTATGACTAAAGCATAGAAGAACCCTTAAAATACATTCATGCTCTGAACATCAACTCATACGGCTGATCTGTATTTTCTTATGTCCAATATCATCAGTTAGAAAAGGAATGCATACTTCTCTCAATGCGTCTTCAAAAGAGTTCAAAAAGAAAATCTCATTAAAATGCCCTGGTACGAAGTTGAAGCAATCGCATTGAAATAAAGTATGCATCCCTTTCTAGCAAATGATCTAAGGACATAAGAAAGTAGAGATCAGCCGTATGAGTTCAGAGCATCGTGAGTTTTAATACTTCATCTAGTTATCTTCTATATTCTATGATAATACCCAAAGAGATTGGACGGAAACTGTTTTCTATTTCATAATTATCAACTAACTAACCTATTGTTTTGTTTTTGTAGAATTTTTACTGTTTTGGAAACAAGGTTAACATAAAGGCTTCGTATCTACGCATCAAGCGCAGGTGCTGGTACCGTACTCACAAATTACGTTCTATATTCTATGATAATACCCAAAGAGATTGGACGGAAACTGTTTTCTATTTCATAATTATCAACTAACTAACCTATTGTTTTGTTTTTGTAGAATTTTTACTGTTTTGGAAACAAGGTTAACATAAAGGCTTCGTATCTACGCATCAAGCGCAGGTGCTGGTACCGTACTCACAAATTACGTGTTAAAAATACTAATTGTTTACTAACTAGGAACTACATACCTTACGCCGTTAGCATACCTACCGTTATCTAGGAGTTAATTGTTTAACTCTGATTAACTTTGTCTCAATACCGTGTTATGATAAGTAAGTATTCTTAGGCGCTCTGCTGATAGTGTAGTATCTTTAAGGTGTGTGTATGTGTACTTACAAAAAAATTTATATAGGTAGTCGATATAAGTATACTAGTTTGGGGGCTAGATGTTATATATTTATTTTGTAGGCAAATACATACACATTATATATAGAAATACCCAGACCCGAGAAAAATATTTCGAGAATTAGAATGGAATCGGCAACCTTCTGCGTCTCAGACTGAGCTTTCGCCCACTGCGCCACAAAGGTCTTTCATATTATTTAATTAGTTCATCTTCGTCAACAGAGTAAAGCTACTCATACTTAAAGAGAACAGTTATATTTATCACATTTAATAATTATCAATAACATTGTCCTTTGTTTACATGAATGTGATGTCCTTACCTTGTGTGTGACCCTTATAGTCCGTGTCCTCATTAGACGAACAGTGAGCGGCTGACTGTTCGCTGGCTGACTCTGAGCGGCGTATCGGTCACTAACTCAATGTCGAGGTAGCAGCGAACTAACTGTACTCCTAGTAGGCAAGAGTCGATAATACGAAAATGTTGATATTTTTCGTTTTCGAGCTCATAAGTTACTTTTTTCGGAAATTACCAGACTGTATTGAGTGAATAACATTGCAACATTACCTACTTCGTTTGATAAGATTATATTTGAATCCAATTTAGTAATTTTCATTTTCATCCCCCCATCTCGGAAAGAGTTTTTTGCTCTTCGATATCTGAGTGCAAAAGCCGTTTTTATCCGCTAGAGGATAAAGTAAAATTGAATTTATAACATCGTATGCACTAAGTTTGTGAATTCAAAACATCATTAAACCTATTTATTTCTACCTCCATGGTGCCGAATTTATCATACAACCTTTTTTAATTTGATAAAACCTCAGACTCAAAACCTTCTTAGTGTACTTTTTTTTTAACTTTAAATGTTAATTTTTGAATCCTCCGCTTGCTCGGTCATCAAAATTGAGCACGCGGTTATAAAGCAACTCTTCTATAACAAATAACTATTATCATACATTAAAATTGAGCTCTTAAACGAAAATTATTGAACGTTTCTGTATTGTGCAGCTCATACTAGTGGTACTGTTACTGTAGCGTATTAGCAGTGAAGCACTTGCGAACTTTTGGGAAGGTAGGTAAACGTCAGTTAATTAACAGTGTTCCGAGAGGAGTGATTTTATTTAATGTGATGGATATTTTAGTCGGCCGCAAGCAAACGGCCCTGCGTATTACGTGCTGTATGGACACTCCAATTAAAAAAGTATAGGGAAGAAATAAGGTAGCTGCGCACTGTTCACCTAATGGGGACATGGCCTTATCTTGGCACAGTGCACTGTTACGTCAAGAAGTGTTCCTTATATGTAGAGTCAGTTAGGATAAGGTATTCATCTTATGAATGCCTGATGTGGCTCCTGCATTATTGAGTAAATAAGTAGGTACTTATTGAGTATTTTAGCTAAATAACAACAATATTTGCTTTAACAATGACTAGCTTCTGCCTACGGCTTCGCTCGTATGGTACCTGGATAAAAGTGCATAATGTTATGTTAATCTAAGTCTAGAACTGTATGAGCCAAATTTCAGCTCAATCCTCAAGTGGTTTTGGCGTGAAGGAGTTACAAACATTTTGAATTTAAAATGTTCACAAACCTTCTATTTTATAATATTAGTGGGATTACAGTTCTACAGCTTCTCGCACCATCGACGCTGCTGCCCGGCGATAGTTCGGAAATCTTATCTCATCTTACTAATATTATAAATGCGAAAGTTTGTGAGTATGTATGGATGTATGGATGAATGTTTGTTATTCTTTCACGCTAAAACTACTGAACGAATTTGGCTGCAACTTGGAATATACATAGTTTGTGACCTGGATTAACACATAGCCTACTTTTTATCTCGGTACCACGCGAGCGAAGCCGCGGGCGGAAGCTAGTTCAGCTTTATTTTGCTGCGCTATGCCGCAATCAGCCAACGGCTAGAGCCCGTTTATTATTAGGGTTCATCACGCGGAGGAGAGGTTGGGTCCGTTGGTTCCGATGGAGGTAGGAACCCCTTACTCCCCAATTTCCAAAACCTCGCATTTCATTTGAATACTGCCAGTATTAACGCTTTGATTACCAAAAACCCAACTATGTAGCATTATTTTGCCCTTTTATATCCGTATCGATTTCAATACATCGCATCGCTCATTCCACACTCGTCCTAAGGCTGTATGCTTTACAGGGTTTGACATATTTTTCATTTAAAAGCACCTTCCAAGAACAGCGGCATATTCTAGATTCATCTCACACGTAGTACGACGAGCCGCAGGAATGACAATTCTGAGATACCATCTGTTTTGAGACAATAGATGGCGTTGTTCACACTTTGTTTCAGTAATGGATGACACGAATTCCAATTGACACCTGATTCAATTAGAATTGGATTGGAGGATATTGATTGTTTTTTATTTGCTGGTTTGTGTATTGTGGTGTGTTGTGTATTGCGAATGTAAAAAAATATTTATTTAATCAAAAAGTTACAGTAACTTTTATTTATAAAAACTTTATAGAACCTGTCTAATTCTTCCATGTTTAAATGATTCTAAATACTCACTCGAGCTAAATAAAATAGTTGGGCAGGTACTGTATGGTTAGTATTCAGTGTTCAAAGTACATTTTGAGACCACCCCGTGAAATCTACGGTGGGGTTAAAATTATTGACAGTTGATTATTAAACTTTACTAAGTACCTATTAGATTTTATTAAACACTATTTTGTGGGTTGGAACTGCTTAGTTCGTTAGTAAGTATACAAATTGCCTATTGTTTTTGCCAACTCGGTTTATCCTAAAACTGACTTTACTGTATAAGCAAATCGTAATGTTAAAAATATATTTTAATGTATTAAAAAATTCACTGACCCAATTCCCCCAAAGTAAACAACAATAATGCTTATCAATCAGCACCCACAAGAATTTAAATGTGTGTCCCAATTCTAAAGTAAGGCGAACTGTCAATACCGATACTGACAACATCATTAGCATTTGTGTCGAATTCCATGTTGGTGTCGTGACAGGATCGTTTTGCTGTTGTAGAATAATGATTACGGAACGATATTAAAGTAAATATTAGTAATATAGTTAATATTAGGGCCTCGTTCACCATCCTTAGAAACATCAAAGTAAGATCATTGCCGGGTGATCATTAAAATTACCAATTCGCAAATTCGCAGAACATATAACAAAGGGTTATTTTTTTAATTTAAAATTAAGGATTGTAGGTTTAAAACGGTTAAGAAAATACCAAAATAACAAGAAGGGAATATTTTTTTTCAGGTATAGGTATTTTATATATTTGGTGTTTTGAAAAAGAAAAAAGAAAAACCTTTTTTTCTAATTTTGTATAGTTTAAAAAAATAAAGAGTTCAGATAGTTTCACACGTTCTCTTGCCTATTTATTGGACGGATCAACAAAAACAATTGTTTAATAGTTTTAAGCACATAGAGAAAATCAAACGTTTGTTTTGAAATTAAGATGTCAAGGGGACATCTGTCCAGACGAAGGTTAATATTTTGTAATACCATCTACGTTTATTCTAACTAATCCTACTCTGTCCACTAGACTACAATTAGAGCATTGTTTAGGCAGCACTTTCACGCGTCCACAGCGACCCACTTATATGATGTCTGGAGAATATTAAAAGTGATGAACTCTGCCCCAATTTGAGGTTAAAAGGAAATCCGTATGATTATGTGTTTCATTGAAATTAGTTTTGGGATTTACATCGCAGCATCCGAGTTATTTACGGTTTTCATTCATTGTGTAGAAATTCGTGAAAGAAGGCCAAATTTTTGACACAAAACCCATTAAAAATCTCAAAACAAACTATTTTTTTTTTCAATTTCTTTATGATTCACTTAGGAATAATATTTTTATGACTTTGTGGGCCCATGCAGTAGTATTTGATTGGATCATTAGGAAGGTTCTTATTAAGTTTACTTAAATTAGATTTGTGATCTAAAGTACTAGGCAATCAGAAAGCAGCAGGCTGTAGGTATCTACAAACCTAATGATGATTGGTTTTGACATGACTGTTTTTAAAGTTATTTTTTTTTCTGAAACTTTATGTTTCATTATGCAACTAAGATGAACGGCAAGGAGTTGCTTAACACAACTAATAAAATCGTGGCAAAAAAGTATCACGTCATTTTTATGCGATTTCATTGGTTTTAGTGGATAGCGGGGCCAGAAAACGACAAAATTACCCAACGCATCATTTCCCATTTGGAAGGAAATACTACGTCCACATTTCCTGAGCTACAGTTTTATCACTCGTACATTAAAGTTACACAACGTATGCGGTTACATTGGGTATTCCTAACCTGTGATGTGGCGTAGTAAATATACAGGGTGTCAGTCATGTCATAGGGCGGCCGCAGAGTGTCCGCAAAACGCCTGTATAACTTTTGATTTCAATCACTACAGATGCTTGGATCCGGCAAATTTCTTACCATGTGCGGGGCCTGATGGATGCTAGAATATTTTGCATGAAGGGGAACGCCTTCCAGCGAACGGACATAGATGGTATGCAATGGCCCTTTTAAAGTTCTGATTTTATTAACTTAATACCTACATTCCATGAAACCGGTCAGGGCAGTGGTAACCTAGAGATCTAAGTTTTCTACTTTAGCTATAATTTTACAGTCAGTAAAAGGAAAATTCAATGTAGTTTTTTCATCTAAAAACGTATTTTTTTATTCGAAAAACATCAAGCTTGTGAACACCCTATATACTCATCAAAGACTCTAGTACTAACTTTATACCATCTGTACCACCAAAGATCGTTGAATTTCCCTCAGATGTTTATTTTCGGGTCTGAAATGACTTATGTGGATGCAATAGTTTTATCTAAGAAGAATTAGGTGTTAGATTTAGGGTATTAACACGTTCGCTGCGGGATCGAAACTACTGTTTTTCTGAAAGATATATTTAAGTTACTTAGCTCATTTTGCAGCAATGGAGGTGTAATCAAAGCCGAATAATACCGACAGGGTGCAAAGCGGGAAGTCTTTCCCTCCTCGAAGGTCGAACCAGAATGTCCGAATCCACAGCCTCGGACTCCCTGACTACCTTCAATACACTTCCCCTCTGTTGGTACAGACAACAAAAAGATAAAAATGTTATTAAAGTATAAGTAGTATTATTTTTTACCTCAAATAAAATTTTATTAAATCAGAAAAATACTTTTGAAAAATAATAACGATTTAATTTTATCTTCAAAGTACAACTAACATGAATTTCAGTTTTAGGCTACTTCAAAATAGCTTCCGGTAACAATTATTTTATATCAAAGTAATTGTTTTATATCAAAAATAATTGTTATTTATTTAAAATATGTTGCTAGTAATTACATAATTAATTATTAACATAATAATAATATCTGTAATTTTTTTAATAATTTTAGACTGATTTTATGGAGTTTTTACTAATTTCAATATTGAATTATATGTATTATTATTATTATATGTATGTATTTACAAAAAAAATGTTTAAATGTAATATATCAATCATGTAGTTCCCTTAACACAAGCTCTGCTTAGTTTGGGGCTACATGATGCTGTGTGATAGTCCAGCATTAATTATTTAATTTATTTAATTTGAAAACTTACTTACAACAGAAACTGCTATTTTATTCATATAAATACTTATTATTCAATCTCACAGTATCTGATACACACAACTATTATTTCGTTATAAGGAGGTTTAATTTATGTTATATTTTCTATGGAAAAAATTATATTGTTCCTCTAGTATCAAAGTAAGAAGTAGCAAGTAGTAAGTAGTAAAAGTACAAAAACCGAGGTTGCCGGAGCTCAAGCATTATACAAATGTATATAAGGAGATTCCTTGTAACATTCGTTAAAAAGCAAACAAGAGCTTCTGAGGCTAAGCAAATTACCTCAGGTCAATCAAACACTATGCCAACGTAAATATTTGCGTTTCGTCTCAGAATATCGTGTTTACGTGGAAGATAGGTAGGTATATTAATTAACGGATTCGCATGAAAAGCTTTTTACTACTATACATGGAAATAATTCTACGAAATGCCTAAAACATTTTCACCATGTACAAAATTAGCTTTAGGAAAGTATCGACCGAAGTAAATAACTGATAGTAAGTCATAGAGATTATCAAGTCACTGATCGAACCCGCAACCTTTTGCGTCTTAGCCGACTATCGTCCACTACGCCACTGATCTTTGCACAAATAATACGGGCTTTGAACGCAATAGGAACAATGAAAGTCTTTAGCATAGTGGATATTAAATGCAGATTGGGAAGACATCCAAAGGCACCTTGGCAGTGAAGTATAAAGAGCTATTATGACATCATACTGTATCAGCAGATTGTGGGAGTAGCAAATCTGTACAATTACTTTATTAAGATTTGTGACATGACATGGTCTTGTTGAATGTGGGATATGAAATGTTCTCCTAAAGTCTTAACTAGTAGAACTCCCCGCGTCTTCGACTGCGTTTTTCAACTATAAATTTTTTAATCCTGCTGCATGACTTCAGAAGCTGAATTTCAGGTAATATTTCCTTAGATTATCTCTACACTAGTCTCTAAGGATAACAGTTTAGGCTATTCTTTGACTGTTGTTATACGAAACCAGCTTCCGCCCGTGGCGCGTGGCTTTGCTCGCGTGTTACCCGGATAGCCAATATTTATGTTAACCTAGGTCATAAACCATGTATGTATATTCCAAGTTTCATCAAAATCCGTTTTGATGAAACATGGAATATACCTACATACACTCATCCGATAGTTTTTGCGTGAAAGAATAACAAACATCTATCCATCCATCCTCACAAACTGTCACAATTGCATAATACAAGAAGATACATATAGAAGGATTTTTATACATATGGTAACCGTTTTTATTAGATAGGTAGTTACTAAGAACTCAAGGACAAATAATTTGTAATATTACCTACTACATAAACAAAATGGCCTATTTCTTCTAGGTTTTTCTAAAACAAACAGTTAGGTATAGTGTTGAAAAATAGTGATGCGCTACGTCGAAAAAATGTTTATCTAACGTCAAAAGTTTCGCTGATGTATCGATAGAAATTTTCAAGATGGCCGTAAAATGCACATTCAGTAATAAGAATAAATTTATATAAGATCACCCAAGTTCAAGTCAAACTATTTCCATGGTCCAATACCTAAACATTGTTTCTAAAAACAGAAAATAAATCAAACATGCAAAATAGTAGGTACTTTGCAAACTGAATTAAAACAACATGTATCACGGCGTACCAAGTAGCAAGTAGGCAGAAAGACAGAAATAGCATCTATAAATTATAGAGCGCCGTGAAAACTTCAGCAGGCCATAGCATAAATAACCAACGGTCAGATCGCGAATTAAATAGACAAGTATTTGCATTTGAGTCCAACGCCTTTATTGATACAATATTTCAAAAGCCAGACAACGAGGCGTGCCTACTTATAGACAATACACCAGAGACCGTACATAACCACTTTGCTAGATTAGTAAGCCAGGTTGAAAAGGAATTCAGTTTAGCCCAATAAATGGTCGGATCTAAGCTAGAGAAGAAGTGTCAGGAGATGCCAAACACGATGACTCCGATTTGGACATGGGACATAACTGCACAACCACTTTGCTAACACAGTAAGGTTGAAAAGAAAATCAATCTAGTTCAATAAATTGTTGGATCTGAAGCTAAACTAACAGAAATCGAAGAAGTGATATGTTATGAGATGCTAAGAACATTGATTCCGTTGGGCTTGGTAATACCATGGTGAAGACATTAAACATCTACGAATCAATCTGATAAACACAAACATTTTTAATAATGCTACAGTATCTGAGACACTTTAATATGAACCTTTTTTCTTCTTTAAGCTCAGACTAATTAACATCTACTTAGTACAGCCAACCAAGTAGAATTCAAAGTTTATTGTAGTTTTGGTTTAAGAATATCGTAAACCCTAAAAAAATATCAAGATACTTGATTTGAAATTAGAAAAAATAAACTCATACCAATTTAAAGATGAATTTATATAATTTACAAAAAAAAGTTAAACTACAAGCATTCTAATCAACTTTTTGTTAGCATTTTGTTCTAGTGATTTTGATAGAGTGATTTCACAGTGTCTGGTTATGAATAGACTGAAACAAGATACTGTCAGGGTGACGGACGGTATACAATGCCAAGAAACTTTTTTATATGTTATCTAGTTAGACATTTCTTTAATATAAAATTGGTAGAAGCTGGATGCGCCGAGTTGAGAACAGGGCGCAATGGCGCTCATTAGGGGAAGCCCATGTCCAGCAGTGGCTGATGATGAAGATGATGATATAAAATTATGTATAAATTTTGAAGTTTGTCGATACCTAGATGATTTGAATTGTTTATAATGGATACCTACATAACAGTAACAATAACATTGACAATGATAATAATTATTTGTGTCAAGCTTTTTTTCGCGGCTTCGGTCGCATTATTGTAGATTTTGTCATCAATCAGTGTAAAAGTTATTTTTCGGTGCCTTGAGAACAGTTATTTTTTTCTAGATGAAAGGTACCCTGTTTTTTTCTGTACTACTATCCTATAATCATGAAATTTTGCATGATGTTTATATTATGTAAAATTTTATTGTGATCGGTTAACTAGTACAGAGGCTTGAAAGCGTAAAAAATAAACAAATAACCAAACAAATAATCTCACAATAGCAATAAGTATACGCTAGAATGGTTTAGACTGAAATACTGATTATGTCTTAGAATTTTCCTTCTTAGTAGTTTTTGAATATTGTAACAATCTATCTAGTAAAAATACCAAATGTATTTAAAATAGTGCCGCGGCACCAGTTTTTGGTGCAACTTATTCAATTTTTCATAATATCTTACTGTTTATGTTATGATTCATCCGACAATGGCGTATGATGGTCTACAAGATTTACTTTTACCTTGAAAAACCCCAGACACCAGACAACAACTACGAGTTGAGAAAGCAAAGTATAAATAAAAGTTTAAACATAGGTAGTAATAAATAAAGTTGAGGAGTTTAACACTCTTAATTTTCATAGCGAGATCTCAATATTTAAAAGAAAAAAGTTGAATTAGAAGAGTATTTTTCAAAAATAATAATATAATAGGTATATAAATATTTATGGCAATCATGTTTGGAGATAAATAAATAATGCTGGATGTCACACGACATCATATAGCCCCCAGTAACAGAATTTGTATTATGTTATGATATGACAGTAATACTATTTTAATATATATAAAAAAAAATGTAAATACATAATGCTTATACATAAAAAACACCCAGACCCGAAACAAATATTTGAAGAGCATACAAACATTTCGCGGTAGGAATCGAACTACCTTCTGCGTCTCATGTGGGCCTCCGCTCACTGCGCTATAGAGGACGGCAATCTGTGATAGATTTATTTAAATATGTAACTTTTTAACAAATTAATATTCTCAATACATAATACAACCGAAACACGACGTTTCAGTGGGCCTTGCGCAATTCAATGCACGTCTGAGATTGGGTAGCTACGGCCCGCGCGCTCAATTGAATAACGATTTTCTGCGTGAGCGCAAGCCGGCTTTAGAGGCTAGAGAGACGGGGCTATCTCACTTTATCGAAAAAAGATACTACATCGTTATCGATGAAGTATGATTACTTAATCACAAAAAAGGTTTGGGGGATAGTAAACATAGAGTTAGAAGAAGTCAATTTTTGATTGGTGAATTCATGTTTTTTTCATTGGTAAAGTCAGAAATTGAAAACTACTTTGATTCTTACCTTGAAAAGTTGAAACATTGAATTGGCCCTTTTTGAGTTCTGTACGTATTATATAGTAGGTAAGGTAAAAATGAATATTTATTTGTTACTTTTATAAATATTTGAGCTTTTACCTACACAAACTCAATTTTCTGTTAACAATCGATAACTGTTTCCAACACTGTCCCGTCTCTATTAAATCTCAGTGTTCTTATCGATGATTTACAAATTGCTACAACGTTACATTATGCCCAATCTTCACAAGGGGAGATTCAGATATTGAGCTCATGGTCACAGTGAATTCAGTAGGGAATCTTGTAAACTTAGTTGAGGTAAGACAGAATCGAACAGAATAGAATACCTTTGTAAATCACATGCTTTCCCTGCGTATCTTAATAACTGTTATGAATCGATTTATATTTTTCAAAATTGTTTCCTAAAATATGAATGAAAATATACATTTAAGGGATCTAGTTCTAATATAATTAATTAAACACATGTTTGTATTTGTTTTGAGATTGTAATTTTTGATGAAGTTGTGATTTGACACCTATATAGTATTTTATTAATATTGCACGTTTTCTTATCTCATAATCGGGATCTAAAGCTTCGATAGCATTAATTTTTATTATAATGTGGTACATACATTGTAATAAAAATTAATGCTATCGAAGAGTTATGTATAACAAGATACATAATAAGTGGGTAGTACAATACAACTATATCTTTATTAAATAATAATTATTCATTTATACGAATGGCTATAATGATGATGTATAATTTTAAAGAAAGTATGTAATATCGCTTCTGTAATATATTTTCTGTGGCATAGGGGAGATAGACCTAAGCTACACAGTACTAATCCAAGGCTACTCGTCATTCGATACCTTAACAATATGATGCGGAAGTTAAACATGCTTATAGCATTTGAATGGGAAATTAGAATCTTTTGTGTTTTTATAGTTTTTGAATAAATGTGGGATTTTGGGGTAAAATTCTGAGGGCGTGATGAATTTGGTTTTGTTATTTTTTGTATCGAGTATAAAGAAATAGTTTTATAAGTACCTTTCATCAGTAAGTTTCACAGCTTATCAGTGTTAATTACGTTTATATGGGTGTTGTTATTCTTTTAATTTTTTTGAAGATTTTATTTGAAGGTAGTCACATGCTAACATGCCAATGATGAAAATATGTTTGTATAGTTGATTTAAGACATGAAGTTTGAACGAATCGTAAAAACAATAAATTCGCGAGAACTATATGACGATCATGAATGCCTATTTTTCACTTGATGCATCGTATCGTATCGTAAGCGTAACGTAAAATTTCAGCCAATAGTTGTTTTGAATCTACGCCATTGACCAAAATTTTATGTCTACTAACAATGAATTAGTTATATGTATTTGTATTTGTAGTTTTTGTTATTGTTAAGTAGGTACATTGTATAAAAATCGGGTGAAATAAATATATTTTCTTTCTTTATTTCAATTGAATGAGGCGTGACTTTGCGGAAATCCATTACAAGATATTTAAAAGATAAAATATTTAGTACAAATTTATTATTTATATTATTATTTAGTACAAATACTAAATATTTTATCTTTTAAATATATTTTTATGTCTACTAAACAAATACTTTTTCGCTAGCCTTCGTGATCAAGCCTCAGTGGCTTGAGTGCGAAAAACATACCTTACTACAAGGTTTGCATTTGTATCGAGATGTCACAGTTTTAGAAACTTCCAGCAAGGGGTGCTGCTCCATTTTTATACAAAAATATAGTTAACTCAAACATTGCATTAAGGTATGTTTTTCGAACTCACGCCACTGATGTATGAAAAAATCTTTCATTTACTATGAGCCATGGCAATCTGAGAACAAGCTGTAGGATTTGGACCAGCTTAACAAAGTTTATCATTTTTCACATAGCTAGCGGAGATGATAAGTTTACTTCTTGGCTACGCCGGTTATTCTGCAGACTTCTACCTACCGGAGTTTATTGAGTTACTCAGTATAAAGTTCGTGAACCGTTTAATGTAAACAAGAAGCGCTGGTTTCTGTCCGTTCGGTAGCTCTGCGAAACTGGAGTTATGATGTCGAAGATTGAATTAAGAACGCGAGTAACGTACCTGCTAGTTAGATACATCATACGGTTGTTTATTGGTATTAAGATACCAATAAACAACCGTACAATATTAAAATACTGTATGATGGTTTTTACTTTTCGCAAAATATGCAATTTGGGTTTGTAGGTAGGTGTACCGTAGGTAATATGTATTAAATAGGTGAAAGTTTGTATAAAAATCATGCATTTATTCCTCCTTCAAGCCAGTACCTAATTTGCAGGCAATAATTTCGTAGGTCGAGCATAGGTATTAGGTATCTAAGCTACTAAATTGAGTGAGGGTGGTACCTAGTCCACATTATTTAGCTGACCACATTTTGTAGGGACACATGGCTCTCAATCGACTTCAAAAAATTTTTAAATTAAATTCTCAACATAAGACTTTACCAACTTTACTTAAAACCACCGCTTCAAACAAATGATGGTTCACCTTATTTTGTATGAAGTCTTTTAGTAAAGAAGGTCAACCTTCTTTTGTTTATTTCGAGGCATATTTTTTGACATGTTCGACGGGACCGAAATAGTAGTTAGGTAGTTAATCATTGATATATACTGTTACCATCGTAACCTCAATGTAGGCAATGATCTTTCTTAGCTATTGCCGAAACAGACCATGCCCTAACCTAACAGTAATAATCTTGAGTGCTTTTTACGACCACTAGAACTATTTCAAGTTGAACTGCCATGAGTGAAGGGTTTCAAGAGTTCGAGGAGATAAATTAATTGTTTCATTCGGTCTTATCGTATAATGTTAAAATTTTTATCTTACATACTAGCTGTACCCCGCGACTTCGCCCGCGTGGGAATTTATGTGTCAAACTTTGTTTTATTATATATATATATATATATATATATATATATATAATATATATATATATATAATATATAAAGATTTATTTTTACCATGTTTTGAGCGGAATAAAAAGTACCAACATATTACTACATTACCTACCTAGCCGTAACCGTTCCCGTTCCTGCTCTGGCTCCCTTTTTCGTTCCCGTTCCCGTTCCTGTTCGCATTGGTCACCTATTCAACAGCTGGTCAATTATGACTATTATCTATATCTATAATCTACTAGCTTGAGAAATGATAATACTTTCATTCACTTTCACTTCCCCATGCAATCTTTCATCCCCTGTCTCACCCTCTTCAAGTGTTATTTTCGTTTAAAAAAGCAGCAAATGTCCTTTTTGAAGGTCCCGTCTCCAAAATTCATTAAAGTCATTATATTCATTACAAGTTCAGTTGTTATGGAGATACATGGTGACAAATATTCACACACACTTTTGTTCTTCATACAAACTTTGCCATCCCCGGTGACTCCCTTAGGGGTTGAATTGCGAAAAATCCTGAAACACGTGTTCATTTATTTCCAATAGAGAGTCTCTGTGCATAACAAATTTCATCTAAATTTTTTCAGTGGTTACGGAGATACGTGGTAACAAAAATTCACACAGACTTTCACATTTATAATATTACTAGCTACCGCCCGCGGCTTCACTCGCATCGTACCGGGATAAAAGTAACCTGTACCAGTATCTGTTAATCCAAGTTACAAACTATGTCTATTCCATCCAAATCCGTTCAGTAGTTTTTGCGTGAAAGGGAAACAAACATTCATCCATCCATACATCCATACTCACAAACTTTCGCATTTATAATATTAGTAGGAGTAGGATAGGATTAGGATTTATTTATAACATGATGTTTCATTTAAATTTTATTAAATAGGTATTTCAAAATTGAAAAAAAGTCTTAATAAACGCAATTAAAAAATAAGTAAGGTTTAGGTGTAAAATAACATTGAGTATTTTTTTACCAATACAGCCAATACTAGAAGTCTGGAACTGAACGGTTTGTGTTCATGAGATCTGATAATGAAAGAGATAGGTAAGACTTTATTTAAATCTTACGTAAAAAGTAGTAAACTAGATCGAACATATTGTTTGCCGCATGCCGAACCAGTTGTGGGCTAAGATCGCCACTGAGTTGACTGAGTTGGTTCCACCTTCCACATGGCGAAACCCGACCGCTAGCTGGAAGCTAGTTTTATATCATTTAAATATTTCGCCCCATATGAATATTTATATTTTTTTAGTTAACCTGCATCGTCCCACTACTGCGCAAACGCCCAAATTCCACCAACCATCTCTATCCTTTGAGATATCCTACTTGTATGTACACATACCGATGGGAAAAATATAATGTAAACTAGAAAGTTGAATTTCAACCATAGAATAGAATACCATCTGTTCCATATATTACCGATTCAAAGGGACGAGCTATTTTAAGACGCACCAGGTAATGCACCCTTGCCTCAGATATTCATTAAGTTAAGGAACTTTGGTTTATTTGAGTAAATCTTAGTATTGGAGCATTAGGCAACTGATTTTACTAAACTATTATTTTTACCTACAATATATAAAGACGTAGTACGTAGTATAGCTTTTCCTAGAACAAATGGATATCTATCTACTATTTTATAAAAGCAATCAAAGGAACTTATTTTATTCAATTATTTAGTTTGATTTGGATAAATAAATAATCAGAAATGTACAGTGCCGCCGTGCAAATTGTCATTGTTTTTAATATAATTTTAGCCAAATTCTGACTAATAAATAAAACAACTCATTAAAAAATCATCTTGGCTATTATTCCATCAACATTATCAATATTATTTTCTATACTATTCTATTATTTTCCATTCCATTACATTCTAAAGGAGATTAACAGATTCTTACTTTAGAGTATTTTTTTCACAATTCAAGTTTACAAAACTCACAAACCAAAACTCAATAAATCGGCACCCAAAATCTCCATTATGATTATGGAGAAAGTTTTCACTATTTATGTAATTTTGAAAGCATTTAGGTACAAACCAAAACTCTAAAATTTATCATAAAATTTCCTTCAACATCATGGTGAAATTTTTCACAATTTAAGTAATTTTTCAGACTTAGTAGTCAAAAACCAAAACTTAATAAATCATCATCAAAATCTCCATCACCATTTAAAATTCTGACCGTTTTCAGTTCCATGCTTCGCGGCGTTAGGTGCGCGCGCGCAGGAAGTTTACCGGCACGTGCGCCGCTTCCTTGCACAGGATGTTTTAAAACGAACGTGGACGCGAAATGTGCCTGTGATTTTAGATTACGACGGCGAATTGCTTGTGTTGCTAGTTGCTTTATTTAGCCTAAAATAAGGTAAAAAGTAAGTTTGTTAATTCAGGGTGATTATTAATCCTGAGGTAAAAATTACTTCATTTATAATACATATAAATTTACTAGGAGCTATTTGAGAGAAAGAGAGATTTGTGTCAGTGTGAGATTGTGATAAACATTTTATTAAAAAAAAAAAACTATCCGATTAAGTTTTTATAAGTAGGTACTTACAAATTATGTTCCACTGATAAATTACGTAAAATTTATCAAAGTTTAAAAAAATGCTTTTAATAATCGTAAGTAAGAACTATTTTGCCATTACTAGTGGCAAATCGTTCAATTTCATACCCATTAATATTAACCACAAGCCATTAGGTAGGTACTTTGGTTTGCGGTTCGCGACCAATTGTTTATTGTTTCGGCTAATGCGGGGGCAATGTAAACAAACGATTTACTTTGTGACTGTACAATTTTTCCTTCACGCCAAAAATATACACTGGGACGTATGGACAATCCATGAATGTTTTTTAGTATGTAAAGTATAGTTAAAAATAGAATAAGTGTATCGAGTAATGATAAATGATCGATTTTTCTAAATTAATAATAATTGTTTAACCTTACATAAATTACAGAAAAATGTAAAATATAAAAGTGGCAAATATTGTATTTGTATATTTTGGCTTAGGTTAGGTTACAACAAAATGTTATTCATATTCAAATTTTATTTCTGCTTTACAAATATTGGTAGATAGATCTACGATAGTTTGGAAGCAAGTACCTACTACTAAATCAAACAAATAAGATGTAAATTTACATTTTAGGAGTGCTTGTCGTCTATTAACAAGCGCTTTCAAGTTTGAACTACGTAGTACAAAATCGTGTACATCTTATTTCACGTGACTGTACCTAAAATCTTTATTGTACTTTTTATGCACACATGTTTAAGTTCTAAATTAAATCTTATTGCACGTCAGACGTGACTGTACCTAAAATCTTTTTATGCACACTGTACGTACAGTTCCTGTGAACTGGTCGTAACTGAATCTGTTTTCTTCACAACACCACTAATGTTGTGACTTTGTTAATTTCCTAGGAATCGATTAAACATGGAAATACCATTGATTTCAATTTTATTAGACTTATTATTGTTTAGTCTGAGTAGATACTAATACAAAATTCATTTCTGCAGATTTTTAAGAAAACATTTTTTAAGTTCAAGTAAGGATTTTAATATTGAGTTTAAATACATAAGTGAATTTGTGAGTACAATATAAATTTGATGTCTACATGAATACTCTTTTGTTTCATAACATTGACAGATTTAAATTTAAAATCATCCTGTAATATCCATAAAAGCTCTGTTTACTAATATTCGTGTAAAAAACCACGACATCTGGCATTAGGGCTGCGTTATGTAATTATTTGTTTTAGGGAAAAATCTCTAACAATTTTATATGTCTAAACTAACTAGTTGATTAAACATTAAAAGAAGTTTTTTTCGCATTTATTAAGAATTTTTTTTTATTATAGAATGTTTTCCTAAAAATTTAAACAAAAACTTCTGTAATCAGAAAATATAATGCAACAATATATTAATTGCTGATGAGACATTACCTTAATATTAGTAATGTTTAAAATTTTATCTTTAAACGAACTATATTATTTACTTAGGTACTAATAAACCAATCTTACCTACTTACTAAAATTACTATCTTTAACTACCAGTAATTTTAACAAAATCTTAAATAGCCCAGGTGGCTGACAAACATATGAAAAGGTATTTTATTTTACTACCTCTGATATATCGTCACACCCTTCAGCATCCCAATAAATAAATTAACCCAATGTGCCTAAACACAATGTTGACAGACCTATTTTTAAAACAAGGGACTTATAAAAAGTAATTTAACCCTAAAAACGGGCTGATGTATCCATTTTTAAATATGGTAACCCCTAACATGATCCTCTAAGGCACGTGTTATACGATCTAATGAAAACCAACATTAAACAGAACATATCTGAAAAAACCTAGTTAAGCCCTTTTAATAAAGCTCTGCTATTTAGTTTTATGATGCGTCGTAAAATGTTAACTGTTTGTGGTAGAGGATCAAAAATAACTTGGAGTCCATGTTTATAATAACTTAGGTCATATTATAAAAATTATACATACCTACCATACTTATCACTTAATTCTCAGAGAGGAACGGATCTCCACTTGCTACGATCTTGGCTTACCTCTTTTGCTAGTTTCACTCTCAGCACATTCTTCATACACGCTCTTCAATTTAGGGTACTCCTGACCTGGACTTTTCCCAGAAAGTCTCTTCGTACGTACTTCGAGGTCTTCTTACTGCTCCAATCACACTCATTTCATAAACTTTTTTTGTATTTTTTCCTTATTCCACCCTTTCTACATATAAAAAAAATGGGTGTCACCGTATCACCTACCTATCTATGTATATAATTTGCTATTAATAGGTAAACAGAACCAACAACAGCAACAAGATACCTTATACACGTGGCATTTGAATATAAATTTCATTTACAGTGAATCAAAACCTTCCTGTTTTTATCCGCTTGTTTATATTTATGTTTAATTTTATATCGTGCCAACGACCTGCAAGTGAAATTATTTTTAAAATAATACCACAGTGTAGTGTGAAATAAATTTCGTCGTGCCCAATCGACATTGAGTCACTTTTAATTTACCAAAGTGACGTAAGTTTAATAGACGTTGAAAATACTGGTAACATTGAAGAAGTCAATGGCACTGCTGAAGGTGTAACAGGTCAGCTTGTGAATGTGACAAATTCAGAGGTAATTTTGGTAACACAATATTAACAATAGTATAACAAAATCGTGTTAGAATTATAATAATGAGCACCTAAATCTTTAACGAATCATTGTACCTAAAAAAAAATAAAAAAACGCGCCAGTTCATAGCCAAATATTGTAGCTAAAACCTATTTTAAAATTATCGTGTTCTCTATTTAAAAAAAAAGTAGGTTAGGTACCAAAACGTTGAATTCGTTTTTCTTACACGTACTGAAGCTATCTGTGCTGAGAGTTGCTACCGCTGAACAGTAATATTCACTAGTTGCCACCTACAAAACTATTCCAACTATGCTGTTAAAACACAAATAGGACATCTTAATTAACTTTCCATTACTCCATTGTTCCAGATACTGATGGATCCGAATTCAAGTTGAGATTCTCGTGGAAACATGAGCCTCGCCGCCATTGCGTTTTGGCGCGAAATGCCGATCGTTCTCACTGTCACTCTCTTGGCAACGGCATGCGTCGTTTCAGCCAGAGACATTGTTTTAGGTGAGTAACTAATTCATTTTATTAACTGAGAAGTTGGTATTTATGGTATTCTCAATAGATTTCAGTCCTTAAAGGCGATAAAAGCAAATTTAAAATTTGAAATTTATGTGCAATATGTTCCTTTACGCAAAAACAACTGCGGTTTGCTATTTTTACTAAACAGAACTTGTATTTACAAATTTGTAAGTTTTATTTTATAGGTGCCTAGAATACCTTCTTATAAAAGTTGACTCACTGAAATTTATGAGGTATTTAAAAGTTCAAGGAAGTAAGCCACTTATTTTAGTAACTTACTATTTGTAATTTACTTTTATACTGTATTTATAAAACTTGAATTGTCGACATACACCGCGCTAAAGTTTTATCCTTTGAATTTATTATAGCTTTTTAGAAGTATTTGTATTCTAACCATAATTCTATGCCAAAACTTGAGGCATTTAAAATTTAACCGATACTGTAACTACGTGCTTGAGCTTCTTAACACGTTAGCTGCGGCACCAATTTTTGCATACTTTCCGTTCCTGCGGCACGAGGTATAATCGGCCCGTACCGTGACCAGACGTTAGGGCGACACGCGGTCTATTAGACCCCACCTCCTTTTACAGACTAAAATCCATTTTCTGGCGCGAAATCAAAGATAAATGAGAATTTTGGTCCTTATTGATATAGACAGTGAATTGATGAACCCTAATCCACCGTCGCCCCGGGATCTGATGGCTAGTTTAGGAATTATTAGCAAAACAAAATATGGGATCTTATACACCTCGTAACGCACTGAAATAGGGCAAATTTTCGCTGCGATTAGTGATGGGAAAAATAGTTTTTAAACTGTCTTAACTACGCAACGACTTGACCGATTTTGATCAATTATATCTCATTAGATCGTTTTAAGGGCAAAACCTGGCAAAACAACACAAAGCTATCAAAGGATACATTTTTTTTTAAATAATCTAAATTGTGCTTGAAGGCGCCATAAAGAAAAAAAAACCGGCCAAGTGCGAGTCGGACTCGCGCACGAAGCGTTCCATTCTATACCATTAAGAGGCACCTATTACAGACTTATTATTGGAAAATAATGGATTACGGTTTATGCATAAGGTTTATCTTTCTATTTGTATATGAAAATCTTAATGCGGTTCACATCGTTTAGACATGTTCGGCGCTGTAAAAGGACGTGCTCTCCAATCGACGTGATGCACAACACTGGTCGCGGGAAGCTCGCGTTGAGTGCGGTACGAGGTCAGGGGGGATATGGGACGTTTTAGCCTCGTTCCGCACTGCATTAAAATTATATTAATTCAGTGCGGCACGAGGCCTAAGACATCCGGTACCAAGGTAGGTACACCACCGAGTCCGGAACCATTAGTGATCTCAAATATATATTTATCTCTTTCCTACACTGGACCAAACCAAAGCTATGCCATTCGCACGACAGAGAAATTCACTTTTTTGCTTGCCGCACCACAGGGAAGTTGCATCAGGGGTGATTTAGGCCTCGCTTCGCACTTAACGTGTTAAATTATTGTAATTCGTGTTTAAGTGTTGCGAAGTAAAAATAGCCGTTAGGCTCGTCAGTCTATATGCAGCCGGAATTCGGAATCACGGGTAAAAAACACAAAGTAACTGTGCTGAAACCTAAGCACGACTTGTACTGTCCGGATTCCAAACGTTCATTGTCCAAGCCTTAGTCAACGTCCGATGTAGTTAAACATAATTAATTAAAGTTCTTAGCGAGCTGCTGAAAAAAACCTGTTTAAATATGTTTATAACTATTACAAGACAGTTTGTTATACTTACAGTGAGAATTCAATTACCTCTATAATAAAAGCTCTGCATAGTTTGGGACTACATGATGCTGTATGATAGTAGGTATCCATGATTATTTATTATATTTATTATGCCAGTAAAGTACCTACCTATTGAACTTGGGTCTACAGGGCACATTATGCCGCTGTCCATTCTGTACGTAGTTTAATTTTGTTACTAAACATAGCAAAAATATAACTTTGAAGAGATCTATATTATCTTGTACCTTGTGGTGTTTCAATCGCGATTTACCTTCTTTACATGTATGTTTATCTTTAATGACCGGATCAATTTGTCTTATAGTCTGCATATTTGGCAATAGGAAATTTACTCTTCATTTCTATTCAAGACACGATGCTTATTGAAACTTGTCTGTGTGTTTATAGGCATTAAGTAGTATTTTTATTGGACCACCCAGTGCGGTTTCCGTTATCGGGTCGTAGGAGCTATCGCAATTAACAGTCCAGAATTGTATGTACTTGGGCTTAGCTTGGTGCTCAGAATGAAAACTTGTCGTTAGTTTAATTCTTCTTCTTTTATTATCATCCGAGGCACATACACATAAACTACAGCCAAAAGTGGGCTGCGGAAGTAAACTCCTGGTCCATTTTTGGTTTTCCAGCCTTTGACTCCTATCACTTTTATTAAATTGCCTTATTCACCTAAGGAAGTGTGAACTGTGAAGTCTCTAAGCTCTAAGCATTATGTGCCTATTATGCAAAATAATTTCCCACCTCCAGCCACCTCAAGCTTATGACCCATGACCACAATTTATATTAACTAGCGTCCGACAACCATAATCATAATTTAGTACTGAAATAAAAATCACACCGGAAAAATATTACGACTTCACGGGGACAAATCGATTGTCCCAACCCGCTCATTTGGTGCTCATTAGATGCACCGGATGCATCATTTTAATGACCAGACAATTGTGAACTCTTCATTTGTTCCTACTGTCGTCCATCAGTACCGTTGCGGCATGGAGAAAATAAAAGAGAGCTCAAATTAGATTGGTTATTATGAATGATTAAATTCAATATCCTCGGTGCTTCTGCGTTCCCGGTACTTTTGATTAGGGGTTGTTAATTTGGTTAATTTTGAAGGGATGTGATGGATTTAGTTTAATGATTGTGTTAAATTGATAGTTGTCAGGTTAATTTTGTGGTAACTTGAACATTAAAAATGTCATTTTTTTAAAATTTTAAGACTTTTAGTTTCCACGAGAAGTCTGCCAGCGAAATAACAAAACAATTAAGATGCTCATCATCATCATCATCATCAGCCTATTGCAGTCCACTGCTCGACATAGGCCTCCCCTAATGAGCGCCATTCATGCTCATACATTCCACAATAAGACTTTTAACATATTATGTTCTTTGTACAATTCTCTTAAAAGTCCAGAATTCTCAGAACCCACTTCAAGTCAGAATCCTAAACAAACACATCTCAATCGAATACGATAAGGAGATTTATAATTCTACAGGCATATACCTGCTTGATAGAGTGACTAGTTATTTTGATAAATCCCTTTTGATAAGATTTTGACCACAACTGATTGATTCAAGAGGTGAAGATCAAGCTTGGACTTTGTAGAGATATGAACTTTCACTTTCTCTATATATTTTTTTTGTTAGTTCTCCTTTTTGTGAAACGTATATTCTATTCTTGAAAATTGCAAAGTTATTGTTTAAAAACTGTTTGACTCGTTTCGCACCGGGCCGTTGTTGCCCGATAGAAATGTGAGTTTGATTCGCGTTGTAGACTTTCAATTTGAAGTTTTTGTATTCAAATCAGTTGCAAGTATACCTAACCCAAGTTTGGTTTTTACTCCCTTTTTAGAAAGTGATACCTATTTCATCAATTGAAATTACTAGCTAGATGAAGATATCATAGGATCACACAACCATTCATATAAATTTTCAGTTATAAAAATCCCACGTAAGATAACGATCTCCTACCACCCTGAATACCAAACAGTCGCACGCGCAGGATGTGTCGGCGTCTTTAAGCCACAGAATAGGCTATAGCTAGTGTACTATGCCAATCAATGTAGCCAACAAAATCAAAAGCATCAGTTTTGCTTAGTATCTTGACCTAAATTTACGGCCCCTAACAATATATATCGTGAAAATGCCTACCAACCAACATAACTAATTTCTTTATCATAACTAGAAGTGTCTAAGGCCCCAGAACCAAAAAGAAATCTAAAATACATATTCTACGTGCTTTTATTATCCTTATAAATACCAACGCCAAAATAACTGACCCGATAATGATGACTGATGATATTTGATCCGCAGTTATTGAAACATTTTAGATCTAATTTTTAGAAGTAAACCCTTTTTACATGGCACAAGCAAAGCCGTGGACGGAAGCTAATAGTTCATACGTTTACTAACTGAACATCCTATCACCTCCCCATTCGTGACTATTCAGGCATCAGTATCAGTATGCATGTGTTGTTAGATGTTTTGACATTCAAGAATAGTGTTTCTAGTGTATTCTCTATAAATTATGTTTATTTAATTTTTAATGTGAACAACGATAATGTTTTTGAATGATTTACTATATCTCTCGATTATATACCGAAGTCTGTCATTAAATAAGGGTTGCTTGAGTCTTAATAAGAACAATGAGAGACATATTATTATGTATATTACTTATGCAAGAGACCATGCCAGCTTAAGTTACTAATATTTTGAAGTCTTCTGCAGATAAATATTATTAAATTAAAAATCCTAGTTCATCATCAACCTTAATAATGATCACATAACAATAAGCCAACGTTATAGGTATTGTTAAGCTAGAGATCATGCTAGCTTAAGTTAATACCAATATTTTAAGCTTTTTTGAAAATACAAATTCAACAATAAGCCGACGTGGTATTGTTGAGCTAGAGACCATGCTAGCTTATGTAAACAATATTTAGAGCTTTTTTTTTTGCAAATACAAATATATTTTTCCAAACTGAAAAATTCTAACTCATGCGCTCAAGTTCAAACCAGAAATTTATCATCTTAAGAATGAAGTAGATGAAATCTTAATACAGGAGGCACAACTCATTAGCTAGTTTAAAAACCATTTCCGAAAAATCACTCTGCAACTGAATGAAAAAGCAATAAAACTAGTTGTTCTCGTCAATAAACATGAACATAAAGATAATGTCAAATTGTTAGTGGCACCCAATCCACCTACCGCATTTAATGGCTTCCGAAAAATAGAGGCAATAAAAATCGCATACAATAAACAACTAGCGAAAGGTATTTAGTATATAAGAAACGAGGACAATAATTTTATAGAGACTAAAAAAAGTGTGAACAAATATGACAAAGAAATTAATGATAATTACATAACGTTTCAATAAAATAACATTATCAGATAAAGGCAACTAGTATAATAAATAATCATCTATTGAGTTATCCGCAGGATAACAATATGGTAGATAGCCATATTCTTATCCTATTACTGCAAAATTAGCCATATTAATCCTGTAAAGCCTTAGCATGACTAATTTATTATTAAGGTCCAAGATTGAGGGTACATATTGTTCACATATAGGATCAGAATGTTTTATTGCTGTTGAGAATTTCTTTTCATTCCTTTTTTTTTGTTTTGTAATTTTTTATTATAAGTACTCCAAAAAATTATAAAGGAATTTGGTTCCACAATATGGCAATCTTTATGCAGTATATCAACCAAATCTTTAAAATATTTAAACGCTGTTTCGTTGGCCACCCTTCCAGCTCATTCAGCAGTAGCTTCAACAAACAAATCTTTATTAGTCTCAAAATGTAACTCGAAAGTGGCGATGATGCTTAAAATGTCGTAAATTTTTATAGTTTCAATGTAAATAAATAGTTTTCCTCATGTAGGAAGTACAATAAAATGTTTACAGCTAGAAAATAGACAGCATACTTTAGACATTCCGTAAGCTTGTATTTGTGTTCTACACGTGAGCTTCGACCTGAGATTCTCTACGTCTATGCACTTTTAGGAAAACGTTCAATTGTATTCAATTATAACCTTCAAGAACACTTTGAATTGTCAACTTTTTTAATAACTTTTTTAACGTCTCTGTTTCATTCGCTATTCATAACAATTATATTGTTTCTGACGGAGTTGGAGATTGCTTTATTATAGAGATATAGTAATAGCACTATGGATAGTTTTTTGTTGTTTAGATAGTTTTGAAGGCAAACCATAGAGCTGCCTATAAAACTACCTGTATTTCCAGTAGATTGCAAATCGATTATTTCTTTTACTTTGAAGTTTGCCAAGTATTATATTATGTAGGTAAGTAGTTAATATAGTTAGCTTGTAACAATCGAATGAGCCATCTGCCAGTCCCTCTTCCTCTTGTTTTACACGTGTCCCGTTAAAATAGCCATAAACTTAACGTACCATTTCCATAATCTCGAAATAATCCGACACCCTTAATATATTTGCACGCCAAATAAGCAGTCTTAGACCACCTATCTTACATGAATTTGTCACATTTCACACGTACTATCTAAGTAGCCTTACCCCATAAATAAAGTTTATTTTCTACTTGAAACATAGAATTAATTGCGGCTTTACATGAATATATTAACACTCCTTTTGATTTTAGTGTTAGAATATGAAATTGCGAGCTGTAAATTACCGTTGCATATTGGCAAAAATAATGATGATAAGACAGGTACTTGTGGAAAAGTTTGGTGAGGCCCAAAGGTTTTCAAAGGTGCTGAGTAAACTCAAAAAACTGTTTTCATTTATTTTCGTTATTCTGGTAAAGCTGTCATTTAAGATGTTTCTTAAATGACAGCTTGATTGATGTTGATGATGAAAACCTAATTAATTTGATTTATGCAAAGAAAATAATTAGATGGCTGACATGAATAAATCTAATAAGGAACAAAATTAAGTTTGAAAATGATCCGATCATAAAAGAATCTAGCTAGAATGACCGTCAAATATAGCACCAGTAAAAAGTAACAGTAATTACAGTTTATCATTACAAACAATACGTATATCAAAAGAAACTGCCCATTAAATACAAATGTATGCGAAGTTATTATTGCACCTTGCTGGTAATAAAATAATTCATTTTAACAAAAAAACTTAAAGGTTGCGAATATTTTGTACACAGCTGCTATATTCAATTTTCTGCTGTCAATAGCTCTTAAATATGTACATTAATAATTATGAGAACGTACATTCTTGAATACATTGAATGCAATGCATGTCGAAAATACAGCGCAAGGAAGAATACATAATTTCAAGTGCAAAGATGAATAGTATTCAAAGTTTTGTTCAATATCTTTGTACATAGAGTGTGTTTTTATACATAATTTACTTGATTTTATCTACCTACAATTTGTAGGCTGGAGTTAGCTATAAACTTATAAAAAGAATGAAGGATGCACCTAATTTGTTCAGTGAATCTCGACATTTATTGGATAGAAGTGAGTGACGGCTGATAGAAGTGAGTGGAAGAAAAAAACATGTTGTGGCATGGGACAAGGGCAGGGAAATGATGAACCTCGTCATTTATTTGCGAAGTGTGAAAGATCCTTTCGATTTTTGAAGCAAGAATGATTTTCCGTTCGAATTTTACTATTTTGTTTAAGATGTTCACATACGAGTGTTGTGGAACACATCTTATTTCATTTCATCGCTCGCTGCTAGATGAATTGAAGCTTCTTCATTAGCATGCACAGTTGGCGATTCTAAACTCGGATATTCAATAAATCTCGTACTTTTGACGCGGGAGCCTAGTCTTGATCTATGACACTTTCTATTTTCGTGCAAATCTAACACTGAAATAACTATTGCAGCATCATGGCTAGGCTAACGACTTATGAGATTGTTTTTTTAAATTTTCCTTTACTTTTATTAGTGGCCATTTGTTTTTTAAGATTATAATTTAATTTGAATTGAGTTTGAGATAAAAATAAGATCTCCAACCAACTTCAATATTGTAAGTTTGAACGTACCTACTATTTAGCAGAAGTAGTAACCACCTGTTTTTTAATATCATATAAACCTGTCATAAAATCCATGTCTGATCCAGTTTCTATCACGTCCAGCTAACAGATTGTCATTGATAAATTTACAGCACGCGCCGACCTGCGCATACGCAGCTGCCCTCTGTAAATATTTGTGCGTCTATGATACACCGCGTTTTCCTTGCAACTCACTATCGTTTTGTAGTGCAAAATAACCTTTAAAGCGTAGAATTGTGGTTTAAATTAAAAAAAAAAACTAAATGAATCATTCACCTAGTTTGAGTTCCCGCTACATGATTATGAGTTATTTTAATAGTATTTCAGTGAAATTTCAGTTCATTTGTTATTATTTCATCTGTGACTATAGGCATAGGTCCAGTTCAATGAGCTCTCAGATCTATATTTGCTATAACGGGGCAAAATGCACCATTAACATCTATGTTATGCTAGTCAATGAAACGAACTACTTATTGCTTTGCTTCTGTTTTTGAAATGTTTGCAACATGAATGAATTAGGAGTGGAATTCGAATATTACATCTCCTTATCCAACGTTTAATTTAGTATTAATATAAATAGATTGCACCTATTGTATTTTTTAAATTAAATAGGTTTTGTGAACCATTACCTAATTATTTTATAATAAAAGGCTTAGACTCAGATAAAATTTACTTTCTACGAATGAGTACCTATGAAAACAATAGCATCCATCCGCGGCTGCGCTCGCGTGGTACCGGGATAAAAAGGGTTTATCGAGGTCACAAACTATGTTTATTCTAAGTTTACCCATTACTTATTTGAGTAGAAACAAACATAAAAACTCAAACACAAACACACAAACATGTAATTTCATCTGACTATAATAATAACATCAATTAAGACGCCATGAACTGCCAATTTGTCGTTTAACTTATGATATTTTCAGGAATCTAATCCAAAATTAAAACATCAAAGAAACCAAAGGGGATCTAAATACTTTTTCCACTTAAAGAGCTACCATCAACTCCCCAAAATGAGCATTAGCAAAGCAAGACGGTTTGTCAACACTGACCAAAGAATATGACAAATTATTCACTTAACAAATCGTCTAAATCTGCTTCGAGAATCTCATCTTCCTCGTCCTTATGTGTATTGGTTAAAGTCCAAATTTAATGTAAACTATGGGTTTATAAGATCGTAAAGTCGTATTGGCAAGTTTTTGAATGCACACACATGTAGACACCATGTTCATTTTACAGTCTGATGCTATTCTAGGAATAATATTCGTCCATATCTCAGAGTATTTCAGGTGCCCAGATGTCGAAGCGTCTTCCTTTTGCTGAAATATCGGAAAGGGATACAAAATATAAGTATTATAACAGCTAGATATATTTATAATGCATATATCGTTGGGATATGCAGAGATTTGTCTTCGTTTTTGATTTTGGCGCAGCTGTCTAGATTTATTAGCTGGTTTGCATTCTTATTTTGATTCCTTGTTGGTGAACTTGGTCCCAATTATGGTGTTCTGACTAATTGTTAATTAAGTCAGAACTGATTCCTTGTGTCAGTATGTTAGAATAGGATGACTAATATGGGTGCTATTGAATTACAGATCAGTTACTATACTATACTAGATCTCGTATTTGATTATATTATAATCTATTGATAGCTTATTACTATTTGATACCTACTAGATCTCGCCTACGATTACCTATATTTTAGTTAATGTTTGATGATTTTTCCAGAAGGTTTAAATGTGACTTAACTAAATAAAGAAATAGTTTTTTTATTTTTCTGATTTTAAGGTTCTGATCTTACTTTCCTCTGCGTTTACGAGAGTCTGTTCGTCTTTTTAGTCCTCTCGGTAGTATTTGCGACCTGCGGCGTCTCAAAGACATGAGCCACGTTTGTTTATCAAGAATATTCTCACGACCATGTGCGTGGAACTGCGATGCAGTGGCGATGTCGTAGGGAAAGTAATGTTTAATTTATATAGTTGATTTGTTATGCTAGGCAGTACCAATGAGGTCCTGGAGAGATACATACATTTGCTTACATAATTTGTTTGTGTCTGATTTCCTAACGCTCATCCATTTTCATTTAATTATTTTAGTAAATAGTTTTTTTAGTCAAATATAATACCTATATTCCCAATACCGATATCCAAACCAAGGTCCAGGATGTCGTAATACGGGTAATGGAGCTCAAGTGGAGTTGGGCAGGACGCCTGGCGAGACGTGGTGATGACAGGTGGTGCAAAAGAGTAACAGAATGGTAGCCGAGGACTGGGAAGAGAATTGTCGGTCATCTAGGGGATGACGAAATAGTCAGCGTCATGGGCCGCTAGTGGATCAGGCTAGCGCAGGACCGTGGCAAGTTGCAGGAGCAAAGGGAGGCCTATACTCAGCAGTGTGTGAAATCGGGCTGCGGATGATGATGATGGTGATTAGTCAAATATAATTTTGGGTCTCTTTTAACTTTAGATCATTGTTTGATTTATAATTAGTCAGGTATTACTAATTTCAAGCTCTGTGGCGCAGTGGGTAAAGGCCCGCCTGAGACTTAGAAGGTTGCGGGTTCAATTCTGCAGATATTTGTCTCGGACCTGGGTGTTTTCATGTGTATTATATGAATGTATTTACAAAAAAAATGTATTATGTATGTAGTGTATCAATCATGTGGTTCCCATATTACAAGCTCTGCTTAGTTTGGGGCTAATGATGCTGTGTGAAAACCTCCAGCATTATTCATTCATTAATTTATTTATGCATTATTCATTACTAGATTTTTATACAGGACTTACTATTAATAGCTTATCAAAATGTAAGCTAAAGTATTCTCTGTAGCTTCTCTGTTCCACATCCAAACTGCAGATTTATTACGAACGTTTTTTGCTAACAAAGTTTATTTATTCTAAAAATTCATCGTGTCAAGTTGCAAAAAAACCATCAAAACGAACCTGACCTTGTTAAATGTAGCTTCTGTTGATATTTTTTCTTAATCAGTGTCAACTGGTATTGGTTTTTTGTAGTTTAAATCTGTGTCACTAAGTAGCAGTTTAATGATCAATAAAAAATAAGTTTATTTGCCAAGTCTGGGTTCTCTATGACGTTTTGTTATTTTTTGCGTAGTTTTTTTATATGGTGTAACTTTACAAGCCAGTTCTTCAATGAATAACTACTAGATTCGAAAAGTCTTTGAATAAATGTTGTGGACAGGGAGTAGTAGATTTATCCCACTTCGGGTTAACATACGACTTCAAACTCACCATGTTTAAAGGAGACAAAACTGATTTTTAATTTAAATGATTGTAGAAAATTAACATGTAACATAAGTATTATTAGAAGGATATATATCAAATTTATTACAAAAATAATTTCCAATACGTTGATAGGTGATATAATTAAATGTGCGTCATTTAAGAACTTTAACGAAATTTTTGGTCCAACTTATTTTGACGGAAATACAACCGTTGTTTTCATTCCAAACAAGTCCTGTGTCAGTCTTCGTTTCGCTTTGCTATGTAAATAGTGAGCTTCTGTTTCTTACTTCGTTACAAGTTATCAAGAGAATTCTACGAAAAGTGGCAGCAATAGCGTGCAGTGCATATTAGACTGACTGAACTATGCGAAAGTACATGACATAGAACATTGAAATTTGTATGAATTACCTAAAGCTTTGCATGCCAAATGTATTTGGTGAAATAGGAGAATCCTGTACCAACCATAGAACTTATGGACCTTGTAACCATATTTCTAGCAAATACTACATTTCTATTTCTATTTCTATTATACGTTACGTTAGTACTTACCTTATTTCGGGTATCATATAGGTATGTAATAAATTAAGTACCTAGTCTTCTTATAGAGTCACTGAAGGTCGGCGATACTTTGTAACTTTTGTTTTCCATATATTCTAACTATCTATTCTAGATAAATAATAATGCCAAAAACTTTCGCATAACATCATTAATCCCCTGACCTAATTGATATACTACTTACATATGTTTTTTTTCGTAAATTCACATTATAATACTTAGAAGAAGGACACCAGGACAGACCTAAGTCAAATATTTGCAGTTCATAAAACCATTTGTCTCGCAGTGGGAATTGAGCCCACAACTCTGCGTCTCAGGCAGGGCATGCGCAGCAGAGGTCTTCAAAGCAAGAATAAGTACCTAGCTTACTTCAAACTCAAGATCTAACACTCCTGTACAACAGACAATTTAACTTTGCAAAACACTGACGTCCATTTCAATATCATATCCATGTATGTCTATTCGTATCGTTCCAGCATTCCCGTTCGCTCTTTCAGTAAATATTTGTACAATTCGTCCAGAAGGCTTTGAACCTTCGAATGGAAAGGTAGGGTGAGTTCGAAAGCTGTAAATAACTACCAATGACTCTTACTAATTTACAAGTGAAATGATCGCAAGTGCAAAAGCTAAAGACGTTGCTGGAGACATATTTTTAGCTGGTCATACAGTGCTTGTCATAATTTTGCATGTGTTTAAGTACAAGCATTTGTCAATTTGTGAGAATCGTTAATTTTATGCGTCGCAAAGCTAAAGTTAAAGAGACAAAGACCCGTGATCTAAAAATGAAATGAAAATAGATAAAGTAAATGGAGACAAAACCAACTCGTTTATAAACATTAAAACAGTCATTTTTATAGAGATCAACATACAAGCTGTAGAAAAATGTGGTGATTTTCCATTTCATCAAACCATTAATTCTCAAGTGGGTATGTCGAAGATCAACTTCTATGAAGCGTACCGACCACCGGAAATGAATCTATCATACATCAATCATACAACAAAAATAATCTAAAAGTTGTGCCAAAACGTACTGGTGTTTTACATCGCAGTTTTTATGTTCCCACGTCAATCAAAATATGATTATAAGTTTGCATTACCTACTGCCCATTATATCCGTACAATACTACACAATACTGCTCTCATTTGGACATTATAATTTGAAAATAGGTGATGTTAAAAAAAGTCATAGGGTTGGTGAACAATTAAATAGTTGTTGAATAAGTAGGTCCTGACAAATGAGTAGGAAGGTAGGTACTCTGTAACCGTTAAAATTGAATAAGTTTTTGTAGAACATGTAATATTATTATACCTACTTTTTTGGGTTATAAATAGTGTCTCAGTGTAATAGAGTTTCAGTGTTAAAAAAATAGCTAGAATTAGCGTTTTTATCCTATTTGTACGGTAAGTGCACTTCAAATTTATAACCACAGTAATGCAGCTAGATTAAAAACTTTTTTAGCGTCTGTGTCTGTACTTTTTGCACGTCTACTTTGAGCTCAATAGAATAGCTGTTTTTGTGGTTAAATTAAGTTTTGATTTCTTACTAATGACCACGAAATGGTTTAGTGAAGGAATCTGAAACCGCAACTCAGACTGAATTTATATACATCTATTTCATGATCTCATTTTAGAATGTGGTTAGGCTAAATGAATATTTTAAAATTAAAAAAAACTACCAGTTTTCTTATTTTTAAATCTCTCGCTTTTTTAGGCTTTACTTGAAATTAAATTTAATTCCAGTACTTTTATAATCTTTTTTATTTACTTTTAATAACTATTTCAAATCTCTTGAAGGCATAGTAGACATTGTTATTATTGTACAGCAGAAATACTCTTCGTTCCTTTTTATCATTGTCAATTTTCAACGGTAAGTAACACCGTTGGTTGAACCTGCAGCAATTTGTTCAAAATTACAGCTTTCTCCTATAACATTACGAAATTACGCTTCATATTTCTTCCCAGATTCAATTACAACTTGTAATAGTAATTTATATTCTATAAACTTATTGTGGAAAGTGACACTGCACCATAACGAGGTTATAATGATGTTTACTATCCACTTTAAAAATACAGAACAGTATTACCATGTTTGCCCACTTAACTTGACCAACGGTAGTCACGTTAAAGCTATTTTAAACAACACTCATGATAAGTGTTTTTAAATAACTTTCATTTGCGTTGGTAAAAACTGTGAAAGTAAATATATAAGTTCCACATTGTGTAAAATATTAAATACACACGCAAATAGTGTAAAAGATTCTATAAAAAGATGGAAGCTTTCTATTTGGAATTTATTACAGTAATTAAAATTTCCTAAAATAAGTGATTATATAACAAAACAAAAAATATTTTTTCGTTGATACATTTATGAACTTTTGCTCTATAAATATATATTCCATATAACACAATCATTGAAATAGCGTAGGATGATGTGCTCAATTGCGAATGTGGTGAAGAGGACCAAACAATAGAGCACATCATCCTACGCTGCCTTATACACTCGTACCCGGGACCCTGGACCAATCTGATGAACTTCGGCCTCAAGCAGTCATAGATTCTAAAACAATAACATTTTATTATCGGTTTTTTTAAAAACATCGGGGTAAAAACTAAAAGTAGAGTACGTACTCACCTCTAGAAAACTTCCCAAACCTATAATATTATATTTTACAATTGGCAATGTTTATCATGACGACTACAAAGTATATGACAAAATGTCAATCCTCCCCTTCCGTTTGATTTCGATCTGTGCAACGACGTGCTATTTCCGAAAAAATATATTTTAAAGTAATTACGAGTCATTCCAAAGTAATAAACGCATTTTTATTACTAAACAATCTAAAATTTTGTTTTGGTTTAAGTTTTTATTTGTCATGTTTTTGATTTTATTGGAAACGCCTTCATTTCATAAGTACGATTAAATAAATTGAAATAGCACAGGATGATAGAGATGTGATTGCTCCTTAGAAGTCAGCATCCTATTTTACTGACAAAGCCGTTCGCAATGACTAGTTTGGAAATTATGTCGACGTCCCCACAGATAATGCATGAGTAACTAAGCTTTTTGTTGCTCTACGTCTGGTCTCTCGTCTCGCTGGCGTCTGTCTCGAACAAGGTCAAGTGATTCACTTATAGTTATGCTGATTTTAAGTGAAGATGTCACTGAAACGATAAAGGGCTTTTTGTAATGAAAGGCCAGAGAAATCGCTTAATGCTTTTCTGAACCGTAAAGTGCAAGAGATTTCATATTCACGATGCAATTTTATGGATCTTTAAAATACTTTAGAGGCTATTGATGTCATTGTCGGTTATTTATTCTTGAAGCTCATTGTTTGATTTAAGCATTTATTTGTTAAATGAATCGGACATAAGATGAATTTTTAGCAGTAACGAAATAAATTGCAAACAATTTTGATGTGGGCATCATACTTTTTGGTGAATTTTTCACCCTGATGTAGGCTCTCTGAGCGAGTGGAAACGGCTTTGATGCCTTCACCGATGTAATATGTAATATTCCCATTCAATATGAATATTAATATTTAATTGTACAAGGTTTATTGTTTAGTCCGATTTTTACTGTTATGTTAGAATTCAGTTGCAGGTTTATGAGCAAAATAAATAGCAATAAACTGATGGACTAATTGAATCACTAGCATCAAAACAATGCTTAGGCCGTAAGTCTTAAAGACATGCCTGAAGAATATGTTCCTTGCATAATATTGACTTTGGGTGCACTAAACAAGGATTTTCCAAAATTTCGCCCATGAAGGGATGCAGCGGGAATAAAATAAAAAACTCTACGCGGACGAAGTCAGGGGGTTTTGACTAGTTATTTATAAAATTTATCGTTATAGTACCGGATCCAAATAACATTCTTCTCTACTATCGAACTGGAAGTGTCTACTTATTTCAAGTATTTTAATGAGTCATAGACATCATCCCAGATGCGCGGGAGTACAAACGGAAATACCTAATCTTTGCATTAATGTATCGCGGGTTCGCACTTACTAGCCACGTGTGGCCCTACATGGTGTCTGGAAATCTTTTTGGTAATAATGGCGTTCCGGTCGGTGTTGACTGTTCATCTATCGGTATGCGCATCTTTTGATGTTCTTGATTGTAGTTTCGGAGTTTTGGCGGATTGTCTATTAACGCTTTGAGTGCTGTAAATACAACTATGCAGGATGCACAGGACTAGTTCCGAGGCCCGCAGTAAACGAGCTAGAATATTTACTTTTTTGATAAACTTTAATCACTGCGTCAAGTATATTGCTACGTATCAAATCAATTGAACTTTTTTAACCGACTTCAAAAAAAGGAGCAGGTTCTCTTTTCTGTTGTATTTTTTTTAAATGTATTTATCTTGTAGACTAAACGACGGAAGACGGAAGGTAGTACTTACTTTTGAGATTCTTTCTAATTTCTGTTTAGTTTCGTAGTATCTACATAGATAGATACCTCTACAGCTTGAATGCAGTTTAGTTACTAGTAGAGTAAGTAATTTTTAGGTACTGATAAAGTAAGGGATGGATAGTACTGTAGCAACACCTAGGAATCGCAGCTTGAATCCAAAATGGTGTCCACCACCAAACACAGGTGTTGTGACACAACGCATACAAATGTATTTAATGATTTATTTATTGGTCACGGTTACAGTTATACAATTGTTACGTATTTGGCTGTGTAATGTCTTGTTGTTTGATTGGTTGAGATTATATCAATGTTTTGAAGTCTACTCAAGTGTAGTGCTTATTTCAACAAATATGCAAATGGATAGGATAGAAAACACCAACATAATACAGGTGGAAAAAATAAATGAGCCCTGAAGGGAAACCACTTTAAATCCTTAAGATAATCTATCTATTAAGTATCATTTTAGGTAGATAGGTTATAATTTTTTTTCATGTTTACGTGTACATCGTATTAGAATTGATGATAAAACAAAATAAATGCTAGATTTCATGATCATTTTGATTTCTAAAACCAAATGTTTATTAGAGAGATTTTATCCCCAAAATTGATCCTATCGATTAATAGAATAAAATAGAGAAGTTTATTTGATTAATTTTTAGCTAGCGAATTTCAGAAATCTTTGAATGCAGTTTTGTTTCTCTGTACAAATTAAAAGGAATGTTTCCTTAAGTAAAATAATCTATATTAAGGATTAAAAATGGTTTCACTGTAGGGCCCATTGATTTTTATGCACCCTGTATACTTAAATCAAAACGGACAATAATAATCTAATAATAATTAATCATGAAAGTAAGTACAATGGGCGGTCTTCTCTTTATCGATATCTTTAAGACAGCCTTTGGATGGATACTAGATCTAGAGTTGTAGCAGAATAGTGGAGCAGAAGGTACAATAAGGCAAACACTCTTCAAACGACTATTGGAAATATTAACCAAAACTCAGTTATGAAATCGATTGAAGATATCTTTAGGAATTAACGCTGGAGTAGTTATTTGAATGAGGTCAAACAAAGAATCTAATCAAAAATTAGGAGTTTTTCAAATTAGCAAGTCTTCCCCACATTTTTAACGTTAATTTTACCGCTCCACTTTCCAAAACATACTAAAATAGTGATTAACTAAACAATGCAACTGTAGATCGTTGCTCTTTAAACCTAGACCATGTCTTTATTGTGTAAAGTTGAGAATTGCGAAATGAATGAAGGTGCTGATTTCAAATTAATAAACACGTTGTTGGTCAGTCATCGGTAGTGAGAATCGTGCGCAAGCGGTAGGGTGTGCGTCAAACAAACTATTAAGGTAGTAGGATGAACGGTGCTATCAACAATGAAGTTTAAAATATCTTCTTCATTATGATTAATATAGCAGTCATAGAATTTTGCAACCTAGTTTTAGACGAGATTATACAGAACTCTTAGTTTTTGAACCAATGTAGGACAGCTTGGTATACAGTTTATTCAAGGTTTTTAAAAATATATAAAATAATCATTAAAATGTGTCGAGGGCGCAATGGCGCTCATAGGGGGAGGTCTATGTCCAGCAGTGGACTGCTATAGGCTGATAATGATGATGATTGTTTATTAAGATCTCCCTCTCTTACGAGGTTGGTGCAGAGGTTTTTCTTCAGTTTCAGAATAAACACGGCATCAAAATAGCGGAAATGTATCAGCAGCGAAGTTATCTTGAATTCAATACGTTAGCTGAATATTTCTAGAATATTCGTAATAAACAAACACTTTTATAAACTTCTTTAAAAAATAATCTGAGTAAATAAGTTCCAGCCTGCTTAGATAATTTTACCTACATCACATCTCATACACACAAAATGTCAGTGACCTACCTATTAATACCTACAAATGTGAGACTCAACATGAAGCAGTACAGTCGTTAGGTAAACAGAAAAAAATTGCTTTGATGAAATTTTAAGTCTGCTTTTTCGCATTCACCATACACAAGATTAATCAGGTCAGCACCCCGCTGTAAAACCTTTAGGTAATTTGTATAACTCTAAAGCGACGTTTAAGAAAGAATGGTTTACTGTACATATTTTAATCAATCAAAGCATAACATACAGCGGAGAGATCTCCTATTTGATCTGATTGGAAAAAATATGTATGTAATTCTGGTGAAATGTGAAATCAGACGCTTTAGAGACATGCTAGGTGGTGCAAACTTTAACTAAGAATATTTTCAGGAATTTCATCAGTTTATATAATAAACGAATTATGATTTAATAAATTGTATGTACATATCCACTTTATCTTACCTATTCGAATTTGATTTATCTTCAATAACTATCGTTTCAGTTCAGTATTTATAAGACGTCCTCCTCTCACTTATTTATAATTTGTTGCATGATCTTAATGATACTGTAAACATTTTGCTTCGGGTAAGAGTGCAGTATAGTTATTCCTAAAAATTCAAAATCGAAAGCGAATTCACTCAACTGCCACATTCAGTGCCTTCATGAAATTTGAAATATTCACCGTGAATATAGCTTTCATGATTATACCCAAAGCATTTGCATAGCCTGAACATTTATTTAGTTTACCATCAAACTTCTTTGTGATAAAACCTATGGAATTTACTAAACTACTATATCACCATTTCCAACGATACTCCTCAGTTATCTGTCTAATTTAGCTGTCACCGGGTGCAATCCAAACAAAGCCATGGGAAGGCATTAGTCATGGCTACTTCCTATGCGGACGTTACAAATCTTTGTGGGCTAATACTGAGACGCTTTAGGAAGCTCTTTGGTTGACAATATGGCATGACATTATAAATAATTATATCTATGCAACTAGATGATAATACTTCAATAATGATCTAGTAAATTAAAAAGACGTTTATTTCAATACTTACATTTTCCTCTAAAATAAATACCAACAATACCAACTCTTTCCAAAGATCTAACGCTGTTCTAAATATTGAGTACCTACAGTCTTATTATTTTTTGAGGTATTTCTTTTCTCATTCAATTATTTTTAAAGTTTCTAACATGACTTCTTCATTAAATTGTTTTTATATATTAATAAGTCACATTTCTGCAAATAATTCTGGTTCGTTTAATTTTTTGTCAGAATGAACGAAGGGTCGTCCTCCATTTTGTTTTATTTATAGGCTGCGCGTGCGCCTCTTTCTCTTCAATTAGTTTGATTTGTGGAAAATCGATTTAATGGAACCGTAAAAAATATTTTTGATATCGTTACAACATTTTGGATTACACGTTTTATGATTATAGATATTAGAATCTTTTGTTTAATTAATACAATACTAATTGAAAAAATTATCAGACAAAATACATAATCACCATTGAAAAAAGCTTTGTAGAAAAAATTTTATTCATAAATATCATACCCGTCTTTCCTTGACAGGATAGGCTAGGTAGCCTAGACAAATCAACACAAATTTATTAAAACTGCGTGTGTCTTTGTGTATTAGTATGATCGTCAAATTCAATCCTGTAATAGCAAAATGGATTTTAATGAAACTTGGGATACATATCGCACCCCTAGAACCACACGGAATTATGTCGAAAAATCTCAAAATCGACTTTATTGCATATTCGAATCCGATACATAAGCAGATAACGGTTTTTCAACGATTCTGAAAAAAGTAGTTTTTCGACATTATTCCGTGTTGTTCTAGGGGTGCGATATATATAATAGGTGACGCAATTTAACACAGGCTACCTACTTTTTATCCCGGCACCACACGAATGGAGACGCTGGCAGTAGCTAGTTAGACTTATAGGTTGTAGACATGAATCTCGCCATACCCAGCTTTGATTTCAATAAATCGATCAGCACTTAAATCGCATCTGCCAATCTCTATAACTCCTAAAATAAGATTCCCATAGTACCAGATTCGAAGAGTCCGTATATTCCTCAATAAAACTATTTCTGCCGTGTCGTAAACAAGTTTGTGTTAGTTAGTAATTTGGCGTGTCGCGTTAGATCAACTACCGCGCAGTCTGGCAATGTTACGAGTACGTGCTCTATCCGTGAACCAGTCTAAATTATGGTGGGATTTATTTCATTTCAGTATGTTTTGAAATGTTTGTGTTCTTTTGTATATGAAGTAGTTTTTTTTAGTCAATTTGCATCGTTGCCGGACAAAGGTCTCCACCAACAATCTCTATCCTTTGAGATATCCCACCATCATCTCTCAAAGGCTTAGAGTTCGTGCCAACACTTTCTTGGCCAACGACGACCTCGCCTTCCATCTGGCTGCCATCTTCTTCTTTTTCTTTCTTTGTGTCGATGATAAATAAACATTTTTATATACATATCATTCGGGCTGCTATGGCATTTGCCCATTTCATAATCTTATTGTATTGAATATAGGCGACTCAATCGTGTTCTTTTGCAATACAAGCAGCGCATCCTTGATTTTTAATTTCTTATTTATAAGTTAGTTGGTTATAAGATAATTTCTTCGTAGGAGTACCTAAATACAGGAGCTACTTAATCTACCTTTTAACATTTCCGATCACCTGTCAACAAAATTAACTAGGGCATTTGATTTTGCAACTGTCATTTGTCACCGGAAACTACCCGTATCAATTTGTAGTAGCGCTTCCGCCTTCCATCTTTTAATTGGGAAAACCATAGACATTCGAATTTCGAAGAGGAAGCGGATGTGCCAGAACTTTTGTCTTTTTAATATTTTTATATTCTCATGGCGCTGGCCGGTGAGGATTTAAAAATAAAGATTTTCTTTTCATCTCGCAACCGCGACTCTTGGTAATCTGTAATAGCTTTCTAGTCCTCAAATATTTCTTTGATGTTTCTTTATTTGGGGCAATAATACGACAATCGGGAATTGAGACATAAAATTGATCGTAGGTCGGTCTCCAAAATATTAAAAGTTCTTCTATCTCGGTAGCCTTATTTGCTATTTTGGATTCATCCAACCGCACTCAATGTGTAACTGTAAGTACCTAGCTAGGTACTTACCTAAGTATTTTATGCGAAGTTCTTTCTTTTCTGTCTTAAATTATTTTATACATTCATGTCCAGTTTTAAATTAGATATCTTTAAATCGATACAGTTTACCTTCCAATTACCATACCAGAAAATCATACGTGCAGCAGGAAGCTGTGCTATTTTCAAACGTCAAACGGAATATGACGTCTGTCATACGATATACTCAAACTAAACTCAAAACACACCATAAACCTCCAACATCACAAAACACGTAGACTTTATCAACAATACATAAAATTCAAAATTGAGTGATCGTCATTTTGACAGTTGTACAACAAATTTTCTAGGGTATTTGGTATCGTTTTTGGAACCGTCATTGATACTTGACGCCTTATTTCACGTGCAGTTTTTTACTGAGCTATTTTTGAAACTGATTTTAAAGTTTTAATGAGCTGAGCGAGCGGTATTGTTAAGATGTTTTTATGATTTTGCAGAATTAATAATTATTTTCGGAAGTTGAGATTAAGTTTTATTTTACAGACACGGTTCTTAAGTTTGTTATGAGCTGGTTGGGTATTATGGCTTTCGCATTTGTCGAATACTGTAGTACCTAAATGTATAATATAATAATAGTAGAACGTGAAAGGGTCCTATTTAAATATTTAACAAAAACTGAATTTTAGAGATTGAGCCGAGACAGATGTTCCCTCTAGATGACTTTATAAGTATACATTAAATAGGTACATGGTACTTAAAACTGACATAGGAGTAGGCCTTTTTTAGTTCCCAAGAAATAAGATTATTTTTTCCTGATTGTTTAAGTGTGTTGAATTTTTTTCAAAATTGCACAACCAAATCAACTATAATGTATCAAATTTTTCGCTCACAAAATCCATAATTTAATTTCATTATGATTTAGTGGCTACAGGAATAAGACACTAATAATATCCCGCGGCCTGGCTTTAAATGCGTTACGGAAGTGTGGCCACGATATTGGGTTTTTATGTGTTTTGTGTCCTGTATCTTAATATATTGATTTATCAAAGTATCTCACGTATAATTTAACCTGTTCTTTTCTACTTAAACCTTTCTAAATAATAACACGCCATAGATCCTTTACTTCCTCCTTAAATTGAAACTCTGTAAATTGATTTATGAATTGATAGAACGCCATTGACAACCTCTGTGAGCATTAAAAAAAAAGTATTTTATATTGAAGATATTAGACTACTTAGATAAATACAGGTTTTACAATTTATCTAACTAAATTCAGCTAACACTACACTAGACATGTTTCAAACGGAGCAACGTGATGATGTATTTGGAAATTTGCCAGAATATCAAAAAATAATAGATTACATTCAGAGATAAGCATAACATTATTGCTAAAAATAAGTAAATTGTTTCTGTACCTGACCTATGTTGCTAGTTGAAGTGTTTTTATTATTCCTAAAGTGGTTGTTGAGCACGCTGTTAATAAATTATTTTCAACTTTTCCTTCACGAAAATACCCCTTTATTACTAACTAGCGGCCCGTCCCGGCTTCGCACAGGTTAGGGCACTTTTTTACAGCTTGAGTTACGTTACTTAAGTTTTAGTAAGGATCCCTAATCTTTTCTAGCAATAAATATAACCTATGTTACTCAGGGTGAACGTAGCTTTCCAATGATGAAAGAATTTTTGAAATCGCCATAGTAGTTTTTGAGTTTATTCATTACAAACATACACACACACACACACACAAAAATACAAAATTTTCCTCATTATAATAATATATATAAATTATATATTATAATATATATATATTATGATATATATATATATTATAATATATATTTGTAAATATTAAAATATAATTTTTATATTATAAAGAAAAATATACGCCCGTGGTACATAGCCGCGTAGCGCAGCCTAACAATGGCACAACTAAATCCACTGACCGTCGACGGGCAGCAGCGTCATTAGTGCGAGAAGTTGTCCCCTGCGATCCCCAACTTATATGCCCAGCGTGGGGATTACGGGCATATGCCGCTTCTTATAGGGAATGCCTATGTCCAGCAGTGGACTAAATAGAATAGTGTTGTTGTACTTAAGTACATACACAAGTTTTGATATTATATAATGGTTAGGTACTGATAACAGTAACTGACTGATTGAAAAAATGATTATAAATTCAATACAAGTTTGGCTAATAAAGACATGGCATAGTGTAAGTAAATTTTAAATAATAAATCAATCTTCATTCTATCGAAATAGGTCGGCAACAAGTCAGTAAAATTCTAAACTCAAAGCAAAGTCGAATTGTCTGTTTGACTGTAAATTTTCATCAAAAGCCAACAAGGGGAAGACGAGAAATATTGCTTTCTTTGCGGCATTCTAAACAAACTTTTAAAGCTAAACACAGTAGCAGATTCGAGCAATGCACCATTTTAGTAGTTTTTAAACGATCCCATTATTGCATAGTTATGCAAGTACCTATTTCTTGAAATATTGATGAGCACAGTGGGCGAATGAAAAGCTTAAGACGCAGTTTGCGGGTTCGATTCCCGCCGCGGAACAAATGTTTGTATGATCTGCAAATTTTTGTTTCAGGTCTGGGAGTTTTCTATGTTATTTATATGCGTTTTTGCAAAAAAGTGTATTCTGTCTGTGCAGTGGTCATGTGATTCCCATAATAGGAACAAGCTATGCTTAGTTTTGGGCTATATAATCATGATGGTATATGATAGTGTCCAGCATATATGAATGTGTTAACTATATATGATAGGTGTAGTTCGAGTAGGTGGTAGGTAGAATGTCAATGCCTATCAATGTACATTTTATGGAACGTATGCACTATGCATGGAACACACAAATTTCTAGTCTCTAGGACTTACAGTTTAAGCTGTGTTCGTTTGTCAGTCAGTCAGTTTCATTAAAATTTTACGGATTCAGATAACAGTAGAAGAATCAATCAATAACAATCCCTTTGATACCTTTTGATAACGAAAGGGCCCGGCCATACCCTAAACAATAACTTCATTAAAATTGCGGCAATCACCAGGTCGCTGGTGTTGTTATCTGTCCCGTAATTGGAGGTATTATAGAGACAATGGGGGCTCAATCTTATGATGATCCACTCTGGTGGTCTGGAGGGTTGATGACAGTTCATATTTGATGGGATTATGTAAATTTGTATCTTATTGCGACATAAGAAATTGAAGACAGTAGTGAACGTCTTCCTGCGAGATAGGTCAACGATATTAGAAAAACCGTAGGCGGCACCTGGTTCAAACTAGCACAGGATTGAGGCGAGTGGCATTATCAAAAGAAAGCTTATGCCCAGCAGTAGGTTGAAAACGGCTGTTAATGATGATGTTGATGAGACATAATTTTAAATAGGTAAGAGAAAGGAGAAAGTTAATGAAAACAAGTTCTTTTGGCAAATGTTTATTTGCTTCCAAAGTTTAAATTTTTTCCAATTATTCGTATTTTTATTGGGTTCAAATTCAAAATTCCAACGAACCGTTTTCTTGCAAGGGCCACGATATTTTTTTCGTAAAATACAGCCGATTGAGAGTTGACGACATTTTTTATTTTGGGACCCATGGCTGCAGTCTGCATCTGCTCAACACGTGCAACCGCTAAATTCACATTTTGAGGAGTTTGCAAAAAGTGTAGTGCTGACTATGGTGCTGACAGTGTAGGATTATCGACGCAAAGATCATCGACTTTGCCACAAGCAGCTTAATGCTACTCAAATAAAAGTATCCTATAGGAATGATTTTTTTCTACCCAAATAGTTTAGCAAGGTGCTTTCAGTTTGTTATTAAATCCAAAATTTCAAAATTTCTGCGTCATTAAATCATTCCAATTCGACTAGGTACTAAGAATACTACAATACTAAGAATAGACTACTTATATACATTTACAATTGCTCTCATAGGTACTAAAAAGCAGTATGTAAGCAACCTTTAAATAATAAAAAAGATAGATAAATTGCTTAAGTAAGTACTTACATAATTTCCTTGCTCAGAGGAGCATCAACAGGAAATACATATTTCGACCAAGATTATAGTCGATAGTATTGTTCTAACATCGATATCGACGTACCTACAAATCGCATCACTACCAAAACCCATAATTTACAGGCCACAAATCACAGCCACCATTAAACACTTGAAAACAAAGCATTGTAACATTGTCCAGAGTGTCCCAGTCAATGAACAATAAGGTAATTTTGTTCAGTTTCGTTTTGAGTGCATAATTATGTGCGTGTAATAATTTTGGACAATGTTTCTTGGAGCCATGATTTGAATTTACAAATCTTACAGTACAGGTTACAGAGGTCATGCATAAAATAACCCACGTTTAAAGGTAACAATTCAAAACTTTGCTAGACAGTGTAACACACCTCATTGTCGTACCTTAACCATTACCTACTTAATAGTACCGATATTGCTCCAAGAATCACTCAGCTGACCTAAGTTAGAAAGTCCTGAGCTAGTTAGAGTTTCTATTCCTATGAGTAGTATGCTAAATTCATGGACTTTCGAAAAAAATGTAAGGGGTTCCTACCTCCATTTGGAACCTAAACTAACGTTATATCCTCGTCGTGCACCCTGCCAAATAACAAACGAAGCTTTAGCGGCTGACTCCAGTATAGAGCAGCCAAAGGCCGACAGAGTCACAGCCGACAGACAAAATTTGCTGGCCGCCGACGGGCAGCTCGAATGCCCAGCATAGGTGTAATATGGGCATACCTACATTCCTTATTAAGGGAGGTCAATGTCCATTGGACTGATATAGGCTGAGGTTATTGCTGTTGTAACCTTTTCGTTTTTCGTGTACTGAAAACGAAGTCTCTAGATCTGTAAATTATCTCTCGTGAACATGATACAGGGCAGCAAGTCCTAGGCCCGCAGTCAAAGTTTTAGCGTGTAGTTAACCGTACGTTTCCACAGTCAATAAACAATCTTTAGTAAACAGATTCCAAGCAAACTAACGAGTCAATGGAGACGTTGCACGACTGTTCTATAATACTTCCTTCATACACAGTGAGATCATCCATCACTCACAAAATATAAACGATCAAATCGGGTAAACATGTTCATTCGGTAACACTGCAAACTGTATGAACACAAAACATGTTTGAAAACAAAAACAATATCATAGGTAAGCAGACATATGTTTGACTACTAAAGACACCTACGGATCAGCTGGCCTAAAAGTTATAACCAAGTTTATTAGTTACTTACAAGATTTATAGTGTTCAGGTGTCTCCTGCGAAGTGCCCTATTTTTGGATGAAACGTGATTTTAATGAGTTTGCAATGGTTAGTTATTTTTGCTTTTCGAGGGGAGTTTCGCCATAACTTTTGCTGACGAAAATAAATATGGAGAAAAAGCTGCTGATCTTACAGCTGCATTTTGCAATACGTACTACTTAATAATTTACAGACAGAAAAATCAAATTAAAATAATTTTAAATCAAGTGTCATCCTCTAATCCTATGTCCGAGCACAAAGGATTAGCTGATCACACTAGTGGAGGATTCACTTTTAAGGTCATTTAATTTATTCCCAAACAGACAATTTTTTTAACTTATTTGAGTAAAGTTTCCACTACGATAAATCAGGTAGATATATAGGCCAATAAAGTGCCTTATCATATCAACTCGTTATAATTCCTTTTTTGAATGCTACTCTCAACATTATTTTAATAAATTTCATCAAACTCAATATATTATCTACCATCAATAAATAAAACATCTTCATTTTTTCATCTTATAAATATAATTTCTCCATTCATTCACAATGCAATTGTTAAAAAATATATGTCTTAAAAACTAAGTGCAGCTCATTCGTATTCACGCGATGCACTCAACATTATGTTTATGACCTGAGAACGTTGGGTAACTGAGATATATGAGTATTTTGTTCTGATTGTTTTATGGATCCTTATAATGCGGATTCCCTTTTTTCGAAGAAGGTTGTATAAATTTTCCATCAACATGCTAACTCGAAAAGGAAAGACTAAACATAGATAAATTCTAAAATTATTCATGGACTGGACTAGGAGTGACTCTAGCGTGGTGATGGCAAGAAGTCTACACTGATAATCTAAATGCTGGAAAGTGGATGCATCAGGCTGAGAACAGGACTTAATGGCGCTCATTGGGGTTTGTTCTTGTCGATCAGTACTGGCCATATGTAGGTCTCTGTAGATATATCTAGGTAAGATGATGATGATAACGGTTATGTGAATCATGATGATTGAATTCTCTAGGTTGGCACAGTATTTGTGAATTTTCAAATTAGTTTAGCAATTTATTTTTAGTATTATATTGTTAAATCATTAAAATTATATTCGCTCCAAACTTTTTGCGTTAACTTTTCTTCGAAGTCATTTCATTTCATTATTGAACTTTACAAACTGAGTACTAGATACCAATACAGAAAAAGTTTATTTAAAAAATTTAACATGATTTTATTTGTTTCAGATGATACGTACACAGTGATAGAAGCATCGACGAATGAGAGGCTACGACTGGTGTGCGGACTGATGCCGAGGAGTCAGACTCCGACGGTGCAATGGTTCAAGGACGGAGTGGAAGTAGATGGACAGTCTAAAAGGGTGGCGCAGCAGAGACAGTGGTAAGTAAATGGTAGTAGCAGGAGTAGTAGATTTTATTTAAAATCAACGTGCTTATGACAACGGATTTATGATTGAATAATAAAATAATAATAATAAATAAATAACGCTGGACTATCACACAGCATCATGTAGCCCCAATCTAAGCAGAGCTTGTATTATGGGAACCACATGATTGATATACTACACATATAGTTTTTTTTTTGTAAATACATACATATCATACATAGAAAACACCCAGACCCAAGACAAATATCTACAGAACATGCAAACATTTGTCCCGCAGCGGGAATCGAACCCGCAACCTTCTGCGTCTCAGGCGGACCTTCGCCCACTGCGCCAAAGAGGCCGAATACGTCGATATTACTACTAGACTTGTTTTTGTATTGATTAAATATCGTGCTTTTGGTGAATTACACTGATATTATAAATGCGGAAGTATGTGAGTATGAAAGTTTGCTTACTCTGAACTCCGTAACGGCTGAACGCTTTTGGATGAAACTTGGAATTGTATTATCTTGTTGTGACCTGTGACGCTTTTTTATCTGAATACCACGTGAGTGAAACCGCTGACCAAGGTCAGTCTCGATTAAATAAATATATCAGAAATATCCAGAAATGTTATTAATTTTTTTCTTGCAGTATACTAACAAACCAACGGGCTCTTCTTACTTACTATAGTACCTAACTACTTTATCTTCTTCTTGTTAGAATAAGATAGGTACATAACTACTAACATAACATAACAAAGATCACATCCTCAGATCTAATATTTAATTTACCAATCATTCGCTGTTTCACAAATAAGTTGATGTTTAAATAGGTACTAGTTTACCCGCGGTTTCGCTCGTATGGTACCCAGATAAAAAAAGTTTTTCCTTGTCTAGAATGAAGGAAGAAAAAACGTTGATTTGAAAGCTGATTGATACAATAAATCTATGACATCACTGATAATACACTCGAGAGCAATGAATCCGGGTCACTCAAAGAATCCAAAAAATCTCGGAAAGTAAGAATGCTAGGTTAATGCAATAAATTGTATTTAATAGACAATTTAATACTCCTTAAATGAAAGTTAAAAAAATATGAGCCACCATACATTTTATTTACACAAAATTACATAAAGAAAAAAAACTGCTGATCTCTCCTTAAAACAAAAATAGGAAACATGAAATTTTTGAACTTTATGACGATTTTCTTGAATTTCAATACTTCGTATTACCTCCTCGTGCTTCCATTACTGCGTTTACGCGGTTTGGCATGCTGTACACCAAGTTCCTTATACGATTTTGGGGAATATTCTCCCATTCCTCTGTGAGAGCAATTTTGAGCTCAGGAAGCGTGATTGGGGGAGGGTTTCGTTGTTTTACGCATCTCCCTAGCTCGTCCCAAGCATGCTCGATCGGGTTGATATCCGGGCTGCGCGCTGGCCACTCCATACAAGTAATGTTCATCTCTTGAAGGTAGTCATTCACAATCCTACCTGTATGAGGTCGGGCATTGTCATGCATAAATATAGCATCCTCACCCAAATTGACCATAAATGGACCAACGTGTTCGTTGAGGATTTCTTCCACATATCTTACGCTAGTTAAAGAGCCGTTTTCTATGATCACCAGCTCTGTGCGACTTTCAGAGGAAATTCCGGCCCACACAAGTACAGACCCACCACCGTAGGCTACTTTTTCTTCGATGCATGCTTGCTTGAATCTTTCCCCTGGTCTTCTATACACTCTGTGTCTTCCATCGTGCTTGTAGAGCATAAATTTTGATTCGTCGGAGAACATAACTTTCGACCAATCTTCAATACTCCAATTTACGTGGTTCTGGGCATATCTTAGTCTTGAAATACGATGGCCACGCTCCAGTTTAGGGCCGTTTGCAGGTCTAAGGGGCTTTAAGTTAGATTCAGCAAGCCGACGTCTTACTGTCCATGCACTTGGGTTACTTCCTCCGAGGCGTCGAAACTGATTTGTGAGTTCAGTTCCTGTGAGAAAGCGATTTCGAAGCATGGTGTTCACCAAGTATCGGTCTTCTCGTGCTGTGGTACACCTAGTTCTGCCCGTTCCTGGTCTGCGTAGGTTAGAACCAGTTTCTTCGTAACGTCGGAGAACTCTTTGTACTGTTGACAGCGACACACCGACAGTCCTGGCTGTATCGCGCTGACTCCGGCCGATTTCCACCAATGTAAGTATTCTGGTGCATTCTTCAAGTGTAAGCGACATGATTTCAGCTTGAATAATGAATATTGAGCACTATCAACCTGGTTTATGTACCAACATAAATGACAGATTACAAACAAAAGCAAAAACAAATCCTGTAATTTCGTAGTTCCATCTTCGACAGTGTTCCCTTTTCAAATTTGATTTTTTTATGATATAACTTTACAATAACTAAGAAGTTTTAATACTTTCATTTAAGGAGTATTAAATTGTCTATTAAATACAATTTATTGCATTAACCTAGCATTCTTACTTTCCGAGATTTTTTGGATTCTTTGAGTGACCCGGATTCATTGCTCTCGAGGGTATTTCTAAAATATTTGATCAAAATTTATCTTGAATAACAACTGTGAAAACCTAATAAAAATAAACACACAATCTAGTCTAGTCAACATTTCAGTTTGTTTTATACCGAGATGGTGCAGCAATAAATCATAACACCCTATGAATTGTGGCCATACCAATGCATAGAATAATATATTGCTATTTGACTATCATATTGGACGATATAAGCTTTGATTTATGCAATAAACATACAAATGTAGGCTATAAGAAATAATGGAACATGATTGCAGTTACTTTGAATAACTGGCTATAAATAGAGGGTAGGTATGTGAAGCATCCATCTTAATATTGAAAACTCGCTTTACCCCGCGCTGGGAGGTGCTGCGATGGTACTTAGGTACCTACCCGGTTAAAAATGAGTACTTACGTAATATTAAGTATAGTTACTAAGTTGATACATGTACAAAATTTCATTTCAATCCGTTTAGTAGGTAGTTTTGGCGTAAAGGAGGAAGATATCGCATTTTAACAAATAACAACTGCAGTAGGCACTATCAGTTCACAGCTGGACAATAATCTCACGTTGGGCATGCTGGTTGGGGATCGCAGGGCATACCATATTGCATCGCCGACGCTGCTGCCCATCTGTGGTCAGGGAATTTAGCTGTGCCAGTGTTAGGCTATGCCGCAATCAGCCGGCCGCCAGAGTCCTGTTTGTTAGCACGGTGGACCACGGGTGAGGTTGGCTTGAATTGGTTTGGTTGGAATGGGTCCAACCATTCACATTTCACATATTTTGATCCTTATAATATTAGTAGGAAGGATATCCATATTTATCGAACGAGTGGTTCTTTCAGGTTAAGGATAAAAGGGTTCCGGCCAAAAGACGCAGGCATCTACTCGTGCCAGAATGAGGAAGGGCGAGGGAGAGAGATGAGCGTCACCATCAAACATAAAGAATATCAAGAACAGGATACAGCAGGTAAATACATACCTAATGATAAATAAAATACTGGACATTTACACACAGCATCATTAATATAGCCCCAACCCCAAAGTAAGCAGAGCTTGTGTTATGGAAACCAATTGACTGCTATACCTATACTACAAAGATACTTACATTTTCTTATTTACACATACACCATTTATACATTGAGAACACCCTAACTACAGTGAAATATTTACAGATCATACAAACATTTCTGAGTCGTAAGACAAGCTTTCGCTCACTGTGCTATTGAGGTTGTCGTGATCATCAAGCTAAAAAGAACAAGACAATTTCAAGTTTATATGATTAGAATTATTTGATTGAACTTACTTATGAAGGAGTATCAAGGCAGTGGTAGGTAAGGAACAAAGCTTCCAACGCGGAAAAGTCGCGGAGCTTTTAAATATTGTCATCATAGGTCTGTTGGAATTCTACTACTTCGACTACCTACTTAGTATTTAGTACACCAGTGTAACCAGCTAACAAATAGCATGTTTCTCAAGCTACATAATATTATCTGGCACATAATATTTGTTGTATCAGCATTTGGGAAGAAGCAATTTACAACCATGCTGTGCGCGGCTATTTTCATACAATATTTTATTATCATCTCGCTGTCCGTCCACAATATCCACACGTGTAAACAAACTGCCAAGTCCGCCAGATTCCGCGGTAATGCAGCATCTTGGTTCGTAATTTTTGAATTAATTCGCGTTTTCCGATGACTTGCTGCACTTAATTTAAGATGTGTGATTTCCTGTTTTAAGAAATCAACAGTTTCGAATTTCCTTTCGTTGAACTGATTTCCTTTTTATAAAAGTTTAAAAGTTAATTCTGAGAAACTCGATTTAATGATCTGTAGATTCCATATAAACAAAATTGTTTTGTTTCCTTTGTTTAACATTTTACCTAACATTCATCAAAAGGTAGGTATTTATTCTTCTTCTTCTTAGTATGAGCTAGTGACTAACTCTATTATTAAAATTTATTTATTTAAATCCTAAAATTTACCTCACAGGCTACCAAGCAGACATCGACATCGATAGCCCACTACCCGAGATCCTTGCCCAACACCAAGCAGCAGTTTTACTAGAAAACAACACTATTGAAGAGAACGACACCGCCAAAAGATTTCCCAAAAACGTGAAATTTAAAGATTACGATAATAAGGAAGAGGACCCCGAAGATAAGATCGAAAAAGAGCACCCGAATTACGGCCATGTGGATAATACAAAGAAAAAAATGCCTCCAAAGTTCAAGCACCCAACTAAAATGTTCACCATGGATATGAAACCTGCTGGTAGCTCTATCAGGCTCCGGTGCGCCGCTGAAGGTAATAAATGTTATATTATTGCAATGCTTTATAGTTATGGGTATAGAAGTTGATTTTATGTATACAGATGGATTCTTGATGTCTTTATTATGATAGATGAGTAATTTGAGTACAGATAGATTTCTGTAGCTTTAGAAATTCTTTTCGACCATCACATAAGGTGGAAGAATTTTATCTTACTGATTGTTTTCATCGTGATATTTGGCACAATGAGCTGCCGATAACTTCTTTATAATAAAACTCAAATGCTAGCCAAAAATCCTTTGAAAGCAAAATCATTTATCAGCATGCATCAACCGTAAACTTAAAATTTTAAAACAAACCCTACACTCCCAAGTTATGGTCACGTAACAAAAATACGTTTTACGATGTCATAAACTTTTGCAGGGAACCCAACACCGAATATAACGTGGTACAAAAATAAGAGCACTCCTATATTGAGGAGTTACTTCCAGCCTTCCTATGGGAAGTGGTCAATGGCGTTGGATGAACTGACAAAAGCAGATAATGGCAACTACACCTGTATTGTCTGCAATGAGTTGGGGTGCATTGATCATAATGTCATACTGCATGTTCAAGGTAAGTTTAAACATTTAGTAAAAATGGGAACACTTTCTACCAATATAGGGACGGCATTTTCAGGATCATTATTGTAAGATATGGCTGGGTTATTTCGAATCTGTGTTGTTGAATCGAATTTGTGTTGTTTTGTTTGTAGCCAAGAATTGTGTAGCTTGTTATTTGTTTCATATAATTGAAATTTCAAGACTTAATTTGGGATTTACTTTGATTCCAAAACTTTCCATAAATTAAATGTACAAACATTTAATTCCACAAATGTATCTTGTAATTGTACAAGACATCCTACAAATGTACAAATGTAAAACTTGGAATACTAGGTTGTTATTCTTATTTTTTTATAAAGTTAAGAGCAAGGAAGAAGCACGAATATAAACCTAGTTTTCCTAAATCTCACAATTTTATTAGAAACCATAACATTCCATAGTAACGTGTAGGAATTGTTTCATAGAACGATATCCATCGAAGCCGTATATAAAAGAAGGATATCCAGGAAACATAACTGTGCTCGTAAACGACACAGTGCAACTGTCTTGCCCGCCGGTATCCGATCTTGAACCTCATCTCTACTGGATAAGGCCTACGAACTTTTCACTGAAGGATGCTGAAGTTGGCCCAAGTGATATGCCGATTCCCGTCGGACGTACAATTGAGGTCTTTTATCATTTTGATATGGTGAAGGTTCTTTGGTTGAGGGTCTGAAAGACTTCAAAATTAAGAGATATTGTCTTGCAAATTTAGGTATCAATAGAAAGTTAAAATACAAAAAAAAAATACAATAATTTGAAATAATGCTTGTTTTTTTGTTGTGATACAAATGTTATTTATTACGTAATTAGATAAACATATTATTATAGTTAATGTATATGGCACTGTCATTTATTATTAGCTTTGAGCACAGAATAAGAAAGGTAATAAAATTATGCGTATGTATTTGATATAGAAATACTAAAATAATTAAAGAGAGTTATTTTAGTAGCTAGTAAAACTTCAAAGTTCTTGAATATTTTATAATTCAAAAGATTCATTGAAATGTGAACTAAAATGCAGGAATAAACAAACTTGAATTCAAGGTTCGGGTTCAGACGTAAACAGAAATTTATTTTTAAAGTATGTTTGTATCGTGTTCCATGATATTGAAAACGAAGATATAAAGTCTAAATATCTACGAGTATTTGTTTTGCAAGACAATACTAAATAGGTAAAATCTATGGTAAAGGAATTTCCAAATCTTTCAGTCTTAATGGTATTGGGTTTTTCCTTTTCTTATTGTTCATATAATTATCACCTTCTTATTTCTTTCCTGATATACATATCTTTACGTACAAACACTCGGTTTGGTCATGGTGGTGGTAATTGTTGTAACTACCAATTTTAGACGCGAACTTTCCATTATTTTTATTTATACTGATATTATTGTACGATCTAAATGGGATAACTAAAGTGCAGTGCTTCCATTTGAATTGTACTAAGAACTTACCAGCTTGCTAGCTATGTTATGTTGGTATTGTTTCACTTAGATTTGATGAATAATAAAATTTCTTTTGTTTTTGGCAATAACTTGTAAACTCGACTTAAAGTATGTATCGACTGACAAATCTAGGTGTTATACATTCTCGTTTGTGCACTCTCTCAAAAGCATTTCCATCCATTGTAGAACGTCTATACGCCAAGCCGGTGCTAACCCAAGGCGCAGTGAACCAGACTAAGGTGCTCGGCCAAACCGCCGAATTCAACTGCGAATTTCTCTCTGATATGCACCTGGCTGTGTACTGGATGTATTTCACTAGAGACGAGTTCGTCTACAATGATACGTGGGTTGACGAGAGCAAGGACTCTGTTGTGTACTTCGATAGCAATAAGATTATGACGGTGAGGGATGACTAACGCATGTACATCATTTATGTGGCTTGCAATTGTTGTTTGGCTTGCTTTGGGGTTTCTTTGCATGCATTAAATTATCGTTATGCTCTTCACTTTTTTTGTGTGGTTTTCAGCATTTTCTAATTGTAGTAATGTTAAAACTAGAAAAATAAAAACAGACTGCGTCTATGCTGACTGCAAAGACAAGGCAAAAAACTTTCATTATTTTTTGATTGCTTTCGATGTGTTTTGTAAGTGTGTAGTTGTATCGACGGTACTTTTAATTTTTGGTTCCATTAATATTTAACAAGTTATGTTATTGAAGTTGTGTTTTCGGTTCTCAAAGCGTTATTCAGATAGGAAATCCTAATTGACCAAAAATGTCTGCAGAAATAAGCATGCTCTTTCAAAATCAAACAACAGCCAATTTCAAAACTTACTAATTTTCCAGAGTGAAAATCCAAATGACAAGCCAGAACAGCTAACCATTTACAACGTAACGAAGGAAGACGAGGGTTGGTACGTCTGCGTTGCCCTCAACACACTTGGCAACACTACTGCTAAAGGATATCTCACTGTTTTAGAATGTAAGTATTTATTAGTAGGTAGCAAGACCTTTTGCAATGAGGTAACCTTTTTACTCACTGTACTGGCTTCTTTTAGGGGGCTTGCCCAGCACTTTTGTGCTTCCGTGCTTCGAAAAGCACGTTAAGTGGTTGGTCCCGGCTTTTTTAGTCACTAATCCAGGTAAGAAGCTTAAAGGAAACAGGGCCTAAAGGGCGGCCTTAAAACTCCGTCACCAGAGTTGGCCTATGAGTTACTCATTCGAAAAAAGAAGGAAGGAACGACTTATTTCACCCTGTCGACCTTGCCTGCCTTATCTATTTAGTTTTATAGGCAATACCCTATAGATCCTTCACGGGATCGTAAACTTTACTTCAAGAATGTTTTTCTGCAATCGTTCAGGTTCGCTAGGTACTTATTTTTTAAAATTCTAATTGAGTAGAATTGCTTTATCTTACCTACTTATATAGTGGACTCTTCGCGGAGAAGTTTTACTCTCTGCATCCTTTAAGGGGCTGAATATCATATTAGTACACCGCTACACCATGCATGGAACATCCTTCCACTAGAACTTTTTATTTAGGCTGTGCGCTGTAAGTCAATCAGTGAGTAAGTCAGTCATATTCATAAAAGTTTTATGTATCAGAGATAATCCCAATAAACAATAAATATTTTGATAGATTACTCTCAAAAATATTGTGTGATCAGAAATTATCAACAAACCAACAACCAACCATCTAACAAAATGATTGTAGATTTTGCTAAACATAATATCCTCACATATCCTGAACCTTTACAATGAATCAGTAAAGATACCGGTTACAATCCATATTGAAATACAAATAATTAATATACGATCTCAAACTGCACGCAACGTTAGACCAGTAAACCTTCCAACGTATCTTCCAACAGAGCTAATTGGCGCTATCTCCATCTGTCGCGAGATTATCCCACACGCAATACAAATGGTTTATTAATTGGTAGGATTCGCATAAATCTCTGATAGTATGTGGGCATTAAAAGTTAGGCCTTGTATCTATTCTAGATACAGCGTCAAGTGGTATGTTTTGCTCACTGACCGGGACGTGGTAAGATGAATTTAGCTTGCTCAGCATATTTACCACCTCAGATTAGTCGGCCTAATCCTTAGGAAAGTCCTGGTCACTGACCGGGACGTGTTAAAATGGAGTAAGCTTGCTCAGCATCTATACCACCTTAGATTAGTCGGCCTCACCCTTAGGAAAGACCTGGTCATAACTCATAAGTGTGGAGCTACTATAAGAAGCGGGTTTCGTTCCTCACGATGTTTTCCTTCACAAGGTCGTCAAGATATCTTATAAGCATACCCATTGATCTTTTATATAAATCTCAAATCACCAGAAGTAAGCAAGGAAGGGGACTTCTTCCATAGCATTAATCCTCTAACGAAAATTTCTCCTTCCAGCATTCCCAGTGACAGAAGCACTTGACCATGGAAAGCATACGCTCCTCATCAATATCCTAACTGCTGTACTGGGTGCTATGTTCTTCGTAGCCGCTATCATCGTAGTAATGATCTTCAAGAAGCTCAAACGTGAGAAGATCAAGAAGCAGCTCGCTATAGAGACAGCAAGAGCGGTTATTGTGACCCACTGGACGAAGAAGGTGGTGGTTGAAAAGCCGGCGATGAATGGGTCTCCTACCACAACGGGAGAGGGACTGGTAAGACAATTTGTTATCATTGGATAGGCTATAACCTAACCTGCCGTGTTGTGTTGTGCCCTGCTAACTAACAAACGGGGCTCTGGCGGAAGGTTGAATGCGGCATAGTACAGCCTAACACCGGGACAGTGAAATTCCCTGACTGCCGACTGGCAGCATTGGCAGTGTCAAGAATAATAATGCCCTATTTGTGGTGATTTTGTAAATAGGTATAGCTCTTTATTAGACGAGGCATAATTTTCAACAGTGGACTGACATAGGCTGGTGTGGTGAGTGGTGGATAGGAAAACTAACACCCCGGTAACCGCGTCATCATCGCCGCACAGATAAATACCTAAATACAAAAAGCGCAAAACCGTTTGCAATGGCGTTTGAGGGATTGGGCTTTTGCCCGGCAGTAGGTTTTTTGAGCTGAAAATGATGATGATCATGATAAAGAAAGGTTAAATTTATGTAAATTTATATGGTCTTCTTCGATGAGCTGGTTGCCAACTCGGGTGTCGAAGTTTTTAAGCCGCCTTATATCTAAATACCACTAAACGGTCACCCATACAAAAAGTGAGCGGGCAGAGTGTGGCTTAAATGAAATGATCTGCTTAGAACACCAAAGTAAGCCAGGCCACGAGCTCTTCATGAGTAGTAATAAAAATAAAAGAATGGGAATAGAAGAATTATGTAATTGTAGATCAGTTAAAAGATTATAGAAATCCAACTATGTAAATTCTATTAGCAATCCTCGATGTTACCATGAAATAAAAACTCCTACTAAATATTTGATAGCAAATCAATCGACGTTATGTTGAACGAATGATGACCCCCTGAAATTATGCAACTTGAATAGATTGTCAAGTTAGAAGTTCTCTACTTTTTCCGAGCTTCGATAAAAGGCCTTCTGCGGCCTAAAAACTCCAACATCAGACTAGCCCACTCACTGATACGAAGAAGTACTTTGTATTGTGTATATTATAATAATATAGGTATAAACAAAATATATTATTACCTAACAATTAACATTTTGCAAAAAAAAAAAAAAATTAATAGGGGTAGTGGAGGGAAGGGACCTTTGCCCTGCAGTATGACCACTCAGGCTTATAATATTATTAAACTTTTTTAACCTTCCAGTCTGAACTTGATGAAAATTTGAACTTGTTGATAATATTTTTTTGTTTCTTGTATCTTATGAAACATTTACTTAGCTATAATAATTTCAAAATTTTGTAGTATGTATTGTATTTGAATACATTTTATGAACAAACTGAACCTACCCACTATCGATGCATATTAGTTTAATGCAGCAGATATCAACTAAAAAAAATATCAACACCAGATTTGTGTTGCAGAAGAGGGCTGTTCGTGCAATTTATAATATTGGCCCCAGAGAAACACTTAGAACTAAGTTTAAAGATATAAATATTATGCCAATACATATAAGAAAACTTTATGTATGTCCGAAAAAATATCAAATTGTTTAAGAAAAATAGCCACAATCATAATGATAACACTAGAAATAAACATAAACTAGATGTTCCTACTGTAAGGCTCCATAAAGTTAATCAATCTTTTGAAGGGCAATGTGTAAGTACGATTTATTTACAAAATCCCAAATTATATGCTTAATTTATCTGTAAATAAATTCAAAAATGTTGTTAAACGTAACCTCTGTAATAAAGCTTATTATAACATTTCTAATTATTTAGATGACAAATAAGCTTGATATGAAACTGTCTCCAACTTCCTCAAATACAATGTAATAGTTAGAACTGTAACAATGTAATAGTAATAAACTTGGTAAAAAACAAGACAATAAAATCTATAAAAAATAAAAGCCAAGCAGAGTTTCTTGCCAATTCTTCTTTGTTTGGTCGCGTTACGAATTGGTGTATATTTAAATTTTAAAAAAATTGACGTTTCAAAGTGCTATGTGCTTATTGAATAAACTTATTTTGATTTTCAAACAAGATCTGAAGTTTTAAAAAGTAGGTACATATACTTTGTGTTGCGCCCACATGCGCCTGATATTATATTTAAAGCAAACTTCATTGTGTTTTTCTGATCTGATAATATCTTATTAGACGCTATCACCAATCGAACCGATAAACGACCCAGCAATATAAGCTATAGCTGGGTCGTTTCGTCTTTCGGGTGAGCCAAAATAAACAAAAGTGAAAAATGCACTCTCCGTTCACACTACCAACGATCTAACCGCATCGCATTTTCATCGCTTCCAGCCATCTTTTAAACATAGGTGTTTGTATACAAGCCTTTCTTCCAGACCCCTAATGATAACATTGTGACATGAAGCAACTTTGCACATAAAAGACGCTATTCTTCTACGCTGTATTTTGAATGAGTCAACTCTGGCTTCAAAGTACATTTCGGAAGCACTACAGTAGCGTTTTAAGCCCATTAGCTGTTGGAAGATGTTATTATACGCTACCCGAATACTGTTGCGTCTTTTTGGTGTAGTCTATCCAGAGCTAACATGTATAAATAAATAAACTGACCTAAAAAACGAGACTTAAAAGAACATGCAATACCTTTACTTTTTCCTTTTCAGCTTATGCCAGTTGTCAAAATCGAGAAGCAGAAGCTATCGCAAGTGCAGGCAAACAGCAATACCAGCGACTCAATGATGATGTCCGAATACGAACTACCCATGGACATAGATTGGGAAGTGCCGAGGGAGTCGCTGTGTCTCGGAAAGATACTAGGGGAGGGGGAGTTCGGGAAGGTGGTGAAGGCGGAGTGTGTGGGGATACTGAAACCTGGACTGCAGAGTGTTACGGCTGTTAAGATGTTGAAAGGTAATTGAACCCATGATTTTCCAAATTGAGACCTGGATAAAAACCTGGATGTACTTAAATTTAAGGTACCTTAGTAACTACCTACCTGAGTGTGGTACGAAGAAATAAATGATTTTCAAGTTTTACTCTGAAACCTAGGTTTACGATTGTTGATCAAAATTATAAAGATGTGGAATACAAATAATCTCAAATGGTTGCTGTCATATAATATTGTGAGACAAATATGTTTTCTTACTTTGCAAATATTTTTATTTGATCAACCTATACTAAGGTACATAGTACTTAGATATTAACACTAGCTAGTAATCAAGTCTTTAAGGTAAGTATATTGCTATCATTATTTCTACTAAAATAAAACTCAATTTATAATTTCCAGAGGGGCATACAGACGCAGAGATGATGGCGCTGGTATCAGAAATGGAGATGATGAAGATGATAGGCAAGCACGTGAACATCATCAACTTGCTAGGATGCTGCACTCAGGATGGGCCTCTGTATGTGATAGTTGAGTACGCGCCGAACGGAAACCTGAGAGAGTTCCTGAGGAATCATCGACCAGGGAATAGGTAAAAAGATAAATTATTTTTACTTATAATATATCTTAATATATTTTATTTTTATTTTATTTATTCAGGAATAACAGACAGCTACAATATGTATCGTAAAATTTACATTAGGTAGGTACATAATGATAAAAAACTAAATATATTTTATGTAACAATACTGCAGCCCACGGCGTTATCCACAATTTAAATTAAAAAAAATACTGAAAATGCGCCACTAGAGGCAAAATCATACATAAATAGAAAGTAAATACATTATATTAAATCTAAAACTAAAATTAAGCTAAACGTCATTAAATTATTATCATAGTTTTATCCTACTGCTAGACATAAGCCTCCCTTTGATTTTTATTGAATTATTAATTATTGAATATTGCCTAAGTTATTGAAGATTAACTTCCTGAATTTCCACCATGAGCATGCAAAAATATCAATGTCTATAAATTTTGAATTATATATAGAAGGAACCCTAAAGTTAACTTTGAATTCTCTAGATTGTATAGATTTGGAAGTAGCAGTAGAAAGATAAGAATAGCTAGCTAGGTAATCCGGTGATCTATTTTCCTTGTAGCTAGCGACACAGGTTAGGTACAGGAATTATTGCAGCAACCAGCCTGTCAGTTTTGCGAGAGCTAATCTAGCGCCAAGTAATAGATTTTGAGAAAATAATTCTTGCTAAATAGTTACTGTTAGGTAGAACAGTTATTCAGTTTAGAGACATCCGGTATTAGAGACAGCCGACAACTGTTTATAGAATTGAAAATAATTTGTCTTTCTTGAGTCAATGATGATAAAAATAGATTTTTTATACTGGTCATTTTTGAATGGACAAATAGAAAGTTTAAGAAAGGATTTCATTGATTGGTTGAATTTCAGGTACGAGTCACCAAATGAAGATTTGAAAGATAAGAAAACGCTGACTCAGAAGGACCTCGTGTCTTTTTCATACCAAGTAGCGAGGGGCATGGAATATTTAGCGTCAAGACGGGTGAGTTAGGTTTACACTTCTTTCTATTGAGGATAACAAGAAATTGTGGGAGCTTTTACTTGTTTACATTGAGTCCCTGATGAAAGCCAAATTTTGACCATGGGACATGTATATTACATCTTGAGCTTTATGTTACTCGTGATCATTTGACAATTGACACTTCTACATACGAACGTCGCCATTCAAACTCAGGGCGAGGCAGGGGGAGGCGCGGTGTCCGGGGACGTGTCTCGTACAAAGTCTATGATATGCAATAAAATGTTATATCTCAAGATATAATATAATCCCATAGTCAAAAGCCGGCTTATAACTACCTATCTACTGATGGATATAACCAGAACTGAAGGTAGGTATGGTATATAACACAACGTAACTTTATCCCTCTGAAGTTGGCTGTAAGTGCGACGTAGTTCCTATTTTTGAGTGGGATTGGTCGAATCGTTTTCTGAACCTAACAGAGGAATAAAATCCGTTCAGACGATTGTAAGCTCAGACCTATTATTCAGTTAGTAGGTACTGAAGCTTTAATTTTTCCCCTTTGAAAAAAATCCATGATCGAGGCGAAATTTATTTCGTCCCTGAAACTTGTTTTCCAGAGAACTTCACCCAAAGTAATTAAACTTTTACAGTACCTTTTTAGTGGCTTCTTATTAATTTAGACGAAAACACGTCCAAGATTTAAGTGTTGAAAAATTACATACATCTATGTTGTGCCTTTAAGATTCCGTTTAGATCCTTTTACCTATCATCATCAATAACATTATTCATTCACTACCTACACTAGTATTTAATAATCTTCATTTCTTTGTTACTGCACTAATCAAAGCGTCAAAAGTATGTTAAAGATCTAAATAAGTATTCCTGTTATAAGTTATTATTACCTTCACTTTACAGAACACGCTATCAGCATAAAATTAGTTTATTAACCTACTGGATCCTTTCCTTTTGGTATCCACAGCACAGGGTATCCTAGTGTGGAGACCAAGGTTAACGAGAACCTAGTTAGATAGTTACGTATTTTTAGTTGTACTTACATAATAATTTTCTACGTGTGTGTGTGTGTGTGTGTGTGTATATATGCGTATGCACATGTACATACGCATATGTACACGCATACGTATGTGTATATGTAGATATTTATATCGCCTAAGTGTTGTATGTGGGTGCCAATATGAATTCGTGTGTTCATTGGTTGTATATGTATGCGTGTGTGTATGTTGGTGCTTGTATATAGCATATACCTACATATTTGCAATGTTTATAATTTACATAAAATTACTTTAAATTATTGTTCATAGTGGAACTAAGTACCAACTTACTACAACAACATTGTAATTTGTGAGAACTGTTATTATTTTGGTCAATAAATATTTTTGTATTTGTATTTGTATTATCTTCTTTCCATTATCATCATCATCATCAGCATATAGCAGTACAGTGCTGGACAATGGACATCTTATGCTTAATTTAGTCGAAAACACGGCTAAGATTATGTTCAGATCCTTTTACCTATCATCATCATCATCATCATCACCAGCATACAGCTGTACAGTGCTGGACATAGGCCTCCCTTAATGAGTGCCATTGCGCATTTTTATTAGGTTTGTTCGGTTCAATTTTAAAAATAACTTTACTTCTTTCAGTGTATCCACCGAGATTTAGCAGCTCGTAACGTGCTGGTCTCCGACGACTGTGTCCTTAAGATCGCTGACTTCGGGCTAGCGAAGGACGTCCACAGCAACGACTACTACAGGAAGAAAACAGAAGGCAGACTACCAGTGCGGTGGATGGCGCCTGAGAGCTTGTACCATAAAGTGTTCACGACACAGACTGATGTGTGAGTGCTCCATTTTTCTTTCGTCATCATCAACAATCTACAGAAGTCCACTGCTGAATTTCGTCTCCACCAAGGGTTTACACGAAGAACAGACTTGAGCCCTCTCCATCCATCGATTACCTGTAATCTTGAAGATGTGGGCGGTCGATCTGGTGGGAGATCTTTCAGATCGTGATCGCCATTTGAGAATCTTTATTCCCCAACGGTTATCGGTTCTACGAGTATCGGTCTTGCGCGACGGTATGGATACGCGTCAGACTCGCATTTGACCGGTTTGTTTTTGGCTTTAAATTAGGCGACTCATCTATGGGTCAAACCTCCCTCTCGCTCGCACTATTCAACATTTTTGAAGATATAAAATCACTGAATGTAGTTATGCAATATAGCAAACCTACACGGCCTAGAAAATAACAATACAGAGGTTCAGCATTAATATTATTTTGATTCTATCACGTTTTCTTACCAAAAAACTTGCATCAATGAAATCAATTGATGATTGCAAATTGTTTGGTAGGAAAACGTGTTTTCAACATGATATTAATGCTGAACCTTTGTATTGTTATTTTCTAGGCCGTGAAGGTTTGCTATTTTGCAGTTTTTCCGTATGAGCTAGTGGCCAACTCTGGTCTCGGAGTTTTTAGGCCGCCCGAAGGCATTCAAAATGGCTCATCAACTGAAAATGCCGGGAACAATAGCCTAAACGTGCCGAAGCACGGCAGTGCTCCGATCTAAATGCCTCTAAACGGTCACCCATCCAAGTATTAACCGAGTGTTCCTTAACCAAGGTGATCTAAGAACAGCGAAGTAATCCACTCCACAAGCGCTTCCTGAGTGCTAAATATTATTTATATTGTTATTATTTTCCAGCTGGTCGTTCGGCGTGCTTCTCTGGGAGATAATGACGCTAGGAGGCACCCCTTACCCCACCGTACCAGGACAGTACATGTATCAGCACCTCAGCGCTGGACATCGGATGGAGAAGCCGCCTTGTTGTAGTCTTGAAATGTAAGTACGAGTTCTTGAGTGGGGACCGCGGCTCGTCAAACGTATAGGACGCCCAGGCCAGGTGGAGTGACGATCTGCGTAAAGCTGCTGGTCGCAAATAGATGCGTCGAGCTGAGGACAAGGCGCAATGGCGGTCATTAGGGGAGGCCTATGTCCAGCAGTGGACCGCTATTCTGCTGTAGGCTGATGATTATTAAGAATGTAACTAATTAAGTTTAAGAATGTAACTAATTAGTAGGGTACCATTTTCAACAAGCGGTTAAGTGCTTTAGTATATTAACAAGTTGACTGCGGGCCTCACACATCACTCACTCTCTAGCCATCTATATTTCAAATAAATTATTAATGCGGGACATAATCACACAGCATCATGTAGACGCAAAACTAAGCAGAGCTTGCTTGAGCTCATACATAGGAAACACCCAGACCCGAGACAAATATCTACAGAACATGCAAACATTTGTCCCGCAGCGGGAACCGAACCCGCAACCTTCTGCGTCTCAGGCGGACCTTCGCCCACTGCGCGCTAGGCCGTCCTCCTTAATTAATAATTCCTTTCTTTATATTAACTTGTTACATGAAGAAAAGCATGTGCCATTATCCTTACCTACTCAATTTTATTTCTTCAGCTACATGCTAATGCGCGAGTGCTGGTCTTTCTCACCCGGAGACAGACCTTCCTTTACGGAGCTGGTGGAAGACCTGGACAAGATCCTCACGGTGACTGCCAACCAGGAATACCTGGACCTAGGACTACCCCAGCTGGACACTCCTCCCTCAAGCTATGATGGATCCGGCGACGAGAGTGATAGTGAATTCCCTTTCATCAAATAACTTTGATTTAGATTGATTAAAGAACTTGTTGACTCCTAAAGAGGACTTTGACAAGGGTTCTATTTTTTGGAAAAAAACGGAAACCGAAGTCACAGCGTAAGAGTGACAATGATTGGAAACCTACTGGATTTCTAAATTGTTTTGGTTCATTCCAATTTGTGGTCGTCTCATCAATAGGTATTTTTGGTATGTTTCCAATGATCCCCATACTGCACCGTAGCTTGGGTAATTGGTCACGCTGCAGCAATGGGAATCGGCAAGCAAAAATATTGATAATATTAAGAGGTAAAGAGCGAACTCAATGGGGTTAGTTGGAATAAACAGATTTTTTTCAATGTGTTGCGTCATAGTGGTCAAGTAAACTGAATGTTTTTTGGTTACGTTTTATAAATTATTACATACCTAAGTATTTTTTATTATTATCAATGTATGGGTATTTTTCTAAAAAGCCTGACTATGGTTCTATATATATCAGGAGTTGCATATACAGCTTTGTACTATGTGCTACATAACATAATAAATTATGCATAATAACAATTTATGTAAATAAACCAAATAAATAAATAAATTACCTATAAATTAAGTGTAAATAACTATTTAAGTACCTACCAAAGGATATGTGTATTATAAAAGTATTATTTTGTCTTATTTTTATAAGTACTAAAAATTTAATACACCTAAGAAACGTTATCCATGACTTAGTTTCAATAAATTATTATCATTATAATAAGTATTATTTAGGTATTGAAAATTGAAAAAATAGTATCTAGTCTGTTTTATAGTTTTTTTATTTTCTGAAAAGAAAGTGCATTTTACCACCAAATTTTATTTGTACTTAACTAGTGTATTTTTTTAGATACGTGAAATCCAGAAATGGAAGTGTAACCTAAATAAGGATAATAGAATATATGAAATTATCATGAGATTAATTTTGTAAATATCAATACATCTTAGATTTTATTAGTATCTATTGTATTCTTGTAATTAGTACAACATATTCAATGATTTTAGTATTTTGAACATTGATTCAGAAGCTTAATAGAGGTAATAGGTACCTTGTTGTAATTGCATGTAGTAATATTCAAACTAATATAAAAAATATCTATTATGTATGAAACATCGAATAAACTAGGTACGTTTCCAGATTCTAAATTATTATATTTTGTGGTTATAAAAATAGATAACTAAGTAAATGTATTTTTTTAGGTAGGATAGTTTAACTATGCATTTAAGTATTATGATATGACTCAAGTTAAATTCCTTTGGGGGAATTAATAAGTCCGTAGTAAGATTTTTTTTATAAAGTTTTGTAATCCGTATCAGCTCTACCAATTGGGATTATGAGACGAATCTAAACCGAGAATGTGTCATTACTTCTGAAAGAGATCGCTTTTAGCGATAAGACCACCCATTTTATTAATGCTAAAGAAGAATGCCGATAACCCATACCAATTGCGTCAAAACCGAACGTACCCCATAAAATTTATTATATTTTATAAATGACATTAACATTTTCTTTAGTTTTACACACAGACTCGATTAATAATCAATTAAAAAATATTTTGTTGATTTGGTTTCCGTTGCACGCCGCCATTAGACTACAACAACCAATTATATATACGTTGCTATGGCAATAAACATTGATGTAAAGTGTTACTATGGCAATAACCCTCATTTTTAATTATTTTGACAGTAGAATCGACTAAAAACTTATTGGAAATTTTTTGACGCACTCACTTTAGTCTTTGTACCGAGCGCCATACATCAGACGGCATTCTCCTTTAGCATTATAATTTTAAATTTTCCTATATACTGTTATTTATTATTTTCTGCTGTACAATATAGGGTTTATCTGTCTATCCCCAATTCCCCACCGCACCTACACTTGATGATGCGGTGAGTGGTGAGTACCTACGCTACGAGTATTATTCGTAATTTTGAACTGTTCAAAGATAAATAAAAAAAAAACTATCGTAATAAGTATTGTGTCAGTATGTCGGTGTAGTTGCATTGTTTGTATATTTGATGGCTTTTTGAATGAAATCTATTGTAAATGCGTCATAAAATAAAGTGAATGTAATTGTATTTCTGTGTTTTAATATCATCTGTAACCAGGATTTGGCGACAAGTGCATGAAGGTAGTAAGGGAATGTAGAGAAATTTCTCGGCCTAATAATAGGTAAGGTAGGGTTAGGTAATTACCTGACCTAGATTAGGTTTGTAAGTTTTGTAAGTTTGTCGTGTTTGTAAGTTTGGTTAGGTAATTACCTAACCTAGATATAGGCCCGATATAGACCAGATACAAATGTTTGCATGATGTGCAAATATTGTCATTGTATAATGTATTTACAAAAACATGTATTTACGTAGTATGTCATGTGGTTCCCATGATAAAAGGTCTGCTTGGTTTGGAGCTGATGATTTGTGTGATGGTAACATCCATCCTGTAAGACCAATATTATCCATCATAAATATTTAAAAATAAAACATCTGAAGTATTTCTATAATACAGTTACAGTGTACGAGATTGGCTTAACTCTAGAAAAAAAAGAATTTTTATTTCAATTGTTCTTTATTTCGTTTCATATTATGGCTTGGCCTTATTAGGTACAAATTCTCATACAAAAATTATGCTAAGCTACATGCGTCTTAGAAGCTAACATGAACAATAATACATTTTTGAATAATTATAAACTAGATTTACAATTTTAAAAGCTAAGAATAATAATTGTGATAGAACAAAATAATATTAAATGAATCTAGAAAGAAGTTTGTCATTTTACATAGAGTCCTTTGGATAAAAAGCAAACTTCTATTAAAGATCAAACAATAAAATAGTTTAACATTTTTTTTTATAATAGAACTTAAACTTATTTTTTTATCACAAATCCTTAAACAAAACAGATTCAAATAATACTTAATAATTTCATTTTATTATTTGGCATACAAAGCTCTTTTCCAAACATTTAGAGAATAAAATAGCAGTTTCAATAAATAATAATGATTAAAACGTGTATATTTATACGAACAATTATACTGGTTTGTATATATCTACAAACCAATATAATGTCAATATGTATGTGTAGTGTCAACTTTACACTATTTTTCCTATTTTTACGTCTGAAACATACAAAAAGTTAATTACATCATTTCGTCAGCATATTCACAAAACGATAAAAAAAATATACAGCAATATTTGTCAAAATTAAATAAGCTTGTCTAAAACATTTATTATCACATTTGTAAATGTCACGTTTATTTGTTAATAGTTTGGAATTCGTAGTAAATTGTTAATCAAATTGTTATTTGGCAATAGTATATTATTATTATAATTATTTATTATAATGTTATCTATTTGAACACCTGCAGTTGGTGATCGAAGACTGTTTTGTTACATCCATTGTCACAAAAAATATCTGTCCCAATTTTAGTAAACATTATTGCGATTTATAAGCGATTAGAACCTTATTTTTGTTTGACACGTTTGAAAATTTAGTTGTTATTTTATAGAAAAATTTGAGTAAAGTTTGTTCGCCTTTTTTGCTTTGCCTTTTTAAATGGCTTTCTTCTAATCATCTACAAATAAGTATAATTATTCTAATCGCTTACATTCCCCAACATTGTCAAATCAATGAAATTATCAAAATGAATAAGGGACATCTCATTGACGGTCAACTGATCCCAAACTAGGCTTAGATAGATATCAACAAAATAAGATGGTTTTGTTTCGAATAAGCTGACAGGGACTGGAATCGTAACCACGTCGCTATGAGGATAGTTAAGTTGAAGCCATCCAAAAAATTAACTAATTTTATGGGTTAAAATGTAATAGGACTATAATTAACGTCAAGAAACAGTAGCCTAATTCTCGGGAGTACACATAATTATGCATATTACGCAAACGCACACGTTATATATACATCGCAAAAACTGCCACATTTACATAGAATTTCAACTATTCCGTCTCCATTTCAATCATTCCATATATCTAATGTGATAATTATGTCTATTCCCGAGAATCAGGCCTTTGATTGTCTAAATGTTACGTTTGAACATTCCTAACTTTTATAATAAAAACCTGTTATGACTTTAACGATGGGTTCAACAATACCAGACATTACGTGTCAGTTCAATAAAAATGAAATAGATACATTTATAGTCACAGACCTTTCTTGTACGAGTAAGTATCTATTTAAGAAACATAATCTAAACTAAGATTATTGCGCCGGCCGTTAGTGTCAACAAGGAAGTATATATAACTGAATTACGATATTCTCTAATGTTTCCATAGCTCTATAGAGTTTTAAAATAATAAAGGGAAACAATTGGGAGCTTACATAAACTACCTGGTTATTTCACTGGACTTTTTAACACGTTTTTTATATAAGCTAAATAAATGCCTTCACATAACAAGACAAAAGAAAGTGAAATTCGGAACCTTAAGCTGTCTTTTTCGATCATTTCATATAAAGTCATTAGTTGTTATCATATAGATGTCTTTGTTATTACTAACAGTCAATTTATCATTGGTTTGGTTATAGTCGTCAAAAAAAATTGCTATCAATATTGCTACATTTCTATGCTTAATACTCAACTCTCGATCAACAAGAGCTTTCTCAGATTCGATAAATCTAAGGTTTCGCGAACTCACTCAATTGTCCTATTCAACACATCACATAACCCCTGTAGTTTCTGTCGTAACGACACCAAATCTAAATCACATATTGACACAGCGCAACTTTTTCTCAGGAATGCGAGAGGCGAAAGCGTAGCTTGGAACAACTGCTTTCGCTTCCTTCTCTTCACTGTTCACACCCATCAGACTATTCAAGCAAACCTTCATATCCGCTGCAAACTTCCTTACTAACCTTTCTAAAGAGAACAGATGATCATCTAAAGCTTCTGGTATTTCCTCTCTCATAAAGTCTGCAAGTCTTAGCAAATATTCCGCGTTCGAGCCTGAGGACCCTTCGCATTCAAGGATTTGCTTCGCTATGTCTGGTAAGGGAGCCGCTCCTAGCCAATGCCTGTTTTCTGGGATTGCAATGTACAGGAGCGCGTCTTTTTTGTCATCAAGGCTAATTGGTAGGCTAGTTGAAGGAAGGCTAGTTGAAACGAGGCAAGTAAGACTAGTAGAAGGGAGGCTGATACCTTCGTTTGAGAAAGATGGTCGTGGGTGGAAATTGACGGTGTAAGTCCTGTAGCCTCCGAGTTGGCATTCTCGCGTGGTGAGGTAGGGGAGTGCTGCGTTGTTGTCAGCTGAGATCAAAAATGCTTTGCCCCACGTGATTCCCTGAAACAAAGAGAATATAAATTTAATCAAATTCACATATTTTTCAGCTAATATTGATATATTGAGATATATTGAGCTAATGTGTGATGTGTTTTGAAAAGGAGAATACGGAGAGAATGAGAATACGGTAAGGTCATCAAATATACTTAAAAGTAAGTATGAATATAGAAATACCAAGGATGCCCCCAATTCTGTGACATTATCAAAATTGAGATACCTTATCAAGTTTCCCACCCAATTCAGATTTGCTATCCGAAGATAGCATGGATGGATTTACTTTGACGATACTTTGATAGAGAACATGACATTCACATGATCATTATCATTACAAGTCATCAATAGCCATCATTCAACATTTAAAATCCCTTTCTAGATACTGTACAGACAGCTATCTCACTGTAATCGGCCAGGTACTATTTCGGCTCTTTAGTAAACTGAGGCCGCTCCAACTTATCCCATTGGATGAATTGACTAAATCATTAGAGAATTTTCTCTATCTATCTGGTCTATTTAGACGATATTTTGTTCACTATTATTTCGTGTTGCCCTCACGTCAATGCCACTTTAAAAAAAAGGTAAAATATAATCATTTTTAGCACTAAGGTTATTTCCCTTGAGATAGCATTACTAGACCGAATTTAACGTGGGTTGGGTAGGGAACTCCTACATGAATTTCGTACTTTACCTAACAATCAGATACATTTAAAATGTTACTGCCACAACGGCCATAAGTCTAAGTAACCTGAGAGAAGTAGAAGAAGAATATTCCTTGCATATTCCTTTAATACAATAGTGACATGCACATTTTAACACCTCCCTAAGCAATAGTACCTATATATTATGACCAAAATGTTATTTTATAATAGAACCAAATTACCCACCCAATCTGTTCACAAATAAAACTATGCAATCAGATTGCACGCAGTGCATCGACATACATCCTTGTACCTGTAATATTACCTATTTATACCGATATATAATGTAAATTACCTACATATCTACCTGTAATAATCTGTTTGCCTAGAAGAGATCGCTTTCAGTGATAAGGCCGCCAATTGCCAATTTTATTTACCTTAATATTGCTTACACTAAGTTACTCTTTCTTTTTCCTGTATGAATGTGGTATGAATCAATAAAGTGTTAGCTATTTATCTATCTGTCTAATAATAATAGGTCTAGAAATATTTTACATTGTACCTTCTCACTTTTTATAACATTATCTGTTAGTATGAACCACAGAAAATTATTGTGATAAAAACAAAAAACCCCGACTGCTAAAAATTAATTTACTGAAAAGAGAAAATAAGTAGATATCACAATTTTATCTATATAAAATTCGAGTAACTTATGCATTGTTTTGTAAGCTTAAACTAAATACTTTATGATGCTGCAGGCGGGGACAAACGTAGTTTTGTTAGATCCTTCTCGCCCGTAGGGAACAAAGTAGGTATAGTTTGTCCTAGCCTCCTTCTGGCACAGTCGGGTAAAAAGAGAGGACTCTTCTAATACAGATTATTTAAACTTAAAAGAAGAGATCCCAACACATGTAATAATAAACTTGTAATTTATGAATAATTTGAATTTTTGTATTTTGTATAGTGTAGCTGCACTAAGAAGGGTTTTAAAATTAAACTTCTGAATAGGTAACGGTGTGGTGGAAGTTAAAAGCCTACAGCCTACAGTCTAAACAGAAACATTTTGACCTAACCTCTTTGGTCTACACAAACGAGTAAAAGTCGCGGGCATGTTTGTTGCATAATTCAAGATTTTCTTGAAATTCAACTGCTGAAGAGATCCCTTATTTCCTTCATACGAGATAGCTGCAAACTCTGGTGGAATTTACAGCTTACTGTAAATTCAAGTGTCTGAGGAGCAAGCGACGATTACGCGACTCGCGCGCGGTTTCGAGCCGAAGAAAGTCGCGCTCGAGTCAACATAAATGACATCGCGATCAGCGCGCGTTGAAATCGCGTCATATGAACGCGCTCTCACATGTAATGACCGGGTTGAGTGTTGCTTACCCAAAGTAAGAACAACGCAAGCTAAGAACACCGAAGTAAGCCACACTACGAGTATACTTCAAAGATGCTGAAGAGATTCAACAAGGGTGGAAATTGAAAAAACCTTTAGTCTACACAGAAACTTTCTGATCCGACCTCTGGTTTACAAGGATGAGTACAAATCCAGCAATAGGACTCCATATTGGTCTACAAAGTGCACTTTGCTGATCAAGTAATGAAGCTACAAAACAATAACTTCGTGAAAACCCTCTATGATCTCCATTAAACACCAACGCATATTCAAGATTTCAATTTGAAATAAAAATAGTTGAGTTCATCTACTCTAACTGCATTTCGCGATAACACAGCTGGGTTGATACCACGTTGATATGCTTCATCGGTCATTCACCATTAGACACAGATAAAACAAAGAAATATGTATGTTATTATAATGTCTCCTTGAAAATCTCAAGTTTATTCAATTGTATTGTAGGTATGTGTACACAAATTGAACAAATATCTTATTGATGACGACTTCCTATAACCATACATTTACCAAAAATAATTTTCTTCTATATTTCTAAACTTGAATAGCAGTACCTAGATAAATTAAAATATCAAACTTACTTACTTTTCTGAGCCACATTTTTAAATTTAGTTTTGTTTGCTAACAAGATTATCCGATAATTTCTCATTCATGTCAATGTACACACCCTATACTTACTTATACTACATACCTACTACTCTAATTATTTATTTTATTATTGAGGATGAAAGCCACCTATGACTAAAAGAGTGATGAGTATGAATGTGACTGGGTGTATATACGAGTGAAAGGAGGCCGAAGAAAAGATGGATAGATTGTGAGAAAGAGAATATGAGTGTGAAAGGAGTGAATACGAAGTTGACGGCTAATAGGAGTACATGAAAAAAGAAAATATGTTGTGCCCACCACCTAGAGTGGGATAAGGGTAGATGACTGAACTCCATTTATTCTATTTTACGTTAAGCTATTTTTTTACTCGCTCGATCGAAGTATCATTCTTATATCCATGTTGTCTATCATCTTTAATTACAGTATTACTTGTTACTACTTACATTTTTATGGGTGTTTATTATGTTGATGATTCTTAATTAATAAACAAATAATGTAAGTCTTAATTCGTTTCATTAGTTTCTTTATGACCTTGTATGGAAATAGCATTTTGGCAAACACACGTGTTGAATACAAAACGTTTTTATAATGTACTTTATTTAAATTACATTCCAAAGATGTCAGTATTATTTTTAAAGAGCACGGCTTGTTCACGTGACGAAAATAAACCATGCCAGTATAGTTAAACAATTAAAACGCTCTTAAAATGTTGGCAATACAACGTATAGTAAGCATTGATATACATTGTTAATAGTACCTAAGTACTTCATTAAACGTATTTGTGACACTACGGAATTTTTAGGTGTACGTATTTTTACGAATGTCGGCCAATAATTGCGTATATTCAACCTTCCAGATATATTAATTGACGTAAACAAATACATGATACTATGTACACACTCACGAGTAACGTGATCATTTATAGGATCACGCTATTAAAAATGTGCACGCTTACGTGAAAGGGAAGGTTCGGATCGGATTCTGGAAATTCTTTCAAAAATACATACTTGCATCTATTAAAGATGAATTATACTGCGTCAAATGGTAACTTTTACTCACTCACCGCTGTCGTGCGTGGGACATGGTTAGAGTAGACTTACCCAGTATCAATGCCATCCTCTTAGTATAGAAGACCCCACCCGAAGCAAACACATAGTGTGTTTACAATACGTGTGGAGCTGACTAGGCCGTGGGTTTCCTTACGACCGCTTGGAGCACAAACGAAGTATTGGGTATCATCTTTCGAAATAAATATCCGTTGGTGAAATTGTTCTTTATCGGAAATTGGGATATCGGAAGTCGATTCATAGTACTGTGGGGCCTGGTGACTAGGCCACCAGCGCCCCTTTGCCCCCTGAGTGTCCGTTTAGTTTTGATTATTGACCGACCGACGGAAGAGGAAGACTACGCAATGCTAATTCTTTTTTATAATTATTTTAGTAGATTCTTTGAATATTTTCAAGTACAAAGTTCTGAACTATTGTTCTGGTTTTTTTTTGCTGTTTTTGTTTAATGAATAAGTATTTTTGATAGTTTGTCCACTTTCTTCTGAAGTTTGTGTAATCAAAGTATAGAAACTAGGTATGTATATGTGTCTGAAATTCTCTTACATAATTTTACAGTGTAATGCTTGTATTCCAAACAATAAAATAAAATAAAGAAATTACGAGCAGGTCGGCTAGTAGTAAGTCATAAATTATAATAAGCATGTTATTTTAATGATTATATTGTCAACATGGGTTTATCGTCTCGGTGGCCTCTAAATATGTCAGGGTCACGTGATCGGGAACAACATTGTAGAAAATTCACTATGACTGTTCTAACTAGATATTTTGCAGTTAAATAACGATAATATTTTGAGATAACGCGTAACTGCGAAATAATACCAGTGGTACAGGATATGGGTTTGTTGTTTATGAAATTAATTAGCAACAAATTAATAAAAAGCAATAAGGCAAGGCAGACGACCTCGACGTTGTGCAGTGGGTGAAGGACGCAGAAGGGTTTGATTCCCGCCACGAGACAAATGTTTGTATAATCTGCAAATATTTGTCTTGTTGGCTGGATGTCATTACAAAAAAAGCCCAGTACATAAGCTCTGCTTTCTTTGGGGCTATAATGATGTTGTGTGAAAGTGTCTGGCATATAAATAGAAATAAATAACCTAATTAGTTATTTTCAATTCGCTTTCTCATGGGCCAACCTTTTCTGTCTACGATACTTATATTTTTTGTGATCAAGCTTTAGAATATTTTGAAGGATGAAAAAAAAAACATGCAGAATGCACCATGGCCTTTGCAGATAAAGTTGATTCAGAAATGCATTTAATTAGGTCAAAGACATTAAATTGTTCAACCAGTAAACGTACGATTACGGTATTGTATGAGAGGTTAGTGATGGATATCATCACTAACCTCTCATGCTTTTATAATACCATGACTAGCTATGTAGGTAATGTAATTCTTTTAGGTAGGTAGGTAATGTAAATGCATTTAATTAGGTCAAAGACATTAAATTGTTCAACCAGTAAACGTACGATTACGGTATTGTATGAGAGGTTAGTGATGGATATCATCACTAACCTCTCATGCTTTTATAATACCATGACTAGCTATGTAGGTAATGTAATTCTTATGGAAGAAATTGATGAGTAAATAATGCAACAATCATGCTGTATAAAAAATCCTGAAGAATGGTTTATGTATAAAAATAACTCAACCTTAAAATGTTTGCTCGATGATATATGAAAGATTGCTGACATAATCATTGGATATTGTCATATTCAATGGACACTGAGCATTAGTCACGCCTGTCAGCTTATATACAAAGTATTTTAATTATGCGTCGCCATTTCCCATAACATCAATCGTAGTTCAATGATCTGTTTACAATTTCCTGTATATAAATTCGTTCTTGTTATGGGTTTATCTCACTGACAGTTCATCGGTTCATAGGTCATCTGTTGTCGAGACAATGGTGTATATTTGTACAGTTATCATAATACGGTCTAACAATATGACTTGCTACAGTCATAGGCTGGACCTGTGTGGTCTTTTGAAGATAATGGTATCGCAACGAAAATGGGGTGAGGTGTTGGATATGAATATAAATAGAAACACGAAACAGTATAGAAGCTTTATGTTTTAAAGGCTCTGTCGCACAATTGATTTTGATTATGTTGAATTAAAAATAAACCGACATAAAACAAATTGATTCTTATTTTTTCAATAATCCAATCCATCCATAAGACCAAACGGGAATTATACCTACTCTTCTAAACGAATTTTCCAAATGACGGAGTTATGAGGTAACAAAAATTTAATAAAATACAACAGAATTGAGAACCTCCTCCTTTTTTTTGAAGTCGATTAAAAATAAATTGCTAAGAATAATATTTATTTATTTATTTAGGGCTTCCATTGAGTAATTACACAACTCTTACAAAAATTCTTAATATTTAAAATTTCTTTCGCTTTCCTGCGCTTACTCTTTTAAGGTAGCCACAGCTAAAACAAGTACCTTATACGCTACGAGATTTTACAATTTTAACCTATAGACATAATTTTATAAAGTATGAAGTTTAAGTTTAGTTATTTACAATAAAAAAATGTAAGTTCAATATAATTAATTATTACATTACATACAATCAATCAAATCAAATTCTTACATACAATCAAATCAAGTTATTACATAAAATCAAACCAAATTACCTTATAATTTTAAATAAATAATAATAAATAACCTACCTAAGAGTGTGACTAGGAGAACATTAGAGTTTAGAGACCTGCGGTGAAGTCAAGTAAGAAACAGAAAAGTAATAAAAGATAAAAGTATTATTGGTCATATTAACAGGAGGATAATAATTAGAATAAAATTTAGGAACGAACACACATAATATTACACACAACATTTCAATACCTACATAATAAATTCATTTAGCATAATCAATACCTAAAGTTAAAAACATTTAAATTCATGGAACATAATCAATAAAGTATAAAGTAATTAAAACAGCATTTCATGTCGTTTTTTGTAATAATTCAATAATTTATCAATAAAAATAACCAAATTAAACAATAAAAATATGATTTTAATGGTAACTTGGTCCAGAAAATTTCATGAGATGTTCTTTTATTTTCCCTTTGTATGATTGCAACTTGTCACTAAACAAATATATCTCCAAAGACTGCGGTAGGTGGTTATAAGACTTGAACATACGAGTCAAAGGCGAGTTACAGCCTAGGTTACTTTTGTGAGATGGTACTCTAAACAGTTTGTAGGTGGACAAGCGTGGAATACGGGTCGGAGCAGAGATATTAACCTTAGCTAAAAGTTCAGGGCAGTCTACCATATCATTCATAAGTTTGTAGAGAAAGATTAAATCGAAATACTTTCTTCTATCTGTTAGCGTCATCAAGTTGAAGTGATTCAGGCGTTCTCTATATATAAAGAATATATCATAGAAAAATATCATAAAGAGACTGCAAATAGACGCAATATAGAACGTAGAGGTCATTAAGAGTTAATGCTATAAGAAGAGATTTATTAAGGCGATTGTTATTCATCATAATATGCCGCTGATAAATAGTTGTTATGTGCGTTTTGCGTGACGAAGACATCACGCACAAGATAAGCAAAATTTTCCAAAATTGTTTGGGATTTTGTCTTCAATGTAAAACAGATATATTCGACGAGACAGGTTAGGTAATCCAGCTTAAATATACTGTTGCCATAATAGCACCAGACGTGGATTTATGTTATCAGCTTTCGTACATTGAGCGATATTGATGTCCTATCTTTGGCAAACAGACAAACAGACTAGTGATATGAGAATTAAGTTAATATGTAAATAGAACCCATTACTGAAGGTAAATATGCTAGCATTGTGATTAACCAGCATTGTGCAGTATTATGCTATAACGTTCTGAGTAAAATTTTGAGCTTAGACAATCTAACCAAGTTTTGTGTGATCGTCCGTCATCATCTTCATCATCATCATCTTCAAAACCCAAGTCATTATCAGAGTCGCCAGAGCCCCGTCAACAATCGGGGCATGTTGTAAATTTAAGCCGATATTATAGCTCAAATCTTTCAATGGTTATTTCATAGTCACCAATTAAATGGTATTAATGTCATTGATGAAGGATTTATATAATCTTTATGCAACCTTTTTCGAAATTATCTGAGCCTAGTTGATGATAATATTTACTACTAAACATCTGCCACATAATAAGTAAATATCAATAACAGCTTTGACCTTATACTTTTCTTAGAAATTATCAATACAGTAACAAGGTTACGATGGGATTTTCCAAAGCATTTAGAACGCGTGAAATGTGAATCACAACATTTGTAATGAGCTACATGCATTCGCCAAAAACTACGTCAGACGACAAACGTACACAGATGCCGTCAAAATTCAACACACTTCATAATTGAACGTTGAATAAACGAGCGAGCGAAGAGAGTCAAGTTCAAGGAAGAGAAAGAACAGATTAATAGAAGGAGAGACTGAAGAAGAATGATGGAGATACCCATTACACTTCGTTATAATCTGGAAATACCTTAACAACTTTATATGATGCCGATTCGTCGTATTGGTCTACCAATTTAACCTTACCACCTTACCACCTTACCACCTACCCACCTTACCAACCTTATTTATCTGTCCTTGTCTCTAGACAAGGACAGATTAATAAGGAGGGATGAAAAGAATGACGTAAATACCCTTTGCACTTCATCATAAATCTGGAAATGTCTATATGACAATTAAATCCTGTTAAAGGAAAATAAAATAATCGCTGGAGTTCATTTATAATGTATAACCTTGTATTCATTTATATTTATTCAGTTTAATTTATTAAACTCACTTTAATTGGTTGGGTTGGTCCTTGATAGATCTTTGTGGAATTAGATAAATTATGAAAAAATATATGTTATATTTTATACATAAAATAGATCTACAAAATAGATAAATTATGAAAAAATATATGTTATATTTTATATATAAAATAATAATTTATCTAATTCCACAAAGATCTATCAAGGACCAACCCAACCAATTAAAGTAAGTTTAATTAATTAAACTTTGGTTGGTGGTGAAAAAATATGTCTCTAGATACTATTATAGTGTTAATATAAACTATTATATAAATTCAACCACCGCCTGCCACCGCCTATAAAAAAATTAACATCCATTTTTTCATTTTAAAAAAATCTAAAAAAATCGCTTTCCGCTTTGCCCTAGCTTATGCTGAGTGGTGGCCGTTTTTGTTACTAGTACCTATAAGAAAAATTGTACCCTAATTAAGATAACAAACTGTATGTGTAACAAATTAAACGTTTTATTATTATTATAATGAGCAGCCAGCCTTTAGGGTGCGTGTTACGTGATACCTTTTTGAAGCGAATTTTGTTGATATAGCACATCTACGCTTCGCTCCGCCTCAATGAAAACGCACCCATGCATTGTGGGTAGCATCATGCGCGAGAGCCACACTCTCAAAATTCATTTCATGCATATCATTAGAACTTTAAACTCCACGATTAAGAAGTGACGCATTATGTTATTGCTATTTCACAGTTGTGAAATCCAGTTAGTTAACTGGCCAGTATCTGGAGTGTAAGGGTTTCAACCGCGTCCTTCGGAAATCAAACCAACCTCACCTACCCGTGGTGCATCCTGCTAACTAACGAACTGGGCTCTGGCGGCCGGCAGTTTGCGGCATAGCGCAGGCCTATCACCAGGGGATTATGGGCATATCCCCCTTGTTATAAGGGTAGGCCTATAGGTCCAGCAGTGGACTGATATAGGCTGGTGGTGATGTCGTTGGTGTTCCGCGATCATCATCTACCTTAGGCTGCCTTTGAAAAACTGCTAGCAATAAATGTTGATCCACAACTTAAACGATTTTTGAATAGTACAATAACATCGTTAATCCAATAAACAATATCGATCTTAATAATTCTACAAATTATGCAGCTCTAAAAATAAGAAACAATGCAAGTCTCAATATTCCCAACGATAACGTACAGCTTGAGGGTCAGAAGTCACGTCATGTCGTATGGCCATTGCCAATTCGCAAATTGGCGGATGTAATTTCACTGGTTTGAGCGTGAGATGTCAGTGTGCCGATAGATAAATTGAGGTTATGAACTTCCAAGATGATTTTTAAAATATTACAACAGACAACAGGTTTTAATTTGAACACAAGATTATTTGAGATAAATTTTCGGATAATGGAAATTTTATAATTTCAAGGGAATTAGGTTGTTACTTTTCTCTTATTTAAATAGAAAAGTAACATGTCATATTCAAATTAATTAAGGTGGGAAGTAAAAGACTAAGAACGCTCGCGATGCGCTATATTACATCTTTCAGGGGCAAGTACTAACAAAAAACTGGGTACAATGCAATGTCCACTGTTTGCACTACAGCTGCATTTGACGTGACCATGCGTCGAGCAAGAATAGGCTACAATGGCGCTCTTTAGGGGAGGCCTACATCCAGCAGTATTTTTCTCTATAAACTCAAATGGGACCAAGCGGGAAGTAGGTATACCCTGCCAAAAGTAAAAATAATTTTCCAAATCGGTTTACAATTGATGACGGAATTATGAGGTACCAAACATACAAAAATACTGTCGAACCGTTTTTATATGAAGTCGGTTAAAAAGAGGAAGTAGACTGCTATAGGCTGATGATAGTAATGATGATTGTAACCTCAAAGTAGGTGATTGATAATACATAGATAAAAATATTAAGAGACAAAAGAATCGCCAAACAATGTTCTACACAATACAGCAGCCTTTCTTCTCAAATGAATCACAGCGCCATTGACTTACTTTCATGTGTATTTTCAGTCAGAAATACTCAACTTGGCTTTCCGACATTGGCAACCGTCCAAATTATTTGGTAAGAGAACAAAAACGCAATAACGCGTTCATTGACAATAGATTCGCAATGTTATTTCGCTTTAATGATTTCATCGAATTAGTGCGCGTACGCACCGCCAATAGTGGCGTTATACACAACAACAGTCAAGACTTGACACGAGTGTTAAGATATATACTTTTTTAACCTACTCCTTATGTTTTTGTGTTAAATCTTGTAAATATTGGTGTTGAAAATGTAATATAAAGAACAGAAAATTGCAATCTTGATCATTATAATGGCTAAAGCTCAGACTATAAGCATCCGGCAACAACAACATCAACTTATACCTATCAGTCCACTGCTGGACATAAGCCTCCCCTAATAGGCAGGTGGATAATCCCATAATCCCCACACGCTGGGTACGCGGGGATCGCAAGGCACATCTTCACGAACGACCCTCGACGCCGACGCTGCTGCCCGTCGGCGGCGGTCAGGGAATTCACCAGTGCCGAACTTAGCTGCGCTATGCCGCAATCTGCCGGCCGCCAAGGCCCCGTTTGTTAGTTAGCAGGGCGCACCACGAGACCACGGGTACGTGAGGTTGGCTTGAGGTCCAAAAATGGCGGTTGGAACAAAGATTTGAGCACAGAATAAGTACACAATAATACGTTGATGCATAAAATCCGAGCATAGAATATGAGGATAGGTATAAATGAAAGAAAAGTCACAAAAATCTTTAGACAGATCAACAAAAATGATGCATTTCTAAAACACGTTTATTAAGGTACTGTTATTAAACAATAGAACCATTAGTTATGAGCAAGTGAATCTTACACGTGTAAGTAAACACGTGTTGATAATATTATCGATGCTAAGTACCTACTGCGCAGTGGGATACGTGCACACTACACATGGGACGCTTTTGTGTGTATCTTACTTATAGTTCAATAATATCTTTGTAGGATATAATATAACGCACCAAAGACGTAGGTGGAAGACCTACGTCTTTGCTGCGTTATATCCTTAAACAAAGTTGCCTATATGTAATTCCTGGTCTAGAACTACATTGTGCAAAATATCAGCTCAATTCGTTCAGTAGTTTTGGCATGAGCAACATAAATCTTCTTTTACCTTTTCAAACTTGCGACTGTATTATTAGTAAGATGAGTAGCACAAACCAAGACAATGGGGTTTCCAGCAAAGAATTTAGATACATCTATCCTACTGAGGATTTAGTAAAATAATAAGAGTACTTAAGGAGATAGGCAGCATTATCCACCGTGATACAAGGATGATCAACCATGCGAGCCGTGGTGATTGTCTCAAATGGGAATAAATCTACGGTCTACGACCTGCCCGACTGGAGAATAATTTAATTTGAAAAAAACAGACTTTAAGGAAATAGATTTTTAGGGGTCGCATTTTTTTTTCAAATTTTAAATGTATTATAAATAATTATTAATTAATTAATGCCTAGTAGTGATAGCGTAGCGGGAAGTACAGGGTGTACTCTAAAGAAAAAAATTATTTTCAAATCAGTTCATGACGGAGAAATCGGTTCATACATAACGAGGTTACAAACATAAAAAAATACAAACTAATTGAGAACCTCCTTCTTTTTATGAAATTGGTTAAAAAGAGGAATACACGATTTTATTGAAAGAACTGCTGTTTGAGGCATCGTACATAAGAGCCTGGTTTGTTTTATTTGTTTGGAAATAAAACAAAGTTTGCCTCATTAGTCATTACTCATTAGACCAACATCGTAAATTAAATATACACATGTACATAAGATTAATAATTATATGTAATACACGTGCGAGTAAGGACCTTGGTGTGAAATTGGAAGGAAATAATAGGAAACCTCGTGCTAAAGCTTCTAATAGATGGAAATGCGCAGTTCTTATGCATGCTAAACATAAAAGCTTTATATTGTACGCCACACAAAGAATTACAATTTAATAAAAAAAGGGACAAAAAATAGGCGACCTTATCGCTTAAAGTAATCTCTTATTTAAAGCCAACCTAGATTATGACCACGCAAAAATTTTTCATCGTAAAACATTGAATATATGATCAGATTTTCACAAAAATAAAAGCAATTAAATTAGTATGTATTTTGAGGCCGTCATCGTTAAAAACCCTCAAATCGAAGGGTAAAAGAAAGTTAACGGGCGATTCTCTGTAAACTCGTAATGGCCCATACAAAATCTGTCCTGGCATATTTTTCTTTCATTGTCGTGAAAATATAATAGTATTGCTTAAAGTAACTATTGGAAAGTAACTATTTATTTTAGTACATAAGAGAGCCAATTGAATTTATATGTATTTTTAGAGTTATTTAAGATTTTCTGAAAAATTGCGACAGGGGACTGTTAGGTGCAACAGGGGACTGTTTTGTACATGAAAGTGGACTGTTTTATGTAGAAATAGAAGTCATATTATTGGAATTAATAATTTATTATTTTATACGATATTTACGCATCAACATAAAACGTTTATATTTCAAAAAATTCTTAAGAAAATGAACCAAAAGCAAAACTCTTCTAACAAAATAAAAACTTCAATGTCAAAACTATGGTACTAGAAACATTTTGTACCTGAGATCAACTTAGATGAATACTAATAACAGTTATTAAACTTACGCAGTCTTTTATAAAGTACTACTATTACAATCATAACAAAGATGTCTTTCCTCTCAACAATAATAGTAAACTAGTTATAATTCAAGTAATTTGAAATGAGATCTATAAAAAGTCCTTTTCTTAAAACTAATAAGGCACTACATAATCACAATGAGCTTAGTTTGACATTAGATGCAGCATGCACACGTGGCTACGGCAAACGGCTGAAGAGAGAGTTCTTATGAATAGCCTAGGATTTAGTGCTAAGTTAGCTAGGTACCAAATATTTCAGTCCTCTAGCTAGAATACTTTTAGAGTTATAATATAAGCAATAATTAACGTGTAAGCTGGCGACCCATGTCGTCAGCATACACTGTTCGTTACGCTCTCACATGCTCGTCACGCTATACGTCTAAAGAATATAAAGGGTTCTAAGGATAACATAGGGTTTAGTGCCATGTAAGTTAGCTAGGCACCAAATATTAACGTATTAGTAACGCTGTTCAGTCTCTTAGCTTAGATAATAATAATAATAATAATAATAATAATGCTGGACTATCACACAGCATCATGTAGCCCCAAACTAAGCAGAGCTTGTGTCATGGGAACCACATGATTGATAAATTACATATATACATTTTTTTTTGTAAATACATACATATTATATATAGAAAACACCCAGACCCGAGACAAATATCTACAGAACATGCAAACATTTGTCCCGCGGCGGGAATCGAACCCGCAACCTTCGGCTTCCCAAGCGGACCTTCGCCCACTGCGCCACAGAGGTCGTCATACAGTGTAGTGTTCTTTCCACGTCTTTAAGGCAGGCCTGTGTTTACGTCGTGTCATATCTTTCACTAATTTTCTCAACCTTTTTCTTTCTTTCTCTGATATTTTAACCTCTCCTTTTCTTTCATCACTTCTCTCTTTAGAGAATAATTTTTTTTACGTATATATCTTATTCTCTCTGCCAGTCTTTTTTTCTCCAATAATTCCTCTCGCGATAAGTTTTTTCTTTTTAGGAGCCATCTTGAGTTTATGCGGTCAGCCTGTAACATAATTAACGTCCAGTGAGGTAAATTAATGCAAAACATATTTGTGAAGACGCCTATGTTCCTTATATGAATAAATCTTCGACAAGTGAACTAATTTATGTAAATAAAACCTCTTAATTATTACCAATTTAATAAGATACACAGTCCCCTGACACATAGAACAGTCCCCTGTCATATTACAAAGCAGGGGACTGTTGCTAGGGGACTGTGTATTTTGGTTTAGTTTCAAAATATTTACAAAACTATTTAAACATGATTCGATACGAAGCTACCGACAAATATGGACACAAACCACAACAATAGTAGACAATTTATATAAATATTTAATCTAATTAATATTATTAAAATCACTTACCAGAGGACTGTCATCACAACGACTAACACGCATACTTACACCACAAAATGCGCTCGGAGACTAAACAAATGGCGGCCTGACGCCGTTCTCGGCCATAATGTTACAACTTCACATTGGTTGTGTTTCGTTTCTCGCAAAAAAACGTTTGTATACATAATAGATTTTTTTTATTTGAGCTTTAAATTTTTGACAGGGGACTGTCTAAGAAAACTTCGGACAACAATAAAATGAGATTATTACAGTTAAAAATAAGAAATTAGACCTTGATAAATGTCATAAATATGTATTAATTATTTTATTTAAAGATAATAACTGCAAATTTTATTTAATTTTCATAGTTTTTTTTTATATTATCCTAACGTGGGTATCCGGGAAAAAGGACACCCAGGGTACTGTGTTTTTTGGGCTTTAATATTTTTTAGAAAAAAAAAGTAAAAATGTTTTAAATATAAATGTAATAGCTCTATAAAGTTCAGCGTTAGATCGAAATTATGAGGCATGCTTATATTTCTATACTTAATTTTTTTGGCTTAAATTTGGTCCGGACAGCCGTTTACGAGTTTACAGAGAATCACCCTAACATAAATGTAAGTATAGTAAACTTTTTCCAATTTCACTATCATCGCATTTACACACATTACGCGAAGTTAGCGAAATTGGAAAGGGTTTGAAACCAAATTGGCAAATTGGCAAAGTGGCTTGATAGAATGCAAAATGTCTTATTATTTTGCCCAAGTCGTATGAATAGAGAAAGTAGAAAAGGCCCAATAAATTAAACTGGCGGAACTTGGTACATCAGGCAGATACAGTGGTACAGGATTTTTAAATCGCGTTTTCTTATTTATAAGAAATATATATATAATATATATATATATATAGGTTTTAGACTGTATGCTCCCCACCTCCATAACATTAAATAAGGACCATATGTTATTTCGAGTCTTATGCAAATGTGCTTTTAAGAAGAAAAATGGTTTTTAAGAGGCATTTTCCATTTTACTCCTGGAAATTCTGTTTAAACATGTTTTTGAGATGGATGATTATGTTATGCCTATTTAAATGTTGTCCTACTTATATTTCTAAGTAGTGTCACAAATGTATTTCTTTCTTTTTTTTGTCTTGCTGCCATGTTAAGAACTTTGCCACCAATATTTACTTATCATATTACAAAGTATTTAGTATTGCGTATTAGTATTGCCAATCCAATACGTCATAAATTTCGACGTAGATCTGTAACAGTTGGTAATAATAAACTTGTTATGTTACAATAATTGTTTTGATACGTCGTCAGTTCAATACCACAAAACTATAACAAACAGGTAACGTATGTTCAAAATTAATTTATGACTAAAATAATAAACCAATATTAAAAAGATATCGAGTCGCCGGGGACAAAAAGGAATAAGACTAATATGTAATTATTTAGAGTGTATTATTTTATTAGAATTCTATGTCAAAAGAAGAGAACTTTGTAGAGAGATAAAGATAGTGTATAGTGTATAGTGTGTGTGTGTGTGTGTGTGTGTGTGTGTGTGTGTGTGTGTGTGTGTGTGTGTGTGTGTGTTTGAGTGTGTGTGTGTTTGTGTGTGTGTGTGTGTGTGTGTGTGTGTGTGTGTGTGTGTGTGTGTGTGTGTGTGTGTGTGTGAGAGAGAGAGAGAGAATTAACAACCACTTAATGCAACTACTTTTGAATGCAGTTTAAAAACGCCAAAGAAATAAGAAACTCTAGTACATTAAAATGTGATGTGATGACACTTCACCAAAAGGTAAAAATTATAATTTTCCCAACATTTATACATCACTAGCTGACCCACCCGCAACTTCGCTAGCGTGTATAGTAGTGCTTTCACATAAAATGATTCCCGAACATGGTTATTTTACGAACTCGTAACTCGAAATGTGTAGTTTCGGAATAAAAAGTACCTACTTACAATGAATTTCCTGATAACAGTTGTGAAATATCGACCTAATCTAAAAGTGACTAGGTCTAACTTAACCAAAAAATAACCAGTCACATACCGATTCTAAGTATATTTATAAAGTATGACTGAGGTTATAATAATACGTTAGGTGTAATACTTTCCTCAATACTCACTACAAAACGAATTAAAATGTAACTGGATTGGACTGCAGAGCGTGTACGCAATCAAAACCAATCATTAGAAGGTTGAGAGAATTAGACCAAGTCGAAATTGACTGATTAGTCAATTGACTGGCCAATTTTTGACTAATCGTCGATGATAAAACAAAGCAAGCCGCAATGATTGCAAGACAAGCAATCATCCGAACAACTTTGGTGGTGAATTGACAAATCCGGTGATCTGTCTTCCAAGCTCTACTCAAGGTCTGTAATCATTATGGTAAATAAAAAGGTAAATATATTTTAAGTCACTTTAAACTACGCTGAAACCTAAGAAACTATTTTGTATTCATCATTATAACCAGTTACAGTATTCCTGGCTGGAATAACATAGGCATGAAGAGCGGGAGAAATGTTGTGCGAGCATACCTTTGCCTTGCTCTTTTGCCAGACAGCTGAATGTGATTCTAACATACTTCAATGTAATTAGACCTAGTACCACAGACAATAAATATCATTTATCAAAATCAAATATTGTGTAGGACTCGGTCGGACCCATTTGGACGGTTTGGAGGCCTCCTACAGGCTTAGCGATAATAACCCGGAACCTACTCTACTTTTCATTCCGAAGCATCAAACAAAAGATAAAATCTAAAAAAATAAAATAAAAGAGTTCAAAAAAATATCCGATTATACATAAGATTTAACACCAGTAATGCACAAAGCATTTAAAACAAGCATTAACAAAATATTTACCGTTCTTTTTCAACAGAACGCCTGTTACCCGTTGACTAAAGAAAAATAAAAAGGTCAATAAACCAAGCGAAAACATCAATTGGCGCTGCGTGGTGATCGGGTAACTCTGTTGCAAACAGAAATGATTGACTCCGATCCTGTTTTTACAAACTTTGACATTTCATCCGTCACTTCACTTCACGTTTTTATTAAATGGCTTCTGGGATAGTTTCCACAATTTCGCCAATATCAAGTATAATTGTTCATAACATTATGAGGCAACGTAGTACGGTTTATAAGTCCAGTCGTCCAGTCTTCAGTCAGGTCCTGTTTTCTGCTATAGCAATGGCGACTATAACAAAAAACGATAGGCACACAATCTTCTACATCAGAGAGTTTCCGTCCAAATCTTCTTTATTCGATTTCACTAATACTTGTGTCTTATTACTAACGTATAACGGTTAAAATACCATTAATAAAAATCGATATACATTAGAAAAACACTTGAAAATAAAATTTAATAAAAATGACACAGCCGAATGAACGATCAAGATGAAAATAAATGGTGTCCATTTCATCCGTCGAAATTCAATGAACGTCAATTGACACACTGTTAAAGTTTGTTAAAACAGGGTCGGTGGCAATCTGTTTGCAGCAGAGTTAGCCGATCAACCCCTTAATCTTTGTTAACAAATCAACAAATAACAATTCATACAAGAACCATAGAAGAATTACTACCAACAAACACAATCTTGAGCCTCTCTACTATCACTACTACACAGATTTGAGGATACTATAAATATAAAAGAATACCATTTCTAAGATAATAAAATATCCTTTTTATTTACCCTTACATTCGGAAGGTATTTAGAAATGAAGGAAGTCTTTTATCTATCCATTTGCCCATTGTACTTTCATTGTTGTTATTGTTTCATTTTGTTCTGTATGTTTAATGTCGGTATGAGTACAATAAAGAGTTTTCTATCTTTCAATCTAGCTATAGATGCCGAGTAAAAGTCTTGTGCCAGCCGGATCCACTGTTCGCCTACTGCTTTCACAATATTCTTTGATCTTACACCTTCGGTGGGCTGCCTCGAGGCAGCCGTAAATCTCTTGGCCATTTGATAAGAATGGGTAATCAGAATTTCTATAATACGTAACCCGTACAGGACCTACATCCTCGACCTTAGTGCAGCGTCGAATCGAGTTGTTTGGTATACGGTCTACGAGGCGGATAACTAGCATGGAATCTATGGCTCTTTGAGCAACCCTTATCAACATGTATAATAAATGTGACAGGTACTGGCGTGGTAACTGGTAAGGTATAGGTAACTCGCTTCGCTTTCAGTAGCATTATCAACTTTTGTAATCAACAAAAGATTTTGCTTGTAAAAAGAAACTTCTTGGATTTAGATAAATATTCTATGGTAACAATTTTATTAGGTATGATTATACGAAGATATGAGCAGATGTAGACAAACAATGATCAAAGGTTATCATTATCACATATTATTTAACGCGTTATCAAGAGGTCAAAATGTTATAAACAGATCAAATAATGATTTTAGCAAATTAATTTTATTCATGTAAGTAACTAAATGTCTGTCGGTAGCAAAATCTTAGTTACATACTTATTTCTGAAAAAAAAAAAATTATCAACTTCTGTTCTAGATATTTAATTATCCCCGACGTGACGTGACTTTGCGGAAATCTGAAAGCTATAAAGATTCCGACGAATTGAGAACTTCCTCCTTTTTTGAAGTCTGTGTAAAACAACAACAAGATTTAACAAGACAAAATAAAATATTCAGTACAAATTGCGTCAAACCTCTTCTCTGGCGAGTTCAACAAAATGCATACGTGTGCAAAGATTCACATACAATCAGAGTATCTAAATCTGTGGGCGAGACACGTATGTAACATTTTGTTGAACTCTTCAAAGAAGTTTAGCAATATGTACTAAATATTTTGTCTTTATAATATAACTTTTGTTCTGTCAGCTAGTTGAACAATGAATGTATCTAAAATATGTTTTGTCTGCAACATTGTTTTACAAGTGCCTGTCTACTTACTGATAGACTCTTCATATTATGGCGATTTGCACAATATATTTCCACTTCTAGAAAAAGTATTTTGCGGCCAGATAACAGACTACCTACTTATGAATTGATAACAAAAAACTTTTAGGTCTTTGGCATCTATTCTGTGATTATACAGCGCTAAGTGGTAATTACTAATTAATCACTGACCGGGACACTGTCTGGCTGGGACCTGATGATAGAGTAGGCTTTCGCAGCTTCTATACAATCCTCTCAGCCTAGTCAATCTTACCCAGAGGAAAGGCATGGTAAATACTTATGGGGATGACTAAACCGCGAGTTTACCCTCGATGTTTCCCTTAACCGTTTTGAATAGAAGGTAAGCGTAACATACAATTTTTGAAACGATATATCCATTGGTGCACATCATAATCATAATCATCATAATCATAATAATTTATTTAACGAAACATGGGTACAGGAGATGGTACATAAATGTATAAGTTCAGCCATGATCAGCTCAACATTGAGATTCGAGCCCACGACCTCCGGACGGAAGTCATTCCATCCCACTAGGCCACCACGGCTAAAGAATTATAACTAATCAAAATAATATTGTAAATGCGAAAGTTTGTCGTATGTATGTTCGTTACCACTCAACTTCGTAACGGCTGAACGGATTTGGATGAAGCTTAGTGTCTAAACACACTAGAGCCGAAATTACGCGACGTAAGTTCCGCAGCTGATTTTGACAAGTTCGGCTGTACGCCATAACGCAAGGTAACTTCATTTCAGCATAATTTGTCATCTGTAATCCAAATAGCATTGCAGGCGTAATCATGGCGAACTTACGTCGCGTAATTTCGGCTATATTGTGTTTAGACACTTAGACTATACACATTGTTTGACATGGATTAAGACATAAGCAGGATACTTTTCATACGGGTCTCTCGCGAGCGATGCTGGGGGCAGAGGCTAGTAATTAATAGAAGCTTATCTATACACATACAGTCGAGATTAAATTAACTTATCATTACAATATAATCTTGATTGTAATGATAAGCGTCTTTATTGGGTTATTGTTTCGTACATAATGGGGTCGATATAACCCCAGCAGTTTCAGAACTTTGGGTAAAAATAATAATGGTTTGATAAGAAACTCGATAAACGTAGTAGGTTAAAGAACTACCTAAATAATAACATAAACATCAATGACAACTCAAGAGGAAAATACTAACCAAAATATCATAAATTCATAACGCTACGAGAAATCGTTTTATAAACCTAACATTCTCATAGCTAATATGGCGTTAAAGTAACCATGTTCCCTTTTTTATTTGCATTCAAATGACAGGGACTAGTTTACTTTATCGAGCGTTATGAGCGTTAACCTTAAAATGACATTTGATTATGAATAAGGGGGTGAATAGGGTTAATGTGCTCACTAACTTCACTACATATTATAAAACAAAGTTCTCTGTGTGTCTGTCTGTTCGCGATAAACGAAAAACTACTGAACTTATTTTGATGCGGTTTTCACCAATAGACACGAGTGATTCATGAGAAACTACGTATATTGATAAGGTTTTGTGTAAATAAAAAAAAATAGGTATACGAGACATCTGTCACGGTCAACTGATCCCAAACTTTTATTATGTGCCCAAACTAGGCAGAGCCTGTACTATGGATACCAGAGACTGCTAAACATACATAGATACTATTATAATACCCAGACACAGAACAAACACCCATGTTCATCATACAAATGTTTGTCCTGGGCAGGAATCGAACTCCCGACCTGCAGCTCAGAAGGCAGTGTTAGACAAATTAAGTTACGAGGCCAGTCAACTACCTACGAGGTCAGTCTTCATTCAAATTGGTTGAAATATAATTGTTGAAAAAGACAAGCGGCCTCGGAGCTTTCATCGAAAATTCTGCCTATTTGAGATATACAACAATGTATGGTTAAATGCTCTACTACCACCGGTGCGAAACTGGGACGGGTCGATATCGCTAGTTACACTATAATATTTTTACACGCACATAATCCAGAATATCCCATAGTTCTCGCGATATTTTCGTTCTAACACTCATTAGGTTTGGACACAGTTCAGAATAGTGAGTCCTACTCATAGTTGGGAATGCTCAAGTTTGGCTGATTGTTACTGCTATGGGACAACACTCGTAGCGTGGCTCAATTTGGTGTTTCCAAGTAGTGACCCGGCGGTGTGTTCCTTAACCAAGATAATATTACCTTTGTTAAGGATATCTTTGGGTGGGTGACCGTTTAGTGGAAGTCTGTCTGAGCGCTTCCATGCTTCGGAAGGCACGTTAAGATTGATCCCGGCTCTTTCAATCGTTAAGCCATGTCTGAAGCTTTTGGGTGGCCTAATTTGAGATCGTCTCAACCATTTGGGATCAACCATTTAAGACGCCGCTATACTCCAGCCCTCTGATATCCAACCCGCATGGCCAGCGTGGGGATTATGGGCATATGTCTTCTTATTAGGGGAGGCCTATGTCCAATAGTTGGCTGATATAGGCTGGTGTTGTTGTTGTTGTAACCTTCAGAGTCAGTATTGAATCGTAATTTGATCACCACTTCAATATTTGAGTAGAGTATTTGATGCGTACCTATTTTCATTTAAGTTTTAAAAGTAAATACCTCCCTTTTTGATATGATTAATGCTGTGAACCTAAGGATTATGACTTGGTTTAGTCTGTCTGTGAATAACAAATACTTATTCTGATAAAAGTGTATGTAACTATATTTTTGAAATGACAACGCGGTTTTTAAGTTATTCAGAAGTGTTTCTTAACACTATTTAACGAGAAAGATGTACAAAGCATCTGGAATCCGGAATATCTGGTAAAAAAAAAAACATTCAATAATAATAATAAAGAGTCAGTTTCAACACAAAATAAGTAAGTCACTATGACTTTTTCACCCTTAACGTTCAGCTTCGGGAAGCATATTATTTGGTTACAAATGATTAGGTACGTAATTAAAATGCATTTCACGCGGCAAAAGTCACGGCAATCAACGAGGTTTAGTTTCGGGTTGTTGAGTAAAAATAACTATAATACTCACTTCCTTGTCTTCTATAAGCGTTGCGACTCGTCCGGGCTGAAAATAAATAAATTCAGTTAAAATAATGCTTAAAAAAACATTTTTATGTATGCGATATTCTTCTATGTATAGGATAAGTATATATGTTCGTCTGTAAATGTGTCACTTCTATTTAAAAAAAATATAATTTTAAAATAATATCTACTTAATTTTTTATAACCCTTCTCATCCCATTGCTGGGCAAAGGTTTCCCCCATTGACTTCCAAACATATCCCTAAAAATTATATACAAATATTTCAAGAATAAAATTAATATTGACCATTTAACAACAGAAAGTGGATCCGGCATTACATAATTCTGCATATACACAATACTCATACATAGGCACATCTACTGACATAGTATAGGATTCGTAATTTTTATGACTATCGTTAACTTTTTCTGCCACTAAACTGTGCTTCTGCCACGTAACTCTGTTTTCACTAAACTGTGGCATGTTGAGCATTTTGCGTATCCATGTATTTTCGGAGCGCACACGCAAAATCCTCGATCATTTAGCGATACCGTGATATACACGTTAGACGGTGTGATATGTGTTTACTAGCAGGTACTTATCTATAAGTTTTTATAGCATTATATTGGAACAAGGAGATTACAGTCCGCAGCCCTTGACTCTGGGTAGACAAACGGCCATTTGTTGCTAGGCGGTCATACAGAGTCAACCACAAAACCAGCCTATTTAGTAAATTTCTGGACATAGGACTTCACTATGAGAAGGGGAATATACCCATGATACCCGCGTTGGGCATGCGGGTTGGGGATCAGGGCACCCGACGCTGCTGCCCGTTGGCGGCCAAGGAATTTATCTGTGCCGGTGTTAGCTGAGCTATAGACCACAATCCAACAAAAAGGCAGCCGACAGAGTTCCAGAGAGACAGAGATATTATACGTAAAGCTGAACCAACTAATATTATAACCTTTTCAGACGTTCTAATCGGTTCGGAGACAAATCCGAAAGTGACGATCAGGAAGGAATTATAATTTATTGTGTCGTATTGTGTCGCGTTGTGTTCTGACATCGGCATCGTTTCTTAGCATCAGAATATCCATTAGAAGCTTTTCATCATCATCATATACAGGTACGTAAAGATGGAAATAGCACATGGCCCACCTGATGTTTAAGAGGTAACCATTACTAATAACAAAGTATTGCTTACATGCCCTACGATGCAACGCCCTGAATCCATTAACCTGAGGTGAGGTGTTCAGTAAATTACCTCATGTGCCTGTAATTTTTCAGCACTCACACCCTCTAAACCGAAACACAGCAATGCTGCTTCACAAAAGAAATAGGCAGGGTGGTAGTACACAACCGGATGTGCCCTTCAAAATAACTTTACTAATTAGGTATAGCAACTAAAAAAAAAATCTTAAAATAGGTGTACCCTTAGAAAGGGTACCTGATTATACTTTTAAAAGTAGGTAGGTAAAAGTACCTGTTAAAGGTAGGTGTGCCGTCTACCTTGAATAAATGCCAATGTTTGAGGATCAGTGTGTCAGTCAGTTTAAGGTCAATGGTAATTAAAATGATGATGAATTTTAAATGGAATTTTAATGTTAGAATGCTAAGGAAGTACTTAGCTGGATAGGTGGGTACTTGATAATTCTTAATTAGTTATTGTATCTACTTTATATGTAGAGTGGCTTACTTAACTATGATTTTTTAAAAGACATTTTGTTATTCGACTTTTGTCACTGATCATACAGTACATACACTACTACTGAGTACATTATGTGATAATTTTCAGCTCAATCTTGTAGTTTTGGCATGAAGGAGGGCAAACCTTTCACATTTCACTAACTAAAATATGACCAAAATTCCCAGTTTTGTGCGTAAAAATTCCTCTTCCTCCTATTTTAGTACCCTACTCCCAATATAAAATCTATCTTTATCCCTTTGATGTCCCAAAAAAGAACTACATGTTCTTCCTATTTTTGAGCTAGATGTACTTACTCAGATTGGTCGAATTGTTTACTGAGCCTAACTTGAGAGTGACAAATGATTTTTTATTTATTATGAAAGTATACATAGTATAGCGGGAAAAGGTTGGATGCATATGGCAAAAGATATCAAGAAGATCAGGGAAAGGTGGATAAAAATGGAGGAGGGTTTTACACAAAGCGGGGCCTCATAAAGAAATGAAAAGGAAATTAGATATAAGTGAATGTATATTTGTAAGAATGTAGTGTAAAATAAAGCTTTATTAATAATTTTAAAGATTTCCCAATTTTATAACTTTTTTAATAATAATGTTTTTGATATTATTTACATAGTAGATAATATTAGGTTTGTATATTAAATGTATTTTTGATGAGTTTTAAATGAAATAAAGTGTATTAAAATAATAATAAAAGGTTCTTTTGTACCTAGAATACCTTACACTATACTTAAGTATTAGTTACAGTATATTAAAGGTTTACTTCCTTTTTTAGGTACAAACTTAATTCCTTTTTCATGTGAGCTAGTGGCTAACTCTGGTTCCCGAGTTTTAAGGCAGCCCAAAAGCTTCCGGCAAGGCTCAGTGACAGAAAAAGCCGGAACTAACTTCTGAACCATGGTCCGTTGCATGGCTGAACACATTTAGATCTAAACATTCACCTTACAATTAGTGCAATACTTGCATGATCTGTTAAAAACACTGAAGTAAGCCATTCTTAAAGGCGAGTACTAGCAGATGGTAGCACAGTATGTAGCTTTTCTAACTATAAAATCGGGTCACAAAACAAACATGGCAAATATTCTGATAACTGTGACTAACTCAGAGAAGATAATTAATCTATATTAATAATATTTACTAAAAGGCCTGTTTTTTAACTTGTTTTTCAAAATATTTAACTTATCTTTTTACTTTGAATAACAAGTGATAGGTATAATTACTTAAACCTAAGTAATCAAATTTAGGGGTCATCTTTTATTATTTCTAAAAAAATATAGGCAAAACACAATGTTCAAAATGATTTTGGTATGTTTACCAATTTGATGATGAATAGGTAACATAGAATCAAGATTTTGGTGTTTGAAATACAATAGTTTATTATTAGTGCCAAGTTACTGTCAAAAAAGTCTTTAGGTCAAATAAAATATGTAATTCATTAATTAAATAGTTGGCCATTCTTAGCTCATCTACTGAGTAAGTAACATGATAAATGAGGAGTATTCAAATCATAATTATTTTACCCTCAAAAAGTGAATGAAAGAAAGCTGAATGATTGCATCAGACAACCTACCATACACCTGTTAATATGTATAGAATGTACTTACATTCATTTGAAAAAACAAATGACCTCAGTGAGGCCTTTTTAGAACACTGCCCACCAAATAAACAATTGAAAATGTTTATGTACATATTTTTTTTAAATAGGTACTCATTAAATATTCTTTAAATCAACTTTGAAACCCCAGGATTATAATATTTGCTGGTAATAGATACCTATTTTCTGGCTTACCTTTGAATCTGTCCCGCGATGAGTCGTGTTTCCTTGCCAAAATCTTCTGGAGAAACCCTTTACAAATCCACAGACCGCCTGCTTGTACTCAAAGCCAGGGTTCCAGCAAAGAGATCCGTACCCGAATACCCAGAAAGCCTCCTTTGTATTTACAACCTCCTTTGTTTGATTTATTTCTGAAAGGCCTGGCTGCTCCATCGTGTTTTAGGGATTTCAGAAACAAACACTAGTTTTTTACTAAATTTAGAAATAGAAAAGCCAATTTTGAAAGGTCCAGCCGATCAGATGAAGTGCCTATCCTTTTTATTGTGCTAAGTGTTTCATGATTGTACCTACTATTTTTTATACACTGATGAATTCTAAAAAATAAACGATTCGAACTCAAAAATGCCTAACCTCCATTAGCACTTCACTACGCGCAACAGAAACTAATCGACTGAATTAAATTTTCCTCTTTTTCGCGGTTCTGATTCTATGTGATGACGTGACGACTTGGCTCAGTGTTGCCGTTTTTTATTTGGAGAAAATGCTAAAACTTGTTGCAGAAAATGCCAAAAATATGCTAAATAACTTTTTAAAATGCTAAAATCCAAATTTTATTCCCGAATAGCAAACTGAAGTGGTCAACTGTTAAAATAGATGCATATTCGCTTATAAAGAACGCAAGGGAAGACTCTGCACTTTGGGTATTAAGATTAATTTGCATTGTAGGTTAATTACTATTCATTGACCCTTCATATTTTGCATGTTTTGTGGTGGAAATGTGTTGTTTCAGTAGATTTTACCTATTATTTACACTCACAAAATTTGCAATAAGTTAAACTCTGTCATCTTTTCCCGTTGTTCGCGCTAAATTTTCTCATAAATATGAGAAGCCGAGATATTATAATAACACATCAGAGCCAAATGAGACGTTAACACGCTTGCAACAATCAGTAAGCAAAGGATAAACATACATTTCGGGGAAGTCCTAATTCCTTTAGAGAGATATCCCATGTTTTAAAAAAACTACTTCGAGTTAAAAAAAGACGTGTGGCACTCGGGGACTGCCGCGGTAAAGCTATTGCATAGCATTTTGTATCAACTTATGCAATTATAATTATTTATTTATTTTATTTATGCAGTATTTCTTTTTCTTTGATATTAATTCAAGTTACACATTTTGAGCGTGGTGACCAATAAGAAAACAAATTTCAAAACAAAACTGAAATTAGATTCAGGTGAAAAACGTCAGACGTCAGTTCGTGTCAGAGGCCAATCATGGACGTGTAGCTATCTTTACTGTGTTGAACACTAGCGCTGCGACGTTGTGACGAAGAACTAATAGAATACAAAAGTTTGAATATGAACTCTATTTCCAAGCAACAGATTATAAAATTAAGTAAATCGGAGTGGGGAGCGTGAGGTTTTTTTTCGTTACGGAATTTCTGAATTCGGTCCCCGCGCTCAAGGCCCTCGATAGAAGCTATGCAATAGCTTAAAAAAAAATTGTATCTGGTTTCTATAAAATCTTTGGAATTCCTTACTAAGTAACGTAACGATCAAAAATATGTAAAACATGAAATATGCTAAATGCGAATTTTTCAAGCTAACAAACCCGGAAATACGCTAATTTTAGCATTAAAAATGCTAAAACGGCAACACTGCTTGGCTTACCCTACAAACTGAGTTGACGTTGACATGAGTGCGTGCATGACTGACTTGCGCAGTTGCGCACTAGCCACACTAGTGATAGGAACGGAATGTTGAAACTCGATCGAGTTAACTCGAGTCGAGTTGTTTTCTTTCTTACTCGAATTAGATCAAAACCTCCTGTTTGGGTTGGCCAAACACGAACTAATTACACGAGCAAACGAAAGCGCGAGAACGCGATTCGTACAGACCTACAATTGTAATTACAAAACAATGGCACGTCCAATTGCGGCATAGCGCAGCCTAACACCGGCATAGCTAAATCCCCTGGCTGCCGACGGGCAGCCGGCAGGGAACAGCGTCGGTGATGCGGGCTGTGCCCTGCGATCATCCACCCGCGTGCCCAGCGTTGGGATTATGGGCATATCCCCTTTCTTATTAGGGGAGGCAAATGTCCAGCAGTGGACTAATACAGACTGGTGTTGTTGTTACTGTTGATGCAGTAGACTGTTAAAGGCTGGTGCTGTTGTTATTGTACCTACATTATAAGAAAAACATAAATTTCCCATGTAAAAGTAATGTAGATAACAGAATCTGGCACAATCAAAAGTGACATCCAAAAACTATCCAACTGCGCAACCTGTCACGTCCTAACAAAGAGTTTTGAAAATATGGTAAGGAGGTCCGCCATATGAATGTATGAAGCATTGTATATACATTGTTATATGAAGGGTAGACGAACGATTAGTTTTTCGTTTATAATTCTGCTTTTAGACATTGTAGAGAAATAAAATGTAGCCTATTTAGTAAATTGGATAGTAAGCTTTCTCATTTTACAAAGTTCATCAAAATCCGTTTAGAACTTTTCGCTCCAAACATCCAGACAAAGTCTACCGATCCAAGAATTTTTTTCGGTTTTAGCTTTTATATGCTTTACTGAATACACTTTTGTTAAAAAAAACATATGTAAATATTTTTTTGCTTTTCTCTTTTATTATTATGTAAGTATAGATTTTTATGTGTAAAAATTTGAAAGTACTTCCAATTATGTGTTTGTGATAAGTACATTGTTAAAGGCTTATAGGGTTTGTAAATATATATTGTATGTTATTCAGTTTATAGGATAGTTTGTTTTTAAGTTTGGTTTTTTTAAAGCCCAAGGTCAAACGCTAAAAGCTGTGGGTGTGGATCTAAGTATTAGTAGTTATTTTTCGCACAGTCAGCTTTATGTGGCTTGGTCACGTGTAAGCAATTCTAGCAGCCTGAATGCTTTTATTCCCGATGGCTATACGTCTAATATCGCACATAGACAAGCATTAGTACTGTAGATTTTTTTTAAATACTCTAACGTCCGTGTTTATAATCCAAATTAAGCAAAAAGATGTTCAAAAATGCTGCCCAAAGTCACTATTTCACGCGAACAAAGTCGCGGGCACAGATCTAGTCGTATATATACGATTACTTCGATTGTCAGTTGTTAATGGGCAAAGCGAAGGTCCGTCTGATTTACGGAAGGTTACGGGTTCGATTCCCTCCGCGAGACAAATATTTATAAGTTCTGCAAATAATTGTCTTGGGTCTGAGTGTTATCTGTTTATATTAATTATGTACCTAGTATATATCTATAAAAAATGCGTAGGTACCAGTTATGTGGTTCCCTTATTACAAACTTTGCTTAGTTTGGGGTTACATGATGTTGTGTGATAGTAACAGTCTGTCCAGCGATAAATAGTAATAAATAAACCCCAGCAAGGATCTAATGCTCGATAAAATAGTACGTAGAACAAACAAAATAATTGTAAAATTCTGCATATTCAAAGTACACACAGCGTCACGATCTGGTATACCCCTTTCAAGTATAAATTTAAACTGCTGCCGTGGAGGCTACCATATTCAAATGGCCAAAATCTTATACAAAAATATTTATACTTGGCTGGGGAACCGAACCAGCAATTTATTCACACCAGTTTATGAATGAGACGCTCTAATCAACTGAGCTATCGTAGCGGTTGGCAATTATGACGAAATTTTAAGTTACAGTATACGTTTATTATTTTGTCTAGGTATGAATGGATGCATCAGCTAGTAACTTTTTCATTTGTTTATCACGGTAGTGCACAACTACTTAAAAATATTCTGTGCAGCACTGGACTATTGAGGGTAGTTGTGTATTAAATGATAGTTCAGAACAAAGGTTACTTGTTTCGTCTTGGGTGTGTGTCATTGATTTTGTTTATGAAAAATAATTGTGCATTTATAACAGCCGAAAAATTGAGCTAAAGAGTGGGTTTTGCAAAATAACATTTCGGAACGCTACAACCCATCAAATGTAAGAGGAAATGGCAGAATAACATAAGGTAAGTGGTATGACAATTATAAGTAGGATTATCATAAACAATGTTCTTAGTAAACCTATTCCCTTTTTTATTATATAAACACAGTCGTACGTTTATAATATTGTGTTTTTATTTTCAGGTTATTATTGGTGATGGATGTCATCAATGGGACCAGGAGAAATTGTTGAAGTGAGTGGACGCATAATTGGCCAGTTTTGCAAGAAATAATGCTGTTAACAGTGCAAGCAGTGGATAAGCGTCCAGAAGGAACAGTGTATTTAGTTCATGATAACTGCTTGGTTCATCGGTCGCGAATTCTGACCAATTGGCTCGCTTCTCAGACGGGCATAATCACCACAGCATTGGTCATCTAAAAGTCCAGATTTAAATATGTGGAGAATGTGTGAGCATATGTGGGGTCAATTTGTCCTAATTGGGACACGAGTGAAGTGTTGTCCACCTGCAACAGGAGGTCCTAAGAACCTGGGAACTGATGCGTCGTAGTGGTTTTGGGCGGACTTTGGTTACCCAAATGAAAAGAAGGCTTCAACAAATTATTTTAAGTGAAAGACATCCATCCCATTCGGTAATAATAAATATTCAGGTATATAATGTTTTCAATAATAGATAAAATACCAGAGTAAGTATTTGCGAGTGATCTAAATTGTTTATTGGATTTTATACGGCAAGTATAACCTGTTCCAATGTTAACATGTTTGTTCACTCGTTAATCTTATATGGGTAAATTAAGTATTATTCTATCATTTAAAAAATTATTGAAAGTTCTGAAAAATAAGTAATAACTATCTATTAAACTTAACTGTACCGTTATTAGAAACCAAAATTATGAGAGAAGCATACTTGACTTTTCCTAGTAACAGTCGTGCATAAACAATCCATCGTCTATGTCTGGCACTCCCATCCCCTCCACGACGCCTCCCTCCACCATCAACCGCCCTGCAGCTTCGAGCGGCAAGCGAGGAGTGTTCTCATTGGCGTTTTGATTTTCGACCGAAGAGGTCTTGCTAGTAGAACTGAGCTTGGCCCCATAAGGCCACAGTCAGTAATTGTGTCGTGCTGGACTAAGTATATTGTGTCAAAAGAAAGTTAAGAGTCCTAAAAAACCTCATTACATTGTGCAGAACAAATAAACTGCGTTCCAAACGGATTTTCCGTTCGAATTATTACTTGAGGTGGGTATTCTTACCAATAATTTTCTATTTTATTTCTTTGTCGGAATCAACCGTCGTACGGATTTTGATCCGTTTTACAGGTTCAGCATTTCTTTTTAGAAATTACCGATGTGGGTAGTCATCATTATTCGATGAAAGTGTTATCTTTTGCTGAGGTTTAACAGTTTTCTTGTTGATTTTAGATTCCGAAAGCGAATAATATGGACAGGATCGATCCATCGGAAGGTGAAGCGGGTCCCGCATTTCCCGATGCACGACAAAGTGAATCGCGGAAAAGAAAAGTGTCTGAATCTTCGAGCTCTGATTCGAGTTCCAGCTCGAGCACAAGCTCAAGTTCTAGCAGTGATGGACATAAGTATAAAAGGAAGAGGAAGAACAAGCGAAGCAAACGTAACCGTAAGTTTGATAAATTGTTATCGAAGATTTCTAACCTCGAAAGTAAAATAAGCGGAAGATTTTCGGGAGGTGGGTCAAAGGCTCCAGACGAGGATTGCAGTAGTTGCGTAATAGACCCAAACATTAGTGGGGATATATACGACCAGGCACCCTTCGAAATACAACAACCTGAGCCCGCGGGTAGCGCCAGCAACACTGCACCTCCTAGTGACCCACAATTTGAGTTTTCCGTCAGTACAAAAATAAAAGAACCGACCGTTCCTCAAACTTCCAATGCCTATTTGGAACATTTAAGGGCCCTCCAACATTTTGAACAAGCGGAATGGAAAAGTGTACGCTACACGGACGCCCAAAAACAGTATGTTCATGCACCTGGCTTTACTAGCCTGGAACCCAACACTGAAATTAGTCATTATGATAACTCCAAATTCACAGCACATATGGAGACAGCATTTTCAGGTTTAACTTTTGCCCTACTAAAGCAAAGTGAAACAATACGGAATGATATGCGTGACTTCCTCAACTGGGTACAGCAAGAGGGAGAGCTGAACTATGCTAATATATTTGAAAAACTTAACCACATTTTCACGAATGGTGAGTACCCTAAGATTACTAGTGATTTATTTCAAATGACTTGCGGCCACAGAGCCGAGCTGATACAATACCGAAGAGACGCTATATTAGCCTCTGTGAAAGATCCAGTGCATAAAGAGGTCCTAAAGAAGATCCCTCCCTCTTGCGCTGCACTGTTTGAAGAGGATAAATTCACTGCCGTGCTGGACAAGGCAGGGGGTGTTCGAAACGTTTTTTGGCCCAAAAATAAAGGGCGCTCAGCTACCGCGCCGCAAAATAATGCTGGGCCATCTGCAAAACAGGCTGCTTCGAGTAGCTATACTCAGAAGCCATTTCGAAATGAGGCCAAAAACAACACCCAACCCAAAACAAGATCGAGTCATTACTCATACCGGGGCAGGGGTGGCAGGCATAATAGAGGACATCGTGAACAACACAAAGGTCGCAAGACCGGCTCTCCCTCATCCCACGGGGAAAGGAGCAGCCAGCAAAAACGCAAATATTGACGGGATAAAGCCTTTTCGTGCCGGGCAACTGCAAAACTATTTCAATCGGTGGAAAATGCTCGGGGCCCCGCCCTACATTTTGAAAATGATAAACGGTTATCGAATACCTTTCGTAACAAAACCACCCTTGCAGATGCCGAATCCAAATTACAAACAAACGACATACTCGCCAGAGATGTCGAAAATAATTTTGGAAATGGAGACTATGGGCGTGATACGTTTGGTAAAACAATCTCCCAGCTTCATCTCCACGATATTTTTGAGGCCAAAAACAGACGGCACGTCAAGGCCAATATTCAATCTAAAGAACTTAAACAGATATGTTCTCACCGACAAGTTCACACTGATAAACAACCGAAAACTGCTACAATTCCTCCAACCTCAGGATTGGCTAGCCAAAATAGACCTGCATCAGGCCTATTTTCACCTGAACATAGCACCGAGCCATCGATGTTATTTGAGACTAAATTACGACAGAAAGCTGTACGAAATGACTTGTCTCCCGTTTGGGCTAGCTTCAGCCCCAAAAGCCTTTGCTTCCGTCACGAATTGGATAGCCCAAATACTGCGACAAAAGGGACTTCGCATAATAGTATATTTGGACGATTTCCTATTGGTCCACCAAAACCAAACGACATTACAAAGTCAAATCAAGACCGCAGTTTGTTTGATGAAGCACATGGGCTGGGTACTGAACCTGCAGAAGTCCATTCTAAAACCACAGAAGTCTATAGAGTTTCTGGGTATTATTTGGAACACATGGCAAAACATCAAATACTTACCAAATCGCCTGACATCCAAAATAAAAGTACAAGTACAGGATATGTTAAAAGCAAGCACAACAAACCTTCAATATCTGCAACGACTGATCGGTACGTTGAATTTTGCAAGTTTTGCGATCACAAGAGGAAGGCTAAACTTTCGAGCCTTACAAGCGCATGCAAATGCCTTGTTGAAAGTTCCTCCACGATATGGTACTTACCTAAGCTCGAAAGCAAAAATGGAACTTCGTTGGTGGCTTGCAAACTACCTCTCCAAATCGGCGATACACAATCCTCTGCCTTCGCATTACCTGACAACAGATGCCAGCGACATCGGGTGGGGTGCCACAATGAACAACCTAAACCTACAGGGCAAGTGGTCCACCGCAGAACAGAGACTCCACTGCAACCTCAAAGAAATGACTGCTATTTTCAAAGTTTTGGAAACGAATGCGCAGAACCTGTCCTCAGGAGCTCTGTTAATCCAATGCGACAACAAGACAGTCGTGTCATACCTTCGCAACGAAGGCGGAACCCAGTCACAAGCCTTAGTCAATCTGACCACCAAAGTTTTCCATCTTCTGGATCGGTTCAACATACATATGACCATCCAATACCTACCAGGGAATTACAACACCGAAGCAGATCGCTTATCACGGCAACGAGATCCTCCAGAGTGGCATCTGCTCCCGTCTGTGACAGAAGTCGTATTCAGGAAGTGGGGCGTACCCGTAATAGATCTTTTTGCTTCACACCGAGCCCACGTTGTTCAGAATTATTGCTCCCTCGACATGTCCGACTCGCAAGCACAGCACCACAATGCCCTGGGGATGATTTGGGACTACCAACTAGCGTGGGTATTCCCTCCACCACACCTCATCCCGAAAGTGCTAACTCACATGAACAACGCATCGGGAATTTACCTTCTAGTAGTCCCCCGTTGGGAAAAGGTATTCTGGAGGTCGGACTTAAAAGCCAGAGCATTGGGGCATCCGTTCACTGTCAGGAATCTGTCAAAAGTCCTCATAGATGTTTCAACAAACCTTCCACCGCCCAGGGTGCAGGAACTAACTCTGGAAATATGGAGATGTGGGGGTGGGATCCCTACCTAAAAGATTGGTCGGAAGAACAAAAAGCGCTGTTATCTTCTAGCTGGCGCCAATCTACCCGGAACACTTATCGACCAGCCTGGAAGAGGTGGCTTGCCTGGGCTGCCAAAAACGGTGTTAATGCAACAAGTCCTGAGGGATCCCAACTTGCGCGATACCTAGTTGACCTACACCAAAAAGAGGGCTTGTCATTAAGAACAATAATGGTCCATAAGTCTGCGATATCTACCTTGTGTGATCCTAACAGTCAGACGAAGCTGAGCTCCCATACACTTGTTAAGCAAGTCCTAAAATCAATATCCTTGGCCAATCCGAAACAACCAAATCCACCGATCTGGGATATTGATGTACTAACTTCGTTTTTAAGCCGAAGAAATGTAGATAATAATAGTTTTTACGAAGCTTCAGGATATACGGCAGCAGTTCTCCTCCTCTGTTCAGGTCGTCGGGTGCACGATTTGACTCTGCTTAAAGTCTCACCACAACATATGTCACAATCAAAAGATAGTATTACCCTGTGGCCAGCTTATGGTTCCAAAACCGACACAGCAAGTTACAGACAATCTGGCTGGAAGTTAACGCACAACGAATATAATAAGAACTTAGATCCAGTTCATTGGGTTAATCACCTTATTAAACTGTCTGAACCAAGAAGAAAAGAAACTACTTCGGACCACTTATTCCTTAGTACATTTGGAAAGCCTAAACCAGCTACGCAAACAATTATTTCCGGATGGGTTAAGAAGTTGTTGCAGCAAGCAGGGATAGAAGCCACACCGGGCAGTTTCAGATCTGCTGTAGCTTCAAAAAATTGGGTAGAAAATTTTCAGCTTGATGACATCCTTTCGCGAGGAAACTGGAGGTCACCCAATACCTTTAAGAGATTTTACTGTAGAGAAATCAAAACTAAGACAGAGAACTCTGCTTTGATTACCTCATATTTTGAACCAACAAATTGATTGTTGATATTACAATATTTGATTGTGGTCCAGTACCTAATATAGAGAATGAATCAAACTTTGCAATCGGAAGGGCATAAATAAATGCTTATTGGTTGATTTTATTCGAATTATAATACCACTTATGTTTTATATTTTTGTATCTGATTTTCAATAGAAAATTTATTTCATGTACTACCTAATAATTATGTAATCTGATGGTGTTGAGGTCTCTCCACAAACTACGTAGCTATGTCTAGATAAAAAGCCATATTACTTATTTTATTTATTCTGCAATAAATATGCCTTCATACATATAAATAGTTTTTAACTAAACTCCTATGACTACTTTAAGGAAAAAGTAGGTAGGTACTCATCACATTGGCGTCACCATCACCACCAGGCGATAACAGACATCTCTCTCATAATTTTGGTTTCTAATAACGGTACAGTTAAGTTTAATAGCTACGTTTTACCTGTAACTAAAACGTTTATTAAACATACTTACCTTATTAGAAACCAAATACTTAAAGCCCTGCCTGGTGGCCTAGACTTTATTATGAAATATTCAATGAGAACACTCCTCGCTTGCCGCTCGAAGCTGCAGGGCGGTTGATGGTGGAGGGAGGCGTCGTGGAGGGGATGGGAGTGCCAGACATAGACGATGGATTGTTTATGCACGACTGTTACTAGGAAAAGTCAAGTATGCTTCTATCATAATTTTGGTTTCTAATAAGGTAAGTATGTTTAATAAACGTTTTAGTTACAGGTAAAACGTAGCTATTATTGTGTTATGTTAAATGGTGTTTTAATAAATTTGTTATAACTTTTGAAAATTGTTTTATTATTTTACCTTAAATAATTAGGTAACTTACTTACTACACTTAAAACGTAGTCCATTGTGTTAGTAACGAAAATAAAAAAAAAAGCAAAAATTATATTTTGGCAATGAGGGATTTGAACCCAGTACTCTTATAACGTAAAGATTAATGTCGAGTGTTGTATCCGCCACTACATCGTCTCATATAGACATATGAACGAAATTAAATATGCCTAAGCAAGGAGGAGAAGGTTTATAAAACACACATTTGTGCAAAAAGTTCGAGATCCACGACCGACACACGACAGTTTGAACCTACTAACGTTACCACGGGGGGTTACCAGACTCTGACGCTGTCTGTACCTAAAGCGTTTAAATACGTGCCGGTGCTTATTGTACAAAAATACCTAGGTATTTTATTTTAATCCTAACGCATATCATGTTTTAATGATAATTATCTCGACACACAGTGATATGGAAAAACTATTAAAGAAAAAGTACCAAGGTAATTTGCAATAATTTGCAAATAATCATTTACTTCGTCCTGGTAACACTAGTTACGTCAATTTATACTCGAGTTGTGTTTTTCCGATTGCATATCTCTATGCGATGCGAACATATTCACTTCACTTCTTTATTAAATGGCGTCTGGGATAGTTTCCACAATTTTGCCAGTATCAAGTATAATTATAATTAATCATAATAATATGAGGCAACGTAGTACGGTTTATAAGTCCAGTCTACATAAAGTCAACATGCGAATACATTGGGGATTAATCACGCAACTAAATTACTCAATGCGCTTTTGACATTGACATTTACATTTAAAGATACGTTTCATTTCTAGCATTTAATAATCAAGGAAAATCAGATACCTACATACTTATTTACCAACATAATTAGCTAGTAAGCATTTATTTTTTATAATTAAAAAAAACTGAGTTGTTTTTTGGTGATAATTATAAAAACTGTAGGTAAGCACCTACAGTTTTCCTCTTCCACTTCCTTTTTCTCACTCGCACTCTACATTCAAACTCGGTATCATCGCGAGCCTGTTAACCACCTTCAACAGCCGGTCTTACCCCCCCGCTTTAGATGTTTCCCAGCATAGCAGTCCACTGTTGGATAAAGGTCTCCCCTAATCAGCGTCATTGAATTCTGTCCTCAGCTGGCCGAAGGGTACATTAAATTGTTTCTCATCTAAACGTTCTAATTCTATTTTGGTTGGTGCTTTCAGTAGGTAGGTAATGATGGGAGCCAATATTGCACGGCCTGATTATCCATGTACACGACTGGCCATGGATGATCAGACTGTACATGTTTTGCACGTGCTGATTATTCACACCCATGCAATGCACAGCCTGATCATCCATGTACACACCATAGACAAGACTTATGTTTCGTTTACAGTACTTACCCGAGGTGCCAAGAATAGATTAGGACAGTAATAGGTAATACAAGGCTCCCGGACTTCAGTAGATTAGGTTCTAAATATATCACAGAACCGACGCAGAGCACCCCGATGCCACCTAGTCTTGTGGTCCCTACCCCTAGAGTGTACCTATATAAAAAATGCGGAGCCAGAAGCTCGCGTGGGAGATCCTGTACCGTAGCGGACACCCCTGTGTGTCGCTTCGTCCACTCGTCGAACTCGCGAGAGTTCTGACGAGAGTCGATGCCGGAGTCAAATATCAATTTTAATTAACATTTTAGTGATTAGGTTTAGTGATTTATAGTCTATGGACGTTTTTACTTGACGCTTTCAAACGAGCGATGGCTGCCAAAAAAATCGACCAATCAGAAGCCATGTACATCACTAATCAGGCCGCGCATAATCGTCACGTGTTGATTTTCACAGTCAGTTTTTGGTGGACTTTTTGCTTTGCTTTGTTTGTACATGGATGATTAGGCTGTGCATAATCAGGCCGTGCAATATCAGGACCCGGTTATTATTAGTAGGTAACTACCTAGTGGTAGGTATACTACTTAGCACAATATATTTTTCTATGTGCTATGTAAGTATAGGTGAAAATAAAAAAAATCTAATAGGTATTTCATTTTATTAATGGTCCATATAATTTTTATAAAGAATAAAATCACAATGCAATAATTTAATTTTTACACAATTTTTATTATTTTACTAATAATAATCTAATTCACTAATTCAACGGCAAAGTGCATACATAATTTTTGACATTATATAATTGAATCTGTGTGTAAAAGATGTTACCTATCTACCTAGGTAAGTTTGCCATACAACAATTTGGATGTAGGTAGGTAAGTAGGTACCTAATTAAATTATACTTGTCTTAGAAACCTAGGTAGGTAGGTATTTTTGTTGGAATGCTTAGAAATTCAAGAAAGAAAGCTTTTGTTTAAGTAGGTACTTGTTATGTAATAAGGGTACGTACCTCCATACCTTATTCTTCATACATATAGCTGTAGGTATCAGTGGTTATGGTTTTGTTACATTTTATACAATTATCATTTTTAATTTAGATTTTCGTAGCCCAAGTAAACATGTGGGTATGAAAATATCTAGTTTTAATCATCTTTACATAGGGATCCCTATCTACTCAATGGTATTAAAACTAAGATTTTTTATATATCCCAAAAATTTCGACTCAGGCGAGATTTGAACCCGCGACCTTCCCATCAATACCGGGACGCGCTAACCAACTGCGCTACCGAGTCAACTCCTCGCCTTGTCGAAATTTTCGTGCAGTCACGACTAAGCGCCGTTTGATTAAGCCCTGAAGTGTGGGTAAACACTTAAAATACAAAAAAACATTGTATCAACTGATGAAATAAAAATAAATGCGCACCTACCTAGGTATCTATTATTTATATTAAATTATAATATATTTTGCACCATAATTGTGATACTTGGGTAACTTAATATTAACGATTACAGCTTCTGCACTACGTTATTTACATTAATTATGTACTTACTATTTACTGTGATATTTGGCTTCAATGTACTTTCCATAGGAAAAACTTAACCGACTAAAGTGTTTCATTTTTTATATACTTACTTAATGTATAATAAAATAGTTGTATATTTAATGCAAAAAATTATAATTATTGGTGTATGTTACAGAACGTGAGCATTGTGTTTTTATCACAATATTATTAATTAATGTAATTTAAATAAAATAAATGTGTAAGAAACACTTCAATCTGGTACTTAGTGTCAAGCTAATTATTAATTATAATTAAATTTTAGACCACTGGCCTTTGTATTGTGATGATAAGTATAATAAAATGCAGTTCTTTATTATATTGATAAACAAAGTAAATTTGAATTCGTATATTATCCCGAAAGGAGGTGATTTGGATAATGGTTAGTCACAAGTTTTAAGAATCTTTAAAAAAACGTGATTCAAACAAAATTCGAAAGTCTGATGAAAATATTTTTGTCCATCGGGAGTAGATTTAACCCTTTTCATATCATACGAACTCAAACTCATTGTATACTTATTTATGGTCAGACTTTTTACAATATAGATTCATGGGATCTAGGTATATTTTTGCTGTATGTTATCATGCATTACTTAATTTATTAATAGAATTTTGAAATAACGGTTGTCAATTTCAAAATATCGTTAATTTTAATTTTTAATTATTAGATTTAATAATATTAAACTAATTTGATTTTTGATCTAATACTATTCCTGAACACAGGACAGGTACGGTTATTATAAAAATGAATTTTATTAAGTTTATGAATTTATAACTTATTTATTATATTTATACAATGACTAGTGATATGTAACGATAACTTTATATAGGGTATGGTAAACAGATGTTATTAATTCAGAAATATTAATCACTTATTATTATTTTTTGTAATAACCTATAATATTTACAACTTCAGATTTTTTCAATTATTTATATGTACCCATTGAAAAACGGAAACCAGAATAGGTTGTATTTTTAACTTATTTATATAATAATATTCTACGTATAGCAACTAATGATTATTATTTATTTACAATGCACCACAGAGAAGTTAAAAAGCTTCTTTAATAAAATTATTTCATAAAGGTCAGGCTTTTTGGTAATTCCCCTGTAGGGATTAAGGGTCGAAAATATTCTTGCATTTCATGGAGGTAGGTATAAGTTTATAAAATCTAATAATTTATTTTATTATGTGTTTTTATCTATAATAATTTTATACATCAGAATATTTTAGTATATTTTCCCTATCTAAGTAAATAATAAAATATTATATTAATTGTAATATCAGATCAAGAATATATTTTGGTCAATATAATATCAATCTTTAGGTAAGTATAATTTTCATTTATTATTAATTGGGAATAAGTATTTTATTTTAATTAACAACAGACAATACAACAACAATGTAATTACTTCAATAAACCGGCTAATATCTAAGTTTAAAATCACCGAACTAGAAAAACTCATAGTGATTTTTTTCGTCTCGTAAAACATTTTTTTTTAATTTAACTAATTGTAATGTACGTCTTAATGTTATTTGTACATAATATATAATAAATGAATGTGGTATAATAACATACACATTAATTAATATAATAATTTTAAAACAGTTTATCATCAAGTTCAAAATGAACAATATTTTTTTTTTACTTATAATACTATTAGAGATTTCTATTTGTTGGTAGCTGTAACCTACGAGTCTAACTGCACCTTGTCAAATAAACATAAATTTCTATCACCAAAAATATTAATCAATGTCCCCAGCATTTGACTTGGCGCCAAAACTTGACATAACTATACACTGACGTCTCAAACGTCAACTTAAGCTAGCACCAATATGGTGCCCGCTTAAGTGGAATGCTTGGATCATACATTCGACTCGGGGCCTTCTGTGTTGTGCTTGAAGGAAGCTCGGATGCGAGCAAGGTAGAGGGCGCAGATATGGCCGTAGCATTTGTTGTACCATTCTGGTGTTCTGCCCCTGGAAAAAAATAAATTAATTTTAATCTGTGCCTTGAGATTAGCAATTGGGAATACCTACTTACTCTCAAAACTTATTCTGTCCAGTTGCCACGTTGTCCTAGTTCCATAATCATAATCATATATTTATTTGCCAGAATGTAAGTTCGTAATGATAGCTGTATTGTGTATATTAATTGATCTTGTATATTCTTATCTACTACAAAAGCATTTTAATTTAGTTAGTATTTAACATAGATGCCATTGAAGTGTGCGTAGTGTCATTTATATGGGCCGTAGAATAAGTAAAACACCATCTGTATTTATTCTATTGTAGCCTGAAATAAAGTTTATATTATATTATTATTAAGACACTTTATTAACATTTTTTACTATAAACCTAATATTATCTACTTTATAAATAAATAACATCAAAAACAATATAGTAAAAAAAAAATATTATTATTACTTATTCTGACTTAGAACTAAGTATAGAGTACTACATATTTAATGTTGACACAGGCTATTCTATCTGGCTGCGCCAGTTTAAGGAAAGGATAGTCAAAAGTCGTATAAATGAGCCTTTGCGCGGCATATGTATGGTGATTGATTATCCACAAGATACTTTAGAAAACAAACTTTAGACGAACCTAAAAAAAATATAACACTTACATAGTATCAACTCTTGCTAAATGAACCAGTCGACTCCTGCCTTTCCCAGCCGGCTGCGCCAAATACCTCGAGGCTAGTACCACGCCGCGCGCACCATCTGTTGGCGCCGAGCCGTGAGCTACTGACGTTTCCGCAACCGCGCACCAGCCGCCACCGCCACCGCCTTGCTGCCACGATCTAGAAATTAGAATGAGTCTCATTATCGTACGCGTCATGTGGTAGATGGATCACTTCTATTCAACTTCATACCGCGCGCCTTACAACCACACGACAACAAGAAGGTGACACCGCTGTGTCTGTGTGCGTACTTAAAAGTTTTGTATTGGTATATTATTTAATGCTATTTTTAGAGAACCCTAGTATCTAGATAAACCTAACTTAGGATTGAAGGCAATAACTTAAAACATGTCATCTTTTTGTCAATAAACGTTATCTATCTATCTCTCTAAAAATATCGCTGGAAGAAGTGGAGGGGGTTTGTTTGCGCACGGGTAACTTGCCCAGTGCGCAGCTTACCGCCAGTGTTCTTTTTACGTGACGCCACCTGTACCAATAGTGTTTGAAAAGAGGTTGTATTTTTATAAAAGACGTGTGGCACTCGGGGACTGCCGCGGTAAAGCTATTGCATAGCATTTTGTATCAACTTATGCAATTATAATTATTTATTTATTTTATTTATGCAGTATTTCTTTTTCTTTGATATTAATTCAAGTTACACTTTTTGAGCGTGGTGACCGATAAGAAAACAATTTTTTTTCTTTTATTAAATAAAAATACGTCTAGTTGCACGCACATAAACACCGTGTCGAAGACTGCCGAAAAGAAACGACGTTAGACAATGCACGGCCTTCAAGCCACACCTCCGTGCCCGTCGGAGTGGGGAGCGTGAGGTTTTTTTTCGTTACGGAATTTCTGGATTCGGTCCCCGCGCTCAAGGCCCTCGATAGAAGCTATGCAATAGCTTAAAAGTTATAGGTAATAATACTGCAATGCTATGATAATATGAATATGAGATCACAAATCATCGATAAAACAAACGTCGAGAAGCACTGAATAACAAAAATTGTTTAATGAATCAATGAATCAACGATTTTAAGCATCTCACGCCTTACATATTTCTAGGTAGGTTAATATACATAAATTGTCTAATGATTGTTATAATATGGATTATCTTTTTTTATGGATTTTGCTGCTAATGAAAAAGCTGTACATACAAACTTCTTCCATGATTTTGAAGATCTATTCGATGATGGTTTGGTTGTATTCTATTTCTATACCTTCGCTATTCAGACATCCTATGCCTACTAGGGGTAGACCAACTCACTGCTTTCTTTTGAAATACTAAAAACGAGCACACGTTTCGTAAAGAGATTAAACAAAAAATAGGATAGAGATCCTACCGTAATACACAGTAATCCCTCGAAGGCAAGTTGAAGCTAGAAGCCGTGATAAATTGGAACACTTCAGCATTAGTCCCGAGTTTCTCTGCTACTCTCCACTTCACCAGCGAGTCGTCCCAAATGTGTCGCTCACGGAGTATCCTAAAATTAATAAAATAATATATTATTCTTGTATTTTAAATGCAGGGATACACAATCAATGAATACATTTTATGCTTTTTGTATCATCTGTAGCTTACAGGTGCTGGAAAAATCATCAAATACGGGCTGTAGGGTGATCACGAATTTCACGAATAGTTAGAAACTGACGTACCTATCGTAAGCGTGCGAGCCTTTGCACACCACGTTTTTTATGACGCCATCGTAATACTGTGGTTCCAAATGGCCGCGGCATCCTGCGCGATGCATTGCTACAAACACGCGTTTACAGCGCGTATGTATCGATAATATCAGCTCGTTTGTAGCGATGCAAACGAAAAGATGACAAAACGAGTGCAAAGGTTGCAACGTGACTTCGGTCGTGCGTTTGCTGAGCGTCCTAATTGCGTTCTACGCGTGTAGTCAGCGCCTAAAAAACGGGGTTTGCAAAGGCCCTAACGCTTTCAGAGGGCTTACCACAGGTTTTGATAGTTTTCGAAAACTTTTTAAGTTTCGGTATCTTTCCATACATTTTCGTAGTTCATGCACGTTTCCCTAGAGGCGCTGTACTGAAAATGTATGGAAAGATACCGAAACTTATAAAGTTTTCGTAAACTATAAAAACCTGTGGTAAGCCCTCCGTACGTTTTCGCAAAGGCCCTTACGCTTTCCGTACGTTTTCTCATTGTCCAAAATTTCATTTATACCTATGTTTACGACACGACGTTGAAATATTCGTGATCGCCCTACATAAACTAACATTGATATGTGTCCAATAGATTTATACCTTTGCATAACCTCCTGGGGCGGTGCTTCAACGTCAGTGGTAGCCCTCCACAGTCGAAGAGGATGGCCATCACCGACCTTCTTACAGCACAGTTCCACGTGAGGCGCGGCACCAGATACTGACATCCACCCTCGCGTTCTGAAAACATAAAATCATTCTATAGTTCTTCCATCTTATTTATGGTTTTTTTTACATTTGAAACTCAAATGATAGTATTTTGTAAGTAGTTAGATATATCGCGGAAACTGTCAAAACTGTATGAAAGGAGAATGCCGTCTGATGTATGGCGCTCGGTACCAAGACTAAAGAGAGTGCGTAAAAAAAATCTCCAATAAGTTTTTAGTCGATTCTACTGTCAAAATAATTAAAAATGAGGGTTATTTCCATAGTAACACTTTACATAAATGCTATAGTAACGTATACATCATTGGTTGTTGCAGTTTAATGGCGGCGTGCGGCGGAAACCATATCAACAAAATATTTTTTTTCTTGATTATAAATCTCGTCGGTGTGTAGAACTAAAGAAAATGTTAATGTCATTTATAAAATATAATACATTTTATGGGATACGTTCGGTTTTGACGCAATTGGTACGGGTTCTCGACATTTTCCTTTGACAGTTCTCGCGATAAATATCAAATACAATCATATATATCGAATCGTCAGAATCAGGCCCCTGAAATGGTACCGATTATGTCTCTATTCACGAGAATGTTATACTTGAGGTCATGCGTTTTTACTAGAAGCTCGAATTATCTTAACAATTTACATGATTGTGTCTGGATTTATAAGTTTTGTTCAAGAATACGCTAAGTGTATAACATAAAATCAGTGCTGTAACCAAAATTGTTGTGCAATTTTTATCTTGTTGTAAGTATATCTACCTATAGCAATCTATCAAAGTGATAGATTTTATTGTAGTTTCGAAAATAGATAAGTAGATATTATTAGACTGATAATGTGATAAAATGTTTTGAATGAATTCTTCTTCTTCAGTTCTTCCACAGACTCACTGGTGTTAAATACCTAGACATAGAATAATAATAATACAAGTGTTAGAAATTAAAGTAGAAATCACAGAGACATCTAGTGGCCACGAGAAAGCTACAATGAGCATGAGGTGTTTTTTGAATTTGGAAAATCATAATTTCTGTTCAATAACTGGTTACCAGCAAAGCACATTGTACATTGATAAAAAGCATCAATAAACTCCTTTAATTGACAAATACGCAACAGAACTGTTTGCTAAGATTGCATTTGTTTCAGCTCGAAGGACCAATCACAATTATATTACAAAGAGCTTGTCCAGAGGGAACGAATTACCCGTGAGTTGAGTCACACGTAGCAAATCATAACGAACGCATGTCTTATTCCACGTGACATTTCGCAAGCCTGATTGGCTCAAGGAATTAATATAGTACATACAAAAAGTAAATAGAAGGCGCACTTAAAACAAAAAAATGTGCCTAATGTATTCTCCAAAAAGGGCGTTGCGTCTCGGAGTTGTTTTTTATTGAGAAAAATCAGTCATAGATTGTGGTTCAAAGCGCGCAAAATAAAAACTCCTTGTAGTTGTAGGTGTTGGCTAAACGCCCTATTTGGACTTGGCTTATGAATTGAGCTACCAAACACAAATGTTTTGTTGTTCGGAATGCCACTAGATGGCACTATTCACTAAAAAGTTGCGACCAATAGCGGATTTGTAAGCTTAGAACAGAAATTATAACGATGATGAAGCGAATCGATCTCTAACACCGAAATCTCACCTCTTTCCTGATCTGCCACAGACTCTAAAAAAGCACGAAACAAGTTAGACTAGATACACAAGTAAGATACAGATAAATATACAGTGAGTTTAAATTCGTAAATTAACCCGAAAAGGGCTAAATCTACTCTCAAAGTTCAACAATATTTATTTAAAGACTTATTGAATTTTGTAGTTTTTCATTGAAATTGAAATTGAAATTCGTTACTTGTGAAGCATCTCTAGATCAGCTGATTTTGTTAAACTTTGTTCTTGATGATGTTAATCATAGCTTTGCCTCAAATTTAAGGCTGACACGCACAACACAGATATAAGCTAAGTTTTTGGAGAAAAGTTTTGAATAACGTATTTTTAACTGTGGTTCTCACTTGTGGACAACCATGGTCCAAATCACCCCCTTTCTAGATAACATAGAATTTAAACTCGGCTTGTAGATATATGTACATAGGTAAAGGAGAGAATTTGATATCAATACGAAAACGTAAACAGAGAGTTCTATTATTTGCTCAACCTGAGGGTAGGACATTGATAAATATTTTCTATCTACAAACTGCAAGAGTAGGAATATCAACTTTAATTTAAGTGCGTTTAAACTCACTTTTCTTTGGCTTCTTTTAGTAAAGCTTTTATGCAGGCTTGCTGGAAACCCTTCCAGTCTTGATTGAAATCTCCTCCCAATTCTTCTAGCGCAACCTGTTCAAGAAAAATCAATTATAACTAGGTATGGACTCTTGAGCTTCCACCAGCAGCTTCGCCTCGTCGTTGTAATTACTCGCATAACACTTTCCATTAGCACGACAGTTTGATCCGCAGTCCAAACCTTACAGATCGGACTGCGGTTTGGAACGCAGTTCCGATGCGCGGTCCGATCTTTACGTCATGTGCAGGGCGCTATTTCGTAGTAAGATAACTTTTCTTTGAAATGAGAGGATACAAATTAGAACATATTGTGGTGTGTATGGGAAAAACCATGCTGGCGATAGGGTTCAGTGCTTGTAAAAATGGCATGATAAGGGGCGGGTTATAGGGGCTTACCGGAACACTCTCTTCAAAGTAGTTGAACTTGCAGCGAGCCAGCATATCGGCCGGCGCTAGGAAGAGCGATGCGTGCTTCTGAATGAGCAGTAACAGACAAGCGTGAGCCGCCCGACTCTCACTGATCTGACGCTGATCCGCCACGCTTTCTATCACCATCCTGGAATAAACATTTTTGTACTATAGTTGGTTTATCTGACCATCAAAACTAGACTCTCCGCTATTTGTTACCAAGTCTTAAGCTACTTTGGCCACGTCGCCCGTAGACAGCCAGACAATCTTGACAAATTGGTTGTAGCGGGAAACATATAAGGGAAAAGACCTCACGGTTGATCACTTAGCGGCTAAGCTGACTAAGTAAAGGCACTGACGGGACTCCCTTTGACTGCCGCCTTGAGGCAAGCCGAAGTCAGAACATTATGGAAGGAGCTCATGAATAAAAGACTTTCAAGATGCGCACGACCAATATGGGCAGCAATAAGGAATACGAGTAAGAAGTTGTGTGGTTGTAAGGGGTTCCAACCTCCAGCTTCGGAATCCAAGCCAACCTCACCTATCCGAGGTGTACCTTGGTAACTAACAAACGGGGCTCTGGCGGCGGCTGATTGCGGCATAGCGCAACATAACACTGGCACAGCTATATTCCCTGAATTTCCTTGACCGCCGACGGGCAACAACGTCGCGTCGGCGATGCGAGAAACTGCACCCTGAGATCCAAAACCCGCACCACCGTGGGGATTATGTGCATATCCCCCTTATAAGGGGAGGGAAGATCGCATGTTCAAATCCCGCCCGATTCGAAGTTTTTGGGATATAATAAAAGCATATAATAAATATTTACAACTTAAAAAGAGCATTTTCATCCATCTCGGAAAAAGTATTTTTGCTCTTCGATATATGAGTGCAAAAGCCGTTTTTATCCGCTAGAAGATAAGGTAAAATTAAATTTAGAACGTGTGCACTAAGTTTGTGAATTCAAAACATCATTAAATCTATTTACTTCTACCTCCATGGTGCCAAATTTATCATACCACCTTTTTTAATTTGATAAAACCTCAGTCTCAGAACCTTCTTGGTGTACTTTTTTTTTTTAACTTTAATTGTTATACTAATGTTAATCTTTTTTTTTTAATTTATTCATTTCCGGAAGGTGGGATGAAAAGTTACGTGTTGCACTCGAGTGCAAAGATTTTTCACCTCGTGCTCTTTTGATTCCCTCGCTAACGCTCAGGATTCTAATGTTAGAATCCTTCGCTGGCTGGGTCATCAAAATTAAGCACGCGGTTAAAAAGCAACTTTGCACTCTTGTATAACAAATAACTACTAAGCAACATCTATCGATTTCGCTATTCCTTGGCGATGATCGCTCAAATGATGAAAATGTTACCTATTTGAATTCCCTTCTTTGGTGCTCCCAGTCGTTGGCGGCGCGTGATGTAGTCTCAACAACGTTGGTGCTAAGCAAACAGCGAGGTTGGATGCCGTCATCTGATTCACCCCTGAATGTTCAGCCACCTGGAAATTATATCCACAGTTTTAAAACACCACAACTTAGCTAAATTCATAATGTTCTAAAAAAGGACTCTTCCTTGATAGTCAAAAGGATAGGACGTATAGGTACACTCAATGTTAGCGACACAATGCCTAGGTACATAAGGCGACTATACAAGTCAAACCTCTCTCTCGCTTGCACTATTCAACATTTTTGAAGATATAAAATCACTGAATGTAGTTATGCAAAATAGCAAACCTTCACGGCCTAGAAAACAATACAAAGGTTCAGCAAGAATATCATGTTGAACCCAACACGTTTTCCTACCAAAAAAATTGCACCAAAATTGATCACATTAATGTGATAGACGTGATAGAATCAAAATGATATTATTGCTGAACCTTTGTATTGTTATTTTCTAGGCCTTGAAGGTTTGCTATTTTGCATAACTACATTCAGTGATTTTATATCTTCAAAAATGTTGAATAGTGCGAGCGAGAGGGAGGTTTGACATGTATCGTCGCCTTAATAATGATAACAGAATGATGATAAAAAATAAAATATACCAATTCGATGATTAGGTACCTAAAATTATAAATTGATGTAAAATAATATGCCAAATACACCAGAACAGAAAGGACTGTTAATTAATTGCACTACCCATGTTTCTTGCAAAAAGAAAAATAATTTACCTCATACAGGAATATTAATAAGGAATGTAAAGCTTCTAAATGCTCTTCTGGCAGCAGAAGAAGAGCGCATTGCACAGCATCCGGTCTTAGAGGTTCTGGTACATCTAGAAGAGAATAAAAATAAAAATTATAACTTTTGTAGTAGGTAGTAGAGTTCTTTGTGAAGGGCCTGTCCAGGGAAGTACTGCCACCATGCCTATTTGCTGCCGTGAAGTAGCATTGCTGTTTCGGTTTGAAGGGTATGGGTGCCGGTGAAATTACCAGCACAAGAGGCTTATCATCTTCATGCCTCAAGTTGATGGACGTAGGGCGTTGCATCGTAGAGCACGGTCTGGAAAAACGTCACCTACGATGCAATGCATTGTGATAGGTAATGGTGACCACTTAACATCAGGTGGGCCATGTGCTTGTTCCATCTTCAAGTAGTATAAAAAAAAGGGTGTGGGTGCCGTTGACATTACAGGCACATGAGATTTAACACCTCAAGTTGATGAACAAAGGTTGCATCGTAGGGTAAGTTTCAACTAGCCGTACTGTGACTGACAACTCGTTCGGCCACAGTGTTTCGGCTCCGCAAGTGTACCTACTAAAGTTATGTAAGTACCAGTTTAGTCTGTAAAAGTTTGAATAAACAATTAATGAAAACCATTATTTAAGCACTTACGTTGAAAGATCGCAATGAAAGTTTCACTGAGCTTATTCGTTAACAGTGCGTCAGGCAGTTCCCTGAAGTACTGCTTGACCATATCAGCTACGTCATGCGCCTGCGCACCGTCGAAATTGAGGCTCGACTGTGATGCCTCAGTGGTGTTCATGTTCTCAATCGCGAAGCTACAAGTTGTACTGCCAGCTGCCTCAACGACCGCTCTGAGTTTTGCAATGCGTGACTTTACACCCGCTTTCCGGAATATTCCCATCTAGAAAAATATCTCATTTTATAATTCAATCATAACATCGTCATTATAATTATTAAACCACTTTATTCTTCTTAAAACTTAATAATAGTAGATTGTTTTACAAGGGACTAAACCATCCCATTATATACGAGGTTGTTATACTCCCGAGCGTAGCGAGGGAGGATGACAAGACCGAGTTATAATGGGTGGGTTTGGCCCGAGTAAAACACTCTACTTTTCACTTCGATTGCGAGAAAATAAAACAATTCAAAATTAGACAATTTTCAGAAATTTTATTAAAAATTAGTCAACCTTCATAAAACATCACCAAGATGGTTCTATTTTTAAAAAAAAGATTGACGGAGCACCAAGAAGTCGAGTTTTTATGTAAGAGAACGAATGCTTTGTACGGGCTGATGATTTTAGACAAAAATTAATAAGAAAAAATATTTTTTAGCCCGAGGTATTAAACTCGAGTTTTAGGCCCGCTAAGCTACACTATTATGATACACTTTTTGAACAAGAGAAGTGAAAAAATATTTTTTTAATGGAAAGCTTACATTAATTCTTGTACAAAAATAATATAATAGGCAAAAATAGTAAGGTATACCGAAAGTTCCTTGAAATTTGATTCGCATAATGCTTGGTACAAAATCGTCGACCAATAGTTACTCTTTTGTAAATAAACTACTTTCTAAACGGCTTTTAGGAAAATAAACTATTTATTTGTAATTATCCAAGGCGTTTACCTTCGTCTTTCGTATTACCTGGTCTAAAGCGTTGTTCTTCAGCCAGTTCAAAGCAGACTGTATTGGTTTTGGAAGAGCATGGCCTGTTCTCTGTAGAGATACCGTGAGTGGCACGCCGAATACTGTTTTATCTGAAAAAAAAAAAAGACTTTGTAGCTCATGTTTTAAGATTAAACTACAATACATCTTCTTTCTTTCTCTTTCTTTTTTTCTTTCTTCTTTGATCTTTGTTACCTCTACAGTGGGGCTCAGTAAACGATTCGACCAATCCGAGTACAATCCGACCCAAAAATACAAACTACGTCGGTACCTGCAGCCAACTTCTGAAGGATAAAGATACGTTGTGACTAGTTAGTATGTTTATCATATTTATTTGAATTATAGAGTTTTATGTTCCTTATTTTAACCATTTTGAAGGCCCTTCGTTGACATCAGTAAAGTTTGTATGATCCGTACTTTTTATGGACGGAAAAGAGGTACCTAATAGTCAGAATGAAGTATGAAAATGGAGCAAAATATATTGGATATTTTGCTCCTGAATTTACCCTATGCAAATTTATAGCGGGCAGCTTGATTCATTTAAAGGAGATTGTAAGTACGTCTCGTGCTTACTAGGTATAACATTATTATCTAATGTAAAGAGCATTTCATCCGACAAATTTCAATACATAAACGTGTACCTAAATCTAAACAAAGGCGTGGACGAAGTTAAACGAGTCACCTTTATCTCGTAGGTACGTGTAAGCAACGTGAATAATAAAAAAAGGTTCTTCAAGTTTCAGAGAAAGGATATTAAAAATTAAAGCTCATCGTCGGAAACTTTAACTAATTCCGAAAAAGGCAAAGTTCCAAAGTCACAAAAGGATGTAAAATATAAGGTTTTCATCAAGGGGCTATGAGCCCCTGTTAGACCTCACATAAATGCGGTGCGCGATGCCGCAACGCCATAATAATTTGCAAATTCATAGCTTATTTCGGCGGCGCGGCGCGGCACAGTTCACTGAATTGATAGAGCAACTACTGTCTCTGGAACCCCATTCCAGTCTTGTACGTTACGGTTGGACAAAATGTGCATTCTTGTCTTGGGTTGCTTGTAAATAAATAGAGAAAATGAGCAGCCTCTCAAATGTTTATTATTAATCATGTAGTGCTTACATGTCAGATAGTTTTGGAACAATATAGTGCTTTGTTATTATTATGTAATACTAAGTATGCGAGTATGGTGCGAGCGAGCAGAATTGTTAACAATTTCAGTAAGTTGTTGGATATTGATCCCTTCTGTATCAGCATTCCTAAGGCAAGGCGGTGCCTATCTCTTAACTTCTTTTCCGGGTAAACTAGGCATAATTTTTTTTTTTACTGTTTTCTCCATTCCTTATAGATGGTATTCTTTCCTGTTTTATTTCAGCTTAAGAAGCACGCAGTATCTAAATACTGCGTGCTTCTTCAGCTTCTACTATAATTTAAATTAACATTAAGTTTTTGTTTTGTGTTCACATTTTAATCACAATTATGTAGCTACCAGTGAAGACCTGTAGTTGGCTTTCTGATACTAATCATTTATGTTAAGGAAATTATCTTTAGCTGTTGGTTTTCCAATAAATAAATAAATGATATGTCGAAGTCTATGTGTCGTCTATGTCCAGCAGTGGACTGCTATAGGCTGATGATGATGAAATAAATGATTTCTTTTACCCGTGATTCAGTTCCGGATGCATATAGTCCCAACCTTACCCCCATATTTATAATCAAATGTAATTTTATAACGCTCGATAACGTAAGCTTGTCCCTGTCATTTAAATGTAAATAAAAGGATGACATGATACTTTAACGCTATTTTAGCTATCTGAGGTTTATTATGAGTTGGACGGTAAGAATTTAGTTCTCACCTTTGTAATCAGGAGTTTTGATTTTCCTGATCAGCTTTGGCAGTTCCCAGTTCCAGCCAGACTTGTGAGAGGGGCAGTACCGCTCCATGCACGCCGTCAGCCTGAGGAGAGCCAGCTTCCGGAGAATGTGGAGCTGGCCACACGATAGCGAGGACATTGGACGAGCCACTGGAAGATAATTAGTTTGTTTTCAATATCGTTCATTGAATATGAATATGAATTATTCATTTATTCATTTGCTTTACAGCTTAGGTCGTAGGTTTAGCTATGAGTTGGTTTGTAGGTGATTTTTCTCATGAGATGAGGGTCAGATCATATAACTTTATCTCAAGTATAGTTACATCAAGTGGGTTCCACAGGCCTTAACGCGGCCGTCCAGACGGAGGTGGCTTAACGATCTGAGCCAAGATCGGGATATGTGGAAAAAGGGAAGTGAGGTCTTTGCCCTGCAGTGGGATCAGACAGGCCCATAAGGTAAGATAAGATAGATGGTTATATTGGGGTATAAGGGGTTCCAACCACCAGCGCCACCTTCGGAACTCAAGCCAACCTCCCCTGCCCGTCGTGCATCCTGCTAACAAGCAGTGCCTCGAATGAATGAATCAATGAACGAATGCTCGAATGAAAATAAATTGTACACCTTAATTTTAGAAACAACAGACAAAATCTTAGAAAATAATAGATGAAAGGGTTGTCTTATCGCCTGGAATCGATCTCTTCCAAGCGATACATTATCAATATCATATCATATTATCATAGATTGATCAAATGGACTGATGTAATCAATAAAATTAGTACTTAGTAACGATGAAATTGTGCGAATAGAAAGTTTGCAGACTTCCACAGACTAACAGGTCTTGATATGAGATAGGTACTCACAATAAGAATCAGGGTCCTTCTGGCCTGGTGCGGGTTGTAACGTGTTGTTTGCTTTGGGTCCCCCATTTAAAGTCGTCGTCCTGAAGGAGTACCATCTTTGGATATTGTTTCTGTAAAAACAAAACATAAATTAACTAAATATTTAATACAAATTCCGCTTACCGACGAGTTTCACAAAAATGCAACAGAAATTCGCGTTAACCTTCTCTGAGGAGTTTCACAGTAATGGATTTCCGCAAAGTATAGTGTGTTCGTATGAATGTTTCGTTTTCACCTCAAAACTGCTGAACCAATTTTAATTGATATTGATAATTGGAGACGGACATACTTATATCACTTCTTGTTGCAAAAATGAAACTTGAAGGGGGTGAAAATAGGCGATGAAACGTTGTATGGAGAACCAATCATCTCTCGACACATAGCGCCTGGTTGGATAAGTAATAAGTATAAATATATTGTTATAAGATAAGTATATTATTCACTAAATTGGTACCGAAAAAAAGGCTGTCTGGAAATTAAACTCTACTTTATTTACCGAAGTAGATTCCAACAGAAAATATAGCAAAACTATTATGGAAAGATAAAGGCGTAAAAAGATTTATAAGACAAATAAATCATCGATTTATTATTGGTAAGTATAAGTACGGTTACTAATGAAGTGGAAGGGTGTAAAGGTTTCCAACCTCCACCTTTTGAAACTCAAGCCAACCTCACCTGCACGTGGTGCACCCAACTAACAAACGGGGCTCTGGCGGCCAGCTCATTGCGGCATTACATCGGAACAGACAAATCCCCAGACTACCAATGGAAAGCAGTGTTGGCAGTACATAAAACGATTCCCAACCCGCATACCCGGTTTGGGATTATGGGCATGTCCTAATTCTTATTAGGGGAGGCCTATATCCAGCAGAAGGCTGATAAAGGCTGATTTTGTTGTCGTTGAACCAAGGACGTCGATACTACTGCCGTCCATTATACAATCATAAAATAATCTGAAGTTATAAAGTTTTGAGAGCAGGACAAATATGATTAGGTATGCAATCTGGATTCTACTCGCTATACGTCCTAAACAAACATATCCATCCGATAGCAATATGCTGATCCATAGCGATGATTGATAATTGTGTCCCATGCAAACACTTCTCTTCAACAAATAATGTTTTTCGGGTAAAGTTCACAATGATAATATAGTTTGCTTACGACTCTTCCTAAACATTTTAGTTGTGCAAACAATCATCTGTCTCTATCTCACTCAGTATTGGATACCTTTATAACAGTCCAGTGCTGGACATAGGACTGCCCCTAATGACCGCCATTTCACCCTGTCCTGAGCTAGATGCATCCATCTTTTACCAGCAGCCTTTCGCAAATAATAATAATTATTAAATGAATATAATCCTTGTTGTGTCATTATTTTAATACATACCTATCTAGATACTTATTATGAGTGTATATATTTTTATAGTATTATGAATTGCATCACTACACTGACAAGAGCTAAGCTCTTAAATTACAATAGAATTAGGTATGTGATGATCCATAAAGTGTTGTCTATCGATCTATATTATCTTTCTTATAAGGAAATATTTATTTAGATTAAGTTAAAATTCTGAAGTGCCATTATTTTAAAATAAGCTCTACATTACTATATTTTTTTTCCAGATTTCAGAAAAAAACGACAGGATGTAAAACATTACTACCTACTTAGTACCTATAGACAAAAGTCAAGGCAATGACATGATCCATGATCCTTACTTCTTAGTCTTCATATCGTAGCTGTCGTCATCATCATCGTGGTCACCGTCATGCGACCTGGAGCCGGCAGAGTGTGGACTGTTACTGCTGTCGAGCTCAGAGCTCCGTGATGCTGACTTGTCTCTCTTGAGACTTCTGTCACGAAATCTGGAAGCAATCATATATTTTTTACTAAGACTCAATATCAAGAGTATTCAGTTCTATTCTTTCTATTATTATGAGTAGTGTGTTCTCCTTGGTCTAAGAAAATGAGCTTTAGCCTACTCAGCCGCGGAACAAATACCAAAAATCTTTACAGATGACATGAGCCTTTTCTAATTAGCGCCATCGCACCCTGCCTCAGCTTGACAAGGTACTAGCTTTTGCAGATCGTCACTCGACCTGGTTATAGGGTGTCCATTACGTTTGCCAAGCCGTGGTCTCCGCTCAAGATCTCTTTTATCCCAACGGCTTCAGCTTGCTACCTAATTCTTTGAACTATGTAGACACTTTAGTTATATATCGGATAGTCTCGTTCCAGATTCTATCCTTCAGAGAAACCATATTCCATTCGTTCCATAGCTCGCTGAGCAACTTTACAAGCATCCTACAACACGAGACATACAACTAATACCGTTATAAATTTTTCTATTGCAGAAACCCCAAATTCTGTTTTCAAAATTATGCCGATACTAATGAGCAGCAAGAAGCTAACTCAATTATTTAGATTGCTTCTCACAAGAGGTCATCAACCTCATCAACTTCCTTTGGAAAACACTCACTCACTTCATCGCATCACACACAAAACAAGAAAACACTAACAGAATAATTTACTTTTCAATGGTACCTACTTTCGAACACGACACACAAGTTCAACGTCACAGAACCATTGCAATGCAAATAAGTCATTATCATGGAAGAATCATTTGGACTAATGACACCGGTTTGACGATTAGTCACATGGTAATGAGCTAGGACTGTGCCAACAATAGGTTATTGATAGTCCTATTCATTACTTCGTTGAAGCAAGTTTAAACCGCTAGTTCCAGAGATGGAGTTGTACATATTTCTAAAGACGTCCCGTAAAGTAACACTAATGTAACTAAAACTTTCACTAAAGATGTGGACACCAGTTGAAAATTCCAATAGCAGTCTAACCATTCAGGAAGAGAAAGTTTTCAAAATGCCCACCAAGCAAAGAGATTTGGAAACAAAATGATCAAGAAGGATCAAAGAATAACCAAGCCGTTGTCTAATGCCTGATTTGTGGCTTGGTTGCCTACAATGCACAAACTTTGTATGATCCATAAGTTTACAATGAATAACATAAATCAGACTTACTTCTGGCCTTCCTTCCCGAGATTCAAAGAACTTGTCCGTATAGCCTGCCGTCTATGAGCCGTGTGTCCTGGAGATTTCTGCACCTCACTGAGTACCTTTGGGTCTGGTTTTAGTTCCACTGGTGACGGTGGCTCTACGTAAACCTGGACCACACACAGATAAACAATGATAAGATTTATTGGATCATTAATATTAATAGAGCAATTATTGTAATGTAAACATGACCTAAGATCCGTGAGCCATATTTTCTCAGTGAAACTTCTCTAAAGATTAATACTGGTTCAAAGCAATTAAATATATTTCACAACTTTATAATTTTTGGTGTGATAGTAACCCAATATCGTTTTGCTGTTCCTCCAGTTGTATGAACTCTAATTTGGCTTATGAGTTTATGACTAAGTTTATCTATAGCAATTTATTTTATTTCGTTAGCACGTTGACTGCGGGCCTAAGAGAGCTAATCCTGCAGCAGATGCGACGTTGTGTTTTCAGCACTCAAAGTGTTAAGAAGAAAGCAAGGAAAGAAAATGAAGACTTCACTATTCTAGACTAGAGTAGAGCGTTGTTAACTAGAGTGTATGCGTATACTACTGTATTGTAATGACTCACCTCTGTATTATGATGATGAGTATTATGTTCCTTATAATAATTGTGCCTCCAACTCGCTGGCTGACACTCAGAATCACTCAGCGCGCTGGAATCTTCATTCTTCACTCCTCTATGGAATATCCTCTTTGCTCTCCCAAGTTTTGACTTAGAACTCTTATTACTAGACCCCATGCTTCCATCTGACGCGTAACTTGAACTGTCGTCCCCAAAAGGGGGGTTTAGGACAAACGAAGGTTCTAAAGGTGCTATGGGGGAAGGTGGCAGTATCGTCATAGGTGATGGAGGCTGTGTTCTGATACCAACGGCATGAGCAGGGGAATTGAAATCGAAAGGAAATGCAGTAGGGGTTGTAGGAGTCATGTCTATGTAATTAAGATCTGGGTATTTGTCTTGTGATACGTCTAGGAAGTGTGGAGATGAAACAATGACTTCTGTTCTATTCTGCCGTTTTCTTCTTCTAGTCTTGAGGGATTCCACTCGTCTGAGCAGGGCTTTCGCTCCATCCCGGAGACGTTCAGACCCCGTTCTTCGGAAGCGAGTTCCTGTATCCTCTTCGTCTTCTTTATCACTTGGTAACTGAATCATTGGCTGCCCTGGGACTGTTAATCTGGAACAAAAAAGACGTTTTAAATGGTAGATGTTAGTTACTAGGAAATAAAATGGTATTATATAATGGTATTATATCCCCTACCTAATTTTATTATGTTTTTGCTATATACTCCCGTCAATGATAGGTACTTAAGAACCAAAATTCTCTGTCCAATTATTTCCTTTTTACCAAAATTCAAAAGTATTTCAAATGTATTTATCTTGTTCACGTTTCGTTTAAGTAGAAATCATTGTGACGGTTACTTTCAAGTAGGTAATTTAAGACAAAGCACTTTATAACTGTGTCGAAGTTATAACAAGCTCCCAAGGATCCAAGACTTAGCTTGCAAAGAAAGCCACTTGTCAGCGCTTGTTGACCAGTGACATTTCAAAATAAATGGCAGTATTTTCTGACGGTATGATAATTACGACTGGACTTATAAACCGTACTACGTTGCCTCATATTATTATGAACATTATACTTGATGCTGGCGAAATTGTTGAAACTATCCCAGAAGCCAAATAATAAAGAAGTGGAGTGAAGTGATATCCCTCTAATTTGTTGTTTATTTTTCATTTGAGAGGAGGTGTTAAGCTTTTAATAATTGTGAAACCCTAATCATTTCTGAACATCTATTTCTTTTGATTTTCTTTCATCGTTTTAAAAGTTTAAATGCGTCGAGCTCAGGGCAATGGCGCTCATTAGGGGAGGCTTATGTCCAGCAGTGGACTGCTAAAGGTTGATGATGACGATGAAATTATTTACATCTATATTTTCTTTTACATGCGAATAGTTGTAGAAAATGTGAAATATGAATGAGATAGATTTTATACAATTATCTGCTATACCTATGAATAGGTGTGGTTTCGGAATGGGCCTATTGTTGATTTTACCTTAAACTGTGGCAAAAATATTAAATATTATTACATGTTAGGTATTTAGTAAGATAAAAATGTACTATGCCCTCGTCCTAGTTTCAATTAAAATAAATAAATAAAATACCTAGTTTGAAAATAGCAAACGTAATTTTATTCATTAATTTTTATAGTAAAGTTTTTCGAAAGTATTCTAGGGATTTTAATATATTGTCGGATGACAAGAATAACAGACAATTGAAAAATTAGCCTCCACTGGCGGACCAGTTTTCTACGTAAAAGAGGAATGTTCCACCAGTTAAAGTGCCAAGTTTGGAAGATAAGAAATTATTTAATTAGGCACCAACTCGCCTTGAGTAACACAATTAGCATCGGTAAATTTAACGTCCGCTTTCAAATAACTTAGAAAGATGGAAATTGATAGATACACAACAATATTGAGGAACATTTTGTTTACTTTATAGTTTTTTCGCAAGTTTTATGAGTTTTTGACGTTAATTATCAATAGCAACGTTAATGCACGCGGTTGTTTTTTGCGGCAAAGGCTGCGGAAAACGCATTGCGATTGACGCACACATTTTAACGCAAGTAAATGCATTTCGCTTGCTGCTGCGTCAAACGTAAAAATCAATCCACGGTAATCATTATTATTATAAAAGGAAAAGTTTGTATGTATGTGTGCGAGTATGTTTGTTCTCACTTAACTCCGTTACGGCTGAACGGATTTAGATGGGACTAAGAATAGTTTCTGACCTGGATTAGCACATAGGCTTTTCAGGCAAACGAGCGAAGCTGCGTGGTACTGGGATTAACATCCTAAAAAACTAGAAAGTACTTACTAAAATTGGGCGCGTCAATTGCAATGCATTTGCCGAAAAAAACAACCGTGCGCTTAACTAAATACATAACAATATCAATATCACTCAACATCATAATATAGCCCCAAACAAAGCAGAGCTTGTATTTATAGGAACCGCATGACTGATAAAGGTACTACTTTTTTTTAATACATACATATTATACATAAATAACACCCAGGCCCAAGACAAATATTTGCAGATCACACAAAAGTGTAAGAAATATTTTTTTCGATCGATGGTAATTTTTTACATTTTATTTATAATGGTGTTCTTAAAATTCGGATAAATTTTCAGCACAATACGAATTATTGTAGCCTTAAAAGTCTTTATTAATACCGGACTATTATGTGAATACATTCGTTTACGTCTACCGTCAGATGACAATGATTAGTACTTAACAAAGTTGTGGGTGTAACGATCTTTTCTAATTCCCCAGATAACATTCACAGACATTAACGATACAGATAAACCTAATCTCACTTTTAAATTTGGGAAACGGTAATTAATTGAGCCTTTCATTATTTAAATTGAAGTGCAATTTACTATGTTGCTTTATTATGGTACAATGCTACCGGATGTGCTGTGTGAAGTTAATGTTTTTATCATCATCATCATTATGAAGTGAAATTATAGGCACATGAGGTTTATCACCTTCACGCCTTCGCTTTTCGATACATTATGGTAACCACTTAAGATCAGGTACCTAGGTATATGCTTGCTCCATCTTTAAGTATATTTTGGGAAGATTCTCAATAGCAGTCGACACTCATACCTGTAAGTTTTATTACACTTACACGTGAAACCGTAGGTTTGCTGATTAGTCGTGAGGCCTATTTTCCCTTTTTATAAAGCTGACCCTACAAACGATGTACATTGTCTACTTTAAATTTATGAGCTATTATAAAATCTAATATAGAAGCACTTCAGTTTTTCCCGAATTTCCCCAATTTTCCGGGCAACTTTTCTTATTTTTTTCCTTAAAAACCTTATTAGATCATTTGAAAAGGAAATCAGACAAATCGGTCCAGCAGCCTCAAGTGATTTGTTTACCGACGAACAGAATTGATAAAGTAGCTTCCACCCGCGGATTCGCTCGCGTAAAAAAGTAGTACCTGGAATAATAATTCCATTCCAAAATTCTAGTACTTCTAAAATACGTAGTTATGTATGACATTTCAACTCAATCCGTTCAGTAGTTTTAACGTTAAGGATTTTCAGATTTTTATATTTCTCAAACTTATGTCCTTATTATGTAAGCAGGATAGGGTAGGATAGATATTTAATGAAATAGTAAATTATCCTGCCTCCAACAGCCACAACAGAACACCAGCGTAGAATGACCTAGCCTAAAGCTGAGCTGGGAACATTGGTAATCAAAGTAAATAAACTTTTGTATTGAATAGATGACCCAGGTTAGCTTCTTAAAAAAAATCCAACCTCTTTGGGTTAGCCTTGTGCGGGCCAAGTGCGGGCGAAGAGTTTCATCGTTTTAGACTTTGTGTTCTTTTTACCCGATAAATTAACTTATATCTGTCGTTTCTTTTTACAATAAACATGCAAACACTTTGCTATTTTTTGGTTGGAATAAAAAAATATTTTAAATTAATTTGACTTTATTTAGTTCAAAAGGTATATTTCTAAAGTAAACAATGACACACAAAATACGAGTGAGACCAACAATGAGTATAATTAAGTCGTTGAACATTCTGTTCTACTTACTATTCGGTACTTGGCCCTTCACCTAACACGATGGATTGCTAAACCGTAATGATAGCTTGTAAGTTGAACCTCTAGTATAAGCGACTAGCGAGAAAGGAAAGAAAAAATAACATAGAAGTACCTACTACTACTACTACCTACGTAGTTAACTTTCTACTAACTTATAAAGGCGAAGGTTTGTAAAAAAATATGTGATATTTGAATGTTTGTTCCTCTTTCACAGAACATTACAGAAAATTCTTATTAAAAAATTAAAACTAATCAAATACTTACAATTAAATTTTAAAAAGATAGAGCTTAAATTTTCCACTTGGCTAGTTCTAGACCAAGTATAACATTTAGGCTACTTTTTGTACAAATAGCACGCGAGCGAAACCGCGGGTAGAAGTTTAATATAGTTTAGGGAACGTAGCTTTTGCGCAATGATGATCAATGATGACAGATCCTCATACCTACTTATAAGTTAACATCATATACGTAAAGAAAAAAAAAGAACATACATTTATTGACCCAAGTTTCAAAACCTAAAACCAATATAACACTATATTATATTTGCCGATTATACAAACATTTATCCCGTGGCGGATATTGCATGCGCAATTTTCTGCATTCTATTCGAGTATGTCGTAAACATGATTTTCATAGTGGAATCGCTTGCAACTTGAACCAGAAGCCATACAAATGCATGGCTTTGGCCCCGATAGTCCAAATAAAGGGCATTTTTTAGAATGGAATGCTTTTAGTGCAAGATTAATTGTTGCTGTGAAACTGCTTTGAAAGCACTTTGATATGAAATCAGCCTCATTTTATGGAAAATCATTTAAATTACACCTACTTACTCAATAAAGAAATCTAATGGATTTTTCCATCCAATCGAGAAACGTAGTCATGTGACCTTTCATAATGTCGGTTCATGTTTCTAAGGCTGTTAGTAGGTACTATATTTAGAGAATTTCAATTTCGATTTCATCCGCGTGCAACTAAGCAGGTACATAAGTGATTTCTGGCAGAAAAACAAAGAAACCCAGAAAAAGTACCTATTTAAAAGTTAAAATAACTGTATTACTTAGAAAAAAACTTTTGGAATAAGTTTCCAACAGGTGCACCTCCACTGAACCCATATTTATGGCTGGTCTTTTATCATTACACCATTTGAGCGTTCACATCGAGAAAAGCTCGTGGCGAGACTTAGGTTCTTAAATATCTTAGCAGACCATCATAGTTAAAAGCAACACTCCGCACGGTCACTGTTTCGATGGGAGAACGTTTAGTGGCATTTCGATTCGAGCGCTTTAGACCTTCGGAACGCACGAATGTCCCGGCTTTTACAGTCACCATCTCTAATACCAGAGTAGGTCATTAGAAAAGGAAGAAAGGATACACCAATCACAAACCACAGTAGGTACCTACTTGTTCAACATCCCTATTTACGCTTGTCGATCAAAACAAAAACGTCATTCGATCAATTTCCTAGAAAACCCTCACAGTCTGCAGACTTTCTACAGGTATTAAGATGTATACAAGTGCGCATCGCTAAGTACCTACAAAGATTCAGTATCGGCCGATTATGCACTAGCAGCCCAACCCGACCAAATCGGCCGATAGAAAGTCTGCAGTCTGTGAGGGTTCTTAGAAGTATCTAGGAAATTGATCGAAGGATTGCAATGTTTTTTACTCAAAGCAGTTACCGAATTGCCGAAAAAAGTTATGTTACGAAAACGAATGAATGTGCAACTCAAACTTAAGATAAAGTACCTAAGTATTCATTTATCATTCTCATTAGAATCAAGACAAGTGATGCCGTAAAACCAATCCCCAAACAGAATCGGCTACTAACAAGCTAAACAATTAAACAAAAGGTCTATATTTCATCCATCTTTCATCTCACGCCTCTGTCGAGCCAGCAGCTCAAACAATCGGAATCGAAATCAATACACTTAAAATTCCTATCAATCAATATTCTAACAAAGAAATTAATAGGCCGATAAGCCGTAGCTGAAGAGAAAATAGCTGGTTTAGTAGGGTAGCTATCGCATCTTTGGGTTTAACAGGTAGGAGGAACTAATTGTTAGCCGAGGGTTTCTGACGCGACTGAACAATGTGCACGGTATGTGTAAATGTGTTGTTTGGCATCCAGCCGACGAGATCCAAGTGCCTGAACATCCTAAAGTGACGTCCGCGACTTACGATCGATAGTTTTCATAGTGCAGTGTAAAGGTACTATCCAGATACTAAGCTAAGACTGACAGTCGCAGGTTACTGACATGTCCGGTAAATAGTTCCCTGCTAATTTATGAAGGGGTTACAACCTCAATCTTCGAAACCCAAGCCGAACCTCACCTGCTTGCGGTGCACCCTGATAACTAACACTAAAACTGGGCTCTGGCGGCCGGCTGTTTGCGGCATAATGCAACTTAACACGGGCACAGCAAAATCTACTGGCTGCCAACGGACAGCAGCGTCGACGAAGCGAGGAGCTGTACCTGCGATCCTCAACCCGCATGCCGAAGTGTGGGGATTATGGGTATATCCCTCGACTGATTTAGGCTGGTGTTGTTGTTATTGTAATTTATGATATTCGAATATCAGAATGAACTCCTATTAGTAGAATTAGCTGGATGTCAACGACATTTGATTAATTAATTTAAACTTCCCTAGAACATAAAATACGCAATAAGCCAGCTGGCCAAAACATTCGCAATAGATCTTCCAGCCTTAAATTGCGTGCGCAATGGATAGTTTTAATTAAAAATGTATGAAATTAAATACATAGACTTTAAAGCAAATGGCCCAAAGTAGGTAACCAATAGATACTATTAACAAAGCATTGCATAGTAGTATGTTGGCTACGATAAAAGGCTCTGCCCTGCGTCATAAACTTGAGGCGTGAAGATGTTAGGCCTGTAATTTCAATGGTACCATACTCTCTAAACCGAAACACAGCAATGCTGCTTCACGACAGAAATAGACAGGGTGTTTTCCAGAACTCTTCACAAACAACCAGTTGATGGCTTTGATATAAAGCAACATCAAAAATCGCATTTAAATGTACAAATTTTTCAAGAAACAAGACAAAATCCAGGGTAGAATCATGATTATTTACATCATGGTGCGAACGTCTGAAAACCTACCTATCTCATGCTCCATTGATAATGAGTCAGTTATTCTTATATCCAGTTACATTGAGCTGTGTCTAAGTGTCAAGCTTCATGTCAACCCATCAAGCATCTTAATGAGGAAACCAATTGAAGGTCTAAAGGGAAATAATTGACTTTCTATTGCGATGTGGTAAGGCAGCGTACAATTGCACCCAAACAAAATAAATATCATCTCGACTTGTTAACGAAGTAATTTCAGATTAATTGCACACAATACCAAGGTATGTACTACACCAGCCTATACCAGTCCACTGCTGGACATAGGCTTCCTTAATAAAGGGGGATATGCCCATAATCCTCGCACTGGGCATGAGGGTTGGGGAACGCTGGGCACGGCTTCTCGCACCGCACCGTGCCAACGTAGATGTCCATCGGGCGGTTAGCGTATTTGGCTGTGCCGGTGTTAGGCTGTGCTATGCCACCAGTGCAGCATTTACTATGAGTACAATAGGGTGCACCACTGGCTGATGAGGTTGACGTGGATTCCGAAAATGGAGTTTGGAACCCCTTACACCCTGCCTTAGGTACGGGGGTTAGATATGAAACTCAGGCGATTAGGGCCACATTTAATGATGCCCGGTCCACCGACCCCAAAGCGCTAGAACGAAAGGTTGCTTTCTCCTCTTTACGCCACAAATATTTTTGTTTCATTCAATAGTGACGTTCAGCTAGTCCCAAGTTTATTCAATTTCAATCGATTAAAATAGATAAATTTAAGGGATTTTAACAAACTTGTCATTGTCTTGCGCGGGCATCAAAGACTTGCCCACATCGGTCAACGGTCTCGGTTAGCTTTGCGACCATCGGCATCGCCTGAGTGGATACGGATTGAACAACCTTGCTTAAATGCTCAGGGGCCAATCTATTTCTTAGTATTAAATCTGCTTGATACCTATAGCCAGTTTTGTTTTAGCACCTAAAGCAAGTGCGGTGAACCGCGTAAGTTTGATCAAGATCTGATAATGGGATTGCAAATCATTAACTTTCATTTTAACACAAGGAAAGCAATATCTTACAACAATTTCCAATTTCCTTTCTTCATATTGATAAAATATAATGTTATGTACGCAACCTTAGCCCCATCTAATCTCATGTCTAATAGCTTACTGACGCCTCTTACCATATTCGGTAAGTATTGGTATTTAGTATTGTTATATAGTTAATGTCTATCATTATTAATGGTCTTACCGCATTAAGCGATAAACTGCTTATTCGTTGATTGACCTTTATTTTATTTAGCACTAAAATTATTAAATGCGCTTCTGGCATCAGCACCATTGTATGATCTGTTTGCTGACCGATGGACTGAAGTGTGTAAAGTATGTGTGGAGTTTAGTGAGATGATTGATAGTGTAAGGAATAGCACATCTGTATAATATTTGCTTTCATAATTTTAATGCATGTTTTATGTTAATTTTGTTTAAGGTTTCTTCTTTTTCTGTTATGCTGCGCTATAATTGTATGAATAAATAGGAGAATGCCGAGAACCCGTACCAATTGCGTCAAAACCGAACGTAAGCCATAAAAATTATTATATTTTATAAATGACATTAAAATTTTCTTTAGTTTTACACACCGACAGAATTAATTATTAAGTAAAAAAATATTTTGTTGATTTGGTTTCCGCCACACGCCGCCATTAGGCTGCAAGAACCAATGATATTCACGTTACTATGGCAACAAACATTGATGTAAAGTGTGACTATGGCCTTAACCCTCATTTTTAATTTTGGCAGTAGAATCGACTAAAAACTTAATGGAGATTTTTTTGACGCATCCACTTTAGTCTTGGTACCGAGCGCCATACATCAGACGGCATTCTCCTTTAAAGTATTATGTATTTTCTTAAAATGTATAATCATTTGTTTAATAGGGGTTCAGATAGAGTACAGATACAACAGATTGATAATGCATTGTGTTTTATCTGTTGCCAATTGACCGTAATAGCGGCATAAAGCTACAAGATAACAAAATTACAACGATAAGTGATTTTATAGAGTGCATTGTTTCGAAATCAAAACACGAATACGAATCTATATTTAATCATATAAACTAGCTTCAACCTGCGGCCTCGTTCGTATGATACCCGGGTAAAAAGCATACAACTTATCCAGGACACATTATGTACCAAGTTTCATCGAAATCCGTTTAGTCGTTAAGGAGTTGAATGGGAACAAACATACGTCACACACGCACTAATAAACACTTTGTATTTATGACATTAGTGTGGTTCGTAGGTGTACCAAAAGCTTACAAATTAGGGGTGTAGAAGTCTTTAATTGCAGTGTATTTTTTTGGGCTGTAAAAAGAAGGAGAAGATGAGAAATCATAAGGAGGAATCATAAGAACTCATTAAGTGATGCAGGTGTCCATGTTCGGCGGTGATTACATCCCATCAGGTGGCCCGTCTGTTCGTCTGGCAGCTTTGGCATAAAACAAACTTGACCTTTTTATTATGAGCTACTAAAAAACTCAAAATCATCATAAGGAATCCCGATAGGACACAACATCGAGAGGATAGTATAGGGTGCTAGGCAAGCTTGCTCCAACTAATCATATCTAAGGAATTACAACGTCCCGATCAGTGAGCAAAATTTGAGTTGCTGTATAGTTACAAAGGCCTGAATTGTAGAAGTGTTCAACTCTGATGTCGGAGTATTAAGTCTACTAGACGACTTATGGGTCTTCAAGCAAAAAGTAAATGGGTCCATTCTAGGCATCTGCATCGTCGTGCTACATCGTTGACCGCAACATCACTAACGAACAGGTGAGATGGTGGTCAAACGTAAGCCTAAATTGTATAACCTCCGACTTGGCGACTATATACGGTTGAATTGAGAAATTCTTTCTTTTTTGAAGTCGATTAAAAAGCCAGAAGCTAGCTACTCTCTCGCGAGCCTTTCAAAGCAAAGTATCACTCACTGATTTCATTTAGTAAAAAAATTAAGCCTCCAATTACTCTTTTAACTAAAGGTCCTGGGGGTCTTCTACAATTCACCGAAGTACGATATTACCTGTTTCGTTACTTGCGATTGGTACCCATACTTAAACGAAAACCGGATTTTCGGCACTAAGTTTGTAATGTAACAGTCCGAACGTTGTGCATTAGTGCTCTATTCACATAAACATACGACCGCAATATTAATTGACAGTATGAATTACGACCAATCGTACGAAACGAAACACGAAATTTCGTACTTCGGTGAATTGTAGTAGACCCCCTGAACCAAGCTTCTATCTTACGGGCCTTCGTAAGCACAGACGCAGTGATTTCATTTTGTAAAATATTAGAGCCTCCAATTATTCTTCTAAAAATTGTATTTTTAACCTTTTAACCTCGGCTAAACATTCCAGATAATTAGATATGAAGCCGGGAAATTTAGTAGAAACGTGCTATAATTAATACCATCCCTTCCGTTGTTTAGTTAGAGGTTTGTGAAACAATATTTTGTTTCAGTGTTAACATTTTCGGAACAATATTGCAGCAAAAGTAGATCGAAGATAGAAGTTGAGATATTTTAAGCCTTATTAAATAATAAATTAATAAAAAACTGATTGATGTTAATAAATAATCCTCTGGTGGCGCATTGGATAAAGGTTCGCAAAAAGTTAGGGTGGGAATCAAACCCTAACTTTTTGCGGACCTTGCTTGCGGGATAAGAGTTTTGGTATATTCTATGTAAGTATTTAAGTGAAATGCTGACGGAAGGTCAAACAAAGGACCAAGGTAATCAATATAGCAAACAGAAAGAACAAGCTCAAGTGGCAATGGGCTGGTCACATATGCCGAAGAACCGATAACCGTAAGCTAAACGTGTTCTTGAGTGCAGACCGCGTCTTGCCAAGCGTGGTGTAGAGCTCCCATGGGAAAGTTGAGTGACGACTTGCGGAAGGTGGTTGGTAGTAGGTGGATGCGGAAAGCCGACGATCCGGCTCAGTGACATTTACCGGGAGAGGCACATGCCCAGCAGAGGACTGATAAAAACTGAACGATGATGATATAATATCAGTCATGTAGTTTACCACCACACTGCTTAGGTACTTCGAGGAAAAATATCAAAGTTCTACAACTACACTTACAGATCTGGTTCAACGTCCGTGTAGTGTCCATCGGCATCGACCAGTCCCACCCTAATGGTGGGCAGGGTCTCGTCTTCATCATCCTCCACCTCGCCCCTCGCTTCTCTCGCCTCCCGCTCCGCTATCGCCCTTGCTGCTATAACCTGAGGAATAACGATCAGTAAATTCATGGCAATACCTAATTTAACAATTTTTTATAATACTTGAAGATGTAGCCAGCTCATGGTAAATCTGATGTTAAGTGGTAATCATTAAAACATCAACTATGTAAAGCCCAGAGTCCATCAATTCGAGGCATGAAGGTGAGAAGCCTAAGCCTGTAATTTCACCGGCACCAACACCCTTCAAATCGAAAAACAGCAATGCTGCTTCACGGCAGACATGGGTATGGTACTAGTAGTACTTCCCCCGACGAGCTTCTTCACAAAGAGTTCTACGATGTACAATTTAATTACAATTTTAATGAGGAGTGTAGAGTAGTTTGTTATGTGGTATGGTATTCTACACTCAAAACACATAAAATAAAGTTAATACTTTTGACTCCGAGCAAAAACTTACATAGTACAGTGATAATACTAACAAATCTAAGCGGAACTAACTATTAGTTCAGTGTAGTCCTAAAACCAACTAAACAAGAAAACCTCAGAATCGAAATAAGACCTACAAAGGCTTGGTTGTAGGGCCAAAAAAAGCGAAGTGAATAGTCCAAAAATATTTTCTTTTACGTATTTAAACATACCTTTTTGCGAAACGTTTTGAAGAAGTCTACGCAAATATTTTAGTCAGGTCCACTATATCCTATGTATGTCATAAACACTTACTAACCTGTAATCTTCTTTGTGCTTGTGGTGTGATCTCCACGACCCGCGACCATCGTCTCGACTTCCTCTCATACTGCCACTTATCACTGAGCGCGCACTGATCGTCATCTGAGTCGTTCTGTAAATAAAAGGAGATTTAGTTCACATCACATTCTATCACTGTCGAAGAAACCTTACGGAATTTTCTATTTTCTTCTTTCCTAAGAGCCTTGATAACCAAGTGAGAGGTACTCTGACTTCCGATCTGGTGGATGTTTGTTCCAAGCTCTGCCATGGATTTTTCGTTTATAAACAATTTTGTGCTCAAAATGGTGAAGAAAATTATCTTGAGGTAACCCGCGGCTTAATCGACTCCACACGTATTGAAAATATCTTTCCTGTGGATAAGGCCGAAAGGATGGTGTAGGCTGTGCTGGACAAGCCTACTCTATCTTACTATGTATAAATTATTGATATACTATTACTATCGTAACGTATAAATCATCTAGACTAGATGCAAAGGCTTAAGTGTGTCTTCATAGATTTTTTAATTTCGATGCAGGCTTAAAGAGCCTGTTAAGAGAACTGTTCACATGTAAATTGTCGCCATCGTCCTAGAAAATCAATGCTGGTGATGTTTCAACGCTTTATCAACTTGAAGTATGTAGGTATGGGTAGCAACTTTGTCACACTAATAATACCCCGAACACACTAACGAACATTGACCTGAACATACTCACAAACATTGTAAGTTAAAAAAAAACATTTTTTGTTTCAACTCCACTCCGTAACGTCTGTATGAACGGATTCGGATAAAACATAGATTCTGCATAGTTTGTGACCTGGCTACTTTTCATCCCATTTTATACCATGAGAACGGAGCTAGTGTGTTTATTTTCTTCGTCGATCTAAATTAGAAGTCAAAGTCAATAAGTCTGTACCCTTTCACCCGAACATCGAAGAGTTTTCTGATAAAATAAAATAAACGTAGATATGTTTGCTTTCAATGTCGAAATTGGACGAAACTCTCACGAGCCTCATTCTCGCTCACAAACAAGTAATCAAGTGAAGTGGCTAAAACTGTATCAACAGAATATACAACATTGATTATTACCTATCCATTATCTAATGGGACATAAACTAGATCTTTTACAAGCTCCTATATTACACCATCATTGTTATCATCAGCTTTTAGAAGTCCACTCAGTTAAACCCAAAGAGTTTGGATTTTTTTAGTCCCTCCTAAAAATTTCCAAATAAAAATATTTTGATCCTACCATATACGTATAGTAGAATCCTACTAAGTATGTGCATAAACGAATAATTATAGATAGAGATAGATATTTATTTACTGTTTTAACAAGTACTTGTTAATAATGTCATAAAATGTATGTTATGTTTGTCTAAACACGAGGGCTTTGATAAAATCACGTAGAACAATAAATAGGTACCTATTCAACCATCAATAATGGTTAATGATACACAAGAAAAAAAAGAAGTATAGAATGAGAAAAAAATACAAAAGAAGGGAATCTCGAAGGATATTTGGATATTTTGTTTATCGACTTTCAACTCCTTCACGATGAAACGGCTGCACAGATTTGAATGAAATGTATCGACAATAAAAACAAAACAATTTTTTTGAAATATGTTTCCAAAAAACCTATTATCTTTTTCAGACTTCATTTAAATCGGTTTATCCTGTTCGCATACACTGTTTTCCGTTGTAGGTAGATAAAATTATTATATATAAATTAGTTTGTCTTTAAACTTGTATATCACAATTGATGGTTACGGAACGCATAGATGACAATATGAAATAGGTTTGTAATAAAATAAATGACAATAATTGTGTATTCCTTAAATACCTAATTGTTTGATATTAAGTACTAACCCTTAAAATAACCATACTAACAAAAAAAGTCTGAATACCTTTTATTATTAATTATAATTTTATTGATAATTTTGAACCTATAACCTATTAAGAACCTATTTAGCCACTCACGCTGAGTCCACAAATTAACTTTCTTGGAAACCTATTATCAATAAAACTCCAATTCTACTTCAATTGAAACATAGAGATTAAGTTAAGCCCACTCTGCAACGCTGTAACAGTTTCATTCAGTAAAGCTTTTTACATCATAGTCATCGTAGCTTAAGGTTCGTTTAAATGGTAACGAACGGTTCTTCCTCATAAGTCCATTACAACATAGAACTCTGTGGCGCAGCAGTTTCGACCCCCGCTGCGGGACAAATATTTGCATGATCTGCAGATATTTTTCAGGAGTTTGGGTTCTTTTAATGTAAATTGTAAATGTATTTTCAAAAAAATTATTTACTGTAATTTATCGGTCCGCAACAGACTTTTTGCCACTTTTAAATGAACATCTGTTGAAGAACCTTAATTATTCAAGTCAAAGTAAATATTACGTGGATTTGACTATGTTGTGTTTAACTAAGTTGATTTTATTATCACACATACCTTCAAGAGAATGAAGTTTATGTTAATAAAAGAGGAAGTTGGTTAACAGTAAGAAAGCATTTTAATTCCTTCTCACTCATAATATCTCTAGAATCGGAGTTAGCTTTTCGTTAACTGCTTGTAGTGATAAAACGCCCCTTTACTTCAATTATATTGAGTTGCGTTGGATTTGTTTGAGGTCTGGAGACTGCGGATTAAGTTCTAATTGGAATAGCTTTTCACTGAGGAATAGGCTGGAGGCTTCGAGGGGTTTGAATCTGATGTGGAGTGGTTAATTATGAACTAACTAGATGGTAGTCCTTGTATTGTGTCAACCTAAATGAATTTAAGTTTTCAAACGGACCGACGAAATCTTCAATATTTGGAAGTCGGTGTATTTTGAGGAAATTTTTAGGGATTTGAATTTGAGGGATGTCATACTTTTATATACTTCACGCTAGGAGCACTGTACAATCACTAAACAAAAATATAGCTAACGCAAACTTTGAATTAAGACGTTTTTTATCTAAACATTATCAGTAGTGGACTGTGTTCTTGATGACGATACTGATTTTTAACTAAAAGATTTAGTAAATTTAAGGACTAAAATCATCGATATAATATATTGTTGAAGGGGCGTTTAGTTTTAGGACTCTACCAACATATCTACATCATCATCATCATCAGCATAAAGCTGTCTATCTCTGTTGTAGATAGAAAATTATATATTGTAGGTACTCACACCAACATCATGATACAAAAAAACGTCGACATTGACCTTCTTAATGAGCACCGTTGAATATGCGTACTAGGTTCAATCTTCGATCCATCTATCTGCAGCGCTCTGATATAGGATGGTAGATTAATGTCACGTCAGGCATTATTTCAATGTGGAAATATGACTGATTTCGTGACATTTGGCTAATGTGACAATAATCGCTATTCCCGAGAATTAGGCTACTGGTCTTTCGACGTCTCTTCTCCTTTTCTTTTCTTTAATTCATGGTGGCCCGGCTATCATTCGGACTTCAGTCCGTTCACCATTCGGTCAATGTCACCACCTGTCATCACGCCTAGGGCATAATTCTCGGGAATCGAGTCGCAATGTGTATGGTCCATTCCCACCTCTGTCGATTTCCAATGTCCCGAACTTAAGTTATTATTTCAAATAATGAAACTTAACTTTCTGGGAAATTTAATTTGAATTTGACTTTGTTATTGTTATTAATTGAATCTCCAGGGCTATCGAGCGGCTGCTTAGTTTGATCTCTTTAGAGACGCTTCCGTTACTGAAAAATGAACTGTGAAGACATTTTGGTTGTGATATTTTGTTGATAATGGATTTAATAGTACCAATAAAAATTAAATTTATTTTAATAACATAATTACGAATTCAATTTTTCAAATTTTTGTCAATTTCCATATTCAAAATTACCACTTTAGTTTTTTTCGATTTTGCGGTGGTTTTTTGGACCAAATTTTTCCAAAATATTTCATCCTAACCTAAACCAGTTGTTGTTGAAGTGAATAAAATAAAAATCAGCCAAATTGTTCGCGTCATATTAGAGTTGTTCGAGTGCTTTACACCGCGATTGATTATTATCTCGTTTAAAGGTGTATAAAATAAAGTTAAATAGAGTCTTCTTAATTATTATCAGTGTCAGTCATTTGAAAATAAATCATAAAAAACATTACCCTCCTTCTTAGCAGTATCATGCTTACTTTTTATGATTCAGTATTACAGTTAAGAAAATCAGACCTAGGTAGATGAATCCAACTAGGTACTTCTATTAAAACTTGCGGTGTATTGAGCCTTAATTACTTGTAATAGGAGCTATGTTCGTTTCTCGGATAGTAAAATATCAAGATACCAATTTGCTGGCATGATACTTGAAAAACGACGGATCATTTCTAAGATGTTTGGACACTCGTTAACACAAGTGATTCTCGTTTTCATTCAATTTGACGTCTATCATCAGGTTAGTCTTTTGACATATGCATTGACATGTGATGATGGTTATTAAAGCGTGTCGTGATGAGAATAATTGTCAGGTTTAATAGAAACTTAAATGCTTTCATTTTAAGTTTCTTTCAAACGTTTATAAACAGATTCAGTTTTTTTTATCTTTTATTTTTTAAAATCAAGAACATACCGAAGTAGTTATTTTTTCATTATCATAATAACCATAGCATTATGTCCAGCAGTGGACTGCTATATAGCATAGGCCTCCCCTGATGAGCGCCATTGCACCCTATCATCAACGAGATAATTTCTTGATTTGTGAGTGCAATTGTAAGTATTAATAATTATGTTCTTAACCATGATAGTCTCAAGAGCTAAACATAAGAAGATTAATACTTTGAGTGCTGAAAACAAAACGGCACTCCTGCAGGGGCGTCGCTTCATGTGGGGCCCGCTTGAATTATTATTTTTGGTAGTTTTTTTTTATAAAGATGCTTACTTTATAGGTACCTACTTAGAGTCATTAAAAGGATGATGTTACAAGTAACGTAATAGGTGGAAAAGCCATGATCTCAAATGAGAGGTCAGAATAATTATCTGTAATTACTCATGTTGATAATACACGGCCTTGTAGGTAAATCTGTTTTATGATGTGATCCAAAAATAGCTTTTACCATCGGCTACATTATACCATTAATAAATAAGCCTTAAGTTAAATTTTCGGGGTTGGTACAAGTGGATTATGCAACACAAACAAAATAAAATACTAGTTTTTTAGATGGCGCTGACTCAATTGGTGTTTCAGTCAGTCATTACCATTCATTCATAATTTTTTTTATTCAATGACCTCTTGGATGATTTCCACATTTTCGCCGATACCAAGTATATTGTTTAATATATTATCAGGCAACGTTATACGGTGTATAAGTCCAGTCGTCTAGTCCTCAGTCGTCCTCTTCTCCTATTAGTAGCAATAGAGACAATAACCAAAAAAGGATCAATGAACAATTTTCCTCATCAGAGAATTCCAGTCCAAATTTACTTTTATATAATACTAGCTTCGACCCGCACCTTCACTTTAGTTTAAAACAGGCCACAAACGATGTATATTCCATATGTCATCAAAAACCGTTCAGGAGTTTTTGCGTGATTTTCCATTTAGATCACTCCACTTGTGTTTTATTGGAAACCTCTTTTCTGTGGGTAAGGCCAACTAAGCTGAGAGGATGGTATAAGTGATGGGCAAGCCTATTCCACCTTACCCTTGTCCTGGGCACTACAACATCTTGCTGAGTGAGTTAAAGTTACCACGCAATAATTAAATAATCTAGACTAACCATATACTATATTTTAGTATACATTAATATTAATACCCCAACCAATGATTCGTTTTCCCTTGTAAAACAGTCAAAAATTAACAAAGATGCTTCTAAAACTTGTCAATTTTTCAAGGGAAAACGAAGCGCCATCGGTAACGGTATATTATAGGAATCGACCATTTAATATACAGTCGATAGCAAGTGTCAAAACTTTGTATGTTTTTACATACCATAGTACCTAAAGGTTAAATCTAAACCTCATGAAATGCCTAAGGGTTAAATCCCACGTTAATTCAACCTATCGATAAACTTGCAAAACAATAGGAATCGTAGGCGGATTACCAGATAATTTGCATGAGGATCGTTATGATAGCAATTGCAATCGCTTTCTCAATTTAGGCGTGGAGTAACCATCTCCAAAATGTACCTACTTAGCACTTACTAGGTGAGGATTTGTGCCTTCATCTTTCCCAGTCTTCTTGGCGAGACATGGTCTGACTTATAAAAGTCTGTAAAAGATAAACGATGCTTAAACTATTAACATCTCTTACCTTTGGATAAGACAAACAGTAACAGAGCTAACTTTAAACAACGTTTGATATTAAGTAGGTACGTAAGTTTATAAGTAAGGAGATAGTGTTTTAACTGGGACAGTATGGCGAAATCAGAAACCATAGTAGATACTTAAAAACTGTCTTGAAACTTTTGTTCTGAGATTATTTTGGTATAGATAAATTATTCGTGAGAGAACCTTATTTATGACTCTTAAGTCATTAAACAGTTTACGTCGACCAACTCACATTTTCACGTAGGTATTTTAAGTTTTACTTAGAATTTACACTCATGGGAAAACTTGCGGCTAGGTAAGCTCTACATGTATTGATAATAGGGCCCTGCACAAGTTCAAACAGCACGCGCCATTCCAACCCGCACTCCGAAACGTACGTGTAGATGGACGGGGCTGACGACAGTCCGATCTGGCATGTCGACGCGAATGCAAATCTCACAGTTTGATGCGCGGATCACGTATGAAGGCAAAAAAAATAAAAAATGACAGTTTGGAGCGTCAAAGCTACTACGGATCGGCTTAAGGCCGATGTAGATATGCCCTGCTAAGTTTAAGATCTTCATAAGTCGCTAGAACCGTAACGTGGCAACCAGCCGCTTTTCTATTGTTATACATTCTCTCATAACTGTATTCAGGATACAGTATTTAGTATAAATATATTGCAGCATAAGACATAATAACTATGACAGTGTTCAGTTCTATGCACTCTGTTTATTTAGGATATGGGGCAAACAAAAAAACTTATCCTAATAATAAGTGAAAATACCTATCTAGGTACTTAAAGTACCTACAACAATAAGATATCTTAAAACTATAACAAGAAAAACACTAAACCTACTATAAAATATTATTTACTTATATTATTTTTTTCTTCGTCTGTGTTATTTTACCTACATTTTTTGTTTTTTTCGCTTGTTTTAATTAACTATAAATCCAGATAACGCGAAGGCCAAACGAGCATCCATTTTTCTTACTACTAAAGATAAAACTTGTAAAATTTTTAACGCGCCAGTCCAAACTCTTGAAATTACATTTACACGCACAATTCGGATCGTTTGCTCCGCGTACAATCCAAACCGTGGATACAATTTTTTATCGTAATTAGAACGACGGTTTGATCCGCAGTCCAAACCGTACAGATCGGACTGCGGTTTGGAACGCAATCCCAGATGCGCGGTCTGATCTTTACGTGTGCAGGGCGCATATGTCTTTTCTGAGAGGTACCATCTAACCATGTCCCAGGTACTAACAGCACCCCGGTCAATGAGTAAAACTTATCTCTTGACACAGTATGTATCATCTATGCAAAGGTACCTCTGGCACAACCTAATGCTGTACTTGCGCTGTGTGTGTGTATAGCTGTGCTTTTTTTTTGAAGGGAAGGGAATTAAAGGCTTATCATCTTCATGCCTCAAGCTGATGGACACAGGGCGATGCATCGTAGAGCACGTTGCAAAAAAATTTATCTATGATGCAATGTTTTTGATAGGTAATGGTTACCACTTAACATCAGGTGGGCCAAACGCTTGTTCCATCTTCAAGTACCATAATAAATACCTGTTAGCACGCGAATAAACCACAGGACGAAGCAAAATCTATTATGTAAATAAATTCTCGATAAATTAATTTCCATTATATTCATAGTAACAAGCTCATCGGCAAACAGTCGTCCAATTTCAGGGACGACTAGTTCATAACAATCGGAACGTCCAATATTATACCACAGTGCACATACCCTGATTGGGTTTTGTTCTGTGTCCTAGATTTGCTAGAGCTGATGATTCATCGAACAATTAAATTCAATTCTATCCTAACCTACTGATGATGATCATGATCCTACTAGCCTATTTCGGCTACGGCGGCTGTGTATCTGAACAGGCATTTTAACTCTTTTTTAATGAATTTCTATGCGAGATGAAGCCTTCATTGTTGTGCCCTCTGATGCGCTCGAATGTGGCTTTTGTACCGTATCCTTCTTACTAAGTATAAAAGTTGCCTGGAAGAAATTACTATCAGCGATGAGGCCGTCTATTGTACTATTTCTAAATGTCATTGTCTTTTGTTAAATATGCTTCACGCAATAACGTGTTCAATCATTCATTCATTCATTAAAATGGTGAAAGTTTATAAAATGTGAAATGTTTTTACGTCTTTCATACCAAAACTAGGTACTGGAAGGGGCTGGCTAGGTACTGAGCTTTGCACATTATGTAGTTCTAAACCAGGAATATCGTATAATTTTTATCCAAATACCACGCGGGTGAAGTTGCGGGTGAAAACTAGTTAAAATTATGTAGGTATATTATGTGATGCTGAACATTATCACATAGCATCGTCAAGTTCCAAAATAAGCAGACGCTGTGTGTATGTTGTATAGGACCCATATAACTGATATACCTAACTACTATTTTTGTAAGAAAAAAATGTTTTTTTTTGAACTAATCTTTGACTCATAGCACTCTTTGGATTCATAGCTAAGTTCGTAGAAACTCTGCTCTCTGTAGGTCACGGGTTCAATCCCCGTCCAGGACATCTATGTGGTTGTAGTATGTATATCTTACTTTATTGAAACAGCTTTTAGGAATCCATTAAGTTCTTACGTTTCAAACTCAATCAAATAAATTTCACTTTCTCAAAATCAATTTCCAACACTTATTTAAATTATTTTAATTAAAACTCCTCGCCCGCAAATTAGAATTTCGCAAATTATCGATTTTATGCAAAATAAATTACAATTTGAGATAGTTAATCGTTTAAAAAATAGACGCGTACTAAATTGCTTTTGATTAGATTTTAATCAACCTCTTATCTTGCTTAATTATAAAAAAAATATTTTTGTCTTATATCCATTAAAATATTTGCGAAAAACTCATCATCATCATTCCACCCGAATCAGCGCCGTTACGTGCTGTCTTCAGCCCGACACATCCAGCATCTACCAGCCTTTCGCAGATCGTCACTAGTCGGAGGGCGTCCTACACTACGAATGCCGAGACGTTGTCACTACTCATGAACTCGTTTATTCCAAGGGTTGTCGGTAGTACATACTGACTGTAATTTGAATTTGCTGCTACTTTTTAATTTCCGGGCACCACGAGAGCGAAGCCGCACGCGTTATATTTTGAGGTAGGGCATAGTGGGTTTATCTCAATCAAACTGAGCAGCCCGACTGGGGAGGTACCTCTGCTTTACAGAAGATCGCAGCCACAATAACACTATTCACCGTGAATAATGTTGTGTTCCTGCAGTGAGTAAAGTTGCCAGAGCTCGATGAGGAGGTGCTATGGTAACAGCTGGGGGACCTGTGGCGGCACATTACCGCTATTGTCTTGGAATGACCGTGGCATGTTGGCGCGGCGGTCAGGGAGACCCAGTGAAACGGCTCACCGTTAGCCGCACGCAGACTGAACGGGTTCCCGAACCCAGGGATTACTTTAATCTCCACCCTGGGAGGCTGAACTGCCAGCCTGTGCAAAGTCCCTGAAGTGGTGGTCGTGCCGGAGGGGACCGGGGTGGACCCGGCCATTTTTTCAGGGGGGGACTGGGGGCTCTTCCGCCCGCCGCGCTAGCAAACCACATCACCCACACTTGCCCCTTGCGTAGTCCCGTCACTCGTCTTTTTGTCCTCTGACTGTCAACGCAGTGACTTCTTTTTATTTTAAACCCCTTTAAACGAAATGACAAAAACCAAAAATAAAACAAAACGTTATTCCTTTAAAACTTTTAAACGTTAAGGCATAATTATATTACATAAGTTCAAAAACTGGGAGAAGCCACTGGCTCCTGAAACACAGTTTTCAACTAGTTCGCGAGCCTATGGATTCACTAAGAAAATTTTGTAAAACTTTATTATGTCAATAAAACATTTTTATTATTTATTATTATTCAGCGGCTTCTACGTCCACACTAAATGTGGACTCCTGTAACATCAGAGGTTTACACAGCAACCTTAATAAAGTCCATCATCATCTCAAGCCTGCGCAGCCAACCTTGTTTTTCCTTACGGAGACAAAAATATCAAGCCCGGCCGATACATCATACTTACGTAACCCAGGTTATAATCTTGAACAAGTTTACATTTAATGCCGGTGTATGTCTGTACGTCCGGGAGGATATTTGCTGTCGCCGACTGACGTACCTTGAAAATCGGGATCTGTCAGTTATGTGGGTACGTGTAGATTATGGAGGCCACAGCTGTATATAGGCCTGCCTTTACAGATCACCCGGTGGTGAACATCAGAACAAAAAAGAAAAAATCTACAGATTTTTTGAGCACCTGCAATTGACGACTGACCGACTTCTTGAGCAGTACCCCTCCGCGGAGCTACTACTACTGGGTGACTTTAAGGCCCATCACACTGAGTAGCTGGGATCTCGGTCTACTGACCACGCAGGACGATCTGCATACGAGTTCTCTCTGGCCTATGACTTCTCACAGCTTGAGGGCCTTGAGAGTATTGAGAGCCATGCATGCTCCCTACCCCTATCTCGCACCCGGGCGGATATAACATCTCAGTAGTTGCGCTATGTGGTTCACCAGATCACTGTGTGGTCCGGACGCAAGAGTGCCATGTTCGATTCCCGATCTCAGATCTCGGAAGCTCGATGCCGGAAATTTTAATCTCTCAGCGGGAGGTTTGGAGGGAGCTTCTCTCTCTTGATGTTAATAAGTCGAGTAGACCAGATGGTAGATAGATAGATAGATAGATAACACTTTATTGATCACCACATTAATACAAGGAAAAAAATAAGAGTAACTTAGGTCTAAGCATCATGAAGGTAACACAATTGGCGGCCTTATCGCTGAAAGCGATCTCTTCCAGGCAACCATAGTAAGGAAAGGAAGAGCAAAGCTTTAGAGGATGGCGGTGCACTTATGCAAGATAAAATACATAATTAAGTATTACATTTAAATACAATGTTGAGAAGACTGACTATACACAAAATATTAATAAATTATGCTATTAAATCTAATCCTAATACATACAATAATAATAAGAACATACTAATACATAGTTTATAAAAGAAAAAGAAAAAAGAGAGTGACAGGAAATAAAATACTAACATTAAGAAAGTGATAAGTAATGTTGGTAAACTTTGAGTTTGAAAATGTGATGTGATGTTGCTCTTCTGATACTGAGTGGTAAAGCATTCCATAACCGCATAGCTTGGGCCGTGAACGAGCTACAATAAAAAGAAGTTTTTTGCAAAGGAGTTTTAAGTAAAAGGTTATCTGACGACCTAAGATAAAGGTTGTGAGAGGAGCAACGATATTCAAACCTATCTTTAAGATAGGAAGGAGAAAAGGGATTGAAAAGAACAAAGTAAAGAAGAGATAGAATATGCAGATTCCGGCGTTGGCGAATAGGAAGCCATTTTAGTTTGGCACGAAAGGGAGACACGTGGTCATATTTACGAAGGCCAAAGATGAATCTGATACAGACATTTTGGAGACGCTCAAGCCTATTAAGTTGCTCCTCAGTGAGGTCCAAATAACAAGTATCAGCGTAATCTAGCACGGAAAGTAAAAGAGATTGTGCAAGTGTGATTTTGGTAGCAGTAGGAAGGAAATTCCGTAGCCTTCTGAGTGAGCCAGCAGATGCAAACAACTTACGACTGGTAGTATCCATCTGAGCATTCCAGGAAAGAGTGCGATCAAAAATGACCCCTAGATTTTTGACGGTCTCGCTATAGGGAACGGCTGTCCCATCAAAAACTACAAGCGGCAGTGTTGACCAATCAATGTTGCAAAGTGTTCTTGAGCTACCAATTATTATAGTTTGTGTTTTAGACGGATTTATTTTTAGCCCATGACACTTACTCCATTCAGTAATGCGACGTAGGTCCGAGTTGGTTAACTCAACAGCCTCAGAAATATTGTTGAGTGGAGCTTGCGTATAAATCTGAAGATCGTCTGCATAGAGGTGGTATGACGATGAAAGATTATGAGAAATAGAGTTGATGAAAATTGCGAAGAGAAGAGGAGATAGTACGCCGCCCTGAGGCACGCCGGCAGACGTATGACACCACAACACATGACGTATGACAGTATGATGATGGTATTCCGGCTGTGGTACTGAAGCGGTGTGCTCCTGAACTATGTCCTATTTTAACGCGTGAACAACCCTGAACTGATAAGTGCTGAACTGGCCTAGGTAAGGAGAGGGGTGTCTAAGAAAACACCACTTTGATCACAGTGAGTTTATTATTGTAACACAAATATCGTTCTAAACAAGGTAAAACATGAAAACGCATCGATAGCGCGATGCAGGATACTGCAACTTTTACTAGCGCCATCTAGTGAAAATATAATGAACTAATTTCTAATCAATAACTCTAAACAACGCGCCTCTTTGAGCTATCCTACTCCACTAGGCAGGTTCCGCTTTCGTGGAAGACTGCTAATCGTCTACCTAAAAAGGGTGATAGATCGAACCCGTCTAACTATAGGGCTATTGCTTAATAGCAATAGCAAGAGAGGTAATCCTCTCTTCTCTCTAAGGTCTTGGAACGTGTTATTAACTCACAAATTTTACGATATCTAGAAGGAAACGATTTGCTCAGCGACTGCCAATACGGTTTCCGCCACGGTCGTTCGACTGGTTACCTCCTAGTATATCTAACGGATCGATGGGCTCAGGCTATTGAGAGTCAAGGTGAGGCTTTGGCTGTTAGCCTAGATATAGCATAGGCCTTTGATCGGGTCTGGCACCGTGGTCTTCTTTCGAAATTAGCTTCTTACGGACTGCCTGAGGGATTGTGCAAGTTGGTTGCCAGATTTTTGTTCGACAGAAGCGTACGAGCTGTTGTTGATAGTAGTAGCTCTGATTGTTTGAACATCAATAAAGGTGTCCCAACGCAATTTTTGCTGCATATTAATGATATGCTATCTATTGACGGTATTCATTGCTATGCAGACGATAGCACAGGTAACTCATTTTACACGGGCCGTTCCAATATCCCTCGTACTACCATAGAGGAAAGCCGTAGTCAACTTGTGTCTAAAATAGACGGAATATTAAGTCGAGTTTCAGACTGGGGAGATCTTAACCTGGTTCAGTTCAACCCCGCAAAGACACAGATTTGCGCGTTCACCACCACGAAAATATGCTTCTCTGTAGCTCCGCAATCAACAAAATACCTTTATCCATTAGCAAGAGTATTGGGGTCTTAGGTATAGACATCTCTAGCGACTTCCAGTTCTGTAGTCATCTAGAGAATAAGGCAAAGTTGGCATCAAAAAAGCTCGGTGTGCTGAACAGGGCAAAGCTCTATTTTAGTCCGGTGCAAAGGCTGCTTCTTTATAAGTCGCAAGTCCGGCCCAACATGGAGTACTGATGTAACCTTTAGGCAGGAGCACCCGAGTACGAGCTGAAGCCGTTTGACTCGATTCAAAGAAGAGCTACGAGACTTGTCGACGATCCTATACTCACAAGTGGTATTAAACCTTTAATTAACTGGAGAGACTTCTCCTCCCTGTGTGTGTTCTACCGCTTGTATAATGGGGAGTGTTCTGGAGAATTGCTTGAGACGGTGCCTGCTGCTTCTTTCTATCTTCGCACCGCTCGACATCGGCAGAGGTATCATCCACATACATTGCCACCTATGTCTTTTCGCACAGTGAGGTTCCAGAGGAACTTCCTCCTGCGAACAATCAAGCTGTGGAATGGTCTCCCTGCCGAGGTTTTCCCCAGAGACTACAATATGCAGCCATTCGTAAAGGTTGTTTTAAAATGTTTAAAAGGTGACCCTTTTCAACATTTTAAACATTTTATTGGTATGACATACGCGTTGCTCACGCAACGCGTATGTAATACCTCTTGATGAAAGAGGCGTCCATAGGCTACGGGTACCGCTTATCATCAGGAGGACGCCTGTTCGCTAACTTAGTAGTATAAAAAAAAGTTACTTAAGAATATCGTGAGCATTCGTGTACTGAGCAATATCTGAAGATAATGTAGGAAGAATATAATAATAACAACGAATAGAATATTAATGATGATAAATATTTTTTACAGACCTTTATTTTTTGACGAATATGTTAGCTAGCATAGGTGCGCTTCCATTGAAGTGAAGTGAGGTCTAACTTCCATTATCAGAACCCGCCAACCTCACCCGACCGTGGTGCACCCTTCTACTTAAAAACGGAGCTCTGGTGATAGGTTGATTGTAGCTTAATGCAGTCTAAAACCGGCACAGCTACATCCCCTGGTCACCGACGCAACGGGCAGCAGGGTCGGCTCGGTGAGAAATTATTTTATTGCTAGCGGCTGAACAAGTCTAAACTGGGCTTCGGCAAATGCGGCCTTATTACAAAGGCATTACATACCGATCTCTTCTGATGATGATGATGCTCCAGCTTCATATTGGCACATCGGTTCAGTGCTGTGAGGCGTCTGAAGAGTGACTGCAGTGAGTCTGCGTCTAAGAACGGGTGGTCGTTTTGCACGCCGGACACGTCTATTGGAAACTGGAGATCTGAAACAAAATGTCTGATGTTGTAGAGATATGTTTGAACCACAAGAAGACTCTAAATAGGAATATTGCAAACAGCGGAAGTTGATATGAGAAAATTCAGTATTAGTAAAAAGATATTATAAAAAATATCTGTCTGTACTTTATCACTTATCAGTCATGTGGTTCCCTCAAAGTGTCATATTACAGCTCAGCTTAGTATAAATAAAACTATTAAGATGATGTTTTATAGAGTCCAGTTTAGCGTTATTTTAAAATTACCAATTTATACGCGACCAAACAGAGAAGTATTATTGGCAGTCACGCGAACGAAACCAATATCCCGAAATTTTCTTCAACTTTTGCTTTAAATCTTGTTGTGTCTTTTTTTCTTAAATGCAAATAAGAAATATGATGTCAAAAATAAAAGATATACTAAGTGTAGCAGTTTTAATAACTTCTGGTAACGTATGTATGATACTGAACAAAGTAGGTGAGTACCTAAACCTAAAATACTGCTGTAAACTTTTATACCTATCCAAATTTTGTAGGAAATACCTGACACTCTACCGTCATATCAACCTAAATTCTAAGATAGACTTTATCTTGATCTGCCCACACCTGTGTCGTAACCATTCAACTATGACGCGAGTCGACAATGAATGACGTTTCCTTACGTTTTCGTTCGTGATAAGAATAGCTGTTGACTCAGCACCAAGACGCTTATCATCATCATCATCCGCAGCACGATTTCACACACAATAAAATTATATACATATGTCTACATTTGCTCTTGCTCCTTGCCACGGTCCTGCATTAGCTCGATCCACTGACGGTCCACGACGCTGACTATGGGTCGTTAGCCCATCGTGATACTGTAGGGCGATGATCACGAATATTTCAACTTGACGAATCGTAAGCGTGAAAAACTTTAGCTAACGACAAAGCGATATTTTGAATCTACGTTTTCTAATTGGCCAAAATTGTACGTCTACGATACGAATACTTTTTTGTACGATTCACACTTGCCGGCGCGCGTCGGAGAGCATCGGAGAGCATTTTATAACATGCTAAAGGAAATTGAAACATACACAAAGCAACTTAAGTTCCTTATTTGCATGCAATTTACGCAGCTTTGAGCTTTGTCAAATACTGACATAAATATATCCGTAAGTAGATATTGCAACTTTCTGCTTTGTGGATGTTTCCTATAGCATGTTATAAAATGCTCTCCGACGCGCGCCAGTAAATGTGAATCGTGCATTTCACTAGTCTTCGTGGTCGAAACTCTGGACGACCGCCACTTCTCTTGACAGTCTTTGTAATGTCCGATTCCTTTAATATACCGTAACGTAACCCATGACGCTTCGTTTTTCCTTGAAAAACAAAATGAAGATGTAAAAAAAATTGAGTTTTGAAAAACTGACAAAAAATTTCTAGAGAGTTTTTCTAGAGAAAATGAAGCGTTATCAAATATATAATGATTTAAAAATATTTTATTTATTTTTATTTATTTAAAAACATGTACATCTATTATTACGGGCATACCCAATTCAATAGAGTACCTTAGTCGTACAGTAATATCTTAAGTCTATAGTTATTTATTATTAATATTATAAAATAGCAAAACAAACCAAAACAATCAAGATAACTTACCTAAATAATAATTAGTCACATAATTTGTCATGAATGAGGTAGATTTTATGTCAAAGTAAATGAATCTTTATATTTATCTATTATCAATTAGTGTCATCTTTAGTTACGTAATATGACTTGTTCTTGGTATTTAATCATTAGTAGCTAAAAGTGTATGATCACTAAGAAAGGTTAGAAAAATCAAGTAATTCTATAGGTGGATTTTTATAGTAAATAGGGTGATATTTACTGGAAATTGTTTTAATATAATATAAAAATAATTATAAATAATTTATTTCAGACTTTAGATAGACTTGCATATGAAACCAGGCTATTTAGAAATGAAACCTTTCAGGGCCATATAAAATGATAATAAACGGTCTAACAAACATTTAATATAAATGAATTGATATTTTTAAGGCGCCTTTTTCTTAGCACTGCCTTTTTTACAAGAAAAACTCCATAAATATAAATATTGATAGCCCTCACAAGTCTTTAGATTTTGAAATAGATTCATTGAGAATTCTAATAAATCTTCGCTTATAAACATACCATTTGATACGACAACACGACATTGTAAACCACTCGAGCGTTAAAACAATTTTGGTAAACTCATGCCGAAGGGCATTCTTAATGGAGAAAACTTGCTGGAACTAAATAGCGCTTAGACTGAATTGCCTTAATTAGCTTCCGAATAATTTATTTGGAGACAGACAGCAAGACTGTCTTTTTATTATTTATTTGAAAATCATCCCTAAATAAATTAAAATGGACAGAAAAAGAAGACGAAGTGTAGGAAGATCTCCTTGTAAGTAAGGAATAACAATAATTTTCATTTAAATAAAATTTGTACATAAAATCTTTTAGAAAACTATGTGGGTAGATACAGTTACTTACCTATTTATTCAATTTATGTTGGCATTAAACATAGGTAGCAGTTAGTGGATCTAAGTTTTGCAGTGGATTATTATAGTGTTGAACATCATCATAATGATTTCTTTAATACTTTGCCCGAGGGTAAGCTGGTTCTTGCCGTGTTTTACTTTTTTTTTTTATTTTATTTATATTTGGCCAAAACTGACGCTCATGACGATGGGGATTGCTATTTTCGACTACGATATCGTCTCGTACTGTGTAAAAATTACTTCTCCATAATAACAATGGAAATGGAGGAACAGCGGATGCATTGAAACTAGGAAATGCTTTCAGAATACGGAGCGTTCCGAGATCTGTTGAGCACGTGCTCGCGGTGAGAGAGGAATAGCTGGTCTACTCGTAAAAACCGGGAGCCTTATTGCTTGGAAATGCTTGAAAAATTTTCATGGTCGAGATCATGCCATCTCCCTTCGTTCGGTTAGGGACATATTCTTAATAAGGCAGATTAATGAACAGAAGGACAGTTCAGTTCACAATATAATTTGTAGTCCCGCGTTAATTTCACTGTAATTTTTAAAATGATGATATTGTTAAATGACTCGGCCAAAAACTTGTGAAATCAAAGTTTTTGGCTGGTTGCACCGGTTGCAATAATTTTAACTCATTATAATATTATATATGAAAAAGCAAGGTTTGTTGTTTTCATTGTTTATTTGGTACGCTAGCCAATCATAATGAAATTTCGCATACCTACATGTTGTCAAGAGTACAGAAAAGGACATGTGGTGTGGGGCACCTTTCATTGAGAACAAACGAGGCTACAAAGAAAAAAAAATACCCGAGGAGATCGCAGGCAAATGCCTGAACTTATGTTATGTTAGTACCAAGAATTTTGTAATCTTTTATTCCACGTATACGTACCTACATAAATACTTTCGTATGTGTATATCTGGGTAAAATGTTTGGACAGCGTGTCTATCACAATACCAACATGTCTGTGATACAAGACACCACAAATCAGTAGGAAGCAAGACACAAAAGTAAATGTTTGTGAAATTTTATTAAAAACCTTGTCGTTGGTTCAACATCAAAATTAATTAATTAAATTGTAACTATATGGAACACCTCAAATCGTCATTTTTTTTATTTACACCGTAACTTGTTATTTTTTTAACGTCTTTATTACAATTGTAGGCTAAACTATCACATTTTTGATTCAACCAACAAGACCACCGTATATCTGTCCATTGCTGGACATAAACCTCCCCTATTAAGAAGGGATATAACGCACATAGGGGGACTATATACTGGGCATACAGGTTTAGGATCACTACCGCGCTACTGCCCGTCTTTGGTCAGGGAATTTAGCTATGCCGGTGTTAGGTTGCGTTATGCCGCAATCAGCCGACCCCCCAGACCCGTTGGTTAGTTAGCAGGGTGCACCATGGGCCCGTAAAGTACACTTGGGCTTACACCTCTATCCCCCTCACTCTGTTTGAACCAGCTATTTACAAAATCACGATAGATAAACTGAATAAACACAATTGGGATACGAAAAATGCGATCAATTAGGATTTTCAGATCGTGCGGCAGTTAAAAGTAAACCTGTGGCCATACTATTGAGGTTCGGTGAATGTTTGCGTCGTCTGTCTGTGTTTACAGATCATCATCATCATCATCAGTCTATACACTACGTTTGCTGAGCCGCGGTCTCCACTCAATAACTCGTTTATTAGCCAAACCAACGGTTATCGGTTTTTCGGTAGACATCGCCAGCCCACTGCCACATTTCAGCTTGCTAATTATGAGCTATGCTGACAACGTAGGCTTACAGTTATTGTAAGTATTTTTCACAAAATCTGAAAGTTTTAATTGAAATATCATAAACATAATTATCTATTCATTCAAATTACAGGGATCGTAACAAAATATTCATAATTCAAATTTTCATGATAATTATTCATTGAAATCATAGTCACTGATTTAATGAATAAATTAACCTTCGTCGCGATAAGTTCAAAATATTCAAACAATAAGTACATAATTCAAATGAAAAATCTTAAAAACATGAAAAATACTCTAAGGTTTGGTTCAACTTAAGATATATTAACTTTTTACTACTTTTTTGCCATCCCCAACCTGTGCCCAGAGCCCATGCCCAGCGAGTTGATAATGGACATATCCCCATTCTTATGGTGGAGGCCTATGTCCAACAGTGGACAGAATAGGCCGGTGTTTTTATTGTTGTTTGTATAATATTGGTTTTGTTGGTACTTTATCTGGAACAAAAGTTTTTCATTTTAAATTACGTCTTTCTTTTCAGTTTATTTTCTCCGCTGAAGGTTAAAAATGCTGAATGCTGAAGGAGACAAAATGCTTTTTGTAAAAAGTATTATTTGTCTAAAAACATGTATCACTAAATAAAATAAGATGGAATAAATAAAAAGACTGGTGACTCAAGTTGTTATCCAACAAAGCCATAAAGACCTTAACCACGAAACAATAAAAAGGATATAAAATTACAAACGCGGTAAAATCTAACAATTCAAGTTATCGCAGCCATAAAACTAGGACGCCTGTTTACGTCAGCTCCTTCCGGTTCCGGTCAGGGGGGGAGGAAGTGGTGGGAGGGTTCCGGCGCAGTCGAGCGCCGTCTGTCGAACATGTAGGACGAACTTGACTTTTAATAATGAAGATAGTGTGATAATAATACAACTTTTAGTATACTTCGCTGAAAGATCATACGAAGAAGGAAGGAAAAAGTTGATAGGCCTTTTGCGATAATGTAAGGAATGTGGTGGAAAAATTAATAGTAATAGTTTGAGTTTTTTTCATCTTTAGCGATCGGTAAGAGGAGTTGAGGTGTAAGGGGCTTAACCGTGTCGTAACCAATTACGATTGGTTAAGGTAAGGTGAGGTAAGGTTACTTACTTACCTTCTTACCTTACCTTCTTATATTGTCTATGCTCGGCATAGGCTACCCGCTACCCTATTAATATTTCCTGATAAAAGCTAAAGTGAGCAATTATATTCTCATCTTAATAAATACTATTGTACTACTATGTTTGAATCAAAATTTCATTCGTTTAGTAAATTTTGATTGAAAACCCTTAGACGTGTATGTAGGACGTGATCTTACAATCGAGTTAAGCCGGGGCTTAGAATAACGCGAAAGAAAAATAACGACCTCCCCTCTTAGAAGGTAATTTAATTTCTTTCATCAAATTACGCCCACCTTAAGATCCTTTATTTCGTGTACCTAATATTAGGCGTACTTATATATTTTGTCTGGCTGGTTCTATTCGTGACTTTTTGAGAGTTTCTTGCCATTTCTTCTCTGTTTGGTCGTGTTACGAATTGTTGTAAATAGATTTAAAGTGTTCCTAAATAAATAAATTTTGTATGAATTTATTTAGATACAACAATATGGGTACGGGTAAAGTGTAGGTAGGTTGTTGTTGGATTATTTGTCGAAATCAGTATCTTGGGTTTTTTAAAACAAAGCATGTAGTTGTTGGGGTGTAAACGGTTCCAACCTCCATCACCGGAACCTAAGCCAACATCACTAGCCCGTGGTGCACACTCTTTTAACTAGTTTCTGGCGGTTGGCTGATTGCGGCATGGCATAGCCAGGCACTGGCACAGCTAAATTTCCTTGATGCCGACGGGCAACGGCGTCGGCGATGCGAGAAACTGACTAATGTATATGGTTTGCTATTGGTGGTTGAAGTTGGTGGTCTTGTTAAAGAAGTTAGTAATTAAGGAAACTATATGATGAAAATATTTAAAAAGAAAATGGTGAGGACGTGCAATATAAATAGGGAATTGATAGATTTTAGTGGAGGGAAAACAAAATCTATAACAATATAACAATCTTCATCCAATCTAGAACTATCGTTCTGCCTCCGTTTTCCAACAAGATATTTCACCCTACTCATGTGGTGACAACGGATTGACGCGTCATTGTGGACCTGTTTGTGACGTCACACTGTGGACAATAGCGTTGATGTCCTGCTGGGCCATTTGTAGGTAACTATCAAGCTTTGTTTCAGAGTGATAATACAAAACCTGATGTTTCTATGTTACCGGCCCTATGCATACACAATTTTGAATGACACAGGAATATTCACTACGCGAAAAAACTTTGCCAATACAGATTAAGATAAAGACCACGATATACTGGCCATTATCAGTCTGTAGCAGTCTACTGTTGGACATAGGCCTCAACAATTGAGCGCCATTGCGTCTTGGTGTTCAGCTCCATAGCTAGGTGGAGTGAAGATCAGCCTTTCGCATATCGTTACTCCATCTGTCCATAATATAACATATTAATTAAAATTATTTATTTTAGCACAAAATATTTTATTGAGCTAATTTAACCAAATTATTGATTATAATTATTATGTGACTTATTGATTGTAATTTTCAGATTTTTTGCAAACATACCACTTTATTATCTTTCTAAATACCTACCTGCCCTGGTCACAAGAAAGATTAATAGAAATAGAAATGACTCGTAGGTACGCCAAGCTAGCACAAAAGAGCAATTATCCAAGCTAGACGAGAACCCCGAAGAAAAAGTTACACCGCAGAAATTTATCCCAATGATCGCAGCTTTTAGACTGGAACAACCCCAAGTAATCTCACGTTTTACAAATTCGAAACAAAGGAATGGTATAATGTCTACTGCAGTCATTACGGGGATTTTTATACTGGCAATACCAGTAAAAACAAGGCCGATGATGATCGAAAAATAGTGGTCGGTTGAAATTCTGTTGCCAAATCTGGTTCAGTGTCTGGTCAAATTAGAGTTTTTGTATTGCAGTAGTAGGTTAGATATATTTAGTTTAACAAAAAAAATACCACAAGTATTTTTTTGTCATGAAACTGGTGTGAATTATACTATAGATCTTGAAAAAATATAAATTATAATAATAATATAATATAAATAACCAAAGTTATTTTATAATCTTTAACTATCTAGAATTTAGAATATTAGTTATGTTTGGAAAATTGAATTCATTAAGTACATTTTTTTATATTAGAAAAAATACTTGTTTTTTTTACTTAGTTGAAAATTTTACCCAGAAACTTAGTTAGCTTCTTTAAAATAAGTAGTAGAATTTTGTTTATCGTAGAACTACTAGATAGATCTCTTGATAGATTTTGCCATGTTAACTTTCAAAGCTTTTAAAATTCATTAAGATCTATATAGGTAGGTAGGCTAGCTTGAAAAAATAGAGCGAAATAAAACTCTTTTATGTAAATAGAACGCGAAAAACTATATTTTCTTTCAATAAGAAAGCCAACGAAAATTATTTAAACAAATTAAAGTTATTTACTTACTTTGTTGAAAAGTCTGACGCAATTAAACTAATTAAGCTTCTGAGTTTTAAATAAGTACCTAGTATAATGTTGTTTATCGTAGAACTAAGACTATAGAACTACTAGATAGATTTCTTGATAGATTTTCCATAATAACTATCAAAGCTTTTATAATTCATTCAGCTCTATGCAAGGTACCTAGCTTTATTAAAACAGAGAAAAATAAAACTCATTTTACTTAAGCCGATTATATAGTGACCTAGGTCTAGGTAGAAACTACCAATACAGTACTCGTAGTAAGTAGGTAGATAATGGATGGAAGCTTCTTCCATGAATGTTTTTCAAAAGATACAAGCAATATTCAGTCTAGAGTACGAGGTCATAGAGCTCAGTTTGCAATAAATACGAATGCTACTATTATAAAAAGAAATAGACATTCAGGGCCTGAAGTTTTCAGATTTAGCTAGAAATAGATTTTAGAATGGTTTTTAAAAGTACCTACAAGTTTTAATATGGGATGACCAACTAGACAGATGAAACTTTGCAAAGATGTTTTGGTAGATTATATTTTGATAGAAACGCATTGTTTTAAGTCATATTAATCTACATAAATAAATTTTTAATGAAGCTGACAGACTGCTTCACACCATTTTATATCAATGGCTTGACAGACTACTGACTGATAATCAACGCATTGCCTAAATTGTAAGAAAGTAGAAATTGAAAATCAGCCCCAGAAGAATGTCGTAAATAAATAAAATAAATAAATAATGCGGGACGTAATCACACAGAATCATGTAAACTAAGCAGAGCTTGTATGGGAACCACATTATTGATATATTACACATACAATTCTTTTTTTGCAAATAGATACATATCATACATAGAAAACACCCAGACCAGAGACACATATCTACAGAACATGCAAACATTTGTCCCGCAGCGGGAATCGAACCCGCAACCTTCTGCGTCTCAGGCGGACATTCACGTAAGTACGGTAAGTGTAACTGTATCACTAACATGCAACATTTTTATCATCATCAATATCATTGTGTCATCATCTCTCATCACTCTTTCTTTAGTCGAGCAGTAATTGCTTTCCCTGACGTTAACATTTCTACAAAGAAGGGAAGATCATTCTGTATTACTCATTTATTGTATAGGTACTCAATTTAATTCTCCAAACATTTCCACCCACCGATTTTATTTTTTTTATGCTTCGAAAAGCATTTTGTATTATATGGGGTACACTAAAATAAAACAGAATATCCTAGAAATGTATTCAAGAGTGTTCTACACTCGTTTTCCCGCCCTTTTGCTAATTAATGAGATATAATTAGCAACTTCAAAATGTTAGGTAGCATAAATTAATTAAGAACTTCAACGTTCCCAACTAACATATAGGTCAAAACTTGATACAAACAAAACAAAGCAAGTTGTATTTCCAACTAAAATTATAGTTTGGGAAACTCTAAAATGGATGGTAGCAAAATGAGAAATGCAGTTCTAAGCCTCCCGATTCGAGAACGCTAGGTTCGGCTACTAAAAAGCTTTTGACTTTTATATAAAGCTTTTAAGCTTAGCCCTTAAAACCGATAACCGTTGGGGAATAAAGGTTCTCGAATGGCGACCACGATCTGGAAGACGAACTGTAGGGCGACCCCCCACAAGATTGACTCAGATAGAGAGGGCTCAGGACCGTTCTTCGTGGAAATCCTTGTGGGAGACCCACATTCAGCAGTGGACTTCATTCTATAGGTTGTTGGTGATGATAAAGCTGGTTCTTCTATGTCCGTCCACCTATGGGAAATCCACTACTTATAGGGTATCCCTCTTATAGGAGGCCTTTGTCTATCAGTGGACTCTATATAAGCTGGTTTTGTGGTCAATTCTACCTACCTCTATCTAGTCTACTAGTTGTAGCTAGTGTATTGATTACCACCTATTTTTTATGCCAAAGCTGGCAGACGGAACAGACGGGGGACCTGATGGGAAGTAGTCACCGCTACTCATGGACATCTGCAACCTATCCCTACTCGCAGTAAAACAGCCAACCCGAGCCGAATCGAGTGTTCTTGCATGTTGGGCTGAAAACAATTCTAAAACAATTCATGTCAGGTCTAAAACTACTTTGGTGCAACGAGAGACACTTTTATAAGATACCTAGACTAGATGAAAAATGTGAAAGTTTTTTCCAAGGGCTGTTTTTTTACCACACTGTTCTTCAGTAAAGCAAGTAACTCAGTTAAAGAATCAGAATTTCTCATTAAAAATGAATGTTCCTTAAAATGAGAAACTTACACTAGGAAAAATATAATTTATACGTACACGATCGATTGAATTAGTAAGTTTTTAGGGTTTCGTACCCCAAGGTTAAAATGGAAAACTATTTATATGACTCCACTGTCCGTCTGTCTGTCTGTCACCAGGCTGTATCTTATGAACCGTGATAGCTACACAGTTGAAATTTTCACTGATGATATATTTCTTTTGCTGCCATAACAACAAATACTAAAAATGAATAAAATAAATATTTAAGTGGGGCCTCAATAAAAGAGCACGAAACCCGTGCGCAAGTCCGACTAGCACTTGGCCGGTTTTTTCTAATGAAATTCAAAAAATCATTATAGTTAAATCGACCTGTGGGTCACAACTTTACAAGCAAGCTCATACAATTTAAAAACTTTGTCAAGCAAGTCAACTAAAAATCGAAACCTAAGTAAACTTTGCAAACACGTGCAAATTCCACTCAAACTAATAATCCAGTATCGTTTAAAATTCCCTTTGTTATAGGGCCGTATAAAATTAGCTCGGGCCCATCGGGCCGTTGCTCACCGCTCCAATGCCCCCGCTTTTATCCTAAATCGGTGAGCCAAAACATGTGTGCCCGTTTGCAACCTTTCAATATGCATGTTTGACCTAATTTTTACAAGCGTTTATTTTTCAAGGGGATTAGTGTAATTATCCCCTTTACATTTGAATGTATTGTTTTAATGCCAATTATCCCCATTATTCAATCTTCGTATAAGCTAACTTTCACATGTTGTGAAGATACCTTGAAATTTTGGTCAACGTAAAAGCGTAGATGACGACATGGTTCACCGACAAAAAGTTTGTGATATTTTTCTAAGGTAGACGGTTTACCTACAAAAACTTTGACTTTGACATCTCCATACAAGATTATTGTAGTCAACGCTAACATTGTACTCGTAGTATTATGGTGTTAGAGAAAAACTCAGGCAAAAAGAAAAGACGGAAATGCTGGGATCAAAATCTTTCTATCAAAAAATAAAGAATAAAAAATATTGCCTCTATTGCTACGTCGTAGCTTGTCTAAGAATTTCAAGCGACCCGTGGCTGGTGATTGGATAGACGCAGACGCTGGCGATTAGACGTTACTAGTACCTAAGTGACCGCAGATGGAACGCGAATGGCCCAGCTGATGGTAACCGTTACTTAAGGCCACAGAATAAAGAAGCTAAGGCCTTCACAAAATGGAGAAACCAGGGGGGTGATCGGCTAACTTTGTTGCAAACAGAAATGATTGACACCGATCCTGTTTTTACAAACTTCGACATTTCATCCGTTGAAATTCAATGAACGTCAATTGACAAACTGTCACAGTTTGTTAAAACAGAATCAGTGTCAATCATTTCTGTTCGCAAAAGAGTTAGCCGATCACCCGGCTGATCTCCAAATATATTTTTTATCAACAAAGCTTTTTTATCTTAATTTAACTGTGTAGTAACTTGTCAAGCGCTAAAACTACTAGACGGTAAAATTGTGTATATTTTATTAAAGAATTCATAGAAAGAATTCGGTGATGCTTGAATTGTTGACTCATTACTCACGAAAATAATGTTTTCTTTACCGAAATGTATAGACGTATCCCAATAAATATCCCTAGACGAATATTTATTGGCATAAGTTTTTGTAAAAAATCCAATTTAAGTTCTTTACTTATAAATCAAGGACGATATAGGAAAAAATAATGTAAGGGATAAATACACCCATTTAAATGAAGTTGGAAAAAAGTAATATTCATTTATTCTTTTTTTTTATTAATTTATGAAGCCATTAGCGTTAGTCAGTGGCTTCGCTTACGTAAATGTAGATTTTGTAAAAGGGTTTTTTGGTGCCCTCGAAAACTATACTTTCTTCGGGAAAAGTACCTGTATCCCTGAAAATGTGTAAATGAAAATTCATTACGATCGCTTGGGTAGTACAGGCGTGAAAGCCTAACAAACAAACAAGCTCACTTTCGCATTCATCCATCATATAAAATTTAGAATTGCCTAAATAGTAATGTTTTTTGACCACCGGTGACTAATGATGATAACCTCTATACCCTCCTTAGCATATTCAGCTATTCCAGTGCACTATAAAAGGTTAAGCAAAGTGCATTTCATCTTCTAGGATTTTATTTTCTTTGTTCCTTTTTACATCTGACATGATCCAATAAAAACGGCAATGCGCTGAAAGCCAGGTAACAACGTTTCCATTTTTATCGGAATAGGTCTTTGTAAATTAGAGCAACAAAGGCATGTGCCCACTCAGCCGTGCATTCGATTAACTCTACTGAGCTGTGGCTAGAGCTGTTACGAAGGAGTAATAATTTTTTCGGAGTTGCAGACCGAAGTGCGAAAATCCATTTTAAATGAATAAAATCTAATCGTGTTTGAGCCGTAGTTTTGCTTAAGTGTAAGAGTCGAGGAGATAAGAGATTTTTCAAGCTCAGTATTTTTGATTATATAATGTAACTAATGCTATGACGCTACGCTCATTTGCACATGTGTATGTCGCATTGCACTGCACGCTACGTTTAAATTTTTTCGAATGGGTTAAAAATCTTTAAACTCAATTGAATCGTTTCGCAGTTTTCGGAGTCGAATTCGCAGTTGCTACCATACCATCCCTTGTTCTATAAGCGGATGCATTCAACACCCTTTTTTTGCTATTTCTGATACACTTTCGTTTAATTCAATAACAATTCTGTCGAGAATGTCCATTTGAGTTTTCAATCTTCGATTTGGTTTTATATTTTGATAAAGTAATAATACAGCTTGCGATTTCAGTCGATTGTATTTTTAATTATTTCTTAAAGAACAATCTACGAATGCACCAAGTACTTTTTTAGAAGGTATGCCTGTCAATATGTAACTATATCTTATCTAATTTTATCTTACGAGCCTGTCTGATCCCACTTTCAAAAAGCAGGCAGACAGAGGCTTTCATAAGAATTTAGTGAGAGATATTTTTGTGAGTTGTAAGGTATTTTACAATATTATCTCGAGTTTTATGAAAGTGTGTTCGTCTATGTAATATATAATCTTTTATGAAATATCTATGTATTCTACTAATAGTATAAATGCGAACGTTTGTTCTTTCTTCACGCCAAAACGGATTGACCATCGGACAGAAGCTTGCTCAAAATTTAGGTAGGGTATGTAAAATAACTTACTCTTTGCTAAATACGGCTACTTATGTAAAATCAATGCTTTTACAAAACAATAGCAAAGGTATTTATTGTACGTGATTCTCGGGCAGCACCACCATGAATCACTATGCGTTACGTTCGAATGACCGTTATCAATGTTATCAGCTGATAACAATTGTCAATGACGTCATAGGAACCTTGCAAATAATTCTGTAATAATCATTATCAACCGGGAGTTATATTTTTCCTTTGATAGATTAAGCCGTTTTTGAAATTAGTATGATCCAGAAAAAAAATAAAAGGTATATGCTAGGCTAGGGGGCTAGGGGACACAAGTAGCGATGGACTTGGCTGGATGATATAGACGATCCGCGCGGGCCTGATGCCGAATGAAGTATTTGTCAAACCAAAGTTTGAATAAATGACAAATATATTTGATAAATATTTAATCAGTGGCCAAGTGTTTGGGTTGAAATAAGTAAATTTGTTATTGTTTAATATATTTTGGTCATGAGCTTGCAACCTATCGCGTGGAATACTGACTACGTGCAAAAAGTGGGCAAGTACTGTATGTAATGTTTGGACTTCTAACTAATATGTGGTAATAAAGAGATTATTTGTACTTTTTTGTTGGGATTTTGATTTCATAGTCTTGAAAGTGCTTGAATCTAAACCATCATCACCCATCCAAATGATAGGAGACCTAGAGCGCTATTAATAAACTAGGTAAGTACCTTCTGTTTGTTAAGTTAACGCTATCAACTTAGGTACACTAACAAACTATATAATTAACATGTCCAGACTTAACCGCAAACCACAAACCACAACAAATTCCCTAATCTCCCCACCTAAACTAATTAACAGTCTCATGTGAATGCCATAATTGATATTTACCAAGAATAATAGAAAAACCCACAGATTATGCGCGAAACACAGTGAAGACAAAATGAATCATGAAAGGCAGTTGCATGCCATGCATGTATGTTGATAATGGGACGAACTGAAGTCTATGTGAGTGGGTATATCGGAAAACAATAGAACTCATAAATCATGGTTAATATCCCGTTGATATTAATAATTATGTTTACAACTATGATAGTTTCAAAAGTGATAAGAATAATAAAATATAAACATATATAATGCTTTTTGATCCTTCGATGAGCTTTCGATTCATTTCATCATTCGATTAAGTTGAAATTTTTGCATGAAAAATTTCAACTCTTGACCAAATATGTGATAAAGGCTGCTTTTAATCTATTATTTTTATTTTTGAAAATAAATTATTATTATAATCAGAGCGAAGTTGCGGACGGAAGAGCTAGATAGACAGAAACGGAAATCAAATTAGTAGATTAAAACTTATAATCTAGTTTATCCCAGACTTTCATCTCATCATCATTCGACCCACTGCTGGGCACAGGCCTCCCTTTGATTTTATCAATTTTGACATAAGCCGCATTAATCGATCCTGCGCTAGTCTGAGTCAGATGCTGCCCACGATTTTTCAAATATCGTTGAGCCATTGGACGTGCCGACGTCACCGGTGGACGTCCCCTTTTTCTATGACCATCTCTCGACCACCACTCCGTCAGCGCATTTACCCAACTGTCGTCACTCCGACGACTGGGCAAGTGTCCTGTCCAACTTCACTTGAGACCCAATATCCGATATCTGACATCCTAGACTAGTCTGCTTGCGTCCAATACGAGAGCCGTCCAACCGTAATAATGCTTACTCTGCATTCCCTGGTAGCATGTGATGTGGCCACATAGCATTGTGAGTCAGTTTACAGCACATTACCTTCGCATCTCAACATCTTCCCATTAAATTAGTATTAAAAGAAAAAGTAAAATGAAAAGGAAGCCCCTTTTCCGCATTTTGGTTTCGTTGGGTTGGCTCCTTGTTGGTTCATAGTGCGTACGGGAGATCTGGTTATATTTTAAATATACTTACCAAGCGTAGCTCCTCCTAGAAGCGCAGTTCAATGAACAAAGTTTCCTAGGGTCAGAGTTGACCTCGTGCGCTACTGATTCTTCTAAATTAATATTTTCTTTTATCTAATTTAATTATATTTTTTATTTTTATTTTATAAGTCCTGCATTGTGTTGAATAACGTTGCTCACCTTTTATTGATGTATCTACCATACAAAGTTATTTCAAACAAATAAGTACCTAACTTTAAGTTCTGGGCAGTTGGAAGCGGTGGTTTAAGGGATGTGAACTTAGTTAAGCCGAGTTGTTTTGACAAGTTCAGGAAGTATATTAAGTAACTTATAAGCTTAAGATTGGCATAACATTTACTTACCTGTACTACCTACTTAATTATAATTTTAAAATGTTTCGTACCTTGAAAGGAAAAAAGGAACCTTTATAGGATCACTCACTTCGTTGTCTGTCTGTCTGTCAAGGCCCTTTTTCTCAGGAACGCGTAGAGGTATCAAGTTGAAATTACTATCAAATACTGCAATCCTATGGAGCTAAAAAAAATCAAACTTGGAAGTCAAGTCAATCAAAAAATACGGCCGCTTATGCCACATATTTTGAAACTTGCAAGGGAATCAAACGCTTTAGGGTACTTCTCATTGACCTAGATCGATAGAACCATGAAATTTGGCAAGAAGCAAAGACTTATTAACACAAGTAAAGGGAAAAAAAACAAAGTCTGTAGTTTGTCTGTAGTTCTAGTTATTTATTTATTTTACGTCACATCAATATTTTCATACCTGCAAGCTTGTATGGGACCCTCATCGGTGCGCGAGTCTGACTTGTCGGTTTTAAAATTAGGTACGTAACAAGTATCTTTTAGCGTAAATAATTTTATTCGTAGATTCAAAAAATATTAGAAATATCCAAAAATGTTTTCCGGCTGGGAATTGAACCTACGTCATTCTTGGAAACCATGGTTCCATCTTTTCCATGGAACCAGCTATTTCCTACTTGGAAGAGTTTGCCATAATCACTACTCATCACATCTCCTGGTATACCTAATGTCTTCGACATACTAGAGACGAAGTAGGAGCGTATTCTATGCCGGAACAAGGCTACCAAGGTCATACTAATAGTAAATTCATTGTAAGGTCTGTAAGTGCAGTCATTCCTATTCAATTGGACACAGCTGTGAAGGGCGGTAGGTCAGAACATGAGGCAACTACAGAATTAACGGGCTTGGCGCAAGAAATTAGGTTTTATTCGCCTACAAAGTCTAAACAACCTTTTTCCTATAAGCGTCTTAATCAGGAAAGCCTTTTCTGAATTTTTATTTATCTACGAACGTCCAAATCTATTTATTTATTAGGAGAGGCCTATATCCAGCAATTGACTGATTAAAGCTGGTGTAAGGTCGAGCGCACTCTCTTTTAAACGATCTGTTAAGAAATCGCTCCCAGGTAGTCGTAGGCTGTGGTGGAAACGTAGTATCCGACCCACTGAAATCGAAGATGGGTGTAGCCCAAGGATCTTCGATTTCAAACATACTATTTTCCCTGTTGCTAAACGACTTGCCAGAATTTATCGCATCAGCTGAGACCTATATGTACGCTGACGACGTCGCTGCGATTGTCACTGCCCCCACGGTCGATCAGCTAGAGGGGAAACTTAACGACACGACTACCCGACTTGCGGAATGGTTCAAGATGAATGGACTAGCTCTTAACTTGAGTAAAACTCATTTCATCCATTTCCACCTGTCGGGCCGTGCACCGCGACCTCTGTTGGTGCAAGTTAACGGAGATGCAATTGACCAAGTCCAGAGTACTAAATTCCTCGGCTTCCAGATCGACAGAGGACTGCAGTGGTCGAGTCATATCGATAAACTGTGCGGGAAGTTGGGGAGTGCGTGCTATGCGCTGAGCCGGTTAGCCCGCGTGGTGTCCGCCGACGTACTCCGTGCCTGTTATTTTGCCACGTTCCAGTCCCTCTTGCAGTACGGCGCCGAGCTGTGGGCGCGCGCCTCCGACTGGGAGCGCGCGTTCCGGATGCAAAAAAGGGCCGTACGGACCATTGTGCGGATACGAAGGGATGTGTCGGCGAGACCGCATTTCAAAAGCCTAGGCATCCTCACATTACCCTGCCTGATGATATATCAGGTAGCAATATATGTGAGAACAAACCGGATCTCTTACTTGCAGCACAGCGACGTTCATAAGTATAGCACCCGCAGTCGCCACAAGCTAGTGCCGGTATCGCGTTCACTGTCGAAATCTTCCAGGCTGACACACGTCATGGGACCGACAGTCTACAACAAACTCCCTGATACTGTCACTCAGGCTCCGAGTATGCATTCATTTAAAACTAAATTAAAAAGGTGGCTTATCGAGCAGACCTTTTATAGCTATGATGAATTCATAGACTATAAGTACCTACCTACCTGAATGTAGGTACCTAAAACACTTTATAGTACTTTTGACATTTTTCTATACATATTTAATTTTATGATTATTTTATTATATTATATTACACTACTTCTTATACCTAAGAAATGTATATATACACCATTGACGTATAATGAATATTATGAATAAATGACTATTATGACTATTATGACTATTGTAAGGCTGGTGTGCCTACAAATTTATTATAAAATTATTTTCATAAATTTTGCAGAGACATTTGAAAGGACACCTTTAGGTAACTGCGGGCAAATCTTATTTAGGATACAGAATTTTTTCGAAGTTGTACCAATGTAGACCACATTCAAAGATAAATATTCAGCACTAATATTAAGATTAGCAGGTTGCACTACGGGCAGGTGAAGTTGGCATGGGTTCCAAAGATGGAGCTTAGAACCCTTTACATCCCCATGATAAATGAGAGACAATCAATCTCTCATCTCCTCGCTTAGGCCATTCTACACAGGATTTCACGCGAAACGGTCAAGGTTAATCCACATGTGCCCTCAGCCTGCACAATAAACTCTATGTAAGTGTTCACTGATTGCTGTCGGTGTATTAATATTTGTAAGGTACTTTAGTATTAATTCATGTTTTGATTATAGTTTTCCATTCATTAATAACTTTAGAAGTCTACGGCGAAATATTTACACGAAGAACGGTTTTGAGTCTTATCTATTCAACGAAAAACGTTAGATGGGTATAGGACTGCGTAAAAACGTAGTTTTATAAGAGTAGGTACCTAAGAATCATTCATAATGGCGATTTCATAATTTAATATTGACAAAAATCACAAACCGTGCAAAATATTCAGTTTAATGTTAAACCTCTTACTTTTGTTGATTATTAATTATTAATATGAAGTATTTTTTAAATTAATTGAACGAAATAAGTTGAAAATATTGGTATATCATACCTATCACATATAATCATCGGATCCCAAACTAGGCAAAACCTATATTAAGAGTGCCATCGACTAATAAACATACAACTTGTAATAGTTAATCTAGACACAGGAAAAACATCCACAAAATGTTTGACATGGGAATCGAACCAGCGATCTGCAACTCAGAAGGCAATGCTATAAAGCCAGTAAAAGTACTACTGCATCATTTCAAGAATACATATGTTTTATAGTTAACATCGTGTTCATTATTACCCTGACTGACTTAATATTTGAATATTCATAGATAGACTGATTGCTCTAAAGAGGTCTTGGACGCCCACATACGAGTTCTTAAGTAATGAATGAGTTGCGATACTGTATCCTATATCTTATTACTTTAATGCGAGAGTTTGGATGGATGAATGAATGTTTATTATTCAATTACGCCAAAACGACAGAATTTTGGTACAGATATAGATTATAGCATGGAATAACATCTATGTGTGTGTCCGTCCCTATGGAGGGACCAGTACATTTTTGGAATAACATAAAATACTATTTATCCAGATGGTAAATAATATATGAACGGGAATTTCAATGGCAGTTTAGGTGAGACGTAGGTACCTGTTCAGATAGAGGATTCCCCGGATTGCTTCCGTTTTGCACTGATACTCACTCACTTAAGATCCACAAGGCTGGTAAAAAAGGCTCACATAGAAGGTTGTTTTTCAGAAATTGAGCAGGGAGAAGACACCGCGGCACGGAGGTAGGTTGATCGGAAAAAGCGCGCATAGGCGTGTGCAATTTAGAGAGGGGCAACGTAGGTGCTGGGATTGGGGTCTCAAAAACAATATAGTAAACGTATTCGTTTATTGTTCTTTGTTTAGGCTATTGCCTGTTTTGATATTACAACAACAAAAACATCAGCTTTTAACAGTCCACAGTTGGACATGGGCCTCCCCTAATAAAAAGGGGGAATTGCTCATAAAACCTTAGGGGCATGCGGATTGGGGAACGCAGAGCGTAGCTTCTCGCAACGCCTACGCTGCTGCTCGTCGTCGGGGCGGGGCGGTCAGGTGATGAAGCTGTGCACTTGTGCAGGTGTTATAGCCGCACTATGTATCAGCCTTGATATTCATTAGGTACTAAATAATTAAACTTACTTTTCTGTTCACTAGTTTTTATCACTACAGAAACCACCTTTTATAATGTAGTCACTAAACTGAACACAAATTCACGAGTTATATTCAAAAACACATTTTTTTGCAACCACAATGTAGGTGTTCACCCTACAACGATCTGTCACGGTATGACAGATCAAATCTACCTGAACGAATCACCAAAAAATATTTTGACAACAATATTCTGACAGAATGCCGACCCCCTACCGCCCTTAATCATTTTGAATCACTTTAAGTACTTGCTACTTGAAATCCTGTCTTATAAGTCCAAAAATAAGACTTAAATTCACTTTCAACTTCTCAAAATTGGCTTCCTCTCACAGTCACGTCGACATGAAATAAATAGATAAGATATAATCCTTATTGCGAGGGTTTAAGGTTGGACTTGGTTAGCTTTGAAGTATAGTCATTTAAAAGAAATGTTTACCTGTAGATAACGCTAATCGGTTAATGTTTTGTTTGGCCCAAGATGACGTAAAGCGTATTATTGAGCTTTGCACACAGTCCAAAGAGGCTGTAGCTGATAAAGTTCAAGGAGTTTTTATCAAGAGATATTTCCTAAGAATGCGTATTTAGTGTTACACAAGAGAGGAAACGAGACACAACTCCATTTAGGGTATTCCTTAATATATTCTACACATATTATTTCTATCAGGCACAGATTTTTGTTCATAAGGCGAATTCGCTTGTATGTTAGTACCAGTAATAAATAGATGGTAATTCCATTTTTTTAACAATCTTATTTCGTCTCCAAGGCCTACCTTAAACTCTTCCAATAATTAAATAATTAACTAAGTAATTCCATTATCCTACTATTAAAAAATCCAAATCTATTCATAAATAAGTAATTCCATTATCCTACTATTAAAAAAATCCAAATCTATTCATAAAAGTTGGAGTTATGTGATAACAAACATAAAAACGGACTTAAAGAATTGAGAACCACCTTTTTATGAAGTCGGTTAGTAAACCAAAGAGGTTGGATAATATATTTTTTCTATTTAGGTAGAGGTACAAAAAGGATGGCTATATCTGAATCATTTATGCGTGAAAAAGAATAAGAATTTATTTCGTTCTTTGGAACATTACATTTTAAGACAGCCAAAGTAAACCAAAACAACTTTACTACTCTAGTTTTTTCAAAAGTTTTTATAAATAAGAAAACTTACGAAATTTACAGAATTTTATTGATACAAAAATATTTATATTTTGCATAAACAGCATATGTTAATACTGTGCGACCCGGCGGATATCGCACGTCTGTCTGAATAAGCATTTAGTTGTTAATAAACCAGCTGTTCAACTTTAAGCTGTGATGTTTACGATTTAAGGGTAGGCGGACACTTTCACTAAAGTTAAACGATTTTAAAAATTTATTTCGGCAAAACTTTGGATTATGTCATTTGAAACCCATAAAAATTATTGAGGTTGTTTTTTAGGTCAGTCTTTGTTATTTAGAGAATTTAGAGTAGGCGAGTGGTTTTTATGAGGTAATAAAAAAGTAAGAAACCGTAACGGAATAGTAGTTTTGTTTGCAATTATGTAAATATCTTCTGTATTATATATGTTATTGTGCAATATTGATATTTTATGTTCTTGCCAATTATTTTTAATTTGTAAATTCAGAAAACTAAAACGCTACTCCACCATTTGAGATCGTCTTCTCAACAGCTTAAGCAGCTATCTTTTAGAATCGGTATTGAAACGTAAAATGATTACTTGACACGTTGACTGAGCAGCAGCAGCCCGACTAGAGTCAGTGTGTTTTCAGCACAGCAATCAAAGCCTTTATAAGCTCAAACTTTATGTTCAGTTTCAGTATTCGTGTGTACATTAAAAGTTTGATTAAGTAACCTATGTGATATAAGGAATATCGTTTCACCAAGTGCTAGAAGAGCCAGAAGTCGCCTAGAATTCTTGCTCGTGTTACCAGGGAAGGAAACTAATTTTATTGCGAAATTAGTAAGTAGTACAGTAGTACTACTTACAAATTTCGCAATAAAATTATAGATTTATACACAGTAGTGTATAAATCTTTTTATAAGGTATATTATGAACCAACGCAAATCATCAGTTTGTATAAATTGAATAAAAAGAGTATTATTTTACATAATTCGAAAAATACAGGTGTTACTTATAATAACGATCGGTAATAAACCCAGTTTTAGTCGATTAAAACAAAAGCTCGATGTTAATCGTCATGATTTTATCGATTTCGATAAATTGAATTTGACAGCATCCTTTTTAGTGTAACGCAAAACTTACGTTTAAGGCAATATTATGTAGGTAGTTGCCAATATAAACAAATTAATGACTAACTTTTACTACCTACTTAAATTTAATTTTAGGATTATTACAATATTACATAGTCTTAATATTGTTTTTGTCTCAGGGCAACGACGTCGCGGCAGAGCGCGTACAAGATGGAGAAATGAGCTCGCAATATTTCGTAACGACTGGACTAATAAGGATGACTAGACCAGCACAGAAAGGGATGAAAGGAGAGAGCATGGGGAGCTTTGTCCAGCTGTGGAATATTTATTATTTTATTTAAAAAAAAAATGTAAAATGTTTCACTCACAGTTGTTATACTCAATACTCAATATGTTTATTTTATTGTACATAGAAAAAAAAAATAGTATAGGGTTGGCTAGTAAATAGGTGCTATTAGCCAAACCGCGCGCAAACACCGTTTGCAAAGATTGTTTCTCACTTGTTATAATGGGTACCTCGGAAAGGCCAAGCATTACTAACCTAATTTTTATGAAACATGGATCTGGTGAATCGCGAAAAATAACTTTCACCTTGAATTGGCTATTAAACAATATATGTCTCATGAAAATCATCAATCAAAATGTTGTAGTTTTGATGTGATTCTTAAACAAACATTTATCATATTATAAAGATTTGTAAGTAGAGATAGAAGTAAAGAGACAAAGTAACAAAATGGAATGTGTCTAAAAAAGATAGTAAATCATAAAACTAAAACGTCTCTTTTAGTTTGCACTTCTGTCTTATCTCAAAGGGACAAACCTCGGCTTTCTAAACATTTTTGATGATAAAAACTTGTCGTCTAAAAAAGATGTCACCTTAGATTTAGAGTTCTGTAGAGGGATAGAAAAAACTTTTTGAGTGACTTTTAAACATCAAAAAGAGTTAAAAGGCCCTATAATCTCCTGTTTCATATGACTAGTGTAGTGACAAACTCTAGCGGAAAGGACAATGGCGTCTGATGTATAGCGCTCGGTACCAAGACTAATTTCGGTAATCTCCAATAAGTTTTTAGTCAATTCTACTGTCTAAATAATTAAAAATCAGGGTTGTTGCCATAGTAACAGTATATATCAATGGTTGTTGCCATAGTAACAGTGGTTGTTGGAGTCTAATGGTGGCGTGCGGCGGAAACCAAATCATTAAAATATTTTTTTTTACTTGATTATTAATCCCGTCGGTGTGTGACACTAAAGAAAATGTTAATGTCATTTATAAAAATAATAAATTTTATGGGATACGTTTGTACGTACTCGGCATTCTTTGAGGCATTTTTTTTCCCGAATGCCTTCTTAGCGACTGAAAAAGCCGGGACCAACAACTTGAGCGGCATAAAATTTCTTGGGTTAATTTATTAACTACAAGAAAAACTGCTAAAAATACTAAGCTAAGGCATGCAACAAATGCGTCCTGCAGCAGGCCAACGTGGTCTGTAATTCAGCACTCAGAACATTTATAATTAAATTCAGAGAAGTTACATTCAGAACCCTCAGTGCACGTGTATGAAGCTCACTTGATAATTTTTTTAAACTCTATTAAATTTGGCCGCCCAAAGATAAGGTATTACTTTATCTACATAAAGCTCTACCTAAAACCGTGGCGGCTTTACAATACATTAAAAAAAAACTAAAATGACAAGAAATTAGAGACGCTAAGGATTTTGTTGACCTTGATATTAGCGCAACAGGCAAGCAAGCTTAGGGCGGTATGCCACGTGTCAAATATATTTGTCAAATATGACTTTGATCTGAGAAGTTGGATGAATTCTAAAATAATAGAATAGTGTCCAGCTAAGCATATATAGGAACCATATGACTGTTAAAATACATAAATATTATACATAGAAAACACCCAGACCCGAGACAAATATTTGTAGAACATACAAACATTTATCTCCCGGCGGGAATCGAACCCACTACCTTCTGCTTCACAGGCGGACTTTTGCTTGCTGCGCCACAGAGGCCGCAAATAATAATTTCGACTTGCCTCTGACTAGGTACCCAGTTGTATCAATGATGTGCTTTTGCTTAAACACTCGAAAATGATTCGACCAATTTGAATATTAGTATTGTTCGCTTAAATAATAAAAAAGAAAATTATAAAACCCAAAGGCATAGCCGAAAAACCGAAAAAATCAAATATAATTTGGAATGAGAATTGATACTTCGAATTTCTTACCTTCAATAGTTTTAGGTGGAACCATATTCACCGGGTTAGTTCCATATAATATTATTATTCAGTTTTCATGTACCTACTGTCGTCAAACCTAAATAAATAAAGTTCTTCGGCACAATGAATGTCGTATTATTCAAAGCCATCAATATTTATTTTAATATTGAATAGGTTTCAATCATACCTCATAGATTTGTTGATATAAAGGAATTCTACCACAGTTTACTAAAAAGTCAGTGCTATAGTACTACAGTTTAATATAACAGTCAGTAAAATATCGTCACAGTATAAATAGTATGTATGAGTAAAGAAAGTGCGTTTCTAGTTATGGTATAATTTAGTTTATATTGTCAATAGAGTGAAAGAATAGTGTAGATATTCCTATTGGATTTTATATTTTGTCCAGTTGTAGATTAGCTAATAATAATTAACTTTCTATAAATACCTTTATGATAATTCACGTATAAGTACTTAGTTACTTGGATATTATATTTCCTGCTTTATTGTAAACTCACTTATTACTGGTAAATACTTTGAATAAATTATCTCAGAAAAAGACATACCCACTGTCTATTGAAACAAAATTCTATGAAATCAGTCCAACCTTTTTTGTGTGATTTGGTAAAACAAAGTTCTTAATCTATCCTTATAATAAATATTAACTACAAAGGAGAAAGTTTGTGAAATGTGAAAAGTTGGTCCCTCCTTCATGCTTAAACTACTGAACGGATTGAGCTGAACTTTTTTATAAAATACGCAGTTCTACACCTGGAATAACATATTTTACTATTGATCTAGGTGCATGGAAGCAATTAATGAATTATGGTATTTAATTATTTGTAAAATAACTTCGTCTCTGATTTGGAAGTATCCATACAAAGATGTCGATAATAAACGTAAGGACGGCGGTCAATTGAGAGGATTTGGCTTCATCTTACAACTGATCTTCGTTAGGATAACAGTAGGTATACGGGGTGTTTATTTTATTTATCCATATTTAATATTCCGCTTCGTAAAAAAATAAAAGTTTTCACACGTCTTTATTCTTTGCTTTATTAATAAATCTGTGTACTTAGACTTAGTAGTAAAATGAAAGCGTCAAAAGGAAAATAATGATTTATTATCATAAATTATCGTCATGATATTTTTATGAAATTACAAAGGTTGATATCGATCTTTTAAATTATTGCAGTCAGGCAGACAAAAATAAAATGCAGACCTAGACCAAATTTATTTAAAAGAGAAGGAACTCGAAACTTACCTTCAAATACCTTAAAAACAGATGAAAAATATTCTGACACTGAGCATTCATGAGACCAATTTTGAGGTGTCAGTAAAAACAAAGCTATACTCGTATCGCAAATGTAAGGTATAGGATTAGAAATAAACCCTCTAATAACCGAAACAGATCATATATCATCTAAACACCCTGTGTACGGCAGTAAGCATGATTAATGGTTGTTAGGATAGGTTTGTATTGTTCCGGGTGTGTGTCCTTAATACAGGACACTGATGCTTGTGAAATGTGTCCCATAAAGGACATAGTGGTGCTTGTCAAGAATGTCCCTAATACGGGACGCTTGTCATGTGTTGGCTTGTGAATAAAAATAATCCGTAGGTCTATCCAAGGCAAAATATAAATCCTCTTCATTTCATTCATCATCATTCATTTCATCATCATTCATTCATTCATATCATATCATTCATATCATTTCAGAGGTTCATTGATAATTTAAACCTTTTTTGTGTTTTTGTGTTCAATGTTTGAAAAATATAGAAAATCAGTGTTTTGAAATTCAAATTGTTTGTAGTAATTTATATTTTAGCTAACAAAAAAATGTACTCTAGGTCTGTCAAATATTAATCTGGTACCTATCTAATCATCATCATCAACTTAGGCTGATGCTGATGTTGATGATGAGCTGCAATAGAGTAGTCCAGTGCTGGACATAGACTTCCCCCAATAAGCGTCATTGCACCCTGTCCTCAGCTCGATGCACCCAGCATCTACCAGCAGCCTTACACGGTATCTAATATTAAAATACCTCTTACAGTACTCACCTTCGTACATCTGAGCATACTGCGGAAAGCCGGCAGCTCGCAGCCATTTGCAAGCCTCTGCTGCTTCGATCTCTGTAACAAATGAGACGCCAATGAGTTTTTGTTACGGGCAAATAAAAGTCCCTTGGGCGCTACACGGGTGACAAGTGAATGGTCGATACTTATCGCGGGATAAATGAATGATCTGTTCTAGAGAGTGTTGTGGCATAATGTTGTACTCAACAAAACCAACAACAACACCACAATCCTATATCAGTTCTGTTGGACATAGGGATTTGGGTGATATGCCCATAATCCCCGCGGTTGGAGCCAAGGTTGGAGATCGCAAGGAGCAGCTTCTCATACCGCCGACGCTGCTGCCTGTCGGCGGCCAGGTGATGTAGACATGCCATACCGGTGTTTGGCTGCGCTATGCCGCAATAAGCCGGCCGCTAGAGCCGCGTTTGTTAGTTAGCAGGGTTGTACTTATTGTTTATGATATCGTCGACTAAATATCCTTGTGTGGGATCAAGGCTTTATATACTACTATGTTGATCAATGTAATTATTTAGTTGGTAGCGATGCCTATAGAATTGCATAATCCGAAATCAGTGTAAACAGAAAAAATCTTATAGTTTAGAAAACTTTTGAGACACCCAAACTTTCCCATAGGTAGCAATTTTAACGATAGATATAAACCACGTGAAAACACTGACCAGCACAGCGGGTGACCAATAAAATATACTAAAAGATCGGATCTTATTCAAATAACGTAGAAAACTTATGTAAGAGCCCTTTAAATACGATAAAATATACTAAATAGGCTTTCTATTGATAACTAATATTCATAAAATGAAGATCGTGTCGATAAAAATGAATGAGGCCCAAGGTCATGGAGAAGAGACATTGGGTCTCATTAATTTTTGGAACAAAGGTTGAAACGTCAACTAGGGAAAAGTTAGAAGAAAGTATTTATTTCCAATAAATTTATAGGGGATTGTCAGAGGCAAGTCCAAACATATAATTCGGTACATGACCACTTATTTCGTCCTGCATTATTTATTTATTTATTTATTTTAGGCTGTTTGCATTCTACGTGACAAGTTGCAAGCCCATCACCGAATATGACCACAATAAGTTACGCATGAGTAAAAAATTACTTATTTCAAGCCAAGCACTTAGGTACCGCCTACCATTGATATATATTGTTACTATAGTAACCGCCTACTAACTAAAATTATTATCAAATATTTTTGTCCAATCTCTTTGTCAGAGATTTGATAAAACTTTGATTCAATTAATTTTAAAACATTTTGATTTAGAATTCACTAGCTTACGTCCGCGGCCTTTGCTCGCGTGATACCGGGATAAAAAGTCAATGTTTTACTCCACAAACTATGTATATTTCAAGTTTCATCCAAATCCGTTCAGTAGTTTTTGCGTGAAAGAGTAACAAACACACTTTCGCATTCACAATATTAGAAAGAAGTAGGATTTTTTTTTTGTTAAAAGTGATAAGACCCTAAAAAGAGAGTTATTAGGCAGGTCCTGGGTAAGCTCGCCCCATCGTTGATCTGATCCTTACCCAAGGAAGCCTCGAAGTCAAGGGCTGGCCAATAAAATATTTAAAAAAACACCTCTTAAATAATAACCTCTTAAACATAAAAATACCCTCATAGTTAGATATCGACGGCAAACATTAGAGACTCGGAGAATATTCGTCATTAATGCAAGCATTCATTGACTTAGACTCAAGCAATCTACGTTTTTAAAAATTATATCTCGCTTGGTTTTAACCTAACATGTTTTGATACTGATAAATATTGCGACATTAAATGTATGTTGTTTACATGACATTTGATCTGAAGACATACATCTATGTACTAATTGTCTGAACATAGATAAAATAAAGTGGTCATGATAAGTGCTCACTACTTTTTATCAGTTGTTCTCGTAATCTTGAGGATTTCGTAGGCTCATCAAAATACAAAATCTCGTTATTTAGTAGGAACCTTATGGAACACTTTTGATAGTATTTTATTTAATCTACTATAAATATAGCCTATTTTACTAAAGGTGAATGTAGCTTTCCAATGGTGAAAGAGTTTATGAAATCGGCACAGTAGTTTTTGAGTTTTGTCATTACAAACGTAGACACACGCAAAAATACAAATGTTTCTCTTTATAAAATTATAGTGTAGATTTACACAAATTCGTAACGCGATAATACAAAGAAGCATTGTCAAGAAACTGTGTTGATAGTTTTCAACGTCTTTGTTACAATTGCTATTCTGAACTGTTGAAGACAGTTTATCCCAAACTTTATTTTGCTTCATCTCTGCCCTAAATATGAAAAACATACCTTGATTCAAAGCCTGCATTAACATGGTGTTAACAATATTTGTGAATGGAGCTGTCATAGTTATACAAACTTCCCGTTAGGGGCGCTGTTACATTTTTATTTTAAAGCTATCTATGTATGAGATGTATGAGTTTTATGTATTTCACACTCAGGGGTTAGTTTTTTTTCTATTTCTCGAGAATTTTTTTAATAAATAAAAGGTTCCCTACTTCCTTTTCTATACCCCCGAACAACATGTATGCGAAAAAAATCATAATGATCGCATGAGTATTAATATTTATATAAAAAACAAAACAAACAAATATACTCACTTTCGCATTTTAATAGATATTAGTTCTGAAGTTATTATTTTGCAAATCGAGGTACTAAACCCGGCTTCTGACTAAACCCGGATCTTACAGGTAGAGTTTAATTTTCTTATTAGTGACTAAGCCACTTCAAACAGATTTCTTGGATCTCGCCTATTTCTTAGTCAATATATTTAGAGCGCGTATTATAAGATAATTCTGTGAATTGCTCGATTGTGTGTTTTGGGCCGTCTTTGTAATATCTAATTGAAACTAGTTAATGTAGGGTTGGCAAAAAAGGTACCTAACAAAGAAAATTACTTTACAAATCAAAATTAGCCTCGGTTTTGTCTTGAAAAGGCAAGATTCAAATCATAGTTTGATAATTTGTTTGAAATACAATAGAATAGAATTATTTTTAAATCATTAATATAGAAATATTTTTTTCATAGTACTTTTATTTACATTTAAGGGTACAATTAGCAGTTGCATGAATGAAATAAAAAAAACAGTTACGAAAATAATATTTTAAATATGTATCTGTATAAATTAAAACTATTAACAATTAGTAGTTGCATGAATGAAATAAAAAAAAACAGTTACGAAAATAATATTTTAAATATGTATCTGTATAAATTAAAACTATTAACGAGGAGAACATAGATTGTATATAGTATAGTCATGTGATAGAGGATAGATATAGGTTTTTATTATATGTTATGGTCAAGGATGAGGTCGACGATGGAGCTGGCTTTCCCATATCCCTTTTAACTCTCTTTTTGAAACCGTTAGGGTCATAAGTCAAAAGATAAACAGACGCTGGCATCTGATTCCAAATTTTAGCAGTGCGCATTATGATTGATGTTTGAAGATAGTCGTAACTAGTATTTCCCTATACCTACATGACACAATGATCAATTTCATACCAAACTAACAAGTTGCACATTTTTACACGATTTAATGGGACAGTAACTTGATAGAGGATATATATACTTAGTGGCTATTGCAACCTTAAATGAGACACAACGATCGATTTCATACGAAACTAACCGTTACAAATTCCTTAACGTTCTAATAGGTTAGTGATGTGATAGAGGATAGACATAAGTTAGTGGCTATTGCAACCCTAAATGAGACACAACGATCGATTTCATACTAAAATGAACCGTTGCGAATACCATAACGAACCAAATGGTTATAGTGATGAAAGGGATGGATATAGGTCAGTAAGCATTGCACGTGATGCAAGTAAACGAAATCAGTAAACAATGGTGAATAGAACGGACAGCGGTCAAGGGGCTAGACAAACGGGCGGTTAACACAAAACGTAGGGTTGTTCCTTATTTTATTTTAGTAGGTTTTAAGTTAAGTATAGTTCGGATTACCCCTTGTTTTTGATATACCATTGTTGATGATATTACCTATTGGTACCTTCTCCTTTTTTTAATAAATAAATAAATCATAATAAATAATGCAGGACGTTATCACACAGCATCATGTTGCCCCAAACTAAGCAGAGCTTATGTATTAGTGTATCATTAGTGGGAACCACATGACTGATATACTTACTATATACATTTTTTTGTAAAACATATCATACATAGAAAACACCCAGACCCGAGACAAAAATCTGCAGAACATGCAAACATTTGCCACAGCTGGAATCGAGCCCGCAACCTTCTGCATCTCAGGCGGGCTTTTTTTGCTTACAGCCTTTTCAGTCATTTTATAATACATTATATAACAAGACTTACACTAGACTCATACAAGCGCGTTTTTCAAAACGCCCGTCTGCATCGTTAACGGTCATGTCCAAATGCTCTTTGTTCGTTGAACCCATAATTACTCTAGACTATTAGACGGACAGATAATAAATACTTACCTACGCCATTAGTACAGTTGGCTAGGAGTAGATTGTTAGATTGTGACGAAATATATACAAAGTATACTTAGGTACTGTTAAGTTTTAAAAACGAAAGCGACTTCAATGTTCGTCTCCGGGCGAAAATTGCGAGTGAGGATGAGAAATGTATTGTACTGTAGATTTATGAGTTTTGCGGGAAAAGTGCCTACCAATCCCTCAGGAATGTAATTAAATATGTGACCAGAACCGTCTCTGTGATGTGTAATAATACTCTTTCAAACAAAAACTGAATTTTGATAATAAGTCCACAATTGACTTATATTGGCAGATATTTGTCTCGGGGTCTGGGTGTTTTCTATGTATGATATGTATTTATTTATAAAAAAAAAGTATCAGTGTAGTATATCAATCATGTGGTTCCCATAATACAAGCTCTGCTTAGTTTGGGGCTGCATGATGCTCTGTGATAACGTCCAGGATTATTTATTTTTTATATCGGTGACCATACATAAAGCCGAACACAGATCATCCTCCGTTTTTTGAAGTCTGTTAAAAATTTGCTTCCGTCCGCTATAGCTCGTGTGGTATCTGCTATAATAGCTAGATAAAATCGCATGTATCTAGGTTCCTGGCCTAGAAATACATTATGTGCAAAATTTCGGTTCAATCAAGTTTTTGCGTGAAGGAGAAACATTGCACAACAGGGATGACAACTGAGTAAAAAAAAATTCTAATTAGTCCGTCAGATAGATCAACAAAAAATATTGGACACATATTTTTTTATTTATCAAATAAATTGACGGAAATAAAGAGCGTCTAAGTTCAGGGGTGGGGGATCGTGACGGCTATGAAAAAAGTTTACTAAGCCGGGACTTCACGCGGAACTTCAACGCACTATATATTTGTATTTTTTTTGTATAATTGACCAAAGAAAAAATACGTGTCTAATATTTTTTGATAATGTAAATGACGGACTAATCAGGATTTTTCAGTCGCCATCCCTATTTCATAATCTAGATTTAATTAAGTATTCTACTTACCTAGTAATTGGGCTAAGTATGTAGTATTCTCTAAGTCAATATTAAAAAAGACACTGATTAGGCATTTAGCTCGGTTAAAACGATCCTATTCCTAATCGTAAATAGGAAGTAGTAGGTAGAGCTCTTGTGACGGGCTCGTCCAGGGAAGTACTACCACCATGCTTAAATAAGTACCTAGGTATGACCAGTTTTTTTTTAAAATGTTTGACGTGCTTATACTTAGGTGATAAATTCCATCATTCCTTTTTCGTAAGAGTTAGTAGTCAACTCTGGTGTCTGGTGTTTTTAGGCCGCCCCAAAGCCCCCAACTTGGTTTAGCGACTGAAAAAGCCAGAACAACATTTTAACGTGTCCGAAACACGGTAGCGCTCAGATTTAAATGCAACTAAACAGTCACCCATTCAAGTAGTGACCCGGCGGAGTGTTGCTTAACCAAGATTATCTGCTAAGAACACAGAAGTAATGCACGCCACGAGGCCACTCACTCAAACGATGAAGAAAAAAAGGTGATAAAAATTATACATTAGTATAGTTTGACAAATGTAGTTAGGTATATGATAATAAAATCCAACTCAAATAAATCTTACAATGATATAATAAAACCGGCCAAGTGCGAGTCGGAATCGCGCACGAACTGTTCCGCACCGTTGTATCGGAACCCCACTTAAACATTTATTTTATTCTGTTTTTAAGTATCTGTTGTTATAGCGGCAACAGAAATACATCATCTGTGAACATTTCAACTGTCTAGCTATTACAGTTCATAAGATTAAGATACCGCCTTATGACAGACAGAGAGACAGACGGACAGTGGAGTCTTAGTAATAGGTTTTACCCTTTAACTAAAAAAAACTAGAAATAGGTACGTAAATAAGTATATGATAATAAAATCGAAATCAAATAAATTGTACAATGATAAAGAAACAAAAAAAACTAGAAATACCTGTTATTTGGTCCGCACTCAAATTTGGCACACTCATTATCACAACACCAACTCTTTAAACACAAACTCACAAGACCGGCAGGCGCGCGCGCATCATAACAATCACTGATTCATTCAATTCACGAAAATCCGATCAACTACATTAACCTCGACTTTTAAATTGACACGTTAAATAACAGTTTTTCCATACCAGTTACGCAATAACAAGTTATTCAAAGTAGCCGCTTCCATTTTATTGGTTTTACACTTGTTATTTTATGCATAGATGCTCGATGAAAATGTTACGTTAACGGTAAACAGATGTTATGTTGTAAAACTATCGATATTTTATTTTCACACTTCCCACATCACTACGTTTTCACAAAAACTTTTTTTTCACACAAACTGTCAGCGTATTCTACTCAGAGGATACCTACTTACTTATAAATAAACACAAAAACACTCGAAATAGATTTTCGTAAGGTAGGTACCAACTTTAGATTTTTCATGTAACATAGGTTATTTAAAATTGTTCTTGAACGGTCTAATTTTCTTAATAAATAAGCAGCACAAATTATTCGTGTACAACATTTTATTTTCAAATTTTGAAATCAGAACTCAGTATTGGCCATTAAATCTGGACAAATAAGTTTTTAGTTCAAATTCAAAAATCGAACGCTGAAAGAGCTCAAAAACTTCTAATCATCTGCGTAAATAGAATGCACTCAAACTAGGTTCAAATAAAGTCACACATGAATTGAAGTCACTAAATACGGAACTTTTTCTATTTTCAAAAACAGAACACCGTCCACGGATGTAAGAAACAAACAAGTGTGCTCGAGTCCAAGAACGAGATTAGTTATCAGCGTTATCGGTGGTCGTTACCGCGTCCTTTAATCGTCAGACGCGTCATCGATAGCGTTTACTGTGATGAACTATTTTGGATATGGTAGTTTTGTTTTTAGTTCTGTAAACGTAGTCACAAAATGTCAGCCAATATTTTTTGTAAATATTTATAATGTGAAATGGAAATTTTTACTTAATTATTTAAAAAAAAAAAGAAGTTCAATTTTTTACCGGCAATGGTGATCAGCTACGTTTGAAAAAAAAAAAACGTTTGAATCAATTATTTGATCTTCAAGTATTTTTTTTGAGTTCTGACAGTTAATAAACCCTAAATGGACTGGATTTAGAAGTATGTCATCATCATTTATTTAAGAGCTGTGCTCTTGTCGGCGCAACTGATGCAGTTCCTTTAATCTACCTCTTTCCAAAGCAACCTCCTTTTATTCCATATACGACATGACATCTACGTTCTTTTTAATGGGGCTCTTATAATTTATCCTTGGTCTTCCTCTACCTCTCTTTCCTTCGACTTTTCCCTCTATGATAAAGCTGTCATCTCGTATATGAGACCTATGTACTTAATTTTAAAACTGTATAAAAAGTCTATGTAAGTTCACGAAATAAAAAAAAAATGCAATATATTTCAATATTTCCTGGCTCTATGTCGCAGACGAATGACTTTAAAAATTAGGGAAAATATTTAGAACTATCGTTATCAGAGCTGTCATTCAAGAAGCTAATTACTTAACTTAAACATTGTTGTAATATGGACTTTAATTATTTATTTTTAATCACTTCTTAAATAAACAGACTGATCAGTAATATATAATTTTTGAAACTGGTATCTTGGTTGTAAACATAATAATTAATAAAAACGGGATATTTACCATGATTTGTAAGTTATTATCGGGAAACAATAGAACTTACAAATCATTATAAACATCCCGTTAATATTTTAAACTATGTTTGTTCAGTAATACTTCTTTTGTGTTTTTTTACCTTTCTTTGCATTAAAAAACAGTCGTAGATTTTTATTATTGTATTTATTTGATGAGCTGAGAACCGGGCGTAATGGCGCTCATTGTGGGAGGCCTATGTCCAGCAGTGGTGGGCTGATGATGATGATGATTTATTTTATTACTACCCCCGGATTCGCTCGCGTGGTACCCGGATAATAAATAGCCTAGTACATGTTATTCCAGGTCTAGAACTACATGTGTGCAAAATTTTGCATGCAATGAACACACATACCGACCAATTTTCATTATTAGAGAAATTTCGTTAAAACACAGTTTTATGTCAGACTTAATTTTTTTTTCTTAAACCGCCAGTAACTAGGTTAGTGTGGTTTTCCTTTCCCGTCCAAAGGCAACATGCATTGGAATTGTCATGCCGCAATTTTTTTTTATTTACTTACCTGATTACTTAAGTATTTACTAAAAGTAAATAGAACTTGTGCTCAGCCCGATAATAATTTGCAATATTTTAACGGGAGCACTTACACTTTGTAGTGTGACCAAGTTTTATTAAATAGATGGTACTTTTTAATTTTAATTTCAGTTAAATAAATTAATACAAACGATAGAAATAATTAAGTTTTTTTTTATTTACGGACTTTTGTGGTTTATTTTATTACTAGTTTCCGCCCGCAGCCTTGTTTGCCGGACAAATGTAGCCTTTAAAATTATGTTATTCCTGGTCAAGATTACATTACACGCTTAATGACTTAAGATTTATTACGTTATTTATGTTCAGTAGCTTTAGCGTGAAGGAAGAACTTTCGCCTATAAAATAGAATTCCAAGGACCATTATGAGTATTTTCTAAAAACAAACTAGTAAAATCACGTGAATCATTGAAAATGGTGTTCACTATCGAGGTAAAGCACAATTTGTAGATTGAGTAGGTATGCACTAAGTTATGACTCATAATTATTTTTGTCATACTTATATTGTAGTTTATGAATTTGACTGGATGTACCATACCAGTAGAAGCTAAAAAAGTGGAGGATGGTGTGAAGGAGGATAATGAGTGTGAAAGGAGTAACTACAGAGTCGACAGCTTGATATCAGTGAATTATAGAAATAAAACATGTTTTCCGGACCACACCTAGAGTGGGATAAGGGTAGGCGAATGATGATGAGTTTATAGTTTTGCAATTCTAATAATGACATTTTACCAACATTTAGAATTACATTACAGTTTTTTTATCAACTCATCTAATGATAAAAATGAAATGCGGTTCATCAGTTGAGAACAGGTGGACTGAATTGGGTAATTTTTATTTCAAAATGATCGTAGTTTTCCGAATAATAGTTTGATGAATGGGTCGTACTTGAATACTTATGAGTTGACATATAAACACGACACTTTGTCGTCGCGCTTAGTCGCGAGCGTCTGTCATATCTTGTTGTTGCGATTGTCGCCATGTGTGCGGAGCTATGAACAAAATGTATGAAAATTGTCCACCGCAGCTTGTCGTAGCGTCTAATCGCTGACGTTTGTCATCCAATATGCGCAGGGTGTTACTATTATGGGAAGAAAAGTTGGAAAAATAGCTTAGAAAATAAAACAACACGGCATAAACTGAAAGTACTTGTTTGTATAGAATTTTTTAATGAACTCAAAAATTTGAACAGGACGTTTGTTGAGTTAGCTATATCTGATATCTCTGCAGAACTAAGAAAACTGTAAAAAATAAAACTTATTGGTGGAAACCCCTCCTGTAGTTTTTTAATCTCTTTAAAGTGTCAGAAATTTCGAAAATACATATAAAAAACTAAAAGGGTAGAAGCTCAATGGCGACTATTTCTGCCCCGTTTACCGTTACCTTTCTAGTCGTCGTTTACCGAAATGGTTCAGAAATAGTCAACATTAAATTTTTACACGTTTCGTTTTTTATACTTTCATCGAAATTACTAACTCTTAGAAGATAATAAAAAATGCAAGAGGGGTTACACCTTTTAAGTCCACATTTCTGAGTTCTGTAGAGATAAGCTAGTTAGTTCATGACAAAAAAGTAATTTTTCATATCTCAACGGCCTTCGCAAAACAATAGCTGTTCTACCATTTCGACCGTAAACAATTTCAGATAATGCACTAGTGAACTGGTTCTTTGTAAATGATTCATCTGTTTGCTTGGTTTAGTCATCAATGTTTATTCACTTGAAATCGAAGCCGTAAGGAAATATTCGGATGGTGAGACTTTCTACTTTACTTCCTATTTCATGGTTGTGTCATGTTATGAGTAAGATTACGTTATTTGTAACAAAGGTGTGTTGTAAACATTGTGTATTTACGCTAAGTGTGTAAGGTGAGTTTGAATGCGTATGTTATCCCGAAAGGGAGTATAAAAGTATACTCCAAAGATCAAACCATTAGTTCAAAGTTTTTTCGAATTCTTTATTTTTCATTGACGAAGTGGGTTGTAAAGTTACGTCATAATTTAATTAAAAAACTTGTGCGCTGATTTGATTAAATTTTGTACTTTTCTTACTGATGAGCCTTTCTTTAATTTTAGGGCAGCCATCACAACACAAAGATAAGCTTTTAGTAATATTGTTCTCACAACTTGTGGACAACCAAGGTTCAAATAACCACTCAGGATAACATACACATTCAAAATCACCTTGTAGCTTAGCTACACACTTGACCCTATCTATTCTGCTGTCTACATCTTTTATGATCCTCATAAATTTGTGTACCTACCCTTATTGGTGTAAATCAAATTTAAGTACTAATATTTTAGAGGTAGATAAGTTTGTTTTACTATAGAATAATCTTCTGAATTATTGATTTAAAAATATATCTAAGTCTATCCAGAAGAGTTGAGAGTTGAACCTGTGAACCTGTGTGTAAAATTTATAAATCTCATCACAATCATCAGCCTATATACTGATATAGGCTGATGATTGTTGCTGCTGAAAAATTCAGCTGTGGACTGCCACTGCTGAATTTTTTTATGAAGTAGTTGTAATATTCTAGTTGAAAACAATATTTTTTTGTCGGGAAGCATAAGCACAGGGAAAGTTGCCTGTTTGGGTTGTTGTTCCAACCCCTATCTTCGGAACCCAAGCAATCCCCACCTGCACGTTCACCTGCAATTCACCTGCACGTGGTGAACCCTGCTAAACAACGAACGGGGCTCTGGCGGCCGGCTGATTGCGGCATAGCAAAGCCTACATCGACTCAGCTAAATCCCCTGGCCACCGACGGGCAGCAGCGTCGGTGGTGCGAGAAGTTGTGCCCTGCGATCCCCAACCCGCATGCCCAGCGTGGGGATTATGGGCATATCCCCCTTTATTAGGGGAGGCCTATGTCCAGCAGTGGACTGATATAGGCTGGTGTGGTGTGGTACTGTTTGCATGTACGTAATTTATGTATGTTAATGATATTTACCAACTGCAATAAAAAAATACTTCTGAGTATTGTTATTGTGCTAAGTAAAAAAAAAAACTATGTTTACTCCACGTTAACCGCAATAAGTTACTAAGTTTTTATCCACGTGTCCCAAATTTACTACAAGAAAGGCCACCCCAGCTCATAAATTTCCTTTACGCCGATCGCGGCGGTCGTTTTATCGGGATAATAAAGCGAAAAGCCGTCATGAAACTGAAGTGTGGTTACACTAGCTTCCAGATGTTAAGTTAAGTTTTGAAATAGAAATGCTTGTTTGTTTGTTTGTTTTTGTTGGTATAAAATATTAGCTTTAAACTACACAATATTAAAAATATACTTGAAGATGGAACAACCACATAACCCACCTGATGTTAAGTAACCATTACCTATAACGAAGAACTAGATGCATCTTTAAGTCATGCATGTTTGGCCATCAACTTGAGGCATCTAGGTAATAAGCCTCTTGTGCCTGTAATTTCACAGGCAACCACACCGTTCAAACCGAAACACAGCAATGCTGCTCCACGGCAGTAATAAGCATGGCGGTAGTGCTTCCCAGGACGAGCTCTTCACAAAGAGTTCTACCAAAATCATGAGTGCATATTAAGAGTTCGTTAATATTGTTATATCAGCCAATGTTTCTTTCTGTGACGTAGTTAACAAGAGAAATTAAAACTGGTTTTGGATATTATAAAAATATTGTTCTTTACATAATAACACTTGTTATTATACAATCGGCTACTTTTTAATATAATATGCCAAAAAATACCTAACTATTATATTTGAATCAGTTTTACTGAACTAAAACATGATGAAATGGGTAATTAGGAATATAATATAGGAAGTTTAGTAGCGGCCATTTTCAAATAAACATAATTAAGATTACGTTATCACTGTCAAATTATAAGCATTTAATGTACCTACGTATTTCCAAGACTGATAAAAGGTTTTATACTTAGTTTAGGCATAAGTTTAGTTGAGTTGATTGGTAGAATTACAAATTAGTACCGTAATTATAAGGTAGAACTTGTAATGGCTCTAGTGGAGACTTTTTTTATTATATTACTAAGTTAGCAAACAGGCATACAGTCTTCCTGATGGTAAGCGGTTCCCGTAGCCTATAAACGCCTGTAACATCAAGTATATACGCGTTGCTGACCCTTTTTTAAATTTTAAAACGCGCTTTTTGAAACGCTTCGCGCTACATATTGTAAGGGAAAACATCAGCAGGAATACTGTTCCAAAGCTTGATTGTTTGCGGGACAAAACTCCTCCTGAACCTTGCCGATATAGTATACAGGTATAGTGTAGACAGTGTATGTGGATGGTACCTCTGCCGATTTCGAGCGGTGCGAAAGATGGTTACCGTCTCAAACAATTCTCCAGAGAGTATATGGCATTTGGGGTGTTATGTTATCTTAGGCAGAAACTTTCCGAGTACTACATAATCGTTTGTAATACCACCTCGGGCCATCTGGGGCAGGTAACGTTTATGTAAATTAATAAACCCTACACTAAAGGCACAAGGCAATTTACCCATAAGCTGTTTGCGAATCGACGAAAAACATAAAATTATTTACACATTCGCCAAATCGAATATTGAAAAGGTAAAGATGCGTACATCTTGTAATACAAACTATAGTCACATCATACAAATGCAAAAGTTTTTTTGTATTCTATACACATCTATTTCTAGACTGAGGGATCGTGGAGAGCCTTTGCCAGCAGTGCGAAATAGCAGGCTGATCATAATCGCTATCGGAATAATATTGATCCTGAGTTTCAGAAATATATTTTTTGTTGCAACAAATATCGCCAGAGCTGACAAAATTTCCATTGAGTTATGTCTGTTCTTGCGATATTATGTCTATAGTCTAACGTGACATTCATATTTATCCAATAAGGGCCCATCAACATTCCTTGTTCCAAAGACAAATCATTGATGTGAACACAGTCTAACGAAGCGAAAATACGAAGTGTGGGGCCGAAATAAGCTGATGACATCAAAATCATTACAGAGAGTTGTCGTAACGAGGCTTACAAGGCATCAGCAAGGTATTTAGAGTTTATAAGATAATCCCCAATTTCGAACTGCAGTTGACGTAATCGTAAGTATAAGTCTTGGTGGCGAGCGGAGCGGGTGCTGAAGCGATTCATTTATTCTTCTTTTTAGTCGGATACACTTGTCCAAGGAGTTTTTATTATGGGAGTGCGCGCTTTGTACAAAAATCTGTGCCTAATGTATTTTCCCAAAAGTTGTGTCTCGTTTCCTCTGTAGCTATACACATAAGAGGAGACGTTACACAACCTCCCTTTGGGCATTTTTATTGGGAAAAATCAGGCGCAGATTTTTTCTCTTGACAGAGTTGGTTGTGGTTTTGGATTTCGAGTTTGAATGGCGGCTCTTGCAACATGCCTTCATTGGGATCTATCAGTAGTTTGACGGAAACATTCGGTCATAGTGGTTTGTTGTGTGATAGATTTAATAATGTCTGACCACCGCGTGGGAGAGCGGCCTCGTGTGCCCTCCATCTTGCCTTGCAATACCAGACGTTCCATTGAGTCATTCATTTATTATTATCTATGAATACAGTTGGTTCAGGCGCTAAGTTAGTCAAAATCCTTATTGCCTAAAAATTCTGACAAAAACGCCTACATAAGTCCATTGTTGTACATAGACGTTCCCTAATAAGAAGGAGGATATGCGCATAATCCCCACGCTTGGCATGCATGCAACTAATTGTAAACTAAATGTATATAAGCAGTTTTTCAATCATAAACCATAATACTTAGTTGATAATACTCTGCTTAGTTTGGAGCTACATGATGCTGTGTGATTACGTCCAGTATTATTTATTTATTTATTTAATTGAGCATTAAAGAACAGAAATCGCTACCTCCACCACTCTGGTCCGCTACCTATTGCTATGGCCGCTGCATAAGGCTACTCGACATGTGTCCAAGAAAAGCGATTACTTCCAGGTGGGCCGGAAGACTTGACTGACCTATTCATAATGTGGAACATGACATATTTAGTTGTGTTTAAAACAAAGTGGTGGAATTTAGGGCCCAGGTCACACATATCGGGCAAGGACATGGCGCGGACATGGCGCGGACGTGGCACGGACGTGGCGAGGACATGGCACGGGCATGGCGCGGACATGGCTCGGACAAGACGCAGAAATGACGTGACAGAGGCACAAGTGTAGTGCAGTCTGTTGTCCGGTATCGATGTGTCAGCATGTCATCCTCAGAAGACGAAGATGCTCTTGCTCTCGTGCATACAATTAATAAATATACAGATCAGGGCCCGTACAACCCCGATTTCGAGTTAGTTGCTTCGAAAGTGAAACCCCTTCATTGGGTTATACAGTTGACGGGATTACCCTTTCGTTTGGGTATTCTCCTCCTAACACAAGCGAAAGTGTAACCCGTTCCTTTTGGTTTTCAGTCGATAGGGTTAACCTCTTATGAGGTTAAACGAATGAATGGAGTTACCTCTTGATAGGTTTTTTTGAATGTTACACAATGGTTATCATTACGCCTGACACTGGGTGGGGGAATTTAGATTTTGACTCTTAATTTATGTCGTCAATCATTAGGTATAAGTTCGGATCGCTTTATTTGGTTGAAGGAAGAGCGTCACTGCATTAAAGAAAAGTTTTGAAAACATAAGGAAAGTGCTGTGTTTCAGTCAGTTTTCATTGGTCATCATCGCAGAGTATGCGTTATCTATCATATACGAGACCCGCAGTCAACATATTAAAAAGAAAAAAAATGATGTTTCAGTTTTCATAAGTCATCAGTTATGTCATGACTGCGGCCCGCAGCCAACATGTTAAAAAGAAAAAAATGTGTTTCAGTCAGTTTTCATAGGGCATCATCGCAGAGTACTCTGCGTAGCGTTATTTTTTATTTTTATTGTATTTAGGCAAAGCCGACAGTACACATAATGAGTATTTTGTAAAGCGTTATGTCCGAGACCCGCAGTCAACGTGTTAAAAAGAAAAATATGACCTCTAAACTATTTTGAATAATAATTTTTGATTGTCACTGTCACTGTCACTCTAAAACTCAAACTCAAAACTCAACTCAAAGCTCCACTCGAAACTCATTCTACAAATTCATCTATAAATGGTTATATCTCAGGAACTACTCATCCTAGACTAGCCGTTAATTGCTCAAAAGATAGCTATTGACAAGATCTTTATTTTCAATGACATATGTCAAACTTGAATTTGCCATATCTCGAGAAGTACTCATCCTAGACTTGCCGTTACTAGCTCAAATGAGAGCTACTAATAAAATCTTAATTTTCGATGACAGCTGTCAAACTAAAAACTGTCATCGAAAATTAAGATCTTAACAATAGCTATCATGTAAGCTAGTAACGGCAAGTAAAGGATGAGTAGTTCTCGAGATATGGTCGATTTAAGTTTGACAGCTGTCATCGAAAATTAAGGTCTTGTCAATAGCTATCATTTGAGCTACTAAAAGCAAGTCTAAGATGAGTAGTTATCGAGATATGGTCGATTTAAGTTTGACAGCTGTCATTGAAAATTAAGGTCTTGTCAATAACTATCATTTGAGCTACTAAAGGCAAGTCTAAGATGAGTAGTTATCGAGATATGGTTGATTTAAGTTTGACAGCTGTCATCGAAAATTAAGGTCTTGTCAATAGCTATCATTTGAGCTAGTAAAAGCAAGTCTAAGATAAATAGTTCTCGAGATATGGTCGATTTAAGTTTGACAGCTGTCATCGAAAATTAAGTTCATGTCAATAGCAATAATTTGAGCTAGTAAAAGCAAGTCTAGGATGAGTAGTTCTCGAGATATGGTCGATTTAAGTTTGACAGCTGTCATTGAAAATTAAGGTCTTGTCAATAGCTATCATTTGAGCTAGTAAAAGCAAGTCTAGGATGAGTAGTTCTCGAGATATGGTCGATTTAAGTTTGACAGCTGTCATCGAAAATTAAGGTCTTGTCAATAGCTATCATTTGAGCTACTAAAGGCAAGTCTAAGATGAGTAGTTATCGAGATATGGTCGATTTAAGTTTGACAGCTGTCATCGAAAATTAAGGTCTTGTCAATAGCTATCATTTGAGCTAGTAAAGGCAAGTCTAAGATGAGTAGTTCTCGAGATATGGTCGATTTAAGTTTGACAGCTGTCATCGAAAATTAAGGTCTTGTCAATAGCTATCATTTGAGCTAGTAAAAGCAAGTCTAAGATAAGTAGTTCTCGAGATATGGTCGATTTAAGTATGACAGCTGTCATTGAAAATTAAGGTCTTGTCAATAGCTATCATTTGAGCTAGTAAAAGCAAGTCTAGGATGAGTGGTTCTCGAGATATGGTCGATTTAAGTTTGACAGCTGTCATCGAAAATTAAGGTCTTGTCAATAGCTATCATTTGAGCTACTAAAGGCAAGTCTAAGATGAGTAGTTATCGAGATATGGTCGATTTAAGTTTGACAGCTGTCATCGAAAATTAAGGTCTTGTCAATAGCTATCATTTGAGCTAGTAAAGGCAAGTCTAAGATGAGTAGTTGACACCATTTTTTTCATCTTGAACGACGGTTGTCAATTTTATTAAATTTTATTTTCTAGTGTTTTTCTAATGTATGTCGTTTATTCTTCATGGTATTATAATTTATAACCGATAAATGTTAGTTATAAGACACAAGTATTAGTGAAATGGAATAAAAGAAGATTGAACGGGAATTCTCTGATGAAGAAAATTGTGCGCCGATCGTCTTTTGTTATAGTCGCCATGGCTATAGCAGAAAACAGGACCTGACCGAAGACTGGACGACTGGACTTATAAACCGTACTACGTTGCCTCATATTATTATGAACAATTGTTATACTTGATACTGGCGAAATTGTGGATAACTGTCCCAGAAGCCATTTAATAAAGAAGTGAAGTGAAGATGAGTAGTTCTCGAGATATGGTCGATTTAAGTTTGACAGCTGTCATCGAAAATTAAGGTCTTGTCAATAGCTATCATTTGAGCTAGTAAAAGCAAGTCTAAGATAAGTAGTTCTCGAGATATGGTCGATTTAAGTTTGACAGCTGTCATTGAAAATTTATTCCAATTTTATTATAATATAATTATTATTGCGTAAAATAAACAATTAGTAGTCTGCATTTCCACCCTTAATGCTTAGAACACAATTACCGCAATTATTTTTAATCTTTTGACCGAAATTCTTTTCTCCATTATCTCCTATAACCCACTTATAACCCGTGTTACAATGATAAAAAGGGTAACCCTAAGGAATGGGTTTTGGAATAATACCAAAACCCAATACTATTGATAACCCTCATGATCAGATAACCTAATCAAAAGGGTTTTGAATTGTTTAACCTATCAAATAATAGTGTAAACCATACGGAGAGGGTTAACTAAACTTTTGGAAAAACCCTGCCGAAAACCTCTTCATCGGGTTACCAAATCGGGCCCTGATACAGTTGAAGAAAATACGCGCAAACGAATTTGCACAAGGATCAGCTAGTATTACCATGGGTATTACATAAAAAAAATTTAATACCGGTTTAGTTTAATCTCTTTCCGATTTCCAGCCACAATTTATCTTGAACATTTCAGTTACAATAATGGAACGACAATGATCATAAAGCGTTGCATATTTTACAATCAATTCAAAAAATTCAATATTAAATTCGATATCGTCATTCGTCACGCATTTTTACATCACTAACGGACATATGTCGCAAGCAAGTACATACTACGAACTGGCGGCCATCTGACGCCCATCTGGCGGCGATCGGGCGCGGGCGCCGAAATGGCGCGTCATACGTCCGATCAACGACATACCGTGTGTCCTAAATTGTGCTTTATTTCCATGCATTTTGTATGAAATTTGAATGGAATAGGAAACCGCCTGTGCCATGTCTGCGCCATGTCCGTGCCCGATGAATGTGAACTCGTCGGACGCAGACAAGGCACTGGCGGTTTCTTATTCCATTCAAATTTCATACAAAATGCATGGAAATAAAGCACAATTTAGGACACACGGTATGTCGTTGATCGGACGTGCTTATGACGCGAAGTCGTCCGAGCTAAATTGTGCTTTATTTCCATGAATTTTGTATTAAATTTGAATGGAATAGGAAAGCGCCCGTGCCATGCCCGCGCCAGGTCAGACAAGTGGGGCCTATACCTAGGCCGCCCGATGTTTGGCAAGTGTGGTCATTGGCTCATAGGTACGATAAATAATCCAATGAATTGTGTTTGTTTACTATTCAAATAAATAAATAATGCTGGACTCTATCACATTATCATGTAATCCAACTAAGCAGAGCTTGTATTATGGGAACCACATGACTGTTATACTACATAGGTATATTTTTTCGTAAATATCATACATAGAAAACACCCAGATCCGAAACAATTATTATATTCAGAACATGCAAACATTTGTCTCGCGGCGGGAATCGAACCTGCAACCATCTGCGTTGCATGTGGGCCTTCACTCAAGGCGTCACAGAAGTCATCATTAATATTTTCTGAATTTGTTAATACCTGCATTATTCACGTTACTATATTTAAATAAGTTCCTGTAGTTAAAATAAACGAAATAAAATGAAATAAAAAAGTTTATTCATAATTCATAATAATTTATTTGCAATGAATATGGGTACAATAGATAAACAGGTCTTATGTCATACTTAACTAAAAAAGTTCCACCAAAAAATATAACAGTAACAATGTCAATATTATAAAAGTCAAAAGAAAATTAAATGATGTCGTTATCAGTCAAATATTCATTAATTGAGTAGTATGTCTTATTAATAATAATTTGATTCAGGATGTTATTTAGACAGGTTCAGTTTCAGAATAGATTCTGGATATGGGAGATTCGTTTTATAGACCTGACCAGCCCTCAACTTGAACTGATTTTTATTTGAATAGATGTATCGCAATGTAAGACTTATTTATGTAATGGTGGCCTTACTTAAGAACATATTTCAAAAGATAAACGATGCTTAGGCTATTGCCATCTCTTACTGTTGTATAATGTCAAACAGTGACAGGGTTAACTTTGAGCATTGGTTAACTTTGTCTAGCGTTCTTTAGTAAGGGGGTGTATGTATACTAGGATTTGTAGTAGCAACAGTATCTGGTTATGTGCAATGTACCTATTATTTGAGATTTATTTTCAAGTTGTATCAAAATTAACCTATATACTAAATTATTCGTTTTTGGGAACTCTCAAGTACGCACTCAGAGCTGTGATCGATCATGCAGTAAAAAGTAGGATTTTATGATGAACCTTATTAAAACAGGACAGGGCGCAATGGTTCTCATTGGGAAAGGCCTATGTTCAGCTCAAAGTTGATGATGATAATGATGACTTAAACGCTTTACCATTAAACATTGAAAGCTATGGCTACTTTAGTGCCCTTTTCAAGTTTCTCGCAAAGCAAACTTGAACTTTGCTAGAACAAATACGTGGGTGAAACCACGGCAATGTTCAATGTCTTTACGCAGAAAGCTGGTTATACACTATGAGAAATTGCCAAATTTGGTGTGAACCACTGAACAGTAAAGCTGTAAGTAAAGCTGCAAGTAGTACAAGATAAATAGATAAACACAATAAACCAACCAAGTAAAAGTAGTCAAAAGTAATCAGATGGTCAACAAATAAATACTTACACAATAAATTAGTTTTAAGAAGAATTATGAAATTGAAATGGTGATTAGGTAGGTTTATTGAATACAACAATAAGCATGGTAAGTAAGCAATTTAGAATAAAATGAGAGGAAGCGTTCCTAAACCATTTATTATGAATATGAATTAAAGAAAATCTTTAAATTATTAATTAGGTTTCGAACTTTATGTGATGTCATCCAGGAGACGAAAGGGCTTTTTAAAGGTACCTATTGATGGAAATTGCTCATTACCCATCTGATGTTAAGTAGCAATAATCTTTTTTAAGTAATGGTTACCCCATTACTTAAAACAGAATATTGCTTCGTAGTTCACGCTTGTTTGGTGTGTGACCTACGATGCAACGCCCAGCATCCATCAACTTGAGGCTTGAAGGTTGCAAGCCTCAAGTTGATGCAGTCATGTGCCTATAATTTCACAGGCACCCACACTATCCCACACCCTTCAAACCGAAACACAGCAAAGCTACAGACAGAAATAGCATGGTGGTAGGCATCGTAGTACTGCCCCGGATGAGACAATCCCTTCACAAAGAACTCTACTAATTTTACTTCTAAGTGACTTATCGAATTAGGTATTAAACAGCAAGTAAGCGCCGATAACCTGCTTTCACTATAAATGTACCAGACCTGCTTTCTTATGAAATGGCAATTCAAAATTCAATTTACGCGAAGTGTCTTCAACACATTGTATGGGAAACAAAGATCTAAGAACATTTAACTTTAGCTAGTGACTAGTGATGTGCAGCTCCCACACTAAACTAGGATGCATCCGTTTATAACACTTGAATCCGTATAATACTTAAAGATGGATCAAGCATAGTCTACCTAAAGCTAGCTTAGTGTTAAAGCATTGCATGATGAACTCAATATTGTGGCGAATGAAACTTTACGGAAAACTTTTTTGCAAAATCTTACGATTTGATCTGCGGGGTGATCGGCTAACTCTGTTGCAAACAGAAATTAATGACACCGATCCTGTTTTTACAAACTGTGAAGTTTGTCAATTGACATTCATTGAATTTAGACGGATGAAATGTCAAAGTTTGTTAAAACAGGATCGGTGTCAATCATTTTTGTTTGCAACAGAGTTAGCCGATCACCCCCCTGGTAAGTTACTTTGGGAAATAGAGAGTCGATTGAAACAAACTTGTTTTCTTTTTAAAAATGTTATTTTTTAGGCTGACAGAATTAAAAAAAATAAGAACAAAACCAAGAAAAGGTAGCTGCCCTCAATGAGGTAAAATTTTGCCCCAACCTGTATATCATAATCTACCATACCATACTACCACAAAAAGTATTGCATCGTCGTCCCACTTTCGACCAAAACTCCATCTTTGAAAACAACACTAAGATTTCTTCACTGGACAAACATTGTAATAAATTCTCCAGATAATCTACTAGCAATACAGAATAAGCTCAGGACCAATACCAAACTGACAATATACCCAAGGCTCAGGACCAATACCATACTAACAATTTATCAAAGATCGTCCACACTAACCGTAATTTGTATCATCTTGTCATTCTATCCAATAATAATATTTACGAATTGTGTCCCATCCCAACTCATACAACTCATACACATTCATAGGACCCCATAGAGGGTTTCGCTATAAAGCACGAAGCCTACGACATTTTTACGACCCCCTGACTTGTCGGGGTCTAGTCAAGAAATCTTTATGTTGGTTTAAAATTCTGGAGTGGTTAAGTAGCTGGTCTTACCAACTGTTAAGAAACTGTGGTTGCTGTACTTATTTTTTTATGTATGGCAACTTTTTAACTCTGTATGAAATGCTGTAGTGCTTAGTCAAAGCTCTATTGTTTTCATTAGAGATCGTGTTAATAAGTAATGTAGAGATATTGTTACTGTAGTCTTGGCATAATATGTATTTTATTTGTACATTTATTTTATTAATAATTAATAACCTTTAGGTACAGTTTAAGACTAGTACATACGTCTGTTCGTGACGACACCAAAAGGGCTCCAACGGAAGACCAGCGCTGGTTGTATTCGTCTAAAACTAGAAATAGGTCTTTTTTAAACAGCGATAATACATAATATACATAAGTAACCGAAACATACCTCTACATACTGAACTCTTGTGTACTTGTAAATAGTTGTTGCAAATAAACATCTTCTATTTGTTATTATAACATTTAAACATTATTCAAATCCCCGAAAACCTCTCTTGGACAGAGAGAAAGATCACGCAAACAAAGTTGCGACCGGGTTGCAATGTTAAATAATAACCCAGCGAAAGGCAAATGAAGCTATCATTCCATTACCATCACTTTCCCTTAATATTATAATTATACAATTCTCTTGTGTTACACGTGGGCGCATAATTGTTATCTCAAATGTTTCGCAAATACACAATATTTGAATATATTAGTAGATTAGGAGCTAGAGGTGCTAAAATACACTTTTTTATTGGAGATGGAACAACAACTGATGGTGATAATCACTCCATGTTGCTGTCTCATAACTCGCATACCTATAGCCCGCACGGGGTTAGCTAAAAATCACCGGAAGGTCTCCGAGATGGCATACCCACTGAATTATACTATGCACGGAAGTTCTTGGATTATAATGCCACAATACGATCACCCATCCAAGTAGTGAGTAGAAAACCAGCGCAGCATCTGAGCTTGATCTCTGATGCTGCCAATGCTGAGTAAGGGTATTTTACCCTCTGTTACTAATATTTATTTTATAATTTTTATATCTAGGTATCTAATTTTATGATAATTGTATATAAATGTGTGATGTGTAAGTGCTATATATATATAGTATATATAGTTCTTGTGTATAATATATGTATAAGTACCATAGTTATATACCTACTTTTATGCATTGGGTAAAATAAATAACTTTTCTTTCTTTTCTTTCTTTCTTTTCTTTCTTTCTTTTCTTTTAGTGTACATAATTTTGATAGATTTATGTAAATTAATTATATTTTTTTATATGTTTTTAAAACTGCATGCTGCTTAGTATCTCTTTCGTATTTCTCCCATTATTATTTTTTACTAGCTCGTTCCAAGTATCATTCTTATAAGCATGTTGTCTATCATCTTTAAACAAAGTACCACTAAATTTATGTCATAATACTTGATACTACCTACTTAATTTTTATGGGTGTATATTATGTTGAATTAATAAATAAACAAATTCTACTCTACGTATTCTATTAATGAATTTTAATAGCAAGCTGTCTGTTATTGAAATTATAATAACACTTCGCTAGTTTTTTGTTTTATCTCGATTTTGAATGAATGAAAATGGTATGTTGGTAGCACTAATAACAAATGAATCATATATGTATGATATGTGTGTATTTACAAAAAAAATATCTATATATGTAGTATATCAATCATGTGGTTCCCATAATACACGCTCTGCTTAGTTTGGGGTTGCATGATGCTGTGTGATAACGTCCAGTATTATTATCATTTCCCTGCCCTTATATGCCCTTATGCTCTAGGTGGTGTAGGCACAACATGTTTTCCTTCTCCATTCATTCATATCGGCTGTTAACTCTGTATTCACTTTTTTGACTCTCATATCCTCTTTCACACAATACATCCATCTCTTCTTGGGCCTCCTTCTACTCGTAGATCCAGTCACCAATAAAAAATTAATAAATAAACAAATAATCGACACCACGCTATTATTGTCTTTAGTGTTTCTATAGATAATAATATCAAACTATTGTGTAGAAACTTGCATGTCTCTTATTCTATAAACTCGATTTCAAATTCAAAGAAAGTGACATACCGGGCCTTAGCCATTTTATGGGCAATTCTATAGATGTTCAATAGCACCATATTATGGTCACTGGCCATTTTAACGGCTGAAGACGCTGTCTAAAGATTGGAAATGCCAAATATGGGATAATCGCTTAGCCTGCTCCAACTATTAACACAGTTGTGCTTTTTACTTTCATTGGAACTTTGGAACTTATTAAGATTAGAAAATTTTATTGCTCTATCTTGATTGTATTAATTTAGTTTGATTAAAATCTACGTTTTTATGGAGTTTGTGACTTCTGCCCCCGGCTTTGCTCGGGAGGTACCCGGTAAAACCTAGCCTATGTGTTGATCTAGGTCACAATCTAAGTACCTATGTATATTCCAGTTTAATCTAAATCCGTCCAACACATACATACACAAAGGGAGGCCTTGAACCACCAGCAGTGAATAAAGTCAGATTGTGGAGGATGAATATGTGTACAAGTTAAATAGGTAGGTAGGTATCTCTGGGTGACGATCTCTATATGTGTACCCGGATGTCAACCAAAAGACAAAAGTGGCGAGAAATCGTGAGGCGAGCTACATCAGCCCCTAACACTACGTTATGATCACGATCACTCGGTCAAGAATAAAACGACTAAGAACAAGAGAGAGGAAGTAGATAGGAATAGAAAATAATATTTATTTACGATATAAGCTAAAATAAGGGTCAATATTATGTAACATGCATGTGTTTTATCAAACGTTTTCTGGTTGACTGGCAACCAACGCTGGTCTTCCGTCAGAGCAGTTCGGTGATGTCACGAATAACTTAACCCACAAAACTAAGAGTATCTAAATACCAAAAGAAAGGCATAGTTATATGAAGTTGTATTGTTTTTTATATAGTCACAATAAACGTTTTTACTTACTTACAAGTAGGGGTTAGGGGACAGCGTATTTAAAACCTCTAAGATATTTGGCGATGGAAGCAGGCGAAAATATGCGAAGAGCAAGATCGGAATTTTCAACGTAAGTAATGTTTTATAGCATGTGTCGAAAATGATTAATTACATACATAAACATAGGTACTTGACATTTTTACAAGCCATAAGTGAAATCAAAACCTCAAAGAAAAGCGCGTCTGAAAAAGCTAATTACAAAATTGATGCCGTCAATTTCCTCATTAAATCAATTAAAAAACGCCCATTTTGGCCACTGCGGTCAAATTTTTTGTTCGGGTTGGTCCCATTCGGCCAATATGGACAGAAAATTGGGCCAACTCGCCCTGACTGGCTTTCGTTTCTCGGAAGCATCGCTTTAACATGCAACCTTATTGTCCGGCTGAGACGCTAGAGATTGCAGGTTTGATTCCCGCTGCAGGAAAATCATCATCATTATCAGCCTATGGCAGTCCACTGCTGGAAATAGAGGCCTCTCAGCGCCAGGCCGAGTGTTGCTTTACCAAGACGATCTGCTAAGCACACCGAAGTAAGGTACCCCACGAGCGCATCGAAACAAGCATACTGACAAAATAGATTTTCCACTATGAAATAAATTTTCAAAGCAAACTCAGCTCTTCAGCCATGAAGCTTGAGATTAAGCCTTCAATTTAAGTGACTCTCGTAGAATATCAAGTTACTGAACCAATCTACGATACAGAGACTGCGCCTAAACCGCTTATACTACGTGTGTAGAATACATAATAGTACATAGTAATTTGTTTTAGAGTACGAGTACAACCCACCGATATCTAAGCAAAAGGATATTAGGTATATTGTTTTTTCTGTAATCATAATTAGCTTTTGCGGCAAAAAGTATCTAAATAAGCACACTCAAACTTTTTGCGATGCGCGCCGTGACTTCTCGGTTGTCGCAGTATTTCAGCATTTCGGTTCTCTTCTCTATCCGGCGGCTTATAAACAAGACTGTGCATGTATTCTCGCTTTCTGGCCTGGGAACTCATTTTATTCCAAAAATTGCCACCAAGCTGGAAACAGGCCATCGCGAAAACGAGAAGGCAAGAAACTATCCACATTTACGTTTTTCGGGTATTCGCGCATGTTCTCGCGGAGAGTGTGGATGGATTAATACTTAGGTAGCTAGATTTAATATCAGCTGTTTTTATTTCTATTGGTAGGGTACCTAACCCACCCAAGTGACAAGCAAGCAATATAAAATAATTTGTCTTCATATTTGTTCTTGATTTAGAGAATTTCTCAATCATAAAAATACTCTAAAATCATTAACGAACGGCGTAGGACAGGCATTATTACCACTATAGCATTAAATTTAGACAAGATATAATAAAAAACCTGATTCGTGAGATAAATCTGTTCCAGTTAAAAGCTTAAAATGTCCACTAATTAGTATATTAAAATAGAGACATTAGTGTAATCAAAATTAAATATGCGTCGTTTAATCAAAATTTTATCATCACATCAAACACGAGCTAATTTAAATCTTAATTTGAAAACCGTAGATCACATTTTCGAGTTTTAATATTAATTATGTAGAAAATAGTAGTTTTTAGTAGCGAAAGATTGATGAGGTTTTTGTACATGGTATTTTTACGACTTCGCTGGTGGTAAAAAGATAATAAATAAAAAGACCAGGTGCTGGTCTTTGCTTTCCAAAATGCTGGTTATAAGTTTTATTCAGTTCTCGAGCTATGTCGTAGGTTTTCGAAGGTCCCAAAAATTTCATTTTGTTTCTTCAGAATATTGGAATGAATAAATAGAAGAAGAACAAGTGGTTACTGGTTACAGTTTTTTCAGTTCTCAAGCTATGGCGAAGGCTTTCGGACATCATACAATTTTCATTTTGTTTCGTAAGAATAGTGGATTAAATTTTAATGGAACGCAAATATTGAAAAATACTACTATTACTTCAGCATGGGACCCTGAAACGGTTTCTAGGATTCCAAAGATCCATCATTATTTGTGTTTTATCTACTGTACTTTTTAAATTTCTTCACCAATTCTGGCAAATGCTGTATACACCTGTGATTGGTGCACATATCAGAAATGTGCATATGACATACCAACTATATATATAACTTATATATAACTGTCATGATGACTAGTTTTTTATTTTTTTATTTAGCATGGGCTGGCTCTTGACCTCGAGGCTTGTGTGGGCAAGGATGAGGTCGACGATGGGATGATCTTTCCCAGAAGATACCTATTAACTCTCTTTTTGAAGCCGTTAGGGTCATAAGACAATGGAAAAACAGACGCTGGCAGCTAATTCCATATTTTTGCAGTGCGCATTATAAATGATGTTTGGAAGCGCTCAGTCCTGTTAAATGGAATATCAACTTGATGCGGATGGTAGTTAGCAGTGCGTCTGAAGATCTTATGGAAGAATGGTGATGGCGGAATAATGTCATGGCTCCTGCGCACACTCTCCGAAGTAGAATCAATAAAAGACCGACAAACACGCAACCTCGCGACGATGGCTCAAGCTCTCGAGCCTTGCTTTAGCAAGATACTCTTGACCAATGAGCCTCTTAGCCCTGCGTTCAACTGTCCAACTGAACCATCCCAAAGATGGCTGCATAATAATACAATAAATTAAATACAATACAACAAATTTTTGTTCAAAGCGCGCACTCCCTAATAAAAACTCTCAGAAATACATTGATATCTTCCGACTAGGTGCTGACATGGCACGTCTACCTAGTGGACTGAATAGGTTCGTGTCAAATAAAGAAAAAAGAGAAAAAGAAGAGTACATAACTAACTTAACAAAACACACACCTTCATTCAAAAAATCCTATTGTACAACGCGGTATAAAAACCTTGGGATTTGTCATTCAAATTTTGCGATTTGAATTTTGGACACGTATTCCTGACACGTCCAATTCGTACCATCAATGCCCTAAAAATTTAAAATGCATTTGAGTGTTGCCCTTAAATAATTCATGAAATTGCCAGTACGATGACTAACTCCAAATTACAATATTGAAAGGTAAGATTTACGTGTCAAGGAGAATATTGAAATTAAAGGACGCTGTCTACAAAATTTGCGTATCTACTAAGTTTGCGTTACATCGTAGCAATTGCACACCCGGTCAGTTTTTGGATACAAATCCATCAAGCTGTCACAAGACAGCCTAGTGACATCTAGATCCAAGCGATGTCGTGTTTTTAAAGTACGTTAAGATGTTGGCCGTGGCTTTTCATCTTAGCATGTCTTCTGAAGCACGGAAGCGCTCTGATCTAAATAGCACTAATGGTCACCCACCCAAGTAGTGACCGGTCGGAGTGTTGCTTAACCAAAGTGACCTGCAAAGAACACCGAAATACGTCACGCCATGAGCCCTTTCTTTCGTTTTGCCATTTTGAAAACTTTCGAACAGCCATTACCACCTTACCACTACCACTTACCTTACCTACCAATGAACAAATCTTGTTCACTAACTCTTACGAGAAGAAGAATGCTTCAGTGGACAATATACTTTACGTGGCAAGGATATTCAAATGAAGTCAGTCAGATAATTATCTAGTCAATGTATTTATGACCAGGTATTAATTCTATTTTAGATAGAGAAATACGATTTAGAGTTTTATGGCTAAATCAAGTGCATGTAGTTAAAATGTTATTTGTAGGCGGTAAGAAGTCATGAGGATATTTACAACAACAAACGACGGCAAAAGCCTATAATATAGGCCAGGGAACTTTCAAAATTCCAACCTCCACCTTTGAAACCCAAACGAACCTCACCGGCCCGTGGTGCACCTTGCTTACTAACAAATAGAGCTGTGGCGGCTGGCTGATTGCGGCATAACAAAGCCTAATACTAGCACTCTTTAATTTCTTGAGTGCCGACTTATGATCAACCGTGGAATTATCTAGTTCCTATATTCCACTGCTAAACATAGGCCTCCCCTAATAAGAAGAGGGAGATGGCCATAATTCTACCGCCAGGCAGGTGGGTTGGGCACCACCGACGCGGCCGCCCGTTGGCGCTCAGGAAAATTAACAGTGGTATTATTTCCTGTATTTCTGTAGTCTGAAAGCTTGGTGCTGGGCAATCCTACGCACTACAGCATCCCGATCAGTAAGTAGAAGTTATTACTTAACAAGAATAACGCTTTGAATGCTGAAAACACACTTGCTCTAGGGTGTGTGATGTCAACGTCTGAAAGGCTTAAGTTAGTTGTGTATTCCCAGGGAGTTCTTGCATAATCTACAAGAGCTTCTACAACACCTCTGAAGTTGTAACAGTTTACCAAACAATAAACAGTAGGTAAACACTAGAGAATGAGTGACATCATCTCACTAGGCACGAGATATCAGCTTGTGTGTGTGTGATGTGTGGTCTAAGATTAATAAAATGAAAAGAATGGTTCGGTTCATAATATTCGAAAAGGGTTCGGCTCATAATTTTCTGGACTTGTAGGCAGGTGAGGTTTTTCCCCAAGTACAATTTCAGGAAATCCTTTCTTAGTGCATGTATGTGCAAGTATTTACAAAACATGATTAAATATGTCATGTGGTTCCTTTAAAACATGCAACAGTTTTGGCGCTACATGATGCCGTGTGATAGTGTTAAGCAGAGGATTGAAAGGAGGGTAGGTTTCTCCCGTTGTTGTTTTGTTGGCCTACAAAATTATATGCCCGTCAGTCAAGCAAAAAAATCATTTTAAAATGAAATATATTTTTATTTACGGACGAATAATTATGCATGGGAAAAAAGGCGTTTTTCTCTCATCAATGACTAATTTGCTTTTTTCGTGGATGTCATCAGGGTTACAGTTTAAAACAAAAACGGTTTAAGTTACTCCAAGCAAAATAAGTAACGTATGACACAAGAACCAGTCATTGACTTTAAAAAGCTTAACTATAAAGAAAAAGCTCATTGGAAGTATTTAAACTGAAGAAATAAAATAAAATAACTAGAATACAATTGAATACAACTGAAAAAATTAAAACGCTATTTCTAACAACTTGTACTACAATAACGAAATGCAAATATTACGCGTTACACGCGTTACAGCAATCGCACTTACGAAACTCAGCAAATCGGTGTTTGTTCAGAACATTCTTCTCTCTGATGTGATTAGATATCTTTTTAACTTATATTTTTAGAGTACACGCCTTCGGATTTAGTTTTTTGACATCTTAGGTACCAATATTATTAACACAAATGTATGTTTGGATAAGTGAACATTTCAGCATTTTTACTTATTGACTAAGTCATTTTATTTATTACTTTATTTAAGTAGTTGTCTTTGTAGCTTCTCATAATTTTGACACCTTGGACTTTCTGACTTGAAAAAAAACTGTAACTCAATCAAGCCAAAACTACTGTTTTGAGAATTGCACACGTGTAGATCGGATGCGGAGAACTGAAAATCGGGCTCACTGGCGTTTACTGGAAGTGTACGTGATGTGTAAATGAAGAGTGAAAAAGTAATTTTGAACTTCTTCTGTGGAGGTGGAAGGTCACTAGCTCGTACGAAACAGAAGAAGTTAAAAACTACTTTTTACATGGCTTAAGGAATTAATGAAAATTACGGAACTGTGATAATGAAAAAATGAACTGTACCTCCAATACTTACAAAAAAAACAACGCAAAGAAGCTTACGTAAGCACACAAATGAAACAGTTAACAATTTGTCACAAAATTATTTCAAAATAAATTGTTGTAAAATATCACTTCATTCAATCGCACGCCCGGTGGTCAGCCGTCCACATTATCTGACAGCATTTGACAAATAATATACAAATACAAAGCTGACAAAAATTGACAAATCACGTACAGCTTCGTACAAAGCTGACAAATTGCGGGCAGTGTTCGTTTGTCATCGGCCTATTGTTTCGTGTGTATCTAAGTATTTTCAATGCCATTACTGTGTGGTATGTTTATTTCAAGAGTACCTAACACTTTCGTGTTGTAACTTTGTGTTGTAATGGATCAACAACACAATGATGATTGAGCTTATGTTTCTAAGGGTGAAGCTATTTTTTATTTAAAGTTTAGGGATTAAGTAGGGTTTTTGCGGCACTATAATGTAATAAGTAGTAATGTTTAATGTAATTAAGCAAATGAAGTCTATGTGGGACGAAAATTTCTAAAATTATGATGATGTTGATGAGGTCTCTCATCTAGACCAATCAATATAATTCTAAAGACCAATCAATATAATTCTAAAGAACTTATCTAATTTTGCCCGCTGTTTTACTCGCGTTAAAAGTTAATTCAAAAGCTATTTTTCTATCCCTCGGTAAGAGTAGGCTTTTTTCTGGATGAAATACCCTGTCTTGTGTAAGACAGGAAGAAATTTTGCAAAATTTTTGATAATAGGTCGTGGAAGCTTAAAAAAACAAATATACTCGCTCTCACATTACTAAGAAAGTTAAGATTAATCCAAATATAGAAAACTAAACTTTTTACTACTTTTTTTTATTCGCAGTACTTACTAGTTATAACTAGTTACCTTTAAAACCACCAAAAAAGCACTTGCTTGAATGATGATGATAGTGAGGACGTTTCTGATAACACGTTCTTGTAATGATAATTATATCACGAATAACATCATTTTACATTACAAAATTTAATTAGTTGTGTGTCTTGGTAGTCCTTTTGTAAGCTTTTTACCATGAAAAAATTATATAGACCTATCGATTTAAGCATATATTATCCTAAATAAAGAAAACCTACTAGTGGTGATTTTTTATTTGGCGTATTTATATACATTGTGACAGCCAAGCGTATTCTTAAAAACCAGCAACTTATTGCTTTATCAAACGGTACGATCGCAGTTTTTAATATGAAAGGACTTTGTAGACCTATCAATATTTTATCATATTATTCTAAATAAAAGACTAACAATCCTAGCACTTGTGTTTAATTCCGAGTACTTGCTATACAGTGACAGTCAAGCATATTCTTAAAAACCACCAACATAAACACTTGCTTGGTCCAACGGTACGATTGCGGTAGGGCCCTTAATCTCAACGTTGACGACAATCCATTATACATTACAGTATTTTCGTGAGAAGTCGTACACAATGGTGGGAATAAAAATAATCATCATTCATTGTAATATAATTGCCGTTATCCTACAGATAGCGTTTCGTCATCGATTTAACGTTATCGAGTTGACTTGTCGTTGAATACGGTAGCTTTATGCGCCTATTGTTTTTACTTTAATACGGATAAGGACCATATTTGGACGTATTTTTTTAATTTATAATAAAGACTTGTACATTAAAATATAAAGAATAACAGATTATATAAACTGAAACCTTATCAACATTTTACACTATTAACATAATTAAGTGATTCTAAAGCCATGCTGGAGGCTTTCGGATGGCCTAAAAACTCCGATACCAGAGTTGGCCACTAGTTCATACGAAGAAGGAAGCCTAGCCATTTGTTATTATACCTAAAGAATTTACTAGGTATTTTTTTTCCCTGCCCTTATCCCACTCTAGGTGGGGTCGGCACAACATATAATACTCAATATTTTTATTGTTTCCATAAGTAAGTAGGTATACAGGTGGTAAGGTATAAAGGTAAGTTCTTATGGACCCTGATGGGCACTACAATAGTTAGAGTAGTTAGAGAGAGGACTTAAATATTTCACATAAACTTAAATTATAAACTTATATAAATATAAAATTTATAAACTTTAAAAGGTTTATAAAAAATATTAAACTTTAAAGGAGTTAACAAAAATTGTTCTTATTACTAAATTTACATATAATATTTATTTATAAAAGAAAAGGACTGAACAAACTCTTTATTTGTTAGATTTAGGTGAGTATTTCGCTAATAATTTATCGAGGTATTCATTTAGGTCATAGTAACATTTTGAAGTTAGCAGTATTTTTAACTGATTTGTAAACGATGTGTAGTACTCTGTACTCACTTCTTTCACTGTCATATCCTCTTTCACACAATCCATCCTTCTCTTCTTCGGCTTCCCTCTACTCGTACATCCATTTACATTTGTACTCATAAGAATTAACTAGTTCATGGCATGCCTAATAAAAAAAATAGCTTCGTCAGTCACGCATGTTTGAAACGTGCCAACGGAATCCACTTGAGGCATGAAGGTGTTAAGCCTCATGTGCCTCTTAGTTCACCGACCACACCCTTTAAACCGAAACACCGAATTTAATAAAAAACCGACTTCAAAGATTCTTAGTGGTGTTTTTTCTTCAAATTCAAATGGTACATAACGGGCAGCATACCCTCCCCAACGAAAAAAGAATTTTCGAAATCGGTTCATAAATGACGGAGTTATGTGGAAACAAACATAACATAAAATTGGGAAACTCCTTTTTTTGAAGTCGGTAAAAATATTCTCAAAACGGCTGTCATTTTGACAGATAATGGTATCGCAAAATCAAAATATCACTCGACAGAGACCCTCTTCGAAATCTATTTGGAAGAGGGTATGGAAATTTAATCAGAGCCCCAATCCATTTTGAATTTATCACGGGTTTAATCAAAGTCCTAATTTCATATTGATGTGAAAGAGAGTATTTTGATATTTTCAGAAGGGTCGCCTTTCTTGTTGTTCATTATTTTGTCTTTTATGAAGGGTTTATATATTTTACATAACCGCTTTATATAAGTCTGTAAAAACTAGTGGCTAACTTTGTTATTGGAGGTTATGAAGCAATTTTTTGGGGGGGTCAACCAGAAGCCTTATAAGAAGTCTCCTTGCTCTATTTTATTATACTAGCCTCCACCTATGGTTCTGCTCACTTGATACCGGTATAAAAAGTTTAATCTAAATCCGTTCAGCCATTACTGAGTTGAGTGAGAACAAACATTCTACACACATAAACTTTCGCATTTATAATATAAGTGGCTTAGGCTACCCAATAAGCCTCCAATTAAGTCGGACTAACAAATACTTACAATCAAAATCAACATTTTAACTAGCCTATGAAACACGAAAGAATTATAAACTCTTTATACTAAAATTGTTTGGAATTGTTGCTAACAATATTATGGATATATTGAAAGGTTTATGCCTAGAAATCATTCACCCACACGCATTTAACTAAACACAATTATTATCGCAACTTAAGCTGCCAGTCAGCAGCGGTATACGTAAATTACGTGCGTGTAATCTATAAACCAGTCTCACTCTAATAAATAAGTAAAAGAAATAAAGGAACAGTCAATGATATCCAAAAATATGCAAAGTTAATTTTATTGAAATTATTCAATTTAACTTACTCAGTTTTTCTAGTTAAGCTCTTCAGAAATAAGTACCATAGCTGTTAAGTATTTTGTTTATTTTTCTTTTACTGTGTTTGGTGGTGAATAAACGCCTATCTACTATCTACTCTAATCTACTCTTAATAAAACCTTACTAAAAACCCTTAAAACTATACTATAAACCTAGTTTATCTTCTAATGTTAATCTATTTATTGAGAAACTTACTGTGGACAAAAAAAGCGCATGGTAAAAATGTATGATTTAATTAATTTCTTCTTTTACTAAATTATTAGAGAAAACTTACGCTATATAATAAGAAGATAGAGCTTGTCTCTTCTTAGCTACGTTAGGTAAGTACTTTAAAATGACAATTTATTTATGAGTGCGTGACTGCTCGTGGCCCGCAGTGGGCTCGAAAACAACATCATTGCATAAAAACATTCAGATCAATAGCCATGTTTTATTCATGGCAAAATTGTATGCGTGTCCCATTGTATTCAAATTTTGTGGCGAACTTTCGCCAATTACGCTAGTACTTTCGCAGGCAAACCCTGGAGTCGAGACTAGTGGGCGCGCCTATGATGTAAGAAAGTTGCTTGATGGGAAATTAGTTGCGGTCTGAGAAATTGTATAATAATACAGTCAGTTCGTTTGTCACTTGTTATTATAAAGTGGCCCTGCAATATTATTATGGTAGATAAAGTATTTTTTCCAGTTTTCCTTAATAATTTGGCTTGGGTAACTCGCGATAGGCGGACTGGACCACCGAGGTAGCACCGGCAGCTTAAGGGGTTAAGCAAGAAAGGACCTAGTATTTTATTATGCCTATGTAGGTACATGTCCAGTAGACTTGAAGCAGGTACATACGTTGATGGGGTTATGATTCCAAACAAGGAGAGGAATGCATATCCTCCGGTAGGTATACTGAAAACAACTGCATAGAAACCTTCATTTTGTTAAAGCTTAAAAGAAAAATAGCCAAACAACTACGTTGTAGAACAATACAAAAACATGTCTAGACATTGTCTTTAAGAAAATACCACGAATAAACGCATATATAATTTATATTTACAGAATAATTTCATGCTTTACAACTATTTATAAAACGAATATAATCACTTTTTAATTTAACGAATTTGTAAGTCAATCTAATAAAAAATGAAGCGTCCACTACGACCAATTAGGTCGTGTTAAGAATTTTTAAACACTATAACTGCCCATAATTGTATAAAAAATTCAGTTATAACCGGTTTTAAAGTCAAAACGAACACTGTCAATGTGTCCCGCTGCGTTCGTTTTTACCGGACTGCATCGCAATGCCGGCAATGTCACCCAATGTAGAAAAACCTTTAGTTTGGTGCAAGATACTAACTTTAAGCCTTAGCGTTAACACGTTAACTGCGGGCCTCGAACATGACATCCACGCCATCGCGAGTGCTTCCTGCTCGATTGACAGTTATGTTATTCAGCACCCAAAGCGTAATTTTTTTTATTCGGATACAAAGCGAGCGAAGTTGCATGCGGAAACTAGTATTATTAACCCAAAACGATTTGTTATTCTAGTACCAACCTACCACCCGCTATATAGATATAGATATAAAGCCACCAATGTTGGTCACTACATACTTATAAAGAAACGACAATTCAGAAAATAAAATCAGTTTGCAAACTGTAAAACTCCGTACACGAAAACTGTCCGGATGTAAAAGAAATGTGGCATTGTCTTTTAATGTTTTAAATCTCCGCGCGTACGCCTGAATGAAACAGATGACATGAACGCGGAGAATCTTTGGTAGAGACAGCAGAAAGCATTAAAAAATTATTTGGGGCTTTTGTACTTACTGCAAAGTAACATTTTCTTGTTGTCTCAACTTTTGTCAAATCTCAAAGGCTTGTACGAAACGGACTGCGACGTGCATTTTTGCCGTGAAGCAGCATTGCTGTGTTTCAGTTTAAAGGTTGTAAGTACCAATTACAGGCACATGAAACTTATCTAGACAAAGCTAAGTTCAAGCTAGCAGCACTGGCAAGCAGCACCGTGTGTAATATTACACAAACCATTTGGAGCCACTTTTAGCCCCCTCATAACTCAAAAACTATTTCACATAAACATGTTAAATCTGGCTCATATGTTGTAATGTAACTCACGAGATACATTTAAACACGAATTATTATTAAGTACCTACTAAAGCAGTCATGGAAGAGTCCTATGTTCGATGGCTAGTTTCCACAAGCAATCCAAATTTTCGGAACAATAAAATAAGAACTTACAGCTTTAGAACTTGCGAAGGCTATATTATGATTCGTATATGAAAACTAGCCAAGTCAGACCTTAGGCTTCAATATATTATCCTAAGTTATGAGAAGAAATGATATTTTAAGTTGTTATAAAATATTTTATGTTGTTATAAATAAATTTCAGGACTGACTTTTGAACTTGGCACCCGTTTAGATCTCACTTTTTTTATTGTTGATGTCTACAACCAAGGCATATATCATAATATTGAACTTGGCTCTTATTTTACATTTATGTTTTGATGGGATGTGGGATCAGTTATCAATGAAGTGAACTCAATTGGACGGACGTTCCAAACATGCGTTACCTATGATGCAATAGGTACAAACTAAGAAGGAAATGGTTACTACTTAACATCAGGTGGGTCCTGTGATTGTTCTATTTTCAAGTGCAACGCTTGTGCAGGAAGTACAGCATGGCGCGAGGCCCGCAGTCAACGTGCTGGTATCTAGTATTTAAAACGGTTTTCAAATGAGTGAAAGCAAATCGTACAGAACCTTTTCTCTCTGAAAATAACAAAACTATATTTAAACCACTTAAAAACTATAAAAAAAGCTATTTACATTAAAAAAAACATATTAAAAACTATTTTATTGCCAAGACCTACAAAAAAAATACGGACGACTAAGTAGCTAATTCGATAATCTTTAAATTCTGATCTCAAGACGATCAATGGACCAAAATACCTACGAAGGTAATGCGAATCCGAATGAATAAACTTTCTTGCCATCGGTACCTTCACAAACCATTGAATGCGGACTTACCTAAAAGGGTATCCACGATTTGCAAAAAATCGAGTACTTACTTGAATGAACAAAACAAGTACCGAATGGGCACCCAAAAGGAACTGTTAGTTTGTAAATAACTTAAGTAGGTATATTGTATCAATGGATATACATAAAACATTTTTCAAGTCATCAATTTTAAAATTGTGATATTTTTTGTGATTCAAGTGCTTAAAATTCATAAGGATATAAAAGACAAGTCTGTTGAAAGAAACGTATGGGTACGTAGGTACATTATGTGTTTTTTAGGTAAATTAGTTTATTTGGCTTTGAACTTTTTTTCAGTATCAGTAGAGCGAAAAATACCTATTATAAATTGTTTATGTTATTGTGATTGAGTAATTTAGCTCAGTAATATTCTCAGTACATAAAAGAAAAAGTTGTTGGGCATAATAAATATTCAATGCATTACCTATCCTTTTTAAACTAAATTTAACACGTTCGAGCGCGGTGCCCGATTCGCGGTGGTCTGTAATATGACACTAAAAACTTCCATACATTTTCAGACGACGTCTGTATACGTAGCACGATACTTATTACATATATTTCAGCGTATTGTGACAGTAACGTTTGCAAACGTCACTCGTGTAAATACGTTTCTTCAATTTTAACATAAAAATATATACCTCATATGACACAACGTATAATAACGTATGACAATGTCGAACGTACAAAGACGTTCTGTCACATATAATTCGTAGATCTTAATGCATTAATGGCACAACGTTTTTTGACGTCGATCGTGATTAACGTTCTGTCGTACAAAATTACTAACGTTGGTCGTTTTATAACATGATCAGACTCAGATCCATATTCTCCGTCGTCATGGTAGGGATCCTCCTTCGGAGAGGAGTCAGATAGGTCTTCGAAAAGATTCCTGTCATTTTTCTTACGCCTGTCCATTTAAAACACAAAGAACAACAAATTACACAAGATAGTTAGATAAATTCTTTATTGAATATCAGAAAAATTCAGCAGTTTGCTGGAAAAAATACAATTAAAAAACGTAAAATGGACGGTCTTATCGCTTAAATAGATCTCTTCCAGACAACCTTTGGATGGACATGATATCACAATAAACAAAAGATGGCGTAGTACATACAAGAACATACATCATATACCTAACTAAATAAATAAACAATGCTGGACCATCACACAGCATCATGTAGCCTCAAACTAAGCAGAGCTTGTGTTATGGGAACCACATGATTGATACCTATATATCAGAAAAATTACCTATATAAATAATATTACTTATATAAAACTATAGACTACATAATAATAAATACATAAAATACTTATACACCTTTTTACAAGTATCCCTTAGCAATAAACAAGATATCCCAGCTAAACTTTGCAACGCAGTAACTATTTTATGGTAATATATTTGGAGGTAGGTTCTTACGGTATCGACTATTATTCACATCTTTGGTAAAACCGACGTGCGCTCTCACCTCCCATGACGCTACTCCACTGAATGTATGGAGCGACGATGAGTTGAGGACGTGTAATAACGGTGTGTATTTGTGTGTGTGGGTCATTACACAGAGATACCACCACTCATTGGAGTGAATTTTAACGTACACAATGCGACTGTAGGAATTTGAAATTTTTGTATGATGTGACGCTTAGAGTTAGTTAATAGGATTTAACATTACGAAGCATCGTGTGTACACGGTCTGCCCAATACAACGTGTTTTTTCATAACGACACTATACGTTCTGTCATATCATTATGAAAATGTCTGACGTTCAATTACGTACCGCCCTCGAACGTGTTAAGTACATATCCATTATGATAATTTTTGATGGCCTGGCTCGAACTAAGTATTGTACTTTCTAGTCATTTTTGAAAATGGGCCAAGCCGCAATGAAAAATTTCTTCGTTTCAGACTTTTTCATGTAAGTTCTAAAAATAGTACCGGCAATTTCACCTACCCGTGGCTCCTGTTGATAACAAACTGGCCAATACCAGCACAGCTAAGGCTAAGGCCCTGACTGCTTTAGCTATACCAACCTGTTGCAGCAGCACGTCCTAGTACGTAGATAATCAGTACTCAAAGCATGGGTGAACACATCATGCACATTGCCATGTTAAAAATTTAAATTAAAGAAAAATTAGCTATTACTATTACAAAATATAAACTTTAGAAACTCAATTATAGGTATCAAATAACCAACAGGTCATTGTTCAAGTCCATCCAAAGGTTGTCTGGATGAGATCGCTCTAAGTGATAAGACCGCCCATTGTACTTTCATTATTGTTATTGTTTATAGTTATATTTGTCTATGTTGGTGTGAGTACAATAAAGAGTTTTCTATCTATCTATCTATTGTTCACGAGTTTGGGTAGGTACAGTACGTATTACGTACATAATATGTGCCTCACCTTTATGTTTGGGTAATTCAGTAGGTAATTATTTGTATATTGCTTTTACAAGACCTTTCCTCATTACCACTCCTTTATTGTTCTCGATATTGACTCGAGACTCAATCAACAAAAAGGTTAAAATTTTAACCCATTCATTGAATTTTCATTTAAATTCAATTCACGTCTCAGCCTGAATAATGGAAGCACCAAGTTTTATTTTGTTTTAAATTGAATTGGCTTTTGTATTTTCGTTTCTTTTGCTGGCAACATCGAATTAATTGTTTTCGTTTAAAATGGCTGGAATTTTACTGATAGTACGTGGCTAGTAACTGAAAATGGGAAGTTGTTGGACTGAAGATAACGCGGTGTTAGAATATAGTTTGCAACGCAATATTTTGTTCGACTAATTGCATTCTATAAAACTCATATAGAAGTCCCTACTTTTATATCTGAACTCTGTTATATAAAATTATGGACTTTACGAAATAGAAGCTTTAGAAATTCATTCGGTCTATCCATCAACATAGATGTCACCGCTCGTTATTCGTAGTGTTGTACAATAGAGCTGAGTGTACCTTTATTCGTCAAGTAAACACGCTAATGGCCAGATGATGTTCCAAGTAGTTAAAGGTCAGTTTAGCTTATGATTATTGCTACTCGAACGAGCAGTTACATTGAGACTATAGTTGGTGATTAGCCTACTCGAATTACTTAACGCTTTGAGTGCTGTGTAATACAACCATCCGTGTGAAATCAGCAGTAAACGTGTAAAGGATTTTTTTATTCTACTTGAAGATGGAACAAGCACATGGTCCACCTGATGTTAACTGAATGGTGAAACAGGCCCTAAAAAACTTGATATTTAAAATATTTTTTAATCCAATAGTATATGGTCAATCCGCTTGTTGGATTATTGATATACCGTACATTTCATAGATCATAATAAATACTAGATAATAGACCATAATATGTAATAAATATTTGGGATTATTCTTTACAGACTGGGATTATTATAGTCTGCCGACAAATAGCTTTCATAAACCGGCTACCGATACTTTGAATGGTTCATCAAAATCCTTTTAAGTATAATAAAAATGGTTTGACTTCGTCTTTGTGATATTAAGTAGCATATTGCTACAGCGTGTCCGGAAAAATTATCTTCAGAATTATTTAGTTCACGCATAGATTTTACGGTTTGGTGTGTAAGGAGTTCCAACCGTCCAACGTAATCTTTTTTTTTTGACGGTGTGAAAATGCGTTACGCATATCCTCAAATTCGGGGAAAGTTAGAGGGGCTCTCCGCTTGCAACTAGCTACAGCGGCCTACCGACTCAAAACACACTGTGTTCCTTCACTCACCACAGTGCTAGTGCATCATTAAACCATTCATCGCCTGATGAAGGGCTCGACGCTGCAGTTGACTGGGTCATGGGGTCCCGGTAGGATTCTAACCCAACCTCACCTGCCCGTGGTGCACCCTGCTAGCTGCTGCTCGATACCAACCGGTAACTATTTTGCTCCTCTGACCAAACTTTTGTTTATTTTTACGAACATACACACCCTATCTCCACAATAAATAAAAGTTATCAGGAGAAAATGCTATAGCATTAAGTTCGTCTGTGTACTTGTTTTATCTTGGCAAATAAAGTAGTTTTTTTCTACCTATCTACTTCCTACGTAATATTATTAATGTGATAGTGTGTTGGATGGATGGATGGATGTTTGTTACTCTTTCACGCAAAAACTACTGTACGTATTTGGATGAACTTGGAATGTACCTAGTTTAAGACACTTTTTTGTCCGGGTACTATGTGGGAGTAGCCACGGGCAGAAGCTACTATTGTAATATTTAGTTCTTAGTATTTTACCTTCATAAGTACACACAAATGTTAGGAAGATTGTTAAATAAAGGCTATTTTATTATGTGCTTGCACTTCTTTATACTAATCTTGTTTCTTTGAAGTAGCTACGCATAAACACCCTTCTCAAAAGTTAACACCCTCTTCAAACTAGTCTCTTTAACTCTAACCATAAACTTGGTCCTGTCTAAGAGGCTTAACTTTATAATAAGTAATGTATTCAAATCCTGAGACGGTCTTAGAAGAAACCGCGGCTTATGGAAGCTGATTTTGAAGGTTGAAATGCGGTCAATGTTGAGGTTTTTTGAATAGATGATGATTTATTATAAACTAGTTAACGTCCGCGGCTCTGTTCGCGGATCACCAGCCTATGTCAATCCGCTGCTGGAGTTAGGCCTCCACTAATAAAGGGAGATTATTTCGATTATCCCAATGTTAGGCATGCAGGTTGAGGTACGCTAGGCATAGCTTACCGACGCTGATGCCCGTCGAAGTGGTATGGGAATTTAGCTGTGCCGGTGTAAGGCTGTATATGCCACATTCAGTCAACCGCCAGAGCTCCAGGTCTGTCAGAGTTTGCTATACATCAGAATGCACCATGGGCAGGTGAGAATGGCTTGGATTCCGAAGATGGAGGTTACAACCCTTTAATAAATAAACACCACTGATAATTAAATTATATGAATAGCCATAATATTTTCTTTGTTTATTTTGAACTTTGCTTACAATTAACACAATCTACAATTAACGAAGCTACAAGCTATAAAATAACAAACTTCAGATAATAATTAGAACGAATTCTTAGAAATAAACAGCTATTTAAACAGTACAAACCAGCGTAGGCGTAAAAAGCCTGTCTTTAATGTTTAATGATATCTAAACTCCGAAGTGGGTACAGTCGACTTCGTGTGCGTTACTCCAGCGGAATGTCATCAACACAACAAAACCAGCCTATATCAGTCCACAGCTGGATATAGGCCTCTCCTAATAAGAAGGGGGGGATAATCCCCACGCTGGGCATGCGGGTTGGGGATCGCAGGCTATGATACATGTCAAACCTCCCTCTCGCTCGCATTATTCGACATTTTTGAAGATATAAAATCACTGAATGTAGTTATGCAAAATAGCAAACCTTCACGGCCTAGAAAATAACAATACAAAGGTTCAGCAAGAATATCATGTTGAACCCAATACATTTTCCTACCTCAATGCCAATAATTGAGCTTTGTCTCATGCCATGCCGTTAGGAAGACGTCGCTCTAGTGGAATCTGTTACGCGAATAACTCGATAATGCAGAAATAAAAAAATTTCGTCACAGTTACACGAGGCGAAGCACTAATAATTGGCAATTACGAAATGGCGCTCATTAGGGGAGGCCTATGTCCAGCAGTGGACTGCTATAGGCTGATGATGATGATGATGATGATGATGATGAAATAACGATCAGCGATAACATTCCACTGGGGTGACGTATATGTTGACTTCAATAAGATGTACACTGGGGTAGGTAATAATAATGCCTAATGTCACACTTAAAAGTACTTGCGTGGCGTTATGTTACGTGATGCTACGTGGCCATCGTAAAGCTAATTAAATATATGAAAATTATTGCAGGTGACTGTACATTAAGTCACCAAAAGAACCTTAAAAGGTAAACTTTTACTTCATCAGAAACTAATTCGTTTTTTAATATATAAGAAATCTGCTGGCTAATAGTCTGATTATGCCTAGTTAATTAGACCATTATGGGATGAACTTTCCTTAACTTTTGATAAGCAATAAGACTATTATTTGGATTTTATATGGCGCAAAACCATTTGCTCAAAAACATGATGAGTATCAAAAACATGATGAGTATCGTACTCATCATGTTTTTGAGCAAATGGTATCAACCTAAGAGTTTAGGAAGATAATTAACTACAAAGAACTTTGGAGGGTAAATCTATCGAGGAAATTTTAACCAATCATGTTTCGTCCTTAATTTGACTCTATTATTCCTGATAACTTCAGGAAACATATTAATAATTAAAGGAGAATGCCGTCTGATGTATGGCGCTCGGTACCAATGCTAAAGTGATTGCGTCAAAACGAAACCTAATTTTTTCGAAAGATATTAAACTGTTATTCATGGAATACTAAGTCTTTTTTAAGATAAAGGTAACAAATTGTTTTTATTTGATATTAGTTCTAGAGTTTATTTAAAAAAATGCTTTTCCGATACCTTGTGTGTTCAGTTTTGTCTACATAATTATAAGTATTGCACTATAAACATTTAACTATGATACTATATCTATAAGAAAAGGTTTATATACCGCACACAGATAGGTAAAAGGGTGTTTTAACTTCTACTTCGTAGGTAGGACATTACATACCTACATTGCTACAGTGTTCTACTTTATATTATTTTCAAATAATGATAGTGACGAGAAAGTAGATGGGCATTTACATCATTTATGGTTATAATAGGTATTAGTACTTACTGGTGAAGGTGAAATCCAAGCTAAGAGCCAAGATCTTAACACATTCATCACAACCATGAAAAGGCCATGGATGCTTCTTCCAACCTATGCTGGTTTCGCGTCACCGGTTATTAGCAAACAGTTGATGCAACGATTGTTTATCGTACATTATTGTGATGATGTCTAATAAAATATATATTTACAGAATAAACACTGTTACGCAATGCCACAGAACACTACCGAGAGCATATTAAATACATAAAGATAGGAGGAAGTTTAGTACTACCACAAAAAAGTTTTTGATCTAACTTCTTTGATTATACAAAGTGAAAGAATTCTAATGTTTTCGGTCGATTCTACCGTCTAAATAATTAAAAGTGAGGGTGGTTGCAGTGTCATGGCGCCGTGCGCCGGAAACCAAATCAACGAAATAATTTTTTATGGGATTATTAATTGAGTCGGTGAGTAAAATTAAAGAAAATGTTAATGTTATTTATAAAATACAGGAAATTTTATGGAATACGTTTGGTTTTGACGCAATTGGTACGGGTTATCGGCATTCTCATTTGTCATTATAATCAAAATATACACAACAATACTAACGTTTTGACCGAGAGAAAACGTCGGAAAAATCAGTTAGAAATTCAGCCATGCTCTTATAATTACATTGATCTTAATAATCTTGATAATATGAACGATAGGCCAACTATTGTTCATATCCACAAGTAGAGGTAATTTTTTAGAGCAAATTTTACATAACTATGGTTTTAATGAAAATTACTCGTAGAATCAAGAATGTCGTTAGTAAATTCTTAATGAGCTCGATTCATAGAATGCTTGTATTTTTTTAGTTTGCCCATAAAAGTTTTACATACCTACCAAAGAGGTTGAATACTTTTCAGTCATGCTACGCCATGTCTGGGCTCCGTTGAGATTAGATTTTTGCCAGCCATTTTATTTTTAACATACCTGGAACAACAGAATAAAATTGATAATTATCATTGGTTCTTATAATTAATAACAATAAGTAAGGAATTTAATTCGTTTTATTAACCTCTTCGTCCGCATAAGAATAACTTGGACAACCGATTCAATATAAAAGGTTCTTTATCACAAATCAACATAAATGATTTTCAGTTTAAGAAATTGTACAATAAATTAGAGATTTTATGCTAAAACAGCATATACTATCAGGAACTATGACAAGTAAAAAAACTAATTACCTATCTAAGTATCTGCTCTACTCAGATTAATTTTTATCTCGGGAACAAATGCGAATTTCATGACGATTGGGTAATCAAGGCGTGAAAACGTCACAAATAAACAAGAAAACTCACTTTCAGATTTATTATATTAATAAGGATGGCGTATAAAAATCCTGAAAAATTATGTTACCTTACTTTACCTTATTGACTTTTAAAAAGCTTTTACAACGTTAAAAATATGACGGGTGTTAAAAATCGGTCGCCGCTTAAAAATCCTTAGAGTAAAAAATGCTAGACTAAGCACGTCAACAATAAATCAACTGCTACACTATAAATCCATCACTTTAGAACGGTGATAAAACTCTATTATATTTTTACTTTTAAGGGTGAGACTGTCTGAGCGTGATCTTTGGTTGGATTAAGTTGCAAAAGTTCAGTTTTGAATCGTTATAGAAACAGGGTTACCTAGATGGTATCCAGTCTGAGAGGTCTTTATTCGGATTTTTAAACCCCCTGCTGTATTAATCAATGATCTATGAAAAATGCAAGTGTACGAGTTGTACAATGTATGCATGTAAATGATCACCTAGCACAAGACTCTTTATTTTTAATATTTTTGTAGAATCTTCAAGTAAGTACCGTTGCCAAACCTAAATAAAGTAATAAATTCACTAGGTTCAAATATTTGCAGATCTTGCAAACACTTATCTCGCAGACGCAAGTTAACTTACTCATCCGGTTCATAGTTGACTATTCGCTAACAATATCACGCTTATTTTATAAATGAGAATGTTTGTGTGTTTGAGAGAGAGAGAGAGAGAGAGAGAGAGAGGGGGGGGGGAAGGGAAGAGAAAAAGTATGTTTGTTCCCACTGAATTCTGTAACTGCTACCTTGGAATATACATATTTTGTGACTTGGATTAACACATAGGTGTAAGCTAGTTTGTAGTTAAATGAATGATGCTTGAAATTAACACATTGAGGACGCAATGGTGCTCATTGGAGGAGGCCTATATCGAGCAGTGAACTGCTATAGGCTAATGATGATGATAGTTTTAACACAACATCTCAGAGTCCTTAAATAAACAGCATTTGTGTTATGGGGATCACATGACTGATATACTTACTATTTAGATATTAACTACCTTGTTCTTATTTTAAACATAATTTAGAACAGTGTTCAGTTGCAGTCAAGCCACCCCTTAAATCTAAACCAACAAAGATACATTTAATCAGCTTCTCAATTACGAGCATATCCCATTACAAAGATATTATCTTCAAAAAAGAGAAGAGTTGTTTATTTAGGATGTTGGGATACATAATCTAAATATCTTGCTGACACTGCTGCTCCATTATTCTTTCCCTCTTTTAATTTTTTTCGGTGAAAAAGTCAAATGACCTTTATACAAAAATAACCCACAAATTTATAATGAGGCTATCTCAGATTATATTTTTAGATTGAGATTTTAATTCAAAAGAAATCTTGTCTCGTTGGCCTGCCTCTGTATTCTCTATCTTATTATCCAAATTAAATGAGCGCTGGTTTCTGATATTTTTCGATAATAATGCCCAAATGGGGGTTGTGTCTCGTTTCATATTATGTGTAAACACTAAAGAGGAAACGAGACACAACCCCTCTTTGGGAGAATACACTAAGCATAGATTTATAATCAAAGCGCGTACTCATAATAAAAACTCCTTGGTGACCTGGGTCTCCTTGGCGGACATGATATAGATAAACAGTGCTTATCATTTCTTTTAGCAACTCAAATCGTAAAAAGCTATATCAAGAACCTTAAGTGAACCTTTAATTTTATTTTATTTTCTAGTGTTTTTTCTGATATATGTCGTTTATTATTATTGGTATCTTAACTGTTATACATTAGTAATAAGACACAAGTGTAGTGAAATGGAATAATAGAGAATTGGGATTGGAATTCTCTGATGAAGAAAATTATTTACCGATCGTTTTTTGTTGTAGTCGCTATTGCTTAAGCCGAAAACAAGACCTGACTGAAGACTAGACGACTGGACTTATACACTGTATCTACTACGTTGCCTTTTAATGTTATGAACAATTATGTCAAAACTTGGTACTGGTGATCATAGCGGTTGTGGAGAACTATCCCAGAAGCCATTAAATAAAGAAGTGAAGAACCATATGGAACCACTTTAGTTGAACCAACTATCAAATTTACTAAAAAAAACAAATGAGTCGCTGTGTCTGCGCAGTTTCTGAAAATTATGAAGGTTAGTTGCCTGTGCCGCAACTCGGAGATCAAATTGCTCCGTTTGCAGAGCGCCTTGTTGGGTAAAAAATTAATAATTTTATCGACTTCAGTAGGTAGGTACATACATTCCGATAGGCTTTTTCTGTCTGATGATGATTACACGCAACCTCCCCTCATCTAACCGAATCTTAACTTGCCTTAAAAAAGTTAATACCCCTATTGTTAAAATGATTGTATAACAGACAGGCGGATGTTTCCATTGTATGTTTGTCTATTCATTTTAATACCCCACCCAATATTAATTTATTTAACCCCTTTCAATCTTTTTAAAAGGTTTTTTGGTAGTTTGTTTGGAATGCATAACTAAGTTAGTTTTTCTTTTAAACCGACTCCAAAAAAGGAGGCGGTTCTGAATCGTGTTGTATTTTTTTGTACTAATGTATTTTTACAGTATGTAGACTTTAAACTCTCCAGACGCGGTGCGAGAATCTGTACCCCAAGATCCCCAGTCCCCACGCTGGGCATCAGGTCGCAGGGCGCAGCTTCTCGCACCGCCGCGCCGACGCGGTGGTCAGGGGATTTAGCTGTGCCGCTGTAGGCTGTACTATGCTGCAATCAGCCGGCTGCCAGAGCCCCGTTTTTTTGGGATTACATTGGATGGACTTTTGCTCGATCGCGAACTCAGTTTGTTATACAGTAGAGTGCTTCACGGGAAGGTGAGGCTGGTTTGGATTCCGAAGGTGGAGGTTGGAACCCCTTACCTATCTGGAAACCAGCGCTGCCCTACCTAACCTACCCTACCCTAAGTACCTAATAGCATAAGTATTACTTATTAGTTATTAAGTACCTAGGTTTATTAGTTTATTAGTAAACAATTCCCTTTTTTTACATTTTTGTATGTGAATTGGGTGAAAATAAATGTTTTTTCTTTCTTTCTTTCTTACACTCCAATTTAACCCCTTTAAATTATTATTAGGATACCTTAATTTAAGTAGAAATCATTCATTTGTTGGAGTAGAGTATGGCCGAATAACTCTTATTTCGTTCTGTTCTGGTCTGATTTACGGTTAAATAACAAAATATTTTTTGGGCTTAGATCTCCAGTATCGTTTATTGTTATATCAACTCCAGTATCGTATATTGTTATATCAACAGTGAATTCGCTTTGACACGGGAAGTAATTAGCGCTTTTGATGAGGGTTCCCAATAATTGTGCAATTTGCCAGCCTTGTCTATTTGTTTTGTTATTAGATACGTCTTTCATCAATTATTTCAAAGCTTAGTTCCTTATTTACTAGGAAAAATAAGTTCGTTTTGATAACGGCCCACGACCTATGTGGCGCAGTGAGTCGCTTGAGACGCAGAAGGTTGTGAGTTCGATTCCCGCCATAAGACAAATGTTTGTATGTTCTTCAAATATTTGTCACTCGACTGGGCCTTTTTGCCACCCAAAAATATAGGGTGTTTGGTGGAACTATATAGGGATTGAAGGAGCTGATCAAGAGTGCCTAGGTACGAGTACCTATGTGATCATTTTTAGCGCCCTGCACACGAAAAGTTCGGACCGCGGGAAACAGCACGCTCCATTCAATTCCAACCCGCACTCCGAAACGTACGTGTAAATGCGCGGGGCTGACGCGCTAATGCGGTTAGGAAAAGTGTCATGGTTGTTATCAAAAGTTGTTTTTTTCTTTTAGTACAGGGTTTTTTTTTCGATTAGACGATTCACAGAAAAATTCTACCCATTTATTTACTTCGTGAAAAAAGAAAATTACGGTAAGCTGTTTTCAACTGAAAAATTGTTACAACTTGTTAACAATTTTGAATTTTTTACTTTAATAACGTCAAAGATTTTTTTTTAGTTTTTGCAATAGTTTAATTTTGCATCAAATTTTAAAAATAACACCTATTTTTATTGAATTTGGTTCAGCGTCAAAATTATGCCATATTTTAAATAATAAATAAATAAATAATGCTGGACTATCACACAGCACCATTTAGCCCCAAGCTAAGCACAGCTTGTGTTATAGGAACCACATGATTGATATATTATAAATCTACATAATTTTTTGTAAATACTTACATATCATACATAGAAAACACCCAGACCCGAGACAAATATCTGCAGAACATGCAAACGTGGGACAAATCCACGGCGGGAATCTAACCCGCCACCTTCTGCGTCACAAGCGGACCTTCGCCCACTGCGCCACAGAGGTTGTCGATATATATACCCATTAAACCTTGTATTTTACATATTGTTCAGTCTATCAGCTCATACGATATGCATTTGGTATGAGTATATAATTATATAATGTTGTAATATCATGTATTAAAAGAATCTGATCGAATATAGTTTTTTTTAGCGCAAAGTGGCCTTACCACCCAGAAACTGAGACAAAGCTGCGCGTGATCATTCACACCGCTTATTTAGGCCAATCAAGATACAAAGTTTTAAGAAAAAACGCCGACAAATTAACAAGTGATATCGTTACACTTTGAACCTTATAACTATTAAGATAAAAGCTATTACTAAAAAGAAAGATGGAATACTCAGAAGACTCAAATCCATAAATAACCTTATCTTATTGAAGTACTTTCGTTTAAGATTAATAAATGGTAAAGTTGGCTTTCTTTGGGAACGAATCTCGGGAGTTAACCTACATAATGCTTCATGTCGATTTAACTTAACATATCATTATTCCCAGAATAAACCGTAGAAGACTTTATTCTGAGAAATGGTGATTCGAGTTTGGTTGAATTTGTCCCTAACCACCACACCAGTTTTTATCAGTCCACTGCTGATAAAGAGATATACTCCAGATATCCCTCCCCTAAAGGTGGATATGCCCATAATCCCAAAGCCAGGCAGGTTAGGGATCACAGAGCACAGTCTCTCGCACCGCCAACACTGCTGATCGTCGGCAGTCAGGGAATTTAGCTGTGCCGGTGTACAGCTGTGCTATGCCGCATTTAGCTGGCCACCAGAACTGGTTGGCGAAAATGGAAGTTGGATCCACTTACACCCCGTTCCAAACTACATAATTCCTAATCCATCTTCATTAAAAATTCAAACCTGAGTTTGTTTGCTGTAACGTTTTACGCCTTATCTACCTACTTAACTGATCATCATGGAATTTTGCATACATGTTGTCAGGGGTGTAGAAGACATATGGACCTTTCATCTAGAAAAAAGTACTTTTCAAGAAAAACCTACATTAACGCGAGGGAAGCCGCTGGCAGAAGCGACTTTGTTGGCGTGCTGGTAACTGAAACGCAAGAAGTGCAGTTTGGTTTCCGATACAGGATTTGTTTGTCTGCAGCAATTTGATCCAGGTCTGTATGCTGTGGTTACATGGTGTACTCATAGATTGTGCTACCCACAATGGTGTAATTGGTTCCAAGGGTCACCTTCGGAATCCGGTTGGCTTGGATCTCCTGCCCGTGGTGCACCCTATCTAACTATCTAACAAACAGGGTTGCGGCTGGCTGATTGCGGAATAGCACAGCCTCACACAACAAAGTTAATTCCCTGACAGCTGACGGGCAGCATCGTCGGCAATATGAGAATCTGCCTTGCGATCGCCAACCCAACCATATACCCAACGTGGGGATTATGGAATATTGGCTGAACCAAAATAAAATAATAAATAAAATATTCCCTTCATTTTAGGGCATACCTATGTCCAGCAGTGGACTTATATAGGCTGGTGTTGTTGTTGTTACCTAGTTACATTTAGTATCCATGGAAATCCATCAGTGGAGTTTTATCGACATAAAAGATAGATATATACATAAATAAAAACATTTATTACGTAATAAAAAATATTGCTTCAATTCAGACATAAAAGAAGATCCACTATAATTGATTGAGTAAACTGGTAAACTCAACCGAAGGCAGAAGCAAAAACTAGTATTGAAAATGAAATAAAAACTCAGGTGTCAATAACAGCAGTGCATTTCTCTTGTCTTCACAATTTATAATTATTGTACGATGTGAGATCAATACCATAGCTAATAAAATGATCAGTTGGCGCACTTTATCAGTATAGATGTTATAGTAATATTTTTTTTTGAAACTAACACCTGGTTTGTATATTATTCTATTATTTGAATTGTAAGCTTTATTTTAGGAGATACTTTTTTTATTATACCTGAAGATGGAATCAGTACATGGCCCACCTGATGTTAAGTGGTTTACATTACATTTGTCAAAGTATTACTTCGTAGGTCACGCAAGTTTGGAACGCGCTCTACGACGCAACGATTTGCTTCATCAACTTAAGGTATGAAGTTGTTTAGCCTCATGTGCCTGTCATTTCACTGGCACCTTCAGCAAAAATAGGCATGGTGGTAGATGGTAGTAATTCCATGGTGAGTCCTTCACAAAGAATTCTACTACTTTACAGATTCATTTCAGAATCTTTGTTGTTTCAAATAGAATGTAGAGTCCATACCACTACATTCATCGGTATAAACTGAACCAGCGGCTGCGTTCCTAAGCTGTGGATCGAATGGCCGATATCTCATTCCCACGATATAATCTTCTATTTGTAATATTTTTAATTAGAGATTGGTAAACCAACGCTCTCGGTACTTTAATGTTTAGTGTGGGCAGGTCTTAGAATATGTAGTTATTCTAATGCTGGGACTGCACCTGCGTCTATAGTGACGAAGCAATGCGTCAAATGCGTGCCAACCCTTTGTGTGTTTTTTCGCGGTATTTTTTTTAAAAGTCCATCCACCTTCGCTTGACCACGAATTCCCCTGTTTTAAGTAATGCTGCAGTCTAAGATAGAACACAAAGATCCAAAAGACACCTATTCAAACTAGACTTAAAGAGTCCCGGGTTATAATATTCTAGACAGATAGAGGCTGGCAGAGATTTCCAATCCAATGCTTGGCTGTTGAACAGCCATAGATTGAAACAGCCGCTGTTTGCATAGTAAAAGTAGATGAAAACCGGTTACTTAGTGCGAATAGGAGGTATATCGAATATGTTACTGAGACGTGCGCCTGCTTGTCCTGAAGTGTAATGAAGATGGATTAGTTATTGCGCTATATGGTGGTCACATTAGCGGCTTCTCAATTGTAACCCCACGCGGGCGAGAACTATCGCGACGAAAGCCGTTAATGGCTGGTCTACGTTTACGTGTATCGTATGCATAAACGCAAGTGCGGTCTCAGCATAAGGGGCAGGTGTTTATTGCGTTAAATTTACTTGTACATTACTCAATTATAATTATAGTTATATGACTGTGATCATATCACACTTCACACTAATATTAAAAATGCGCAAATTTATGTGTTTGTTCCCACTGAAATCCGAGAAACTTGAAATATGCATAATTTAAGGTCTGGATAGGCTACTTTATATCCCTGTAGGTACTAAGAGAGTGGAGGGTTAGTTTTAAATACATATTTTATGGTTATCTTCTTCTTCTTAATCTAAGGCCCAACTCAATATCTCAATTTTAATGCCCAAGCTGGTAGCCAAACGGTCACCCATCCAAAAAGTGACTCGCTACGCTTACTTTTTACTAGTGTTTGTGTATGTTTTCTACAGCATTATAAATATAATTTGGACTAGGAATACCCACCACCACCACCACCACCACCGCACCAGCCTATATCAGTCCACTGCTAGAACGTAGGCCTCCCCTAATAAAGGGGAATATGCCTATAATCCCCACGCTCAGCATGCGGGTTGCGGATCGTAGGGCACTAGGAACACCGCCAATCCGATTTGTTTAGAAAGTTTTTGTCCATCCATTGCCTGGAAGAGATCGTATTAAGTGATAAGGTCGACCATTTTACCATTATTTTAAAGCTTTTTTTCCATTAAGTAGTAATTCTTTGTATCATCATCAGTCTATAGCAGTCCACTGCTGGACATAGGCCTCCCCTAATGAGCGCCATTGCGCCCTGTCCTGAGCTCGACGCATCCAGCTTCTACCAGCAGCCTTTCGCAGATGGCCACTCCACCAGGCCGGAGAGCGTCCTACACTCCGTTTGCCGAGCCGCGGTCTCCACTCAAGAACTCGTTTACCCCAACGGTTATCGGTTCTTCGGCAGATATGACCAGCCCACTGCCACTTCAGCTTGCTAATTCTCTGAGCTATGTCAACAACTTTAGTTCTATGTCGGATAAGCTCGTTTCGGATTCTATCCTTTAGAGAAACTCCGAGCATAGCTCGCTGAGCGTCTTTAAACTGGTGGACTAGCCGTACTGTGAGTGTCCACGTTTCGGCTCTGTGTGTCATGACGGGTAGGACGCACTGATTGAAAACTTTCGTTTTCAAACATTGCGGTATGGGTGACAACTCGACGTAGTTTTCCAAATGCTGCCCAACCCAGCTGAATCCTCCTCTTAGCCTCCTTCTCGAGGTTGTTTTTACCCAACTGCAATATCTGCCCGAGGTATGTATACTCCGAAACAACTTCAAGAAGGTGTCCATTAACGACGACAGGACTCGGATCAATTCGGTCATTGACCATGACTTTGGTCTTGTCCAAATTCATGCCGAGACCTATCTTTCGCGAGGCTGATGCTAGGTCGCCCAGCATCTGTTGCAGCTTCTCCAGCGACTCCACCATTAGCCATTATTCTTTGTATGGTGTGCAATAAAGTTATATCTATCTATGTATCCACTCGATCACTAAAAATTACTAAAACATAATAAGCCTTCTCGTAAATTGGGTTCAAAACTATAATCATCTTGAGCACGGTATCTAAAATTTAATTTCCATTTTACTATGCAAAGCGCTCGAAACTACAAGTAGAGTTTCGTAAGCCTTCTGCACACGAGCTGACATAAGCATGTTATTATTTCGTATTTTGCATCTTTTTATCTATCATGATCTTTACATGATTTTAGATAGAATAATTATATGAGGCGGTGTTAGAGGTTCCAACCATATTAGGAACCCAAGCCAACCTCTTCTACCCATGGTACACCTTGCTAACTAACAAACGGGGTGATGGCAGCCTGCTGGTTTCGGAATAGAACCGTCCACCTCCGGCACAGCTACATTCCCTAGCCACTATAGGGCAGCAGCGTCGGTGAGCAAGAAGCTGTGCCCTGTGATCCTAAATCCACCCAGTGTGAGGATTAAGGGCATATCCCCCTTTTTAGTGGAGGCCTATGTCCAGCAGTGGACTGACATAGGCTGGTGCGGTGGTGGTGGTGGTGGGGGTATTCCTAATCCAAATTATATTTATAATGCAACAGAATACATACACAAACACTAGTAAAAAGTAAGCGTAGCCAGTCACTTTTTGGGTGGGTGACCGTTTGGCTACCAGCTTTGGCATTAACATTGAGATATAGAGTTGGGCCTTAGATTAAGGAGAAGAACATGACCATAAAATATGTATTTATAACTAACCCTCCACTCTCTTAGTACCTACAGGGATATAAAATAGCCTATCCAGACCTTAAATTATGTATATTTCAAGTTTCTCGGATTTCAGTGGGAACAAACACATAAACATGCGCATTTTTAATATTAGTGTGAAGTGTGATATGATCACAGTCACAACTATAATTATAATTGAGTAGATTTATAAGTAAATTAATACTATAAGTAAATTTAACGCAATAAACACCTGCCCCTTTGCTGAGTCTGTTGTTGTGTTGTTGTTGTGATTATATTTATAATCATAATTCAGCCTATAGCAGTGCCTTGCAGCTGAACGTAGGGCTTTCCCAAGGCACGCCACTGAACTCAATCCACGGCTCAAATCACCCACTGTCTGCCACCAACATTACTTATAGTTTTATTCAATACTTAGTATCTGACCGCGGCTTTCGCTCGCTTGGTATCCATATAAAAAGTAGCCTATGTTATCCCAGGGATAAATACCTACATGTGCGCGGGGCACTTATAAGCGAACACTTAGTGAATCCGCTGGCTTCCAATTTGATTAGATGTTTAACTCTATAATGTCCATCTCATTTCTCATTAGGTACTCTACTTTTGGTCCCTTCATTAGACCTTCACAACTCCGCGCAAAATTAAAACTTCGTTCTAACTTTTAAATTATGTAAATTTTCGCTCCATTTTGTTATTGTTGATGTCATAACTTGGCGTCAGCAAAACTTTGTATATAAATTAATCATATTTAATCTGCTTAAATGGTTTATAATTTTATATTTATTTACTAGTCTGTCAAAGTTAAATGACATACAAAAACAACGACACTAGCCTTTTCAGTCCACTGCTCAATTGTGTTTTCAGCAATCAACGCGTTAAGCAATGATATGTTCGGTTTTTTTTCTGTTATGCCTTCTTATTGGTCTCTACGATACAGTAGTTACGGTAACTGTACTCTAATTCAATTTGATCATGATAGGTATCTAATGCATAGTGGTGTGTGGGCGGGTAGGTTCAGCTGTCATATTAGACAATGCTATAAGTCTCAAAGATATTTGTTTTCTGTTCGCCATTTGATTTTAATTTACTTTAAGTTACTATAATGGTAGGTTAGGTACATACCTATCCATTATCTAATATATATTTTTGTTTTGATTGTTGTGTCGTGTCAAATAAATGTTTCTATTTCTATTTCTATTTCTAGTTGGAGGCCGCTGGTTATATTGTTCGCATTTTTTTGGTATGTTGCCACAGAGCGATGGGGCGCAGCATCTTAGGTGTTAAAAGAATAGATAGGGTTTGCAACACCTGGCTGCGCTCAAAGACCGGCATCGTTGATCGTTAAGGCTACCAAGCTAAAATGGGATTGGGCGGGTCATTTCACCTATATACACCCGATATATAGGTGGGCAAACATGGTGACTGGCTGGATCCCCACTGACGGTAAACGACACCGAGGCAAGCCAAAACCAGCGCAGGTGTGACGACCTGGACACCTTCACCACTAGACAATACACAAGACCGACAAGAGTGGAAAGTGGCGGGGGAGGCCTTGGCTTAGCAGTGGGACAGTCTAGGACAAAGAGGTTGGATTTTTTTCTTTGTCTAGGCTATAATAATTCAAAAAAGTATGTTACGTTGTCAAATAGAACCATCCGAAATCCAGTTACTATTGTAGACTTCCTATATCCAAACACTATTACAGTATCAAACGGAAGTAATGCAATAAAGCTTGAAGCTCCTAGTCCACTCCATCCGGCTTCAAAGGGTTATATCAAAGAAATTAGAACGGGCAGGTAACCATGTAACCCCCCCCCCCCCCTAAAAATAATACCTCCCCATAAAAACTTTCCTTTTATATATTCATTTGGCCATATGATGTCTAGTTTGGTTAGAACCCTACGCATATACCGTACATAACCCGCGATTCTTTTGAGGTATTTTAAAACGATTTCTCTAGCCTACCCTAAGATTATCTACCTATTCTAACACAAATTTTGATCGAAAACTCTTCCTGAACTTATTTTCTATTATTCCTATACTTATCTAACGAATTAACGGCCTAAGATTGGCGTTTTATTCTCTACTCTTGAATCTAGTGGTTAAGCAGCTTATAGTTATTAAATAGTATATTAGATATGCTATCAATTAAACGTAATACATTATATTGATATGAATCTTTCGTTCTGGACTCTCTGAAATCAGTAAAGGATTAATAGATTTAATTCTCTTTCATATTGGCTTTAGTGATCGACGTAAAACTTGTGAATTTAATTATCTTTCATACTGGCTCTGTTGATCGGCATGTGATCATGAATAGTTTTGTCTCTCACATTCTGACTCTAAATTGGCATAGGGACGCGCTCCGCCCCGCGCGTCCTGTGGGTTTCGTCTCCTTACTTGGGTACCCCCCACCAAGATTTCATTTTGGGGGTTGAGAACATGCCTCGTTACTGTCTGTAATTGTATGGTCAGTCTTTTGACAAGCAAAGGAGTAAGAGGGAGTGATTTTTCAGCTAAGGTGCATAAAATCACTGATATTGATAATACCTATAACTTAGGTAAAATGAAGCAGTTATTTGTCTGCTAATACAATACGAAATGTCCAAGGAATTAGATTCCTAAAATGTTAGCTTAGCTATACACTTGAATATGAAATCAATGATATATTTCACCATGATTACTGATAGTATCAAAGACTTACATTTGCCTGTCTTTGTAGCGTGAACCTTATTGGTTGTACCTCATCTATTGCGAGGATTTATAGTGTAGATAAGAACTGCATCTGCTTGTCTTAGTAGCTTCAATAGCTTGATAAAATATATCAATACCTTTATTAGGCAATCACCTCATCTTGTGCGAGGATTTTAATATGAAAACAAAGGATTCCATTCCTGGACAATTTTATATTGAATCATAGAACTCAACTGCTCATTCTCTCCAGTTAATAGGTAGATAGATAATTATATATAATATACCTTTACAGGCTAGATAGATTTTAAAACAATATATTATTGAATCTAAAAATAGAACGGCTTGGCCTGCTGGTCTTAGCTAGGACGCTGCCACCATAATGATCTAGATTTTACCAATAGGCTAAATAAATTCCTGCCTGCCTACTTCGCTAGGCCTATTCAGGCAGGTTTGACTTTATAACGTAATATATATTATAGAATCTACAAAAAGGACGGCTTGGCCCGCCGAATTTAACGTAAAGAAAATACAGGACCTAGATTTAACAAATATACTAAATAAATTCCTGCCTACCTACTTTTCCTAGCCTACCATTGAAACTGAACCTACGTAGGCCCTAAAAAAGCTAAGTGTGTGATTCTTTCAAAACTAGAAGTACAACCTTCTCATTTACATGTAAACGTGCGTGTCTCTCATCGGGGTGTAATGATGAGATACCTGGCTAACTGCTAGACCTAACGTCCCTACAAATATGTACGTGTACCTACCACCCTAGCCCTAAACATATAAGTGTGATAGATAAATATATAGATAAAAGTACGGGAAGTCTGTTACCAAGCGACCTAAGGCAACAGATGGAAAGTGGGTAGGAAGTAAGGATGAGGGAAAGATTTTCTCACTGCCGGTCAAGCAGGCTCACAAGACCGATCAGGGTGCTGACGGCTAAAGGTGTCTTGGCCGCAGTGAGAGGATGATGGAACCCCACAAAGCTAAGGGCAAGGAACGTAGCCCTTGGGTATAACACCGCAAGGTTTCCGGACTACGTTTGAAGTGATCATTCAAACAAGCCTTCTACCCTTCTCATTTACTTGCTCAATACGCATGGTCACCAGGCTCACCAACCAATTGAAGGACGTGAAGGAGTCTTAGCCACGTATTGAGAAGCAAAGAAAGAGCAGATCATCTCTGAACTCGCTATACTCTCGTCTATTATCTGTCTTGAATTACGCATGGTCAGCAGGCTCACTAGACCAATTTAAGGGCGTGAAGGTGTCTTAGCCACGTAATAGATAATAGTCGAAAGTTCACTTTAAATTACGCTTGGTCAGCAGGCTCACTAGACCAATTTAAGGGAATGAAGGTGTCTTAGCCACGTAATATCACTTGATAATTTACACTGAATTTACTTTACGAATTATAATCGTATAAAAATGGCGATAAGGCTTGGATGAACGATAACTTCTTGGGAACCGTGGACCGTCCGTCCGTAATTTCGCCTCGACTTATTCTTGCTCCTCCCCGTACCGATTATTGTGGAATGATAACGCCGTACCGATTATTGTGGAATGAATTCGAATGTACCTAAATTCCCCTTTTTAAAACCTTTTTCGTTCCGCCTCATCGCATTCGAAACGCAATAACAAGTTCCGGAAGTTACGCTCAATCTAAATCTACCTCAGTCAATATTTTGATAGAAAAGTGATACATTATATAAAGTATTTCTATCAAAAGTTTATCCTTTTAATCAGTTATGAATAGTAATAATTATCTTACAGGATTTCCATTAATTTAGCGATAATAAATACCTTTCGTATTACGTCGCTTGAACTGATGGATTATTCTAAAACAGGCCATTCTGAACATTATATCTATTGCGTTAAGAGTTCATTTCATTATCTAAATTTGAGTGAACCTCCATATAGTCCCGCTTGGCAGCTCTGCTAACTCAATGATCAGACCCATCCAGTCCAATATGGTCTTTATGTTTATAAAGTTAAGGTTTAAATTATGCTTTAAAGTGTGTTTTCAACCTAAAACTTTCCACTCATTATTGTTTACGCTGCATTTTTCACAAAATGCAATAACAAAATCCGGATGTTAGCTCATTTATAATCTACCCTCATTTATATTAAATGTAGCATTTCTGTAGTTAAATTATTACAATAAAATAGTTATTGTTATGCTAACTTTATGATTATATTCATTCGTGAAATTCAAGATGTTTTATAAAGCTTTATGAATTCAATTAATCTAGCAATAATTAAATAACTTTTCTTCAGTTTGTTGATTGACCTACCCAACTATTTAGAACTAGTAATTATGGTTCTTATACTTGATACGTTAGAGTTCATATTATATTTTCAATAAATGGTTGAATCTCCTATAATTCGTTGTTTGACGTCGCTAGTGTTTTTAAATAAAGCAAGCGGTGATGCCATCTTTTTTATTTATTATGCAATATTATGTCTAAGCTTCTATAATGCATTGATTGATGTCGCTAGTGTTTTCACTCGCGTATTTTCAAATAACGCAAGCAGTGATGCCATCTATTTAATTTATTAAGCAATATTATGTCTAAGCTTCATTAATGCATTAGTTCTTGTCGCTAGTGTTTTTGCCCGCGTATTTTCAAATAAAACAAGAGGTTTATTTATTTACCATCGAGTTAAGAGTTAATTTTACGTTCAAAGAGACTGGTCTACCAAAAGGTTTATTTAGATACTATATTTTCCTATATTTGTGAGTGACGGAACACACCATAGGGTTCTGTTCCGTTACAGCCAACCCCCAATTTTTACGCAGGTGAGTAAATATTTAACCGAAGGAAAAATTTTAACCCATTAATTTCACAAATATATAATATTATTTCATTGATAAGTCATTTAACAAGTACAAATTTCTAATTTGCTAACATTTGAATCCAAATATTTGAATTTGCGTCTGTATGTAAACATGTTGTGTTTTCTTAGAATATGTTAATGTGTTTAAACTGAAATATAAACAAGCATCAATGAGCATTTAATTTTTTTATAGAATAATACTCAAAGTCTATATCTCTTGTTGAATTCAGATTCTTCGAAAAAGGAACTTGGTTGTGAAGCAAATCAATCCTAATGATTTGATGTAAGAGCATCCCATGAACCTCTTTTCCTCAGTAATACGAACACTTACACCACCTTCTCTCAAACCCAAATTCATCAAGAGCATTTAAGCTCTTTAACTAAATTAAAACTTGATTAATATCACAGAGCATGTATAGTGTGCGTAAATTTCTTTCGTGCGTGTAGAGTAGGACTCTTTATGAGATCAGCTATATTAGTATATACTGATGAATGTCTTCAGACTTAACCTAACACCAAACTTCCCCATAAAAGGTCCTTGTATGTATTCTTAAATGTTATTTGCATTCAAAGTCAACAAACCGTTTCTAGTCATGTTATTGATTAATCATCTAGGCCCTCCATATTTTTTTTTTCTATAAACACTACACTTGCATTGCATTAACTTTCATTGCCATTCACGCCACCTTAAACAACTAATCAACGCATTGAAACCAGAAACTACGAAAAAAATTGTACTGTTTCTCTAACAGCCAAAACCTTGTTGAATGTAACGAAACAACCCCCCAGTTGGGTAATCCCACTCACGTTTCACCGCATTTTATTTTTTAAATTTAATTAATTTTGGTTTAATGTTTGTATTTGATAAACCAATCAATCAACCCAAATCAATCAAATTCAAACTGAAAACTAGCAATTTATTTGATTTTTGCAGTTCACTAAATTGTTTATCTTAAAATATTTCCTTTCCCTTTTTGAAATGTATGCTATATTTTATTTAAATTATTTTATTTACTTACTTGATATGATTTAACTTATCCACTATCTATAAATTAAGCTCAGGTAGTCATCTAATCTGATTTTCTATCTGTTTGACAGACTGAATGACGTTTATAGCGACGTTTTTTTCTATGTATAATTGTCAGTTTTTCTTAGAAAGAATACTCACTTATTTTAAAACTTCTAGGTGTTAACTAACAATAATTTGTTAATAACTCTTTTACTACTATAATCTAAGAGTACTAACTTATAATTAACTTTAAATTAGATTTAATTTTCTAGATTTTTATGTTACTTTTTGAAAATAAGTTTTGATATAACTTTCAATTACTTCAGTTCTTTTCCCAAAACAAAAGAACTGAAGAAATTGCTAACAACGAATACTTCCTAATCTCTACTTTAATTATTTTCTATGTAAATAGTACCATACAATGTAAGTAGATCCTATTAGATATGGCGTAAATGAGCTATACCTACCTTTTTTATTTCGACCTACGAGTATGTGCTGAACCCAAACTAATAACCAAATAGAGACGTTCAAGTTAATTTTAGATTCATATAATGTAATCTTATCCCATGTCAATATTTAATCCCCATAATCCGCTTAATCTACGAATTTGAAATAAATTATTCTAAATGATTTGAATTGTTTTTCATTTATTTCAATCTATTTTCATTTATCTTATTTATTTCGCTTGATGACAGTTTATTTCGAATTATTTATATTTGTTTTATTAGGTATATTGGAATATTAAAAGAATATATATTTTTTTTGTAAAAAGGCTTCAATTATTTCCGATATTTTTAACGAATCCGACTATTTTTACAATATTATCAGTTCCGCCGATTAATTAATTATATTTTTGTTTTCAAAGAAATTAATAAAAATGAACTTAATATAAAGTATTACGATAAAACTTTAAATACCAACCCCCCATTTTTTAAACTAAACCGTATTTATAATATTTATGATTTGTTTCTGTTTTTAATTCCAACCCCCCATTAATTAAACTAAACCGTAACAATGTTTTGTTTCTGTTTTGAAAATTAAAAATTAAACTATTTTAACTAAACTGCTTATATAAATGATGAAATCAAAATATTTATCACAAGACAAATGACCTAGGCTCTAAACTACAAAACCAAAAACCTAGTTTTATTCCGTTCTATCTATCTGAATTTTATCTTTACTGTAAAATAACTATCTGACTAATCGTATATAAGTTATAACTAAATTGCATTTTTAAATTAACGAAATCATAATATTTAATAAAAACGACCCAAATTCTAAACGTTCTATCTATATAAATCATACCTATGCAAACGGTGAAATAAGTATCCACCTAAAAGTAGATGTAAGTTATTGTTAGCGCGCAAGAACGTTTCACCGCTGGCAACACCGTGCCCGCCCGCCCGACCCGCGCCCCCCCCTGGGCGCTTCACTCGCGTCGAATGAATCAAAGAAAACGTCTGCAATTTTCTACAATTTGTAATTTTTAATGTAACAAGTTTTCGCCTGTTCTCGAATTATAGCTGACTGTTAAAACGAAGTTGTTTCACTCAAGGCCTGCCTTAACAAAGTGGCCACATCGAACCGGATTTATTACGAAGAAACCAGCGGATTGCGCAGGCACGCGACGTGTCTGCGCCATTTTGTGACGGAGGCCAACACAAAGGGAATTCGATTCGGAAAGAAATCCACCTCTACATTGGATGAAGGAGAGAAGTAAAGTGCAGAAAAGAAAGTCTGTGAGTTCGTTCCAATACTAAATTACCATCCATCCCCATTCCCATCCTTCACCCATGCGAAAAAGTCCATCCAAAAATTCACGCGAGTCAATACATTTCAATTCAATTTTTATATTCAATTTAGGATTGTATTTAAGTACAGCCTAAATAACTACAGTTATCGCAACTCGTTACTCAAAATGCCAAATTTTAAAGGTACCTAATAGTGTAGAAGTCTTTATATACTTCACTATCACTAGATGTATTCGTACATTTAATTTACGCAATCATTGTTGTACCTGTACAACATTTTACTAGCCCAGTAAATTGTCTTGGAGTCTTGATATACTTCAACGCGATTAATATTTTGCTAGGTTCTTGGAATTCCAATATATATCCATCCAATCTATGTGGTTCAACAAGAACAAAGAAGTCTTGATATACTTCCTAGTTCCAGCCTCATTGGACATTTTCAGCCCAAAGATATCCATCCAATCTACGTGGTTCAACAAGAACAAAGGAGTCTTGATATACTTCCTAGTTTTAGCCTCGTTGGATATTTCCAGCTATTCAAAGCATTCTTTCTTTTATTTTGCTTAAATATTGTTTCCGCATTCCAGCTTTTGAGCACGCGCAGCCGAGCGCCGCTGCTCGCCCGATTCCTGTCTTGCCTGCTTGCCTTGTATGTGCTGAAGGCATTGTGAGGCGCGGGGTCAACAACCATTGCAAAAAATCAGCTGGTTTGCAACTGCACGCTATGCTGCTGCTTCTTGGTCTGCACGCATATGCACTCAAATAAGTTTAGTATTATTTCACTTATTTTAAAAAATCATTGCACTTAGATAGACTAGGTACATAAAATAAAATAAAACCTGTGTAATTTCTTACAGCTAAATCCAGTTGTTTTCTACATAAAGTAAGGTATTATCTTTACAAGGCAAGTGCCTACATAGGAGTCAAAATGCCTTTAACAATAAAAGAATTAAAAAAAAAGCGTTCTTCATATAAAGCTAAATTAACACAATTTAAAAAATACTTAGATAGCATTTCAACCTGCACAAAACTCAGTAGTACTCACAATGCTGAGCTTAATCTTCGATTAGAAAAAATTGAAGAAATGTATAACGAATATGATTCAATACAGCTCTCTATAGAAACTCAAACTGATATTTCAGACACCGATGAGTATCAAGAGCGTGAAGAGTTCGAGCAGCAGTATTTCAAAATCATTGCCTGCGCCCGAGACTTGCTGAGCAAACACACCTCTGCGGAGCCTGCTGACATCAAAGCTTCAGTGTCAGGTTCTGACCTAACAGGAGGTGGGCTAAGCTTAAAGTTACCTATAATACATCTACCTACCTTTTCTGGGCGACTACAAGACTGGCTTGAATTTCGCGATACCTACATTTCGTTAATACACACTAATGATAATATACGTAAAATTAACAAATTCCACTACTTGAGATCAGCTTTAAAAGACACAGCTAGGCAAGTTATTGGTTTTTTAGATTTTTCAGCCAGCAATTATGATGTTGCATGGGAGGCATTGTGTGAACGTTATCATAATGATAGGTTACTAATCAGTAATCATATTCAGTCAATACTGGACATAGAATCTATACCTAAAGAGTCTTCCTTTGCTTTGAGAGGTATGATTGATACCATAACTAAAAACTTGAGAGCACTCAACACACTTGGCATAAAAACAGAAAATTGGGATGTATTAATCATACACCTAGCGTCCAGTAAGTTGGACACAATTTCCAGTAGGACTTGGAAGGAACATATAAACTTTTTAAAGGATTTGCCTACCCTTGATAGGTTCATATTATTCTTGAAGGGTCAGGCAGAACTTCTTGAATCCGTGGAGCACACTAGCGTCAAACGTAGGCACAGTGAGCCAGTCAATGCTAGGACTAAAACATTCATAACAAACACAAACACTCCTTCAGCATCAATAAAATGCAGTTATTGTAAACAACCACATCCAATCTATCAATGTTTAAAGTTCAAAACATTATCATTGCAAGCAAAATTACAAAAGGTTAAACAATTGAAACTTTGCTCAAATTGTTTGCGGCAAGGTCATAACACAAACCAATGTAAATTCGGACCCTGTAGGCTCTGTGATAAAATGCACAACACTATGCTGCACACTGATGAACCACAACAGTCATCGTCTCAGCCCACTACGGAAAATGAGCGCATCATGTTAGCCTCACATGAAGAATATTTACAAGAAAACTCTGTATGCCCAACTGAAGACAAATATTTGCCTGATCAGGATGAATCTGAATCAATTTTAGAAGAGGAACAACCCGAACAAGACATTGTACTGTCATCAACAAATCAGCGCAGCTATGTTCTTCTGTCTACTGCGCTTATTGACATCATTGATCTTGATGGCACCAAACACACAGTGCGCGCGCTGCTTGATAATGGCAGTACCACCAATTTCATCACTGAAGAATTAAGCAAGAAAATTAAATTACCGGTTAAGTTGACTTCAACAACTGTAGAAGGATTAAATTGCAAAACACAATACATAAATAAGCGATCGAGTATCAACTTATCTTCTCGCACTGAAGCTTTCACGCAGAAGATAGATTGCCTCATTGTACCTCAGATCACTCAGCTGTTGCCTACTACGCGGATTGACATCTCACCGCTTAACATTCCTACTCATTTAAAGTTAGCAGATCCTGGGTTTAATATTCCATCTGAAATAAGTATACTGCTGAATGCTGAAGTTTTCTGGAATGTACTGGGAACTAACCGAATCTCTTTAGGAAAAAACATGCCAACACTCAGTGAAACTAAATTTGGATGGTTAGTATCAGGGCTAGTACCTACTCAAAGAGACAAAAAACCCATTTCCAAAAATCATACAGTCCACTGTCACTTTATGAATGACTTTAAGATTCAGAATCAGCTTGACAGATTTTTTGAGCTGGAGTCAGTTCCCTCACCGCGCAAGACTACCAAGGAAGAAGAAAAATGCGAGCAATTCTTTCAGCAGACCACAAAAAGGATGCCTGATGGTCAGTTTGAAGTAAAAGTACCACTCAAGCAGGCGCCAGACGTCTTGGGTGATTCCTATCACCAGGCTTCAACTAGATTCAATGCACTGGAAAGACGATTCACAAGAGACCCAGTGTTTAAACAAAAATATTGCTCATTTATGAAAGAATACCTAGATCTTGGTCATATGTCAGTGAATACTACTTGCAATGATAAGCATTGCTACATAATGCCTCATCATGGCATTTTAAAGGAATCTAATTTGACCACGAAGCTGCGTTCTGTTTTCGACGCTTCAGCGGCTACATCCACAGGAATATCCTACAACGACATTCAATATGTTGGTCCATGTGTTCAAGATGATTTGTTTAGTATTTTGATACGCTTTCGACAACACAAATACGTAGTTACATCTGATTGCGAAAAAATGTATCGCTGTGTTCTCATTGCAGAGGAGCAACGTGGTCTACAGCAAATTCTTTGGAGATTTGACCCAACTCAGGAGCTCAAACTATACAAGCTGAACACAGTGAGCTACGGAACCGCCTCAGCTATGTGGTTAGCAACCCGCTGTTTGGTACAACTCGCACACGAGTGCCCGTCAAAGGCATCATCTTCTTCTTCTTGCGACTCTTCGGAAATCCGTGAAACTATATTACACGATTTCTACGTGGATGATTATATAAGCGGACACAGCGATGAAACCGAGCTGTTACGTATTTGTCAGGGTGTAATAGATCAACTGAAGAGGGGTCAATTTCATCTTCGTAAATGGCGATCCAATAGTCAGTTAGTGTTAGAAAAAATACAAGACAATAAGAAGGATGATTTGTTGAAAATAGTAGATGATGAAAATGCAAAAACGCTAGGGCTAAGGTGGTCATGTAAATCAGATACATTATTCTTTTCACTAAGCACTGACACAAATCCTGAAGTTATAAAACATCTGAGCAAGCGATCAATATTATCCGCAATAGGACAAATATTCGATCCCCTAGGTCTCATCAACCCTTGCCTACTACAAGCCAAGCTCATCATGCAACGGCTTTGGGCGTCTAAGCTGTCATGGGATGAGAGGGTACCTGTTGAAACCGAAAATAATTGGTTGACATTTCTCAACTCTGTGCCTCAGTTGAATGACATCGTCATACCCCGTCACGCACTATGCGACTCCCACAGGCGCGTTGAGATTCACTCTTTCAGTGATGCTTCATTGCAAGCTTATAGCGCATGTGTTTACATACGTTCTGTCTCAAGCGAAGGTAAAATTGCAGTTCATCTCATTGCAGCAAAGAGTAAGGTGGCCCCAATCAAGAGTATGACAGTACCGCGGCTAGAGCTTAGCGGAGCACTCTTAGCGGTAAGGCTGGCAACTGCAGTAAAAAATGCCTTGAGGCTAGTTGTGGACAGCTGCTACTTTTGGTGCGACTCTATGGTGGTACTAGGTTGGATCAGAACCCCGAGGGCAAGCTTAAAGGCTTTTGTGCTCAACCGAATAAACGAAATAACTGAATCTAGTGATCCTACGCAATGGAGGCACGTGCCAACTAATCTGAATCCCGCTGACATTGGATCCCGTGGATGTGATGCAATTCAACTGAAAAATTCCTCATTGTGGTGGACTGGACCCTCATTTTTATCAGAAGTTGAAGCTAATTGGCCTGATTCTCCAATTGAGGTTGACTATCTACCAGAACTTAAAATTAATTGTAATATGGTGGCGAATCAAAATAATTTTATTACAAAATACTCTGATTACAGCAAACTACAGCGAGTCGTGGCCTTTATGTTAAGATTTGCACACAACTGCAGAAATCCAAAGAATAAAAGGACTGAACACTTGAAGGTACTTGAACTAAATCATGCTAATATCATCTTATGCAAAATTGTACAGATTGATAGTTTCTCAAGGGATTACGACAGCCTTCTACGAAAGAAACAGCTCATATTTAAATCAAAATTGCTAAATTTAAATCCATTTCTGTCGGAAGAAGGCGTCATTAGGGTAGGCGGTAGGCTATGTAATTCTAACTATGATTATGACACAAAACATCCTATTTTGCTGCACTCAGCACATCACATAACCTTGCTATTATTCCGACAGTATCACAAAGTTCTTATGCACGCTGGACCCCAGCTACTACTGTCAGTTATGCGGCACAAATACTGGACCATAGGTGGTAGAAACATGGCTAGGAAGGTCACACATGAATGCGTTGTTTGCTGTAGATTCTCTGGTAGATCTAATCAACCAATAATGAGCAATTTACCAAAGGAGCGTCTTCACGCTGAGTATCCCTTCAGCAATGTGGCTGTAGACTATGCTGGTCCCATAATGTTAGCGGACAGAAAAGGTAGAGGTTGTAAGTTGGTAAAGTCCTACATCTGTGTATTCGTCTGCCTTGCTGTTAGGGCAGTACATGCAGAGCTTGTCACGGAGCTCAGCACCGAGGCTTTCATTGCCGCCCTCAACCGCTTCATTGCCCGCAGAGGAAAACCTCTCAGCATTTTCTCGGACAATGGAACTAATTTTGTTGGAGCTTACAATGAGCTCTCTAAATTCCTCAAGTCTAAATGCAATGATATAGGTGCATATGCGTCAGAGCAAATGATCCAATTTAAGTTTTCACCTGCATATAGCCCCCACTTCAACGGATTAGCTGAAGGATCCGTAAAATCTATCAAACATCATTTAAAAAGAACTTTGTCTTTGACTCATCTCACTTATGAAGAAATGAATACTGTCCTAATTGAAATAGAGGGTATATTAAATTCTCGGCCTTTGACTCCACTTTCATCAGACCCCAACGACCTAGTGCCTTTGACACCTTCCCACTTCCTCTTTGGACGAACCCTCAAGATGCTGCCTTCTCCGCAAGTTCGCCTGAACAATGAGGCTCACATCTGCACATTGCCCCGATACAAGCGAATAAGAGCTCTCACTGAACATTTCTGGAACCGTTACTACAAAGAATACATATCTGAGCTTCAGAAAAGAGTTAAATGGCAGCGACAAGCGGAACGACAACTTCGCATCGGAGACCTCGTGATCATCAAGGACGACCGCCTTCCACCCAATCGCTGGCTCCTTGGTCGCATTATCCGCCTGTATCCCGGAGCCTCAGATGGCTGCCCACGGGTAGCCGATGTCTTTACCTCAGCGGGGGTATTGCACCGAGCCTATAACCGGCTCTGCCTTCTCCCTGGGCCCGAAGAGATGGCTGAATCTCCACCAATTCCTCCTGCTAATGCTGTGGAACAATATGTTCCACCCCGGGGAGCCTGTTAGCGCGCAAGAACGTTTCACCGCTGGCAACACCGTGCCCGCCCGCCCGACCCGCGCCCCCCCCTGGGCGCTTCACTCGCGTCGAATGAATCAAAGAAAACGTCTGCAATTTTCTACAATTTGTAATTTTTAATGTAACAAGTTTTCGCCTGTTCTCGAATTATAGCTGACTGTTAAAACGAAGTTGTTTCACTCAAGGCCTGCCTTAACAGTTATAAGGTTCCTATTAAAAAAAAACAATATTGAGGAAAGCGGTGTACCGGTAAAAACTTTCATTAGTAGTATCAGTAGTTATGAGAGTTAATGGTTAAATTTAGACTACCTTAAAACAAGCCACTACCTACCCTAGAATGAACGCTTGGAAATTTTAATAAAAGTATTGTACGAACCTACCTTCCTATCACGTTATGCAAGTAAATTAAGTGTAACTTACCTACCTTCCTATCACGTTATGCAAGTAAATTAAGTGTAACTTATCTCAATTATCTACCTGCCTCAGTATTTTATCTTACCTAGTTATGTTGTGTTACATTAACATAATATTTTCGTACATAACTTACAAACCAAACCTATCACCAATGAGTAAGTAAGAAGCTCAAGCTAGCCGAAAATCGAAATGAAGGAGAGGGCGTGATTCTACGACTACCTACTACTTCAAGTAGATACTATACTTATTTCAGTATCTAGTTGTCTCCCAAACTCGAGAAGTCCTAATGCATGAATACTACCTACTTACTAAATTTTACGAAAAAGCTATTCCTATTTTTATTTTACGTGAAATCCAACGAATATAGAAGTTAAGCTTATGAATTTGAAGATGTAAAGACGTCTATCTCTTTCAACTAAAGATAAACAAATTTAGGTGAAACTCCGCACTTGGCCAGTTCCAATTTAGGAATCCAAGCGAATCCACGGACGTTTACCAGTAATAATCTAAACTAACTCACTTCCTATCGCAATATAAAATAAACTAAGTGCTGAACTAATTTAGGTGAAACTCTGCATTTGGGCAGTTCCAATTTAGGAATCCACGCAAGAACTACTAAGTTGCATTTACCTAACTCTTTCCCAAGAGTCGGAAACCAACAATGGAGAACCTACATCCCTACGCGTCATCAAACGGCCCCCCATACAAACTGTGTCTGAACGAAAACTTGCTGAACTACTTATGACTCCGAAAAATTTCTACAAATTTTATTTTCACCGAAATATAAAACTAAGTAATCTACGAAACAACATTTTCTAGACTTATTTTTACAAAACTATACGAAGTCACTAGCGTTTTTGCAAACTTTTTTTTTCAAATAAACTACGCCTCGATCGTTTTTACAGACTTTAATTTTTTTAACTGAAGCTACGCCACGAGCACTTGTTTTGTTTATTTTATTTTCGTGTAATGAGCTACCCCACGAGTAAGTATCCGATTTTATTTTTACGCCACGAGCACCTTTATCCAACTACTAGACGATCACGGCCTATGTGCACTAACACTGTCGGACGTAAAATGGCAATCTAGCCTAACCCACGTTCTTGCTAAATTTCAGTCTATTATATGTTAAATTATCACCTGTACTATACTAATAGTAACTAGAATAACTATATTCTGCGTATAAACTTAAGAATATACGTATCTATTTATTACTTTATCTCATTATCCTATTATTATCAATCAAGTTTTGGAATAAGAATCTGAACCCTACGAATAATCTGCGACTAAAAGTAACCATCAGTTCGAAGAAGTTCACTGCTTGAATTTTAAATAAATATACCGACACTGAGCTACCTACTTTAAACTATTTTTTTGCTACTTATTTTATACTACCTACTTACTTAATCGTTTAAAAACCTCTCCTCTATACGCGGCAACAAATTGTGCGAAATAATTCCGCACTTTACACTACTTATAACTATACCTAAGCAAATCTTCAAACCTACATAATTTCTCAAATATGTACATACTTCTTACATTTTATGTAGAATCTTAACAGATAATAATACTAAATTATGTTAAATCAATAATCTATACTGCTAAAATAAACCGCATTACTTGTATTAATACCAAATCCTGTTCACGGCACGCTAAATTGTAACCCCCCCCCTCTAAAAATACCTCCCCCATAAAAACTCTCTTTTTATATATTCATTTGGCCATATGATGTCTAGTTTGGTTAGAACCCTACGCATATACCGTACATAACCCGCGATTCTTTTGAGGTATTTTAAAACGATTTCTCTAGCCTACCCTAAGATTATCTACCTATTCTAACACAAATTTTGATCGAAAACTCTTCCTGAACTTATTTTCTATTATTCCTATACTTATCTAACGAATTAACGGCCTAAGATTGGCGTTTTATTCTCTACTCTTGAATCTAGTGGTTAAGCAGCTTATAGTTATTAAATAGTATATTAGATATGCTATCAATTAAACGTAATACATTATATTGATATGAATCTTTCGTTCTGGACTCTCTGAAATCAGTAAAGGATTAATAGATTTAATTCTCTTTCATATTGGCTTTAGTGATCGACGTAAAACTTGTGAATTTAATTATCTTTCATACTGGCTCTGTTGATCGGCATGTGATCATGAATAGTTTTGTCTCTCACATTCTGACTCTAAATTGGCATAGGGACGCGCTCCGCCCCGCGCGTCCTGTGGGTTTCGTCTCCTTACTTGGGTACCCCCCACCAAGATTTCATTTTGGGGGTTGAGAACATGCCTCGTTACTGTCTGTAATTGTATGGTCAGTCTTTTGACAAGCAAAGGAGTAAGAGGGAGTGATTTTTCAGCTAAGGTGCATAAAATCACTGATATTGATAATACCTATAACTTAGGTAAAATGAAGCAGTTATTTGTCTGCTAATACAATACGAAATGTCCAAGGAATTAGATTCCTAAAATGTTAGCTTAGCTATACACTTGAATATGAAATCAATGATATATTTCACCATGATTACTGATAGTATCAAAGACTTACATTTGCCTGTCTTTGTAGCGTGAACCTTATTGGTTGTACCTCATCTATTGCGAGGATTTATAGTGTAGATAAGAACTGCATCTGCTTGTCTTAGTAGCTTCAATAGCTTGATAAAATATATCAATACCTTTATTAGGCAATCACCTCATCTTGTGCGAGGATTTTAATATGAAAACAAAGGATTCCATTCCTGGACAATTTTATATTGAATCATAGAACTCAACTGCTCATTCTCTCCAGTTAATAGGTAGATAGATAATTATATATAATATACCTTTACAGGCTAGATAGATTTTAAAACAATATATTATTGAATCTAAAAATAGAACGGCTTGGCCTGCTGGTCTTAGCTAGGACGCTGCCACCATAATGATCTAGATTTTACCAATAGGCTAAATAAATTCCTGCCTGCCTACTTCGCTAGGCCTATTCAGGCAGGTTTGACTTTATAACGTAATATATATTATAGAATCTACAAAAAGGACGGCTTGGCCCGCCGAATTTAACGTAAAGAAAATACAGGACCTAGATTTAACAAATATACTAAATAAATTCCTGCCTACCTACTTTTCCTAGCCTACCATTGAAACTGAACCTACGTAGGCCCTAAAAAAGCTAAGTGTGTGATTCTTTCAAAACTAGAAGTACAACCTTCTCATTTACATGTAAACGTGCGTGTCTCTCATCGGGGTGTAATGATGAGATACCTGGCTAACTGCTAGACCTAACGTCCCTACAAATATGTACGTGTACCTACCACCCTAGCCCTAAACATATAAGTGTGATAGATAAATATATAGATAAAAGTACGGGAAGTCTGTTACCAAGCGACCTAAGGCAACAGATGGAAAGTGGGTAGGAAGTAAGGATGAGGGAAAGATTTTCTCACTGCCGGTCAAGCAGGCTCACAAGACCGATCAGGGTGCTGACGGCTAAAGGTGTCTTGGCCGCAGTGAGAGGATGATGGAACCCCACAAAGCTAAGGGCAAGGAACGTAGCCCTTGGGTATAACACCGCAAGGTTTCCGGACTACGTTTGAAGTGATCATTCAAACAAGCCTTCTACCCTTCTCATTTACTTGCTCAATACGCATGGTCACCAGGCTCACCAACCAATTGAAGGACGTGAAGGAGTCTTAGCCACGTATTGAGAAGCAAAGAAAGAGCAGATCATCTCTGAACTCGCTATACTCTCGTCTATTATCTGTCTTGAATTACGCATGGTCAGCAGGCTCACTAGACCAATTTAAGGGCGTGAAGGTGTCTTAGCCACGTAATAGATAATAGTCGAAAGTTCACTTTAAATTACGCTTGGTCAGCAGGCTCACTAGACCAATTTAAGGGAATGAAGGTGTCTTAGCCACGTAATATCACTTGATAATTTACACTGAATTTACTTTACGAATTATAATCGTATAAAAATGGCGATAAGGCTTGGATGAACGATAACTTCTTGGGAACCGTGGACCGTCCGTCCGTAATTTCGCCTCGACTTATTCTTGCTCCTCCCCGTACCGATTATTGTGGAATGATAACGCCGTACCGATTATTGTGGAATGAATTCGAATGTACCTAAATTCCCCTTTTTAAAACCTTTTTCGTTCCGCCTCATCGCATTCGAAACGCAATAACAAGTTCCGGAAGTTACGCTCAATCTAAATCTACCTCAGTCAATATTTTGATAGAAAAGTGATACATTATATAAAGTATTTCTATCAAAAGTTTATCCTTTTAATCAGTTATGAATAGTAATAATTATCTTACAGGATTTCCATTAATTTAGCGATAATAAATACCTTTCGTATTACGTCGCTTGAACTGATGGATTATTCTAAAACAGGCCATTCTGAACATTATATCTATTGCGTTAAGAGTTCATTTCATTATCTAAATTTGAGTGAACCTCCATATAGTCCCGCTTGGCAGCTCTGCTAACTCAATGATCAGACCCATCCAGTCCAATATGGTCTTTATGTTTATAAAGTTAAGGTTTAAATTATGCTTTAAAGTGTGTTTTCAACCTAAAACTTTCCACTCATTATTGTTTACGCTGCATTTTTCACAAAATGCAATAACAAAATCCGGATGTTAGCTCATTTATAATCTACCCTCATTTATATTAAATGTAGCATTTCTGTAGTTAAATTATTACAATAAAATAGTTATTGTTATGCTAACTTTATGATTATATTCATTCGTGAAATTCAAGATGTTTTATAAAGCTTTATGAATTCAATTAATCTAGCAATAATTAAATAACTTTTCTTCAGTTTGTTGATTGACCTACCCAACTATTTAGAACTAGTAATTATGGTTCTTATACTTGATACGTTAGAGTTCATATTATATTTTCAATAAATGGTTGAATCTCCTATAATTCGTTGTTTGACGTCGCTAGTGTTTTTAAATAAAGCAAGCGGTGATGCCATCTTTTTTATTTATTATGCAATATTATGTCTAAGCTTCTATAATGCATTGATTGATGTCGCTAGTGTTTTCACTCGCGTATTTTCAAATAACGCAAGCAGTGATGCCATCTATTTAATTTATTAAGCAATATTATGTCTAAGCTTCATTAATGCATTAGTTCTTGTCGCTAGTGTTTTTGCCCGCGTATTTTCAAATAAAACAAGAGGTTTATTTATTTACCATCGAGTTAAGAGTTAATTTTACGTTCAAAGAGACTGGTCTACCAAAAGGTTTATTTAGATACTATATTTTCCTATATTTGTGAGTGACGGAACACACCATAGGGTTCTGTTCCGTTACAACCAGAAATTAGGTCAACCTTCTCTGAACGAGATACGGTCTAAATTGAATTGATACGATTTTGTAGTAAATCGGTTGCTTTGTCTGTAATGTGGACAATGGGTGTTTGCTTGTGGTTAGAGTGTTTGGATTGTTACGCTAGTAGTTGCTATTTTAGTTTTTAGAAGTTTTATGTACGTATTGTACAAAGCTAGCATGTGTCGAACTTCTGTTTATAAACTTCCATTTGCGAGACAAATGTGTTTATCATCTGCAAATATTTATCTTGGGTCTTAAGTGTTACCTGTGACGATGACGACGATGACGACGATGACGACGATGACGACGATGACGACGATGACGATGATGATGATGATGATGATCATTTATATTTATTTATACATTCTCTATTTATTTGGGTATACATGTTCGATTATCTTTCCGTAGTACTTATTCACTTTCCATATAAAACAAAACCTTTGGAAAATAAAATAATTAAAAAATCAATTCACACTCATCAACAACCTGATCAATGGTTCTCTGTTCTTACACAATATCATTAGCCCCCACATTTAACTTGGTCATCTAAGCACCTGCTCGATGACGTGACATGATTTATTGATGATTCTGAGTTTGTAGAGCTGTCTGTCAGTAGGCCAAATGTTTCAAGCGTCAGTTACCACTAAAGAGTTTTGTAGGGGAGTACCTACCTACCTTTAAACAAAAATTTGTGCCTGATCTTTCTCAAATAATGCGCAAAGAGGGTTCGGTCTCTATCCTCTTTTGTGTAACTCTAAAGAGGAAACGAGACACAACACCTTTTTGGGAGAATACATTTTTGGCACAGACTTTTGTTCAAAGCGCATTCCCGTACCTATCAGTACGTTGGTTAGTACAAGTAGTAATTTCACTAGTTTCCCTATCTGTTAGATAATTTGAAAATACTTAGAACACGACGTTATTTCTTTAATTTATCGAAGTTATTCAATAGATAAGATAATTTACCTACTGGTAAATTTGACAATTAAAAAATAAGATTTATTTGGTAGTATGTAAAATAATGACTGAAAAAGAAGACAAAGAAGTATAGTTTTTTTGGAAAACAACTACTAAAAGGATGCTTTATTGATTTTTTAATCTGTATTTCTCATTTTTAAGACTGAGCAAAAATTTAAAAAAAGACATAGGTAATTGTAATGTCTGTTTTTATTAAAATTAAGTTCTAATCCTATGTTATTATTTTCGATGCGAATGTGATGTTGTGTACACGTCGCGTTGTTTTTCTATACGTGGAGTATAGAAAAAAAACAAATAATACTTTCATCTAGAAAAAAAATACTGTTCCCGAGGGTAACAAACAAAACATTTGTCTTAATCTACATAACGCCAGCAAAGCCGCGAGCAAAAGCTAGTTCAAATATATTGAAAGGGATTCACACCAAAGCTCAAAACTCAATGATAAATGAACTTTTTTACTAACATGGCCACCCCAGCACTGAGTCAGCACCAGTACTATTGACTACTGATGATGGATCACTGATATCCGGTGTAATTACCTACGAAATTAACTTCCGGTCTACAATGAGGGTGGAAATGAGTTATTTTTAGCCATGGGGTCCAACGGTTACCAGGCAGATAAATGAAATGGAAAAAGTAAAAATAAAACTACGTGTAATGTTTGACACAAGTGCAGAGCTTAGAAAAAAAGATTTGAATTACAGAAAAGCTTGCGAATTTTTGTTCCAAAAGAAATGAAGAAAATGATTGAAAATTGCCGAAGGATTTTATTTAGGAATAGAAATCAAGTAGAACTTGATGATAATGCTTCCTTCCTTCCTTCTTTGTATGAGCAAGTGGCCAACTCCAGTGTCGGAGTTTATAGGCCGCCCGACATGGCTTAACGACTGAAAAGCCAGGACCAACATCTAAACGTGCCTTCCGAAGCACGAAAGCGCCCAGATGTTAGTGTCACTAAACGGTCACCCATCCAAGTTGTGACCGGGCGGAGTGTTGCTTAACCAAGATGATCTGCTAAAAACACTGAAGTATGCCAAGCCACGATGATAATGCTTATGATGTTTGTGATAATGATGATGATGATATCCAAATATAAATAATGCTAACTGTACCTAACGTAAAGTTTAATGTCAGCGGAAAACGAAATAATGATTAGACTTTATGGGCTGGTAATGTTATTGATATTGATGTTACTTCTAGTAGTTATTATGATAATTATGATCATATTTAAAATTTAAAGAATGCTGACTGCATATATAAGTAATGCTGACTGTATTGTAACATCGAAACACCTAATAACTTGGAATTTACAGGTGATAATTCTAGTGGTTATAATGATGATATTCCAATTATAAGGAATGCTGACTGCATTAGAATGTTCATCAAAATCCGAAAATATAATTTTATCAGCACAATAACACGTAAAGTTAAATAAAACGAGGCAATAATAAAAGAAAATAAACAACACTATACCAGCGTTGCAACAGGCTGTGGTAACACTCTATTAGTATAAGCAAAAAACAAAGCGTAGTTGAACTAACGGTAGAACTCCCGCGCATCGAGATCAAGCGATTAAGGTGAGAAGTTCAAAGGCAAAAAACTAGTACAAGATTCAATATTGACAACTATTTCCCCATTATGGGTATCTTCAGATATTGCTCAGTATGCAAATAGTTTCAGGATAACGTTTAGGAGGTAGTCAGAGGTAAGATACATTACATTCGGTACATTTTGCCAAACCCCACCACCCCCCATTTCCGCTTTTGTTGGAACTAGAACGAATTTGGTTTAAACTATTTTACCGAAGACAAATCTTTCGTCGTGAAATCAATAAAACAATGATAGTTATGGTATCAGAGGTTGCATTTCTGTCTTCAGCACCCAAGTCAACCTCAACGGCCCGTGGTGCACCCTGCTAACTAGCATGCGGAGCCCTAGCGGCCGGCTGTGTGCAGTCTACAGTATCATAGGACGCACGGATTGAAAACTTTCGTTTTCAGGCACAGTGGTCCCAAATGCTGCCCAATCCAGCTGAACCCACGTCTTGACCTCCTTCTCAAAGTTTTTTCTACCCAACTGCAATATCTGTCTACAGCATAGCGCAGTTTATTACCGGCACAAATAAATCGGTCGACAAGGGCAACGTTGGCGGTACGAGAAGCTGTGCTCTGCGATCCCCAACCCGCATTTTGCATTCTTCTTCTTCCAACCAACTCTAGCTAGTGTCCAGCTCTGGTGTCGGTGTCTATTTTGCATTGCGTGCCCAGCATTGCAATTATGGGTATAGTCCATTTTAAGATAAGATATGATAATAGTTTATTCATCAAAAAATGCATCTTAGTTCGTATAAGTACAATAACCGTAGGTACATATTTATGTAACCGTAGGTTTCATTAGGTGAGAGTTTATACAATATCTCTAATACCTAAACTAGGCCGAGCCTGTATTATAGGTATTAGTTTCTTCCTCTGTATACAATTAGGAGTAGGTAGGTAGTAGGTACTACCGTATATTTATCAAACCAACTATTTTAAACTACCCATATTTTCAATTTCTAAGGTTATTATTTGATAAAGCAAGGTTTATTAGGGGAGGCCCATGTCCAGCAGTGGCCTAATATAGGCTGGTGTCGTTGTTGTTGTAAATGGTATCAAACATAAGAATTCTCTAATTATATTTTACAAGACTCACAAGACTAATCAGCCAATTAGTTATTTTAGGATGTTAGCCAATTAGTTTTTTGGGTTAAATCGGTTGATTGTAAAATTTTATAGCTACCTAAAAGTCTAACGGTGCATTTTTATTTGTGTACTTACATTATTTGGTGGATACTTTTTATTTAAGGTATGCGACCTGTGTTGTATTACGTTCATTATAAATAGATAACGTTCATTATAAATAGATAGACTAACGGCTACCTATCTTTTGCCTCTGCAAAGGCAACTCTGCTTTTGCAGAGGCAAAAGCTTGTTTTAGGAGTACATTTCATATTATTTGACTTTTTTTGTTTCTAAGTTCAGTAATATGTAGTATAGTATTTACTGCGTCCAGTATAGAGACAACTTCTATGGCGCAGTGGACGAAAGCCCGTCTGAGACGCAGAAGGTAATTAGTTTGATCCCCACCACGATACAAATATTTTCTGGTTTTCAAATATTTGTCTCGGGTCCCTGACCCTATTCTATATTCCCCTACCTATTTTATTCTTTGTATTATGTCTAGTTACTATGTATTTACAAACTAAAATATCAGCCATTAGGTTTTTTAACACGAGTTCTGCATAGTTTACGGCTTTTGACCTACCTAGCCCTCTAGTAGATAATTACTCTTTGAACAAAAACCGTTGACGCCCAGGGGAGCTGTCAATCACAAATGATGAAATGACAGATCACCTGAAGTCAAATTAGCGCATGCGTACTCATCTTATGATTTCTATTCAATCGATTAGTCCATTAGATAGTATTCTAATTATATTAAAAGGCATCTTTAGGGAAAGCTCACCCCATCGTCGACCTCATCCTTCATCCATCCGTCCAAGCAAACCTTGAGGTCAAAAGCTTGCCTATAACATATAGAAAAAAATTGCGCAGATAAACAGCTGTCACAAAAGAATCATTAAAATTAAACTCTAACCGTGAAAAGGGTAGCAAGGTATTTACAGACTAAAATAACAAACCAGCCGGACCCTTGCCAAGTCCGCGTGAAAAATTCAATCACCCCAAAAAGGCTAAATAAATTGAAAACGAGTTCCATACAATTATGTTCGGATAATAATAGCTTTTTGAATTTTGTTTGCGAGTTTAGAAAACATGGTTCTCGGAGTAAAATATGCAACCTCCATATAGCCAACCTCACCGGCCCCTGGTACAACACCTTGCTAATTAACTCTTTGAACGCTGAAAACACAACTCTCTCTAAAGAGCTGATGTACATCTGCTGTCCGCAGTCAAAGTGTTAACAAACTTCTCTGACCGACCGGCTGATTGCGGTATAGATTGCGCAGCCTAACACTGGCAGAGCTAAATTCCCTGGCCACATATGGGCAGCAGCGCTAGCAGTGCGAGCGGTGGTCCCCATACCCAGCGTAGAGATTATGAACATATCCATTAGGAATATCCAAAATCTCCACGTTTCTTACTACGTGGTATATGAGCAGTGGATAGATAGGCTTTGTTGTTTTTTGTTGTTTTTTTTTTTCACCAACGTCTTATACCTGTAGGTAAGTGAGTCATTTAGAGTTGAAATGCGCAATCTTTTGTTAATTAGCAAACAATAAATTTGCGGTGTTATCTCGTTGCGATATTATTTATGAATGAACTCAACACGAAACCCTTTAGATACAGGCATTAGTTTCGCGTTAGAAGCGAAATTTATGCGGACGCGACTTTTGGTTGCGATATTTGGTAACTTTTCTGAATAATTCACAGGTTCCGTACCCAAAGGGTAAAAACGGGACCCTAAGTCCCTATTACTAACTCCACTGTCCGTCTGTCTGTCTGTCTGTCACCAGGCTGTATCTTATGAACCATATTAGCTAGACAGTTGAAATTTTCACAAATGAGATATTTCTGTTGCCGCTATAACAATAAAATTAATATTTAAGAGGGGTTCCCATACAACGATACGGAACCCTTCGTGCGCGAGTCTACTTGGACAGTTTTTCAGACATAGCAATCTACGTTTCTCAAGAGTTAAATAGAGTGAGAGACATAATTTAACAACATATCAACGTTCGCTGCCCGCTGTTGATTTTTCGTGATTTCGTCTCAAGCTCTTTCTATAAATCCGAATTCTTGCAATCTCTACGATTTCGATGTCGTCGTGGTCGAAGCACTTGTTGCGTAGCTTACTTCGGTGTAGCACATGATCCATGATGGATGGGTGACAATTTAGTGGCATTAAGATATGAGAGCATTCATACTTCGGAAGGCACGTTATGATATTGGTTCCGGTTTTTTTTTAGTAGTCAAGCCAAATAATTGTAAAAAACAAATAATTGTACAAAAGGAGGACTTAATGCTAAAGCATTTTCTGCCAGTCAACCTTTCCTGGTAGAAAAGCAAGGTTGACATGCTAACTAAACTAGGTACATACTTAACGTTAAAAATATTAAAGAATAAATTACAGAAGGGAACAAAATAAATAAATAATTAATACTACCTAAAATATATTTTAATGTAAACAGTATTTTGAAACTCATAAAATATATATCATATGTATAAATATATTTATGTATATAAAATATGTATCTGTATATGCAGTACAACATGTATTTACAATTTGTATAGGTATTAATGAATATACACTCGAGAGCAATGAATCCGGGTCACTCAAAGAATCCAAAAAATCTCGGAAAGTAAGAATGCTAGGTTAATGCAATAAATTGTATTTAATAGACAATTTAATACTCCTTAAATGAAAGTTAAAAAAATATGAGTCACCATACATTTTATTTACACAAAATTACATAAAGAAAAAAAACTGCTGATCTCTCCTTAAAACAAAAATAGGAAACATGAAATTTTTGAACTTTATGACGATTTTCTTGAATTTCAATACTTCGTATTACCTCCTCGTGCTTCCATTACTGCGTTTACGCGGTTTGGCATGCTGTACACCAAGTTCCTTATACGATTTTGGGGAATATTCTCCCATTCCTCTGTGAGAGCAATTTTGAGCTCAGGAAGCGTGATTGGGGGAGGGTTTCGTTGTTTTACGCATCTCCCTAGCTCGTCCCAAGCATGCTCGATCGGGTTGATATCCGGGCTGCGCGCTGGCCACTCCATACAAGTAATGTTCATCTCTTGAAGGTAGTCATTCACAATCCTACCTGTATGAGGTCGGGCATTGTCATGCATAAATATAGCATCCTCACCCAAATTGACCATAAATGGACCAACGTGTTCGTTGAGGATTTCTTCCACATATCTTACGCTAGTTAAAGAGCCGTTTTCTATGATCACCAGCTCTGTGCGACTTTCAGAGGAAATTCCGGCCCACACAAGTACAGACCCACCACCGTAGGCTACTTTTTCTTCGATGCATGCTTGCTTGAATCTTTCCCCTGGTCTTCTATACACTCTGTGTCTTCCATCGTGCTTGTAGAGCATACATTTTGATTCGTCGGAGAACATAACTTTCGACCAATCTTCAATACTCCAATTTACGTGGTTCTGGGCATATCTTAGTCTTGAAATACGATGGCCACGCTCCAGTTTAGGGCCGTTTGCAGGTCTAAGGGGTTTTAAGTTAGATTCAGCAAGCCGACGTCTTACTGTCCATGCACTTGGGTTACTTCCTCCGAGGCGTCGAAACTGATTTGTGAGTTCAGTTCCTGTGAGAAAGCGATTTCGAAGCATGGTGTTCGCCAAGTATCGGTCTTCTCGTGCTGTGGTACACCCAGTTCTGCCCGTTCCTGGTCTGCGTAGGTTAGAACTAGTTTCTTCGTAACGTCGGAGAACTCTTTGTACTGTTGACAGCGACACACCGACAGTCCTGGCTGTATCGCGCTGACTCCGGCCGGTTTCCACCAATGTAAGTATTCTGGTGCATTCTTCAAGTGTAAGCGACATGATTTCAGCTTGAATAATGAATATTGAGCACTATCAACCTGGTTTTTGTACCAACATAAATGACAGATTACAAACAAAAGCAAAAACAAATCCTGTAATTTCGTAGTTCCATCTTCGACAGTGTTCCCTTTTCAAATTTGATTTTTTTATGATATAACTTTACAATAACTAAGAAGTTTTAATACTTTCATTTAAGGAGTATTAAATTGTCTATTAAATACAATTTATTGCATTAACCTAGCATTCTTACTTTCCGAGATTTTTTGGATTCTTTGAGTGACCCGGATTCATTGCTCTCGAGGGTATATAAAAATACGCATATATAAATATGTAACAATAAATAAATAAATAAAAATACGAAGATGTAGGTAATTATGGAGATGTTAATCAAAACTGGTAAATAACTGGTAATAACACTCAACATCAGGTGGGCCATGTGCTTGTTCCATCTTCAATTATCATAAAAAAAACACGAACGAGGCGTTTACAAATAGGCTTTGAGGGTGCTGTCCTAATGTGAACTGGTAGTGAATTCCACAAGCTCACGGCCACAACTTCGAAAGATCTACCACAAAAGGCGGTCGGGTGAGCCGGTGCTGCAAGGCAAAATGTATTGGCATTGGGGCGGTCTAAAAACTCCTACATCAGAGTTGGCTACTAGCTCATTCAGTGAAGGAAGGAAGTCACGGTCAGACGGAGAGAGAGAAGAGCGACCAAATGTCGCGGCTTACAATAAGCGTCTCGCTTGAAACAATAGCCGTGGGCGTCCTTGAGGTCACGATCCGTATTGCACTTAGAGCGTGTTCATGTTATGGAGGATAGACGTCTGTCGTGACGATTAACGATACTACGATAGCTCACGGGGAAGCAGTTTTATGAAAAATTCGCTCTTCGTTTACACTAATAGTAGTAGAACTTTTTGTGAAGAACTACTTAGTTCAGGGAAATACTCCATTCGACGTGAAATAGCATTGCTGTGTTTCAGTTTGAAGTGTGTAGTGCTGATAAAATTACATTACCCGGTGATAAACCTCATAGTTTCTGGTTGATAGCTACAAAGAAAATTATTTATTGTCAATCAAGTACACAGGCGAAATTTATGCCAAATAGCATTTTCTAATAGATACAGGTTGACAGTTGATGGACGCAGAGCTTTGCATTGTAGGGCACGTTCAAAACATGCGTGAACTTCGATGCAATACTTTGATATCGGTGTTGGTTACCACTTAACACCAGGTACACGGTGCACTTGTTAAAAAAAATACTACCGACGATCTATCGTCACGACACACGACATTTGCTGCCGCTATCGGTCCAACAGACGACAGTGTAGTCCACGTGAACACTTATGTGTTGGTGTTGTAACTCTAATTTACGATCGCGGTTTCCTTTGCAATTTCGTGTTGAAATGAAGTTGTTGGGATTTCTGTGTAATTGTTGAGTGGGACAGGACTCATCATTCATCATCAGAGGTAGATATACTTATTCTATTTGCTTTTGATTAAATACCCACTGTTTAATGTTGTTATAATCCTTTGTGATAACAATAGTTACAAAAATAAATAATTTTTAAACGGTTTTATTGAGCTTGACCTGTTTGTTTTTTGGGTCATATTTTTTAGGTTTTTTCAAATCATGAATGTTGGTTTTAGATTTGGACTATTACTAGTCTAAGCTTTAATCTTAAGACTCTAAAAAAGTCAACCAAAGTGCATTCTCTTCTCAGTTCCTACGAGTACATTTGATTTTTATTTTTGATGTTTCTTTCTTCCATTGAATTTTTCAATTTGTAGTTACTATGTAATCCATATGCTAAGTCTCCGATTGCCAAACTTGCTAAAGCTATAAAAATAAGAATTTTTCAACTACAAACAGATTTTTCAAAGCCTTTTAATGTTTTACCCAATTATTTTCGCGCCAACTATCTTTAGAAAAGTGCTGAAATTCCTAATCCTTTACGCCTTTTACACTAAAAGAAAATAAGAAGTCAACAATTTGCTTGTGAAAGATTTATCAGAATAAATATTTTTTTGCAAGAATCGTACTTTTAAACAATACTTTTATGAATAGAAAATTGTCAAAAAAGTATTGAGAATTATCTAGGTACAACTCGGAATACGTAATGTTTTTTTTTAAAGTTTATTTTTATTTATTTTATTACATTGGATTTTGTCAATTGACTTGTTTGATGTGCCATTTTTGGCGTAATTATACACCTATCACTTCTTGTTTATCTTCACTTCTAAGTCAACATCTATGACTAAAATTTACAGCTTACCTTCCCACCATCAGTTCAAGATATAGGATTATGCCACTGGTGGACATAGGGCTCCTCTAGAAGAAGGGGGATATGCCCGCTGCGACGCTGCTGCCCGTCGGCGGTCAGGGGTTTTAGCTGACTCGATGTTAGGATACCCTATACCGCAATTAGCCGATACAAGGGCCCATTTGATGGTAACAGGGTGCACGTGTAATTGGTTTGTGTTCCGAAGATGGAGGTTGGACCCGCTTATATGCCATTTTCTTCTCATTTAAATAGATTTAAAAATACTATTCACTAAATTTGTAAGTACGTATTGCCCATTCAAATGTCAAACCCAAATCAATAAATACTTCCATCCTTTCAATGACCACTTATAAGGCTTGATCGATTTCAGATAGTATCACGAAATATCCGCACATGACGCGTGATTGATGGCCATTCTATAAGTAGTCAAAGGTTAGTGTGAACAGCTGGTGCTCTACTTGATGTGGTGATCAAATTCCAGACATTCTGTTTGAGTAACTTCAAAAACTTTTTCACTGTAAAATAAAAATGTTTTATACACTTGATTTGTTTATTTACTTGTTTAGTAATGTGTAATTCCAAAATGGATAAACTATTGACCTTTTATATCAATTCTTATTAGAATAATAATTCAAAATTGACAAGGTGCTTCCCAAAAAAATTGCAAATTTGAGAAACCCGAGTGTTTTCAATATTGCAATGGCAAATAAAGAATATGAATACTTTTCTAGTACATAAAGGATACTAAAATAACATTCGGTAGAATCTTAACAAAAGATAATGGTTAGAAACTGGAAAGTTTGTTTTTAAATTTACAATTACTTTACTTTCCTTTAACTACACCTTGGAAAACTTAAATAAATATACATAATTTCGCTTAAATAGTATTTCAATTTCATGCCAGGTCTTCTCATTATCACCTTTATGAAAGGGACGCACTGACTTATGCGTATTAAAACTACATTTTATTATAAGTTAGTACATTTTATTGAAGATTACCAGCTGCTTCACAAGATACTATGCTATTTTATTTATACTGACACATAGGATGCGTCCGTCCGCTTCCTCACGAGCTCATGCGTAATGCAACGGGAATGCACAATTGCACAGTGCATATTACTGGAAACCATTTCCGAGTTGAAATACTTTAAAGTTCTTGATGATTATCAGCTGTTCCCAATAAACTGTGTAACATTTTATTATATTCAAACATAGGAAGCGTTTGTTAGTTGACAGGGTGAACGGGGCTGTGAGGTTGGTTTGGGTTCCGACGATAAAGATTAGAACACCTTACACCAAACTCATAACAAACCGCTGGCTGACTGCAGCGCAGCCTTACACCGCTACAGATAAAATCAGCTGCAGCGTCGGCTTTTTTCGTAAAGTTCATAGTTTTGGAGTAATGGCACTTTCAAATATGTATGAAAATTTCGTTTTTTTGACAATTTATTTTTCCGATCCAATTCCAACCATTTTAGCTCTCAAGGCCTGACTTACTCCGAAAATCCAACCTGGGGCTGCAGTCTCGACTTTTTCGTTAACTACCGATATATCGCTAAGTGTTAACCCACAAAAAACGTCTTCCCGAAAATTGGGGAAAAATATTTACCTGTAAAGACGAGTTATTAAATAATTTTATTCAATGTTTCTACTATTTAGATAAGATAAATAGGTATTGATTTCACCCAAGTTATAAAGTAGGCAATATTTTATGTAAAATTAAAGTGTTATTAGTTATATTATCTTAAAATTAGGTACCTAGATAAATATAAATGCACTAGAATTGGGTAACATAGGATACGAAATCGATAAAATAGGATTTATAAGGCCGTGACATATTTGAAGAAATTTGAAAAATATATAATTTAACTAACCGACGAATTTAATTTCAAAATACAATTATATCTAATTTCTGTTGACTATTTAAAAAAAAACTACATAAACATGAAACTTTTTTTGCAATAATGTACAATAAAAATCAACGTATCTACAATGATAATTGTTTTTCGTCTGATTCAATGTTTCTACATTTCATAAAATTATTTAATAACTCGTCTTTACAGGTAAATATTTTTCCCTAATTTACGGGAAGAAATTTTTTGTGAGCTTACACTTAGCGATATATCGGTAATTAACGAAAAAGTCGAGACTGCTGCCCCTGGTTGGTATATGCTTTGTCCATGACGTGCTCCTCCCTATCTATCCTACAAAAAATCGGTCGTAAAGTCGGTCGTGGGCGGGGAGCCTTAAGCTGGTGTTGTTTGTTGTGATTGTACCTGTAGGATGGCTCTGTACGCGTCATCACGAGCTCATGTGTAATGCATCGCTAATGCATAGTGCATGTGACTAGAAGCCAGATCACTTGCGTTTTGAGTCTCTTAGTGCTACCTACTTTACGCGGATGTATTAGTTTTAAATTCTAGGTGAATAGTGAAAATCTGTATCCACTTTGTACGAAACCGCTCATCGTCGTAATAATCAGTCTATAGCAACCCACTGCTGGACATAGGCCTCCCCTTCTTTCTTTCTTTATTTTTAGCCACTTTCATGATTATTTATCTGTGTTTCGCAAATACATAATTGATGAATAACCTATTACTTTATTTTATTGTGATTTATTCAAAAAACAAATAGTACCTTACTATATAATTAAGTAGGTATCTTAGATAATTACAAAAATATAATAAGATAATATAAAGCGAAAATACGTTTTCACTATCAAAAATTGGGATCTATGGTACGTATGCTTGTACTACAGAACTTGTTCTTTCTAATATCCAAGTCGTAACTTTTATAAATCATATAGGTCATACAAAACTATGATTTTTTAGTTAGAGTTAAGTTTAAATTGAACAACGGACTTTTACCTACATACAAGTAAACACCTCCAGGTATGCCTTGAGATGTTATCTCGGTAGCTGTTTCACAGATATGAGAATGTGATCTAGCGATAGCGGGGTCACTGACCTTATTTTCTCCTCATCAGTAATAATGTCTTAACCATCATGTTTATTATGTGGTGGGATTTATAATGGCTTTTAGAGGGAATTGTTTGACGATGATCATGGGAAGATTGGAGGCTTCGAGAATTAAATTGGACATAAGATTTCATACTAAATGCAGCTCTTTCACCATCATCAAGTCCTCTAGTCTCAGATAGTTCGTTTGTTTTGTTCTGTTCATAATCATAATCATAATATTTGTCGTCTCGTGTGGTACATTTAGATCTTAAAATAAATGAGGTCCTCAACATGAGTCCTGTAGAGGACTACTTAGAATATAAAATTAGTAACTTAAGAAAATATACTTAAATATTTTGTACCATCGTAAAAAAAAGTTAACCTCTATTTTTTTGTAATGTATACCTGTACAAGGTGGGCCAAAAGAAATCACCCTATTGGAAGATGCTCGTATTTGCAAATGGCGGCCAAGGTCAAATCTGTTTTGACATTTGTGAACTAGACATATGTAGAATACAAGTGAACAAGCCGCTGTCGACCGCCAAACGCGTGTAACCTACGCCCAAGCCATTCTCAATCTCGAGGACGAAGTGGACGATTTTTCGACCAAAATCATAATGAGCGATGAGGCTCATTTCCACCTCACCGGGTACTTGAACAAGCAAAACTATCGCTTCTGGGGCACCGAAAATCCACGAGTAATGCACGAGGAGCCATTAAACCCGCTCAAAGTGACTGCATGACAATAAAATTCTAAAGGTTCAAATAAACGTAATCAAAAAACAGGATCGAAGTTTTTCATTTAGAAAGAAAATGAGAGCCAAACAACATCGGATGACTTCTTTTGGCTTCCATACAATCAATAAATTTTTGGTTTTTAAGTTCCGTACTACTTACTGATACTAAGAAAAGTCTCATTAGTTCGGCTGTGACGTCTAACTGAACTATTGAGCCTTTTAATGTAGTTCGGTTAATGAAGTGGAGTAGAAGAACAAATAATATTTTTGTTTGAATATTACAAAAAGTACGTTAAGTATTGTAAAAATTGTGATGGGGTTACCAGATATTGTGCAGGTCATTCAAGTCACCGCCGAAATTTTCGGTGAAAAAGCCCTGAATATTACCTGTAACAAAAAAACAATTGTTATAAAATTTTGCTAAAAAAATAACTTTAATTATAACTTTAGTTAGTGAATTTTGATAAAGACCGTTCGACCTGGATACCGAGGGGGGAGCCCAAAGATACCCAGTTTTTGATGAGGATATAGCTAAGCCACACTGTAACCAAAGATGATCTTTTTTTCTCATCATTTTACCCATAATTTTTTAAAGACAGACACGAAGAAGAGTATTTAATAATAATAATTAGAGTATGTTTGTTTCATTTTGTGTTCATATTCGCGGTTTAGAAAATAGGAAATACTAGAAACAATTCAAAAAGTCTGACAACTGATATCCAATCCAATATAAACATTTTGAAATGCAGCCAGTAAGAACTCAACTCGAAGATGTAGTACCTCGAAGCAAACAATAGGACGCGATCTGAATTGCAATGAACACGTGTGGTAACGGTATTGATACTGTGACCTTAAAAGTTGAGGGGGAATACAGTGGTATTGATTTTAAGGAAATATAAAAAATAGGTAAACTCGAGTCGAAAAAGTACCGAGGGTTCAGTTTGGTGTTTTTTGTTTTGTTTTATTTTAGTTGTGAATGGTATGGCGGGAGCATTTTGGTAAGATTATGGAAGAGACAGATTTCATTAAAAAATTCTTTACCTTTTTCGCTTAATAAACCGTAGAATTTTGGTTACAAATTAGATAGATAATACTCGAACCTCCTCATTAGAAAATTTAGCTTGTAGGTGGGTTACCTTTGTGGTAGTCAAGTGACTATGTACTTAGAAAAAAGTGCAAAAAAAGGAGGCAGGTAATCTCTTAATAAGTACATACATAGTTTAAGTAGTACTAGAGTTCTTCGTGAAGGGCTCGTCCGGGGAAGAACTACCACCATGCTTGTTTCTACCGTGAAGCAGCTTTGCTGTGTTTCGGCTTGAAGGATGTGGGTGCCGGTGAAATTACAAACACAAGAGGCTTATCACCTTCATGCCTCAAGGTGATTGACGCAGATCGTTGCGTCTTAGGCCATGTTCTAAAAACCGCTCTGAACCGGGTGCAGTCAAACAGGCTCAGTCTCAGCTACATATTTGTTCAAATGGAGTATGTACAGGAGTATTCAAAGGTTCAAAATATGTTCTATACCAATATAAAAATGACTTTGAACGCGAGCGATGCCACGGGCAAAAGCTTGTACAATATACATTAGTGCGCGGCAGACTCAACTTTTTTTATCTAAGTTGCTTTACTTGACTCTGCTGGTCTGCACTCTTATGTAATCGAAACAAACTTTACACAAATGTAGTTTGTGTAACCGTTTTTATACAATTCATTTAAATATCCAATAAAAAAACAACTTTTTACTTTTGTAAAAAAAAATACTTTAAAAAATATATTATTCATTAGATAGGTATTTGTTTAAAAATCGGCTGCTAAGTTTAATGTGAAATTTTTTAAACGCTCTTTATGGTTCAAAAGTGTATCTTTCGAAAAGGTAGTACGGACAGACGAACTGCTAGACAGACAAACGGACGGATATACGGACAAACGGACAGATGGACGGACAGGTCGGACAGCGTATGTATTTTAAATATTTTATTTCCCATGGATGGGACCCTATTTACAAAATATTACGCTTTATTAATATTCTTAAGGCTTCACTAAAATATTATAAGTCCCCATGAATGGGGCGAACTAACTGGTATAAATTGAAATAAACCATGTTTTCAGATGAAAATAATAAAAAGATTCTGTCTCCTGCTTACAACTTTTACTTACATAGGTACAAATCTTTTCGCCGAAGTAAACACACTCTGCTTGGACCCGGTAGGTAAATCTATCATGACGGAATACCAAGCCCAAATAGGCTTTGTCCAGCTTTCCCCTAAAGGGCAGACCCCATCTTTATGACGCTGGGCGTGGACATGGCACGGGCGGTTTCCTATTCCATTCAAATTTCACACAAAAAGCATGGAAATTAAGCACAAATTATGATTGACGTGATAATGACGCGCCATGTCATAACCATGTCCGAGCATTGACATATCGTGTGTCCTAAATTGTGCTTTATTTCCATTCTCCTTGTTTGAAATTTGAATGACGCAATATCCGCGCTCGACGCTATATAAATGTGGCCTGGGCCTTAGGTCGAGTACACACTATCGACACGGCGCTATTGTCCACCGTCAGAAGCGTAATTACACGGTTAACTAGCTAATATAAACACAGCTTTATATATAGCTATCATCATCATCAACAAGCTATAGAAGTCCACTGCTGAACATAGCTACTCCAATGATTTCCACGAAGAACTGTTTTTGAGCCCTCTCCATCAACCAAATTCCCGCAATCTTGTCATCGATGGTCGCCATTCGAGAATATTCCCCAACGGTTATCGGTTCTACAGGCTATAGGTATATCTTCTTTGGCTATTTAGCTAAAGGACTATGTAAGCCATGATGGAACAGTGGAATGTACCCTGACTTCCAATTCGGAGGTAGTGGGTTCGAATAACCGTGATTTTTTGTTTTGAAAAATGAATATGCGTATTACGTCCAAGCTTCGCACGGGTTAGGGCACTTTTTTACACCTTATACAATTTTTTCCTCTTTATAATATTAGTTTAGACAAGGAACAAACGACTTATTAATGTAGGGGTAGGGATTTTGCTTCGGTGCCGCTTCCTTAAGCTTCGGAACCATGAGTCCTTGTGCTTGGCCAGAATCTGCAGTAATAATAAACCTATCATTCATCTCATCACTATATTGACAAATAGTAGCTAGTCAGTAACTTTGTTATTCATATAAAAACGTTTGCAACTCAATACAGCGTCCTACTCCGTGTTATTCATAAAAGAGATTTATTGATATATTATTTTATAGCTATCGGTTTTTATAAATAACACAGTAAATCTATTTAATCTGATCCATTCAAGCATAGCCTTTCATTTCCTTTCTACTAAAACAAAACATCTGTTTTTGTTTCGAACTCGATTAAGCAAATTGTATGGCTGGTTTTATAAAGAAATCAGGTAGAGGTGGTAACCAGCGCAGAGTTTATGTTCCTAGTGAGGTTTTTTTTGCAGACTCAAAACTTGAATAGTTGAAAATGATATAAGTTAAAAATAATTTATCATCATCATCATCATCAACCAATTTTTTTTTTATGGTAGTCTACCGGACATAGGTCTCTCAAAATAAACCATTGCGCCCTGTCCTCAGCTCGATGCCTAGCCAGAGGATGTCCTACACTACGTTTGCCGAGACGCGGTCTTCACTCAAGAACCAATCAAGAACTTCGTAATACTTTCGACGCCGAAGTTTAGATTAAACTGGATGGTTTGGCCTCAGAAAGCAGGCAAACAGGCGCAGTAAAACCTGTATTTTATGAAAATCCAGATGTAAAGCGCGTATGGTCAAAGTAATGCAACGGCTGATCTTGAGAGGAAGTGATCCATTGTGAGTGAGCAATCTATGCAAATAGAATCTGGTCCAAGTTACAAACGATTAGTGGGAGATAATGCCAAAATCGATAGAAATTATTTAAAAGTGTATTCTATTTTAAATTTACATATTTTTAACCGACTTCAAAAAGGAGGAGATTCGTCGTAACCTTTTTTTTCGACTTTTTATGTATGTTCACCGATATCTGCCTTCATTTGTAAATCGATTTTAAAAATTATTTTTTTGTTTAAAAGAGTATACTTTACAAGAGGTCCCTTACAAATGTTATTCCTGAGGGATTGGTACTTTTTCCGAAAAACCCAAAAAACCTCATCCTGACTTGTAATTTTCGCACTATGATCACCAATATCTCCGTCTATTGTGAACCGATTTTCAAAATTCTTTAGGCAAGAATTAAGAAGTTATTTATTTGCAGTCGGTTATTTTTATTTTAAAGTCCTACTTGTATTTTTAAATAATGATTCTGGACACTATCAAACATAATCATATAGCCCCAAACTAAGCAGAGCTTTTATTATGGAAACCACATGACTGTTAATACTACATATATACTTTTTTTTGTAAATACATACTTATTATAAATAGAAAACAACAGATATTTGTCTCAACATCTGCAGATAATGCTAACATTTGTCCCGCGGCGGGAATCGAACCCGCAACTTTCTGCGTCTTCGACCCCACTGCACCACAGAGGTCGTCTATGGCTTACTATATTGGATACTATAGCTTCATACATTGTGTCCACATGCAGATGCAGTCGCACGTTTTGACACTCGCGTCTGTATTCTGTGCTCGCGTTTAGCGCGAATGTCAACGCACGGCTGCATGTGGGTGGACGCGCAATGTATGCAATGGCTCCATCTGGAGCGATTGACGCGCCATTATCCAGATGGATACAGAATATGTATGGCTTAAGACTAATTTACTGAACAAAGAGATTTTTTTCTTTACTTTACTTTACTTCAACAGGTCCAGGGCGATTACATATTGGCAAAATTATGGCCAAAGAGTGACGCTTTGTAGTCTTCGTCAACGAGCCTCTGTTCTCCACAGTGTTGCATTAGTTTGGCTTCAGCTAATATTTTTTAAATTGTCAGTTAACGTATAATAATTATTTGGTATACAAGAGTGCAAAGTTGATTTTTAACCACGTGCTCAATTTCAAAAAATTAGAATCCTGTGCGTAAGTGAGGAAATCAAAAGAGGTGCACTCGAGAAATCTTTGCACTCGAGTGCAACACGTAACTTTTCATCCTACTTGAGCCAGAAAATGACTAAATGCAAAAAAAAAGTACAACATTAGTTTAACATTTAAAAAAATTACACCAGGAAGGTTTTAAGTCTTAAGTTTTTAACAAATTAAAAAAGGTTGTATGATATATTCGCCACCATGGAGGTAGAAATAAATAGGTTTAATCATGTTTTGGATTCACAAACTTAGTGCACACAATGTTCTAAATAAAATTTACTTTATCTTCTAGCCGCTAGAGGATAAAGTAAATTGATGAGATGGGGGGATGAAAAATAGTTTATCAGCACATTGGAAGAAAAAAAACTACGAGTTCCATTTTCAAATGATCATGTAGTAGTGACTAACCGTATTACTGTGAAATCGCATGATATGGTGGTCGTTGTATAATTACGGATGGTTATAAAGTACACTGAATATTCATCTAATAGATTTAAAATGGAATGCCATCAAAACTTGCACCAACCACCACGTAATGATATTTTGATTGATTCATTATTCATATAGATGTGGTACCTATAAGAAAATCAATTATGTTGATGAGATGTATTCCGGCTTAAAGGTACATGCACACGCATCAGTCGCGTCACATTATAGTCACAGATCCTACTGTTCCCCATGGTGATCGTGATTCCGTGCAAGGACACTATTAACAGTTATCCGCCACGGTTTTCGGTTTGATGGAGCGAGACGGTTACTGGAGTTTCCAGCTGTTCCGATACCTGGTCAGACCAGAGCTTTGGGCTCCTCCCTCTAGATCTTTTGCGTACAAAGGCACTGATAATAGACCATAATAGTTATATATTCTTTGAAAAATACACAAAAAGTATATCGTCATCATCAACATCATCAGCCTATAGCAGTCCACAGCTGGACATGGGCCTCCCCTACTGAGCGCAATTGTGCCCACTCCTCAGGTCGACGCATCTAGATTCTACCAGCAGCCTTTTGCAAATCGTCATTCCACCAGGTCGGAGGGCAGGTAGAGAGTAGGTAGAGGGCAGTAGCACAATAACACGTTGCAAAGTTTAGTAAATGTCGTAGGACATCAGCTCCATACGTAAAATTGTCACCGGGGCGTGTCTCAGTGAACTTTGCGTCACTGACACGTTGTGATATCTAATTTTTTTACAGTGTGCGTTATCGTTATTCTATTGTATTTATTTATTTCAGATAATAATATCCATATCACACACACAAGTTATCATTGTACTATGAACGTATTGGGAAAAGCTGGAACCCACACTCTCAGTACCTATTTGAAGCAAATACTTAATAAATACCGCAAGTATTTATCTCTTTGGGGTACTCTAGAAACTAGTAGAGTACTCTAGATCTCAGTACTAGTTGATAGATCTATAAAAAGATTGTGGTTCCACCTTTCCCCTGAAACATTTATGAATAATACGAGCGAAATCTGTTCACTTATACCACCAAGTCATCGTCACATTCGTAACAATGATGAGACCTATCATCGGTGACCGGGTGGTGATGTGACTAGTGTGTGGATGGACCTTAAGCCTCAGAAGCATCGTGCACGCGATGAAATCTGATATTTAATGATTTCGTTTTAATTCTGATGTGATATGATGAAAATATCGAGTCTTTTCTGTGTCAATAGCTTTTCGTAGTTTTCTAGTATCATAAAACTATTGGAGTTGTATTATGGAATCGTGTTTCGTTGGTATCAGTTATTTGAAAATATTTTATAACTGCTTTATGTATCTGATAAGTTATTAAGTTGGTTACATAGGTTATATCATAAACTATATCAACATTCCAACTTTACACGACATGGCGTATTGACATAAATCGGCCGGTTAAAGATAACCATGGTATAAGTGATCTCCCGTTAGTTGTTAGTCTTTTTAGGTCATTATCATAGGCTTATTAAACAATAGGTTAATTTTATATTTACCAACTACCACCACCAATCGTGCCAGAGGACGTTAAGATGGGAATCAACCCAAATTTAGCGTAAATTGTGGTGGTACCGGTAAAGAATTTAGGACGTTGGATTCCACTGGGTTCTTCAATGACAAAAATACCTAAGGCAGACAGATCAAGTATTGCAAAACCTACCACTGATAGATCGCCAAAGATTTAGCAATATATTCATTAGGAATATCGGTAGATAAAGCCAGGACGACAAAATAGGAATCAAGCCAACCTCACCTTATCACCTGCTGTTCTCACCAGCCCTTGGTGCACCCTACCGTATGTATAATAATCAGGGCTCTGACGGCCGGCTGAATGCGCCATAGCACAGCCTAACACCGGTTACCGGCTATCACCTACTGCTAAATTGTCTGACCGACGACGGGCAGCAGCGTCGGCAGTGCGAGAACCTGTGCCCTACGATCCCCAACCCGCTTGGCATATCTACTTACTTATTGACTACGCTAAAAGCTAAGAACCTTTTGTCATAGAAATCTGTGGGTTAACAACATCTAACAGACATACATGATGTTGATTGTATAATCTTGTAATCAATAATACTAGACACAATGGTGTATCATTTAATAGATATTTTATCATCGATGTAGAAACAAATAGATGTGTTACATTATCTTGTCTGTAATTTAATATAATCGAATATACAATGAGCCTATACTATTGTTTTTGAAGTCTAGTTTGAATGGATTTTTTACTTTCATTCAGGCTTGATAGTTTACAAAGATTGATATCGAATACTTGTTTTTGCTCATTTGGTGATTGTTGTTGATACCTACTCAAATAATTATAACAAAATTAAATATTATTATATAATGCGGGTACACACCATAATATCACATAGCTCCAAAGTAAGCAGAACTTGAGTTAAGGGAACTAAATGATTATGTGTGATAGGGTCCTGCATTATTTCCTATGCTTTCTGAATTATTATTATGAATTCCGAGAGGAATTCCGGCTGTATGAGAATAGCCTTATGCTACCTGTAGATGGAACAAGCACATAGCCCACCTGATGTTAGGTGGTAACGACTACCTATTACAAAGCATTGCATAGTAGTTGGTCACGCAAGTTTGTAACGTGCCCTTTGATGCATCGCCCTGCGTCTATCAACTATAGACACGAAGGTGTTAAGCCTCATGTTCCTGTACCAGTATCGGCACCCAAACCGTTCATACTGAAACACAGCTATGCTGCATCACGGCAGAAATAGGCATAGTATTAGTATTTTCCCGGACGAGACCATCACAAAGAGGTCTACTATTACTAAATGCTTTATAATAATCAAAAGCTATGATGGCTGTTCTTTTTTTGTGCAACCTTGTAATTTTAATCATTTTGTTATTCTTTTTACCCTTCAGTGGTCAAAAAGGTTTTTGCAAATCAAATATTTTTTTATTAGCCGTCTATTTTTAATTAGCTTTGACCTTCAGACATGTTTTTTTATTTAAAATCATGTGTTATTTTTGCGTCTATCATAGAAGAATTACGTTGAACCTAGTGGTAGGTATGTTTCTAAGAATTAAATCAAGTATTATGCTGATTTATTTTATAAATAATATAGATACCGCCTGCGGCTCCGCTCGCGTTGTACCGGGATAAGAAGTAGCCTGTGTAATTCTAGTTCACAAACTATGTAAACCAGGTTTAATCCAAATTCGTTCAGCCATTACAGAGTTTAGTGGAAACAAACATACTATTATACATACAAACCTGTGATAGAAACACACAAACCTTGGCATTTAAAAAATATTGTTTATTTCTTATTAAAAATATATCTGTCGTGTTCATATCTCATGAACTATCGTCTATAGTTGTCGTCAAAATACACGCCAGCACACGACATTCCATACATTTTGTTTTATTTATTTATTTATTTTAATCACATATTTTATTTCCTATATTCTATTTGTTAGCTCTCTTCGCCTGAAACACAGGTTTACCTAGTTCAGGCTCTTGTTTTATTATACCTATGTTTCATTACGATTTATGTACCTTTTAATATTTTAATGTTACCAATTTAAGAAATTTTGAATAAATTATTTTATTTTTATTTATTTTTATTTGTTCCTGCTATCAGCCAAAATCGGTCAACAAAGTCATTCTTATGTAAACACACTCTGAACCGGGTAAGTTTTTCCAAGTTCAAGCATAGAATGATTTTCTTTGAAAAATAAATAAAGATCTGAAACATTTTCACATAAAATAACAAAATCAAAATCAATTTTTCATTTTATTTTAAAAAGCTGCTAAAGGCGATATTGAAGTACTAATCTAATGTAGGCCCAACAAATTAATTAAGCTCTTTACTCGCGCCGACTAGTAATTAAGCTGGAACAGTAGAGTTGAAATAGCAAGCTCTAGGAGAGCGTTGCTATGTTAACCCTTGACCGATCACCGATTTTTGTTACATAACCACCTACCATGTGTCTCCGAGACTCGGGAATAAAACGAGGGATGGAAATTTTGTGTAGAAATGATTTTCATTGTATAACACGTACACTGAATCTTTTGTACACTGTTTTTTTTTTAATTAGAAAAAAACCCAATATACTTCTTAGAATCTTAATCAGTTTTCAACATCTTCCATTATAAGCTTATAAATTGCAATCCACCATGATAAATTATCAGATTTAAATTATCAGGTTCGAGCGAAGCCGTGGAAAGCTTATATGTATTGATGTCTTAGAAAATATTTTAAATCTTTTACGTAGTTTTTATTTTATACCCGACAGAACTTGTCCGGTCAAAATGTTTCAAAACTATAAAGTACAAAAATCCTACAGAAAAAAGCACTTTTGGTTTTCGGTATTAATTTCTTCAATTTTCCTTTGCGGTTTTCCTGATTTTCCTCATTCGAGCCGATTTCGAGCTTTTGCGAGAAACGAACGGCCATTTATTTGTATAAAATTTAATAATTATTAATTGTTTTTTTTTATATTGCGTATTTGGGGGTCCTTCCCAACACATCCAGAAAAGATTCCCACTCACATCCACGAAATGTTTTAGTACAGTCAACATAAGCAAGTCTTTCTGGGTTGTATATTTTATTTGGACATGACGACGATGTTCTTTAAGTTGCTAGTCTAAAATATTTCTTGGCTCCTACCACAACATTGAATGTTAAAATCATAATCAAAATACGTAAATTATTCAATAAGAACATAAAGTTACACTTTGAAACGGCATTTTTTTCTAATTTAAATTTACAGTAATTACAAGTAAGCACATCAGTTTAAAGGACTTTTTTTTCTCATAAAATAACTTTGCAGTTCACTTCTAATGAGCTATTTATCTAATACGTAGTTTGTGTGGTTGGTAGTAGGTAGGTAGGTTCTAAAATTAACAGTAGGTAGGTATAAGATTATTCAAAGTGGGCACATAATTGAGTGGGCGAGGAGCATAAAGTAGGTAGGTATCTATTCAATCACCTAAATAGAATAAGAAATCTAAGCTAAAATATGTACTTTTTTAGTTTTTGCAAGATTGTTAGGAAGTAAGCAATCAAAAAATGCGGGTAGTAAAGTTCGCATTATCACATTTAAATGTGAATCATACTTTCTTTAAAGATTTAATTAGTAAGTTTACCTACCTTAATAAAAAATAACAAGAAATATTGGGACCGTGTTGTGAAATATGAATTCTGTTTGTTCTGTTCATAGTTCATACCCAACCTGCCTGCAGCTTATTATTACCACTCGCAGCAGCCGGCGGCTCTGCCTACTAATTACAAAACTCTCTGTGAGCATGCTAATAGTTTGAGTAAACGCTTGTTTTTTGCTCCTGTTATCAGGGTTCCGTTGTAAAAAATGTGTGAGTCATGTTTGAAGCAGTATAAATTATTGCATATAGCCTATAAAAAAATAATACTAATTTATTTTTACTAGTATATCAGGTCATCATCATCGGCCTATGTCCACTGTTGGACATAGGCCTTCCCTAATGAGTGCGATTGCGCGCTGCCCTGAGCTTGACGCAGCTTCTACCAGCAGCCTTTCGCGAGGTATTTAATATACATACATATATTTTTTGGTAAGAAAAACAGTTGAATAGTAAAATAGCGCTTGTGAACACGAAAAGCCAGGTAATAAAATCTAAGCCAGGCAATCCACTTCAAGTTCAAGTAACTTATCACAAGGATAACCAAGAAAAACATAAAAAAAGCCATCAACAAATTGGGATCAATATAGCTATTTGAAGTAATTATTCAATAATAGACTGTGCGTAAAATTTATTCTGAAACTTTTAAAGGGCCTGTCAAAATGGTGAAGGAACGTGTGGAAACCGGCATGCCCTAGAACTAACATTCTAAAAGCATGTGCTAAGTTATCGAATAAAGCGGCGATGGACGATTAGTTTACTTTACACATTATTTTTACACATTATTATTTTTTTACATTATTTGGTAAAGTTGTGCAGATGCTTGTTTTTTGTTTATAAATCATCATTATCATCATGATCCGCAGCCCGATTTCACCCACTGCTGGGTATAGGACTCCTGTAAATTGTTTTCGTTTTGTTTTAAAACCAACAAAAAACAACATATTCTTTCAAACAAAAAATGTATGGATGGAACCCGACCTACTGCAATGAGTATAAATGGATTCAAAGATTAGTAACAGTATTTAATGGTTAGAAGCGCACGATCCATAGATTCAGTGCAGAATGCAGCAATAATTATATCACAATTTTATCGTACACTTTTATTTATGTTGCACACTCGATTCCCACTGTGCTTGATTTAGTGATGGGAATAACCTATTATCGATATCAAAGTTTGATTCGTTGAACACATGAGTTTTATGTAAATCATTTATACATAATTTTCTTAATGTGGTTTAGAAACAGGGTAACTGCTTATAAATATTTACGCAGGTATTCTGCTTACAGGCATTTCTATGAAGTAGTATGCATAACTATTCAAACATGAATTTTTGTAGCTGTTCTTAGTAGAAATCAGCAGGGAGCAGGAGTAGTCACTTGGCTAGCGAAAGTCTAATAATTTTAAGCGTGTGATTAAATCATAAAAAAATTTAAATTATGCATAAATGCATAAGATTCCATTTTTTTAAACCTAACAACATGTAAATCGACTGTCGATAGAATATGTCGATGGTTGAAGTACATCCCTACACACAATAACGCCTTATGCGGGCCTTGCGTGTAACCCATCTATTTTTGCACTCGATCGCCACATATCACAAATGAACGCTTCGTGTTACAGCTGCACTATATTTAAGCTATAACTGTGATAACACTAACATTAAAAATATGAAAGTTTGTGTGTGTGAAGTATGTTTGTTCCCTCTACTTCGGAATGGCTGAACGGATTTGAATATAACTTGGAATACACGGAGTTCTGGATAATTTTTATCCCTATGCCACGCGAGCCAACATACTTCCGACCATAAAAAGAAAAAAATCCAACCTCTTTGCTTCCGAAATAGAACTAAAGCTGTCGACATAGCTCAGAGAATTAACAAGCTGAAAGGCAGTGGGCTAGCCATATCTGCCGAAGAACCGAAAACCGTTGAGGCAAACGAGTTCTTGAGTGGAGACCGTGACTCAACAAACGTAGTGTAGAACGCTCTCCGACCAGGTGAAATGACGATCTGCCAAAGGCAGAAGCTGGATGCGTCGAGCTGGGAATAGGACAGAATGGCGCTTATAAGGGGAGGCCTATGGCCAGAAATGGACTGCTATAGGCTGATGATGATGTTACGATGGCCACGTGAGGGGAGCCGCGGCCGAACGCCAGTCAGTTCTAAAATGGTGTTATTTACAATAAACGCACGTGTGAATTGTTGATACGCTAGGGAACAAATGGCACAGAATTACAAGGCACATATTTGTACAGTTTAGATTTTAGATTTATGACTTAAGAAACGAAATGACCTACCTGAAGTAGAAGTGACCAGAATGCTATTATGACAGTTCGTGAAGCGCTCGTGGGAGGTGTTCTTAGCAGATCACCTTGGTCAAGCAACACTTCGGTCACTATTAGATGAGTGATCGTTTAGTGTCATTTAGAGCTTCCGTTCTTCGGAAGGTTGGGAGGATATTGGTCCCGGCTTTTTCAGTCGTCAATCCATGTCGGAGGCCTTCGAAACCAGAGATGGCCACAGCTCAAACAAATAAGAAGAAGAAGAACAGGTTGTTGCCTGTTCAGCGGGAGTAAGGGGTCCTTACCTCCATTTTCGGAGGCCTATGTATTATGGGCACCACATGACTGATATACTAATAATTATATATATTTATATTTATATATTTTGTACATACATACCTACTAAACAAACATAATTTTTGCATGTTGGTACTCTATGTGTTCCGAAACCATTGATCGGATTGGGATATACGAGTATACACTAAAACGAAGTTGCGGGTGGGTCAGCTTCGAGTATACATAGAAGACACCCAGACCAGAGACAAATATCTGCAGATCATGAAAAATTTGTCCCGAGGTGGGAATCGAAACCGCAACCTTTTGCATCTCAGGCGGACCTCGGCACAGAGCATCAACTGCAAACTAAAACTGTAATTGTAAGGGTAGACAGACAAACTAAATTAGGAAGCCCTCACTTATAATGTGGGTCTACTCATTAATATTAATTGAAGTTTATGATGCTAATTCATAGAACGCATGTTCACTTAAGTGATACTATGACTTTCACTTTGTTTAGTGTTTTCCTGTGTAGAGTCATTACTAAATTATGACGAACAGGATTCCACACGCGGTTCTCCTGACCATGTCCACTCAGGGTTCAAAATATAAATAGTAATATCCATACCTTTAATTAAAATTGGTAAAACGGTTTGGTTGCATATCCATAAAATCAATTCATTTCCAGATGTCAAGACATTTTTCTATCATATTTCCTACTAGCAATATACCTACACGTGAAAGTTTTACTGTTTCACTTTGGTTTTCTGCTTGAAATAGGGCTACCATAATGAGCGTCATTGCGCCCTGTCATCAGCTCGATGCAGCTTCTACCAGCAGCCTTAAGTTCGCCTGAGTTTTATCTTGCTCAGCTAATAATTCTCTATTTACTAGTGATAGAGTTTTGTATATTTTTCTTTAAGTGTCCCCTTTGCCTTGTGCTGCACCTGCGTTTCAGCAAAGACTTATCCTAAACAACTATCAGCAAGCTTTCTGCTGTCAATACAATGTGGCACAGGACACTTGTGTATAACAAATCTAGTATACAAATTATTGTCCGATTAGACTATCACATAGTTTTCCACCTTTCCTCGATAAACGGTGACAGTTGAAACGGCCAATAACTCTTCAATTCATCGCTTTCAGTCGATAAATTTATTTTAATAAACTGATTCTTGTCTATATCACTATGAATTGGTATTTAATTTACAAGCTTTATCTCAATGAGTTAAGACACATTATGATTTGCGAACAATCCAAAACTTTTTTTAAATTTATTAGGGCCAACTCTTGACCTCGAGTCCTGCATAGGCAAGGATGAGGTCGACGATGATGGGACGAAACACTTAAACACTTAAAAAGTTTTGGTACCCGAAAATCACATGTGGAATACCCAAAAAACATAACGCTTCATTTACTATGACAGGCTCATCTTCTAATATCGTCATATGCTATATTTTAGGTCTAAGGTATTGTTTGTATCATATGTTCAATTACATTTCTCCAACACCGTCACCGTTATTATCAGTCGCCGGACGAGTCAAAGGATATATTTATTGTGCTGCAATTAGGTTTGCTTCAGAGGCCATCATCGTGAAATTTTGGCCAATGAAAAAGCTTTGATCGAGATAACGCGTTGTCATTTGCTAATATTTTACGATACGCTTACGATACGTTGGCTTCGACTTCTAGACTGTAAGCCTGTAAAACTAAAAGACTAAAAGACTAAGCTAAAAGAAAAAACGAAACTAAAACTAAACTATACTAAGACTGAAGCTAAAAGACCAAGTGAAACATGAATAAACTAGTATTGCGCCACCTGTGTCCGAATATCCATACGAGTAGCCGATTTGAATATCGCGGATTCAAATTCAATCAGCCGTTTTCCCACCATACAATTGTATTGAGGACGCTGACAATAATTCCCTCCATACTGTATAGAAGGCAACTGTCAATAAATTGTCTAGTAGATTTTTTTGCTTTACTACAAATTATTCAGATTGGTACGTTTTTATGGAAACTATTTAATATATTTTATTATATGAGAAAGATAGATAACAAGCAAATAAAATGGACGACTTCACAGATATCAATTAATTTATCTATGGCTATCTTTTGCCCGCGGCTTTGTTCGCATGGTATCGGGATAAAAAGTAGCTTTTGTGTTAATCCAGATCACAAAGTACGAGTTTGTATATTCCAAGTTTCATCCAAATCCGTTCTTTGTTTGTTACGTTTTCACGATTTGCCTCAACCGATCAACCAAAAAAATTCGCATAAGTGTTATCAGTGTTACAGAAAAGCACATAACGTACCTTTCTTCCAGATAAAAAGTTAAGGAAGACGATAAACAAAACTCAGTAATAAGATCTACATTATCGCGAGCGAAGCCGATCACCCTGATGAAGACTCTCTTAAAGAGTCGAAACACTGTCGGTGGAACAAAAATTTCATGAATTTTTGCATTTATATTATATGTAGGATGATTTATTTAATTAATGAGCCAAGAGGTTCATTTGCAATGATGATTTGGTCGATGCAAGACCCCAAAGCTTGGAACATCGTCGTAAAGTTGCAAGTTTTTCTGTTTTTTATCGGTTACATTTCGGAGAGTGTGCAACGGAACTGTACAACTTGATTCCACCAGCTCCATTTCACCATCGGACAAGCAGGCGTTCTGCACGGTGGCATCGCTATATGGTAGACATACCTCCTATGCATACAAAGTGGTTCGCCAAGGAGTGGAACGCTCTACCCGGGTATGTGTTCCCCTGTAATTATAACATGGGCGTCTTCAAGGCACGAGTGAACAGGTTTCTTCTAGGCAAGCGTGCTCCATCGTAGACTGCATCTTCGCTTAACATCAGGCGACTTACTAGTCAACCGCAAGCCTATCCAATATAAAAAAAAACAGTTGGCACCAATTACATTAATTAAGTTTTACTAAGTCGAAAGTAGTTTATAAAGTCCAACATAAAAAAAAATCTCGATCACAAAATCTCAGATTTATTTTTTTTCATGATGATTTTCCCCTGCAAGCCACACCAGCTTCTGTTACCCTAGTAGCATGTCATGATTGAACACGCAACTGAAGTGATAGCAAAGCATCGCTTTGATTGATAAATTGAGTACACCACTTTGATGGTTAAATTTCTTGATTGGGTAATCTCTAGGGCACTTTGCTGGCTAGTACTTAAGGTAATGGGTCTATTAGTGTCCAATTAGTGTGTTTTCGCTAAGGCATTTGGCTTGAGATGAGTTTTACTTGCTAGTATTGGTGAATCTTTTCTTAAATTTTTATATGCTTAAGTTAGAAGATTCAAAACAGGCTATGTTATTTTGATGATTTCAAAATTAGGAAAATTTAATTTCTTTTTTGCTATGCTTGAAAAAGGCAATTAAATTTAGCATTGAGGTCATTCCCTACACTTAGTTACGTCAATTTACATATTGAATTTTGAATCTATGAACCTAGAGAGTTGTGCCATTACGGGCAGAGAATATATGCCTCTTCATTTACGTGAACGTTGCAAGATGATAAAGCATGACGCTAGAGAATGAACAATATTGATTTAGTACCAGGGTAACTACACCATACAGCGAGAACACTTTTTTAATATTTCCTCAAAAGGAAATATGGAACCCATATAGGATCTTCGTTGTCCGTCTGTCTATCTGTCTATCTGTCTGTCAATACTATTTTCACAGGAACGCGTGGAGGTATCAAGTTGAAATTTATATCAAATACTCAAGTCTGCCATCCCTTGAAGCTGTAAATAAATCAAATTTCTGAGTCAACGTAATCAAAAGATACGGAAGGGAATCAAAACTGGGTACCCCGTTGACCTAGAATCATTAAATTTGGCAAGAAGTTAAATTATCGTATAGCACAAGTAAAGGAAAAAATCCGAAGTAGTATTGTATTGAGCCAGTGTGTGATCCAACTCGCACTTGGCCCCTTTTTTACTACATAGTTATTCATGAAAAAGTGTTTACGTGTAGTTTCAAAATTGATTCAACGTTTTATTCCATTGAAGTTTTTATTGAAAAAGTCATAATACCAGTAAGTTTATCTAGTAACTAACACGATGGTAGAATTAACTTTCTTACGAATGGTGTATTCAAATGAAATCAATTTCACCGAAAACATTCGATTAATAGCAGTAATTTGTACCTATAATCGATTTTAATCGCTACTGTTGGTTATCGATGCACGAACCACTTTTGAGCCCGAGGTATTTATTTACTCAGAATAAAATCGATTTCAATGTTTACATTTAGATCGTTTCCAACTTCCGCTGTCAGTTCACCCGTGTCAATAATTAAGTTGTAAAAATCGATATTCGCTTCCGGTTCCGTTGGGGCTTAGATTTGAATAAACTAATGATTGGTGTCACTGACACTCACATTGTTTGATGTAAATGTTATGAGAGGAACAATAACAATAATAGCTTTAAAAAAATAAAACAAGATTAATGATTATCAGTAAACATGCATATAGGTGGCTAGTTTGTAAATGTTAAATAATATCACAAAACATCACAGGACTTATTGCTACATAAATAATTTCTTTTTGTAAATAAACACATATCATCATACATAGAAATGATGTCAAAACATGCAAATATTTGTTCCGCAGCGGGAATTGAACCCGTAACCTTCTGCGTCTCAGGCTGGACTTAGCCCACTGCGCCACAGAGGTCGCCATAGATAGGTAATTATTATCGGTCTGTTGTACACTTAATAATAAGTCTAGAGAATTATCACAATTTGATTACTCTCCTTTTCATTGGGATCAAGAATTTGTGTTTTTTATTTTATTTCTCTGACTGAAATAGGAAAAGAAATAAAAACTCGTCTACGAAATCAAAAGCAGTCATTATAGTGAGTGACATCTGTATTGCCATAGAATAAAACATCTTATGGAGCCATCCACACTCTTGGCGAGAAGGCTCGCGAGAAGTTTTCCAATACTTTTCGCGAGCCTATCGAAACACTGTGCACACACAATATTATTTCCAGATGCCTTCACCTTCGCTTCATCACCCAACAAACCCGATACAGGGTTGATACAGGGTAAAAAACCATCACTAAGCAGAAAATAGGCCACCGCAAGAACGACGAGCGAAATCCACCCGAATATCAGAGAATATTAGTATATTAGTTAATATTATTTTATTTTGTTCTTCTTATAGGTATCTTTAACAAGAACACAAAATAGGTAAGAACCTATTTTCTATTTTATTTAAGTGGGACAATAAATATATTTACTTGTTTTCTTTCTTTACACATTTTACGCTTCTCGGGTGTTCTCTGATATTCGGGTGTAAAATAATATTAACTAATATACAAGCAGGCACCCATCCGAGTGGGACAGGGCCTAGTAACACCGTACCGCGCCTGGCTGAGAAGTCAGGCGTCAAAAGGTCCTGACTCTGCATATTCCTACTCAGTATTGCCATAAAGTGTGTACGTTTACACTTCTCGTATGTTTTGGCGTTCTCGTCGAGAGTGTGGAAGAGCTTGCCTTAAACTGAAGTACTCGGTGACGTAACAGAGCTTTCTTCGGAGTCGCGTAGCGTGACTGCGTATAATATGGCACTCGTACCTACTGGAACAAATCGACGCACTTTTTGTGGGGACAGTAAGTACTTGATAACAAAATTAGATACAATCTGGAAGAATAATTTTCTAAGTTACACAATTTGGTGGCGAGGTTGTTGAACTAGTGAACGACTCAACAGATTTTATTTTCATTTTTATTGACTTTTTTTTTATTCGGACAACAACAGATCAATTTTAAAACAATATTTAAGTAAAAATAAATAATTAAACATAAGGCAAAACTTGTAGCGAGAGTGTTTTTGAGTGGAGTGCATCAAAATGCAGCTTAAAAAATAGCTAAAAAAAATGCGTGTTAGCAGTACGCAATGCTCAGTCAGAGGCGAGTTTTAACAGTCTCTTCATAGTATAACACATAGCGGCGTTTTGTCACAGCGTCATTACGCACCGCTATATCGCTTTGACGCCGCGTTTGGTACCTACGCTTTCTGTTTGATAAGCCCTTTAAATGTTCGTAATTTGCTCAGTCCTTTATAATGATAGTATACATATATAATACCTACGTAATAGTCTCACTCACACTGACATAGTTTATGTGACCAAAGGAGAATACCGTCTGATGTATGGCGCTCGGTACCAAGACTAAAGTGCGTGCGTCAAAAAAATCTCCAATAAGTTTTTAGCCGATTCTACTGTCAAAATAATAAAAAATGAGGGTTATTTCCATAGAAACACTTTACATCAATGTTTGTTAATATAGTATCGTATATATCATTGGTTGTTGCAGTCTAATGGCGGCGTGCCGCGGAAACCAAATCAACAAAATATTTTTTACTTGATTATTAATCACGTCGGTGTGTAAAACTAAAGAAAATGTTAGTGTCATTTATAAAATATAATAAATTTTAAGGGATACATTCGGTTTTGACGCAATTGGTACGGGTTCTCGGCATTCTCCTTTCAGTAAAATTAACAATAACATAAGTAGTACATAAGCTCTGAGAATTATCTAGCTGAAGTGGCAGTGGGCTGGCCATATCAGCAGAAGAACCGATTGGGGTAAACGAGGTTTTGAGTGAAGAGCGCGGCTTCGTAATGTATCCAGCTAGGTGGAGTGACCACGTGCGAAAAGCTTTTGGTAAAAACTGAATGTCGAGCCGAGGACAGGGTACAATGGCACTCATCAGAGAAGGCTTTTGTCCAGCAGTGAACTGCTAAAGGCTGGTGATGATGATGATGATGAAAATACTCGTCCCTTTACTTCAATATTATGGTCTGGCAGAATACTTTCGATAATCTTACCAAATTACGTCTCAATCTCTCGGGCGGCTTGTTCGGACTCGATTGCGATCTCATTTCGGAAGCTGATGTTATCAGAATACGACTGTCATATCGATATAATCTACAAGGTTCAAAAGTGTAGTAATATCGTTTAAGTCTAATTAATAAGATTACGGTTATCCGATTTTAGTTCGAATTATGTAATAAAACTTTAATGCTTGCCGTAAGGCCTAGACTTGAAGTTAGTTCAACTGCATCTATTCTAGATGAATATAGAGCGCCAAGTGGTGACTTACTTCATGACCGGGATGCTGTATAGCTTAGGACATGGTTAGATAAAGGAGGCTTGACCAGCACATATACCATCCTCAGCCTAGTCGACCTTGCCCTCTGCATAGACATGGTCAATACGTGTGGAGCTGACTAAGCTGGTTCCCTCACAATGTTTTCTTTCACCGTTTTGAGTACGAAGGTACATAAATTATTCGAATCGAAAAATGCATTGGTTGCACGGTCACACATCTTTCGAAGAATGGAAGCACTAGGTCTAAATGCCCTAAACGGCCATCCAAGAAGTGACCGGGTAGAGTCTGCTAAGAAACCGAAGTCAGTACGCTACGAGCGCTTCGTATAAACAGTGCTACACCTTTACGATCTGCATTATTTGCCCAGCACTATTGTTGCCGTGATAATATCGGAATGATTGACTGTTTAGTGTTGTGCGTGCAATCGTTATCGATACTGTAATTGTCATTTGAAAGTAAAAGTGATCGTGATTGTTTTGGTATATACTGGTTAGTCTTGGTAGCACTAATAGAGAATATAGGCCTCTAAATTACTCCGGTTTTGGTTAATTTAAGTGCTATACGTAAAGTGAGATAATATTTCCCTTAAATCATCCTCTTTACCTATAATACATACCACCACCAGCCTATATGGGTCTTCTTGCAGTTTGTTTTTCACTCAAAACAGATAAGTTATTCCGTAACTTAAAAAAGTAACTTTATTTGTATTTAAAATTTCTTTGAAAACGAACACAATAGTTTTCGTTCTATGAAACTCGCATTAGCGGTACTGGGTTAAAATAGATTTACCTAGATTGTATTAATCATTTAGTAGGTACGTAGGTAAGTATCCTCAATACCACATTCTAGGTGCCAAGTTTCAAGACATTCTCGTATATATTATCTAGTTAAAAGATCTGTACCCTAGTACAAGTTGCATAATACGAAAATGTAGATAGTATTCGTTTTCGAGCCAAATTTTAATGATACTTTTTTCGGCAATTATCCGAATGTTTTGAGTGAAAAACATTGCAACCTATCATTATATTACTAAGTTATTTTATAATATTCGTTAAAATTGAGTTCGAAAACGAAAACTATTTAACGTTTCCGTATTGTGAAACTCGTACTTGGGGTACTGATGACTTCTTAGACTTGAGTGATTTGTGGGTCTCCTGTTGTCGCCATTGCTGAATGACTTTCTAAAGGTCGTGGGGATCATCAGATAGCTGTATGAGCATCGTCATCAGCAGCATCATTATCAAAAACCTATTGAAGTCCACTGCTGAACATAAGTCAAGGATTTCTACGAAGAAGGATCTTAAGCCCTTTACATCCACCCATTACTTTCAATCTTGACGATGTCATCTGTCGATCTGCACTGTCATTATCGTCCTTATCACCATCAGCTTATAGCAGCTCTTGCTGGATATAGTCCTCGCCTAATAAATACCAATGCACCTTGTCCTCAGCTCGACGCATCCAGCTTCTACAGCAGCCTTTCACAGATGGTCACTCCACTTGGCCAGAGGGCGTCCTACACTACGTTTGCTTGTATCTACGCTTTTAATGATTGTAATTTTCAACCTGCTTGAACAGTTAGTACCTGAGAGTAATTTTTGGTCTAATAACTTTTTTATGAACTCCTTATTACCCACCTGTGAAGAAGGGCAATGTTTTTTTTTGTTTGTTTTCTTCATATGGACAATGGCCAACTCTGATGCCAGAGTTTTTCCGACACTCCAACTGAAAAAGCCAGGACCTTTATCATAAAGTACTTACTACTCTACGAGTACATAAATTCCGAATTCAATGAGTTTAATATTCAAAAAAAGTTCAAAATTATTAGTTGTAGGTAAAAAATTATGAACTTGAGTACTACTTCGAGAAAAAAGCTTATTCAGAACCCAGTAAAAGTAATGCGCTTATTTACATTATTTCTAGAAAAAAATGTGGGCTTACATTATTTTTCTCAAACGACGCCTGGACAAATTCCTTTGATTTATATTTATTTACTTTTAATTTGGGTTAAACCACGCTATGTAAGTAAATAATTTATTGATAAAAAATAAACCAATTTGTTTCAAAAACATGCCATGTTTGTGAATTCTGCGAACACGATAAAGAAAACCTTTTTAGACGTATGTGGGTTCATAAGTAGGCTTTCCTTTATAAGTCTACTCTACCTACTGGGATACTAAAGTTGTATATACCCTGTTATGTAGCCAAAACACGATCTTTTGCGTGACATTTTAGTGATGTAGCTTAGTGAAGGCTTTTATCTTGTTTATCTATTTGGGATTTCAGTAAATAACAAGATTTTTTTTTTCAACAAAAAATTTTGCATTACACTAAAAGTATAAATGCGATGTCTGCGGGCGTCGGACATATCAAATCAAGTCAAATTATATTTATTTACATAAAAGTAATGTGAAATATACAGAAAAGATGGTGGAAAAGATCTTAAAGCCTATGTGTATCGCATAGGTACTTATACTTCGTTACAGAAGCGTGCAAATATTAGATTATGTTCCTATTAATATGCCTTAATTATTGTCATTGATATAACTACCGTTAAATTTTAAGTTAACAAAAAAGATTACTATTATGTAATTGATCAAATCAATTTCCACATTTATTAAAATGTCCAAATGAAAATTTAAAATTCTAAAGAAGAAATAAAAATAGTAAATTACTCGTCGATCGTACAAAAGTATTATCTACATTTTTGAAGTCTTATTATAAAAAGGCTATGTGACAAATCTTTCATGTCTTCGGGAAGACTATTGATTATTTTAACGGACATGAATAAGCATTATTTTGCATAGATTTTTTACAGAGCGGCAAATATATTACGCCATGCGCCTTGTCCGAGGAGCTAGTTCTAAGGCATGCGGCAGGTGAGCCGTTGTATTTTCAGCACTCAAAGCGTTATACACTAGCCAAGATCAGTCAGTAGACTATGAACCCCAAACAAACAACGCCATGACATTCAGCTCCTGTTATACTAAGTTAATATTATTACTTCATAATGGATACACAACAATTAGGTAACTCCGCAATAAGCCTTTAAGCTATTTGCAACTACTAAACAGTGTATACACCTAATCGTTTCGAATACCAAACATTTACCGAACGCAAACTCGAGAACTTAAGATGAAATCAATAGCCGGAACAATTTTATACCTCGCGAGTCAAATATCGATTGTCGAGATAACAAGTCCCAGACTATCGATATTGTTGACAGCACTACGTGTCGATGGCTTATTCCCAAGTGTTCCTGGCACAAGCCTATCTAACTTTTAATAGGCTTTTACCTAGGTACTCAAATATGCGCGAGTGCGGGTCGCGGCATTAGCACATGCCGTATCATTGAGATAAGCATCGCTCGCGATATTACCTATCACGGACACTATCCGCGATTATACGCTCCTTTTTGAGTGAAAACTGATTTCCAATCGTAGGTATTCTGCTACATTGTAGGCTTGCGATTAAAGACAGTTGACACATTTATCACAAAGCGCTTTGGATGCTGAAAACACAACTGCACGGCGGTGCGGCAGCAGGCGGATTAATAAAAACTACTTCACGTAAATTGATTTATATCGGATTTTTCTTCAAATTTGAATGGAACCAAACGGTAAATAATTTCACAAATCAGTTCATTAATGACGGAGTTATGAGGTAATAAACCTAAAAGAATACAACCGAATTGAGAACTTCTTTCTTTTTTTGAAGTCTGTTAAAAAGAAGATTAATGGGATTTTTAGGAAATTCTAAATTGCTAATAATTGAGTCCTGCAGATCTGGTCCGCTCGGGAACAAGCCGTGTCGATGCTAGTGCGGTGAAAACAGATGGTACGATAAACTAGCGTAGAATGCGGACATGTTGAAACGTTACGTGGCCCGTATGACAATGGGGAAGTTTACTTGCGTGTAGGAAATTGTGAAGTCTATAGTTTATTCTAAGGGGCACTATGTTCTAATAAAACCAGCGATGGGCTTGCAGTCTGCCATGTGCAAAACTTAAATCTGCAATTACGAAGAAATGCTTGGTGAAACTAATGATTAGATCATCGTCATAATCACCAGCTTATAGGAGACCACTGCTGGACAGGGCGCACAGGCGCTCATTAGGGGAGCCTAATGAGCGCCTGTGCGCCCTGTCCTCAGCTTGAGGCATATCTATCCACTACCAATAACCTTTCGTGGATTTTCACTCCACCTGGACGGATGGCGTCCAGTGTTTGTATTTGTTTGAGACAATGGAACATGAAAAAAATATAAAATCTTCTAAATATATTTTAACTGATAGTTGTAAAATATGGACTTATTGTTTTTTTCAATATCTCGTTAAACCACATTTTACATTATTTAGTTAATAATTATGGACTTTATAGCTTTTCAATATCTCGTTCAACCACAAATTTTATTTTATTTCGCCAGTTTAATATCAATTTTCATTCACAGACTATCGTACAAAAAACATTCGAACACAAAATAAGTACGAAACTTTTGCTCACGTATCAACTTTTCACAAACTTTTACAGCCAATATAAAACGTGACCACGTCGATTCAAATGTTGTTGTAATTTCTAAATGAAAATGGCGGTATGAAAATTACTTTTTACCGAGACTGTCTCAGTAAAAAAATTATCATCAATCAACCTTTCAACAATCGATAATTTTATGACCATTGCATTTTATAGTTTGAACTGAAAAGTTTATTCAATTAAAAATGTATTCAGTTATCATTCATCAATTCGACTTACTGATAGATTATATAAATAAATAAATAATGCTGGTCACCATCAGACCATCCTGTATCCCCAAACTAAGCAAAGCTTGCATTATGGGAACCACTTGATTTTTATTTTTTTTGTAAGTACATAATATTATACATAGAAAACACCCAGCCCGAAACAAATATGCAGAACATGCAAACATTAGTCTCGCGGAGGGAATCGAACCCGCTACCTTCTGCGTCTTAGCCGCAAAGGTTGTCAATGAACGTACGGGGCGATCGTTAGCCAGTAACGACCGCCCCGTACGTCCGAGACTTAAATCTGGAGGATATCTTCCGTGTAGTAGTGTAGGGGTAGTAGCATAGTGTAGTGGTGCTCTACAACAACAACGACAACAAAAACAACAGGGTACTCAAAGAAGAGAAAAAGAAGTCGTGAGATGGCTATCAGTTTAATAAGAAACATAATTTCAAACCGAGTAAACACATCCTAAGTATGAACCTCTACACACTATCCGTTTTATTAGAGCTCCCAGTTCATGCAAATTGCCCATTGACACCGCTGGGGGTCAGTCGTAAACAAGACTAGAGTTATCCAGAGATACAATTACGTAGTTAGAAAGAGTGAACAATATCGTAAACGCTATGAATTGCCACTACTTAAAGTAGGTACTTTTGAAGACGTTTTCTTTTTTTGTTAACCTTGTCTATTTGTTTGTTTTGCCAAAGTAAAACTGGAGCTAAATAATTACTGATAAATACAACTCTTCGCGCATGGCGCTCATTAATGGAGGCCTATGTCCGGCCGTAGACTGCCATAGGCTGATGATGATGATGATGACACCTCTTCGTCCGCACAAGGCAAAACTGTACCGTCGATTCAATACAAAAGTATGTTTTCCACGATTCAAATTATATGAATTATAAAATAAAAACTATATAGTGTAGACACTACTTACTTAAAAAAATCGCACCTTAATATGTACTAAATATTGTTGGACTCACAATCAGTTGTCTATAACGCAGAGATAATGATTTTGTTCAGACTTAATATAGATTTGCTTATTAACATTCCTTTATAGTATAAATAAATAAGTATATGTGTAAAGAGGTTAAATAAACTTTAAAAAAATATATACTTAGAAATTATTCAAGTAGATAAATCGATAGAAAAAAATAATCCTGCCTTTTCATTTAATTTATATCATTTACTTTATTCATAGATATTGTATATACTCTACCACTCTGCGATTGGTCGATATTATTACTGTATAATCTGTGGCTGCTAATTGCCGTCTCCTGCGCACGTCGCAGATATGAGGAAGGAATTAAAGGAGGCGGTCGTAGACCCCACTTGGGTTGTTGATAGTTATGAGGAATTGAATAACATGAAACAATAATAAAATGATAATAATAGCAGATTATTAGTATTAGTAAGGGTATAAAGCAGAGTCTTAAGTCACGGGGCCATATTAAATCGCGAGCGCAAGGAAGGATCTACGTAACGAATATTAGAGCCTGTTATGTCCCACTGCTGATGGCTGGGATGGACACGATGGCTACAGTCATTTCGATGTTGAGCTATTTGCAGCCCTGCTCTTCTGAAGGTGGAACGCCATTTTTTTCTCGCAAGGAATATAAGTATAATTTTTATCCTCGAATTGAAGGTTTAGGCTGTGCATTGATTTTCACTCAGTCAGTCAGCTCATTGCATCATCAGCATGATCAGGTATCTATATCTTGAAATTTTACGCCACATACGGACGGACAAAGTCAAACCACTGCAATGTTTGCATTAACTATATACATTTTTGTATGGAGATTTCAAAGTTTTACAAACTTCTCGCTAGGGCGGGAAATTTTCATACATATGTATGAAAGTCAATGAAAATGGAGCAGTCCTACTACAGCCTACTACAAATTTTGTAATATGTTTTTTGCTCGAGCCATAGGTTTCGTTTCATTTCACCAGCTTGGAACGTTACTCTAAATGTACGTAAATACAAGATACGCTTTTTTTTTAAAGATACATATACATAAAAGTATCACTATGTGAAAACTCATTTACCTACAGTCAATAGGTTTCCCATTAGGTATTTGAAAGTCGACCCTTACATTCAGAGTCCCATAAAACTAACATTTTACATGTAACTGAGTAAGTATGCAAAACTGGGATTTTACGAAGCGAGTGTTATTCTAAACACAAAGTAGAAAATACCTAATTTATTCAATGACACGTGAAACCTAGGCTTTTAGACTTGCTAGTGTTTGGATGGTAAATACCAAACATACACTCACACGCACAATATTGACCGCCCACTTTTAGTTTTCACATTTATAAGAAATTAATTTTATTGTTTTGGATTTTATTTTATTTTGTAAGGACTTTCAAACACTATAAAACAAACATTGGTAAAATGAATTAAAGGCGTTTATTAAAATTTTAAATACAATGCAACCACTTACAACGATTAGTTTTATGATATTACTAAAACACTATTATATTTATTAGTGTAATTGATTTATTTTAAAAACCGTTCTAGTTATTGATAATAAATAAAAAAATAAATTTAAAATTAAAAAAAAAACTTTATATCAATTTAATAATGCGTATATTTTATTGCCACTTGAGAAGGATGGGCGGTTAATTGTGTCACTGAGACAGTTAGCGCCAAAAAGAAGTGAACATCAACCCTCTTGATAGTAAATTAAAGCGCTCGTGGCGTGGCCTACTTCCGTGTTCTTAGCAGATCATCTTAGTTATATAATACTCCATCCTGTCACTAATTGGAAGGGTGACCGTTTAGTGCATTTAAATCTGAGCGCTTCCGTGCTTCGGAAGGTACGTTAAGATGTTGGTCCCAGCTTTTTCAGTCGTTAAGACATGGCCTTCTTAGGAAACCTTCAGGTGGTTTACAAACTCCAAAATCAAAGTTGGCCACTAGCTAATACGAGGAAAAAAGAAGGAAGCAGAATTTATGTTAACACGTTGACTGCAGGCATCGAACATGACGCTCCGCGCCATGTTCGCGACCGCGGCTGGGGTCCCTCATCAATAAAAGCTCTTTTAGGCAATCTTTGGATGGACTGCATTGCATAGATCAAAAGGGGAAGCGGCTTTGTGTTTTCATATCAGGATACAAAAAGCTGGTCCTTATTCTTTTTCAAATATGTTGATTGTTCAAAAGCATTGTCAAAATTTTATAAGGCAATGGACTTGGTGCTAGTAAAGCAGTAATTACCTACATAAAATAAGTAGATATTTTTAATAATATAATTTTGATACTGATTGCACTTGGCTATATGGAATTTTAAAATGGTAGGTTATGCCGTTTTATTTGCGCATCGACTTAACGGCTCGTAAAGTAGTTTCTATGACTTTAACGCTTTGCCATCATGCGCTAGAGAAAATAAAGGTGTAGGTTACAGATATAGGTAGAGTAGGAGTTTAGGTTTGACCTCTCTTATAGATATACCTAAGTAGAAAGTTTATGTTTGATCTGTGTAGCGCAGTGGGTGGAGGCCCGCCTGAAACGCAGAAGGTATCGGGATCAATTCCCACCACGAGACAAATTATTGTCTGATCTGCAAATATTTGGGTCTAGGTTTTTTTTTATAAATCCAGGTCAAAAATTATGTATATCCCAGAAATCCTAATAATATTCTATATATGTATCTGTGTATATACCAAGTTTCATCCAAATACGTTCAGCCGTTACGGAGTTGAGTGGGGTACTCACAAACTTTTGCATTCATAATATAAGTACAGATGTGTGTTTTTAGAAAACCTTATTATAAGTAGTATACCAGTCTAACCAACCCATCGCCATTCTCCGTTATTTTTAGGAGGAGGAGGAGGTTGGGCTGGTTGGCAATTTATAATATACCCCAATGCGAGCCGCCAGTGTAGAACTTTTCCCCTGACTTCAAATTAGAATTAGTTTATCAGTCATGTGGTTCCCATATTACAATCTCTGCTTAGTTTGGGTCTAGGATTATGCTGTGTCTTCTCACATCATATAACGAATTTTTTTAAGTATGTTTTTATGAATACAATACTATGTTTTTTTCGATTATACCTTTAGTGGGAAATAATGAAAGGTTATTTCATTTATATTTTTATTATGTTATGTGAATGGTAAATATGATAATGTCCAGCAATATAATTATAATTTATTTGAGCAATGTGGGACACTTTGTATATTTCATTTATTTATTTGTAAAACCGACAGCATATCTAGATAGAAACGAATTTTATATGTACTACCTTCTAATAGAAATGGAGAAGCCAAATTTGCATACTACTTGCATTACTTCTAAAAATAGCAAAGCCCTCATCAACCCGTAGCAGGTAATATATTTTAATTTATCAGCCATTTGAACTGTTAGAAAGTGCGAATTAATGAGTACTTAAATTAATTAAAAGTCAATGACTTAGCACAAGTAAACGTGGCCTCGATGTTGTTATACGGCCATAATCACAAAGTTTGTGTGTTTGTGTGTGAGTATGTAGAGCTGAGGACAGGGCGCAATGACGCTCGATGCCTATATCCAGCAGTGGATGCTACATACTGATGATGACGATGATGATGTGAGTATGTTGGTTCCCAGTTAGTTAAAAAATATTAATACAATCCTATCCTAATAATATTAGACTACGAAGATGGATCAAATGGATGTTTGTTACTCTTTCACGCAAAAACTACTGTATGAGTTAGGATGAAACTTGGAATATACATAGTTTAAAACCTAGGTGTTTTTAATACATAGGCTAGTTTTTATCCACCAAACCTAACCAAGAGAGTGAATCCACGGACGGAAGCTGGTATTTGAATTGTGGTATAGAAAGTTTGAGAGGATGGATGTCTTTCACGCTAGAACAGCTAAACGTATCTGGATGAAACTTGGAATATACATAGATTGTGGCCGGCATTACTTTATTATTTGTCGAAGGTGAGAACGGAAGCTAGTCTATAATATTCCAGTTTCGTCACGGACTGTACCAGAGTTAAGTGGTGAGTATAGGTACCTAATTAAAGAATAAATAATGAAATTAATTAACTTTGAAAAATATTCTTGTACAACGAAAAATGTGGTGAAATATCTCAATAACTTAAGGCACAAAAATGTAAGCGAACCAAATATTTTAGTTATGAAACATACATGAGTTCATAAAATATGTTGGGACGGGTCAAACCGACCTCCCGCTTAGAATTCCTACATTATTATATTTTTGTTTGGTTGCTTTTGTATCTGTTAATTAATATTAAAAGGTGGCTATTGTCATTAATTATAATAAGGGAGCTTATATAATTCGCATAGATAATGCAGAATAAGTACCTGATACTAAGGTATTTCATTTCGCGATCAAACAGAGAAGTAGAAAAGCTTTTTTTCACCTAACATTAAGTGGTAACCATTACTTAGGACAATGTGTAGGTCACCTATCATTGGGACGTGGCCTACAATGCAACGCCCTGCGTCCATCGACTTAAGGTATAACGGTGTTAAGCCTCAGTTGCATTTTATCTGTAATTAAGTAATTTTATCAGCACTCACATCCTTCAAACAGAAATACAGCAATGCTGCTTTACGGCAGAAATAGGCATGGTGTTATTAGGTACTTGTACTTCCTCGGATGAGCCCTTCACAAAGAACTACTATTTCTAAAAAACTTCTCTGTATGACTTATCTATATTTTATTAAGGTCTTGTAACTATTAATTTATTATTAAATTAATGTCAATACCTCCAACAGTGGGTGTTACCGGCCTAAATGATGATGATGAAGAAGAGTATCTTCGAGACATTTCTCACACGGTCGACTAATCCTCAGCTAGACAGACAGGGCATGACCTTTGGGTTCCAGAGACTAATGTTATTATAATTAACATACCTATATTTCTTACTGTTTTAAGTAATCTCTGTAATAAAGCATAATAAAACATTTCCGATTTTTATGTCATCTAATTACATAGATGAAAGAAAAGCTTGGGATAAAACTGTCTCCAACCAGCTAAAAATAAATAGAGTTATTTGCCAATTCTTCTCTGCTTAGTCGCATTACAAATTCGCGGTGTAAATCAAAAATGAACGATTTAAAGTGATCCAAATAAATACATTTTGTATTGGTATTTTATTCTGGATTAAATGTATTTACCATTTTTGTATGTACCATTATACATTTATATACATTACACATACATTTTGGCAAGCAAAACCGCGGGCGGAATCTTGTAAGTAGCAATTTATCGATAACCATCTGAATGTAACAGCTTGTCCCACCACTAACTAAGTATTTACTGACCAGTTGCAAGATCTACGCGTCATGCAGTCTGCAGACCATGGCGATAAAAAGCACCTATAAAATCAACCTTATTTTCATTAGAATAAAAGCGAGCGGAACATAAGTCAAAGATAATTTTCGCGATGTTGATACAGTACCCAATCTACCTGATGTTCAAAAAGACTATAAAAATCGACCTTATATTCATAAGAATAGAAGCTATCGAAACAACAGTTAATGTAATGATGATGCTGTACAAGTACCTGGTAATTCTTAGCAAACATAAAATATGATTTACGTCGATGGGAATAGAGTTTAAACTGATTTACGCTTTTTTGTGTGGAGTCATGTTTGATTTACATCGGTTATTGTTTAAACGTTCATCTTGTTTAAAAGGTTTTTTGCTTGTTTTTGTAAATTCTTTAACCTTAGGCTTTTGTCTTACCTACCTATATGAATACGCGAGAATCGCAGATTCCAGTCTCCATCCTTAACACATCCTAACAAAAACCTCACCTGCCCATCTTTGGATCCATAACCTCACCTGCCCGTGCTGCACCCTGCTGTATGTATTCTCTCGGGGGCTCTGGCGGCCGGCTGAATGTGGAATAGCGCAGCCGGCCGCCAGAGCCCCCGAGAAAAGTTTTTCGTATATGCACGGGTAACCGGCTCCGGGTGTACGGCTGCGCAAAACCCCAGCAGAAAGTTAACAATCTAGGTAATTTAGCAAGCGAAATTGCGGAAGGTAGTAGAATAGTAAAAAAGGATACTTAAGCAAGCTACTAACAGATCACCTCATATAGAAATACACGGGAGATAGGCACCGGATTTGAAATCTTAATTGCTTCCTAACCAATAAAATGAATAAGGCCGTGGTTCGACCGCGAGCTTTTATTAAAATTAATAATATTATATCGTTAATTTCACGTAACATGACAAATACAAGTTATGATGATAATGGACCCTAGCTTAAATACATAACTATTTCATTTTATATAATACTTTGAGTGCTGGAAAAACACTAGCTTAGCTCACTTGCTGAGGGCACGGGCATGGCACGGAGCGTTATGAGCGAGTCAAAGTGTTCAATCTGCGATCAACCATCTCCTCGCTCAACTATACTAGTTTTACAAGCTGTTCAAGAATCTCAAAATCAATGTGAATCGAAAATTATTGAGTAATCTATTGCCATTTTGCTCTAAACTAGTAAATCAAATGGCAGTTCTACTTTGCGTGAGCTTTTAAATATCTACTAGCTAATAGTTTGTAGCTCTCAGTATGACCGCACCTTAAAGAGATTGTCGACTTGTAGAGAAAACTCTTTATAGCAACTAAGTACTCAATAAAAATAATTGTAAAAACTGTAGAAACCTATATACTACCAGTGTAGCCAACGATATGTTTGACGTCCATCCATTTGGCATAAGTCTGTTGGAGCCACGCTGAATGGCCTTAATATAAATGCCCACCTTTAGTTGTAACGTTATGACAAATATGCCCCTCCAAACTTTTTGCCATCGTATATAAGATTTTGACGTATATATATTATAACGTATTTTTCAAAATCATCATTATCATCATCATTATGTTTATCTTCATTATCATCATTATCCTCCTTCAACCTCATCCTTAGAAGTCCACAGCTGGACGCAAGTCTCTCTCACGGTAAAATCCTCAGCTTTTCTCAAAATACTTTTCTATTTTTATCTAGTTAGGTATTACCTACTACTTCCCATTATTTTCCATGATATAATATTACCTGTAACAAAAATAATATTACTTGGAATAAAATAACATTGATATCAAATAATTATGTTAGGTTAGGTTTCACGAATGTATTATTCATTTACTTCTGTGCTCTGATAACGAAATGGCCTTAGTTTATTTATAGCATTCTTGTTATCATAATAAAGCTCATTAAACTAATTATTACGCTTATTGTTTTAATAGTTGATACCAATAGTCCTCTATTAATAACACAAAGTATTATAAAACCTACCTATGTTAATATGTACTCCTACTTCACACCGGCGGCAGGTAAAGATTAGAACAAAATTTATACATGCTTATTTGTTGGTATCTCTATCGAGCACCTGATGATATAGGTTTAGTTCGAGGGCAAAAGAGCGCGCGGCATGAGATGGACTGAATTGCAATTTATATCCCCCTGAACGGTCTGCTATTTTATCCCCTGAAAAGAAGCCGTGCGAGTGGAATGACGCAGGATTGTGAGACAGGCCATCGTCCCGACATAATGACCATGACCGCTCTGTCAAGCGTGTAATGACTGAGAAGAAGAATTATTGATAAAGAAATGAACACTGCTGCGGTAGCCTAGTGATATGTACCCGGGCATGGGTTCTAATATCGGCCAATAGTAATGAATCTAAGATAAATTCATGTTAGCGTCCGCCCGCGGTTTTGTTCGCATTCTATGCCTCGGGAACTTTTTTCTGGATGAAAGGTACCCTATGTCCTATTCTGTATCCCTGACAACGTGTTTGTGAAATTAACTATAGAAATGAACTATTATTAAGATAAAATGTCACAAAACGGTAAAGGTCAACGTCAGAAAACGGGAGTCTTCTAGCACCATGTCCTTCATGTAGATGAGGATGATACCTAAAGATGGTATATGGAATGGTCCCAGGCACTACAGAGCGTCCAGTTCAGTGAATAAAAATTACCAATTGACGTTGATTTCATATTGTAGAAGCAAAGGCCGAAAATAGATAAAACAACAAAACCATCAAACTAAGGCGATTGACGTTGATTTCATATTGTAGAAGCAAAGGCCGAAAATAGATAAAACAACAAAACCATCAAACTAAGGCGTAGATGCATTCGAAATCACGGGGTTTAACTTTTATGGTAATCAATATTACTGAAACTGACTAAATCAGTAATAGTATTATGATTTTATAAACCCGAGAAGTAAAGTAGTAGAAGTATTCGGATTACATAATCAGGAAGAGTATGAAATCCGAATACTTCTAGTTCAAACCTAAGGGCGAGGCCACAATACTGTGTGACGTCCACGCATCGCAAAAACGACATCGTTGTCGCACCGTAATGCTGCACATAGTCTATGCAACGCAGAAATTTGATCAAATGCGGCATCAAAGAGTACAGTCTGCGGCGACGCCGACGCATCAAAAATTTTAACGATGCGTTGTGCGATGTCGTAGATTTTTGCGATGCGTCGGACGTTGCAACCCAGTATTGTAGACTCGCCGTGACAGAGCACCAATAGTAAGGCTCTAGGATTAACTCAAGCTAAAGATTAATATGAAAATAATAACAATGATCCAATTACAACTTACAGAATACAATTTTGCAATAGCAAAACCAATGCTTGAGGCGAGATATTCAACAATAAAACATCATTGCTCAGACAAGACTTTAAATAAGCCACGAGGTGCCGCGAGCAACATTAAGGTTATAGCTCATTCGGTATGCCTCTGGTCAAATATATTTGTCCAGTGTCAGTTTGATGAAATAAATTGGATTAATTTCTATTAAAATCATCAAGAGTTATGACATTCACCAGCTCCATTCCACCATCGGACAAGCAGGCGTTCTGCACGTCGACATCGCTATAAGGTAGACAAACCTCCTATGCGCACAAAGCGGTTCTCTTCCACCTTTATCATGCGCACCGCTAAGGAGTGGAACGCTCCCGAGTATGTGTTCCCCGGTAATTATAACATGGGCGTCTTCAAGGCACGAGTGAACAGGTTTCTTCTAGGCAAGCGTGCTCCATCGTAGACTGCATCTTCGCTTAACATCAGACGAGTTGTAGTCAAACGCAAGCCTATTCAATATATAAAAAAGTTACTCAATATTTACTTCGGATTTTTGACCGTTTTATTCAAACAAAACTACCACCACCACTACCAGCCTATATCAGTCTACTGATGGATCAGCAGTGAACCAGTGTAGAGCAGTGGCCTATGCCTTGACAACTAAGAAGGGGGATGTACCCTTAATCACCACACACTGACAGCACAGGGCACGGTTTCTTGCACCACCGACGCTGCTGGCCACTGAAATGACTTCAGACCTGTCAGAAAACTTTGACATTTGACCGTCGAAAGTCAAAGTTTGTAAAAATAAGTCTTAGCCTAATCATTTAAATTGGCAACTGAGATACTAAATAGAACCTTAGGAACAAACATTTGCAGAAAATGCATATTATATTTGCGACTTCCTATGTATATATGTACCGTAGGTTTAAAAAATACAGCATGTTCAATGTTTTGCAGTACTAAAACGGTGTCAAGTGAGTAATGATCTTTAATTTAAAACTTTCATTGTCTAGACGGTTAGATAATGTTGATTTGAGAAACAAAAGGATAAGTTGGTTTTGAGGCTCAAGACGCAGGATAGGTAGATGGATAGGTTGAAACCTATTCGTCTAGATATCTCTCGGTTTAAAATAAGTTATTACTCATTCAGCTATTTTCAGCACAGAAAAAGTATGAATGTTTTTACTCTTTATCATATAGTCCGAAAAAAAAGCTAAGACTGCCGAGTTTCTCCCAGGTTCTTCACCTTGGTACTCACCAACATTAGCCTATAGCAGTCCACTACTGGACATAGGCCTCATCTAATGAGCCTCATTGCTCTGTCCTCAGCTCGATGCATCCGTCCTAGGTACTCGTCGATTCCATAATAAACACGTTTAAATGGCAAAGCGACCGAGTATGTTAAAAATCATATATAAAACCGAGAATTGAATTACAATCGAGCAGGGAGGACGCGAGTTATCTCGGCCTAGTCTGAGCTTTCCATCGAATGGGGCTAGGTACATACAATTCCTAAGAAAACCTGTATCTACCATTTAATTTGAGTCATTACTGATCGTGTTGAAACGCATGATACATATTACTGTACTTACTTTATAGGAATTTCTTGCTTATTACCCCAGTTAAGTTCAGTGCTTGTGCGTACCTACTGGTTTATCAATTTTACCACACAGTCTTTTTCTAAACATTTTAAAATGAGTATTGGGAATTTGATTAATATAGGTCACTTATTCTCTCATATTCTCTTCTCTCGGGTCGTATACATTTTTTTATATAAATTAGTTTTTTTCGTAACATTATTACAGTACATACTAGTTTCCACCCGCGGTTCTGCTCGCATGGTACCCTATATGTTATTCCAGGTCTAGAATTACTAATGTGTTTTCAGCTCATTTCGTTCAGTTGGGCGTGAAACAAGGGTGAAGGAGAGACAAACATTTAACATTTCACACACTTTTTACCCTAGTTGAGTTTATAAAAGGCTTACTTAGCCGTTACTTTTGTAGGCGTCTGAATATAAATAAATAATAGAAGTAGGATAGGATTGGCTCGTTATTGATGACACAGATAAAGTTCTAAACTTAATTACAGTGATTTTACAAGCGTTCGCTACCTTGCTGAAAACTTGCTTATAAATTCTGAAAATCGGTCACTTCTTCACTTCTTTATTTATTAATTGGCTTCTGGGATTGTTTCCACAATTTCACCAGTATAAAGTAGGTATAATGTTCATAATAATATGTGGCAACGGAGTACAGGTTATTATTCGTCCAGTCTTCAGTCAGGTCCTGTTTTCTGCTATAGCCATGGCGAATATAACAAAAAACGATCGGCGCACAATTTTCTTTATCAGAGAATTCCCGTTCAATCTTCTTTTATTCCATTTCACTAATACTTGTGTATTATAACTAACGTATAACGGTTATTATACCATAACTAATAAACGATATACATTATAAAACACTAGAAAATAAAATTTAATAAAAATGATAACCTTCGTTCAAGATGAAAAAAAATGGTGTCTAAAAATCGGTCACCGCGTTCAATACGTTTTGTCTAAATATGCATTAGATTTCATCAATGACATTCATCGATCGCTGATTTATAAAGCTTCAACTGAATAAATAACAACCATTTTAACAAAGGTTCATATACGTCTGTCAAAACCATGTTCTTTTTTATTTGATTGTTTGAACGGTTTTATTTAGCTTGTCCTGTTTGTTTACTAGATCAAAAATACTACTACTCATATTCAAGATGTTTTTAGGTTACAAGTACCTACTCACGTTGTTCTTGTTTTAAAAACGCTGAAAAAATGTAAAATAACGCTTCTGTGATAAGTTTTATAGATTAACTATGTGATAATGTATAGGTACCCATAAAAGCCTAGATCATTAAACCTGACAGGCAATGATTTGGATCCAGTTGCAGAATTGAAAATTTATAGTAATTATTATCGATTAAGATATTTCCAAGTTTTCTTACATTAAGTGATAAGGTATGTACTTAATCACACTATAACTATAATATTTATTTATTTATTATTTATTTTATTATAACACTAATATTACAATTGCGCTACTTTGTGTGTATTAGTATATTTGTCCCCACTGAACTGCATAACGGCTGGGCGGATTTGAATTAAACTTGGAAAAAACATAGTTTGTGACCTGGATACATCATGGAACACATAGGCTTTTGCCTTTCTAAGCAGCGGGTCTAAACTAATTTTATGCGAAAGTGAGTTTTTCTTGTTTGTTATCCGGGCACCAACAGAGCGAAGCCGCGGGTGGAAGTTAGTTGTAAAATAAATCATATTGGTAACTTATCAAGCTCGTTTATTATTTTTGATGTGTTGTCAGGTGTCATAATAATTTATTGATTCAATCGAGTTATTATTGACCCGGGTAAGTAAATACAACTGCTGGTGTACGGTCAGCTAGAGTTTCTTCTTTCTGTAAGGGCTCATCCGGGAAGCCATGCCTATTATCGTGAAGCAGCATTGCGTTAGAAAGTCAAAAAAGAGATGACACAAATGCATCAAAGAATATTTCAAAGTAAAATAAACCTTTTTTCTAATTTAAATAATCAAAACTTGTAGACCAAACCGAAATAACTCTAAAATTGAGACATTTACATACTCCAACAGAATGAATATTCATTTGTCCAATTAATTGGGATATTCCATTAACTAGCAGTGGCCATTGCTCCCTCAAACTAATTAATATAGCTACTGTTTACAATGGATCATAGCTTGATTGGCCCATAGCAATGTCGCTGCGCGTTTTGGATTCTGCCCCGGATAAACATTGATGTAAGCAGTAAACTACAGTTTTGATCTATAGTTGGTGTTTTAGAAGTGCTTTAAACTACATATATGTCGTATTTTATAAGTGCTTCTATTCCTAGGTGGTTTGGTAGTTGAAGGAGTTATCAGTCATACTATACAGATATCTTCACAAATTCACATTCAAAGTTTGGGTATTATCTATACTCCTCTTCTTTAATTGTTCCCCCATAGTTGAAGTTAGTGATTCCGTGCATGAAAACTATTCATAGTTTTCCGCCATCTGCCACGGTCTTCGGCTTGACGAAGTGCGACGGTAACTGGAGTTTCCAACTGTTCCGACACCTAATCAGTCCAGCGCTTCGGGCTCCTCCCTCTCGGACTTTTGCCTGTGACAGTGACAACCTCCAGAAGTATTTTTTAATATTTTTTATCATTTAGGTATACAATCAATAATCGTGTCACGGTATACAATTTAATACCAAAATATAATACCTATCGATGCCGAAATATGTAAGTACGGAATGTTTCAACATTGACTTAATCGAATGTTCCTATTAAATTAAATCAAGTTATCGAACGCAGCTCGTTGAATTAAACATAGCGATGACAACTGGTCACCTGTCAATCATCGCTTGACTGGTCCCAAGTGGGTTCAAGTCGTACAGGGTGCTCCAAACACTATAATATTGTGAGCGTCAAGATGGCGGGACCACCTCTTGTATTTAATTATTTTTACCATATGGATTTAGTACCTAATTGGTACTATTTAGTACCTTTAGTGAAATAATTTGTACCTCAAGGAATCTTAAGTTATTCAAAATCGAAAGGGGTCCCGCCAGATGCAACCGTCAAGATGGCGGGACCACCTGTGTTTCTTGTAATTGCAACCGCGCATGAATATACTTATCACACTAGGATTTAGTACCTCACTAGATACCTCCGAAACACAACTCTTTATCATAAAAACTTCAATAATTCCAGAGAAAACTCGATTTCAAAACTAATGACCTAGCACCATAGTGTGTTACCCTGCGTAACCCCAGCAAATGCAAAGCAAATACACGTGATCCTGATAAGCTAGCGATTAACTTTAACTGTCAGGATTTAGTACCTTGTGGGTAGTATTTAGTACCTTTAGTCAAATAATTTGTACCTCGAGGAGTCTTTAGATATTCAGGAACGAAAAAGGGGTCCCGCCACACGCAACCGTCAAGATGGCGGGACCACCAGTGTATCTTTTAATTGCAACCGCGCATGAATATACTTATCACACTAGGATTTAGTACCTCACTAGATACCTCCGAAACACAACTCTTTATTATAAAAATTTCAATAATTCCAGAGAAAAATCGATTTCAAAACTAATGACCTAGCACCATAGTTTGTTACCCTGCGTAACCCCAGCAAACGCGAAGCAAATACATGTGATCCTGATAAGCCAGCGATTAACTTTATCTGTCAGGATTTAGTACCTTGTTGGTAGTATTTAATACCTATAATGAAATAATTTGTACCTCAAAGAATCTTAAGATATTCAGGATCGAAAGGGGTCCCGCCAGATGCAACCGTCAAGATGGCGGGACCACCAGTGTATCTTTTAATTGCAACCACGCATGATTATACTTATCACACTAGGATTTAGTACTTTACTAGATACCTCCGAAACACAACTCTTTATCATAAAAACTTCAATAGTTTCAGAGAATAATCGATTTCAAAACTAATGACCTAGCACCATAGTGTGTTACCCTGCGTAACCCCAGCGAACGCGAAGCAAATACATGTAATCCTGTTATGCTAGCCATTAACTTGAAATGTCAGGATTTAGTACCTTTATCCAATTAATTATATACCAAATTTCAGTTCTTTACAGAGTAGAATCACTGAAATATTTTGAGAAAACAACCAACGTGATTTGAGTGATTAACCTCTTTTGATTGGCAGCTGTGTTGCCGTTTTTTATTTGGTGAAAATGCTAAAACTTGGTGCAGAAAATTTCAAAAATATGTTAAATAACTTTTAGATATGATAAATAAAATGTTAAAATCAAAATTGAATTCCTGAATAGCAAACTGAAGTGGTCACCTGTTAAAATAGATGCATATTCGCATATAAAGAATGCAAGAGAAGTCTCTGCTCTTTGGGTATTAAGATTAATTTGCATCGTAGGTTAATTACTTTTCATTGACCCTACACATTTTGCATGTTTTGCGATGGAAATGTGATGCTTCAGTAAATTTTAGCTATTATGTTACACTTGCAAAATTTGCAATAAGTTAAACTCTGTCATCTTTTCCCGTTGTTCGCGCTAAATTTTCTCATAAATATGAGAAGCTGTGATATTATATTAACACATCAGATTCAAATTAGACGTAAAAATTAAGAATACTGCACTGATCGTTCGTAACAAATTAACAATCGCTACGCAAAAGATAAACATAAATTTCGGGGAAGTTTATTCCTTATGAGAGAGTTCCCATGTTTTAAAAAACTACTTTGAGTTAATAAGCAAATCGTCTCTGGTTTCTATAAAATCTTTTGAATTCCTTACTAAGTAGGTAACGTTCAAAAAAATGTAAATCATGAAATATGCTAAATGCAATTTTTTCAAGCTTACAGACCCGGAAATTGCAAAATTTGCAAAATTTAGCTTTAAAAATGCTAAAACGGCAACACTGCTAGGTACGTACCTCTTTTGATTGGCATCATTAAAAGTGTTACCAGTACGAATTTCAGGAAAAGTACGACGTGTCACCCGAACAGTACGGTTTTTTGCTTCAAGGTACGATTTTACAAAATGTAAAGCACCAAAGTTTAATTTTATTTTTTATTAATTTTAATTTAATTTTTTATACTCCTATGTGTTTTCTGTACCGCAAGCATGTAGACATACCTAGCCATAGATGCATTATAATTCATTTAAATTATTTTTTATGGATTTTTTAGACACGTTACGGTCGATCACGTCCACCAGTTTGAATGATTACCACCCACAATTCTACTAGTATCTAGGAAACGATACTAGATTTTCAACATAACATTTATAATGTCGCAGGCACGCGTTAGGTTGTTGGGGAATTTACCTAAATTCATACTAGCCGGTGGAGCACGTTCTTTTCTTTATTAAATGATCCCAGGTATAAAAAATCGTACAGTTTCGGTACGATCTTGGTCTAGCTATCGTACATGAGTAAAAATGCAAAATTCGTACGGTGTGCACAATTCTTAAACTGTTTTTTTATAAACTGGTTAGTAACTTCCACCGGCCGACCGCTTGACTCGCGTGGTTCCCGAACAAAAAAATCGGTTGGTACCTATCAAACTCTTTTTACCTCTTTTATATATTGTAGAACCCCGTAGAAGAAGTACATAAACAAATGTTTGTTTGAGCTGCAGATAAATAATTATGACTTAAACGTAGGTATGAGGTTGCGGGTTCGATTCCCGCCGCGGGACACTAATCCAATGTATTAATCTAATCGCCATTATATAATGTTAACTATGCCTGCAAACAAAAGTAGTTTAGTACCAAAGAAAACCAGGCTAATCAATCATTATAATTTATCTCCATTTTTATTTTACAAAATGATCAAATCTACTGAATACAAATAAGATATCCTAATAATACAAATAATCACTGTTGTTTTATATAAATTAAGCACCAGGTTATAGAACCAAAGTAATCACAAGCTTTCGCCTCAAGAGTCACAGCAAGAATGAAATCCCAGCGTCGGCCGCTCGCCCGTCGCGCTCGGCCCAATCGCCTGGTATTTTTCCACGCGCCAGCCAGGCGCCTGTCGCCGCTCCCAGGCTAATCGGCAGTTGCCAACAATAATACCTATTTATTAAACTTGTTTGGTCAAAGTCTCAGATCAGCATGTGTCGTGTCTAAAAATTTCATAAAAAATAATTTAAATTAATTATAATGCGTCTATGTCTAGGTATGTCTACATGCTTGCGGTACAGAAAACACATAGGCATATAAAAAATTAAAAGTTTCAGACCTGTCCATAAATGGAAGATGCGAATTACGTAAAAATATTCTTGATAATGAAGTATTGAAATTATAACTAATAACTTTATTTATTAAAGCCGTAATACTTGTAAATTTATTACTAAATATTCATCGCAATACACCCTACCATAACGAATCATGATTATTGAACGCACTCTCACCCACATCGTGCATCTCTCGTGCTAATGTCAACTGTCATTATCAAAGCACGCGTTTATTGGTGGTGTTGCCATCTTGGCTGTTTTATAGGCCAATTCTAGTACAATTTTCAGTTTTACTTACAGAGACACTCCAGCTGTTATTATACGTCTTTAATATATACAAATGGTTTTTATAAAGTAACCACCAGTATATAATACGTAGTGACTTGTGACTTTAGAATAATTGAGTACCTAAGACGATAAGGTTGGTTGTTATTTAATGGCTCCATTGTCCTAATTGATCCTAACCTAAACGTATAAAATAAATACCCAAACAAAATTATCCAGCTTTAATAAAAGAAACGATTAATTGCACATGATTTCCTTCAATAAGAACTATCAATTAGGACATAAGTCATTTTTAGACGCGACATTTTATGGTCAGGTTGTATGCAACTGGCCTATCTTCTTTGTACTGGCAACACTTTGAAGGATGCCAATCAAAAGAGGTACCTACCTAGGCGGCTCATTGATCCAATCAAAAGAGGTTAATCACTCGAATCACCTGATGGTTGTTTTCTCAAAATATTTCAGTGATTCTACTCTGTAAAGAACTGAAATTTGGTATATAATTAATTGGATAAAGGTACTAAATCCTGACAGTTCAAGTTAATGGCTAGCATAACAGGATTACATGTATTTGCTTCGCGTTCGCTGGGGTTACGCAGGGTAACACACTATGGTGCTAGGTCATTAGTTTTGAAATCGAGTTTTCTCTGGAATGATTGAAGTTTTTATGATAAAGAGTTGTGTTTCGGAGGTATCTAGTGAGGTACTAAATCCTAGTGTGATAAGTATATTCATGCGCGGTTGCAATTAAAAGATACACTGGTGGTCCCGCCATCTTGACGGTTGCGTGTGGCGGGACCCCTTTTTCGTTCCTGAATATCTAAAGACTCCTCGAGGTACAAATTATTTGACTAAAGGTACTAAATACTACTCACAAGGTACTAAATCCTGACAGTTAAAGTTAATCGCTGGCTTATCAGGATCACGTGTATTTGCTTTGCATTTGCTGGGGTTACGCAGGGTAACACACTATGGTGCTAGGTCATTAGTTTTGAAATCGAGTTTTCTCTGGAATTATTGAAGTTTTTATGATAAAGAGTTGTGTTTCGGAGGTATCTAGTGAGGTACTAAATCCTAGTGTGATAAGTATATTCATGCGCGGTTGCAATTAAAAGATACACAGGTGGTCCCGCCATCTTGACGGTTGCATCTGGCGGGACCCCTTTCGATACTGAATAACTTAAGATTCCTTGAGGTACAAATTATTTCACTAAAGGTACTAAATAGTACCAATTAGGTACTAAATCCCTATGGTAAAAATAATTAAATACAAGAGGTGGTCCCGCCATCTTGACGCTCACATAATATTGTATCCGTGCCTAATAACTTAAACGATAAAGACGGTAATAAATTGAAATCAGGCTAATTCTCATAATTATTGACTAACACTGTAGTGCGTGCAGTGAGCGCTGGTCCGCCTAGACTGAGGACTCAGGTATAGGTATATATAAAAAATATTTAGTAGTATAACAGTCATGTAGTTCCCATAATACAAGCTCTGCTTGGTTTGGGACTAAAGGAGGTTGTGTGATAATAATATTTAGCATTGTTTATCGTATAAACAAAACACAAGTGGATAGAATGACAGTCTCCATCATGTCAATTAGATGAAATATATTAAATTCAAAATTTTAAATCGGAAAAAAGTTGTAAATTGCAGTAAATACTGTACAAAATAAAACCCATTATTTTTATCATAATATATGATTCAGATAGGTCACAAGTAATTACTCCCGCTTGGCCGTATTTTTGATACACCCTGTTCAAATTGTAAATGGGTTCATAATTTACATGAGAGCTCAGATTTTGTACGTTCACACGACTTTAAAGCGTAAAAAGGTTGACAATTTAATGATTTTGTGGGAACGGTGACAGGGATTTATAGGATCTCTTGTGATAATCGATTTATATCTCAATCAGTTCTTTTACAGTCATCGAAACTTACGTGCCTTGACAATAATTGTTTATTTAAATTACAAACTCATAAAAATCACATACATGTTATTTAAATAAACAAATATTGTCGTGGCACATAAGTTTATTTAGTGTTTTTAAGAGTTTTAAATAATTAATTAATAAATCTACGTGGTATTACCATGATTTGTGAGTTATATATAATATTTTACGCTATTTCAACGCAGTTTCATACGCCATGGATCACGGTAGAGACTGCGAAGTTTATGCGAGTAGGTAGGTATTTTATTCGTTGCACGATTTTTTTTATTCAATGCTTTGACTGCTGAAAACACAACCGTCGATATCGAGCAGGAAGCCCTCCCGAGGCCCGCTCCGTACGTAGGAACCTACGTGGTCAACGAAATAACCCTTCTCATCCCACAGTTGGGACTTTCAAACGACCTGCCAACACATTCATAAAATTATAAACAAGTCTCCTCGAAATTAACAGACCTCGCAAACACGACGCTTTATCGTCGCGCTTAGTCGCGAGCGTCTGTCATATCTTGCTGTCGCGATTGTCGCCGTGTGTGCGGAGCTTTGAACAAAATTTATGAAAATTGTCCCCCGCTGCTTGTCGTAGCGTCTAATCGCTGACGTTTGTCGTCCAATGTGCGCAGGCTGTTAGGGAACAAAAAGATCAAATAGGATTTAGAGATTTATTCTCAAATATTTCAACCTATCATATTGTAAGCGCATCGTCAAAAGACCAATGAATGTGGTTAAGAAATAACGCTTTGTCATTTGTTAAAATTTGACAATAGAACTGAAATCATGGTAAAACCATTGACTGACTCATGCTTTCAAGTTGCAACAGATACAGTCCGCTTGAAATATTTGTGATTACCCTACATCACATAAAGAGTTACTATTGGGAAGCAACCAGTAGGTACGACTAGTACTATGAAATAAAATTACTACCTTACATAAGTACCTACAAAACTTATGAATCCATCTTTTGAATAGATTTAGATTACTTACTTATAAAAATAGTACAGAAAAACAGATGAATGAAATCTCTCGACGATGTAAGAGAATGCTTCATGAAAACTATCGATAAAATAACCTTTGATAACCCTATATCGTAAAGTTCAAAATAGTAGATTAGGTACAACAAGAAGTGGCGCCACGTTGACGTAGATACGTAAAAATAAATCCATTATTCATTATTACAAGTTGGTGAGTTTTAGGTAACCGGTGAACTCGTTGTGAAGAGCTGGTCCGAGGAGTGATTACCACCATAACTATGAATGTCACGGCACTATTGCTACATCACTCAGCACTATTGGCACGTCTCCCAGCACTGTTGGTACGTCTCCCAGCACTGTTGGCACGTCTCCCAGCACTATTGGCACGTCTCCCAGCACTATTGGCACGTCTCCCAGCACTATTAGCACGTCTCCCAGCACTATTGCTACGTCACTTAGTACTATTGTTATGTCTAGGCATATGAGGCTAACACCTGACTAAAGTTGGGGCAGCCCAGGCTTCGTGGGATGGGACGAATATCCGATAACCTATATAAGTAACCGTCGCGACATGTCATTTTTAAGGCTTTCGAGCGATTAAGACCCTCCGCCCACCACATACTTCTTAATGGTAATCCTTGTCTAAGTAATATGCCTACGTACGCAGGCTCTCTGCAGTGCTAGGGTGTCTGCAAGTAGAGTTGGCACATAGTTTGATAACCTTTGTGGTGCATTGGGCAAAATCCCGCCTAAGACGCAGATGGTGCGGATTCTATATTCACGCCGCAAGAAAAATGTTTGTATGTGTTTAATACGTTGGTGCTGGGAGGACGACTTCCTGAAGAATCACATCTATGTTTTTGGCACTCGAAGTGTTAATACACTAGCACGATGACGCTACGCGTCATGCACGAAGCCCACCATGCACGAGGCCAGCAGTCAGGAGAAGGACGACTCCCTGCAGAAACACATCTGTGTTTTTAGCAAAAAATATTTAGGAATATTAGTCAATACCATAAGGAATAAGAATAAGTTAAGAATATCCCATAATACACGCTCTGCTTAGGGCCACATGACGCTGTTTAATTGTGTCTAGCATTATTTATTTATTTATAGTATAAACCTGACTCAAACACAAAATCAGTAAATATTAATCGAATGGATTCCATCGGCATTATTTGAATAACAAAGCATTCATAAAAATGTTTATAGCTGCACATTCCTGAAAGGGACCGTGCTGAAATATTCCACATTGCTGCGGAATAATCCAAATGGCAAATTCGTCCGTCGCATGCAGTTGTTTGGTTAAAGGAAGGTAGGTTTTGTTTGCCCTATTTAAAATATTAAGCTCGGGCTATCTGCATCTGAAATCCTCCATAATAATTAAATATATAGTAAAGTAAAGTAGGTATGAGTTTAAAGAAAACCATTGATCATTCATCATCATCGTTATCGTTATCAGTCGTTTTCAATCCACTACTGGGTATAGGCCTCCTTTTGATTATACCACTGCCTCGATCCTGCGCTATTCTACGACAGGTGCCACCCACGGTCTTTCTTATATCGTCGACCCATCTCACTGGAGAACGTCCCCTATTCCTGCAACTCTCGGCTACTACTCGGCTTGTAGTAGTAGAGTTCTTTGTGGAGGGCTCGTCCGGGGAAGTACTGCCATCATGCCTATTGCTGCTGTAAAGCAACTGTGCTGTGTTACGGTTTGAGGGTGTAGGTGCCGGCGAAATTACAGGCTCAATAGGTTTATCATCTTCATGCTTCAAATTGATGGACGCAGGGCGTTATATCGCAGAGCACGTTCCAAAAAACGTTATCTACGATGCAATGCTTTATGATAGGTAATTGTTACCACTTAACATCAGGTAGGCTATGTGCTTGTTCCACAAGTACCATAAAAAAACCACTCGGTCCGCGCTCTGGTCCACCTGCTGGCACTCCGTCTGGCCAAGTGTCCTACCCATTGATCAATCAAAAACAAAAAAACATATTAAGTTTTTACTATTCGTTGCAGTAGGTAGATGTATTGTTCAGAAATAAACCAATAACTACCTTAAAAGCTCCATTTATTACTATTCAGTACAACTGATACCCTATAAAACAGTGTCAAGTAGCAACAATAGGTACTGCTGATTGACAGCCAAATAGCCTATAGATTTTATTGTGTGAATGAATTTGTTTACAATACGTCTACTTTGCTATGGCCTTCGATTATGATTGTGTAATTGAATAACTGATTTGGAAGGTTCTACCGTGTTTAGTTTTTCATTATAAACATCTTCAGCCTCGAGGTATTGAGGTGGTACCTCCACGAGCGAGTGTATTGCGATTATCGTCATCATCATCCGCATCAGCTTATAGCAGTCCACTGTTAGACATAGACTCCTCCAATGGGTTTAAAAAATCGGGGCAGCCCCAATCGAGAGTGGAAAGGTACCTATTCTGAATATAATATAGTAAAGCATTTTCAAAAAGAAAAAGAAGATAAAATACATTTATTTTTATCCTATAAAACACAAAATGAAAACAAACAGGAAAAAATAATTAAATACGCTATTGCCGGGGATAAAAATAGGTCCCTGTCTCAGCATTATGCCGCATCGAGAACATACCTAAGTATATAGGTACACTAGGTACCTAGGAACCCACCCACGTGCTGATGCAGCGCTGGTTTTCAGACAGCAGTTCAAAGCAGTTTCAAGGGCATCGAACTTTTTTATATTTCAGTAAACAAACCAAGATAAACTACTCAGTTAAAAATCGATGTACAATGTTACGAGAAATCGAATTTCGGATCAAAAGACCCGAAAGCGATTACAGGAGATTTATGTCCAATCATGCTATTTTCGGATCAAAGTTCAATTCTTGGCCGATCTAATTTTACTCTTGATTCTTGTTAGATTAGAGTTGAGTTTGTATTTATGTGTCAAGTGCTTTTTAAAGTCAATTGAGTCTGCATCTGCATGTTTCATTAGAATTTTATTAGTACAATGAAATAGTTTAATTTAGTACAGGAGAGCATCTAAATAAGTCCGTAGCAACGCACAAGCCAAACCTAGTCCTAGATAATTGCATATTGGAGGGTATATTTCTTACATACCTAGTGTAACGGCACAATAAGAAAGTATTTCCTGAAATACAGCCCTTGACGGGGTGCAGCGTGGGAAAATCTCTACGCGGACGAAGTCACGGAGCACCTGCTTGGTTCTAATATAGGTCCCAATTTATTCAATTGTTATTGCCAATCCATATGCCTTGATTATGGAAAACTTTTACATATAGTACACTGTAGTGGACTCCAACCAGTCAAATAAGAAGCAACAATAGAAAATATTTTATTTACTTATATACCTGTCGCTTCATTCTCTTTCCTCGCGACCTTGGGAACCCGCCAGGATACCGAAAAAGTCTGGGATGGACACGTGGACGCATCACGCTCTGTGGCGATCTTAGCTTTCAACTGCAGGGGTAAAAATACCCCTAACACTCGATGGATTGAAAGTCTAATTAACCCATCAGTGACATATGTACAACATCATTATATTCAGTCCAATGCTGGACATAGACCTCTCCTATAAGCTGGGTGATATGCCCTTAATCCTTAATAATCAAGAGGATTGGGGATCGTAGGGCACAGCTTTTCCCACCACCTACGCTGCTGTCCATTCGAAGCCTGTGCGGATTTTGCTGTACCAGTGTTTGGCTGCACTATGCCGCAGCTAGCCGCCACAGCCCCATCTGCATAAGCTGGGTACAACAAAGGCCGGTGAGGTTGGAACCCCTTACACCCCACTCAGTGGCAATTTTAGACCAGAACTTAATCTGTCTAGTAATCGTTAAATCGTTTCCATATCAACTAATTAATCTTCGCAAACCAGTTTCTAATCAGAAATTAATCAAAAATCTTGCAACAGAAAGCCCTTTATTAGTCGAAACCGGACAACGCAACTTGTTGCAATTAGAAAGAACATAAATAAACCAGTCAAATCTTCTAAACTAGTACGAAAAATGTTGCAATTCAAGTGTTAATTTCTTAAAATCATATAGTCTTTCATCTTCATCATCATCATTTAACCCGTAAATACTGACTGTTGGGTATAAACTCCTTCTTTATCACGCCACTCTTTCCAGTCCCTTGCAAGCCTTATCCACAGATTTCCAGCTACAAAGCTACAAAGCTATGTAATGAAATAGTAGAGAAAAATATAATCTGTACATATTGTTTTTTTAGCGAAAGTGTATGCACTAAGCAGCATGCATTGCAGTATAAAAAGCAATATCAGAAAAAATAATGTACATAAGATTTTTTCTCAGCGACGGAACTTTCCTCCTCTAATAGTAGGATATGCCCTGAATCCCCACGGTGGACGGACATGCGGGTTGGACACAGCTTCTCGCACCACCTACGCTGCTGCCCGTCGGTGGTCAGGGAATTTAGCTGGGCCAGTGTAGTAGACTGTGCTATACCACATTCCTCGGCCACCAAAGCCTAGTTTGTTAGCTCGCAAGGTGCACCACGGGCAGATGAGGTGGCTTGGGTTTCGAAGATAGAGGCTGGAACCCCTTTGAGGTTCAATTTTCTACGGTTATTATGCTCTAGTCTCGTCAATGTTTATCTTATTTCGGACTTCAAACGCAACACAGAAAAACTAAATTTGTTTTCTCGCAATAATAGCCTTCATCAACGGAAATGGAGGTCATAAAACATAATTCGGTATTAAAACGATATTGAAATCGAAAGTGAAACGAGAAAATTCAAGTTTCGGTTTAGTTTTGATGTAATAAAAGTTCTTAGCGGTCTTCCGTAATAAAATCTGTCATCACAGAATGCCGTTTGAGTTATAAAAGTGGAATATTTTAAAATTCTTCTCGAAGATTTATTATAAAAGATTAAGCGATTAATATAATTGGCATTAGGGTACAATATCTTTATTCAGAATTATCTGACTCTCAGCACTCTCAGTCGAAAACAGGATTTTTACTGTACTAATTGATCTTAGCGTTTAGCATTTGTGAAGGTATACTTATTTTTGCACCAGAAAATCTTAGTTTGCACCCTTATGTGTAATGAGAACCTCTAAAGAAGTCTTGATCTTATACGAGAGAAAAAAAATGCCATGATGTTTGTTAGTTTCTAATGTACGAAAATAAAACCAACAAACAGATTTTTTTAATTCTAACCCCTATAGAAAGCTACATTTATCAGTAAGTAATATCAGCTGAAACCTTGGTGAAAAAAATAGCCCACAAATTTCATTATTTGGCGTGCGCTATAAGTCGTAATTGGTGCACCACTACGAAGTTGCTAGCGGGTCAACTAGTAATAATAAAAAAAAACTACTGATAAGATACATATGCAGCGAGTTTGAAAATACATAGTACACACAAAAGTACATAAAGACGCGCCAATTCCCCGGGCTGCCCGGGCAGAGAACCTCTATTGGATTGCTAGAAATGAAAAACCTCAACACAAGGCTAAGGCGCTCTGCTAGTAAAGTCTAAATACTGTATTATACTCGTATCATACGCAATAACAGTTTATTGACTTGGGTCTTGTGAAATAGGAAGTGCCAAAGGTAACACAAGTAGCGACATTGAATACCCGTGAGTCAGTACCAACACGACCAAGTAAAAAGAGGAGAGAGTTTAGGAAAATAAACTGAAAGAAAGAAAATAAAAAATTCAATATATCCTCTGAATCTTCATGAATCTTGTACAATTTTTCTTTGCATTTAAATAAGTATTGTGATTGATCTTAATGCTAAACGTAGGTTAAAAAACTTAGTTACCTTTTCCAAGCATCGCAATAAAAGTATAAATTATAACGGGTATTAGTAATTTACATATTTTTTTTAAATAATTTCAAAATTATGTACCAGGTTAGGGTGTTGCATATAGTAAAATACGAGTATATAATATAATGCTGGACGGGATCATCATCATCATCTGCCTTTAACAGTACACTGCTGGACATAGGCCTCCCCTAATGAGCGCCATTGCGCCCTGTTCTGAGCTCGACGCATCCAGCTTCTAACAGCAGCCTTACGCAAATTGTCACTCCACCTGGCACCTACCTTTTTCCGAGCCGCGGTCCCCATTCAAGAACTCGTTGGCCCCAGCGCCAGGACAGTATAAATACAGTAGGTAGTATAATATAGCCACAAACTAAGCAGAACTTGTATTTAGGAACAACCGAAATACTTTTTTTAGGAAATTAATACATATTATACACGGAAAACACCCAGGAGGCGGAAATCGGACCTTCTAAGTCTCAGCGGGCATTCAATTTCGTTTACTGAACTACAGAGGTCGTCTCTATTAAATTCCAATATTAAAGCTTAAAGATAAAAACAATAATAAAAATATAATAAATAATAAACCTCCCATGACTTGTGGATTATGACACCGCATGCAATATTCCCTTATTTATGCGTTTGCCCCCACACCGCCGATATCAACAATAGAAGTGCCATCTATTTTACTATTTGATATATTTTTCGATGCTATAAGTTGCTGTAAGACGGTATAAGACGGACCATTGTGTCGCATCTAGGCTATTTTGGATGCAGCTTGTAAACTTCACTTTTAACTTACTTCGTCGGTGGTACGAAACGCTGTGCCCTGCGATCACCAACCATACGTCAAGATTGTGGGCATATCTCTCTTCTTATAGGGGAGACTGTCCAGCGGTGTACTGAATAAGCTGGTGTATTGGTTGTAGGTAAAATTACCAACTTTAAAAAGAGATTCATCCATTTCTTTTATAGCATAATTCGTTAATAAAAGCTATTGGAGCCATTTTCTTTTATATAAATAACAGGTCAAATTTTAACACCAGGTATGGTATTTAAATAAATAAATAATGCTTTATTATCACACATCATCATGTAGCCCCAAACTAAGCAGAGTTTGTGTTATTAGAACCACATGATTGAAATATTACATATATATATATCTTTTTGTATATACATACATATCATACATAGAAAACACCCAGACCCGAGGCAAATATCTGCAGATCATCAACATTTGTTCCGCGACGGGAATATAACCCGCAACCTTCTGCGTCTCAGGCGGTCCTTCGCCCACTGCGCCACAGAGGTCGTCGGGAGTATTTTCTTATTGTATTTATATAAATACTCTCTAGGCTCTTAGCTACTCTAATTATATTGTACCTATTTATGAGCAAATACTTACAAGGGATTGTTTCCTATTTGCTTGATAATACGTTTTAAAAACTTACATGGAGATAGGTTTTCCTTTGAAGTCTTTCTTGATAAACTGTTACTTCTGAAAGTTCTTTGTTTATGATTTCAATGTATTTAAACCAGTATCCTTGAGGACGGAAATTTTAGTCACACAGGGCATTCTGGGGTTACGGGTTCCAACCCCCATCTTCGGAACCCAAGCCAACCTCACCTGCACGTGGTGCACCCTGCTAAACAACGAACGAGGCTCTGGCAGCGGCTGATTGCGGCATAGCGCAGCCTACATCGGCACAACTAAATCCCCTGGCCACTGACGGGCAGCAGCGTCGGTGGTGCGAGAAGCTGTGCCCTGCGATCCCCAACCCGCATGCCCAGCGTGGGGATTACGGGCATATCCCCCTTTGTTAGGGGAGGCCTATGTCCAGCAGTGGACTGATATAGGCTGGTGTGTGTGTGTGTGTGTGTGTGAGGGCACTCTATATGACCAATATCAGTAATCCTTAAAATTCTTTATTATTTGTACCTATATCATACAAAGTAGCGGATAAAAGTTACCCAGCTGTTTATCCCGAGATATGTCCTCAGATGTTATGCAACACTTTAGATCTCTGGATATTGTGTATTATGAAATAGAAATTGGTAGATTAAGATAAACCTGAGAAAATTGGACGGATAGCCATTTTGCTGGATTTATTACGTGTCAGGATCGAGACTGGTTTATGGCAACTGCCTAGTTATGTGGATTCGTTTTAGTTGCTAAGTTCATTTTTACAGTCGTAGGGCAGCAGTGTGTTCTGCGAAAAACTGTGTCTCGAGCTCCTAGCGTGAATCCTAGCGTGAAACCATCTTTTAAGGGGAGGCCTGTCCTGATATAAGTTAGTGTAGTTGTTTTATTTTGCTAGGTATTCAGCTCTAAAACTAGATTTTTTGTTATCTTGGATGTTTAGCTAAATTTTAAATCTAATATTATGAAGTTGAAAGTTTGTGAAACGTTTGTAATTTCTTCATGCCAAAACTACTGAACGAATTGTACTAAAATTTCGTTTAACATTAATCGTCTTGCAACATTATTCTTATTTATTATTATTTTTCCGTATTTTTAATAATGAATCCATAGCAGAAAGATTGACTTGAAGACTTTGACATCCCTATACGAAAATAATAGCAAAATTACACACCCTAACCCGATGACGTCAGATGGATAAAAAAATCTTTTCAACAGTTTCGATGACTAGAATCAAGCTTATCAGTAAGTTATACTCGAATGCAACTCTCTTGCTATCACTACACGTAATAAGTGATCTTTTGTTTGTTATACCAAGCTATCGGTTGATCTTTAGACGTGAAAATGATTTGGTAACGATCTCCCAGACCGATAGTATTGTCGTGCAGTTCAAGTTTAAGGTGCTGAATGGTACAAAGGTCAAGTTTACGTTGCCTTTCGAAGTTAGAGCTCATGTGGCGCAGTTGGTTTGTAGATTTATGGGGTGGAATTCAAGTTTAAGCTATACGCTTATTGTGAATCTCATAATTTCAATAAATGTTTGTTTTGTTTTTTCTCCTTCTTTCGATTTATTTTCTTGGAGGTATTTCAACTTTTGTGTCAGAGTTTGAATGCAAACAACAACCAACAATACACCAGGCTATATCAATACACTTCATCAGCATCTAGAGCCAGCAGGTTTGCACCACGGACCAGAGAGGTTGGCTTTGGTTCCGAATTTGGAGTTTTGAACTTTTTACATCCATACATATCCTTGATTGAACAATAAATTAGGAAAACCTTTTTAGTTTTGTGGATATATTATTGAAATTTATTTTCAAATCCTGAAATGAAACAAAAAAATATTGTTTTGACTGTGATTTCTTAAAATATTTCACCGCGTTCACTTTCGCTTTATTCATGGTTCGATAACCTCAAAATTAATTCCTTCTCCTAATAAGGAACGTAAAACAAAAAGAATGTTATTGAGCGTTGTGTGTGGCATTTCGATATTAAGTTATTATGCAATGCAAATTAAGGTTTCGGAGGTCTTTGTAACCAAGCATGGGATGTTCCTCGTTAATAATCTGAAATGGCCATGTCCAGTAATACATACATAGCATACTCAGAAAACTACCAGATCCCGAGACAAATATTTGCCGAATACAAACATTTGTCTCACGGTGGGAATCAAACCCGCAAATTTCTACGTCTCAGGCGGGCCTTCGCCTTTTGGACCACAGAGGTTATCAATATCTTAGCTTATAGCCCAACTTCTCTACCAGGTTGACTGGCAGAAAATAATTTTGCATTAAATCCTCCTTTTTTTACATTTCTTTGTTTTTGTACAATAAAGTGGTAAATAAAATAAATAAACTATCTAGGCAAGCATTTTATATTTTATAATAAGTAGAGCTAAGTTTCAGTTTTTAGCACTTGTACCCGTGTAAAGCAGGGGCGGATAGCTAGTAAGGTGTAAAATGTTTAGAACGTACAAGCTTACGAACTCTGCCTCTTATAAAAGGTATTAGATATAAGTGGGTCATGGCTATGCATTATTCCTCGCAACCCAGTTATTCCCAACTTTAAAAGCTTAACCAAAGTTCAAAATGATGAATTGTGATGCTAATGCCGTACGCTATTGGTTATAAATGTTTGCAAAGTCTTGGATTAAATGGAATTAAGGTACGAGATTCATTTTCAAATGCTTTACGTGAATTTATTTCATACTTTTCGTTAGAATTTTGTATTTGTTTACTGGACTATCTGATAATTGAAGAATTTACCCTACGTAGATAAAGGTACCAATTTCCATCTTTGGAAACCAAGCCAACCTCACCTGTGTTGCACCTTACTGACTATCAAACGGGCCTCTGACAGTCGACTGATTGCGACATAGACAGCCTAACACCAGCAAAGCTACATTATCTGGCCGTCGACGGGCAACAACGTCGGTACGGTGGCAGTGTGAGAAGCTGTACCCTGTGATCCCCAACCCAGAGTGTGAGGTCAATGTCCAGTAGTTGACAGATATAAGTTGGTGTTGTGTTCTGTTGTTGCGAGGTAGATAGGTCTGTTTCATCATCATCATTAAGAACCTATAGAAGTCCACTGCTGAACATAGGTCTCCCCCAAGGATTTCCACGAAAAACGCTCTTCCTCAGCCCTCTCCATCCACAGACTACCTACAGTGTTGACGATTTCGTCGGTCCATCTGATGGGGGGTCTTCCTACACTTAGTCTGACAGATCGTGGGCCGTGATCGCCGAGACCAACATTTTAACGTGCCTTCCGAAATACGGAAGCGGTCAGATCTAAATGCCATTAGACGGTTACCCATCTATGTACTGACCGGGTGGAGTGTTGCTTAGCCAAAGTGATCTGCTAAGACAGTCACGCCAAGAGACCATATGTGTGCTTCAAGTATAACACGTACTTCTAGTCCTACTATTAAAGTATGTACCTACATGAAACTTGCACTAAGTGGAACACGCTTATATTAATTTCTTTAAACGAGTAGGCTCTAGCGATAGCGATTACCCCGCCATTGCAACCCTTTCGTACATTCCGTTAATTTATCGATATTGCCGTAATTGTGATATTCAGGTAAGAGTACTCATAAGCAGTGCGATAAGTAGTTTTAGAATAGTAGAGTTCTGTGTGAAGGGCTTATCCGGGGAAGTGCTACTAACATAACTAAGATTGGTGTGCTTTGTTTTGAAGCGTATGGGTGCCTATGAAATTACAAGCTACTTAGCAGCTTCATGTCTCAAGTTGATGGACGCAGGACGTTGCATCGTAGGGCTTGTTCCAAACATGCGTGGCTTACGCAGCAATACTTTGTTATAAGTAATGGTTACCACTTAACATCAGGTGAACCACGTGCTAGTTCCATCTAATTTAGAATAAAGATATTTCTATAAAAGCTGCTTCGTAAACATTATTATCCGTACAGAATAATATCCAGGAATACGAATAAGTTTAGAAGTTTTATTTCCTTTTTATCTGTTATTTCATAAGGTATAATTTTTCATGTTAGATAATCCAGTAAAGCTACTTAGTCCATTGAAATTGTATGAAGGACAAAGTCGTCTTATATCTTATTACGTTAATTATTTTTTCTTTAGCTAGGTATTATTTTGTGCTTTGAGAAAAATGCTCAATCATCTTCATTGAATTTGAAGAAAATGTCTTAGTTTAGGGTCTTTCAACGTAGCTTGACTATGTGTAAACAAGTGCTTTAAGCGATTCAATGCCTTTGTTTACATTATTTTGAAGTCTTGATAAATTTGTCCATTTACAATTTGTCAATAATTTTACAACAATTTGTCCATAAAACGCTCTAATTAACTATCAAATGTGAAAGCTTTTTCATAAAAAAATATCTCGCGCTGTAAGTCCAACAGACGATAGATTGTCCATAGTGAACACGCTCCGCTTATTGTATCGCTTCACTTATGTCTCAGTTTACGCTTTATCCTTACAAAGTATGTGGGAATGGGGGCCTATTAATGTATCTGTATTGATTGGCAAGTGTCGCCGAGTGAAACTGGGTAACTCACTCGGAAAATGTGCCTTTGAGTGTTCGGTGTATGAGATAGTAGGTAGGTGTATTAAGAAAACATACTTATAAATACGAATATGTATATAAATAGAGGCGGTATGAATGAGAAAAATATAATACCTAATTTACTATATTTAGATATTTATAATCTCAGAAACTATAATTATTCGCAGGTAGAAGTTGGACAGGCACAAGTTTTAAATATTATGCAAGAAGTATATTAATACATTTTAAATTTATGAGAAATATTTGCAACTTTGTAAAACAAGGTTTCAATTATACATTAAATTTTATGAAATAACCCAAACTCATTTACCCCAATATTAACGAACCTTACAAAGGGCGCCACTCAAAACCAGCAACCGCTAACCAATAACACAACCGCCGACTCATTCCTTTGGTTCCATCGATTCCAAATTCGAATTCGTAACAAGATAACCGCTTGACAGGACCGATTAATTGGTACCGATTTGTTTTTGGAACGATGATTTTGAAGATCGAACGCGTGTGGTCATATTTTTTTAACTCTTTATTTTTATCTGTTAGAATAACAACATCCTAATTAAGTATTTTTATTATAAATTTTGATATTTTTTAAATAAACGCATTTTTTAAAAATAATATTCTAAGTTTTGCACCAAAATTGTACGCCAAATTCCATACCGAGAAAGTGGGTTGCCAGATGACGAATTAAAGAAAATTACGAAGTAGCAGATATGAACAAGATATCCGGAAACACTGAGGAATCCACCAGATTGTATCTCGTAATTCATAATGTGCCATAAAATTATGTTGGAATTTTTGAATGAGCTTTTTTTGTTTACAATATTTATTTTAAGATATTTTTTGAATGAAACGTCTTAATTTTATGGTAGTGGGTTATTTATCAATTTCTGACCGTTTTTAAGTTTATATATATTTTTTTGCTGGTACTTATTTATTTTTAAAATACTAATAAGTATTGTTTCTAATTTAAGTGAAGCACAGTTACGTTTAGGTACCTTATTATTTTGAAAACCTTACTTAAACTTAATATATATTTTACCTAACCTAACCTATATATTTTATGGTAAAAGGTACTTTTTTAGGTAATATACCTGTTCATCTTAAAAATGTCAAATCTTGAACAAAAATAACATAGGGAGGTAGTTAGTAGGTTAATAGTAGGTATAATTTGACACAGAAAAAGCTGAACACAACACGACCCAAAACTGGCTAAAGTTACGCCTTCCAAAAATCAATTCTTATTACAACGATCATCCGGTAATTTTCGACTTGATAAAAAGGTATGTTTCGATAATTATAAGTCATGTGGAACCCTCAGGCTGCTTTCTCTTGGACAAGTGATTTAGCGTAGTGTTTGTTTTGGATGGCTTGGCTTTTGACCTGCGAATAAAAACTCCGCGTCGAGAACCTCCTTTTTAGGAAGAAGGTTGACAAATAAAGGAGGTTGGATATTAAACGACGCGGCGACGGTTTCCTCCAATGGGTGTCAATGGTGAAAGATAAATCCGCTATGGCTGAATAATGCAAAAACATGGTTTACGAACGCGAAAATTATTACTGCTTGTTTAGTAAGCCGTAGTAGGTACTTTATTAACAAAAACGTATTAATTCTTCTCTTCAATATTAGTTGGATATTATGTGTTAGCTTGACGACCTCTGTGGCGTAGTGAGCGAAGGCTCGCCAAAGACGTAGAAGGCTGGGAATTCGATTCCCGCTGCGAGACTGTATTCATGATTTGCAAATAATTGTCTCGGATTTGGGTGTTTTCTATGTATAATATTTTAAAATTTGATAATATTTTAAAAACGTATAAAGGGTAGTATAAAGGTCCCTATTACAAACTCTGCTTAGTTTGGGGTTAAGCGTAGTGGTAATGCGTGTCATAATATTCAGCATTATTAATTAATTTCGTGAAAGTAACGGATACCTTTGGAAAATGACTTTACTTTTAAATATGTTAAATGCCAATTTAAAAAATAAGAAAAATGCTGCGCTGTATATTTCTACATTAACCACGTACGCTTTTCACACCACTCTTTTACCACCACTACCAACCTACCCTACAGGGTTCTCTGAAATATTTCCACCTTCCTTACCTGTATCGTCCATTATATTACCTATACCTACCTCCTACACCCAAATGAAGGGCACGAAAGTCGGGACACAGAAAATGTAGTCTGCACTAATTAGCGCACTTATTTTATCATAATGCCTATTATGATAAATAAATTTTATGCAGCTATAAGTACATTGTAGCTACCTATTTTTGATTGTTATGCTTGTTAATATAGAAATTCTTCGAAGAGTCTCAAATAAAAAAAATATGGTCTAAAAGAGAAAGATAAGGTAGGCTTTACAAAAGACGCAAAAGTATGATATACCTAATTATCAAATTTACTCATCCAAAATCCTCCATCCAAGCCTTAATTTTAGCTTTTTCTTTGTTGATACCAAGTACACCAATTAAATAAGAAATTTCCTTAAATTTCCGAGGAAAACCCATTATTTTCCGTAAATTTGTATCATCAAAGATTACACAGGTTTCTGATGGTGAAGCAATTCTCTCACACGTGTACTGTCAACGTCAAAAGTGAACTGTAAGTATCGTTAATATTACCAAATTAACTATACTATGTCATATTATTATGAATTTAATGCTATATAATGTAAACAATACATATAATTGATATGAAACACAATTCGCTCACCATCTAATATTTTGAGCAAGAAGAGCGGAAACTTTATTACATATTTTGATTTTTCTAGTCATTTTTATACTGATCTCTACCAAAAAACCTAGTTAAGCCAATAAAAACCAAGTTCACATACTTAGAAACATATCTGAGTCAGAATATTAATAGTTATATAATGTATAACATTAATAACGAAAAAATTACAAATAACTTTTCTTAAGTCTATTCCTTTTCCACTTACTCGTCTGGAAGATATCCCTTCCAAAAGCAAAGACCGCCCATTGTACATTTTATTTTTTTATTTTTTCAGATTCTGTCTATAGTTTTGAAAAATAAGGTGTAAAATAAAGCATTTACATTTATTCGTTTATTCACTGAAACATTTTGATTTTTTGCTTTTTCTAGTCATTTTTATACTGATCTCTACCAAAAAACCTAGTTAAGCCAATAAAAACCAAGTTCACATACTTAGAAACATATCTGAGTCATAATATTAATAGTTATATAATGTATAACATTAATAACGAAAAAATTACAAATAACTTTTCTTAAGTCTATTCCTTTTCCACTTACTCGTCTGGAAGATATCCCTTCCAAAAGCAAAGACCGCCCATTGTACATTTTATTTTTTTATTTTTTCAGATTCTGTCTATAGTTTTGAAAAATAAGGTGTAAAATAAAGCATTTACATTTATTCGTTTATTCACTGAAACATTTTGATTTTTTGCTTTGTGTCACTCACTCGTATGGACGAGTCTTTAGCAATTTTGAGAATAACCAGAACTGATGATGACTGTACCCTCGGCAATTTTAGTAATAATCATGTAATGAGAATGAAGCCATCACATTAAAATAAGACTTCAGTGGTAATGATACGAATTACATGCTTTCACGACAAGAATGATGCCCGTTGGAGCAATGCATGGCATGCGAGAGGTAGCAAAAGTCAACGTGGGTTGCAACATGACTAAAAATTAAAAAATAATGCTGGAAATTATCACACAGCATCAACTAGCCCCAAACTTTTTTTCTAAAATACGTACATAGTATACATAGACACCCCGATTAGAGAAAAATATTCGTAAATCATACATATATCTGTCCATCTGTCTGAGGCTGCGCTTCGCCCATAGCGCTATAGTGGTTGTCATACAATTGTATCAATACCTAATAAAATTGACCATAGGTATTTTTGGCAAAATGACAAAATTATCGTCATTAGCCTATAGTAATACACTGCTAGACATAGACCTCCCCTAATGAACACCATTGCACTCTGTCCTTTAGAATATACTGTCCAAATCACTATCACCTTCATTAACACTATCACTATAAACCTATTAATACAAAACGAAGTCCCCCGCCGCGTCTGTCTGTAAGTCTATCTGTTCGCATTATACTAATAAACTACTGAACGGATTTTCATGCGGTTTTCACAAAGAGACAGAATAATTTATGAGACAGATATAGGTGTATAATTTGTCAAGGCTTACTGTAAATTGGTTGAGATATAACGATAATTGTTGAAAATGTCGGAAAAGCTTAATCCGCCTGGGAGCTTTCATCGAAAACGCTGCTGCTTACCCTTTTGATATAAGTATAACAAAACAATGTATGGTTAGATATAACATATGCTCTACTACCCGTGCCAAGCCGGGACGAGTCGTTAGTATGTACTAAAATAATATTTTAATAACTATCGTTGATTGAGTATTTATCTTGTCAATTACCTAATTATTCTTGGAGGTTGAAACGTTTTGTAAACATGACAACTTAATTTGTTACTTTCGTGTATTTCACGTTTATTTAAAGGCAAATTAAGTAAACGTTTAAGTAAGCAGCCGAGCTTGTAATTAAGTTAAAAACTGTCATTTAAATAAATAACTTAATAACAAAGTAAACAGAGACATCATTGTTAATCAAATACGGCTTCGAAAATAAATCTTAAAATTCGTAAAAAACAATTTAAAAAGCAATTAGTTATTTAAAATCACATATCTTGACCTCTTACTAGGAGTTTCTCCTGTATCGTGTACATAAAGAACATACTATATATACTGTAGTGTATAACGTCTGTGGCCTGGACGAATGTCATGTGAGTCGGAATACAGCCTTGGTTTGTACGCTTTGTTTTATTCAATAACCCCGGATCTTACAGTGGCGACGAGGATTTACTGTAATTTTGGACTGTGCGTGCATAAATTAAAGTTATTAATCATGACAATCGGAAAAATAAGCGAGTTTGATGTGAAAACCCGATCGTGGTCATCATACGCGGAGCGATTGGAAATGTACTTTAAAGTGAATAAGATCGAGGACGATTTGAAATTACCTACGTTAATTTCGGCTATGGGGGATGAAGCTTATGAGCTTTTTGTTAATTTGGCGAGTCCCAAGAAGCCGGCCGACTTGACATATGCAGAAGCAAAGGAGCTGTTGAGTCGCCATTTGCAACCGACTCCATCAGTGCTTGCGGAAAGGTACCGATTCCGGCAGCGGAGACAGCGAGCCGAGGAACACATAAGAGATTACGTAGCCGAATTAAAGAAACTTGCCAGAAACTGCAAATTCAAGGATAAACTTTCAGAAAATTTACGAGATCAATTCGTTTGCGGTTTGAAGGGTGACGTCATCCGTCAACGGTTATTTGCGGAGGATGGCGAAATATCTTTTATGGAGGCCGTGAAGCATGCTACGTCTTTAGAGGCGGCAGAGCGGGATGCGGCAGCGGTGGAGGTGCGCAGTACGGCGGAGGAGACGCCGGTGGCAGCAGCGGGTGCGGAGGTGCACGCCATGCAAGCGCGGGCAACGCGCGCCGCCTCAGTCAGGCAGCCAGCGCGCACAGGTGCGGGCGCCGCTGGTTCGCGGGGAGTGGGCGCAGGCCACCGGGATAGCTCTGTTCCGTGCCAGGCCTGCGGAGCGTCCACACATATTTACGGGAACTGTAGGTTCCGTAACTACGTTTGTAGTCGGTGCAAACGGCCAGGACATCTTCGCCGAATGTGTTCGGAGGACGGTGCTGTTCCAGGCGGAGCAACATCGACGGCGGCAGCACGCTTCAGGTCGGTCGCGAATCGCGGATTTCATTACGCGGCTGACAGTGCGACGGGCGAGGGCAGCGTCGACGATGCATCCGAGGAACAATTTGAGGATCAATTCCTGGATCTACATCAACTAAGTTTGAGGGACTATAAGCCGGTGAGTTTGTCACTATGTATTGATGGAAAACTTATATCAATGGAAATAGATACAGGCACTCCGATATCATATATCAGTAAACGTACTTATGATATGTATTTCAAAGATCTAAAGATCCATCCATACGATTTAGGCTTACGATTCTATGATGGTTCAAATATACGGCCGTTAGGGTATATTATGACATCGGTAAAATATAAAGATAGATGTAAGGAGTTAGAATTATTCGTGATCGACCGAGGCACTACTTCCTTATTGGGTAGACAGTGGCTAAGTGAGTTAAAGATAGAAATTCCATCTATTAATAATGCGCAACCGGACGCTCGTTCCGGCGGAATGAATATGAATAAGGCTATAGATGCATTGGTCGGCAGATATAAGCAGCTGTTCGATGGATCCTTGGGAAGGTTCACGGGAGGCAAGGCCACGCTAAGGGTGCGCGAGGGCGCGGCGCCGGTGTTCCACCGCGCGCGGACGCTGCCGTTCGCGCTGCGCGAGTGCGCCGACTGGGCCTCACCGCTCGTTCCCGTCAACAAATCTGATGGTACACTCAGGATTTGCGTTGATTATAAGATAACCCTGAATCCCGTTCTCCTGATCGATCGATACCCGTTACCTAGGATAGACGATATACTCGTAGCTTTGAATGGGGCTCAATATTTTAGTAAAATTGTACAACCAGATAGAATTAGATGGTTCTAAGGATTATACTGTTATCAATACCCACCGGGGACTTTTCCGTTATAATCGCTTAGTTTTCGGTCTTTCTTCTAGCCCTGGTATTTTCCAGCGTATCATGACTAACCTCTTGAAGGGTATACCAAACGTGGCAGTATTTATTGACGATGTTATTATCGGGGGAAAAACAGAGTCAGATCATTTACAAGCGTTAGAAACGGTGTTGAGAAGATTGTTAGATAACGGTCTCCGTTTAAAAAAATCTAAATGTGTATTTCTGAAAAGGGAAGTATCATATTTAGGCTATATTCTTTCAAAAGAGGGACTGAAAGCAGATCCCGCAAAAATCGCAGCTGTATCTGAGTTACCTAGGCCAAAAAGTGTTCCGGAGCTGCGCTCGTTTTTAGGGCTTGCAATTTTTTTTGCAAAGTTTATTAAAAACTATAGCCATCGATTAATTCCATTGTACAACTTGTTGAGGAAGAACGTTCAATGGCATTGGAGTAGGGAATGTGAGGAAGCATTTAAAGGAATTAAAAGTACACTAACGAGTTCGCAGGTTTTAGCTCATTATGACCCAAGTAAAGAGCTGATTGTGACATGTGACGCGAGTTCAGCGGGGGTCGGCGGGGTGCTGTCGCAGCCCGATCGCGAGGGCAGGGAGCGGTCAGTAGCTTTTATATCGCGCACGTTAACTAGCGCTGAAAAGAATAATTCACAAATTCATAGAGAGGCTTTAGCTATAATATATTGTATGAAAAAGTTTCACCAGTATATTTATGGTAGGCGTTTCATTCTTAGAACGGATCACAAACCTTTGGTATCAATCTTCGGCCCAAACACAGGTATTCCAGTGATGACGGCTAGTAGAATGCAACGCTGGGCCATAATATTATCAGCGTATCGCTATGATATTGAATACGTTAGAACGGATGCGAATAGCGCGGACGGCTTGTCTCGCCTGCCTTTGCTTGATAACAAAACGGTTCTGCGCGTTATGCCTGAGCAAACTTATCTACATTTCGCTCAGGAAGCTTTCTTGTTGGACTATAATGACATAAAGAGAAGTACAGCTAGGGATCCCATTTTAAGTAGGATATTGGCATTTATACGAGATGGTTGGCCAGATCAGTGCGAAATTGAAGGTATGCAGCCGTACTTCAATAGGAAAAAGGAGCTTTATGAAGAATTAGGTTGCGTTATGTGGGGCCATAGGGTGTTAGTTCCTGTTAATTGCAGGGAGAAAGTTTTGAGTGTCCTTCATGAACCCCACATGGGAATAGTTAAATCCAAGTGTTTAGCCCGTAGCTACGTGTGGTGGGCTGGTATAGATGAGGCTATCGAGGCAATGTGCCGCGGGTGCGGTACATGCGCGGCAGTGGCGGACGCTCCGCCGCGGCAGGCCCCGCGCCCTTGGCCCTGGCCTAGCCGGCCTTGGTCAAGACTTCATCTGGATTTTATGGGCCCTATTTACGGTAAAACTTATCTCGTGGTAGTTGACGCCATGTCCAAGTGGCTGGAAATATTTATGGTCCCTAGTACAGCGGCAACGTCTACTATCGATAAACTGAACGAATTATGGGGTAGGTGGGGCTTACCAAAACAAATTGTGACAGATAACGGGCCACCGTTTACAAGTAAGGAGTTTGAATCTTTCGTTCGAGCTCGGGCTATTGAGCATATCTTAACTGCACCCTATCACCCAGCCTCCAATGGGGCTGCAGAAAACGCAGTTAAAACCCTAAAAAGGGTTATTATAAAAGCCGTATTTGAAAAGAAAAATGTAATGGAGGCTTTGCATTCTTTCTTGTTGTATTATAGGAATACGGAACACGCGTCGACCGGCGAAAGTCCAGCCATGTTATTGCAGGGCAGGCGGCTACGAACAAGGTTAGATGCACTAAAACCGAATTTAGAATCTAGAGTTTGTAAGGCACAGGGTCGTCAAATAGATAATGCGGGCGGTGGAAATAGGGTCGTTGATACAGGTCATAACGTCTGGTATCGCCAATATTTAAAAAGTGAAAAATGGTTACCCGGGAAAGTGGAATCGTGCATGGGCCAATCTAATTATAAGGTAATTGGGGAGGAAGGCAATAGAGTGCATCGTCACATCGATCAGTTAAAAACAAGGTCGAGGAGTTCTTTGATCTTCCCGAATCCTGAGTGTACTCCGGTTAGGGTACCCGAGATACAGACGGAAACTGATATTTTCCTTGACGCAGAGGAAAGAGCCGATCCAGCTTCACTAACCGTGGAAACAGTAGGGCGGGAGATCCAGTCGGAGATAGCCGGGCAGCATGGTGGTTCCGTGCTGAGCTCACCAGCACGCGTACCTGAGCCCTGTGAACCTTCCCGTGACACGGCCACAATTGTATCTAAGGCAGCGAGGCCAGTTAGAAAATTTACACTAAGTAGGCCAAATTATAAACTATAAAAGAACTTAACTGTGTACACCTGTTCAAGGTACCGGTTAAGTACTTACCTACGGTACAAGGTACTCCTGTATGCCACTATGAGATTTGCTTGTTATTATGTAATTTAAGTTCCTTCGTCAAAAAGAGTTTGTTTGATTTCTATGGTTAAAAGTAAGTTAGTTTATAAATTGTAATCATAATATGATAAGCTATTAAGAATAAGTGTGGAGGAGTACTGTAAGATCCGGGGTTATTGAATAAAACAAAGCGTACAAACCAAGGCTGTATTCCGACTCACATGACATTCGTCCAGGCCACAGACGTTATACACTACATATACCATGGTGCTACAGGCATATAAGGAGTTTGTTCCAACCTCCATCTTCGGAATCCATACCAACCGCACCTGCACGTGGTGCACCCTGATGTACAAGAAACGGGGCTTTGGTGGCCAACTGAATGTGGCATAGCACAGACACCGACACTGTTAAATTCCTGAACTACCGACGGGCAGAAGCGTCGGTGATGCGAGAAGCTGTGCCCTGCGATGCCTAACCATGCCCAGCATGAGGACCATGGGCATTAGGAATATCCCTATTCGTATTAGGGGAGGCCTATGTCCAGCAGAGGACTGATATAGGCTGATGCTGTTGTTGTTGAAAGATAGCACAGCACCCAGACATGGGTCATACATATATCTGCAGTTCAAACATAATTTTCCCCGCAGTGGGAATCGAACCCGCAACGTCTTGTATATACCTACTATCATAATATATAAAAAAATACACTTTTTTATCATATATTTTGGTACTTACATTATATATCGTGATAGTACCAATTATTTTTTATATAAAAATAATAAACATAATTAAACAAACTTAAAAAACTGGTTGTGTTGGACAGATTAAAATATAAAGTAAATAAAATACTGATCTATATTTACTTATAAATATGTCATTTAAACTATTTATAATATTTTGCTATATTCATTCAAATAAAGATTGAAACTACGAAGGTGGTTCAAAGCTACAAATAAAATGTGTAATCTAAAGGGCCTATGCAATCACAAGACATTTACCAGCAGTAAATGTTCCAATAACAGCGAGTTATCACGTGATCGTAACTAATCAATCAATCTAACGCCCTGTCCACAAAGCCCACTACTGGACAGGTCTGGTAGAGATAATACTCACTGTTAACGGTTTTTAGTATATAGGTGAGATATGAGATAGATATGACAGTTTAAAAGCTTTGGAACACGGACGGGAAACTTTCGACTCTGTCGATCTCATTGATATCAGTTTAAGAAGGCTCTTTAAAAAAAGGCTCAGCCAGGGAAGTATTACCAGCATGCCTTAGTATTTTTCCGAAAAATAGCATTGATGTGTTTCGGTTTGAAGGGTGTCGGTGCCAATGAAATTACAAGCACTTGAGGCTTATCTCCTTCATGCCTCAAGTGATAAAATGTTGCATGGACATGATGTTGCATCGTAGGTTGCACGTTCCTAACATTCGTGACTTACAATGCAATGCTTTGTGATAGGTAATGGTTACCACTTAACACCAGGTGGGCCATGTGCTTATTCAATCTTCAGGTACCATAAAAAAAAACATATTTATTTTAATGTTAATAGGTATTATGGAAAATTCTAAAATTGTGGTACTTTTATGTTCTTTTTACATTTGATTGTACTTACTTTACTCAAATTTGAGTTCAATTGTATTTACCATGGCATAACATGAAGATCCAAATCGTTCATTTGCAAGGATATTAATGTTTGTTCCGGGTCAAGACTTTAAGGTACCGTCACCATCATCATCATCATAGGCCTTTAAAGGTTGTACTATTACTTTATAATAAATAATTAACAATAATAATAAAAAGTTAACAGTTATAAAATGAATAAAGTGTCATAATAATAATATTTTTCACTAAAATGTTTTTTTATATTATTTTTGTATATAGTAGATTAAAAATGTTTAAAAAAAAAATTATTTTATTATGAAAACAAAATCCACAGCTCTTGAGTAGAATATAAATTAAACTGTAAATAAATAAGTTTTATATTAAAAAATGTATTTTTGATGAGTTGATGAATGAATAAAGTGTCTTAATAATAATTAATATAGTATTTTAATCTTTTTCTTTAAGTTGTAATTATAATAAATTGTATGCAACAAAGTTTCATATATCTTCTTTCTATGTCAAAAACTTAACAATACAATACAATAGTTTTTAGTCAATTTTATTCATAGAAAAAAGGCTTAACACAGTGGACAAGTCCGTCAACATATATCGATGAAACAATCGATGAAACAATCAATCTAACGCCCCGTCCACACTGCCCACGCTTGCTACTAAACAGAACTTGCCGGTCAAGGCGAGCTAGTTCGTTTGCCAACTTTCGGCCGTTGGTCAATCGAATCAGTACTGATTGCCAGACCAAGTGCACACATAACACTCAACACTTATCGAACATATATTACTTAAAATTAATTTAAATTTTTCGACAATTATCAATTAAATTTTGCATGCCAAAAGCATAAATTTTGCATCATACGTGCATGTAAATAGTTTGAAACGGAAAATCAATAGTGCATCTTGAAACTAAAAATCGAACCCACGAACTCTAAATCGGAAGACGAAATACTTACTCCCGCTAGGCCACGACGGCTCACAAACGATGAAACCCTCTCCATACAACAACACAAGTGAAAACTTGGAGACTCGTATAGAGTTAACATTTAAATAAGTATCACAGACAAAAATGTAGCATAACTTTAACTTAGGTGACTTACTTTAACTTCTTTAATGATTAATGTAAAGTATGTAGCTAGTTTAGTTAGCACGCCAACCTTGTTTTCTACCAGGAAATGTTGACTGGCAGAAAATGCTTTGGCATTTAGTCCTCGTTTTGTACAATTCTTTTGTTTTTGTGCAATAAAGTGTAAAATAATTAAATAACTTTGTGTTTTTCCCTATAATAAGTATCGTTACATAATTGTTAACCTTTCAATAAAATATAGCATATAGTGTGCAGAACGTATATTTAATATTCATTCCGTTTCAGAATTTTCCTTTCCGAGTAATCTTTAATTAAATCTTATAAGGAAAACTAAGCCTTGTTTGGTTCACAAGATTGCCTCATCGTAAAATTAAAGCGATCGCTTTTCTTTATTTACAGGGAATTAATGTCGAAATGTCCAAACCAAAAATAAAACTTAAGGTACCTAAATACTGTATTTTAAATTGACTCAAAAAAAGGAGTTTCTTAATTTGGTTGGATTTTTTTATAGCAAAGGCGATGCCTGTACTCTCGAATTTTCATAAAAAATATTTTATTTTTTATTTTAACGTTTTTTAAATGAAAATAATTTCATAGTTTTAAAATTATAATATATTTGTTTATTAATGCTAATAGCATTCGTAGGTAACGTTATTTCTGTATTTTTAATAAGGTCTATTCAGTTTTTAATCATCTTGAAAAACTCAACATTGACTTATGTAGGTATGGCTTCGAACCTCATACCTCATAATTATTTTAATCACAAACTTTTTCGCAAAGTGAAAACAACTAAAGCGCTGACTGCTACCTAATTAAAAACAAATAACAAGCCCTCACTCGTATGAGAAGTTACGCCAAGTTTTACGCTGATCGCCAAGTTGTAGGACTTGAGTGAACTATTAAAGAGAACTTCGACACTATCATTATACTTGCATTTTTTATAGCAAGTTTATACTTGCTGTAAACTGTTAACTGTGTAACTGTTATTTACAGGCTGATGTGGTTGTTGTATGATTATCATCAGCGTATTATTCAGTCCACGGCTGGGAATAGACCTCCCCTATTAAGAAGGGAGATATACCCACACTGGGCACGTGAGTTGGAGATCGCAAGTCACAGCTTCTCGCACCGCCGCCTATGCTGCCTATGTTCATCGATGACCAGCGAAATAGATTTTTTGTGGTAGGTAAATAACACTTATATTATAAATGCGAAAGTTAGTGTGTTAGGCGGCGTCCGTATTGGCAGCGATCGTACGATGGCGCGATGCGTTTTCGTCGCACGACGAGATTAAAGACACACATTTCTTTAGTGTCCTAATTGAAGCTTGGAAGTCATCGCGCGAGCACAGGCCAAAATTTTCATCGCACGACCAAAACGCATCCTGTCATCGTACGATCATTGCCAATTAGGACGCCGCCTCAATGTGTCTATAGGTTTGTTCTCTCTCTCAACTCCGTAACGGCTAAACGGACTTGCATGACACTTTGAATACATATTTTATGAGCTAGTGATCTATAAAAAGTAAAAATAAATTAAAAAATATATTTAAGAAATTTTTCCAAAATTTAAATTAGCAGGAGTAACTTTTAAGAAAATAATAAATCTAATGATTGCAATTGAAAGGCAGTCGTCTGATCTTTCACTCTTAGACCACCTCCGGCACAGTGGGCAAAAGCCTGCTGACTCAACAAGCCTCAGCCTAAGACCTAGAAGGTTGCAAGTTCAACTCTCGCCACGAGACATTTTTTTAATAATCTGCAAATATTTGCCTCAGGACTGAGTGTTTTCTATGTATAATAGTGGTATGAATTAACCAAAAATGTATATAAGTAGTACATTAGTCTTGTGGTTCCTATAATACAAGCTCTGCTTAGTTTGGGGCTACATGGTGCTGTGTAATATCCAGCATTATTATGCATTTATTTAATTGTAGAACAAAGTTTATAACGTTTTATTACATAGTACGTCATAAAGTTAGACGTCTATGTCTACTGGTCATTTTTGTTTAGCTAAATTCGATTCCAAGTTGAATTTAAATAGATTTTATGAACAATAGATCGTTTTAGCTTCCGTTAGTAAAGGGAACAATTTAAAAGAAGAAGCGATTACTAAAATACTACGAAAGCCACCTATTATATAAATAATTTTATCAAAATTTTACTATCTGTTCTTAAAACCTATCGTACCTAATACGTAGTTACATTTAATTGTATAAAAACTTATTATCACTTAGGTACCTATTATTCTATACTAAAAATAATCAGCAAATAGCTTCTAATGTCAAAACTTGCGTTATTTAAAGCTACTTACTCAGTCAAAAAAACTGTAAACAGATTTACAAAAAAATCCTTCCTTTTTCGTGTGAGCTAGTTGGCTATCTCTGGTGTTAGAGTTTATCGTCCGCCCGAAGGCCACCGAAATGGCTAAACGACTGAAAAAACCGGTCACCTTCATGTGCCTTCCGAAGTGACTATGGTAGAGATGGCAACTAAAGATCCAAATGCCATTAAACCGTCACCCATCAAAATAGTGCCTGGATAGATTATTGCTTAACGAAAATTATCAGAACATTCAAAGTAAGCCACGCCAAGACCTTGCTTTGAAAATACAATTATTAGGCAATAAGGCCCTCACGTCGTAAGGCGTCACTAACCATACTTAGCTGTCATAAGTTGATGACTCAGACCGCGTAACTCTGTGACCACGAATTGTGGTCACACCACGGCTATTCTAATGGACCTGGTGTAATTGCTTCCTGGAGGATGGTAGCTGCATACTAATTCGTGCTTCACGCCAAACTGTCATACGTCAATCGACTTGAAGAACTCGGATATTGTTGTCACGAGAAAATGGGTTGGGATGAGCGTGGGGGTGTAAATGGTTCTAACGTCCAGCTTCGGAACCCAAGCCAACCTCACCCCAGGTGATGCCTGCTAACCAATAATTGGGGTGATTGCAGCATAGCGCAGCCTAACACTGGCACAACTGAATTCCCTGACCGGCAATCAAGAGAAGCTATGCTCTGCGATCCCAACACGCTAGCCTAGTGTGGCGATTATGGGAAGCTTATGTCTAGCACTGGACTGATTAGGCTGGTGGTGGTAGTAAGAGTTCTTATGTCAGGATCGCATCTCGGCAAACTTAGTGTTAGATGCCATCCAGGTTGAGTGATGATCTTCAAAAACCTATTGGTGGCTGGATGCATCAAAACTAGGCTTATTTATAGTAATAATCATTGGTAATCTTAAATTGCAATAGAAATCGTGCTTCACATAACCTTGCTCCATATGAATTCGAGACCAATTACTCGATGTTCAAATCAGTTATATATGCTAGAAATGATACTAAGCGATGAGGCAATAATTCGATTGCTATTATAAATTAGCCGAGCGTCAAATTCAAGGCGCATGAGTGCTCGAAGTAACAATTATGGTGTATTCATAAAACTCAAGGATCACGTAAATTGTAAGAAAATAAGAGTCAAATTAATAATTTAATGTTGTTTAAAAGTAATTTATCTTGTTAATCCAGGTAACAAATTATGTTTATCCGAGAGAACACGAGAACGCCGGAAATTTGATTGAAATACTTTCAAAATTTGTGTGAAATAGTAGTAGTAACTACAATATCTGAATATTTTGATAAAATTTATTCTTTCAGGTTACTAATATCTTCGGACGTGGCATTCATTTAATTATGATAGAACTTCACTTACAAGTAAGTTCGTTTAATCATTAATTATGGTGTATTCGTAAAACATAAGGATCACATTACGTAAATTGTAAGAAATTAAGAGTCAAATTAATAATTTAATGTTGTTTAAAAGTAACTTGTCGTGTTAATCCAGGTAACAAATTATGTATATTCCAAGTTCCATCAAAATCCCTTCAGTCGTTACTAGGTTAAGTGGGAATAAACATACTGAAACACACAATAACTTTTCCATTTATCATATTAGTGTGATGATAACGTTACGATTGAATAATCAATAGTAACGTTACGATTGAATAATCAATAGTAACGTTAGTACAAAAAATAATTTTGATAAAATATTACATACTTAGTTGTCCAAATATTTGTTGGTACTCGAAATACACGTTGCATTTTTTTTCTGCATTTTGTCAGCTGTCTGTTTTTCGTGCATTTTTCAGAAATACTGGATAATCAGGCAATACACAAGGATAAAAATAACTTTTTATTTATTTATTTATCAAGGGTTTTGTCATTTGAACACGCTGTCCTCAAGGCCAAGGCCCTTTCAATTAGAGTTGCACGCGGGTTATATAAGTACCTACAATCAACGATAAATATATATAATGAAAAACTCATAGCCATTACTTAAGTTAAAATGATTAACTACTTACTTACTAAAACCACAGACGAGTGTGCAAAATAAAAAGATAAAAAAAAAAACAATAGTAACACATTTTACTCATCAGCCAGTAAATTGATAGAATTATAGATTGAGCTTCACATCTCTAAGATTTGAGGCACAATGTTCTTTTCAAAGGACATCAAAGAAATGTCAGACATAAATTAGAATTATAATAAATTCATTGATTTTGTTTGATTTGCCGATTGTGTTTTCATTGAAATATCAACCTACTACTAGCTAATAATACTGGCCCTGCGTTCGAGCCTTTTGTTTATAGTTTGATAGGAGTACAATGGGCGGTGGTGTTGACAGTTTCATGGATTTCTGTTGACATTGGGGACAAGGGTGCTAGGCTCGATTTATGAGTGTAGATACTGAAATAGGTCATAGGAAGCCAAAGTCCCTAGATGTCGCCGGTAAAATATTTTTGTGCTGGCAATTAAAATATTCCTCAGATTTTTTAAATCTCTTGCGTACAAATGTATGCAAGTGGGGTCACAGGTTCAAAGCCAGTCTTGCACTGATGGTTTCTCAAAATTATTATTAAATTGCAATACCAATACCCACTTCCGTGCAAAGGCCCAGCAGTGGGACCGCATAGGTTATTTAAAAAAAAACTATTCCAATTCATTTATTTGCAAGAAATATGTTACAGGTACAGTTGTTAAAATAAATAGTTTCACGCTAAATATTTTGCATCCCAAAACTTACATTTTAAAAGAATTTTTTAACCGTGTAAAATATACCATGTGCTACGGCTACGGCAAGAAAGTACTAAATAATACTTCTTTACACCCGTAAAATTATTCAACGTACATAGCACAATATTACTTCTATAACAATTTAAAAGAACTCATTATATAATATCGTATTGATAAAATATTAATTTACTTTTCATTTATTTAAAAAACATTATTTAAACGAAGGACATTTTTACTCTAAACTAACTAACTAACAAACTGACCGGATACAAAAGACCTTTTTAATGGCCATTTTCACACAACTACCGTGTTCGGGTCGAGCGAGTGGGTGGATAGGGAAGGCCATTGCAAATTATCGATATCAATAAATACGCTAATGACATAAAAGCTTTCTAACGGGAAGATATCACGTAAAGGCGGACCGTGTACGGCATAAAGCGGTAAGGGGCGAGAACTTTGTGTTTATTGAGCATAAACTATCTTGTGTGTTTACGCCTTTAGCTCGAGAGCTGGGTTCTTGAGGTCTAATTCAAACTTTATTTGTTATTAAACAACTAGCGCAGAGGCGCAGTGGGTGAAGGCCCACAAATGACGCAAATGGTTGAGTGTTCGAGTCCCGCCGCGAGACAAATGTTTGATGATATGCAAATATTTGCCTGGGTCTTATTAGGTCTGGGTGTTTTCTATTCATAGTTTGTAAGTCAATACAAAAACTATTATAAAAGTACGTGTGTAATTATATCAGTCATGTGGTTCCACTACACAAGGTCAGGGGCCTGATTCGATATCATTGATTCTATTAGATATATATCGCGAGAGCTGTCAAAATTCTTACAGTTTTGACAGTTTCCTCGATAAATATCTAATATAATCCAATATATCGAATCGTCAGAATCAGGCGACTGCTCCTAGTTTAGGGCTAGATGATGTTTTCCTAAATTATTATTTATTATTACAAAACATTAAAAACTTATTATGTTTCTGATGAAAAAAAGTTTGAATTGGGCTCAAGCACCTAACTCTCAGCAAGGGCGTCTTCACAGAGTTTTTTTATTTAATTTCTAAAAACAAGTTTTATGACAGTCGAAATATAAATATTTGAAATTGAAAAAAACAACGAAATAGTCGGGACTTTCATGGATATACGGACCATGCCTAGGTTTTTATGTATTTGCATAATCATGAACGAATCAAATAACATTTTAGACGATGAACTCGTTTTTTTAAATATCTGCGCGCTAATTAACTGAATGTCAATGAGAGTACTGTTTTCTCTTCCAAGGATTATCTTGAGCTAATTGGTTTATGAAATGATGCATTCATAATAATCTTTATTGGCGCCATCTGTAGCGCGGTATGTTGAGCTGTAGGATCACGATGTCCTTTTAAAAGGCCATTTCAGAGAAGCCAATTACATGTCCTCACGACTAAAACAATTGAAATACTAAAATGCGAACGCAAATTTAAGAATAAAATAATGTAACTTAAAAAAGAGGGAACATTATGTAGGTATTATACGAGATAGATATTTAACAATTTAAGACACCTAACATAGTTTAATAAGGTTATCAAAGTAATCAAGCCCATGTCGGTCTATAAATGTGTCTGACTGCCAATAATGGTGTCCAGCTCAGCATTGTGATGGTAGTAAAATTCCACACCACACCAGCCTATATCAGTCCACTGCTGGTCATAGGCCTCCCCTAATAAAGGGGGATATGCTCATAATCCCCATGCATGAGGATTGGGGATTGCAGGGCACAATTTCTCGCACCACCGACGCTGCTGCCCGTCGGCGGCTAGGGCACTTAGTTGTGCTGGTGCTAGGCTGCGCATCAGCGTAGAAGAAAATAACTCTTTTTACCTAATCCGAATCGAAACATGGAATTCCCAGTATCATCGTAATTCTGGACATAATGTAGGACGAAAGCACAACGAATAGCAATACTGTAAGACTTGGAAAAGAGTAATGAATAATATTACAGGGTGTTTCGAGATGGCCTATTTATTTCATTCATTTTGTAGTACATTGACCCTGCAATGATAACTTAAGGAACATTAAATACATAATTCAAAAGGCTCGTTACGATGAACATGAAGATTGTATTTATAATTTGAATACCTATTGTTTTAACATTTGAAACATGATGAAGGATTGTTGAGGCGTGTCCTCTTATGAGTACAAAAATAAAATGTACTCTTTGGAGCATGTTTTTGTAATTAGCTAGTGCGTGGGTTTTCGGACAAAAGAAGTAAGAACCTACAATCAATAATTTAATTTTGATACATAAACTTATTTTGCTTTGTTTGTATGGAACGTTTTGAGAAGATTAAAATGTAATCGAAATCAATGAATAATCGTAGGTAGTTACAGGTTTTGTTATGGTACCTGAAGATGGAACAAGCACATGGCTCACCTGATGTTAAGTGGTAACCATTACCTATTATAGCATTGAATCGTAGGTCACGCAAGTTTGGAAAGTGCTCTACGATGCATTTCCTTACGTCAATCAACTTGATGAATGATAGTGATAAGCCTCTTGTGCCTGTAATTTCACGGGCCATCAACCCGAAAAACAGCAATGCTGCTTCAAGGTAGAAATAGGTAATACGCACAGCCTAAGCCGTGAGTCTTAGTGACTTTAAAATTGGAGTGTATGTTCCTTGCATGTGTAGTGTAGGAGTGCACTAAGAAAAGATTTTATAGTAAAAACCCAGAAGGAGTGTAACAGGGAAAAACCATCTAAACAAAGTCGTGGAGTGTCCACTAGTTTCTTTTTAAATTACCACTCAGAAAACCTTACAAAACTAACACCCTGAGTTGAAAATAACATACTCAGAAAAATTTCTTTCCGAGGCAAAAATATAACAACGAATCAATCATAAATGTTTGATGGAAGCCAGAGAGAAAAGAAAAACAAACTTTGAATTTAAGATGATGTGTTCGGTAAAAAGAAGCTTCTTTAGTTGAATCTGTCAGCACACTAAGTAATTTTTATTAATACTTTAGTAAAGTTATAAAAGTAGAAGGTGGTGACAAAATGAAAGCAGTTTAAATGGACCTACTTTTTAACCGACTTCAAAAAAAGGAGGAGGTACTCAATTTGGTTGTTTTTTTTTTAATGTTTGTAACCTCAAAACTCCGTCATTTTTTACTGTTTGTTCAAATACGTATTATTTTTAAATAGTTATACAATGAACATTCAATTCATTGGAATAGATTAGATTTTTTAAATCAACCTGCATCGTCCCACTGCGGGAAAAAGGTCTGCATTAAATTCCACCAGCTATCACTATCCTTGGAGGTAGCCCACAATCTTCTATTGAAGGCTTCGAGTTTGTCCCGCCAACGCTTTCATGGCCGACCACGACCTCGCCTTCTGATAAGAAATTAATAATTTATTTATGAAATGCATTTAAACTATGGATACCATGTCAAGCGGGAAAGGACATTGCAGTTTTTTTTCTGAAACGAAGAATTATAAGCATGCTAGTTTCATTTTGATATTTATCATTATTGATTACTTTATCTTAATCTAATGAAACTTAAATAAATAAACTTTCTGGGAAAACTTTCGTTACACATCGTAGTAAAATTAGTTTCTCATTAATTATGTCCAGAATAAATGAACAATTTTGCAACACATAAAATCTCCTTTAACGAATCGAACAAGGTGTTTCGAAATCGTAATGCAGTTACATTACTGACCGACAAAGTACTCCGTATTATGGTGGAACATTTCGGACATTCCAAAATCCGATGGAATTCCAAACTCCAAAGAAGGAAATTATTGAAATACGATACGCTGTTGCTGGATTTTTGACTCAGAAAACGTATGTGAATTCCAGTGGTCGAATGTGACGAATGTTTTATAAGTTGAAATTTTTTGATAAAATAATTTTCAGAAAGTCATACTGCAGTCAACTAGTCTTCGATTTTTTATTTGAAAATTACGTTTTTAATCCACAAAAAGTAATATATTAATAAAAAGTAAATTAACCCTATAAAATTGTAAACATCAACCCCTTACTTATAAATTAACGCTACTTAAATTTAACCATTGCTTAGTTAGCCCTGTTACTGTTTTCATGAACCAACTGTGAGAGATGGCAATAGTTTAGGTAAGCATCGGATATCTTTTGATACATTTCCATAAGGAAAATAAAATTGACTTTTTACGGTTGGACCGATTTTGATGAAATTTGCAAGCAATAAGTTAGCGGGTAATCCTGTGAAGTTTTGTAGTGATCAGGCAGTTTTTTTCAACAGTACTTCTGGTAATATATATTTTTTATGTTAAGGACAAGCTTTCGTCTTCGGGGGTTGCTTTGGCAAGGATGAGGTCGACGATGAGGTGACCATCCAGCAGGAGATTATTAAATTTATTTTTAGTGTCGTAAGTCAATGGTAAAACAGACGCTATGATTATTTTGACGCGGTACATTTTTGGATGAAAAAAAAATACTGTAAGAGAAGCAGATGTCCTACAAACAACAGCTGATAATGCATCTGTTCTTCATGACCTACAACACGTTATCTTAACACATTGTCTATTTATTGCAAAAACTAGCATCTGTAAACCGTTGGATTATTATCTATGAATGGCATTCCTTACGCGGTAAATTAAAAGTAGAGACAGGATCTGCATGATTATCGATGTTTCAACTATCGATAGTTATTAAAATTATCCATGTTTTGGGCCATTGTAATTGACTAATTAAAAATTGTTGTATGAAATGGAAACTTGCTGAAGGATTACACAAAATAATTTTATTTGATACATTGATGATCTCTGTGGCGCAGTAGGCGAAAACCCGCCTGAGACGCAGTAGGTATCGGGCTCGATTATCGCCGCAAAACAAATATTAATATGATCTGCAAATGTTGGCCTCGTGTCTGGGAGTTTTCTAAAGAAATGAGTTGTTATTTAATAGTAATATAATTGTTCTGTTATGATTGAATAGAATTAACTAGCTTGCACTGCTATTCTCAGTTGAACTGAACTCAGTAACGGTCAGTGCAAAAATAGATAATGATCAATCAGAAGCACTTCTAACAAAATTTTGACACTTGTTTAATGTTATATTAACACTTACAAATACTTGCAATAATGCTCAAAATTAAATAACTATAATAAAGAACTGTGCAAATTTTCCTCGACCAATTCAGTTGACATTTACTGCAAAAATACCGAAGAAACTCTACCGCAAATTGCATGACTTTTATCGACAACGATAAACCACCTCTACAAGGCCCACTATTCAATTTGCTTATTCGACACCGATACCCAACCCTGGCTTTAAAAAAAAGAAAGTAAACCGCTCTATATTACAAAGAACACCCTAATTGGGAGGCAGATGGTAGGCACACGTGCCCGGCGCTTTCATTCCATACATCCTTACGAACATCCATGCAAAAACAAACTTTATTCTTTGCATCTAAAGAAAAAAATCGCCTGATAACCTTTTGCTAGAACCTACTCAATTCAAATCCAACCTTAAGCTAAAGGAATAAGATACAAAATTAGATGTATGCGTGGTAGGGTTGATCAAAAAGTTCAGATTTCAGATTGTGGTTTGTTTTTTTACCCAAGGACGACTTTTTCTTAGATTATGTTGTGGGTCAGTTGTTTTGTGGAGGTCGCTGGATTACCTGTAACAAAAATAGGGATTTGGTTAGTCTTAGTAACAGGATAAAACAGAGTAGGTATTTATACTTTATACTTAAAGATAATGGATGTCTGGCGAATGAATGAAGAGACTGTAATTTATAAAATATCAACATGGTAACCCTAAATCATCGTTTTTTGAGTTTAAAATCAGTTGAAAAAAAAGATAATAACTTAGCATCATGTAGCCCGAAACTAAGTAGATCTTGTGTAATAATTATTTTATAAATGAAGTAATAATTATCGCGGAGAGAGGAAAACTTATAATATTATACATAATGCATGATTAAGGCAGTAATGAGTTACAATACTTTAATTAACTCTCACACGAAAACCGTGCAACCATGGAAACGACATGTTCTGTAGAAAAAACAAATTGTAAAGCCTATGAATATTTAAATTAATATTTTAAAACATTTAACTAACCTATTCAAATCATCACCTGCTTGAAGTTGTTGTTAATCCATTGGTCACGGTTTATTAATAAAATATTAATTTATCACAGGAAAGTTTAAATTATTAATATTAAGTACGTCCCTATTTATTATGCTTAATTTATTGCTAATTAGTTTAGGCCCGTATCACACCAAAAGCAACCCCAAAGTCTCAAATAAGAAAGGGGACATTTTCATAATCTCCCTGCTGGGCAGTTGTTTTGGAGAACGTAGGGAGCTAACCGGCCAGGTGATTTAGCTGTGCCATTATTAGGCTGCTCTATAACGCAGTTTGCTATTTAGCAGGGTGCACCACGGGCAGGTGAGGTTGGCTTGGGTTTGAAAGATGGAGGTTGGATCCGCTTACACCCAGGGCTACGAAGTTGTTGGTACAATCAAGCATTTGCCCATTTCAGGCCTTAATTCCGTAATTCCTGTCACATCACTACTTACTATGGAATCCACGGGATGCATTCGCCGCGTGTGGTCGATATAATTAGAACCACTCTAGAGACATCACTATGTGTCAGTAAAAAAATAAATTTGACTTTATCACGGCTTTTTAAGATTGAATACAACACATACAAATCGGAAATTGAGCAGTCAATGTAGTTGGCTATTTATCGAACTTTTTATTCGGATATCCCGTTTCCGAACGAGCTTTGTATTTTGTCATGTTTTAAATTTCAGCTCAATTTGTATATGCAATAGAAGGTAGGTAGGTACAATACTTGCAAGGGATCTATATATGTCCGTATTTGGCTGCGAGGATCAATGTCTTTTGAAGTTGCTGCAAGGAGCAAAGTAGTCCAAAAACTACTAAAGTAAAACAAAAAGTAAAAGTAAACGACTAAAGTAGTAGTATATCTGGGTAGGATTTTACTGGGATTGGTAGACTCGGTTGCTTAGCTTAATTTCAGAGGGACATAGTTTTGTTGTAACTACTGTAATCATCATTGTCATCAGCCTATAGCAGTCCAACGCTAGAAATAAGCCTCCTTTAATGAGCGTCATTGCGCCCTGTCCTCATTTCGACACATTCAGCTTCTACCAGGAGCATTTTGCAAATAGTCACTGCACCTGGACAGGGGGCGTCCTCCACTACGATTGCCAAGCCACGGTCTCCTCTCAAGAACTAGTTTACCCCAACGGTTATCAGTTCTTTGGCAGATTATGGCCTGCCCAATGCCACGTCAGCTTGCTAATTCTCTGAGCTATGTCGACAACTTTAGTTTTATGGCATAGATCCAGACAGCGCAGAGGCTGATGATTTTAGGAAATATTTTCTTAGTTCATCCCTACAAGAAAGTCCTAGAGTAATTTGAGTCAAGTAGAAACTTGAAAGAAGGGTAAAATACCCACCGTTTCAAGGACCTGTGGCTGTGCGTTGAATTGAGTGAGTCCGTCATCTTTGTACTGTCAGCTTTGAAGGTACATAATTCTGTTACTACTTACGTACGTGGATTTGGTAGATTTATTAAGATCTTTTTTGCCTTGTTTTTCTTCTTATCATCCGCCATACACAATAATAGTAGTACCTAATAGTGTGCGTGTGTTTGTTTCTCTGTCTCCATTCAACTCTGAAACTGCTAAACGCATTTGGATCAAAATTATGAAATACGTATTTAGTTTATAACCTTTACATATCCAGGTACCAGGTGAACGAAGCCCCAGGCGGAAGCAAGTAAGTTATTAAGAAGTGAATCATCTGGGAGTCATATATATTTATTCTGTGTCAATTCCACAGTTTAATAACTCTGCAACCAGTAAAGTCGACTAAATGCGGACGTATTTACTATGTACTTAAAAAGGATTGATGTCATTTCTGTTTATTTATTTTCGGAAATCGGTGCTTCGGGACCTCCCTCGATTGTTATGATGCTTTGGGACGTGGGGAGTCCCGTTATTATAAAAATAACTACCCAATTTGAGGATCCAATTAAAACAAATCTTCTTCATCTTGGGGATCTATCTCTGGTGTTGGAGTTTTTAGGACTTTAACAATACCGGCCTATTTAGTCCATTGCTGGACTCAGGCTTTCCGAAACAAAGAAGGTGGATTTTCTCATATTCCGCTGGGCAAGTGGGTTGGGGATCACATGGCACAGCCTCTCGCACCACCGAGGATGCTGCCCGTCGGTGGCCATGGGATCGCAGCTTTGCACCTTAGCACCTTAGCGGGTGTAAAGCTGCGCTATGCCACAATCAGCTGGCTACCACGACCCTGTTTTGTTTTATGCATGGTGTGACCTGGCGGTAAGGTCGGTGGGGGTTCCAAAGATGTGGGATGAAATCCCTTAGACTTCTAGGCCTAGGCCCTTTACGCCTCCGATAGTTTTTCGTTTTGAGGTACGGATCCCTAATAATATATTTATTAATAATATATATATATGTCTCTCGCGAGCATTATTCCGTCAAGGCAGAGGCTGTAGCGGAGTACTTGCGCGCGACGACCAAGGATAACCTGAGGGTCGAGCGGTTGGAGTCACGCCAGAGTCAGCTTTGTGGTGCGGGTTCCGACCGAACATCTGTCGACCTACATGAAGGAGAAGCTTTGGCCGAAGGGTGTCGTGTTCCGACGATTCCATGGAACGAATAATGGACACCACGCGACCTACGTCGTGTATATTACGTGGCAAATAATAATAATTTGTGTTTTAATTATAGTTTTATTAATATGTATGTTAGTCTCTAAGGTATATAAGGTAGGATAAGTACAACACTATCTGTATTTATTCTATTGTAGCCTGAAATAAAGTTTATATTGTTATTATATAATAATAACAACGTCAAGCATAGCAGCGACCCTAATCCTACAACGGGTCCGTTCAGTATCTAATAGATAGAAAACGCTATAATTCCAAAATTAATAACATTAACTACAATACTCATGTGTAATTCCCCGATATTAATGTTTAATTCAAAACATTAACAATACATTCTTGCATGAAGCGAGGCATTGTTTCACGTAAGTAATTCTAGACAGTCTGAATCGTAAAAAGCTGGTACAGTCATGGTTTAATTAGTCTAGTTATATAAATTTGAGAAGCTTTTATCAAAAAATTTAAAACGTTTCGTACATTGGTCAATATTTTTGATTACGCTTACGATACGTGAGGTTGAAATACTCGTGATCGCCTTATAGAGGTTTGAGTGCGAAAACACACCTTACTACAAAGTTTGTGTTAACTATATTTTTCATGAAATTGTAACAGCGCCCCTAGCGGAAAGTTTTTTAAACTTTTCAATTCCAAACAAAAATATAGTAAACGAAAATTTTGTAGTAAGGTACGATTATCGCACTCAAGCCACAGAGCTAAACAACTCTACTACACTGACTTATATCACTGTGGCTACACAAATGAGTTGCCCAGGTGTTCTATCATAGGCTGTGTGTATCGTGTGTCTAATTTTTAATCTTTATTGGCTATTAGGCTTACCAGGGTTTCATGTGGTGAACGGTTACCGACTGTCGCATTGCGGTATGTAGCTCCTAAGACCTTTGGGAAATACTTTCACTATAAATCATACGCTTTTAAGTTTCTGTGGTCCAGATACAAAAGGTATGCTGTATATTCGATGTTCTTGCGAATCGTTAAAGTTCTATAAAAATTTAACCAGTTTTAGGGTACCTAATCCCCAACTTCTAAGATTTCTTTCCCAGTTCTATAATGACAATGATGAAATTGAGAATTACTTAAAATGCTGACTCCAGGCCTCCGAAGAAGCAGCAGCAACCAACAAGTGTGTTTTCAGCCGTCAACGCGTTGCACGACTCCAAAATTTTTGTATTTTATTTTATTTTTTTATTTTATTTTAAGAGTTTTAAGAAAACTTACAGCTGGAATACATTTGGAGTAAGATAAATATTAATACATGCAAAGCATATACTGTATGCCGAAAGTCAACTAAAAGCCAATTCCAATTACATTATTTTAGTGATTGTTATAATTACCTGTTATAATTATTACTCTGTCATCTTGAGGAATTTTAAAATTTCCTTGATGTATTTATTGCCACCACATATTTATTTTTAATTCACACTACACAAAGGTTAGCTGGTAGAGAATGCTTCCTAGCATTAAGTTCGCCTATGTACATTTATTTCTGTGCAATAAATAATATTCTATCTATCTATCTAACTGTTTATTATTGTTATGAGTTTAGGCCTAAATCCCTTCCAGTGTGCTGTAGTACCAATCACACTAATCACCACATCACACTTATTTTAATGCGAAAGTGTATGTGTTTATGTGTGTAACAACTAACTAACAAATAACTGTAATAACTAACTTTCGAACTCGCTTTGCTCACGTGGTAGTTTTTCATAAAATATAAGTTTGCAACACGCTAAAATTGTGTTTATAATATTATAAATGAAAATGAAAGTTTGTGTGGTCTTTCCACAAGCGAAAATGTACCGTTTCAGCAATGTATGATAATATTTAAAGAACAACGACCACTTTATATTTGTTAGCATATAATTTATATTCTTAGTTACTTGTCAGTAATTATATTAGATGCAATACTTGCTTATACTTAGAAATGTAGTTAGCACCCCGCGGATATAGTTAGCACTTAGTACAACTTACAAAGCACGACATAATGTCGCGATTTTAATATTCATATTATGTAGAATTCATTTATTAATTGCTTCCCCTCCTCGCGTCGTTTGCCTATATGCTGAATGCCCGTCACTGGAGTGTTTTTTCACGGATTATGTTACGCCACCAAAGACCTATTAGCGCAATAGAAGGCTTCATATAATTTATTGCTTAGGTACATGTAAATATTATAATATACTAAGCCAGTAGACTGTACCTCGTTAGGGCGCCTGGAATATTAGTTCCCGTTCACGACACATATGAAAAGTAGATATGATCCTCTTAATATGAAGATATACGCGATAAGTTCTTTAATTTTAACTTTTGAAACTCTCCCAACATATTAAACTAATAGTATCATGTAATCCACGTACAAAAATATCGTCTTTCTGAAACCAAAATGAAATCAGAATCATAACTGTAACCTTATTTATCTCGGTTGTCGACGATTTTTAATTCATTGTTTTCTTATACTAAAGTCCTTATATCTTCCAGTTTGACGGCATCTTGACTTTACCACAATACAAGGTAAAATAAATGTTACACCTGTCCCTTTTAAAATCGCGACAATAAGTCGCGTCTTAAAGCATATTTGGCTATATACAGAGTAGAACGACACGGTGGTTACTATGCGGGAGCCCATTTATAAATGACTACGGTTTCCCATTTCCACAATGACTCAAACTAATAGTAGGATTGGTTGGTAGCACTGCAGTACATGTAAGAACAATTTAGTACCATGTCACACTAAAGAGCGGTTTTTGATAGATAGTCTGCGTTTGTTGAACAAGTTAAATTTAAAGTGAAATAGTAAACGTGGCGACTAGTAAGAAAGTACCTAACTTTATTTAACATGGAATCCCAATACCCAAAGGTTTGCTGTAAGAAAACTCTTTCAGGGTTAAGCTCGCCTTTGTACATAGCATCTAAGTAAATTTATTCCTGTATTATGTTTTCGTGTACAATAAAGAATTAAAGATGGAAATAAAGAATCCAATTAGGTAGGTGCGTAGATCTATATGTACGAATGTTATATGTACGAATTGAATGCAATTCCAAATATGTACGTTAATTTGTACAAGTCATACGCGATCCTTAATAGTAAACAATGTGTAATAACCTTAATGTTGATCACCAAACTAGAAACAGTACAACACGGCTCGAAGGCTCAAAAACGTTTCATACACTTTTTAGGAACACACATTTTACGAAAACAATGGATTTTTTACTAGCTTCTGTCCGCGGATGTGCGCATGGTACCCGGATAAAAAGATAGACTCTTAATTATTCCAGGTCTGGAGCTTTATAATGCTCAATCCATCGTGTATTTTTGGTGTGCAGGAGGAAAAATCACTTCACATATAATATTATCAAGATTTCAATATAAATCCAATTTTATGTTCAGTAAAACTATATATAAAACTCTTTAGAGGATTTTATAAATGAAAGGTGCTAATTCCATCTGAGTCCATGGAAAAAATCGAAATCGTTGGATAAAACACGCGTTCGTTTTTCAAACTAATGGCGATCTTTTGCGGATTAAAAATCAGATTTGTAAATATTTTTTTATAAATCTTCGTCGTCTCACCTCTGGGGCTAAAGTCTCCCCCGAATTCCATTAAATAACTCACTGTAAAAATTATATAAAATAAAATAAAACATTTCAATAAAACTGATTAAACCTAATACGCAATTGGATTGAAAATTAATCGTGCCAAGTTTGTGTGGTAACAACTATCGAAATCAACCTACTTATATTGCAAGTGTAAAAGAAGATTTTAAATTCTCCATTTTACTTTTGTATTATGCAAAAAGAAATTGCATGAGATTGATTTATTAATTTATTTTAACTTTTAGCTCCTGTTATCTTAAGTTAAGTTAAGTTCATGAATATCTTGCTTCCACAGAATTATAAAAACTATTTGTAATTTTATGTTACTATTTTTAATACTTGTATGACTTGTACGTGACTGCTGCTTGAACGTGCGAATGTTTTTACGATATTATGTACCTATAATAAAATGTTTTATTTTCAGGATAACAAGACAGTTACTAGCGAATTTTATTATAATGGACCATCAACTTTTCTGATGAAGGCTCTTATGAGTTTTGTAGCACTGTAAATTTAAGCAATATAAAGGCTGTATAACTTGGTACAGTCACCATAAAAACCAATATTAAATTTATTTTATTTGAAGTAGGTAATGTTTTTTACAATAACGACTTTTAAAACGAAATGTGAATTTTTAATACAAATGTAATGATACTCATTGATGAATATGTTTGTAGTTAAAAATTAGTCTATGATTAAAATTTATATGCGTGATGTATTTCTAAATAAAAATCATAAATAAAAGTCAAAAAGATGATAATATACATTTTTTCGCAAATTGTAGTAACGCGGCTATTAGAAAGTACAGCAAATTTATAACTCTTTCTCTTTTATAATCCAGACCGCATTTATTATTTAAATATGATTACAATGAATATTAATTATTAAGGAAAAATTCTACGTTAAAAAACTTTTTAAAGCTTTTGTGTGTTTTTTACAACATAATAATACCAAAACGCAGTCAGTACTTTGTTTTATCAAAATAAACTGAAAAGTTATATTCCGCGTGGACTGTACAACTTTTAAAGGTAAGTATAGACTCATTTAACTATGCCTGACCTTGTGTGAACTACACTTTTATTGTGTCGCCTACATAAACTGTATAAGGCATTGCCATTTAGGAATACTGTTTTGTTTGTCTGACCTATTTTTGCCACCTCGGTTAATCTTGATTGAGGAAAATTTCCTAGTTTATTAAAAGTAAAAACAAAGCTTATTTTTAAATAAAAAAAACTATTTTTAGTGGACAATAGAGCATTATGCTATAATTATGGTTATGACAGTCTCTTCAAGCTGGTAGAGCCATTTTATCGTGGGGAAATCCTACCACTTTTTTGTTAGTAGGTGAATTTGTTCCACAAATGGGTCACCATTAGGTTTAGTGTAGTTTAAGGTCGTTAGGCTGCGTATGTTAATAACGTGCCTTATGTTGCAACGCCCTGCGTCCATCAATATTACCATCAACAGGCATGAAGGTGATAAATCCCATGTGCCTGTAATTTTTATTTCAAACTTAAACTTTTGTCATTTTGTTTTATTTTTTATTGTCTTATTTTAATTTAAATGTGTGTGTGTATGGGTATATATGCCTCAAATAAATGACTTATTATTATTATTATTATAAACAGCAATAATGCTTCACGGCAGCACGGCAGAAATAGGCGTACATCCTCGAACGAAACCTGCACTAAAAACTTCAACTCAAGAAAAACTGAAGCTAAAACTGATGATGATGTCACTTTTACTTGGATTACTGCTGAATGTAAATAGTTATTATTTTGTATTATAACTATCGTCTGTGTAAACGAGTTCTTGGGTGGAGACCGCGGCAAACGAAGTGTAAAACGCTCTCCGGCCAGATGGAGTGACGATCTGCGAAAGGCTGGGAGGCAGGAAGCTGTCTGCGTCGAGCTCAGGACAGAGCGGACATTGGGGGAGGCCACTGACCAGCAAAGGACTGCTATAAGCTGAATATGAAGATAGCTACTGTATGATTAGCCTAACAAAATAACAATACTAATTATCTAGACTCTAGAGCAAGTTTTTCTCATGTAGATTAAATTTAATTTTTTTGTTGATTGAATTTAATTCTTTTTGATAAATTAATATATTTTAAACCTCAAGTTGACCTGGCGGCTGCATGATGATAATGATGATGATGACTCGGCAGCACATGATAACAATACAACAGACTAAACTAAACCCAAACAAAGGAAGCTTGTGAAAAGTAATAGCAAAAAGTGTTGCGCAAGAGTGCCCGTTATTCGTTCAGACCGGTCGGTGTGAAGTCAATAGATGGTTGTAGATGAGATATTTTGTGTTTATATAGACTGTGCGATATTTTAAGTTTGTTGAACCTTGATTTGTTTTTTTGAGAATTTTAACCAACTTCAAAAATAAGAGGAGGTTCTCAATTTGGTCGTATTTATTAAAATGTTTGTTACCTCATAACTCCGTCACTTATCAGCCGATTTAAAAAATTCTTTCGTTTGGCAGGGTATACTTCCCGTTTGGTTCTATTTAAATATGAAGAAAAAAATCACCCCTCTAAGAATCAAATAATCAATCTTTAAAGTCGGTTGTTTTTAGTAAAAGCTTTTAGTTAAAGTAGAGCTCAAGCTTGTCCGGGAAGTGCTACCACCATGCTTATTTCTGCTGTGGAACTGTGTTCTGTTAGTGGGTACAGGAACTGGTAGCATTACAGGTACGAAGCTTCATGTCATGTTAATGGACAGAGAGCTAACATGCGTGGCCTACGATGCTTTGTTACGTTGTCTATAGTTTATGCTTACCACTTAATTAGGTGGGCCGCGTACTGGCAAAGCCTCGCACCCACACCCTTCAAACAGAGACACAACAATGCTACTTCACGGCAGAAATAAGCATGGCCATAGTACTTTTCCAGACGAGCCTTTCACAAATAGCTCTACCACTGAATTTCGATCTAGAATCCTACTCCATCGTCGTTCCCTCAATCCTGAGGATCGTGACTCTTTTGGTGAAGTCTCTTTACTGCCTGTTTCCATTGGATTCTATCAGCTGCCTCATAAATAGTACCAACGGGTCTAAATCGGCTTTACACAATAAATCGAATAGCCATGGAGTATGGCAAATGGAACATGGAATATAAGGTCATAGAGTTGACATCCATTTTTCAAGTAACTGTCCACATCACAGTTCATTGTGACCGCTGTGGCCTATTGCCCAATAGGATTAGTCAGTGTAGTCTGAGAGCTAATGAATCAGTTATTATAACAACATTCATAAAAACTAAATAGAACGTGAGTAGGTAGGTACTTGTGATCTAAAAACATCTTGAATATGAGTAGTAATATTTTTGATCTAAGAAACAAACAGGACAAGCTAAATAAAACCGTTAAAAAAATCAAATAAAAAAGAACATGGTTTTGACAGACGTATATATAAAAAATTTGAATATGTCAGATCACCTTTGAGATGGACTGGCCAAACAACGGCTGCAATTGATGTTCCCACAGACCTCCTGTTTTGTATTATAATACACTAGCTACCGCCCGCGGCTTCGCTCGCGTGGTACCGGGATAAAGAGTAGCCCATTTGTTAATCTAGGTCACAAACTATGTAAACATGAAGATAATCGAATTCAGTCAAAATCAAATTGTGATAAAATTCTAGTAACCAGAGACAGGTAGGGTGGTTTAAATGTAAAAATTTATTAGAGATAAAAAAGACTCTGATCTTACATGTCAGAAGGAAAAGTAAAATGGTTAGCCACTAGAGATGGCGCTTTATTTAAAAAAAGGAGAGACAATCACGACCGCTTTGTAAAGAGTGTTACAAATAAGAAGAATGAAGCTGAGAAAAAAATATTTTTGATTAAATTAACTTTAATCGCACTCTCGCTTATCTCACACGCTACCTAAATACTGCTGTACATCATTAATAACCGTATCAGGCACTTTATCGAATGGCAGATACCGGTGGAACAGCCGGGATTTGTCAAGGGAAGAGGTACCCGCGAACATATACTTAATGTAAGGCAGATTATTGAGAAAGCATATGAGTTTGACGCACCATTCATCATGTGTTTTGTTGACTATAGTAAGGCTTTATACTGTGTTAACTGGACTCAATTATGGAAGATTTTAACAGAGTTAGGAGTGTAGAGTAGGAGTGTTTTAGAGACACCTGACCGCACGGATTGAGACCATGTATCAGAATAGCCAAGGCGTTGCAAAGATTGACCCGATAATATTCAAACCCTTCCCTTTCCAGAAAGGCGATTTCCTTTGAGACAAGGCTGTATTTTGTCACCCATATTGTTCAACGCATACGCATACATCATCAGACCTACCTGCGAGGGTTGGGAGGAGTAGGCATTGGTGAAGTTAAAATCACGAATCTTCGCTATGCCGATGACACAACTCTGCTGGCCGCCTCGGAAGCTGAGATGGTTAGTCTTCTGAGCAGATTGGAGCGGATAAGTAATGAACTGGGTCTCTACATAAATAAATCTAAGACAAAATTTATGGTAGTGGACCGAACCAAGCTGGAACTCACTGGGACACTCAATTTGGAAATAGTGGATAATTTCAACTACCTGGGTTCCAGGATCTCTAACACCGGCTCCTGCGAACCTGAAGTGCGAAGAAGGATAGGGATGGCGAAGAATGCGATGAGTCAGCTGGAGGTAATATGGAGGGATAGAAATATCGCTAATCGGACGAAAATAAGACATAAGTCTTTTTTTAGTCGGAGCCTTGTCTTCTCAATATTCTTATACGGCGCTAAAACAAGGACTCTAAAAGCAAAAGACCGGAGACACATTGATGCGTTCGAGATGTGGTGCTGGAGACGCATGCTTCGCATCCCCTGATTTGCTCGAAGAACAAACGTGTCCATACTCAAGGAACTCAAAATTACTACTAGAGTATCTTTTAACTGCCTCCAACCAGTCTTTGAGTATTTTGGTCATATAGCCAGAAAGCGACAACCTGGACAAACTTATGATCACGGGCAAAATCGAGGAAAAGAGACCGCTGGGACGTTCGTAGTCCGATGCGCTGGTCTGATTAGATCCGTACCTCCCTCGACTCTGATTTTTATGAAGCCTTGCATTGCGCTGACAACAGATCTCAGTGGCGTAGTATCGTCCGTCAAAAATTATTCTAGGGAAAGGGTCCCGACCCCCAGCATTGAGGAAAACGACGCGAGGAGGAGGAAAATGTAGGAATGCCCTTTGTGTGTCACTGGCAAACCAATTTTAAAACTTCGTTGTGCTAAATACTAAAATCACCACTAGCCCCTATGCTATAAGAGTCACGGGCCACGGTGATTTGTTTGCTTTGTGCACAATCAATGAATGGAACCATGGAACTGTTATTGTAGACTGATGGAATCCACCGATCAAACTCAAAATCAAAATCTCAGTAGGAACATTTTGAATAGTTTTTGTTTATTCGACTGAAGTCCCCTTCAGTCAGGTTGTTTTTTTTCAGTTTTTCATATTTTTAGGGTGTATGTATGTTTGTAATATTATTTGTTGGTCGCTGAAGCCAAAACGGCTGAATCGATTTTGAATAATGAGGTGTCGTTGGATTTGTCTAGATCACGAGGGTAACATAGGTTATATGATAAGTAAAAAAAATCAAATATGGCGTCTGTAAGAAGCCATTTTCAATTTACGATGAACTAAAAAGTACTAAACCTATCTATACAGTCGGTTTTTTTTTAAATAAATACTAGTTTTAATTTATACCTACCTAATCGTAACGTGACTAAACAGAGAAGAATTGACGATAAAATCTGCTTGGTATATATTATAACGTCTTTATAGGTACTCAAACTCAAAATCTCAATATAAACCATGAGAAACATTTTGAATCGATTTTTTTTTAATTTTTCGATGTTTTTTAACGCGACCGAATAGAAAAGAATTGGAAAGAAACTTTGTTACAATATTGTCGCTTTGAATATGTATATTTTTATTTTGCAAAATTAGATAGGTGCCTATAACGCATTTTAATCTGTAATGTTACATCTTGTATTAATAAACGAATTTGAATTTGATGATGACTATTATTTTTAACCATTATATTGTTTTTAAAGGAGATAGTTTCACCCTAAGCCCCTTATGTCATCCATTTTATTTAATCTAGTAACATTTTCGCATGGTTACTACTACACTTTTATGTACGATTCACACCAACCGGCGCGCGTCGGGGAGCATCGAAGCCCATTTCAAAACATGCTAGAGGAAATTGAAACATCCACAAAGCAGTTAAGTTCTCATTTGCATGCAATATATACTTACGGATTTATTTATGTCAGTGTTTGACAAAGCTCAAAGCTGGTAAATTGCATGCAAATAAGGAACTTAACTGCTTTGTGGAAGTTTCAATTTCCTTTAGCATGTTATAAAATACTCTCCAATGCTCTCCGACGAGTGCCAGTAAGTGTGAATCGTACATAAGATTTACTTTTATGATATTTGATTGCGTATGTTAGTAAGGGGTGCACTAAGACTTTGTAATTAAAGTTAAGCACCCCTAACCTTAGTAAAGTTACCTAGATACTCACATAATTTTAATTTGGGTAGTTCTGAGACTTTAAACTTTTTGTTTGTTAACTTAAGTCCATGGTGTTAATATGTGTTGGTTGTAATAAATAAATAAATACTTCAGAACTTCATATTGCTTTAAAGATTCTTAAGATTATTTCTTTAAAGATGACCACCATTGCACATTAATATATTTTGATCCGGATCTGGGTGTTGTAATACCATGGTATACTCGTTCCTTATGCCCATGGTATAAGATCTTTAATCATAGTATGGGATCTAGGTTATGTATGTATGTGATATAAATGCTAAGTTTGTCGGTATGTGTGTATGTTTGTCCCTCATTCACGCCAAAACTACTCAACGGATCAAGTTCAAAATTTGCACATTATGTAGTTCTAGACCTAGAAAGCACCTTTTACACACGATATCGTGTCGTGTACTGTAAACGTTTAACATCGTGTAGTTATTTGCATTCTAGTCTTAATAGTGATTAAATAAGCTCCCTCAAGGTTGCTGTAAAGATCAGATACATTAAGCATACAAAAGATTGATGGATGTATGGCTAAAGCCAAGGGTAAGCAGCCATTCATAGCCGTCATCATCATCAACAACTTGTAGAAGTCCACTGCTACAGATAGATCCACTCCAATGATTACAACTAAGATTTCCATTCACTGACTTCTCGCAATCTTGACGATGTCATCATTCTATGATTATCGTTCATCATAAGTTGGATTAGTTTAACAGCTTGCGCACGTTGGACGACAAACGTCAGCGATTAGACGCTACGACAAGCTGCGGGGGACAATTTTTATATATTTTGTTCAAAGCTCCGCACACACTGCGACAATCGCGACACCAAGATATGACAGACGCTCGCGACTAAGCGCGACAAAAAAGCATCGTGCTTGCGAGGTCTGTTAGGGTACAATTATTTCAACCTTATAAGTTATACAGTAGAAGTAATTCTACCTTAATATTAGTAAATATTTTTGTTACATAAATATAAGTAAACAAAATAACAAACTAAGTCACACGTGACTTACAAACAGAATTGCTAACAATTAGCAAAAGGAGATAAAACAGTTACAAATGCTAATGGATTAATACAAAGAGTAATACTAATTGGACATGTGAAACTGTTAAGCATTTTGGAAGAGGTACGAACGTAGTTATTACGATTACGTATGAACGTGTGTGTGTGATTATACGGGCAGAGAACATTCCACACAGTGTCAATGCGCTTGTGGCATGGCTTACTTCGGTGATCTTAGCAATTTTGGTAAACAAACAAGCCCGGTACTACTTGGATGGGTGGCCGTTTACTAACACGTATGATGGTCCCGGCTTTTTCAGTCGTTAAACCAAAACCATGTCGGAGGACTTCGGGCAGCCTAAAAACTCCCACAACACGAGCGCTACATCATTATGTCAAACATTTTTTTTCTTCTTTGGCACTACGACTGATAGCAGACGTGTGTAGAGTTCTTTTGACGAATGAAGACCGCAGACGCTGCGCCACTGTCGTGTGAAAAGTAAAACGGAATCGAAATAAAATCAAAAGAAAAGCAAAATCAAACGTCAACCTAAAATATTATGCAAATAATCTGTTCTGTCTAGACTTTGTGTGACAAGAACTCTATCAAATACAAGTTTTGATTACCGTAAAACAGTGTTTATTTACAGCGTTTGTGACATAAAGTCACCAAACAGTCAACTAGGAAAAGTGCACATGCTTTTGTGCAGTTAGAGAATGCGCGTTCAGTGTTAGATTAGACGGACTCTAACATAATATTACTCTGTTGAACTTATGCATAAATTCCCTTGCAGAGCAAGAAGTATAAGCACTATCTAAGGTACGTTTTGCAAATGTTCTGCCACTTGCATTACTATTTCAAAAATAGGGTATGATTTTTTATATGTTAAGTAAAACAAGTAAGTAAGTCCAAACTTCAGGAAAAATCAAAGATTTTTATAATATCCCAAAGAGTCGTGAGAAAAACGAGTCAAAATTTTGGGTATATTTAAAAAAAATAAAAAAGGGTATATCTCGAATAGATTTTATAAGTATACTAGCTGACCCATCTGCAACTTCGTTCGTATACTTGTACTCGTAATGTTCCCGAATATGGTTATTTTGCGCGGAATCCTAATTCTTATTTTCTTACCAAAACAATAGGCGTGATGATATATATATAGACTTGAGAAATATGTAATCGGTTTCCCATACCTACCAACTTTCATGCTCTTTTTCACCTCTATTATACTGTCTATAATAGCCTATAATGCGGATAGATACCTCCCACGGTCACTTGATGCGTCGATATTTGGCTAAAAAGCCATTTTCCGACTCGCCGTATGAACGCCGTATGATAGGCCTGCGAATGGCATCGCAGGCCATCGGGTGGCCTAAAAACTCCGGCACCAGAGTTGGCCTAGCTCATACGGCGAGAAGTCATAATCATAATCATAATAATATTCTTTATTATTTTTTTGTATTTTAAGTGCTGGGCCCACACTTCAGAAAATATCTAAGATCTTTATATATCCCAAAAATTTTGACTCAGGCGGGATTTGAACCCGCGATCTTGCCATCAATACCGGAAAGCATTAACCAACTGCGCTACCGAGTCAACTCCTCGCCTTGACGTTTTTTTTTTTTTTTTTTGGGATATATAAAATCTTAATATTCTCAATTGTTTCATGTGGTACATTTAGATCTTAATATTAGTGAGGTCCGCAACATGAGCCCCGTAAAGGCACTATAATATTAACTTAGACTTACACTTAGTCACTAAGCCAGTTCGTATAAGATTAATTAAAAATAATAATCAATCAATTTATAAGGTCTACCAGAAAATCTCTGACATTAATTGAGCCAAAAACTTGAAAAAAAAACTCCATTTCAACGCTATTTCTGAAATAAACTTTTAGCAAAGGGCCTTAAAACTAAATTCACGAACACATACAAACCACATAAAAATATGTAGTTCGTCACTATTTTCCTTTTGACATTTTAGGTGGATATTATAAATAATAATAATAATAATAAGCCTTTTTATTCCATGACTTACAAATTACAAATAGTTTACATAATTTACAATTATACGTTTTCGCCAGTATTGTTTTAAGTCAGGCCCCATTTCGGGTATAGGCCTCCTCCAAATGTCTCCAACTATCTCGATCTCTAGCTTTCTCTTTCCAGTTTTTGCCAGCCATTCTTTGTATTTCATCAGCCCAACGTTGCCTCATAAATAATAAAGCCCACCGTATATAAAACGGTAGTCACATAAGCAATGATAGAACGTAAACAACCAACTAAGCATGTAGATAAAATAATGGCCTCAGCTCAATAGCAATAAAAATAACAACACTTACCAGTACCTACCGACATAACCTTGGCCCTAATTATCCCCACCGGTGGAGCGGCTTGGTGAGGATAATTGGAATAGGTAATCCTAGGATTCTCATAAACTTAGCCTAAAATGAAATTGAATGTCCCTTCTGTGTTCATCGCCAGCTTATAGCAGCAATCCACTGCTAGATATAGCCAAGTGTGATAATGATAATGCTATAATATTTACCTATAGTGTGTATTGAAGTGAGTGTATTATTGTACGCGTTACAGTAGAGTTAGGTTCAGCGGAGGTGCATTCAGATTTAAATTTTAAGTTAAACGGAATTTTAACTATTGCTTGTCTACGGTAAAAGCTACAAATTTCCACTTCTCTATGGCCGTAGCATACTAGAAATGGAATGTCAACTTGTGTGATTGACAATTGACCCCTTAAGGCGCTGATATTTGAAAACCAATGTAAACACGACCTCGGCGTTAATTTCGAAATAAGATCAGAGTAAATAATATTGAAGTGTCTGAGATTTAGAAATTACTTTTTACGATTCTTAGAAATAGAAACTGTTTAGTGAGATGATCGAAATTACTGAAAAAATGTATAAGTTGATAAGTTCGTACTTTTTATTCTGGAATCAGGGGAGCTATATTTATATATTTATATAAACGAGCTAAGCTACGGGCGAAAGCTAGTTTAAAATAATACATTTTCTAAACAGCGTTACACTGAAGATGAATTGGGTATTTAGACATTAAATTTAATAATTATAGTTACCATGGCAACAGAAGCTCGAACACGAAGACTAGCGAAAAAGTATTCGTACCGTAGTCTACGGTCCGTAGACGTCAAATTTTGGCCAATGAGAAAGCTTAGACTAAAATACTTTAATATTAAAACAACACTTTGTCATTGGGCAAAAGCTTTCGTGAACGAAGTCAAGGGACATAACTTTTGGAACAAGATTAACGTAAATAAAGCGTCTGCGAGTGTCGTAAATAGACAAATTAATTTGTAATGCAAATATTGGAATAACTGGAATTTCATATAACTTTAGTATAATTTTATTGAGTTGAATATTTTATGGCTTGTAAGCTTATGAAAATTGTTATTTAATCTTGTCAAATATGTATCCGATGTGACCGGTAGATATTTTTTTTTAAATTACCATGGATACAGTCAACGAATAAATTAAACTTTAAAAATATTTCAAGGCTTTACAATTGGATTGGATGGACGATTCGAACTCACAATACCTATTCACAAAATCTTTTATAAATTATGCTATTTTTATTTTTAGCTTTTTTATTTTAGGTATTTTATCATTATTAAAAAAAAATATAATGCTGGATAATATCACACAACATCATAGGCCCCAAACTAAGCAGAGCTTGTATTATGGGAACCACATGACTAATATACTACTTAGATAGATTTTTGGTGCCTATTGTACATAGAAAACACCCAGACCTGAGACAAACATCTGCAAATATTTGTCCTGCGGCGGGGATCGAACCCGCAACCTTCTGCGTATCAGGTGGAACTTCGTCCACTGCGCAATAGAGGCCGTCAAATCATATTCATATCATATACACAACACATTAACACTTTCAGATCGCGGATCAGCAAACGTAGTGTAGGACGAACTCCGGCCAGGTGGAGTGACGATTTGCGAAAGGCTGCTGGTAGAAGCTGGATGCGTCCAACTCTGGACGCCTATGTTCAGCAGTGGACTGCTAAAGGCCGATGATGATGATGATGATGATGATGATGTTATCACGTTGACTGCTGGCTTTAGTGCTACGAGATAGTCCTGCAGCTGATGCGCCGTTGTTTTTTCAGCATTCGAAGCATTAGTGCATGATGGATGTATCATGCACTAAAGGTATCCTAATTGACTTAAAAAACAAAGAAATAAACAAAATACTCCTAACACGTTAAAGTTTCTATGGCTTACCGAGAATTATTTCTAAAGACCCTCCCCTTAAACCACCATTGATATTCAGAGCGCGTGCGCATTCCTTTTGTCGGGTGATCTACCCGATTGTTGGTAAAGTAGCCATAAAATGTATAAATCATGAGGTTGTGATGGCACACATTACTGGCACTTTAAATGTTTATAAAAGTATCTACTTTTAAAGCCTTGCTTTATATCACGACCTCTGTGATGCAGTAGGCAAAGGCCCGACTATTTAGACTGTATGTATTTACATACTCGCAGATCATAAACATTAGAAGAAGTCTTAAAACTCATTTATGCTCTGAACATTAACTCATACGGCTGATCTGTACTTTCTTATTATGTTAGCTAGAAAGAGATGCATACTTTATCTCAATGCGACTTCTGCGACTTCGTACCAGGACATTTTTATGAACCTGCATATAAATTTTGTCGAGCGCCCTGGTACGATTAACTTTTTGAAATCGCATTGATATATGTATGCATCCCTTTCTAACTGATGATATTGGACTTAAGAAAGTAGATATCAGCCGTATTTAATCTCAGGACTACATCTAGTAGCCTTCCTATATCTGTGACATTTTTGTGTGATTTGCAAATATTTTTCTCTGGTCTGGATATTGTCTATTATCACATTATAAATTAGAAAGAAGGCCCGTAGCCGTAGCAGTAATATAGTACTTATAGCCGTTTGGAAGCGCGCGACGTTGGCAATGGTAAGTAGCCCTTACACAGCATGATTAAAATTTTCTTACCTTCATTGTGATTTTGTTTGTTTGTAAAAATAAAATTTGGAATATTGGACTTTAGTTTTAGGATTTTTTTTTATGATTACTGACAAGTAGCACTACTACCCGTGTGTTCATTTAAGGCGACTATAAGGGTCAAACAGCCCTCTCGCTCGCACTATTCAACATTTTTGAAGAAATAAAATCACTGAATGTAGTTATGCAAAATAGCATACCTTCGCGGCCTAGAAAATAACAATACCCTTTGTATTGTTATTTTCTATATATATTATATATTCTATATATTCAGCAATAATATAATTTTTATTCTATCACGTTTTCTTACCAAAAAACTTGCACCAATGTGATCAATTTTGGTGCATTTTTTTTGGTAGGAAAACCTGTTCAACATGATATTCTTGGTGAACATTTGTATTAATATCTATAAAGCGCCACCCTGTATACCTATATAGTTTAAGACCTGGATTAACACAAAAGGCTACTTTTTGTTCCGGTACCACGCGAGCGAAGCCGCGGGTGGAAGCTAGTAATAAATATGTATCTACTATTTACAAAAAAATGTATAGGTTATGTTATATTATTATCAGCCATGTCGTTTCAATGGTGGCTCTGCTTAGTTTGGGGCTAGATCCTTCCACCTTCATATAAGTAAGTAGTGGCTAACTCTGGTTCGGAGTTTTTAGGCCTCCGACATAGCTTTATGACTGAAAAAGTTGGGAATAACATCTTAACGAAGCATGGAAGCGCTCAGATCTAAATGCCACTAAGCGGTCACCCTTCCAAGTAGTGACCGGGCGGAGCGTTGCCTAACCAAGATGATCCGCTAAGAACACGCCATGAACTCTTGGGGCTAGAAACTATGTGATAATGCCTATTATCATCATCATCCACAGTCCGAATTCACCCACTGCATTATTATACACTGGGTATAGACCTCCCTTTGTATGTGCTAATCTCCACGGTTCAAAGCGCCTCTCATCCAGTTTCGGCCCACGTTTGATGCACTATCGTCCGCCCTTCTAGCTGCTGGACGACCGAAGTTTCTGTACCCGGTTCTTAGACGCTATTCAGTTATAGTCTTACTCTACCTATCATCAACTCGCCTTGCCAGGTGTCCTGCCCAACTCCTTTTTAAAGAAATGTGTAGATAAAAATTAATAATGACCAGAATTATAAAAAAAAATGGTAAACCATAGATGACATTGTAGATTAACGAATGCCTAAATAAACCTTGAGATAAACGACATCTTTGAAGAAAGAAAGTGATATAAAATCAGGGTTTTAGTACGGCGCCGGCGCAGGGCGCTGCATCTCGATGCTCAGATAAAGCGCAAGACTTAAACGATTGGTCTTTTTAAAGGGCACTTTGCAAAGTTTGGTCGAGCTTTTTTTAGGCTGTGGCGCCAAATATGCCGGGCCGGGCTCATGCGCAATGAATAATTGAACTCTATGCTACATATTTTATGAACTCTAAACAACGTTCTTCGAATTTGATTATAGTTGTTTCATCATCATCAACAGCCTATAGATACAGCCGATAGTACACATAGGTCTGCGCCAAGGAATTTCACGAAGAACGGTCTTGAGCCCTCTCCATCCACCGATTACCTGCAATCTTGACGATGTCGTCGGTCCATCTGGTGGGAGGTCTCCCTACAAGTCGTCTTCTTGATAGTGGTCGCCATTCGAGACCTTTATTTCCCAACGGTTATTGGTTCTACGGGCTATGTGGCCTGCAAAATGCCACTTCAACTTACTGATACTAAGAGCTTTGTCGGTTACCCTGTCTTTGGTAATAACTATAGTTGTTTAGTAAGACAACATATTTTATAGGAAAGCACCCGTGGCGTGGCTTATTTCAGTGTTCTTGACTATATTCTTAAATTTTTTTTTAGATTTTCTGTTGTGTCGAATGGACCCACAGTAGTTAACATTCTGTTTCATTTCCACTGTGACATGTCGTGACGCACGCAATATGGCCGCGATGACGTCATCAACATGTTGGGGACCCCTCTGAATGTAGGTACTCACATGTGGTTGAGTTCATAATTCATATAATTTCAAAGAACCGCTCTAAATGCTACAACGAACATATTTTGCACGTGTTGTTATTATTAAATGGTAAAATCGAGATGGTACTCTAGAGTCATAGTGAGTCCTCAAATTAGACGACATAGTCGCTTGAAGTGTTGAATGTCGGCGAAAAACGTGCGCCGTGTTTTGGTGCGGTAATTTTTTCCACGTTTGTGGCTCTGTGAATACCTACTATCTCGATGATTGTAACAAATGTAACTGAGAAAGCGCCTCAAATCAGAACCAACAGTATTGGAAACTAAATCATTTTTGCAAGTCCCTATTATTTGGGCCAAAATACATAATTCTTGAATTACAAAAACAATTTAAATTTACACGAAACTCATTGGGCTTCACGAAATACGAACAGGTACGCTTCATCGCTGCCCGGTCAAACGTGAAGCTCTACTTAGTAATGAGTTTTATAAAAAAATCTCTTTCTGAATTTAATATTTGGTCTGCTTTAGGAGAATTAACTTAAGGATGAATACCCTAGCTCTCTCCAACTTTTGATTGTTTTTAGTTACGCTTTCACGCCTTTTAGCTGCTCAGGAAGAAGGAAATTGGGTACCTTTTTTCCTGAAAGTTCCTGAAGGATGGTAAAATTAACTTTAACCCTAGCAAAGCCACTGGCCGAAGCTAGTAATAAACTAATTAAGTAGTGCAAACTGGCAATCATTTCACAAAGATAGTAAGTACGTTTTTCAAATATTTCGTTCAAACGTTCTGGGGTAATTACCCTACTACCTACTGTTTGACTACGTAGGTATATCCAAAGTAATGAATGATATAGAATTATTTAGTCGTTATCTATACCTGTTCCTGAATAATAAATAATTATAATTCAAAGATAAAAAAACAAGAATTATGACTAACTTTGGGCCTAAAAAACACATAGAAGTGTGAGGGTGATTTCAATACTAAATTCAAATTATGATAATTTGGTCTTTATTGAAAAAAAAAGATAAATTGAAATGTCAGAAAAAGAGTATCATATCGAGAACCTCCTATTTTTTAGGAAATCGGTTATTCAAAAAATTAAATTAACTTCTGATAACTATTGAATTAACTTCGAATAACAGAAACACGATTCATAATAATGATCATTATGTGTAAAGTATTTAAATTAGTGGAAGTGCTCAAACTTAAAATAGAAAAGAACAACAATAAAGGTAAGGTCAAAATGTCAAACACGGATTCCAACAACTAAACAAACAAGACGCACCATCCAAATAATTACATCACAAAAGACAATTCTAAACATCCAAAGCCAGCAAACGCCGACTCGTGGGCGTTGCGTATGGACACCAGATGTGACATACAATGATACCATTGTATACATACTTGTTCTAACGCCGAACTTGTCTGTCCTGACCAAAATGAAGGTTGAATGGGTGTAATACTTGTAGATTAGGCTAAAATAGAATGCTTTCGAACCCATATTAAATTTAAACGCTGTGTTTGTGATATCTAAGTAACTAAAGGAGAATGATAGAAATGTAGTGTAAGAAAACACAAAAGTCGGTATTATTATTAAAATATTATAGATAGCGATTAACGTAAATGAATAGCTGTGACGTAACTAGGACGATCGGATGTAACAGTCCGGCTTGCAATAATCGTAAAAAATAACAATATCAAAGATTAACAACATTGAATAGTTCACGGGATGCGACAGTCCAGACTTGCAAAAATCATAACATACAATAATAATTGTCATAGATTAAGATTAACATTATAGTTAGTTCTGACTTACTAAGATGATCGGATGATCTAACCTAACCTTATCCAGGCTTGCATCTTGACACAGATACAATAGAATAAAATATAGATATCTACATAGACCGCGGTCACTTGACTATTAATCTGTCACACTAATAATTTATATACGAAAGTTTGTGTGTGTTTGAGTGTTGGTATGTTTGTTCCCATTCTTCTGCGTAACGGCTTAACGGATTTGCTCGAAACGTAAAATATAATACATACATTGATGTGATCTAGATTGACATAGGCTTTTTATCCAGATACCAAACGAGCTTATATTTAAATAAATATAACAACGAAAACATTAAGATAAAAAGTGACAAAGACAAAACCGACGTCCTCAAAGAAACGACTTCAAAGAAAGACTAAAAATCTCGTCAAGCAAACAAGCGTTTTATAACAAAAAAGTCAATGTAAAAAGAGTAATAAAGCTCACATTTCTCAAGTAATCCTTAAACATTTGCATGGATATGAGGGAGCTTCGTCGAAAAGGTACCGCATATGAATCGCCGGCACTCGATCAAGCGGCGCCAAACAAAAACATTCCAGCGGAACCATTTTTCACAAAAACCGTTTAAAAAGTTATAACAGAGCTGTCGAATGCATCTATGGAGTTTTAAAATTTGAAGCTGCCTTTTTGCATGAAAGTATGCTCTGTTTTGACCTTTTGAAAATAAACGTAGAGTTCTCGACAGGGGTAAAAAGTGACATAATTTTAAGCTATTGCATAGCTTCTATCGAGGGCCTTGAGCGCGGGGACCGAATCCAGAAATTCCGTAACGAAAAAAAACCTCACGCTCCCCACTCCGACGGGCACGGAGGTGTGGCTTGAAGGCCGTGCATTGTCTAACGTCGTTTCTTTTCGGCAGTCTTCGACACGGTGTTTGTGTGCGTGTAACTAGACGTATTGTACGACTCTACGAAGCTCGCACGAATCGAGACGATCACCACGCTCAAAAAGTGTAGCTTGAATTAATATCAAAGAAAAAGAAATACTGCATAAATAAAATAAATAAATAATTATAATTGCATAAGTTGATACAAAATGCTATGCAATAGCTTTACTGCGGCAGTCCCCGAGTGCCACACGTCTTTTTCATTAGATTTAGTATTATAGCAAAATAATTTGAGTCTAGTTGAGGTCAAGGCGAGTTGACACTTATAAGGGGTAGCGTATGCCCATCAGTGGACTGATATAGGCTGATAATGATGGTGATGATGATGATGAATTATAATAATCATTGATAGGATCCATTGATGGATTCACGTGTTTGGTACACTCAAATCTAAATTTGGACTTTCTTATACACATTATTAACCTGAAAATGATAAAATATGCAAATGTAAATTGTTTTGAATGAGTATTTAGAGTTTAGTTATTAGACTATGTATAGCTAAGTTTGAATAGAAGTTAAGACCTTTCGTCCACTAAGATCCATTGATGGATTCACGTGTACACTCTAATCCATTATTGGACCTTATTATACACATTATTAGGCTGATGAGATGAACAATAATTTAATGATATTTGTTAAGAATGAATAAGTTAATAAAGACCTTCCGTCTTACTATTGAACTTAGATCAATTGATGAATTCTAGTAGACTTGTAAACACTAATCCAATAAAAGATCTTGATAAAGATGCCTGAGAATGATGAAATATGCGAAGGTGTTTATTTAGAAAAAGTATTTAGATTTATTATTTCAAAATGTCTTTAACAATATGTTGAATTTTAAAAGCAATTTTTTTAATGAAGCCTAAGCGTTGATTGTATTACCTATACCACATGACTGATTTACTTAGTACTTATAAACAGGACCTGTGACAAATATTTGCAGAACACACAAACTTTTGTCTTGCGGTGGAAATCGGACCTTCTGGGTATCAGGCGAGCCTTTACCCGCCTCACAGAAGATGGTTATCAATTATTTTCTTAAAAATTATATTATATTAGTTTAAAATGTGTCATGTATATCAAATAGTGAGAACTACACTAAGAGCCAGTCATACAAGCATGTATTTGCAAAAAAATAAATACAAAATCCACATGCACAAACATTGCATAGTGATGAGAAAAACAGACGTTTAGACGGCGCGAACATGTTTATTTTCAGTGACCTTAACGAACAGTAGTTACTGTTGCTGTATAAAATAAGTGATAAATTGCTTCAAATCTCAGGTTCCCGGCTGATCATAAAACGTAATTGAATAATACCACAGCTTGGTGAGAAAGGTACAATAAAAAGGTCCGAAAGTCTTGAGGTTCAGTTTATTGATGACTTTAAACAACGCTACTGACATTTTGTTTTTTCTCCGTAGAATTTGCGTGTAATATCAAATATTTGTGTTTCGCATTTTTTGTGATCTTCAGTTCAGTGAAGCTCTTTAAGGCTCGTTCGTGGAAGTACCAAGAGGCCTATTTCTGTCGTAACGCAGCATTGCTGTGTTTCGGTGGGTGCCGGTGAATTCATTAGAATAGAACCTGAAGATGATTTATTTTTATTTTTTGATTCCAAGATTTCAATTAGTTTGTAAGTTGGCATTGAAATAATTCACTTTTATTTTTAGATAAATGTCTACGTCACACGATTTAAAAAAATAGGCATATGAGGCTTATCACCTTCCCGTCTCAAGGAAAATAGACGCAGTGTCTTGCATCGTAGGGCACGGTCTCTACTGCGTGATCTATGATTTTATAAGTAATGGTTGAAGATGAACAGTGTTTGTACCATCTTATAGTATATTAAAAAAAATCCGGCTTCCCTCTCATGTTCAATATACTTTAATTTTGGTGGGGGTGCGTGTTTCTTTTATCAGTACCAAGAATTTGGGACTACGAAGCAGTCGTTCACCGAAAACGCCCCAAGCAAGTCGACAAGCCGTTTTTATTAAGTCAATTTCGCGTTTGCTCGAACGGCCTTGTAGGTTCTAAGTGGACCCGATCCTAAGCTAACAGCTATAAACAAATTTGTATGCGGCAGTCGTAAAAATATACTTCACGGAATTTATGGCTCCTATTCACAAAATTACTTTTTGTATATTACTTTTAGTTTTGTATGAATGACCGCAAAATATAAAAAAGGCGACCTCTCTGGCGCAGTAGGCTTCGACTACCACTCCTGATACGCAGAAGCATTTGATTCCCCTCGCGGGACAAATGTTTGCATTATCTGCAGATATTTGTCTCAGGTTGGGTGTTTTCTATGTATAAATTAATGTAAGTATTTACAAAAAATATATTTATAAATAATTGATAATGACTATTTGGTGTGATTATCATAGCCTTAATTAAAGTTTTAATTAACTTAATTAAAGTTGACTTTATTCCTCATACAATTTCTTAAGAAATTCTCATCATCATCATTCATTTGAGAGTTGTGCTTTTATCAACGCAACAGATGCAGCTCTTCCCATCTGCTTCCATCAATTCCTCTATACAATTCCTCTTTTACTTTCTTAAAAGTTAAAGTGGTCGTTTCACTATACCCTGAAATTTATGAGCAATTTTTTGCGAATCATATAAATGAGAATTGTTATGAATGAAAGTAAGCATTAATAGGAACAGGTTAAAGAACAGACCCTTAAATATACCAACACAGCTAACGACTTCCAAATTAAATCATAATATTTTCTTCATTGACTCTTGATTTCTTAAGACTATTAAACTGTCAACGTAATCATACCATTTCCCTTTCAAAGTTATGAAGTCACACAACTCCTCAACAGTCCGAAGCGTGCGCATTTCAAGTGTCAACTTTCGCAAGCAAACTGCCAAATTACTGACACCACAGTGTTAATAATAGTACCACGAACAGTCACCGACAAAGGTGTGAGTTTATCGTGCATAACTTAAACAGTTGATACTTTAGTATAAAACATATAATAATAATAATAGAGGCTGGGCAAGGTCTTGATAGTTCCAATGGTGCTTTCATCAACTGGTGCTATCCCAAAGCAACTGTTGCAAGCCCTCAATCAATTAGATCTACCTAAACATACTTTTTCACTTATGTAGAAATTAGTAATCTTAAATTCCTTGAGAATAGTCAGAAAGTTTTTACAGCGCGACACTACCACCGATATCCATTCTATTCAAAACTTATACACTTGGCTTAGGCCCGTGTACGCCAGCCTTTTTCCGACTCTATAAGAGTCGAGCAGATAAAAAATCTTAATACAATAATAATATTATATGTTGTACTAAAGTACCAACAAAAGTTTCATTTTTCATAAAATATAACATATTCATATTTAAACCAAAATTTTGTGATTCTGTCATAATAAATCCATTTAGAATAGCTAAAAGTATTTATTGGCAAGGATCCTTTTTATAAATACTAACAAAAGGTTAGTTTGTTACCTATTTTGAAAAACACTTCGGCAAAATTAAAAACTTGAACTCCAGCGCAACAAACTATAGGTTAGCATGCAAAAAGCATCAAAATACATCGTAAACCGATGTTTTAGCTGACGCTAAAACTTCTAATGGATAAAACCTTTTATCCACTTTTGTTGCTCACGTTCCAACTATAATTTTACGTACACAAGTGAATAATATGACTCCTTAAACGAGAGAAAATAACCAGCGAACCGATAATTTACTTGGCGGTGGGTTTTTGTGGTCTATAGTCGGTGTCTTAAGAGAAGTAGGCTAACAGACAAGATTTACTGCAGTGAGAAGACAAAAAACCAATACAATTAATTAAGGCGTATATGGAGGATTGTTAAAAATAACCCTGTCGTCGACGATCTTTCAGATTCTACTTTGTAAGTACCCGGTGAACATACTTTGGTCTTTGATAGAGATTAGGTAGTAAGAAAAACCTACGAATGGGAATTTTTCAAGTACCAACCAACATGTCTGTGAGAATGCTAGTGAAGGCACCAACAGCCTTTGAGCATTAGTTTCTTTTGAGTAAAGCAAAGTAAAGCTCCAGACACGATTTATTCTCATTTTCTCTATTTTTCCAACGTTTAATCTAAAATGAATTGTAAGCATACCTAAGTCATCAGTTTTATGTTTAGTTTATGTATCTACACAAAATTAATGTATATTAAACATAATTATGTATTGGGAACACCGTAGGGTATATTTAATTCGTGCAAATAAAATAAAAAAAGCTCTTTTTAAATCAAAACTTAAATAAAGACTTATTATAAGTTTAATAGGAAAATCTTTAAAAAGTCATACTCTTTAGTTTCAGGTAAATTCTATAATACGGACCTTAGTCTTGGCAATACTAATACTAGGATTACTTGTGGTGAATAATCAACACCATCACCACCACCACCCCATCAACACCAGCCTAAAGCAGTCCACTGCGAGTTCATTTCGCTGTGTCCTCAGCTCGACGCATTCATCTACTGCCAGTCTTTCAACTTCACAATGGTCAATAAAAGAATTTGCAGCAGTTTAGGCAAAAAATTCCAACCAGCTCATAAAAAAGAAGAAGAGGTGCTAAAAAAGCCAATCTGCGATACGCTGATCAAGTTGCATTTTAAGCCTTCAATTTGGTCGTAATGTGACCAAATTATCAGTTTAAAGCTTTTGAGGGCAGTTAAATTTTACTTTTCCCGAAAGTAAGTCGTTAACCACCCATATGGGCCACCGAGAACGCGGTTTTGTACATCGTAAAAAGTATCACTTAGAGCTTTTTCACGACTAATCTTGTTATTGCATTTACAAACTCTGTAACTATCTCTTATGTTTATACCTACTTATTTTAAAAATGCTACGTAATTTACTGGCGAATTTTTGTTAAAAAAGATCTGTAATTGTTCCACTTTCACGCCAAAACTAATATAAATTAATAATGCTGGACACCATCACACATTATCATATGGCCCAGCAGTCACAGATACAGCCTAAGCAGAGCTTGTATTATGGGAGCTACATGACTGATATACTTTTTTTGTAAATACAAACTATCATACATAGAAAACCCAGATCAGAGACAAATATTTGCAGATCATACAAACATTTGTCCCGTGGCAAGAATCGAACTCCTAACCTTCTACGTCTCAGACGGGACTTCACACCCACAGCGCCACAGAGGGCGTCCAAGACTAATAATGAACAAAGCTGAAATTGTGGATAAATGTATTTCTACCTATTCTATCTTCTAGGAAATACTTTTTACTTATTATTACATTAGGATACTTTTTAGTGTTCCGTATCCAAAAGGTAAAAGCAGGACCCTATTATTAAGACTCTACGGTCCGTCTGTCTATCTGTCTGTCACCAGGACGAACCTATCTCATGAGCCATGATAGCTAGACAGTTGAAATTTTCACAGATGATGAATGGGGCCATACAATGGTACGGAACTCTTCGTGCGCAAGTGCGACTCGCACTTGACCGTTTTTTATCCAAGCACCACCCACGTGAGCGAAGCTCTGGCAAAAAGTTGGAAAAAAATGCTGTTCTTTGGAAGGCTTTGAAAAGGCTGAGCAAGGCTGGACAAAATTCTAATCCAACCTGGGACTGATTTGGCAAATAAAACGAAATACTAACTAGCAACTCATCGAGATAATACTTTATAGAGCCACAGTCTCCAAGTAGTTCCAAGTGTTTGGGGGCTGTGTCACCCTCGTCCGTAGGTGAAAACCCGATTGGAATCCCTACACGTGGTCCCTGGGTGGTGCCAATCAGGTGACATCGGTGGTAGGTTTCGGCCGCGGCTGATCGTGTCGCCAAGTGGCCTCGCCGCGTTCCGGCACGTGACTGGTGTAGCCATTAGAGGAGCTGGGTCGATGTGTCAGCTTTGTACTAGCAGACCGATTTCATGGACACTGTTCAGCACTGCATCGAAGGGCTATTCGCGGAGGGTAGCGGGATCCGAGGCACGGTTCACCGCTGGCCGACCGCAGGTAGTAGGGGGCCCAAGTAACGAGACAGCCACTCGTGAAAGGCTGCCCCGCCAACTAGCGAAAAATCCCGAGATGCGCCATGGTGCCGGTTGGCGACCGGATGAGAGGGACCTATGGATATCCTCGGGGGGGCTCGGGCGTCCCCGCAGTCTCCAGACTAGTTTTTTCCAATGTTGCAAATTAACAGTGTGTGTCTGGGGGTCACTAGTATGAGGCCTCACTTTCACTGCCAACTCCTCACTTGAACTCACTCGATCATTATGAAAAAGCAAAGGAATAAGAGAAACGTTAAACAGCGGCTGCACTCCCTCTCACTTAAAGTGCACCTCTGCAACATCCGAGGTCTGCACTCAAATCTCGTCGCAGTCCACGACCACCTGGAGACTGATAAACCAGCTCTCTTATTTCTTACGGAGACGCAGATAAGGTGTCCTTCAGATGTGGCGTACCTCTCATACCCAGGGTTCTCCCTGGAGCACAATTTTAAGCCCCGTATCTGCTACCGGCGACTCCGAAACCTTGAAGACCCCAGTTTTTCTGTCATCTGGACTCTGGTGGACACGGGCTTGGAGAAAATCCTCTATGCTTGTGTATACCGATCGCACAGTGGTGATCAGGAGACGACTAAGCTCATGTTATACCTCAATGAGGCGGCGGACGCCGCTCTGCAGAAATACCCTTCTGCCCAATTGGTACTTTTGGGGGATTTTAATGCCCACCACCAAGACTGGCAATTTCCATACCAAAGCACCGACCATGCTGGGAGAGCGACGCGAAATCTCGCTTTGGTGTTGGATCTCACTAAACTGGTCCACGAGGCAACGCGGGTTCCTGATGTCGACGGCCATACAGCCAATTGCTTGGACCTTCTGCTGACAACCGATCCAGACCGCTATTCCGTGTCGATTTCTTCACGTCGATTTCTTCACCCTTGGGTAGCTCCGATCATTGTCTGGTAAAATCTGTATCTGTCTACTCTCCAGCTGATTACAGCCCTAAAGGCAAGCGGAGAGTTTGGCGTTACAAGTCAACAGATTGGGATGAAATGCGGGCATTTTTCCCAACTTATCCTTGGCAGCATGTCTGTTTCTCTTCTAATAATCCTTCGGCTTGTGCGGATGCTTTGACGGACGTACTGCGTCAGGGGATGGAGTATTTTATTCCATTCTCTGACGTGGCACTGTTAGACAAAGCTCAACCATGGTTCGGGGCTGAATGCAGAAGCGCTGAGGCGCGGAAACATGAGGCTTACTTGGCATGGGTTGATGCTCGAAACCGCAAAACCAAGGACCTATTCAAAAAGAAGACAGCCTATAACAAAGCTACCAAGTCCTACAAGAAGGCTTTACAGAAGGCACGTTTCGACCACATATGCCGAATTGGGAACAAACTAGCTTCATACCCTTCGGGTAGCAAAGCGTTTTGGTCCCTGGCTAAGTCGGTTGCATCAAACTTCTGTCACCCCTCACTGCCACCACTGCTGAGACCTGAAGGGACATTAGCCCACACAGCTGAGGAGAAGGCGAACTTATTCGCCTCTCTTTTCGCTGAATCTTCACGTCTGGACGCTGCAGGCAGAATACCTCCGAGACTACCTGATTGTGGGGCGCTAATGCCGGAAATCCGCATCCGTCAGACCGACGTTAGAAAAACGATGCAGAGTCTGGACGTGAACAAAGCCAGTGGTCCTGACGGTATTCCAGCAATCGTGCTTAAATCCTGTGCACCCGAGCTTGCTCCTGTACTGACACGCCTCTTTCGCCTGTCTATTCAAACTGGTAAAGTGCCGAAACTCTGGAAGCTTGCTAATGTGCAGCCCGTGCCTAAAAAGGGCAGTCGCGCCGACCCTTCGAATTACAGACCCATTTCAATCACGTCTATACTTTGCAAAACTATGGAACGGGTACTGAACGACAGGCTCCTAAAGCATCTAGAAGGAAACGATCTCCTCAGTGACTGCCAATACGGCTTTCGCAGAAATCGATCAACTGGAGACCTTCTAGCATATGCCACGCACATCTGGAGTGAGGCCATTGAGAAGCATGGAGAATCACTGGCCGTCTCTCTGGATATCTCTAAGGCTTTCGATAGGGTTTGGCATGATAGCCTCATTGGTAAGCTTCCGTCATACGGAGTGCCTGCTGGTTTCTGTGCCTGGATTTCGGATTTTCTGAGGAGCCGGTCGATACGAGTTGTCGTTGATGGCCACTCGTCCGATCAGTTGGCTATTAACACCGGAGTTCCTCAAGGGTTAGTGCTCTCTGCAACTCTATTTCTGCTACACATTCACGACCTGCTTAAGCCCGGAACACTTGGGTATGCAGATGATAGCACGGTTGTTGAGAGCTATACTTCAAATGCACGTGCCAGCGGGGCTCAGATTCAGTCGCTTAGACAAGGCATGGTCGATCGCCTGAACATTTCCTCAAAGGCTGTCTCCGACTGGGGTGATGCCAATTTGGTTAAATTTAATGCGAGCAAGACACAGGCATGTCTGTTCTCCGCGAAACAGAGTCAACTGCAACAAAATCGTACTTTCCGAAATGAATCCGTACCGATATCTGACCACCTCGAGCTTCTTGGCATTTCCTTAACTCCGACGCTCAATTTTGGCTCGTATATTGAGTCAAGAGCACAATTGGCCGCCAAAAAGTTGGGCGTTCTCGCTAAGGTGAGGCAGTATTTCACACCAGGACAGTTGCTCAACCTGTATCAAGCACAAGTCCGTTCATGTATGGAATACTGTTCTCACCTCTGGGACGGTTCAGCGAAGTACCAGCTTGAGGCACTTGAATCAATTGAAAAAAGAGCCAAGAGGCTCATTTGCAATGATGATTTGGTCAATGCAAGACTCCAAAGCTTGGAACATCGTCGTAAAGTTGCAAGTCTTTCTGTTTTTTATCGGTTACATTTCGGAGAGTGTGCAGCGGAACTGTACAACTTGATTCCACCAGCTCCATTCCACCATCGGACAAGCAGGCGTTCTGCACGGCGACATCGCTATATGGTAGACATACCTCGTATGCGCACAAAGCGGTTCTCTTCCACCTTTATCATGCGCACCGCCAAGGAGTGGAACGCTCTACCCGAGTATGTGTTCCCCGATAATTATAACATGGGCATCTTCAAGGCACGAGTGAACAGGTTTCTTCTAGGCAAGCGTGCTCTATCGTAGACTGCATCTTCGCTTAACATCAGGCCAGTTGTAGTCAAACGCAAGCCTATCCCATATAAAAAAAAAAAAGAGAAAACTATCGAAATTGTCCGAGCGTCCGTCGTTGACATAAACATACAAATGCCACATTTGCACTAATTTAGACCTTAGTCCCCGCAAGGGTCTTAGGCAGCGTGCGCCGTTTTGGTGGCGACATTTTTTTCACGTTTATGGCTCTATTTATATCTCACTCGATGTAACTGCTATAAAAAATCAATCGACCCACTCTATCTGACATGAAACATCAAAAGCTAAGTGAATACATATGCTAATACATACATCACACATACATAACATAGCTCTACCTAAGAATAATATAAATAGGCTATAGACCCGAAAGGAATGATTTAGTGTGAAAACACTAATCTCCAGCTGTCAACGTGTAGGCAAGGGGCAGTAGCCGGGTGAAACGCAAGAGACGGCTTCGAACTCCAACATACGAAGGGCTCATACAAAGGAATAAATAATGTTTTATTTCGGAACAAGTTAGATAAGAACAAAAAATAGGGAAAAAATGATAAGTGCAACAGTTGTTAAACTGTGCAGCAGCTACCAACGCCCGCCTCAATATCTAGGTAGAGTTAGTTCCAAGCAGAAACAATAGTACAGTTACTTAGATGTATATAATATAGTATACCTTATTGTGTCATACATAAGGTATAACCCATTTTTAGTAGTAGTACAGTTCTTTGTGGAGGGCTCGTCTGGGGAAGTACTGCCACCTTGCCTATTTCTACTTTAAAGCAGCTGTGTTGTATTTTGGTTTGAAGGGTGTGGGTGCCGGTGAAATTACAGGCACAAGAGGCTTAACATCTTCATGCCTCAAGTTGATGGACGCAGGACGATGCATCGTAGAGCACGTCCTATAAAACGTGATCTACGATGCAATGCTTTATGATCGGTAATGGTTACCACTTAACATCAGGTGGACCATGTGCTTGTTCCATCTTCAAATACTATAAAAAAAAACAATTAGGTATACATTAAAAATATTTATAAAGTGTCTAACCTCTATTTTTGAAACCCAAGTCACCCTTACCTACCCGTGGTGCACCCTGCTAAAAACAAACGGGGCGTCCGTTTAATTGCGGCATAGCGCAGCCTAACACTGGCTCAGTATATACCCTGGCCGCCGACAGGCAGTAGTGTCAGCGGTGTGTGAAGCTGTGCCCTGCGCTCCCCAACTCACGTGCCCAGCGTGGTGGTTATGGGCATTTTTCCCCTTTTAGAGCTATGGTGAGGCCTATGTCCAGCATTGGACTTAATAGGTTGGTATTGTTTTTATAAAAATATACATTGTTTATGGGAGGAAGAGTGCACCATGGGCAGCTATGGTTGGCTTGCGAAGATGGATTTCGGAAGGAGTTTACACCACCATCATTTTCGCATAAACTCGAAGCAAAGTCTATAGCTTCATTAGTCAGAGACATTCCTGTATCAATTGGCAAGGCAACCTTTGCGGTGCAGTGGGTGAAGAAGGCCCACCTGAGACGCAGAAAGGGGCTTCGATGCCCTCCACGGGACAAACGTTTACATTATCTGTTTCGGGTCTGGGTGTATTATGTTTTAACGTTGTCGATTAAATTAATAACACTAATTCAAACTCATGAAAAATCTACGTATTGGTTTTTGTGGACATAGGCCTCAATGTCACAGAATAAACAAAACAGAAGGCTATTAAAATTCCGCTTGATCAAAATACTCGTCATCGACAAACAGAATCATGAATGGGTTTTTAAGTGCGTAGTGATGGCGCAATGAATAACTTTGGCATTTTTTCAATATTTATTAAACCTTTTATCTGTGGCACACAAAAGAGAATCTATGTATTATGTCTCGTTCTGGATCTATGTAAATGCTTTAGTTAATGTATTGCCTACTTTATTTTGCTTGAGCCTAAATTGACTTGAATTAAACGTGCCAAGCGTTGAAATTATGGCAAAACCTATGGTGAAAAAAAAGTGTCACCATATTCTATTAAGTACGTGCCTATTACTAGTTATGAATACCTTCAACACACATGTTTTAAATTTAGTTGCTAAGAAAATGATTGAAAATTCATCATGCCAACTAGCCCAGATCAATATTGGAGAAAAACTCGGGTGATAGGTACGCTATGAACCATATAATGGAAGGTATTAGGTATCTACCCTAAATCCTGGAACTTATTCCTTTCTTTTCTAGAATACCTTATCCTGGGACCACGCACGAAAAGCCGCGAGCGGAAACTAGTTGCATTATATCTGGTTATTTCATCATTGCATACTATTGGTGGAGATTACCTACCGTTGCCGCACTGTGATGTCGTCGGCCTGAATACCGAACCACTGTGTACAGCGACCCGATCCACTGTGCACATTCAGAAACAGTAGGCCGATTGTGAGTACGAGGAAGCGTGATTTTCGATATGGGTCAGCCATCTTAGATCGCTAGTGTTGGGATTAATCGATCATTGTGATACCGACAATTAGCATCGATTAATTTCAATTTTACGGGTCAGTAAGTTTTGAAAGCTAGTGATGGGATGCATTGATAACTGATAAAAAAAAATTTGCAAAACAAAAACAAAATAGATTTTCAATAAATTGCTATTGAAATTAATATGGGTATGATTTTAAAATGTATTATGTTTTTTGAGTTAGATAATTTTTGCTGATTGGATTAAAACAATACGCATACCTTACGCATACCTTACAAAATTACTTTTGCTCATCAAAAGTAAATTGGATTACCTTTATATAAGTGACCATTTATCGACGGCAAGTTTATTTTACCTAGTTAGCATTTTACGTGACAGGTTGCATGACCATCACCGTTATTGAAACAGGTACCTATGTACTCACGGAATCCGCCAATTCTAATGTTCTTTTGTGTTTAAATTCTTGATTTTATTACCTGGAACAATAAAAAACAAATTTATAAATGGAAATTCTCATAGGCTTGACAGACATTCACTAAGTACTACAGATAAATTTAACACCCAATACTCACGTGCATAACCTTATAACCTTGACCCTGATAACGTTGACCTTTGCCTCGACTAAGATCATGGGTAAGTATCAGGAACCATGAGTACTCTATGGTACTATAAAACGCAGACCCAGAACCTCATGCAATCATTTGTCCTGTAGTGGAAACCGACCCTGTTACCTGTTGAACCGCAACCGGCTTATCACCTAACAAGGTCGTCAGGACGAATAAAAAAAAATATTTAATATTTAAATATTTAATAATAACTTTATGTAAGTATTGTAAGATCTTCGTGGCCCCGGCATTTCAGTAGCCATGTTGGCGGCTTTCAGGAGTCTTAAACACCCGCAAAAGAAAATCATACAATCACATTGTAAAGAAAGTAATATTAACTATTATTTTCTCAATAGCAGATTTTATTATTTGCCTTCTTTGATATGTATTAGCGAATAAAAAGCTGCGTGCCTGGCGATGCATCTATCATTTTCAGCTCGTTCTAAATACTACTCATCTACGACAAAAGGAAACAAAAACACATTCTAAACCTACACTCTATGTTTCATACCCTTCTCTCTTTTCATAAATAAGCTAGTGATGTTGGAGTTGGAGTATCAGTACAAAAGTCTCCAACAAGACTTAATTACTAACTTATCGACAATAAAAGCTGGGACCAACCGTATTTTCCGAAGCACAAAAGCGCGTGTGTGAAAAATAAATGCTTATTCTATTTTACCTTAGCTACATCGACAATCGATAATTTTTAACTCGCCCACTCTAAAATTGCATCACTGAGATTTGGACAGTGTTGCTTTTACCCAATTTTTCATTGTTGGGAGTTCAGTTTGAGTAATTCATTGTGTACCAAACAATGCTTGTTTTTACTGTTTACGTGCCGGAAAATTAATTTTAGTATCTGTGCCGCTTACTAGGTTATGAATGAGGTGTTGCGTGTCAAGTTACAAGTCTTATGGTTCAAAGAAGGTTAAAATTAGATGTTATTTTTATTTTAAGCTTATGTTTAACTTGTTATGTTTATATGTAGGTAAGTAAAATGTCGGTTCCAAAGTTTGCAAGCCATTTTTAAACAACTTCTGGTGTCCGATTAAACAGAAATATTTGTCATAGGGATAAATATTAAAAAAAATCACATATCCCCACTAATTAATAATAATGATGCCGGGCACTTTCATACATAGCATTATGTAGCCCCAAATTAAGCACAGCTTGTATTTTGGGAACCACATGATCGATATACTACTTTTTTTTTGTGAATACTTATAATATATAGAAAACACCCAGACCGTCATTCGTCGACTATAGAGTAGGTATTCTCTTATAAATCAACAAAATCTAGAGATTACTTGCGCAATTCTTCCTCCGCGAACTTGCGCAATCCCATCAAGAGTGGATATTAAGCTCTAATTATAAATGAAAGATCATCCTCAAAGTGTTCCGGGCTCTCATCCGGCCGAAATTGGACCAAATTGGACCAACATGTGTTATGTTTGTAAGATTGCTCATCCACAAAACAAATGATTTTGTCTCATTCCAAAGCTTTTGGGTGGATAATTTCATATTTTTAAAAGCAAAAACTACTAAAAACTGGACACATTTTTGTGAAATCTATATATATAAAAATGAAACCCGTTTTCCTTGGTCACGGCATCACGCGTGAATGGCTGGACCGATTTCACTAATTCTTTTTTTGTTGTATTTGTTATTATTAGGAGAAGGTTCTTACGGAAAAAAATATTAAGAAAATTGCTACGCTAAGGCGGTACGAAGTTCGCCGGGTCAGCTAGTTTTAAATAAAAATGGACGCAATTTAAAACAAATTTTAGACGTGGGACCGCTAGGTACAATGACTATTGTACTTTAGCAATATAAAAACAACAGCCTATAGTAGTCCACGGCTGGACATAGGCCTCTCCTAATATGAGGAGGGCAGGGGGCATGTGGGTTGGAGATCGCAGGGTACAGCTTCTCTCAGCTAACGCTGTTTCCCGTCGGCGACCAGGAATTGTAGTTATACCTCTGTTATGACTGCGCTATGCCGCAATCAGCCAGCTGCCAGAGCCCCGTTTGTAAGTTAGCAAGTTACCAGGGCCAAGAGGTTGGCTTGGATTCCGACGATGAAGGTTGGATGCCGTTATATCCCAATTTATAATTTATCTACTTATTGACTCCTCTTGACGACCTCTGTGGCGCAGTGGGCAAAGGTCCGCATGAGATGCAGAAGGTTGCGGGTTCGATTCCCGCCGCGGGATAAATGTTTGTATTTTGCATGTTCTGCAGATATTTGTCTCGGGTCTGGGTGTTTTCTATGTATGATAAGTATTTATTTACAAAAAAAACTGTATATATGTAATATATCAATCATGTCGCTCCCATAATACAAGCTCTGCTTAGTTTGGGGCTACATGATGCTGTGTAATAACGTTCAGCATTATTTATTTATTAAACAATTTGGTGCCAAACTTGTGCAAAAGTCTTAAAATGGCGAAAAAAAAATTAACTTAATCATAATTATGTATGACTTTACACGTCTTATTTATATTTATCTACATTATTATTTGGTCTCACATCTCGCAGCTGAGCAAAGGTTACATGATTAAACAAATTTTCCAAAACATAAATTTTAATTAAAAATTTGCAAAAAAACAAGGGATCCGTCTGTCTTAAAAATAATTTGAGGACTGCAGATGCAGATGGGTCCATTCCGTGGACCAATCAAATATTTCACAACAACAATAGCCGTATAGGTTTTCTAATTTATAAATATAATATTGAATTACCTACTTTAATAAAGTTAATATTTTATTCCATTAATTAAAAATATATTTTAGTACATGAGTTTACCATGTCAATGAAAAAAATTCTAAGCGCTTGCGTGCTTCTCAAGGCATGTTCAGATGTTGATGACGGTCTAAAGCCCATGTCGGAGGGCCTAAAAACTGCAACACCAGGATTGGTCACTAGCTCATTCGAAGGAAGGAACTTCGAAGCTCAATACATTCAGTAGTTTTAGCGTAACGAAGGAATCATACCATCTTCATTTCACAAACTTTCGCTTTTAATATCTATATAAGTAGGTCCAGCACCACAGTCCAATGCCATGGGGAACCCAACGTAGGTATTCCTTTTTCATAAGCCACCATTTATCTTCACTTACTGAGAATTTTGCTTTTCTTTTCTTATTTCGCTTAGAATTATTATAATTTAATCTCTTAAATTAATTTTTTTGAATGGAACTTCAAGTTTCATTACGTTTTTAAACTTTCGCTTATTTCGGTTTCATACAAGGTATTTCAGAGTCGAAACGGAAACCGGATTTTTTTATAAAATATAGCCTGCAAGTACGTATATTAATAATGCTAGTAAAATATGATTTGAATTATACTAACATAAACATGGGTCAGTAATTTTTGGTTAATATACATGTTATAGATGGAGTAACGATCTGCGAAAGGCTGCTGGTAGAAGCTGGACTACTCGAACTGAGGACAATGGCCCTTATTGGAGTAGGACTACGTCTAGTAGTGGACTGCTATAAGCTGATGATGATGATGATGATGATGATGAAATTATAACATACGTTTAGGTGTTTGTTGCTCGCTGATGGCAGAAAGGATTAGGATTAAATTTGGTTGGAAAGTAGAATTAAACCTGGATTAACAGTTATCACTTATGGGATAAGTCTCACTCATCACTAGGGACTAGGGTATACATATGGGTACTACACGAGCAAAGCCGCGGTTGGAAACTAGTAACAATATAAATTTACTAAACAAATGTAATTCAGTAAACGAAAAAAATACATGTAGCTATGTCAGTACTTTACCTTAGGATATGGCTACGTTAGTGTTAACTCAGTTGTTACCTCACAATGGGATATTTGAAGGTCTTTGAATAATCATGAAACACATGTTCAAATCATTAGTTGAAACAGCAAGTGACGAAAGAGATAGATATATATTTTACACTGAGTGCGAAAAGGACGGATGACGTCATGAGTCAGAGAGCAAGTAGGTCAAGATTGAGATCAGGTTTGGATCATTTGAATTTTGAAGTATTTTCACATTACAGGATATTTATTGCCGGAAAAGGATTTATATTTTATTTATTTCTCTTATTTATGTCTCCAACTCCCTAAAAAAATGTAATAGTTTATGATAAACTTTGTAAAAAACAAGACTTTGCAGAGTTTCTTGCCAATTCTCCTCTGTTTGGTCATGTTACGAATTGGTGTAAATTCAAATTAAAAAAATTGACGTTTCTAAGTGTACTGTATGTGCTTATTGATTATACTTATTTTTTTTTAGATTTTGATATGTATTTTTTTTCTTCAAAGTCCAACGGAACCAAACGGGAACCTTTCGAAAGAAAAAAGAGTTTACAAAATAGGTTCATAAATGATGGATTTAAATGATTATGATGAATCATTTAAAGAGGTTAACATACATAAAAAAATACAACTAAATTGAGAACCTCCTCACTCAGCATTAGGTGATTTTCCCTATTTATAAAAAAAATGGATAAGCTATGTCATTTGTTACTGTAACTCAGTTCTATTTATCACTCGTTTAGTTAATTAGACTAAAATTATGAATAGTAGCCCCGTCGGCATTGTACTAAATAATATTTAATGGTCTCGAGTGTCAATTGGGTATTTAGGTCGTGGGACGAGTATTTTGTTTTATTGTCAGGGACCATTGTTTAGGATGGCTGGACAAGTCATCTTGATGGCCTTCACCGTATTTTCAAACATTATTCCTAGTCAAATTCGTCAATTTATGTTCTACAACAGCCTAGTTTTTGTAGTTGTAGTCCACTATAAGTCCACTGCTGGACATAGGCCTCCCGAAAAGAGGTGGGATATGCCCGTAATCCCTACGCTGGGAATGAGGGTTAGGGATCGCTGGGCACGACTACCTTAGATTTTCCAGAGTTCAGCTGCGATATGCTGTAGTCTTCCGGCCGCCCAAGGCCCGTTTGCAATACAACAGGGTAAACCACGGACAGATGTTTGGCTTGGTATCCATGGTGATTGGAATTTCTTACACCCCAGTTTTCGTTCAGATCTGATTGATTTTTAGGATTTCAAAAGCGTTAAATGAAGATTTGGATAACACTACGACATAATGGCGACACAGCACAACACAATCCGACACAATATCATTCCGCCCATCGAGATAATTATATAGAACATTTTAGAGTGACAGTCTTCAAGTGAAATTTAACAAACATCGTCCAAGCGTGTTTGACATGAAAACTTCAAAATGCCAAATTTACACTAATTTAGACCTTATGTCGCTTGAAAAGCGTTTATTAACAGCGTGCGCAGTTTTGGTGCAGACACTTTTTTTCCACGTTTTCCACTCTAGAGTATACGAGTAAATATCTCAGTAATATACCTATACTTAAGGGAGCACTAGCATTTAAGATTAAGTACTATTATTTTGTTTTAGTATCTGTGTATATCTTGTCGGCGGCCGAATAAATAAAATAAAATCTCGATGATTCCGGCACAATGTCACTAATAAATTCGACATGTAAATTTTTCGAACATTTGAAAATACCTGATTGGCGTAATAATGCTAAACCACCTGAAATAATTAATAGGTTTCCATTACGCACTCAATGGGTAAGCAATGGGGATCTATAGATAATAACTAAATGAATCCCCATTTTTGGAGATCTTCAATAGAGATCAGTGAACTAACTCATGCTTTGAACCAGCTGCTCTACATTTGCTATGCAATGCCGAAACCATTTTATTGGTCTCCTAACAAAGACATTCCTAATATAAGTATTTGGCAGATATAAATATTTTTAGAAATAACATTTCGCATATCCCTAAGACTTTTAGCTTGAGCAAAAGTAAAAGCACTTGAGAGCGAACTCCAGTGTCTGACCTGACCACTGCAAACATTTAGTTAGCACTTCTGAATAAAATAAATGTCTGAGAAATTATCTAAAACTTGAACAAACTCCATTTATAAATGTCTATTTTTGCTTTATTTAAATATTTTTATTGGTCAATCGCGATACTGGTCGCTGAAATTCTGTGAGGTCTGAAAACAATAAAAAAATGCAATTCTGCATACAACCATATGATTCTATATGCAAAAGCGATATAGGTACATTATAATGTTCCAGATTCAAATTATACTTTACGTACGAACCTTGTTACTGGCTGTTAACAAACTATAAAGTTTAAAAAAAAAAAACAAATCAATGTACTTTTACTTTTATTTAAAACAAAACCTTATTGAAACGAAAAAGGGTTTGTTGTAAGGAGGTTTTATTTTGCGAACATTTTATAACTATCTCTGCCAATAATGAATGTTGTTTGTAGTAAAAACACGATTTAACTTGCAAATGCGTAAATGCACTCTCATTTACTGTTCGTGTACATCGAATAAAACCTAATCTTTACAAGTTATAAAATTATGTTTTGCAATGTTACTTACATGTGTAGGTGTCCAGCCCACCCACAACAATAACAACAAAACCAGCCTATATCAGTTCACTGCTGGACATAGGCCTACCTCACCTGTCAGTTTCAGTTCAGTCAGTGTCAGTTTTATCAGTGACTCCAGTTAGTAACTTATCCCTATCTATATTGTGCATACTTTCAATAATCATAACTTTTTTATGTTTCTAGATACACTAAGGCTTGTCTTCTCTACCATCTGTGTCTTGCATAATTTTAGTAAGTAACTATTATTATACTTGTCTCTAGCCTCAGTAATAATATTTTCACTAGATAATGAAATAACTTTTTCTTTATCTGTGTCAAGTCTTAGACATACTATTTTTCTTTCCGTGTCGTGCTTTTTTTTCGTACTACTAACTATACCTTTCCGGTGTATCTCTATATCCTTACATACTATTTCACTATCTGTGTCCACCTAATAATGAATGTTGTTTGTAGTAAAAACACGATTTAACTTGCAAATGCGTAAATGCACTCTCATTTACTGTTCGTGTACATCGAATAAAACCTAATCTTTACAAGTTATAAAATTATGTTTTGCAATGTTACTTACATGTGTAGGTGTCCAGCCCACCCACAACAATAACAACAAAACCAGCCTATATCAGTTCACTGCTGGACATAGGCCTACCTCACCTGTCAGTTTCAGTTCAGTCAGTGTCAGTTTTATCAGTGACTCCAGTTAGTAACTTATCCCTATCTATATTGTGCATACTTTCAATAATCATAACTTTTTTATGTTTCTAGATACACTAAGGCTTGTCTTCTCTACCATCTGTGTCTTGCATAATTTTAGTAAGTAACTATTATTATACTTGTCTCTAGCCTCAGTAATAATATTTTCACTAGATAATGAAATAACTTTTTCTTTATCTGTGTCAAGTCTTAGACATACTATTTTTCTTTCCGTGTCGTGCTTTTTTTTCGTACTACTAACTATACCTTTCCGGTGTATCTCTATATCCTTACATACTATTTCACTATCTGTGTCCACCTACGTTTTCATCAGAGCATTTATTCTAAGTCGATTGTTGTGTTGTAGATAAAAGGTAATAGGCTTTATTAGTTTAGTGGCTTTGCGAGTTCCGTGTGAAAATTGAAAGGTAAGAAGTGTTGAGTCACTGAGTTTAATCGCGGCAATAGGCTATTTGAACATAGGAAAACTTTAGGAGGAAAACTCTTTCTCAATAATAAAACTTTTGTTCAAATTTGTCAACCTTAGTTCTAAAACTTTTTAACCGAATTCAAAAAAGGAAGAGGAATTCGGTTCTGTTTTTTATGTTTGTTACCTCATAATTCCGTCATTTATGAACCAATATCGAAAATTCTTTCTTTTTTTAGGTAGGCTGAGCAATACTTTGCCCGTACTTAGAAGGGTGACAGATTTCGATCTGAGCGTTTCCATGCTTTGGAAGGCATGATAAAATGTTGGTCTCGGCTTTTTCAGCACCAAACACCACCAGAGTTGGCCAACTCATACGAAGAAGAAAAACTAGCCCGGTAAATCCGATCCCTAATGAGACTTCATTCTAGAGAATTTTGTAGAACATAAGCTTCTAACTCTAACTAATTGAATTCTACCTCTAAATCTCAAAACCGAGTTTACTAAAGCGTAGGTGTGTATCCAAATTGCGACTTCCACCTACATTAAGTTAATTTCCAAAGCACTTCAGCAAGGATATTGACTACAGAGAATTCAACCTTAAGACCAAGATATAAGGCTTTTCGATAGATTCGGTGCAAATCAATGCTCGATATTGTTTGGTATTGAAATGTTCCAAGGATTGTTCGCACCGTTAGAACCAATTCTGAGATTTCATGTAACTCTACCAGTTGGTATTAATTATGAAGAAACAGTTAAGGAAAACTTTACCGTAGGTATACCGAAGATACCTATACATTATATTAGTACCTATTAAATAAACGGTGGAGAAAAACATTGTGAGGTGAGAGCTGGTAAGATGGTTTTACCAGTGCTCTTTGTGAAGGGCTCGTCTGGGGATGTACTGTCACCATGCCTAAATTCTGCCATGAAGCAGCATTGCTGTGTTTTTGACGACTTCTGTGGCGCAGCGGACGAAGGCCCGGCTGAAGGCCACCCTGCAGAAGGGGCTTCGGTTCCCACCGCGGACCAAACGTTTGTATGATCTACAAATATTTGATTTGAATCTGGGTGTTTTCTATGTTAAATAAAATTAAATAAATCATATGCATAATTATATGTATGTGTATTAGTATAAATCTATGTTATATAAAAAAAAAAAATTTAATATATCAGTCATGTGGTTCCTATCGTAATACAAGGCTCTGCTTAGTTTGGGACTCGATGATGTTTATCCAGCTTCTACCAGCAGCCTTTCGCAGAATGGAGGGCTACACTTAGTTTATCCAAGAGTTAGCAAACTAAAGTGGCTGTGAGCTGGCCATATCTGCCAAAGAACCGACAACCGTTGGGGTAAATGAGTTCTTCAGTGGAGACCGCGTCTCGGCAAACGTAGTGTGTGATAATGTCTAGCCATTATTTATTTATTGTGTAGTAAGTACATTAATCAACCAAGCAAATAAATAAAATATGCTAAAGTCTAGTCAGATCATTGGCAAAACGTCCATAGCTCGATGATTCAACTACTGATGGCATCAATGACTCAGTAATTAACATTATTCGCAGACTGAATACTGGCAACTATGACACAACAATAACTAATAATAGTAGGTAGGTACTAACCTAAATACATACGGAGCCGTTGTGCTCTAGTTGGTCAGCCTTACCACCCTTTGCAACCTAAAAATTTAAGGGGCTCCAAACTCTATCTTTGGAATCCTGACCAACTTCACATGCCCGTTACAACCTGCTGTAAAACAAACGCGCACGGCACCGGCTAATTGCGGCATAGCACAGCTTAACACCGGCACAGCTAAATTCCCTGACCGTTCAAGGGCAGCAGCGTCGGCGGTGCGAGAAGCTATAACCTGTGATCCACAACATACACATACCCATACGTGGGGATTATGGGCATATCCTCCGTTATTAGGGGAGGTCTATGTCTGGACATAGTCTACTGCTGCTGATATAGGCTGGTGTGGTGGGACTACATTATATTCTCCAACTTCCAAACTCGTTCGTAACTCGCCCGTGCAATGGTTTCGGAAATGGATAGATTACGTTTTCAATAGGTTCAATAAAATCATCATATAACCACTCTTCAGGTTCCTCTGTCAGACTATTTCTGTCTTTGGAAGTTATTATCAGATATGCATTATTTTCTTATGTGTTGAGAAGTACATTTTAGGCATCCAATTTATTTGCGTAATTAGTTATGTATATGTTAGTATTCATGTAAGTACTCGTATGTATACCGCCGTCTTATGTATGTCTTGCTATCCTGTCCATCTAAAGGTTTTTTGGAAGAGATCGCTTTTAGCGATAAGACCACCCATTGTACCTTTTTTTCAAATTTGTTTTTTTTTGCATTCAAGAGTTTACCTATCTTTCTAGGTATGACGACATATCTATCTTGTAGTGGGAATCGAACCTACACCTCAGCCATCTGGCTACTACACCATAACACAAACACCTAAGTCATACAACACATTTGCAAGTTCATTAAGTTTTATGAGTCTTTGTGTGAGTTCGTCTAATGGCTACCATTGGTGTCATCATCATCATCATCATCATCATCATACTCATCAGGCAGAAAATAATGTATTTTATAGGTATTATAGAAATATTGTGAGATAAATAATCTATATACTTAAATGGAAGCAAGATGTGTCGAGCTGAGGACAGGGTGCAATGGCGCTCATTGGAGGAGGCTTATGTCCAGCAGTGGGCTTATATAGGCTGATGATGATGATTAATATAAAAAAGAAAAGCAGTTTTTTTTATTAATTTCTCTTATAAAAAAAGAAAATGATGATTTTTTTCTTTAAAAAGTGAAATAGAAGAAAGTAACCCCAATAAAAAGTTTCTCATAAGTATCGACTGGCCTATCAGAACTGTATGTACACTAACTAACTGTATGAACTGTGTTACTACAATAAGTTGAAGTCATCGTTTTCAATTTTGCTCAATTTGAATATCTGCAGATCTTGCAAATTTTGGATGCACCGGAAATTTAACCCACAGTCTTTTGCGTCTCAGACACATGGATAGAAAACTCTTGATTATACTCACATTAACATAAACTTACAGAACAAAACGAACATTAACAATATTGAAAGAAAAATTGGCATACAACTTTTGGATTTTTCCACTTCGCCAACGAAGTCATCGGATAACGGTTTTCTAGCGTTTTAAGAGTCCAACTTACATCTACCGTCTCATAATGATTGAATCATCCGAAGTTATACAAACTTGCAAAATGCACGCTGACTCATTTTACGGGTGCCACAGTGCTGAAATAGCAGTAGGTTAATTACATTGATCATACAGGCACAAAATAATTAATAGTACAGGTAAGAACCTTGCTCAAAAAAGATTGGCTTGAGTGTGAAAAACACAACCTTACTATAAAGTTTGCGATAATTTTATTTTAAGGAGATTTCAATGTTATAAAAACTTCCCACTAGGGGCGTTCCCGATTTTCATACAGAAATATTCTTAATGCAAATTTTATGGAGCGCAAGGCATAAGTGTCTCTAACCTCTATCTTTGGAACCCACGCCAACTTCACCTGCTCGTGGTACACCCAGCGAACCTGCAGCGGCTCTGGCGGCACAGCTATATCCCCTGGCCGCCAACGCGACGGGTAGCAACGTGGGTGGTGCGAAAAGCTGTCCCCTACGAAGCCTAACCGGATGCCCAGCGTGAGGATTATGGGCATATCCCCCTTCTTTTCAGGGGAGTCTTTGTCCGGCAGGGGACTGATATAGGCTGGCATTGTTGTCTTTATTGTTTAAATTTGACAATTCTGTGATGTTTGAATTGAATTGTGATGTGTATGTGAAAATTCCCGTTTTGACTTTTGACTTGACAATTATTGGAACAGTATTTAGCAAAAAAAAATTGGATACAAATGAACCGTTATCAAAGTTTAGTTAATTATACTTCTGCGATATCCAAACTGTGTGTCATAAATGAGAATAACATCGTAATTACTGCTTGAGCAACTTAGGAATCCTGTCATTTGCGAATGCCCTTTCGTTAACCGTAGGTAGTGTCGGGTCAATGACACAGCCGGTTCACACTCGTCAAGTTTTTGACGGATAGCTAGGTACAGCTACAGCTACAAAACGTAATACTGTGGTGTGTTCAGAAGATGATAGCTTTTAGGGTTCCGTACCTCAAAAGAAAAAAAGGAACCCAAATAGGACCACAGTAACACAAAGGGCCATTGAGAGGTTGATGATTCGGTTATCTTTACGACACCGAATAAGAAATTAAGAGATCCGCAGAAGGTCAAAAGCCACGAATATTGGAAAACGCATTTACCAACTGAACTGGCAATAGACTTTACCCTTATGCGATGCCCCAATAAAAGATGGAGTTAGAAGATAACTAAGTAGAGACCTCAGACTGGTCGCCGGAAACCAGGCAGGCCGTAGACGCGATGGTACGACAGTGGAAGCGTGACACTCCGAATAGAGGGAACTGTAAGCAGTTGGGGTTGGTGGCATACGTTCAATAATAGACTTATAAAAAGTTCTGAATGATGATAAGACTTTGTTGTCCACCTGTCTGTCCGCGTATTTAATATCAAATACTAAGGCCTACAATCTCTTATGGCTGAAATCAAACTTCTATTTATACGCAATCAAAATATATGGGCGTTTATGTCGCATAGTTTAACACTCGCAAGGGAATCAAACCCTACCCAATTATCCGTTGACCTAGAACAATGAAATTTGGCAAGATGCAATGCCTATAGCATATATAAAAGAAAAAAATCGGAAAACGGTTAATTTTTAGTTACACCACAAAAAATATTTCAAATCTAGGTGCAAGTTTTTACGGAACCCTTTTGGTACGCGAATCCAACTCGCACTTTACCAGTTTTTCCTACATATGTATTGATAAGTGACTACTACTAGATTCGTGTGGTCCACCACTAGCCGTAGGTATGTGGAAAATCTTTCAGCAAAACTCGCCTTGAGTAGTGAGTCGGCAAATAAAAAAGGACTTAACCTTAGCTAACCTCTCATGGCATGGCATACGCATATTTATAGCAAATCATGAATTTTCAAGTATAAGATGAATATGTCTGAAACCCCCACGGGGTTCGGGATCACTGGGTACAACTTCTCGCATTGCCGACGCTTCTGACTGCGGAAGCTGTGCCAGTGTTCGACTGAAATATGCTGCTATTAGCCAGAACCCCGTTTAGTTAGCTAGCACCCCGGACAGGTGAGGTTGGCTTGAGGTCTTAAGATGTAAATGGAAGTCCTTAAGTACACCCCTTCATTTTACTACGTCAATTCTGTCCATTATTGAATGTAGGCCTCTCCCATTTTCTTCCATGTACGAGTTCTATCCTACCAAACATATTTTAAGCTCTGCTTAGTTTGGGGCTATTATTATGATATGTGATAGTGTGCAGCATTATTTATGATTTATTATTCTTTAATTGTAACCTAGAATTATTATTTACGACATAGTTATAACAAGTGAAAATATGCAAATTCGAAGTGAAAACCTCATAATTTTCGTTTTACGAGTGTTACCTCATACCAAACTAGTTTCTTCTTTGTTTGATCGTTGGCTTTATATGTATTTCTTTAATTTGATGAAACAGGTTCATCAGGTACTAAACTATCAACAACATCGTCTTTGTCATTATTATCATAAATAACATCATTCTCATTCTCAATATCATCAACTTGTAGAAGTCTGCTGAACTTGAATCTGCCAAGCACTACAAGTACCTACTATTCTGGTAAAAATAGATAGGTACTAGTACTAGGTACGTACCTCCTTAGTTTTTCTTGCTATCAAAAGTGGTAAATAAAAAAATAAAAAATAAAATAAAAGTGGTAAGCTATCATGAATAACAGTTATAATAATCTACATAAAATCATTAGGTCAGTACCTACGTTAGTTCTTAAAAAGAATGAATTATTGTGTGCAAAACCTAACTTTCACGAAAAGTCGTAAACCTTAAAAGTCGCCTTATAACCCCAATAGCTTTTGCCCGCGGCTTTGTTCGCATTAAAAGTTATTACTTACCTAAAAGTTATTTTTATATCCTCAACAACAAAACCTGCCTATTTTAGTCCATGGCTTGGCATAAGTCTCCCCTTATAGAGGAATGCCCATAATACCCACGCTGGGCACGCGGTATTGCAGGACACAGTTTCTCGTACCGCCAACGATGCTGGCCGTTGGCGGCCAGGGAATTTAGCTGTGCCAGTGCTGTGATATGCCGCAATGAGCCGGCCGCCAGAGCCCCGTTTGTTAGTTAGAAGGGTGTACACCACACTACGGGCATACGGGCAGGTGAGTTTGGCTTAAATTCCGGAGGTGGCAGTTGGAACCCCTTACACCCCACATTTTAATAGCCAATCTACATTTTTTTTAAACGAACGGTACCATTATGTCCTTTTCTGTACAACTGGTACAACTGACAAAGTGTATGTGAAATTTCATGACAATCCGTTGAGATATAATAGAATAGAAAATACATGGATTCCGAAATAAGAAAAAAGGGACAATGAACATAGGTTAAAATAATAAACCAAAATAAAAACACTAATCAAAAAGGCGTAAAAAATTAGCAAACAAACTCACATTCGCATTTTTAATATTAAGTTAGGATTTATTATGTTTTCTTTATAAATGAGTCAAGATCTTTATACCATAATGTTGATTTCTCAGAACATACTAAGGAAAACCTCATTCTAATCTTTATTTATGTACAAGATCAATATAAAAGTTGCTTACTTTTAATCGGTCGGGTTTTCCCAGTTATCGTCAACAACTTTTTTCCTGTTTGGGTTATATACTACTCGTATATTTGTGAAACTCTTTTCATTGGGAATTTTCCAATTCAACCCCTTTGTACCGTAAAAGAGTTCAAAGACCAAAGTAACATGTTATAAAACTTTGTTAAACATTCACATTGTTTAACTTTGTTTTATAACATCCTTCCTTCCTACTAATATTATAAATATAAAAGTTTGAGGGTGGATGGTTTATGGATGTTTGTTACTCTGTCACGCATAAGCTACTGAACATATTTTGATGAAACATGGAATATACAAAGATGACCTGGATTAACACGAGTTAGTATACAAAGAGTTTATAGGAACATTTTTTTTAATAATGCTGGACGTTACCACACAGCCCCATGTAGCCCAAAAATAATCAGAGCTTGTGTTATGGGAACCATATGATTGATATACTGCCCATATAATCTTTTTTGTAAATACATACATATCATACATAGAAAACACCCAGACCCGAGACAAATATCTGTAGAACATGCAAACATTTGTTATATGCAAACATTAAAATCACCATGCAATATTTCAATGTTTTCTAACATTTTTTTACACTAAGCACTAGCTCGCAAAGTATAATTAACTTGTTATATTTATAACTTATTTTAGTAACATAATATCTCCCTACTAATAAAAAATACCAACAACTTTGTTTTAAAATCATAACATGTTTTGTTGAATAGGATTCACCTTTAGAGGTTGGATATTAGGAGATTTTATTAGGAGGGTTTCACATCATAATTTCATGATGTGAAACTCTGACTTCATTAAATTTTGAAGTTGGCTTTTAAGTAAAGTTCAATTTAATCTTAGAGAATATAATGACTAGTCATAAATAATCCTAACTTCCTAGCAACTAATATTATAAACGCAAGAGTGAGTTTATTTGTTTGTTTGATACGTTTTCATGTCTTACTAATTCAACCTATCATCATTAAATTACGCTAACGCGTTGCTAGGGGTCCATAAAATGACATAGAGCACCTTTCATCTAAAAAAAAGTATTTACTGTTCCCGAGGGGAAGAAAAATAACTTCTCAAAAATAAAGCAAGTAAAGTAAATAAATACTACTTAGGTATCATAGCTTAGCATAATCCTACTTTTAGTTCTTACTCAAAGTGATATTGTTTCATAGTAATTTTATTAGGAAAATATTGCACATTGTTATTTTCAAATGGATGAACTGCTTTCTCCAACTTACCCGTAAGAGTTTTTCATTACACATTCTCATCATTATCAATTTCAACAATATATTATTCGTATTCTTAGTAGAAAAAGGTTTTTTTTATCTTCTATCCCTTCACATCCATTAGAATAAATATATATCGTATAGAGTAGTATTATATTTTATATTGCTTTAGGTAATCAAGGTTACTATAGTAAGTAACAGTTAGAGCGTCATGGCTGTACTTTACTATACAGCAGTCTACGTTTTAAGATTTTCAACATTTTGTCATACTTCAATTATCCAGCATCATCATCATCTTAATCTCGCCTAATACCTATATCAATGCTTAGGTAGTATTACCACTCCACTCCAAACTATATCAGTCCACTGCTGGGCATAGGCCTCCCCTAATAAAGGGGGGATATGCCCATAATCCCCACGCTGGGCATGCGGGTTGGGGATCGCAGGGCACAGTTTCACGCACCACCGACGCTGCTGCCCGCCGGTGGCCAGGGGATTTAGCTGTGCCGATGTAGGCTGTGCTATGCCGCAATCAGCCGGCCGCCACAGCCCCGTTCGTTGTTTAGCAGGGTGCACCACGGGCAGGTGGGGTTGGCTTGGGGTTGGAACCCCGTACACCCCAGGTAGTGTTGGTTAGGTAGTATTGGAGTTGATTAATCATAGGGATATTTTTAGGTGCAGATTTTAGATTTTAACCTCGTGCGTATTATCTCGAATTGTTCCATAATTTCATTGAAAATCGATTCAAATCTAAATGTCACAAATGATTGATGATAAATAAAATGATAAACAATAAACTCTTCCAGACCGGGCGAGCTTATGATTTAGTACCGTAACATTTTTTTGTCTCGCTTCATTATTACCACCTCGTTAGCCAAAAAAAGAGACAAAAGATTTTTTGCTGAGATTTGCACGGTCTCATCAAAGACTTCTGTATCTTTCCAATGATCTGAGACCGCATTATGAACTTTATTAACATGAGAAAAGAGTTGAGATTAACGAGCAAAAATTATAATCGAGATATCCGCAAACAATCAGCTGAGTCGTGATTGTCCATCGTACCTCATTTACATTTGTATCAATATCAATCTTTTTCCTGTGTGATACAGTCCATTTTTTTTCATTGAAGAATTTATAGTGATGTTTCGATCTTGACATTGTTTGATAACAGAACCTTAAAAATACTGGACTTTTTGCATCAAATCTTTTAATTCATGTTACTTTACTTACAACCTATTTGTAATTTCTAGAATTTATTTAAATTAAATTTTATGATGTGCCAAAAGTATATATTTAAAATATTTTGCGTAACTTGTTTATCTTAAATTAATGCTTTTTTTTTCATATTAATTAAAGTAAAATAAGTAAAAATAAAATTAAAATGATGGATAGATCGATATAACTTTATTGCACCATAAAAATAACAATAACATAATGAAAAGGCATTAAAAATAATGGAGCAATGGGCGACCCTAGAGCTCAAAGCCATTTGTTCCAGATAACCTATGGATGGAGAAAACTTTTAAAATAAACGGGCAACTTTTTAAATAAATAGTGTTGGCATCCACTGACGAAGTATTTTTAGAAATACTACACTAAGGGGGTAAAATAGGGGATGAAAGTTTTTATGGGACTCCGTCAGTTTCGCAGAAGGGATCTCAAAATGTTATAAGTAGGCTGACGATTAAAAATTTACATATACGTGTCTCAGCGTTTTTGATAATATCATCTCCAAAAAAGGGATAATAATTTCATCCCCTTTTCACATATTTTTGACCAAATCCACATTAACGCGAGTAACCGCGAGCGGAAGCTAGTTTATTGATAATGGTAATAATTAGATAATGATAGGAACCTCCAGTCACTGTAGACCACATCAAACTCCTCGGTTAATATTCAATTTGACACTAATTCATTCGTGTTGCGCTTCTGATTTGCATAATCTGTGGTCGCCATTGTCAAAAACGAATAATGTCATTCTCGGTATTCAGTTGTATCGAAATGATCACAGTACCTACCTATACTTACATATATCGATAGAAATGATGATCTTGTGTGTTTGTTGTTGAGTCATTTTTGGGAGCTTTCAATCATGTATTCAACTCCAAATAAAATAAATACTTAAATTTGAATACATTTTGACTTTCATAAACAGTTATAAAAACTCTGTAGTTGCTTTGTTCGTTTGGTATCATTTAAACAAGAAAAAAGTTGTTATCGAACATTGAGATGGTATATATACTCTAGCTCTTAACTCGAGCGGATAATTTTTTGTGAGCCACAAACTTGGAAAAAACATATCCACACCAAAGCTATTGCGTCAACATTGAACAATATCTAACCTACCCTTTTAGTAAGTGCAAATGTGCAATTGCGAACCATTCAACGAAGTTTTGACTGTTTTTATTCTGAGTCTCCAAACACTACAGAGACCCTATAGAGTACCTACTATGATAACATCAGCTTTGATATAATTGAGATAGTAGGTACTTGAAATGAAATGATGATTCTTTGAAATGATCTACTTGAATGAACAACAAAGTAAGCCACACCATCAGTGCTTCTGAAATTTAGGCTTCGAACCCCAGCGGACAAAAACCCTACGCGGACGAAGCGGCATGTCTATGTCCAGCAGACTGGACTGGACTGGACTGGATTAAAGGCTGTTGATGAAGCGAGGTGCCCTCTAGTGTTCAGGTGGATACAAAAAAACAGCTTCTGTATTAGTGTAGTGTAGACTGACTTACGATAAGATGTTTTTATTATTTGATTGAAATGAATCATTCTTTTACAATTGAATGTGTAACCTCGAAACTATTTTAACACGACATGGGTGGTCCGTATTTTGAGCTCGAGTAGTTATTTTAGTAAAATGTGTATTTCGAAATATACTTAAGAACATCATATTTCATACTTATAAACCTTATTGCTACGTAGTACTATAAGACAACCTTACAATGACTTTAGTTATATTTATTATTATTCTTTTAACCTACTAATATACGTTATTTATGACCCGAATAAACACGTAGTTATTGCATACGTCTTATAAGCGATCCACGCGAGCAAAGCTGCTGGCAGTACCTAGTCAATAATAATATAGATACAATTTTTTAAATATAAAATAATGAAGGTGATTCAATGACTGATAAAGCACAGCCTAAGCCGAAAGTTCTAGAGACTGTTACATGATATTATGTTCTTTCCATTGTAAAATGGTGCACTATGAAAAGTTCCGAATTATCCCCTGAAGGGATGCAGCGCGGAAAAACCTATACGCGGACGAACTCGCGGGTGCACACTAGTATTATAATAAAATCATGTAAGATGATTAGATTCTGCCGCAGTCAGCCACCGCCAGAGCCCCTTTGTTAGTTATTTAGCAGGTGCATCACGGGTAGGTGAGGTTGGCTTGAGTTCTGAAGATGGGGATTGAAACCCCTTCACCTCAGTCAGCGAGTAAAATCTTTAACGCTGTAAGACCCATCAGACTCTATTCAAAGGCCAACTTAGTTGTAAGCAATCATCTAATGGAAAATAAATATTTGAATAAAAGGAAATTGCTTATTACAACAAAAGCGAAAAATTGAGATCGAGATGATTCACAAAAAAACAAACTTTCCAAACCGTGAGAATGATCAAATTATGCTCAGCCGAGCTCTCGGCAAACAAATAAAGTGTTTGAACATAGATGCGGAGAAATTTATTTGAACGTGTGAAAAAGATTTTCATTTCTTTTAGCGCCTTTTGTGTGAGAATGATGACATAACTTTTTCTCTAGGTGTACCCAGTCACCTAATTATCTGTTATTTAGCTGTTATGAAATATTTCATGTAATTTAGCTTTTTAGGAGTGTAAAGGGTTCTAAGTATTTCCTTTTTGGAACCCAAGGCAAACACAGACAAGTGGTGCACCCTGCTAACAAACGGGGCTCTGGGGGTTGGGCATAGCCTAGCACTTGCATAGCTAAATCCCCTGAGCGCCGACGGTCAGTTGCGTCGGTGGTTCGTGAAGAAGTAATCAATTGTTCAATCCACATTCTGCATAATCAGCGTGACGGTACTGGTACCGAAGCGGTCAAACGAACCCTTATGGTGCCGCTTTGTTCGTCCGTCTCACACCTGATTATTTTAGGAACTACAAAAGCTACCCAATTGGAATAGATTTAAAATGCACTAATTGAATAAGATTGAAAGTGAAAAAATTTAAAAATATTTTCGTTTTCATGGGGTCCTTCAAAAGGCGGGTATTTCATTTCCTCAAGCGCCGGCAGCGCATCAGTATCGCCTCTGGTGATGCAGGTGCTCATGGGCGACGGTGACTACTTTCCATCAGGTGGCCCGTCTGTTCGTCTGTCAGCTTTGACATAAAAAAAGTATATCTATATTTTACAGGAAAACCAGAGTTGGTCACTAAATCATACGAAAAAGAAGAAGTCAGGAAAATTATCGCGAAGTAGAGACTTCGCTATAGTTTTGTAGAAACCTAATAACCGGTCTTGTTACTAACGGAGATACTATATCCAGCCCAGCAGAAGATTACAGGCTGGTATTGTTGTATAATTGTCTAGCTTCTCGCGGATCCACACGCATTGGATTGGATAATTATGTAGCCTGTTGCATATTTTTAGCACCAGTATGTTCGGTAATTCTCACTCGTTTTAAGGAATAAGCGTTTCGAAAGGTCTTCGTAAATATCCAAACATCTCACATTTAGCGAGGTTTTAATGACATCAAATCAAAAAGTCGTGGGTACGATGCCAGACGTGTACATTTTCGAATTATATCAGATAAAATAAATATTACCTATGTATGACTTGTGAAGTCGTGGTACACTTAGTTGCAATAATTATTCATTCGCAAATTACAAATTCATAAGCGTTGAGCGTATGGAACCTGTTCTTTAGAATGTTGTTTGCCGACCTTTGACAAAGTCAGCAAAATACCTAAATGTCCAACCATTTTTGTAATGTTTACACGCACCAAACATTTATCTTCACGATAATCACGTTTTTTGTTTTGGTATTTTTAAGTCGAATTTTTCATTTGTCTACTACTAGTAAATATTAACGTCTATCAGATATATGTAGAAAAATAATGTAATTTCATATAATTATAAAATTTAAAAGCTAATCAGCTTCATCATTATCATCATCAGTCTATATCAGGCCATTGCTGGGCATAGGCCTCCTCTAATGAGCACCATTGCGCCCTGACCTTAGTTCTGGATTATCTACAAATTTTAAAATTAGCCATTAAAAGTACTTAACTATGAAATCTTATCAAGACTGCAATTTTATTCATGAAATCGTATTATTAGTTTGGTATTATACCAAGAAGTATCAAGTATTGAAAATGACACGCAAATTACCCTTCTTACTGCCCTTGACTGGCAAAATGACCATTTCGGATCAGAAGGTCTTGGAAGCAAAATGTTCTTGGTTACAACTCGGCTCTAATTTAAAATGCTCTGAGAGCAAAACGTCCCCAATTTAAAATGACTGCTAGTTTTAAGAGCACAACGTCCTTATTACTGAATATTCGCAATGTAAAACGTGATGAGAGCTAAATGTCCGTAATTTGAAATGTACCTATGCCAGACATGTTAATCCTGTCTGCCTAAATCCTCTTTTGAGAATACGTGATACTGAAGGTATGAAAAAAATCAATAAATATTTTCTTCATGTAAATAAAAAAATAAAACAAAAATACAATACATTCTTTCTGAAATAAAGAAGGTCGACTTGCTTTTTGGTTGCTTTTCAGTAATGGTCAAATGGTTTCAAAGACATTATGACTAGATGACTAACTATTGGAAAGGCCATTAAGCTTAATGAATAATTAATCATTATTAAGTTGAGGACGTTTTGCTCTCAGATTGCGCGAGTTGCACTCAAGAACATTTTGCTTCCAAAACCTTCTGATGAAATGAAAATGACAGCCCTCTCTACTTATCAGTGTTCGGCTTTGCAAAACATGACAGTTCGATGTTCGGTGCGCTGAAATATCACTAATAGGGCGGCCCTAAACGTGCGAGGACCTGTTTCAATATTGTCACAGTTGTTATTTTAACTTTAGTGCCACAATGGGCCTTTTAGTACAATAGTTGATTTCAGTTTGTACATCTACATCTAAATAGTCTTTGTGATCTTCAATTTCAAGATTATATCACTCATGTTGTTGTGGAAGTTGGAGTGACAATTTACGAAAGACTGCTAGTAGAAGCTGGATGCGTCGAGCTGAGAACATGGCGTAATGGCACTCATTAGAGGAGGCCTATATCCAGCAGTGGACTGCTATACGCTGATGACGATGATGACACCAAATATATGACAAGCGAATATTCTGAAAGGGCGAATTTTCTGTAAGCGAATATTCATAAATAGGGACAAATTGAATTATCAAGTGTATTTCACTTCAACCCAATCAAGATGTAACGACATTTGGTATTTGCATGTTCAAAACTCAATTTGAAATTTAAATTGCTTGTCTGCTTGCAAATCAATTAGATTTTGTCGTTTAGACAGCCATTGACAAAGTTTTTCTTAAACTTTCTTTGATTTTATGATGCATATTAGGATTTTTGTCATTACTCTTCTTGAGATGTGGGATTTTTAGTAAGTAGATTTAAAATAAATAAATAATGATGGACGTACCACACAGCATCATGTAGCCCCAAACTAAGCAGAGCTTGTATTATGGGAACCACATGATTGATATACTACATATATTCCTTTTTTTTTAAAATACATACATATCATACATAGACCCGAGACAAATATCTGCAAAACATGCAAACATTTGTCCCGAAGCGGGAATCGAACCCGCGACCTTCATCTCGACCTTCTGCATCTCAGGCGGGCCTTCACTCACTGCGCCACAGAGGTCGTAATTATAATATTTAAGGATATTTAAGGAATGATAAACGTACAGTGAGAAATAGAAACATTGCCTCCTTGAGTTGTGTGATCATTTCGTTCAGTGGTTTATTTGGGCTGTTCTTATTCTACTCTACTATCGTAGAAGACTAGATCCAGAAGACTAGGTATTTTTCGTGATTGTGGGTTTCAAACATGCCTATTTTTATTCCCTAACGCTAATTTTATATAGCCATACCATAAAATACCATTTAAAATCTTGCTACCTTCATCTATTTGCAAAAATAAGTTATCTCTATTTACTACGTTTGTTGTCCTAAATTCTGTAAGTTCTCCGTAATGTCTGCGATGCTTATGATTTTTTTTTGCTTTTTAGAACTAGCTCAGAAACTCTTTGCCATTGTCTCAGCCTAGTCAGCCTCATCTGCATGGGAGATTACCTATATATACGTATGAAACGTGCAGTGAATAGATACGTATGATACGTGCAGTGAATAGATACGTATCATACGTGCAGTGAATAGATACGTATGATACTTGCAGTCAATAGATAGATACGTATGATACGTGCAGTCAATAGATACGTATGATACGTGCAATCAATAGATACGTATGATACGTGCAGTGAATAGATACGTATCATACGTGCAGTGAATAGATACGTATGATACTTGCAGTCAATAGATACGTATGATACGTGCAGTCAATAGATACGTATGATACGTGCAATCAATAGATACGTATGATATGTGCAGTCAATAGATACGTGTGCTTGCAAGCTTGTGGTATGAGTTATACATCATACCTAGCACTTTGAATACCCAAGAAGCACCGCCTGTACATACCCAGTTGTGTATTCAGCGCTCAATGCGTTGTCCATTCTGGTGTTGGGTTTTAGTGCTATGTCAAAGCCCTAAAGTGAAAGCGAAAAGCAAATCGAATGCAGGCCAGGGGATTTTAAATTTACCAACGTAAATTCATCATCGTCATCCTAGAAGTCCGAAATCCGTTCCATTAGGTCACTGAGCGACTTTAAACTGGTGGACTTGCTGTACTTCGGCTGTCAACGTTTCGGCTCCATGCCTTGGAGGCCTTCGGGCAGGCTTAAACTCCCAAGACCAGAGTTGCTCATACGAAGAAAAAGAAGAAGACGGTCTAGTTTTGTCTATTTCTAGTAGTTTTCTGTTTAGATTTTTAGTAAAATAACAGCAAGATATTGGCATTATAGTGACTTGCTCGTCGCCAACTAAGGTCTTCAGTAAACAATCGTCTCCCAAACTTAGGTTGTTGCCTTAAAGGTAAGTACAGAGGTACAGTTATGGCAGCCCTTTCTACCGTTCAATGAGCCTCTTAAAAGGATTGGAGATATTTACTGAGCTAAGAGAATCACGAGTTATAATAACCAGAGGTTTGCTTATTTACAGACTAGCTTCTACCTGCGGCTTTGCTCGCTTGGTACCGGGATTAAAAACCTCCTATTGTTAATCTACGTCACAAACCATATTACAATTTTCTTCCAAATCCGTTCAGCCGTTTCGCAGTTGAGTGGGAACAAACATACTCAGACGCAAACTATCGCATTTTCTAATATTAGTGTCATATATAACATTTGTTCCGCCAAAATATAACACTAAACTGTGTTAAGAAATAAATTCATCCAGGTCACACCATCCCATTTTGAGAGAGATCTAATATTCTTGAACACCTAGTTAAAGGTACAAAAAAACTAATTGACGGAAAAAGGCGGAAGTTTTAAGAAGAGGTAGAGTTCTTTGTTCAGGGGTCATCCAGGGAAGTACTACCACCATACCTATGTCTACCGTGAAGGGTGTGGGAGCCGGTGAAATTACAGGCTCATAAGGCTTAACACCTTCATGCCTCAAGTTGATGGACGCAGGATGTTGCATCGTAGGGCATGTTCCAAACCATCCGCACCATCTCGGCTACCTAGAATAAAAGCCTACAGCTGGTTTAGTTTGCCTTACTCGAGAACGAACCTTGGTCAGCACTCAATTATGCCAAGACTCTGTAGGCTCTATAATTCTCCGTCAAAATCTAGCCAATTGGACATAACTGCCTAAATTCAAGAAACAGCTACAAGAACTACTACTCTAGTACATATGTAAATCAATATTTTACCTACTATATTTTGAACTTTCTTTCTTCTTTATATTTTTAAAATGCATGTATTATACAATGTCATAATATATCTATGTACCTATTTTCGATCCTTATCTTTGTTATCTGTTAATCTACTTTTCATGCTTTATACTTCCTACCTTTTTATAATTTTATACCTAACTGATAGATTTTTGGATTGTTACCAACTACACTTTTACTACTAGATTGCTTATTAATTAATTGTTATTGTGTGTTTTCTAACCAACCCAGGTATAGAACTTACTTTGTTGTCTTGTTGCTTATAATACGCATGCTGTGATACCCTTTAATTACGGGTGCAATGAGACTTATATCCTTTTACATGTTTTTGTGTGTGTGTGTGGTGTTAACCTGTGTTGGGTGTCCTCATAAAAAAAATATGACCCATGAAGCAATACTTTGCCATGGGTAATGGTTACTACTTAACATCAGGTTTGACCATGTGCTTTTTCCATCTTCAGGTACCATAAAAAACACATACGTAGTCTAGTCGAAGAATAACTTATCATGCCAGAAACTAGCAACTAATAAATCAGACCAATTTTATCTAACCCGTCAAGGCTTTAGATTTTGTGCTTCAATTAAACATAAGAAAGGCATTCAAATTACAAAGATAATAAATCTTATAACACACAATAGATTGATTCTAATGTGTTACTCGTAAAACCTTAATAAAAAACAAACGGGTATGTTGACGAGGTATTTATAACCAATGATGTTTTATCGACTAAACAATCTGCAATTCAATAAAAAATTATAGAACAGAAAAAACTCATTTATTTTCTCATGGGGTCTACATAAGAAGACTACAATAGAAGTATTCATAAGCTTGTATACCTACTGATATATTATCAAGATTTTTTTCAAAATGTTTCTTTATCATTTTAAACTATTATGGTAGGACGGAGAGGTTTGAAAATCTATGGGGGAAACAATTCCATTGCAAAAAAGGAAATATCTTTGCATGACCAAGAATTTTTAATTTTGACAGTTTTGTTACGAATTTTATTAATTTAGCTGTAGGTTTTTGTTCCTCTAATTCTTATCTCTTTCATTCGTTTCATTAACCCGGTTCATTGTCCTCTTTATTCAACGAATAGCACTCGTTAAATTGTAAGCGATAATTACTTTTATAGTAAACAACTAAATGAAAAAATTTGATTCGCCTTAGACTATTGAAATAAGGTTGCAATTCCTTCAACTTTTAAATAAAAAGAAGGGCTCCTTAGATCCCGCATTCTTAATTAATTTACTTTATAGTTTCACAAAGGATGTTCATTCTTAGCCAGGCATTTTAAAAGTTCCACTTAACATTGAGGCTGGAGGAAGACGGTAGTTTAACCACAGAACAGATAATAATTATGGTTTAACAGTACATAAGTCTCATTATGACATTAAAGAAATTGTTGATAAAGAATGTCGAAACATTCAGAATGCTGATCGAAGCAGAGATAAAGTTGCAAACGTAAACAAGGTAAACGATCTAAAACAATAACTAAGGGCCAGTTAAAAAAAAGCTAAAATAACTGTAGCTTACCATTCAAACCATCAATAAAGTGATGAAATGGTGATAAGAAAGCAATAACGTTGAAACATCAAAATAAAATCGAAAGAGCATTAAGAAAGTTGATATTTATAAGGTCGTAATAGACATAAAAACTTATTATTATAATTTGACTACACAAATTTCATCAAGATGGGATGACTTTAAAAGACCAAGTTTTTATAATACCTGTTTGGCATTTATTTTCTATAGGTCTAGCCATTTCATATCTTTAGTTTTCAAATCCTGAAAAATATCGCTAGAATTATGTCGTTCTGTGTCCTAAACATCCGACACGAGAGTTAGCAACTAGCACATACAAACTTACTTAATGTAGCAAGCGCCTTCATGAACTTTATATAGGACAAGCAGATGCATCCTTATCAGCACATTCCAGCCCACAGCTTGATTGATAACACTTTATGTAACAAAACTAAAGACAATACAATAACAAAAAACTAGTTGAGGAATTGCAAACCGTATGTAGATAGAGAAAAGATTGAAAGTGGCGTATCCACGATGGTCATTTTGATAGTGGAATCAGGTTTAGTAATTGTATTGTTAGATTCTAAGTTAGTAAAATTCATTCATCGTGCGTTTATTGTATGCATATTCATTTGGGATCGTACCTCAAAAGTAAAAAATAAATATTATCATTCGTTGTCTATCTGTCTATATATTAAGATGACAACCTCTGTGGCGCAGTGGGCGAAGGTCCGCCTGTGACGCAGAAGGTTGCGGGTTCGATTCCCGCCGCGGGACAAATGTTTGCATGTTCTGCAGATATTTGTCTCGGGTCTGGGTGTTTTCTATGTATGATATGTATGTATTTACAACAAAAAAAAAAGTATATTATGTAATATATCAATCATGTGGTTCCCATAACACAAGCTCTGCTTAGCTTGGGGCTACATGATACTGTGTGATAGTTCAGCATTATTTATTTATTTATAAGATCCTTTTCTCATAACAGTGTGGAGGTATCAAGTTGAAATTGCAAAGTTACAAGACTATCAGCAAATAGTCTACATTTTTACAGTCTTCTTGGAGGAACATAATTACTTAAGGTTTGTGCCCTAAGCGTTGGTATATTGTTTGCGTGACAGGTTCGCAAAGTAAGATATCCAAACAGCTGGTGCCGTCGACACCCTGTCTGGTACAAAATAGACAAAGAGCACCCAATAAGCCCTATATATTTACTTTACTGAGCAACAGTTTACTCCAGCTTTAACTCCAATGTCTACCATCTACCATCTACCATTTCGGATCAGAAGGTTTTGGAAGCAAAATGTTCTTGGGTACAACTCGGCTGTAATTTTAAATGGAATTATTTCTAAGACGAACAAAGATGGAAAGAGGTATTGAGCTAATCACTTTAGAAGTAGAAATGGTTAGTTTGCTTTTTGACTACTCTGGTTCTTGCTCCACACCGACACAACATAATATTTCAAACGAAAGAATCATTTATAACAATAATGACATCGCCAATTGCAAAACTATAGATAAAATTACATACAAATCAAAATCATTAATTATAGGTTACATCAGCATGATTTAGTATAACTGTTGAGTCAGATCTGCCTACCCAGTAATTTAGCAAGCCGTGATTGCGCAAAAATATCGTTCGTATATTGGCTATGAACCTACAAATAAAAATTTTATAGTCTGCTTTGTATACATTTATGATCAATTCAATTCATTTATTCATAAACAATTTTACAATCATATTGGATTTAAAATGCTTCAACTATAACAATACAGCTACCAGCAAATAGGTATAATACATCTACTGCTACCTAGGCGACAAACAAACTTAAAAATTCACTTTAGCACACATAATGTTAGGACATAATTACTTATTACAATTATGTCTAATGTTGAAATATATTCTGCTAAAATATTGATCATCATCATCATCAATGATCAACCTATTGCAGTCCAGTGCTGGATAAAAATAAAAAAATTTTTTAAGTTTTTGCGTGATCATTGAACATTGTTTGCACTACTGACGATATCTCGCCACGATAAACAATTAGCATATTCATACATTTGCTGCTAATAAATAACACACTCAAATACATTCTAATATAGTGCCCTAACTCACGATGCCAGTGTTGGCCAGCACTTATTTATTTTTGAGGGGATCACAAAATAAAAAGGAATTTGCGTAACCGATTTAAAAATAATTAAGAGGTTCACAATTCCGTCGCATTTTTTTATGTTTGCTATCTCAAAACTTGAACCGATTCGGAAAACACTTTTTTCGTTTGGGAGGGTTTAATTCCCGTTTGGTTTCATTTAAATTTGAAAAAATTATAAAAATATCACCCCTAAGAATAAATTTCCATGAAGTCGGTTTTTAATCACATACTTTGGCATATTGTTTTTGCAAAAATATATTAAAAGTGCCCTATATACTTTTATCACTCAAAAGCAAAGAATGTTTGACCGTTTGTCGGTCTACTTGACCCCTGACCCTGATCATAACCATCAGATTGGAGATAGAGTAGGTCGCTATCACTTATTGACTATCAACGAGCGTTGTCACTAGAATAGTTTTATGGTTAGTAAAGCTGTGACGATTTTTATTGGTGCAGTAAAAATCTTTGAGTTTATTATGATTAAATGTCACTAGATCTGACTAGCCCTTACCTATGGCTTAAGATGTCTATCTAAATGAAAAGTGTAAGTTGTGAGATCCAGCGGAGAACAAAAAGCATCGTCGGACAAGGAGCGATAATATCAAATGGAGTTGAGAAGGACACCCAGCAAGACGCTATAATGGCCGCTGGAGTACAGACTTGAACGAGAGGCCGAAGTTTGGCCAAAGTGCTCCCGGTCGTCTGCCAGCGCGTTGGGTCGATGACATTGCCAAAATCCCTGAGCATACATGGATGAGAGAGGCACTAGATAGAATAAAATTACTTATTATATTCCAGCATAGTTTAAATATAGACAAACAAATGGTAATTGATATGAGAGAGATATATATATAGATGAGAGAAGCACTTGATAGAATAAAATTACTTATTATATTCCAGCATAGTTGGCATAGTTTAAATATAGACAAACAAATGGTAATTGATAATCTGTAATTTTAAACTAGGTTAGAACATTTTCCCAGTTGAGTAAAAAACGATCAAGCAAAATCGTCTCTTGAGCAAAAAGGAGACAACTTTTTGCCCAATGTTTGACCATCTGATGAAATCACGCCACACACTTCAAATGTTTTGTGGGTGTGGTTACCTCATAAATTCCAAAACACATTTATGGTATAACTAGCATTCGCACTCGGCCACCAGCGATTAGAATTCAATTGGGGATGTCTAGAAACGTTCATTATATTCATTAGTTTTTTTAGTTTTAGATTGCCGATGAACAAAAATGTTAACGTAACCAGAGGGTAAAAAAGGGATCCCATTACTAAAACTCCATTGTATGTCTGTCTGTCACGAGGCTGTATCTCATGAACCGTGATAGCTAGACAGTTGATATTTTACAGATGATGTATTTCTTGCATCACTATAACAACAAATACTAAAAACAGAATAAAATAAATATTTAAGTAGGGCTCCCATAAAACGGTACGGAACCCTTCGTGAGCGAGTCTAAGTTGCACTCGGCCGGTTTTTGCTGGTAATCTAGCTAAACAACTCCACAGCTATAGGACATAGGCTTCCCTTATTAAGAAGGGTTATACCCTAATTCTCATGCTGTGCATGCAGGTTTAGGATCGCGGCACAGCTTCTCGTACTGTCGTCGCTGCTGCTCGTCAATCGTCAAGCTGCTCTATACTGCAATCAGCCGGGTGCCAGAGCCCCGTTTGTTAGTTAGTAGAGTGCATCACAGGCAGGTGAGATTGGCTTGGGTTCTAAAGATGTAGGTTGGAACCAAGTAAGTCAAAAGCTTGCCCATAAAATATTTAAAAAAAACCCTTATAGTAGTACTCCATTGTCTGGCGCTGACCGCCTGACCCTACACTTTATTCCCACAATCTAAGTGTTTAACTACTTACATAGTTTAACTACAAAAATATTTATTGTATTTCATCATGCATCTTACATCGTGCAGTGTAAACTGTGGCTTACCAGGCTTCGTGAAGTAAATCGGCTATTAAACGATTATAATCGGCCATATTAATTAATCGATACCATTGATTAACCTCGCCAATTCGCGAATTTTATACGGAACCATTTGAGGAAGTGACGTCACCTACATTCCAGTTTTAGCATGATGCCATGTTTTTTGTAGAAGTATGTAAGTATTGAGCAATCGCCGTCTCACTATAGAAAGACCAAATATACCAACCAAGTGGAGTAACGATGCGAAAGGCTGCTGGGAAGGGATGCTGGTAGAGGCTGGATGGGGGAGGCAGGCATATCCAGCAGTGGCCTACATGCCATCGATGATAATGATGTTCTATCATCAAAGCAAACCTACTTGAACATTATGTCGGGACTTAGACTGTTTTGCTACCGATGTCATCAAATATGGAATTTGATTTTTATCTTAGATCTGCAGACATGATCGTACACCATCTTTTTATATGGATATAGATGAAGTCATTTTATTTGCAAGCAAAATTTGCGCTATAAAATATTCCGTGGTACGATTTGTGCAAGCAATCTAGTAGTCACGTTATTTATCATCATTATCATCAGCGAATATCTGTCCACGGTTCGACATAGACCTCCCCTAATGAGTGCCATACGTTTCTTTGTGGGTATCAAGAGTTTTGTGTGTATAGTTTTCTAGATGGAGATGAAGAAAAGATGGCCACGTACAGAACAGATAATAAAAAAAAATCTAATAAAAAAGAAACCAGGTGATTAAATTTTCCCGAGGACAATCTCTGATCGATGCTCAATTACATATTTACATTCTTAGTATATGTTCAATCTACTGATGTAAGGGTTCAAATCCAAATATTATAATATACGAATATAAACCCGCTTTTTCAAAAATGATAAATAAAATTACCACGTGACAGGATGCAAACCTACCTTCCGTTGCATTTGAATTTTTTTCTAGTACTTACAGGTTTTCCTTCACCATTTTGAGCAGGCACACAGATACATTTTTCAAATTTTAAATAGGAACGTACCATGGGTCAATTTAACCCAGCGTGAAGATTATGGGCCTTCTTATAGGGGAGGCCAGCAGTAGACTGAATAGGCTGGTGGTATTGTTTCTTGTTAAAGGGCCCCGGGTTTTGAATCCATATATACTACGTGTCAGAATATCTACACCCCACTAGGCCACCACGGCCATTGCTCGCCAGCATCATCAAGCTAAGTAATAACACTCATCGCAATGAAGTCCATTCGCTGTTTGCCTGCAGGTATGCTTAATTACCTAGTTCAGTTCTGGACTATTAAGATCCGCCATAAAATGAGCCATAGTAAACTTATTCTTAGTAGTACTATATCATCATTTTCAAGTTTGCACACACTTAAACACGATGATAAATACACAAACACAGAAATAAATAAATGATCAAGTAATTGCGTATCATGAGAGCGTTTTTTATGTTTGAAAATAGGACCTGTCTGGTAGTACATGGAAATTTATTATTACTCGTGGTACTGGCAGATTGAACATTGGGCACACATTTATTACCATAAGTATACGCCAATGCATATGATTTACAAAAAAAAAAACATATGGCTCTCTTAAATATGATTTATTTCGGTGGTGTTTAGAACACCAAACCTTACTGTTTAGCGTGGGTTATGACAGATTGAAAACTCCTTGGAGACGTTTATGCAAAATATCTCCAAAGTTGGAGAAGCTGGTCGTATAAAGATTTTCTAGAGACAAATAGAAATGGTGAAATTCTATCTAGCCCAGCCCATTGTTAGGTGTTCAAAGTGTAAGGAGTTCCCTTTCCATCCAAACAACCAAGACAATCACAAGGACACGTACATTGCTGGTGTTAGTAAGCGGGGTGCACTGCTTACTAACAGCAGCAATGCGGTCAGGGCGGTGCGTGAAGCTCTGTCCTGCAACCTGCCCCAACTCGCATGCCCAGCGTAGGGAGGCCTCCTTCTTATTGCTGGAGGCTTATATTCAGCAATGGATTATCATAGGCTTCGATGTGTTCAATTAAGTAGGTACCTATGTTCTGGGGCCAATGGTTAAAATACAAGTTGCGCTACTTTCAACTGCTTTTGCTATGGCAGCTGTGGCTCTTTTCAAAGATATTTATGTTTCATGCCTGGATGGGTATTTTAGTATTCTGTTTTTGAAATTGCAATAATGTTAATGGACTTGTGTGCCTTTGTAATTAGTTTTTTTTTTATCCATTTTTTTTTTACATGCCACTGCGGCAAGCGCTATGTGCTGTGTTTTCAAACACACCGTAAAGATTGCTGGATATCGGTGGATGGAAAGTGCTAGGATGAGTGCTTAAATCTAATACAATAAATAGTGTCATTAAAAGTTCACCACTCAGCGTATGCATAAGCATATATAAGCATGGAAGCAACTGCAGCGCTGCAACAGACACCATCGGAAATGTATGGAGAAAGGCATAGAAGGTTTTTCCTTCCAAACAGGCAACAGCGGTTCTGATACAAATTCTCATGCATTGTCCTTCTTTTGGTTAGTAGGCTTTCTTTTCTGTGGAGAAACATAAGTTCAGGAGTGGACTTGTATGGGTTGTGGATGATAAATGCATAATTTTTTATTGTGTTTATTATTTTTCTCAATTTCCCTAATTTTTTCTGTAGTTAGTATATGTTTTTGTAAATGGTTACTTACTGTTATTTAACGCATGCAGTCTACACTTATAAGTAACATCTGTATCTTCTCTGCTCTGTGTGTTATCCTAAATTATTGTGTTTTTATGTTGATGTTCGTAATTAAATAAAATAAATGGGAAAGTATACTATGGGTTTTTGCGCTTTTTATCTGAAAACAACGCGAGCGGAGGAGTCGCGGATAGATACTAGTCTTTAATACTCATTATCGCATTGATGACATCATTACTGTTACACACATACAAATACACACATCAAAAGCAAATATGGTGCCGGCGACCACAATTTATAAAAACAACTGGTAGTTGAAGGTTACAGTTACCTACAGACAAGACGTCAATTTGCAAAAATGCTTTTGGTATGATATTGATCGTCATCATCATCATTCACAGCCTGATTCTTTATACTGGTTATATATCTTCCTCAGCTTGTATCTACCACGATCCTGTGACAGGCCAGATACAGGCTCTACTCTTGACAGGGGCGCGGGATGTTATGCATGAAAGTTATCGATATGTAGGTACTTTTACTGATTACGGGAGTTGACAGTGCCTAGGTTATCAACTGCCCGCATGATACGCGCCACACTACTGTAGCGGGTGTAAGGGTTTCCATCCTCCACCTTTAGAACTATAGCCAACCTTACGAGCCCGTGGTGCAATATCAACATTATCAGACGTTTTCGACTCACTGCTGAGCATAAGCCTTCTTTTGATTATGCCACTCGCTTCGACCCTGCACTAGTCTGAGCCAGGTGCCCACGGTATTTCGGATATCGGCGAGACTTTGGTGCACGCTGTTAAATAACAAAAAGGACACTGGCAGCCTTAAATAGCACAGGTAAATCCTCTGGCTACTGCCCCGATGAGCAGCAGCGTTGGTGGTGTGAGAATGTGTGCCCGCGATCCCCAACCCGTATAGGATGCGTGGGCATATTCCCTTTATGATCAATCTATCCCTAGCAGCGACGCCTCTTGAGTGCCATTACACCCTTTCCTCAGCTAGATGTATCCAGCCTCTACTACATCTTCTACTTCCAACAGCCTTCCGCAAATCGTTACTCCATCCACCTGACCGGAGGCATCCGGTGGATTCGTCGAACTGAGGACAGGGCGCAATGGCTCTTGTTATGGGAGGAAGCTAAGTCAGCCTGTACCAGTCCACTGCAATGATGATTATGAATATGATTTACAGGTACGTTTATACTGCTCACAGCACATTGCACAGTAATCATCATTATCATTACCAAGAACAGTAACATGTTCTAACTTATACTTAAAGTTAGTGTTACATCCTCTTGTAAATCGTTATTTTTTATAGGTACAGTCGCCAAAAAAGTATATGAGCACTTATTCTTTTTTATTTCTTCAATTCTGAAACTCTGAAGATTCTGACGATTTCAAGTTTTTTGTAACCTTGCTAAGTTCCTGAATTTATGTAAAATAATTAAATAACAGACTCATGTGTTACTGCGGAAATCCATTTCAAGATTATTCTACAAAAAATAAATTCTCAGTGTCATTATTTGTAAGTGTTATGATTTTGTAGCTATGTATATTTATAATAAAATAATGCTAGACATTTTCATACAACATCACGTAGTCTCAGAGCTCTTGTTATGGGATCGAAACTGTTTATGTGAATAATAATTTACTTAAACATTATATATATAATGTTGATATATTCTGCAAATATGTGTCTCCGTGTTTTTTAATGTATAATATGTATGTATAATTACAAAAAAAATATGATATAAGTAGTATATAATTAGTTATTTGGTTCCCATAAAATAAGTTCCGTTTGCTTTGAGGCTACATGATCCTCTGTGATAGTGTCCAGCATTGTTTATTATTATTAGGTATACATTTATTTTGTGAATTATCATATTTTGAAAATCAACTTAAGTTGCAGACTGTACCACTAATAACAGAGTAGTAGATTTTATCTGTGATTAGAGAATTGGCGTGCCGACTGTACGGATTAATTAAAAGTTGCTGGGTACTTTTATCTTATGCAAAAACCAGCATCTAGCGGCTTCACTCGCGTGGTTTTATTAGTGTGCTTGGGTAAATAGAACAGTTATATGTAATTATTAGATTTAAATAGCATTAATTTGCGGAATGTATATAAATTACAACCTACTAATAAATAATTTTTTGGCCACCTTATACGACAAGTCAGCTTTATAGGCAATATCATAGAAGGAAAAGTAGAAGGAAAGAGAGGTAGCGCCAGACCAAGGATAAATAATATGAGTCACATTAAAGAGGAAGTAGATCAGATGTCATATCGTATAGGGTAGTAAAGTAGACTGTTCTGGAGAAAGGCAGATGGAAGGAGCTGCATCAGTTGCGCCGACAAGAGCACAGCTCTTAAATAAATTATTATGAATAAGTAATTACAGACTTCATTTTACTATAATCTTTGCCTGTCTTTAGGAAATCCAAGGCTAAGTCAGCTCCACACGTATTGACCACGTCTTCCCTGTGGAGGCCGACTTGGCTGAGGGTATGGTGTAGGTGCCACAAGCCTTCTCCATCTTACCATGTCCTAGGCACCACAGCATCCGTGTCAGTGAGTAAAAAGTCCTGAAGTTTATTTTAATAGAAATTACCATTGATTGGAAGATGTAACATGATGTCCCTGATAAAGTAGTAGAGTTCTTTGTGGAGTGCTCGTCCGGGGAAGTACTGCCACCATGCCTATTTCTGCCGTGAAGCAGCTTTGCTGTGTTTCAGTTTGAAGGGTGTGGGTACCGAAGAAATTACAGGCTTATCATCTTCATACCTCAAGTTGATGGACGCAGGGCATTGCATCGTAGAGCACGTTTCAAATCTTATCTATCTATATCTTAGGATCTTAGCTAGTTGAGCACAAGTAAAGGAGGAAATCTGAAAACCGCAAATTTGTGGTGTACACACTAGGTACATCACAAAAATAACATACCTAAGTATACATAAGTTTTTACGGAACTCTCGGTGTACGAGTCCAGTTCGCACCGGGCCGGGTTTTTTTACCTTAGATCAGGTAAGCCGGTAAGTAACTAAATCACCCAGTTAAGCTAAGGATTTAGCATAGTCACCCATCCAGTAGGTAGGTAGAGTAGGTACCGAGTGTAGTACGCATTATACAGTTTTTCTCAACAAATCATAAAATGCACCGTTTAGCCGACCGGTCAAATAACGTTCGTAATGAATAAACCAACTAGCACAGTAACTTTGCGCAGTATCAGAGACCAAACTTATAGATCTCAGATATCCGAAACGTGGATTTACGCAGAACAGTTACAATATTATACAGAGTGTTAGATTATAGATAGTGAGATTCACGCGGGATATTTGTAAGTATTTTTATAAGTTGTTATACAGCAAAAAGTTTATTAATTGGCAACTTCTGTGGCGCAGTGGGCGAAATCCCGTTTCGACGCAGATGGTAGCGGGTTCGATTCCCGCTGAGAAGCAAATGTTTGTATGATCTGCAAATATTTGTCAGGTGTTTGTTAGGTGTTTTCTACGTATAAATTTAAGTGTAGTTTAACAGTCATGTGATACCCAAAATACAAGTTCTGGCATTGCGCGCAGCGTGTTAATATAAATATTATGTATATTAATTATATAAAGAAATAAATAATGCCGGACATTTTCACACAACATCATATAGCCCCAAAGTAAACATACCTTGTGGTATGGGATTTTTTAAATTAATTAATTAGTATCGTTATACTCATACACTTAACAGAATAAAGTAAAAAAACTTTTTCTAATTTAAAGCTTGCCCTCTGATTACGTGTGTCCTGTGACTGTGCCACAGTGTATGCAGTACTGCTATGCTAACAGGCTGGGTAGCTCACCTTGGGCAGCTACCTTTATTTCCTACTTGTATAGTGCGTGCCAGCCACTGTGTGTTTTGTGACCAACCAACTACGTCTGCTGTCATTTTGACAAATAAATACCTGTCAAAATTACTGTACACTGACAGGAATTAAAGTTTCAAAAGAAAACTACCTAATGCCGAAATGCCGTCTTTTATTTATCATGCTATCTTTTCCATCCAAAGGTTGTTATTAAAAGATCGCTTTTTGGGATAAGATCGCCCATTGCACCTTTTTAAAATTTTATATTTTCCTTCTTAAGTAGGTATTTTTTTTTTTTTTTTGTGGTGGACAGTAAAGAGTTTTTGTGTCTATGTCATATTTTTAAGTAATAAGTATTTTATTCGATAGCGATTTTACCCCACTAATTTATAATTTATACTTATTGGCATTTTTAATTTGAAATCAATCTGAATTCTCTTTGGTTTAAATTCCGATGTGTAATTAATAATTTAGGTACCTATATTACGATTACATCGGTCAATGCAGTAAGTACCTTAAGTCAATAAGAGATCATTTTTCGCGGTAAGATTTTTATAACAAAAACTAGACCTATGAACCGTTCATAGTTCTACTAAATTTTTATTTTTGCTGGGTATTAGTGATGAGATGACCACTTATTCCTAGTAGGTAAGGTATAACTAACAATAAATATTCAGCACTTTATTATTCTGTTTTGCTTTCGCAATTTTTTGATCTTCTTCTTGAGGTCTCTCTGGTTCCAGTGAAGATTAGAGGTTGGTTCGGCATATTTTTGTAAGTTTTAGGCAATACTTTGGAAGTATAATTTAATATTTTCAGTCAACATATCTTACGCACTAGTTAGTTATAATTTGTTGCCATACGTGCGTTATTATTTTAAGATTTCCACTTTATGCTATATTAGCTTTTGGTTTATCAATCAATAAAAAAAAATAGTTTGAATTTTATTTTTTCGGAAATTATTTTATTAAAAAATAAAAAATAGCGCGGCGTCATTCGTGTTCCCTGTCCATTCGCGGATATTATAGTATGAGGTATAACTGAGTATCTTATACTGTGGTATAAATTATTTCAAATACTCGCTTGCGGACCTGTCAAAACATTTGATTGATTGGATAAACCAGTTACACTAGTTCGACTCCATTGTTATGCAAAATATATTTAAACACTTTACACTTTAAAAAGTAATTTTGAACCGTTGTCCAAACGTTTTTTGCTATTTTCTTTGGACCTCGGGGAACAGGTTTCTCGGAATGCGAATTTCTTGAAGAATGTCGTGTTATTGTCGTACATATATTTTAGGAGTGTCTTTTGGTATATATTGTCTACCGCTTTGAGTGATAACAATACAATTTCGATGCCATGCAGGTGTCGCACTTCGGACATGGGGCAACGAGTTTCATGTCTGTGGCCAGCAGTCAACATTTTAAGATTTTCTCGACATCATCATCATCATTATCATCATCTTCAGTATAGCCGTCCATACTAGCATACTTTTTTATAATATAATTGCAAAAAAAATCTTCAATTTGTTTAATTAATATTTCAATGGTCATCTGGAAGATCGCTTCCAAAGGATAAGACCGTCCACCTTGTATTTTTTCAAGATTCTGTCTGTTGTTTCTAAAGATAAAGATAATGTGTATTTTTCATTTATTTAATCAAGAATATGAAATTTTGTTTTTCACGTCACCAGGTAACTCGTCGAAATTATACATAGTACTCATTTTTAGGTAGACTGAGAACTTTTAGGCGCTTCGGTTTCGTTAGGTACCGGAAATTTTCTATTTACATAGTAGGTATTAAAATAGGGAATAAAAACTGACGTCACTCACTTCATCACTTAAATGGAATTCGGAAGTGGTGTGTGTGCTTAGGAATTATCGATACGAGCTGAGGAAGTGACTTGTTAGCGTCACGCGACGATTTTTGAACTTGTGATCTGTTTAGTTTCTACAGCGATATAAAGTTGAAAAACGCTGAGATGTAGGTATTTATTGAATAAAATAAAATGCCGATTTTTATGTGTGTAAATAGTAGAAATAAATTTGTAATACCTTGTAGGTACCAACCTTAAACAGATTTAAAAGAGTTTTAGATTGCTTTTTTTATTTCATTAACCTACCTCACGGTATTTGTGAAATATTTTCATTTAATTTTTTTTTTCGCAAGCATGAAATAAAACACTTGCATTTTTAATCAATATAAAGGTCTGGCATGGTGCGGAAGGAGGTAAATAAGGTAGGTAGGTACCAATAGAAATCTAATGATTGCGCGCACTAAACCTACATCAACTCCGGAAAATAAGTAAACATCGGAGGCGAGTAAGTAGGCACTTATCCTATGGCTTAGTCTGCGAGGTCAGAGGCATGGATAACTAAGTACCTACGACACTTACCGTTTTGCAAGGACAGTGTAAACAAATCCTCGTCATACACCCATCGCAGGTCACTCAGAAAAGCAGACATCTCAGCGTCAAGCGACATCAGTGCGATATGCTGACAGCATCACAATAACACAAAATAGATCGATATCCAGGCAACCACATCACTAGCACTCGCGTCAAAACACTATGCGACTTGAATTATTCATTCAAAAAAAGCATTCCGGCTTCATGGTACGGTTAAACACAAGCAAAAACACCTTTGTTACACCATTTGTCACGAAATCAACTGAGATGACAATCGGCACGCATTCACGTGTGAATTAGTTTGTGAACTGTTACGAAACGTCAAAGTTTGACAGCTGATTTTCGATCGTGAATTCGGAATGCACGTGCGCAGGGGCACAGGACGGGCATGCGCTGCGCGTGAGCGAAGCAAACTGACTGGCCGCGTAAACAGACCAGCCAGCCAGTAACCAGCGGGGGGCCGAGACACGTCCTAAAAACGGCACGTTATCGATTATCGAATATCGACAAATCACATCACTAAAATCGCTACCTCGCGTGAAAATCGAAGGTCATAAAGGCAAGGTAAATTATATTGTATAATTTAATGTTTCACGTTTAATTTTAAACTGTTTTGTGGGTTCGTTGATTTGACGAAGGAGTCTTGCCTACAGTTGTGGCATTTTATTTTTATTATATTTTCATTGCGTTTATGCAAATAGGTACATTGTAGGTAAGCCTATTTGGTAGGTACCAAATAATTACAAGACATAGGTATAGTTGTAGTTTTTGATACAGCTATGTAGTGTGTATCTACAAAGATTTATTTATTTTAAGAAAACTTACAGATCGGTATTACTAAATAGGATAACATTTAATTCATAGGTACCTACATAGGCAGGTACATAAAACACATGCTTAACCCTTAAATTGCGCATGCAATTAGTTCGGGTGGTTTATTCGGCCCGCGCGCGCCTATTGCACGCCAAATTTAAGGACAATTATGTTTCCAGAAATCATCATCATCATCATCAACAACAACAACCTATGGAAGTCCACTACTGAACATAGGTCTTCCCCAAGGAATTCCACGAAGAAAGGTGAGCCCCTCTCTTTTTTCAGAAGAGGGCTTCGCGATGAGGTGTATAGGTACTGTATAATTGTCCGTAGAACTTCTCGAGCTCTCTCAAAATCTCTGGTTTAGACGAAACGATATGGCCGCTGTCGGTCTTCAGTTTCATCAACTGGCTTTGCCCAATAGACAGATCTTTTGCGAACACTTTAGAGCCTTTATTGCGCTCTATTGCGTCTTTAATACAATTTGTAAAGCCGTAAATTGTGTCGCATGTACTTAGAAATCTGTCTATTCCACAAATAACAATAACGTTTAATGTTATCAATAAAGATGTGATGAGATAATCTAGATGACCTCTAAGGCGCAGTGGTCCCCCTGAGACGCAGAAGGTTGCAGGTTCAATTCCCTCTGCGGGACATATGTTTGCCGATCTGCAAATATTTATCTCAGGTCTGGGTGTATTCTATTATTAATATGTATGTAATACAAGATGTGCTTAGATTAGAGCAAGATGATGATGTGTGATAAATACAGGGTGTGACGTCATGAGTTGTCAACCTATGATGGGGAGCGTCATTCATGATCATGACTAATCAGAAAATAAATAATTTTGTTGTAAAAGTATCATAATTTTCAAGTTATTTGACCATTTTCTAAATAGCACACCCGTGGTCACTTTTTTCAATGGCATGATCACAAATCAAGGAGTTTTAACTAATGAAATAATGGAGGAGGTTCTCTAGTCAACGCGTATATATTTTGTTTTATGTTCGACCAACGCATAACTTTTTAACGATTTTGATGTCTTTTTTCTGTCTCTCTTTTTAAAAGTACCTACTTTTGGATAGATGAGCTCATTATGCCACATCCTGTGTGATGTCGTGCATTATGACGACCTCTGTGGCGCAGTGGGCGAAGGCCCGCCTGAGACGCAGAAGGTTGCGGGTTCGATTCCCGCTGCGGGACAAACGTTTGCATGTTCTGCAGATATTTGTCTCGGGTCTGGGTGTTTTCTATGTATGATATGTATGTAATTACAAAAAAAAATTGTGCATCAATTATGTTGTTCCCATAATATAAGCTCTGCTTAGTTTGGTTACATGATGCTGTGTGATAACGTGCCGCATTATATATTATTATATTAACGCTTTGAATGCTGAAAACATAACTCCGGATATAGAGCTGCTGTGCCAGGCCAGCAGTCAAAGTGTTTGTATATATTTATTGACGGCCTCTGTGGCGCAGTGGGCGAAGACGCGCCTGAGACGCAGCAGGTTGCTGGTTCGATTCCCGCCGCGAGACAAATGTTTTGTACGTTCTGCAAATATTTGTTTCGGGTCTGGGAGTTTTCAATGTATAATAAGTATGTATTTACAAAAAAAATATCTATGTAGTTTATCAGTCATGTGGTTCCCATAATACAAGCTCTGCTTAGTTTGGGGTTACATGATGCTGTGTGATGGTGGCCAGCATTATTTTTCCAGCATATTTTTTTATCTTATCAGATCTCTATTTGTAGGAATAAATTTTGTTGAGATGAAATCTGAACGAACTGTGAATAAATACAGCAGAGGCTAGTTATAAAGTCACAATACAGTTGCGATCATTGTTATTAGAATTAACTTCGCAGACTAACTGCTATTAACCGGGTTTACTGTGGGAAATATCTTGTCAGTTAACTGTAAAACCCGTAAGTATTATCAAATTAATGACCTCGAGTTCCGGCTCCAATTGGAAACGTCAGATAACTTATCATTATAAGAAATAGTAGGTAGATAGGTACTCTTCTTAATATACTTTTGTTTTGTTGTTACTGACTGACAGTTGATATTTGAAACGTTGACATTTATGATATTTATGAAATGTGATACTCGTAAAATCTAAATTTCCACTTGGGCTTTGTTAAACTCATAGTATACTTATCATTATCAGTCCAAACACTACTTTTTGCAAGTCGTTAGCATTCTACATGACAACTGGCCAGCCCATAGTAATATTATTATTTTGAAAGCCTTTTTTGATAAAAAAAATATCTAATAAAAAATAACTACTTATTCAATTTTGAATGCAAATAATCATATCATTTCTTTCTAACATAAAATCATACACTAACGTTACCTACCTTTCGTTACGCTACTCATGCAGTATTGTTAAAACAAGTGCCAAATACGCTTCCAAATATTACCTTCCGTTACGTTACGCAAGCAAAGTATCGGGTTAAAACTAATGAAAAATGCACGTTACCTTCTGTTACGTTACGCAAGCAAAGTATCGTGTTAAAACTAGTGAAAACTTAAATAAAGCATGAGTACTTATATTATCTAAACTTATTTAAATAACGTTATCGCTCGGAGATAGAACGTTAGTTAAACAAGATGATGCGACCAAATTGGGCTGGTGATATGCAACATTGCGTCATTGTACAGTCAGCTACATTAATATTTTTAAAATATTAAAAAGTTTGCTTTGTGATAGGTAATGGTTACCACTTAACGCTTGTGCATGTGCTTGTTCCATCTTCAAGTAGTATTAAAAAAATAAAAAGGTTTCAAAAAGACATGCAAGTCATTTAAATGACAACTATAATAACATAAGCGAATTATTAAAAAGTAGGTCGTTCTTTCATAATAACTGGACGTACATAAACAATTTTGTATATTTTTCTGGAACTACTAATCCTATTCTCTTAATATTTTGTGTGTATGTTTGGAAAACTTTGGTAAAATATGCGTAGTCTTATTTAAAACGAAAACTAACACAAAAAAAAGTACTACGAAAGTGACAACACTTGAAATGAACTGTTTTTAAGTTTTATTTTTTGCGGATGAACTTCCTATAAAATTGTATTTTATTGAATTTTAAATCTTTACAATTGATTTTGGATATGACTGTTGAATAAAATAAAATATGTGCAAAATGAAATAGAGAGAAAAAACGCCAATTTCATAGGTAAGGACCTAATAGCATTGTGCACCTTCATATATTAAGAAAATATGCTTTAGGGAAAATCTTTAAAATAAGGACAGAGCGCAATGGTGCTCATTATGACAGACCTATGCCTAGCAATGAGCTGCTATAAGCTGATGATGATGATGAATCTTTAGAATAAAACTAAAAAACTTTCATTGTCTGTTGCTCCATTGCAGACATTTGAATACTAGCCTTCCACCAATGGAAGACCAATTAACTCCACCCATGGGTAAAGTCTATTTAAGTCCTGGTCACAAAATTTGTGTAGGTATTCAAAGTTTCATTCAAATCCGTTCCGACGTTATGGAGTTGAATGGAAACAAATTAATAAAATAACAAATATTCCGCTTCATATTAATTAGTGTGACTAGAAATTAATTAGGTGCCAATTTTTATTAAACTTTCAATTAAAAGCGTTCCAGGCGTAAGCATTATTAATTTATGAATAGAATAGAATAGTTTTTAATCATACACATAACATTGAGATGACACAGATTTTTTAAAATATCTAAGCTTTCTTCAGAGATATTAAGCTTAGCTTAAGTCTATGTTAAGCTTAATTCTAGCCAGTCAGTTCCTATTGACAGTTTATTTTGATGTTAACTAAAAGCAAAGAACGGCTGCTTGTAGACGCTGGATGTGTCAAACTATGATGTTGCAGTAAAATAATATAGAACGTTTTTATACACTGTTACAGCTGATATAAAAGCATTAATAAATTGTTAACTTTTATACATTGCTGACTGTACTATGTGATTGATAGTGGCGTTTTATAGTAGTGTTATTGAATGAGCCATTTCGGTTTAGTGAAAGGTTTCACATTTAATTAGAGTTTTGGGTTCGAATCTTGGTCTTAGACTTTGTTAATTCATCCTTCATCTTTCAAAATTAAAAAACCTTAGAAAATCTTCATCATCATCTGCCGATATCAGTCCACTCCTGGACATAGGCCTCCTAGTGAGCGCCATTGCGCCCTTGCTCCTCAGCCTAAGAAATTATCACACTAATTTATAAATGTGAAAAGTGTGTTTGTATGGATGGCATACCTCTGTTCAGCAGTGATGATAATGATGATGTTGTCACCACTCAATTCCGTAAAGGCAGAACAGATTTGGATAACCTACACTTAGAATATACATAGTGTGTGATCTGGATTAACACAGGCTTTTTATACCGGTACCACGCGAGTGGAGCCACGGGCGGAAGGTAGTACATCTATATAGATACATTGTTCTATCTAACCCCACAATTGCGGTAGGTATATTACATACACGTAGGACCCATACCCTTCCTGCAGAACATAAAATATTTGTCTTGGAGCGGGAATAGAACCCACCTTTCGTACGGAGCCATTATTATTAGCTACCCCACTCAAGCGATGGTCGCAAAAACCGACTAGAATATTGAGCGATGTGGGTAACATTTTGACACACGCAGCAAAAGACAATGACAAGTTTGTAAGAAGAAGTTGTTGAAACGGTGTTAAGAACTTTTTATCTATTACAATCGATTTAAATCAATTTTCAAGACACTTTTAATAAACATAGAATATAACCCGGATTTAACACATACGCTAGTTTTTATTCCCGGGTAAAATATTTGTGGTTATAAAGTTCTCAAATGGCCTGTGTGGCGCGGTGGGCGAAGGTCCGCCTGGGACGCCCAAGGTTGCGGCTTCGATTTCTACCGCGGGACAAATATAAATAATGTAATTTTTGCAGATAATAATAATTTCTCAGATCTGGTTGTTTTCTATGTATAATATGTATGTATTCACAAAAAAAATGTATTTAAGTATTACATAGGTCACGTGGTTCCCATAATACGAAGGCTGCTTAGTTTGGGGCTACGTGATGCTGTGTGATAGTATCCAGAATTTAAAAATAAATATATTTTTACTTCTATTTTTACTACCAATTTTGTATGCTTACGCTTTAGGGTTAGGTTGGGTTTAGGGCAAGTTGAAGTGGCAGTGCGCAGGCCATATAGCTCGTAGAACCGATAACCGTTGGGGAATAAAGGTTCTCGAATGGCAACCGCGAACTGGAAGACGAAGTGTGGGGAGACCCCCCACCAGATGGACCGATGACATCGACAAGATTGCAGGTAATCGGTGGATGGAGAGGGCTCAAGACCGTTCTTCGTGGAATTCCTTGGGGGAGACCTATGTTCAGCAGTGGACTTCTATAGGTTATTGATGATGATGATGATGACGCTTTAGGGTCGGTTGACTGATGCCCCAATCGCCCAAGTGCTACATTATTGATTTCATCTTTTTTTTTAGAATAGCATTGTTTTATAGCAATTTCTGCTTTCCCGTAACGTAACATTCTTACATTCTTCTTTTCTCGTTCTTGGTAACATAAAACCATTTTAAATCTTTCATTAAAAAATAAAAGCTTGTAAAAACCTTTAAGGAGACACTTCCTCTCCGCCTATTTTTATCTTTCTCACTCACAATAATAATAGTCATAGAAATACCGTCTATTCATTCAGAGCGCATAATTGCCGTAGAGATATACATGTTATAGACGCGCAATGCCAATTATTTGCACGGAAGTGTATAGTTATGAGGTGAATACACTCGGTTTCATATTAATAGTAGGTATAGTGATAGTTTTGATTTTAAGGTTTATAACGGTTTTTTTATGCTTTGTTTGAATTTTGATCTAAAAACAGTTTTATTAATTTTTTACTCATAATACTAACGTCAATTAACTCATTTATATTGAAAAAAAACACGTACCGTTACGTTACATCAGTCAAGGCACCAACGCCGTTTCGACTCTTCCAGGGGGCCTTCATCAGGGTGAGTGAACACGGCGCTCTCTCTCCGCGTCCCGTCTACCAATGAATACATAATGAAGCGTTGCTTGCCGAACCAAAGAAAATGGAGATTTTTTTTTACTAAATAGCTATTTTTTAAACAAAAATATAACATTGTAATTTAGATTTTGCTTTGTACAATTTTTTAGCTATCTATTATATTCATTAATATATTATTATCTTCAACTTCGTCTGAGCTGATAGTCAATTTTGGCATCGGAGTTTTTAGGCCATCCAAATGCCTGCGATTAGAATAATACAAATACAATAGTAATAATACAAATAGCACAGGTAGTTATAGAAACTAAATGTTTAGGTTGATTACTACCTAGTAACTACATATCTTAATGTATTCATTTATATTATATAACTATCTAATTACATATACCATCGCTTTAGGGTTAAAAAAACCTGCTATGATGTTATGTTGTTTCTAAATAAATAAAATAAATAAATGTTTTTTGGTATTACGATTGAATGTTTTTTATTTCAAAAGTAAAGCAAGGACTTTATACACGCGCTTGATTATAAAAAAATATGTAATAAAATGAAATATCACCTTTCGCAACCTGATTGCACCATAACGAATAGGATAACAACTGTAGCACGAGTGATGCCACACGAGCGTTGCTGCTGCGACGTGTCAACGCAGAACAATAGTGCCCTGCACACGTAAAGATCGGACCGCGCATCGGGACTAGGGCTTGCAATCCGGATATCCGGATATCCGAATTATCCGGATAATTCGTCAGTTTTACTATCCGGATAATGACGGTCATTATATCCGGACAATTCGGATAATACTTATAGTAAAATGTTTAAAATATATTGATTTGTTTAAAGAGTTACATTCAGAAACTAGACTTAACACTAAACAAGAAGCGATCTTCCATAGAAAAGGTAGGTAGTGTTGTTTTTTTGTCTGAAGTTAGAAATTGTTATATGGGTTTTATTCATTTTTTATTTATTGTTTCAATTTAATGATTTAACAACCATATTGTAAATAATTATAACAAATCAGTAGGTCACGATAGAATGTTATCAGTTAGCTAATAGTGATTATCATCGAAATAAATTATGGTTTTCATTTTCATACCTAAATCGACCCATAACCGTTGAATAGAATGTTTTCGAATGGTGACGACCATGAACTGGAAGTTCTGTAAGCAACTACCTACACTATCAAGGGGGTATTCAGGGCATGACAAGTTAAGACCAGTCAAGGCAGATCAAGGCACATCCCTATGTTCAAGGATTTGCAAACTTGCAAACTGCAGACTTGACAATGTCGTTGGTCAATCTGGGGGGTCTTCCAATCTTTCGTCTTTCAGAACGCGGTCACCAGTCGAGAAATTTTATAACCAAACCTATTGCCACCTCGGGTTGCTAATTTTCTGAGAGCTATGTTGATTACCCTGTTTTTCTAACAGATTTCTTCACTAATTCAAAGTCGTAGAGAGACTTCGAGCATAGGTCTAGCTGTATGACTGAGCTTTATATCCAAGGTTAAGCGGCCAAGTTTCCGTACGATAAGTCATCAGCTAGTCAGCCAAAATAGATTAACCCAACAAATTTCACAGACAGTCAAATTTGCATCAACAGTCAACATGCCTGGCCAGCTATAGCTATAGCTCGCTATTAATGGCAACATTAGCTTTTTAGCTTTTCGTCTTGATATTTTTCGTATCTGTGACGAGAAGATATGCCGCAACAATCCGAACGCAGGCCATCCGAGTTAGATTCATTGGTTGACCTCTTTGTCAAAGTTGGACCTACTCGGTAGACCATTCAGTCTGACTAAGATAGACATAGTAGTAAAAAACTTCGATATTTATGCGTTTATTTTGAGACCCACCTGTAACAACATCGTGCCAAAGTCATCCAGTGATTCTGTCATGATAACTATATGGTCAGCAACTCGAAGGTACTCACTATTAATATTGGCCATGCTGTGTCCGTCCCAGCGCAAAAACTGAAAGACATCTTCCAATGCATAGAATATGCATGAATAGTTTCGCAGAGATTAAGTCTCCCATTTTATTTTTTTACAAAAAATAGCCAAAAGATTGATCTCTAACATACCTGAAACAAGTGAAGATGTGGTCTAATGTGAAACACGCTCGCCAAGAGGGAACCGAATCACTCTGGACTTAAAGACTCCCAGGTTGTGCTCGGCCGGAAAAACAGACACCGGAAGCAAGTCCCACTCCTTATTAGTACTAACAATAAACGTGGAAGCAAATCGTTTGGTACGACAAGATATCCCACCTTGTCATACCAAACCATCGACCAGGTATGGGTGGTACTTTTCAGTACGCCTGCTTGTCCGGTGATAAAAGGGGGAAGGTGGGATCAGGTCGTGAACATCTTGGGTACATTCACCAAAGTGGAATTTGTAAAAAACCGACAGCCTGGAAACTCGACGTCTGTGTTCGAGGCTCTGCAGATTTGCTTTCACCAACAAATCATAGCCGATGAGGCTGGCAGCTCGTCGCTCAATCGAGTCCAGGGCCTCAAGTTGGTACTTTGCCGAGCCATCCTAGTACTCCATGAAATATCGGACTTGTGCTTTGTACAGACTAAGAAGCTGCCCCGGAGTGAAGTACCGCCACATTAAAGCCAGGATACCTAACTTCATGGCGGTAGTTTTGGGCTTGGACTCTATGTGAGAGCCAAAGAGTCTCGCCTTTTTCAGTTGGACACGATTAGTACTGGTCTAGGAGGCGAATTGACATAGTGGCAATGCTATACAATCACTTCAACACTTGAATTGTATAAAATCCCATCATTACTCATTTACTATGTAGGTGAAGACGTTTTAGAAGAAACAGTAAAGTTTGATTGTTTATAGTACTGTATTCTTATAGTGAATGTTGGTTCAACTTAAACATTTAATAATAACTAGCTATTTTTTAACTTAATTTCCTTTAATTTACGTTTTTTTAAGTTTTTTCTAAAATTATCCGAATTATCCGAAATATCCGGATATCCGGATAGTAAAGTTCACTACTATCCGAATTATCCGGATACTAAAAGTCAACGGATAATGCAAGCCCTAATCGGGACTCATCACTGACGTGATGCGCGGTTAAAACTGTGAGATTTGCCTTCGCGTCGACATGCCAGATCGGACTGTCAGCCCCGCGCATCTACACGTACGTTTCGGAGTGCGGGTTGGAATGGCGCGTGTTGTTTCCCGCGGTCCGAACATTACCAAGTGCAGGGCGCTATTGATTCAGCTCATCTACATCTTACCCGTCTAAGAGGGGTAGGAGAGGTTTTCAGGGCCGTTTTCCTTTGAATTTTTACGCAATAATATACAATGGGCATGTCTCTTGGTAAATGGTGTCATGGGTCTGTCCCATGTTGTAGTGAGTGCAACACGGCAACTGCCACTGTCGTAATGCCTCCGCTTCTACGAAGCACTGTGTAGAGCGTGTCATTTCAGTCTTTGAACGAAAATGGTGCTCAAGTTACAATACAGCGCTACGTTGTCACTTCAGTTTCGCAGCGCATCTGCCCTTCTCGTTTCGTCTAGATTCATAATATATGTATTTGCTATACATAATTATTTTAAAAATTTTAGGTCTTTTAGCTTTGTAAGGACATTGTATTCAGCTTGCATGCAGGCATGTTAAAATGATTAGAGTAGGTATCTTTACAGTTACCTTTAATTATTTAAATATTCATTTAGGATATAAAAACCAACGATTAATAACCAATTATTTAATTTTATCGTTTGTACGTTGTGCGTGCGCTGCGTGTTGCCTTACGTTGTCACAACGCATCGTAGGCATGTCATTGTGATTTTAATAGAAAACGACGCAGCGTCACCGCTCAGTAGTCGCCGCAACGCCGACGTAGCGCATCGGCAAAGCACCGTATGGCCTCACTCTAACGAAGCATAGACGGTGCGTAGGCGCATCTCAACACTTTTTTCTTTGGATTGAAATCTACTATTGTTATTTTAAATATAGAATATTCAGCGGAGACTTGAAAGGTAAATAGATTATAATTATCATCAGTGGAACGATTTCAGTAGGTTTTTGTCGAATTTATGTCAGACAGCGTGACAAGGTTTGCCTGTTTTGTTTGTATGTTTGTACTCTACTTTGTAACATCAGCATCATCATCATCATCTTAACGTCGGTGTTCTTAGCAGTTCACCTTGGTTAAGCAACACTCCACCCAGTCATTTCTTGGATGGGTGACCGTTTAGTGACATTTAGATTGAGCTCTTCCGTGCTTCGGAAGGCACGTTAAGATGTTTGTCCCGGCTTTTCAGTCGTTAAGCCATGTCGGAGGCCTTCGGGCGGCCTAAAAAATCAAACACCAGAGTTGGACCTAGTGTCCGAACGAAGAAGAAGCTACTTCTTGCGTATAGCAGTCCACTGCTGGTCATATGCTTCCCCTAATGAGCGCCATTGCGCTCTGTCGTCAGCTCGACGCATTCAGCTTCTACCAACCTTTCGCAGATCGTCACTCGAGCTGACTCCACTCAAGAACTCGTTTACCACAAAGGTTATCGGTTATTGCGTAACGGCTGGATTTGGATGGAACATGGAATATTTATACATTGTTTGTGGCCTGAAATAACTTAAGGACTACTGTTTATATTGTTGCCGTACACAAGTTTTACATAAAACTGTCTTCTTAGTAGCTGGAAATAAAGCCTCCTACAAACAAATCCTAAAACAACGAACCTCCTTGAAGCTTAGATTAATCTCAAAAACGTTTTACCATTAAGTTTTGGTTTTAATAGTACGTAATAGTTATACTTATTAATAGTAATATATTGCAATCATTATGTTACATTGTCTGATCTTATAATTGTAGGTTAAACAGTTAGGTTTACAAGTAATGAACCTTTGTTGGGTATAGAAGTATTTGGAGTAGAAGCGGGCTGAAATAGGTAGGAGTTAAGGCCAATTATAAAAAAAAAACAATTCAAATTCATGTAAGTTTGGTAAAGCCGTGAAAACCATACTCCCTTATTGGATGATTCATATTGAAATGTACGTACTCAAAATATACATAGTAAGTATAATTTTTGAAATCTCTACAATTCCAACTATGTATTATTATTTTTGGATACTTCAATCCTTCTCTACCTATATTTAGATAACAAATCCAGGATACATCTATCTTCAATGATCACAGTTAAGTTAGCAGTGACTTCATAAACGATGGCCGAAAAGAGCCGAATAAACCGACTCTGCTTTGCTTTTCGGCTCTCATCTGGTTCTGAAACTCAATTCATTATATTTTATTCTAACTAAAACTGAACTAAAATATTAGCATTTGTCAATAAGAATTATTTATTTAAGTACCTTTATAATTGCAATAATAATTATTGGTAACGCCACCTATTAGCATTTATAAAGTCTTGATAATGATCTACGATGCCTTTCCGATCCTATACCTACTACCTACCCTCATCTTTCTATCCGTTTCCCATACGTGCACCGCCATATATACCCGCTTTTAGTCTTTTCGTGCATTATTTTCAATTCTCTAAAGTTTGGTGTGCGTCGTTGCGTACCGTGGAGATATCGAGTTGTTCCTGGGACAGGCGCTGGCGGCCTTACAAGCTGCTGTTGGAGTTATCCAGGTTGGTGCACGTTCCTTGAATTAACCCATCCCTTTCCCGGTGTCTACTTATTATCGAAGGCGTAGGCAGCCACAGGCGCCACCAATTATTGAAGTCCTAACTAAGTACTAAGTCAAAAGTTTAAATGATTTTTAACCGACTTCAAATAAGGAGGAGGTTCTTATAATTCGGTTGTTTTTTTTATGTTTGTTACCTCATAACTCCGTCATTTATGAACCGATTTGTATAAATTTTATGTAAAAATATTAACCCTAAGGGTGAGAAAACAGGAAATGAAAATTTTAAGGGCTCAATTTATTCATTTTTGTATGTTTGTTACCTCATAATTCCATCATTTATTCTCTATTTAGAAAATTCTACGTTTTTTGTATAGAATATACTTTTTTATTAGTCCCATAAAAATTTGAAGTAAAAATATTAACCATAAAGGTGAGAAAACAGGAAAGAAGGTTTTATAGACTCGAACTTTTTTCGTGTTTTATGTTTGTTACCTCATAACTCCGTCTTTTATGAACCGATTTGGAAAATTTGTTTTCCGTTGTTGAGGGTTTACTTTCAGTGATTGATAAGGGACCACCATATCAATTTAAAATAAAAGCACCAATCCTAAAGGAGAATATAGGGAATGAACATTTTATGGACTTAAATTTTATTAATATTAAAGTTATCGTCTTAAAGGCAGATTCACAAAAAAAATGGAATTAAACAATAATTCAAAATAAAAATAAATTACGGTTTCAAAAACAAAAACTGCAAAACTAAAAAGTAAAAAATAATTGATTATTATTTGTTCAACCTTTTTTTTTATCAATTTATCCCGTACGATCGATGTTTTTTTTAAGGTACTTGAAGATGGAACAAGCACATGGCCCACCTGATTTTAAGTGGTAACCATTACCTATCAGAAAGCATTGCATCATAGATCACGTTTTTTATAACGTGCTCTACGATGCAACGCCCTGCGTCCATCAACTTGAGGCATGATGATGATAAGCCTCTTGTGCCTGTAATTTCACCGGCACCCACCCAAACCAAAACCCAGCTGCTTTGGAGTCGGTGTCAGCCAAGGCACGCCAACTATTGCGTAGACGGCGTGTCGAATGGAGGGCATTTCCGAGGTGGGAGAGGTATAATTGCTATACTATCGTGTTTCCTTAGCTGACTCCGATTCCAAAAATAACAGGTAGGTATCTAGATCTCCCTATGTGGTAAACACTTAGATCGTACGGGATAAATTGATAGAAAAAAGGTTAATTGTTAGTTGTATGAACAAAAAATAAGCAATTAATTATTTAATTTTTAGTTTTGCCGTTTTTGTTTTTAAAGTCGTTTTTTTATTATTATTTAATCACGCGGACATAGCATGTTATTCTAGTTTGTATATGCTAGTACAAACCTACCTAACATACTCTCAAAATTAGGTTACAATCTAACAATAACTAACTCCGACAATCTATCCCTCTCCGAAACGGGGGCCTCAGCCGGACCTTCGCCCGCTGCGCTCCCTTGCAACAGAAGGTTGCAGGTTCGATTCCCGAAACTGGAAAAAATTGTGCATGGACGATATTTGTCTTGGGTCTGAGTGTTTCCTATATGTATACATGTTTACAAAAAAATATTTAATTAGTATATCAGTCTATACATTTTGTCATAATAAGCCGTATCTGGCCGAAATGTTATACCTACCTATTAAACGTCCCTACAATGATCAGTCTTGTAAACTTCAAAAGACGTTCTCAAAATAGTCTTGGAAGATTAATTTTGATTGCGGATGCCTTTCCATATTGGAAAGATGTTGGTTTAAGGTAATTAAGTAAAACAAACGCAGCTGGTTTTGTTTGGAGAGAAAAAGTGTGAAAAGACTGTTGGCTGCTATTTTCTTAGTTAAGTAGGTGAGTATTTTTTTTACAAATATAAATAAGTACATAAGACAGGGAAGTTCTTGGCTAATCATCTTGGTAAGTCATCTATCCGGTCATTATTGGGCAGAAATAAAAAAAAATTACAAGTGAATAACATATTAAATTATAGTTAAATTTCATGATGATTAGTTGAATGGACACCAAACAAGTAATGGCGTAAGGTGTCAATCGTAATGTTAACGTAAGTAATGAATGTTTTAGTCGTTATCTCGTTACGCAATAGCGGAGTCCTTTAGGCCTAAATATCCGACACAAGAGCTTAACGACTGAAAAAGCAGGGACTAACATTTTTAACAAGCCTCCAGCCATTAGGGCTTGTTCCCGGGAAATCCTGGAACCGAAAATCCCGGGAATTCCTGGGATTCCGGGCCTGTTACGTTTAAGACTGTAGAATTAATTATAATCCTGTTACAGAAAAGTACCGAAATTAACGGGAATCCTGGTTCTGACATAAAAAAACGGGAATACCGTTTTTTCAAAACTTAATCATTTCTGCAAACCCTACTTCTGATAAACGGTCACCCATCCAAGTACCTAGTGACGGGGCAGAATATTGCTTAACCAAGATGACCGTTAAGAACACGCCACGCCACGAGCGCTTTTCTATGATATGCCTGTATGGAACAATCAGATGGCCCAGGTAATGTTAAGCGGTAACCATTACCTATCACAATGCATTGCATCGTAGGTTACTCATGTTCGACACGCGCCCTACGGTACAACATCCTGCGTCCATCTACTTGAGGCATGAAGGTGATAGCCTCTTCTACCTGTAAATTCACTGACACCTACACCCTTCAAATCGAAACACGGCAATGCTGCTTCACTGCAGAAATAGGCATGGAGGCAGTACTTCCCTGGACTAGCCCGTTACAAGCAGCTCCACCTACTACCTACTAAGTACGCCTGCAGATCCTTTTAAAAATGTTCCAGGCCAACACAAAACATTAATTTCATCAAATCTGTTTCAAATTGTAATTCGTACTTCAGATTCACTGTTCCATAACACCTCATCAACAATGTGCTTGTACCATGAACCGACCAGTATACGCAGACCTGTCAAAATCTTTGATGAATTCCTTTTACAGGCTTGTTTCGTAAAGAAACGTAATTGATACGGACCAAGTTAACTTGGCAGCCATAGTAGATACAAGGTTATTGGTTGAAATTGACTTGGTTCTGGTTTTATTGTGTTTGTGAAATGTCAAGAATACTTGATCTCGTTTTTGGTATAAAAAGAAAGATTTCCGTTCCGACGTCATCTTTTTTTTAGGTTTGTACTTTTTATGTAAGTAATTGCTTTTTCGTTATTACTTTTTATGACGATTTTTATAAGACTAATCCGTGCGCAACTTCGTTTGCGTGTATATTGGACCTTTCACGTAAAATGTTTCTCGAATATAGTTATTTTACGCGGAACCCACAATATGTATGGAATAAAAAGTACCTACCTACATCTACCTACCTACCAGGGAAAGACCCAGGCAAGTAGTGAATCCAGTAATACCTAGAAGTGTGAAGCGCATAAGGTAGGTATAATAACCAACTTAACGACTGGCACTCCCATTTCCAAAAAACACAGTTTCTTGGCAATTGTTCTCTGTATGGTCGCGTTACGAATTGGTGTAAATAAAAAATCCAACTTAATAAAGGAATTTAGACTTTAGGCTTTTGATTATATATTTCCATTGACGATGCGTTTCACGATACCAGTTCCCCATACAAACTTTCACACCCTATAACACCCCCTTCAAGTTTTTTTACGTAATTTTCCAAGGTCGGTTAGACCACACATATAGAAGAGAACTATGTAGATAAAGCCTTAAAATTCACTATGTTCTGAACGTCAACTCATACGGCTGATCTCTACTTTCTTAGGTCCAATATCATCAGTTAGAAAGGGACGCATACATAATATCAATGCGACTTCAAAATAGATCAAAAAGTTAATCGTACCAGGGCGCTCGAACAAAATTCTATGCAGTTTCATAGAAATGCCCTGGTACGAGTTCACAGCAAGCGCATTGTAATAAAGTATGCATCTCTTTCTAGCAAATGATATATGGACATAAGAACGTAGAGATCAGCCGTATGAGTTGACGTTCAGAGCATAGTGAATTTTGAGGCTTTATCTAGTTGTCTTCTATATCTGTGGGTTAGACGTTAAAACGTAACAGACAGACAAAGTTACTTTTGCATATAAAATATTAGTTTCTAATTTGGTGAGTAATCCAATAAAAATACTGTCGTTAAAATTTAAAATTATTGTTAGTTATAAACCATCCAGCGGGCAGTCTAAATAAAAGAAATGTTAGAAATAACAAATTTAATAGGTATGAGAAAATCTGCGGCAATAAGCCATTTTTTAAGGAGGCGGTTAATTTTAATTTTTTAGACATAAGAACGTAGAGATCAGCCGTATGAGTTGACGTTCAGAGCACAGTGAATTTTGAGGCTTTATCTAGTTGTCTTCTATATCTGTGGGTTAGACGTTAAAACGTAACAGACAGACAAAGTTACTTTTGCATATAAAATATTAGTTTCTAATTTGGTGAGTAATCCAATAAAAATACTGTCGTTAAAATTTAAAATTATTGTTAGTTATAAACCATCCAGCGGGCAGTCTAAATAAAAGAAATGTTAGAAATAACAAATTTAATAGGTATGAGAAAATCTGCGGCAATAAGCCATTTTTTAAGGAGGCGGTTAATTTTTTAGGCCTTTTTTATTTTTATTTTTATTATATGAATTGCAATGTATTCTCTTTGCAATTTTCATTTAATAGAATGCAACATTCCTCCTCAACTTGCCATTAAAAACACAATTTGCATCTACACCACCGACCTTTAGTATTCAACTGTACAGTTCAAAGAGATTAAGCTAGTTCACTCGTACTAAGTACACTAGTACGTGCTTCGGACTAAGCTGGTCGAAAAAATGTCAGTATAAAAATGGGGTAAATGGGGTACTTACCTTACCTGAACTAGCTTTAAAGTACAGGCATTTTTAAATACTTTCTATGCCTAACCAATTACCTAATCTAAGATTAAAAAGTTGTATTTGTACAAACTTCTTCAAGAATGAATCATTAATATAACATAACTATTTAAATTTAGTGCTGCATCCAAGCACTATTTTTTTAATAGGTCTAGCAACAGTAAATATACAAAATAACTTCAAGGGACAACCTTAAATGGTTTTACAGCTATATGTTCAACCTAATAAATGTATAAACACTTCCCTCACTCAGAATAAAACTTAGGCAGCAACTTAAAACCATAGCATAGATAAGCTATGCGCGCTAATTATAATCATTACTATTTTAGACACCGGCACATAAATGACAATTGATTTGCGTAGTCAGGGCTAATTTTTCTGTCATATAATTGCTACACTTATTTATGTGTGCAAAACAAGGCATACTAACTCAAACTTGAGAAAAGTTGAGTTTAGAATAATTGTACTACACACGTCAAAAAAATATAAACCAAGCAGTTTATCTTGCCAATTCTTCTCATATTTGTCGAATTACGAATTGATGTAAATAAAAAAAAAACAATTTTAAGTGTACTTTAAGGTTCCTACTGATTTAATAGATAGACTTTAATTGATTAAGTACTATTCAAACTCTCATAAAATAATGAAGTACGTAGGAGTAAGTAAGCAAGCGGTTCTACCTCAGCCTGCGATCGATGCAGCACCGGATCGAATTACGACAGGAAGCGGATGATGGCACGTGCCAGGGCTCCAGAGAAAGTTGATCGGCATTAGCATGTAATGTCACAGGTACGTAACTAAGTTACACAGCTGTTACGAAAATGGAATATGACACATACATAAAAACGGAGATCAAACTGTGTGGTCCCTGTTTGATATTTTAAAAACCCTTCATTTTAATCCTTGGTGATAAAAACGAAAGTTTCTTTTACGATGAGTTTTCCTTTGAGAATAAAATAAATTAATTATCACTTGCGATAAAAATAATAAGATTGAAGATTGATTTGAGATTTATAGAACTATATAAATAAAGAAAAAAAAATGCGGTGCCAGACGGACGAACAGACAAAGTCACACCACAAAGTTCCGTTTCCCATTTGGTTATACGTCTTAGGATGATGTCTATATTAAAATAAAAGTATACTTAAAATAACGTTCTTTAATGATTTTATTTTTAAATTTGCACAATTGCTGCTTAAAAGTTGCTTAAAAAGAAGTAGGTTCTTCAATTCAAACGTTAATCATTGTAAAGTCTATATCCTATCCTATAATATTATACATGCGAATGTGAATTTGTTTGTTTGTAAATCTTCAACTCATCCGAGCATTATGAAATTTCGCATACACAGGGTAAAGAAAAAGATATTGGGTACCTTTCACACAAAAAAGTACTGTTACTATACATGAACAAGAGCGAAAGCCAGTAAATTGTATTTTCACTCTTTAAATAATTAAATATATAAAAATATAATAACAAAACACTGCTTATTAGGCTTGATGCCTGAAAAATTCTAATTAGTCCGTCATTTACATTATCAAAATATATTGGACACGTATTTTTTCTTTTGTCAATTAAACTAAAAATGACAAAGATATAGTGCATAGAAGTTCCGCGTGACGTCACGAGTAAGTACACTTTTTACATACAAGTAACGTCACGAGCCCCCACTCCCGAACTTTGACGGTCATTAACTTTGTCGATTTCCATTGAATAAAAAAAATGTGTCCAATATTTTTTGATAATCAAATTGACGGACTAATTAGAATTATTATTTTTCTACCCAGGCATCATCCCTATTGTAATCACATACTACTAGACAAAAACTTGTAGTTTCATGCCTACTTCTTTGACAGCCTCTGTGGCTCAGTAGGCGAAGATCTGCCAGAGACACAGGAGGTGGCGGGTTTGATTCCCACCGTAGGACAATGTTTTTCATTATATGCAGATATTTGTCTCAGGTTTGGGTGTTAATTATGCATAATTATATATTATATGTAATAAAAATGTATATAATGTAGTTTATCAGGCATGTGGTTCTCATAAAAGAAGCTCTGCTTAGTTTGGGGCTACATGATACCGTTTGATAGTGTCCAGCTTTAAATTAAATTCACAATTATCATAAAGTTGAAGACTTTCAGCTGAAGTTTCATTGTTGTACTTTTTGTATGTAGATTACAAAAATAATATTTATTCTCATTTTATTTTCCCACTTCCTTATGCTTATAAACTGAAAGCAGAAAGCATTCTTCTCGATCTAAACATTCAATTGAAACGAAAGCGAGTTACGGCTGTATATTTTCCACCCTGGATACGTCAGCTAACCGGAGGGTGAATGATCTGCGTCAGCTGGATCACATACGACTTCGTTTGCGTCATCTTTTTGCGGATATCTGATAGGTGGGGTGGAAAGTGGAAGGAAGACAAAAGGAACTATGGAGATGCCATCAAATTTAGCTTGATAAATTTCTTGTTTTTTTGAATAGTTAAATTAATAGGTTTCGATTCAATTTTCAATTTCAATTTATTTATTTGTACAAAATACATTATTTGTAGGATATACAAGTGTAACACTGGAATCCGCAATAGTTAAAACTGTGTCGCATTTTCCAGTGCCCGACCTACGGTGTTCATATTTAGTACTATTAATAAGTTGAATCGTGGTAAACAAACTTTTATGTTGAATCCACGGGACAGGTTAACCTTGTACGGGTGAAGAAGTTCAAATAATCAACAGGCCTGCATGAAAAAATAGAAATATAGATAGATATCTATCTGATTATACTATTATTTTTAATGCCTTTTCGAGTTTAGTTGAATTTAACAAACAAATAAGACTGCTACAATACTCATTAAAAGAAAAGGCATCGTTACTTACCAATATATAAAAAAAAAACTATAAAATAAATAATATTTCATACATTATCTAAACCTTTTAGGTATTTTATACATTGCCTAGGTATTTTATAGAATACTGGATTGCCGGTAACATACAATACAAATATACTTTCATTGAAAACCAAGGTCAGACAATAATGGAACGAGTCATCCTGTTCCAGTGAAATAAAAACAATAAAAAACACAGTCCACGTTTTTCCCTGTTCTCGTTCTTCATACAAGGGTTCTTTGTATCTAATTACCAGAGTAAATAAACTGAAAAAATAAAAAAAACATTCCCTTTGCTTCGCGTAGTCGGGCAATAAAAGTGGACGACCTTCGCATGCGCAATGACTCATCTTGAAAATAAAAGTGCTTTTATTTATGGAAGGTAAAGACTTGGGTGCTTGAAACAACAGACATTATATACGTACAGCTCAGTGTGTTTAAAAGAAATTGTTAAATGTTCTTTTGAACACTATAAAATATGTATTTAAAAATATCTTTTAGTCTTTTATTTAACAGTAGAACTTCAATTCATGGTACCTAAGTATCCCGTTGATTAAATAAATAAATAACGACGCAATGGCGGTCATAAGGGGAGGCATATGTCCAGCAGTGGACTGCCATAGGCTGATGACGATGATGATGATGAGGATAATGAAGTTATATGAAATGAATATACATTACATATGCCAAATTTATGTATCGAGCTGGTACCTACATAACTAAAATTAAAATGCATTTTTTTTTATTTAGTTTAACGTAGGTAAGATATGTAAAATTAGTAAATATAAATGCATTTTTCACTTCTCATACTCTGAAAGCACTTATTTATGCAGGATATAGGTGAATTTTGTGCACAAGTGCATTAACATATCGCTTAAATATGTAATATTGTGATGTGTGCGTAATATTAAGGCAAAGAAAATGGCAAAAAAAGAGGGAACTACCTAAGGTTCCAATATACTGTGTCTACTGTCTCCTATTAATAACTATAGAGAACTACCAGATAATAGAAGATATTTGTCACTAGGACACAGAATAAGCATTTATAACCTGTACTGATTAGGAAGAGTGTACAGGCTAACACCACAATAGACTGTGGCGAATGTCTCTTAATAATAACTTTAGAGAACTAGCAGATAATAACAGATGATTATCAAGAGGTCACAATAAAGTCATTTATGGCCTCTGCCATTTAAGAAGAATTAAGAGTTAACTAGTGAACATCCCAATAGACTGTGTCCACTGTCTCCTTACCACAGAAGACTAGCGATTAATAGAAAGTAGGTGAAAGGGGTTTTAACCTCCATCTTCAGACTCCAAGCTAACTTCACCAGCCCGGGGTGTACATTGCTGTATTACAAACGAGGCTCTGGTGGCCGACTGATTAGCGTAGCACAGCCTAACACTGGCACAGCTAAATCATGCTGCCGATGATAACAGCAGCATTGGCGATACGAAAAGCTGTGCCCTGCTATTTCCAGCACTCATGCCCATGCAGCGTGAGGATTATGGGGATATCCGCCTTTCTTATAGGGTAGGCCTATTTCTAGCAGTGAACAGAATAGGCTGGAGTTGTTGTCACAAGGTCACAATACTTTTAATTATTTAGAAAGAATGAACTAGCTAATATCTCTATAGACTGCGTCAAGTGTCTCCTATTCATTAAATAAATTAATGTACCCGATCTCACGTTGTATAACATATCATTCGATTACACGCTATAATAGATACATTTAATTATTAATAATTTGGCAGAGACAAATCGTATGGTTAATCGAGAAGACTGTAGATTTATGCAGGAAATTAATTCTGTTCGCATTTGCATAGTTTTCGTTTAGCGGTCCGTTTGAATTTTATTTTGGTCTTTTGAAGTAATGGATTTAAACTTTTTAGGTTTTTTTTATATTAAATCTTTGAAAAGCAAAAAATAAGTTTTTTTTACTCTGTATTGGATTTAAATTTTGTAGGTTTTTTTTATATTAAATCTTAGAAGAGCAAAAAAAGAGTTTTTTTATTCTTTTTATTGGATTTTAACTTTGTAGATATTTTACCAAATCTTTGAAGAGCTAAAACGAGAATTATTATCTAGAACGACCACTTTGGCGCAGTGGGCGAAGTTTCGCCTGAGACGCAGAAGCATAGGTTTTATTCCCGCCGCAGGACAAATGTTTGCATGTTCTGCAGATATTTGTCTCGTGTCTGGGTGGTTTCTATGTATGATATGCATTTTTTTTTTGTATTTACAAAAAAAACATATGTATGTAAATTATATCAATCATGTGGTTCCCATAACACAAGCTCTGCTTACTTTGGGGCTACATGATGCTGTGTGATATTATTCCAGCATTATTATTATTATATCTTTTTTTTTGCTTTTCAAAGATTTTGCATAATTTTGTGAATGCAGCTGTAAAACATGAAAATGGTTTCTGCCTTCAGACTTCTGTCAAGGTTTTTATTGGTACTTCTTGTATGAGATGGTGGCCAACTGTTCCCAGCTTTGTAGGCCTTTGGGGCTCAACTTCAAGTAAGAACACAGTAAACAGAACGATTAAGTACAATTGTCACAAAAAATACATACAAGATACAAGTTATTGATTTGCATAATTAAGTGTAGGTAAAATTATGTCTTAGGACTAGTTATTCGAGGTACAAGACTTCAGGCATCGCAAATTTGATGGGGTAGAGGATGCATAATTGTTCCTCTAAAATTAGGCCCAGCAAACGATTCGACTTACTAGTAAATACAATCCGACCCAAAAACAGGACTAAACTTCGTCGCTACTTGCGGCCAACTTTAGAGGGTATTCAGGGGAGATACAGACACGTTGTGATGTTTCACTATCTCAATCATTCCAAAGGCACAATACTTTTAGACTTCAGGTGAGAAATGGAAAAGGGTGAAAATCTTTTTTTATGAATTATTTATATAACCAGCAATGGGTCGAAAAAGGCTAATAATTTCTATGATGATGATGATATTAAGAATATAACACTGTAAATTATTTAATCTTACATTCTTAACATACTTGGTTTTATTGCTCGCAGGTATTAAATTAGTTTCTGTTTTTTTAAGGTACTTGTAGTTGGAACAAGCACATGGTCCACCTGATGTTAAGTGGTAACTATTACAAAGCATTGCATCGTAGATTACATTTTTGGTACGTGCTCTACGATGCAACGCCCTGCGGCCATCAACTTGAGGCATGTAGATGATAAACCTCTTGTGCCTGTAATTTCACCGGCACCCACACCCTTCAAACCGAAACACAGCACTGCTGCTACGCGGCAGAAATAGGCATGGTGGCAGTACTTCCCCGGACGAGCTCTCCACAAAGAACTTATTATTTGATTTTTTGATTTATTTTGCAACGTGTTAGTAATTATACCTACTCTTTTGAACGAAGAAAATATTCAAAACCATCCTGTATAAGCATGTTTATTATGTGTCACTTAGGTTAGATGGTCATTGGTCATTGGTTATGTAGAAAGTCGTAGCTAAATTATTGACCGTATGAAATTAAATTGTAATTTATGTGTTTTGTCATTTTCTAATGGTTAATTAATATTGTTTTAAGGGGCGTGATGCCAGGGCTATATTCAGGTATCGAAAATTGGGCAAGTGGTTAGTGGTTCGAGAGTAGTTTACATTAAATTATTTGTAAAAATACGTTCGAAACGAAACAATGGTATTCGAACTGAAATAGAGTTAACACGTAAAATGTCTTGGACATGATAAACTGGTGAAATGTCGGATTTAAAGAAAAAAATTAAATAGACTTTTGTGGCTGAATGCACATAACGTATCAAATTTTGTTCCTACCTAAAAGTCATATCACAATTCACCAACTAGGTATTTTACTCAAAAAAATCTTATATATTTTCTAAAAAATTACATGGTTTTTGATTGTTTTTGAGGTAAAAAATATGCTTCACCAAGTGAGTCACGGCAAAAGTTTGAAATGAACGGTGACCACATAACTGTACCGCCTTTTTTTTTAATTTTAGGATTTACGGTATTTCGGGTTTAGTTTGATTTTATAAGGAGGATGTAAGGAATAGCTCTTCTTACATCACTGAATACATCCCTGGTTGCAATCAAATTGTTTCTTCAACTGTTAGATAACATTTGAAAGTGGCCATTTTATTAGCGAGTAGGTACAACTTTTAATTGATTTTCAATAGGTCTGGTTTATTTTAAACAAACATATTTTTTGTAAGTGTACAGAGTTTTAATTATACAAACATGCTTACATAGATTACACTAATATAATAAATGCGAAAGTTTGTCTGTGTGTGAGTATGTTACTCATACCTAGGCCACTTTTTGTCCTGGTACCACGGGTGCGAAGCCGCGGACGGAAGCTAATTAATTGTATAAATACCTGTACTTTTTTGTGACTTGGCGACGGGTTGCCAACGGAACAGAGAGCGAGACGGGCACGGAAAAGGCAGCGGGAGCGGGAGTGGGAACGTGAACGGGAATGCGCCAGGTTACCTATTCGGACCTGACCTGGTAATGTAGGTTGGTATTTTTCATTCCGTACACATTTAGGGTTACGTATAAAATAACCATTTTCGGGAAACATTTCACATGAAAACAAACACATACCTACTATACAAAAGCGTATACACGCAAACGAAGTTATAAGTGGGTCAGCTAGTCTTCAAAAGTTAATCAGTACACAAATCTATTGAGGATACTAAATACGAGGTAGTCAGAGGCAAGTTGAAAAATGTTTGGTAATGTAATGATATTAGGTACAAGCCCACTTTTTGCAAGTTAGCATTCCAAGTGACGTTTACGAGCCCATAGCCGCTTTTATTGGAATACTAACCTGGTACATGCCTTTTGAAATTTAGTTCTAGAGCATATCGTTTTCTTATGATGTTTTCTGACACCGTTTAAAAATATTAATAACCACTTTTTTTTTTTAAAGCAAAATCCTGTGACACTTTCGGGATATGAACCCACGTGCTCTGGCTCGGGAGTAGGAATACATCCCACTAGTCCACCACAGCTATCCGGCAAATAACTAAGAGGTTACCTACATTTTCTGATGTGAAATGAGTAGATTATGATTTCATAAGCAATACCTATATTATCTTAGACCTATCACGATCCATAGTCGCTAAGTGATATTGCGCTATGGCTATTACTGAGGTAATATCATAGCAATCACACTGAGCTATAGGACATTTTGACATGAAATTTTCTATCTAAAGACTTATTACATTGACATATTTTCTAAAAATTAAATCCAGTTAAGAAATCGTTTTAAGGAAAGCAAAACCAGTTAAAATGAAGAAGAAATTAACTAACAAATTTTAAGATGGAGTACCTGCATATTACCTAAGCATAACAGCTAGGTAATATATAATTTAATAAAAAAAACTGACTTCAAAAATGACCTATTGATTGCGTGGTATTTTTTTTCACATTGAAATGGAACCAAACGAGAAGTATACCCAAACGAAAAAAGAATTTTCCAAAATTATGGAGGTAAAATTAGTGTTTGTAAAAGGAATATAAGTAAAAAACTTTAAAAAATACAACTGAATTGAGAATTTCACCTTTTTTTGAAAACGATTTAAAATACTAGAGAGAAATTATAAGCTCTTGGCGTTCCTATTAAATAAGTTAAAAAATATTTTTGAAAACTCATTAAACTGGTAAAGTAAAAAGGCCTTAGCCCAGCAGTGGAGCGAAATAGGCGGAAACAAGTTTAAATTACCGAAGCCTGTTGAATATCAACATAATATTTGTCAAGACTGTTACCAAACTCATTATGAGTGGTATAGGAAACCGGGGAGCCCTTAGCCCAGTGGGACGAAATATGCTGAAAAGAGTTTAAATTCATAGTACCTAAGCCTGTTGTTACCAACCCCACCTGCACGTGGTGCACCCTGCTAAACAACGAATGGGGCTCTGGCGGCCGGCTGATTGCGGCATAGCACAGCCTACATCGGCACAGCTAAATCCCCTGGCCACTGACGGGCAGCAGCGTCGGTGGTGCGAGACGCTGTGCCCTGCGATCCCCAACCCGCATGTCCAGCGTGGGGATTATGGGTATATCCCCCTTTATTAGGGGAGGCCTAGGTCCAGCAGTGGACTGATATAGGCTGATGTGGATGGATGGATGGAAGCCTGTTGAATATCGGTCGGTCAAGACTGTTACCATCCAAGAAAAAACCAATGGCACGACAGACATAGTCATAAACAGCGTTTCTCAGAACTAATGCGTTATTCAAGGGATCAGTACGTTACTGCAGAGACAGAATAGTAAAACGCGTACAATTGGTTAACTTTAACGCAGTGATTAACATACAATGAGCGCACGCGCATGTGGATTGGACGGGATTGGCGGGTGCCCATGCTTTTGGAGTTTCGGTATTATGTCAACTAAAAAGCGCCCTCTATCCGCGTTGGAGCTCATTGCTTTTTTTTCTTATTACAAAACTGGCAGATGAACAGGCAGGCCATCTGATGGAAAGTAGTCAATGACACCATATGAACACCTGCATCACCATAGAGGCGATACTGATGCGCTGTCGGCCCTTGAGGAAATGAAATACCCGCCTTTTGAAGGTCCCTATGTTGTAGCTCTGAGAAAAAAGCGCAGAAGCTCGTTCCACAACGTGCACATACGTGGCAGGAAAAATCGTGCGAAAGCAATGCTCTATGTAATTGAATAATTGCATTTATTACATTGATTAATTTTAGAATACATTTTAATAAGTGGTTCATTACTTTTAAAAGTAAAGTATTTGTTGTTTTTTAAATAAAGTGCCCACCAAATATGCGATGCCTGAAAAGTATACATACTACATGCAAATAAATATTATCTTGAATATAGTCTTCAATCGTCGTGGTCGTTTTTTATATTATAGGTGCTTAAGATGGAACAAGATGGTTGTTTATTGTAACCGGAGGTAATACCTATTACAAAGTACTGCATCGTAGGGTACACTGCTGGATTTAAGCAGAGATACGGGTTTAAGTCCCGTCTGGTCTGCAAAATGCATATAGCAGTCCACTGCTAAACATTAGGCCTTGCTTGATGAGCGCCATTGTGCCCTGTCTTCAGATCGTGTTTTAGTCTCAATTTGGGATAGCAAATTCAAAATTGTTCGTTTTGATAATTGTCCATAATTCATGGTGAGCACAGTTTGCGGTCGCTCACCCCGCCCCGTGTCCATCTGCTCACCTCCCTAACCCCTGTCAGCCTGCCACCGATCAAACTGTATCTATTGTTTAGACTTAAGGGTTAAGTTTGTATGAACTATTTAAACAAACATTGCTTGAGTTGGTATTTTAAGTCGATCTCAACTGATCTTGAATTCAAGAATTGTAAAATTTTGTCTTTGACTTTACTTACTCAGAGCTGTGATAGTCTACGTGATCGAGCCTCTGTTATCGATCTGGGAGACGAAAATGACAGCCATGGCTTCGGACACGTCGATAAATTTATTCCCAGATGAAGTACAGACTACTGCTAGACATAGGCCTCCCCTAATAATAAGGGGAACAGGCCCATAATCCCCACGCTATGCTTGCGGGTTAGGGATCGCAGATAACAGCTTCTCGCACTGCAGACGCTGCTGCACGTCAGCGGCCATAGTATGTAGCTGTGGTATTAGGCTGCGCTATTTCGCAATCAATTGGCCGTCAGTGCCCCGTTTGTTAGATTACACACTAGATTAAGTATTACCTACATATTGTTTATACTTTTTTAAACTCACTGCAAAATCTTGAGCGAGTACCCTATCTAAAATCTAACGCCCGTCAGACCACCTAGAAAGTACATAATATTATAAGTACAGTCATTGACAAATTATAAACGAAGTAACTTTTTAAAATTGACGAAATTTTTATCACTTGGAAAAAAGGCTACTGGAGTCAAAAATATTGTATTTATTTATTTAGAAACATATAACCGTCTTATCACTAGACATTTGTGTGCGCAAAGTACCTATATTCCCAGCTTCATAGCTCCGCTAGCGTGATACCTGTATAAAAAGTAACCCATATAATAATCCAGGTCACAAACTGTGTACATTCCAAGTGTAATCCAAATCCATTAAGGTCATTAAGGAGACTATCCATATAAACTCACCTTCACTCATCCATAAACTTTCGCAATTATAACACTAAATAGAATAGAAATAGAATGTATGTAGATGCTATATTTCAAATTGATTTAATTTTTGTTTCATGTCGGCCTTTGGTTGTCCTTATAACTTCGATACCAGAAGAAGATTCAAAAAAATAGCCCTAACATAATACTATACCAGCATAACCTCATCCTTATTATTACCTTCCTACTTTTAGAAGATATGTATTATGTTTTGATTTGTACTTTTGTTTTAAATTTGTGACGTCACTTGTAAGGGCCCTAACTGAAAACCAGCGCAGCATCGGAGCTTGATCTCTGATGCTACTAATGCTGAGTAAGGGTCCTATTTTACCCTCTGTTACTAATATTTATTTTTTAATTTTTATAACTAGGTATCTAATTTTAAGATAATTGTTTAAATATGTGTGATATTTAAGTGCTTTATATAGTATACATAGTACTTGAGTATAATATATGTATAAGTACCATAGTTTTAGACCTACTTTTATCCATTGGGTAAAATAAAAAACTTTTCTTTCTTTCTTTCATCCACCGTCGATGGGCAGCAGCGTCGGCGGTGCCATAAACTGTGCCCTGCGATCTCCAACCCGCTTGCCCGGTGTGGACATATAATATTATATTCTTTGGGGAAGCCTATATCCAACAGCGGACCAATATAGGCCTGTACTTGTTTGTGTGTGAAGACTGTACCTAGGTATCAAACCGCCACATCTGGCTTGCAGATAGAATGCTAAGTTAGTTGGGGTGTTATCCACAGCACAGACTAGACAGCGCATGTGGCATGAAGAAAAAACTAATTCCAATTTTATCTACTGTGTGAGGAAAATTGTAAAGAAATTAGTGAATAATTGAAAAATACGAAAAACAATATTCAAAAATAATATTGTTTTTAGTTAAATAAAGTCAAAGGTCCTACTTATCAGATTTGAATAAAACAAAGGCATGTTTGAAATCGGTAAATCTGTTCATTGTAAGTAAAAAATCTCATCTTATTCGAAGCAATGATTTGGGCGCTGTTTATGCGTGGCTTTTTAGGCTTATTCCCAGAGGTTGGATATTTATTTTGGGGTTCAAAACCATTCAATTATTTGATGCTAATTATTTATAAAAAATCATTTTTTGCAAATTTATTCTTAATTGGAAGGGTATAGTAACGTTTTTAAATAATGAACTCCAATAAAATTGCTAGGTGGATTAAACCATGACCAAAAACTTTTAAAGCTATGAATATAGTCTTGGTAATAAAATACAAATACGAGCTTTTAAAAAGCTCAATCAGAAGCGCCTTCAAATATAAAGAGCACACTCCGATCACTAATGTAGTTATAGCAGGCGCTTTGAAAATTCAGTCGAGCTGCAATTAGCTTAGGGGCCTCGATCCTCTAATACTACTAATATTATAAATATGAATGTTTGTGAGGATGAATATTAACAATTTTTCCATAACATTTTTTTGGGTTAGCTGAAATACCTCGTCGATACCCTGATTATCCTGATTCATATGTGGATGGATGTTTGTCACGAGAAAAACGGCTAAACGAATTTGGATCAAACATGGCATATACATAGATTGTAACCTGGATTAACACATAGGTTCACACCACACGAATTGTGTGTTTATTTGTTTGTTACGCTTTCACGCCATGACTAGGTATGTATGTGAAATTTCATGGCTTGACTCAATCGATCACCATGAAATTTCACATACACATTTTCTGGGAAAGAGAAAAGAACATCTAGGGTACCTTTCATTCAGAAAAAATGTCACGGAGGAAGAGACAAATAACTTTAACGCGAGTGAAGGCGCTGGTGGTAACTAGACCTCAATATAAGGGAATCAATCAAAGTCATAAAAAGATTTAGCCTTTCTAGGGTTAGAGATACCTAAAAATGTTGCTTTAAGAACCCAATAAGTAGTTATTGGGTTGGTTTGGTAAAAATTGAGATTCACAAAAAATATGCTTCAAGGGTTTACCTATCTATAGCCATGTCGGAGGCCTTCAGGCGGTCTAAAAACTCTGACACCAGAACTGGCCACTAGCTATGAAGAAAGAAAGATAACTAGATATCCATTCAAAATTCAAAATAAGTTTATTCAATAAGCACATGCAGTACACATTGAAACGTCAATTTTTTTTAATTAATTCATGTCTCGGCCCAGAGGTCGTAATAATATTTATGTTAATATCTCATACACCACAGATGGTGCAGTGAACGAAGGCAAGAACCCTCTGCGAAGAAAATGCAGGAGGTTGTGGGTTTGATTGCCGCCGCGAGTCAAATATTTGTGTCATCCGCAAATAGTTCAGGTCTCAGTGTTTTTTGAATATAACATATTGACACAAATATTGGCAAATCATACAACGTCTCAGACGGGCCTTCGCCCACTGCGCCACAGAGGTCGTCGAATAAGGTGAATAATGCACAATACGAAATAAGTTTAGTGTAGAGCCAAAATTAAACCCGCCATCATCATCATCAAGCTATAGAAGTCCACTGCTGAACATAGTTCTCCTCCAAGGATTTCTACGAAGAACTGTCTTCATCCCTAGTCGGTCCGTCTGGTGGGGGATTTCCCTATATCACCTGCACTTTGTCTTTCAGATCGCGGTTGCCATTGGAGAACCTTAACTCTCCAACGGTTATCAGTTCTACGGGCTATAAGGCCTGTCCAAGTATCCATTGCCTCTTCAACTTACTGATTCGGAATGCTATATCAGTTACCCTGGTTCTCTAACGGATATCTTCATTAATTCTATTATGTAGTCTCTCTGACTCTAAAATCAAACCCGCGACCTACGAATCGGAATACGATATCCCACTACGCAATCGTAATAAGCATGCTTTAACCCGATCTCGATTCTCTCGAGTGGTTATGAATTTCAGCGGAACTTGCTTCCTTCGCATGTCGTAAAATAAGAAACAGTATGGCATTGCTGCACTTACTTCTACATTTTATAAGCAAAGTAGACAAGAGACACCTTCTTGACTTTGTTTTTTTAGAATTTCTAAATAATAAACTCTAGAAGTTATCTGAAGTCTAATCCTTATTCCCTATAGTAACAGTATTGTATCAATGTTAATCCTCATGTTTCATAATTACGACGTAGGTATTTGTTTTTTAAATTATTTTCATCATCATCATTATCGACCGTTTTCGAGCCATTGGGTATATGCCTGGGTATGCGATTCGCCTTGATCCAGCTCGCTACTTAGGCTTTTAAACTATCAGAAGATTATCGTGGTGGCTCTACCACCACTTATGCATGGATGTGCGTGTGAACTAATGTATGAAAGTAAATATTAAAAAAAAATGTGATAAAATGCCAGCGAGCGGAGCTCTATTGGAGATGTAAAAATAACTAAAATATCAAAAGCTCAGCTTGTTAAAACCATTTTCATTCATCCGTCAATACTGAAAATAAGGCAAAAAAAGTTTTGAAATTGGAATTCGTGTTGATGGTTTTAGGAACATGCCAGAATCAGCGAACTAGAAAACACTATGCATGAATAAACTTGTAGTTGAGCTCCAGGGAAACATTAATATTTGTGGAAAATAAGTACCTAAGGTAGGTTATTCGTGTGGGTAAAATATTAGTAAAAAATACGAGAAACTTACTTGTCCATTTATTTCATAAGGACGGCTTTTATTTCGGAATCTCGAGGATACGTTTACATAAGCCTTTTAGCCTAAATAATATAAATATTTAATAAGTTAAATATTCATAATATTTTGATTATTTAATATAATTAATTACTTTCCGGTAAAAGATGAGTTATTTCTATCTGCTCACTATAAATAACCTTTTTGAGAACAATTTATGTTAATCACTATTATAAGTTTATATTTAAATTAGAAAACAGAATGTGGTAATGTGTTAAAACAGAGATGTTATGAGACAGAATAAATTGAAAGAAGTGATCACTAAGTTAGGCAGGCACGCGCAAACGAGGAATGGGTAAAAGTGAATCACACTTATTCATTTTGATACTGAATATAAGGGATAAAAAAAATACATCCGAATTGAGTACCTCTTCCTTTTTTGAAGTCGGTTAAAAATAACACTAGTCCAATCATGGTTTTTTTTAAGCTATTGCATAGCTTCTATCGAGGGCCTTGAGCGCGGGGACCGAATCCAGAAATTCCGTAACGAAAAAAAACCTCACGCTCCCCACTCCGATTTACTTAATTTTATAATCTGTTGCTTGGAAATAGAGTTCATATTCAAACTTTTGTATTCTATTAGTTCTTCGTCACAACGTCGCAGCGCTAGTGTTCAACACAGTAAAGATAGCTACACGTCCATGATTGGCCTCTGACACGAACTGACGTCTGACGTTTTTCACCTGAATCTAATTTCAGTTTTGTTTTGAAATTTGTTTTCTTATCGGTCACCACGCTCAAAATGTGTAACTTGAATTAATATCAAAGAAAAAGAAATACTGCATAAATAAAATAAATAAATAATTATAATTGCATAAGTTAATACAAAATGCTATGCAATAGCTTTACCGCGGCAGTCCCCGAGTGCCACACGTCTTTTTTTTTTTTTTCAAGATGCAGTAAATAAAATCCATGATTGGACTAGAAAATGGCGAATACAACTAAATGAATCAAAGTCGGTCCACATTAACTTTACAAATAAGAAAGATCAGTACTGTGCAGTATTCATTAATGATAGAATTATCCCCTATGAAAACACAGCTAAATACCTTGGTATGACGCTTGACGCTAAGCTGCGCTGGAAAGCACACGTCAAGAAGAAGAAGCAAGAATTAGAATTACGCTACAAAAAGATGCACTGGCTCCTCGGAAGACAATCCGCTCTGTCAGTGCACAACAAACTTTTGTTATACAAACAAGTCCTGATGCCAGTATGGACTTATGGTATACAGCTGTGGGGCTGTACCTGTAAGAGCAACATCAAAATAATACAGCGGTTCCAAAGTAAAGTGCTCAGGGGCATTGTAAACGCACCTTGGTATGCAAGAAACGATGATCTGCACCGGGACCTCCAGATCGAATTCGTCGATAGAATAGTTCATAAATATGCAGAAGCTCATGAACAAAGACTTCATCACCACGTGAATGTCGAGGCCATCCTGTGGGTACTTCAATTATATTGGTGTGGGTAGCGGAGAATAAAAGATCATGGCTTGCTAACGTGTGTTTCATTAAGAAAACATTAAATATAAAATACTCTAACATGGCGCAGCCGGTTAAAACACAGTTATAAGTGGTGTAAAACGAATTACAGTAAAATACATTATAAGATTTGCTAAAATATACAGTGGAAAGGGAAATAACCTATCTCGGCATGGAGTCGATGTTGAGGCCGCCGCAACCATTTCGATTTGAAAACAATTTGGCTAATGTTACTTCTGGAAACTTGAGCAAAGAGTGGGATAATTGGAAGAAGTCTTTTAATATATATTATGAAGCATGTGAATTATCGAAAAAAGACAAGAAAGTACAGTTGAACATATTGTTACACATAATTGGAGATCGGTGCCGTGAAGTTTATGATCAATTCAACAAAGAAGACATAAAGAGTGTTGAAGACTTGTTGCAGAGGTTTGATGAAGTATTTCTACCGAGGAAAAATTTAACAATAGAAAGGCATAAATTTTTCACGAGAAATCAAGAAGAACTTGAGTCATTGGAACAATACGTGTTTGAATTAAACAAAATGGCGGCAAAGTGTGAATTCAAAGATCTTTGCAATGATTTAGTTCGAGATCGCTTGATTTGTGGATTAAGAGACGATGCGTTAAGGGAAAGATTGTTACGTGAAGTTGATTTAAAGCTATCGAAGGCAATAGATATATGCCGATTGGCGGAAATGTCACGAGCGCAGGCGGGAAATATCAAGACGGAAAATAGTGTTGCGGAGTATCAAGTGCATGGAATTAATGCTAGTCGCAAGCAAACACAATCATCATCAGCGGATGTTTATTGGGTTAGAAAAAACCAGCGCGGACAACCTCGCGCTGGGCAAAATTCCTCGCGTGACAGCGGTGCTGGCGGTGCTGGCGGTGCTGGCGGTGCCGCAGTGGCCGTCACTGCTGGGGGTAGAGGGAGATACCCGCACCCAGGAGCGAGTTCTTATCAGCGTCGTAGTCGAGCTTTTACCAGTGAGAGAGGGCGGTCATATCAAAGTGTTGGTCTGATAGTGTGTGAGAGATGTGGTGGTAAACATAAAGGATTCGATTGCCCAGCATATGGACAACAGTGTTTTAAATGTAACCGGATGAATCATTTTTCGAGAATGTGCAGAGTTTATGCAGTAAGTGAGCAGGACCAGGGGAAGGACGCTGATCAGGTAATTCGTTCTAAACAAAGCACGAGTAGAAATCAAACTGATATGTGGTTTGCAGAATTATTACTAAATAATGTGCCAATTAAATTCAAACTGGATACTGGAGCTGATGTGAACATAATTCCTAAAAGTTGTTTGAATAATTTGAATATATCTGAGTCTGATCTGATTAAAACAAACATAGAATTACAAGGATATTCTGGTAGTAAAATATTAGTCGTTGGTGAGTGTTACTTGAAGGCAAAATATAAGCAAAACTTTTATTTCTTAAAATTCATTATAGCAGATGTTAACTCAGTTCCAATTTTGGGTAAGGAATCATGTGAGGAATTAAAGTTGATAAGCAGGGTACTGTCAGTAGATTGTAAGTCAAATGAATTATTAAATGATTTTAAAGACGTTTTTGAAGGTGTGGGTTGTTTACCTGGAGACTATAAAATTCAGTTAAAAGAAAATGCTCAGCCAGTTATACATCCCCCTAGGAAGCTTCCAATAGCCCTGCAGGAACAAGTAAAAGAGAAATTATTACAAATGCAACAACAAGGGATAATAGCGAAAGTAGAAGGTCCGACTGACTGGGTTAACAGTATGACGGTAGTGAAAAAACCTAGTGGTGATATAAGGATATGTTTAGATCCTAGGGATTTGAACAACGCAATCAAGCGAGAACATTTTAAACTTCCTACGTTCGAAGAAGTAACTAGTAGCTTATCAGGAGCCTCGGTATTTAGTACTTTAGATGCTAAACACTCATTTTGGCAAGTTAAATTAAAAGAGACGGATTTATGTACATTTAACACAATTTTTGGAAGATTTAAATTTCTAAGAATGCCGTTTGGAATTTGTTCAGCTTCAGAAATATTTCATAAAAAATTATATGAACATTTAGACGATCTTGAAGGGGTTATTCAATTCATTGATGATATTTTAGTATTTGGACCGAATAAAGAAATTCATGATTTAAGATTACGCAAAGTTTTACAAAGGTGCAGGGAAATAGGTATAAAATTAAATAAGCAGAAGTGTAAAATAGGATTATCAGAAATTGTATATTTAGGACATAAAATATCAAAACACGGAATATCTCCCGATGAATCTCATGTCAATGCAATAAAAAATATGCCGACTCCATCTAAGGTCAAGGATGTTGAGCGTTTCCTAGGATTGGTAACGTATGTGAGTAGTTTTATTCCAAAATTATCAGAGCAAACAGCAGTATTACGGGAATTACTAAAAAAAGAAGGGGAGTGGCACTGGGAGGACAGACATCAAAAGTGTTTTGATAATATTAAACAACTATTAGTAAGTCCTCCTGTTCTTCAATATTACACACTAGATAAACCGATTACAATTTCGGTAGACGCAAGTAAAAACGGTTTGGGAGCGTGTTTATTGCAAAATAATTTACCAGTGTCGTACGCGTCAAAATCGCTTACAAAAACGGAGCAAGCTTATGCCCAAATAGAAAAAGAATTATATGCATGTGTATTTGCATGTGAACGATTTTATATGTACATTTATGGAAGATCAGATATAACTATCGAAACAGATCATAAACCGCTTGTTAGCATTATTAACAAACCATTAGCCAGTACTCCGCCGCGATTACAAAGAATGCTAATGAGGTTGCAACCATATACATTTAAACTTGTCTATAAGCCAGGAAAATATTTATTTATCGCCGATACATTATCGCGCGCTGTTCCTGCAGCCGTAGGTAGTGAGCTACAAACACAGCCACGAGACTATCTTCATTTCCAGGCTCAGGTGTGTGCGTTGTCAGCGAGCAATCAGCTGACTGACTCGCATCTACTACGAATACAGAAATGTACTAAGGATGATAGTGAATTACAAACATTAATTGATTTAATAAAGTCGGGTTGGCCCGTCCATAAAAAAGAAATAAATAATATTTTAGGTCCTTACTGGGATTACAGGGATGAACTAACAGTTGATTTTGGATTGGTCTGGAAAGGGTCTAGAATAGTCATTCCAAAATGTTTACGACAAGAAATGTTAAAAACAATACACTTGGGTCACATGGGTCTAGAAAAATGTAAGCTAAGAGCACGTGAATGCATCTTTTGGCCAAACATTAATTCACAATTAGATAATTATATAAGCAAATGTCAGGCATGCCTTACTTATAGGAAGAAGAACACAAAAGAACCATTAATTTGTCATGAAATACCAGACGTACCTTGGAACAAAGTAGGAGCAGATATATTTCATTATAGAAGTCGGTCGTATCTTCTAGTAGTGGATTATTATAGTAAATTTGTAGAAATAGAAAAGTTACATTCGCTGCAATCACAGGAAGTCATTTGTAAATTGAAGAGAATATTTGTTAGGCATGGTATCCCCCAAACAGTTATGACCGATAACGGTCCTGAATTCTCATCGGCAAATTTTAAACATTTCTCAAATGAGTGGAATTTTGTGCATAAAACATCTTCACCTGGATACGCTCAGTCGAATGGACAGGTGGAGCGTACTATACAAACTATTAAAAATTTAATGAAGAAAACAGACTTTGATGGTTCGGAATTTAATTTAGCCTACTTAGAATATCTAAATACACCTATTAGTGTAGATATTCCGTCGCCTGCGGAATTATTGTTCAGTAGAAAACTAAGAAGTACATTACCGAGGTTACCTTCAGAGTTTAAGCCTCGATTATACAATAATATACAGGGTAAATTAAAGGCTCGTCAAATGTGTCAAAAGTTTTATCATGATAGAGGATCACGCTCGCTAAAACCTTTCGCTTTAGGTAAAAAAGTGAAGGTCAGAAATAATAATAGGTGGGAACCAGGCGTAGTAGAAGATATTATAGATTCACGTTCATATTTGATTAAAATGAACACGGGTAGTTTGGTACGTAGGAATCGGCGGCATATTATTGCTGATTCAGAAAACTATATAAATCCATCACAAATATTTACGTCGCAGTATGATGATATTTTAGATAGTACTATAAATAATGATAAGTCAGAATCTCCATCCAGCTCCAGTATTGCAGTTCAACGAACTGAATCAGCTAACTATCACACTCGTTCTGGCAGGGAAGTGATACCTCCTGATCGGTGGACCTACTCGCAGGTGGAGCGAGCACCTCGTGGCGTCTGACTCACGCGTTTACCTGCCTACCGTAACTACTTTATCAAGATTAAAACTGTATGTAGTAGGTTAAGTATAACAGCGCATAACAAAAGGATGCATGTATAATTCATTTACTTGATAATAATAACAATAAAAACAAAAAAAAAAATGTAAAAAAAATATATACTTATATATATATATATAATGTAAGTCATCATAATAAATACCTTAATAATGTGAAACCTAACATATTATGAAAGATATATAAGTAAGATCTATTTATAGAATCATAAATAGAATAGGAATAAATAGATAAATAAGTAGGTAAATATTTAAAAAAAATTATGAGCAAAATACCAAAACATTTGATTTAAGTTTATACTGATCGCTATAAATAAAATTCTACGAACAACATTATAAAATCTATGAATGTGCTATAAATTAGATTTAGATTAGGTATTTATTATGATTGTTGATTAATTTATGAAAGTGAAATTAATAAAATTACCTATTATTAATTACTAAATTGCTTGAAGATAACTTCTAAGATTTTTTTTTTTGAACTTTGATGTCAACCTCTTCAAAAGTAGGTATGTGTAGCTATAGCTAAGTAGGTGTAGCTGTACCTACCTATATTCAAACATAGAATTTGTTTACAAATATTTATGCTAATTCAATATGTACCGATGCTTACGTTATTATAAGTTAATGTAGTAATGATAAGCGTCAGATATAATTGTTAATTTTGTTATTGTTTTTTTTATAAGGGGGTTGTGGGTACTTCAATTATATTGGTGTGGGTAGCGGAGAATAAAAGATCATGGCTTGCTAACGTGTGTTTCATTAAGAAAACATTAAATATAAAATACTCTAACAATCCAGCTCCTCGACAACACAGACATTGTGAGAAGGCTCAAAAGGACTAAACCTTTTGAGTTAGTGTAGTGCCAAACAATAACATAGTGTAGTGTATAGCGTTAATGCTACTTTCAATGAACACAAGAACAAAGTGTCCTCCACTTAATTAGAGACAGTAAGAAAAGTGCCAATGGACACATTTTTAGAAATAATATTTGTATAAAATTAAGTTAAACTTAAATTACTTATTAGCCTACTTGGCTAGATTGTAATACAATTAGGGTACCGTAAGTTATGTGGTAAACTAATACAAAAAAAAAAAAAAAAAAAAATAACACAAAAATGTCAAGCATCCGGTGACAAATAACCGTTTAATCATGAAGCTTTTATCATCATCATCATCATCATCAGCCTATCGCAGTCCACTGCTGGACATAGGCCTCCCCTAATGAGCGCCATTGCGCCCTGTCCTGAGCTCGACGCATCCAGCTTCTACCAGCAGCCTTTCGCAGATGGTCACCCCACCTGGCCGGCGGGCGTCCTACACTACGTTTGCCGAGCCGCGGTCTCCACTCAAGAACTCGTTTACCCCATCGGTTATCGGTTCTTCGGCAGATATGGCCAGCCCACTGCCACTTCAGCTTGCTAATTCTCTGTGCTATGTCGACATCTTTAGTTCTATGTTGGATAAACTCATTGCGGATTTTATCCTTCAGAGAAACCCCGAGCATAGCTCGTTCCATAGCTCGCTGAGCGACTTTAAACTGGTGGACTAGTCGAACTGTGAGTGTCCACGTTTCGGCTCCGTATGTCATGACGGGTAGGACGCACTGATTGAAAACTTTTGTATTCAAACATTGCGGTATGGGTGACGAGAAAACTCGACGTAGTTTTCCAAATGCTGCCCAACCCAGCTGAATCCTCCTCTTGGCCTCCTTCTCGAAGTTGTTTCTACCCAACTGCAATATCTGCCCGAGGTATGTATACTCCGAAACAACTTCAAGAAGGTGTCCATTAACGACGACAGGACTCGGATCAATTCGGTCATTGACCATAACTTTGGTAATACATGCCGAGACCTATCTTTCGCGAGGCTGATGCTAGGCCGTCCAGCATCTGTTGCAGCTCCTCCAGCGACTCCGCCATTAGGACTATGTCATCAGCGAATCGCAAGTGTGAGATGTGCTCGCCGTTTATGTTTATGCCCATACCTTTCCAGTCCAGCGTCTTAAACATATCCTCCAACGCGCTTGTGAACAGTTTCGGAGATATGACATCTCCCTGTCTCACTCCGCGGCGCAGTTGGATGGGTTTAGACTGCTGGTCCTGTACTCGGACACTCATAGTGGCGGCTTCGTACAGACACCTCAACACTTCGATATAACGATAGTCCACTTGGCATCGCTGCAAGGATTCCAGGACAGCCCAGGTTTCTACAGAGTCAAAGGCTTTCTCATAGTCCACAAACGCCAGACACAGGGGCTGATTATACTCTTCGGATTTCTGTATAATCTGCCTCACTGTGTGAATGTGGTCTATGGTACCATATCCTCCGCGAAACCCGGCCTGCTCCGGTGGCTGGAACTCATCGAGTCTTCTGGCGAGACGATTTGTAATAACCCTTGAGAACAGCTTATAGACGTGGCTCAGGAGCGAGATAGGTCTGTAGTTTTTAAGAAGGGTTTTATCTCCCTTCTTAAAAAACAGAACCACCAAGCTCTCGTTCCACGCCTTAGGAGTTCTCCCACAGTGAAGGACGGCGTTGAAGAGGTTCCGCAGCTCCTGCACAACAGGAGCTCCTCCAGCCTTCAGAAGTTCCGAAGTAACACCGTCTTCACCGGGGGCTTTTCCATTTTTAAGCTGTCTCAGGGCCAGTACGACCTCGTCTTGGCTGATCTCTGGCAGGTCGTCGGTATAGTGGCGGGTGAGGGTGGCTCGAGAATCGTGGCTGCTACGCTGGGGGCAAGGAGCATGTGCCGCATACAGTTGGCCGTAGAAGTTCTCGATCTCTGATAATATCTCCGGCTTTGACATGACGGTTCGGCCATCGCGTGTTGTTAACTTCGTCAGGTGGCTCCTGCCAAGCTGCTGAGTGAATACTTTGGACCCTCGGTTTCGCTCTATTGCCTCTTCAATGAGGCGTGTGTTGGAGCTCCGAAGGTCACGCCGTATCATCTTCGCAATTCGCTTGTTCAGGTCTGACCTCTCTGACGAAGTGGCCTGAGTGGTTTCCCGTCTTTTTGTCATCAGCCGAAGAGTCTCATCAGTGAACTTGGACTTCCTGCCTTTAGGCTGCATTTGGCAGAATTTGATGCCCTCTTCCCTCAACGTCCCAACCACTTTTTGTAGAGCCTCATCAACGTCATCAGTAGGTTCCACAGCTACGAATCTGTCACCGAGAAGCTTCTGAAACTTCTCGGTGCCCGCCATGATCTGGAGTAGATTGGGTCGGAGCGTGGACTTCATCAGACGGTTTCTTTCCAGCTGTAGATTGATATTCAGAGAGCCTCGGACAAGTCTGTGATCAGATCCGGTGTTGAACCTGTTGATCACGGAGACGTCTCTGAATATGTGCCTTTTATCCGTCATGATGAAGTCGATCTCGTTTTTGGTCACAGTGTCGGGGCTTCGCCATGTCCACTTCCTGTGGGGCTTCTTCTCGAAGAACGAGTTCATCAAGAAGAGCCCCTCCTTCTCTAGGAAGTTGACCAGCATTTGCCCCCTGTGGTTTCTACACCCAAAACCATGCGGGCCCACTCTGGATTCGTCGCCAATTCGGACTCCCACTTTGCCGTTAAAGTCCCCCATAACAACGTTGAAGTGAGCCTTTGTGGTGTTGTGCAAAGCTTTGGATATGTCCTCGTACATATCCTCCACTTCATCATCCAAGTGTGCCGAGGTCGGTGCGTAAACCTGAATGATCTTCATACTATACCGCTTGGATAGTCGAAGGATCAGGTACGCTACCCTGGTCGACACACTGGAGATTTCTTCAACATTGTTAGAGAGGGCTTTATTGACGAGAAACCCTACGCCACCCCCCAGGGTGGCGTAGGGTTCCCAAACATCCCAAACATCCCAATGTTTGGTCACCCTCGCGGAAGTACAGAAGGTGGCCCGAGTCTAGGGTTATGGTGTCCTCTCCCTCTCTACGGACTTCACACAACCCCAGAACATGCCACCTAATGTTCTCCAGCTCCACTTCCAACTGCGCTAGATGTTCGTCGAGCCTCAGAGTGCGTCCGTTGAACGTAGCCAGGGTCAGGTTTTGCAGGTAGCCAGAGGTAGCCCGGGGATTCCTAGCACCCCCTGTCCCGCCGTTACCATGGCCGCTACCTGTATGGCCAGGAATAGCGGGACGGCCGGGAACTGGGGGCCATTTCCTTTTCGTGCTCATCATTAAGGGGTTCATGCCCATAATCCCCACGCTGGGCATGCGGGTTGGGGATCGCAGGACACAGCCTCTCGCACCGCCGACGCTGCTGCCCGTCGGTGGTCAGGGAATTTAGCTGTGCCGGTGTAGGCTGCGCTATGCCGCAATCAGCCGGCCGCCAGTGCCTCGTTCGTTAGTCAGCAGGGTGCACCGCGTGCAGGTGAGGTTGGCTTGGGTCCGGAAGTTGGAGGTTGGAACCCCTTACCCCCCTAAGCTTTTATAAAAGGTGATAATTCCTTGACCAAAATTTTTGCTTGCTCACTAACGCCATCTTTTAGTGGTAGGACAAGATTTTTCAAGAAAACGCCTCATTGAAAAATTATCCCGTCAAATATAAATTCAATTACTTTCCACCTCCCTTACTCACTCAACTGTAAAAACATGGACGGCACTTTTGGCAAAAGTCCAATATTTCTAGATATTCCAATGATAACGGTTTTCATTATAAATTATATTGCGGTTTGATGTTACGTTTGTTTGTTTACCCTAAGCTTGCTTGTAGTTCTATAAGAGCTATAATTAAAATTGTTGGATCAGTCCTTCATTCCTGCTTCGTAAGCTTCGTGACCAACTCTAGTGTCGGGGTTTTGACGCCTCCTGAAGGCCTCCGCCATGGCTAAACGACTGTGAATTTTAGTTCAAGGGCATGCCCGGTTTCCTTGCGATATTATCTTCACCGTTTCAACCACGTAGTTACGCGGACATAACTCTTTTTAAATCAAAATCCTTAAGTCGAGATTCGAACCCACGACCTTCGGATTGGAAGTCGGGATACATCTCACTAGGCCACCTAGGCGCTATCTACATCTAAATCTACACTTCGACACTTATACAGGTGTATAAGTGAATTAGAACGGTCAGTATGGGAAAGTCAGAAACTATACGACATACGAAGATCTGTTCTTAGGAACCATGTCATCGATTTTAGGAACAAGGAAAACTGCATTCATAAATTTACAAAAAAACTTCAACTTCAAACGTCAGCTCGGGAATCGAACCCCAATGTTTTGAAAAATAAAACTAATACCTTTTTTAATTAGATATCGATTATGTAGGTCTCAAAGCAGAAAATTTTACTATGAAACATGATGTCTAAAACTAATAAAATGCATTGTTAAACAATATCCTTTAATATTTTTGAGTAGGTGTTCGAAATTACTACCACATTTTTCAATAAAATATTCAATTCGTTTAGGTAACGATCTTACTACTGCATTTTGTATCTTCGGATGGTGAATTTTTGTTAATATTGTCTCTATGGCTGCTTTTAGGTCTTCAATGGTGTCAAGAAAATTAAAACAAACAAGGTGTAAAAAAAGTTTCCTAAGTCCACCTGTGCGAAGCCGGGACGGGCCGCTAGTTGTTAATATTTTGCAATATCAATATGCATAACGCCTAAACGAATTTGGATGAAACTTGGAATATACATAGTTTGTTATCTGGATTAACACAAAGGCTACTTTTTATCCGGATACGTGAGTGAAGCCGCGGGCGGAAACTATTGGTTTATAAATACGGGCATCAGCTTAAACTGCTGCTATGTTTGAACATTTTGAATGCGATCAATAACATAAGAGCCGGTGTATGATTTTACAAACTTAAAAATATCTACAATTAAAAATAATTTAGTATCTGATCAACCTTTCTTTATCATGCCTATTCGTTCGATAGTGGTTGTTAGCAAACCACTCTTCATCATCATCATCATTATAAGTCAGGAGATAGGCCTCCCCCAATAAGCACCATTGCGCTCTATCCTCAGCTCAATGCATTCTACCAGCAGCCTTTCGCAAATCGTGACTCCATCTAGACGGAGGGCGTCCTACACCACGTTTACCACTCTAGAGCTCGTTTACCCCGAGGGTCGTCGGTTCTTCGGCAGATGGCAAGCACACTGCCGCTTTAGCTTGCTTATTATCTGAACTATGTCGATAATTTTAACAATAGCAAAAACACTCTTAATCACTAGAAATTTACCATCGCCTTTATTAGCCTTCCGATCTTATCTAGTCAGTATAAGTTAACATTAAATGGTGATAGAACCAGGAGGGACCTTGACCGTGGACTTGTAAATGCCACAAGGGCCAAATTTAAGGGCCAGATTAGGCATTCTGATAACCGTTATGGTGCAAAGGGTTCAAAAGGGCCTTAGCCTTGAGGGGTGTTTCTTGCTTAAAAATTGCAAATAAACTGGAGAAGAATGGGCTATTATATATACTAAATAGTACCTAGGTACCTACTTAATATTTTTTTTTTTTATCTGAATTTATTTTAAACTTTATATACGAAATTGGCTGCTGGTAGATGGTGATTTGTCGAGCTGAAGACAAGGCGCAATGGTGCTTATTATGGGAAGCCTATGTCTAGCAGTGGACAGCTTTATAGGCTGATGATGATTATTATCATAATTTGATTCATTGAATAAATATTTATTAAAAAATCAAAAAACTCGGTAATTTTCCAAGGAAACTGTAAATACGGATAGCAAAATTCTTACATCACTTTCCTACCTTTAAAACACAAAGACAATATTATAATCCTAAAATTAATAAATATGAAGTTTTTTAAACGTAGCTTGGCTGTGAAATCTGTTTGCAGTAGAAATCTAATTTGGTTCAAAAGACAGGAAAGCCGTAAACCACATCTTGGAATAACGCGCATTATTGTTTGGACGAAAAATTTTAAGTGCTTTCGGTGGCTAATGAAGGTTCAATTCAATTAATTACTCCTACTGCCGCGAGACAAATGTTTGTATGATATGCAAATATTTGTCTCAGGTTTCAGGGTGTTGTCTATGTATAACATGTAACTAATATGTATTTACAACATATATAATGAACTAGTATATTAATCATGTGGTTACCATAATACAATTGTAAAGCTTGTACTTAGTTAGAACCAAGCTCCAAGGCTAGATAATGTTGTTTGTTACTCCCATTAATATTTTAAAGGAGAAAGTTTGGTATGATGGATGATTGTAAGTTTTCTCATTGACTCCAAAACTACTTTATTTTCTTGATTTATATGCTCAACACATTACAACCATTTGAAAGTAAAATCTGCTGGTAGACGCTGGATGCGTGGAGCTCAGGACAGGGCGTAATGGTGCTCTCTAAGATGGGAGGCCTATGTCCAGCAGTGGACTGCTATAGGCCGATGATGATGATGATACTATGTATATTTAAAGTTTCTTCCAAATCCCTTCAGCTATTGCAGAGTTGAATGGGAACAAACAACACGCAAACACACTTACAAACTTTCACATTGCAATGGTCACCAATCGCGCGAATGAGCAGTGCGACAGCAGCGATAATAAACTCACTCGCACTCTAAATTATTAATTTAACTTCATAAAACTAAAAACCTTATAAAGCCTACACCATCGAACATTAAATTAATTAATCCTAAAGTCTTTCATTCAATGATATAAAAAAAAACTTTATTTTTTCTTTTAAAATTAATCCAAAGTAAAAACTTGGACAAAGAGGTTTCTAATATGAAAAGCTGTTTTACCTGAGCCACAGAATAAAGAAAGCCTGAGCCTCAAACAAAGAGAAGTGATTAAGTCGAGATGAATGAATAAGTAGGGGGCTACACGGTGCGGATTTCTGTCGTAGCTGTGCTGCGAAATACAGTGGCATCGTGCGAGAAATAAGTAGCTTTATTTAAATGCAAATGAGTCTCGAATCATGTCAGCTATGGAAATTTGGAGTTAATATTTGTCTTACCTACTCCCAATAACTAACAGAGCTTTGATTATAACGATAACATGATCGTCACAGTTCCGATTACGGTTCGAACTCTCTTACTAATTATGCTTATAATATTGAGACCACAGTTTGTACAGCTGTCAACTAGCCTACCTACAATACGAACTATGCGTAAACGTTTTTTAACAGTTTGATAGAACGATTAGATTAACTGTCAGCGGTCGCGCATTTACATGTTCAGTTTGGAGCGAGGGGTAGCCTGGGCCCTGATTCTGACGATTCGATATATTTGATTCTATTAGATATATATCGCGGAAACTGTCAAAACTGTATGAAATTTGACAGTTCTCGCGACATATATCTTATAGATTCAAATATATCGAATCGTCAGAATCAGGCCCCTGATATTTCCTGCGTTCAGAACTATAATACCTATCACAGAGTTATTGACGGTGCGGTGCGGCGCCGCGTGCCTACGTGGTCGGGTATAATATATTATATTCATTTATTCTAACTCAATGAATTTGAACACAATCTTAAGGTCTCAGCGGGCTTAAGAGCTTACTTTCATTAAAATTTGGTCCTGAACACGTTAAAGGAGTAGGTAACTTATCAAACAACTGAGTATTTCTAATAAGTTAGTATAAAATTAAAGTTTATTATAAACATAAATCGTATATTTGTAGGTATTGGCCACAGGTTTTAATTTTATCTGTAAAAATTATTACTTATTTTTAGATCTAAAAAATAAGTCTTCGAGTTTCATCAAAGGAACTTGTAACATGTTGTACTTCGTTGAGTTACGATTGCGAGTGATTATGAAATAGAATAGTATGAACTGATATGGTACATTTAGAATATGAATAGAATGAACTGATAAGGGACATTTATGCAAAAAACAGAGAACGAATCAAGATAACTGAAAACAATCTCCGTTAGCCCGCAGAATATCAATATTCAATATCAACAGAAGCTGGCTGGTGACGTCACCGATCACGGAAATAGAATACTAATTTCAAATCCATCCTCACAGCCCGGCTAGCTCAGTCGGTAGAGCATGAGACTCTTAATCTCAGGGTCGTGGGTTCGAGCCCCACGTTGGGCGATCGCTTTTTGCACTCACAACCTTATCACGACACTTTAACAGTACTTTTCAACTTTTTCACTCACGTGGATATAATATTTTGATAGATAAATAAAATTAAATATACAGCATCATGTCGCCCCAAACCACCCCAAATTAAGCAGAGCTTGTATAATGGGAATCACATAACTGATAAACTACAAACATACATTTTTTCTGTAAATACATACATAAAAAAACACCGGAAAAGACACGAAACAAATAATTGCAGAACGTACAACCACGAATCTTCACCGATTTGAAGTTAATTTGAAAAACCATATAGCCAGGATTCGAACCTGCAACATCCAGAATGGGAATAAATCCTACTAGCTGCCTCGATTTTTGCACTTACCTGCTATTTTTCTTTCCCTCATTTTCCTCCAAAGCTGTTCAGCTTTCCTCATAGGCCAGTTCTCGACCTTCGCGCTAAAGGAGCGGAAGAATTTGTATTCTTTGAAGTGAGACATCCTCCGCTCCATCTTGCTGGGGCCGTGGTGAGAACGCTCCGGCGGTGGTGATGATGGTTCTTTTGGCTCATTTGATGCCTCCATTATATACTCTATTAACTTACTTCAAATCTGCAGTAATTTTTTAATCTCCTGGCTTATTATTCCTCTAATTTTGGTTTTAAAAAGAAGCCTTTCAGCCAGTATTTTAAATTCGGATTAATTTGGTCTTGGATATTTATTTTTCACTTGAATTTCCATTTAATTGTAGACCGATTTTCAATCATAGATTTCATTTTACTTTCACTTTACTTCTAAAATATTTGATGAAAAATATTTAAATTTGTTTGATGAATTATTTTACTATTGATATCTTTATTTTAAAATATATAACATATTTGACAACGAATTTTCTATTTACATATTTTTAATAACTACTTAGATCGATTTTTATTTACATTAGAACATATTTCACTTAATTATCTGAAACAAAAGAAGACATTTTATTATTATTTTATGTAAAACTTTAACAAAATAATTATAAACAGGCAACAATTTAAGTCCACCCTTTTTGGAAAAAAAAAATCAGTCAGACTTATTTTTACCTAAAACAGTCGGTTTAACAGTCGGTTTAACAGTCGGTAACAGTCGGTTAGACAGTCAGTTTGTTGACAAAATATTTTTTATTGTTTTGTCCGATGATCGAACGACATCGAGGCCTATACGACAGTGGGTGTCAAGAGGCTGAATGATGCTGATAACATAAAATAACATTGAGTTACGGGAGAATAAACTTAGTAAACCTTTTAATTTTACTGAAATAATCAAATTAAGCATTAAAGTAGCTCGTAGCTAAAGTTTTCCGATAAAAACAAAACATAAAAAGTGTTAGTTTCAACCCTCTTTTAGACGAGTAGATACATTTTAGAAAACTGAAATCTATAAATAAATAAATAAATAATACATCATTTTTATTTATTATTATTTCAGTGACGCCCACTGTTCAGACAGATGAAGTGCCTACGAGCTACGCCGCGGCCTCGCCCACGTGCCGTAGCAAAAATAATTTCAAACATAGGCGTTGATTTCTTTTATGAGATTCTACGATTATAAAAATAATTTGTTATTGTTATTTTTTTTAGATTAAATTTTATTTTTAGATGAATTTGTGGTGAGCACTAGATACAGATGTAGAATGAATCAGATAAAAAGCTTTATCTGCAAATATATTAATTAATTTACATATCAAAATATGTCAATATCAATCACACTATATATTATATTATACCTAAATTCGAAAGTTTGTGTGTGAGCGTGTGGGTGTGAGTATGTTGGTTCCCACTCACCTCAGTAACCGCTAAACGGAAGAAAACTAGAAATATACATACGTAGTTTATGACCTGTATTATTTTTATCCCCGTACCACGCGAGAGAAGCAGCGTGCGTAAGCTTGAAGCATATTTTTTTCTAATTAATTTGTCAATTTTCTATTATAAAAGTAAATAAAAAAACATGGGCACAACTAGGTAATTCTGGATGATCTCAGTTTTGCAAAACCACATAACTCGCAATCGCGATGAAACAAATCCGACGTTATACAAATCTGTCAATTAACAGAAAATTTACAATCCACATTCGTAGAAAACAGAGTTGTATTTTGTACTGAATAAATTGTTAAATCCTGATTTGCATTGCGGTCCATAATTTGGTGACCAGTTTACGAAAAGTTATGCATACCTGTTAATGGCACTCATTCTGTAGTACTATATTGATAGATCACTTATATTGATAAGTGTTTTGTGTTAGGCTTATTATGTGTTCTTACGGTTGGCGTTACCTAAATAATAAATAAATCAATCAATAAAAGTTTATAGTTAAGTTGGACAGAAGCGAGCACTCGTGGTATGAGTTACTTCGGCGTTTTTAGCAGATTATCTTATCTAAGCAACATTCCACCCGATCACTACTTGGATGGTTCGGATTGGCCGTTTAGTTGCATTAAGATCTGAGCACGGCCTTGTTTCGGAAGGTTAAGATGTTGGTCCCTGCTTTTTCAGTCGTTAAGCCAGGGCGGAGGCTTTCGGGTAGCCTAAAAACGACGACACCAGAGTTGACCACTAGATAGTTCATACGAAGAAGGAAGGTAGTGCATTTTTATTTTGTCTTAAATTATTATAAAATTAAAGACGGGAAATTGGTGTAGAACGTTTGGCTTCATAAAGTAAGAAATGAAGGTAAATCTGCCAACACTACGTGTGTGGTAAAAGCAGGAAGACAACGATCTGCAAATTAATGACCGCGATTGTATAATAATTTTTAAAACCTTGATACACGATTATGGACTCTCAAAATGTAATTGGATGGGTTTATGACTGAGGTTTTTGGAAAATACTTTTTACTCATTATTTTATTTTACGATAACCTTATTTCATTTGTTTGGTTATTTTACCACAATAGACAATATTCCATGATAATTTTCCTTATTGGATAATGTCTTCAACTTCGTACTTAGTAGAGATTTTGCTTGCGGCTTCACACGCGTTGAATTGCTATATCTCGGAAAAATGTTTTTATTTATGAAAGGTTCTTCAATAAGTCCTTTTGTTCCCAGACAGCGTGTATGCGACATTTTCATGATGATCTGTTGATATAATATGACTTGAAAGCGGGAAAACCAAACCAACAAACAAGCAAACAAATTCACTTTTGCATTTATAATAGGTACTAGCTTCCGCTTGCAGCTTCGCTCGCGTTAAAATTATTTTTCTATTCAACTTTTTTTTTATAAAATATACCCTATTATGTCCTATTCTGTGCCCCTGACATGTATGAGAAATGTCATGATAATCGGTTATGTAATTAAGGCGTGAAAGCGTAACAAACAAACAAAGAATCTAAGTTTCCCATGTATAATATTACTTATGAAGAAAAATTAGAATTAGATTAGAAGTTTCGAAGTTAAACTTGAAGTGGGTAGGTAGAGGTACTAACTACGCTAATCTCTGCCTACAACTTTATACCCCTCTTATTAGTTATAGTTTATGCCTATAAATTTATACAAAAGGACAACGTTGGCTGTCAATTCAAAATGAACGTTTGTTTACCCCGATTTGCCAAAAAATGTTTACTCAGGTAACTAAATAACTTAATTCCAATAAATTTCACTTAAATAACATCTAGGTTTTTATACTACCTCTTTAACAATTATAATATATGGGACGTTTTTCAATTGTAGGTACCTACTTATTTGAATACAAGTAAGTGTTATATTAGTCATAGCTTTATCATCATCATCACCAGCTTCTAGAGCAATCCACTGCTGGACATAGGCCTCCCCTAATGAGCGCCATTGCGCCATACCCTTAGTTCGACGCATCGCCACTCCACCTGGCTGGAGGGCATCCTACACTACGTTTGCCGAGCCGCGTGGGACCGCGGCTCAAGAACTCATTTACCCTAATGGTTTAATCAACCATTTCAGCATGCTTGTAAATTTACGCTACTCAAAATGTATTAAAATCACCTTTTTTAAATAACCAATCGATAATGTTGATTGAGAATTCGCAAGTTAAACAAAACTAGACAAGTTTCTTAAGGTCTGAAGGAAAGATACCTACGCTAGACTCTTGGTGCCTGAAGGTACCTAAAAGGAACCAGGATTTATTTAATGATCAGAAATGTTCTTTTCGGAGGTTAATGTCTTTAGAGATGTTTCTTCAAGCCAAAGGTTAATAAATACCTTTTGAAATGTCGAAGTTCGTTTCACAAGGACCTATCGTAACTGGTTGTTCCTGTGTTTCAGTGTGATTCTTTAAGAAAAAAAACCTGAGCGGTATAATAATATATTTACGTCAACAATCATCATCAACAGAACCACCTCAGAAACTGTGAAGCACTCATAGCGGCGCAATATTAATTAGGTGTTCGTAGCTGATCATCTGAGTTTTGCGAACCTCCGCCCGGTTACTACTTGGATGGGTGACCGTGTAGTGGCATTTAGATCAGAGCGCTTCCGTACTTTGGAAGGCACGTAGTCCCGGCATTTTTCGGAGGTCAAGCCATGTCGGAGAGGGATTTCTGACACCATAGTTGGCCACTAGCTCATACAAAGAAAAAAAATGTGTTTTTTACTTACTGATTAAGTACTTAAGAATAAGAATAAGAATAAGAATAAGAATAGGTATTTATTTGCAACCACAGAAAACGGTCTTAAAAACTATTGTATTATATATTGTATAATATTGGTGGTATAATTAACATTTTAGACAGTACTGAAGTTGCAAAAAGGTCCGTAACTCAGCGTAATGCTGGTTGAGACAACCAGCGCTGATCTTCCGTTATGGCCTTTCTGTTTAATTAACATGCGGAGCGGACGTTTACTTATCTACTTCACAAGAATCAAACATATGAAAAAAAAACAAACAAATTAGAAAAGAAAAATAACAAAAACCCCAGCAAATCGCCAATAAAAAGGTAAGTAAGCACAATTTTAGAACTACTTACATAACAAAGACAAAATTGAAAAGGTAACAAAAGAAACACAAGATCTTATATGAACAATAAAAAATACAAAGCATTACATTCAATTATTTAGGTTAGGCAGTATATTTAGCAACCTGCGATCTGTGAATCATATAGCACTTGTGTCATGCAAAAGACTCTCCTGCTTTTTCTGCCAGTTAATAAGATATAGTTTAAGTTTAGATTTAAAACCATAAACAGTCTGCAGGTTCCTAATTGGCGGTGGAATATTATTCCAGCATTTCGATGCCGCGTATCGAAAGCTACCTTTAAAAGCAGCTGTCCTATGACGCTGAGTGGAGAGCTGCATCGATTTTTGTCTGGGCTCACAGGATCTTAAGGTGGATAACTTATTTAGCTTCGTATTAAGATATGACGGAGCATTGTGCAATAGAACACCGAAAAGTAGGCATGCTAAGTGAAGCTTACGCCGATGTTTCATTTTTAATATAGAGTGCTTGTTAAGATATGGAGTAACGTGACTTTTGAACGGTATATCAAAACAAAAACGTGCACAGGCGTTCTGGACTCTTTGAATCAGTTTTTGCGTCTTAGCCAAAAGACGAGGACCAAAAACTACGTCAGTATAATTTAATTTTGATAATACAAGTGACTCTACTAGCCGAATGCGAAGTTCTTCTGATATATGTGGCCTCATCCTATACAGAACCTTTAACCTATAAAAACAATTGCGGACACACTCAGCCACATGTTCCTCAAACCGTAAATCGCAGTCCATATGGAGTCCTAGGTTGCGTGCCTTATAGACATGTTCGATCGGATCATCTTTGAGCATAACTTTGACTGATGGTCTTAGACTTTCCAAGTGGTATTTACTACCAAATATTAAGTATTTTGATTTACTAGGGTTAAGCAGAAGGCTGTTATTCCTGGACCATAATGATATTCGTGTCAGATCGGAATTCAACTTAGATATAGCATTATCAATTTCTGAAGGCTTACACGAAATGTAAACTTGTATGTCGTCAGCATAGATATGGAAATTGCAATGCTCAATATGATACTCTATATCCGAAGAATATAAGATGAAGAGTATTGGCCCCAGAATAGAACCCTGAGGCACTCCCCTATTAACAGAAACCATATCCGAAAACTGTGTTGTACCACTATTAGTTGTAAGTTGGACGTATTGATATCTGTTGCTGAGGTAACTGCTAAACCATTGCAAAGCATTGTAGTCAAAGCCGTAGTACCCCAACTTAGAAATGAGGAGTTGAATATTTATAGAGTCAAAGGCCCTTGAAAAATCAAGCAGAACTAGTAATGTGCACATGCCTTTGTCTTGTGCACAAAGTATGTTGTCAGTCACGTCGAGCAGAGCTGTGACCGTGCTGCGTCCTTTCCTAAACCCCGACTGTACCTCTGGTAAAATTTTGTTTTTTCCTAAATAATCAGTTAACTGGGCACAAACAGCTTTCTCCAATACCTTAGATATACAAGGCAGGATACTGATTGGCCTGAGATCTTTTAATTCGTTTGGATTCGAATTTTTAGGTAAAGGACGAACGATTGCCAATTTCCATAAGTCAGGGAACGTAGATGTGCATATTGAAGTGTTTATTAAAGCACCGATTGTTTCTAACGTGTTGGGTAACGTCAATATAAGCATGTCCAAAGTAATTAGATCACATCCTTCAGCATTTGATTTTAAATTTCTAATGATTTTAGATATTTGCTCAATGCTTATAGGTTCAATATGAAAGACGCCATCGCCAAATTTTTGGGATTCGAAATTAACTATTTGTGAGTAATCTACGTTTGAGGTGCCAGGTATATTTAAAAAATGATTATTAATTATATCTGGGTTTTGAAAGTGTGCGGGAAGTTCTTTGTTTTTTTTTGGCAAAAGGGTATTCTTTAAATGTTTCCATAGATGTTTCGTCTTAACATCTCTTTATAGCATGAATTTAGGTTAACATATGAAATATTTTCAGTATGAATGAGCGTATCGTGTACGGAACCGCAGCTCTATAAAATGTGGGGTCGATCCCACAGGGCCACGCATAATAAAGAACTCTCACACAATGACCTAGAAAGAGCATTATTATGCTATTCTGGGCCTTTATTATGACAATGTAAACAAAACTCTTTTCAGCTGGTTAGGGTTAGGGTAGCTTTTCACGAAATATGCGAGATAGCGGAGCGAGGAAAATCCACTAATAGCTTTTCTTAAAGACTTGGGTCGCGTAAGGCCCTGGATTGGCCGATTAGACCAACTGCACCGGCAGCTCGAAATCATTGCAAAATTAGGCAATCCTATAGGTGCATTTTTAGATTGAATCGTGAAATAGTATTCAAAAAAAACTTTAAGAAACGAACTATTGTTTTTATGTAAGAACAAATTTTTGAGTAGTTTGCTTAGTAAAAATATTAGGTGGTTATCAGATATTAATTAATAAAATGTGTGTATGATATTGGCTACAAGTCAATATAACATACCAACCTCACTATACGTCTTTCAACACTAAACTAACACTGTTAACATTTCCAAATCACATCACACAATCACATACAAATCACAAAAGCTTTACAACAAAAAGTTTGGTACGCGCGCTTTTCGCGAAATTCATGCGAAATCCGTCCTCCCTTCGCGCGGGAATCTACAGGTCTGACCGCATTGCCATAGAATTTTCCCGCTTCAGTGCTAAAGAGAGATAGTTATAGAATTTTCCGATGCGTGAGAAAAAGATAGTTGTGTTTTCGCAGGAACTTGCGGAGGAAAAGCGCAGTCTAGGTACCGAGTGATTTACGCATATCAGGAAAATGCGGACGTTAAAAATTCTCAAAGTTTATAGTGGTGTCGTGCTAAGGAAGCGCCAAAGTTAAAACGGTTTCTTTTTTCTTTGAAACTACTTCATCATCAGCCTATAGCAGTCCACTGCTGGACATAAGCCAACCCCACCTGCACGTGGTGCACCCTGCTAAACAACGAACGAGGCTCTGGTGGCTGGCTGATTGCGGCATAGCACAGCCTACATCGGCCCAGCTAAATCCCCTGGCCACCGACGCTGCTGCCCGTCGGTGGCCAGGAGATTTAGCTGTGCCAGAAACTGTGTCCTGCGATCCCAAACCCGCATGCCCAGCGTGGGGATTATGAGCATATCCCCCTTTATTAGGGGAGGCCTATGTCCAGCAGTGGACTGTTATAGGCTGGAGTGGTGGTAGTGGTGGCTGGACATAGGCCTCCCCTGATGTGCGCCATTGTGCCCTGTCCTCAGCTTGACGCATCCAGCTTCAACCGTCAGCCTTTTGCAAATCGTCACTCGACAAGGCCGGAGGGCGTCCTACACTACGTTTGCCGAGCCTTTGAAGATAGATGGTTATATAATAATACTAATTTGGATGCAGGTTCAGTTCCCGCTCTAATAACACAAAGCATGGCTCTACATGTTTCATAGTAATAATTATCTTTTTTGTTTCATGAGGTAAGTAACATACACCACACCAGCCTTTATGAGTCCACTGCTGGACATAGGCCTCACCTTAATAAAAGTTGTACGGCCCTAGGCATACGGGTTGGGGATCGCAGTGCACAGCTTCTAGCACCACTGACGCTGCTCGGTAGCGTCAGGGAATTTAACTGTGCCAGTTTTAGGCTGCGCTATGCCGCAATCAGCTGGCCGCTAGAGCCTTGTTGTTAGAGCTGAGCAGGGTTCACGAGCAGGTGTGATTGGCTCGAATTCCGAAGATTAAAGTTGGAACTGGAACCCGTTACACCCGTTGTGATAGGTAGGTACATTGTGTTATAAATAGTCTACTTACCCACATTGTGTGGGTGGTGTAAGCGAAACACCATGTTTAAGAATATGCCATATATTACCCTTGACCTTTCATCGAAGCGCGATACCCATTTTGGCAATTACTTACACATTTCACACACATAAATAGCCGGGGTCGTTTTTCCCTCTGCAACCCTTTATGGGCAAAATTTCAGGAATGCCAGGAATGTTGAGTCAGACAACTGTGAGTCATTCACTTATCTTTATCGAAGTTTTTTTTCGAATTTATTTATAACTAGATTCGGCCCCTTTCCTCGCTTGCGTGGTACTCAAATAAAATGCCTATGTATTATTCGAGGAGAAAAACTACATTCAAAAATTTCAGCACAATCTCTTCAGTAGTTTTGGCATATATAGGGACAAACATTTCACTTTTCACATGTTCACATTTCACGCCTTTTTTTACTATCCTACTAATAATCAAAAGGCTCGATAGATAGGAAGGTAGGATAGGATGTGTAAAAAGAAGGTTAGAGGCGCTTTTTAGCTAAAGATATCATTTTCATCATCATTATCAGCCTTTATCAGTCCACTACTGGGCATAGACGTCCCCCAATGACCGCCAATTGCACCCTGTCCTCAGCTCGACTAGCCGGAGGGTTTCTTACACTATGTTTGCCGAGACGTGATATCCACTCAAGAACTGGGTTATCCCAACGGTTGTTGGTTCTTCGGCAGATATGGCCTGCCTACTGCCACTTCAACTTGCTAAGTCAACAACTTTAGTTTTCTCTCATACAGTTAGATATATCTTTCAAAATCGCCCTGATCCACAGATTAAACCTATTTTCGCAACACCTACTACATCAGTCCACTGCTGGACATAGGACTCCGTTAATATGGGGCAGATGCACATATTCTACGCTGGACATGTGGAATTAGTATCGCAGGGTACAATTTAAATAATAGTAATAAAGGCTAAATTGCAAAATCACAGTCGCTCTTCCCATTCCAGTTCTATTTACAAAGTCTAAGAGATAAATCTTTTGAAGAGCTTCAAATTCATAAATACACATTTTCATCACACATATCGTAAATATCTAACATGGGAATAGAATAAATAAATAAGAGTATTTTGGTTGAAGGCTTGTTTTATTTTTAAACTCTTTGAACATACATAAATCTTTTCGATAGTTGTACGAGTGCACTTCAGGCTTTGTAGACAAATGTCTATCGGTACTAAATGAAACAACGCAAGTATGAACCGATCGACTAATTGTCGATAAGAATTTATAGAAATCTTTTTTATGACGCTAAAAGTAGCCTTTAGAAAACGTACTCAAAACTGCTCTCTTAAAAAATCTAAGAATAATTTTAAAAAAGGCTCTAGAAAACCTGGGTGGCCTGATAACTCTTCGAGTTAGCTACTAGCTCATAATAAAAATAATAATACTATAAAGTACTATAAGTACGCACCGGTACCAGTTCTCGAAAATGGTCGTGCTGGGACCGCTTTAACATCACGGACCTGATATCGTCCTGGTAGACCGGTCGGAACGCCGGGCGATACTTGTTGACATCACCATCCCACACGACGCTAATCTCGTGAAGGCCGAGAAGGACAAGCTTAGCAAGTTCCTTGACTTAGCCCACGAGATTACCGCTATGTGGGATGTCGACTCAACAATTATCGTTCCGATAGTCGTTTCAGTGAACGGTCTCATAGCGAAGAGCCTTGACCAATATCTTAAGAGGCTCTCGCTAGGCAGCTGGATCAAGGGTCAGATACAGAAGGCGGCTCTCCTGGACTCGGCACGCATTGTGCGGAGGTTCCTCTCTCTGCAGCCCTAGCCACCGACCGTTTGAGCCCTGCCCCGCGGTCGATGGTCTCCCGTTTTGATACATTTTGTACTATAATGTTTTTGATATTTATTTGTGTACATAAGTAGTATTAAGTGTAATTATAGTAAAAATGTATTTTAGACGAGTTTACAATTAAATAAAGTGTCAAAATAATAAAGACGCGATATTGATACTCCAAGCTACCGCACTTGCATTTCGTTTGCTCTGTCGAATGTCATATCTCTAGAAAACAGTAGCAGAGTGCAATAAAGTAAATTGTAAAAGTAGATCAATTGCTTGAATGTTATGCTATTAGGGACTTAGTTTTTTGGAGTGGGAGGATTTTATAACAGTATCCATTACTTTACGTATTATTGGTATTATAACTAAACCAATAGATTTACATTTGAGTACCTACTTACACATAAAACAGTATTTTCTCATTTACGACCAAATAAAAACTTAAAACTTCAACTAAAGTCGGATATTGACACCGAAAAGTAAATAAACCCACTAAGGATGCACTAATCACAAACCAGCTAACAAAATATTTTACTTTGATTAACTGGATTTCTTATATCTCTAATGTTCTTTGATTGTAGACAAAAAGAAGGGCCTATTTTTAATGATGAGGTTGAATGTCATAAGTTTGACCAGCATGAGCCAAAAATTGACCAAAATTGAAGTAGTAGTTACCCACGCACTGATAAAATTTCTTTGGATTCTGACCAGTTGATAGTGAGTAGATAGTAGGCGAGCACACACAACCAGAAGCATCACATACCGACACATGCGCTGTGTGGATTCAATTCCTGATGATGTACAAATTGGTGCCGCTGGACACTGTAATTAAGGTACATAGATGCAATATTATTTCAATTTCAATAACAAATAAACTCACAGAAGAGTCCAACCACACCAGCCTGTACAGTCCACTGCTGGATCAGTATCTCTTACTGCGATGCTTCTGCCCGTCGGCGGTCAGGCAATTCAGCTGCACCGGTATTAGGCTGTTCTGTGCCGCTTTCAGCCGGCCGCCAGACCCCCGCGTTCGTTAAACAGCTGGATGCACCTCGGGCAAATGACAACCTCATCTGTTTTGATTCCGAAGATGGAAGTACAGTCCCAGCTAAGTCAAAAAGTAAACAACCATCCCCCGCTATGTTAAAAACAAACGTGCGTAAGTAGGTACTCACAACACAAACAGTTATCATGATGAAAAATAAAATTATAATCTCGTACTGAATCTCTTCGTCTAACGAGCATAGAACAACCTGACAACAGCTTACTTACCTTACTAGGTACTTACTAATAACTATCTGTTTTTATGTTTTCCGACGAGTATACATTGTCGGCTTGACAAATTGCAAGCTGTTGATTGATCGAAGTTTTTGCATTTTTTCGAAAAAACGCAAAAACAGTTAGTTTTAGACCGCCACAGTTATTCTTAATCCACACAAACTATAGCAAATACGTGGTACATGTATTATTGCAAAGTTTTTTGTGTTAGTATGTTCCCACTGAACTCCGTAAGAACACGAACAACAACACACCAATCCACAATCCTCTGCTAGATACAGGGAGATAAAATATGCCTATCCACACGCTGGGCCAGCAGGTTAGGGATCGCAGAGCTTCTCGCACCGCCGACGCTGCTGAGTGCTGCAGCCACTCCTGACCGGCTAAATCTTTATTTAGCTGGTGTTGGGCTGCGCTAAATGCGGTTTAGCTGGCCAGAGCCCCTTTCGTTATACATCATGTTGCACCACGGGCAGGTGAGGTTAGCTTGGGTTCCAAAGATGGAGATTGGAATCCCTATCACCCCCAACTCCATAACGCTTTAACGGATTTCGATGAAAGTTGGAATACTTTTTAACCGACTTCAAAAAAAGGAGGAGGTTCTCAAGTCGGTTGTATTTTTTTTTTGGATTAAGACACAGGCAATTGTTTTCCTACATCCCGGTACCAGGTAAACAATGCCGCAAATGCCAGCTAGTACAACTTAATAAAGTGTTTTCAAGTTAGATTCGTACACCCATGATTTGGGAGCAAAATAGCAAAACCGTGTAGCGCCTGCAGCTATGTTGAATATAATAACATTTTCTCTGAAAATCCCCGCCATTTATACCACTGGAACTAACGTAACTAGCAAACAGAACAACAATCTTATTACAGTGAAACACGAAGGAATTGTATGTGAGGAGATAGGGCTAATAGGACCCAGAAACGAGATGAAAATCTATTTCTATTTGTTAGACTTTACATACTGTAACAGTATTGTTTTTTGTTTAGACGTAGTAGAGTTTTTTGTGAATGGTTATGGATAAACCTATTCTATTCTATTCTATTGCTATTTCTGACGTGAAGCTATATTACTGTGTTTCGTTTTGGAAGGGTGCTGGTGAAATTACAAACACAGGCGTAACCTGCGATGCAATACTTTGTTATATGTAATGGTTACCACTTAACATCAGGGGCCAAGTGCTAGTTCCATCTTCAGCTTTCATAAAAAACATTTTTTTTTTACATTTTCTGTCTATTTATTTATAAATGTAGGTACTCTTATATAAAAAGAAAGTGAGACTTACTATAATAAGTGGTGTAGATTATCAAAATGAACACCAAGGTTGTAATCCACATTGGTAACGCAGAAAGCTTAGTTAGTTTAAGGATGCCAGATCCGGCCCCCTGCTGACTATGTTTAGTTTTATGATTTCATCAACAAATTCAAATAAATGTTAAAGCATTACAAACTTTTGTTAGGCAGATCTAAGAAAAATTTGTAGTCCCTAACTAAGATTTTAAGCACTATAGATTTTCTATTGTGTCTTTACATTATGACACTCCAGTATGTAACCAGGCTAGCTAAACTACCTACAAAATCAACCAACTTTACTCATGTGTCTATCGTTCGTATTACCCCATCCTCCCTTGCCCAGCTGCTCAGTTGTAATCACGGCGATAAGACAAACATGTTGTGACGACTGACGCTACTGTGTTAAGATGCAGCACTTTTTTATGCCGTATTTGAGTTTTTTTCTTGAGGGAATCAAACCCGCAACTTCATGCGTCGTAGCTGGCTAATCGCCCTTTGCACCAACAATGTACCTAGTCATCACTCTTTATCTTTTTTACATAAATTATTCTTAATAATATATGTTGGGCAGACCAACATTTCCACCGCACCACACCAGCCTATATCAGTCCACTGCTGGACATAGGCCTCCCCTAATAAAGGGGGATATGCCCATAATCCCCACGCTGGGCATGCGGGTTGGGGATCGCAGGGCACAGCTTCTCGCACCACCGACGCTGCTGCCCGTCGGTGGCCAGGGGATTTAGCTGTGCCGATGTAGGCTGTGCTATGCCGCAATTAGCCGGCCGCCAGAGCCCCGTTCGTTGTTTAGCAGGGTGCACCACGAGCAGGTGGGGTTGGTTTGGGTTCCGAAGATAAGGGTTGGCACCCCTTACACCCCTTAGTGACCTTAGACCCACATTTAGTGTAAAATAAAGGAAGAGGATGATGATGATGATGATGATTATGATGTCTAAACCTGTTCATTTAAATACTCATGTAACTACTCGTAGCTGTAAGTTTTCCTTTGATTATAAAATAAAAACGGGGGATATGATGAAGGGCAACTAGTGTCATAAAATAAAATAAAAAACCGGCCTAGTGCGAGTTGGACTTGCGCACCGAGCGATGGTTCCGTACAAACTTGTATCAAATTGTTTTTATGTGATGTAAAATTACAACTTGAATTATGCTAACATTGCTTTTTGTCGAATTTAATGATTCTAGATCAACGAGAAATACCCTATAGGTTTTGATTCTCTTGCATGTGTTAAAATATGCGGGATGAATGGCCGTATAACTGACATAATAATCGGATTTCATATATTCAGAGCTCTTGGGAATTGTATTAAATATCGATTTCAACGAGATACCTCTACGCGTCCCTGAGAAAAGGGTCTTGCCAGGAAAACAAAGTGATATTAAATAAAGGGTTCCTTTTTATCTCTCCGATGTATGGAACCCTAAAAATAACATAAAGGGTAGGTGTGGCTATATAGGTCAGGTAAAATCAACCTCGGTCAGATGTTATAAATCTTGTCCGGACATTGATGAGTCATCGATCAATTGGATTGGCACTTTCGTGTAAGTTTTTCAGCTTTTTGGATGGATTAGACAATTTTGTTGGGTAGCTTGAGAATGGATTGCTTGTCCTACTAAATATTTCAAAAGCAAATTTTTGTGCATCAAAATTCCCTGATCGCCAACGGGCAGTAGCGTCGGGGCGGTGTGAGAAGCTGTGCCATACAATCCAAGGGTCCTAACAGACCCGCTCGTGGCTTACCTACTTCGATGCCGATTATCTGACCTAAACACTCCACCTGCTGAGGTGACTGCTTGGATGGGCGTTTAGTGGCATTTAGATCTTCTGTGCTTCGGGAGGCACGTTAAAATGTTTGTACCGGTTTTTTCACTCGTTATGCCATATTGGAGGCCTTTGGGCGGCCTAAAAATCACAACAGTAGAGTTGACCACTCAGAAATCACCGAGAATCAGACAGGACAGAAAGCGAAAGCGGTCACGAGTTCAAGTACGAATTCGAGTGGTACCAAACGCGTGCTTTGTGTATGTCTATGTAACTTTTGTGCGGATGTTAAAATGAAAACTACTGAACGGATTAATGGATAGAATCTAAATTTCCATGCGCCTGCGCATCTCCAACTGCTACTATAAAGTCCCCATAGGTAAATTTTTATTTCCTCTTATTGCCTAGAGTAGGTAAGTATATTTTTTTACAATTTAGAAGAAAGCAGAATACATTTACTACCAGCATGCCTATGAACATACCGCGAAGCAGCATTACTGTGTTTCAGTTAGGATGGTCTGTGGGAGCCACTGAAAGTACAGACACAATGAGACAAGACAATACAAGACCAATGAGCTCTAAACCTTCATGCCTATGTTCCAAACATGCAAGACCTACGAAACAATATTGTGTTATGTTATGGTCATGCATGGTCACGTAACACCGGATGAGACATGCTCCTTCAATCTTCAAGTACTTATAATAATAATTAATAAAAAGGTTGTAGTTAACATTTTGCCCACACTGGTTCATTTGCCACTACCTGCATACCTAGGTAGAGCTCATCTAAATTCATGACTATCTTTTTAGGCCTTGATAATAAGATTCAAAATCAAATAATTCACCGGTCTTCGTGAAATGGAATAACTCTACCTAGGTTGGTATTTTTCCTTGCTAGACCAATGTGATCAAGTTCAGTGTCTTGTTTACCATTCCCAATAATCTACATAGAAATACAGAAATATTATATTCATCGAATCCTGAGTTTCGTTTTATTCCTAACTGAGTAAGCTTAGGGTTGACACAACAACATCATCATAAGAGCACTCGCTTCTACATAGTCTCTACTTACTTATAGCGAAGACTCAATGTAATTGATTAACCTTAGCGCCTTGATTACACAACTTAACAAATTATTACGAACTTATATACAGCTTATTAGTTTAAAATACTACTTTTGTAATATTATATTTCACTTAATCTTGCAATGAACATTTTAATCTTGTCTTATCATTCGCCTGCCCTTATCCCTCTAGGTGGGGTCTACACTACATGTTTTTAGGGTTCCGTACCCAAAGCCTAAAAACGAGACCCTATTACTTAGATTCCACAGACCGTCTGTCTGGCACCAGGCTGTATCTTGAACCGTGATAGCTAGACAGATGAAATTTTCACAGATGATATATTAGACTGCCTCTGTGGCGCAGTGGGCGAAGGTCCACCTGAGACGCAGAAGGTCGTGGGTTCGATTCCCGCTGCGGGACAAATGTTTGTATGTTCTGTAGATATTTGTCTCGGGTCTGGGTGTTTTCTATGTATGAGATGTATGTATTTACAAAAAAAAAAGTTACATGTGTAGTATATCAATCATGTGGTTCCCATAATACAAGCTCTGCTTAGTTTGGGGCTGCATGATGCTCTGTGATTACGTCCCGCGTTATTTATTTATTTTATATTTCTGTTGCCGCTATGCTACACAAGTACTAAAAACAGACAAATTAAATATATTAGTGGGGCTCCCATTCAACGGTACGGAACTGTTTGTATGCGAGTCCAACTCGCACTTGTCCGGCTTTTTGTACATTCCCTCCTATCAGCCGTCAACTCTGTATTCACTCCTTTCACACTCACACACTTCTTGCACACAATCCATCTATCTCTTCTTCGGGTTGACACAACAAAACGAACAAATTTAATTTTCTAAAACTTTATAAAGAAGAAAAAACTGTAGTATAACTATGTAGATACAACAGAAGACAATTATTTAAGTAAATTTTAATTCTGAAGATGAAATAAGTACCTTCCTATACTTAGCAGCATTTTTATTGAAAGGTTAATACGGACGCAAAATCTTTACTACAGATAAATAGAGCGCAATAGATAATAATCCTAGTTGTTTTCTAGTATATTTACATAAATCTGTTTGTCTCATAATTATAATTATCATATTACGGAAGACCAGTGCTTCGACAAGTTGCCACTCTCAGCACGTGCTGAGTGACAAGTTGACGACCAGTTTCAACGTCTTTTTAAGCCTATTTCTAAGTTGATTTATCAGTTTAAGTAAGATATGTTGAAATAGAGGTTTCCTTTTTTTTTCCATAAATAATAGTAAAAAGCTAAGAAAAGCTACCCCTTAACTTGCCAAGAGGCAACTAAAGTCCAGAGCAATACAACTAGCAATGTTTAATTTAATAAGAGTCGCAATCCCAGCGGAAAAAAGCAAAACAAAAATATAATTCAATGTGACACCCCTGGGAGCCGCCTACTCGGCTTTTCCTTATAAAAGCTGCACCGGAAACCACTGGTCCTCAGTGTTTTGCCAACCCTGGATACTTGGAGATAGTGAAGTAATGGTGTTATGATAAGGTAAGCAAAATTTTCTAAGGATAGGTTATCTAGGTTTTAAATTGTGGTGTCATTCTAAAGTAAAGGAATTCTTTTGATCTAAATATATGATTTTTTATACAAATCCATAAAATTAAACCACATATAAAGCTTTTGTAAATTAACAAATTTTGTTTAAATTAGATTTTTCCCAAAGATCAAATCAATGTTAAAAAGCCAACAACTACCTACTTAGATGATTAATATTTGATGTCCGAAAATCACATAAATAAAGTAAATTTTCTAAAATAACTAGACCGTTCATGAGATTAACAAAGAGCCTGGTAAAATCAACCAATTAACTTCTTGTATTCTTTAACACAGATTCGAACGATACATAATTTATATTATGTCTAAAATTGCAACAGATAAGAGTTTAATTACCTACCAAGCCTATGTTTATATTCTATATTTTATACCTGATCAGGAATTTATTTGATTTGAAAAACCTCATATCTATTCAAGAGTTGACTTTTACACACCTTTGGGAGAAACCAAACCATAGGTGATTAAGTTACTCAATTAGATAACATAAAATAAAAATATTGTTACAGATCCTGGCACGATGCGTAAAAAGCTGAACACCATCATCCTGTTCCTTTTACTATCATCAGAGTTCGTGTTCGGCAAGGATTCTAACAAAGCTAAAACCGATAATCCAAAGAACCATGCCAAAGACAAGTCTAACATCGAACGTCTGAAGAGATCCTTGGATGAAGAAGATGACAAACCTTTTTGGGCCAATCGAGGAAAGAAACAAATTGATGACATTCCTAATTACAATAATCGAAATGATTTTCATGAAAAAGTTCCAAAATTATTAAAGGAAAGAGATATGGACGATGAACCATTTTGGGGCACAAGAGGTCGACGTGAGAGTTCGTCAGTTGAAAGCGTCGATGAAGAATATCCAGAATATGTTTCATTTGATCATTCGAACTGTAACAACTGCTATGGAACCGTTCATAGATACATCAACAGGGATGTTAATTTGAAAAACACCCGTGATAATAGTGACGAACCATTTTGGGGTGTCCGCGGTAGAAGGGACTCCAATGAAATTGATGATTCGGATCCTTTTTGGGGCAACAGAGGAAGAAGACAAGAAAATGACCCGTTTTGGGGAATGAGAGGACGCCGGAAAGATGAACCATATTGGGGCGCTCGTGGAAGACGTGACGACGAGCCATTTTGGGGCAACAGAGGCAGGCGAGATGATAATGAACCTTTTTGGGGAAATCGTGGACGTAGAGATGATTCTGAACCTTTTTGGGGTAATCGTGGCAGGAGGCAAGAACCTGAACCGTTCTGGGGTACCAGAGGGCGTCGGGACGAACCTTTTTGGGGTAACCGTGGAAGGCGAAAAGAGGAAGACGTATTTTGGGGTGCTCGTGGTAGGAGAAAGGAAGATTTGAAAGAATCTATTTTGAATGCAATAAATGACGTGGAAAATGATATTGAACATCTTTCTAGGCTGAAAAAGAGTGAAGGTTCCTTTTGGAATAACAGAGGTCGAGAAAGCAAATTAAAGGCCTTATTCAGTAAATATAAAAGCAGAAATGAATCACCGCAAATAAACCGACGCTTTGATGAGAATTTGAAAAATGCCGATTCAGCCACGATGACCGATAGCAGAATTTATGCTGAGGAACCTAACTATATTCTAGTTGAAAGAAGCAGCCGATCATCTGGTGAAGTTGATGACCCATTTTACATTACCAGGGGGAAGAAATACTACCTAAACTACAAGCTATTCAAAGCTGCAAGAGATAGACGTGGAGCTTTAGAAGAAATAGTCAAATCAGTTCGCAATGATCCTTATTACATAGCTCGTGGCAAGAAAGCTGATTTGGTGAATTCTACAGCAAATGAAGGGCTAGGAAAAGTGAAGGACCTTATATGTTCTGCGGTGGGTTTGATAGGTGTACCACAAGGTGGCAAAGAAAAGAGAGAGATAGACAGTGATAGGGATAGAAGGACGATACTCAAGAAATTAACAGCTCAGCTTCAAAATGACCCGTATTTTGTAAGCAGGGGCAAGAAAAGTGACAAAGCGAATAACGAAGAATATGTACGCGAATTTATTACTGAAGTTGCCGAAAAATGCCATTAGATTCTTATATAAATGTTGAAAAATCATATCAGTATATTAACGTAGTGTTTGAGTCGTAGACAGTTTAGTGTCAGTTTTATTAGTGACCTGAATAAATAAAATGTAAGTTCTTGAAACGCATTTCATTTTTGTGCCTTCCCTTCATAGACCCACAAGATTGTTGTATAGATTTTTTAGTCAGTGAGCATATAAAATTTATGCCAGTCATTTTACTTACCAAACGGCATTCTTAGATTGTTTTTAGCTGGAAGACAAATCAATAGCGCCCTGCACACGTAAAGATCGGACCGCGCATCGGGACTCCGTTCCAAACCGCAGTCCGATCTGTACGGTTTGGACTGCGGATCAAACAACAAAAGAGATTTGCCTTCGCGTAGACATGCCAGATCGGACTGTCAGCCCCGCGCGTCTACACACATACATACACATACGTTTCGGAGTGCGGGTTGGAATGGCGCGTGCTGTTTCCCGAACTTTACGTGTGCAGGGCGCTAATGCGTCGAGAAGCAGTTAGATCTACATACACAAGGTAATTAACAGCGTGGATTTTCTAGAATCTGACTACAATAGGTTGAATTTTAACCTGCGTGCCTAAACATACACAGTAGGAAACAAAAAATCTACGAGACCTTGCAAGGATCTTGGATGGAAAAGCTATGGGCAAAATAAGTTTAAGCCGAAAAATATGTTATGTAGGTACAATTCACTCTTACCGGCGCGTTGGAGAGCATCGGAGCGCATTCTAAAACATAATAGAGGACATTGAAACATCCACAAAGCAGTTAAGTTCCTTATTTGCATGCAATTTCCGCAGTATTGAGCTTTGTAAAACACTGACATAAATAGATCCGCTGTGTAAATTGCATGCAATTAAGGAACTTAACTGGTTTGTGGACGTTTCAATTTCCTTTAGCATGTTATAAAATGCGCTCCGACGCGCTTCGACAAGTCGTACATTAGAGGCTACTTCCTTTTGGCTACGTACGCACTGACAAGCAGCATGCTTTAAGATATAACATATTTCGTAGCTTTTCCATACAAAAATTTGCACTAAATTATTCGCAGATAACACTTAATTTACTGTATAATTACCTTGAATGGCCTTATTGCTCAGTTGGTAAAAGCTGTCTTCTGACTCACAGAATATATTTACTGCTTCTGAGCTCAGGTCATGGGTTCGATTCCCGACAAGGACAAAGATTTAGTTTGTGAACATGGATGTTTGTCCTGTGTCTGGGTGTTTTACAAGTTTAAATGTATGTTTTCAGTCCCTGGCATAGTAGGGCTTTGACTGTATGTGAGATATCACCTATATAGGTGACATTTCACAATTCAAATAAATAATAACAATAATAAATAATTTGAAATAAATATTTATTTCATCATATTTTGCGGGTAGTTGGAATCAGACGAACTCATTAGTACGACTTCCTTTATTACTCTTCAATAATTATAAATATAGGATACATATCCGAACGCCATTAAATTTTTTTTGCTCATTTTATCGCAGGTAACAAATACTTTTGAGCAATCAAAATACAAAATCAATTTCGATGGATGGGATACATTTACTTACATCAATTCGGTCAAACATCATTAATACTAAACATCAAGAATTTAAGAATATCGGTAATGTAGAGAATACTGATGTCACTGTGCTTACTTGCTCAGCTAGAGACAATATCAATTCTTAGAATAACAACATTTACATATGTATCAGAAACACTATAGATCACTTGCTAGACTTTATACTTAGTTCAACAACAACGTTTTTCAATGATAAAAACATCTGGATCAGAAATATTATTGATCAGTCACTAGATTTCTTATTCTACAGAGTTTCAAAGAGAATACTAAAAGCATAGCAGAATACTAAGTACTAAATCAATTCTAATCTAGAAAATACTGAGAAAGTAAGCACTAGTAACTTGAACTGCTACAACAAACAATTAACGACCTAACACTTTAGGTACACTTAATTCAACTACAACATTTATTTCTATTGATGAATGACACAAAGGTACTTTTGATATGGGCATGAAACATATAAACGTTTCTAAAACATCTGCTTACAATTAAGATATAAATCTTAAGCTTCCCAAAGTAGGCCAAAACGGTCCAATTTAATACTGCAAAGATGATACTGCATCGACATTTTATGTCTTATATTAATAATCTCGATTACATTAGCGTACATCAAACGAAGCTGAGTAATAAAACTAGACTTGTGTCTAGTACAGTTTGCAACACTGAACTTCACAGAATGCTTCCGCATTAACTCGTGCCGGCTAGGTAATGGCTTCGGTTCATACCCGCCACAACAGTAAATGATTCGTCGAATCCTCTCGCCCTGCGTCTTCTGTCATCGAGGAACTCCTGAAGTCTTCGTAACCATCTCCTCCGGAGATCACTAGTGTTTCCTTGAAACTTTGTGTGGTTTCTGCCTGCTTCTGCAGTTTCTCTGCGTTGGTTGAGCGACGGCTCAGGGCTTTAGTTTTGAGTGATGTTTGCGTTTTGGTAGGGGGTTTCGGCGCGGCGGGATTCTCTACGATCGTTAGAAATCGTACGTGGCCGGTGTGTCCGTAGGTGATTCCTGTAATAATACGAATTTTATTAAATTAGACTTGCCAAAAACGTTGGGAGAAACGAGTTCTTGAGTGGAAACCGTGGTTTCACAAACGTAGTGCAGGACGCCCTCCGGCCAGATGGAGTGAAGATTTGCGAAAGGCTGCTGATAGAAGCTGGATGCGACGAGCTCAAGACAGGGTGCAATTGCGTTCATTAGGGGAGGCCTATATTCAGCAGTGGACTGCTATAGGCTGATGTTGATGATGATGATCAAATTTGTTGCGATTTTTGGGAAAAGTCTGGTATATGACGTTAAATTCACAATTTTATATTCATTCTTATCATTATGAATGTGAAAGGAGTGAATACGGAGTTGACGGCTGATAGTAGTGAATGGAGAAAAATACATATTGTGCCGACCCCAGCTAGAGTGAGATGATCGAAGGCAAATGATGATGATCTTCATTCATACTATCCCCATTCATAGCACTATCAGTTTCTTACCTCGGCAAAGATCGAAGATGTATCTGACCTAGTCGCCACATTTTCAATGAAAGTATTTAGAAATGATCCCGCGTTCCTGCTAAGTTCATCATAAAAGTTTGCACCTACTTGATACAAGTAAAAGAAAAAAAGGTTTTAGTGATGAGAATTTAGGGGTGTAAAGGGTAGTATTTCCATCTTCGGAACCCAAGCCAACCTCAACGGACCATGGTGCGCCCTGCTTACTAACAAACAGGGCGCATGGCGGCTGGCTGATTGCGGCATGGCATAACCCCGGCACAAATAAATTCCTTGACCACCTATGGGCAGCATTGTCGGATCCCCAACCCATCATGTCCAGCGTAGAGATTATGGGCAAAACCCCCTTTCTAATAGAGGAGGCCTATATCCAGTAGTGGATAAAGTATGGTATTGTTATTGTGTTGTTGAGAACTTACCTGTTAGTATTGGCACAGTAAATGTCCCGGTTCTGGGGTTAGGAGAGTTGTGCAAGGGTGCAGTCAGTAGCACGCCCGCACTGGTGCCCACCCAGAGGGTATCACGATGTGCGAGTAACGCAGTCACTCGAAGGCAAGCTGCTTTGTGCTGCCGGATTATTTCATCGCAACCTGGAACATGAAGTAAAATATAAAGTAGCTACATATAAATAGTACCTACTGTAACATAACAAAATGGACTTGATATTGTTCTTCATGGAAATCTTTGGGGGAGGCATAGTTCAGCAGTGGACTTCAATATAGTTGTAGAAGATGAATAGAAGTCTAACATAATAAATCTAAAAAGCATTGTGTGGGCATTTTTGATTTTCTCTCTATAGTGTTAGTTCTAAAGCAGTTCCAGCAAAGATTACCCCCTAGAAATGTACCTATATCAGAGGCGACTCAAACTCAGAGGCGATTTGACGGCCTTTTTGGCGACCAGGTCCACCTGAGACGCAGAAGGTTGCGGGTTCGTTTCCCGCTTCGGGACAAATGTTTGCATGTTCTGTAGATATTTGTCTCGGGCTGGGTGATTTCGATGTATGATATGTATGTATTTACAAAACCTATATATATGTGTAGTATATCAATCATGTGGTTCCCATAATACAAGCTCTACTTAGTTGATGATGTGTGATTACGTCCCGCATTATTTATTTATTTATTTATAAATCATATTATACTTAATAAATAAAAAAACAATTGACGTGTGTTGCGTGTGCCTCGCAAGAGATTTGAATATTTTATGTTCGTTTTGATTTAGGGTGGTTCAAAAAAACCAAGGAAAACCTAAAGGAAAAGAAGAAAATACGGAAAAACTGAAAATACTTTTTTAATGGATTTTATGAACTCTAGAATTAGGACGAACAACGTCTATCGGTTTATCTAATCATAATCATTAATCATAATAAAAATATAAAAAAATCAAAATTCATAAAAAAATATCCTAGGACTTAAACGAAAGAGTATTTTATTTTTGTTATGACATGCCCTGTAGGAGACTTAAATAGAAGAAAAGCTAGTAAAGAATTCTATACTCGAGGTCACTTTACTTACCGTGCAGCATTTTAGTGACTTGCGGTGTAATATTGATCTCAGCGAGCTGTTCGCGAGTGCTAGCGTTGTAACAACGTAGCTGGGCTGCGTTGTGTAGAGACAGCCATATTGCTCCACCAGCAACTGCCATATGGCTAATTGGCTTCGTCTCCGAACTGATTTGGAATGTTTCGTCCACCTGAAAAAAAAGAATCAAACTGTTCACCAAATTTAACCTAAAATAAAGAGATTTTAGGATGCACCAACGGCGCTTAGCCATGACTGCCCGAAAATTTCGACATGGTAAAGAGTTGGATTGTATTTTACCATATTCAGAGCACATAAAAAATCTTGAATCTTGGCTAGGTAACGCAGTTGGTAGTGCGTCCCGGTATTTATGGGAGCGTCGTGGGTACAAATCTCGCCTGAGTTCAATTTTTTATGATATTATGAAAAATTTAGGATTAAGTTTTGTTGAATTATTCGATTATTTATAAGCGAGATTTGGATGTTTTACAACCCTTAGCCTTCGAAAGATACGACACTATAATAATTTTCAGTTATAATCATAATAAATTCTTTATTGTTTCGTGTGGTACATTTAGATCTTAATAATAGTGAGGTCCTAACTAACTAGTTTTAACTATCTGTCTTTGGTTAATCATATATGCAAATGATGAAGTATTTTTGAGCTGTTGTAAAACTTAATTTATTAAAGTTTTGGTTTACTAGTAGCGGGAGTACTACAAGGGTGTGCCCTTGGCCCATCACAATAATTACTCTAATTTTATAAATGCGAAAGTATGTACTCTAGTGTGAAGGAGAGAGTTTTTGTTTCCATTAAACTCCGTAATGGCTGAACGGATTTGGATGAAACTTGAAATATCCATAGTTTGTGACTTGGACATCAACATCAATAAAGGGGGATATGCCCATAATCCCCACGCTCGGCATGCGGGTTGGGGAACGCAGGCCGCCAGAGCCCCGTTCGATATTTAGCAGGTTGCACCACATGCAGGTGAGGATGGCTTGGGCACCGAAGACGGATGTTGGAACTCCGTACACCTCCATAGGCTACTCTTTATCCGGGTACCAGTGGAAGCAATTACCTGCAAAGTATGCGGGTTGATGATTTTGATGGAGGCGTGAGTGGCGCACCACAGCCTGCCTCCAGACAGCAGCATGCTCCCGACGGGAGAGCTACCAGTGCCAACTGCAATCGTCGACTTCTCTGTCCACGATCCATCTGAAAGAAGCAATTCAAGGATGCATTCATTAACATTTTCCATAAAGACAAAAATCTCAACTCATTATTTTTAAGAAAAACTACCCAAACTTTTCATCGCAGTTTATAAAATTTGCGATGTACATAACTATTAAAATGAATAAGCCGTATTCACGTCGCATACAATATTGTTTCATTCCTTCCTTTACACCTTCGTATGAGCTTGCGGCCAACTCTAGAGTCGAGGTTTTTAGGCTGCCCGAAGGTCTCCATCATGGTTTAACAACTGAAAAGTCTGTTCCAACATCGACGTGCCTTCTAGCACGGAAGCGCTCAGATCTATATATATGCCACTAAACAGTCATCCAACAGTGAACGAGCGGAGTGTTGCTTCGCCAATGTGACCTGCTAGGGCACACAAGGTACACCGAAGTAAGTGACGCCAGGAGCACTTCTATCATTTACTTCAAAACACAATAATTTACTTACAGGTTGAGTTAATAATTTACCTATATCTCGACAGTAGACCACAAGATCACCGTTTCCCAATGCCACGAACACTTTTCCCTCCATATAACTAGAACAGAACAAATGCATACATCAATAATTTTGTAATTTTTATGCTGATTCGTAATGGGCTTACTTATTTGTAGACATAATTAAAGTCAAATCAAATTCTGTTACCGCAGAAAATTTCTTAGGGCATTAGCAAAATTTTCGATGATACAGCGTCACTTCACTTCTTTATTAATTGGCTTCTACGATAGTTTCCACAATTTCGCCAGTATCAAGTATAATGTTCATAATAATATGAGGCAACGTAGTACGGTTTATACTACGCTGCCTCATATTATTATGAACATTATAATTTATACATATTTATAAATTATGTATACTTGATTATAGTCGTCCAGTCTTCAATGAGGTCCTGTTTTCTGCTATAGCCATGGCGAATATAACAAAAAACGATCGGCGCACCATTTTCTTCATCAGAGAATTCCCGTTCAATCTTCTTTTATTTCATTTCACTTATACGTATAACGGTTATAATACCATGACTAATAAACGACATATATTACAGAAATACTAGAAAATAAAATTTAATAAAAATGACAACCGTCGTTCAAGATGAAAAAAATTGTGTACCCACTGATACAACGTCAAGTGGTAACTTTTACTCACTGACAGGGACAATACCTATATAGCTTGCTCAGTACCTATAGAGCTGACGAAGCAACGGGTTTCCTAGAGTTGTGTTCCTTTACCATTTTGAGTACAGGCAAGGAAATTAATGTGCAAATATTTTTTTCGAAACGTAAAATCCAGTGGTGAAAAAAACACGGCTAGATTTGAACCCAGGAACTCCAGATCATCGGGTGTAGATCCTACTACACTATGACGCTAATAAGATAAATAATGCTGGACATTATCATACAGCATCATGTAGCCCCAAACTAAGCAGATCTTGTGTTATGGGCACCACATGATTGTGCATACACATTTTTTTTGTAAATACATACATATTATACATAAACAAGACCGGTTAAGTGCTAAAAATGTTTTAGGTTGGGACTTCGCTACATGCCAGACACCATTCAAAATCGCGTCAAGAGTTTAAAATGATGCAAACTCTGATGTGATTCTCAAAGCTGTGACAATTCAGTAAATAAACGCCACCGCACACAAACGTCTTTCCAATATCGGCAGGCCCTAAGTACTTTTAAATGAACTTACACAATAGAATGGACTCCAGAATTATGCTGCAGCTTGACCTTATTCTTCTTGATTCGTATGTTATCCAAACAGTTGTAGACGTGGATGCACCCGTCTTCTGTACCAAGCCACATGGTCGGCTGGTTAGCGGTGGTACTACTGTCTTCTGAGGATTGGCGACTGGCTGGTGATGACAAAGTTCCTGTTGTAACACACATTAATATAAATGACAAGTTTGTTAGTAAGATGTCATTAAGCATCTGTGAGCTAAAATTAAAATTAAAGTTATTACAATTAAAGTTGACAATAGTGCAAGAATTGGAGCACATGCAACAAGCAGTTAATATTAAATCAGCAGTTTGTAAATGAACATAATAAGAACGAAAAGTTTGTTGGTAAAGATGTAGTGAAGCATTCGTTATGTGCAAATGATGATGTTACGGTAAAAGATGATAATATTTATCAGATAAAGGCATTGATCATGCAATATGTAATGAACATTTACCCAGCATAGAACGTCCAGTTACTATAGTAGCGTTGAAAGAAATGGTTTTGTTAGGATAGGACTAAATACGAACATCAAATACGATACAAAAGATATGACATAACAATAGATAGACATAGATAGTACATAACAATACAATGATATCACGTAGATGTCAGATAACGTACAATAGGGTAGAGAAATGAAACACAGAGCAAACAACAGTTTCAACAATTCGCAAGAGATGCACTAAACATTTGTGTTAGAGTGTCGCCACTGGTCAAATTATTGTCATATGTATTTTCGTCAAGGAGTCGAGAAAGGTCAAATCTAAAACATTTGGCCATTCTTGACTCCTTAACGAATGCTCCATTCCACTGAGAGTCTCGTGCTTACATTCATTTACTAATGAACCCTACTAATAAATTAAACTTAAAGTTTTTGGATACATGTTTTACAGCACGTATTTTTAACTGAGGTTCTAATACATATGAAAAACCATGGTACAATTCAACCCCTTTCGGAATAACATACGAATTCAAACACATCTTGGAGGTAATAAAGGCGAAAGTTTTTGGAATGTGAAATGTTCGTCACGCCAAAACAACATAATGGATTGAGCGAAATGTGCACATGTATGCTATGTAATGTAGTTCTAGACCAAGAATAACTTATAAGCTACTTTTTACCACGTGAGATAAGCCGCGAGCGGAAGCTAGTGGATAGTGACAGAAAATACCTACTACTAGTAGGTATCTCTCTGTCAATACTAAACCTTTGCTAACATAATCGCGGCCACTTGTTTTGGTTGAATCTTGTCACAAATTTTTGAACCAAAAAAATACGTACAGGGTGAGTTTGATTTGGTATGTTGTCCCGAAAGGGGATGCTTTGGACGATGGCCGTCCACAATAAGAGAAACTCAGATAAAAATAGGTATTCAAATATTTTCTCCAAAAAACTTATTATACGTCATTCCATATCCATCATTAACAGATCTCGCAAACACGACGCTTTGTCGTCGCGCTTAGTCGCGAGCGTCTGTCATATCTTGCTGTCGCGATTGTCGCCGTGTGTGCGGAGCTTTGAACAAAATGTATGAAAATTGTCCCCCGCCGCTTGTCGTAGCGTCTAATCGCTGACGTTTGTCGTCCAATGTGCGCAGGCTGTTATGTATTAAGGACAAAGTTTATAACAAAACCAGCTGTTCATGTGTTGCTTCACGAAACATTTAACCATTTCATACCACGCTTTAGATGTTCCACTCTGAAAAAAATAATTTTAGTTTAATTTTTAGAAGGTTAAAAGACTCACCAGAATTAATCCCCATAGCCTGCTTATCCACAGCGGGATTGGAGTTACTCTTCATAACAGGATGAACTTGAATATTCTGACCAGTGTGTGGAGTGCTCAAGCTTTTGTTATGATTGGGGGTCAAAGTGCCCCTACTGTTGAGTGTCGCGGTGAGAGAGCTGTGAAGACGGATGGTAGCGGACTCCTGGCTGCGTTCTGACTGCGCATCTTGGTTCTCACTGGAGGAGCCATCGTCTTCTTCTTCGCTTGATGATGAACTAGAAATAAAAGGGGTAAATTGGCGGATTATTGGTCCCAGAGGTCATAGACGACTAGAAAATACGGATTGATGATGAAGTATAAGGGATTCTTTTGGAATCCAAGCCAACCTTTTCTGCCCGTGGTACACCCTGCTTTCGGGGTTCTGGCGACCAATTGCTGATTGTAGCTTAACACAGCCAAAAACTGGCACAGATAAATACCTTGACCCTAGACGGGCAGCAGCATCAGCGTTGCAAAAAGCTGTGCTCTGCAGTTCACAACCGCATGGCCAGCGAAGAGATTAAGGGTATATTTCCCTCTCTACAGGCGAGGCATGTCCAGAAGTGGACTGAGTGATACTGAGTGAGTATTGTAAACTACGAGTATGCTAGTACCACGCAAAAAGAGCCTGGAACAGAAGCTATATAATATAAGAGGTGTTTGGTTGAAATTCTGCACGGGGCAACGGCGGTGTCGTCTGCGCCCTGTCTTGATTAGCGCAACTTGCGCCTTATGTACGGTTCTCACTTACCAGCGCGCATCGGAGCGCGTCGGAGCGCAATTTATAACATGTTTAAGAAAATTGAAACATTCACAACGCATTTAATTTCCTTAATTGCATGCAATTTACGCAGCGGATCTATTTATGACAGTGTTTGATAAAGCTGCGTGAATTGCATGCAAATACAGAACTTAACTGATTTGTATATGTTTAAATTTCCTCATTGCGCTCCGACGCTCTCCGACGCGCGCCGGTTAGTGCGAATCGTACATTACCTGTCAAGTCGTATGTTCTTGCAGCTATCATCCGGATCAGAGACGCTGATGCCAGGCTTCACTGAACATGCACTGGCCAATGAACTCGTACTCCTGAAACAAAAATAAAATAGCTGAGACCAGACCAGTAGACTGGAGGTAGTAGAGTTCTTTGTGGAGGGCTCGTCCGGGGAAGTACTGCCACCATGCCTATTTCTGCCGTGAAGCCGCTGAGCTATGTTTCGGTTTGAAGGGTATGGGTGCTGGTGAAATTACAGGCACAAGAGGCTTATCATCTTCATGCCTCAAGCTGATGGACGTTGGGCGTTGCATCGTAGAGCACGTTCCGGAAAAATTTGATCTACGATGCAATGCTTTGTGTTAGGTAATGGTTACCACTTAACATCAGGTGGGCCATGTGCTTGTTCCATCTTCAAATAGTATAAAAAAAACCAAGTGATGTACGGTATCATTGCATGAACCCAATGAACTGATAAATCGTCAAAAGAACAGATTTTTTTGATAGATAAGATAGATAGATAAAACATTTATTTGTTACTTCAATCACACACGTGCATTTATGTACGTATAAGTAAACACAGTAGGTACAGTACAGACATTAGGCTTACAAATAGGTAGGTACTAGGTAAAGTCTATATAACAAAACAATAGTAGATTGTTTTACAAGGGACTAAACCATCCCATTATATACGAGGTTGTTATACTTCCGAGCGAAGCGAGGGAGGATGACAAGACCGAGTTATAATGGGTGGTTTTGGCCCGCATCTTAAGCATATTTTATGGTTTAAGATCGGTTTTAAATATTCTAAAAAATCTATACCTAATAATATTTAAAGTGAGTACCACTTGTAGGTTACCACCTACAATAGGTAAGTAAATACAAGACAAAACAACAATATTAATGACCTACTGCTAAAAGAACGTGTGTGTTGCAGCATAACAAATAGGTTTATAGCTCAGCGATAATATTGCTCATTGAGCAAACACTAGCCGGTGCAGGTGGAATGCAAGTTACGCACAGGATCCTCGCGTTGCATACTCCATTGCACGAGGTCACCTGTGGCTTCGGAGTCAAGGTCAGGGTCACTTACGGGATATCCACAGTATGCTGTCTGGTGAGAGCTGGTGCAGGTGGAATGCAAGCTACGCACAGGATCCTTGCGTTGCATACGCCATTGCACGAGGTCACCTGTGGCTTCGGGGTCAAGGTCAGAACGCAGACCTGGCCTACATAACCGTCGCTGTTGCACACCTGGAAATATAAATAAGAAAAATAAAAATACATGTTTAAAAATTCCCAACTTGAATATGGGCAGTGGGAGCAGCATGTTTTTTGTTGATCTTATCAGAAATTAGGGTTAGCGTCATCTAGTTCGTGGTCGCCATTCGAGAACCTTAACTGGGGAATAAAGGTTGCAGAACGATTATAAATTCTACGAACTATGGCCTACTGCCACTTTAACTTGCTAATTCTGATAGCTATTTGTTGCTCTGATGGATTTCTTCGTTTGGAATCTTGTAATGTATAAAATCTCCGCTAACTCTTTCTGGTTATAGATTATCGTCTAGAATCTTTGTTGTTGATGTAATGACAATATTGAGTTAGCTTACCCAAACATCAGGCGACTGCCCTTTAGGCGGGAGGGTGGGCGCAGCGCAGGTGAACTGGAGGCCAGCTCTGGTCTTCCGGATTGGTACAGGTGATAGGAACTCTGGAGCAGGTCTCTCCTGCCCGTATACACCTGGAAACGAAAAACTGTTAACGACCTCTGTAGTTCGGGACCGCCTCAAGTTCGATTCGAGAAGCTGTGCCCTGCGATCTCCAATCCGCATGCCCAGCGTGGGAGAGTATGGGCATACCCCAGTTCTTATTAGAGGAGACCTATGTCCAGCCGTGTACTGATTTATTCTGGTTTTTTTGCGGTTGTTTTTGACTCTGTGGCGTAGTGGACGAAAGTCCGCCTGAGCCGTTTAAAGATGTGGGTTCGATTCCAGCCGCGAGACATGTTTATTCTGTAAATATTTGTCTCGGCTCTGGGTCTTTGTTAAATGTGTACTTACAAAAAAGTATTTATGTAGTACCTATATCAGTCATGTGGTTCCCATAATACAAGCTCTGCTTAGTTTGAAGCAACTATGATGCTGCTGTGTGATGGTGTCCAGCATTATTGCTTAGTCCTGTCACTGTTTATCAATAACCAACGGTACGAGATGGCAATAGTATAAAAGCATCGTTTAGATTTTTATAAGAAACCCTATTAATTTAGAAATACTCACATAATTTCTGTTTAGTTTCGTTGATCAGCTCCTCCCAACTGTTTCGCTTGTCTGTCTTTGGGAATATTATGGTGAGGTTTTCTGGCCCACTCCTGGAAAGCATTACATCCTATTTTAATCGACTTCAAAAAGGAGGAGGTTCTCAATTCGACTGTATGTTGTTTTTATTAATCTACTGAACTTAAGGAGGTGTAAGCTGTTCCCTAAAACAGTTAATGTAAACACCTACACAGTTGAATGTAAATAACCTACACACCAATCATTATAATCGATCAGATATTACACACCAATAATTATAATCGCGTGCAGGAAATCTATCTGTTTAGCATGGGTAATGTTTTCAAACATCCTACTAAATGCGAAAGTTTGTGATGTATGTTTGTTACTCTTTCACGTAAAAACTACTGAATGGATTTGGATGAAACTTGGAATATACTTACATAGTTTATGACCTGGATTAACACATAGGCTACTTTTTATCCGGGTACCATGCGAGCGTAGCCGCGGGCGGGAGCTAGTTTGGAAATATGTCTAGGTACTTCTATTTATTTTTGCTAATATTTCCTAACAAGACTACAGTCTGACCAGAATACAGTCTGGAATAAGCGAAGATTTGCGTAAAAAAATAATGAAACAGTAGAACCTCCATACATACATATGATCACATATATATATACATAGATCGAGTCGAATTGAATCCTAATGCTAGAATTCTTGGGTTTGATTTTCAAAAGCAACATTGCTTACGTAGTGTTCAAAGCAATCTCCATATAACACAGCTGTGTATCACTATTCTGCCGTTCAGATAACTGCTTGTTCAGTGAGTGTAGCATCTCTCTCACTATCTCCTCCAACTGAGCGTGCTGAGTGTGCAGCGCAGCCACGTGTTCTGATATCTGAGTGAGAGTCTGGACGTCTTCGGTGAGAGTTTCGACTTCATGCATTATCCGTCTGAGGTTCTCGTCTTTGGCTGTAAATGAAAATATAAAAGTAAATAAATTCTAAAACTAACTTTAACATGTAGGTTCTAGTCAAACAGAAGACCAGCGACCAGAAGACCTGGTTGTATTCGTCTACTTGCAACTAGTAAAATATTGACTTTGCGAAATTGCTCTTCAACACCTAGCTTAAGCCAAATCCTAGAAGCTTCCTTAAAATTTGGAATAAAATTTATTTTTAAAGTGTAGGGGTGCACCAAGAAACGTCTCCAAATGTAAGTCTCAAAATTTAACCCTCTTACTAGGCCCAACTCAGTGGCAGAACTTCAGAGTAAACAGGTGCAGCAAAAATCTTCTACGCGAAAAAAGAAATCGCAGGGCGCTCATATTTCCTTTAATATACCTAGAATATCTCCGTAAACAAGATGCCAGCCGTGCCGAGCCATACTAACTAGGTATCTCTAACTTCGTTTGAAACTAGGTCAGACTTTATGAGATTTCATAGCGAACTCACTTAGGCATCACTTAGATAGCTTCATCTTAGTAATTACCAACCATTTAGTTGTAGCCAACCCATCTACAACTTTGTGTGGTCTTAATTTTCCGTAAGATTTTCCATAAAACATTACGTTAGGCATTTGTTAGATCGAGTACTTACGTTCTACTCGAATAGAGGTAGCATGAAAAATAACATATCAAAAATTAAGAGTTGTCGCCGAGAATTGGTTACAAGAATAGTGTTCTATGGAGATGGGTCGACGATATTAGAAGGACCGTGGACTTGGCTCACACCAGCGTAGGGTCGAGGCGAGTAGCATAATCAAAAGAAGGCCTATACTCAGCAGTGGGTCAATGATGATGAGGAACAGAAATGAAGAATTTTTCCTGGTGAAGAGTCATGCTAAAATATGAAGGATGTGCGAAGACGGACGGTGCCTTTATAAGGCACTGGACGAACGAAAGTGCACGCTGTGCACTCTTGATCCAGTGCTCCATTGAGGCTGGTACATTCTCTTTTTATTGTGTGTTTGTTGTGTTTTTATCGTGTTTTTCTTTATATTTTTTGTGTCCTTTTAATATAGCTGTAATATGTAAACTGTGAAGCTGAAATAAAGATTTTAATTTGATTTGATTTGAAGTTTTAATTAAAACTGCGACGGGTTTGCACCCTTTCCTGTGGAATGATAACAGCTTGCAAAAAGTTGGCATGTAGTTACCGAATGTTTGGACTTGCCCCTGACTAGCCCCCAATGATATCCGCAATAGATTTACGTACTGAGCAACATGTGAAGATATACATGTAATTCATGAGATTAAAGTGGTGATAATGTTTTTTTTATCATCATGCTTGACCTTTTCATGTTTCTTTGCTTACATTTTGTAAACGAATTGTAAACATAATGATGAAAACAAATAATCAGCTGATACTAAAAAGGTTATAGCTATGAGATGCTCACCTTTTATAATATCGAGATCTGCCAACGATATCCTCATCAGGAGTTTGTACTTGTTGCCCTCCATCTGACTAGCTATGCTCGTCTGGTATGTACTGAAATAAATTAACAAAACAGAAACTTAAATACAATTAATAACTCTAATCTATATTTTGATGACAGAATGCATGTAAGGGTGAGCCACTCGTCAAATTTCTTTGTACAAAGAATTCTAACTGAGGATCAGGCGAATTGATGATAACAAAGGGTTCTGATCGCCATCTTCGGAACCTAAGCCAACCGTACCTGCTCTCGGTGCACAAACGTGGCTCTGGTGGCCGGCTGATTGCAACCTTACTACCATGTTATCGGCAAAGCTTTAACCGCTTGCCGCCGCGGCAGCTTCGGCAGTACGAGAAGCTGTGCCCTGAGATCCCCAACCCGCATGCCTAGCGTAGGGATTGGGATATTACTCTTCTTATTAGGGGAAGCCTATGTCCAGTAGTGGGCTGGTATTGTTGCTGCTGATGATAACAAAGATTTTTTAAAAATAAATATTAAAAAAATGGAAAAACAAGCATGCCGTGGTGGCCTAGTGGGATGTGACCCCGATTTAAGATCTGGATCAGTCGTGGGTTCGAATCCCAACCGTGTAATTGATTTTCGATCGTTTTGAAAAATGTATGTGCGCTTTACCACGAGCTCGAATTGTTGAAGGAAAACATCGTGAGGAAACCGGCATGCCCTCGAACTAAAAAGTTCGAAAGGTATGTGCTAGGTTGGTGTTCCAATAAAAAAGCGGCGATGGGCTTGCAACCTGTCACGTGGAATACTAGCTACTTGCAAAACGTGGACATGTATCGAGCGTAATGTTTGGACTTGCCTCTGACTGCCCCCTTTAGGGTATCCTCAATAGATTTGTGTACTGAGCAATATCTGAAGATATCCTTAATGGGGAAAAAGTCGTGATGATGTATACTATAGGACAAAAACCTTTATAAGTTGTACGGTAAAATATATTGCGGGTGGGTACAACGAGTCAATTGCTCGACTATCGATGACATCTCTGAAATCTTTGTCCTGTGATCAACAATGAACAAGTTGATGAGGATGACGTTGATATAATCGTGACTGTACCTACATTCAAGTAAAATAACCTTAGTAATTGTAATCCTAGAAATTTATCTATTATTATTCATTATAGTATTTACGTACATATTGATGTAATGTGAGGTATAAGTAGGCAATTTGAAAGATCATACTTATAGTTGATCAACGCAATAAGGCTACATACGTACTGATAGGTGGCTTGCTTAGTGCCTACAGCCTCACAAGTCACATAGCGTGTAGTGTAAGCAAAGGCTCCTAGGGATGCAACAAACCCGCGGCCTCCATGCATGTCTGATGAACGTCACTACACGCCAAGCAAGCGCCAGTACGTACCTAGCCTTAGTGCGTGGATCGACTCGAAATATGAACCAATGACCTTCCAAATTGCCTATACCGAATATTGTTATGTATTATGTACCTAACATAGTTTATGCCTCACAGTTATCAATACGTACATAGATGGGTACATAGATACCATAACTAGAGCACTGTTTCAATAAATTTCTAGGAATCGCGAGCGAGAAACGTGATTGAAATACTAGGAAATTGTGTTGAAATCAAGTCATGGAATTTTCAGAATTTCAGCATAATAATATTGCTACTAATTGGAACTGAATAATAAAGGTTCTATTACGTAAAAGGGATTTTATTTAGATTTATGAAAAGGGTTTTTAACCTTTTATAAAATGATGGTCCCGAACATTTGGATTGCGGGAGTATGCTTTGATCGGAGGTTGCAATAATGAAATGATCATTACAACAAGTCCACTGCTGGATATGGGCCTCCCCTAATTAAAAGATGGATATGCTCATAATTCACACGCTGCGCATGCTGGTTGAGGATTAAAAGACCGTAAAATCAGACCATCAGACCATAAAAACATTTTTCTCGCAGTGGGAATCGAACTCGCAATGTTCTGCGTTTCATGCAAGGATTTGCCCATTGCGCCACAGAGGTCGCCTGTACCTATTTACACAATTGTTTCTAGGAGGTACACTCCTACGATCTGAATAGGACACTAAAATGCTTTGTGTAGGTTCTATTCAATAGGTACACTAGAACTTTCCAACTACAAGTCTAACTACACTGATATCAAAGGCTGCTTTCAGTTATGTTCAGGAAACTTCAAGGTAGGTATTTCCATTAAAAGTTGCGCCAGCAAAGCTTTGCTTCTACAAAGAATTCTGAGAATATGCAATTTCGTTTCACAAGGTTTAAGAAGGAAAACATTTTCCGATACTGTGAAAATGGAAGTGTAATAAAACGTACGGAATAGAATCTAAATAAAGTATTGATTTTTCTCCTACATATTTCTTGAATATTTAAGTAAGTTACGTGAAACTGGAACGAGCTATTCTCGGAGTTTCTCTGAAGGATAGAATCTGCAACGAGACTATCCGACATAGAATCAAAGTTGTCGACATAGCTCAGAGAATTAGCAAGCATGAGTGGCAGTGGGCTGGCTATATCTGCCGACGAACCTATAACCGTAAACGAGTTCTTGATTGGAGACCGCGGCTCGACAAACGTAGTGTAGGACGCCCTCGGGCCTGGTGGAGTGATGATTTGCGAGAGGCTGCTGTTGAGCTCAGCTGGATGGATCAGCTCAACGGAGCTCAGGACAGGGCGCAATGACGCTCATTAGGGAAGGCCTATGTCCCTGCAGTGAACTGCAATAGGCTGATGATGATGATAATGGTGATGACGTGAAACTGTGCAACAACTGTTGGATTTATAAATTCTAGGCTAGCTTTATTTTTCGTTAGCGTATAGTATGAGCTTTAGACTATTAAAGGCTATAGAGGTACTTACGGAGTAGGTTTCTTTATTGTCCCCGTCCGTCTCTTCACACTAGTGATCAGTAGCGTATCATTGAAAAGAAACAGAGCTCTATCTTTAATGGTTCCCTGTGCAGACGGCATCGATACCGTCTCATGTCGTATAAACGTCCGATCTGCTGAAGCCAGGTTAGATAGACCTTCGATAGTCTGTTCGAGTTCTCGAAGAGTCTGCTGCTGTAGCTCCAGCTCAAGGCTTTCACGCTCAGTGCAATTTATCAGTTCTAGAAGCTCGTGGATCTCTTTTTGTGCTTCTAAAAGTAGTTTGTGATCTGGATGTGATTGGTCTGAAAAAAAAATTGTTTGTCATTAACAACAAATGTAAAATAGTTTTCGAATGAATTGCGTTAACGGTTGATATTTGAGATTTGTCAGATGGCCTTGTGTTTCAGGGATTTGGTTTTTGCTCACTAATAACTAACACTTTTCCAAGAACTATAAAATGAATTGCAACGAAGAGTTATTTTACTCCCAGTCTCTGTAACAGCTACTAGTTTTGCTCAACGTTTTGGGCAGTATGTAAAAATTTTCCAATAAGCACTGTGTCTTAAGGGGTAAATCTTTTTTTTAACCGACTTCAAAAAGGAGGAGGTTCTCAATTCGTCGGTACCTTACAAGTGAGGATGAGGTTTTTTGAGTTTTTCGGGAAAAATACCAATCCCTCAGCAATAAAATTTATATGGGACCACCCGTGAAGTATACTCTATTTAACAAAAAAATAATTTTGTAAATCGGTTTACAATTGAGGGAGATATCGGTGAACATACCTAAAAAAGTAGGATAAAAAAAGGTTCCGACGGATTGAGAACCTACTCTTTTTTGAAGTCTGTTAAAAAAAGCATATACTTTTTCAAATTTACTAGAAAATCAATCAAAAATCTACATTTTCACGTAGATTTTTAATAACTTAAAGATTCATCGTAAATAACGAGGCCTTTGTTATTATAAGTCATAATCACATATTTTTATATCTGTCAATTTATTTACAGTCTGAAAATGAAGTAAATACGAACGTTTACACAGCCCACAATTCGCTACCACCGTAACAAATTGCAATTGCGTTGGTCCCAAGCTAATAACGTGGCGGAAATAGAAAAGTTATTGGGTTTCCTATTGCAAGGAAAATGACTATTTACACTGATTGATTATATTTCCACAATTTCTAGGAAACTTAGATTACTTAATTAATCAAACGTTACACAATAACAAAGAAAAATATTTATAATAATAAAATGTCATCAATGACAGCTTGCCTGTATGTTTTATTAGCCTCTGTATCAGCAACTTATAGCTCGGGAACTTCTGAACCGGCTTAATCAGCAGGTTGTCCAATGACAGCTTCCCTTTATGGTCCCTTGCCATAGCGTCCAGAAACTTGGCGAAGGCCGGTCGCGATGCTGCAGCAGTCTTTATAGTCTCTTTCGCTTTTTTCAAGTTGTTTATAAAGGACATGTATGTGTCCATCACGGTGGGTTTTGTAAACTGAAATAAAATTATAACAAACTTAGAGTAGGAAATCTGACGGCCTCAGAAGTATTCTAACACTTTGAGTGCTGAAAACACACTTGTTCTAGGGCGCGAGCTGCTACTCGACCCGCTGTTGCGATGCCCGCAGTCAACGTTTTAATGAAATATGGCTTTCTAAAATAGGTTTTGAAAGGACTGATGAGATTTATTTATGTGCCCACACGTTTAGATTGAACTAATTCAATTCATTTTAAAGAAACGAAATTTCGAAAGAATAAACTGCGATTTCAAGGCATCCTCCGTATACACCATGTCTTGAAAAAAGCAATTCAAAATCGGCAACAGGTTACATGAAACTAACAAACATAAAATAAAATCACGCCTATTTTCCAGAGACGTAGGCTAAGATTACGGATGGAGAATATGGATCCCCATCCGTAATCTCATTATGATGGGCATAGTTAGGGGTACATCCGGGAGTGGACGAAAATCACCAGCGTCGAACATCTCTTTCGCTTGGCTCAAGATAGAAATAAATATGCAGAGCTGACAGCTAACCTCCGATCCGTAGGTAATCTCTGGAGATCACGGATGGAGATTACGGAGGAGGAAGTTTCAAATAGAAACTTGCTACGATCCTGGCATATCTCTTTCGGTTCTTCCCATCTTGGTTTAAGAATTGGTACAACTTACGACTTCTAAAAACACGTCTCCAACTTTCTGCTGAAGGTCCCATTGTTCCAGTCTTCGCCTCAGCTGTTCCAAGAACACTTGATGCACGTTCAGTATGCTAGGTACTTGATAGAATATCTCGTCGACCACGAACGCGTCCAGTAGACCAGCATTCTCTGGACTTTTGAGTGGTTGGAGGTACTTCTGCAAAGAGATCTTTGTTTAGCCTGGTTAACGATTAGGGAGAACTTTGAAAACAGGCTAGGATTTTGATGAAATTAAAGGTTTGAGAGTCTGGCTCTGGTATCTTATCTAGTTAAGACAAATGCATATTGTACTGATCTAAAACAACAATAACACCAGTCTATATCAGCCCTTTGCAGAACAAAGGCCTTCCCTTTCAAGGGGATATGCCCATAATCCTCACGCTGGGGATTGCAGCCCATAGCTTCTCGTTGCTGTTGCCCGTAGGCGGACAGGGAATTTAGCTGCGCCGGTGTTAGGCGGCCGCCAGAATCCCGTTTGTTAGTTTTAGTTAGCAGGGTGCACCACGTGCAGGTGAGGTTGGCTTGGGTTCCGAAGATGGGGTTTGTACCCCGCGCATCATCATCTTTTTGATATTAGAAAATATTTTATATTCTCAAGAAAAAAACATGTGTCCCTTCATTTCCCTTTAAAAGCGCATATTTCTCGAATATTCGAATGCATCTCAAAGATACTCAGAATGCTCGGAAAAATCCTACGCGCTTGTAACTCCCCGTCAAATAACAAAGTTCGAAGTGCCTCGGGATGGAGGCTGTGATCATGTTAGGGGGAGTCGCGATTGATTCAATTTTGACTCAGAATATTGCAAGATAAATTATTTATTCGTTCATTTTGTATTATCAAAGGAGCGTGTAAAGAACGAGTAATTGAACTTTGGAACATAATGGAAGTAAAGTTTGACGACCTCTGTGGCACAATAGGTGAAAGTCCGCCTGAGGCGCAGAAGGTTGCAGGTTCGATTCCCGCCGCGGGACAAATGTCTCGGTTCGAAGTGTTTATACATGTATTTAAAAAAAAACTATGTAAGTCGGAGGTTCATCATCAATCATGTGGTTCCCATAAAAGAAGCTCTGTTTACTAAGGGTTATATGATGTTGTGTAAAAAATGTCCAATATAAGACAACTAGGATGCACAATATAATGGTGGATGGCACAAACATCGGGCGGCCTATATCCAGCATCGGATAAAGTCTAGTGTCGATGATGTTGATATAGCCAAGAACCACATGCCACTGTCATCATTGTTCAATAAGCACACATTGCTGACAATACCTAAAAGCTTAACCGTCGTATTCATAACTGTTCCGTTAAAATCATGACACCTCTTTTTATTTACATTTAAATAGCAGGCACAAGATTACTTTCTCGACCGTCATAAAATTACAATTGGTTATGAATTAGGGGGTTATTATTTTACGCTATTTCTTATTAATTACTAGGCATGGATTTCGTGGGCATAGAACTAGTTATTTGGTTTTGGATTTAAGTCACGGGAACTGAAGCATGCATATTTAATTCATCGTTTACCATAGATTACCCAGCAGTGAGGCGGACCAGGGCGATAAAATATTGCGCCTCGGGGTTTTTGTTTCATTTTTTCAGTCACAATTTTTTTTACAATCGATGTAATTTAACTTTGCCATTTTTCAGTCATTTTGCTATGTCAGAGACCTTAGGTTGGCCTAAAAGCTCCGACTCCAGAGTTGGCCACTAGCTCAAAGAAAAAAGACGAAAGGATTATACGCGGATCGATATATTATAAGCTATTTCTAAAAGCACCCTTTGAACCCAATTCTTTGATTCCTACACGCACAATGGACCAACTGGAATCCAATTGCGGAAAAGGGAGTACATTTACATTTACAAGCATACTTTGAAAAGGGTAATAGTTTGTATGTTCTTACAGTGCGTTTCCACTAATACAAAAAAAAAATGAAGTAGAGTCAAATCAAACTTATAAAAAATAGAGTTGACGCACAACTGGTATTTCCATCAACTTTCTTTGTACATAAGAACACGACCCTCCACAAAACTTCAACAAGTCGGATTAATTGTTGATTCTGTGGAAACGCAAGGTCACAAATATCGCTATGACTGCTAGCGAAACCGCAGCCTCAGCGAAAACATCTCGAACTTTGACAGGGTACCCTACTCAAAGAGTAATGGAGAACCTGCAGAAATAAAATGATAAGGTAACTGTAAGTATCCGAACTTAGTATCTTATTATGAGCATATTTTTAGTAGGACGCTTTGCCACATTATACATGCAAGGGATGAATTTTAGATAGATAAATAATGCTGGACACGCAGAGCACATACAGCAGAGCTTGTATTACGGAAACCACATGATATTACTACTTAAATGTGCACATATTTTTTTGAAAATATATAAAAATCAATTCAGTGCGGCGTGTGTCTCGTAAAGGCTCGAAAACGGCTTGACTAATTCGTTTTTTTTTAATTTGTTCGTCTAGCTTGGGGTGGCTTAGGAAAAGCCCAAAGGAACAGCTGTATAGGCGACAAGTATGGGATTTTTGCATAAACTCTAGATTTAATTCTAGAATATATAATAACACCCAAACCCAAGATAAAATTTGCAATCATAGAGACCTTTATCTGCGGCGGGAATTGAACCCGCAACCTAATGCGTCACTGAGGGTGAGATATTTCATTTAGCGTTGTTTAAGATTATAAATTTCGTATGGTTCTAGTTTAGATCATCTTGGCAGGTCCAGTGTGAACAATGGGCAAAACAGAATGTTGATAGTTCATTAATTTATTTATTTATGAATTGGAAAACCAACAGCTAATGATAAATAATTAGTAACAGAAAGCCAATTACAGGTCTTCACTGGTAGCTACATAATTATGATTAAAATGTGAACACAAAACAAAAAACTTAATGTTACTCTAAAAACTGCGTGCTTCTTAAGCTGTAATAAAACAGGAAAGAAAACCATTTATTAGGAATGGAGAAAATAGTACAAAAAAAATTATGCATAGTTTAAGATTTCTATGGTTTTGATTGAGTCATCTTGGTTATGGTCAGTGTTAATCATAGGCGGCGGGCACGCGTACAGTTTGGACTATGCATCTGGAATGCGTTCTGGATCATTTTGTATGAAGGGAACGACTTCCAGCGAGCGTCCGACGTTTGTCTAAAAAACATTTTCGGATGATATGCGATGGCTTTTACACCTTAATTTCGGAGCACGCGGGCTGGAATTGGGATGGCGCGTGTTGTTTTTGGCGGTCCGAACTGTACGTGTGTATATTCACTACAGGCGCTATTAATATTGGTGGCTAACAATCTTACCTTGACTAATATCTCCAATGCTTCCACATAAGACTTTTCTGTCTCGTACATTTCCACCACCACGTGTGTTCTTGTGTCCTGCGAATAAAAAAATATTTGTTAAGTTCGTACAATTTGTCGTTTGGTCGATTTTCAAGAGGGTGCTCCAAGTTCAACTCTAAAACTCTTCATATTAAAATAATAAAGAAATATTGGTTTTATGGTTCGGGGTAACAAAGGGGGTGAAACGGGAATGCTTAGTAGTAGATTTTTTTAAAATATCTTATATTGATGTAACTTGCAAAAATTCATAGTCAATCTACAAGTTCTACACCCTCTTACGCACTATGTTCCTTACGTATGGCCTACTTAGCCGATCATAAAACCTGAACAAATGCTGTTTCTTTCATCCTAAATGACAGTGAACAGAGAATAATACAGAAAAGTGAAAAAAAGGAAACACTAAACTGCATAGACATATTTTTTAACATCAGCACGTGCTTTTTATCATAGTATCTCTATAAATCAATTATCAATGAGGTTCATAGTTCCCACTCGAGATCTGAGCCACTGTTTACATTATTTACAAACGCCTTATCACATAGTACATTAATGCGCGTTATCAGCCGACCTCGGGCCGATCGATCGGGACATTAATTATGTCTGACTGTCCGCTACCGTGCGTAGTTTCAGAAATTCGAGCATGACATGCTATATTACGATAGGATAGATAAATAGATAGATAGAAAAGTTTTAATTTGACTCATTTCACACTAAGCGTCTAAACACACTATGCCGAAAATTACGCGACGTAAGTTTCGACAAGTTTTTTTTAGTTTTTGACAAGTTCGGCTGTATGCCATAACGCAACGTTATTTCAGCATAATGTGTCATCTGTAATTCAAATAGCATTACAGGCGTAATCATGACGAACTTACGTCGCATAATTTCGGCTATAGTATGTTTAGACACATAAAAACGTTTTCTATCTACGCGTGCGTTCAAATAATATTTTGCATTTTTAGTGCGTCCGCCCACGACCGATAAATCGGTGACCAATTTTTTGTAGGAGAAAAATGAAACGTACTAATTGCAATAGTGCAACGCACACGTCCTACAAAAAATCCATCAGAAATAATAGGCAAGAAAAATCGGCCCGATTATCGGTCCTACAAAATGTTCAAAAGAACATATTTTCTATGATTTTCTGTGATTTTCTAGTTACTTTACATTTCTTTTCTTACGGTGCGTACGTCAAAAGATTCCATAATTGTACGTCCCTCGCCAAAAATGCTTTAAACTTTGACGCGTATTCGTGACTCCAAGAGTAGACCGTGAACTTACCTATTTAAATGACTTACTCCAATTGGAGTCATGGACGTGTTAAAATATAGAACAAAATTGACAATTAAAATAATAATAGTACCTACAAAGGGCATAGAAATAGGGAGGATAGTATTATTGGTGGGTAGAGTACGACGCTTTCCGTCCAGGTGGAGTGACGATTTGAAAATGGCTGCTGGTAGAAGCAGGATGCCATAAACTGAAGACATGCAAGGCTTTATGGTGGCCTATATCCAGCAGTGGACTGCTATCCTGATGATTATAGTGATAATGTTGATGAATTTTTAAAAAGTACATTGTCACAAATTGTCATATAAATTCAAAGGATGTATAAAATCACGTGTTCGGATACATACAAGAAACAAAAAATCTTAATCGTAGAGTGATAAGTAAAATCTATTTTAGTAATAATAATCGTATATTGAAAATGTTCAAAAGTGTTTTTTCTGTCTATGTAAAACCAAACTGAAAATAATAAAGGTTGACCTCGGTCCAACCGAAATCGACCACCGTATGCTATTTTTAGGTTTATATTATTGATTTTGGCTCCTAAATCTTTATTTGGTACCAATTTTAGAGCGAGGTGTCGTCCAAATCAGTTTATTTATAAATAAGTATTTTGATATATCAATGCGTGCCTATTTTTAAAGAGATGCCTGTTCAGATTTTCTGTGTTTTGGATAAGAAAGTAGGAGCAAGTAACTGGGTGGGTAAAGATTTATAACTATTTAATTATTACTAAAGTAGTATAGAGAAGATAGTTTTTTTACCAATGCAATGTCGTCCTGAAATGTAGTTTTGTGCCACAGCAGCAAATAGGTAATTATGGTAAAGGTAAAATTAGGTAAAGTTATTATACGTTCTATTTTTTGCGATGCTTGTTTGATGTTTTAAAAAGGCAACTTACTAGTTTGAGAGCCCAAAATAAACTTTTTAATTAAAAACTTTCTGTTATTTCGCCCAGAACCACCAGAACGGAACCTGGCCAGCGCAAAGAAGTACAATAATAATATTTTTAGCAATAAGATTATTCCCTTCACTTAGTTATGTTATTATGAATCTTGAAATAATTAATTAATTTTACTAATGATGTATTGCTAAGTTGCTCTAAGTTCTTTAAGTGATACCTATACTTTTGCTATGTGTCTACAGATGTTTTTATAGTTAGATGCTTTCATGTAATTTTTAGGTTAAGGTTTTTCCATTTCTTAGTAAATTTTAAACGAACATCCTTTTCTTCAGAATCACTTAGAACTAAGTTTAAAGAAATAAATGTTATGACAGTGCCGTGCCAATATATATATGAAAAAATAGCGACTATCATAATGTTAACACACTAGAAATGAAGATAAACTAGCTGTTCCCACTGTAAGGCTCCATAAAGTTGGTCAATCTTTTAAAGGGATGTGTGTACGATTTTTTAACAAAATCCCAAATGACGTGATTAATCTATCTGTAAATAAATTCAAAAATGTTGTTAAACGTAATCTCTGTGATAAAGCTTATTATAAAGTATCTGATTATTTATATGACAAAAAAGCTTAGGATAAAACTGCCTCCAACTGCATCAAAAACAATGTAATAGTTATTAAGAACAATGACGTTAAAAAAAATATAAGCCAAGCAGAGTTTCTTGCCAATTCTTCTCTGTTTGGTCACGTTACGAATAGGTGGTAAATAAAAAAAATTATGTTTCAAAGTGTACTATACAGTTCCTACTGAATAAATGAATTTTGAGTTTGAGTTTGAGTTTTTTAACCGATTTTAAAAGAATGAGGAGGTTCGGCTATACGTAATGATTTAACCTGTAAGTATGAAGATTGGAGTAAGTGGTGATCTCATCCACTGCGGATGAGTTGGTCAATCCAAAATGTTTAGTGGTCAACTCATCCAAAAGTTTATCATAACAGTTTATTTACCAGTATTTTCAATAGGTAACGTCAACCAAAAAAGTGTTCCGTAAGTTAAAAATATTTTGTTTCTTGCAAATAGTTCATGAAGTTACATTATTCACTGACTAGCTAGAAAATACTTTTCATTTAATGCACCGTGTGTGTAGTTACACAGTACGCACATAGGTCAATAGTTTAAGGTTTGAATACTATTATATATATTTTAAAATACGCCATTATAATTAATTGGAGATGAATTATTTACCAAACTTTGTTGGGAATAGATAGGTAAAGGTACATAGAAGACCACATATAATTTTTATGGAACTTGAGTGAAGGCAATAATTCTACTCAGAATTTAATTGTTACTTGTGTTTCCGAAACCCTATAACTGCACAATTGTGGAAGTGTTTTGCCGTGCCTACATTTATACTGCCGTATAACATTGTGAGTTTTTTACGCGGAAAAGATAAGATGATTAGAATAATACTTAACAGCCCCTTGTTTTACTAAAAACTAAAAAGGATAGGATATAATAGGATCTAGGATTAGATGACAATTTGGTTTAATAAAAAAGAAAGGTAAAATGCAGTGCACCGTGCACGTGTTTCATGGCCAAGTAAGGCCTCCTAACAAATGGTTTTAGAAATTATCCGAGATTCACTTTGCTTTTCGCTTTAATAGAAATCGTAAAATAGGAATCGGATGAGTTAACGCACGAAAATAATATAAATTATTCAAGGGGTCAACTCATCCGAAGTGGATGAGATTGGCGTGGATGAGATGACCACTTAGTCGAAGATTGTTCTGCTATTGCAGAATATCCTTATAATCTAAGGTTTTCCTATCACCATGCTTGGTAGAAGACTGTACAATCAGTTCTTACATAAATAAACAGTAATCGATACAAAACTGTGTCACTGTCTATTTCTAGAAAAGGTTTCTAAGTAACCTATCGATTGTTAAATTATAACGTCTGTTTCGCTTGACTGTCTAGTAAAATATTTTTCTCCATTTTCATGAAAAACGTTAATGGTAACTGAAGAATTATACCAGGGATGGACATCATTCACCTGAGACTCAACACCAATACAGCAACTCATCCCCCTGCCAAAAGCTAGAGTTCTGATTATGACAGTTTCTCCCCTAAAAAGTTTTTAGTTGAACACAAGATCATACGAAAACTGAATGAAGCACCTAGTAGGTTTAATAGTGTAGTTTCAAAGTAGTACCTAGAAGAGCACTTTATACAGAGCTCGTCCGGGGAAGTTCTACCACAATGCCTATTTCTGGCATGAATAAGTATTGCTGTGTTTTAAAAGGTGTGGTATGGGTGCCGGTCAAATTACAGGCCCCTGAGGCCTAAAATTCATGCCTCAAGTTGATAAGAGTCAAAACATAGGTACGTTAAAAAAGTAAAATGTAGGAACGTGCGTACGTTCCGTGCAAGACCAACGATGCAATACATAAATTACATAAAATCTTATCACTTATTCATAGTCATGTATTGACTTTAATTCTCTTATATATAATGAAACGACTCTGTTTATTTTCAAATTAAAATAAACATCAGTATATTCAAAAAAATCTAAACATAGAATAATTGTAGAAGCTTCTACTTTATCGACCACCGACGCGACGATATTTAAAAAAAGTAACTCAGGCACAAAAAAGTTAAACGTAGGAATCTTTGGGGGGGCCAATGTTCCGGAATCGTACACTGTTCAGGCTGATGAAGATGGTGATTAAGGTGATGCTTTTTTACTTGCTTATGATGCATATAACTCGTAAGTAAGGCCAGGTGGAGTGACGATTTGCGTAAGGCTGCTGGTAGAAGCTGGATGCGTCGAGCTCAGAACAGGGCGCAATGGCGCTCATTAGGGGAGGCCTATGTCCAGCAGTGGACTGCTGTAGGCTGATGATGATGATGATGATGCATATGACTCGTAAACGGATTCTAAGTGGAATAATAAATCATTATAAATTACAAACGCATTTAACATGAATATAAATAAGAGTTGCGAATGTTTCAAATCATAACAAAGATGATGCGAGAGTAGGTACCTACTGAAGTAGGTATAAATTATACACGATAAGTTTGAATTTATACGTTATCCAGAAAAGGAATAAATCTACCACTGAAGGTTGTTCATTTTGTCCAAAGACTTAGAATATTTTAGTTTTTCTTTGAAGAACTGGCTAGTAAAGTTACGCAATAATTTAACTCAAATTGATTAGACGGCCTCTGTGGCGCAGTGGGCGAAGGTCTGCCTGAGACGCAGAAGGTCGCGGGTTCGATTCCCGCTGCAGGACAAATGTTTGCATGTTCTGTAGATATTTGTCTCAGGTCTGGGTGTTTTCTATGTATGATATGTATGTATTTACAAAAAAAATAATAAAATATATGTGTAGTATATCAATGATGTGGTTCCCATAATACAAGCAATGCTTAGTTTGGGGCTACATGATGCTGTTGATTACGTCCCGCATTATTTATTTTAAAAAAGTCATAAGCCCTAGAACAGCTAATTTTATTAAACATTGTCTTTGACTTAATGATGATAAATAATTGTAGCTCTACCTTAATTTGAGAGCTGCCACACAACAGTTTATGGGCATATTCCCATTCTTAATGGGGGAGTCTGCGGAACTCTACTATGTACAACAACAATAAGACCAGCGTATATCAGTCCACTGCTGAACAAAGGCCTCCCCTAAAGACCACCATTGCGCCCTGTCATCAGCTCGACGCATCCAGCTTCTACCAACAGCCATTCGCAGTCAGTCACACCACCTGGCCGGAGGGCGACCTACACGTTTGCCGAGCCGCTAATAGTATCAGTCAACATGTAGATAGGTACTTACGCAATTCTTGAAAATTATATTAATAAATAATGAGGGACGTAATCACACAGCATCATGGTAACCCCAAACTAAGCAGAGCTTGTAATAAGGGAACCACACGATTGATAAACTACACATATTTTTAAACGTAATCTATGTAATAAAGCTTATTATAAAATATCTGATTATTTAGATGACAAAAAAGCTTGGGATGAAACTGCCTCCAACTCCATCAAAAACAATGTAATAGTTATTAAGAACAATGACGTTAAAAAAATATAAGCCAACAGAGGGCTTACCACAGGTTTTGATAGTTTTCGAAAACTTTTTAGGTTTTGGTATCTTTCCATACATTTTCGTACAGCGCCTCTAGGGAAACGTGCATGAACTACGAAAATGTATGGAAAGATCAGTGTTGCCGTTTTTTATTTGGAGAAAATGCTAAAACATGTAACAAAAAATGCTAAATAACTTTTAAAAATGCTAAATAAAATGCTAAAATCTATATTTTTCTTTTGAATTCCTTAGGAATTTTGAATTTTTAGGTAACGTACAAAAAAATGTTAATCATAAAAATATGCTAAATGCGAATTTTTCAAGCTAACAGACCCGAAAATATGCTAAATTTAGCATTAAAAATGCTAAAACAGCAACACTGGGAAAGATACCGAAACTTATAAAGTTTTCGAAAACTATCAAAACTCGTGGTAAGCCCTCAGAGTTTCTTGCCAATTCTTCTCTGTTTGGTCACGTTACGAATTGGTGGTAAATTAAAAAAATTACGTTTCAAAGTGTACTATACAGTTCCTACTGAATAAATGAATTTTGAATTTTGAATATATTTTTTTTTTTGTAAATACATACATATCATCCATAGAAAGCACCCAGACCCGAGACAAATATCTACAGAAGATGCAAACATTTGTCCCGTAGCAGGAATCGAACCCGCAACCTTCTGCGTCTCAAGCAGACCTTCGCCCACTGCACCAGCTTCTTTCCTTAGCTAGCGTCTGCTAATTTAGAAAATGGTCCTGACGGAAGACCAACGCGCGTTGTAGGAAATTCCTACAACCCGCTGCATGCTGAGTTCAGGTCCTTTTTGCGACTATATTTCTATGTGTCATCATTATGTTACCTGTACTCTTATTTTATAGTTTAAAAACCTGTTTCTAATTTGTTCTTTTATATATTTATGTGTAATTGCAAATAAAAAAAATCTTATATAAAATATTCTTCCACTCGCGGCTTCGCTCGCCACTTCGCTCGCATTAATGTTATCTCTCAGGAACTTTTTTCTCTTTTGGCCTTTTCTGTACCCCTGATTCATGATGATCGCCCTTGATTAGTTCCTATGATTAGTTATGCGTGAAAGCAATTCACTTTCGCAAATATATAGTCTAACTTATTATGATGCAGGTGGCTTAGATTTGTATAGTACATTATTGTATGTTTGGATTGTATTGTATGTGTTGAATCCACTCGGTAATCCAATTGCTGGGGAATCCAATAACGTATGAGTCATTGTTGTGTATTGTAGATAGAAATGGGAAGAGTTCGATTCCCAGAATTTATGGCTATTGCAAGGGGGTCCATGCTGGTTTGATTAATAATTTATTGACATCATCATCATCATGATCATCAGCCAATAGCAGTCCACTGTTGGACATAGGATTTCCAGCAGTGGACTGCTATTGGCTGATGATGATGATGATTATGTCAAGAAAATGCTATGGCGGGCGCCTCAACCTCAGCTCGACGCATACGAGCTTCGTCGCTTCGCCACTCCACCTGGCCGAAGGATCAGGTTAATTGACATAAAACAATATATTATATTAATTATACACTTTCACTTACACTTTCTTATTACATTTTTGCACGCATTTCTTTAGGAAGAATTATAATGGACCAAGAATGTATAGAAACTTTTTTCAATGAACATTAAAATTAAACCCGTTACTAATGAAACGTTGCTATTTGAAGCTTATTAATATGAAAACTGTTTGAAAATAAGAACTTTTGACATAGTTAAAACTCACTGTACTATGTTTACAGAAACGCGCCATGTTTGCTGACAGGTTTGTTAGATAGATAGAGGAAACTCAAGACAACCTCACCCGCCCCTGGTGCACCACGTAAACTAACAAACGGGGCTCTGGTTGCTGGCTGATTGCGGCATAGCGCAGTCTAACACTGGCTCAGCTGAATTCCCTGACCGCTGACGGGCAGCAGCGTCGGTGCGAGAAGCTGTGCCCTGCAATCCCCAACCCGCTTGCCCAGCCCGCGGGATTGTAGGCGGATACCCCTCCTCATTAGGGGAGGCACGTCCAGCAATGGATTGCTATAGCCCGCTGATGATGATGAAGGAATATATTACATAGTTTGTGACCTGGATAAACATAAAGGTTACCTACTTTACATCTAGGTACCATACTAGCGAAGCAATGTATAAACGATCAACAAGTTCAGTAAAATCACATGGTTATACATAAATAAAGACACGCTTATTTCCTAGAGAGTTTTATATACCTACTTATACAGGTACCTAGAAAAAATTGCGACGTGAAATTTTTTCCGTGAAATTTTCCAGTGAAATAATCGCCAAATCCAATTAGCGGCTTGTCCGAAGGTTCAGGTGGATTAACGTTTTAATAAAGTACATTTTATGATGGCACAGAAAAAAACATGTTGCTTAATTTATAAAAGGTTCTCATAGCCTATGGCTTTACTTGAAGGTGATATCTATACAGATGAGTCCGAATTTGTATGTTATCCCGAAAAGTAGTACCTACAACCTTACTATGTAGGTACTTATAATGATCTTAATCCTTAACCATACCGTACATCAAGGTTCGATAATAATTACCTATCATTTTGCTTTTTATCTGTCAGTGATAAAGATGAAAATAGAAAATCAACTCACAGCTTGGGAAATCCGACGAGACTGTCAATCAATTTGAAACTGTATCTTCAAGGGTTAAGAGTGATAGATGCTATTTCCAGAATTTGGTGGGGCAATGAGGAAAACCCAAACAAACCCGTTGTAATCTCAAAGTTAAAGCTTTCAACGCTTTGAAACCACATTTAGAGTATCTACCTACTAAAGCATTCACTCGTGCTCCTACTAACGTCTTTACCTGCAAAAGTATTGCAAGTCTATTTATGTCGTAAAGCAGCATTGCTGTGTTTTCGTTAGAATAAAGGCTGTGGGTACCGGTGAAATTACAGGTACATGAGGCTTGTCACCTTCATGTCTCAAGTTGTTGGACGCAAGGAGTTGCATCGTAAGGCTACTACTAGGAACTATAGATGTGCAAAATTTCAACTGAATCTGTTTAGTAGTTTTGGCGTGAAGGATGATCAAATACTACGTATTTCACATTTAACATCTTTTTTACAAACTTTCGCCTTATTACAAAACAAGCTTCCGCCCGCGGCTTCGCTCGCGTGGTATCCGGGTAAAAGTACCCTATTTGTCAATCCAGGGCACAAACTATGTATATTTCAAGTTTCATCCAAATCCGTTCAGCCGTTACGGAGTTGAGTGCGCATTTTCACAGGTCTTATAATCCCACGGAAGCAGAGTTTGTTTTATGGAAACCAAATAACAAATAAACTACTTAATACATACTTATACTATCAAAAGAAAAATTTACTATCAATAGAAAATAAATATTTACCCCAACATAAATATTTGCCGATCATACAAAAATTTGTGCCTCAGCGGAAATCGAATCAACCTTCTGCGTCTCAGACAGGCTTTCAACCACTGCGCCACAGAGGTCAAAAGGTTGTAGGGTTTTTTTTCATTCTCTATATTATGTTGATCTAATGGCTACGCCACCTTAGACAAAAGCACTTTCATAACGTTGTCTGAAAGTGTACCTACAATAGACATGGCTTAATGGGGACGAGGGCTATTGTTTAGGTTTTTGATTGACACGTCGGGTAGGGTTTCAGAATAGTAGCTTTGTTTTATTAGCTACACATATTTCTGGATGATGGGATTTTTCAGAATGTCCAATGAAAACTAGTTTAAAAGCACTGATTCCAAATAGCTAGATCTAGCTATTTTTCTATACCCGTCAGCTATAACTCTGAAAATTTTGTAACTAAGTAGCTAAACTAGATTTTCTACAACATTACATAAAATTTTCAAAAGATCATTATTATTTCTATGGCTAACAGTGACAACAAGATTGTAACTGATCTGCAGGGTGATCGGCTAACTCTGTAGCAAACAGAAATGATCGACACCGATCTTGTTTTTACAAACTTTGACATTTCATCCGTCGAAATTCAACTAACGTCAATTGACAAACTGTCACAGTTTGTTAAAACAGGGTCGGTTTCAATAATTTCTCTTTGCAACAGAGTTAGCCGATCACACCGCTGATCACGTGGGTAGGTGTTGAGTGTCCAACACCTTATTGTAATCTAGTTATCTATACATTATAGTGCTGTAGAAGCTATGCCATATTCCACAGAGGCCAAAAATAAAAGAAGAAACAACGTGTCACGAAGAGATTCCGTGACGTGACTGTCAAAAATTTCGACGCGAAAATTTTTTTTCACTCTAACTTTTTCCTAGAAAACAATTTCTTTCTTGACGTTTATAAGCTGAGAAACTCGATGAGTCTGATTACTCTAAATCCTATATCTATTAGACTCTGAGAAAATAAGGCAAATTTTGTTATAGATACACTTTGCCTCCTATGGATCTCAGAGAACTTGGATTAGTTGAAAAAAAAACCGAGTACTCTTTGGATTAACTAGTTAATCCATCAACGAATTTTTTTTTACTTTAGTTACTTCTAGTTTCTTTTATGATTATAACATTTTAGCAATCTAGCAACTTTCTTTATATAAGTCTAGCTACCGAGACAATGATTCAGTTTGCAGCACTGGTTTCAAGCCGGCTTTTGTTTAAGTTTAATTGATTTTTCTTTCGTTCATTATACGTTTTGTCTTCTATTACACACAATTTGCTTGTACTCGTTATTATACCTATTAACTGAAATATTATTTTATATTATGTTTATACCTACATATTTAAATCTTGTTTCATCTTATGTATCTTAAACTTAGCAGAACTACTTCAGTATGTCAAGGAGTCGGGCGCTGAAGCTACTAAACACTTTTTTACTTTTGTGGTCTCATCGTTCAATTGCAATCTGTTCGTAATGTACCTGTTCTGAATAAATTATTTATAAATGTTTTACAATTTAAACAAGGCCAGTTAAAGTTGAAAAATGTACTAAAGCTTACCCTCATATTTGGTCCTAGTTTACTTGAGGAGTGCCTTATCAATTCTTAGAAATCTTATTTTCATGCGTAGATATTCTATTCCTATAATTTAGGAAAATAAGTAACTAATAACAAGTACGTAATAAAAAAAAAATTGTACAAGACAATTTATAAAAACTATTGTATTACAAATAATATTATGACCGATTAGGGAAACCTAACATATATTTAACTTTTTTTTATATGAACTTATCAATCGTTAAAATGCCTACATTCTGTTAGGTAAGGATCTTCATCGATAATACATGGTTAGATGAAAAATTTTAGCTCATTAGTAATTTTCGCGTGAAGGAACAAAAAAATCTTCTCGTTTTCACATTGTAGCACGCTATCCGTGTTCTAGACCTTTAAAATGTGTTATTATAGCTCATTTCATTCAGTAGTTTTGGAATGAAAGAGCAGCAAAAATAAATCTTCACATTTTCATATCTTCAGCAAGCTATTCCTAGTCTAGAACTAATTTTATGTAAAAACTTAGCTCATTTCATATAGTGTTTTTGGAATGAAGGACCAACAAAAAAATATCTTCACACATGTTAACAATTATTTGCTATTAAATAACTTTGTACACTAAACACAAATACAGTTAGTACAGTCAAACAACAAAAGGAATGTACAATTTTAATGAAACTCTCGAGTAAGCCACGAACATTGTTGTTTAACTGCTCTCTCCTACATTTATGATGAGTAGGTACTTAAACTTAAGTTACAGAACCGCGGGTTACACAAATAAACCTACTTAACTTACTATGTAATGAAGGGCTCGTACGACACGAGCCCTGTATCTATTATTTACATGGAATTACCTACTATTAATACATAAGTTTTAGATTTTAAGTTATGTTTGTTTTCCAAATAAATAAAAATAAAATAAATAAAATAAAAAGAAGTTTATTTAGTTTAGTTGAAATAGGGGTGAGTGTCACTTCACTTTTTTAATGGCTTCTGGGATAATTTTCCACAATTTCATAAGTATAATTGTTTAAATTAATATGAGGCAACGTAGTACGATTTATAAGTCCAGTCGTACAGTCTTCAGTCAGGTCAGGTCGAATGACTTTATCCATGTAACTTTGATAAAAAAAAGAATCTAATGAAATCCTACCTTTAGAGTGAAATTTATGTGATATTTATTTGAAATTTTCATATTAAAATTACTAAACGGATTGAGCTGAATTTTGCACAATGTAGTTCTAGACCTGGAAGAACATTTATGTTACTTTTTGGTTTACGCTAGTCAACAAAATATATTTATATAATTTACTTTAAGATTTTTGGCCAAAAAAAACTATGGGTTTAAAATGGTAGAGTATACGAAACGTGAACAACCCACTTTTTTAGTGAATGAGTGGCAGTTTCCTAAGGCAAAATAGACCAATCTTAAACAAAGATGTTTCACCAGTATTTCCACAGTAGAATGATTTTGACTAAATCTTGGATAAATGTATTGAAACAGTGGCATAAATAGTCAAAGAAAGATCAAATCTTGAACAGTGTGAACAAAGACTGAGAGAGAGAGAGAACAAGTCTAGCGGCTGATATACAGTTATATTACATTAATGAGTTATTATAATATGCCATAATGAATTTATGTAGTTTTATATTCGTAATTGCTTTTATACTCATCCTCCGTCAAAAAACAACATAAAATATAACTATCCAATACCATTATATCCAGTGTAAATAGTTTTAACTAAGACAAATAGTTAAAGTTCCTACGTAAGAGATGAGTACAAAAACAGTTCCGCAGAATCTAACAGCAAATTATACGGAAAATACTTAAGAATGAGTATAATCGCTCATAACATTAGCTACAGAGGCGAAATCAGGGGAAATACATGCCGCGCTTAAACGAACCGAAATAAATAGGTATGAACCAAAGAGGTTCGATAACAAAACATTTTTCTGACTATAAGGTATGAAAAAGGAGTTTTTATTAGGGTGGTGGTTGTTTTTGGGGAGTGCGCACTTTTAACAAAAAATTGGCTGATTTTTCTTAATAATAACAATAAATAAATTAATAGATAATGAAAACATCAGGCACCGATTTTTGTTCAACGCGCGGACTCCCTTAATAAAAACTCATTGAGTTTATTCGCATACAACCGCAGACCTAAAGATGCAACCTCTATGGTACAAAGCAGCTTAGCGAGAGTTCACATAATTTCGTCTCGATACAAATACAAAATATTTATTGAGGAACATTAATACCATTTTGCTCGAACAATATACCTACAAATTAATAGGATGTTATCTGCAGTAGTTGAAAAACTGTGTCGCAGATGCCCGAAAAAAGGTCCTACGAAAAAAGGTTGGAAGTTAAAGGTGAATGAGGTTGCTAATAAAACTAATATGTTATGAATATATTAATTAGTTTTTGTCTTATTGACTTTTATCAAAATTATGGCTATGGCAAGTAATTGAATTAGGGATGGTCCTTCACTAACCATCCTGATCCTTTTCCAAACTCATTATTTTTTGTAAAAACATAGATTCCTTATTTAATTTATTAAAAAAATATATAACAATAAAATACATTTAAAAATGGCAAATACACAAACCGTGCGACACCAAAAAAGAAAAAAAATTAATGAAGAACCAAAAACTATATTTTTAAAATCAAATTTTGCGATGCTTGAAAAAGACAACTCATTTTTTAAAGTACCTGCATACATGTTAATCGTTAGGTTCACTACACTTAGATATTCAAATTAACATCTTGAATCTTGATTTTTTTTTCATACTTTAGCTCGTAGAAGATAGACAGTGAAGGCCCAAGATTCAACAATTCATCATTCTACCTCCATCTATCTCCTTAGCGTGCTGAAGCGAGCATGGGTGAATAATTCCGAGGAAAATGGTATAATTTGTTTGTTTGTTTGTTAGTTAGCAGGGTACAACACGAGTAGGTGAGGTTGGCTTGGGTTCCGAAGACGGAGGCTGGAACCCTTGACACCCCATCACTAAACTCAACAAATTTCCAGGGTACCTACAATTTGCTCGTTTGTTGGGTACGTTCGTAATATAGAAGCGTGACGCAAAAATAAATAAGAATGGATTTTCGGACATTTAGCCCCTGAAGGAGCTATCGGGGAAAGTCCCCGCACCTTAACACTGTTACCAGAGGAACCTCCATCATCATCATCATCATCATCATCAGCCTATAGCAGTCCACTGCTCCTCCATAGTTATGATTAATTATTCTCTCTGTACCATATTTTCTCTCCATCAGCCGTATCGGGAGGAGCTCGTAAATCAACCCACCCCCCATTTTAGGCAATCCCGCTCAGTCGTCGATAAATCAAGGCACTTTACGTTTTTAATCCGGATCAGGCAATAATGGAGTCTTTCTGCTTGAAATACGATATTATTTTGAATTTGAAGTGTTTTGGAATGTTTATAAGCTCATTATAATGAGCTTAGAATGGCCTTCTTGACCTAATATTCCTTAGTCTGTGATACTTTCAGAAAGCAGTAAGTACTGTTAGCAGAAGAAATAATAAAAGGCCTTTGATAAATATGTCTTATCAACTGAAAAAGGGGGCGGGGTGGGGGGGTGTAAGGGGTTCCAACCTCCATCTTTGAAACCCAAGCCATCCTCATGTACCCGTGGGGCACCCTGTTGTTATAACAAACGGGGCTCTGGCGGCCGGCTGATTGCGGCATAGCGCAGCCTAATACCGGCAAAGCTAAACTGACCTCTGACCACCCGCATCCCCAGCGTGGGGGTTTTTGGCATATCCCCCTTCTAAAAGGGGAGGCCTATGTCCAGCAGTGGACTGAATAGGCTGGTGTTGTTATTGTTGACTGAAAAAGCCGAGATCAACATCTTATCGTGCCTTACAAAGCACGGAAGCGCTCAAATCTAAACAAAAATCATCACGACTTTTTTTGATATTCAGACATTGCTGAGCACGCAAATAGGTTACCCATGAATATCTATGGGAGTGGTCAGAGCCAAGTCAAAACATTACATTCCGTACATGCCTAGTTTTTGCAAGCAGTTAGCATTTCACGTGACAGTTAAAAGCCCATCGCCGCTACTTAGTACATGTCTCTCGAATTTTAGTTGTAGGGCATGCCGGTTTCCTCATAATGTTTTCCTTCACCGCTTCGAACACGTGATAGTGCGGGTATAAATATTTCGAAAGACAAATCCATTGGTTCACGACACCGGTTTTCTAAGCGCCACTAAACGATCGTTTACTACCACCGACCGACCGTGGACCGGTGACCACCCATCCAAGTAGAGACCGGGCGGAGTGATGCATAACCAAGATGATTTGCTAAGAACACCGAAGTAAGCTACGACACGATACGAGCGCACAAGTTCCTTACAGTTAGTTACATTCAAATTCTCTCTACAAATACTCTAGCTCTGCAACTATTGACAGAGTTTCAGCGCTTTCGAGTATTCTGATGAAATAGCGTTCTAATTGGATACCCGTATGCGGCAAGGAGTTAAGTGATTGGTCGTAGGTACCTTCTATTTGCTTCCTCTGCGATAGCGTCGGCAGAGACTAATTTACAGTCAACATCATCATCATCATCACAGCAGTCCAAGGTTCGCCAAAGAGCTCGATCGTAGGCTCTTTTTATCCACTGAATTTTAGCTACATTACGCAGATCGTCACTCTCAACTAGCGGGGGCGTCCTACGCTACGCTTATTTATTGCATACACATACATTGGTCAGCTTAGGTGTTAGATCAATCTTATAGGTAGATAAGTACATGTGCCCGCCTTGTAAGGGCGCAATTTATTAACAGATACAAATACAAAAGTCAATTGGTAGTAGAATCCTAAACGTAGGTAGTCTTTTTCACGAAAGAAGTCCCACAGCAATCTACAGCCGAATCTCCTGTACCTATACGTAAAAACACGGAACATTTAACAAGAAATTTCAGACAGAACTGATTATTTGCATCATATTTTAGTGGGATACGTTTTTTTTTTTGCTTTTCATAGGATTTTATTTCCATTATATTTTAATTTCACCACGATAGTGGCGCCGCGTCTGCATGACTCCCTTCGTGAAAAGGACTACAGTGTAAAAAGTCAAATAGAAGGAATGTCAAAAACACAATGATAATGTTAATAGAGCGTCCGTTGGTCGGCACGAATTGGCGATGATATCGCCACGATACTTTTTCTCGTGGAGGGAGCGTCTTACCTAACATTTATAAGTAAAAAACATTGCTACCTGAAAAAGGCATTACTTATGTCGTTAAATCAGTTTCTAATTGAAACTAGTTACATAAATGCCAATAAAATCAAGCTCAAAAACGAACCATTTTCGAACTTATTGTGCTGCCACGGCAATTTGTCGATCGGTCCATCCGTACTTGTTTTACACTTAGCATTAGGTACACAAAACTACGTACATTGAACGTAATTTGGTTCAAACGAGCCACAGACGTACGTCATAGATGTAATCGATCACCACAGATACCAAGGTACTTTGATGTCACGAAATGGAATTGGAATAAATGACAGAAAATTACGATGGAACCCGCACGCAACAAAACTTTGAAGCTTCATTATTCTATTTGATTTTGAATAGGTATCATTAGAAGCTTATCATCATCATCATCATCATCAAGACATCTAAAAGATATTTTGTACAAATCCGCCAACTCTCTCTGACGAGTTTCATAAAATCTCAACAGGAATTCGTCAATGTTTCGCCTTCCCCATAAGGCATCATCAGGAAACGATAGAATCGCTGTCCGCCTTCGGCACTCCGCAAAAAATCGCAGACGTGTTGCTTCGCCGAGCGCCAAGCAGAAAGCTCTTTCTGGCGGACAGCAAGTTCCTGATGATGCCTTATGGGGAAGGCGAAACATTATCGAATTTCTGTTGAGTTTTTTTGAAACTCTTCAGAGAGAGTTGGCGGAATTTGTGCTAAATATTTTATCTTTTAAATATCTTGTAATGGATTTCTGTAAAGTCACGCCTGATTCAATTCATTATCATCATCATCAGTCAGCCTATATTAGTCCACTGCTAGACAGATCTCTTCTAGTGAGCGCCATTGCGTCCTGTCCTCAGCTCAACGTATCCAGCCTCCACCAGGATTTCGCAGATCGTCACTCCAGCTGGCCGGAGGGCGTCCAACACTACGTTTGCCGAGCCGTGGTCTCCGCTTTAGATCTCGTTTACCCCAAAAGTTGTCGGTTCTTCGGCAGATATTGCCAGCCCACTGTCACTTACGCTTGCTAATTCTCTGAGCTATGTCGATAACTTTTTAGTTCTCTGTCGGATAGTCTCGTTACGAATTATATTCTTCAGAGAAAACCCGAGCATAGCTCGCACCATAGCTCGCTGAGCGACTTCAAACAGGTGGACTAGCCGTACTGTGAGTGTTAATGTTTTGACTCCGTTTGTCATGAAAGTTATGAACAAACAACCCCTTAAAAATCTTCTTACCTGCGCCATTGCAGCTAACACAGCAGCTGGAAGTCTGTCTGATGGAACCAGACTCTCTTCCCCACTCCTAGAGCTCCTGCTTCCTCGATCAGAGCTCTCATCATCTGAGTCGGAGGCGGTGAAGTACAGGGTCCCCGGGCTCGGGTCACTGAGCCTCAACTTGAGGCAATCACGACGCATTTTCACAGGTTTTTCATTATTTTTGTAACTTTGGTTTTGTCTTTGGGAATGTTGGATAAAATTATCACTGTTTCATCACTTTTATAACATGTTTTTGTTTTGATACTCTTATGTTAGTTCACTTACTGCATAATTTTAAATGATTTTTAACGATTACAGTTGGAGTCTGTGGAATAAGAACAGTCGAAAATAGAGGAGTTTGTCATTTGACAACCTCTGTGGTGCAGTGAGCGAAATTCCGCCTGAGATGCTGGTTGCAGGTTGGTTTCTGCCGTGAGACAAAAATTTGTATGATCTGCAAATATTTGTCTCGGGCTGACTGTTATACTACTTATATTATTTTTGTATTTATTAACTCAAACATGGATATCAGTAGTATATCAGTCATGTGGATCATGATCATGGACAGATTATGAGAAACAATCTCTGCTTCGTTCGGGGCTACATGATGCTGTGCGAAAGTGTCCAGTATTAGTTATTTATATATATTTTTTTCGCATGAATGGTCAGTTTTTAGCTACGCTGGTTCTTATTCTACAGACACTGGGTACCTGTTTGGCTGACTGAATGTGTATTACGGTATGGTGGTTCGATTTGAGCTGCTTGCTCGTGCCTCATGAGACTTTGCCACATTCCCATCGGAATCAACGTAGAAAACGTGGTTGAATCACGTGTGTGACCAGACTTTCCCTGCTACGTAAACTGGGCACGCAATTCGACGCAATGGCCTTTATTTATCTAGAACGATACTACCTACCGTTGAGTTCTGGCAACTGAACTTACTGAAAGACGTTATTCCGTAGCCAATGCAGTTACTGCAGACAGCAGGCGGCAGGCGACGCGTCGCCACTACACTATTGGTTTTAACCAGACTTCCCCATTCTACTACGTAAACAGCGCATTAGCCTTTCTTTATCTAAAACGACACTTTCGTTTAGTTCTGTTAAAATTACTGAAAAACATACTAAGGTGTGATTCTGTAGCCAACTGCAGACAGCGAATAGCGGGTGCCGCGTCGCCACGACACTATTGGTTTTAACCAGACTTCCCCATTCTACTACGTAAACTGTGAAAAACCCTTTCCTTAATCTAGAACGACACTTCCGTTTAGATCTGTTAGAATTACTGAAAGTCGTAATTATTAAGGTGCGAATCCGTAGCCGACACCAGAAAGCAGCGACGCGTCGCCACGACACTACTGGTTTCTATGTATTTCTATGCAAGCGACGTGTTGGCTACGGAAAGTATTTCATAGACACATAAAAACTCACCTCTAATCTAAAATCTGCAAGAATCATCTTGGGTGTAAAATCTTATTATTATGCCCACTTTTTATTAAAACCGTGATTTCAACAGCTAAGTTTACGTAAAGAAACTATTCAACCAAGGAAAAAGAGTTAAAAAACCTTATTTATCTGGTACATAAAACAGCTATTTGCAAGATTAAAACGTCCAATCTTTGTCAATAAAACCGGGATATCGTCAATTTGTAGCTAGCTTCCTTGCAAATCAATACACATGTACGCTGTCCTACCGTTCACAGCTTCAATAGAACAGCTGGCTCAGTAGGCAAGCTAACACTGAAAAATCAGAATAAGCAGAGCAGGCTACAAAAAGTAGACATGTAAAAATATCCCAGTATTTCTATTTAAAATGAATTTTAAGCAATAGCTTAATAAAGTTAACTTTTTAGCATGTTGTCTTTCTGCTTAAGAATGGTTCTTGTTTAAATAGTATTTTTTAAAATTTTAATAATTTTGCTATAGGTACGTACGCACACGCGTTTAATAAATCAAATGCGAAATGCTGCGTTCCATTTTCAAACATAGGTGGTACATAAACATGGTGGGGCAAAACTTTACAGTAATTTTGCATATCTCAGCTCTAGACCAGGAATAATATTATAGGCTACTTTTTAGCCCGGTACCATGCGACTCGCTGACGGAAGTAAAGAAAATGCTTCTTGCATTATTTTTATAAACAACCTAGCTGTGTATACTTGAACTGTGAATGGAGTCGCAATAAAGCCGGTTATACAAGAGTGACAATAGCGTGTAACTGAGCCCTTACGAGTGGAGGTGTCGAGTTACGGCCTTCGCAACGAAAACGGTAATGTAATTTGTTTTCTGTATTTTCAAGGTGGTGTTTAGGGTTCCGCACCTAATTGGTAAGTACCTACTCAAGGTAACATCGACAGTAAGAGCTGTGCTTCAATCAGAAAAAATATTCGTGAAGAAGTAAAATTTTGGCTAATGAGAAAGAGTAGATTCAAAATAACGCTTTGTCATTGGGCAAAAATTTTCGATACGCTTACCATCGTAAGGGTGGCGACAGGTTGAAATATTCGTAATTACCTACCCTAATCCATGAGTGAACGAGATGTGTCCCTACTAAGTAAGAGAATCAATAATTAAAAAAATCAAAAACCCGACGGCAAAAAGAAAATGTTAAAGTAATGCACTTAAAAGGCCGAAACAACATTAAGAATAGAAGACATAAGGCTCCGGGTAAGATTCCCGCCACGAGACAAATATTTGTATGCTGCAAGACGAGATAAATGTTGTATCGGGTCTAGACGTTATTGAAAGATGAGAAAATTAATTGATTTGCGGCACTAGACTTACATAGACATACATTTTCACAGTAAAACAATGGAATTAAAATTTTCGTTGTCAATGTGTGATATATAGGAATGCATTTATCAGTTACTAGCTTCCGCCCGCGGCTTTGCTCGCGTGGTGCCGGGATAATAGGTAGCCTATGTGTTAATCCAGGACACAAACAATGTAAATTTCAAGTTTCATTTTTGCGTGGAAGAGTAACAAACATTCATCCATTCATCAATCCATACTCACAAACTTTCGCATTTATAATAATATTAGGATGTGGCTCCCAGCTCTGCTTAGTCTGATGCTGTGTGATAATCCAGATTTTTTTTTATTCACAGCCTTTTGTGAACGTACCTAATCCTTATCTCAAACAGAATATTTATTCAAAACATTATCATGTTTTATAACAAATACCTTCAGTTCCATGGTTCAGTACACCCAACATCTATTTACTTGCGGTATGTTTCATTGAAAAATGACATTTAAAATGCTCAATAAAGTATCTCTGTCCCTGTCATTCAGGTGTCAAGAAAATGAGCAGGCATTTTTATTAAGATTTTATTTTTAGCCAAATACAATCCGGGACGGACGAATATTGTAAAATCCATATTTTTTTAGCTAACTTGAGCTCAAAAAATATGGATTTTACAATATTTCTCTTAATTAAGCTGAAAATTGGTAGGTACGAATATTAGGAACACCATCATAAATGAAATGTTAAAACTCCCCATCGCTCACCAATCACAATACGCAACCCGATCTATAATTTTGTCTAACCTATTTTTACAATAAAATTTATCGGTTATCTGAAAAAAAATAGCAAATTATAGCAGATGAGGGATCGATAGGGACTTTCAACATTTCATAGGGACTTTCAACTTTTCATTTATAATGATGTTCCTAATATTCGTACCAATTTTCAACTTAAGGCGACTAGTAGGGTCAAACCTCCCTCTCGCTCGCACTATTCAACATTTTTGAAGATATAAAATCACTAAATGTAGTAATGCAAAATAGCAAACCTTCACGGCCTAGAAAATAACAATACAAAGGTTCAGTAAGAATATCATTTTGAACCCAACACGTTTTCCTACAAAAAAATTGGCACCAAAATTCATCACATTGGTACCAGTTTTTTGTTAAGAAAACGTGAAAGAATCAAAATGAGATTATTGCTGAACCTTTGTATTGTTATTTTCTAGCCCGTGAAGGTTTGCTATTTTGCATAACTGCATTCAGTGATTTTATATCTTCAAAAATGTTGAATAGTGCGAGCGAGAGGGAGGTTTGACCCTACTAGTCGTCTTAATACGAATTATTGTAATCTTGAATATCTATTTTAACCGAACAAATAAGGCTTTGCTTTGGCTATTTTTGGGTTTTTCCTCATTTCCTTTTTTTCTAAACCAATTAAATATTAAGGTGAACAAAAAAAATCGAATCGATCGAAACTTTAGTGGTATTCAGGGTGCCTAGTGCGAGTTTTTTACCAGCTCGATCGCGTTTGCGTTTACGCAAATTTATATGTAATCGAGGTAGCGCCATCTAGTGAGAAACGTGGCACTGACTCATTTCCATACAAATTTGCGTAAATGCAAACGCGATCGAGTTTTCACTTTAAGACTGTGACTCTATTGTAGTAATAATATCTCGATGTCCCAACGCTATGCCCCGACACTTAAAAAAGACGTGTGGCACTCGGGGACTGCCGCGGTAAAGCTATTGCATAGCATTTTGTATCAACTTATGCAATTATAATTATTTATTTATTTTATTTATGCAGTATTTCTTTTTCTTTGATATTAATTCAAGTTACACTTTTTGAGCGTGGTGACCGATAAGAAAACAATTTTTTTTCTTTTATTAAATAAAAATACGTCTAGTTGCACGCACACAAACACCGTGTCGAAGACTGCCGAAAAGAAACGACGTTAGACAATGCACGGCCTTCAAGCCACACCTCCGTGCCCGTCGTAGCGTGAGGTTTTTTTTCGTTACGGAATTTCTGAATTCGGTCCCCGCGCTCAAGGCCCTCGATAGAAGCTATGCAATAGCTTAAAACTATATACAAAGGCTAGCATAACCCTGAAAGAGTTTTATAAGGGTGTTATAAGTTTAAATTATATGTATCTATATACCTGTGTATTTATGTGTCTGTCTATATCATCGTAGTTCCCAAACGAAATAACCGATTTTGATTTATTATTCGATTACCTCGAGAGCAAAGCCACGCACACAGGAGTTAGTGGTGGAACCCTCAAACCCCCTGTACACCTCACACTTATCTTGTTATTTTGTGTAAATCGTGTTGGGTACCGTCGACCTTTTTACCCAAAACTGACCCTTGAAAAATATGGTTCGTCGCACGAAGGTTTCGTGAGCTACAGTCTGGTTTACGGTGATAAATAAATCAAAGGTTTTACGAATTTATGATACCTATAAGTTTACAAAGGAAAAATGTCGAAAACAAAATGGCCGGTACTGTGAGAAATGAGAACTTTGGAGGACGTTGGTCACACATGTCTTTTATAAGGATAATTTATACTGTATAGGTCATGGGTAAGGTATGGTTGTTCTACAGAAGAGTGAGAGCAACTTTAAAGGGATATTTATTTATTTCTATTCATTCCATAATGACATGTCCTATTTACAAAGCTCGGCCTCTGATGTGAAACAACTAAAACCAAGCACTGCATCCTCATTTAACTATTTTTACATGTAGCGTCTAAACACACTATGCCGAAAATTACGCGACGTAAGTTTCGCAGCAGATTTCGACAAGTTCGGATGTATGCCAAAACGCAACGTTATTTCAGCATAATGTGTCATCTGTAATTCAAATAGCATTGCAGGCGTAATCATGCCGAACTTACGTCGCGTAATTTCAGCTATAGTGTGTTTAGACACTTACATGTAAAAAGTTTGACGACCTCAGTGGCGCAATGGGCGAAAGTCTGACTGAGATGCAAGGGTTGCGGATTCGATTCCCGCCGCTTGACAAATGTTTGCATTATTCGTCTCAGTTGTGGATGTTTTCTAATAATACGTACATAAAATGTATTCTTCGTATGAGCTAGTGGCCAACTCTGGTTTCGGAGTTTTTTGGAGGCCTTCAACATGGCTTTAAAAGCCGGGACCAACCATCTTAACGTACCTTCCGAAGCACGGAAGCGCTCAGATCTAATTGCCACTAAACGGTCACCCATCCAAGTAGTGACTAGACGGATCGTTGCTTAACCAAGGTGATCTGATCAGAACACCGCAGTAACCCACGCCACGAACGACATATTAAGTAGTTTATCAGCCATGTTGTTCCCATAATACAATAAAAGTTTGGGGCTACATGATGCTGTGTGATAATGTCAAGCATTATTTATTTATTTCTATTCATATTATAAGTTAGTGTCCAGCTCCAATGTCAAAGCTTTAGGCCTCTAACGTAGAACAACTAAAAACCAATATAAATAAACTTTTTTTTACATTTACAAGTGCAAATCAATTAAAAATAAATACCTTAACCCAGACTTAAATTAAAAACAAATAGAACTAGAAAATTAAAAATAAACCCTTAACCCAGATTAAAAAAACCAAAAAGAACCAGCAATGAATCGGTAAGACTTATGTTCCACGGAACACTTTTAATTTGTACTATTTGTCTAAAATAATCATTTCACATTGTTTCCAGACAGACAAACAATTAATCTTCATAACCGCTTCACATTGTGTGGAGTTTAAAGAAACTTTAGCAAGAGTTCTTGAAAATTCAGACAAAGGTCAGCGTAAAACCTCTTGACCCAGTTTCTCAAGCTCCATTGGATGGAGACAAGGTGGATTGATATACTCAACTTATTCTACTAATACTACCTGCATTATTAGCAGCGATTGGAATAGACAGAGCTAATTTACCTAAAATTCATAGAACAGAGACTAAAGATGGAGACATCCTTAGAACTCAGGACACCAATAATAACAAATTCTATCAATTGTAAGCGATTATAGACTTTATGGAAATGTGGCATATGACCACCTCTGAACATCGCTACGATTATCTAATAAATACTAAGTCGACGTCGTTTTTGAGATGCGTTTTCGCAACGCGTATTGGGACCTCGCCCTTAGCCGTTGTATCCGACCAGCTTTTTGAATTACGAACACAGTGATGTGTACGTTCTTAATATCGATATCGACAAAATTGCTCCTTCATTAAAAAATAATTTGAATTAGCTAGAAAATTGGGGAAAACCTAAGAAACTATAATGGCCTTACATAAGAACATCTTTCAAAAGATAAACGATGCTTAGATTATTGGCATCTCTTACCGTAGGGTAATGGCAGACAGTGACAGGGCGAACTTTGAGCATTGGTTAACTTTAAATAGCGTTCATAAGTAAGAGGGTTAATGTGTATTATCTAGAGCAAATATAAAGAAAATCAAGAATAGAAATCTAAAAACCAGAACCCCAATACCATTGACATAGTTCATACTTTGATGTCAGTGATGTTGACAGATTCATGTATTAACGTGTAAAAATAACTACAGGAATATCTCCAGAAAAATAAATATTATATATACCTTACAGATTTTGTTCCGCTACTCTTTTTTATGTACAATATATTTTTTCCACATAAAAATAGAAATAAACTATTAACATACTTCAGAAAATTATGATTTTGATCGAACTTAGCCGACTTAAAAAAAGGAGGAGGTTCTCAATTCGATTGAATTTTTTTATGTTTTACCTCATCAGTCCATCATTAGTGAACAAATTCGGACAATTATTTTTTTGTTTGGGAGGGTATACTTCCCGTTTTATTATATTGAAGAAAAAATGTCACCCCTATGAATCAATTTCTTTGCAGTCGGTTTTTTTTTTATTTGAATACATATTTTTGTGAAACGTTTTAAAATTTCTTCAAAATCTTTTGATGTGGGCACAGTCAGCAGCAAAAGTAGATTAAGGCCGATCAGACTAGGACTAAACAACCCCTATAATTATAGGTGGTAATCATAATAAATTATATTTAGATAGCCTTGTCCTTGGTTGTTTTATAGATGAACAACACAATAAAACAACCAAGGACAAGGCTATCTAAATATAATTTGAATTGTATCGCAAATGTATTGTAGCTGTCCTAGATACAGTAGATGTTTTTTTTTAGGGTTCCTTACCGCAAAAGGAGCGCTTCCTTGCTTCGGAAGGCACGTTAAGATGGTTGGTCCCGGCTTTTAAAGCCATGTTGAAGGCCTCCAAAAAACTCCGACACCAGAGTTGGCCACTAGCTCATACGAAGAATACATTTTATGTACGTATTATTAGAAAACATCCACAACTGAGACGAATAATGCAAACATTTGTCAAGCGGCGGGAATCGAATCCGCAACCCTTGCATCTCAGTCAGACTTTCGCCCATTGCGCCACTGAGGTCGTCAAACTTTTTACATGTAAGTGTCTAAACACACTATAGCTGAAATTACGCGACGTAAGTTCGGCATGATTACGCCTGCAATGCTATTTGAATTACAGATGACACACTATGCTGAAATAACGTAGCGTTTTGGCATACATCCGAACTTGTCGAAATCTGCTGCGAAACTTACGTCGCGTAATTTTCGGCATAGTGTGTTTAGACGCTAAATGTAAAAATATAGATAAATGAGGATGCAGTGGTTGGTTTTAGTTGTTTCACATCAGAGGCCGAGCTTTGAAAATAAGACATGTCATTATGGAATGAATATAAATAAATAAATATCCCTTAAAGTTGCTCTCACTCTTCTGTAGAACAACCATACCTTCGACCTATACAGTATAAATTATCCTTATAAAAGACATGTGTGACTTGATACTTCTAGGAGTTCCTAAGTAAAGGGTCTTACCAGACAGACAGTCAGACAGACGGGGGGTCGGACAGAAGGGCAGACAGACAGATAGACAACGAACTGATTCTATGAATTCCTTTATCCTTTTGCGGTAAGGAACCCTAAAAAAAAACATCTACTGTATCTAGGACAGCTACAATACATTTACGATACAATTCAAATTATATTTAGATAGCCTTGTCCTTGGTTGTTTTATTGTGTTGTTCATCTATAAAACGCATTGTTACATTATGTCAAGAATAGTGACGAGTAATTCTGAAGGAATTTGAGAGATTTAAAGCAATCAAATGAAATTCTTATGCAATGATAAGTACCTATTTGAAGTAACGGCGCTTTTTCATCAGCACAAATAATGGATAGGAAATGAAGAAGTGAAGAAAAGAGCGATATCTATAGCTTTATTTTGGGATATCTGGGCATTATAGGTATAAATAAATAATACTTATTGCGCAATTTATCTGATGGCAAAATAATAAATAACTCGAATCGCTTATTCAGATTTTGATTCTTTAGTCAGTGTAGGATTTTCGCTACACGATTTTAAAAGAAAAAATACCTAAAAAAAACCTTATATATGGGCAGATTCATTTGGAGTTTTCAATATTTTTTTATTAATTTTCAACCAATCAATTTAAATACCTAAGCGTCGAAAAGGGTTCTTAAATAATATATATTTTTTTTAAATAAATTCTTTGAACCTAAATTATATTTCTACCAATTTTGGCATGCAAATTAAAATGTTTAAGCAAACATTCATTTAGAGTGCTCATTATTATGAAGATTATTATTATGGTAAAAAGTACGTAACGTTTTAGTCAGTGATCACTTGTCTTTAAAGAGTACTTTTCCAGGTTGACTTTGACATTCTAAAGGGTATGACAACCAATTTGGCTGACTAGATTGTGATTCCAATTCAGTCAGCGCCAGTCAATTGGAAAAGACAGTTTCAACTATTTTTTCGTAAAAGAAAAACCCCTCATTCATAAGTCATAACTCAGTCTCAATCTGAAGCCTTCTTATGAACACCTTATTTTTTTATTTATTCAATACTACAATAATAACACAGCTTTACGGTGCGATACTAAGGACATAGATAACAACATAGAAGTATCATGAAAATTATGAAAAAAAAATAACCTATTGTACTATTTATAATACTATCAATCATCTCACAATATCAGAGAAATTCTCCACACACATTCGTCCATTGGTCAGCAAACAGATCACATGATGGTGCCAGAAGCGAAAAATTTTAAGGCTCGAACGAGAGGTGACTTATGAGTTATTATAATTACACAGGCAATTTACCTGCTCTTGTGCTATTTCCAGAAGTCGATAAATAACATGAAAGTGGTCAAAACACGCACAATGGGTCAAAAGAAAAGCACAATGGGTTTTATTTAAATAAACTTTAATAATAAGAAATTCTATTTATGTAAATAAAAACATTTCGTTGAGTTGAAATAAGTAAGTTGCACCCGAATAAAAAGAAATGGCCAGTCCCTTTTCGGCTCTCCAATTATCTTTGTGCAAAAATAACGTCGATTCTTCTCTGTTTTTGTTGTGAAAAAACGTAAGAGAATTGATAGCGTGTAGCTGCTCGAATAAGAAAAATGTCTGGAATTTTAATTGACTACAATTTTTCAGATTGATTGTAAAATAATAATTATGTCATCCAAAATACAAACAATATCATACTTTCGCAATATCGTTATTTAAATTGGTTAATAAGGCAACGCTTGTAATTCGATGTATCTCTACTTCCTTAGCTTTGATAGGTCCTGCTTTTCAGTCGTCAAGCCATGGAGGCTTTCTAAGCGACCTAAAAACTCCGACACCAGAGTTGGCCAATATGTCATAAAAAAGTCTGTAAATCGTCATCGTGTAATTGTGAGTCGGGAATGGGCAACAAGCATCCACCATTTTATTTTAACACGGCGTTTTCACTCTACAATCAAAACTCTAGACTTGTCAAGGGTTTGTACCCGACGTTCCGTTTGTCGACGGAATTAAAGAGATCATTTATCACGGGTGAATGGGGTTCCAACCTTCATATTCGGACCCCAAGCGATCCACACCATCCCGTGGTGCCACCCTGCTATTACTAACTAACAAATGGAGCTCTGGCGGTCGGCAGATTGCGGAATAGTAAGTACAGCCTAACACCGGCACAGCTAAATTCTCTGACCGCGACTGGGAGCAGAAACGGCAATGCGAGAAACTGTGCTCTGCGATCCCCAATCCGCATGCTCAGTGTGGGGATTATGGGCATGCCGCCCTTCCTATAAGGAAAGGTCTATGTCCAGCAGTGGACTGATACCTATAGGCGATGGTGATGGTTATTCAAAGAATTATTAAAAATAAACTGGGAGAAAAAGATATGCTCGGAAAGAAGGGAAACTCAATAATAGTTATGACAAATACATTGACTTGTACCGTGGAGAAGACAGAATCGATCACGCTAAGGGGCTTACGTACATTTGAAATTCTGGAGGATGGAGATAATGATGATTCTAAACATGATAATCTGGAATAAAACAGCTGTTTACTTAATAGTGAAAAGGATTGCTTTCTTTACCATTGAAAATAACATAGAAATTGTCATGCTTAAGGGTTGCATAGAGATGTCGGAGAGAGATGATGTTGGTTCAAAGCTTTCTTAACGAAATGAGTCTAGCAATGTTCGGTATCTACGTGTTATTGAAAAGATGTTATAATTAGAATCGCAATACATTAATATCTCAGTTGATGGGTAACAAATGGATGTATGTTTCTAGCAAGGTTTGTGTTTAGTCTTGAGACAAAACTAACTAATGATTTTAGAGAAAACAGGTTTTTCGAGTCTAAAGAATACACATTTTGCACAAGGTTTAACCTTGTTCAAAGTGTGTGAAACTGTAATAATAATCTCGGAAAGGTAAGATAATATTTTCTCACAATAACAGCATGATCAGCGGACAGAAGAGTAAATGAATGAATAAATAATTTAACTCTCTCTCTCTCTCTCTTCCTGGCTATATATCCCACATAATGATGGGGTCAGCCTTCCTACAACTTTTCTTCCACTTCGCTCTATCTTTGACGTCTGCATCGGAAACATTGCATGCCACCATGTCTCTACGCAACACCTCTGTCCAAGTTGTCTTAGGTCTCCCTCTAGATCTTCTACCGGAGACGGACAGTTCCTGTACCTGGTTGCCAACGTATTCAGGTGGACGTCTCTTGACATGCCCATACCATCTCAGCCTACTCTCTTGCAGCTTATCGGCGATATCACGGACCCCCAGGCTGCCTCGTACGTACTCGTTTCGAATTTTGTCGCGCCTGGTAACTCCACACATCCACCTTAGCATCTTCATTTCGGCAACATGGATAGCATGGACATGACCCTGTGTGACCGCCCAGGTCTCGCTGCCATACATAAGCACGGGTCTTATTATGCTCTTATATACTAGCCCTTTGAGTTTGACCGGCATCTTTTTATCACATGTAACACCTGTTACTTCTCGCCACTTAAGCCATGCAGCTGCTATTCGGTGTTGAATGTTACACTCCAGATTTCCAGAACTGTGCATCATGTTTCCTAAATATTTGTATTGGTCGCACTTGGTGACAAGTTGACCATCAATGCTGATAGGTTGGTCATTAGAGTCTGGATCGTTAAAAGACATAAACTGGGTTTTAGCAACACTCAACACCAATCCGCCCGTGTGCAATTGGTTCTTCCAAGCATTAAGCGTTTCTTGTAAAGTGATACGGCTCTCAGTGCATACAGCAACATCATCAGCATAAATGAAAGTCCATGGTGCTTTTTTCTGCGCATCTTCAGTGAGCGAATCTAAGGCCAAGCAAAACAAAAAAGGACTTAAAACTGAGCCTTGATGTACTCCTTCAGTGACTGATATCGACCTAGTATCTCCCACAACCGTTCTAACCGATGACCTCGCGTCTTTGTACATGTCAGCAATGATATTAATGTATCTTTCGGGGACATTTTTCTTTCGAAGGCTCCACCAAATCGTGTCTCTAGGTACACGATCAAATGCTTTTTCCATGTCTAGAAAAGCAACATGCAGAGGTCGGTTGTTAGAACGATATTTTTCAGCAATCATGCTGAGAGCAAACATCGGATCCGTGGTAGATGCGCCTGGTACAAAGCCATAGTGATTTCTGGAAAGGGAACACTCAGATCTTAGTCGGCTGTCGATAATTCGTTCATAGAGTTTCATTGTATGGCATATAAGTTTTATTCCGCGATAATTTCCGCACTCGTATTTACTACCTTTGCCCTTGTATATTGGTATTATGGTGCTCAACCTCCATGCTTTTGGCATTTTAGCAGCTAGCATCACGTTGTTAAAAAAGTTAGTAAGCAACAGCACGCCCTTATCGCCCAAACACTTCCACGCCTCAACAGGAATACCATCAGGTCCTACAGCTTTCTTATTGGACATCTTCTGTAACGCTTTTTTGACTTCACTGGGGTGTATAGGGGGAATGAGTCCAGCATTTGATCTTAAGCATGGAAGTTGAGTGTTTGTCGCACTAGTGTTGAGGAGTTTTTCATAATACGCTTGTTGTGAATAAATAATTTAACACTTTATTTAAATAAATAATGAATTGAGAAAAGAACTTAACTCGCATAAGGCCCGCGCGGGCCGAATGATACACTGAACTAAATGCACGCGCAATTCAAGAGAAAACTAATCATATTTTATATTTACTTAAACAGTTGTTATGACCGAGGGTGACACACACGTTACGAGAAATCATTACGATCGCACTGTACCGTTTAAACTGCATCGATTAATCTAAATGTGTGTGTGATGAAAACTCAGTTTTCACACGTTATAAAATCGGTGCAGTTTAAACGGTGCGATCGTAACGTTTTCTCCTAACTTGTGTACCACCCATAAGTTTATAACAAATAGTACACATACTTCTGCAAAATGTTTAGCTTTCACGTTTTGACGATTCATATCTAATCACAATGAACGTGACAAAATAATATTCATTTATAAACTGTTTATAGGTTATATCTATCGCCTTATCAGCAAGATTTAAAACTCAAAATTACATTCTGGCAATCTCCACTAGACAAGACCTGTATCGTGAGGACTAAAAACAGAAAATGAGATGTCTGACGATACCCGCACTAGGCAACGCCTGTATCGTGAGGACTTAAAACAGAAAATTACATTCTGACAATCTCCACTAGACAAGACCTGTATCATGAGGACTTATAACAGAAAATGAGATGTCTGACGATACCCGCACTAGGCAACGCCTGTATCGTGAGGACTTAAAACAGAAAATTACATTCTGACAATCTCTACTAGACAAGACCTGTATCATAAGGACTTAAAACAGAAAATGAGATGTCTGACGATACCTGCACTAGGCAACGCCTGTATCGTGAGGACTTAAAACAGAAAATTACATTCTGACAATCTCCACTAGACAAGACCTGTATCGTGAGGACTTATAACAGAAAATGAGATGTCTGACGATACCCGCACTAGGCAACGCCTGTATCGTGAGGACATAAAAAACAGAAAATGAGCTACATAAGATTCCCACACTAGGCAACGCCTGTATTGTGAGGATTTAAAACACCAAATGACATTCTGACAATCCCCAATAGACAAGACCAGTATTGTGAGGACTAAAAACAGAAAATAAGATGTCTGATTCCCACACTGTGCATACTTTATCATAAGCACCAAAGTTACGATGAAGACATAAATATTGTTTAAGAATGACGATAAAGGATACATTTTGCCAAGGAAGATAAAATAAATAACTTTAGGAGAGATATTACTTTGTCCTCTCTACGTAGTTAAGAACAAAGTAGGTACATCTCCAACTTTCAAAGGCTATCTATGAAAGAAAATCTTCTGAAATTGGAAGATAATAGAGATTTATTTTGTAACTTTTGCATTCATTTCCAATTCGCGATGTCCAGGCGAATCTAATTCAGTTAAGTTACGAAGTGGCAATTGTAGTTTCCCGCGACTTGGCTCGTGTGGTACCCGGATTAAACGCAAACATATGCACAAAGTATATGCATAAAATTATGTTTATCAATCAATTCTTATGTCATATGTCTCAAATAGCAGTTCAATCAATTCAAGAACATTATATAATAAATAACATTTGTATGATCTGCAAATATTTGTCTCGGATCTGGGTGCAAAAGGGTATAATAACTTTTAACTGGAGCGAAACTGCAGGCGAAAGCAAGTAAAATTAAAAAAAAAACATAAAATTGATATGGGTTAAGCCTACCATGATTATACCAACATCAATTTCTAATGTTTGTTTTGACTGGAGTGCGAAAGGAAACCTTGAAAATAGTGTACGATTCGTATGTCAATTTATTATTTTAGAACTGTGGTACGTAATATCGAATGATACTTAAAGCTACAGTTGAGTGAAAACAAAACATATCAGATATTTTTTTAAACTAAATCTATGATTATTTATACCTAATTGAAATTACTAAAATATATAAATAATTTAAGTTTTGAAATGAACTGTGAATTATCCGCAGTAGAAATTAAATATTGTAAACTAGTAGTAATTTGTATATACCGACCTGATAATGATTTTTACATTTTTGAAGACATTGTAACAAAAATCTTAGAAAAGATTTGTAAAGAAGAAAAGAAAATTATAATTGCAGGCGATTATAACTTGAACATAATGAAAAATAATAAATACAATAAAAAGGAGGTTCATAAAATTTTAAATGTATTAGATCAATTTCAATGTAAATTTGTGCTTAATGAACCAACCCGAACTAAAGGAAAAGCCGCTACTTGCATTGACAATTTTGTAGTTAATGATGATGATTATTTTAATCTCCATAAAGGTGTTGTACTAGATTATAAGCTCTCGGATCACAATGTCATAAAACTAATTTATAAAGTCAACTATGATAGAATTAAGAAAAATAATAGAATCACGACACGAATTATGTCGAAGGCAAATAAACTTTATTTTGAATACCTATTCTCTAAAAATATTAATGATGTAAATAATGATATTGACGCTGCACCTAATGCAAATGAGAAAATGAGCATTCTTATTGATCACTTAAAGTATTGTTTTGAAACAGCGTTTCCTCTGAAAACCTTTGCAACCACAAATAATCAAATAAATTCATTGTCTACTAAGGGAATACTTAAGTCTAAAGATACCATCCAAAAGCTAGAAATATTGCAAAGTTTATATCCGTGCTTAGCTACAAAAACCAGACTAAAAATATATAAAAAAACTTTTAGAAAAGTATTAATTAGTGCCAAAAAACTTCATAACGCTCGTAGAATAAACAAATTATACTATATATAGCTCGATTACCACTGACTCACTCACTCACTGACATGATTGTTCTCCCAGATGCAACCTCGTAGGGTTAAAATTTTTGGCGGATTCGTATAGAGGGAGTGGGGGTGACCTCAGGAAAAATCTGACATTTCCCCTTTTCATCCCCTTTCACCCCCACCCCCCATGTATCTCGGAAACTATAGGTCGTAGAGGGTTCGCGCTCAAACTAATGTTGCTCAGGGTGTATTTTAATATAAGGATTCGAAAAAAAAAATTAGGGTTCCATACAAAAAAAATATTATCCCATACAAAATTTTCACCCCTTCATACAAAACTTTTTTTTTTCTTTTCGTCGATCACACGGTTGTTCTCCCAGATGGAATCGTATAGATATTTAGTGAAGTGTAGGTGTAGGGGTAGGGGTAGGGTTTGGGTAGTTGTAGGGTAGGTGTAGGGTTGTTGTAGGGTAGGTGTAGGGTAGGTGTAGGGTAGTTGTAGGATAGTTGTAGGGTAGTTGTAGGGTAGTTGTAGGATAGGTGTATTGTAGGTGTAGGGTAGATGTAGGGTAGTTGTAGGGTAGTTGTAGGGTAGGTGTAGGGTAGTTGTAGTGTAGGTGTAGGGTAGTTGTAGGGTAGTTGTAGGATAGGTGTATTGTAGGTGTAGGGTAGGTGTAGGGTAGTTGTAGTGTAGGTGTAGGGTAGTTGTAGGGTAGGTGTAGGGTAGGTGTAGGGTAGGTGTAGGGTAGTTGTTGGGTAGGTGTAGGGTAGTTGTAGGGTAGTTGTAGGGTAGGTGTGGGGTAGGTGTAGGGTAGTTGTAGGGTATTCGTAGGATTTCGATTTCGATTTCGATTTCGATTTCGATTTCGATTTCGATTTCGATTTCGATTTCGATTTCGATTTCGATTTCGATTTCGATTTCGATTTCGATTTCGATTTCGATTTCGATTTCGATTTCGATTTCGATTTCGATTTCGATTTCGATTTCGATTTCGATTTCGATTTCGATTTCGATTTCGATTTCGATTTCGATTTCGATTTCGATTTCGATTTCGATTTCGATTTCGATTTCGATTTCGATTTCGATTCTGATTCTGATTCTGATTTCGATTTCGATTTCGATTTCGATTTCGATTTCGATTGCTTCTTCTTCTTTGATATCATCGTTAATTGCTTCTCCCACATCGATATCTTCTTTCATTGCTTCTTCCTCTTCGAAACCCTCTCTGATAGCTTTCCGAATAAAAACATAAACCGCGAGCTGCGTGCAGCTCGCGCACCACCCAACCTCTAGTCTTCAAATAAAACTAAAATGACTTGGCGAATTATAAAAGAACAAAAGAACAAAAAGTGCTTTAATCAAACTATTTCTAAAATTAGAGATACTGATGGCAGATTCATAACAGACAGTAAAATCATGGCAGATAAATTTAATGACTTCTTTTGTAATATTGCATGCAACCTCACAAAAAACTTGGATACACAAACACAACATTTTAGAAAATATTTAGCCAATCCTCCTAGTGATAAAATATTATATTCTTGTATCTCTTATTCTGAATTCAGAAAAATTATAGGTAGTATTAAGAGCAAAACATCTCAAGATGTTTATAATATGAACACTAAAACACTAAAAGAATTAATTTTACACAATAAACAAATGTCCATGGTCCTAATAAAAGTCTTTAATGAGTGTTTTTTACAAGGAATATTTCCAGATTGTTTAAAAAAAGGCAAAATAGTCCCTGTCTATAAAAAAGGAGAAGCTGTAGAGATCGGCAATTATAGACCAGTATGTATACTACCTGTTTTGTCCAAAATTTTAGAGTCTGCTCTTAAAACGAGAATAATCGAATACTTTGAGGGTAATAAACTGTTTTCGGAGTGTCAGTTCGGCTTCAGGAAAAATAAATCAACTGAAATGGCAATTCAAAAAACTATATATTTTATTCTAGATGCCATGGATGAGTCAAAGAAGGTATCAAGTATATTTTGCGACTTATCTAAAGCTTTCGATTGTCTGCGCCATGATATCTTAATTGAAAAGCTCAAGTTCTATGGCTTTGAAGGTGCACAACTAGATATTTTGAAGTCTTACTTAGATGGAAGAGAACAGATTGTCAGAATTAATAATATTAACTCCAAAATTGAATTCAGCAGGATTGGAGTGCCACAAGGGTCTGTGCTTGGGCCACTTCTATTTTTAATATATGTTAACGACATGGCAAATTGTTTACCAGACGATACGTTTATAACTTTATTCGCAGATGATACGCATGTAGGTGTTAAAGACAAGAGGCTAGTAACAGTAGAAGAAAAGAGTAAAATTGCTGTTGAAAAATTAAAAGGATGGTTTGAAGCTAATGGGATTATTTTAAATGCTGATAAAAATACTATTTTAAATTACTCATGTAGGAGAAAACATAAAGATGAGAGAATAGAAGAAGCCACATTCTTAGGTTGTACTATAGACTCAACTCTATCCTATGAAAGTCACATAAATAAGTTATGCCAAAAGCTAGCTAGTGCAAATTATGCATTGTTTAGACTAAAAGCACTAGTTGACAAAAAAACTCTAATATCTGTTTATTTTGCTTACTTCCATTCGATAATAAACTATGTAGTAACAGTGTGGGGTAATGCCTCCCAAATAAATAAAATCCTTATCTGTCAGAAAAGAGCTGTACGAATTATTCATGGTCTGAGCAGAATGACATCGGCTAAAGCCTACTTTGTAAAAACTAAGATATTAACAGTTGTATCCCTATTTATTTATCGGTCACTTTTGGAAGTACATTCACAAAAACATAATCTTCCAATGAAACTAGATATCCACCAATACAACACCCGAAATAAGGAAAAACTGTTTATTCCGAGACGGAGACTTGTGAAAACTTACAACCAGGGTTTTTGCTTAAAACTTGCAATGTATAATAAATTACCCTTAAAAGTTACCCAGCTTCCCTTCAGTCAATTTAAAAAAATAATTAAAACATTCTTTGAAAATAATCCATTTTACCATGTCACTGAATATCTAAGTTGTTCATTTTCTGATCTGCATGCAGAGTAGCATACTTTTAAATGTTATAAAATTGTTAGGTAATTATTTTAAGTTATGTACCATAACCTTCTTGTCTTTAAAAATATTTATAATGTATCTCAATTTAATGATTGGATGTATCAATTTGACATGCCTATGTTATATGTGTATAACTAAATGGTCAATAAATGAATCTGAATCTGAATCTATAATACAAAACATATAACAACAAAGACGTTGCAAACATGTTTTATTTTCCTTTTTAGATCATTTCAGTTTTTCCAAAATCAAAATAAAAAGAACCCAGCCCAAAGCTTTCTAATAAACGAGAAAATAATAAAAATCTAATCAAAAGTCTGTTTTTTCTTTATGTATTTAAATAAGAATTCACAGTTTTACAAATTTAGGTACTAGTTAAACATAATTTGTACATAAACCAATATGAATCCACATTTTGTACACAGGCATTTTAAAGGAAATTTAATGTTTTTGCTACTAATTCTATATTTTCTCTTGTGTATGTCGTAATTCGTAACTAGCTTAAATGGGATTCCATCAGGTGATTTACAGCATCATGGTACACCTGTGTACTCAGCTCTATTACTCTGGGACACCCAGTGTCGGCTACTAACTTAATGAAGAAATATTTTTTAATTTAATGCTAGAAGTATTCTCTATGTATACTTGACAGTACCACCCAGCATCACATAGCCCTAAATAAATCAGTTTTCCATTTTCACTATGGAAAACACATTACGAACACTTTTTTGCTTCTTAACCCAATTTGGGCAGGCGTCTTTTGACCATATTGCCAAGTCTTCTGTTGCATTTTGTAAGTGTTTTCTACCTCTACGCCATTTCTTCCGTCTTTTAGTCAAGTCCTCAGTCAAGGATTGCGTTTTATTTAGTGTGTTTTTCATCCTATATTCCATTTCTTCCGTCTTTTAGTCAAGTCTTCAGTCAAGTCATGTTCTGTTATAAATATGGCGGCTATAACGAAACAATCAGCAAAAAATTCCTTCATCTGAGAAGTCCAGCTCATAAATTTTATTTCATTTCACTACACTTGTGTCTTCTTACTAACGTAGGTTGGTTAAAGCGCCATAAACTTTACCAACAACAACAATCAGATAACCAATAGAAAATAAAATAAAACTGTTGTTCTAGATTAAAAAAAATGCCACCCTCCCTAACATATTAATTGATTTAAGCATTTTTAGATCTGTAACTTTACTACGAATTGCACAATACGAAAATGTTCATAAGTTCACAATAAAGAGAAAAAATTGAAAGTTACTTTTTTCAGCAATTACCTGACTATTTTGAGTAAAAAACATTGCCACCTGCATTATTACTTTACTTTCTTCCTTTGATCAATGTATTTGAATCCAATTGAGTAATTTTCTTATAACATACATTAACATTGAGCTCGAAAACGAAAACTATTGATTGTTTTTGTATTGTACTCCTACTAAGTAGGGTACCGAGCACTTCCGTGCTTCGGAAGGAACGTTAAAAAATTGGTCCCGGCTTTTTCAGTCCATAAACCAGTCGGAGGCCTTTGGGCCGCCTAAAAATCCGACACCAGAGTTGGCCACTCATACCAAGAAGAACGGTCGCGTCTCAGTTACGGAAGGGTACTTTCGACAAATTGCTGGGAAATATGGAGTCTAGAATTACGACTACGAAAAGGACTAAAAAAACACTAGGCACTGAAGTATTAAAGTGGTACCTATCCTGTTAAAAAGAGGCCTACTTTGCATTTTTTTTCAATGGCTTCAGGAATCGTTTCCACAATTTCGCCAATATCAAGTTAATCATTAAGGCATCGTTGTATGGTGTATAAGACCAGTCGTCCAGTCTTCAGTCAGGTATATAATGGTTATAACAAATTATAATATAAAACGCTATAACGCTTGACGGCCTCTGTGGCGCAGTGGGCGAAGGTCCGCCTGAGACGCAGAAGGTTGCGGGTTCGATTCCTGCTGCGGGAAAAAGTTTGCATGTTCTGTAGATATTTGTCTCGGGTCCGGGTGTTTTCTATGTATGATGTGAATGTATTTACAAAAAAAATGTGTATTATATCAATCATGTGGTTCCCATAATATAAGCTCTGCTTAGTTTGGGGCTACATGATGCTGTGTGATTACGTAACGCATTATTTATTTATTTATTTATAACAAAAGCGACTTTAACAAATGATACAACAATGTTAATGTTTTAGGGGCCCATTTAAATCTTAGTTACCTCTTGAAATAATTAGCACCCGACCTGTTTTTACAAACTTTGAAATTTTATCTGTCGAAATGTTAACGTCAATTGACTATCTGTCAAAGTTTGTTGAATCTGGTCAGTAAAATTTCAGAAAAACCAGGTACTGACTAGGCCCTTTGGTCTGGAGCTACATAATTCAAAATTTCAGTTCAATTCGATCAGTAGTTTTGGCGACATTTTCAAATATAGTACACAAACATTCGCCTTCATCACATCCACCACACCACACCAGCCTATATCAGTCTACTGCTGGACATAGGCCTCCCCTAATAAAGGGTTGGGGATCGCAGAGCAACTATTCGCATCGCCGACGCTGCTGCCCGTCGGCAACCAGGGGATTTAGGTGTGCCGATGTAGGCTGTGCTATGCCGCAATCAGCCTTCGTCACATCACATCACATTATAAATTCGAAAGTTTGTGTGTATGTTTTTTCCCACTGAACTGCATAACTACTGAACGGATTTCGATGAAGATTGGAATAGAGGTACATAGTTTATGACCTGGATTATAGGCTATTTTTTATACGGGTACCTAACCACGCGAACGAAGCCGCGGGCGGAAGCTAGTAAATTCATAAATTATTATCTCAAATTATGATAACTAATCAAAGAACTTATCTTAACTGATGATGATGATGATGATAAATTTGGTAACTACGCGACCATCTTCATTGCCCAAGAGAAATCATGGCAAAGCTATAAGTAATTAATGGTAAGTAAAAGTGTATTTAGGTACGCATACAATTTATTTTGGTCATGTTATGATGATAATTATACGAATCAATAAACTAACGAACTACCTACCCATCTTTTCCATATACAAATCAATATTTCTATAAATAAACACACCTACCAGTTGATATACAGGGGTAAGGAATCTTATTCAGCTTAAATTTCGTAATACTGTTGGCGTTGGATTCCTGAAAACTGTTTACAGTAAACCAATGCAAAATACAGAATTGAATATCACTCCTGAAACCCAATTACGGTAGCATTCCCTGAAAAACAACGCAGTCCTACGCCGTACGCGAAATTACAGCCGAAACAGGTCCACCATGCCGTAAAACACATATAAAACACTATTTTTGTATCGTTATTTGTAAACCGATCGATCATCGATACTGCACCATTCATGACAGCTACCATAGGCGTTGGAAATTCACTATTTTGTTGTTCGATTTTTGAATGTTTTTTTTTTATTTTCGGCCGGGATGCGCGGTTTTCAGAGACGCGACGCCCGCGTCTACAGTGGCGCCGCGTACGGCACTGACTGAAAATCGGCTGGGCAACAGGAACGATTCCCTGTCGTTTTTCAGTGATCTTACCCCGCTGTAATAAGGTTCAATATGACTGTGGAAAATGTGGACACGCGTCAGGATATCCCTTTTGTTCAAGCGCGCTTGTTCCGCTCATTTGAGTGGATTCCGTTTCATTAAGGGCGGTGTAGTCATTACATTTTAAAGATTTAATTACTTAGCAATGTCTTCAACTGTTTTATTAAGGAAGATATTTATAATTACGTGAATATCTGTTGATTTTCTGATTATTTCAGACAGTACTGTTGATTTAATCATTTTGAGCTTAGGTATTGATTTTATGCCATAATTTTTCTACCTAGGTACCAATACTTAGATAGAGCCGAATTAATAAAATGGAGTAGGTAAAGAAAAAGTGTAGAAAATGTCAAAATAATGACAATCACTACCCACCAAGGTTTGGCGAGGTACGTATAACGGGGCACGGATGCGAATAAAGCCCTTTCAATTATTAACAAACGTAGATACAGAGGCAACATAATATATAAGAGGCACTGGGCGCGCGAGCTCCCGTTGCCTTATATATTTTAACTGCATACTGTGGTCGTGGGGTGTACGGGGTTCCTACCCCTATCTTCGGAACGCAAGCCAACCTCACCTGCACGTGGTGCACCCTGCTAAACAACGAACGGGGCTCTGGCGGCCGGCTGATTGCGGCATAGCACAGCCTACATCGGCACAGCTAAATCCCCTGGCCGCCGACGGGCAGCAGCGTCGGCGGTGCGAGAAGCTGTGCCCTGCGATCCCCAACCCGCATGCCCAGCGTGGGGATTATGGGCATATCCCCCTTTATTAGGGGAGGTCTATGTCCATCAGTGGACTGTTATAGGCTGGTTGTGTTGTTGTGTTGTGTTGTGTGGTCGTGGTAATTAACAAAGACTAAAGGCCCCTCACGTTCTCTTATGGATATCGTAAGAGGCGACAAAGAGATGAGGTGTAAGGGGTTCCAACCTCCATCTTTGGAACCCAAGCCAACCACACACCAGCGAATGGTGAACCCTGCTAACTAATAAACGGGGCTATAACGACAGCTGGATAGTGACATAGCCACAGAATAAGATGCATAGCAATGACCTAGCTTCATCCACCATCCCCTACCCTGCATAGCCCTGAGTCCATCCACTTGAGTCATAATGAGAGTTAGTTAGGTCCCATGTGCCTGTAATTTCACTGCCACCCACACCCTTCAGACCGAAACACAGCAATGCTGGTTCACTACATTATGCCACGCAGAAGACTTGTTGGCTTTCTGCTTCTTGTAGACTTGTAAGTTCAAGATGTTAATAAATCCCAAATGACGTGATTAATTTATCTGTAAATAAATTCAAAAATTTTGTTAAACATAATCTCTGTAATATAGCTTGTTATAAAATTTCCGATTATTTAGATGACAAAAAAGCTTGGGATGAAACTGTCTTCAACTTCCTCAAAAACAATCTAATAGTTAAGAATAAAGTTTGTAAAAAAACAAGACTCTAAAAAAATATAAGCCAAGGTGAGTTTCTTGCCAATTCTTCTCTGTTAAGTCGCGTTACGAATGGGTGCAAATAATTTTTTTATAAAATTGACATTTCAAAGTGTACGTCATGCGCTTACTGAATAAACGTAATTTGATTTTAATTTTTTTGATTATGACTAACGGTAATCTGGCTTTAATACCTATTTATTTGAGAAACCAATTGTGATATTAAAAAATGTAAGTAAATATTGAATTTAACTTGTCTTCCTCCTCTCTCATAATTATTAATTGTTGGTCTACCTATATTGATCTTAAAAGCTATGAATACATGTATTACATTAACTATCTAAAATTAATACCTTTAAACGAGCAATTTTTGTAGAAATGATTGTGTAAATCATGGAAACGGCAATCGATAACGGATAAATCGTTCCATCTAGGTTCCATTAAAAAAAACCCGAGCAAAGCTCGGTCATCCAGGTACTACATTATAAAACGCAATTAATTAAGAATTGGGTATTGAGAAGGTAAGGGCAATGTATGACGTATCCTGTCTATTTCTTATGTAAAGCTTAAGAAAATAATGTCAAAACCTAGCAGACTGTGAAGAACATGACGCCCCACTGGTTATGCATTGCGATATCCATGATTCGATGTGACAGGTAAGAAGTAGGTCGAACTATTTATAAGAAGCCCTTTATACGTAAACAACAGACAATGTTTTTGAATAAATAAGTAGGTATAAAGGTATAAATAATCCTGGACCTGGACGTTATAAATTATCCTGGACGTTATCACACAGCATCATGCAGCCCCAAACTAAGCAGAGCTTGTATTATGGGAACCACATGATTGATATACTACATAGATACACACATATCATACATAGAAAACGCCCAGACCCGAGACAAATATCTGCAGAACATGCAAACATTTGTCCCGCAGCGGGAATCGAACCCGCGACCTTCTGCGTCACAGGCGGACCTTCGCCCACAGCGCCACAGAGGACGTCAAAAAAGGTATGTAATTTACTTTATTTTTAGATGGAAAACAAACAGCTTATTGCTTATGAATTATTTATAAATAATGAATGTCGCCGGTGTTCGTGGATGCGACTAGCAAAAGATAGTGTTTGATGGCACAAACTTCGAGTGGCCTATATTCAGCAGTGGATGAAGTCGGACTGTGGATGATGATGATGATGATGAATGAAGCTTTTTTATTTTTTCAGACGAAAAACAAAAAGCTTTTACTCCATCTTATCTTCCATGTATCAGATGCAATGTTGGTCCCGGATTTTTAGGTCGGTAAGCTAAATCGGAGACCTTCGGGCGCCCAAAAAACTCCAACACCAGAGTTGGCCACTAGCTCATACGAAAACGGAGTAAGAAAGGAAGCTATCTAAATACCACTAATCAGTCACCCTTCCATATGACCGAGCGGAAGCATGCTTAACTAAGACAATCTGGTAAGAACACCGATTTAAGGTAAGTCACAGCACTTTTTGGCTTTGACGACCTTTGCAGCGCAGAAGGCGAAGGTCCACCTGAGACGCATAAGGTTGCGGCGGGTTCGATTCCAGACGTGTGACAATTTTTTTGTATGATTTGCAAACATTTGTCTCGGTGGGGTGTACGGGGTTCCAACCCAAACTAACCCCACCTGCACGTGGTGCACCCTGCTAAACAACGAACGGGGCTCTGGCGGCCGGCTGTTTGCAGCATAGCACAGCTTACATCGGCACAGCTAAATCCCCTGGCCACCGACGGGCAGCAGCGTCGGTGGTGCGAGAAGCTGTGCCCTGCGATCCCCAACCCGTATGTCCTGCGTGGGGATTATGGGCATATCCCCCTTTATTAGGGGAGGCCTATGTCCAGCAGTGGACTGATATAGGCAGGTGTGGTGTTGTGTGGTCTCGGGTATTCAAAAAGCAAGATACTTAGTAAAAATTCCGCTAGCCTTAGCCGACGAGTTTCACAAAAAACCCAACAGAAATTCGACAATGTTTCGCCTTCTCCGGAGGTGGACCGTGAGTCTATCATTTCCTGAGGATGCTAATTATTTTGTCTTTTGAATACCTTGTAATGAATTTCCGCAAAGTCACACCTGAGTCACTTAAGTATATCGGTTCTGGGTATTTTCTGTGTTTTTATGACACGTGAAGATGCACAACTAGAACACAGCCCACCTGATGTAAAGTGGTAACCATTACTTATAACAAAGTATTGCTTCGTAGGTCACGCTTATTTGGAAGGTGCCCTACGATGCAACGCCCTACCTCATCTACTTGAGGCATGAAGGTGATAATCCTCATGTGCCTGTAATTTAATGTATGTTACTCGTAGGTATGTATTTAAAAAAATTATAGGTACTTAAGTAATAGTATTATTAGTCAGTAATGTGACTTTCATAATCATTACACAAGCTCTCAATAGTTTGGAGCTAGATAGAGCTGTGTGATAATGATAATTATCATCATCATCATCAGAGTATGCCAGTCCACTGCTGGACATAGGCCTACCACAATGAGCGCCATTGCGCCCTGTCATCAGCTCGACGCAAGCAGCTTCTACAAGTTTTTCTGTCTCGGCAAACACAGTATTGGACGCTCTCCGGCTATATACTGTAACGATCTGCTAAAGGCTGTTTGTGTGATAATGCTTTATTTTTTAGACAATGCTTACCACCTCAAAACTTTATTAAACCAACTTTGGTATTCAAATGAATATGTTTTGGCGAACATCAAAACCTAAATCCATTATTATTTCATGCTCACATCCACATCCGTGCGATGACAGTGATATTTGACAGTTACTAATCATCGTTTATTAATAAACTTGGATGCTCTTCATCATACGGTTTACGAGGTGAGTCAGAGTGAAATTAGTTTTGATTTATTCCGGCAGGTAAGTAATTTGGTGGTAATAAAGCTTTGTTTCTCTTTTCTTCATATTTTTAATTTTAAAGCTGGCAGATGACGAGCGGAACACCTGATGGAAACTGGTCATCTCCGTGGATAACTGCATCACCAGAGGCGATACTGATGCGCTTCCAGCACTGTAAAACATTATTTCTGTTTAAATACTTTGTACATCAACGCGAACAGGAACGGGAACGGGAACGAAAAAGAGAGTGAGAGTGATAACGGGAACGGGTACGGGTACGGCTAGGTTATGCAGTAATAATAAGTTAGTACTTTTTATTCCGCGCAAAACGTGGTAAAAGTAAACCTTTATGTAAATAATGAAACACGTTTTGACACATAAATTTCCACGCGGGCGAAGCCGCGGGGCGCAGCTAGTCTCTCATAAAAATATCCGTTTGGAGAGTATATCATAGATTTGTGATATAAATTTATAAATAATGCTGAACACTGTGTTATAAAGTGTGTGTGTGAGACCGTTATGTGATGATAACTCAGCAGCAAGTACCAGCCCCATACTAAGCAATGCTTGTATTTATGGGAACCTCATGACTGATATATTACTTAAATACATTATTTTTGTAAAGAAATAGGTACATATTATACATAGAAAACTCCCAGACCGAGACAAATATACTATTACATATAAATATTTGTCTCGCGGCAAGAATCAAACCTTGTACGTCTCAGGCGGGCCTTTGCCCTCTGCCTCACCGACGAGGTTTTCACTATAAATGCCAAAAAATCAACCCAGGCGGGATTAGATCCTATGACCTTTCCGATTGATACGGGAATACGCGGCATTCTGCGCCACTAGGTCTTCGCGCCCAGTTAAAATTCTTAGAAACGTCTCCGCTCGATCAAAGCGCTATTTGCTTTTACCAACATTGGAAACATTGATCTCAATGTAAGAAAATTATATTTTCAAGGCTCAATGCCTAATGTTAATTTTTTATAACCAAGACCGGCAGGCAGCCGGATTGGCTATTTTGACAATGAGTACTTAAATGGTTGGATGTGGCTCATCATATCATTATCATCTTAAAACAGTCTCCTGTTACACGTAGGCCTTCCTTTATAATTGTCGCATTCAGTCCTACCAGCCTCTTGCAGCTAGTCATTATACCTGGCCTACACTGCGCTCGCCAAGACGCAGTCTCCACTCAAGACCTTTGTTTGGTCTCAGTTGCCTAAGTGTGGTAAGCTGTGCTGTAATCTTTTAAGATTTAAATACCCTAAATATTGGTGTAGATGTCGTTGGATATTGTTCACAAGAATCAAAGCTAGACCTACAAGCAACATTCTAGCTTCGTTCAGTAGTTTTGTTGTTAACGAGAAACAAGCATGACTTCTTAAAATTTCACAAAATTTCCTAGAATATTAATTTGATAACCCAGAATAAAACGACCCGTTAAACTTTTAGTCATACTTAACCGAGCGGTCATGACCTAAAATCTTTGGCAGTTACTCAAATATCCAACGGTGTAAACATTGGATGATACTGGGTACGTTTGTCTTGTTTTTATTTCGATTTAATGGTCTTATATACCATTACGGTAGGTATGTCGTATCATAGACAGATGTATCCGTCTACTTTTATTTCTTTCATCATCATCATCATCATCAGCCTGTTGCAGTCCACTGCTGACATAGGCCTCCCCTAATGAGCGCCATTGCACTCTATCCTCAGATCGACGCATCCATTAGGTATTGCACTAATTTATCAGAAAATTTCTATGATAAGTAATTCCCCATAACATTGAGTTCGCATCATCGATATATTATACTGTTATTACTAGTTACTAAATGCCATGCATACAGTTCGATGCAAAGTGGTAATCGGTGGTATCATCATTCTGGATTTTTTTTGAGACCAACTTGATTTTTTTTTTGACAAATGTGATTCCTAGGATGAATATTTTTTTTTGTTCAAAAATCTGGAATTCCGAGTGTTTTTTTCTTCTTAACCATAGATATAGAAGAGAACTAGATAAAGTTTTAAACTCACTATGTTCTGAGATCAGCCGTATGAGTTGACGTTCAGAGCATAGTGAATTTTAAGGCTTTATCTAGTTGTATTTTATATCATTGTTCTAAAAACTTTTTTCGCAACCGTTGGCAGAAGTTTTAACGTTCGACCTTCGAATCGAAAATCAACGAATAGGTACATTATGTCCCACCAAGCCACACGTGAAAAAAGCGCATAGGACTAGGTACATAAGCATTTATTAAAAAAACTATTAAAAATGAAAATCAGATAATAAAAATGTTCGAGAATCTCATAAAACTTACGAAATTAATTTTGATGAAACTTTACTTTGATAGTTTTTTCAAATAATTTATAACATAAACATTATTCTATTTTTCGTATGTACACCGCCATCTTTTGACAAACAAAAGACTGTGTCTTCCAGACAATCTTTCCAAAAAAGATCGCTTTTAGCGATAAGATCACCCATTGTACTTTTTTAATTGCTAATTTTCCTGCAATTTTTTTATTTTTTTTGGTGTACAATAAATAATTTATCTATCTATATATCAAATATAGAAAAAAAAATAACAACTTGACTGAATGTTATAAGTTATCATCACTAAAATTCCTTTCCTCGACTCAACATTGTTATGCGCTTTTGATAGTTTGTTTGTGTGGTAGTCAAGGATACACCGCAAAATTTCCTCGGTCAAGGACTCGTCCAGTCCTGCGGAGTTCTGGGTCGTTGTTTTTTTAGCGACGCCGAAGATGGACTGTGAGTTGATCATGTCCTGAAGATGCCGTATGGGAAAGGCAAACATTGTCGAATTTCTTTTGGGTTTTTTCTTGTGTATTTGTGTAAGTTGTTTCTTCAAGTCAATTACAGTTTAACGTATTTGTTTTTGTTTCGTGAAAGAGTAAGTAGATGGTTGCATTTATTATTTGCGAGTTCTTTCTCTGATTTGACATTCGAATCCAAGGTGGTACACACGTGTGCACTATGCCTTGTATATAATGTCATGGTACCTCGCCACGTACCATTCCACTCCATTCGTATACTTCCCCTTCCATGCCTCTACATAAAGCAATCAGCTAAGCTCGTAAAACAGCATCCAGAACTTTTTAATAAAAATCGGTCTAGAAGATTAAAGGATGCTACTAACAACAGATTGCACAACCCAAAATACAAATTCAAAATGACACAAAAACAAGCTTACTATGTGACAATTAAAATTTATAATAATCTACCACAGGACTTGAAAAATCTCTTAGGAAATTTGTTCCACATTCAATTGAAAAAATGGCTACACAGCAAATGTTATTATTCAATAATTCAATATTTAAATTATAGGGACATAGAGGAATTTGAGTATCTTTATTGACAATTGATTATTTTGACATTTAATTTTATTGTAATTGCGTAAGTTTAAGGTATTTTTTTCTATTAATTGATTTATAAATGTATTAATTTTCTAATTACTAATTTGTTTCACATCAAGTATTTGCATGCCTATTATGCGGTATGTACTATGCGGTAGAATATAATTGGACATTAACTTCATTTAATACATAAAATTGTGACATATATTCTGGCAAATAAATATATTTTATCTTTTTTTTACCTTGAGTATTTTCAAAGAAAAATTTTGGGGGTCAGAATAAGCTGGTAATAAATGTGAGTATAGGTGTAGCAAGAGAGGTGTAAAAAGGTGTAAAAAGAGAAGCTCGCAGTCATGTCGTTTAAGGAAATGAAAGAGAACGGCAAAGGAAAGAGCAAAATGCAGACGGTTCACTACACAGACAAGAGCTAGGCTCTTAAATCTAATCTAATCTAACTAATATTATAATTGCGAAAATGAGTATAAGTATTTATTTGTTTGTTTGTTACGCTTTCACGTCTTAACTACTCAACCGATCATCATGCCAAATTTCGCATACATGTTGTCAGAGGTACAGAAAAGGAAATAGGGTAATTTTCATCCAGAAAGAAGTTCCCGAGGGATGCAAAAATAACTTTAAGCGAAACTGCGGGCTTGAGCTAGTAGACTACTAAGTATAGACGTGGACCAAGGAGTTTTATAGGGGAGAGCTTTAATTGTATACGTGTCTAATGTATTCTCCCAAAAAGCCCAAATGCCCTTTTAGGCATTTTTATCGAGTAAAATCGGACTCAGATTTTTGTTCAAAGCGCACTTGTTAGTTAGTACTAAGTACTTCCATGGTGTGGACTCAGCTTTATCGTAGGTAACATTTGCGCAATCTCAAAATTCCTTGGCAATGACATTTGGTGAAAACTGACAAATAGACTAGTTTATTTTGGTCAGTGTGCTACGATACGCCTGTGGGTGTTCAATGAATCGGTTCCGAAATTATATTCCCACGTTATCTGGTAGGTGGTGCTTAACTTCCACACCAAATGACATATGGCAAACGAAGCGCTTGTGGCGTGTTACTTCGGTGTTCATAGCAGATATTGGTTAAGCAATACTCTGCCTGGTTACTAGTTGGATGGGTGACCGTTTAGTAGTGGTTTAGTAGCATTCAGATCTGAGCACTTCCGTACTTCGGAATTTTTTCAGTCGTTAAACCATGTCAGAGGCCTTCGGGCGGCCTAAAGCTTCCGACACCAAAGATGCCCACTAACTCATATGAAGAAGAAAAAGTATGGACTCCAATCCTAGGATTGGACTTATTATTGGATTACTAGTTTCCACCCGCGGCTTCGCTATCGTGGTACCTGAATTTATGTCTACTCTACGATAGAAACGACAACTTATTTTTCCTTATTGTAGGTCTCCTTGCATACCAAACATGTTTATTTTCCAAAACTGGTCATTGTACTGTACTCATGATTCAATCTAACCCACATCCGGTAGCCATTCATCATCATCATCAGGTGATGATGATGATGATGAATGGCTACCGGTGGGGTCTAAGTCTATGTCCCTTAATGAGTGCCATTGCGCCCTGTCCTCAGCTCGACGCATCCAGTTTCTACCAGCAGCCTTTAGCAAATCGTCACCCCACCTGGCCGAAGGGCGTTTCGTTCATTCGGCCCATTCATGCCCCAACTGCAGCCAGTTCTTCGGCTGATATAGCCAACCCACTGCTACTTCAGCTTGCTAATTCTCTAGCAATGTCGGTAGCCATTTATTCAGTCGCCAAAAATATTTTACAAATTGTTTATCATACCTACTCAATCTTTACGCTGCTCTAGAGCCACATAACTAGCCAATTAGAAAAACTAATCGCCCAAACAGATTCAATTGCTATGCCAGAGATAATATTTCAACGCAAAATCCAGATTTACCCGGAAAACGGTAGCTACCCATTAGCTACCTCATAAAGTAAGTATAAATAGAAGCAAGATAAATACGAACTTAAAACGAGTCTATTTTGAGAGTGCCGTATATTTTTGACGTAAGTTGATGTATGGATGCCAGCTGATTTTGACAGTTCGATGACACGTAGGCATACCTAAGTGGTATAATACGTCAGTTGAACGGTAAGGACTTTCGTGTTCTCATCAGAGGAGCAGCATTGTTAATACTTTGACTGCTGAAAACGCACTTGCTCTATGGCTGCTCCTCGTAGATGGCGTCCTGCATGGTCTCCGCTGTTTGTCTGTCTGTCTGTCAGCGGGCATCATAAACCACAGACCCTTATAAGTGACCTTATCTGATCAAAGAGTATGGTTTTTATTAAAGATAGAGATACCTACATACAAGGATGGCTATACATGGATCATTCTTGAGTGGAAAAGAGAAAGACTATGATAAACTTTTTGGATTTGAAAATTTGACAAGCACTTTGTCAAATTATCTGTGGCTGCTGCTTAGGCTACTGATCAACTAAACTTCACTAGTTCATCACAGATGCGTGTGTGCGAATATTAAATTGTCAAAAGTGGTATAATTTTTGAGATCCCTCAAGTCATCTACTGGTAATATTTATACTAAATCTATGGACCTAAAATAATATATATGTATACCACTGCACCTTCAACCGTAATAGTTAGGAAGAAAATTTAAATTTTCACAGCCTGTGCTATTGCCCCTATAACAACAAATAATAAGTCATTAAAAATACATACCTACCTAGTACGATGGTACGGAACCCTTCGAATGCGGGTCCGACTCGCAATGTTTCTAAAGTTAGTAGTAGAGAAGATTACCTATGGCGCTCTGAGAGGACCATATTTACGTTATTTTATTTATGTTATTTTGTACGATATAACTTACGTGAGTTTAAACTTAACTTTTGAAACTTTTAACGTCACCAAAACCTTATATAATTACAAAATGGTGCTCTCTAACCTGCTGAGGATTATAATAAAAACAAATCGTTATTTTACCTATTTCAATAATAGCAAATTAGCTACAGCCAAAACAAAAACGGAATGCGGGAAGTATGTACGGTCAGCAGAAAAAGTAAACTAAGAACATGGATTTAAACTGTTTCTATCGTAACACTAAGAAGATATGATTCAAAAACTCGATATTATAGTTGGTATTGGTATTATTTTAAATATGTCTACTTTTAATGTTACGATGGGCGGTAAAATATAGAATCGGTAAAAATTTCAGGTAAATTGACAAGGGTACTTACTTACTCCTAATTACACTCGAGAGCAATGAATCCGGGTCACTCAAAGAATCCAAAAAATCTCGGAAAGTAAGAATGCTAGGTTAATGCAATAAATTGTATTTAATAGACAATTTAATACTCCTTAAATGAAAGTATTAAAATTTCTTAGTTATTGTAAAGTTATATCATAAAAAAATCAAATTTGAAAAGGGAACACTGTCGAAGATGGAACTACGAAATTACAGGATTTGTTTTTGCTTTTGTTTGTAATCTGTCATTTATGTTGGTACATAAACCAGGTTGATAGTGCTCAATATTCATTATTCAAGCTGAAATCATGTCGCTTACACTTGAAGAATGCACCAGAATACTTACATTGGTGGAAACCGGCCGGAGTCAGCGCGATACAGCCAGGACTGTCGGTGTGTCGCTGTCAACAGTACAAAGAGTTCTCCGACGTTACAAAGAAACTGGTTCTAACCTACGCAGACCAGGAACGGGCAGAACTAGGTGTACCACAGCACGAGAAGACCGATACTTGGTGAACACCATGCTTCGAAATCGCTTTCTCACAGGAACTGAACTCACAAATCAGTTTCGACGCCTCGGAGGAAGTAACCCAAGTGCATGGACAGTAAGACGTCGGCTTGCTGAATCTAACTTAAAACCCCTTAGACCTGCAAACGGCCCTAAACTGGAGCGTGGCCATCGTATTTCAAGACTAAGATATGCCCAGAACAACGTAAATTGGAGTATTGAAGATTGGTCGAAAGTTATGTTCTCCGACGAATCAAAATTTATGCTCTACAAGCACGATGGAAGACACAGAGTGTATAGAAGACCAGGGGAAAGATTCAAGCAAGCATGCATCGAAGAAAAAGTAGCCTACGGTGGTGGGTCTGTACTTGTGTGGGCCGGAATTTCCTCTGAAAGTCGCACAGAGCTGGTGATCATAGAAAACGGCTCTTTAACTAGCGTAAGATATGTGGAAGAAATCCTCAACGAACACGTTGGTCCATTTATGGTCAATTTGGGTGAGGATGCTATATTTATGCATGACAATGCCCGACCTCATACAGGTAGGATTGTGAATGACTACCTTCAAGAGATGAACATTACTTGTATGGAGTGGCCAGCGCGCAGCCCGGATATCAACCCGATCGAGCATGCTTGGGACGAGCTAGGGAGATGCGTAAAACAACGAAACCCTCCCCCAATCACGCTTCCTGAGCTCAAAATTGCTCTCACAGAGGAATGGGAGAATATTCCCCAAAATCGTATAAGGAACTTGGTGTACAGCATGCCAAACCGCGTAAACGCAGTAATGGAAGCACGAGGAGGTAATACGAAGTATTGAAATTCAAGAAAATCGTCATAAAGTTCAAAAATTTCATGTTTCCTATTTTTGTTTTAAGGAGAGATCAGCAGTTTTTTTTCTTTATGTAATTTTGTGTAAATAAAATGTATGGTGACTCATATTTTTTTAACTTTCATTTAAGGAGTATTAAATTGTCTATTAAATAGTTGGTAATTAACCTAGCATTCTTACTTTCCGAGATTTTTTGGATTCTTTGAGTGACCCGGATTCATTGCTCTCGAGTGTATTTTCAGTCCATTTTACATTATCAAATAATCAGTCAAATACCAAAAATGTCGAAAATCCCGGATATAGCTTTTTATACAGTATTCAAAACCGGTTTTGCTGGGTGACGATTTCGGTCCGGTATCCGGTATTTTCAAAATCGCCATCCCGGTTTGCGACCCCTAATTTTAATACAGAGACTCGCGATTACAACATCTTGAGAACGAACATTTTCTCCTGACTCGGCGGCCTACGCTACGCAGTGCGGCCTAGGCCTTGTGCGAGAGGAGAGCTTTGATCTACTTTTCTTGCCGACTGTATTCGCATACCTACGATTTTGATTCATTTTCATCGATCTTTTATCGTAGTTATTTTTAGTCAATGTTGTACGTCTAAATATTCGTCTAGACATCAGTTGGCAGTTGAATGTGGAAGGGAATTTTAATCAACCCATGAATACCTAAATCTTTCGTTCTTTATGATTATAAAATTAAGATATGACAAATTGTTTTAAATGTGACACATCCTTTGATATTGTTAGAGCTATAAAACCAAAATTGGCTTGCTGACAGGCAAATAAAAACATAAAATTTTTATGATCAATTCGTTTTTGAAATTCATGAAAATTTCAAAGGCATTTTTGTTCTTAATGCTTTGTAACATGGAAATCCTAAAATATGATTCATAAAGTGGTCAACCGGTCACATACTAAAGTGCTATTTTGTTCTATTTTATTCGAGTAAATAAATTAAAATCATCATCAGCCTGCAGTCCATCACTGGACATAGATCTCCCCTAATGAGCGCCATTGCACCCTGTCTTTTACTCGACACATCCAGCTTCTACCAGCATCCTTTCGCAAATCGTCACGCCACCTGGCCGGAGAATTTTTAATAACGAAAAGTAATTTACTAGCAACTCTAGGTCTGGAAGAGATCTCTTCCGAGCCATTGTATATTTTATTGAGATTATAATGAATAGAGTGCTGAAAACACACTTGCCCTAGGGCACTTGCTGCTCTTCCTCGCGAATGGCGTGGAGCATCATGTGCGCGACCCGCAGTCAACGTGTTAAGTCACAGTCATAGTGTACATTACAGAATTTTTATTTATTCATTCTTAAGGCTAGTTCGGACTATCTTTAGTATATAGTCACTATAATACAGCTAAATAATACTAAATTAAATAAAAAATATTAAAATACTAAATTATTCGGCATTCGACTAAATTAGTAGTCCAAACCATCCTTTACATTTTTGTATTTATTTTAAACTTACTACTACCAATTCCATGCTACTACTAAACTAACCTAATAGAATAATTTAAATAAAGCATACGACTCAATAATGAGTGCGTAATTTTATGAGGTCTTATTTTGCTATAACTTTTTGTCTCACTTAAATATTTGGGCAAGCTAAAAACTTTTTTTTACATCCTACTTTTCATTAATTCATATCCAGCCAACAATTTAGGAAAATCAAAACACTATCTCTCTCTCTCTCTCTCTCTCTCTCTCTCTCTCTCTCTCTCTCTCTCTCTCTCTGTGTGTGTGTGTGTGTGTGTGTGTGTGTGTGTGTGTGTGTGTGTGTGTGTGTGTGTGTGTGATGTTTGTTTTCACTCAACTCTAAACTAGGAATATACCTACATAATATACACCTATATGTTACATTTAACTACAATATTGTCTAGGTACCAGGCAAGCGAAGCTGCGGGTAGAAGCTATTAAATAATAAGGATAACGATGCTGATGTCGAAGAGAGAGCGAATTGGAAGGAAAAATTATGATGGGCAGACCAGTGAATTCACTGTCGACTATACTATGTACGCAGTATGTATGTTGATGGACGCAGGGCGTTTCATCGTAGAGGACGTTCCAAAAAAACGTAATCTACGATGCAATGCTTTGTGATAGGTAATGATTACCGCTTAACATCAGAGGGACCATGTGCTTGTTCCATCCTCAATTACCATAAAAAAAAAATACAAAAAAAAACACTATTGCAACTAATAAGTAATTGCAACAAATGTTCGTTGAAATTCATAATTAATTTTAATAAAGTACTAAATAAAACTAAAACCGCGTCATGGAACTCAAATGAGCAGGACACATTGCGAGGGAAGGTGATGACCGGTGGAGTTGGAGTTTGGGACGACCGGCTGCAAGATGGACAGACAACATAGTCAAAGTCGCGGGCGATACGTGGGTTCGATTAAAAGTAAGCTAAGCTAACCGTGATAAACATCTACCTGTAGCACAAACGAGACATCCGGTTTTATTTCCACGAATCACTTGATCAAAACAAAAAGTAATCAACGATTTATGAATGACACAACTAAATGTAACCAACTTAGAATAACATGACTACAATAACGAAAGTTTGTATGCATGAAATCATGTTTTTGTTGGTAGGTATAGGTATTCTACTATACTGTAGCACGTACGTACGTCACTACTAAAACGGATGAGTTATACTAGGACCTAGTAACTAATTTTAGACACCTAATGTCAATGAATTATTAAAAGAAATCATCATCATCAGCCTATAGCAGTCAACTGCTGGACATAGGCCTCCCCTAATGAGCGCCATTGCGCTCTGTCCTGAGGTCATCCAGCTTCTACCAGCAGCCTTTCGCAGATCGTCAATAATATACCTAGTAACTAGATATATTATTTACATGAGTGTTTTTTTTTTAAATAAATAATATACCTAGTAACTAGGTATATTATTTACATGAGTGTTTTTTTTTATCAGACTCCATTACGTTGGGGAAAATGAGTTCTTGAGTGGAGACCGCAGCTCGGCAAACGTAGTGGACGCCCTCCGGTCAGGTGGAGTGACGATCTGCGAAAGGCTGCTGGTAGAAGCTGGATGCGTTGACCTCAGGACAGAGCGCAATGGCGCTCATAGGGGAGGCCTATGTCCAGCAGTTGACTGCTATGGGCTGGTGATGATGATTCCTTTTAATAATTCATTGACATTAGGTGTCTAAAATGACACTAAACAGTCACCTATCCGTGGTGTAATTGGTTACTGAGCCCAGTATTGCAACCTAGCTGATCCTACCACTGAGCTGATAAGAACACCGAAGTAAACCTCGCCACGAGCTGTTCCAGGTTTGATAGAAAACTGTTTTGATATTCGTGGATCTGATCGACAAATTCCAAAACTATTGGAGTAAAGACGCTGGCAATACCTAGTTAAAGTCTATGTAATAACCGCACCCACTGTCCGCCTACAGTGCGCTCAAAATACAATACAATTTCGTATAGTGTCACTGGCCTTGGTGGCCTTGAAGGACCATGTGTCTCTTGTGGCTGGTAGGAAGATCCAGTGTGGAGAAAGGAAAGGTCTATAAGAATTGATATAAAAAATTCTTTACGCTTTGAGTGCTGAATATCACAACTGTGCTGCACCCACTGGACTAGTATTTTTTTTTTAATTAGCTTGGTTATTTAAATATTACGAAACTGCCACCTGTCAGGTGAAATGCCTGCGGGCGTGGGCATGTACTGAATATTTGGACTATTTTATTTGTTTGCAATATTTGGACTTGCCTCTGACTACCCTCATATTGTATCCACAATAGATTTGCATTCTGAGGTATCTGAAGATATGTAGTAGTTTTTTTCTATTGGTGTGTTTTTTTTATTGTAACTAAATATGGAACTAGAACATTGCCCAAAAAATATTTTAAGTATTTCCTGAAAATATTTCCTGAAATTGGGACCTAACGTAGCCTTGCAGAGATGCGTGGATCTTTCCATTGGAAGGTACAGGTGGTGCCAAACAAAACAGATAAATGTTCCTATTTATATTAATCCATAATTGCGGAGATGGATTTGCAACAATGTATGTGAGTGCTATGTTATGATTTCAATCTAAAATTCACCATTCGCCGGCGAATAAGAACTACGAGGCTGTAACGTTTAGTCAACAGAATCGCGACCTACAGTTGGGAATAATTAGGAACGCGTCATGATGACGCCATCAGCTCCTACTCCAAATATTGGCTTGAATGAAGCTGTGGAAAGAAAAATACTTACGATGAATGATTATTTGTTTGTATGGAAATCAGTGTCATTACCCTGTGCCATTATGCCCTGAGAGCCCTCGCAAATTTCAGACTATTGCGGCCAAAATCAGCGGATAGTTAATAGTCAATATAATACAATATGTGTAAGTGGGGAATGCTAGACCCGTCCCATGCGCAATGTGGTTGTGGTGCTTCGTCCAAAACAATGTCACATCTACTGGAAGCCCCACTTGGCCCAGTACCTGTACAAGAGCCGACTCAATATCGCTTCGGACGCCGCAATAGCGGTGGCAACTTTCTGATCGAAACAAATCTAAATAATATTTTGAAAGAACATTGACTCGAAAGAAGAAGAAAAGCCGGTCCAAACTATAAGCAGTTTGAACCGGCTTTCAGTAATATTTTTTGTGACTGGGGTTTAGGGTTTCCAACCTCCATCTTGGGAAGTTCGGAACCCAAGAGCCACTGCGAGTCATGACTCATGACTGAGGGTCGTGATTCCGGCATAGAATCGTTTTTCTGACAATGTCTCGCCAATTAAGCCGGCTGCGCGGAGAGTATTGTGAAGTTTCGTATCCAGAGTTGAACTGCTAGTCAATATGCCTCCCCCAATAAATGTGGATATGCCCATTAGATATGCCTACGCTGGGCATGTTGGTTGGGGATCGCCAGGCACAGCTTTCCGGTGTAAGGCTATACTATGCCGCATTCAGCCGTCCGCCAGAGCCCCAAGACCACGGACAGGTGAAGTAGTCTTGGTGGTGTGCGCGGTACTTACACGTGCTTGGTGCAAATTATGATATAATAGAGTTATTAAGTTCTATGAATAAGAAGCCCAATTGTAAGCTCTGTGGAAGAGTCCTCAAGAGCACCCATGGTTTTGGCATAATGGCGCTATGATGAAACATCGTGGTGGTTTTCGCCGATAGGAGTCCAGCATAATTGATTGCCCCATAAAGGAATGGAATCCGTGAGGATTTCCCCACGTTAAAAAAAGGGTTCGGAAGCTGGATGTTTGAACCCCACATCCCACAATACACTAAGAATTTCTTATTTTCTATGCATTCAATGCTAGGGCCGACTGTCTAGCCGAAAAAGCTTTTAAATATAACAAAGCTAAATGAATAACTGAACAATTATAACTTATTCAAGTTCAATTAATGCCTAGTAATGAATGCGCAAGCGCAGCGTTTGTGCGATCAAATCGAACGGTAATTAAAGATCTTTTGTTGTTCGATTGGACATGTTTTCACTTGTCCATATTTATACTCTTACTGACATGACCTAACTAACTGTGGCCTCATAGCTAAGTTGGTTAACTCTACCTTCTGCACTGTAGGTCGCGTGTTCGATCCCCGCCCAGGACAAACATTTGTGTGATGAGCACAGAGGTCTCTTCTGTAAGTTGTTTGTTATGTTTATGTTTATAGTATGTTTATATATTGTATAGTATGTTTATTAGTCTTTGAGACCCAAAGTAAAGAGAAAGTCTAGTTGCCTAGTTTGCACGAACGGTTGACCGTGTGTGTAATGTTCGGTATTTATATACCATGTAACGTTTATACTACGTTACCGTGCGTGGCCTATCTACTGAGTTTTGGCTTAGTTACGGGGCTAGCGTATTACCTAATACGAGTACCTAGGTATACTTAGGCCCTATAGCTGTTATGTACCTGTACGGTCATGTGCAGTAAGACGTGTACGATTTAGTACTATGTCAAACTAGAAAGCGCTTACTAACAGATGACAACGCGCTCGTCAAATAATTCAACCTTACAGCGACACGATCCTAAAATGTATACCACTTGCACGTGCCTGTACCAGAGGTATTAGCTCCACACGTAATGGACCATGTCTTTCCTATTAGTAAGGCCTACTAGACTGAGAAGACTGTATAGGTCCTGGGTATAAATAGGCTCTCTGTTATTTGAGCCCAGCCATGCATCACATGGCAATGTATAAAAATATCAAGATCCAAGAGTCAATATCTGAAACCATAAAGATAATATTGACAGCGAATCACCGTAGCAACAAACTATAAACCTTTATAAATAAGTCCTACGAAACGATCAACCGTACTAAAATCGCACCGCAAATGTGTCAAGGGGTGCCAAATTTATCTTCTTATGAATATAATCATATAAAGCTTTAACACTGAAATAATTCATGAGTCATTAAACACTTATAAGTATAAATTCCAAATTTATAAAACCACATGAAAGACTAATTTCACTTTCATACCCCATTATCAGATCCTGATCATCATCTATCAAAAACCTATTGATCGAGACCATTCCAATGAGCCCAAACACTATACCTCTGCTGATTATTGATTAAGTCACCTTACAAACAAAAAAAACTAAATCGAAAATGTTTCATCCGTTTTAGAGCTATGTTGCCACAGATACGGAGATAAAAGGTACACGTCCAAGTAATAGTGTGTAGTGTGTACGGAGTGGAGTACACTAAGAAAGGAGTTCCCAAAATTCAACTTATAAAGGGGCTATATAAAGCGGGGCATAAAAGTACCTATTGAGTTCCGTAGGAAAGATATGGATAACAAAGAAAAATATAAGATAACCATGCCATGAATTACCTAAAAAACAATGCTACACCGTTTGGTTTTTCCATTTCCTCAAACATCATTTTTGAATAGAGTATTAGAGCTTCTAGGAATATCTTAGCATTTTTAATGTACCCAATGTGTACCAATAATGTACTCTGCTTTTTTCTTAGAATTTCTAAGAAATGTTCCATAAATGATGTGTGAGGCAATGGAAAACCCAATGGTGTTGGAAATTATTTAGAGGAAACTCATGGCATGGTTAGCTCTGTAGGTACTATCAGCGACAAGTCCGCCTTTTTCTTTGTCCAATTATTTTGAACAATCGGAGATACAGCATGTTTCTTTTTGAGAAAGCCCTTTGTTTTTATGACTCTTCGAATTTAAGTATAAACCTCTAGTTTACATTAACTAGTGTTTAAAATTTGACAAGGCGGGGCTAGCAGCCATTCACTGCACAGAAAATAAGGTGGACTTGTAGCTGATAGTACATACTTGTTAATCTATTTCTTTCATATTTTTGTGGAAATCAACTATATGAATAAACAATATGAATATGAACCTATTCAAAGGTCTATAAGTCCCCGCTGTAGAGGCCCAATCCACGGTCGGGATTTGTACTCACGACCTTCAGAGCGAAAGTCGAAGCACTGCACCGCTGACTAGACCAAAACAGCTTTTACAATCTCAATAAGAGCCAAGCGGATGATACTTGGCGCACAGCCAGAAATGCTTCCGTCCAAACGTACGTACTTGTTGTTATGTACTACATATCAACACTTATGTCTGATATACAACCCATTACCATTACCTAGACATATACTGATATGTTAAAGTACTATCTCGATGTCTGGGGACTACTGAGTCCCCAGACATCGAGATAGTACTTTATAGGGTCACAGTCTCCAACTGACAACAACACCTACAATATCAACGATATCAGTCCACAGCTACATAAGCCGTTCGAGCATCGTTGACATACAAAACAATGCCACATTTGCACTAATTTCGATCTTATGTCGCTTGAAAAATGTTCAATGTCGGCGCAATAGGCAGCGTGCGCCGAGTTTTGATACGACATTTCTTTTCACGTTCGTGGCTCTAGACTATCTCGATGTCCCTAGAGTATTATGAAAAGTTTGCTCGAAGCATCTATTCTTCTGTTTTACATAATATACAAGGTGAGTTTGCTTTCGTACTCCTGAAGGACAACAACAAACCGACGAACCGACTTCTAAAGTTACACAATAATTGAACTCATAAACTTGTGAGGCAGCCCTAGAACAGCTGATTTTGTTCAACTTTATCCTTAACTTAATGGTGATGTTAATTGTAGCTCAAGTTTAATTTTAGGAATGCCAAACATAGCTTTCACACCAGCATATATCAGTCCACTGCTGGACATAGGCCTCTGCTAATAATGCCCTTAATCCCCACGCCGCCGGGCATGCCGGTTGGAGATTGCAGGGCACAGCTTTTCGCACCGTCGACGCTGCTGCCGGTCGGTGGTCAGGGAATTTAACTGTGTCGATGTAGGTTGCGTTATGCCGCAATCAGCCGGCTGCCAGAGCCTCGTTCGTTAATTCTGGGTGCACCACGTGCAGGTGAGGTTGGCTTGGATTCCGAAGACGGGGGTTGAAACCCCATACACCCTAAAATAGTGTGATAATATGTTTGTCCCCACTCAACTCCATAACGGCTACCTGACTTGTATTAAACTTGGAATATATATAGTTTGTGATTGGATTAACATATGACAGGCGGGATACTTTTGATCCCAATAGCACGCGAGCGGTGCCGCGCGCGGAAGCTAGTAATCTAATAAATAAATAAATGAGACATATCTTAACACACAACTGTACTATAGGTGGGTTGTCTTGTATGTGTGTCAAGGTGACCAGGGATTTATAAACATGCATGGATACCAATTATCTAAACAGTACAAACATCCATGTTCACCACACAAATATTTGTCCGGGGCGGGAATCAGCAACCTGCAGCTCAGAAGCCAGAGCTAATACCAACTTAGCTATGAGACCAGTTAGAAGATAGACAAACCGACAGTTTATGTCTCTTTGTGTTATTGTTTACATGACGTGTGAAATGCATATACCCAACACTATCAGCAAACATAAACGTAGCTTCCAGCTTAAATGAACACTGTGCAGTTTCCACTTAATTGCACGAAAGTTGCCAATATCGAGACAAATTGCCCCATAAATTGTAGAGCATCGGAGCAACACGAGTATATCACTAACAGAAGGACCGCTCAGAGTAAATAACACCTTTAAATAATGCTAGACATTTCTACACAAAATCCTACTAACACTTTGAGTAGTTACTGAAACAGAACATCGATCGCACCAGGGGGTCTAACGAAATTTCGTGTTTCGTTTCGTGCGATTGGTCGTATTTCATAGTGTCAATTCCAATATTGCGGTCGTATGTTTTGTGAAATAGAGTAGGATGCGCAAAGTTCGGACTGTTCCATTACTAACTTCGTGCCGAAATTTCGGTTTCGTTTGATTATAGGTACCAATCGCAAGAAACGAAACACGTAATTTCGTACTGCGGTGAATTGTAGTAGACCCTCTGAGCCTCGGGACCTCGCAATCCTCGGGCATACTGACGTTCAACGTGGTACCTATCTTAGCCCCTGAGCTTGTGTTACAAGAACTAAGTTAAATAAACATATTATATTGCGCTTGTCATAATAACATTCATATTGAGACTTGGATTTTCTACTATTATAATGATGGCGTAACTGCCATAACTGTCAAAATGTTTGTATTGATGTTCAAAATTAATATATCAAAGTGCCAAAGATGCGATTTCACATTATTTTATCTTCAAGTATTATGAAATAGCTAAGCTCTTCAGGGGGTCGAATTTATTCTCATAACTGGCATCTTTGCCCCTTCATTCGCTGTCTCGGTTGCCAACTCAAATGATAAGCACCGGCCCTGTTCTAGCTAGCAAACTATGACACTCCATCCATCAAAATGTTAACAACGTCATTTGACAAACTATCAAAGTTTGTAAAAACCGGAGCGGTGCATTTCAGTCGGCAACTAAGCTACTGATTACACCCTCTGGTTGAGGTTGAGCAAGTCTTTAGGTCTTTAGATTGGTCTTTAGATATGTAGCACATATTACAGGTCAGATTTACTAACTCAGTTGCTCACCGAAATGATAAGCACCAGTCTTGTTTTTACAAACAATGACAGTTTGTCAATTAACATGTCAAAGATTGCAAATATAGTTCCGGTGCCGACAATTTTGGTGCGCAACTGAGTTACTAAATGAGGCCTCAGGTATGGTGTTACAATATTACTAGAATGTAATCATCCATATTACAACTCAGGGAATAAATATAATTCATTTATGTCGTAAAAGACATTTTAGAGCAGCCATGTCTTTAATCTGTATTTGAAAGCTCCGGTGGAAGGTGCATTACTTATTGGAATAGGTAACGCACCTTCCCTCGGAATGTGTGATTGGAATTCGGTTATACTCACCCTGAGTTTGAATTCGTATCTTATCTCGAAAGGGAGTGATTCGGACCATGGATAAACACAAATTGGGATAACCTCAGATAAAAATACGTGATTCAAAACTTTTCAAGATTCATTTCATTCATTTATTGATACTGTTTGGTATATGTCAATCTGATATAAGTTCGTACAATCTTTGTACACATGATCAAAAAAGAATATCGATAAATATTATACTAAATTAAATTAAATTAAAATTTTTCAAATGAATAAAAAATTACTGATAATTCAATTAAATTAAATAATACATATAAATTAATCAGGACACTTTCAGGCTAGTGAACTCATCGAACGAATAGAATGACTGCTCGATAAGCCAGCGCTTTAGGCGGGATTTAAAAGTGCTTAGGCTAGGAGCCTCCGTGACCTTTTTGGGTAGTCTGTTGTAGACCGACGGACCCATGACATGGGTTTTTCTCCCTATAGGCTTATCTTTGTGTTGTGTACCCTAAAATTAAGGCAACGCTATCACCAAGTCAAAGCAAAGTTTAATTAAATTTATTAAGGAATAACTTTGCAAGCCTTCATCAACGAAAAACTACTACTAAATTCAAAAAAGTCTTTGATCATAAGTTGACCTTTGGGGGTAGATTTCGGGATAGCATATAAATTCGAATTCACCGTGTCCTACATTATCCCATAACGTACACTGATCTGCCTGACTTAGCTAGAAAGTGAACTTTCTGTTCGTTATTTACTCGAGTGTTTACATCCAAGGTGTCGAGTCGCCTTATAAGGGGGAAATGGCGTGAAGTGGGCTTGCTAATTTAATATTCTGTAGATTAATAAGGCAGTATTGGTACAGTCTGACAAAGGAACGTATTTTTACTAGCTAGCAGCCCAAAGCCGACAGGAATGTGTGGAAAGAGGGAAGGAAGGCCTTCAAAGTTCATACCCAATTCGGCCTAGCAGCGAACTTTTTTAGAATACCTACATAAATTGCATTATAAGTTTTACCTAATCTTTTTTTATGAGAGGAATATAATGTTTTTCTTCATGTGTTTAGGGGACAGAAGTGAGGACGGTAGCCGACTGCAGACAGGAGCAACAGGCGACGTGTCGCCGCGACACTATTGTCAGACACGACACCAACCTTGAACACTGCTTAAAATAGGCCTCCCCTAATAAAGGGAGATATGCATATAATCCCCACACTGGGCATGCGGGTTGGAAATCGCAGGGCACAGCTTTTCAGAGTGGTCAGAGAATTAGCTGTGCCGGTGCAAGGCCATATTCAACCGGCCACTAGAGCCCCGTTTGTTAAACTGCTGTATAGTGTATATGCCTGGGAATGCAACTCAGGTAGGTGACAATAACACGAGCTTATGCAGTCCACTGATGGACATAGGCCTGACCTGTAAAATTATTCTTATAGGGGAGGCCTATATACAGCTATAACCTCCTGGACATGCCCATAATCCGCACGCTGAGCATGCGTATTGGGGATCGCAAAGTACAGCTTCTCGCACCGCCAACGCTTTTGCGGAAAACGAAATTTTCATACATATTTGAATGTGCCATAACTCCAAAACTATGAACTTTAAGAAAAAAAGTTATATAACTCATAATACTTATATCAATACGGAGTCCATTTTAGTCCTTACTTTCTGAATCCAGCCCACTGCGGCGGTCAGGGAATTTAGCTGTGCCTGCGCTATTATGCATTCAGTCGGCTGCCAAAGCCCCGTTCGTTATGTACGATTCACACCTGACGCGCCGCATCGGAGCGCAGCGCAGCGCGTCGCAGCGGATGCGCGGGCACGCGCCGGCAGCTGACCGGAGCCGCCTGATGACTAAAATCTGACTGGAGACTGACGGACGCGTTGAGCCGATACTGTAGCCGCGAGCTACCGAGAGCAGCCGGCCGCGTACGCGAGTGGGTCGCGGAGCTCGATCGCAGCCATTCGGCGCGTCAAAGCTGCGTAAATAGCATTAAAATAAGGAATGTAACTGCTTTGTGGATGTTTCAATTTCCTCAAGCAATGTTTTAAAATGCTCTCGGACTCCGACGCGCGCCGGTAAATGTGAATCGTACATTATAGAGCAGGGTGCACCACGGAAGGTTGGAACCCCTTAAACACGCGACACTACTGCTTTCAATGTATAGCTGTCGACACGTGTCACCAGTAAGATGACGTGTAGCCAGTATTTCATAGACATACATAGAAACCAGTAGTGTCGTGGCGACTCTTCGCCTGCTGCTGCAATCGGCTATGGAATCCCACCATCCACGGTTTATATTAGACTGTTCCATGATTATCAGTCAATCAAATTAATTACAGTTTAATTTTTAACTCTGAGTGTACGTAGGTAAAAGGCAACCTGTGATTATTGTTTTTTCAATGAACTTTACTTAAAATTCCGAATTGGTTGGCAAATTAAAAGCAGCTTATATTTAAAATTAATTGTACGTAAATTATGTAAATAGGTGTGTCTCCATATTTGGAACCCAAGCAAACCTCACCTGCCAGTGATGCACCCGGCTACGGAGGACTGGCAGCCGGCTGATGGCAGCATAGTGCAGCCTAGCTCTGGCATAGCTGAATCCCTTGACTAAACTAAATAGGCTGGTGTTGCTGTTGTTGTATGTAGGTAAGTACATATTTATGTTTATAAGAATGTATGTTTACAGTCTGCGGAAGTCTGAGATTACGCAAAATTTTCAATTTACAAAACACATGATGGAACGTTTCACGAAAGATAAATTATAAAATGAAACAGAAAAGTTTTTGAAACTATTTAATTTGAATAAAACTATGCCGGATGAACCTTGCATCGTCTATTAAACGAAAATAGATCAAAAAGCTTATTCTAGACTAGATTTTAAAGTGTGCCAGCCGGTAGAGAACTGCAAATCCTCAAAATTTGTTAGATTATTTTATACCCGCCGCGAGACACACGTTTGAGTATAATCTGAAAATATTTGTCTGGGGTTAAGGGGTTTTCTATGTAGTTTAGTTGAATAGTTTAATAGTAGTAGGCAAGAGGTTTCCATAAAAGAAGCTCTGCTTCATTTGGGGCTTTAGAATGCTTAGTTTGATAGTCGATAACGCTGTGTAGATTCATTTATACAATTTAAGTTATAAATGCAAATTATTGTAACGCTAAGATAATGCTATCTACAATATCAAAACTTGTCTGGGTTTTAGAGCAAAAAAACTATGATTCATGAGCAAAAACACATGATGATTTTGGGGGCTGTGTGAACAATGGCAGCATTATTTATTAAAATATGCCTCTGATAATTCGAAATTCATTCGGAAATAAGTAAAGTTAGTAAGAAAGAAAACCACCATAATAAAAAAAAATCGTTTTAGTACTTGTAACAAACATTACACTGTTTTATTTATGAGATCTAAAGAGGAGTGGCAGCACTTTTACAACTAGCTTCCAAGAAAATGGGTTTATTTCGTAACAATGACGCAAGTACTTGTCGGATAATATCAACTAAAATAAAGTCAAATAAATTATGAAATTAACTAAAACATCAAAATAATACTTTCTGCTAGATTTAATCTGATGATGCTCTACTTTGAGGTTCAAGGAAGTGGACCACATTTACGCGAAAACTATTTATTGTACTGCGTGACATCAACACTGCCAAAACGTATTTTATTATTCATTCATTATTTCATTTAAAAAAGATGCGCTCGTGGCGTGGCTTTGGTGTTCTTATCATCGCCTTGGTTAATAACGCTCCGCCCGGACACTAACTTGAATGGGTAACCGTTTAATGGCATTTAGATCTTGGCGTTTCCATGCTTCAGAAAGCTCATTAAGGGAACGTCCATTAATTACATATTTTAGCGTTTAGAGGGGGGAGGGGGTCGAGCCAAATCTCACGTGGGGAAGGGGGGTAGTCCGGCAAATCTCACGTATTTGTTTTTCCTCAAGAAAAATAAAGTAAAACACGTCAATTCCACGCAAGCCACTTGCATATTTTTGTACGTTTTTTTTATTTATGTGTACCTAGTAGCCTAGTTGGCACACTGCGCAACGGCGAAGGGCTCTACATAGTATAAAATTTGACTTGTTTTGTAAGTTTAAAGAAATAAAAATACTGACTCCGATGCTTAACACCTGCATAACTTTTAGCTTTTGAGGCACACTTGATAGGAATCGGCCACTACAAAGTACTAAGAAGTTTTTTTTAATAAATCCGACGCAATCAACTTATTTACATCAAACCACATTTTCCAAAATCTCACGTGAGATGGGGGAGCGAGCAAAATCTCATGACATCTCACCAAGGGGGGAGGGAGGGCGCCAAAATCACCTCACGTAACCTAAGATGTTGTTCATAACGAGCCAACGGTTTTTCCAGTCGTTATGCCATGTTGCAGCGGCCTCAGAACCTTTTTCAGGGTTCCGTACCCTAAAAACGAGACCCTATTACTATGACTCCACTGTCCGTCGTGTGTCTATCTGTCTTTCTGTTTGTCTGGCTGTCACCAGGCTGTAATTCTCATGAACCGTGATAGACAACAAACACTAAAAACAGAATAAAACCAATATTTAAGTGGGGTTCTCATACAACGGTACGGAACCCTTCGTGGGCGAGTCCGACTCGCACTTAGCCGGTTTTTTATTTACTTATGAATTTTTGATTGAGGATTCATTTTTCAAGGAATACTTGGGTACTTGGTAGTTGTAAGTTGTACTTTGTTTTTTTAAAGGCATGGTACTGGGTTTTAACGTCTATAAAAAAAAAACGTTCGATTTTACAAAAATCTTAAAGTACTGCAGTCAAACGTTTTGAACTCTTTTACTCAAATTTTTGTAAAAAAAATATTTCAAATTTTCCGGCCTAGGCACCACAGAGGGTCAAAATAAAACGGTACCTCTTATTTTCCCTTATAAAACCAAACTAACCTCACCTCTTACAAAAACTAACGCATAATTTAACGGATGGTTAATTAAATGACATGCACGATTAACTTTACAGTTTTTAAACGAACCGTCCGACAGAAGGAAATATGTGAAAATTAATTAGTCTGATGAAAGAGTTAACAGATTTGGGTCAAATATTCACCTAACATTTATACTTCAAATACATTACATAAACTCGAATTCAACAAAAATATTATTTTAATTATTTTCGTTTTTTATATAGTTTGTAGCAACGTTGGCTGCTGGCCTCGCACATGACGCTCCGCGCCATGCACGACGAGGATGACGACGTGCAGAATCACATTTGTGTTTTCAGCACTCAAAGCGTTATAGTAGTTCTGTATGATACATGGAATTACTACAAGTACAAGGTGCCTAGTGCGAGTTTTTTTACCAGCTCAATCGCGTTTGCGTTTACGCAAATTTATATGGAATCGAGGTAGCGCCATCTAGTGAAAAACGCGTTGCACTGACTCTTGTCTATACAAAGAAGATCGGTCAGTTTCATACAACCTGTGACATGAACATAAAATGTCGCGTCTTGAAATGACCTACGTCTTAATAGATAGTTCTTAATGCAGAATATCATGTGCAATTTTTTTTTTATTAAAGCCGGAGAATTTTGGCTGCGTATTTATTTTATACTTTTAGATTAGGATCGATTAGGACACTGGCACCATTAAACAAATACCAACCTTATCGTCTTAGTTACTCAATTATTCTAAAGTCGCAAGTCGCAAGTTTTTTTTTTTAGTTCCAAAAGTTTGTTATGTACCTACCATAAAGCGTCTTATTTTAGAAGTCAAATCACCATTTCGTGGGATCAACACCTTTTTAGGTGCTGACTAAATTGTATGATTTAACAATCAAATGATTAAATTTAAAGATAAAAGTTCTAAAATATTTCTTAAAAAAACAAGTAAAATATATTATATAGCCTTTCTAATTTAGTGATACAATTTTAGAAAATTTTAAGAACCTTAAATTTAGGCTAATTTGGCAACAACCGAATAGGAATTAGGGTTTTAGTTAGAATTAGGGTTTTAGATTTTTAGTTAGATTGGTGCCAAGCGAATTGCCACCACTTACTACCTACTTATTCCTAGAAATAGAGTGTTTGTTTCTCTTTCATATTTTTATTATTGTTATAGTCTATTTGTTGTTATAGCATAGAATTCTAGTTCTTTATTCGTGATAAATCATTTGAGCTAAGCATTTATTTGTCAGAGTCGAGTTATTTATGGTTTTTAGATTTTATCTGTTTTGAACTATTTTTGTTTTTTTTTATAATGAGGTAGGTAGTTAACGCTTTGAGTGCTCAATAACACAACCCTCCATGTCCTCCGGTATGGCTCGCAGTGTTATGTCCGTCATGTTCTGGCCTAACGGGACTACGGCAGCCAGCTGATTGCGGCATAGCGCAGCCCTGGCCAACGACGGGCAGGTGGGGCAGGACGGGCGGTGTGAGAAGCTATGCCTGCCCCGCAACCCGCATGCCCAGCGTGGGGATTATGGGCATATCCCCCTTCTTATTAGAGAAGGCATATATCCAGCAGTGGACTGATATAGGCTGGTGTGCGTGTGTGAGACAAGCAAAGTACCAAAGCTAGTAAATAATAAAATAACAGGATTCGTACAAATCCCTATGGACTTTCCAGAACGTAATTTAATGGAAGCAAACACTACAATTTGAGTTCTAAAACATTCGGAATAGGGTTTAAACTTTAAAGTAACTGAAAGGACTGTACACAGAAATGTAACCTAGAAACAGGCGTGAATTCAAACAGTTGCCTAGCTTTTGATGGGGCAGCTAGATGACTTCATACAAATAGGGCTTCAATTCGATCCGCATATTGAGAACACTCAGGGAAATGGTTTTTATTAAACTTTTGATCTGTTGTTAGTTGAAGAGTTCTTTGTTAAGAGCTCATCTGGGAAGAACTACCACCACGTTTGCATCGACTCCTTGCAACAATAATTTTAACCTCCCCCTCCCGTGTTCGGGTTTTGTTAAAATATGGATAAATTATGGAATATGTGGCCCGTCAAGAAAGTGAAGCTTTTTTGTAAAATCAATTTTAGTTTTATACGGCTTATTGTCTAACAAGGCACAATAGCTTCATCATAACTAAGATTAAGATGCTAACCATCGAGATTTTATATTTTATGATATAAGATTATAATTATCTCGATGATGCTAACATGAAAACTTTGAGAAGTGTGCTTCCAACATGTCAAAATGGCCAAACGAGATCTAGATGTCAAAATGCATAAGTGTCAAAAGCTATGTACGAATGTCTTCTATCGTATTAATTATTATTAATTATATGTAAATGTAATGGGGGTGTACAGGGTTCCAACCCCTATCTTCGGAACCCAAGCCAACCCCACCTGCACGTGGTGCACCCTGCTAAACAACGAACGGGGCTCTGGCGGCCGGCTGGTTGCGGCATAGCACAGCCTACATCGGCACAGCTAAATCCCCTGGCCACTGACGGGCAGCAGCGTCGGTGGTGCAAGAAGCTGTGCCCTGCGATCCCCAACCCGCATGCCCTGCGTGGGGATTATGGGCATATCCCCCTTTATAAGGGGAGGCCTATGTCCAGCAGTGGACTGATATAGGCTGATGTGGATGTGGATGTGGATATGTAAATGTACAGTTGTCAAACATAACAACGAGTATCAATTCAAAATGTGTTTATAATGTACTAGCGGCCCGTACCGGCTTCGCACGGGTGGACTTTTTTTACACCTTGGGTTACGTTACTTAAGTTTTAGTAAGGATCCCTAACCTTTTCTAGCAATAAATATAGCCTATGTTACTCGAGGTGAATATAGCTTTCCAATGTTGAAAGAATTTTTGAAATTGGCACGGTAGTTTTTAAGTATTTTCATTACCAACATAGATAAACACAAAAAATATTTTTTTTTCCTCATTATAATATTAAGTTTAGATGTAGTATGTCAATAATCTTCCGTACCTAAGCGACCGAAGGGGCATAATAATATGCCTCAGTCTTAATTGCTTATCGGTTTAATTTTTATATTCATTACTTTTACTATTCAGTAGTAAAAAGCCGAAAGGAAGATTGTCGGTAGTGTACTAGCTGTTATCATCTCCTGTAGCTCCAGTGACCCATATAGCGTGATTCATCTGTGGATTCTGTCAAATTGATGATTGCCCTGAGCTATTCGTGAACCAAGCCAATGTAAGCTATTCGGGTATGTTTTGTTTTCTGGTCTTAAGCTACTAATGCTGTAACTACATTTCTAATAACATGTCAATGTTTACGAGCAGTTACACCATTACAACCAGACCCATATTCAAGTAAAATAAATAATGCTGGACACTATAACACAGCCTCATTCCATATGGGAACCACATGACTGATATACTACATATATTAAATTTTTTAAATTTATAACTAAATATTATACACAAGAAACACTTGGACCCAATACAAATTATTTTTTTCCTTTCTTTTTCTTTGGTTTGGAATTTGTTTATTTTGAGCCCATAATATTTTTAATCAGTCTATTTATGTTCATTATTATATATTAGTATTAATTTCAATGTGAGTTATAACTATTATTTTATTGGCTACAAGTGGTATATTTTATACATCATTTTATTTTATTCCTAATGCAATGTTATGTGGCGTCATGGCGTCATCCAATTTTTAGGCTAAGTCTGAAAATCAGCGCTGTTTTTTCACTGAGCAGGTTGGTAGTTATTACCTACCTAGTTTTGTGATATGACAGCAAATAGCTGAGACTGGGCCTGTTTGGCTCCATCCGGTACATAGCGGACTCGCTACCACTCGGTGGGCAATTATTCTTTTCGTGCCAGTGTTACTTTGTCTAACTTCTTTTGTGCCTATTTTTAACCGACTTCAAAGGAGGTTCTCAATTCGTCGGAACCTTTTTTTTCGACTTTTTTATGTTCATCGATAACTCCATCAATAATTGTGGACCGATTTTCAAAATTCTTTTTTTGTTTTAAAGATTCACAGGTGGTCCGATATAAATTTTATTCCTGAGGGATTGGTACTTTTCCCGGAAAACTCAAAAAACCTCATCCTCACTTGTAATTTTCGCCCTATGATCACCTACCAACTTGTAATAATGATTTGTATCATCTACTTGTGAGTTCGATATGTTATTGTGTTGTGGTCAAAGAAATGTATTCTTAATCTTAAATATTGGCTGAATATACAAAAAAATATCTCGTGGCGGGAATCAAACCCGCAACCTTCTCCGTTACAGGCGGGTGTTTGCCCACTAAGCCAGAGGTTATCATGTAAAAAGTCTGTGAAGAGTTGTTCATAATCAGTCATCATGACTATTGTGCTATAGCGAAGACCTCGTGCTGAGGACAGGGCGCAATGGAGCTCATTTAGGGGAGGCATATGTCCAGCAGTGGATTGCTAGGCTGATGATGAGGATGAAGACACTCATAAAAATGAAGAAGTGCGCGGCCCGGCATACGTAGTGTAGGATGCCTTCCGGCCAGGTGGAGTGACGATCTGCAATAGGCGGTTGGTAGAAGCTGGATGCGTCGAGCTCATTACAGGGTGCAATGTCGCTCATAAGAGGAGGCCTATAGTCCAGGAGTGGACTGCTATAGGCTGATGATGATAATGATGATGATGATGTCACTACAAATACGCCGCAATAGACTCGCTCGTGGAGGTAGCGCCTTAAGGCGTTATGTTATGTTGGTTAGGAGTACGTAGATAAACGAAAAAGTTCAAGTAGGCATTCATTTTTTTGTACAACTAATTAACAAAGGCCTATCATTATAGTTTTTGCAAATAGGCGTGACAGTGTATTAGGCGTACAATCTTTTTACATTTCACGAACATCTGACTATAATTACGAACTGAGATCCTATTTTGATTATTTAAAGCAATGTTAGTAAGCGGATAATAAATAAATATACGGGATATCTCACATAAGGTCAACTGATTCAAATAGGTAGAGCCTGTACTATAAACAATATAAATCTAAAAACCTATAAAATGTAATGGGAGGGAACCGAACCCGCGACCCAGGACGAGTTCAACTGCTCGTCAAAGAGACATCCTCCAGTAGCTGGAGTGTGAAAAACGTACCTTACTATAAAATGTAACTATATTTTTAAATGAAATAGCGCCCCTAGCGGAAATGTACAAAAATCCTAGTTAACGTAAACTTTTACATTTATAATTTATAGGACTAAGCGTTTCCAAACATAATTTAAAATGCGCACTGCTAAAATTATCAGCTGCCAGCGTCTGTTTTTCAATTAAATTACAACCCTAACGGTTTCAAAAAGAGCATTTTAAAAAGCTCGCCCCATCGTAGACCTCGTCCTCAAGTCTCGAGATCAAGAGCTGGCCCATCACATCACATCACATTAATATTATAAATGCGAACGTGTATGTGTGTGAGTATGGTTGTTCCTACTCAACTCCATAACGACTGAACGTATATGGAATATACAGTTTGTGACTTGAATTTACACATAGGCTGTTTTTAATATCGGTACCACGCGAACGTTGTGGGCGGACACTAGTAATACACAAATACACAAAACTTCGTATTAATGTTTGTCACAGTCAAGCCACAGATAGTCGTGTCGTGTAGTTTAAATCTCGTTAGCACAAAGATCTCAGTACAAACAGTAACAGTTAGATTCTAAATAAAGAGTGTGTTCACACGGTGACTCATGACTCACTTGATCCTATCACGTCTGATTTATTGTATAAATACATTTTTAACGATAACCACCCAACAGTCATAATATTTGATCTTTCTAAACGTTAAATATCTTATCTGATTTTAATATTAATATGACAGGTTTCCATATCTCAACACAGAAATCCAACCAAAAGCAACAAGTTAAACAAAATGGCTTTCCTATGATGGCTAAGCTTTTCTTTTAGGAGACAGAATTATTATTCGGAAAAAAAAATCATCCAAATCTTGTCTTATGTATCCAATTTTTTACGATTTAAGATATCTATTTTCTCAAAAGGATTACAAATTCACTAATAGAGAAACCTCTATTAGTGAGCGTCCCAGCCAGGTGGAGTAACGATCTGCGACATGCTGCTGGTAGAAACTATAAATAAATAAATACACATATCTCACACACGGTCAACGGATCCCATCAAACTAGGCAGAGCCTATAGGTACTATGGTACTATATACCAGAGACTGATATACATACATAGATACTAAGAAAACATCCAGACTTAGAACAAACATCCATGTTCATCACACGAATGTTTGTCCTAGGCAGGAATCGAACCCGCAACCTGCAGCTCAGAAGGCAGAGTTACTACCAACTGAGCTATGAGGCCTTCGAGCTGAGGACAGGGCGCAATGGCGCTTATTAGGGTAGGCCATATGGCCTACATAAAATAACAAACTTTAAGATTTAGTTTTCTCTACTATACTCTGCTATAGGCTGATGATGATAGTAGAGAAAACTAAATCTTAAAGTTTGTTATTGTATGTGCCTAACGAGCGTTAAAACATATGTAGTCTAGGTACAAATCAAGTCAAAATACCTACCACATACCTAAAGAGGTTACTTTTGTATGATAATGATAAGGTCTTAGAACCAGAAGAGCTTAGAAATTAATTTTGAACAAAGCGAGTAGATTTGATATCATAACGAGATGAGGACAAGGCACAATGGCGGTCATTAGGAGAGTTGATTATGATAGGTAGATTTGTGCATTTAAGTTCACTGCGACCGCCGAAAAAATGTTGGTTTAGTACTCTAAGTCTCATGCTATAGTAAATCTTAGATCTTTGCAATCCTATCCCATTAATAACAGAAAGACGAAATATTGTAAAAAAAATGTCAGATGTGAAATGTTTGGCTCTCCATGCCAAAACTACAGAACATATTGAGTCGTAACACTTGCACATATATAGTTACAGATTAAGAATAACATATAGGCTACTGTTTATCCATGTGTCACGCGAGCGAAGCCGCGGGCGGAAGCTAGTTCATGGCCTAGGTCCTAAATGTATTAATTGCACTTGGCAGAAGGCGCTGCGTTCCAGTACACGATTAAGATCCTATTTATACCTAATCGTTTATGTACATTGTAAAACATAGGTTCCTAGCTAGGAAAAGGAATGAAGTCATTAATTAAAATGAAATTAAGCAAATCTTATGAGCTTCTATCGAAATAAGCAAACCTGGTGGAAAAGCAGCCGTCTCGAGGCAAGAGTTTGTGTGTTCGATCCCCGCTGTGGGATATATATTTGCATAATCTGCACATAGTTTTATAGCTGATTAATAATACGTCACGCTGTATAAATAGTTTTAGTCGATTTCCAAAAGTTTATAATTTTGAAATCAGTCGTTGTTTTATTAAGAGTGCGATATGTTTTGTTCCGTTACTGTATATTGCTGACTAACTTATAAACTACAGTGAAAGTAACAACACAACAACAACAGCCTATTCAGTCCACTGCTGCACATAGGCATAATAGGGGGAATAAGCCCATAATCCCCACGCTGGCCATGCGGGTTGGGCATTAAGTGATAATGACTAATAGTTTTACGAAGATTTTAGCTGATATTGGAGCTATGCTAATTATGACTGTCATGATTATGACCTCAGGATAAATTAAAGGGGTGATTATTTAGCCCTGTAACTATTAAATTATGGTCATTAAACTGGGCTGGGTGTAAGATTTTTAATAAAGTTAAACATCTGTTTACCCTGACATTCCCAAAACAGAAGATAATTCATTGCACTGATTTTATCAAGCAATTTTCATAACAGTTCAATTTTGATTGTATCAAGTATAAACGGAGTAATTAAACTCTTTGTCCATCCATCCTCGATTTAGGGAGTTAAAATAAACCAGATTGCCCTTAACATTTTTAATGCAGAAGAAACAGCTGTTCTTGTGACTCATTCGACATTGGTCAGAGAAATCTCGGGAAACTCGAATACTTGTGTATTTAAAAACCGACCCTGAATATGATCGAAACAAAATTACTTACCGAAATCTCTCACTTTGCAAGTTTTGGAGCCACTCATGATACCACAGAAAAACGCAGTGTATAAATTCAAATAAACGTTGGCAATAACACAAGATCGTTTGTTCTTTACGTTATTTTCTGCTAAGATAAACATCATAACTGAATTTTAGTGTTTCATTACTTTGTTGCTTTTTGCGGATGTGATCGGGGTCAATACAAAGAGGCCTTGTAAAACAAGCTTAAAAATAAGCTCAGCATTAACATTCTTGGTGACGCTTATTACATGCTCAAATGACAGACATACAGAATTATCTATGATCTGTCATCGTAAACTAGACTCATGAAATGTTGTAGCAGAATTATGAAATAATACTATCTACTTACATTGTGCTGGTGTAGTGTGAGGACAACGTTGTCGAAGGTCGAAGAATTTGAGAGAGCTTCTGAACTGCCTCGGAGTAGCTCAGCCAGTAAATCAGCTCCAGGTTTAACTCCGGCAAGCTTTGAAGGTGAAGACGTGGCGCGCACATGAGTCGGCCCGCGACCTCTGCTGCTACCAGTCATCGCCCCAACACTTGTTTTACGACTCGGCACAGTCGCGTCCGAAAAGCTCCTTCTACCAACTTCCACCGACCTACACGTCGGAGCTTCCAGGTTCTTTCCAAAAGGCCCTTTGCAGAACTGCTGCCGTCTCGCTTCCACATCGGACGTATCCGATGGACTGAGAGGAGATGGCGAAGCTGTTCTGTCTCTAGAACAGGTATCGCTTTCAGCCTCTGAAGGCGAATCTCTGTATTTCCGTCTCGTTCGAAACGAGTCATCATCTCTTTCGTCTGAGCTTTGCTGGTAGAACCTTGCTCTTCTGGCTCTGAGCTCCTCGGACTTTGGCCAGCTTGGTGCTGGTGCCTCTGTGGGGCTTGGTGGGCCGTTCGTACAAGAGTCATCTGATTTATCGCCTAGCAACGAGGAAGTACGCGTTTCAGTAGATAAACGCATATCTTGGAGCGAGGCGTCGCTGCTCTCTCTCTTGCAACCGTTTATCGAAGGAGGATCCTCCTCACCACCATCGTCGCTAGGGGTCGTGATGTAAATGCCTTTCCTTCGTTTCGTTTTGTCAAGAGGACGTCTCCGTTCTCTAGCTCCGATCGGCGCCGGCGTGCAGGGGTTCTTCACGGCAGCTAGCAAGCTCGCCACTTGTTCACTCGTTATCGTTTCGTCCTCCTTGTCCCGATCTAACGAGCCGTCGGACGCGGCGTCCGACTTGTTCGGCTCCTCTTGCGGTAACTCCTGCGACCACTGTTTCACTATACACTCATACACGGGCACCGGAATTGAACTATCAATATCGTCACAGATATCGGGATCATCGAGCGTCACGGGGAATTGGGAGCAATCACAGTCGACGTTAGCACACACTGGCACTGGAGGATCGGGGAGGGGAGGGAACGTGAACGGTTGCGCGGGTTCTAGGGGAGAAGTTCCTTCACTATGGGCTTGTGCACTGTCGGCCTGCGAGCCATCACTTTCCTCACGCAGTTCGTGTAACACTCGCGGGGCCATCAAGACCGGGAGACTGCCCCCGGCTTCAGCCGGACCCTCCTCCCGCACTGGAGGTATGCGTCGCGGCAGCGGGTGCGTCAGCGAGCGCGCACCGAGCTGCTTGTGAGGTGGGTCAGGAGGTGGCGAACGCGGCGCCGGTGACGCGTGCGCTAAGAGACCCTCGTCAGAACCCACAGCTGAGTCCACCGACGCAACCGAACCACCCTCGGTCACGTTCTCGTCGGTCGTCGAAGAGGCCTCGACATCCCGCCGTGATGCTCCCGCCCGTTCCGCCTGCGCTTTGACAGTCTTCTTTCCGAAATCGAAGATCGATTGCTGCCGCTTTGGATCGCGGTAATACTTGTTCTGCGCGAAGTCACCTTGGGAGAAGGACGCACTGCGGTAGGGTATAGTCTTCTGGGCGTAGGAGCCAACGATCGAGCGGGGCTCGACACGGACCAGAGTGATATTGTCAGCATCGAAGTCGTCGAAGCGATCGACAGAGAGGCCTCGCGGCGGGCTGTGCCGGTGCCGCAGGCGGGGCGGCGGCACCGGCGGCAGCACGGGGGCGGTCAGGGGCGGCGGTGGCGGCGGCGGGGACGGCGGGGTGCTGCGCTGCAGCAGGCGGTCGGTGAGCGAGACGAGGCGCTGGTGGCGGCTCGAGGGCGAGGGCCGCTCGTCCCGCGCGCCGCGGCCCAGCCGCCGCTGGATGCGGTCCAGCGTGCGTCGGTCGGGGCGCGCGCGGCCGAGGCACGCCGCGAGCGCCTCCTCGGAGCAGCAACGGCAGGGGCAGGCGCGCGGGGGTGGAGCGCGGCGCACGCAGTACCGCACCGCGCCCAGTGTCACGTACGGAGACCTGCGGACGATGCTTCGTTGCTACGGAGATCGGACGCGCGCGCTCACCGAAAAGTTCGGCAGCGAGTGGACCGATTTAGAGCGGGCGAGCTTCGCCTGTGGATTCCGGGAGGATTCCCCGCGACCCACTCCGCCACGGGTCGGGAGTTATATCGGCGCGGGCGACACCGTCCGCTCGCCGGAGCGGCGCGCGCGTCTACCAGGGCGGCAGGTGTGAGACAGACGGACGGAAGACGCGTCCGCTAAAAATAGTAGGACGTTGGCGATTTGGCGACACTGCGACCTCGTAGCAGTGTTTACAATTTTCATACTTAGTTACTGGCGGAGAGAGGAGATAAATTCTAATTAATTAGGGGACGCGTGAGAAGGCGTTGCTTCTGGCGTGCTCGAACAGGTGCAAATGTTTTGTTTACAAGCCGTTTTATAATGGATCGCTTGTTTGATATTAACAGGCATTTTTTGGTATTTGGGTGTTTGAATTTGCTGAATAAAACTTTTTGGTGGTTAGTCTTGACTTATTAGATATTACAAAAATATTCATGTCCTCAGAAATAGTTAAAGCTACCAATATTTACTGTGAAAAGTAGTGCAATGTTTAGTACAGTGAACCTGGAGTATTCCCGCCTTCTTCGCACGCCATCTTGCGGCGATCTAGGGCGCGGTTCCGACGCCATTGATCACGTGACTCCGCGCATGCTTAGCGCTTGATCTGAAACAAAGAGAACGATATTTTACAAACTTGTTGGCCTGGTGGCAATACTAATGTAATGTGGCAGGTTCGAGTCCTGAACGTGTGTATTTTCGGCCAGAAGACTTCGGACATGGCTTTAAAACTAATGCCTAAGAATTGCTTAGGACAATAAAAAAGATATATATTATTTTATTTTATCCTTGGTCCGAAAATACTTGCCACTGTCATGAATCGATATTTTAGTTACCTTAACAAAATTTATTTCAAATAAATTTAAGAAAACCATGAGCCATGTTAAAAACTTTCAGCTACATAGTGAAAACCCTAAAATATTGTTGTTGTAGAGTAGAACCTTGAGAGCCTAACTAACTACCTACTTACCGTAGCTATGGCGGTTATGAAAAAAGAAATAGGTATGTAAGACATTATTTTCTCAAAGGCACAGTACAGTAATAATCTTCAGTTAACAATAAAAAGTCTACAAAATAATTGCTAGTAGACTTCAGGGCTCCATGCTACATTCCTAACATTAATAAAACAACATAAAGCTATTATTAGCTTTGTCGAAATATGTTTACGTTTATTCATTCAAAAAGTGACGGAGCAACCTAAATTCTGTACCTAGCTCCCTCTATGAATCGTTTTCAGAACTGACTTTAAAGGGCGGGCGGCTGGTCTGTGCTACGAAGTTTGGGCGGGCGGATTAGTGTTAGTTTCACGGCTTTTCAATAGATGCCGCTTCTATTTTTTTTAATCTTACAACAATGCTTTTGAATACTACCTACCTAAATAAGTAAATATGCTAATAAAACTTATAAAATTATATAATATTTATTTACTCGTTTATTCTATGATAAAAATTAAATTCTATATTTTCATTCATGTTCATAATTAATACCTATAACTTAAGCTTATTGACGATTATAAATCGAAGATGGTGAATTCAGAATTTTAAAAATATATTCATTGATATTTTTTCAAATTCTCTAAAAACACCAAACTTTAAGCTTATCTATCTGTTGTGTGTAGCAGTCCTAAAATTATACAGAGGTACAATTAGTGTTACTACTTTTACAAAGTTTAACTAACTTAGCAGCTGGTTCTATTGACAAGTTTTTGAGTTAAATTAAGGCGTAAATGATGGCAAAAGAAAATGCCGACATCATTATTAGTTTAGTTTATTTATTTATTTATTTATTATTTTGTTAAAGAGTAACTACTTTTACTACCTACTTTATTCTGTTACCTACTCCTACTCTATTCACAAAACAGAAATAAGCTTAAAGTTTCTAGATAAAAGTTTCGAATAACGTATGTTTAACTGAGGTTCTATCAACATGTAAACGAACACGGTCCGAAACACCCCATTTTGGGAATCCCGAAATGGTGTGTTTTCCCGAATAGGAATAATATACGAATTAAAACTAACCGTGTGATGACAGGGACAAAATTATTTTCAGTTAGTATTAACTACTTTTACGATAGTGTTTCTGAGAATTCCTATAGTAGGTATGAAGTAAGAACGTAGTGAAATTTCAAAATCCATTATATTTTATTACATATACGGTCGCATATATCGCGATATGAAACCCACTCATTCGGATGACAAAATTAAGTCATTAAACTTTAGGCAAGGTTTCAGAAAATCATTTATTTAGCTTGTCTGAGATTGAATTTCTGGAATCTTAATTTCTTGAAGATGATAATTTGGCATGATTGAAAAGACTACTCGTATAGTCTGGCAAAGTACGTCTCAGGCAAAACCAAGGAGTTTATATTAGGGAGTGCGCGTTTCGATAAAAATCTGTGCTTATTGTACTAGAAACGTACCAGAGAATGCGCGCTTTGAACAACATTTTTACTTTAAATTTTCTTCATAGAAAATACAATCATGTGTCATTTCTTCTTTTGTGTAGGTAAAACGAAAAACCCCTTTTTGCGAGAATACATGAGCACAGATTTTTATTCAAAGCGCGCATTCTCTTGTACGGTAGTACTAGCACAGATATCATAAGTACCTACTATAGTATTCATTCCATGATTAGATCACAGATTGGTAGGTAGGTATTGTTTGTATTCTATGTCACATCACAGGCTATGTCCTAAACCGCGACAGTGGTGTAACCACATACGATGTACAAGGGCGAATGTCGTGTCAAGTTACGAAAACTGAATCAACTAAGAACTTGGTACGGTGGGCCAAGAATGTGGTTTACCAGTTTTGACAAAACTTCCTATGCAATCAAAATAATACTAACGTTGAACATTTCTAACAATGAAAGAGATGCACGACGTATTTTTGCTATATGAGATGCATAACATCTGAAGTCAAAGATGTTATTAAATGATGTTGAATTAATGAATTTGATGTTGATGAAGAATTAGATGTTGTTTAAGTTAAAGATGTTATTTTACTTTTTATTTCGATGCAATAGGCTAATATTTTGTGGTGTAACCAAATACGATGTACAAGGGTGAATGGCGTGTCAAATTATGATTACTTAATCAACTAAGCACTTGGTACATATAATATGGTTCTTGGCAAATTATTGATTTATTACTAGCCTTTGTGTAAATCCATGTCACAAACTATGTTTATTACAAGTTTCATCCAAATCCGTTCAGCCGTAACGGAGTAGCACTTGTCCGGAAAAGCACTATGCCTATTTCTGCCGTGAAACAGCATTTGTATTTCGGTAAGAAGGATGTGGATGCTGGTGAAATTACAGGCAAAATAAATTATAACTTTATTGAAGACCATAAAGGCGTCTAAATAATTATAATTATCAATAACTATTATACATGATATCTTAATCGTAAATGTACCTATAGAAGGTCCTACAAGTGGTGGTCTTATCGTAAAAGCGATGTCTTCCAGACAATCGTTAAGTTAAAACTAAAGGGAGTCCGAAAGCCGAGACACAGTAAACTTAGATACAAGTAGGACTTTTAAAAAAAAAAAACAACTTCAAATATATCACTCTTACTTCTTGCCCTAAAGAATTTTGAAAATCGGTTCACAATTAACGGAGATATTGGAATCATAGGGCGAAAATTACAAGTGAGGATGAGGTTTTTTGGGTTTTCCGGGAAAAGTACCAATCCCTCAGGAATAAAATTTATATGGGACCACCTGTGAAGTATATTCTTACTTTAAACAAAAAATGAATTTTGAAAATCCGTCCACAGTTGACGGAGTTATCGGTGAACATACATAAAAAAAGGTTCCGACGAATTGAGAACCTCCTCCTTTTTGAAGTCGGTTAAAAAGAGGCTTATCACCTGTATGCTTTAAGTTGATGGACGCAATGCATCGTAGGGCAAGTTCCAAACTTGCGTGACCTACGGTGCAGTGCTTTATAATACTAATGGTTGCGACTTAAAGTCAGGTGGGGCATGGGCTGTTCCATCATCGGGTAAAATGCAAAAAAACACAAATTTATCCGAAAAAATAAAAAAATCAGGAAATGCATTTTTAAGAGATAAAAATAATCAGGAAACTCATCGTTGATCACTTAGAATTGTTTTACAGAATTTTAATACCGATTAAGTATGTCAAAATCTCTGGCAAGCGTATAATCCTGCCTATTTTTAGAGTTCCGCAGCAATTTAGTAGCCAAAGAACCGTTTCAACACAAACACGCTTGATAGAAAAACAACAAACTTGACAGGCATTTTGAGAATTCTTCTTTAATGTTAGTTACGACGTGATTTAATGCCACTAGCTTCTTTTTTCGGCTTCACTCGCGTGATAAATGTATAAAAAATTGATAAAATAATTTAAATTTCGAATTCAGCGTGTTTATAATGAATTGAATCAGGAGTGACTTTGCGGAAATCTATTACAAGATATTTAAAAGATAAAATATTTAGTACAAATTCCGCCAACTCTCTCTGACGAGTTTCATAAAAACTCAACAGAAATTCGACAATGTTTCGCCTTCCGCATAAGGCGGAAACGATAGACTCGCTGTTCGCCTTCGGCACTCCGCAAAAATTCGCATACGTGTTGCTTCGCCGAGCGCCAGCAGAAAGACTTTCTGCTTTTGTACTAAATATTTTATCTTTTAGATATCTTCAATTTAAAAAACATAAATTATCGTTTATAATATACTGTACTGTTTTAAATTGAAAATCTGTAAATTGGCTTTTTTAAATTTTTCCTAGACACGCGGACGGCAGCGGTTGATCTTATAACAAACTTACACCTAATGTTTGTATAATTTATTAACTGAATCTATAGATTCATACTTTCTTTCTCGACCATCGAAATGCAACATTTGCCTGGAATCACAAACAATAAATGAATTAAGAACTATGATTTGCCTCATTATTCTTGGGAGAAAGTTTTTTTTATTTGTACCTACTGTCCATAAAAGTTTGCAATGGCAATGCTATGACACACACAACAGCACATGGCCAAAGATTATTTAAAATGGAAAATGTTTTTTGTTACTTATTAGCTATTTGTGACAAACAGACGAACAGAACATCATACTTGATTGCCAAGTTTGATATCTGCTAACTCCTAATAAGCTATTAAAAGCTAGTAAGTTATAAAAACTTTATTTTCCGCAGTCCTATGCTTTGAAGATGAATAATTTTACATGGTATAGTTTGTCAGCGATGACAAATATTATTCAATTAATATTTTTATGTCTTGAAATATTTAAAATTGTTTAGAAAGTAGCAAGATTGACAAACATCAAAAAGCTGGAAGTAACATTAATTTTTCACCATGACTGAGTGAGATGTCGAATAAATTATTTGAAAAATATAATAAATTGAATAATCTCGAAATAGTTAATGCACATATTTTTATCAGTATTGGTAAAGCTAAGTATCTATTCAGAAATCTAAAACTACGAAAAAAATAACTTTACTAGTATTATTTTCCAAGAACTTAATATACCTAAATGGATTCTTTTATCCTATGATGACCTTTTTTATTAAAAATATTGCCGGCCCTTGACTAAAAAAAGCTTCTTTCATACCTTCTCTTCAAGAGGTTTTAAAATGTACGATTCATTTTCCTGCCTTCATTATAAAGTTAAGAGTCTAATCTAATATACTGATTCGTCGAAAACATTTTTGTCAATCGGCAAAATTTATACGGAACCTAAAATAGACTGATGTGACTCGCATCTTGCGCAACTCCGGACCGACTTCCGAAATGGTTGGTCACCTTTGATGTTAGAATAATCTATTCGTACTAGGAGTGAGCCGTATTTATCGTAACAGGTAAAAATAAAAGGTTTTAAAAAAAAGTAACATGGAACTGACGATCTCTCAACAAAAAAAAAAACAGTTTCTGTTCCTCGTCTATTCAATAGTTCCAAAAACTCTTGAAGAGTTAAACTCGCCTCTGTACTATTTCTTTCTGTATTTGTGTATGTGTATCTCTGTACTGTATTATTCTATTATTCTATCTTTGTATGACCGAGTGTTACTTATCTATATGAAGAAAGATATTATGAAGGCTTTTTTCCGACTCTACGCGAATGAAACTTGGCCTGCTCCGGTGGCTGAAACTCGTCGAGTCTTCTGGCGAGAGGATTCGTAATGAATTTCCCTACGTATATAGACGTGGCTCAGGTGCGAAATAGGTCTGTAGTTTTTAAGAAGAGTCTTACAGAGAATTAGCTAGTTGAAGTGGCAGTGGGCTGACCGTATCTGTCGCAGAGAGTTCTTTAGTGGAAACCGGGGCTCACGTACCTAGTGCAAGACGCCCTCCGGCCAGGGGGAGTGATAATCTGCTAAATGCTGCTGATAGAATAGAAGCTGGGTGCGTCAAGCTCAGGACAAGGCGCAATGGCGCTCCTCAGGGGAGGCCCATGTCCAGCACTGGACTGCTATAGGCTGATGATGATGATAATGATGACCACGCGAGCGAAGCCGCGGGTAGAATACTAAGTAGACCTCATAAAACAAGAAAATGGATAAACCCATACACTTATAATCGGATTAAAAACATTAGTGGATCATTAATCATGATTTTGCATAATTAAAATTTGAAATATTGCGGTATTTGTATAAAAATAAGTGTTTTATTGATCGATGAGAGATCGAGAACTTAAAAGCATTAATTTATCAAATACCTCCGTATGTATATGATTTGTTAACATGATTTTAAACAAATATACAACTACCATAAAATATGTTATTTTTTTACCTGCCTTCATTGATATATATTGTTACTATCGTGCCTTTGGGTGGCTTAAAAACTCCGACACCAGAGTTGACCTCATAAGAAGAAGGAAGAAGGAATTCATTTTGTTGTGGGGGAATGCTGCAGATGTCAACACCATATTTGTGTTGCAGAAGAGGGCTGTTCGTGCAATTTATAATATGGTCCCCAGAGAATCACTTAGAACTAAGTTTAAAGAAATAAATGTTATGACAGTGCCGTGCCAATATATATATGAAAACTTATGTCCGAAAACATATTAACTTGTTCAAAAAAAATAGCGACTTTCATAATGTTAACACTAGAAATAAAGATAAACGAGCTGTTCCCACTGTAAGGCTCCATAAAGTTAGTCAATCTTTTAAAGGGATGTGTGTACAATTTTTTAACAAAATCCCAAATGACGTGACGTCAAAAATGATGTTAAACGTAATCGCTGTGATAAAGCTTATTATAAAATATCTGATTATTTAGATGACAAAAAGCTTGGGATGAAACTGCCTCCAACTCCGTCAAAAGCAATGTAATAGTTATTAAGAACAATGACGTTAAAATAAATAAATAATGCTGGACTATCACACAGCATCATGTAGCCCCAAGCTAAAAATATAAGCCAAGCAGAGTTTCTTGCCAATTCTTCTCTGTTTGGTCGCGAATTGATGGTAAATAAAAAAAATGACGTTTCAAAGTGTACTATACAGTTCCTACTGAATAAAAGAATTTTGAGTTTGAGCTTGAGGTTGAGAATGTCGGTTTCAAGCGATTCACAACCTTAATGCTGCCACTAACCTCAAACGTATACCTACCTACAGTCCCCACCAGCTCTACACGGTTACACCATAAAAACCCACGTCGCCACGTGTACAAAGCATTTTCATTTCACACTCTGACTTATTTATAAACGTAGTAAACTGCTCTCGCTTCTATTATCGGGCTCGATACCTATGCCACTACAAATAATTATATAAAAAATATAGTCAATAATTTGGTCTTTGCGCTGCAGTGGGATCAAACATGCTCATAAGTTAAGAAAGGATAAGATAATCATATATTTATTAACAAATGCAAACATCTGTGTACTTTACCCCCTTAGTCTTATCCAAATGTAATTTTATAACGCTCGATAAATTAGTAAGCTTGTACCTGCCATAAATAAAAAGAGTTGACATGATATTTTAACGCCATTTTACCTATCTGAAGTTTAGATAACTGTTATGAATAGGATGTTTAGGCTAAACCGATTCTGGTAAAGATAGATATAAGTATGCCTTGGAGAAATGCTTTTCAGGAGACAATAAAAACAATAATGGGTACTTATATAAAAATAAAGTAGTTATATACGTTTCGTTCCATTACGACATAAATGAAACATGTAAGATGTAATACTATTATGTGTTCTGTGTCCACGGGTGGGCGACGATGCATTGCTTTTCTTTTTAAACGCGAATAAAAAAAGAAATTTCTGTACCACAGTATACTCCCAACCTTATCTACAGTGTTTTAAGAACCAAATTGGAATTCCTCATAATCCGTCGTCGACCTACAAAGTTGATGTACACTCATTACTTATACTGAAATTATGTGTTTCAGTATAAAAAAGCTTCTAAATATAGGTTCCGTGTCTACTTTTAAATGTCAGATGGCAATTTTTATACTTTCTCTGTTAATGATTGAGTTTACTGTGATTGAGTGATTTATCTTCTCTGTGTGTTTTAATTTGAGAAGCATTTTTCATTACAATTACGTGTGATTCACAGTGAAAAATAGTTTTTACGTTTGTATGAATTCCTATCTGTCTCTTCGCTCTTTCTCATTATAGATAACCAAAATTAGACTAGATCTAGCGATCATTTATAAATCATTTCTTCATAGGCTAGTGGCTACACTGGATGTCGGAGGCTTAGGCCGCCAGAAGGCCTCCAACATGGCTTATGGGTCAAACCTCCCTCTCGCTCGCACTATTCAACATTTTAGAAGATATAAATTCACTGAGAATGTAGTTATGCAAAATATCAAACCTTCACGGCCTAGAAAATAACAATACAAAGGTTCAGCAATAATATCATTTTGATTCTATCACATTTTCTTACCAAAAAAGTTGCACCAATGTGATCAATTTTGTTGCAAATTTTTTGGTAGGAAAACGTGTTGGGTTCAACATGAAGTTCTTGCTGAAACTTTGTGTTTTTATTTTCTAGGCCGTGAAGGTTTGCTATTTTGCATAACTACATTCGGTGATTTTATATCTTCAAAATGTTGAATAGTGCGAGCGAGAGGGAGGTTTGACCCTTTGTAGTCGCCTTATCGACTGAAAAACGGGACCAACATTTTAATCTACTTTCCGAACACAAACCCTTCACGGAAGCGCTCAAATATAATGCTACTAAACGGTCACCCATCCGTGAACGGGCTGAGTGTTGGTTAACCAAAATGATTTAAGAACACAGAAGTAACTCAAACCAGTACGTAAGTAGGTACTTATAGTAATTCCATGGCCACGCAACGATCTACACGGCATTTAGAAAGATATTTAGTTGAGTCTTACTCATAAAAATCTGTCAAAAGTTAAACAATGCTTAGACTATTGGCATCTCTTTAAGTTAATGAAAACCAATGACAGGGCTAACTCTAAGCAATAGTTTGCTTTTAGAGCAGAACTCTATCTACAGTCTCCAAGTGAAAACTGATCAAAATGCCAAATATTTAGACCTTATATTGCTTGAAAAGTGTTCAAAGTCCGCGCAATTGACAGCTTGCGCCGAGTTTTGGTGTAGACGCTTTTTTTAAACGTTTTCCACTCTAGAGTATAAATATCTCGATGTGTTAGAGCGTTTAATAAGTATGACGGTTGATGAATAAAACCCTATTTTTAGGTATCAGTAATTCAATGATAGAAACCAACACCTAATAAAAAATTTAACGCCCACAGAACGACATAAAACTATAAAAAACTTGTTTTACACAGCATCATTTAAATTAGTTCTAACACTCTATAAACTGTAGTATCTGGTCGCTATCGATTGTTTTATTGTTTTACGATACCCGCATCGCAAAGCCTTAGCATATAATGCGGTACGAATGCGGCGCGGAAGCGGCGCGGTGACGCTGTAGCATTTCATACTACTCTGCTGCGACACAACAAAAACAAGCTACAAAGCTGTGATGTGCTGTGCTGTGTCAGTAGGTATAAAACTACAATTATGTACAGTCTTATAGGTACAATTAAGTAATATGAAACCGAATAGCTTAATGTTATAAGTCCAACACACCACCTTGAGTGTTTTGATTTAACTTTGTAAAATGCAAACAAGAGACCTCATAGTGTAGTGGACGAACAATAGTGAAATATAATTCGTTCAGCTACATGTATTATTTATTATGAAGGCGCTGCCATGCTTTTGCAGCATACGCCGAGTTGCGAACTTTTTGTGTCTTTTTCTTTTATATCTATGCTTAAGTCATTGTATTATTTTTGTATAATTTGTGTTTACTTACTATTGCATGTTTTTATTGCTATTTGTCTGATTTGCCCAAATCAATATGTACCTACAAATTGGTCTGCACACGTATACATTTTTTGAGCTCGTCGGAGATGAGGTTTACCAGAATTTGTACTAAATTTGTTCTCTTGTAAAATGACTACACGTAAAAGACCCAGAAACAGATGGCGAGATGAGCTTGACATGCATTTAAGATCTGGTTCTGTAGTAGCAACAAATCGCGAGGAGTTGAAAGAGGAGAGGGAGGCTTTTGCCCTGCAGTGGGCCTACAAAACGCCTAAATAATAAAAATAAATGACTACAAAGAACCGATCCGGATAAATAACGCACAGTGTGCCAGACCTTTATTGTTTTACGATGTCCCGAAGATTAATGTACTTGACCAACCTACATTCCGCCCACTGTGCAGTTGTGAAATTGTATTCTCGACAATTAAATAATCGTAATCACTTCACACTATCTTGATCGATAATTTGATCGACCGATAACTGATAGATATTTATTTTCTCTCGCGGTTTCTTTTTATGTTTTTCTCGCTTACTTTTGTATATAACTATTGCGCCCCCGCTGCTTTGATAGTACCCGGATGAGCGCCAAGATCTAGATGAAAATCATAATCATATTCATATTGAAAACCTGGAATCCACGTAACTCATAAGTTTGAACTTTATAATACTCAGGGAATCCAAAATTACAGGCAATTACTAGCTTCGGAAGCTAGATTTTTCTGGATAAAGGTAGGCTACAGCAAAAAAGTGAAAACAATGAAAGAGAATATGAAAGGACATAGGGTAGGATCTATGTCCTATGTCCTTTTCTGTACCTCTGACAACATTTACATATGTGACAACGCGATGATCGGTTCAGTAGTTAAGGCATGAAAGGGTAACGAACAAGCAAACAAATAAACTCACTTTAGCATCCTACTTCCTACTATCCTACTATCCTTCCTATCCTCCTTCCTACTCCTACCATCCTACTTCCTATCCTTCTATCCTACTAATATTATAAATCCAAAAGTTTATGAGTATGAATGGATGTATGGATGAATGGATGAATGTTTGTTACTCTTTCACGCAAAAACTACTGAACGGATTTGAATGAAACTTGGAATACACATAGTTTATGACCTGGATTAACATATAGGCTACTTTTTATCCGGATACCATGCGTGCGAAGCCGCAGGCGAAAGCTAGTTTATAATATAAGTTAAAATTGGATATTCCGGACTGGAACTTCGGTTATGGTGTAAATACGGAGTTTCGAAAGGTTATAGAATCGTTACATTATCTTGATCGATAACTGATTGATATTTATTTTTCTAAAATAATGTTTTTCACATTTAGAAATACTTTTATATAAATATAATTACTATAAGTATACTATAACTAGGAGGAGGCTGACTTTGCTAAACAGTTCTTAACTTTTGCAAATGTCGAACGTTTTCAGCGGTCTTTTTGTGAATAGTTACTTATAGTTATTGTTCCAATATAAAAAGACATTTTGAAATACACACCGCGTTTTCGCTGGTACATAACTCTTGAACACCAATCCCTCTTTGACGTAATAGATGAACACCAAGTCCATCAACAACTAATTCCATGCTTTGTTTATGAAAATTAGAATTGATTTGGCCTGGACTGACCTGGTTTAACACATAACTTTTTATCCCGGTACCTCGGAAAGCTAGGTCCCATCCAAATTAATGCGTAGTTTTTCCATGCTCGAACTAACATTTGATTTTTGTCGTAGTACAGTTTTATAATGAGTTGTAGAGATGGAGATTAGCAGGCTGAAGTGGTAGTGGGCCGGCCACGAATGCCGCAGAACTGACAACCATTCCATTCCAGACCGATCCATTGTAGTCTATGGATACCGTGTTTAGGTAAGCGTAGTGTAGGATGCTCCCTGATAGATTTAGTGAAGATCTGCGTATTGTAGCTGGCAGACAGTGGATGGAAAGAGCCGAGGGTCGGGTTCAGTGGCAAACCTTGAGAGACCTTAGTGGACTGCTATTGGTTGATGATGATAATGATGATTTCTCTTATGGAGGGCTAATAAAGTCGATTATAAAAATATGCTTGAACGAAGAACGTACCTGCTTCAAAACTGTTTCGCTATCTTCTTCTTTGTATGAGTTAGTGGGGAACTCTGGTATCGGAGTTTTATAGGCCTACCGAAAACCTCCGACGTGGCTTAGCGACTGAAAAAGCCGGGACACACATCTTGACGTACCTTCCGAAGCACGAACGCGCTCAGATCTAAATTCCACTAAACGGTCACCCATCCAATTAGTGACTGGGCGGAGTGTTGCTTAACTAAGATGATATCAACTATTTTATATATAACAATTACTATATTCTAATAACTCCGAAGTAAAAAACGGCACGAGCTCGGTTTCGCTGTAGACTTTGTAAATGGCACAAGTACCTAATTATTTTGCCAACAATAACTCAAAATCTAGTTAAAATTACTCAGAATATTACTGACTGATTTACGAGGAGTCTAGCTCATGGAATTAGTATTAAGTACTAGTACCACAGAATAAGGAAGATATAGTAACGTAAGTACCTAGGTACAAGAGAATGCTCGTTTTGAATAAAAATAGGTGAATATAGTGGTTTTGGTGGTAAAAAAATAAGTTGTTTCCACCTATGAAGTTTAATGACCCATTTTTTCTTAAGTTCTTTTATTTTTTCCACCCACATTATTAACACGTTGTCTGCGGGCCTCGAGCATGACGTCGACCGACGTCGAGCAGACGCGCCGTTGTGTTTTCAGCATTCAAAGCATTAATGGTTTCTTTTAACTAAATAGCTCGCTATAAGTTCTGTCGTCCAGTCTTCAGTTGGTCCTGTTATGCTTAGCGAATGGCGACTATTTAAAACGGCAAAAAAATCACCTTTTTTTATTGGAGCCCCCCTTAAATATTTATTTTATTCGGTTTTAGTATTTGTTGATATAGCAGCAACAGAAATACATCCTATGAAAATCTAGCTATCATGGTTCATGAGAAACAGCCTGGTGACAGACAGACAGACGAACAGTAGAGTCTCATTAATAGGGTCCCATTTTTACCCTTTGGGTTTTTTCATTTCGGGATAGTTTGTAGGGTTCCCTACAAACTAGCCGATGAGCTTTTGTGACACGAAACTTAGGTTTGTGTGTTGTCATTGGTATTGTGACACAAAACCTTATAGGTGGAAAAAATAAGGTTTAGTTTATTTGTTATTATAAGCGAGCGCTCTCTACAGACAAAAGCTTGGATATGTCAAGCTTTATGGACATTGAGTTATGCAGCCTCAAAAAAGAGGTTATAATAAAGATAATAAAATAAGTTCCTATAAATCGTCTAGAATCATTATAATTAAAATAATTTAATTATTACAGTTATAAAGTGTAACGGATAAATAAATTAGAATAACGTCACAGTTATCTAAAATTATAGCCTAGTTTGGAACTAATAAAATCCACTTCTACAAACTATTTCATTCAATAACATAACTGGTTTGCAATTATACGACACTAGCTTTCGTCTGCGGCCCCGCTCGCGTGTTACCGAGATAAAAAGCCTGTGTTAATCCAAATCACAAAAAGTTCCAAGTTTAATTAAAATCCGTTACGGAGTTGAGTGGGTTAATATTAGGTTGAAAAACGTAGTGTAGGACGCCCTCCGGCAAGGTGGAGTGACTATTTGCGAAAGGCTGCTGGTGGAAGCTGGACGCGTCAAGCTCAGAACAGGGCGCAATAGCGCTCTTTATGGGAGGCCTATATCCAGCAGTGGACTGCTATAGGCTGATGATAATGATGAAGATGAATAGTGTGATACTAGCTTTCATCCACGGCTCAGCTCGAGTGGTACTTTGAGTGCCTAACTATCCAAACCATACTTATTCAGTGCCAAGACATTAAAAAGTTAGCTACTGAGTTTTTTTGAACAATTTAACTTTAAAAAAATCTTATCAACAAATAAACATACCTACATATCCTTGAAGTGCTCGTGGCATGGGTTACATCAGTGCTCTTCGCACATCATCTTGGTTAAGCAACACTACGTCCGGTCGCTTCTTGGATGAGTGACGGCTTAGTGGCATTTAGATTTGAGCGCATCCGTGCTTCGGAAGGCACGTTAAGATGTTGATCCCGGCTTTTTCAGTCGTTAAGCCATGTCTGAGGCCTTTGGGCGACGTAAAAACTCCGACATGGTTGGCCAATAGCTCATACGAAGAAGAAGAACTTTTAAATAATCTAAATACCGAATATACCTTCTTACAGGTTTTCAGGTGGGTCATATGCTTGTTCCATCATCAATTAGACAGCTACAAAACAAAAACTTACCTACTTTTGTAAGCAACCATAAATTAGTGTGATAAAATGATAGATTCGCGTGAGAAAATTATAATATCGATTCGATTATTCGGAACGTTTCAATAATCGATTATAATGTGCGGATTATGTGCGATTTATTATAGATCTCTAGTGATTATGTTAAAACATCTTCATTATCTATGCAAATCTGATAAATCGGTGGGAGGTCCATCAATAATTTAGAATTTCCTGCATTTATTTGCTCTTTCGATCGGTTTATTAGTGATTTATTTGGGGATTATTGTAATTATTGGGTATTTTAGTGTAATTATGCGACGGAAACATTTATTGTGGGAGGCGATCGGCAAATAGTTTTATTGGTGGTAATTTAGAGATTTTCTGATTGGATAGTAGAACGAATGGAGCGGAGGTGGAACGGATACATGTTATCATGAAACTGGTCATACTTTTGATAATTTAAATACATAAGTTTCAATTTTGTTTCCATATCATAAATAGATATTAGATTCTTGAAACTACGTATAAAATGGAACAAAATAAATCGAAAATGAAGAACGGATACGTGGTTTAGGAAACTGGTCATTCTTTCGGAAATTTACTTGAAGTAAATTTTTTATGAGTCTGAAAATAAGATATTAAATTATTGAAGGATAAATCGAAATTGACAAGGCTCTATCTGATTCACGAATTTGACCCATAAAATGATAAGTAGGAACCCATATTTTGTACTAGCGGCATACTTTTTTTAATTTATAAATTCCAAATAGAAATAAAATGTAGTGTAGGACGCCATACGGCCAGGTGGAGTGACGATCAGCTGCGAAAAGCTGCTGGATGCATCGAGCTGAGGACAGTGCACAATGGCGCTCATTGGGGGAGGAATAAGTCTAGTAGTGGACTGCTGTAGGCTAATGGTAGATAGATGAGTCGAAACGCCGTCGGTGCCATCAAAGGTATAACGGTACTATGGTATGGTATGTACGTGAAAATTCATATTTTTCAATCATCATCATCATCCAAAGCCTGACTTTATCCACTGCTGGATATAGGCCTCCCGGAGTTTGTGCCATCCACCACGGTCTTGTGTTAGTCGTATCCACGATCGCCCGGCGACGCGTACTATGTCGTCGACCCATCTCGCTACTGGTCTTCCGACGCTTCTTTTGCCTACGCTCGGCCACCATTCGGTCAATGTCTTGCTCCACCTGTCATCACCACGCCTCGCAATGTGTCCCGCCCATCCCCACTTGAGCTCCACAAGTCGATTTCCAATGTCCTGAACTTTTGTCCGTTTTCGGATCTCGATGTTAGGGACTCGATCTATAAGTTTGATGCCGAGCATAGCTCGCTCCATGGCTCTCAGTACTACTCTCATTCTATACACAGCCTCATGGGTAAGCGTCCATGTCTCGGCACCACATGACCACAATGACATCCTCTAGAGCAGCTGTAAAAATAAGAATGAATAAAATAGGATACGCCATAAGCTATTTTATCGGACGTAAAAACTTGCCATTCCTAAATGTATACTATTTGAGGACACAATATTAGTTTGGGGCGAAGTATAAAAATGTTGTGAGAACCCAGCATTATGTATTTGTTTATATAACAACATTTTCTTTACATTTTCAAGTTATAGATACTATTTTACTAATATTATATGCGTAAGTTGGTAACACAACGTGAAAAGAGATCTGTGTTCTTATTTTACGCTAAAACTACAGAACTAAAATTTTACTATCCTGTTTGTTTTCAGGGTATTTTTTGTAGGTACCGCGCGAGCGAAGCCGATACTTGGACAAGTATAAACTTAAAAAGTAACGAGCTACCAAAACTTCTACACAACGAATACCAAGTGTCCAATAAATCGTCGCTAGCTACTCATATTTTAAGAATTACTTAAAAACACCTCTCAAGCTATAACAGTAACTTAAGTACTCGTCAATAAATAGTAACAAATTATATACCACAAGAGTTCTTCGATCAAAAGGTCAAGAAGAGGTCGTTTAACTTTGGAGGCTGAAGATTTGTGTGTTTCAAACTTTTACAAACCTACACATACCACCTACAATGAATTCGCAAGCGAACTTCAATCTTAACCTTTGGAAATACGGCACATATATCAATAGAAATTTCTTTTGATATGCAAATCATAATCATCGGAGTAAATCTTAGTTTCATCTTACGTTATCGGGAATGAAGACGAATTCCGATAGCTATAGAGTCTTGTTTCATTTGAATGGTTTACAAAGGTTGCATACATTTTGCATAATAAACAGTAAAATGTTTTAGTGAAAGATATAATGATTTATGTTATGATCAACGATAATGTTATCGATAATATTGCTACCGGGTAACTCATCAAAGTTCAGAAGTCAATGAAATAAAAATAACCATTAGAAAAGTAGAACCAATTTTACTGATTTTATAACGTACATTATTCAAAAGCTTAAAAATCAAGTACCTAAATGGTACAGATTGATATTCTGGCTCCACATACGCAACATAACTATACCAAATGTAAATTAGAACCTTTCAACGCGATGGAAGGAACCTAGAGAAATATTTGCAGAATACAAACATTTGTCTCGTGACGGGAATCGAACCCGCAACCTTCTGCGTCTCAGGCAGACCTTCACCTACTGCGCCACAGAGGGTGTAAATTTTACCCTCTTATTCATAATCAAATCAATTTTTTTTAACGTTCGATAAAGTAAGTTTGTCCTTGTCATTAAAATGTAAATAAAAAGAGGCGACATGATATTTTAACGCAATTTTAGATATGAGGTTTATAGAACTGTTATTAATAGGACGGTTAGAGTTTTAGAACTCTAGAAAGCCTTTTTTGAAAATCGTAAAAAAAACAAATTTATCGTCTACCTCTATCTTGAGAAATAAGAGAATGTATTTTTCAAGATAGAGACAGATAGACCAATAAAAACCTAGTGTAATCAAACCCAAACAAATTGATTATGGCATTTATGTTCAAATTACACAGATTAAGATTACCATGATGATACTAATGATATGCTAATGACATTATTATACCTTATAATGGATAATAAAAAAGTTTAGAAAAAGTGGCGGCTATTCCTTTAGAAAATATTGTATGGGTAAGAATGAGAAATCGTTGAGCTAGGTAAGGGTTTCGTACTTTTTTCGCTTAGTGATAAACAAGCTAGAACAATGTTGGCCCTTTGCAAAAAAAAACTCCGTAAACAATTTAATCAAAAAGTCGCCACTCGCCACGCCAGGCTTCGGAAAATATCGCTCGCTACACAATATCTCTAAAAATTGGCCTAGTGATAGCCTAATATGTGACACATTAATCCGGGATAAGGTTTAAAAAAACAGGGTTTTACAACGTCTAATCCCCAACTCTGTAGATAACCTAAACTCACAGTATCAACACATAGGATACTTTTTACCCGAGTAGGTACTACGAGAACTCAGCTGCAGGAGGAAGCTAATCCCACATATTTAAAAAAATAGGACTTTAGTATATTAGTAGATTTTTTATTAGTACCTTTTTAGGGTTTGGTACCCAAAGGGTAAAAACAGGACCCTATTACTAAGACACCACTGTCTGCAGTAAAAGGGACCGTCTTGGCCAAAAAATGAACAAGCCCATGCCAGCCTATCAACATAAAGCCGACTGTACCTTTATCGTTTTTCCTTAGTCGGCACGGAACCCTGTAAATCGGTATCACGCAGAGAGAACTGGTTCCGATCAGTTCAATCGAAGACTTCCAATGATAAATCGAATGTATTCAGCCATATTGTGTTCAATTCCAGCTGGTTTAAGATATTGTTGTAGAATATTTTTATATTGTACTTGTACGCGTACGCGCCCGCGACATCGTCCGTATAAAAGTATAAGGCTGCAGCTTTAGCTGGAGTGCCTTCAAGCTTTTACATACAGGTACCTACATTTTTGGACAGCTCCGCGTTCGCTCTATTGTTTATTCTATCTATAGTTCGCTCCTTCCCCTCCGTATCTAAAATTTTTTTTTGGATTCTCTATAGCTCCAACCCTCATTCACTTCTGTCTTCAAACAATCGTGTTCTGAACATACTCAAACTCATAATACTACTTTTCATACAGACTCATTATCAGTGCAGCGTCGGCTTTGGGACACTTTGTTGATGTATGACCAACTTAGATGATTCTAAGAATATTTTAGTTTCTTGTTCATGTCAGCTTACACTTTACTCATCAAAACGGTATTTTCAAAAGCCAACAGTGAAAAATGGCTGTACATTAAGCTTTTATGTAAAACATTATTGGAACTGGTATACCCACTTTACGGTTTTGACATTTTGATAAATCTCGCGTTTATTGATTCAAATGATTTAGAACATAATCAATGTACTACTGAGTGACTTGATTTACGCCTTTTGTGCGTGTAATAAAATTATACGATGTTTTCTTTAGAGTCCATAAAGTGTAAAAGTACGTGCTACCTAGGCGCGATGTTTGTTTTGTATCTGTCTGTTTATATAAAAATAAAGCTTTAAAAGTAGTGGTTCGCTGAAACCATTTTCGACTGCGACCTGGAAGTAAGTAAGTAAGTAACATGGAAAGGAATTGCAGATGCTTAGTAAGATAACAGGTTATTGTGATATCGATATTTGTATCATCGTAAATAAGCTATGAACACTTTTCGATAGGCAAGTTGTCATAGGCATGTTTGTTAATACATTTTATTAGATAAAAAAAAGGGCTCATCTTGATGACTTGTTATCTGATAGGTGAAGGTCGATCCTCTACTAGTCCTAAGCTGTGCGCAGACATGGTCGCTGACTAAAGCGCAGAATTCTGAACTGAAAGTCGGTCAGAGAGCTATAGAACGTAACATTCTCAGTCTCAAACTAACCGATCGAGTGCGTAACACCACATTTCGTTCCTTGACCGGTGTAGGCGATGTTGGAGTTAAGGCTGTCAGGCTTAAATGAGATTGGGCACGTCAGCCGTAAGCCTTCTAATAGCTATCTGTCTCTAGGCGACCATCACCACAACCTGGACACTTGAGGGACAACGGCGTCGTGGTCGGTCGAGGATGCGTTGGTGGGACGACCTTGATGCCTTGTGGGAGGTAGACAGAAATGTTTGAAAGTCTGTGGGGGAAACCTTTGCCCAATAGTGGGACGAGAACAGTAAAAAAAAAAGATAATTGGAAATGAGGCATCATTTATCCTGTCAAGTTGCCCACCTATATATGCAAACTTTGACATGAATTAGTCGAAATTCAAACAGCGTCTATTAACAAACTGTCATAGTTTGTAAAAACTGGACCGGCGCTAACCATTTCAGTGTGTAACTGATATACTAAATTACTCTTCTGGGAAAGCTCGCCCCATCGTCGACCTCCTTGCCCACGCAAGCCACGAGGCTCAGTTCTTGAGCTGGCCCAAAAAAATAAAAATCTCTATGTAGATAGGTACACTTTGAATAGTATTTTTTTTTTTATTCACAATAATTCTTAGACGCGACTAAACAAAAAAATTGGCAAGAAACGCTCCTTGGCTTATATTTTTTAAATGATGATGATGATGATGATAACCCTAAAAATGTATTAAGTAGGTATCTACGTTATGCAGCCTATATCAGATGTGATCAGTATCAAATGATTCCCAGCTTTTTCAGGAATTTTGAGAAAAACTAAAAAAAAAAACCTAAACGCATGGCGCGCGGCGGCGGCGGTTGCTGAACGAGCACACATATTTTTTTCTAACGTCTATTATTAAATTATTTAAATCCGTTTTATTCGGAGCGCATAATAAAATTAATTAGTCAAATTGGAAGTTAAATTAAATTTTATTTTCGTCGCTAAATAAATAACTCTTAAATCGTAAAATTTAAGCACATTGCGTTAAGCTGAGGTTTTATAACTCAAAACATCAAAATACTTTGATTTATTAGACTAGTAAACATAAGCACATTTTATACTTTATTAAAGTTAGGTATGCTGTGGATTAGGTAGTATGTAATTTAGTATTAGTTGGTTATTATACCAATCGATTTTGAGATTAATTAATTTAGATTTTGAGACTCGGAAAAAAATATGTTCGCATTACAACTACAACAACAGCTTATACAATCTACTGATGGACATAGTTCTCCCCTATAAGAACGGGGATATGTCCATAATCCCCACGCTGGGCATGCGTGTTCTCCCCGCCTAAGGGCATACTCAAACTCAAACTCAAACTCAAAATTCATTTATTCAGTAGGAACTGTATAGTACACTTTGAAACGTCATTTTTTTTTTTAATTGACCACCATACGTCCGTATAACTCGTGACCAAAATATGTACCTAAAGGAAATTATCAGGAAAAAAATGGCTAAGTTGAACGGCTATATTCCTGTAAAATCGGCGGTTGAGCGGATTTTGCTGAGCAACCCTACTTATCTCATAGGCATACGGAGGTCCTAACATGTTGCCAGTACTAAATCATCCCTTCCTTAAGTGTCTAAGAGTTGCCACTTATATAAATCTAGATTAATATTTAAAGGTCTAACCATACGTACTTATTTGTCATAACCATAAAATAGCGTATTTTACACGACATTACATCCACTTGGCAACGGTGATAACCGCATTCCTAGACGAAATTAGGCATGTAAAGTACTCATACAAAATTGCATTCAATATTAATATAATGTGGCATACGGATGCGGGCATTTCGGTAATTTCATTATTTATAAGGACACCAACACCACAAAGGCACCTAACGTAGGTCAACGACGACCTCTTTATCGCAGTGGGCGAATGCTCAGACGCAATGTTTGTCAAAATAAAAATGTCAGTAGTAACCTTCTACCGTGAAAGAAACGGAATGATTTTAACATACAAGGAAGAATTTGTCGACAGTAAAAAACCTTTTTTACGTCCATATCTTCAAAATGGCAACATAAAAACAAGCTAAAGAAACAAGAGCTTCACTATCAAGGCTCCAAGTGAGCCTTGATCTATCACATTATCAGTGTTTACACTTCTTATCAGTCACCGCTGAATACCTGGTTATCAGTATTTATTTACAAAGATAATTGAAGCTAGCTGTAATAGCATTGTTATTGCGACTGTGTTTTGTTTCTGTCACTGCATACAATTCAACCGGCAAAATTGTTCGCTTTCTTGCTATAGGAACATTCCTAGCTGCCATTGCTGATAGCAAGAAAGCATGACTTGAATGAAGACTGGCAATTGGACTAAAAATATAGACACCTTACAACGATGCCTCATATCAGGGAACAATATGCTGCTGCAATACGCTGCGGGACAAATGTTTGCATGTTTGCAGATATTTGTCTAGGTCTGGGTGTTTTCCATGTATGATATGTATGTATTCACAAAAAAATTATATATGTAATATATCAATCATGTGGTTCCCTCACAAGCTCTGCTTAGTTTGGGGCTACATGATGCTGTGTGATAGTCCAGCATTATTTATTTATTTATTATTAATTTATTAATTAATATAGATTGAATATTGGTTTCCAATACTTATATTAAAACACTTATTTATAAATAAAAAAACACCAAGACCCGAGGCAAATATTTGCAAATCATACAAACATCTATATCAGAATCGACCCAGAACCTTCTGCATCAGGCGGCCATCGTTTACTGTGCCACAGGGATATGATGACATGGGTGCGCCTCTGATTGACTCTGACTCTGACCACTCGACCACCTACTTTACTCTGTTTTACTTTCAAGCGAAACTTCGCTAGGGGTGTATCCATTTCCATCTTGGGAACCCAAGCCATCTCACCTGCCCGTAGTACACCCTGCTTATAACAGACCGGGCTCTAGCGAAGGGTGATTGCGGCTTAGCGCCTAACACCGGCACAGCTAGATGCCCTGGCCACGGGCAGCAGCGTCGGCGGTGCGAGAAGCTGTGCTCTACGATCACCAACCCGCATGCCCAGTGGAAAAAGGATAATCCTCCTTCGTATTAAGAGAGGCCTATACCCAGTGGACTGAATACACTGGTGTTGTTGATTTTTTGCTACCTCATAATCAGTCAACATTTGAACACGTTATCAGTGCCAAACAGACCGCTAACATTCCAGAGCGAATATTTGATGCCTTGTCTCATTGCAATCTTAGTGATTATGTCATGTCTTTGTTATGATGGCCTTTGCTTTGTTCAGCATTCCTGATGCATTGATAAAGATTTGATGATTATTTCTCATTAACTTATGAATAAGATAATTTGGTCTGGGATTCGAACCCCACGATTTCCAGCCGTAAGTGAAGTCGCTGTAACTTGATAAAATGATTTTCCTTTTTTTTTACTTGATGTTGAAACTAGCAAATGGAGTACCGACATGTGGGGTGATCGGCTAACTCTGTTGCAAACAGAAATTATTGACACCGATCCTGTTTTTACAAGCTTTGACATTTCATCTGTAGAAATTCAACAATGAATGCCAATTGACAAACTGTCGCAGTTTGTGAAAACAGAACCGGTTTCAATCATTTCTGTTTGCAACAGAGTTAGCCGACCACCCCGCTGATATCAATTAACATAACCATTACTTATCACAAAGCATAGCATCGTAGGTTACGTATGCCAGGTACGCCTTAGGATGCACTGCCCTGTGTCCATCAACTTGCTGAAGGTCATAAGCCTCGTTTGCCTGTAGTGTCACCGGTACCTACACACACCCTTCAAACCGAACGAAACACAGCAATGCTGCTTCACGGCAGAAACTGTGTAGCACTTCCCCGGATGAGCCCTTCACATAGAGCTCTAAATACAAAACAAATACAAAAAATAACTACGTAGATAGTCGTTTAGTCGAGCTCTAGACGGACTTCGCAAGTTTACCATAGATCATTGAGCAAACAGCTTTTTATGGGCATGCAAAATTTAACACAGAAATAATGTCACTTCGACGACGTCAAATATGCTCGAGACAATGGCAAATAATGGTCAAGAGGTGTGATGTTCAGAAAACCGATTTTGGTATTTATTGTTTGTTTTACGCCCCAAGAATTGTGTTCAGAAAATCTATAAATAATGCTGGACTTATAAATAATGCTGGACTACTACTACTTCTTCTGCTTTCCTTCATCTCTGACACTAGAGTTGGCACTCGTCTCAATTTTTTTAAGGCCGACATGCGACATTGCTTAACGGACACCATTTTTTTCATCTTGACGATGGCTGTGTCATTTTTATTAAATTTTATTTTCTAGTGTTTTTCTAATGTAGTGTATGTCGATTTTTATTAATGGTATTTTAACCGTTATACGTTAGTAATATGACACAAATATTAGTGAAATGGAATAAAGAAGATTTGGACGGAAACTCTCTGATGAAGAAAATTGTGCGCCGATCGTTTTTTGTTATAGTCGCCATTGCTATAGCAGAAAACAGGACCTGACTGAAGACTGGACGACTGGACTTATAAACCGTACTAAGTTGCCTCATATTAGTATGAACAATTATACTTGGTACTGGCGAAATTGTGGAAACTATCCCAGAAGCCATTTAATAAAGAAGTGAAGTGAAGTGACATGGCATAACGGTGTAAAACCGGGACCATTAAACCTACCTATCGTAACGTGCTTGAAGCACAGGAAGGGAATAGGAGTATTTTATATAGGCTGATGATGATGAAGATGGCGATAATGATGATTATTGTTGAGGACCCAACCCAATGTAAAGAATTTCAGCGGCACTATTAACGCAAAAAGATGCCTATAAAATTTTAATACACACGATAATATTTACTTTTAAAATGCTTCGATATTTTTCCCTTATCAATATTCAAGATAGTTATCTTAAATGATTGTAATAGCTAATAATTTATTCTATGTACGGTCAATAGAAAAAGTGGTCGCGTGGTTTTTCGTAACCCAAATAAACTAATGATAGTTTTTGTTCAACTGTACATGTATAGCATGTAAAATATAATCTATGTTGATCGAAAATGTGTAGAGCTTAGAATTTGGCAGAAAGGGCAGTAAATTTACGTCTTGGTAGAGTCCGCGTAGATAGGGAACCAATGTTTCTAAAAAGTCTACCATCCTAAGTATATAATTGTAGTGGCGAGGCTCATATTGCGGACCTACTTTTAAGATTAAAATGTACCTTAAGAAACAATCCTACCAAAAGTTGCGAAAGTTTGTGGGTATGTATAGATGTATGGATGGATGGATGGACCAATACTGAACGGATTTGGATGAAACTTGGAACATACATCGTTTGTGACCTGGATTAACGTTGGCTACTTTTTATCCCGGTACCACGCGAGTGAAGCCAGGAGCGGAAGTTAGTAAAGAATATGATTATGACTAACCCTATTACTATGGGAAAAATGACAAATTCGTAAATGTCATACATCCGACGACGAAGCAAAAACGCTTCACAGTCCACACAGACTAGACTATTCCTAGACAGCGGAACTCGTTTTAAATTTTTATGTAACAATTAATAACAAAAGCAGTCACCTCAGCCCACAGCCCGTTCAGCCCGCGGGTTCAGTAGAACAAATTAAAGCCCATGGTTAATTCGGTCCTCTGCCGATCTGTTTGGTGGTCGCATTCATTAAAATCTATCACAAGACTAGCAAAATTGATTCGTATCATAGACGTAAAATTTTGCCCAACGAAAAAGCGTAGCTTTTCACTGGCCGAAAGTTTTCTTTACTCATATGATACCTAAGCCAGGTTAAAATATTCGTGATCGCACTACTGTTATTAACATTTTAGAAGAATTCTAACTATTTAATAGAATGTGCGTAGGTTTTGACAAAATGTCGAAAGGAGAATTATCTTTTTAAATACCTAACGCAACTAAAATTTTTCAAATGTCACGTTCTTAAAACCTAACTACTTTTATTATCATAGGTACCTAGTATTTATAGTTCCGTAATAAAATATGTTACCTAGATATTCTAGTTCGTACCTACATAGTGTCAAAACCCTCACCATGAAGCGATGACACCTGTCAAACCATAGGTAGAAGACCTATCTCGGTTTTTACTCACATAAAAGTAATTTTAGATGTTTGAATAAATGACAATACGTGACAATACTACAGCCAATGGTATCAAAGTGTTTTAAAACAAGTCTGTGCAGAAGACGAAGCTGCAAAGGGTTTTCGATTCATGACAAAATGTTTCCAACTAGCTTGGCTGGGCGCTGAGTGCTTTAGGGTTAGAATCCAGGTAGCAAAGTTGGTCATACCCTTGCCTATTTCAAAGTCGTGCTGGAACAGTACTCTGTGATGATAACAGACTGAAGGCCTAAATAAATCAGTGCCATCAGGAAAGCTAGTCTTTTTGCTTTTTAACTCGTAGGATTTGGTAAAGCAGAGTTTGTCAATAGTGTTAGAGTTTCCCCATATACCCAACCCGTAGCGTAACTACCTCGAGTTGTGAATAATTGACTGGTAGAAAGATATTTTCAAATTCGTAGATTTTTTATTTGTAACAGTTGCTTCATTTTTTTAACATCTGCACATATTCTTTTTCAGTGAAAACTTTAATTGAAATATCAAGAAACTCTAGTTTGCCCATTCGATTACTTGTTGATTTGTGAGTAAAGTATATAGATAGGTACCTTTTTCTAAGTTTGAAGATCAATCTTGTATTTGTAAAATAAGTTTTATAGTTTTTACATCTGCAATATGTAAAATCTCAATTAACTCTAGTTGCGAATTTGCGATAGTAGGCTAGACGACTGAAAAATTCTAATTAATCCGTTATTTACATATCCAAAAAATATTGGACACGTATTTTTTCTTTTCTCAATTAAACAAAAAATAAAAAAGGTATAGTGCGTTAAAGTTCTGCATGACGTCACGATATAGTACATTTTTTACCTAGCCGTGACGTCACGAGCCCCCACTCCCGAACTTTCACGTTCTTTATCTCCGTCTATTTTTATTGATTCGATCAATTCATCTAACTGACGGACTAATTAGAATAATTATTTTTTGACCCAGTTGTCATCCCTTCCAAGTTTGACAATAACTTGAACTAAGTTTATTTTCTACATCTGCAGAGAGCTTGTCCAGATCGACCGATTTACGTGCGAGTCGCGGAGTTGCGCGTAACCAATCAGGTTTGTGAAATATCACGGTGGTATGTGACGTGAGTCCAGAATCCAGATGACTGAATACGCGCAACTATACGCGTGTGGATGTTCCGATCTGGACTAGTTCACAGCTCTTTTTCTGTGAACTCCTTGCCATTTCTAAACTTTCGACTGCCGCAGCTCTATAATTGTAGCGTTTGCGCATGTGGTATTTAAATCCAGCTGTCAATATCGGATTATTTGCGGCAATTATTTTGACAGCCCCAGCCACTCCCAGGGGGTCTTTGACATGGCGTGCTGCTAATTTCGTTAGCTTGCTGGTAATATGGTTTATTAAGTGTTTCTGTAGGTAGATACACAGTTATATAGACAAAAATCTCCGACATGCATGCACAGCGTAATGGGCTAACCTAGGTAGGTAACCTAACTAGGTACAGGTAAGGTAACCTAACTTACCTTACCTGTACCTAGAGCTACATGCTAATAAAGAAGCACAAACAACCGCATCTTCAAAAAAATTAATTATTTCGTGTTTAAAGTTTATTCCTCATTCACATAGGAATCCCTGAGATTATTTGAGCCGTGACTGCCCAAATCTTTCCACCGGGCAAGGTGGCGAGGAGTTAACACGTTGACTGGGGGCCTCGGAAATCACGCTACACCCCATGCCCGGAGAGCACGTCCTGCAGTAGGTTCGGCGGTGTGTTATTCAGCACTCAAAGCGGTAAATCGCGGAGTAAATAGCGGAGTTGGCAGAGCGTCTAGGTCTTCCCCCACATGAGTATAAATTGTTGGGATATAAAAAAAAATCATAAGGTTTGCTTTTCTCTAGGTAGAGGTCGACCAAGTAGTGCACTGGTGGTTGGGGGTGCAGTTGTTAATAAATAATTAAATGATTAATTCAGACCAAAGATCCAAGAAAACACAAATACGAATAGCATAGGTATAAACACAAAAAAAATAACACAGAATCATCATTGCGACACTAGGATGGAGACTGTCAGCCCGACCAGCCAGTGATGGTGGAGCAGACATTTCTAGCCAGAACGGCCAAATAAGGCCATTGGTAAAACCAATGCCGACGTAATCATGGGTATACAGAAATTCAGAATAAAATGCCTTATGCCTCGTATCAATCCATTTGGCTGGCCCAAACATCGGACAACTCGGTAACTGGCATTTAATCAAGATTACCATTTCTTTTGAAACTTTCACTGCTACTGGTGTATTGGTGTGTAAATTGTGACGTAGCTAATTGATTGCGTACCCGTACATATACTCTAATAGATACACTTGGTGCAGTACTAGTCATCACAGTGCTGTAAACTACCTACTATGTATGATTGATACACTAGTGGCGCAAAATTTTACTTCATTGAGAGCAGCTACCGTTTATTTTGTAGTTAGGAGGTTAAATCAAAAAGGGGAAATCAAAGCTATAGTTTCCTAAGGACAGAGGAATAAATAAATAATTGCATTTATCGGATTTTAGAAAAAAATTAGTCAGCCTAGAACATTTGTTAAAAAAAAAAAACAAGTTGGTCTCAAATTTTCTATCGACTATAATTACCAACAGGAACACTTTTCCCAAAGTAACATACCAAATCAAATCGTAAGTTTTGCAATAATTAAAAAAATATTTTACATACACATTTTATGAAATATCATTCGCCATAACTCAGTCAGGTCAGAACCCCGTCCATTATTTTTTTTATTTCGTTAGCCTAGGGGCGGCCTGCTGAAACGCAACGTTGCAGGTTTGATTGCTGCAGGTAAATGTAGTGTAGCACGTTCACCGAGCAGATGGAAGGCCGATCTGCAAAAGGCTGCTGGTAGAGGCTGGATTTGTCAAGCTGAGGACAGGGCGCAATGGCGCTCATTAGGGGAGGCCTACGTCCAGCAGTGGATTGCTACATCCTGATGATGATGATGAGGCAGGTAATTATTTACACTCGAGAGCAATGAATCCGGGTCACTCAAAGAATCCAAAAAATCTCGGAAAGTAAGAATGCTAGGTTAATGCAATAAATTGTATTTAATAGACAATTTAATACTCCTTAAATGAAAGTTAAAAAAATATGAGTCACCATACATTTTATTTACACAAAATTACATAAAGAAAAAAAACTGCTGATCTCTCCTTAAAACAAAAATAGGAAACATGAAATTTTTGAACTTTATGACGATTTTCTTGAATTTCAATACTTCGTATTACCTCCTCGTGCTTCCATTACTGCGTTTACGCGGTTTGGCATGCTGTACACCAAGTTCCTTATACGATTTTGGGGAATATTCTCCCATTCCTCTGTGAGAGCAATTTTGAGCTCAGGAAGCGTGATTGGGGGAGGGTTTCGTTGTTTTACGCATCTCCCTAGCTCGTCCCAAGCATGCTCGATCGGGTTGATATCCGGGCTGCGCGCTGGCCACTCCATACAAGTAATGTACATCTCTTGAAGGTAGTCATTCACAATCCTACCTGTATGAGGTCGGGCATTGTCATGCATAAATATAGCATCCTCACCCAAATTGACCATAAATGGACCAACGTGTTCGTTGAGGATTTCTTCCACATATCTTACGCTAGTTAAAGAGCCGTTTTCTATGATCACCAGCTCTGTGCGACTTTCAGAGGAAATTCCGGCCCACACAAGTACAGACCCACCACCGTAGGCTACTTTTTCTTCGATGCATGCTTGCTTGAATCTTTCCCCTGGTCTTCTATACACTCTGTGTCTTCCATCGTGCTTGTAGAGCATAAATTTTGATTCGTCGGAGAACATAACTTTCGACCAATCTTCAATACTCCAATTTACGTGGTTCTGGGCATATCTTAGTCTTGAAATACGATGGCCACGCTCCAGTTTAGGGCCGTTTGCAGGTCTAAGGGGTTTTAAGTTAGATTCAGCAAGCCGACGTCTTACTGTCCATGCACTTGGGTTACTTCCTCCGAGGCGTCGAAACTGATTTGTGAGTTCAGTTCCTGTGAGAAAGCGATTTCGAAGCATGGTGTTCACCAAGTATCGGTCTTCTCGTGCTGTGGTACACCTAGTTCTGCCCGTTCCTGGTCTGCGTAGGTTAGAACCAGTTTCTTCGTAACGTCGGAGAACTCTTTGTACTGTTGACAGCGACACACCGACAGTCCTGGCTGTATCGCGCTGACTCCGGCCGGTTTCCACCAATGTAAGTATTCTGGTGCATTGTTCAAGTGTAAGCGACATGATTTCAGCTTGAATAATGAATATTGAGCACTATCAACCTGGTTTATGTACCAACATAAATGACAGATTACAAACAAAAGCAAAAACAAATCCTGTAATTTCGTAGTTCCATCTTCGACAGTGTTCCCTTTTCAAATTTGATTTTTTTATGATATAACTTTACAATAACTAAGAAGTTTTAATACTTTCATTTAAGGAGTATTAAATTGTCTATTAAATACAATTTATTGCATTAACCTAGCATTCTTACTTTCCGAGATTTTTTGGATTCTTTGAGTGACCCGGATTCATTGCTCTCGAGTGTAGTTCCGCCTTATTTTGTTGTTCCTTAGATTAATCTAAGTGTGGTTCCTACCTACGTCACAGAGAATCCTAGTGGGGAGTGGCTGGTCGGTGTTACCACGTGCTACCTTAGATTAATTTAAGGATGCTACAATCAGTGCAAGTCAACGATATACTTATAAATGTTATTATTGGAAGTAGTCAATGCTCATAATAATGAAAAGTGCTACAATGCATGTAGATTTTAATAATATAATGGTGGGGCTTTTTCGTACCTTCCTACCTATAAGCTACCAAGCAAGTACTACCTACCTTGTCTAGAAGAGATCACTATATAAGCGATAAAGCCGCCCATTGTAGGTATCCTAACATATTTTTAAAGTTTTTTTGTGCTTTTTTCATTAGGTTGTAATACTTTGTATGATAAAACTTTGTCTCTATATTTATCTCTACCAAAGTCTAGTAAATAAGGCCTTGTTCCTATCAATAAAAACATGTTCATGTTTTGAATCAAATTCTGAACTTATTATACTTCATACTGACAACATTGTGGAAAACTATCCCAGAAGCCAATAAATAAAGAATTGAAGTGAAGTTAAGAGTTGTTTAGATGTACGTTTAAATGTATATAGGTACTAGCAGACTAAGGAAGGTACGGACTTTTGTACCTTACTGGTTAGGTAGGTAGGCAATACTAGTAAGTACTTCTAGCATTAGGAAGGTTTACTTGGTAGGTAGAGCACTTTGTGACTTTGCTCTACCTACCAAGTAACATAAAGGCAGGTCTATAACTGTAGGTCGGTAGGTAAGGTACCACCTACCTATCTGCCAGTCAACTTGGAAAAGCTGGTCATCGTCGGCAAAGTAGAGGGCAACGTTTCAGAGGATGATCCCAACCCGATGGTCTGACCAGCTTAGAGACAAGGGAACGAACAAGAGAAATTCTACAGTGTGGTCGCAGGAGACAGGCCGTTCACGCCTGCAGAACATCGCATGGTGATCACGATCTTCATAAATGAAGTAGCGACTACAAAGAAGATCTGCCAGGTAGGTACTTAGATAGGTAGGAGTACCTACCTAACCTACCTACCACTACCACATCAACAGTCCCCAGACGAAGTGCATAAAATGCACGGCATAAGTTGTAAGAAAGTTCTACCTACTTACTTTGGTATGGGTACCTACCTACCTATCCCCCTGATCTAAAGCACAGACTAAGGAATAATGCCAGTACGTACCTAGCTATGTAACCAACACTATAGTTCTAGGGTACGTAAACCGAAAACCAGTCAAAACACAAAAGAAATGGTAAACAGATCGACTGCATCAACAAAACAAAACAATAAACCATGCATTACAGGATTTTCGATTCAAAACTCCACAAGAAAGTTTCGACCACTTACCACACAGAATCACGATGAACTTGACTCGAACGAACTAATAAGTTGCAAAAAGAACAAAATTTCACTCAAAGCAGCGTCTTTATTCACTAAAACGCAAGGAATAAACACAAAAAACTCCTTTTTATTTGTTTTTATTTACACTCTCACACAATAACAGCACAATTTTATTGTTTTTGTATAAAATAAAATCGGTTTATAGAGCCGGTATCGATTTTATCTCAGCGCAACAGGGTGCGCAAGCGCTGCCCATTTAAAACTGAACTAACCGGTCTGAAGTTCGTGGCACATCGTTCGTGACCAGACCAGATCAAGCGTAGAACTAACTTCAGGTCTGAACCTACAATACCTATACCTACCTACAGCTATCTTTTGGTAGGTAGGTACATACTTTAAGGTATAAATACCCTATCTACTAGGTATATAGGTGTATGCAGCGCGGCGCGGGCGCATTGTTGTGGAGTTTGCATTCTTTTTGCTGTGCTGAGATGAAGCAAAGTTCATTTTGCGTTCTGCCGTACAGTACTAGGTAATACCAACCAAGGTACCTTCCTACCTACATTTAAAAGTAGGTTTTCTATAGAAGAACCTAGGTACCTATACCTATACCTACTTAGAAAAGTTAAGTAGATAGTCAGGTTGGTTGAGTACTATAGGAATGTACTCATGTGTACACTAGTTATTCCTAATAGATTGGTAGGTGCTAGGTAGGACTTACCTTAGCTACCTACCAACCAGACCATAAAGTAGGTAGCCACCTACCTATCTACGTGGCAGACCGTAAGTACGTACATCTGGTAGTATCTATTCCTACCTAGGTAGTTGGGCCTAGCTTACCTACCTACATAAGAAGGTAATATGTAGTTACCTCTACCGGACATCTTCTTCGTATGGGCTAATAGCCAACTCTGGTGTGGAGTTTTTAGGCCCGTAGCCCACGGACAGCTTAGAACTGAAAAACTTAGACCGGAAAAAATTCGGGTCCAACAACTTAACGTGCCTTCCGAAGCATGGTAGAGCTCAGAGCTAAATTCCACTAACGGTCACCCATCCTAGTAGTGACCGGGCTGAGTGTTGCTAACTCTGATATAATTAAACAACGCATTGAAGGCCTCTACCAGTGTGACATGGGAAATAGTTAGGACTGCGGGCGGCGCATTAAGCGCCTCTACCAGTGTGACGTGGGGAAATAGTTAGGATAGGACTGCGGGCGGGCCTCGGAGAGCAACCTACAGTCGTGGTTACAGCTCTCAAAGTGTAAACATGTAGGTAGTTAGGTAGTAGAAGAGTACCACTCAAGGCCAGAACAGTTGTGGTATGAGCTCTCAAAGTGCTAACTAGTAGATAGATAGTAGGCTCTTGAACTTGTACTCAAGACATGGAATTCCTACATTTAGGTTGGTATAGGTAACAGGTGAAGTGTACCAACCTCCATCTTCGAAATCCAAGCCATAATCACCTGCCCGTGGTGCTCCCTGGGAAGCAACAAACGGGGCTCTGGCGGCGGTAGTCTAACACCGGCATAGCTAAATTCCCTGACCGCTGACGGGCAGCAGCGTCAGCGGTGCGAGATGTTGTGCCCTGCGATCCCTAGCCAGCATACCTAGCGTGGGGAATATGGGCATATTACAAGCTCGGCTTAGTTTGGGGTAAACGTGGTAGGTACTGTGTCCAACAGTGCTCATCCATTCTATTATATCAATAGCCAATACTATAACAATAGAATGGTGTGTGAGTGAGGGACCTTACTCTATTCTAAATGCTCTATGCAAATGTTACGCTTAACGTACGTGGAGCATACTGACCGTCTCCGTAAGTTACCACCTAGAAGACGACTCGTGGGCATGTTCGTCAGTAGGTCTGTTTTGTCTGAATTTGCTTGTTCAAAAGTTCAAAAAGTTTCTTCAAACGTATATACATAAATGAAATGAAATGAAATGAAATTTACTAAACACCAAAATTTACATTATAGGTACAGTTTAAAAAAAAATATTTGTGCAATATGCTATAAGCCGACTTAGTAGCAATGAAGTGAAGCCCCTTGATGTAGACAAGTGACTGTCCTCTGCACTAGTTGACAGTGTCAACTAGTCAACTTGACACTCAATCACAGCAGGTCGTTGTTGCTCTTCCACACATTACTTACACATTATTTAGCCAACTTGAAATTTAAATATAAACATACAATTTTCTAAGTACCTATTAATTACATTAAAGAAGTTACACACATTTTGACTGTACAAATAAATAATCCAAACCAAACCAAACCTAATGTAATTCTAACTAAACTAATTATTATTACCTACTAAAAAGAAAAAAAAATATTTGAAAATATACTTTAACTAATGAAACCAACCACCAACTTAAATAACAACGAACTTTAGAATATTTATTAGTTTATGTTGAACTTGAACATAATAGTTGACAGACATAGGTTTAGGTAGGCTTAAAGTGCTGAAAAGTTTTAACTATTCAAGTGGTACCACTCGCGCCGGTTGCCGGAATGCCTCCAACAATGAAAAAGCCGGGAAAAACATCTCATGCCTTCAGTCATATATCTTTATCTGTACCACTAGTACGAGTTGCATAATACGGACACGTTCATAGTTTTCGTTTTCGAGCTCAATTTTAATGTAAATTTTTTAGAAATTATTAATTTATATATTTGAATACATTATTGCACAAAAACCGAAGAATTGTACAAATGGATGACTTATTGCTAAAGCACTTTTTGCCAGTCAACCTTCCCTGGTATAAATTACGCAACTGGTATTAAATAGAAACTGTTCGAAAAATGTAGGTAATGTAATCTTCTGCAGATTGCAATGTTTGTCACTCAAAACAGTTTGTAAACTAACGAAAAAATTTACTTTTAAATTGACTTCGAAAACGTAAATTATGAAAGTTTAACTTAAGTCCAACTTCACTTGTTAATATAAAATAATTACATTATTTCTTCTCCACTAGTAGGACTTGTGAGTGTGAGTAAAAAGTGTGTAAAAGTGTTCGGTGCAGTACGAAGTATTCTTTGGGGCCGTCCATTAATCACGTGATGTTTTTTTAGAATTTTTTAACCACTCCTCCACTCCTTGGTGATACGTGGTGAGGTTTAAGACTCCCCCACCCCCAAAATCACGTGTATTTCTAGTACCTAAAAATAATCTAAATTTTTTTGAATACAGGTATAAAGTTTAACTAATTTTGTACCATGATTATGAACCTCGTTGGCTGCCTCACAACGGCTAGTCAAGGTCACACTACACGACGCATTTCGGTTAAGAAATCGCGCGTTTGACGGAAAAATAAATACACGTGATATCTTGCTACACCCCCCTCCACCCTTGTGATATTTCGCGATTTTTGCCAAACCCCTTCCACCCCCTTTCGAGCCACACGTGAGTAATGGACGGCCCCTTTGCAGTAAGTACGGTGCGATCCATCGTACCGTACTTACTACTGAAATTGTGGAAAACTAGCAAAGAAGCCATTTAATAAAGAAGTGAACTGAAGCATGAAGTGAGATTTGAGACGTCAAGAACCATAAGGCTCTCCCCCACACAGGCGCGTTCATATCGCTAATATTATCGTATGCTATATAGCGTTATTTTACGTCTTTTAATTGCATCCCGTTTCTTGCTTTGTTTCTTCTTTACACTACAAACTAACCGTCCTATTCTTAACATTACTATAACCTTCATATCTTTATGGTCTATTACTCCACTCATTGCCTCAGTAATATCAATGAATCACCTCCTTTTTTAAAATGACAAGAACAAAAGAAGATTACTTTCCTTTGTTATTGTTTCTTAGCCCAATTCCTGTTTTATTTTGTAGAACATCAGTATTTTGTCTTCCTCTATCCCATTTCTTTTGTGTTTTAATCAAGTCTTCAGTCTTCGGTCTTGTCATGTTCTGTTATAATATAACAAATGGCAGCATAACAAAACAATAAGTAAAAAAATCCTTCATCTGAGAAGCCCACTTTAATACTTTTATTTCCTTTCACTACACTTGTATCTTCTTACGGGCAGCAGTGCGAGAAGCTGTGCCCTGCGATCCCCAACCCGAATGCCCAGCGTGGTAATTATGAGTTTAACCTCCTTCTTATTATTTTGTCCAGCAGTGGACTGATATAGGCTGGTGTTGATATTATTGTTGTTGTTGTGGATGTGTCTTCTAACTAACGTAGGGTGGTTAAAGTGCCATAAAGTTTACGCAACTTAAATGAGAAAAACAATAGGAAATAAAATATAACAAAAATAACACTTTTGCTATCAAATTAACAACCAGAAAAAAACAGATTACTTCACTTCACTTCTTGGTGTAAGCCTTCCCCACACAGATGCGTTATTATCGGCGATCAGTGCTGCCAGGTTAGCCGATTTTTCGCCTTTTAGGCTATCTCAGAGAGTGTCTTGAAATAAATTCGTACAAATTATTTCTTTCTCTCACAAATATTTTAAAATTTGTCTATTACAGTCGTGCAGCAGATGTGCTTAAAAATATCTACGATTCATTATATTATCAGAATTCTTAGAAAAAAACTTTGATGAAAGGGTCTTATGAAGTAGTATAAAGTAATGGTACTTAAGTCAGAAAACAATAAAACACTCCAAATAGGTACAAAATCACGTTTATAAAGTGGATTCAGACACATAATGCGAGTTTGTGTGCGAAATAGAGGCGGGCATGTAGAGTAAGAACTAACTAACAAAAAAATCGGTATGTTTATTAAAAAAAACTTAAAAGTCCAATATCGTTATATGTTCCATGGTCAAATCAGTCAGGAATTATGGAAGCTACCATCCCCTCCAGGATCTAGGTCGACTTAACCTATAGTCCTGAATAAAAGAGAAGGCCTTTTTCTGGAATCAACGCACAGCTTAGACCACTGAAGATACAAAGTTGAAATTTGGAGTGTAGCTTGCTTTTATAGCAAAAAAACCGAACAAAAAAAGGATTTTTGGAGATTCATACCTTAACCTTACGGGTTAGGGTATGCCTATTAGGGGAGGCCTATGTCCAGCAGAGGACTGCTATAGGCTGATAATGATGATGATGAAGGGGGTTAACGGGGCTGGAAAATTTTGTATGGGTGACAAAAACAATGTTCACCTATTGACTTGAATCTTTGTACAGAGATTAAATAAACACCTATTTCAGCATTTTTCACAATTCAACCACTAAGGGGTGAACGCGGGTATTTTAGTATTTTTTATTTTTTCTTAGTATTTTTACATATTTCAGCATTTTTTAAAATTCAACCTCTAAGAGTTTGTATGTGGGTCACAAAAATAATTACTTAACAACTCGACTTGCACAGATCTTCTCTAATGAAAATAAATAAACACTTATAGCAGCATTTTCCAAAGTTTTACCCCTAAGGGGGTAAAGGATGTGGGAAAAGTTTGTATGGGGGACAAAAAATATTAACCTATCGACTTGACTTGAAAATCTTCATAGAGACTCTAATATAAATTATATAAATATAATATAAAAACAACTATTTCAGCATTTATGGAAAATCAAAGGCAAAGTTTTATGGAGTACAAAAATCAACTTTACTTGTTGACTTGAAATTTTGCAGAGACTTCCAAACAAAAATTAATAAACCCATATTTATGAATTGTTAAAATTCAACCTCTAAGGGGTTGAACGGGGGTGGTTTAGTATTTTTCGCCATTCAACCTTTAAAGGGGGGTTAACAGGGATGGCGAAGTTTGGATGGGGTACAAAAATATTTAATTATTTACTTGATTTTTTTCATAGCGACCAATAAACATCTATTTCAGCATTTATCGCAATTCAACCTCAAACGAGGTTTAGGGGGCTGACAAAGTTTGTTTGATTTGGGGGTTACTCATTTTACATACAAAACCTTTTTCTTATGCCCAAATAATCAACCAAAAAGTCTGTTATTTAGCTTTTGGGATGAATATTTTGGCTACTTTTTAGGCTATATTAGTTTTAATGAGGCGATTTTAGGCTCCTTTTTAACAAAAAATTTGGCGATTTCATTGAACAACACCTGGCAACCCACCAACCAAATAACAATCGCATGCGTTATTGCGATAATGCGTCTCATTTCGTTGCATATAACTGCGATAACCCCAAAGTGTGGAACTTCGTAGCATTCCCTAGACATTGTTCTAAAAACAGATATTGCAATGACGCATGCCATATTATCGCCGATAATAACGCACCTGTGTGGGGGAACATAACTTTGTGTTTTTGACTGTGAAGTATAGATTCATTTGACATTTTCAACATTCGGTTCTCTTTGCTCCCCCCCCAAAACAACACCTCCTCCCAATTAATTTTTCAAAGAAAGTTTGTTTGATTTTGATCAGTTTGAGTTGATTCTGAAAGATAATTGTCTTTGTAATCAGTATTCTGAGGAAAATAGGAAAAATCGATTTATGTGATACTGCAAGTTTCTGTGTACATAACATATTATCCTTCCTAAAACACATCGCAGCTTTTACCTACACATTCAAAAGGTGTGGCATTCTTACCGTTGCAAAACAATACGTACTTTTTCATAGTTATTTTCATCATACATTCATTTTCAGATAAGGATTGTCCAAAAAGGCTTCATAATAAAGTTTTCAAGGAGTTCCAAAGATGCCAGTATTAGAATCATGTTGGTCGCCATGCATCTGGTCTTCCAACGTGAAGAGTGGAAGCCGGGCTGTAGCGGTCTACACGGCTGCGATGAGCTTAGTCCTCATCACGTTTATTGCGTACCAAATGGATGGAGGGGACTCCACGCAACTATGGAATCCACTGTTTGAAGCTGATGTTAGGGGATGTAAGTAAAAAATAACATTTGTTTATACTTTTTAAATAGGTAGGTACTTACTTGTTAGTAGTGGTCATGTTTAGGTACCTATATGAATATAAAAAAGCTTAGAATAGCACTGCAACCGTACAAAATTCAAGGGGGCAATCTCACAAGTGGATCGAACTACAGCTTAAACTTTTATTTGTTGCTTCCCTTGGGTGAAAACAGTTTAATTTATACTTTTTACTATTTCTTAGTAGTTGTACTTGTTAGGCTACCTAATAATTATGATTAATTTCAACCGCCGGTTCTGCTTACCTATTATATTTTAAATTCTAAATTCAACCTGTCATTTCATAACCCATAATTTAGCTCATATGTAGTTCTATCTATCTCTATGAATCCCTGTTGGATTCTCAATGAATAAATCTACAAATAAATATTAGGAACCCGAAGAGGTTGCATCTGAATTTTTCATTATACACAAGCTACAAGCTCCGTGATGTTTACAAAAAAGAATATAAGTAAAAATCTGTCATATATTTCTCACAGCTCTGCTTAGTTTGGGGCTACATAAAGCTAAGTGATAGTGTGAAGCATTACTTATTTTGTTTATTTATACCTGTACAAACCAATTTGTGTTATGAGAGTGTGTTTGGCTGGTAAGATGGTAGCTCATGCAGACGATTCTTGTTTGTTGACACCCTGATGATTGGATCTGACAGTTCGACTGCACAGGCATGACATGATGGAGAGTGGTGTCGTTATATTAAAAAAGCAATTCCAAACATATAAAATTATTTATTCAATAGAACCTTCACATAAGAACACTTTCAATCTTGAACTTTTTACTTCACACCAATTCGTAATGTGACCAATAGAGAAGAATTGGCAAGAAATCAATTTTAAGCTTATCATGACTTATCTGACTTTGCAGCTCATCCTCATGTGGGAAAGAAAATAGAACATATATTTTGTTCTGACTTGATGTGGAAGTCATAGGCACTTATGTTATTTGTTATCTATGGGTTGGGGAGTATGGGAATGTCTCTTTTGTTTTAGTTGTTTTATTTAGAATTTGTATTATTATTTTTTTATTTAAAACTCCCTTCCTATTCATAACAGTTCTATAAACCTCAGAGGGCTTACCACAGGTTTTGATAGTTTTCGAAAACTTTATAAGTTTCGGTATTTTTCCATACATTTTCGTACAGCGCCTCTAGGGAAACGTGCATGAACTACGAAAATGTATGGAAAGATCAGTGTTGCCGTTTTTTATTTGGAGAAAATGCTTAAACTTGTTGCAAAAAATGCTAAATAAAATGTGTTTCGGCACGGTAGTTAAGCTATATAATTAAACGCGACTTCACTTGCGGATCAATATAAAGGTTGGCGGAAGGAGATGGATGAAAGGAAGACTAACCTGGACTCAGCGACTACTGCACCTGCCGTCACTTGGCACTTCTGATGGGTGTCCGTTAGTAGGCCGACGATCAGTTGGAGGTAGGTACTTCCAAATGCAAATAGGTACGTTATCCAAGCCTGGTAGCGCTTCTTCTCGGCTAGTTTCTTCTTCTTCTTCTTCTATATATAAGCGGCCTTCGATATCTGTCGTATTACGACAGCAGTGGACGCAATCCGGTGCGGTGGCAGTAGGTACGCCAGAACCAAAGATAGGTAGTAGTAGGTAGTAGTAGGTAGTAGTAGGCGTATATTTGTATGAGAGGACCAGAGGAGGTGGATCTCGAAGATTTAGGTAGGTACGTAGGTACGGGAAAGCGAAAATAGCGGATTTTCCAAAATTTAAGGAAACACGAGCGCGCACATCCGTCGTCGTGCAGCTACCGGCTACGAAACATAATTTGGTGCGGGTAGATAGAATAATGAATAAAAACGGTCACCTAGTACAGGTGGCGCGAACATTGCCCCCGGCCTAAAAACCATTGGTTTTTAAGAAAAGGGAAATAGATAAGAAGTATGTATGTATATATGAGAAAAAAAAAGAAAATCTAATAATGGGGTATGTAGGTAATATGGTAATACTTATATTAGAACACAAACGAATATTTACAGGGAATAAAAACAATTAAACGGTGTTGGTAGTACACAAAGACGAACTACCGGTCCATTGTATATACCGGTTTTGACTGAAGCAACTCTGCAGATCTGATACTTACCAGGGAAGAGGGATACAACAACCCCGAGTGGCCATGCCAATGGTGGTGTATTGTCAGTAATGAACTACGGAACCTAGCGTTATAGGATTTGAAGGCGTATTCCACTTTCCTCTAGATTGCAGCAAATGTAGATACTCCGGTTTCCAGCGTTTTGCGAATGATTGGACCATTTGGTCAAGTAAAGCGTAACCTTTAACAATTGTGGCGGTTCATTGTTAACCTTGCATGAGGAAAAATGATTAAGCGGTGTTAACATCAAAACGTGTGCGGGTGTCAAAGCAGTGAGGTCAGAAGGATCCTCCCTCACTCAGTAATGTAAGCGGACGCGAATTAATAACGCTCCCGATTTGAGTAAGAACGGTTAGCATTTCTTCGTATGTTAGTAACTGTGAACCAGTAACTCGATGGAGACGCGACTTAAAAGCCTTAACATAGATTTCGTAATGGCCACCGAAATGAGGGCTTCTAGGTGAGTTAAGTTCCCATATTATTCGGTTAGCGGATAGCTCGTATGAGAATGACTCGTTAAGCTCATCAGAGTGTAAAAGCCTATATACTTCTGATAATGCATTTTCTGCTCTAACGAAGTTCCGTCCGTTATCAGAGTACCTCACAGATACCGCACCTCGGCGTGACAGACATAGCTTGACAGTAGTTAGCTTAACGTGTACTACGCGTACTACCATTCTAAGAAATATACAAAGATAGGCCTTGATCGAACGGACACCGAGTTTTCTGTATGAAGTTATAGAAAAAAAGCCAGTGTAGACAACTGCGGTGAGCACAAATGCCTTTAAAATTTGCGTCTCTGCAAAATTAAGAACTTTTGCGATGAACGTAATAGAACACGGCGGTTTTATAATGAAACGGTACACATACACCACCGTTCTAAGAAGTATCAAGAAGTAAAAACACAAGTCAAGCGACAACAAGTAGTAATGCGATGCGTTAGACCAAGTAGAGGGCTATTTGAATCTTCCTTCGGGAGTGAAACAGGGAGTGACATAATTTTCTTACGTTCCGGTAATTCTATATCAGTTTTTGCGGATTCTTTAAACTGTATATCAGATACCGGAAGTGAGTCGATGACCTCAGATGATTTGTTTTCACATTTAACTAGCTGAGAGCCCCCGGCCTTGAGAAGCTCGCGGGGTTTTAATTTTTGAACCAGCTGAGAGCCCCCGGCCTTGAGAAGCTCGCGGGATTTTAATTTTTGCACAACAATATCTAAATCAGTTTCTTCTATAAATGAACATAAGACCGTGCTGGTATGAGCAATGACAGGTGGCGTGGAAGTTTTGATACTTGCTTCAGCGGCTACGTGCGCAGAAGCAAGAGGAGCGTTTGCAATGAGAATAAAACCAAAAATGGTTTCAAATGCGGTTGGTGCACCGGGTGGGCCATATGCGCGGCCTGATAACAATAGTTGCGAAAAGAGCGGTGCCCCAATAAGAATGTCAATTTCTGATGGCGAGGCGAAACTATCATCTGCTAGCGGTATGCGGTCTAAATAGGACAATAGTGACAAATTTATTTTAGCGGTGGGCATATTATCGGTAATGCGTTCAATTACGTAAGCATCGAGTGACATGGAATTATTATTAAATCTTGATGTCAAAACCAATGATGTAACCCCCTTTACAGGATTATGTGCCGAGCCAATTCCCCTGACAAACATATCACTGATCTTTGTAAAAGTTGAGTTTAATTTCTTGCAACATTTAGAAGTAATAAAATTGCTTTGTGAACCTGTGTCAATTAGAGCTCGCACTTGATGCCTATGCCCGGTTATATCAGTTGGATAGACTTGAACCGTACCCAATATACATGTGCTATTTGAGGGCGAAAATGGTGGCATATTATTACAAAGCGACACATTGTTTTGTTGGTGCGAGCTATGTTCATTCACGTGATCTACAGGATCGGACTCAGGCGTAAAGCCCGATGGGGCAGCGTGGTGCGGCACTGCCGCGTCGTCGGAGGCGGAGGAGGAGCGCGCAGGAACGCGGTACTGCGGTGGTGTAGGCGCACGTTGGGCTATAGAAGCGCGCGAGCGGGGCAAGTCATTATTCAGGATATTTTTTCGGCATAACATAGAATGATGTTTGCATCCACAAAACCGACAGGTAAACTTCGAGTTACACGCAGTATTACTATGAGTAACACTTAAACAATTAGAGCAACCATTGTTCTCTTTAATAAAGTTAAATCGTTCATCTATAGACCAAGCACTATATTTCGGACACTTGTATAAAGTAAAATGATCGGTTTGCTTACAGAGCGGACATGGCCGCATGGGGCTAATGACTGTAAAGGAATGAGTAGACCTACTGCTATTAGTCTCATTTGCGCTATTGCGATTATACGATGTCGAGGTACGGTCTAAAATCTTACTCTGTTCGCGAATAAATTTAATTAAATCATCGTACGTGGGTACAGCCGTACCACGATGGTGCATTTCAAACGAGCACGCAGTGGTGGAATCTATTTTCCTCAAAGCAAGATGTAACAACATAAAATCGGATAAGTCATCAAGTTTAAGTGATTTTAAGCTTGACACCGCGGTACCAAATTTGTCGAGAAACGCATTCAAGTTCTTAGAAGTTGCACCGTTAGATAATTTATAATCCCACATCTGATCAAGATAAGCCGCGGCAAGATTACGCTTATCCTCATACATATCGACCAGAGTACTCCATATAGTACGGTAATTATCGGCGTTCGGTACAATACCTGAACATGCGGCTAGTGCACGACCAGAAAGTTTATTGATTAAATATTGTACGCGTTCATGATCCGTCAGTTCCGAATTTTCGTGAATTGTTCGTTTGAACGACTCATAAAATATAGGCCATTTAATTGGTTCACCACAAAATTCCATTAGTTCAAGTTTAGGTAATTTAACGAACTTGCGCTGCGGTAAAACATCAGTTTCAGTCATTTTGCTAAACTTGCTAGAAGCGTTTATTTTGTCGAACACAAACTTACAACGACAATACATATCCTCGAATGAACTTATAGATTGATAATTGACCTTAAAAGCGGGATTTAATGACAATTCCGTGACGTTCAACTTATCGACAATATCACTGAATTCCGATCGCAAGCGTTCCATAGAAATCATGCCACACAAAAACGTATCTTTACTAATTTCATTCATAAAAGCACTTAGTGACTGATTGTAAATCTCCTGTAAACGTGAGAATATAACATCGCGTCTACCAATCAATGTAAGACGAGTTACTTCGGCAGGATGAAGTTGCTGAGCATCTGCCAATGCCTCTTTATCTTTGATATTACTACGCGTAGTCATTTTTAATGTCACCTATTCAATTAATGACTACAACACACAAGTATGCATGCGACGTAAACACCTGAACCGGTTTCTTATTTTTCTAACCAAGCGATTTCGATGAGACAAATAGGTCTGAGTAGATATAACGCTCGCCTTACCGATTCACATAACAAAGGAAACCTAACTGCCTATGCTTTAGATATTGTTATTTTATTCATCAAAATAAGGAAATCTATCGGAAAGTGGAATGAAATGCTTAGGTGTACCTATTTAAGTAAAAGTTTGCCGAAGTATAAGGCGATTCTACTTAATTTGAAAGGACTGATAGAATGCACTGACTACGGACGGGATGTGTACCTAAGTACCTGCCGTGCTTGCTTATTACAAAATGGCGAATAGCGAGGGTATGTCGCCAACGCAATACCGTTGACTGACTTTTGTTTTATGATATGACGAAGGAGTAAATATGGAATAATTACGTTTTCAATAAACGTAGGAGAAGATCACCAAATACATTTGAGCTAAGTATCCGGGCTCTAAGGACCAAATAATGTTTCGGCACGGTAGTTAAGCTATATAACTAAAAGCGACTTCACTTGCGGATCAATATAAAGGTTGGCGGAAGGAGATGGATGAAAGGAAGACTAACCTGGACTCAGCGACTACTGCACCTGCCGTCACTTGGCACTTCTGATGGGTGTCCGTTAGTAGGCCGACGATCAGTTGGAGGTAGGTACTTCCAAATGCAAATAGGTACGTTATCCAAGCCTGGTAGCGCTTCTTCTCGGCTAGTTTCTTCTTCTTCTTCTTCTATATATAAGCGGCTTTCGATATCTGTCGTATTACGACAGCAGTGGACGCAATCCGGTGCGGTGGCAGTAGGTACGCCAGAACCAAAGATAGGTTACTACCTATCTTGTCTACTGACAAGGCGTATATTTGTATGAGAGGACCAGAGGAGGTGGATCTCGAAGATTTAGGTAGGTACGTAGGTACGGGAAAGCGAAAATAGCGGATTTTCCAAAATTTAAGGAAACACGAGCGCGCACATCCGTCGTCGTGCAGCTACCGGCTACGAAACATAATTTGGTGCGGGTAGATAGAATAATGAATAAAAACGGTCACCTAGTACAGGTGGCGCGAACAAAATGCTTATATTTTTCTTTTAAAAAAAAACTTTTAAAGGCTCTGCTTAGTTTGGGGCTACTTGATGCTGTGTGATTAAGTCCCGGATTATTTATTTTGAATTCCTTAGGAATTTTGAATTTTTAGGTAACGTACAAAAAAATGTTAATCATGAAATATGCTAAATGCGAATTTTTCAAGCTAACAGACCCGAAAATATGCTAAATTTAGCATTAAAAATGCTAAAACGGCAACACTGGGAAAGATACCGAAACTTTTAAAGTTTTCGAAAACTATCAAAACCTGTGGTAGGCCCTCAGATAGCTAAAATGGTGTTTAAATATCATGTTAACTCGTTTTATTTACATTTAAGTGATAGGGATAAGCTAACTATATCGAGCGTTATAATATGACATTTGCATATGAATAAGCGGGAGTATGTTTTTTGTAAGTGTTTCTATGTTTATTTTGTATTTTTTTAAGCAATGTGTTTCTTTTCCAGCTCTACAAGTATTTGGTATATTATTCATCATCATATTAACACTTCTCATCATATTCTCTGTGTTGATGGTAAGTAAATGTTTTATATGTAAATCACCGTCGCCCCTGGCTCCGCTTGCTTGGTACTGGCATAAATAGTTGCCTGTTTTAATCCAGGGCACAAACTATATTCAAAGTTTCATTTAAAGCAGTTCAGCTCTTACTCAAATAAAAAAAATACTTTATTTCAGGCAACAATAGAATAGCATTCATTCTATACTATCTATTTATCTATACTATCGCTCGTTACTTGGATGGGTGACCGTTTAGTGACATTTAGATTTGAGCGCTTCCGTGCTTCGGAAGGCACGTTAAGATTTTGGTCCCGGGTTTTCAGTCGCTAAGCCATCTCGGAGGCCTTCGGGCGGCCTAAAAACTCCGACACCAGAGTTGGTCACTAGCTCATACGAAGAAGAAGAAGAATAGCACAAAGTTGGTAGCTTACAAAACTACGGCCCACTAAAAACAATATACCTTAAAGACTACCTACATATTATAAAACAAAACTTAAGAAATTACTAGCCACGTAAAGCCGGAATCGCGGGATTACGACACCCTTCGGCTAGAGATCCTCCTTCATGTACGTCGACAGATGTTCGGTCGGAACCCTCACCACAAAGGAGTTAAAACTCTGTGGCAATTAAAACAGCGCTCATATGGCAAAACCTAAAGACTTGTACCGTAAACGGCACCTGGCTTAGACTATTGGAGGTAGTCTAATACAATTCATCAAAATACGGAAACCTTGTTTCGTTTTATGCTATTGGCTGTGCTATTGGTACCATTATTAAACGAAAACCGAAATTTTGGCACAAAGTTCGTAGAGAGTTAGTCCGAACGTTGCACACCCTAGCTACTCTATTTTACAAAAAAACTATTTGAATCCCTATGCTCAGCATGTGGGTTGGGGATCGCACAACTTTTCGCAACGCGCCGACGCTGCTGCCCGTCGGCGGCCAGGGGATAAAGCTGTGCCGGAGCCGGTGCTATCAGCTGGCCGCCAGAGCCCATGGGCAAGTGAGGTTGGCTTGCGTTCGGAAGGTGGAATTTGTAATTCCTTTCACCCCACCAACATAAAGGGCAGGGAGATGATGAGATCTTTGATTTTAGGTACCTGCCGTTTTTGCTAATAATATCTTTTGTGATTTCAGGTGATTGGTATAAATATCTGGATGCGAGGGTTGATGCTGCCGTGGCTGTGCACAATGGGATTCCTGATTGCATTCCAGCTCACATTTGGCTTGTGGCTCATTGGAGGATACTATATTTATGTAAGACTAGCTTCTGCCCGCGGCTTTGCTCGCGTGGTACTGGGATAAAAGTAACCTATGTGTTAATCCAAGTCACTAACTGTAATTTTCCAAGTTTCATTCAAATCCGTTCAGTAGTTTTTGCGTGAAAGAGTAACAAAAATTCATCCATACATCCATATATCTATACACACAAACTTTCGCATTTATAATATTAGTAGGACTAGCTTTCTACCGCGGCTTCGCTCGCATGGTACCTGGATAAAAAGTACACTATAGCCCACAGCTATAGTCTGTCTAAAAATAATTAGAATGGCAAAATTTTGAGCTCAATCTCTGTGATAATGTCCAGCAATAAATAATGCTGGACATTATCACACAGCATCATCTAGCCTCAAACTAAGCAGAGCTTGTAATATGGGAGTCCCATGACTGATATGCTACTTAAATAACTAACTGAAAACAGAATCTGAGCTTTGTCTCAAATGCTGCCTATGCTGAGTAAGGGTCCTGTTTTACTAAGTTCAAGTGATAAATCTGATCTCTACTCATCTACCTCATTTTGAGATTTATGTAATTAAAGTACCTAACCTATTATATTTACCTAGGTAACTATAATAGGTTAGGTACTGACATACTACTACAATTTGGGTGAAATAAATATCTTTATCTTAGAATACTTTTTTGTGTGAATAAAGTTATAAAGTTTTCGACATGTACATATATACATAGACAAACACCCAGACCCGAAACAAATTTTTGCAAATCAAACAAACATTTTGTGGAATCGAACCCGTAACCTTCTTCGACTCAGGCTAGCTTTTGCCCTCTGCGCCACAAGGGTCGTCAGTAAAATGTCAGTTTGGCGTGAGAACAAAAACAATACCAGCCTTTATCAGTCCACTGCTGGACAAAGGCCTCTCCTTATAAAAAGGGGGATATGCCCATAATCCCCACACTGGGCACGCGGGTTGGGGATGGCACAGCTTCTCGCACCGCCGAGACTGCTGCCCGTGGGCGGTCAGGGAATTTAGCTGTGCTGGTGTTGGGCTGCGCTCTGCCGCAATCAGCTGGCCGCCAGAGCCAGGCTTCCAAGCAACAATCATTCAACTTTTATTCGCCTTTATATTAATAGGAGATAAATATACCATGAAAATACTTTGTAAACATTACACTTAACTATAAGCATGAACTCCTTACCTTATAACATAGTCTCCCATACAAGTGTTGATCTGGGGTAATAATGCCTGATATGTGTAGCATTATCTTTACACCACCAAAATTTAGTCTTCATGTAAACTACATAGATCAGACGATTATTAGCAAGCTGAAGTGGCAGTGGGCTGGTTTTATCTGCCAAAGAACAGACTACCTACCGTTGTGGTAAACGAGTTGAGACCGCGTTTCGGTAAACGTAATGTCCTCCTGCCAGGTGGAGTGACGATCTGCGTAAGGCTGCTGTTAGAAGCTGGATGCGTCGAGCTGAAGACAGGGTGTAATGGCGCTCTTTGGGAGAGGCCCATGTCTAGCTGCGGACTAATGATGATAACCAATATTTTAGGGTTTCCCTTTGTCATTTGGTATACGAATATTTTCATTATATCGCTGGTTTTTCGGCTTCGATCAACTATACAAAGGATATCGCGCGCCGTACTTATGCACTGTGAAAAAAGTTGCATATATTGCTAGCTATCATTTGTAAAAAGCACGTCGTACAAATATCGCCTATTTAATAAAGAAGATAAGACGGAAAATCTAAGTATGCCAACTAAATGACTGAACTGCTGCTCCGATAAGTACGTCTTACAAATATCGCCTCTATAATAAAGAACATAAGACAGAAAATGTAAGTAAGCCGACTAAATGAAAACTGCTGCTCCGATGCCTGTTTTTCGGAGTTTTAGACAAGCCGCTTTCGGGCGGATAGTGCAATAGTAGATTGTTTTACAAGGGACTAAACCATCCCATTATATACGAGGTTGTTATACTCCCTTGCTACGCCAGGGAGGATGTCAAGACCGTGTTATAATGGGTGGTTTTAGCCCGAGTAAAACACTCTACTTTTCACTTCGATTGCGAGAAAATAAAACAATTCAAAATTAGACAATTTTCAGAAATTTTATTAAAAATTAATCAACCTTCATAAAACATCACCAAGACGAAAATTAAAAAGAAAAAAGACGTGTGGCACTCGGGGACTGCCGCGGTAAAGCTATTGCATAGCATTTTGTATCAACTTATGCAATTATAATTATTTATTTATTTTATTTATGCAGTATTTCTTTTTCTTTGATATTAATTCAAGTTACACTTTTTGAGCGTGGTGACCGATAAGAAAACAAATTTCAAAACAAAACTGAAATTAGATTCAGGTGAAAAACGTCAGACGTTAGTTCGTGTCAGAGGCCAATCATGGACGTGTAGCTATCTTTACTGTGTTGAACACTAGCGCTGCGACGTTGTGACGAAGAACTAATAGAATACAAAAGTTTGAATATGAACTCTATTTCCAAGCAACAGATTATAAAATTAAGTAAATCGGAGTGGGGAGCGTGAGGTTTTTTTTCGTTACGGAATTTCTGGATTCGGTCCCCGCGCTCAAGGCCCTCGATAGAAGATATGCAATAGCTTAAAAATACTTTTTAGCCAGAGGTATTAAACCCGAGTTTTAGGCCCGCTAAGCTACACTATAATGATACACTTTTTGAGCAAGAGAAGTGAAAAATCCTTTGTATAGTTGATCGTAGTTTTCCGGTCATACCCTATTGCTAAATAAATTCTCTGCTTATTTTATGCACACCATCTATTTTAAATATGTACAAACATCAACAGAGTAAGTTGTTGATGAGTTGCTACGTCTTTAAACTAGATGTCGCTACGGCCGGCGAAATTATAAGATTACAAGCACATGAGGGCGATGCATTGTTGGGCACGGCACGGTCCATCTAAACATACATGACCTACGAAGTAAATGGCAATACTTAGTTATCTGTACAAGTATAGGTACTGTATTTATACTTCAAATTTTTTTTATCAGAATTTTAGCCAATATAAAACAAATAGATAGCTGCAAACCTTATTTTCAAAAACTAAAAATACTAACTCTTCCTTGTATCTACATTCTGGAAATATGTATATTTGTCCATAAAAATAATCACCTATTCACTATCCGCAAAGAAAAACATTGAACAAATTATTCTCTACGTCACAAAAATAAATTAATGATACCTACATCCAGACTACAAATGCACTCATCAAGTCCCTATGTCATGTCAATAAAAATGTACAATAAATTACCGGATATAATTAAAAATGAAACAAACTACACATCATTTACAAATCAGTTAAAATACTGCTAATTTCAAAATATCACTATGACCTAAATGAATACCTCGATGATAAATTATTAGCGAAATACTCACCTAAATCTAACAAATAAAGAGTTTGTGCAGTCCTTTTCTTTTATAAATAAATGTTCTAGGTAAATTTAGTAATAAGAACTATTTTTGTTAACTCCTTTATAGTTTAATATTTTTTATAAACCCTTTAAAGTTTATAAATTTTATAGTTATATATTAAATATTTAAGTCCTCTCTCTAACTATTCTAACTATTATAGTGCCCATCAGGGTCCATAAGAACTTACCTTCATACCTTACCACCTGTATATCTACTTACTTATGGAAACAATAAAAATAATGAGTAAAATATTGAGCATCTTCAGATATAAAAAAAAACTCTAATTTGGTTTTATTTCAGCCATTCAGCAGTTATTATGTGAATGATTTGCAAACAACTTGACATTCATTTTTCGCCTTTATATATTTTAACGATACTAACTGAATGTACCTATACCACATATTTGATAAAATTCCTTTGATTATTTCAGCTGGACGCTACCTTCGCCGCGTTTATTGATTTCCTCTGGATGGCCTACAATGTAAGTAATGAAATCATCATCATCAACAGTTTGCAGAAGTCCACTGCTGGATATAGGCCTCCCCCAATGAGTGCCATTGCGCCCTCATTGTCATTGTCCTCAGCTTGACGCATCTAGCTTCTACCAGCTCCCTTTCGCAGATCGTAACTCCACATGGTCGGCGGGCGCTCTACACTATGTTTGCCGAGCTGGATGCGTCGAGCTTAAGACAGGGTGCTATGATGCTCACTAGGTCCTAGGCTCATTTATCCAGCAGTGAACTGCTATAAAAAAATGCAAATACCTGCATGGCCCTGGTCTTTTCTAAAAGTTCCTAGATCTTAAATAAAACTGCATTGTGTAGAAAAAATTGCTCTGTCATGTCTATAAAAGTTAGAATAAAATTCCTAGCGACATAAGAGAACTGCATACTAGTAAATTTAATACAAATATAATATCTATATAAACTCCGTAAGTGGCTCATAGAATTTTTTTTTATGTCTTTGAAGATATTTTTAATCAATAAATTTACTTGTTAATAAGTTAAATATTGTATTTCTATAATTAATGGACAAACTGTTGTTCCACCCGGCTTTTAATATCTTTTTGTACACAGTTTCTACATTAAATACATTTTATTTCATTACATTTTCTCACTGAATTCAACAATACGCCTTTGACATTTACTTTTTTGTTTTTTCAGATTTACTGTTGGCTGTGTGTTTTCTCGCAGTACCAGATAATATTGGAGATGCAGTCTCCAAATATCGAAATACTAATCGATTATTAACACTAATTGCCGCTAGGAATGGTTTGCATGTATATAACCAATAGTAGGTAAGTTTTAACATAACACAGAGGGCTTACCACAGGTTTTGATAGTTTTCGAAAACTGTATAGGTTTCTGTATCTTTCCATACATTTTCGTACAGCGCCTCTAGGGAAACGTGCATGAACTACGAAAATGTATGGAAAGATCAGTGCTGCCGCTTTTTATTTGGAGAAAATGCTAAAACTTGTTGCAAAAAATGCCAAAAAAATGCTAAATAACTTTTAAAAATGCTAAATAAAATGTTAAAAATCTATATTTTTCTTTTGAATTCGATAGGAATTTTGAATTTTTAGGTAACGTACAAAAAAATGTTAATCATGAAATAGGCTAAATGCGAATTTTTCAAGCTAACAGACCCGAAAATATGCTAAATTTAGCATTAAAAATGCTAAAACGGCAATACTGGGAAAGATACCGAAACTTTTAAAGTTTTCGAAAACTATCAAAACCTGTGGTAAGCCCTCAGTACTCACAATGGATCTACGTCCCTGTGAAGTTAGGCTCAGCATACGAATTGACCAATCCTAGCTCAATCCGACCACCGTCACTACATTCAGCCAACTTCATAGGGATATAGATGTTGGGAATATTGTGCCTATTTGTTTAAAAAGTGTTCAGTAAGTAAACTATGACATTACGATAGGGTTGTACTATTTTTGCATGTGAAAGTTCAATTTATCGATAGTATTGACGACGTTATTATTGTTTAACGGTCTTCCTCGCGTTTCACCACCAAGATGTCGTAACACGATTGAAACGTCGGGAAAATAAAGCAGGTAAAACACTAGGATGAAAAGTTAAATAATAATAATAATAATGTTAGATACACGTGGAAGTTAAAAAAATACTGTTAGCGAGGGTGTTTCTCGATTTATTTTATCGATATTGGTGTCTATCTGTTGTGGATATCTTAAATGACTGTAATTTATTACACCTAAAAATGGATCGCGAGAATATAATTTTATAGCTGTCAATTAAGTTTAGTTTAGAAAATTGCACCACAAAATCGATACCATTATCGATTTATCACGTGTACTATAAGATCTATAGTACGATTGTATCAATTTACAATCGACAGAATAGTATTTCCCAACACTATTTTGAATGGGAAAACTCTGTTTTCAACGATTTTCATGTTATTCTTTCTAGAATACAGGCTAAAGGTTCTAAAGGGAAAAAATATACTAAGACTTTTTTGTTCCCTTTTTATGAATGGAAATACAAATACAGTACTACACATAGCAGTTCTATAAACTCAGATAGCTAAATTGGCGCTAATATACAAATCAAGTCACCTTTTTTATTTTTACATTTAAATGACAGTTTAGAGAGAGAGAGAGAGAGATAGTTTAAGTAACTTGACATTACATAATAGACATTGCTAATGGTCAATCAAACAAAAACTAAAAAAGTCACAGAAAAAAGTGTTTTACATAGGCATAGGTAAAAATAGGTTACGTAAAGTTATTTCATAAGAAGCTAAAGTGCCTTTTAGTTAAGAATCATGTAGTTGCAGTTTTACTTGACCACTGTAGGCACTGGCTGCGCAAATAAATTGTATTAATTTATATTTTATTTTTCCACAAAACGACGAAGATTCGTAAAATGACTACAGATTTTGTCTTAAAAGTTTTTGAGTTTTACATAAATCCCGTAGAAATAAGCGCGCAGGTTTTCTAATTTCTTCCAATTTTCTGTACAACGTTTCCGATTTTTCTTTCCATAACCTTATTTTGTACCGACCTTCATTTATGATAACCTTTTGAGGGCTTTTTACACAAATAGCCAAATCGACCGTGCGCTTACGAAAGCATTACGTAGCTCACGATTGTATTTAGCGCCATTCTTCAAGATGAGTTTGAATTCGTGTTATCCCAAAAGGGGCTGATTTGGTGGCATGGCTGTCCAAAAGTTGTGCGAATCTTAGAAAATACGTGATTTAAAAACTTTGAGCTTATGTTTTGGTTGTGTGTGGCAGCCCTAATGTTAAGCCAGACCTACAATTATCATCATCATTATGACAAGGACAAAGTTTAATACAACCAGCTGTTTAAGGGCTGCCTCACAAGGTTTTTTTTCAATGAAAATCTACAAAATTTGTAAAGTTCTTAAACAAAGTTGTTGATCTTCGGCAGAAGAATCAACCATTTTCGGGATACGAATTTAAATACTTGTGTACCTACTTATTTTAAATTATCAAGCCAAGGTGGTTTATCAAGGTGGTTAGCTAAAACAGCAAAAGTACACGACTTACCATGTTTTGTAACTAGTTTTAAGTAAGTTGACTGCACTTTTCCGTCCATTTTGACTTTAACTAGCTTTAAGTAATGGAATCTCTTCTATAATAATAATACATAATGTTTTTGCATTTATTTACTTAATACAATGTGATTGCAATTTTTCAATATTTAATGTAAAACCTTTCTTCTAAGGCGATATGAAAGGAAAGAAATATTTTTGTAATCTTTTTCGATAATTCAACTTTTTTAAATGATAATTTGTTACTGAAATCAATGAAATCTTACCTGTATTTGTTTATGTTTAATGTGTTTAAATCTATGTATTATGACAATTTTATATATTTTAAAATAAAACCAGATAATATTGAAAATTCTTAATTATTTATTCGGAGAAATAAAAACGTTTCCTTTCCGTCATCAAATTTAAAAAATATTACATTGCAATTTTAAAAAAGAAAAACATAACAGATAATTGCGTTGAAAGCCTATCCCAATTTATAGTTATAATTACAGCTTTACAGTTTATTAAAATAATAATTCTTATAATAGGATATATTAACGAAGCCTATATCGAAATGAATCGCACGTATTGCACATATAAAATAGCATAAATAGCAATAATTGTAACACCTAATAAAACTAATAATAAAAAAACTAATATTATAATAAAAAAATGTTTTTGGCTTCAAAAGTGATGGAATGTTGAGTATTTTGTCTGTCATGTTTTTTTTATAATGTAGATGGCTCTGGCCCTTAGTAACGAAAATTCAAAAGTATAGACGTCAAGAAAATCTATTAGTTTTCATGTTAGTAGTTTATCTTTAGTACAAAATAAAAGGACCTTTACAACATTTTTATGGTTTAAAATTCAGATTTTTTTATATTATAATAATGGAATGTAAAGTGGTATGTACAATGAAATCTTATTTCGTAAATTAAATTATTATACACCTAAAACTACAATTTACAATATCATGGATTTAAAGTATTCTAAGTACAGTCGTGTGAACTATTGTACAATAATTTACAAAAAGCTTACGTTAAATGATATGCAATAAGCTAATTGAATAGCTATTGATTGAAAACCAATCAATTTTTATTAAATATCAATCAATGATTTACCGATAATAATTATGCATCGTATGTGAAAGAATATTTCGCAAAAATATCCCTAATGTCAAAATGTCCTAATGTAAATGTCAGTAAATGCATTCTTGAACTAAAATATCAAAATGTCATTTCCATGTTTCCACTGAGTATTCAGAAAGTCTTTACCGTATACAATTTCAAAAAACCAGAAATATACAAACTAATTGAGCCGAAAAAAAAACCGTTCTCAATTCAACGATAACAAAATTAAACTTAACAAGTTTTCAAGAAGCTCGCAAAATTCAAAACACTAAAAAAAACTAATAGGGCTATGAGCCGGATGAGTACCAATTTGTGTTTGGAGGGGCGGACTTATCAACGTGCGAGTGAGAGGCATGCGCGTGCGCCTGTGGGTGATAGAGATGGAACGATGAAGGGGGGTGGAAGAACTGTGATTGGTCCAGCGATGACGCGTAGTCTAACGACCCTGGAACAGCTGAATACGCTTGTGGCTTCAAAGGTAGCGGCGCTTCAGCTAGATACGAGTGCCTTAGCGCTTCGGAATAAGCGCTATTATCGTATGACAAGGCGTACTGCTGCTTATCCCTAGGTGATACTGATCCAGGTGGAGTCATCGCTGAATGATAGTCAGCGTACCCTCCGTATGCTAAAGATCCTATATCAGTACCCTTGTGCCCTAATTGCTCGCCGTAGCTAGAGCCTTCGCTTCCCGGAGGAGTCGGTAAGGGTCCCGACTGCCCGTCACCAGAATAGTAACCTCCCGTCCGTCCATCTCCCAAGAAATTACTCCTAATCACGCTTTCTCTATTCGCGTAAAGTTGCCGCAAGAGCGCACTGGCCGGCGTCGTTGTATGGTTCCCAGGAATCTGTCTGTTCAGATGGTTCAAGTGATGGTTTTGCGTTCCTATCCATTGGATCGTTGATTTTTGCTGTTGCTGCTTCAGTAACGCATCCGTTGAGAAGTCAGTCGGCCTGTGTGCGATTTCTTTCGCGTCCAACGCTGGGAGATGTTTAGACATTGCGTTCTCTAAGTCTCTGACGGATGTTGCGTCTGTTGCTCCATCAGGGATCGTCAAGTTGGTCTTTGAGAGGTCTCGTTCTGCTGGGGAGATTGCTGCGGCTGGGTTTGGATTGGAGCTGGCTTTCCGTCGCTCTTCATCCCGTTCTTCGTCGTCGCAGTCAGTGTGCTTTCGCTTCTTCAGTCTTCTGGCCGGCATTGGTGAAGTTCTTTCTGGTGTTGTGTGTAAGGGCAGTGGTTGCGTATCACTTAGTCTTGTTAAATGCGTGACGTCAGAGGTTGGAACTGGTGCTGACGATGTTGAGTCGGTGTTGTTGGGAGGTTCTGTCCGTTCTACAGGGTGGCGGTTGGGAGGTGGTGGACCGCCAGAGCTGTCGGTGTCTGGAGGTCCATTTTCTGGGTCCCCGCTGCTCTCCTCCCGTTTGACACCTTGAACGTTGTCTTCTAGTTGGCAGCAGTCCATGACCGTGTTGGGGTATTCGCGGCCACTGAAATAAGAATAATTGATTTTGGACTGACGTAGTGAATATCGGATAAAGAAAGAGGTTACACATAATTATTTCGAATAAGAGAGGAGAGTTAAGACTTCGAAAGTGAGACTACTGGAGAGTTCTTCTTTTGTCGAAAAATATTGTATCTTTATGTAAAGGACGTAAATGATTGAAGGTGTATAATGTATAAATGATCAGTGACGTTATTCAGCTGCCTGTTCTATTTGCTCGCTTAAGGAAGGTGGAGTTTTGTATGATACAGATGGTTTTCTTACCTGATAACATAATTGACGCATATAATATTCTGTTCCTCTGCGTTCTTGGAGGAGCATACAACAGTAGCGCAGGTCTGCATCCACGTGTAGCCGCCGAGCTTGTTCATTATCCTATAGTAGTGCGTCAGGACCTGTCCTTTGTTCATTACTGCAAAGAGAAAGTTCCATTAAACTAAGATATATGCCATCATCCATATTCATCATTCTCTTTCGGTCCCGTCTCCAATTAATTGCAATCAGTGAGTTTTATTTGGTAGTGTGATTCATATTGCTGGAGAGCCTTCAGCCTGTAGCGCGGTGTTTTCCCGCAAGGAAAGATAGAAGATTATTTATTGCACAAGATAAAACAAGTATCTACACATTCGAACTTAATGCTAAAAAGCATTTTCTTCCAGATAACTTTTGTGTAATGAAAACGTTATTATCATCAACCGCTAAAGATTAAGCTTGAATGGGAATTGGGTTTTGCGCATGAACCTTTGTTCAATTGTTCATAACATGATCCTTTGTCGCATGAACCTTTGTTCAATTATAACGTGATCCTCAAATGTCGTTGAATATATTTCGTTTATCCATATTTTAATAGTTTTCTAATGACAGTGTTAGAAATATCATCATCCACAGCCCGATTTAACCCACTGCTGGGTTTAAATCTCTTCCCTCTATTGCCATTGCAAATGGGCATTTATGCATCCAGGTATTTATCTGTACGGCAACGATGTCATCCATCGGCTTGGCTTATTCTTAGTTAGTCTAAGGTTAGTAAGTTTAGTAGTAAGTTAGTGTTTCGTCAGAATCCAAAAATGTCGTACAAATGACCTTGAATCTTGACCACCTTACTAATCAAAACAATGGGTGTTTAACAATGATGCATTAAAGTTAGCTCATGTATATAGATAAACAGCTACATAAAGATGATACATTTAATTGTTGCTGTCAATGTTTGAACTTGTGTTGGGGCTCGTGTACCGCGTAAAAGAGATACCCCGAAGAAGTGATAAGCGATATCTAGGTATTTACTTCAAATAAGTATCTACCTACTGCGAAAGGTGACAACTGATGCGGTATGCTGGATGCGTGGAGCTGAGGACAGGGCGCTATGGCCTCCTATGTCCAGCACTGACGGCTGATGATGATGAGGTATATGGAACGTATAAATCTATGTTTTACCTCTATATTCATGTTATTGACGAAGTTGATATTCTGGTTTATACTAGGTAGGTAGGTACCTAAGTTTCTTGATAGATTCAAAGCTTACAAACCCGTCGAATCAAATTTAACAAAATAAATTGTATACCATCTACCATCTAAGTAACGCACTGATTATTTACGATCACAATCCTCGAAAGAAGGTACTTATTCAAAATATTGGATTATTTACAGCTGTTTGCAAAGTTGATTTGTTAAGTTATGAACATTATATTGAGATAATTACTGGTGTATGTAATTATTAACCAACTTGAGACAAGTACCGTAACACTGACGTACGAAGTCAATTGTGAACACAAAAGACGGAGTGACAAACACGTGTTCTTTATACGTGATTCATTAGCTAAGTTTTGGTTTGTTGATGTATTGTGTCCATTGGCATGTACTCATATACCTAGCCTGGATGTGTGCCAAATTTTGGAGTGCTAAGAATTTCTTAGACTTCAGTAATTGCTTAGGGCCATCAATAAAATATTTGATTTACTGCGACTCAGAAAGTCTCCATGATTTTTGAATAAAAACCAATAGGGCTGTTCGTGCAATTTATAATATGGGCCCCAGAGAATCACTTAGAACTAAGTTTAAAGAAATAAATGTTATGACAGTGCCGTGCCAATATATATATGAAAACTTAATGTATGTCCGAAAACATATTAACATGTTCAAGAAAAATAGCGACTATCATAATGTTAACACTAGAAATAAAGATAAACTAGCTGTTCCTACTGTAAGGCTCCATAAAGTTAGTCAATCTTTTAAAGGGATGTGTGTACGATTTTTTAACAAAATCACAAATGATGTGATTAATCTATCTGTTAATAAATTCAAAAATGTTGTTGAACGTAATCTATGTAATAAAGTTTATTATAAAATATCTGATTGTTTAGATGACAAAAAAGCTTGGGATGAAACTGCCTCCAACTCCATCAAAAACAATGTAATAGATATTAAGTACAATGACGTTAAAAAAATATAAGCCAAGCAGAGTTTCTTGCCAATTCTTCTCTGTTTGGTCACGTTACGAATTGGTGGTAAATTAAAAAAATGACGTTTCAAAGTGTACTATACAGTTCCTACTGAATAAATGAATTTTGAATTTGAATAATGAACCTGGTAAAGAAGTAGGGTATAAAGACATTCAAACATACAAATTTTACCTATAAAGGTTATTAGGCAACTCAAATAGTAATTAGAAAGGGTTAGCCTTTGGTCAATTCATTGATGGCTTTAAAACGGTCGCCAATCGTCAAGTAGGTAGTTACCCAAAGGGTGAAAAAGGTGATAGAAAACCATTGACTACACAATGATGAAATCTGTTGTATAGGGCGATCGACAATCATCATGGACCCAAAAATAGTTGAAATAGGAATTTGTCGATAGTGGTGAAAATCTATAGAAAATTACAAATGACCGAGCAGTAAACAAACAACATCAAAATGTTTGCTGTTTGAATTTGAAATGTTACCTTTATAACAATCGAAGAAGAAAGAAAGTAGAAACATCAGTTTTATGTTCAGGTAGGAACCAGAAAAACATCCGAGGGAAAGAAATACAATGGTGTAAGATACCTATGTTGTCAGTTTCGCAATCATTGAAAAGAATATTTCAAATTAGCTAATGATTGTCTTGACCATAAAGGCAAAAGGGTTGTTATTCATACCGCACTTGGTACATGATGAAAAAACAGAATCGTGGCATATCCTTCACTAAATCAGATGCATGGTCACGCATTATGATGTAAAATCATTGCCTTCGCTGACATGATGAAGTCAGTGGTGAAAGCGCTCATGATCGGAAATTTTGCTTATTATAGGCGCATTATATAAGTTTAGAGAAAAAAACTGAGATTATTTGAAAACTTCTTCAAGAAATTATTTTACTCGCATACTTCATTTGTTAAAGTATTCGAGTAAAAGAATAGGTTTGTCGAGAAAGGTCAATACATTGATAGGGAGTGCTATATTTGACTATGACTGTGTCCCCTATGCCTATTTATTGCAGAATCGATTGGCAATGATGGTTTCGTTGAGGACAACATTATTATGTCCTTATTTGTTTATGAAGTCATATATCGTTGCGGCATAGCTGCTATTGAAGGTATGAAGCTCATACGAATGAGTTAATTTGTCAGTATTTACAATAAATACCCAAACCATTTGATTATTAACTGCCTTATTTTCTTTATTGGCGTTATTATAGTTATTTTACGAGTCAGGCGTTCATCAAACCAAGGTTTTAGTCATTGTCGGAAGTCCCCAACATAATCATTGAATTTTATTGCCGTATGCACAAAATAACGTCAATATAACAATCAGGTAACCAAAACACATACACAGTTGTAACCAAATCACCCGCTTTCTAACAAACACCCGGACTTTTATGTTAATAAAACAATTGGTATTCACGAACAGGGTTGGCCACATTTGACCGGCATCTACATAGATGTTGATTTTAAATTCAAATTCATGGTCTCGTAAAGCTATCAAATGGTAAGGTGCTAGGACCATGTGACGCTAACGCCTAGCCGTGATTGGCATTCGGATCGGCCATCTTGTTATGTACGCATACGTAAGCCATTCGATTGGTCGTTGGCAACATAGTTACGTCAGGATTATGATTCTTTCCATTCATACTGTCAGCATTTGGCAAAAGCGCAATGATCCGAGCTCCGTGGAAAACTTGAAACAATGCCAAACCCCAAATTTATGGAGGTTCTTAAAACTCTGCTATAAATAAGCACATGATTTGAGACAAACAAATAAATGAAGGGTGACATCACCGTATTGGTAATGAGTACTTTAGAATCAGTTGGTACCTGCATGCCAAGTGCTAACGGGTTACATAACGGAAACTAATAACAATCAATGATATAAATCTACTGATTTTACTATCCTATGTATATAGTTGAAATAATTTGTGAAGAGACACAAAAAGTAACCGCTACAAACTAGATGGAAGCCATGATAGATGACATGGCGTCATAGCCTGAAACCTCCGCAATCCCATGAGACACGTCCATAAAATAGTAGGCAGAGTACATAGAGCCATCTCAAAGGACATTACCAGACATTTCCCACGTATACGTCAAGGGAAAGGAAACTAAACTGATGATATAAAAATTATTATTCAAATCACAACTCGCGTCGGACCGGCGCATAGCGCAGGCCTAAATTGTATTCCACTGACGGATGTGTAGGAAAGTAATAACATTGTAGGTATGTATTTGAGAGCGTACATTATTCATGTTTTATTCTGGAATCCTTCATGAAAAATTAAACGGGGTTTATGAAAATAGATGATTCTACCCGCAAAGCTTATAATTCTGCAAGCCATGTTTTACCAATATTCTTTGGCATGTAATTAAAATAATGTCTCGCACATTGTAATTGTTGGTATGTGGTACCAGCAAATAAAATCATCAGTTGTAAATTTTCCTCCAAATGCGCCTTGGACTGCCAGTCTACTTGACATCGATTTCTATACTGCACTGTCTGAATACAAATCGATCGTTACAACATGGATTTCACCACATTATTGGGTCATGGATGGACAAACAGACATACTATTGGAAGCAAGGATAATTAAAACGAAGACGAAGGTGACACAAATGTGTCTGTACCTGAAGACGGACTGATTGATGAAGGAAGTGCGATAGAAAATTATATAAATATAGATGATGTATGAGCACAGGAAGCTGATTTTACGATGAACTTATACGGTGACGCTGATATAATAAACTAGCTCGTAAAGGGCGTGACTGTTAGATTCCACTGCAAATATTATCACAATACCATATTCAGAAACAATTAATTTTGAACCGTTAGCTGACTAAGCTCAAGATTGAAATTCAAATATTACTATGTATGTAGGTAACTAAAGACTACATATCGCTCAAATCAGCACGAGAAGAGATTTAAATGCATGTGCAAGTGAAATCGGATTTCACGGAGGCTTGCATTTTATTGAAATGCCCCTCCGAATAAGAATAATCAGCCAATTTAGACGGCAGAGCTTTCTCTTGATGATGTGATTGATTAAAGTCTTGGAAAACCATGTGTTTGAGTGTATATTAAGGCTCAAGTCTAGATCCTTTGTAGAGCGCGTCAAGTTGAGAAAGTTTTTATATACTTTACCTTATTTTTCTCGTACTTGTTTACTGAAGTTAATAACTAGTTATAAAATGGGGTTTAACAAATACGAAAATAATATTTACAGAGCGTTGGCAACTTTTCAGCCATCGTTCACTATAAAAGTTTTACCAAGTCCGGTTTTTTATCGTCTCATATGACTAAAGACACTAGACAATTCTAGATTAAAGTTAGATCAGCGTGATTGTAAACAGATCTTCTTTTTTGTCCCTCTGTTTCAGTTGGCTCGCGTTTTAATTATGTGTAGGAGATCTTATTTACATTATTTAATAGGTACTTACAATCTACATGGCATTTCCTAAGTTTGTTGGCGTCTTCTCCATGGCAGAGTGCGTAGAGATTCTTTCCTGTTAGTTCTTCCGCTGTATATCCGAGTAGCTCTGATACCCTGCTGGAAAATAATTTTACATGTTAGTTACAATATTATGCTTTGGCAGCCGATACCTGCCGAGTGCCGACCTCTAAGTTTCTGTTTCTCTAAGTCTGGTGTGGTGAATCCTTTACAAAAAACAACGGAATTTCTTAAAGCAATATCTGTACTTAGCAGTGGCTTTTGGGCTAATCAAGATTCAGGCTTGCCTGTAAAACTTTGAATTTCTTAAACAAGAATAAAAAGTATTCAAATGAAAATATTTACTAAGTCAAAGACTAGAAGATTTTAAAAACATAACCGGTTACGAAATAGCCATAAAACATATAATACCTGGGTTCGCAATGCGCTATCCTAAAATCGAAGTTGATCCGTGTAACGAACATGTCTGACTCCAACCGGATTTCGTGGACCGAAGGGGGTGGTAACGCAATGGCCAATGCCACCATCCCGAGTAAAACAGTAGGAGACTTCCGACTGTGCGAGAAGGAGTACTGTGGTCGAAGTCTGCACAGCATTAGTACAACCTGGAAAAATAGAGAAGATAGTTTAGATCGGGAAGCTTAGAGCACATTTTATAAATTTTAAAGATTTATATTGTTTGTATTGTGGCCTCGACACATCATCATCAGTAACGTTCGTTGATCACTAGTTACTGTATTAACCGACTTCAAAAAGGAGGAGGTTCTCAATTCGTCGGAATTTTTTTATTCGACTTTTTTATGTATAGGTTCTCAATTCGTCGGAAACTTTTTTTTCGACTTTTTTTTAAAGTATGTTCACCGATTCTTCGATTGTAAACAGATATTCAAAATTCTTTTTTGTTTAAAAGAGTATACTTCAATTCAACTTCACAGGTGGTCCCATATAAATTTTATTCCTGAAGGATTGGTACTTTTCTCGGCAAACTCAAAAAACCTCCTCCTCACTTGTAATTTTCGCCAATTAATTGATCACCAATATCTCCGTCAATTGTGAACCGATTTTCAAAATTCTTTAGGGCAAGATGTAAGAAGTGATTTATTTAAAGTCGGTTTATTTATTTTAGAAAAGTCCTACTTGTTTTTATCATCTACTTCTTAGTTAAATTTATTTGTATTATTATTTTGATAATAGTAGGCACTTTAGGTAGGTTAGGTATGGTCAGCAACAAAGGTCGATTAATATGTGTTTTAGAAATAGTTTAATTTTAAAATGCCTCTTAATTCAAGCTTTCATGAATGAAACGACAACCTTCAATTGAAAGTTTAGTCCGAAGTTTGATTATTACAGAATTATAGCAGTTTGAAAAAAATCACCTTTTGTCGTTGACTGTGCCTAAAATTTTAACAATAATTGAGTTAGTATTTGAGGAGGTGACAGTTTTTCTAGAGTTCTAGATTCTAAGAAAAATCTGTTGTGACGATACTAAGCTGGATTTATTCTATGATCAAGTTAATATAGCAACAATGCAATTAAAACAACATCAGAGCGAGAGAGAGAGTAATAAAAAACCTCATCAAAACTTCTCAAATTCAGTTCCAAACACGGCAGCAAACAATAATAAATTTTAAACACATAAACTGAAAAGTTATGTGCTACGAGAACCACGTACTCTATACATTACCTGCTAATCGAATAAGATATAGGATTAACTAATTTGCAATTCCACCAGTAAAATCGCTGCCTTTGGCGTTACCCATGCTCCATTATAAACGATTTATACTAATTGCTCCATAGATTCCGTAAGTTGCTTAATAAAGATCACAGATAAGAATTAACTAGCATCCATATAGGACATGATATCAAAACCAATTCTCGGGCTCAGGCTATGGACCCTTTGCTGCAATTTTACCTTAAAAATATGAACAAATTAAAAATCGAATGAATGCAAGTCTACGATGAAACAGAAAAGCAGGGAGGCATCGCCGTAAAACTGATGAACCCCACTTTAATCGCGTGTTGTGAAGAAATAAAATATCTATTCATGAATAGAGTATTTATTTTCTAGAAAACCCTGTAAATACAAATAAAGAAAATCTCCGCGAAGTGGTTATGAAATAAAGGGCAAAATTTACACCCCGAAAACAATCTAACGACAATTTTACTTACCTAGCCGGAATTCGCAAGTCGCTTCAGATATAATCACATTTTATGACCTAACACCGAGTTAGAGTAAAAATTATGGGGCCATATAACCGTGGCCTGAGGCACCCCTCGAACAATAATTCTAACCAATAATATTTGCGATCTAAGACAGATAAAGAGGTCGTGCGACACCATTTATTACAGAAAGGAGAGTTATTAGACGATATATCTTTACGCCGAAAAATTGAAAAAAATACGAAATCTACGGCTATTTAAATTACAAAGTTCTATGTCTTATCTCTTAAATGTATAAATGTCTGTAATCTATATTTAAAGCAGGCATCCTACAGTAAAATGATCATTGTCACATAATTTCTATAGGTTTTCCTATAATTATATAAACAAATTAACCATCTCGCTATAAGATACCCACCCGCCAGCTACCACCCTCCGCATATCTTGACGGCTCACCCTCGCCTCTTCCGACCTAGATTGAAAATTAAGATTCAGCGTCCATTTCTTATTCTTACTTACGTGTTAATTTACAAATTCTATGATACTCGCCATTTAAGTTTACGGCTGTGATGGCTGCATGGATATCTTACATCCATCAGACAAAGTATTGTCACTTCAACGCACTCTGTCATCGTTCATAGCCGGAAAGTTACTTAGCGCGTAGTAAGATTGCAATAAAAGTAACTTCAATTTTATACTTCTCGGTTACTAATGGCTTGCAACTTGCAAGTGAATAAATCATTCGATAAGACTCCGGCATGCGAATGAGAAATCTAACTCGGAAGTCGTTTTGTGATAACATTTTTCGATAGGTAATTTAAAAACATATTTTTCAAATTAAAGAAAAGTCACAAATTAGACTAGCAATGTCTTAAGAATATTGTGATTTTTCGACAGTGAATGTTACCGATCTCATTACTTAATATTTTTCTTACCCGATATCCTGAAGACTTGAAGTGGCACCCACGTTTTGTCAACGTACTCTTCATTCTCACACAGAAAGCTCGATCCATCCCCCGATACAAAGACCCGCTAGCCGCAAGGGTCATTGATGATGATACTGTTGACAAAAAGATTCACATGTTGATAAATGTAATAAAGTGTATGAATGACCAACAATGTTGACCGTGGAAGATTACATCGAGGAAATAAAACTTTAATCTGAGATATAAAAGGTGGAAGTAATAAAAAATTTTAATGATGTTTTCAATAACAATGATGGGACGTAAAGATCTCAATTTGGCTTAACAATGAAAGCAATCCCTACAGCCTTAGAGCCAAGGGCTATGAGAATGATTGGGAAAGCAAGTAGCTAATTAAAAGATTCACGGAGGACCGTTGAGATCGAATAGAGACCGTGGCTTAATTGATTTCTTCTTGATTTTCTTGCATTTTTAGTTTGTGGTTCTAAAAGTTTTGGTTACACCTGAGAAGTAACTAGTTGTAGATTTTTGTATTGTTTAATTTAATCTCGTTGGCCCTGGAAACCGAAATGAGTAGGTATTTCTATTATCCGTAACTAATATAAATAAAATACCGGTGTGAAAATTGTATTTTACTATTTATCGAAATTGCCACGCAAATAATTGTATGGACAAACTTGAAAGAATCCAATTATGTTTGTCAATTTTAGTCTTTGGCAACTCTGCTATTAATACACAATGCTACCTACTAGTTTTGAATCACCTTTGTACCAAATACGTAACAATATTGAGTCAACAGCGAACTATAGTCCTTCGCATAGGTTTATTGTCACAACTAGGTACCTGTCTAAGAGTTCTATTTTCCTTAGGATTTATTTTAGAGCCCTGATTTCTCGTTTTCCACATTCGGACCGTTTCTATGCATTGGATTTCAGTTTACATGAATACCTGGTTACAAAACAAGGGAAAACTCATCACCGTTTTTAAATGTGTTCTTGATAGTTTTATGTAAGTTTGTTTTTACGTAGTTTATTGGCAACTTTAGAACCACTTGCACCCATCAATCTTGGGACACCATCACACGATTTTGGAAGCAAAGTACCATGCTCGTCAGTTGACAATGTGGCACTTTCTTCACGCCCTCTGTTTTCTGACTCAATTTCTCCATGCCCGTCAGCTAACAAAGCGGCTCTGACAAGTACGATCCTGATAGATTTTTTACAACATTTTTTTGTATCAGAAAGTAAATTGAAATTGATTCTAAGCCCTTAAATGTGGGCTAAATTGAAATTGGAGTTTATCCGTTAGGTTGGGAAAAAACTGGGTCGACTGTAGGTATGTTTTGTAATGGTTAGATTGGATGTGTAATGAAGTTGCTGCACACAGCAACTTATGAACCATATACCAAATTATTAATTGATTTTGAGAGACGAGAAAAATGAGATTGATATAAGAAAGACAATTGTTGATATGAATTTAAATTATCTAAAGAGGATAATGATGGGTCAACTAAAGTAGATTCTGTTTTCTTAGTTTCGTGTGGTTTCTTAGAATTCTGATGTAGGTGAAAAACAAACAAAAGCCATTAGATTCAAATTGCATTCTTGCCTCCTTACTTATAATAAACACGTTGTTTTTTTTGATCGAGATATAACCACAATAGTAAAAACATCAAACTCAGTGAAGCGAACAGACTATTTGATAACTAAAATTATTGTGTCCGCTACTTTTTTGCTAATTTAGTCGTTTAATTGAGAATCAGAACTTACATTAAAATGATCTAATGGGTTCTTGAGTTTGGCTCCCGAAGAAGCGTTAGAAATTAGACTCACAGTGGCGCTTAAATTAAAGATGCTTTGGAGGCGGTTCCCATAGAATCGAAATATTAATTTATGGCATAAAGATGCCCACTGACTCCCCATTGATATTTCATAAGCCCTAAACGTGCCGTGAAGTATATAATCTAATTTCAATTTGATGTAAAGTTATTGTGAAAATGGGTGATTCGGACCGGTACTGTCGCCGGTCGGTACAACGGCCTATACTTGTAACTTTAATTGAATTCTGTGTTGTACACTTTTTCTGAGGTAGCCCGACTCATCGTCGTCGATTTTACCTCTTTTTGAGTTTTTAAATGTGACACCTACTTAAACAGAATGAGTAACGGTCGTAGAAAGTTGTTTCTTCAATGTTTTGGCGAGTGTTTTGTGTTCAACATTGTTAAAGACAAATGGTTATAAAAAGGTATTAGACAATATACTTACATTAGAACAGAATTCGTAGTTTTTTTTAAAACATCTTTATTTTGCGGTATAATCCGGTTGGCCCACAAGTATATGTGTATATATATATCGTTTACAACCTATAGAAGTCCACTGCTGAACATAGGCCTCCCCCAAGGAATTCCACGAAGAACGGTCTTGAGCCCTCTCAATCCACCGATTACCTCCATCTTGACGATGTCGTCGTATATATATATATATATATATATATATATATATATATATATATATATATATATATATATATCCTTACATCTAAATGTGTAAATATATCCCACCAGATATACCGACGACATCGTCAAGATGGAGGTAATCGGTGGATTGAGAGGGCTCAAGACCGTTCTTCGTGGAATTCCTTGGGGGAGGCCTATGTTCAGCAGTGGACTTCTATAGGTTGTAAACGATGATGATGATGAAATGTATATAACTGTATTGAAGCTGATTTACTGATTCAGAATTAACGCACAACATATGGCATATATAATTGAAATTTTGGGTATGTTCCTTGCCTCCTTAAAGAAAGGATTTCCTAAAATTGCATTCAGGGGCTGAAACGAAAAATTATAAGCAAACGAAATCGCAGGGCGTCTGCTAGTCTTAAAGCCGGGATCCCCATTTACTAGTGAATGTCATAAATTTAATTAGGTTCCCCGACTGACTTCTGTTTCTCCAATAACAAATCAAGTACTTTCTAAAAGAATGCAGATTCTTACCGTCGGGGTTATTCGTTCCATGCTGGCTTCCCTCCTCACTCCCTGACGCTGGACTATTCAAGCCTGCGCCCCCTCGTCCCGCCAGAGATAGCCCAAGATGCTCGGCCACCTCTGCGTGGTCTTGTTGGTGGACGTAGTCGAATATACTGCTACCGGTCATTTCTACCTGTGGAAGATGGCATGATGTTGAACTACGAAAGCTTCTGCGAATGTATGTTACCTAACCTACCTATGCTCTTGGTGAAAATTGCTAAAGGAAAAATATTATTATGAAATTTTTATAATCATTTTCAGAGAAAACTCAATTACCACCTTGGTACTAGATACTTTGAGATGTTAGTTATAGAAATGCTGTTTCATGATATTGTGGTCTCCACTAAAATAAATTGTAAATTAATAATAACCTTAACATTGCAAGTTCACTCGTACAGACCACTCCCATATTCACCGAGCCTAATTACAAGTTACAACCATAAACAAAAGTTGAAGAAGCCAAACCAGTTGAAGGCTTGAATGGTCACGTACAAGCTTTATGAATGAACCAACTGTTATCACGCACCACAGCAGGTGGGCATAGACCACATCTACCCGTAACGAGGATGTTAGAACACTCAAAACTGATGACAATTATGGTGAAGGAAATGATAAAGATGATGTAGTGATGGCAAGCAGTGACAATTCAGAGAGAGTTTTGACTTTAGATAATGAACTTGACAACGAAAATTCAATCAGAGAAGCAAACTGCTGTTATAGTAATCTTATCATAGGACGTGTGGTAGAAATAAATAAAAATAATAAGAAATAAACGGGAACTTAAAAGAAAAAAATAAATCGGAAAGAGGAAATTAGGGTTTATAGTATCTAACTAAATCAGTTCATTCACATTTTATGATCGACAGACTTTCACAATGACCCTTTCACAATATGCAAATCTATAAATAAATTTATCAAATATAATTGTGGGATCCTATTATAGATTCAGGAGTCGTGTATCCGTAGTCTGTCCTGCATATGAATTCCATAAAACAATGGTGACGATATGGTGGTCGCTTCTTGGAAAGTACCTAAGGATTTTATGGGTATTTGCCGATTGGACAAATCGCTTTGGGATTTACGTAACGATGGTGTTTTTACAAAAACTTATTTCAAAGAAAATTACACGTATTCAAATATGGACTATGAATTCAATGTCAATAAAAAGAATACTTCTTTTTTTAACAACATATTATGTCTGAAACATATGTGCCTTTTTTTTCTTCCCATAATAATCGTAGATACGTTTATTATGGGAAGAATTGTCAATAGACTAATTGAGCTTTTAAGTCAGCATTAAGTGGGTGTTACCAGTACCATAGTTAAGTTTTCCTTAAATTTCATTAAGTCAGCATTAAGTGGTTGTTGATGTGTATCCACTTTTAAGTCTTAGAATCTCTTGATGTAGAACTACTCAGTACCTTTTTTTCAAAGCAGAACGTCCATTTATAGTTATCTATAACGATAACAGATATCATAATACCCTATGGTTTTAACAACAGAGTAAGTAAAACTCACATGTCTCACAGTAAATAATTCAACGACTCAACAAAAAGCTGTTTTCCCTTATCTCGAACAAAGGAAACATGATTTCCCATTGTCGACGCTATCATCAGTCTTTATCCGAAGAAAAAAAAACAGAATTTAATATAGCCGAAACGTCTACCGTCTAAGAAAGTATACGCTTATTTACCAGGAAGTTTATATGTTTTATTTCAACCCACACATGTGTGATGTATGATGTCGAGGACAGGGTTGGCAGCATGGCAGTTTAGCTTTAGCAGACTGTAAAGGGCTCTGCATTCTACCACTTGGGTATGTCCGATGTTCTTACTTGATCACTCTTATTTAATATGAAGGGATTCTTTTGATTTTGAATTCCCTTGATTTAGCAAATAATTTGGTGTGTTGTCGTTAATTTTCTTCTGCATGATTAACTGTGTTTGATTATTGTGATGATGGGTTATTAACTCAGTTGATGATTTTGTTCATAAGCGTCGGAAAAAAAGCTTGATTTTATTTAATCAGCTGTTTCACCGGCTTCCAATTTTTTGTCAACCCTATCCTATCATACTGTCTTTGTGTGAAAGGTGTTGTGATATCATTAGTGTGCGTGTTTTGGGGGTGTGTGTGTGGTAAGGTTCGCATCAACATTAGAATGAGGAGCACGCGCCTGCCTTGCCCGGAACGTGACCGGCATAGCGCATCGTCCCTTTCCCCCTATACAGGCATCTCACTCGCACCACCCCCGAAGCCATGTTGGTTCGAGTTTCCCTGTTTTTGGATTCTTTTAATTTAGTAACTTTATTTAATTTTATACACTTTTTGTAGTCATTTTCTGTTTTGAACTATGTACACGTCTGTTAAAATGTCTCGTTACTCAGCGAGAATTTAATTTCTCGGGCGCCAAAGAACTTTATTACTCTTGGCATTAGCATAAGTTATTACTAAAGTATTTCAACGACTATTGTCCTCGCATTAAAATTTCCCCTTTCCCTGTATCTGGTAATCTAAGATTCCTTTTGTTGGACTAGGTTTAGTGGCATCCTTTAAGACCTTGTCATTGTCAATTTTTCACTTAGGTAAGTGACGACTTTTTATTTAAATTTTATGTGCTGGGTATCGTATTTCAAAGCAAGTTGCATTTCCCAAAAACAGCGACAAAAAAGCCTTCACAGAATCATAGACCCTAAAAGATCGGCCGAAAAAAATAGGCCCACGTACACGTCATAACGTAACACGTGTACGATTTATCTGATATCAAATGCATTTACCACCGGATGTCTTGCCGACGAATTTTCAGATTTTATCTTCCAACTCTACCTTTTGGATGTGTGCGTGTGAATGGATTGCTTTGATATTGTTTCTAAAATTGTGAAATCTATGTTCTGTGAATGAAATATTTAAACACTTAATAGGACCTTAGATGCTTTTACTTATGTCCTGGACGTAGACGTTAGAATAGACTGCGAATGTTAATAATTATAATATTATTCTTGGAGAATGGAATAAGGACATGGCCTACCTAATGTGCTTAGTGGTAACTGTTGCCTATAATAAAGGCTTGCGTTGTAGGTCACGCATATGTACCTATGGAATGTGCCGTACAATGCAAAGCTCTGCACGGTGATAAGCCACATGTGTAATTTCACCGGCACTCGCGGCATGGACTCACCCTTCAAACCGAAACACCTATTGCTGTGTTTAATTGCTTATATGATAAGAGCAATGGTAAATCGCTAAAATAATAAAATGATAAGAATAAAATACCGTTTCACAAAAGTTTCTCGTTAAGACATAATAGAAAGACTACCGAATAAGTTTAATATAATGCAGGTACTTACTTGTGATAAACCTAAATATATAGAAACAGTTTCAGATATGTACAGGAACCTCCCGTCGGCAGCAACGGATAACGCGAATCCGTCTAACGACTGTAACAAAACAAACACACGATTAATCATGTTACCTTATTATACTTATTGTAATAAACAACAAACCCTCCGCCCGATGCCTATTAAAATGGTTGATCGTTTAGTGGCAATTCCGATCCGTAATCATCTCTACCCTAGAAGACACGTTAGGATGTAGGTAGGTCCCGGCAAACAGTCGTCAATCCATGTTAAAGGCCTAAAAACTTTGACACCAAAGTTGTACATAAAGTTGTCATACGAAAAAAAGACGAAAAACAACAGCAACAGACATTCACTGGCATTTTTAATTAGTTCTGTATGAGCACTTTATTCTATGTTTAATCGTGATCGTGAACCAAAATTAGCTTTGTTAAGAACTAAAATAATAGTTTAAAAAAACTAAAAAAACACGCTTGCACGCATGCGTAGTTCGCGCACTAGCTCTGTCTCTCTTACTCGCATGCAAAGGATGCGGAAAGAAATTAATTAATCCTGGCGAATCTAATTAGGATAATCGAATATTTTTATCGGATTATTGCATTGTCATCGACCTTTGACAGGTGTGCAAAGTTTGAATCAAATCTGATCGTTCAAAGTAGGGCAAAATCGAGCTCAAAGGAGTCGGTTACATACATACATACATACATACATACAGGTGAAACTAATAAAAGCGTGTTAAAAAAGGTTACATACTAATCTATCAATAAAGCAAAAAGGTTACTTAAAAAAAGTATAAATAAAGCGAGTTCTGCTATTCAATAATTTAGTTTTCGTTTGGAAATAGTGAACCCTGTTCAGCAAATTTACCATAATCGATAACATATACCTAAAGCGTATGAACATCTTTCAAATAATATCTTATACCAGGTAGCCTATGTATTGTACCTACATGTTTTTCTTTAAATATATGTTGCTCAAAAAATTTCAAATAAGCTATTATTTCATCAACATATTTCATCTCGACCCATAATAAGCTCATTCATAGCAACTCAACGTGGAACTAATAGAAAGATATCGAACGTTTTTCTACCGCAAAAAAGCTAAACAAATGATGATGAAACAGATGAAAAACCATCAACACGGGCCAAATCATTTACATCGGTCTATGGAGATGCTGGAAGTGACGAATAATAAAATCATACTCTATTTGTACTTTCTTGTTGCAACGTTGTTGATTCAAGGTTGAGAGAAAGTTCTGTAAGCCGAAATAAATTTTAAAATTTGCTTTAATTATCCGTTTATGAATTTGACTGAAAATCCTTGAACCAAAAGTTAAGGTAACATAACAAGAAGGAAAACAGAAGAGCAAAAATGTTTGGACACCTTATACGACATGACAGCTTTATACGAAATATGATAGAGGGAAAGGTAGAAGAAAAGGGAGGTAGGCCATGGATAAATGATTTGAGTCATATTAAGAGAAAGTCGCCGGGCGATCGTGGATACGACTAGCACAAGACCGTGGTGGATGGCACAAACTCCGGGAGGCCTATATCCAGCAGTGGATAAAGTCAGGCTGTGGATGATGATGATGATGATGAAGAGAAAGTAGATGTCATATCATATAGGGGAGTAAAGGAGGATTCTTTGGAGAGAGACAGATGGAAGGAGCTGCAATAGTTGCGCCGACAAGAACACAACTCTTAAATAAATGATGATGATGAAGATGAACTGTAGGACGCCCTACAGCTACGTGGAGTGACGATCTGCGAAGGTACGGGTAGAAGTAGAAGCAGGCCGCAATGGTGCACATTGGGGGAGGCCTAAGTCCATCAGTGAACTGCTATAGGCTGATGATGAAGTGTTAAACTGTGTGTACATACCCCTTAAACATTTAAATTTTTAACTTACATAGGAAGCTCTTTTCATATTTCCAAAACATTGTTATCAATATTATACCGACTAAATTTATGATTCTCGTTTTTGTTAGAACCTCATTTAAGATACCTTTCGTGATTAATGCAATTTTAATTTGCTATTCTTTAAAAAACCGTCTGCAGTTCAATCATAGCTGAATGAAGAAACTCATCTCTGTCTATAATGAGATGCACGGTTGACAAAATACTCCATCTCGAAGTTTTTATATCAAATCTGCGTCTAAACTCGGCACGATGATAGTCAAAAAGATTATGACCGTAATAGACTATTGTTAATATCACTCTCATTCTTATTTTATAGACGTGTTTCTAGTTTACGAGTAATAAGCTTTTTTGTTTGGTGTCGAGACTGATTTTTGAAGGTTGTTTTAATGCTTTTGGGTATTTGGGTCAGAATATTACCTAAATACCCCAATAACACAACACTGAACAGTCACAATTACATGTTTTTAACTATCCCCACACCCAACACTTGAATAATTCTGTCTTCTGTCGTGCGTATTAGGACTTAGTTTATCATAGTACCATAACACCATGACTCGAAATAAATATTTGTAGATAATGCAAACATTGTTCCACAGCGGGAATCGAAATCGGCTATGTAAGTACCTTGCGACATCGGCGAAAAAACTTAGTTAAACTTCTGCAGTACACTAGCTATGTATGTTGGAATTAGATCATGGTCAAGATAAATCCAAATTATTGTTGCTCAACCCACAGTGCGCGCACGTAAAGTTTTTTACAAAACGTAGATACAACCAGTCCCGCAAAACTTGCATATCTACAAAAAACAAATGGAACCCAGGAATCACGTACTAAACCTCAGAATAGAAAACCGCAGCACCCACATTATAATGACACAGAATCGATTGCAAAATGATTACTACACAACAGATAATAGAATTTTTTTCTCAATCGAGTGTCCCAGAAAACGTATGTCGATTAATTTCGTTTTGAAATTTAGCGAAATCTACGAAATATTAAATTAGAATTTCTTGAACATACACCGACCTTTATTGGCTTCATTGTGTGTTTTGTTAGTAAAAAAGCGTGAAATCGGTCACGAGGCGCGTTGAAAAGCCAAGTTCAAGTGTGGCTACAATGACGAAAGTAAAACTGATTGGGTTTTCTTTTGTTTCATTAGTCACTTCGTATGTTGCGGTGACTGACTCACGGGGAAGGCATACGATTGAATAATTTGGCATTGCTGTAGTCATCGGCTGAGCTTCTTTAACCTAAATAGTTTTGTCCTCATGTTTATGAGACTTAAAGTCCAAGAATTTCAGTATTTTGGAATTTGTAAGAAGCTCATGTAAAGAAGTTAGTATAGTAGTAGCATACGTCTTGTCTTGTCGTCATGTTTAGTAGATTAAAATGTAACTGTAGAGTATTGATTCTCGGCTTTGTCAACACCATTAGGTTTTATTTGGATACAGGCTTTCTTTTTAGCTTTTCTGGTTAGCCAGCTTAGCTTCTTCTAACTTAGTTAAGCGCTCGGTTTTATTTGGATAACCAACTAAAAAGTTCCATTTAGTTTCTCTGGTTAGCTAGCTTAGTTTCTTATAAGCTATCATAGTCTTAATGTTGTTGAAAATAAGCGTTATTTTACCTGGAGTATGTGTGTGCCTTGATGCTGCTCGAACAGCTCCATGGCCAGACCCGCCGGCGTTCTTCTGCTTTGGCCTCCTAGAACAATTAAAAATAGCATTTGAAACTTTCTACTATAAAAAAGCTTAAATTCATACATTTTGATCACCCCAGGACCCAAGTAGACTAATAACAACAACTCTAAATTGGTTCACATCATATGCTTATGAAATGTATCTTATTTTATCTAGATAGGTAATAGATAAAGTGTAAAGCTAAATGGTATTAGATCATTGGTTTTATAGAATATTCGCTTTCACCTTAAGTTTAGAGTTATGAAGTTGTTTCATGGCGTAGGTAGCTAGTACCTATTCCCTTTGTCATAATTTATATGATGATAACTTGATGATAAGATAAGATAAGACCGCCCATTGTACTTTCATTATTGTTATTGTCCGTTTTGTCTTATATGTTAAAGTTGGTGCAATATAGAATTTTGTATCTATCTATCTATCTACATGACTTCGTATTCGTACATCATGTGGGGAAGGAGTTTTAGAGAATTGCCAAACACAATCTTTAACACTGTTATTTTTCATGTTTACAAAGTAAACGCAAAACGGAAGGTCAAAGTACCTGTCACAATTTACAAAAAATAAACTTCACATGGCGATTTGGTTAAGCCATATTTAACTACAGATGCAGAGATAGTGCTCCGTGTGCTTTATTAGATACGATTTAATTCAACAAACCCAAGAGAGCCTGCTTTGATATGCCGACTTGCATGTTCTGTAGGGTGAGTATGAGTTATGGTTGATTTAACAAAAAGCTCGTTCCCACGAACTAAACTACGCTCATGCTTTGCTTATTCATATAGCAGATCAACTACATTTTTACCTATTGCGGTTGTCTTCTTACTTTTTTCTTCGTATAAGCTATTGAACAACTCTGGTCTCGGAGTTTTTAGGCTGGCCGAAGGCCTCCAACCTGGCTTAACGAATCAAAAAGCCGGGACCAACATCTTACCTAAATAATGACTTAGGTCATCATTACTGTATGGATGATATTAGAGAATGTCTTGATCGGCTACTTCCGCAAGACACTGCTTACATGATTGTATCAATCGATAAAGTCAAGTCAGAGGATATTGAGCAACCGAAATAAAGGTATTATTTGCGAAATTTTTCAATATCAAAAACTAAAACAGAACTGATTATTTTAAAAGAGTTCCACATTTACATTCAGATGCTTTATCATTTTAAATTATCCTAAACTCAGATGATGTCAGGACCTGGTGAATGAATTGAAATTATTTTTTTTTTTGTGATTTATCTTTTTTTTATTTTAAACATAGAGCGTCATATTCCCTGAATGAAAAAGCTCGAATAGAGATAAAAAAAACTATGACAAAATATTTGTAGTTATGAAATCCCACGACCTCTGCAATCATGGTCACTACACGCCTTGGGATAAAGTCATAGCAGAAAACAGTTGTTTTGTACTATTTTGAAAAGCAAACTTACGATCGTATGATATCACAATAAGTACTTGTTATTGCTTTTACCGTAGTTTTAATATCATTGAATAAGTCTTCTTGTGAATAAAATGTTTTCCTGTTGTTGTCATTGTACCTGTTATTAGGAACAAAGGAAAAGAACTTATGTTACGTGTTAAAGTAAGTAATATGTCCGTTGTTCAATTGTTGCATCAATCGTGGGCCGAAACTGGATGAGACGAGCTTTGAACCGTGAGGATTGGCACATGCAAAGGGAGGCCTATACCCAGCAGTGGGTGAAGTCAGGCTGTGGATGATGATGATGATGATGATGATGTCTGTTGTGTCAGTTATTCTTGGTACAGCTATCTTTTTCATGATACCTGAAGATAGAACTAGCACATGGCTCCTGATGCTAAGTGATAAAACGTTACTTATAACAACATATTGCTTTGTTGGTCACGCATGTTTGGTACCTGCTGTACGATGCAACGATCTGCGTCCATCACGTTGAGGCATGAAGATAAGGTCTTCCACAAGGTAAGGGCACCCACATTCGTCAAACCGAAACACTGCAATACTGCTTACGGCAGAAATATGCATGGTGGAAGTACTTCCCAGATGAGCCCCACACAAAGAACTCTCCTACTTTTTGCTTAGTAGTTTGCTGTAGGTACTTTGTCTTCTCTTCCTTTATCACGGTAAGTTGTAGGACTAGTCTAGCGTCTAGTGTGTAAAGATTTGTTCTAAGTTACATTTCAGATCCTTGTGCTTATTTATTTCAATTGATCAACTAATAACGTTTAGACTCTCCTAGATTAAGCATTTGTTTGAATGTTGATTGTAATTCTGTCTTTTGTAAAGTCTATTAATAAGAAGGATCTTTGCCATCCAACGTAGAAAATTAGAAATGCAGCCAGCTTTCTTCGTTTTTGTGAAGCTTTTGGTTTATGTTACCGGTTACTAAGCTATTTGTTCTAAAAGGTCTAGGAATCTTACAATGTTACGTCGTAAGCTTGCAAGTAGATGTAGTTTCATAGTTTCCTACATATTCGTCGTGCAGTTCGTCTGTCTGTCCACGCCGCTCACGACTATCAACTATTGTGCTGTCTGTGGCTCCGTCACGACCAGTCACGATCTTGTCCTTGTCTTGTTCTTGAGTTACCTCAACATTGTCGTCACTTTCTTCTATTCTTAATGAAAATTGTTTATTTTTCAGTAATTTTGAGATTTTTTCTTCGCATCCGGGGAAGTACTACTTGCCACATACCACCATGACTATGCCGTGAAGCAGCATTACTGTATTTCAGTTTGAAGGGTGTGCACACCTTCATGCCTCGAGTTGATGGACGCAAGCTCTTGCATCGGAGAGCACGTTCCAAACGAAGCAATACTTTGTTTTAAGTATACTTAACATCAGATAAGCCATGTGCTTATTTCATCTTCAGGTATGATATAAAAAGGCTTCAGGCACATCTTAACTTTAACACATGTTTCTGACATAATGAAAATATAAAGGTTAAACATGTTTGTTGCTTTTTGGCGAATATGTGATTCTAGACCAGAAATGAGACTTTACTAATTTTTACTTTTGCCTACTTTGTTATAGTTCCATACCTGAAGGGTGCCCAACGGCACCCTATTACTAAACCTCCGTTGTCCGTCCATCCGTTTGTCAGCGGGCTGTATCTCATGAACCGTAATAGGTAGAGAGTTTCGCAGCGTGTAGTTCTATTGCCGAAATAGCAACAAAATAATACCTACCTATTTATAAAGTACATAGTATTATATTTTGTACGATGATGGTACGAAACCCTTCGTTGACCGGTGTTATGCTGTTATTTTACGCGCACATACCCTAGTTATACTCAGTACAATGGATACTTTTTTCACCATCGAAAAGTGAACGGATAATTATTACAGTTAAATAAAAATGCATTTGATTTAGACTTTAGTTTCAAACATCATCCAGTCTTGCCCTAAAGAAACAAAGCTACATAATGGATGGTAGTGTACCACAATAAGTCATGAAACCCGACACTGGGAGATACCATCGTGACTGAGCGGCGTGGCGGACGGTAGCTCTTCAGTTAACTTTATGTTGGTTCAGTTCTGGCTACCTGCTTACTTGGTTGATACAATGTAGCTACGGTTCCTAGGTCAGGTATACATTGTATGTACAATATGTAAAAGCTCTTTGTAAACAGACAGGCGGACAACGAATTGATCCTATCCTTATTTTTCTTTTATAGGAACAACTCCCTTAAAAGCTTTATTTTCGATAGGGGAGCTTTTCAAAGACACACCTTAGTAAAGGTATCTGTTCTTGTCTTTTAAATTTTATGATATGCGAATGGGGCATAAAACGGGAAGATAGATAAAATAATCCTACATAATAAAAAATCACTTAGGTCATCACCTAGTGATGGAAAAAGAGATTTGGGAGCGCAGAACACCCCAAAAGGCCTCTAAATATTATACCTACCCCAAAGAGCTGTCTTTGTTAGATTTTAAGTATAACACACGCCGCAATCGTCCTTAGGCATTCGGAATCCGTAATGATGACGGTTAAAAACTTTTCAAAGTGACACAAAATACACTCATAGGCCAATTAACCGCCCACCACCACACACCACCACACCAGCCTATATAACCGCCCACCTTTGTATTTCTTTCAGTTTCCAGTAATCGTCAAATTAGGACCATATTTGATGGAAGATATGTTAAAAGCTATTCTTAGTTATCACCTCGAATTTTTCCTTATGGAATTTATGAGGTAGGTCCTCAAGGTAGTTAACGAAGTTGGTACCTATCTTGAGTTGACACTGTTGACTTGAGAGGTCCTTGATGTAAGGAATGTTTTGAGTTATCCTAGATTAGAGGCAGTTTTAAGAACTACGAGCTGACCTGTCCGCATCTACGTTTGCGTATACTTGCTTACTTGAATATTATTTACCATTATTGCAAATATCTAAGGGGGTCTCTATTTTTTATGAAAATAACGACAGCCAATGTTTAAAGTAGTTTTCTATACTTATAATCGAGTAAGAAGTTTTTGAGTTTATCCATTACAAACAAAACAACAAATCTTTCCTCTTTATTAAACTAATGTTGATGTAGAAAACTACCAAAACACCATTTCAAGGATTAGTCGAGGTGAGTAATTTTAGAGGTAATAACTTAGACTATGTGGGTTATATATCCGTATCTTATTAATACTTAGTCAGTTTCTAAAGCAATCTATCTCCCACCAAGTCCCAAGGATACGAACTCATTTATTTCTCTCCCATCAGCCCCAACAAATTTTTATTAAGGCGCTAAGACTCTGTATAATTTTCTCATTTCGGTTAATGTTGGCAACCCTGATCGTTGTAATTGGTGTTAGCGGAACTTAATGAAGTCTGGTAAAGTTAATGGTTGAGAGGAAGAACTTTGTAGCGACACTAGTTCTTTCTTGGTCCACCTTTGCAATAGATAGATAGATAGATATAACTTTATTGCACACCATGCAAAGAAACACTGTCACTGAACTGTCAGTGACTGGACATGGGTTTGGTAGTGACATTAAAAGTGGTCCTGAAAGTTATATTTCTTAAGACTACCAAAGTTAAGTCGCCTTTGTACTATACGTAAGTTCTTATGAAGGTAACAAAATATTAATTTAATAATTAACTTAAAAGAGAAAAAACATTACCCTCCTTCTGGCACAGTCGGGTAAAAACATGTATCTACAATATATATGTATTCAAATTAGTCAAACTTAATACTTTATGATGCTGCAGGTGAGGTTACAGTTACAGTTTACACAAACTACAAACGTAGTTTTGGTAGATCTTTCTCGCCCGTAGGCAACAAAGTATTGTTTGCCCTCGCCTGCAGCATCATAAAGTATTAAGTTTGACTAATTTGAATACATAGATATTGGTGTCGATTCTGTTGTTCACTTTTCTAAACATAATGTTAATTTGAGAGCTTTAAAGTTATAGCTATCCTTGTCATTTTCACCTGTAAGAAAGGGGTAGTATCATTTTTTTAGGAAAATGCACAACAGAATCGACATCATTGTGATACTTGTTTTTCTCTTTTCAGTTCATTAATTTTTAGCAGTCGGGTTTTTGTTTTTATAATAATTCGTTACCTTGGTAAGACCTGAGGTACCTATAGTACAAAGGCGACTTAATTTTGGTTTGGACGAGTGAATCTCGCGCCCTAGAGTGTTTTCAAACATGCAAATCTATGGCAGCTGATCGGCTTACCCAAGTTGAGTGGAAAAGAGTATCTTTCTCAAGCACAGACTCTCAAGGCATTGGACCGCGAAATTGTATGTATTTTTCTAGCTTCTCTAACAACCTTCTTGTCTTTTATGTACAGTGCTCTCAACGGATCTGTCCCTCTGAAGTTAGAAAGTGTTAATCAATTCCATAGATGCAAAGATCAATCTATCAAACATTATTCGTTTCACGACTATATCCCTAATAGTTCTCTTGAACGAGAAAAACCGACAGAAAGAATAGCTTCATTACCTCCCCTTTAAACTGCGATGTGCAAATTTAATAAAGCACCCCAATAGTGACCACTAAACGAACACTCCGGCCACCAGATCGATTTGACACGAAGTAAAGACTTGGCCGTGTCTTACACCGAAACGAACAAAAAGGAAATGTGCAGATAATGATGATAAAACAAAATCTTCGTCGTATGAGCTTTAGTGGCCTTTGCTGGTGTCGAAGTTTTTCTTCGATCCACGATGGGACGAGCTTTTCCAGAATATGCCTATTTATTAGGTTCGTAACTCATAGCCAAAAATAACTAACTCAATCTAATAACTTACAAAATAGGAAACATAACTAAAACCCGTTTTCCTCTATCGAAAGTTTTTAAATTTAATATAATTAAGCTTCGTTTTTGTTTCACTACATCAGGTATCCCAAGCATTTTTCATTTCTCATCTGTTTTTTTTAAGAGCTCGTGGCATGTCTTACTTCGTTGTTCTTAGCAGATCAAGCTAAGAATGTTTAAATGATGGTCCCAGCTTTTTCGGTCATTAAGCCATGCCGGAGGCCTTCGGAGGCCTCAAAATTCCGCCATCAGAATTAGCCACTCGCTCGTACCAAGGAAGAAGAAATGTCTTTTCATCTACTGTTAGTTACACAACTGTCTAAACGCAGTCCCAATCCAAAACCTACCTATTTATATCGAGAAAAGCAATAATTTGGGCGTGTTTGTCCATTTCGACATGTCGGTGTCGACCGAGCTAACATTTGTTGAGGGATGCTGTTTTCATAAGACGGAATTAAATAAAGCTGGTGTAAGAAGAGCATAATGTGTGAGATGTAGGTAAGGAAGGATACCTAGTTGGAAAAAAGGGACCTTGTGGGTTCGATTCCCGTCGCGGGATAAATGTTTGTATGATCTGTAAATTTTTGTCTTGGGTCTGGGTATTTTTTATGTTACCTAATTAGTATTTAAAAAAAATAGATTCAAGATGTTTATTTGTGTAACTAAGTTTGCAAGCTCTGCTTATTTTGGGGCTATATGATCCTGTGTGATCATGTCCAGCATTACTTATATATAATATTATAAGTGGCCCACGATGCATCCACAAAATCATTACATACATCCCTAATAATACGGAAATCCAACGTAGAACAAAGGTTGTAGATGTTGATGACCGTATTACAAAACTTAAGTAGAATTGGGCAGGTCACTTAGCTGGATTTAGTGATGGCAGGTGGCGTAAGGGACTGACAGAGTGGTGCCCATGAGGATGCAAAAGAGGGCTTGGCAGACCAACAGCCAGGTGGATGGACGACATCGTTGCCGTACAGGCTAACACCTGGATGCAGAACGTGCAAAACTGTTTGCAATGGCGTTAAAGGGAGGAGGCTTAGGCCCAGTAATACCTGGTTGCAAAAAGCACAAAATCGTTTGTAATGGCGTTTAAAGGAGGAGGCTTATGTCCAGCAGTGGGTTTTGAAAAGCTGACAATGATGATTATCCCCATTAAAGTGGCCAACAAAAGCAGCATATTTAAAGAAGAGCCGATAGCCCTTAAGGTTACAGGGGTCGGTAATTCTTCATTAAGGGCTGCAGTTCCGGTCAAGTGGCGCCCTCTGGGGATGCCAATCAGCGGGTGTTATTCTTGGGGGTGGAGGAAAAGTTTTCTAAGTTTGAGCTTTTAGGAGTAGTTTGAAGAAAAAGACGCAAATAATATGACAAAAAACAGGTACTATACAGAGAAAAATGTAAATTAAAATTGTATAAAGTTCACTTCACCACATATAAAATTGCCATCATTATAAACCGAAAATAGTGAAAATCACGATGAAGCGAAATAATGAATTGTAACTGACCAATTACACGGCTGGCAACCCTTCAATCGCGGGTGGGGTCGAAGAGACCGTCCGAAAATCGATACCGAATAAAAATACGAAATCCCGGAAAATGATCCAACATTCCAGACACGTAGTGTCAATATAGAATCGCATAGGGCGATTATTGTGATGCACCGGCCGATTCGACCGGACAAAAATGGCACGGTTGGATTGAAAATAAGCAATGAAATACAATCGCTAAAGGTACTATTTTTGACGATGACTGGCATTGTCTATCTTTTTAGCTATTTATAGAATGTATAGAGTCACGTAAGTTAGTATTATAGGTCCGTATTTTTATTGGAGATTGGGTAGTATTAATTTGGGTACAGGTAAGCAAAATATGTTATCTAACACCACAAAGTCTACAATAGTCAGCTTTTCAGAGAGGGCGTTTTAAATTTTTTGTTTCACCTCTTGGTGTTACAGGCGTTTTTAGGCTATGGGTACCTTACCATCAGGAAAACCGTATGCCTGTTTGTAACTTAACAGTATAAAAAATATATTATACCATCATACAAGTAGGCGTCAGTGAAGAAAACAGGGAACTTCACAGCTCGTTCTTGCAAGTTCTTAATCCCGTTTCATTATAGCCGAGATAAGGGTTACGCAGCTTATTGCGGGAATTCCGGAAACCGAGTATTAAAGGATGAAAGAATTTCTAAGGTGAGGGATAGACTCGACTTAAAGCGTGTTGTGAACTTCTGATAACCTACTTGTTATGTTATTAAAAGCAGCAGCACTTATTTATAGACGAAGAGATTATAAAATGTTGTAATACTACAACTTAATTTTGTGATTGAAACATTGTATTTCTGATTGAAACTTTTTAAAACCGTGCATTTTTATATTGTTGAAAGAACTTTCAATTTTCCTAGCGAAAATATACATTAAGAACTTTACCTATTAAGTTCTTAAAAGTACCTGCTTTTAAAAATAACATCAGTATAATTAAATTATTTTTACTTTTAGCACCTTCCTGTATTTGGTTGCTAGGTAGACCTATCGGAGTGACGATAAGCGATATAAGTTGGATGTGTTGACCTAAGGACAAGCCGCAATGGCGTTGATAAGAGGAGACCTATGTCAAGCAGTGGACTGCTATAGGCTGATGACGGTGATGATGATGATGATGATGAGACCTACCGGGTATAATTTTCCCTGTAAACAAGCGAACATAACTCAAGAATCGCAATATTTCTCAATCCCGCCCAAGACAAGCAGATAAATTCGACAAATTAACTCCTACGTAAACACATGTTTCCACATATTGCCGTTTGGCGGCAGCACCCGTGATTTATGGCTCATGTGGGGCGCGGGACACCGGGATTCCGCGGCAAGTCAAGGTGTTAATATTTTATAGGAATTTGCCTGTAATTATTTTTTGAATCATGTTGTTTTAATAATAATGACCTTTGGAGAGTGCGGTCTATTTTCTACAATTTTCTTATTTTCTTGTTTTTTAACCGGCTACGACAAAGCTAAAAGAAAGGTTTTCACTTTATTCTATGTTCATTAATAAAGGGTGTGCCCCTTGTGATGGAGGGGTTCCAACCTGCATCTTCGGAACCCAAGCCAACCTCACCTGCCCGTGGAACACTCTGCTAACCGACCGGCAGTGGGGCAGCAGCATCGGCGGTGCGAGAAGCTGTGCTCTGCGATCCGCAACCCGCATGCCCAGCGTATGGATTTTGGGCATATCCTCCTTTATTTAGAGGATGCCTACGTCCAGCAATGGACTAATAAAGGCAGGTGGAGGTGTATATAATAATAAGTACCTATTGCTCGTGCCTAGCTAGTCACATTTTAAACATTCACAAATTTTTACAATATCAAAAGGCTAATGTAACTATGTATTGCATAATTTTTATTGAATTAACGTTATGTTTAGAAAAGCCATTGTCAAAAACTTATAGTAACCTACCTAGGTACCCGACAAAATGTTTCCCTGACCAGCGAGAAAACAGTTATAATTCACGTTCCTAATACGGGGCGACCCGTAAATCATAGAGCACATCTGCTGGCGAAATAGAAAAATAACAATAAATAAAGGCCACGTTGGACTGGAGCGCGGGTTATCGCCATATTGGATCCGGAAGTTCCTGTCAATTTATTTGTGTTTAGCTCTTGTTTCGGAATCGTTTTAAGAAGTCTTATTTCTTGTTCTTTATTTTACCTACGAGGAACTTTATCTATACTTACCTACCTTTTAAATAAAGACTAGAAGACAAAGACAGGAACGAAGTGCCTGGTTTATATTAAATAAGTAATAGATGATTTTTGAATTGGTATTTTCTTCAATTTTAAATAGAACTAAACGATATAACCCTCCCAAACGGATTAAACAAATTAAACCAACATAAAAAAGTCATACCTTACCTATGTCTAGTTAACACGGTTCAATATCCTACTTCATATTGTACAATTACGCCACTAATTCTTCCCTATTACCAACTTGTCAGTGGTTGTCAGTGGTTGTCAGTTGTGAATTAGTATCATTTAATTACCCCCCTAATAAACTGTATGTAGAACCTACCTAAACGTCATTTTGGTAGCTTGGACACAACGTAAAACGATGATTTAATAAGTAAATGAAAGTATTAAAATACGTGTATCAACTAAAAAGTTCCTTTTGAAACGATATTAGGTCGGTATATGAAAATGAACCTAAGTTAAAAAATACTAGAAATAAATGAATAACCAACCCGCGTGCAAATACCGTTTGCGAGGTTTTCCCGTTTGTCCATTTTTAAAGTACCTAGAGAACCTTGACCTGAAAATTACAATTAAAAAAATTATCTAAATCGGTCAAGTCGAGCCTTTCTCAAGTGATTATGTTGATTTTTATTAATACAAGGTGAGAATTCGTATGGAAATCGAAAGGAGGAGACCATGGTACTTCACAAGATGTGAGAACCTAAGTTAAAAATACGTGATACAAAATATTTCTCCAAAAACTTTAATTTTATCCTTGTGTTGTTGTGTGTCAACCCTAAAATTAAAGACAATTTTCATTATCAATAAGTTAAGGACAAAGTTAAACAAAATCAGCTGTCCTACAGCTGGATAACAAACGAATTTAAACAAACCTTTTATTAATTTAAATCAACATATGAAAGATCATTACTGACTGGTTGTTATGTTATATTAGCTACATTTTATTTATCTGCAATAAATTCGCCTCAAAAGTTAATTACATTTTTTTGGACGATATCACACAGCATCATGTAGCCCCAAACTAAGCAGAGCTTGTATTATGGGAACGACATGATTGATATACTACACATATACAGTTTCTTTTTGTTTATACATACTTATCATAAATAGAAAACACCCAGACCCGAGACAAATATCTGCAGAACATGCAAACATTTGTCCCGCAGCGGGAATCGAAACCTCAACCTTCTGCGTCTCATGCGGACCTTCAACCACTGCGCCACAGAGGCCGTCAATTACATAACTTCACCTAATTTATTTAACCAATGAGCCTTACTAATTGAAATCAGCGAAAGCTAATTTGAAAATTGTCTACGCTCTAAATAATTAATCTATCGAGCAATACCCGTAATTGCCAAACAGTGGTGTAGAGGATTTTTTCTAAATAAAAACTTGTAATATTCAATGACTAGCATAAAGATGATGTTATAAAATAGATACATGATGACCATGAAAGAACGTGAGTGATGAAAAAACATTTTAGATTTTGAAAGCATTGTGGACCAATTATTACATATTTGTTTATTTGTTACTTAAATAGCAGTATATTTATAAAAATTGTTACACAATTTACATATTTGACGACCTCTGTGGCGCAGTGGGTGAAGGCCCGCCTGAGACGCAGAAGGCTGCGGGTTCGATTCCCGCTGCGGGACAAATGTTTGCATGTTCTGCAGATATTTGTCTCGGGTCTGGGTGTTTTCTATGTATGATATGGATGTATTTACAAAAAATAGATATGTAGTATATCAATCATGTGGTTCTCATAATACAAGCTCTGCTTAGTTTGGGGCTACGTGATGCTGTGTGATAGCATTATTCAGCATTATTTATTTATTATTTATTTATTTAAGGTTGAAAAAAATACAAAATACTTTTTTTATTTAATTGTTTGGAAGACTAACAGCACATAAAAACATAGTACGCCTTAAAAGAAACAAAAGACACATAGACAACTAAAGGCTAATAATAAGTCTTCACTTAAAAAAAAATAGTAGTGGAGCAAGATATAAAGTAAATAAAAAGATTTAAAAAAACACAAAGTATTCCTTAGATCTTAATACATATATGATTGGATACACTGAAAATTATAGGATAAAGGGTCAAACCCTAAACTTAAAATAAGTTTAGATTTAATTTTTTATTTGGTATTCATAAAATAAAGATAATGATCAAAATATATGTATTTATTATAACCAGTTGAAAACTACACAATTGATGGCAAAATAAGGAAAAAATAAATCGAATTTGAAATCAACCTAAGTATTATAATTTAAAGAAAAGAGGATGATCCAAGAGGTAATCAACGGTAAGAGCCGAATGCACACTGGCAACATCAATTAATCCAGCCAGACAAAATCATCAAACGAACCCTACTTGGAATAATTTGAATAACCGAGTCACGTTCGCCAAATAAGCAGCACTAACAAGCAGTGTATCGCTTGCACTGATTGTTAATTGATTAGATTAAAAATTTTGTCCAAATTCTACCGCGAATTGTTACACTGGGGGCCGCCCTCGAATTAATTATTTTAACAGCCAGTGTCTTTTACAATTTGTGTGTTGACAGTTGCGATGGTGTCATCTACTTTTTTTTTACTCTTTCTCGTTATTGGGCATGGATTTTAATAGATTTATCTTGATAAAGTTGCACTGTAGAATAAACCGAGAAGTGAAGCGCTCGTGGCGTGGCTTACTGTGCCTAGCAGACCGAACTGCTCTGCTCACCTTTATTATACAACACTCCACTCCGCCCGGTCACTACTTAGTTGGGTAACCGTGGTATTTAGATCTGAGCGCTTCCATGCTTCGGTCCCTAGTTAAGTCCCTGCTTGACGTTCTACGTTGTTGGTCCCGGTTTTTCAGTCGTTAAGCGTCGTCGTTCACGTCAGACGCCTTCGGGGGCCTAAAAACTCCGTCACCAGAATTCGCCACTAACTTATACAAAAGACTGTAGTTTTCATAACATTTCAGCTTTTTTGACTTTAGAAGTAACTGTGAGTTTATGTGAAATTGACAATCTTACAAAATATCCTTTGATATAAATTGTAGATGTCACCTGCAGAAGCACAAGTATTACCAATCTCCTCGAGTGTTTAGTTGCGGAAGACAATCACGAAACATTTCAAATTCAAGTCATGCGCCCGCTGCAAATTCAAATGCCAATTTCACGATATATCGCAGTACATTCTCCTAAGTTTCCTACTAAATCTTTATTGCCTACGCGACTATATTCGAAACTCTAAATTTGTCCCCCAAAAACATTTTTGTAAGACAATTTTGACACCCTAAACGCTATGTTTTATTGTCTCGAATATTTTTATTTGAATTCGTATAGGTTGGAAAGCCGGTTTGAAAATTGAGTTAAAATGACAGTGGCATACGTAGTGATTCGCCCCGTGGTCGCATTAGAGGCATTAGGGGCCAAAATTGGATTTGCAGGGGCGGTTTATTGGTACACTTGTTACGAATTTAGGAACAGTGTGAGTTAAAAAAGCTCTTTGTCAAGGTGTCTGTACATCGGTCGAGGGATGTAGAGAAATAGGAGTAATTTAAATGGATCAAGAATTATTTATTGTTCCATGCATTATGAGTTATAACGGCGGCTTAGCCAGGGCGGTATCTGGATAGGTAAAAAGTAGTCTGCTAGTCCTTCAAACTCTTATCGTATGTGCAAAAAACACGTTGATTCTTTATTTTTTGACACAAAAAACTCAAAAATTCAAGTGAAAAGGATATTTACTTGGGTCGTGTTCACGTAACGCGTAACGAACAGATTGCACCGGAAACTCAAAGATTAAAATACGTTACCTACATAGATTAGTAATACCTACTTAACTTAATAGGGACTGGCAATTTTTCACGCCTTCAAAGCTCTTATTTACTTCTCTGAAATCTCGGATCAGTTCTTTGAAATTGAAATTAAAATCAATTTTTTCACGCTTTATTTGACTAAATATCTCATTAGAAATTATAGTTAAAGAGGTAAAACAAAAAAAACGAAAAAAAGATTTCGACGAATTGAGAACCTGCTCATTTTTGAAGTCTTCTATAAATGTAAAAACTCAAATAAAAGTGAAAAGCTCTAAAGCTCAGGCCAGAATAAATGTTTAGGATTGTTTTGTAGAAGTTATACGATCGCATTTAAATTCTTAAGTATGCAGCAGTCTTTTATTTTTCAAAAGAAACCCCAGCGAAAAAACCCAATAAACCACAAAACCCCTAAAATAAATAAAAACAGCATAAAACATTTCAAACACAATCAGGCACATGTGTGACGTACTCACTAAAACAACCGCGTTCTCCGAATAGGCACCTACTTACCCAATATTTATTTATTTTGAGGTATTGCGTGAATCAGTGTCCCCAAGGCGCATTTATTTGCTTGTACGCCTCGCTTGACAATTTTATGTGATTTATCTGTCAGTCTTGCGGTTTTTTTTGTCTGGGAAAATGTTGTTTTGAGCCACTGGGTCTTATCAAGGCCAAAAACAAAGGGTGGCAAGAACGGTGAAATATAGTAGGTACTTAATTGCTGGTTTTCCTAGGATTGGTAATAATTTATGCATAGGATTTTGCCTAAACTTTATCTTTACCAAAAAAATTGCTTTAATTTTTTCTACATCATAAGTTTACTTAGTTAACCGTTGGGGTAAACGAGTTCTTGAGTGGAGACCGCGGCTCGGAAAACGTAGTGTAGGACGTCCTCAGGCCAGGTGGAGTGAAGATCTGCGAAGGGCTGCTGGTAGAAGCTGGATGCGTCGAGCTCAGGACAGGGCGCAATGGCGCTCATTAGGGGAGGCCTATGTCCAGCAGTGGACTGCTATACGCTGATGATGATGATGATGATGATAAGTTTACTTATAGTACGTCAATGACATCATATTAAAAATAGTGTTTTCATCCCATGAAAGAGTATTTTTGCTCTTCGATTATCTGAATGCAAAAGCCGTCTTTAACCGCTAGTGGATAAAGTAGGATAAAGTAAATTGAATTTAGAACATCATGTGCACTAAGTTTGTGAATTCGAGACATCATTATACCTATTTACTTCTACCTCCATGGTGCCGAATTTATGATTCAACCTTTTTTAATTTGTTGAAAACTCAGACTCGGAACCTATAAGATTGTAAATGTATTTTTTTAATTAGTCATTTCCTCACTGAGGTGGGATGAAAAGTTTACGTGTTGCACTCGAGTGCAAAGATTTTTCACCTCGTGCTCTTTTGATTCCCTCGCTAACGCTCAGAATTTTAGAATCCTTCGCTTGCTCGGTCATCAAAATTGAGGACGCGGTTAAAAAGCAACTTTGCACTCTTGTATAACAATTAACTTTTAAGTAACCAGTAAATAAGATTTTAATGATTTTTTTATCCGAAAAGTAAGTGTAAAAAAAAGAGTAACTATCGCGCATAGCCCATCCTATACTTAAGTTAAGCAACTGTTCTGCTGTCGGTACTGGGGCGCGGTAACACTGTTAGCGCTTACAATGACTTGACGAAGGCAAATCTGATTTGCGAACCCTCCTCAGTTATTTTAAACCGACAAGCAGACATTTTGCATAGTTCTACAAGGGAGGGAGGTTTGGTATCCTTTATATAAACTTTAGGAGTAATTTTAAATCTTATTTCTATTAAATATGGTTAGCATTAGCAGCTATGTACGATATCTATTTAGCTTAGATGTAATATTTTTCAAGCCTATTATACATCCTTGCAACTCAAGCCAACCTCACCTTCCCGTGGTGGTACACCCTGTTGTATAACAAACGGGGCTCTGGCGACCGGATGATTGAAGCACAGCCTAACACCGGCACAGCTAAATCCCTGGCCGCCGACGGGCAGCAGCGTCGGAGGTGTGAAAAGCTGTGCTCTGCGATCCGCAAACCGCTCGTCCAGCGTGGGGATTATGGGCATACCCCGCTTTTTATAAGAGATGCCTATGTCCAGCAGTGGACTGAACAGGCTGGTGATGTGGTGATTGATTGGTTTGAGCTATAAGCGTAGGAATGTTGGCTAAACAAACGTACCCCCTTACTTATGAACGTTTGTCATTATTCAACAGTATGAGATGGCAATGGCCTAAGCATCGTTTATCTTTTGAAAGATGTTCATAAGTAAGGCCTAAAATGTTTAAAATGTTTGCCTAGATGATTTATAGAAGGTCGATCCATAAATTTTACTCCTTGACTAGGTCGCTGTAGTGCCTGGGACATGAGAGTAGGCCTGGCCAGCACCTCTACCATCCTCTTAGCTTAATCGGCCTTACGCATAGGAAAGACATGGTCAATAAGTGTAGAGCTGACTTAGCTGCGGGTGTCGTCATTATGTTTTCTTCACTGTTTTCAGCACGCGACAGCACACACGCATTTTTCGAAACAACATATCCATTGATAACCGCTTCGTTCGGTCGACACGAATTCGAACCCAAGACCTCTGAACCGGATATGGTGGTAGATGCCACTAGGTGACCATGACTTAAAGCTTTGAGTGCTGAAAACACAAATGTGATTCTGCACGTCCTCCTCCTCGACGTGCGAAGCCAGCAGCCAACGTGTTAAAACTAAATCTACAAAAGTATAAATTGAAAGTCACCTTTCAAAGTCTTACTTGACGGAGGCGCGTCTCTGCTCCACGGCGGATCTCCATGCCCTGAGAAGTCGCGTAGCTTCAGGTAGCTGATCGTAAGTCTGATGATGGAGGCTTTATCCAGTTGGCTGGTGATGGCGGCAGGTAAGGGCAGCATCTTCGCTAGTTCGTAGAACTCGTAGTTTTCTTTACCACGGCGCGAGCGGGCGGCGTCTCGACTTTTTTCTTTTCGTAGCTCGAGGATGCTGTGGGAGAAAGATGGAATCAGTATTTTGGCACCATCATTAGCTTATTTCTTTGTGGTCACTCTGGTGTCGAGTTTTTAGGCCGACTGAAGGCTAAAACCGGGGCCAACATCTTAACGTGCCTTCCGAAAAAGAGGTGAAAATTAATTATTTGACGAAATTACTAGTTTAGGATAGTTTTAACGCGTACTTGACCGGTAGTCACGGTCCACTGTACCCCAGAATAAGGAAGGTATCTTTACGTAGTTAGGCACTTGCCTAAGAAAGACATGCTAGCGTATACAACTATTTTATCGTATCGTACTACCTAAAAAAGTCATTTGTAAAAGTTACATAGAATTTTGATGTTCTAAAGCTCCCGTACCAACAAAGCTTGGATAGAAATAACTTTATAAGTACCCAATAATACTGTACATTCTTCTTTTTACAGTCAAAAGTCGTTCTTAAATACCCGTTATTTTTATCCTTATTCTAAGGTAGGTGTGCACCGGCCACTCCCACGCCACACCCATCGCTAATGAAGCCAGCCTTATGCCTTTTGCATTATACTCCGTGGGTTTAAGGATAATAAGGTTCTATAAAACACTGTCTATGAGATTTGGATGCTTTTGTGGAATTCTCTTGCTTCATATTTCCTTTAACCTCTAAATTGTTCTTGGTTAATTACTTAGATAAATCAATAGGTTATTTCATCAGTATTTTGCAGTTGCAGTTGCGGTATTTTATTTCTTTTTAGTTATACTAGCTTCCTCCAGAGGCTTCGCTTGTGTGGTAGGTACTCGGATATAAAGTAGCCTATTTCAAGACTTCTATAAAGAGTCTATAGCTTCACAATGTTCAATAATTCAGTTCAATCCGCTTGGTAGTTTTAGCTGCTCGAAGGTTTTAGAAGGTTTTAGCCTAACGAAAGATTAATCACGTCTTCATAAAATTGCACAAAGAAGATCGGTCAGTTTCATACAACCAGTGATCTGACCATAAAATTTCGCGTTCAGAAATGAACTATGCCTTAATTGATAGTTCTTTGTGCAGGATATCATGTGCAATTAATAGTTTTTTTATTAAAGCCGGATAATTTTGCTGGGTATTTAATTTATACTTTTAGGTTAGGATCGATTAGGGCACTGGCGCCATTATACAAAATCCAACCTTATCGTCTCAGAAGTAGGTACTACATTATCATATCTAAGAGCTAGATGAATGCTTCAAGATCTTTAGTCTCTTTATGAAAAACTGAAAATAGTACTCGAATTGGCATATAGAACAGCCAAGGTCACCACTAATAAACGCGTGCTTTGTTAGTGACAGTTTTGTTTTTGACAGTTGACATTGGCACAACGAGAGTGAGAGTGCGTTCATTAATCATGATACGATAAGATAGGGTACGCCCTATATACGCCCGCAATACGTTGCGATCAATATTTATGATTAATTTACTAAGTATCCTAGCTTTAATAAATAAAGTTATTAGTTACAATTTAAATACTCCATAACCAAGAATATATTTACATAATTCGCATTTTTAGTCTCTTCCATTCAGGTTCAGCCTCCTTTCTGCCTGTAAGGTAATATTAGTAAGATATATACCTAGGCTAGTTAGGCAATTTTGAATTTTAGCTAATAGAGGTACTGTTGACCTGAGATAATGAGTGAGTTTTAGGATCTAAAACATCCTTCGTCTCAAGCATATTGGACAATTCTAATGAGTCTAACAAGACTTGTACGACGGTAAAAAGTCCAAATAGTACAATAAATATAAATATATACGACAATAATAGGTAGTTGAGCCAATTGGATTAAAGTAAGATCTATTTTGGAATGTTTTTAAGTCAAAGAACTTGTTGGTTTAATGATATTCTTTTTCTTGTTGGACAACGTTTGGGATTCCGTCATTATGTCATGATGATGCGGTGATGGTGGCCCAGCCTATGAAACCTACCAGAGGACATTTAGTACATACCTACCTAGATGATTAACATTAGATGAAGGTACCTATATAGCCCATATTAGTCCAGCAATGGACTGGTATAGGCTAATAGATAATGATGATGATGATCATAATGAGGCCATAGTGTACCTAGAAAGACATAGCCCTCTCCTTATGTAGGTGATTGTAGTTATTGTTGAATACACTGGCCGATACTGCTGCCTTTTCTATGGTGCAAATACTGTACTAGTCTCATCTCACGATTCCCGAGAAGAGATGTGTAGCCTATTTTATGCTTATCTATCAACATCAGTTCCAAAATTAAACATCAGCATTAACCTCACACATCAGCAGAAACTTTACAGCCAGGGGTGCTAAACCGTCGCACGGTAAGCGATCCCAAGATGTCCCTTTACGATCCACGATTACTTGTCCAGAGTAAACTTTATTGTCACCTGAGTAAGGCTTTCGGAATGTGCGACTTTACGGTTGCCAAGGGTTTAAAATGCAAAAGGTCACGTTAAGTTTATATTTTTTCTTTTAGCATAAAAGTTTTTAAGTAAAGGTGAAATAGCCACTGTAATCCGTCTGAAACTACGTATTCAATGATAAATTGTAAGTTTGTTGAACTGTTTTACACACGTATATAAAAACTAATCTTCTTAGAGCCTTCTTTCAGCATATTTATTTGTTAATTATTATAATCCTGTTGGGTTTTGTTTAGCACTTTAATCTGAATAATTATAAACTTCAATAACTACGGTTACATTATTATGTTTTGCTATCATCTTATTTGTATCTTTATTTCCTTTCTAGTATTGATTGATTGATTCAGTTAAATCTTTTACTTCGTATGAGCTAGTGGCTAACTCTGATGTCGGAGTTTTTAGCCCACCCGAAGGCCTCCAACATGGTTTAACGACTGTAAAAGCCGAGACCAACATCTTAATTATGTTGAATCAAATCTCTGACCTGGAGTTTATCTCAAAGTCCTACATATATTTTGAAATTGGCCATTCATTTTAAATCAAGTACCGTAAAGGTCTTAAAATAAACCATAAATCGGGACAATACTCTTATCAAAATCAACTGCACCCACGGGCCTAATAACATTTAAAATATAAAGAAAGTCCAAAACCCTTCTAAAGATTTGTTTTCGCGATAAACGCCCTAAAATTGCGTAAATATAAAACAGTAGTTGATTGTAAGGGTTGTTGGTCAGTTGGGGTACCGTTTAAATAAGTTTAAAGTGAGGGTTGAGCGCCCCTGGATAATCTTGACCGGTCTTTAGATTAAGATAATCTGAGAAATAAACAATTTACATGCATTTACATGACATTAGGAAACGTATAACTAGGTTATCGAATTAAAAAATAATAATACACTCGAGAGCAATGAATCCGGGTCACTCAAAGAATCCAAAAAATCTCGGAAAGTAAGAATGCTAGGTTAATGCAATAAATTGTATTTAATAGACAATTTAATACTCCTTAAATGAAAGTTAAAAAAATATGAGTCACCATACATTTTATTTACACAGAATTACATAAAGAAAAAAAACTGCTGATCTCTCCTTAAAACTAAAATAGGAAACATGAAATTTTTGAACTTTATGACGATTTTCTTGAATTTAAATACTTCGTATTACCTCCTCGTGCTTCCATTACTGCGTTTACGCGGTTTGGCATGCTGTACACCAAGTTCCTTATACGATTTTGGGGAATATTCTCCCATTCCTCTGTGAGAGCAATTTTGAGCTCAGGAAGCGTGATTGGGGGAGGGTTTCGTTGTTATACGCATCTCCCTAGCTCGTCCCAAGCATGCTCGATCGGGTTGATATCCGGGCTGCGCGCTGGCCACTCCATACAAGTAATGTTCATCTCTTGAAGGTAGTCATTCACAATCCTACCTGTATGAGGTCGGGCATTGTCATGCATAAATATAGCATCCTCACCCAAATTGACCATAAATGGACCAACGTGTTCGTTGAGGATTTCTTCCACATATCTTACGCTAGTTAAAGAGCCGTTTTCTATGATCACCAGCTCTATGCGACTTTCAGAGGAAATTCCGGCCCACACAAGTACAGACCCACCACCGTAGGCTACTTTTTCTTCGATGCATGCTTGCTTGAATCTTTCCCCTGATCTTTTATACACTCTGTGTCTTCCATCGTGCTTGTAGAGCATAAATTTTGATTCGTCGGAGAACATAACTTTCGACCAATCTTCAATACTCCAATTTACGTGGTTCTGGGCATATCTTAGTCTTGAAATACGATGGCCACGCTCCAGTTTAGGGCCGTTTGCAGGTCTAAGGGATTTTAAGTTAGATTCAGCAAGCCGACGTCTTACTGTCCATGCACTTGGGTTACTTCCTCCGAGGCGTCGAAACTGATTTGTGAGTTCAGTTCCTGTGAGAAAGCGATTTCGAAGCATGGTGTTCACCAAGTATCGGTCTTCTCGTGCTGTGGTACACCTAGTTCTGCCCGTTCCTGGTCTGCGTAGGTTAGAACCAGTTTCTTCGTAACGTCGGAGAACTCTTTGTACTGTTGACAGCGACACACCGACAGTCCTGGCTGTATCGCGCTGACTCCGGCCGGTTTCCACCAATGTAAGTATTCTGGTGCATTCTTCAAGTGTAAGCGACATGATTTCAGCTTGAATAATGAATATTGAGCACTATCAACCTGGTTTATGTACCAAAATAAATGACAGATTACAAACAAAAGCAAAAACAAATCCTGTAATTTCGTAGTTCCATCTTCGACAGTGTTCCCTTTTCAAATTTGATTTTTTATGATATAACTTTACAATAACTAAGAAGTTTTAATACTTTCATTTAAGGAGTATTAAATTGTCTATTAAATACAATTTATTGCATTAACCTAGCATTCTTACTTTCCGAGATTTTTTGGATTCTTTGAGTGACCCGGATTCATTGCTCTCGAGTGTATTTTTATGAGATTAGAGTTTGGGGGATTTTTGCCCGATTGCATTAGATTGGAATAATAAAAAAATAGCTAATATAATAATATAAAGTACAAATTCTGATGCAGTTCCTATCCTAACCTACATAAATTTTATCTTTAAACTCTGCTTTACACTGTTTCAAAGAACATACTACTTACTAATGTTATTCAACATTAAAAAAGGGGATACAAACATTATGCTTTTAAAACTAACTGGGGTGGCCTCATAAAAACCATTACATTCGACACTTCAGTTTCCCTGTTCCCATAGAATTCAGTTAAAATAGTTCCAAAATGAATTCCGGATATCTAGATTTCAACGTTTGGTGTTCATGTTATTGTCTAAAGATATTTTTGCGTTTTTATTTTAAAAATGTGAAGCTTATGTTTGTTGCAGACCCACTTGGCTATTAAGTTTTCGTTGCACTTGTTCACGTCATGCAAAGGGCACAATAGAATATTAATATAAGGAAATTATCGCCTTCATCTAATATTTGACCCTATTACAATTCTGAAATAAATACCTGCGAATGCACTCGTTCCTATAATTTGTAGACAAAAATCTAATAATTCTACTACGAACTATTCGATTTTTGTTTTCAACATCGGTTGATGTTTACTACAAAAACAAGGAGGCTCCATACCTTCCTGTCTTGTCCAATTTTTATGACGAACCTCCCTTCATTTTAGAAGTGGCCGTCTTTAAGTGTCCTACGTGTTCCGACACCCTGCACACCTGGGAATCGAACCCGCAATACTGCACTAACGCCTTGACCCTCTGGATAAACTACACCATGACTATTCCACACAAAAACATACCGAAAACCCTCGAACCTAAAGTAGAAATTCCAATATTGACGAACCGCTCAACAGCGGTCAGTGATGATTGGTTGCTATCGCATCCAAAAAGACGCATGTTCCAACACCTAACATACAAAAAGAAACCTTGAACTCAGTCTATACGATACAAAATCTTTTACTTCCTGCTGTATAAAAAGAATTTCCTTGCAAATTGAAATAGTAGAAACTCAACGGAAAGTAGGAATCGAACCCGAGTGAAGTCGTAAAAATGCGCCTAGTGCGCAACCGTGTCGCATAGTTATCGTTAATGTGTTCCGGGCAAATTGAGTTGTGCCAGGGATAGGAAAATTAGATCTCCCTAGGGATACTGGAGACAGGACCAAGGACAGGAGTTGAGTGCTGATGGATTTGATTAGACACAGCTAAATGGGTGGACTACAAATTGGACAACGTCTCTTGATTGTTGGATAAATTGGATTTGTAGCATAGCAGAGCTGGTTGATGGAGAAGAAATGAATAATATTGCTTTTCTCAGTATGCAAAAAAAATAGATTTTAACAGATCTCTGTAACTAAATTACCTATGAGCTTATTGGCCTAAACTAGATTTGTTATCCATTACTTTTATCAGCAAAATCTAAGACCATCTATCTAAATTTTAAGGCACTTATCACAATTTATTTGAAGCTGACTGACTGATTAAAGTTACTGACTGACAAAACACATACGTAGTCGCATGCTAGTCAGGAACATACTTTTGCTACCATCCAATTTTAACATCTCGCGTCAACAAATAATCGATCCATAAAAGATTAACCTACAACCCTTTTATCTACTGTCACCAATGGATCACACCTCACCTATTAACCCTATTTTATATAACAAGGGTTTGAATCCTTAATCTCCCGTATATTCACCTTTACCTTTAAAATCAAAGTGTTTGGTCTCTTCTCCGGTACCTTTCTATCATGGGAATTTAGAAGTATTTTCTCGTTGAATGGCTGCAGGTCCAAACAGTCTGCGGTTAACGATTGAACTAACGGTTTCTATAGAGCTTCTATAATCTGTGGTATTGCTTTAGCTACAGAGAACATTATCTGGCTTTGCTTTACTAGTTGTTATTTATTCTGTGTCATCAGTGGGAACTTCCTTATTGTGTTTGGGTTTATGAGGTGTAAATTCATTGTTGTTTGGATCGTTTGTCAATATAATAAGGGATTAAGCTGGTTAAATTAAACAAAAGCTTCTGTTGCGTCATTTGCTCACAAGGCTCTTTTCGTTTGTATATCTATTAAAAGGTATAAAAGTGTTTGTATGTTTTAAATTTACATTTCCAAGAACATTCTGGTAATCCACATGGTTTAGGTTTTTTTGAAAGGACATACACTTTCTAAAAAAAAATTTGTTCTTTGCACATCAATATTAGTTGTCGAAATGAATGTAAATGTAAATATATTAATATAATAAATAATTGAATATAAATGTAAACATATTAAGAAAATATGATAAATGTATTTAACCTACTTACTTCACGCAATAATCAACTCTTATTATCTAAACCCTTGATATCGTGTGACAAAAACGTCTTTACATCCCCAAAATTGACCCTCAATAAAAAAATTGAATCATTATAAAATTCATAAATCCTGCTTCAGTGAAAGCCCCCTACTGTGTATCAAATATGACACATCGCATTGTTATGTCAAGTGGTTATGTCGCTAAATGAGTGCTCAAATCTTAAGATTTCAAAGCATTATGGGGTTTTATTATATCTTTCAAAGTACTTGAGAATTTGAAGACTTGGTTTATTGTTGTTTAGGGTTAACCAATTTTTTAACACCAGCTGAGAATATATTGATAGTTCTTTCCAAAACTCACCCTCAATGCATGAAGTCTAATAATGGAGTTAATATTTTATTGGGATCCTAATTTGATTTTTAAAATTTGTTTTCAACGAAGGAACCGACAAAGTCGTTTATAAATTAAATAAAAACCTACCCAGAAAAGTACAAATTCAAGTAAAAACAAAAACTATAAATTTAAGGCACCTTCCTAATAAACGATATCGTAAAATTAATGCTAGGCATTTCGTGAAGGTGTAACAAATAATTAAACAATATCTTTTATTCAAAACATTTGCCTTTTTGATATTTGTAGGAATAGGATGCCTTACGGAATGTACTTAAGCTTAGCATAAACTCCAATATAAATAATCAAAAGCGAACGTGTATTAATCAAGCTAATCTAACACCTACATCTCTGATATCGCACATAATATCAATAATATCAAGGCGTAATAAGCCAATGACATTTTCATTTCCTCTGTCAAATATTGTATTGAGCCACCCCTCTATTGTATTCCTTTCATTCCCTTCGGATGAGATGAAGCGTCATTAGACCTTTTGCACACGCTAATTTATTGGGACGATGTGTTGGAATACACAGGCAAATAAAAGATCACACTAAGGCCTTTGCATGTAATCTTCGGGTAGTATTTTAACGCAAAGAAATTTAAATAAAAAATACTGATTACACAGCAAAAATACTGATAGGACAGCATAAAACTAATAACCTACTGTCTATCAGTGTCGGTTTTGCTGCTGGAAGGATTTCCGAGTTATTAATAAAAAAACACCTTCTGTGTTGTCCGTATTAATTTGCTGTGCAGTCAGTATTTATGATTTGCAATTAATAATATCCTCTAATCTTCTAGATCATTTATACAGCGTCAAGTGGAAATCTCACTCACTGACCGGTACGATAGATAACCTTTTGTTAAAACATCCATAAGATTTTTTCACTAGACTTCCCGTCAAAGTGCCAACGCATCACGTAATGCTCAAAGAGTTGATTCTCAAAGATATTCACACCCGGAGGGTCGAGGTTCTTTTGGACACGACCCTTTGGCCCCTTGGAATTTAGTCAACCATCTACTCCCTGGGGTCTTTAGCCACGGTCACTGGAAATTCAAATAAATGCGGAAGCTCCGGTGAAAAGTGTGCTGTCTACTATGTGCTATCTAAGGATGAATACTCGGTTCATAAGGATACCTTTCAATACACAGAAATATTAAATAACTCAACTGTTTGGACTTAGATAATATAGTTTGGCCAGCTTATCTCTGCAGGACTCGAAAATGTGGAGAAAATGAAATTCTATTGGTGAAAAAACCCCTGCGGTTCGTATTCTCTTTTTAGTGTCAGTCATTTCGTCATCTGGGTGCAATACGTTTAGTAAAATAATATAAAACGAACCAGGGCAGAAAAATAGTAGCAGAGATTAAGATAACTGTAAGTTTACATTTTAAGATAATTGTAAGTTTACATTTTTGAGAGTAGGGTAGGTCCGTTGGAGTAGAGGTGTCAGTAGCTACATTTAACTAACGAAAAGTGCTATAGATAATGTTTATAGTTTTGCCACAATTTAAAAGAATCAACTAATCCAATGGATCTTCTCGTACCAACTTCCCCTAGCCGTCCTACATCCTAAGCCTACTTATACTTATGAACTTGCAACGAAGCTTAAAGGTCATATATCCAAAACATGCGTGACTTTTGATGCAATGATTGTGCATCAAATGTGCTTGTTCCATCTTCAGGTACCTGCCATAAAAAATATATAAGTATAAATTTTAGCTGTCGTGAAAATATAGTCGATGATAGGAAGAGCACAAAAACAGCACAAAGCACACGATACACTGGGCTAAAGTCACAGAAACAGCGTGTCCAAGCAAGGGTCACGCTGGGAATCCTCGTGTCAAAGGTGCTTTATGTAGCAGGTTCACTAGGTTTTGACACTTTATAGCGGTTTACTTCCGGTTCTTCCTTACAACAACAATACCAGCCTATATTAGTCCACTGCTGAACAAAGTCCTCCCCTAATAAGGGGGCTATGCCCATAATCCCCACACTGGACATGGGATCGCACGGCACAGCTTCTCGCGCTAAGTACTGACGCTGCTACCCGTTGACGGCCAGGGGATGTAGCTGTACTGGCGTTAGGCTGCGCAATGCCGCAATGAGCCATGAGCGCATGAGTGTCCAATCGATAATTTCAATCAATATTTCCAAGACAAACGGTAACGGTTTAAATAGTGCAAGAATATTTTTTTTATTATTATTAATTATGTTTGTCCTGAAAAAGAAAAAAATACTTTAAGAAAAACCATGTTCTTAAAGCTGAACATTTGAAGATATTTATAAATATGCCTGTACCTACCTACGCATAGAAGAACAGTGACGCTAAGGCCAATAACTTTTAACAACCCTATCATCTTTTTTAGACATATTCAACGATGAATTCAGAACATAGAAACGGACAAAAAGTTGAACAGCAATATAACCAAGTATCAAAACACCTTTATCCCATTACAGTGATCACAAAGTCTTGGATCCAAGATGAGGCTAATATGACTTGGCAAATTTCCACGCCACATTCATGCACTTTACCTCCCAGCAATAAGGGCCAGAATTGCATGTCAGGATGTAAATATGCTATTAGACGGGGTGACAAGTATTTTTAAAACGTTAAAAGGCTACTTGTCGATTCTAGATGCAGTTACAGACGACCTTTGAAGGAAATTGTTAAAATAACGTTAGTTTGCAATTTTACAAAAGTTAAATTTGTTTTTCAGTAACTAAGCATATTGACTAATGTTGCACACTAGCGTTTGGTAAATGTCATGAATGACTGTATGTTTTCCTACTTGTACCAACCAACAAGCAACACCAGCCTTTTTAGTCCACTGCTGTGCATAGGCCTCCCCTATAACAAGGGGGATATGTCCATAATCCCCACCCTAAGCGTACACCGCCAAGACGTAAAAAGGTGACGTTATTTACGAGTCAAGGCGTCCGAAAGTTACCCTTAGTTAGGTAATACCTACCAGATGCTACCAGTGAGACCAACATTAATCGTAATCATAATATTTATTAAAAACTTAGAGCAAGTATATCACAAGTGTTGTCAAGCTTTCAGCTATATTTATAGGTTGTCTGGAAAAGATAGCTTTAAGCGATAATGTTACCCATCGTACAATTATTTTTATGGCCTTTTTTAAAGTTGTAATTATTTGAAGGGTGTGTAATAAAGCTACATATTTTGTCTATCAGTTGACTTTTGAATCAAAGTGCCAATTAGGCACTTACTTGTGTCTAGCTAGGCCTTCAAACGAATTATAATATTATATGTAAATAGCCATCCCAGATGGCTGATTTTATAAATATCGGAATAAAATGGACCTATGTGCTAATCCAGTGTATTAGCTATAAGAAATTTCGTACAAATCCGTCCAGCCATTTGAGCTGTAAGAGGTACGTAACAAACCCAAACATCGCATGTGGGTCGCGAGCCGCACGTTGCCGACCCCTGGTCTAGACCTCCAAACGAATTGTAATATTAAATGTTAATAATAAGCAATAATTAATGAAAATGCTTTGTGGTATACTTACCTTAAGTTTAAAAACAAGAGACAGAAACTTAAAAAATAAATGGTGTAATGGGTGTCTTATCGTTCGGAAGACAATACTTCCAGACAATAAGACAACGGCTTTGATTATTGAGCTCTGAAATTTCAATAAGTCCTAAATTCCCAATGCACAGTGGTTCCGCGCTTGAATTTCTGGACAAAAATAAATAAGGCCGGGCCCCCGGTCCCCAGTGGGATGGACGATTTGTGCGCTGTCCGAATTGCGCTCTTTAGACAACCTTAATAATCACGCCATAACCAATTTTCCTTTACGCCCAGGGAATATTAATGTAGCTGTTGATTGAATGCACTGTTACAAAAATATTTGTCACGAAATGCTAGTTTTAGTAGGTCCAGATGGCTTAATCTGTCAAAGCCTTCAACACCTTAAAAATTGTTTGAATAACTGGGGTTTTCTATGCCATACAACATACAAAACCAGCTTATTCAGTTCGCTGCCGGACACAGGCCTCCTCTATAACAGGGGGGGGGGGGGGGGGGGGGGGGGGGGATATGCCCATAATCCCTACGCTGGGCATGTGGGTTATTATGCCATAGGATTTAAAAATTAAAAATAATTCAACTGTTAATCAAATCTCTGCGTGAATATTGTCTCGTAAACGATGTTGTTAAATGTATTTTATAGAAACATAACTTACTATACTTATTTATTATTTTACTAACATATGTTACAAAACTGCAACTGATGGTAGAAGCTGCGCCTCGTGCTGAGGACAGGGCGCAATCGCGCTCATTGGGAGAGGCTTATATCCAACTGTGAACTGCTATTAGGCTGATGAATACGATGATACCTAATATGCATATTATAAGCAAAAGCAACAATGTAGATAACCTATTTTTTTTTTCTTTTTGTGTGGCTCCCATTTTTATCATAATTTTTAAATGGATCTAGTTTTATCCTAGATGGTTACTTTAAAACCTCCGAGCATCTACGAAATATCTCAATCCATTCTCTTACTGACCTATCTCTTTGACCTAACCTCAGACAAAGAAAAATTGTGCAATAGATGCTATCACCCCTGTGGCTCCGTCATCTTTATCCGGACAAAAAATGACCAATATGCGAGAAGCGTCGAATCGCGTATGACTAATAGTCTTCTGTCAGTTAGCAAATCGTTGCCAAAATTGGCTACGAAACTGGAAAAATTATATCATGGACGATACACGGATTTAGTAAGGGATTTAGTGATTTTCTGATGAATAAAATGGTAATTTAGGGATTTGCCGGCCCCATGTGAGGTTTATGGAAATATTGGACAAATGTTTGGCATTTATCATAGTTCTGGCTGAGGAATGACCCTTTTTAGGAAAATGTTCAAAATATATGCTATCATGCTGAAGGTATTTAGCTTTTAAGATTTGAAACATAATATGAGTTTAACAATTTTAATGGCGGCCGCAGTCAGTCCGTAAAACTGTCCGACATTTGATGTTAATACACGGACGTCGGTCGCCCGGATCCGTTAATTTCGGAACGTGTGGAAACAATCTAGAAAACGAAAACATAAACACCTTGGTAAAGCCTGTGTTTTCAAAATTGTGATTAATATACACTCTAGAGCCTATACCTACCTCAAAGGTTTCAAACCGGGAACCTATCAAGTATTGTACAAACTCATTGTATTATTCATTCATTCCTTTAGCCTGGTGGGTGTTAGAACACTTAGCATGAAGATACGCCTTCTAGCGAGCTTCCGACGTTTGTCTAACATAAATTTTCTGATGGTATGCGATAGCCCTAAAAACTTTTGTTTCAGAGTTTTTAACTCCTCTTGAAGGCATCCGACATGGCTTGACGACAGAAAAAGGTAGCAAATGTTCTGTAAGGTGGAAAAGTTATAGATATCTTCTTATTTTTTTTATTATACTTGAAAATGGAACGAGCACGGACCCACCAGATGTTAAGTAGTAACCACGACCAAACAAACAACGTATTGTATTGTAGGTTATGCATTTTGCAACGTGTCCTACGATGCAAAACTCAGCGTCCATCAACTTGAAGCTTAAAGGTGATAAACCTCGTACCTGAAATTTTACTGGCACCAACACCGCAATTTAAGTACATGCCAAAAATAGGCATGTAAGTAATGCTAATGATGATGATGATGATCATCCCATTTCGCTCTATCTGCTACAGCGCAGTCGCAGACCTAGTTCGCCAAAACAGAACAAAGATGGCGCGGTTAAATATTCACACGAGCTAGATCGCGGTATCGAAGTCATTAAAAACCATTAAAACGTATCTTCTTGTTGTAAATTAGTTATCTAACTCATCGCATAATTTTTTACAAATTTTGCATTTTTTGTTAACCTACTCAGCAGGTTGTTTCAAATAAACTGACTATTATAAGCTTAACCCTACACTGTAGGGCCTACAGTAGTCGCGCTGTAAAAAATTCTCCGACATTGACATTTTCTCTCAGTCTCTCAATAGTTTCAAAAGTAGTATCCTAAAGTTTTTCCATCGTTAATTTTTTTAATTGTTTTTACTCTTCTAATTTTGTTTGTCTTCATTGCACGTGTAACTTGTTTTTTTTCTGTTTTTGCTTAAAGAAAAAATATGTAATTTTGATAGTTTGTCCACTTTCTTCTTCAATGTGTGTTATCTAAGTGTGGAAACTTTTTTAGATTATTTGTTTACTTAAATTATTTTAAATATAAGTTCCATTATTCTGTTTGTTTTAACATATTTTATATGAAACTTATGTAATGGTGGTAGTCTACCCAGGACGAACCCTATACATAGAGCTCTACTTCTTGATTTGGTTAAATAGACAATGCAATATTAGCCTCCTAAATTCAAAATACATCGCCAAATAGTAACAATTCAAGAAAATTGCACCATTCCCAAAACTACTGACGGAATTAGCAATACAAAGACTGCATTCGCTGCCAATTGGAAGGCGTATAGCAAATAATAGTTATTTGCCATAATCGGCTAAGGGACGGCTGATTGCGCCCGGGGCCTTCGTATTTTTGTCTAGCTATTCCTGTTCCTGCACACTGTTCGTTAGTAATTTTGGCATTATTTTATTGTTAGAACTAGCACCCAGTCCCGGCTTGGCACGGGTAGTAGAGCATAATGTAATGACCTATCCCACCATACATTGCTTTGTTTAGTCTCATAGGGATTAGGCAGCGTTATCGATGAAAGCTCCCAGGCGGCTTCACTTCTTCATTTTCAACAATTATCGAAGATATCCACCACACCACCACCACATCAGCCTATATCAGTCCACTGCTGGACATAGGCCTCCCCTAATAAAGGGGGATATACCCATTATCCCCACGCTGGGCATGCGGGTTGGGGATCGCAGGGCACAGCTTCTAGTACCACCGACGCTGCTGCCCGTCAGTGGCCAGGGGATTTAGATGTGCCGATGTAGGCTGTGCTATGCCGCAATCAGCCGGCCGCCAGAGCCCCGTTCGTTGTTTAGCAGGGTGCACCACGTGCAGCTGGGGTTGGCTTTGGTTCCGAAGATAGGGGTTGGAACCCTGTTCACCCCTATATCAAAAGGGATTAGGCAGCGTTATCGATAAAAGCTCCCAGGCGGCTTCACTTCTTCATTTTCAAAAATTATCGTCATATATTACAACCAATTTACATAAAACTTTAACAAATCATACGCCTAAATATTCTTCATGACTGTCTATTAGTGAAAACTGCATGAAAATCCGTTCAGTAATTTTTGAGTTTATCGCGAACAAACAAACGGACAGGCAGAGACACGAGGCGGGACTTTGTTTTATAATAAGTAGTGAATTAAAGTGATGATTTAGATACATAAGTGCGTTCACTTAGATATTATCTATATTTGTTCAAGCTCTTTGGTGCAAGCAACAAAATAACATTGTTATTTTTTCAGAGAAGACTGAAAATAATTTACTGAAACTTTTCCTGTTCCAGCACAATAATTAATTTGAACTTATTGTTTAGGTTCCTATGGGTACTTGAATATTGACTTTAAAAGTTCTCTATTGTTTTCATAACTAGCTTTTGCCTGCGGCTTCGCCTGCGTTAAAAGTTATTTTTGTGTCCCTCGGGAACAATACTTTTTTTCTGGATGAGGCAACAAGAATGCTAAATTTCATGATGATCGACGTGAAAGAGTAAAACAATCTCACTTTCACATATATAATATTCGTTTGGATTAAATTGTGTTTTGAGTCTCGGTGAAAATGAATTCACGCTCAAGTTTATTTAAAAAAAACCCCTGATCAAACATCGGACAAGAGCTTTCAATACCTAATCAATGCCTGCCCCTTACTGGTGCCAAATCAACCCTATAAGAAGGAATTAAGGGAGGCACAAAACTCCCTGATGAGGTAAAGGGGATGTAATGGATCATATTCGGGACACTTGTCCAGTTAATCGGGACTGACTCCCGGATTCAAGATCGCTCGATTCGACTGATTTAAAACCCTACAGATTTTTCTGATCGGTATCGTTAAAAATACACATAAAAAATCGTATGTGTGGTGTACGCATTCGAAGAATCAGATTGGGCAGGTTTAAACATAATTTGCAAGAAATGCCACTAATAAAATAGTAGGTGCCAAAAAGATCGCACTACGCGATAAGACTGCCTATTGTAGTTTCATTATTGTTATTATATTTTTTTGGGATTTGTAAATGGGTTTTTATTCAGGACAAACCTTGGATAGCTTCCGCCTACGTCTCCGCCCGCATAGTGTCGTGATAAAAACCCTGTTTTACTCCAGTTCACTAACTAGGTACATTATTTCAAGCTATTTTTTTTAGTTATTTCAAGCGGAGCTGAGTGGGAATAAAAATACGAACAAAAACTGTCATATGTTTAATATTTGTGTGATGGTAATTTTCAGTTGTTATTATTGTATAAAAAATTACTGAAATTATTAAAGTTCCATGTTCAGCCGAATCGAGTGGTTCCCTACAGGGTGATCGAGAATAATCTGGAATGACCGGGAGTGATCGATCTTGAGTCGGTATGTTCATGGAATGTGCATTATACAGTTCATCTATTTCATTCCATTGCCCTATTGTGTTGATGTCATATGGTTTCGATTTTTTAATCATCATCATCATTGATGACCTCAGCTTCAGCGCAGTGCGTTAGCTGTAGGGCAGTTGCGGGTTTGATTCCCGCTGAGACAAAAGTTTGTATTATATGCAAATATTTGTCTCGGATCTGGGTATCTATGTAAAATGTGTGGGTATTTATAAAAGAAGATAGATAAAAAATGGATTTAAGTAGTATCATCAATCAGACATAATTGGTTCCCCTATTACAAGCTCTGCTTAGGTTGCTTAGTTTGGGGCTAGATGATGTTGTATTTTTGTATTTTGCTGTAGCCTGAATTTACCCACTGCTGGGTATACCATCCTATAGGCTTCCATCTTCTTGTGCCATCCACCCCGCGACTTAGGCAATGTCGTCTACCTAATTTTCAGCCAGACGCCCTTCGCTCCTAAAGCCATCCATACGCCACCATTCTGACTTGTCATATATCATACAGAGTGGGGCACAATTTGACTCATTGAGGGCAGCTACCTTTTCTACTCTTAGAATTTTAACTACAGTTAGGTTTTGTTCTGAAGAAACAATAGGTTTATTTTGAAGAAAAAAAACTAACGTTTTTGGATTTAAAAAAAATGTACAGTCAGTCCAGAAAATACAATACAATACAACAACATAATATAAATATAATAATAATACAGATAAATAATACAGATATACAATACAAATAATAAATAAATAAAAAATAAAATAAAATAAATAAATGTAATAATACAGAGACTACAATATGCAGCGTTTCAAAAAAGGCGTTTTCAATTTTTTAAAAGGGTCAGCAACGCGGATGTAATACCTCTTGATGTTACAGGCGTCCATAGGCTACGGGAACCGCTTACCATCAGGAGGACCGTATGCCTGTTTGCTAACTTAGTAGTATAAAAAAAAAATTACATTTGTCAAAAAAACAAGTTTGTCTTAATCGACTCTATCTCCCAACAGAAACACTTTTCCCAACAAATCGTAAGATTTCGCGAAAATTAAAAAAGTTTTCCATACTATTTCTATGAAACATCATCCTTCCTTCGAATTCGAAGACTTCGAATGTTATGTTTTGTTTGCAGGAACCTGTTTTTCAAGAAACAAATGAAAATAAATCTACTTTTTCGCGGTCAGAAGAAACAGTAATCAATAGTAATCATGTTTTTTTAAATAAATACCTACATCTGCTTTATCAATTCAATGAAAAAACACATTAAAATAATACTTTCGTCACATAAAACCATAATCGGAATGAATTTGTTGGAATCGCGTCCGGTGTCCACAGATTATAATATTTTACTACATTCAGAAGTATCACTTGCATACTTCATACACTTGAATTGAAACATTTTAATTGAACTCGCCTTCAACAGCTTATCATCATCCTCATCATCATCAGCATCAGTCTGTAGCAGTCCATTGCTGGATATAGACCTCCCCTATTGAGCGCCATTACGCCGCGTCCTCAGCGTCATGCATCCAGCTTCTAGCAGCCTTTCGCAGATTGTCACCCCACCTGTACACTACGTTTGCCGAGCCGCGGTCTCCACTCAAGAACTTGTTTCCCCTAACGGTTATCGATTCTTCGGCAAATATGGCCAGCCCACTAACACTTCAGCTTGCTAATATATCTCTACTGAACAACTTAAACTGAATATTTCAACTTTTTTAATAGCAGTTTGATTAGGCACTTTCAGATGAAGAAATTTTTTCGTTTATTGCTTTAGTCACCATTGCTGTAGCAGAACTGGACGACTCGACTTTTACAACGTACAACGATGCCTCATATTATTAAGAACACTTACAAATAACCAAATAAATAAATAGACTTTACTCGATATTGGCGGGATTGTGGAAATTATAAAAAAACAAAAACATCTTCACGACTTTTTCCCCATTATGTATATCTTCAGATATTGCTCAGTACGCAAATCTATTGTGGATACCTTAACGGGGGTAGTCAAAGGCAAGTCCAAACATTACGTTCGATACATGTCCACTTTTTGCAAGCAGCTAGCATTCTACGTGACAGGTTGCAAGCCTATCGCCGCTTTTTATTGGAACACTAACCTAGCACATACCTTTCAAACTTTTTAGTTCGAGGGCATGCCGGTTTCCTCACGATGTTTTCCTTCACCGTTTCGAGCTCGTGGTAATGCGCACATAAATTTTTCGAAACGAAAAATCCATTGGTGCTGGGCTTCGAACCCACGACCTCCAGATTTTCAATCGGGGTACATCCCACTAGGCCACCACGGTGCTTCGGTGGAAATTATATTTACTATTATCCCAAATGCCATTGAATAAAAAAAATTAATGCGTAGGAAGTACCTACATAATACCTAGGGCACAATAATGAAAAACCATAATATTTAAAGGCATCCAAATACAAGAAATTAGGTTACCTATGATTGCAGCTAAGCTATTTGTAAGAAATCACCAAAACTAGCAAACTAGAACAAATTTTGCCTTAAATTCGATTGAAGATTGTCCAACAAGTTGGATAAATATTTACTATTATAGTACTCATATTTCGAATAAAAAAGAAAAAAAACTGTTTATATTAAGAATCAACTTTGCATGGACAGTAAATCTATCGAGAAAGTTTCTGTCTTTGATTTGACTCTAGGTATTAAGTCGGTGATATTCATGCCAGTAACTTTGCCGTAACTTTTATGCCAGGAAAGTAGCTGGCATAAAAGTTACGGGAATGTACAAGTAACTGGCACACTGCGGATACATTTGCAAGTAATACTGGCATGTAAGTTCTGCCCTAGCATGCCAGTATTCCCATCGCGTATACACAGGACAGTTCATGAGAGGCACTGGTAGCTATTCTTGCGCGAAACAAAAAACGTGCAACTACGTCCACATCGAGTCAGCTGCTGGTATGCCCGTAGCTGTCACGTCTGTTCACACGTGCCAGTTTGGCAACCCCCTGCGTCCCCTCCCTCAACGGGCATGCAAGTAAATAAAATGCTAGCTACATGCTAGCACAACATTTGATGCCAGTTACAGGCATGCCAGTTAGCATATACACGTGCAAGGAGCTGGTATGCAAGTGTGCCAGCTACTGGCATGTGTATCCCCAGCTTTAGATCCTGAAGTTATCTTAGTCATTAAAATCAAAACAATACGTTTTGTGAGCGTGTTTAAAAGTTTGTTGACAAATTAGAACACTTAACAGCTCAAATGTATGTGTACAAAATTTAAAGATTTTTCATGACACAGAGAAAGTTCATACCTATTATAAATCAAAATAAAGGCACCCATTGCAATTTGAATCTAAATACAGAGCGTTAAAGCTTATTTTATAATACAAGTTGATTTAAAGTGACGTTTCGTAAAACCGATGCTCCATTATCCGTCATTATAATCGGATTGATGTTAAAAATCGATTTTTCAAAAAACACCGATCGATTGCGTCTGCGGTTCATTGTTTTATTGATGTTTTGTTGAGCGGTAGCTTTGGTGATCAAATTATTTTGGGTTATCATCACTTGTTCTTTCTTGGTTGCTTGGTCTTAAAACTCCGACCCTAGAGTTGGCTACAAGGGCACACACGGAAGAAGAAAGATTACCTACCTGACGATATTACAAGCACATGGCTCACCTGATATTAAGTGCTAACCATTACCTACTTATAACAAAGTATTAATTCTTACGATATATATCATTACGATAAATTAAGACCCGTGATCTGATGATCACGTATGTTGGAAACGTGCTCTACGATGCAACGCCCTGCGTCTTTCAACTTAAGGCATTAAGCTTCATGTGCCTGTAATTTCACCAGCACCCATACCCTCCAAACCGAAACACAGTAATGCTAATTCTTTGGAGAAATAGGCATGGTGGTAGTGCTTCCCCGAGCGAGACCTTCACAGAGAACTCTACTAGGTACCCCCTATGGTAGAGGTATAGCGATTTAATTTTCACAAATTTGCTCAGAGAATTAGCAAGCTGAAGTGGCAATGGGCTGGCCTTATCTGCCGAAGAACCGATAACCGTTGGGGTAAACGAGTTCTTGAGTGCAGACCGCGGCTCGGCAAACGTAGTGTAGGACGCCCTCCGGCCAGGTGGAGTGACGATCTGCGAAAGGCTGCTGGTAGAAGCTGGATGAATCGAGCTCAGGACAGGACGCAATGGCGCTCATTAGGGGAGGCCTATGTCCAGCAGTGGACTGCTATAGGCTGATGATGATGATGATTTAATTTTAAGAATTTAGCCACCAAAGACCTAATTATACTTACGTTCTAGATAGGTACGATATCTCTATTAGGCGCAAAAGGACATACCACCCTATCACTTAAAAAAAGGCATGTGACTCATGTAACGGTGAGACGAAATCTCTAATTAGTGTAAAAAGTTTATTATCGTTAAAAATCCTGTTTGTTTTTGACCCCACTTTACTAAACCGCAGTTTTTTTGTTCCATTTTAAATTTGCGATCAGTTGGTGGACTATAATGCTGGTGACTGATATCGGTGGCGTTTAGGATCCACATTCCACACTCATCAGTCCCTTCTCCTTGCTTTGGCAGCAGGTGATCCACATGCATTCTCATTAACCGCTTTGTGTTGGTTGGATTTTGTGTAGGTATAATTTATTTTCCCTTGAAATGAAATAAAATAAAATCGTTTTTTGTATGTTCAATAAGATCTGATTTTGCTTTTCCTACCTGCCATCCTGTTACTCACAGATAAGCTACTGTTAGTAATAATGAGCATAATATCTATGAGATCTCTCTTAGCGGTTAGATACCTCGCCATCACTCGGTAAAAACTAGCAATGCGACGGAGGGCGCGACGAATCAACGTGAATCAGCATTCGGTGGCTGATTGAGGCCGCTTCTTATACACAGGGTGTAAAATTATCAGTATATTAGAAGTAGTAGAGTTCTTGTGAAGGGCTCATCTGGGTACTACACCATGCTTTTTTCTGCTGTAATGCATTGCTGTCATTACATTACAATATAATACAAAAATTCTTTATTCAATAGGAACAGGTAAACTTTAAACTGACATTTCGGTTTGAAGGGTGTGGGTGCCGGTGAAATTACAAGCACATGAAGCTTTAACACCTTCATGCCTCACAAATAAAGAACTCTTGCCTGGTAGAAAGTAATAGCTGCTGGTATTCCTACTAGTGTACCTAAAGTTGACTAAGTTTTAGGAAGAACTTGTATGAACCTTAAGTTAGCATTTCCGCAAAAGTTATTTTTTTTTACAATTAAAGCAGCTTTGCTGACCGGTGGAAGTAGGGCAATTTATAATATATTCGTACGTTACTTAATGGTAATAACATATGAATTCTAAAGTTCAGAGACAGACAACGTTATGGGGCAACCTCTTTGATGCTCTTTTCATGAATTCGTGTTGGAAAGTTAAAAATCCTCTGTCATGCCGTCTGCGCAGGCGCCGGTTAGCGCTGACCATTATTAAAACATCCTGTATACAAAGTTAATAAAAATAACAAGACAATTTGTAATAGATCCATACACTCGAAGGACCGACTTGGATTAATTTTACACTATTTCAAACCGACCGACGGGAATCGAACCCGCATTTCCGCCTCTGTAATCATGCGCTTGCGTATTCTATCTAAAAGGGAACTGTTTATTGTAAAATTTTAAGTACAATGTAGGTAATACTTATTTTGATAAGAAAGTCTTGCAAACTTTCTAGACTTCATTTATTATAGAGAGCAATAAATACCTAACTATGTAAGTTGTAGTAGGTTACTCATAAATCTTAAATTAAAAAACTACACCTTCCTGTTTTGGTAAACAAAACTTAAAAAAATACTACCGAATTTAGAACCTCCTTTTTTTAAGTCGGTTAAAAATAAGAGTTACATTTTAAACTTATTTTATTTTTCTTTACCACTTAGTACTCAAAATATGTTGATAATTCTATTTTTTTTTTAATAAGAAAAAAAAACAAAGTTGGATATAAAATCTTGATACTTGTTCAGTGTTACCCTAATTGTGGTTTCTTTCATTTTTTGCCTTCAAATGAATCTGTATGTTTTTTTATGTGATCGGTGCAGTGAATCGGTTTTATGACTTTTATGGTCGTAAATGTGAGATTTTGTTATTGTTTGAATGGATCCTGGTTTTTGATGTCGTTTTGAGTGATTATAATAGTAGATTGTTTTACAAGGGACTAAACCATCCCATTATATACGAGGTTGTTATACTCCCGAGCTTAGCGAGGGAGGATGACAAGACCGAGTTATAATGGGTGGTTTTGGCCCGAGTAAAACACTCTACTTTTCACTTCGATTGCGAGAAAATAAAACAATTCCAAATTAGTCAATTTTCAGAAATTTTATTAAAAATTAAATGTGCAGTTAGAGCAATTTTGAATGTTTAGTGATATGTTTTTCCCGGGCAATTTTATTTCGGTTCTCTGTGATTGGGATGTGATAATATTTTGAGTTGATTGTTGTGGAGTAAAAGTTGGAGAGACTCGAATCATGCTTGAGTTTCCTGCATTATTAAGATCTGAGTGCGGCTTCAGCTGAGTTGACATATTCATCCAATCCCGCGATGTAGATGCTTGGGGTTCTGTAATGTTTGGTAGAATATTGATTCCTTCCATAATCCGCTGCGTGACGTGATACTTGTTTTGTATAGAGTCCTCTATATAACCTTCAGCCACTTGATCGGACCTCCATCCACCGTGGCGTTTTAATGTCGTTATATTCGCACCAGAGTCCGCCAACAGAGTCGCGGATGTTCTGCGGAAACAATGGCCCGTGTAGAGTTCCGGATTTGGTAAATTTAGATAAGTGGCAATATCTTTAGGCATGTTACCAAATTTATTTTTGCCTATGACTTGCCTTGTGCATTTACCATTTTGATAATTTAGAAAAAATCTTCTCGTTGAAACATTAGTGGGACGTAACTCCTGATAGGCTTTAACTATATTAAGGTATTCTCCACTGATGACAAATTTACGCTCTTTGTTTGTTTTCGTGTTCGGCAGACTCACAGCTTGTAGGTTTGTATCCGTTTCTACGTCTTCTAGCGTTATATTGGCAAGCTCTATTCCTCTGCATGCACCGCTGATTCCATAAATTAAAGCAACCTGTTGAACAAAAAAATAAGTGTGTTAATAATCGTATTAACCTAGGTACATAATTTAGGTATGTAGGTAGGTATCTATTTATTTAGTTTGAGTAGAGTACATAAGTAGGTTACCTTTGTTGCCAAGTATTGTTTATTTGGAGCGTTATTTAAAAATGTTTCGATTTCTTGTGTCGTCAAGACCTTAGATTTTTTTGCCTTGTATCCAGGGGACAATTTCTTCAGTAAAGCCGTTAAATTTACATATTTTTTAATATCGACGTCGTGTCTCGTTTTTAAGGTCATTCTTAACATTGAATATGTGCTCCAAAGAGTCGACGATTTGAATTTTTTCGATAATTCATCAAAATAAGTGAGAAAAACCCCTTCTGTAAAAGAATCCACACGTTTCTCATCTCTCCATTTCATAAAATTTTCGTAACTCTTTAAATATATTTCACGTGATTTTGTCGGCAACAGATTCATAATTATTTCTTTGCCCTTTTCTTCCATTTGCATATTAGCATCTTCACTATCACTTGATGACATTTTTCACGTTCACAATTTGAAAGTTAAAGTCAGGAAGTTAAACGTAAAAGTTTGTGATTTGGAATGAAGAAAATTCTAGAGATTTTGCGCCAATACCATCTTTTTTTTTAAATCTCTATACCTTCAATAACCCTCAACGAAACAGTTCGCATTCTACCGTGAAGGGAAGAATCAACCTTCATAAAACATCACCAAGACGGTTCTATTTTCAAAAAAAAAGATTGACGGAGCACCAAGAAGTCGAGTTTTTATATAAGAGAACGAATGCTTTGTACGGGCTGATGATTTTAGACAAAAATTAAAAAGAAAAAATACTTTTTAGCCCTAGGTATTAAACTCGAGTTTTAGGCCCGCTAAGCTACACTATTATGATACACTTTTTGAGCAAGAGAAGTGAAAAAACTATGATTGTTGTTTTGATGAGATGTCGATCGAAAATAAATTGCTTTATGATATATAATTGCTTAATAAAAGTTATTATGCACAACTTTTTTCTTAGATTAAGTTGTAATGTTAATCCTACACAATACATTTAATAATGAAACTTTATAAATCCTATACTTCAAGATTTAATAAATATCTGTCTAAACTTACTACAAAAAATCAAAACCTTTTACGATTTTTAATCAAAACAGTTGCTACTCCTACCAACAGCTTTCATACAAGCGTGTTACATCATTTAGTAACGCTCTTTATTTTTCAATCAACATATTTTCGATGCGGATGTGAAGTTTTTGTTCTTAAAGATATTTTTTTTAACCCTTAGAAATGTTGATTAAGTGTGAAAAGGTTCTTGTTTTATCAATAGCCATGTTTTATACGAAAATTTATAGCCATGTTTTAAACATTGACCCATATATACATATGAAAGAGATAAAACATGTTATAATTAAGTATTTTTTTTTAATTCATACTAGTTGTAAGTTTGCGATAGATACTTGCAAGATAGTCTTCTTCCTCTTTACTATTTACACAACATTTGGTAATTATTTTTATATAAAATTTGTGCAATCCATTTATAATTAAAAATAAGTAAAAATGTTTTGCCGCTTACCCTTCGAATGGGCCGTCTGCCAGTTCGCCACTGTTCCAAAAAGAAATAAAAATTATTAAAAAATTGTACATTGAAACTTTTACAATTAAAACTACTCAAATATCTATCTACTCATCAGTAAGTTTTCCATATTTTAAACAAATTAAATTTGGGACAGGACAAACATGGCTCTACCATTTTGGAAGAGATTTTATTAATATCTGTCTAATTATGAATAACTAAAAGTTTACCTACCTACTTACTACTGTATGACGTGTTCTTCTGGTAATCATTAAAGGGAAAATCAGTATATTATGGTTTAAATTTACGGGCATCACGTGAAAGCTACCGAATCGTAAATAAAAATTAGAATTTACTTAAATACGAAACTTTTTGATAATGTTCTTTGATAATATAATAATATCTGGATTAATAATTAGGAAATAATTATTAGATTAGCAATTTCATCATCATAAGGCAGCCGCTAAAAGCCTATTGCAGGACATGCGCATTGCGCACCTTTTAATAGAATTTGTAGCATGAAGAATTAGTCATTGAAGAAGAAGGTATCTATAACGAGACGTGGTGGTCAAGTGCGGGTTAGTTCAAACTTTCAAAGTCCGGGACATACGAATGTGTACGTTTCATAACGTACAGTTAAAACGTTCACCATTCAAGGTCTAACTTGCTCCGGTTGCGTACAATTTAAGTTTATTACCACTTACCATCGGTAATGTGGCGGGTTCAGTCAATGAAACCGGAATTTGGTACTGACTAACAGATCAACATGTTTTGTGTAACTTTTTTTTGTTAATATAGTGCAAATTATCAGTTTTGGTCGTCGATTTAGGGCTTATCTCTAGATCTACTGATGTAGGTATTCATTTTAATATGGGTGATATGTTAATTAATGAGGTATCTATCTGGTTTTTCTTACATTCTAATATTTTGATTGACCTTTCTAATGTTACTTTCTTAAAGATTAGCAATTTAATTTCTTATCAGATTTATGATTCCAATTAGGACATTTTAAATAAAACTCAGTAAATTGTCGTGGGAACACCGCAAATTATAATAGAAAGCTCTAAACAAATAACCAATTAGCTTTCAACTCAAACCTCCTTTTGTAAAACTATAAGACCTCATTACGCCAACCTCTTTCCGAGAAAAACACAAACGAAGGCGAACTTGATGTTATGATTGTGTAATGTTGCCGTTTAAATTATAGAGTTATAAAAGATTTCATCTTTTTGTTGTGACAAAATGACTGGCGTTTTGTATGAGCTGACTTGATTACTTTTTTAAGAGCAAGTGTTAAGATTTAATGTTATATATCTACATAATGGTATTAATGAGTATTGTTTATGGATTGAAGGAAAAGTACGTTAACATAGAATAGCTATAGATCTTTATGAGCAAATAAAAAATATTAAGATTTATATTTGTTTACTGTATCTTTAATTATTGATATATTTTATGGATTTCAGGAAAAATACACGTTAAAAAGTATGATAGTCATAGATCTTAATAAATAGCTGTAACATTTTATTTTGAAATTAATCAAGAGCTGAAAGATTTTATTTAGGTATTCTATGATTTGGTAAACTTTGTTTATTTTTTATTCAAGAATTTAATATTTTATTAGAAGATTATAATTCAAATATATGTAGGTATTTTTGTCTGAGGATATTTATATCAAACTGCTAAAATAAAAGCGAACTCATGACTCGATAAAATCTTAATTTTATTAACATGACCAGTCCATGCTTAAGATACTGGATTACTTAAAAAATATTTAATATTTCAGACTACCTAACTTGTTTTTTTTTTGTCTGGAAATGGTATGGCATTAGATAATAAAAGATTATTACTTCCTGTAAACATCCTAGCTAAACCAGTCGACGGCACATGTCAAAATAGGTAAGTAGATAAGTAACCTAACTATCTAAGAAACCTGTACGACAATGACAAAGATACGGATCAGGAAATATTCGACAGTAATTTCGCCTCAACGCGTGGACATTTAAATTTTTATTGTCATGCTATGTTTTATTTAGTACCGTAATAAAACATGCAACAGTTAATAAAACTGACAAAAGTATTTCAATGTCAACTCCCAAATTAAGATTAAGTAACACTTATACAACATTCAAGTAATAGTTAAAGCACTTGTTAAAAAGCACATTAATCAACAAAATGCAATATAATATAATGCAATCAAGAGGGTTAAAGGGATTGGCTCCTTGCTGCCACTGGCCAGCAAGCTGTCAAATCCGAATAAAAATAAAGAACTTAAAATTAAAAAAATATAAAAAATGAAACGTGCCCAGGTTCGAGATGCGATTGGTTGGATGCTTGTTGCTGCCGACAGATATCCGGGCTTGTCTGTACGAACCAGGAATGGGTGAATGCCGGGTTCAAGCCAGGGTTGAGCCCTGACCCGGGGCCTGGCAGGCCCATAACCCCGGGCAGGCCGCCAGGCCGCTGGTGGTGGTGGAACCCTGCGGAAGCCACCGCGTAGTCCATTGCCGCCACCGCTTGGTACGGCAACATTATCACTTGCACTTCAGTACTTTAAAAAAGTTAGTCCGATTTGACAGATCTGCGCGAAACCCGCACCTTGTCACACGTCATTTTGATGAAAGGATCAAAACCGATTGATCTCAGTTTATGTCCTATTTGGCAGTGTTTCGTATTTGTAGGATCGTCCCAAAAATAATGTTCGATGCCAAAGTCCCGTAATGTTCACAAGTCACAGAGGTCCTTCAGCCTCAGCCGCAGCTTTTCAGTTATCAAACAAGCACCCGTTCTATTTTCGTGGGCGATCATTTACGGGGCTAGCTATTCACAGGGGAAAAGTCACGCACAACCACCCACTTAATAAATATTCCGGGCATATATCCGTTTTTACGCGGACGTGACCGGCGGGGTACTGTCCGATTTTCACGTACGGAACGCGCGGCCGATTATCGAAAACAGTTGCATGCGTCCCCCTCCTACGACCTCGAACGTGCAACTGAGCGCAGGCACGCGCGGCAAACGCGACTCTATCACACCCGGGCTAGACGCCGCGGTGCTCGTCCCGCTCGGTTATCAGAAAAAGATGGAGCTATACACGCGAAAAGGATGCGATCGATCGGACGTCATCGCGAAGTTAAAAGCCTGCGTCGTTACACGGGCCGTAATAGGCGGTTACGTGATAGGGCGTGGCCTAACCTATTAAGTTGAATTGTCGTACCCTGATTGGTTGGAATTGCTAGTAGTCGGCTACGTGATATGTTCAGGAATACGTTTATAGCCGGCGCTCATAGAATATAATAAGTAAGTTGTAGGTTGGATGTGCGCCAGTTGTGGGGATGCTGTGTGTTGCGGTTCCGATCCCGATGCGCGTAATGCTTTTTAATTATTACTTCGGGGACCGTTAATGGGTTAACATTACGTGTTTAGCTCCTCGTTGAATATTAAAGCTGGCGGTGAATGAACGCACGCGGTCGTGGGCGGGGCTCACCTTTAGGTATCGATTGAGAAGCTGCCTGTCTCTGCAGATACTGAAACGCTCTATCAAATACACAATGCTAGGTAGAGCTGTTTAGTATCATCCCATCTTGTTTTAGCAACGTCCTAAATAACCAATCTTCTTCATAGTCCATTTTATGTCCATCGAAGAACAAAACGCTAATCTGTTGTATAAAAAAAATCACGTATTGTAAAACGATCAAGACTTTATTACCCATATACCTGCGTAAATACAATATTCAAAAACCAATTAAGCTCTGTCAAAATCATCTAAGGTATCAAAATACTTATATATTAGGTGCCTAAAACTACAACACACAAGCACACAAGCGCACAAGCGGTTCACGAGCTCATTGGAGGATAGGTTATGTTTAAGACGCTGGACCACGCTGGACTGGAAAGATAAACGGCGAGCCCTTCACACACGATTCGCTGATGCTATAGTCCTAATGGCAGAGTCACTGGAGGAGCTGCAACAGATGCTGGACGGGAATTATCCTCGCGAAAGATTGGTCTCGGCAAGAATTTGTATAAGACCCAGGTCATGTGTCATGTCAAAGACCGAATTGATCTGACACCTATCGTCGTTTATGGACACCGTCTTTAAGTTGTTTCGGAAGATTTTGCAATTAGGTAGAAACAGCATTGAGGAGGCCAGAGGAGGATTCAGCTGGGTTGGGCAGCATTTGGAACTACGTCCAGTTTTCTCGTCTCTCATACCGCAATGTTTAAAAACGAAAGTTTTCAATCAGTGTCTCCTATCCGTCATGACATATGGAGCCAACACGTGGACACTCACAGTACCTATGGCTAGTCCACAAGTTTAAAGTCGCTCAAGCTACGAATGAGCTATGCTCGGAGTATCTCTGAAGGATAGAATCCGCAACGAGACTATCCGATACCTATAGAACTAAAGTTGTCGACATAGCTCAGAGAATTAGCAAGCTGAATTGGCATATTATCTGCTGAAGAACCAATAACCGTTGGGGTAAACGAGTTGTTGAGTGGAGATCGCGGTTGGCAGACGTAGTGTAGGATGCCCTCCAGCCAGTTGGAGTGACGATATGCGAAAGGCTGGTGGTAGACGTAGACGCTGGAGCACAATGACGCTCATTAAGGGAGGCCTATGTTCAGCAGCGGATGCTATACGCTAATGATGATGATACAGAATATTAAAGTCTGTGATCGGAAGAAAAAACAATGAACACGAAAAAAGTACCTACCTAGTCCCGCTTGCTTTTCTATGCCATTACGTTCAAGAATTGGTTGGCGTCGAGATGGCAATATATGCAAGAAGTAGAGGGACTTGTCGAAAGTCTGAACCTGATTCTATAAATCTGAAAAATCAGGCACAGATTTTTGTTCTAAGCGCTTACTCCTACATAAAAACTCCTTGGTTTACTAAGTACTATTATGATATGACTAAGAACCTACTTGGCTGCGTTCCGAATCACCTTAAGTTTTTTTTATTTGATTAAGGCATTGGATTTAATATCATGAGTCTACATTTGGCCTATCAATCTCAATAGACCGTGAAAGTGGGACATCACAAGTCTTTTAAGGTTTTGGGCATGCCCATCGTGCCCACATGTGGCCCACGGTGGATCCGCGCTTGCAAAAGACCTTATAACCCGTTGCACCACGCAGGTTGCTGATGGTTTAGTGAATTCACGCGCAAGACAATTATCTGTAATAACTGCAAGTACCCTTCTTTTAAGTCTGTTGGATTTACGATTTATGCTGTTCGAACCTCCATCTTTAGGACCTAAGTCAGCCTCACCTGTGCGTGGTGCAACCAGCTAAGTTACAAACACGGCACAGTTACAGTCCCTGGCCGCCGAAGGACCGCAGCGTCGGCAGGCAGTCCGAGAAGCTGTGCCCTGTAAACCTCAACCCGCATGCCCAGCCTGAGGATTTTGGGCATATCCCTCTTCTTATTAAGGGAGGCATATGTTCAGCAGTGGACTGATATAAGCTGTTGTTGATTATCTGTCAGTCAGCTTCATTTCACATAATTTCAGTTCTATAAAGCATTCTAACTAGGTAGGTACTACCTATGTTATACAGATTTTTTCGGTTCGAAGTATCTAGGTGTTAGTGGCACCAAACACAAACCCATAGTAGAAAACTCAAGGCTATGTAAGCATTTTATTTTCCAATATTATTGGTTGCATGATCTATGTGTCTACACTAAGGACGTGGGGTTCAAGGCAAAACGTACTCAAAAGCAATCGATATTAGAGTTCAAGTTCGATCACGTCCTAGCAGTTAGTATGCGGCCCTGCGTCCTTCTAATGGCCACCCTAGGCTTCGTCAGCTGAGTTTTGTTTGGGAACTGACCTGGTGGCCTAGTGGGAGGTACTGAATTTCGATCAGAAGCTCGTAAGTACGAATTCTTACATTATTTATAATGTTAAAGGAACACCAACGGGTTAAAATTAAATTGAAGTTTTTTTAAATTTCATAACCAATAAGGTGAAAGGTAAATTACCACCTAACAAAACAACATCTACGCACAGCCCAAACCACTGGACCGAGAGACTTGAAATTTTGCAAATTAGTACCTTTAAATCTATTGTTTCTTATAAGGCTTACTATTAAGTTTTTATGTGCTGATAGTCGTCAAAAAAATTAAATAAATAATATAGCGAAGGCACTATGGAAAGATTTTTAGAAATTCCACCCCTAAATGGGTAAAATAGGAGAAGAAACAATAAAAAAGTTCGTCTGTTTCGAAGTTAGGATCTTCAAATTTTCTATTTAGGCTAACGACTGAAAATTAATACATACTAGTCTCAGCGATTCTGATAATTCCACCCCCGAAGGGGTGAAAAGGGGGATGGAGTTATGTATGATAAGTCCTTCATTTTCAATGCGAAAATACTAAATAGAAAGAAATACTCTACACTGACTAAGTCGCGGGCACAAGCTAGTAAATAATATTTCCAAAACTGCATTCAACCACAATGCTTCTATTGATTAGAAAATGACACGTATCGCATGAATAATCCTCGAAATCCTTCCAACCTAACGTCCAGTGGAACCGGAAGCAACTGTTGTGGCTTCCGGTGGCCATTTACGGCCGATTGTGTTATGTTGGCAGTATTGCGATTACGGTGATTTGTGTGCTAATGTTGGTATCATTGTTAGATGAGGATATGAAATAGTTTGAGGATAACGAAGGATTTTGGATAATGTTACCTACATTATCCAAAATCCATGGATTGAGGCTCAATGGGATACTTATCAAAATTAAGGTTAACGATTTAAGAACTTCATTCCCATAAGAATTACAACATTACTGAAAATATTTGTCTCGGATCTGGGTGTTTTCTATGTATGATTGGTACGTAGGTATGTATATACAAAAAAAATTATAGGTAGTATGTGGTTCTCATATTAAGCTTTGCTTAGTTTGGGGCCATCCATATTGATGTTGTGTAATGGTGTCCAGAATTTTTCATTTATTTTAATTTTTACCCTTTTTAGCTAATAAAGTACCGTACTTCTTATTCATCAGGTTAATTAAGATGTTTATGCTGAGGGAGATTAGTTGACTCTGAAACTCTGTTCAGAAAGCTCAACTTAGATGAAGACATCTCAAATACTCAAGTCACTTTGACCCCATAGAATTTTACCACGGAAAAATAGTCTTTATTACTCAGTAATACGACAGTAAGTAATTAATACAGATCTTAAAATATATAAGTAAAACTGCCATCGCAAAACAGTCCTTATCACCAAGTAACACGATCGAAAATATCCGATTGTTTCATTGTTTTGGTAAACGGTAAAGTGTGAAATAGTTAAATTGTGACGATAATCAATAAAGAGATCGTTCTAGTGGACACGGTCACGGGAGGGACGCGATGGTACGCGGGTAGCGGGTGTAGTGCATAAGCGATAGCGAGAGCGAGAGCGAGTAAAACACAAGCGGTGCAGAGTGGTGGGCGGAAAAAAATAGTCTTTGTAAATATTTCTAATGGTAAACTTGTATCTAATTTAAAGTACTCTGTGCTAACGTAAGAATAACAAAAAATATAATTACTTATGTTATACATTGACGTAGAAGCTTAAAAAATCTTTAAAAAAACTTCGTATTATTATAATTTTGATATTCCTTATTCCATATCAATTGTGATGTTATTAATTTGTATAAAAATCTACTGTTAACTCTTAGAGCAATAAACTTATTAATAGTATAATAAACATAAAAAACTTATTAATAGTAAAAGTTTTCATTTCTATTTTGATTTGATAAAAGCTTCCGCTCTTTTATTAATTTTTTGAGTGTGTTGTGTACCTCCTGTATTCGTCATGTATTTGAAATCCGTAATCGAATTCAAACGCAATCCGGCCTTGAGCTTACATTTTTTGAAAGTATTTAATTTCACAACTGTCAAAATGATCTAACTATGAATCAACGCTTAAATTCGGTTTTAAAATATAGGTTCGACTCTGGTTGCCACACCCTTGAAGTGGTTTACCATATCAGAGGGATATCAAAGATTAATGTATTTTTGAGAGTGTATAAAATCCGTCCTATAAGTTGAGTCCGCTATATTACTAGCACCAAACCCACACCTTTACCATCTCACCACGTACAAGGTTCCACAGTAAACTTCTTATTGGATAATTCGTGATTTTCATTTTTTGCTTGACAGGTGCTTGAACCTGTCAAGTTGACTTGACATTGAGCAACGTGCACCAATAGCAAAGCCGAAAGAAGGGTTCGATGAACTGTTACAATCATCATCATGAGAGCTGATCCAATCAAACCTACAAACGTCCCCTTACCAACCGGTAGGTTATGAAACAGACGATTAAACTCTCAAATACAGGACCAGTATGCAGTAGGTTCTGCTGCCGAGATGCAAAATGCACCACGGCATTCAGGCATAACGCATCAGTAAGGCAATTACAATTAAACCATTCGAATCGTAAGCGTATCATATTATTTTGCCAATGACAAAGCGTTGTTTCATATCTTGGGTTTCGTATATATTGGCTAAATTATAACCTAATATTGTATTACCTGTAAAACCTAATAATATAGCGGTGATCAGCGAAACATACAAACACAAGCTTCCACCTTCAGATAGGAAGCAGCCTATGTATAAATCTAGGATATGATCTGGTTTCACGCCAAATTTTATTCAGTTTCTTTCAGAATTGTATTCAGTAAGTACCTAGAAACGTAAAATATGCTACAAGCGGGATTTGTTAGGAAACTCCGAAAAACCTATGTTTGTTTATTAAAACAATAAAGAACGTATTCACAAAGCAGTGGAATTCTAAGAAATAAAGTATCCTTTCCTTTTTAATAAAACATTGTATCTTGAAACAGGCCTACACACGCAATAATCGATTAAGTAATTAATTCGATTAATATCGATTAATCGACTTTTTCACGTACTGCACTATTGATACGTGACTGAATCTCTAATAATGTTTTACTAACTTTTGCCTCCAGCTTCGCTTCCATGTTAATGCATTTTAATTCAATTATTACTAATAAATAATCGGTGTGATTATGTAGGTAACAAACATAGAGAAAGATTTTTTCTTCGCGCTCATCATGGTCATTTATTTAACTTCTGTTTTAACACAGATCCTGAAAGAGGCAATAGATTTTGGAATCGTATCAGATACGAGGTGCATTTAGGGGAGTTCAAATCTGAGCACTTCCGTGCTGAGGACGGCACGTTAGATGTTGTGTCCGCTATATTATATAATATAGTCCCGGCTTTTTGTCGATATGTCGGAGGCCTCCGGCTGCCCTATCTCCGATACCGTAGTTGGTCACTTACTCATGCGATTAATATCGATGCGACGAAAGAAGGAAGAGGTTAAGAGCTATGCTCTTGACGGCACAACTGTTGCAGCTCCTTCCATCTGCCTCTCTCCAAAGCAGCCTCCTTTACTTCCCAATACAACATGACACTTCCTTCTATATAATGGTTCATTTAATTTATTCTATACTAACTTCCGTCCGCGGCTTCCTTTGCGTGGTAACGGGATTAAAGTAAAGCCTTTATGTTAATCCCGCTCATAAACTAAGTATGTATAAGTTTTCTAAGTTTCATCAGAATCCGTTCCCCGTTACGGAGTTGTATGGGGACAAACATACTAAAGCTGTTCCCACATTACACCGAATCGATGCCCATTCAACACCAACTCAACTCACAGTATGGCATTGAAATGTAAGCTTTATGTTATGTTTCTTTAGAGTGAATTTGTCAAACGGGTCGGTAACGTCAATAGGTGAACAACGCGTCGTCCACTCGTCGTCAACCTTTATCTTACAAGTTGACAAATTCAATCTTAAAAACATAACATTAAGCTTACATTATTTCAATGCCATACTGTGAGTTGAGTTGGAGTTGAGTCGGCGTTGAGTCGATGCAATGTGCGAAGACCTTTACATACACAAACTCTCGCATTTATAATATTAGTGTGATCTTTCCCTTATCTTCTACTTTTCCCTCTATGATGTTACGTATGTAGCTTCTATGTCGTTCCACTTCTTCTGTCGTATAAGATGCTTAATGATTTATAACTTCAGTCGGTTTTCAACATACCTACCTACTAACTTCTATTATTATACTTCGCACTTAATTATACCTATTTATCCAGGTTTTTCATCTTAGATCTGGCGGCAAAACGGACTTTTCTGAGGGTGGCTTCGGCCGACGACTACTCGGCCCGGTGAAAGACGAAGTCGAGAAGGACCTCGGCTTTCTTCAAGTCGACTGGAGACAGGCAGCACAAGACAGGTCAGTGGCGTTCTATCATGTCAGAGACCAAGACCCGCTTCGGGGTCCAGGATAGTATGTAAGGAAAGATTGTTATTTCGTATGATGAATTAATTTTTCCAAGATAAAAATATTGTAAAGTTGGTAAATGGCCTCGAGGTAGTTTAGTTCATTGAACTCTAGGTACCTATCAGATATTTATTTCACAATCGATTACTTATACAGTTAAAGCAGAATCGATTATCGAAAAAGCGAATAATCTTTTGAGCTTTTTCAATACAGTCTGAATTTTTTTCGTCTAACTCGATTTAAAAGTTACAGTCACGTGCACTGCGATGTACCAACTATGTACCTATATATTTTATGACGGTGTCGCTGTAAACTTGACGAACGTGTAAATGTGGGCCCAGGCGAAGCCGAGGCACACATTCTTGAGTCCATCAACGCCTAGTTGTGGCCAAGGCTTGTATAGTACTTTTCTCAAATAATGCGCGGAAATTAAAACAAAATAGTTCTTAGACCGAACTTGTACATTTTTAATTTAACAGCATTCTATTTGCAAGCTAGTTCTAAATTTAAAGAAACCCTTTGATTAGTTACCTCCTTGGTTGCCATGTTTCGGAGTAAAATATCGTTCCATTTTTAAATAATACGACAGATATGAGTTTTCATAGTAACTAATTCGGCCGCTAAACACGACAGATATGAATTTTCAATTTCATACAACTTTTGCCGGCCGCTGCTCGCATGTATTGGCCCGGTAAAGCAATTTCGATTCATCTCGAAGAATGTTGTCAAAATAATGCTTTAATTCCCAAGCATGTTTGAGAAAATGCTCTTTCCACGCATGTTTGAGAAAATGGAAATTACTCAATTAGATAAACTGATCAGACGACATAAGTAGGTAATTTTGCAGGTTGCAATGTTTTTCACTCAAAACTGTATTGTGGTAATTGTCAAAAAAAGTAACAACATATTTGCTAGAAAACAAAAACTATGTACATTTTCGTATTATGCAACTCTTACTAGGGGTAGGTAGGTAGGTAGGACTACTGGTGGTAGCGAGCGGTTTCTTGTTTAGTAGTACTACACATTTTTAAAAAAATATTTTTGTGTCTTTAAAATAAATCTTTTACCTATGTTAGGTAACATAGAGTCGATGTTTTCGTCGTCCAAAACATAATGCTCTTTTAATCCTTGAAAGAAAGAATAACCAACATCTATGCTAAGTATACCTAAAACTCTTGATGCCACCAAGCGGTCACCCATCCAAATGGGGACGGGCGAAGAGTTCTAAGAACAATTAAGCTTTTGTACATCTAGCAATGGCTGGACTGCTATAGGCCGATAATGATGATGATGGCTTATAAGCTTCAAGATTAAACAAAAAAGATTGATTTGAGATTAGGATTTGAACCTACAACCATCGAATTGGCAGGCGGAGTACATACCACCAGGCCAGAGACCCGTACCTTGCGTCAAATACTGAATATTAAACAGCATTGATCGGCTGCCCTACATCCGAGCGACGACCGGAGGGGTCTTATTGTCTCTAAGGGCAATGTCAGTGTTGGTCACTGTTCATGAAGGGGTTAGCTAGGGGGTAATGATCAGTGAGGAAGGATACCATATTATTAAATAACTAGCTTCAAGCTTCCCATGCTTCAATGATCTAGTTGGATGGATCCAAAGGTTGCCTAGAAAAAATCGCTTTCAGCGTTAAGGCCGCCCATTCTCCACGACTCACAGCGTATCTTTGTCCCTCTGGAGTTCGCTACAAATTCCGACGTAGTTATTTTTGGGTCGGATTGTACTAGGATTTGTCGAATCGTTTGCCGAGCCTAATTTCAAAGGGACCGTTCCGTTGTGAGTATCTATTGTAGGTACCCTTTTTAATATCATTGTGTGTTTAATAATGTTTCATACAATGGTGTTCAATCATTCATTGATTCATTTCTATATGATATTCCTGATCTAGGACAACATGTGCCAAATTTCAGCTTAATCCTTTCAGTTGTAAGGTGTGATAGAGGTGTGATATAAGTATTTATATTCGTGGAGAAGGAACATGTTTATAATCCTTCTCCGCGTAAATTTCACATGTTTACACTTGCTTGACTCAACGTACGCAGCAGGTACACGGATAGAGAGTATGGTATAGCTATATATGAAACCTAACCCAGTTTTGGAAAAAATTATAATCTAATTAGTAAAATTCATTTAAATATTATCTGGATCTGAGTGATGCGCTGTGTCGATCCTTCGTTCCCGACAACTACTGCCGTGGTTGGAAGCTTATGTTGTTTGACGTATCCTCATCCCGTACGATGTCTCGATCCTCATCTCCCATTCCGCGCATACTCGGTGCTCTCAACGCTTTCCTTGACGTCAGTTCCGAAGTCTGATTCGTTTACTTTGTCTTGATTTATTAGGTATATCTATTACTTACCTATCATTTTTATTTTTATTTTTATTTAAAAACATTTTGGTTACTGACCCGAGACGCAGAAGGTTGCGGGTTCGATTCCCGGTGCGGGACAAATGTTTGCATGTTCTGCAGATATTTGTCTCGGGTCTGGGTGTTTTCTACGTATGATATGTATGTATTTACAAAAAAAAACGTATATTATAAAGTATATCAATCATGTGGTTCCCATAACACAAGGTCTGCTTAGTTTGGGGCTACATGATGCTGTGTGGTACGTCCAGCATTCTTTATTTATTTATTTATGATCTATGTATATCTTCACGAATTTTTGCCCATTATGGATATCTTCAGATATTGCTCAGTACGTGAATCTATTGAGGATACCCTAAAGGAGGTAGTCAGCAGTAATTATTGTCTATTCTTATTATTATTAGTTAGATATATTTCTTACGTACTGGTGGACACGAATGCATGTTTAATTGATGTAATTGGTTATGTAACCGTTTGAAATTAAGTTAATTAAAGATATTGGTGTTGAAAAATGATAGGCTGAAAGTTTTTCGATTGTTGATTATATGATTATTTATTATTTATGTAGGAATAACGCATTTTTGCAAATGACAATCTAACAGTAAACATTAATACAAACAAGTTTAGTCAGCTGAATGTTATCTTACAACGTAAACCATACAACCATAACATTCACTTAGGCACAAATAAACATGTCCAATCCAAGTCACACGGGGGTTATCTTTACCCCACTTACCCCAGAATTAGGGTACGATACACACATTAAGATGGCAACCCTGATACTTCGATATGAATTAAGATATTCTAATTTTAATTGCTACATGTTAGATGTTGCCAGTGTATGTAAAAATAGGGGTTTAATTATTTTTTGCTGTTAAATACGTGTAATTTAATTTTGGTAATTATATCACGTGAAGGTATTTAAATAAGTCCCTAAGTAAAATCCTCGTAACAACTGTTTTTGTAGTCATTACAAGGATAAGTGCCTCCTCTTTTTGAAAATTTAGGTACCAGATATAAGATGAAACATAATTTGTTGAATTCCTTTTTAAAACTGTATGGTGTCTGGTAGCCTACGATATTGACATGGCATAGCCTAATAGGTTGTTCTAACAAATAATGTAGGCCCTTCCATCGTCAGGCCACTAAAGGATAACACCAGGAGACGGGCAGCAGTTTCCATCTGTAGGTGTATGACAACAACACTGACGACATCGAAAGATATCTGAGACGCAGATGGTTGCGGGTTCGATTCCCGCCGCGAGACGGACAGCTCAGCCTTACCGGCACAGCTTAATTCTCTAACCGCAGACGAGCATTAGCTTTGACGGTGCGAGAAGCTGTGCCCTGCAATCTTTAACCCGCATACCCAGCGTCCACACACCACACCACACCAGCCTATATCAGTCCACTGCTGGACATAGACCTCCCGTAATAAAGGGGGATGTGCCAATAATCCCCACGCTAGGCATGCGGGTTGGGGATCGCAGGGCACAGCTTCTCGCTCCATCGACGCTGCTGCCCGTCGATGGCCAGGGGATTTAGCTATGCCGATGTAGGCTGTGCTATGCCGCAATCAGCCGGCCGCCAGAGCCCCGTTCTTTGTTTAGCAGGGTGCACCACGTGCAGGTGAGGTTGGCTTGGCTTCCGAAGATGGTGGTGGGAACCCCGTACACCTCGGACGAATACCCAGCGTAGGGATTATTTATTTATATATTTTATTTAATTAACACTGTTGACACCAATTACATTAATAAGATCATACTAAGTCAGACATAGGATCATTATCATCACCATCAGCCTATATCAGTCTACTGCTGGATATAGGATTCCATCAATGAACGCCATTGCGCCCTCTCCTGAGCACAACGCATTCAGTTTCTACCAGCAGCCTTTAGGAGCCGCAACTATAAATTTAAGAAAAAAGTTATAGAACATAAAATATTTATATAATACATACAATCCAATTCCAACCATTTTAGCTCTTAAGACCTTACTTTCTGAATCCAGAAAACGATATTTTCATACATATTTGAAAGTGCCATGACTCCACAACTATAAAGTGTACGAAAAAAATAAAATACTTAAATGCACTTAATACTTATAAATACGTACAAGCCAATAGCTAAAATGGTTGGCCATTTTAGCTCTGGCCATTTTAGCTCTTAAGGCCATTTTCTTCCTCCGTAAATCCAACCTGGTTGGTATACGCTCTGTCCATGACGTGCTCCTACCTAACTGTCCGATTGTCTGTCCTACAAAAAGTCGTTCGTGGCCTAACATAGGATCGATGAACAATAAAAAAATAGGTTAAAAAGCCTTCCTTTTTGAAAGATGGTGAACTATGCCTGGTCAGGTCGAAGTCAGGGGAAACCCTGATGGAGGACCGTAGCGATTCTGACGTGCAAATCGATCGTCGGAACTGGGTATAGGGGCGAAAGACTAATCGAACCATCTAGTAGCTGGTTCCGTCCGAAGTTTCCCTCAGGATAGCTGGCGTCGATTTGAACAGTCTCATCCGGTAAAGCGAATGATTAGAGTCATTGGGGTCGAAACGACTTCAACCTATTCTCAAACTTTAAATGGGTGAGAAATCCGGCTTACTCGAACGATGAAGCCGGAGATCTGATGACGGTGCCAAGTGGGCCAATTTTGGTAAGCAGAACTGGCGCGGTGGGATGAACCAAACGTTTACGTCCTTTTGGGGATATCTATGCCTAGGAGTGGATTGATATAACCAGGCTGGTTATATAAGCTGTAAGTAGAAGTAAAAGAAAAAGAGACTCATAAACACAGAGAGATCCAAAAAAATAGCACTAAAGACTAAATGCCACTAAGAAACAAAACCTTATAAGATCTGATAACCCAAATTGCCACTAAACTTTACATATGGGGCAATTACGGAGGAATTCGTTACTGATATACTTGTAAATAAATTAATAAAACCACCCTTGAGCAAGGGGTTAAGATTTAACATGCTGATATGGTGTTTAACCCTTTCTGTTTAGGCGAGATTATCTATGAGGGTTCTTTGAAGGATGGAATGATATTTTCGAAGTTACTTGGAATATGTTATTGATAGGAACAATATAAACGCTTGTTATTTCACGGCGCCACACGAGACCTGAAGTCAACGTGTTAAAGTTATTTTTCTATCCTTCGGGAACATTTTTTTCTGGATAAAATCTTTACGTATATACCTCTGTGGCAAGTAGGCGACGGTTCGCCTGAGACGCTGAAGGTTGCGGGTTCTATTGCCATCGCGGGACAAATGTTGGCATTATTTGCAGATATTTGTCTTAGCAGACCCCTACTACCAATAATTAGGTCGGAGTGTTTTCTGTATTTATTTACAAAAAAGGATAGTTACCTATATGTATATCAGTCAGTTAGTGGTTCCCACAATACAAGCTGCGCTTAGTTTGGGGCTATGTTATAGTGTAGATCATTATTTATTCTTACCGTTGATACTATGTGAAAGTTCTAGGTAAGTTTTTGTATCGAAAACTCTACAAAATGTGATGGTTGGTCCTCCACACCGTAGATCAATCAACACTCCCTCTTCCTAACTAAGCATTGAGCACGCGGACAGAATAACTTACAGAAACTCATATCCGGGCTAAGAGTTGTTTTGATGGTGTGATGTCTAGAGAAAATACAATGTTGAGAGAAAGCAAGAGTTTTACTTAAGCTGGTATTTATAAGCCAATCTCAACTTGACTACGAACTAAATTAATCTTTTTTATTCAAGGTATGTAAGCTTTTTATTATTAAGCACAATATTGGCATCATTACATTACATTGAATGTAGCACCTAAATTATATTGAACATTTTAACTAAGGATTTACTAGCAGCTTAATCTAGGTTGATCCTGTATATGTTTAAGGGCCATTTGCAGTCGTGGTTCATATTTCGCATTATACCTCTACTTCTATCACGTTTTCTTACCAAAAAACTTGCACCAAAATTGATCACATTGGTGCAAATTTTTTGGTAGGAAAACGTGTTGGGTTCAACATGATATTCTTGCTGAACCTTTGTATTGTTATTTTCTAGGCCGTGAAGGTTTGCTATTTTGCATAACTACATTCAGTGGTTTTATATCTTCAAAAATGTTGAATAGTGCGAGCGAGAGGGAGGTTTGACCCTTACTGTCGCCCTAAACAATTTAAAACCAAATGATTTTTATTAATGACTTTATATTCTGAATAATCCTGTTTGATTTTTATTTTAACTGACATTATTATTTTATGAAAGAATTTTGATTATTTCTCATCTATCCTAACTAAAACTAAACATTTGCATGGGAGGTTTCCGTGCCGTTCGCACGCGTGCTCGCTTTGCCAAAAAATCTGCAATGTGGAACCAATTGTACACATTATTAAGACGTTGACTGCGGGCCTCGTCTTGCGGCTGCGGCTGGCGAGCACATCCTGAAGTAGGTACGGCGGTTTGTTATTCAGCACTCGAAGCGTTAAGAAAAGTTGTATTTCAGTTCACATAAATAAACAATCATTTCATTAGCTCATAACAACACCGCAGTAAGCCATGATAGGAAGCGCATGAGCGCTTCACAAACCTACCTAATGATAAATGTATAATGTATAAGGATTGAACTCCATTTTCAGTTTGTCTCTGAGGTACAGAACAATCAGGCCTTAGTTCGGAAGGTTAAACTGCAAAACATTAAACTCCAAAGACATTTTTACTAATTCTCTCAAATTGCCGACTGCCACTTTAAAGGGAATTACATTAACTCCCCTTCTTTAACATTTTTCTCGCTCTGTCGACTTGACACAGTCGAATTTAAAAATAACTAAGATTCTACCTATAATTCGGTCTTAGCTTCAAAACATTTCCTGTTAATTTTTTTGTTTTCGTGATATGGCCGAATTTCAAATGGTAGGTATCTTGGTAGGTTGTATCAACAGAATTTAATTACACCCATAAAAATTTAAAGTTTTAACAAGTATTATAACTCAAACTTAGTGCTACTATAATTAAAAATTATAGAAAACATGCATATAAGAATACTTGGAACAAGCGTGTAAAAAAATAATCAATAAGAATGATGAAAGACCTACAAAAGAGATTTTACTATTCGCCCTCAATGAAAGTTTGTAAGGGTTCTTGCGAGAAAATACCTAGCTATTACCAGCATGCCCACCATGCATACCTATAGGGGCTTTTCATCAACATTAAATTTAATTTCTATTAATTTTTAATATGTGGCTCCTACGTTTTCCAGAATGGTGGAACTGAACTCAGTGTTCACTGTGACCCTAACTGCATTTTTTCTTTTTTTTCTCCACACCTAATAATAAGGGAGCAAGTGTATTTTTTCGAAACGCCCGAAATCTAATAACGCAGGGTAATTTTTCAATTGGCCGTGTTAGAGTTAGAAGACACCTTTGAACAGCGTTATGTCATGTGAACCAAGAAACTCTCTCGGTTTTTTTTAATATATTGTTTTACTAGCTTTTGACTGCAGCTTTGCTCACGTTAAAAGTTATTTTTCCATCTCTTTGAAACAGTACTTTTTTCTGGATGGAAGGCATGTCCCTATTTGTCTCTACTCCTGACAGCAAACATCCTGTCAAACAAACTGAAACTTTAAACTTACGATTCCTAATTTGTTAAATTGTATTAAAAAAAATACAACCCAATTGAGAACCTCCTCCTTTTTTTGAATTCGGTTAAAAATAGGTTGTGGAACCCTGTATTTTCTTTTTTAACATATTAGTGTCTTCTATCATTAGAGTGGTGATTAGTCCATCATCTAGCGGCTAGGCTTGATGATGGTTCTAGATTCTAGTCCACTGCTTGACTACATTCTAACTCACTGGCAACGTTCTATCGGCGTCAACGACCACAAATTGGTCCAAGACAGTGACGACTTCCAAAATCTTGTAAGTGATTGTTATAAAAATGCTTCAATTTTATTATTCCGAGTACACCAGCATACTAAAACAACAAGCGATTATCATAAGTGCGATTATCCTTACATATCGGGTAAATATTTCACTATTATGAAGAATAAACCATGATTTACTTAGGCAACGCAAGTTTTATAAATTGCTGTTTATGTCAGATGGGTATTAGTGGCCATTTTGTTTATTGGCTGTTTGTTGCATAATACCATTCAATTTGTCACCGATTTGCATACAATTTTTCTTTCTTTCAATACTTTTCCTTTGGACGATTTCCAGTGATTTCCAGTATTGTCAGTTAAACTTAAGTATATCCATTGATATAAATGACAATACTCGTACAGTGAAATGAAATAAAATAAATTTGAACTAGAGTTTTCAAATAAAAAAAATGTTCGCTGATATTTTTCTGTTATAGTCAGTCATCATTGCACTAGCAGAATAGGGCCTGACTGACGACTACTTGGACAGTGTACGAGTACAGTAAAACACTGATTTAGATTTAGCTGGCGAATGAATGAATACATTTCTAGTGTTTTTATAAATCCTGCTTTATTCAACAATAAAAACACCAGCCTATTCAGTTCTCTTCTGGGCATATATCCACTTTAATACATTAACTATACTACTACTACGAAGCGCTCGTGGCGTGGTTAACTTCGGTGTTATTAGCAGATCACCTTGGTTAAGCAACTCTCCGCCCGGTCATTACTTGGATGGGTGACCGTTTAGTGACATTTAGATTTTAGCGCTTCCGTGCTTTGGAAGGCACGTTAAGATGTTGGTCCCGGCTTTTCAGTCGCTAAGCCAGGTCGGGGGCCTTCGGGCGGCCTAAAAACTCCGACACAAGAGTTGGTCACTAGCTCATACGAAGAAGAAGAAGACTACTACTACATATACTAGCACGTCGACTGTGGGCCTCAGGGATGCCGGCCGTTCCTTGTTGCCTAAGGGCGAGAAAGATCTACCCAAACTGCGTTTGTCCCCGCCTGCAGCATCATATAGTATTAAGTTTGACTAATTTGAATAAACATTGATATTGTGATACTCGTTTTTCTCTTTTCAGTTCATTAATTTTTAGCAGTGAGATTTTTGTTTATAAAATAATCTTTTTTTTTTTACTTTTTTTGTTTTATTATTGACAATTTGTGTTAAAATACAAACGTGACATGATACATATATTTTTGTTTTACGATCTTTTATTTGATATCCATATTGCTAGGGTAGGGAAAAAAAATAACACCCGTCCCTCCACCCCTCCATTTTTATTTTTATTTTCGGGTGCCATTTTGAATATATATTATATAGCCAATGTCACTACCGCAATTCTGATAAATTCAACGACACCTCATATATTATGTCAAAATCCGTCCAGCGCAGCGGATTGGGCTGTAGGGCGTGCCAAAGAAAATGATATACATACTTCCATACTCTCGAAAAACATTACTCTCGCTCTGGCGCAGTCGGGTAATAATAAAAGAGATTATATTCCTAGTGAAGTACACTTAGTAAAAAGGTTCTGAAATTCAGTTGCTAAAAGGGTACCTACTTCGTGGAACAACTTCTACGAGAACCATGTCGCAAGACGCTCACTAGTTCAGAAGTTGTATTAATGTATATTTTATTCAATAAGTTCAATCAAACTTATTCCAATAATTTTTCACAATTTCGTAAGTATCAAGTATAGTTTTGTAGTTCATATTCATAGAGATAATTATATAGAACACCACTCTAGAGTATAAATATCTCGATGTTCATATTATATCAGGCAACGTAGTAAGGTTTTTTACAATTGTATTGAATTATATAGACATTTAGCGAATGTCAAAGTAGAAAGCGAATGTCAGTGACGTGTTGACAGCCGGCAAAAATGCGACCTACCCACAAATGCACGCCTCTATGACTCTTTGTAGAGCTTGGATGAAGTAGACTTGACAAATTAAAAACTCAGAGGATTTTACTACAATATTGTAAAAAAGAGTCGTTGAAAATTCACACGTTAGGATATTTTAAGGTTTTTATAAATCAAAGATAAATTTAAATAGAAGGTAGATGACGCTGTTAAATATATCATTGTTGTAACACTTGTAGAATAAGTAGGTATTTTTTGATTTTTAAATGTAAGTATTTGATTTTTAGGGCATCTTTTAACATGAGAGGTTAAAATATTATAACATGGTAATCATTTCGTATAGCTATGCAGTGGCAGGATTTGTTTCAAATTTAGTTTATTACACTAACTCTGAATTCAATCTGATTCGTACTTTTTGTTCTTCATTTAATTTTGAGCTTTTACCTACAATGGTATGTCAGTCCAATCAGTGATAATCCCAACTAATATTATAAATGCGAAAGTGAGTAAGTAGGGATATTTGTTTGTTTGTTTTTTATGCTTTCACGCCTTAACTACTAAAACAATCATCATGAAATTTCGCTAACACGCTGACTTTCACCAGAAAAAAGTACTATTTTATTTACCTTTTTGTTCGTGGCGCGGACTCCAGGTATCAATTGATTAGCCATTAGCCTTAAAGAAGGCTAATTCAAGGTTTCCACAGATAGAGCTCTGAGTTTTCACAGAGAGAGTCTGTTCTTTTCTGTCCCCGAGGCTTAGACAAGTAACATCTGAAGCCGCGGCGGTAGTAAAATAATAATTAATAGCTCTACTTTTATTCGAAGCTCTATGCAGCCCACCCCTCAACGTTACAAGGACAATCTTGTGGGTGACTTAAAATAAAAAATAACTTATTTTTCTTTTAAAACATGACTTTTGCATTAGACTTTCTTACCGACGATATTCATTCAGACCTAAATGAATCCAACCGAATAAATGGAAAAACGAATTAATACAAATTGGTACAATTTAAATGTATTTTTCAATTTGTTTTAGTTTCCAAGTTTCCGTCTTATGAGTTAATTTGATTAAATGTTTTTAAATAAGGCAACGATGATAGAGTTTTAATGAGACATACATGTAGAGTATCACGTCCACCACTTAGACCTTCCAAGTCGTAACCTAATCCTTCATCGTTAGATATATGATGAACTGGAACCTTACCTATATTTAGAAAAGTACCTATAACATAGCATAATAAAATATTTATTTTTCCATTTTATTTCCATTCACTATACGTTTTTCAATATCAGATCTAAGATCCGGGTACAGAAACGTCAATCGTTTAGCAACAAGATGGTCAGACGATACCAAAGATACTGCATCCATCGTGGGCCGACTGGATGAGCCGAGCGACTTCACCCACTGCTGGGTATAGGCCTCCTCTATACCAAGCAGTAGATGAGTCGGGCTGCGGATGATGATGATTATGATGAGGTATATTCCTGTATATAAAAAAAATATATCAGAAAGAACATGTCTTTCCAATTACTACAACCATTGTATCTTTTTTTACTGTAAATTTTCCTGCTAATTGTTGATTTTTTTGGTGTACAAAAATGAATTTATCGATCTATTTATCTATCTACATCATAGGTCATAGACATATTGCTAATCTCATTGAGTAAAAAAAATACTACACCATTTTGAAGTCTTGGGCACTACATTATTATGATCCCTTGCCAGAGTAGAAGCTGGATGCGTCGAGCTCAGGACAGGGCGCAATGGCGCTCATTAGGGGAGGCCTATGTCCAGCAGTGGACTGCTATAGGCTGATGATGATGATGATGATGACCAGGGTAGGTACACTGCTGCCTTATAATATTTTTTCTCCTCCAAAAGCAAAAAGACGTAGTAAATTTTAAAGACGCACTTCGTTTAACCTAATTAGGTTCTAATACTCAATTAGAGATTTAAGATACGTGACTGCGCCCACACAGCCGAATTATAACTAATTGTTACTGTAGGTACTACGTGATTCAGTCTCGTCAAGTTATCTTTGCAGAATTCAGAAATAAGAAGATAAAGATAAAAAAAGATTTTTATTTAGAAATTTGGAATATCTATTGGAGAAAACACCTCCCACCACTCCTTCCACCTATTCACTTTTTAGTATCTGTCGTTTCGTCACCTAAGTGTTACTTACGTATAAAAATAATGTGCCTAGAACGAAACGGGGCAGAAATAGTCGCCATTAAAGTTCTACCCCGTTTCGTTCTATTTTTGTTTATATCTATAGCAAAAGATTTTCATTTTATCCATCTGATCAGCAGAGATAACGTGGCCAGACTATAATTTACTCATTATTCATCATTTTATTTTCTTTAAAAAAGTGGCTTTTTGTTTATAGGTTTTATGCAGTGATAAATTGAGTTTTTGACACCTAAATTTTGATTAGTACGTACCATCATTATTAATTTATTGTAAATGTTATTAATTTTGTATTGATTTTATTATTATTATTAAGTTTTCTCATCGAATCCAGATCTACATTTTTTTTTGACGTCGCACGGTTCTTGAATTTATTATTTTGTGTCTTTTACTATCAAAAAATAAAAAAAAACAAATCATGTCAGAGCTACAGAAATATATCCAGATTCTGAGCAAATAAACAATCTAATCTAATAGACCAATCAATAGAAGTCTACGAATTGTTACCCACTTAAACCTACGTAGGTAATAAAATAAAAACGAGATTTTTATAAGCTGCCTGAAGCCCTGAAGGGCTCGCCTGGGAATGTACATACGTACTACTGTTTGTGACACCAAGCAGTGTTGCTTGTTTTTCGGTTTGAATGAAAATTTTTGCTAAGTGCTAATTTTCCCTATTAACGGGGTCCTAAGTATGTGTACTTGTATATTTTTGAATTTTCGTGTTTTTGTATGATTAAATCATTTGAATCATTTCTATATCAAAAGCCATTCTCTACGATTTGTTGTCATGACTTGAGTTGTCAGCATTGTGTTTTGTGATGCAAGTATGAAAGATAATGACAGCTTTTCAAAACTTGAGATACTTAACATTGTCGAATTCTATAGTCGCAAAAAAAGGATGCTTTTAAAAAAAATAAACAAGATGAAAAATTTCTCACTTACAAAGTAACAAATCAAAAGAATTCCCACCCACTTAATATTAGCATTTTCATTAAAATCGCGACAAAAACTCGTGTTACATTAAAGAGGCTACGACGCCCGGGGGCCCTTTAGACCCGGGCGGAGAACTCGCAAGATTTATCTGAATAAATTATTTTTACCTGCAGTGAAGGGTTGAAATTTATTATTCTAAAATAAATAGTAATGTAGGGATGATAAAATGTCATTTTTGAGTTAAAATAACACAAATTAGGTACTCACTTGCATTTTCATTTTTTCTGGAAAATCCAAAAATCTAATAAAATGCTAAATTGTCTTTTAGTTATGACATGTTAGATGCCTGCACTAACGAATTTTCTTTCAATGTATACATACACATACATACACAAAAGAAATATGTGTGTGGAGTTTTCAAAATGTGACGAACATAGGTACTTCGTGGCCACGGACCCACCATTATCTAGGCAGTATAGTAGCATGACACTTATATTTTTATGTTTATGTCAGGTTTTTTTAACCAAAATTAGGTCAATTTAATTAACAAAAACTGTTTTTATAATTTCAATTTGATGAAATTCTTGGAAAAGGTAAGTTTTTAAGATGAGGTTCATTATTTAGCACTGAATGTTTTATAAACTACTCCTGATGGTAAGCGGTTTCCCTGTATTACATTTAGCCTTATGTAAAGTAAGTCCGTCATATCTTTGAAATACATAAAAAGCTTCCGCGAATTGAATCATACCTTACATACCTACAGTTTCTGAGAACCAACATAAAAATATTTATTTTTAAAATAAAATAAAACATACGTATTTACGATTAACTCGAAAACATTAACGTGACATCATCGCTACTTCAGAGAGAAACCGATTCGAACAATGGGCGAAAGAGTTTAGCAGGAAATAGTTTTATATTCTTAAAACAATTGCAATAAACAGTTGATGTTTTCCACGTACTCAAACTAAACGACTTTCTACCTTACGGCATTCAAAATTAAACTCAAATTGCGTAATCTGGTATCACAGCATTAGAAATAACGAAAGAGGTCTGTAAAGCTAAGGTCATTCGTTTCAATTTCAATTTTCGAACGGTGATTCTTTAAGTCCATTTGAAATGGGGACCGTGATTGGTGATTTTGAATTTGGAATTCAGCGCGCGATCATCGTTGATAGATCGGTGATGGCTTGCGAGTTGCGACGGGCAGCGGGTTTCGAGTGCATTTGACCAGAAAAATTGGCGTACGTGGCCTTTTTTACCCACATCGGTATATCAGGGTTAAATAATGCGAAATAGGGCTGTATTTTCTCGTTTACGAGATGTTAAAAACTGCATTCAAAGTTGTCTATAATAATTTACCTATTACTATAGTGTTATATTAGAAATGCAAAAAATTGGATCTCGCAGAAAGGACCTTACATTATGAAGTAGAAGTACATAAGTACTTACCTACTAACATACAAAAGAAAAATAGCAACAAGATAAGTTAAAGATTTGCTGAAAAAAATCTCTTATGAAAATACGTACACGATACATAGACTGTGTGGTTTGTGGAACGATGTAGAGTTTGAAGAATGTGTAACCATTGTAACCACATATTATGATAAGTATTATGAAAAGTGTCATGGTTTTGAAGTTATCAAAAGTTGTTTTGCTTTAGGACTTTTTTTCGTTTAGATTTAGAGGATTGTAACCAATTTTTTGTTCATAAATGCAAACAGTGGTAGGTATCTATCCGACTATGAGTGATTTCTCAACTAAAACTTATCTCAGCAGCATAAGCCCCTCTACTTTTTTATTTATTGATAGGCAGAGTTTACATCTCCTCATGATAAAAAAAAATTAAAGTGATTTATATACTATCTGGTATTTTAATATCCTCTAAACGAGAAAAATGTCATACTAAAGGAAAAAACAACACATCTTTCAAAGATTATCGACGACACTTTTCTCAGTTCGAACGTGCCTAAATTTTTCGTAACCAATCACCGAAAAAAACCGTAAATCTTACATCTCAACCGCTCATTCCTTTTTGCACGAGTTAGAATGAGATGACAGTATGGATTCTATCACGGAACACCACTCGTGCGTGGTCTAACGGAGTAGTGACTATTATTAGCTCTATGGTTTAGGGTACTAGCAGGCTGTGGTACTAGTGACGTGTCGAGTTGTATTTTTCTATGTGAGTGAATGAGATAATTGATAGTCATTCATGTGATATGAATGTGATGCGATCGATTTACAAGCACTTTTTTTTAAGTAGAACCTGGCAAGGATATAGATTCGTTGTGACTACTGTATGTAGATACAGTAATCGTTAGCATACGATTCGAACACAGATATAGAAGAGAACTAGTTGAAGTCTTAAAATTCACTATGCTCTGAACGTCAACTCATACGGCTGATCTCTACTTTCTTATGTCCATAAATCATTTGCTAGAAAGGGATGCATACTCAATGCGATTGCTGCGACTTCGTACCAGGGAATTTCTATGAAACTGCATAGCATTTTTTTCGAGCGCCCTGGTACGATTTTCTTTTTAAACTAATTTGAAGTTGCATTGAGAGAAGTATGCATTCCTTTCTAGCTACTGATATATGGACATAAGAAAGTAGAGATCAGCCGTATGAGTTGATGTTCAGAGCGTGAATGAATTTTAAGATTTCTTCTATGCTTTATTTAGTCTTTTTTTTATTTAATCATCTTTCTTTGGATTCGAATAATCCTAGCACAATCCGACCAAAATATAGGAACTACTTGGCTGCTTGCAGCTAACTTCATTGTGTCTGTTGTACCTACTTATAAAAAGGAGTCCAAAGATGTCTTTGTGAAGTATTTTCGAAATTGTTCAATGCATAAGCTGTTAACTTAATTTAGGTAATTTATCGACCTCATGATTTCCCACGCAAGCTTCGACGTCAAAAGCTGGCCCACCCATAGCAAATAAAAAGTAAGAAAAACAATCTCCTACTTTAAATAATACTGAAACATAAAATAATAAAATAGGTAGGCAGGTACGCGTATTTAATACTCATAAGTATAAAAAAATAACCCACAATACTTGTGAAGTTTCACAAGACAAAAATAGTTCTACATATCTATGATGTCAGAAACCAAGTTTTCCCAAAGCGTACGATCAAAGGAAATCCATCAACGCTACTGTCAAAGCACCTAATTCTGCCATTCAGATTTCCCGACGGATTCCTCAAGGTAGGGAGGGAGGGCAGATAGCGTGTGCAGTGAGGTAGAGCGAGACAGATAGATGGTCACGGACGTAGTTGAGATGATTGGCGTACGTGAGGTGACGGCCGCGACTCTACGTGATGTTTTTGACGTCTTTGGGTTAGTGGCTTTGTACTTGAGTTAAGATGATAAAGATCAGCTGGGTAACCATCGATGTACTTAATGCCATTACTATGGGGGTAGTGGGTACCTGGGTACCCACTTCAGGTTAAAGATATTTGTTTCCCGTAGAATGTTATACCTACATATTCACTTAGGTACGTACATAAGAATATTATGATTATTATTATCTATTACATGAGAACAAATCCTGTTTTTTTAAATATTATTTTTGATTGCCTAAAACTTAACACAGCCTGCTTAATTTTATAATACCTCAATAAAATTCAATTCTTTATTATTTACACGACAAACATACTCACGCACACAAACACACACACACACACACCCACACAAACTTTCGCATTTTATCATTTAAATGCGAAGTGATGCGCTTTGTCCTATTAGTACCTAGGTATCTATAAATAGGTGTAATGTATTTTCAAACCTACATTTAAAATATTAGCAAATAAAACGTTTTGCTAAGGACGTCCCGCTCCGCAATAAATAATAAGAGCGAGATAAAAATTATCTAACTTATATTAATTTCTTCATACATTAATCATCTAGCCGGGGCTCGTTTATCACGGGACACTTTTAATTTGCAAGGCGATTTAGGGTTGAATTTTTAACACGTAGTTTCGCTTGTTTATTTATTTTTTTATAATTGTCAGTAGCTTTAAAATTTTGTGTTTTTACGAGCATTGAGCGTAACGGAGCGTCGCCAGTGTCGCCACCAAGTATAGGTATGTAAGTATTCGCCCACACTTTCATACATTTTTTGAAATGAGTTTTTTGACGTGCGTGAACGAACGTTGTTTGGAGTCACCGTATTTTTGTGCAAATCAATGAGAGTGCCGCGTTTTGCGCGAGAAAAAACTAAAATATTGATTGTGGAATGTAGGGGTGATGGTGATTAAGCAATGAACTGGCGACAGCACTTCTGATACAAATTCTAATGCATTGCTTTTTTTCACAAAAACAAAAAAGTAAACCAACTACCCAATAGTTGATTTACTTTTCTGTTTTTGTGACCTATTTATATACGCATTATAGCGTACAAAATCTATATAAATTATAAATAAATTCATTTTGCTAAATCTAAATCTGCTTTTCCGAAATCTGAATTAGATTTCATGAAGCTGAAGATGTGCATGATTTCGTATTGTCACTCCGAACGCACAAGAACCCAACTCAAAAAAATCAAATTCCAAAAATACCTATCGAAGGCAATTATCAAAGCGGCTACCGTTCTCATGAATAAAAGTAATAAAACGTCAAAATTATGAGTTTATATCAATAAGCCTGTTTTTGTTCAACAGTCACCTATGACGTAAACAACAGGGTTTTTTTTTCTCCAGACTTCAATAGATAGTGAAGAATAATATGGATAAGACCATGACAATCATCATTCTCATTATCAGCATATAGCAGCCCATTGCTGGACATACGCCTCCCCTAATGAGCGCCACCGCACCTTGTCTTGTATCTGCCTTCACTTTGATGCATACAGCTTCTACTAGCCTTTCTTCTCTCAGCCTTTTGCAGATCGTGACTCTACCTGGCAGGAAGGCGTTTATTCTTAGATAAACTCCAAGCATAGTTCCCATCACCACAGATATCATAAGGCATGCTTTATGGAATAATGACAATTATAAAAACTAAAACCTAAATTAAATGATTATTAATTGCAAAAAATATCAAGATTTTGCAAAAAAAACAAGCTTATATATTTTGAATGTAGTATCTGTTACACTAAGTATTATTAAAAAATAAACTAGAGACTTGAGATTTTAGCTAGGTTTTAGTTAACCCATTATTTTTGGTACAAAATTTAGCCAAAATAAAATGACATCCTTTTTTAGCCTACTTGACAAGATCTCCAGTTCCAATTTTTTTAGAAATAATAGATTCTTATCCTCTATAACCTATCAATATCGACCTTCATCTAACACACGGCCAATAGGTGAGCATTTTGTCAACAAGCCATTGTGGTGCGCGGGCGCCGCATTTTACGACGTAGTATATCTAAGCGCGTTATGATATCACATAATCTATGTCACAACACCCAGGGATTGTACCTGGGATTCCGGGAGGAGATTTGGGTCACGTTTTAATATTAGAACTTTTTTTTTGTGTTAAGTATAAAAGAGAGATGTGTTTTTAAAAATGTAGCCTGTAATTTTCAGATTATCTGCATAAGGCTGCTTTTTTTAAATTATATAGGTACCTGCGTATTTATTGAAATACTGTTTACCGCGGCTTCGCTCGCGTGGTACCGGGATAATCCAATCCTGTTGTCGGTCCGTAATCTAGACAGGATCCAGACAGACAGATAGAAGTCATCAAGTACCTAAGAAGTATTTGTGTCAATTTGAATCGTTTGTTAAAAACACAACATTTCAAAATAAACTTCTTAAAATAAGATGTAAATGAGAGTTTATATTTTTCTTGTATTTGATAACATCAAATAGTCCATTCGTACCTACGCACTGTAATGAAGACTCCTACACTGCTATGACAGGACTTATCAAGCTCCAAATCTTGAGGCCTACACAAAATACCTAAAACTTTTTACGTGGGACTTAGAACATCATCATCATCTCAGGGGCCTGCCCCTATCTCACGTTATGTGGGGTCGGCACATATTTTCTCCATCCATTTCCCTCTATCAATAGTCTCATACATCATGTTTATGACATACGGAGCCGAAACGTGGACACTCACATAACGGCTACTCCACCACTTTAAATCACCCTCAGCGTCATTTCGCTTAGCGAGCTATGGAACGAGCTATGCTTGGAGTTACTTTGAAGGATAGAATCCGCAACAAAACTATCCGACTAAAGTTTTCGTCATAATCATCCTGTGGGTAAGTCTCAAATCTTTTTTTCTCATCTCAATATTTTTTTACGAATTGATAAATAAATAATAAATAATGCTGGACGCTATCACACAGCATGTAGCCCCAAACTAAGCAGAGCTTATATTATGGGAACCACATGATTGCTAAACTACTTATATACTTTTTTGTAAATATATACATATCATACATAGAAAACACCCAGACCCGAGACAAATATCTGCCGAACATGCAAATATTTGTCCTGCAGCGGGATTCGAACCCGCAACCTTCTGCGTCTCCGGCGGGCCTTCGCCCACTGTGCCACAGAGGTCGTCGAAAAATAAAGCTAAGAACATTAGAAGTCGAAAAAAACATGCGTATTGAAGTGTTGACGCGTGCGTAATTACGCAGCACACATACAAACAACACGCTCACAGACACATTAACCCGTCAAACGCGGACCTACTTGGAAAGAACAAGATACTCTTAGATTTCCATCTCAGATTTTTCTTTGAAGTAGCAAAGTTTGGGGGTAAAAATTGAATATTAATAGCAAAATTATACCCGTCTCGTCCTAACCAAGGTTTTTATTACTGTATTAAGGCTGTATTCTTGTTAATACGATAAACAAATCGTAAGGGTGGTTATGTTTATGTGTTCTTGGAAAGGGATGTGTTAAAAAACAGTAGCTTATAATAGCTTAATCGCTTGTTCTTTGTATTTTAAATTTATTTGTTTTAACGTGCGTTTTTGTTGTCATAAAATTTTTGATTTCGTTGATGAGATTTTTGGAAGACGGATTTTTGATCGAAGATAAAATGCTTTTTAGTAAAAGTTTGTGTTTTTTTATAGTGTCTATTTTTAAAGCAAGCTTTTATTTATTTCAATGAAAACAATTATTTAAATAGCGGAGAAGAAATTCCAAAATTTATACATTACGTAAGACACTTTATTTATAATTTTTGGAATTTCTTCTCCAAAATATATGTTTAAGAAAAAAAAAGTATAAGATATACATATTATATTTTTTATTGTTATCACCACCAAAAACCTACATTTTTCATTTTGTTAAATTCCAAAAACTGATAAAATTTTGGAACCTAATCTGCCGTCAAAAGCATAGATACAGTAAGTGCGCTCTCGATGTTTGCGAGAAAAACGCGGTAAAAGTGTTGGTACGAAAATCTTCTATAAATCCTTTTTTTGTAATCAGATTGCAATGGTTGATACCTTAAATGAAAGAAGACCTTTGCACCTATGTATTACTTGATTGGAAATCAATACTGAGCAATCGAAAGAAAAAATAAATTCATAATTTTTCTTAAACTAAGTATCTCCTAAAAACTCTCTAATTGGGAACACTTAGCATAAACAAAGTAAGTGTGTGTTTTACTCTGTTTATGCTAAGTAACCATATAAATTTCAATGGTTTATTACACACTATTAGCTTTTGGTTTTATAAATATATTTGAAAAAAATTATAATCCGTTTCAAATATTCTGATAAGTACTACCTAACTGATGCTGAAAATAATCTATTAATAATATTGATCGGTTCATGATAGGTTTAGAGAAATAAATTAGCATTTAGTTCAAATAAAATTTCTTTATTACAATTAAGCCGCCCATGATCACATAATTAATCACAAAATTACGTTTCTTAATTTATCAATTTGAATCAGTCTTTCCAGTTAACATTAGCACAACTAAGAATTTAGTTTTCTTACATGAATCACTAAACTCAAGTTAACTTAATAAGTATTTATCAGTCTTCGTTTATTCTGGAATCACAGATGCTAATTAATGGCAAAGTGAATAATCTAAGGTAGCTTTACATTTCAAACAAACTAAAATTATTATCCTTTCTTCGGTATCAAATCAACACTTATTGATCTATAGAACAACACAAGGATCTTATAGATACTTAAGTCGTAAATAATAATAGTAAAACCATTTAGGGAAAAACATGAAAAATTATTCTTTAACAATGTAACAGAATTAAAATATTAAATGAATCAATTAATTAGGAATCAACTCCTATGAAAACAATAATGCGAGATTTAATCTTCAAGATTTAAGGATGCATCATCAACTGGCAAGTCTAACCAGAATTGCCTTCAGCTGGGTAACATCAAGAGAAAGAGATCTTTAATAATTTTCTCTTTTCGTGAAGAGGCGATACCCCTTGGTGAACATCTCTGTTCAGCACAAGGGAATTGTTTGGTTTTGAGTATTTTGGCTTGTAAAAAGTTTAAAGTCCTGAATTCGTCATCAGCATGACATTTTTTGTAAAAAAAAATATATTTTCCACGGACAACTTTGACCACAGTTAAATCTTTAACGTATACCCGGTCCTTTAACGCACGCATTTTCTGTTCAGAATGAAAGTCACAATAATTGTAGAAATCACAGATGTTCATTATCCTTGGGAAATTTAATCCTGAAGTTCGAACGGCTTCTACATAGTCATTAAAGTCACAAGCATTTTTCATTTTTTTAAGAGACTGCTCCACTTGGTGGTGGAAGCTGTCAGCTGAATTGAATGTATGTCCTGAGGCCTCATTTACTAACTCAGTTGCACACTGAAATGATAAGCACCGGTCCTGTTTTTACAAACTTTGACAGTTTGTGAACTGACGTTCTTCGAATTTCGACAGATGAAGTGTCAAAGTTTGCAAATAAAGGTCCGGTGCCGATCATTTCGGTGTGTAACTGAGTTAGTAAATGAGGCCTCTGGTTCTAGATACTTCTTAGTAATGAAGCGTGCTTCAATTATATCACTACTGACAATATTGACAAGAAACGAAAAGAGTGTCCAGTTCTTGTTTTGTGACGAACATTTATCTGCCCAAATCACCAAATCATTTTTGTTCCGGTGGTGTAAAAAAAGCTCTGAATGTTGAAACAATATCATGAACATTTCGGCCTGAAATGGCTTCGTGCCATAAGACAGCGTTAGGATTATTTTCTTTAGTAGATTTACCTACAGGAGCAAAAGTCTCGTTAAAAGCAATTATTCGAGGACAGAATATTGCTACTTTGTAGCAGTCCATGCGAGGCATCATTACCACCTTTTGAAGATCTACACATACGTAAACGGTGTCATCATCTTTATGGTCTTCTACGTTCTTTTTGTCCAATTTGTACGCTTTCCTGCTGTCTCTATAGCGTTGGCGATGTTCAATCGTTACTTAGCATACATGCAGTTTCGCATCTTACTGTCTGTATTATTATGTAAGATAAAGGCAATTATTAGGACATGCACCAAACAAAGGTACAGCACCCCAGCATACTGTTATTAAATCATTTGGTACATATTGGGAAACTGCTTAGGATCAAAACAGTATATCTTCTTAGTGTTTATTTGCTCGGCTCAGATCCAGTTTTTATACAGTAAATGACTTAACATATTAGTGGTATAGATGTCATACTGTAGTCTGGCCGAGTGACTCTGAATAATAACTTTTGCAGTAAGTGTACCTACTGTAATCATGCCTGGTGATGTAAAAAAAATGCTCGACTTACTGCAAATTTTTTATTGTTAAATTTGGATTAAAAAACGATACAAATGAATGGATAAGATAAAAATGTAGATCTCGCTATCGTGATCACGGCTGTATATCTAACTCAGTATTGACAAAAATGCGACTTACTGTAACTATGCTATTGACGGCAGTAATAAATACATTTTTATTATATCTCGCATCTTAAGTCAAAACAAAGTAAATTAATCACAAAATAACACTACAAATTGGTGCATTAACGGGAATCACCCATTAAATTATGATTTATTTGATTTTTGAAGCCGTAAGCACTTTCGACCCGTATCACCACCGAGTCAGAACCGCTCGATTTTGCTATACTTCAAGGTATTTGTTGATGTGTCAAACTGTGTCTTACCGCTTACCGTACCTACATGCCACCTGGTCAACGTAACCGTCTCTAATCAGTCGTCTGCTAGTGTTTTTAAATACAGTCCTTCCAAGGTTGTCTGGAAGATATCGTTCTAAGCGACAACTCCTTGTACTTTCATCATTGTAAGTAAATGTCCGTCTCTATATATGTTTATGTCTAATCTATCTAATCATTAAAGATAAGAGAGTTTTAAAATATGATACTCTTCATATTTGTGCCGTGTGAATATGTATTACGTTTATAAACTGCTTATTCTCTTCTTCATACTGACATTTGAATCACCCTTTTTACTAGAATGAATAAAATAATAATGATATGAAAACCTAATATTAAACACGTGACAGGACTAAATGGTTGTGTGCTTCAACTCAGTAGGTATATAATTATTGTAAATATTCAGACCAGTAGACAATATTAGCGTGTGAGAGATTGCAACACCCATATTCGGAACCCAAGCCAACCTCACCTGCACTGGTACACCCTGCTACCTAATAAAATCCCCTGGCCACCGACACTGACGGGCATCAGCGTCGGTGGTGCTAAAAGTTGTGCCCTGTGATCCCAAATCCGCATACCCAGCGTGGGGGTTATGGGCATAACGTATCGCCTTTTATTAGGGGAGGTATAGTCCGGCAATGGACTGAAATAGAATGATGATGATGATGGTGAGACAATATTTTTATTAATAGTTCAAACTTTTCAAACCTCGCAACAATCTTACGGTTTAGTCAAAAAATATTGTACTTACCTAAATAGGTAAGTTAAGTAAAGAGTTTATTTTGACTAAAAGCAAACAAACTATGGTTTGGTTTGTAAAGTGTACGCCAATAATGTACGCCTGTGCTCTGCTCAGCATAATGCTGTAGTTAACTGCAGCGCTGATTTTCGGCACGAACCTCGGTTGCCTCACGGACAAGGCATGGCAACTATAAAATAACATGAATAAAATATTTGTCCTATTGCCGAATCAACCGGTTCAGAATCAAAAAGAGCTTGGATTAAGTCATATATTACCGCAAATTGCTTTTAGATAACATCTTCTCTTATAATTGCCGTTATTCGTACCTGACTGTCTGTCACAAGTGTTGACCAAAAAAAGGTAGGATTCTAGTTTATTGATAGTTCAACCATAGGAGGGAATAAAATGTTTGATATATTTTGGGTGGCGCTACGTCATTAAATGATTATCTATGATTTATTTGTGGTATGATAAAGTTAAAAAGTATATTGTGCATATCTCCAGAAATATAAATTATTTTACAAAATGATATAAAATAAGTACCAACTATGTGTTCATTATTATAATATATGTACTTATTTAAATAACCTCAACATCATCATCATCATCAACAGCTTATAGCAGTCCACTGCTCGGCATAGGCCTCCCATAATGAGCGCCATTGCCCCCTGTCCTGAGCTCGACGCTATACGATATAATACCACAGATAATACGCTATACGCTCGGCGAAAATACATACAGCAAGTAAATATTTTGAAAAATAAAACAGAAATATTTTAGTAAACGTACTAGAAACATTTTTGATGGAAAGGAAATAGAACTCCAAGAATAAGCTACATGAGCCAGATAAAAGAGAAGGTAGATACTGACTTCCTATATCTACGTACCTAATCTCTAAGCTACCCTTATCCAGTTTGTCCTTGCGATGTCCCTTAAACCATTTTTCACTAGCCAAACTTAATTTTCACTACATCGTTTTTCATTCAAACTCGGCAGCACGGAAACGAAATGTATGTAAATGTATTTTTTGAGTTAGGTTAGGAAAAAAATTGTTTCACAAAATATATTTTCACAAATCCAAATAAAAAAATAGTTTTAGTAAACTTACTTTATTCATATCTAAAGAACTGTTTTTAATTACAAAAACGACTTTTGATCAAATAAATCTTTAGCCGCACTGGAATTTTTAATAGATATTTCAGTAGGTCTTTTTTTTTTAAATTAAGTATTTAAACAAGTTTTTAATATTAAGACATGGATAACACTGAATTCGACATGAGTTCATAATTTTGTCCACCAAATTCACGCACAATGGGGCGGCCGATTGTCGATTAGCGATCATCACGCCGATTCACTCGACAGGCAACACATTTAATATGGAAAATAATGGCTTTTGGCCCTTTGCCCGAGCTAATTGTGTTATACCCAAGTAAAAACTGTAAATTTTATATAGCTACTTATATTATAGGCTTATTTAAACTAGTTTCCGCCCGCGGATTTGCTCGCGTGGTACCCAGATGAAAAAGTAGCATCGTGTAAAGTAAATCCAGGTCACAAACTATGTACTAATAAGGTATATATAAATATTCTAAGTTTCATCCAAATCCGTAAGATACATACACACAAACTTTCGCATTTATAATATTAGTGTGATGTGATAAATATTTTTATGCTTTTGATAGAGGAAGTAATATCGTATTCGTATTACATAATTTGATAAATACAATAAAATTTTAAACTTAAGCGTTCCCTACAAAATCCATATTTAAATTTGAATAGTCGAGTTTCTTGTGTTATTGATTGAGAGAAGAGTCAAAGTTCTTCTGATTATATTCAGTTTATTAGGCCTTAACGGCCGTACAAAAATTGCCGTAGCGGACGGTATTTCACGTCCACATGGCGGGGTATTGGTAAAGTTTTCAACTAGCAATAATCGCACCTCGGATTAACCTCATTGGTTACGATATTGCCTCTGCGCAAAGTTGATTCTAGTTAAAATTCCGCCGAGATCCCATTCTTCTCTCAAAACGCTTTGATAGCGCGTTCTATCTTTTCGTGTGGCGCCATCTAGTTTTATTTTTGGGGTACTAAACGCGACATGCGTAAGCGCCACATTCGACACCCATCAGAAGTGCACTAACCGCGAAATAGGGTTAAATTGCGTATTTTTTTTTGCAATTTAAAAAGAGAAACGACGCGAATTGAGCATATCGTGATCCTATTGGACGAGAATGCGACCGAATTTCTCCGAAATTTAAATTTGAATTGTAACACGATCACGTATAATAAAACCGTTACCTACTGCACATTTCAGAAATAGAACACGCCGGCCATACTGAGTAGGAGGACAGTTGGCAGTAGCAATTCATGCTGCGCGTATTAATCAGTCTATTTATTTTATTATTGCATATAAAATATTCAACTGGCGCATACTGGACGAACGCATTCTTCAACAAATGTATTATTTAAATTAAATGCACGATAACTTCTTCCAAATTTAATACAAAAGCATTTATATAGGTTCTGCATTTTCCTAAATACTAAATAATAGATTTGTTGAAGATATCTATGGCAATCAAAAACCAGCACAGCATCTGAGCTTTATGCTCTGATTCTGCACATGCTGAGATAGAGACCGGCACCGGCAGACCGAGAGAAAGATGGCGGGATGAATTAGACATCGTCGATAGACCATGAGTACAATACAAAGATAAAATAGCTCAAGATCGGAATAACTGGAGGAATCATGGGCATTTCCCCAGCTGTGGGACATAACAGGCTCATCGTAATAGTAAATTATCTTTGTTTGAAATCATAGACAAAATATCTAGTGAAAATTCGTTCGCTTACAAAATTCGGTGAAAACTCTTTGGACGCAAGCGTTTATCAAAAGTCGGCTTGTTTTGAGACGGATTTATATGACCAATCTTTTCTGACCCTCGCTTAGGAGCCTGTTATTTCAAAAGCGAAGTTATTTCATAGTGGATAAGGGTTTGCAGTAAACTGGTTTTGTACAATGCGATCATTTGTCATGTCAGATCTTAGTGATATGGCGTCACATGGCTTGATGGACAGAGATTTGTGTATTACAAACAATGAATATTTTTTCCTATTATATTAATACAACACATTATATTTATACCTCTTATCTCGTAACAGAATTTTCCACGGAAATTTAATTTCTGTGACTAAGAAATTTCATCACATATAGTAAATAATGCGTTTTGGAGTTCACCACATAAATGAAATATTGTGAGTTAGTATGTTACTTCAACATAAGAGTATATACAACATATTGTACTTATACCTCTTGTCCCGAAACTGAATTTTCCATGGAATTTAAATTTAATAGCCCAAGAAATTTCATCACATATTGTAATTATGCGTTTTGGAATTCACCACATACCTATTAATAGTTTGTAACCTGGATTAACACTTACGCTTTTAATCCCGGTTTTGGATAAGTAACAAAAAATATTAGAATATATATAATGCGGGACGTTATCACTCTGCATCATGTAACCCCAAACTAAGCAGAGCTTGTATTATGGGAACCACATGATTAATATACTAGGTACACATTTTTTTTTGTAAATACATACATATCTTACATAGAAAACACCCAGACCCGAGACAAATATCTACAGAACATGTAAACATTTGTCCCGCAGCGGGAATCAAACCCGCACCCTTCTGCGTCTCAGGCGGACCTTCGTCCACTGCGCCACAGAGGCCGTCATCATATACGCAACTAACTTGCTTAAAAAGTCGAAAAAAAGGAAAACAAAACTTACCTATGAACTGTTTAGGTTAAAGGTACTGACATATTAATGCTTCAGTTTTTAAGAATAAGAAAAAAAACAAACCAAATATCTAACTCAATCCTCAAAGGAGGCATATCGCATTACCATACTTGTAATCTCCCATAGACAAATAAATTTACAGATGAAATATGTAAATATTATTCAAGAGAAAAGAAAAAGAAAAATCTCTGCGGTGCCGCTAAGTGGCTGAGGTGTGAAGTAGTACTACCCCATCGAAATGAATATTTTAACAGCTTTTTTGGCTTTTTTTAATGTTTATTTATGTGGTATTGTGGGGATGATACGGGTTAATATTAATGACTTGGTATTGGGGTTGGGGGATGCGATTGGTAATAGCTAGTCAATTCGTTCTGTGTTATAAAAAAAAACAAATATCGACTTGCTAGATTTTAAAATAACAAAAACAACATTCTGTTTTTTCCACTGCTGGATATAGGGCTCATCAATGTGGAATGTGTCCATATTCCCCACGCTGGGTTGCTGCCGTTGCTGCTGCTTATCGGCGATCAGGGGATTCAGCTGTGCCGTTGTTAGGCTGCGCTATGCCGCAACCAGCAGGCCACCAGAGCCCCGTTTGTTATACAGTAGTGCACCACGGGTAGGTGAGGTTGGCTTTGGTTCCAATGACGGGGTTGGAATTAAATTTATCTATATTTAAATGCTCGAGAAGCTCTTTTGACATCTTTACATTTTTCCGACTTTACAAAGATTTTATCTCTATTCTTGATTGAGCTTGTGGTGCAATTAGTTTTATTTTTTTCTGTACCAACTAAATACATACCTACCCCCTAATAAATCATAGCCAAACATTTTATAACGGCTGTAAGTAAACTTGAACCTGTCATTTAAATGTAAATAAAAAGATGTGACACGATATATTTTAACGCCATTTTAGTTATAAGGTAGTTATAGAACTGTTATTGACGGTTTGTCTTTGCAAATATATATAATCACTTGAATTGACGGCCTCTGTGACGCAGTTGGCGAAAGCCCGCGCGAGATGCAGTAAGTTGCGGGTTCGATCCCATTGATATATATTGTTACTATTTCGATCCGCCGCGAGACAAAGAGTCTTCCCAGATTGGCAATTTGCTCGCGCGATTAACATGCGTATCTAATCAGGCTTGCTGAATGTCACGTGGAATGTGACGTGTGTTCATAAATTTGCAAGCCTGATGTGTTTCCAACATGTCAATCGCACGACTAACTCGCGCGAGCAACTTACCTGGGGCCTGGTAGTTTTCTAAAAGGTATTTCTTTACAAGAAATTTATATAAGTAGTATATCAGTCATGTAGTACCCATAATAAAAGCTCTGCTCAATTTGAGGCTTTAATATGATGTTGTGTGAAAAGAATCTGGCATTATTTACATTTTATTTAGTACATAAAATATTTTAGAATGGTTATTGTCCTGCTGTCTGGGGTTGACGGGAAGCGGTAGTGAGTTTGATTCCTGACTGGAATTGCTAAGTTGATTGATGTCATGGCTGTCACCGTACATAACTATTAAATTCCGTTTCGAACAGTCATTCGTAATGTTATTTTAGTCACAGGTGCTTAATGTAAAATGACTTAACTTAAGATTTCCTGTATGTTAAACATTCACATAACAAGTTGATATTTTTGTAAATAATACCTAATGTATATGAATACTTCAGGACGTATAATTGTTTATACTTAGGTACTTGTAAGGGCTTTTAGTCTGAAATAAACGATTTTATTTTATTTATTTATTTAGTGTTTATCATCGTCAGCCTATAGCAGTCCACTGCTGGACATAGATCTCCCCAATGAGCGTCATCGCGCCCTTTCCTGAGCTCGACACATCCAGTACCGCCATTCATATACTACGTTTGCCCAGACGAGATTTAGAGAGATTTAGTGTTCATAACACTGTTAACATAATTAAAATAGAGTTTTTCTTTTGAACTATTTATTAAAAGTATCAACATTATTATCAAAACAGTGATTATCATCTTGGTTAAGCAACACTCCGTCCGGTCACTTATTGTATGAGTGACCGTTTTGTGGCATTTAGATTTGAGCACTTGCGTGTTTCAGAAGGCACGTTACCAACCGTGACCAACATCTTAATGTTGGTCCCGGCTTATGAAGCCGTTAAGCAATGCCGGTGATATTCAGGTGGCCTAAAGACCGATAAATCCGACACCAGAGTCGGCAACTAGCTCGTACGAAGAAGAAGAAAACAGTGATTAGACACAGAATAAGAACACAAAAACAAATTGTCGATATAAAATAGCTAATACAACATGAAATAACAACCCCATCTCAAGACGGTAAAAAGTTACAACACTTAAGGGGTTCTCATTTTAAAACGCCCCTGCAGATAATAAAAACTCTTGTCTATCCCATAGACAATAAGAGACAAACGTAAAGATGTCGACCAGTTTAACTTGACCTGTCAATTTTCTGCGATCCTAGTTTATCAGCTGGTTTTGTGATTATGGAGTAGTAATTAACCTGTTACCTCTTCTTTAGATAAGTTCATTAACATCTTTTTTGTAGTAATTTCAACACAATTACACATTACTTCACCATCACCATCAGTCGATTGCTGGAATAGGCCTCCCATAATAAGAAGAGGGATATGCTCATAATCCCCACACTGGGCATGCGGGTTGGGGATTGCAGGGAACAGGTTCTTGCACCGATGACGCTGCTGTCTGTTAGCCAGGGGAGGTAGCAGTAATGGTGTGCGGCGGGCTATGCCGCAATCAGCAAGCCGCCAGAGCTCCGTATGTTAGTAGGGTAACCCTTACACCCCTTAACATAACACAGAAAATATACTTAGTATAATAATGATTATTTAGCTAGGTAATTACTAATGAAGACTATAAACTCGTGTCGTACAACAGTTCACTGTCAGTATAACAGTTTATGTCTATGACTATTGACAAATCTCAGTAAAAAAAAATCGAATGTCCGTCGTTTCATCGGCAACAAAAATCAAATGTAGGTAACGAAAATCAAGTGGTAGGTACTACACTGTATCTGAAAGGGGTCAAGATAAAATGGTTGGATTTAGACAATACGGTACGGCAGCAAATGGTTCAGAACGACGAATTTTGAGGGAGTTTTAAATTGTCATTACACGGGTTACAGGGGTTTTTATATTTCGAGCAAGGTGCTTAGTCGAACATATTTTAGTGGTACGGTACAGGGTGTAAAATTATGTAGCAAAGCTTATCGTATATGTAAAATATTTTTTTTAAACATAATTGTACATTTTAGAGTGTGGCTTTATGGTTTTCTCAAGGATGCCTGTATAGATTCCGTATAAAAATATTATAGTTAAATATTTTTTGTTTGTGTGCACATAATGTATTAGTTATAGCCTAGGGCAATAGGTTATATCCTACCTATACCCACCTGGTTTTTTTTAGGGCATTGTTTTTTTTTATTATATTTCCCTAAACATTTTGATATTTAAAACATTGCATTATATTTTCTATGCATGTTAATGAACTGTAATGAGTAACTTAAAAAAGTACTTATATTAGTACCTTTTACAGTCATTTGAGGTTCCCACAAGCTCTGCTGACTTCATGGCTATATGATGTTGTGTGAACGTGTCCGGCATTATTATAAAAGTATTATTTATTATTTGATTTACGTTAATTATTTGAAATTTAATACTAATAACAAAAGTAAAAAATTTATAAATAATAATCCTGGACAGTGGACACTATCACACATCATCATATAGCCCAAAACTAAGCAGAGCTTGTATTATGATACACACATGACCACATGACATAGGTACTCAATGATTTTTGTTTGTTAATACATGACATAGAAAACATCCAGATAGCTCGCAGCAGGAAGTGAACCTGCAACTTTCTGCGTGTTAGGCGAGCCTTCACCCACTACGCCACGGAGGTCGTCAAAAACATTACGGATCATTTTCATAGCTTCAGTATCACGTATTCTCAAAAGAGGATTTAGGTAGAAAGGATTTAAAAATATCTGTACATTTCAATTTGCGGACATTTTAGTCTCATGACGTTGCGAATATTCTCTAATGACATTACAGTCGATGTGCACCAAGAACATTTAGCTCCCAAAACCTCTTGATCCGAAATGGTCAAAAAGGTGTCCCCCTGTAGACACAGACATGCGCTAAAAGTGCCTCGAAAAGATTCACTGAGCTAATAAAAATAATAAAGCAAGTAATCCTTTTTTCTTTATGTTCTAAGGGCGTGTACTCATCGTCCCCTGAGAGTTCGCGAATTACGCACCTGCCTGCACTCCGCTTTATTTATTGCAACTGGTTTAAATGGTTCAATGGACACAGATTTTGAATTTATATTTAATTCTATTTTATTTTAGAATCATGCTTAATTCTTCTAAGAACATAACATAATTATAGCAGAAAAAAATGCTATTTTTTTATTATTTAAAAATGACGTCTATTGGTTGGATCTTTTTGAAATTTGGGTATTTAAATATTAGAAAAGTGTCGGCTACCGATACCGTAAAAGGCTTTGATTCGGTATTTCCTGGTGCATCTGGCAGAATTTCAAGATCAGGCCGGTTACCAGATACTAATGCAGGGATAACTACAATACGGTAAAATGACTTACGGTATAAAAAGGTAAAATTGTGGTTAGTCAAAATCATTTTACACGCTGGATGAGTTTTTTAGTAAAAAATCTATAATAATATTAGTAATTATTAGATTACATTCACATCTACACTATCTACACTAATTAATTACAAAGAATTGATTGTACAAAGAATTGATTTGAAAAAGATTTGATTGTTTGTTTATTTGTTTGCATTGAATAGGCTCTGAAACTACTGGACTGATTTTAAAAATTCTTTCACCGTTGGGTAGCTACACTATCCTCGGGTTTTATAGGCTATATTATATTTTCAAAAAAATTAGGGCTCCTTACTAAAATTTCAATAATGTAACCCGAGGTGTAAAAAAATGACTTAAAAAATTCCTTACATCGCGTGCGCTGCGAAAACTATTGATGATAGAACAAAATAATGTACTACGACTATTTAGAACACATCATAATCTACAAAAAGTGTCGCGACGGCATATGTCTAGCTATTATAGTTATGTCACAATAAGTGTTAATTTATTTTAAAAATTTAATTGAACTGCCGGCACTAGAAAAGTATTTTTATTTGTCACTCGGTATTAATCCTTATCAAAATAAATTACTTTATATTCAAGACTGTTTCAATAACTTTATATAACTTTTTAAATCATTCAATTCAGAGATTCCATTCAAAAGATATCGCGAGTTTAAAAATGTAAGTATTTGAAAAAAGTTGCGTGGTCATGTCACTGCTTACCCCGCTCGGCTAGCTAGGCAGCAAAGCGATGAAATAAGCGTTACGGGGGTCCGGAAGGGAAGTCAATACTTATTATCAAGAAATAAAGGGTGTATGTGTGTGTGTAAAAAGTTATAATTTTTGATTTTTTTATAAACTATCCGTGCGAAGCCGGGCGGACCGCTAGTGCCATTAATATAGCTGAATAGATGGACGATTAGAAAATAATCTATTTATGTGATTAAATGAATTTGTAATTTGTATGACGTAGGTAAGGCATATTAATATGGTAAAGTCGGATGCCTTTGGGCGGCCTAAGAACTACGAGTTGGTCACTAGCTCATACGAAGAAGTATAATTTATAAAATATTACTTTGGTAGTAATATTGTACATACTTACACTAAAAGAAAATTATTCACCTACCTACACAAAAACATTTATAAATAACTTGAAATTATGTAGTCAGACCTCTACCAACGCCATGTTTTCCATCAACTTCTAACATCCAAGCTCTCCATAATTTCGAAGCTGTCATTGTAAAATCTAAACTAATGATCTCGAAACTCCCTTACTGAATAAATAGACGATAAAAATGCACCTATTAACTTATGATTTGACACGGTTAGTGATGAAAATCCTTTTTATGCCCCTTCTTCATTCTTCCCTTCTTTTTGGTTAGTTGTAAAACCTTCTTAAATATATAAAGTAGACAAGTTATACTGCTTTGAGAAAGCATCTAATCTAGATGATTTAGTGCATTAAAAGTGCCTAATGTTTTAGATGGAGTAGGTTTAACCAGCATTTATCTATACCATCCATTTTATTCGTATGAGCTAGTGCCCAACTCTCGTGTAAGAGTTTTTAGGCTTTTATTTTAAACGTCACTAAACAGTCACCCATCCCACATGATTTATTATCCAAATAGTAACCAGTAGTTCCTTAACGCATTGTAACGTGTTGTAAACACATTGGCGCATTTGCCAATACTATCTTTGCGCCATGCCCAAGGCCCGCAGACAACATGTAAACTATGATGATCTAGGAATGGAGTAAGCTACTTTACGATCATTTGTCTATTCGAATTGATCCCAATTCATCCACTGACTTCCCAAAAAAAAACAAGTACTTACTTACAAGTACTTTAGTACTTTTAATTCAGCTCCAACTTTATCAAAGCTTTCCCACAGTAAAAAACTATCATATAAACTAAGTACCTGCAGACATCAAGATTTAGTTTTATTAGATCGTAACAAAAATCACCATGATCATAGCTCTAAAAGTTGGCGGTAAAATTGTGTAGTGTTAAAATTCACGCCGCGGTAGCCCTACCAGTCTTTGAAGTTTAGCCGCGCGAGATGACCTTTGTTTGGCGAGTGGATTAGGGTTGACAAAGTGACTTGAGTTTGCGAAAGAAAATTGTATTTTTAAACTTAACTTTTACTGTGTAGTGTGTGGAATAATAACTAGATACGAGGGTTTAGTTGTGATAGTCCGCTGCTATATTTACACGAAATACAAATAATACTAACTATAATACCTAGGTACTTTGCAAATTAATAATAGAACGAAGGATCCTTACTACAAATGTAATTTGGGAGATCTTAGTGAAAAATTTATGAATTCGCGATTCTATCAACGAATTCTACATCCTTTTCATGTAGGTCCTCCCATCCCATTAATTTAACCTCTTGTTTTTAACGGGACTAAGCCTACTCTCCATCCGTCTGTCTGTCAGCGGGCGGTATCTCAATATCTCAATAGGTAGAGTTAAAATTTTCACAGTATCTTCACCGTCCGACGGTACGGAACCCTTCGTGTGCTAGTCCGACTCGCACTTGACCGTTGTTTTTTTATAGGTAAAATATAAAATAGTATTTCTTTCTAAAAATGAATTTCTGAACACCATTTCCTCTATACTATGCAATAAACATTCAAAGATACCCTCCAAATTTGAAGTCTACCGATATGATTACAGTTTTGACTGGCTTTGATTTTTAGCCATCCCGTCTGTCAGCTTCATTACAATTTTATATATAGAGAACGTCGCCAGACAAACAGAACTTCATTATTCCCTTCCATCTGTCTTCCCTTGTTCGTCTGTAACTCTGTCGATACAAGGGGTGTATTTGAATCACAAATTCATTGAGCCGCCTAATTGTATTCAAGGGTTAATATGGCTGTTTATGTCTAGGGAATCGTGGTGACCTAGCGGGATATAAACTCAGGATCCCGTCTTAAGATTCAGAGGTAGAGGGTTAAAATATGAAAATAAGAATTTACGTTTTGTAAACTTTACGTTCGCAATACGTTTAAAAATGGTGGAGAAAAACATTGTATTTCCCGCCGTCGACTAAACGGAGGGTCGTTTATGTAAAATGTTTTGCTAACATAAGGAATACTACAAAAGTTACCTAGCTATGCAACGAGCGCTCATTCTACTGTGACGGATATACCAACTAAGTATTATTTAGATCCAGAATAAACCTTGTAATATGAGGGTTAGTCTGAATCTAAAAATTCTTAGTCACCTCAAACTTTTATATAGAATACTCAAAGTACGAAGCGAAGTACCTTGAGTTGATGTTGATGATACTACAAAAAAGTAAATCAACTAACTAATAAGAGGGCAATGCATGAGAATTTGTATTAGAACTGCTGTCGCCAGTTTGTTACTTTCTCTTTTTCACCCATAGGTAGGTAAATCCCACAATTATTTGTTTTAGTTTTAACACGCGCAAAACGCGGCGTTGCCATTGGTTTATATATTACAGACAAATACGAGACTCTAAACAATGTTCAGCCACGCACGACAAAAAACTCATTGGCAAAATCTAGATGGATAAAATAAAATAAAATATTTTTTTTATTTAAAAGAAATTGTATGAAAGTATGAGAGACTTGGGGCGACGAAGCGCGATGCGATGACGAGCAAGAGTAGCAAAATATACTACGGGCCCCGAACGAAAAGCTCTAAAAAAATATCTATATAGAAGCTTGAAAAAATACTGGAATTTTTGGAATATTCTGATCATAAAATCTCTTTCAATAGAAGCGATTTTGAAAAAAACAAAACAATTATCGTAAGTGCTTGCGCAAGTGATTTGGAGGACAGCCTAAGCGACTTATAAGTGCAGTGCAGTTCGTTAGTTTTATTTTATTTAATACCATGAACTTGACAATCTAAAGGAAACTAAGGGGCCCCTCGATACAATTTGCCAGGCCGCGCGCTGGTTTAATCCAGCACTGTCCTATAGTAATGTAGGTTGATTTACGCTTCTGGGGTTGATACCTGCTGACAGGTCCTTGACTGACGAAATATTTTGAGGTATCCTTGACTGGAGCAAATTTTATCAACTTAAATTCTCAATACACCATTTCTATTTAACTTAGAATATTATGATTATGAGTATGTAGATACTGTAACCCCCCCCCCCCTAATAATACTCCCCCATAAAAACTTTCTTTTATATTTTCATTTGGCCATATGATGTCTACTTTGGTTAGAACCCTACGCATATACCGTACATAACCCGCGATTCTTTTGAGGTATTTTAAAACGATTTCTCTAGCCTACCCTAAGATTATCTACCTACCTGTAAATTAAACGATTTCTCTAGCCTACCCTTAGTTTTTCTACCTACCTGTAAATTATCTATTCTAACACAAATTTTGATCGAAAACTCTTTCTGAACTTATTTTTTATTATTCCTATACTTATCAACGAATTAACGGCCTAAGATTGGCGTTTTATTCTCTACTCTTGAATCTAGTGGTTTAACAGCTTATAGTTATTAAATAGTATATTAGATATGCTATCAATTAAACGTAATACATTATATTGATATGAATCTTTCATTCTGACTCTCTGAAATCAGTAAAGGATTAATGGATCTAATTCTCTTTCATACTGGCTTTAGTGATCGACGTAAAACTTGTGAATATAATTATCTTTCATACTGGCTCTGTTGATCGGCATGTGATCATGAATAGTTTTGTCTCTCACATTCTGACTCTAAATTGGCATAGGGACGCGCTCCGCCCCGCGCGTCCTGTGGGTTTCGTCTCCATACTTGGGTACCCCCCACCAAGATTTCATTTTGGGGGTTGAGAACATGCCTCATTACTGTCTGTAATTGTATGGTCAGTCTTTTGACAAGCAAAGGAGTAAGAGGGAGTGATTTTTCAGCTAAGGTGCATCAAATCACTGATATTGATAATACCTATAACTTAGGTAAAATGAAGCAGTTATTTGTCTGCTAATACAATACGAAATGTCCAAGGAATTAGATTCCTAAAATGTTAGCTTAGCTATACACTTGAATATGAAATCAATGATATATTTCACCATGATTACTGATAGTATCAAAGACTTACATTTGCCTGTCTTTGTAGCGTGAACCTTATTGGTTGTACCTCATCTATTGCGAGGATTTATTGTGTAGATAAGAACTGCATCTGCTTGTCTTAGTAGCTTCAATAGCTTGATAAAATATATCAATACCCTTATTAGGCAATCACCTCATCTTGTGCGAGGATTTTAACATGAAAACAAAGGATTCCATTCCTGGACAATTTTATATTGAATCATAGAACTTAACTGCTCATTCTCTCCAGTTAATAGGTAGATATATAATTATATATAATATACCTTTACAGGCTAGATAGATTTTAAACAATATATTATTGAATCTAAAAATAGAACGGCTTGGCCTGCTGAACTTAGCTAGGACGCTGCCACCATAATGATCTAGATTTTACCAATAGGCTAAATAAATTCCTGCCTGCCTACTTTGCTAGGCCTATTCAGGCAGGTTTGACTTTATAACGTAATATATATTATAGAATCTACAAAAAGGACGGCTTGGCCCGCCGAATTTAACGTGAAGAAAATACAGGACCTAGATTTAACAAATATACTAAATAAATTTCTGCCTACCTACTTTTCCTAGCCTACCATTGAACCTGAACCTACGTAGGCCCTAAAATAGCTAAGTGTGTGATTCTTTCAAAACTAGAAGTACGACCTTCTCATTTACATGTAAACGTGAGTGTCTCTCATCGGGGTGTAATGATGAGATACCTGGCTAACTGCTAGACCTAACGTCCCTACAAATATGTACGTGTACCTACCACCCTAGCCCTAAACATATAAGTGTGATAGATAAATATATAGATAAGTACGGGAAGTCTGTTACCAAGCGACCTAAGGCAACAGATGGAAAGTGGGTAGGAAGTAAGGATGAGGGAAAGATTTTCTCACTGCCGGTCAAGCAGGCTCACAAGACCGATCAGGGTGCTGACGGCTAAAGGTGTCTTGGCCGCAGTGAGAGGATGATGGAACCCCACAAAGCTAAGGGCAAGGAACGTAGCCCTTGGGTATAACACCGCAAGGTTTCCGGACTACGTTTGAAGTGATCATTCAAACAAGCCTTCTACCCTTCTCATTTACTTGCTCAATACGCATGGTCAGCAGGCTCACCAACCAATTGAAGGACGTGAAGGAGTCTTAGCCACGTATTGAGAAGCAAAGAAAGAGCAGATCATCTCTGAACTCGCTATACTCTCGTCTATTATCTGTCTTGAATTACGCATGGTCAGCAGGCTCACTAGACCAATTTAAGGGCGTGAAGGTGTCTTAGCCACGTAATAGATAATAGTCGAAAGTTCACTTTAAATTACGCTTGGTCAGCAGGCTCACTAGACCAATTTAAGGGCATGAAGGTGTCTTAGCCACGTAATATCACTTGATAATTTACACTGAATTTACTTTACGAATTATAATCGTATAAAAATGGCGATAAGGCTTGGATGAACGATAACTTCTTGGGAACCGTGGACCGTCCGTCCGTAATTTCGCCTCGACTTATTCTTGCTCCTCCCCGTACCGATAATTGTGGAATGATAACGCCGTACCGATAATTGTGGAATGATCCCGAATGTACCTAAATTCCCCTTTTTAAAACCTTTTTCGTTCCGCCTCATCGCATTCGAAACGCAATAAAAAGTTCCGGAAGTTACGCTCAATCTAAATCTACCTCAGTCAATATTTTGATAGAAAAGTGATACATTATATAAAGTATTTCTATCAAAAGTTTATCCTTTTAATCAGTTATGAATAGTAATAATTATCTTACAGGATTTCCATTAATTTAGCGATAATAAATACCTTTCGTATTACGTTGCTTGAACTGATGGATTATTCTAAAACAGGCCATTCTGAACATTATATCTATTGCGTTAAGAGTTCATTTCATTATCTAAATTTGAGTGAACCTCCATATAGTCCCGCTTGGCAGCTCTGCTAACTCAATGATCAGACTCATCCAGTCCAATATGGTCTTTATGTTTATAAAGTTAAGGTTTAAATTATGCTTTAAAGTGTGTTTTCAACCTAAAACTTTCCACTCATTATTGTTTACGCTGCATTTTTCACAAAATGCAATAACAAAATCCGGATGTTAGCTCATTTATAATCTACCCTCATTTATATTAAATGTAGCATTTCTGCAGTTAAATTATTACAATAAAATAGTTATTGTTATGCTAACTTTATGATTATATTCATTCGTGAAATTCAAGATGTTTTATAAAGCTTTATGAATTCAATTAATCCAGCAATAATTAAATAACTTTTCTTCAGTTTGTTGATTGACCTACCCAACTATTTAGAACTAGTAATTATGGTTCTTATACTTGATACGTTAGAGTTCATATTATATTTTCAATAAATGGTTGAATCTCCTATAATTCGTTGTTTGACGTCGCTAGTGTTTTTAAATAAAGCAAGCGGTGATGCCATCTTTTTTATTTATTATGCAATATTATGTCTAAGCTTCTATAATGCATTGATTGATGTCGCTAGTGTTTTCACTCGCGTATTTTCAAATAACGCAAGCAGTGATGCCATCTATTTAATTTATTAAGCAATATTATGTCTAAGCTTCTTTAATGCATTAGTTCTTGTCGCTAGTGTTTTTGCCCGCGTATTTTCAAATAAAACAAGAGGTTTATTTATTTACCATCGTTAATTTTACGTTCAAAGAGACTGGTCTACCAAAAGGTTTATTTAGATACTATATTTTCCTATATTTGTGAGTGACGGAACACACCATAGGGTTCTGTTCCGTTACAGCCAACCCCCAATTTTTACGCAGGTGAGTAAATATTTAACCGAAGGAAAAATTTTAACCCATTAATTTCACAAATATATAATATTATTTCATTGATAAGTCATTTAACTAAGTACAAATTTCTAATTTGCTAACATTTGAATTCAAATATTTGAATTGGCGCCTGTATGTAAATATGTTGTGTGTTCTTACAATATGTTAATGTGTTTAAACTGAAATATAAACAAGCATCAATGAGCATTTAATTTTTTTATAGAATAATATTCAAAGTCTATATCTCTTGTTGAATTCAGATTCTTCGAAAAAGGAACTTGGTTGTGAAGCAAATCAATCCTAATGATTTGATGTAAGAGCATCCCATGAACCTCTTTTCCTCAGTAATACGAACACTTACACCACCTTCTCTCAAACCCAAATTCATCAAGAGCATTTAAGCTCTAACTAAATTAAAACTTGTTTAATATCACAGAGCACGTATAGTGTGCGTAAATTTTCTTTCGTGCGTGTAGAGTAGGACTCTTTATGAGATCAGCTATATTAGAATATACTGATGAATGTCTTCAGACTTAACCTAACACCAAACTTCCCCATAAAAGGTCCTTGTATGTATTCTTAAATGTTATTTGCATTCAAAGTCAACAAACCGTTTCTAGTCATGTTATTGATTAATCATCCAGGCCCTCCATATTTTTTTTTCTATAAACACTACACTTGCATTGCATTAACTTTCATTGCCATTCACGCCACCTTAAACAACTAATCAACGCATTGAAACCAGAAACTACGAAAAAAATTGTACTGTTTCTCTAACAGCCAAAACCTTGTTGAATGTAACGAAACAACCCCCCAGTTGGGTAATCCCACTCACGTTTCACCGCATTTTATTTTTAAATTTGATTAATTTTGGTTTAATGTTTGTATTTGACAAACGTCAAACCCAAATCAATCAAATTCAAACTGAAAACTAGCAATTTATTTGATTTTTGCAGTTCACTAAATTTTTTATCTTAAAATATTTCCTTTCCCTTTTTGAAATGTATGCTATATTTTATTTAAATTATTTTATTTACTTACTTTCTATGGTTTTTACTTATCCACTATCTATAAATTAAGCGCAGGGAGTCATCTAATCTGATTTTTTATCTGTTTAATAGATCGAATGAAGTTTATAGCGACGTCTTTTCTATGTATATTCGTCAGTTTTTTTTTTAAAAGTATACTCACTTATTTTAAAACGTCTAGATATTAACTAACATCAATTTGTTAATAACTCTTTTACTAATATAATACTAACTTAATAACTATTAGATATCCGCTAATTTAGTCTTAAATTAGATATAAATAATTTTCTAGATTGTTTTGTTACTTTTTGAAAATAAGTTATGATATAACTTTCAATTACTTCAGTTCTTTCAGTTTTTCCCAAAACAAAAGAACTGAAGAAATTGCTAACAACGAATACTTCCTAATATCTACTTTGATTATTTTCTATGTAAATAGTACCATACAATGTAAGTAGATCCTATTAGATATGGCTTAAATGAGCTATACCTACCTTCTTTATTTCGACCTACGAATATGTGCTGAACCCAAACTACTAACCAAATAGAGGCGTTCAAGTTAATTTTAGATTCATATAATGTAATCTTATCCCATGTCAATATTTAATCCCCATAATCCGCTTAATCTACGAATTTGAAATAAATTATTCTAAATGATTTGAATTGTTTTTCATTTATTTCAATCTATTTTCATTTATCTTATTTATTTCGCTTGATGACAGTTTATTTCGAATTATTTGTATTTGTTTTATTAGGTATATTGGAATATTAAAAGAATATATATTTATTTTGTAAAAAGGCTTCAATTATTTCCGATATAATTGACAATTCCTACTATACTTACATATCTATATGTACCTCTGATTACTTATTTCATTTTTATTATCAGTAAAATTCAGGAAAATGAACTTAATATAAAGTATTACGACAAAACTTTAAATACCAACCCCCCCATTTTTTAAACTAAACCGTATTTATGATAATTATGATTTGTTTCTGTTTTTTTTAATTCCAACCCCCCATTAATTAAACTAAACCGTAACAAGGTTTTGTTTTTGTTTTTGAACTTAAATAGTAAACTATTCGAACTAAACTGCTTTTATAAATTAATGAAATCAAAATATTTAACAAAAGACAAATTACCTAGGCTCTAAACTACAAAACCGCAAACAATTTTATTCCGTTCTATCTATCTGAATTTTATCTGAACTGTAAAATATCTATCTGCCTAATAGCAGATATAAGTTATGACTAAATTACATTTTTAAATTAACGAAACCATCATATTTATCAAAACGATCCAAGTTCTAAACTAAAAATTTTCAATTTTGTTTTATTCCGTTCTATCTATATAAATCATACCTATGCAAACGGTGAAATAAGAATCCGCCTAAAAGTAGTTGTAAGTTATAAGGTTCCTATTAAAAAAACAATGTTGAGGAAGGCGGTGTACCGATAACAACTTTCATTAGTAGTATCAGTAGTTATGAGAGTTAATGGTTAAATTTAGACTACCTTAAAACAAGCCACTACCTACCCTAGAATGAACGCTTGGAAATTTTAATAAAAGTATTGTACGAACCTACCTTCCTATCACGTTATGCAAGTAAATTAAGTGTAACTTACCTACCTTCCTATCACGTTATGCAAGTAAATTAAGTGTAACTTATCTCAATTATCTACCTGCCTCAGTATTTTATCTTACCTAGTTATGTTGTGTTACATTAACATAATATTTATCGTACATAACTTACAAACCAAACCTATCACCAATGAGTAAGTAAGAAGCTCAAGCTAGCCGAAAATCGAAATGAAGGAGAGGGCGTGATTCTACGACTACCTACTACTTCAAGTAGATACTATACTTATTTCAGTATCTAGTTGTCTCCCAAACTCAAGAAGTCCTACTGCATGAATACTACCTACTTACTATGTAATTTTACGAAAACAACTGTTTCTATTTTTATTTTATGTGAAATCTTACGAATACAGAAATTAAGTTTATGAATTTTAATATGTAAACACGTCTATCTCTTTCTTAAACTAAAAATAAAGTGCTGAACAAATTTAGGTGAAACTCCGCACTTGGCCAGTTCCAATTCAGGAATCCACACAAGCGAATCCGCAGACGTTTACCAATAATAATCTAAACTAACTCACTTCCTATCGCAACATAAAATAAACTAAGTGCTGAACTAATTTAGGTGAAACTCTGCATGTGGGCAGTTCCAATTTAGGAATCCACACGATAACTACTAAGTCGCATTTACCTAACTCTTTCCTAAGAGTCAGAAACCAACAACCTACAGAGAGAAAGAGAGAGAGAGAGAACCTACATCCCTACGCGTCATCAAACGGCCCCCCCTCCAAACTGTGTCTGAACGAAAAGTTGCTGAACTATTTATGACTCCGAAAACTTTCTACAAATTTTATTTTCACCGAAATATAAAACTAAGTAATCTACGAAACAACATTTTCTAGACTTATTTTTACAGAACTAAACGACGCCACTAGCGTTTTTGCAAACTTTTTTTTTTCAAATAAACTACGCCTCGATCGTTTTTACAGACTTTAATTTTTTTAACTGAAGCTACGCCACGAGCACTTGTTTTGTTTATTTTATTTTCGTGTAATGAGCTACCCCACGAGTAAGTTTCCGATTTTATTTTTACGCCACGAGCACCTTTATCCAACTACTAGACGATCACGGCCTATGTGCACTAACACTGTCGGACGTAAAATGGCAATCTAGCCTAACCCACGTTCTTGCTAAATTTCAGTCTATTATATGTTAAATTATCACCTGTACTATTAGTTATTCTGCGTTTATACTTAAGAATATACATATATATTTATTACTTTATCTCATTATCCTATTATTATCAATCAAGTTTTGGAATAAGAATCTGAACCCTACGAATAATCTGCGACTAAAAGTAACCATCAGTTCGAAGAAGTTCACTGCTTGAATTTTAAATAAATATACCGACACCGAGCTACCTACTTTAAACTATTTTTTTGCTACTTATTTTATACTACCTACTTACTTAATCGTTTTAAAACCTCTCCTCTATACGCGGCAACAAATTGTGCGAAATAATTCCGCACTGTACACTACTTATAACTATACCTAAGCAAATCTTCAAACCTACATAATTTCTCAAATATGTACATACTTCTTACATTTTATGTAGAATCTTAACAGATAATAATACTAAATTATGTTAAATCAATAATCTATACTGCTAAAATAACCCGCATTACTTGTATTAATACCAAATCCTGTTCACGGCACGCTAAATTGTAACCCCCCCCTCTAATAATACCTCTCCGTAAAAACTTTCTTTTATATTTTCATTTGGCCATATGATGTCTACTTTGGTTAGAACCCTACGCATATACCGTACATAACCCGCGATTCTTTTGAGGTATTTTAAAACGATTTCTCTAGCCTACCCTAAGATTATCTACCTACCTGTAAATTAAACGATTTCTCTAGCCTACCCTTAGTTTTTCTACCTACCTGTAAATTATCTATTCTAACACAAATTTTGATCGAAAACTCTTTCTGAACTTATTTTTTATTATTCCTATACTTATCAACGAATTAACGGCCTAAGATTGGCGTTTTATTCTCTACTCTTGAATCTAGTGGTTTAACAGCTTATAGTTATTAAATAGTATATTAGATATGCTATCAATTAAACGTAATACATTATATTGATATGAATCTTTCATTCTGACTCTCTGAAATCAGTAAAGGATTAATGGATCTAATTCTCTTTCATACTGGCTTTAGTGATCGACGTAAAACTTGTGAATATAATTATCTTTCATACTGGCTCTGTTGATCGGCATGTGATCATGAATAGTTTTGTCTCTCACATTCTGACTCTAAATTGGCATAGGGACGCGCTCCGCCCCGCGCGTCCTGTGGGTTTCGTCTCCATACTTGGGTACCCCCCACCAAGATTTCATTTTGGGGGTTGAGAACATGCCTCATTACTGTCTGTAATTGTATGGTCAGTCTTTTGACAAGCAAAGGAGTAAGAGGGAGTGATTTTTCAGCTAAGGTGCATCAAATCACTGATATTGATAATACCTATAACTTAGGTAAAATGAAGCAGTTATTTGTCTGCTAATACAATACGAAATGTCCAAGGAATTAGATTCCTAAAATGTTAGCTTAGCTATACACTTGAATATGAAATCAATGATATATTTCACCATGATTACTGATAGTATCAAAGACTTACATTTGCCTGTCTTTGTAGCGTGAACCTTATTGGTTGTACCTCATCTATTGCGAGGATTTATTGTGTAGATAAGAACTGCATCTGCTTGTCTTAGTAGCTTCAATAGCTTGATAAAATATATCAATACCCTTATTAGGCAATCACCTCATCTTGTGCGAGGATTTTAACATGAAAACAAAGGATTCCATTCCTGGACAATTTTATATTGAATCATAGAACTTAACTGCTCATTCTCTCCAGTTAATAGGTAGATATATAATTATATATAATATACCTTTACAGGCTAGATAGATTTTAAACAATATATTATTGAATCTAAAAATAGAACGGCTTGGCCTGCTGAACTTAGCTAGGACGCTGCCACCATAATGATCTAGATTTTACCAATAGGCTAAATAAATTCCTGCCTGCCTACTTTGCTAGGCCTATTCAGGCAGGTTTGACTTTATAACGTAATATATATTATAGAATCTACAAAAAGGACGGCTTGGCCCGCCGAATTTAACGTGAAGAAAATACAGGACCTAGATTTAACAAATATACTAAATAAATTTCTGCCTACCTACTTTTCCTAGCCTACCATTGAACCTGAACCTACGTAGGCCCTAAAATAGCTAAGTGTGTGATTCTTTCAAAACTAGAAGTACGACCTTCTCATTTACATGTAAACGTGAGTGTCTCTCATCGGGGTGTAATGATGAGATACCTGGCTAACTGCTAGACCTAACGTCCCTACAAATATGTACGTGTACCTACCACCCTAGCCCTAAACATATAAGTGTGATAGATAAATATATAGATAAGTACGGGAAGTCTGTTACCAAGCGACCTAAGGCAACAGATGGAAAGTGGGTAGGAAGTAAGGATGAGGGAAAGATTTTCTCACTGCCGGTCAAGCAGGCTCACAAGACCGATCAGGGTGCTGACGGCTAAAGGTGTCTTGGCCGCAGTGAGAGGATGATGGAACCCCACAAAGCTAAGGGCAAGGAACGTAGCCCTTGGGTATAACACCGCAAGGTTTCCGGACTACGTTTGAAGTGATCATTCAAACAAGCCTTCTACCCTTCTCATTTACTTGCTCAATACGCATGGTCAGCAGGCTCACCAACCAATTGAAGGACGTGAAGGAGTCTTAGCCACGTATTGAGAAGCAAAGAAAGAGCAGATCATCTCTGAACTCGCTATACTCTCGTCTATTATCTGTCTTGAATTACGCATGGTCAGCAGGCTCACTAGACCAATTTAAGGGCGTGAAGGTGTCTTAGCCACGTAATAGATAATAGTCGAAAGTTCACTTTAAATTACGCTTGGTCAGCAGGCTCACTAGACCAATTTAAGGGCATGAAGGTGTCTTAGCCACGTAATATCACTTGATAATTTACACTGAATTTACTTTACGAATTATAATCGTATAAAAATGGCGATAAGGCTTGGATGAACGATAACTTCTTGGGAACCGTGGACCGTCCGTCCGTAATTTCGCCTCGACTTATTCTTGCTCCTCCCCGTACCGATAATTGTGGAATGATAACGCCGTACCGATAATTGTGGAATGATCCCGAATGTACCTAAATTCCCCTTTTTAAAACCTTTTTCGTTCCGCCTCATCGCATTCGAAACGCAATAAAAAGTTCCGGAAGTTACGCTCAATCTAAATCTACCTCAGTCAATATTTTGATAGAAAAGTGATACATTATATAAAGTATTTCTATCAAAAGTTTATCCTTTTAATCAGTTATGAATAGTAATAATTATCTTACAGGATTTCCATTAATTTAGCGATAATAAATACCTTTCGTATTACGTTGCTTGAACTGATGGATTATTCTAAAACAGGCCATTCTGAACATTATATCTATTGCGTTAAGAGTTCATTTCATTATCTAAATTTGAGTGAACCTCCATATAGTCCCGCTTGGCAGCTCTGCTAACTCAATGATCAGACTCATCCAGTCCAATATGGTCTTTATGTTTATAAAGTTAAGGTTTAAATTATGCTTTAAAGTGTGTTTTCAACCTAAAACTTTCCACTCATTATTGTTTACGCTGCATTTTTCACAAAATGCAATAACAAAATCCGGATGTTAGCTCATTTATAATCTACCCTCATTTATATTAAATGTAGCATTTCTGCAGTTAAATTATTACAATAAAATAGTTATTGTTATGCTAACTTTATGATTATATTCATTCGTGAAATTCAAGATGTTTTATAAAGCTTTATGAATTCAATTAATCCAGCAATAATTAAATAACTTTTCTTCAGTTTGTTGATTGACCTACCCAACTATTTAGAACTAGTAATTATGGTTCTTATACTTGATACGTTAGAGTTCATATTATATTTTCAATAAATGGTTGAATCTCCTATAATTCGTTGTTTGACGTCGCTAGTGTTTTTAAATAAAGCAAGCGGTGATGCCATCTTTTTTATTTATTATGCAATATTATGTCTAAGCTTCTATAATGCATTGATTGATGTCGCTAGTGTTTTCACTCGCGTATTTTCAAATAACGCAAGCAGTGATGCCATCTATTTAATTTATTAAGCAATATTATGTCTAAGCTTCTTTAATGCATTAGTTCTTGTCGCTAGTGTTTTTGCCCGCGTATTTTCAAATAAAACAAGAGGTTTATTTATTTACCATCGTTAATTTTACGTTCAAAGAGACTGGTCTACCAAAAGGTTTATTTAGATACTATATTTTCCTATATTTGTGAGTGACGGAACACACCATAGGGTTCTGTTCCGTTACAATACTCATCCCCTCTAATGGCTTATTATGACATCCAGGAGTTGAAATGAAGGCTTACATTCTAAACCTTATCCCAGTAAAGCTAAAATTAGCATCCAAAATTACACGGATAGTTAGACATGGTCGTGAAATAAAATGTTTTCCCTGAATTGCTATTAAAAATGTTAACCCCTCAAAATTCGTTTATTCTTAAGGTGTTCCTCATTAGCGACGGAAGGGTTGGTGTCTAACGGGGCACGAAGTTCTTTTGTTTTTAAGACAATAAAAGAAATTAGCTTTTGAATTTGGTACGCATTGCAACGGCACGGGGATAAATTGTACACAGATAGTAAGAACAACCTATTTGGTAAAATTTAGAAAATAAGGTTTAGGTACCCTTCACAAGTTTCTAGAACCGCTGTGCGTTCTCATCAGTCAGTCATTAAATTACAAAGATTAAGGTATTAATTTGATATATGTAACTATGGAACCGAATGTTATTATCTTGAACTGAATTATACACCGTAAAACGATGCCTCATGAACAACGTGATAATGATGAAAGTGTGGAAATGTTATCCTAGATGCCATAGAAAAAAAATGGTACCTGAAGTCCTTTTCAAGTAAGAAGCCCCACGGCAATCAGCGGAACTAAAACCGAATTTCCAGTGTGCGTTTAGAACACCGAATATTTATCAAGAAATTCAAGAAGGAACTGGTTATTAACCGACTTCAAAAAAAGGAGGCGGTTCTTTTCATTATGTTTAGTGGGAGACGTGTTCATTTTGCTTTTCTATTGATTTTATTTCCATTCCATTATGAATTTCATACGATAGTGGCGCCGCGTCTGCGGGACTTGTATTGTGAAAAGCACTCTACGATCCTGCTAATATAAGAACCTAATAATAAGAATAATAGGAAGGTAACTAGGTACCTAAAGATTCTAAAGTTTACGTTTTATTGACAGACTTTCGATAAATTATTTGTCGTATTTGCCGGATGCGGGCTAAGATCGCCACTGAGTGGGCCCCACAGGGCGTAATGCGGCCGCGTGGCCGTCCCAGACGAAGGCGGCGTGACGAACTGGACGTGTTTTCAATATCCTGGCAAGCGGATTCCCAAGATCGGGATATGTGGAAAGAGGGAAGGGAGGCCTTTGCCCTGCAGTGGGATCAGAGAGGCACAAGATTGGATAAAAGGATAAGGATTTAGCGGGACACGTCAGGTTGGATGCCTTTCAACAGGTGGACGAACAACACCATAGGCTGGACTTCTGAGGAACAGCGGCGTCGGGGTCGGCCGATGCCTTCAAAAGAGGGTGAAGGAAGGTAGCTTGGGACAGGGATGTTTGGAAATCCATGGTGGAGACTTTTGCCTAGCAGTGGCACGAGAAATTTAAAAAAAACTGTCCAATGTAGTATCCACTACGAACTTAAAGCTTGAGATTCGAAGGTAGGTAAATTATGTACAGGCTATACTGTTATCAAAGTATTAGGTACTATCAGGACAAGCTAGGTATTTAGTTTTAAAAATATACCAATCAAAATTACCAGATTAGTGTTTGAAGTAAAGTATCTTAACATCTTTGTTGAAGAAAATAATATTAAAGAAAAAGAATACGAAAATATTTAATTTACAATCATTGCAATACAAAATGATAGTGATAGAAAAAGTAAAGTATGGAAATAAAATTTACCAGTTCTCTTGAGGATAGTATCTGAAACAAGTAATTTTTCATTATTAATACAATCGTTCGAAGTAAACCATTTTAATTAACCATTTTTTATTTTCTTATTCACAAAATAAAGTATTTAGTAGTTTTATTTTCACTGCTAACGCCATCTAGGTGGTAGTGGTGGAACTATTTCAACGTAAGTAGTATGATATTGTGCCAATAGGTGGCGTTAGTAGTAGGAAAATTATTATGAGTCAGTAGAGCACACCCATCGTAGCGCATGAAAAATAGTTATTATTTTACGAATATTTTGACGCTTATGGCTTCCCTTGATCTAAATGTAATTAAATTATTGCATGAATTACTCTAGCATTATTTATCTGTGCAATGAATACATTTTGGCACGGAAAACTATGTCTCACTTATGCTAAGGTACTACTTACCTTAGGCTGGTTTCCCGTTCCCTTCCCATGACCTCAAGGATCGAACCCCGACCTTTGCGGTCGAGTGCGAGCCCAAACCGTTGTAAATTATATTAATCGAAATATTAATGTAATATTAGACACAAGTAGGTACATTAATCAATCGAATTCGATTGTTTGATAGAGTTGGGAATTTAGATACAGGTGAGTACTGAGCTAGTCTTAAGCGTTATACGTGGCCTCAATATTGTTATGTTATGAACAATACTTGATACCTACAAGATAAATTGTGGAAAATAATCCCAGAAGCCATTGAATAAAAAATCATTTATTGCGTTTTAATGTTAAATACCTATATACCAACTAAGTACCTATCTACTTGGTACTTGGTGAATAGGTAATTAGGTAGAAAGTTATCGAGGTAGGTACCTACAAAACATACCTATCTTCTACTTATGTAAGTACTTCTACTACGGTACAGATAATCAAAAACTTTTATTCTCAAAGAGAGTCGAACCCGCACTTCTCACATTAGGGACCTACAAACAGCTTATTTCTTCCTTACTCCATAAAATCGTAAAAAAGATAAGCAAAACTTTATAAGGAGTTTCTATGTTCATCAAAAATACTCCAACCTCATTTCATTTTACTCACATCATTTTTCAATCATCTCCAACACGGCGACGAAATTAATTTCCCGCGCGTCATTTCCCAAAGAAAAGTAACAAAAAATCCCCTTACATCAAACAAACATTAAGAAATAATACGACATCCACCTTAATCTTATTATTATAATACACCTCGGAATAACTTACGAATATTTTGCCAATCTGATTTTCATGAAACCAATTTTTGTGATTAGATTATTGGATTTGCATCGCCGCTAGCGCCATCTAGTAGCGGATGGCGTATTAGAAACAACAACGCCTTATTATAAAATTAAATATATGTTGCTCTACATGGACTCTATTTTAACATGTGATAAGCTTCAAAATCGAATATCACGTGTTTGCTGTATACGAAAATGGTTTGAAAATGCGTAGTCTTCTTCGGAAGCTATGTCGATTTTCTCGTAAGCCCTATAACTTTTAAGATAAGGTTCAAAGTTGTTCCTTATTTTCGTGATTAGTAGCGAACGCAGCGGAGTTGTAAGATTAGGGTTGTTCAGTTCCCGCCCTTTGCAAAAACAATATGAATAATAATATGATCTGCATAATATCGGCTCATCTCGCGGATGTTTACTTTGATAAGTTGACTAGTTGTTTTGGGAAATTTGAAAATTTACGCACCGTTTGTGTTTCTCATTTTGTGATAAATGTTTTATCCTCTTACCTATAGTATAGTAATATGTTATCTGTGCCTATAGATACCTTCTAAGGCCATAAAGGGGCAGCTACCGGTACCAGGCAACCAAGTGCTGGAATATTATACCTCCGATACAGTCGAAGTGGCGACTATTAAAATCAAAATTTAATTTCAAAAAACGATTTAAGTCAATTAAACTTCAAAATAAAAAAAACTTGGTTGTCTGGTACCGAAAGCTTCAGAGCGCCTTTTACCTGCTAAAACATACATACATACATGCCTTTTACCTGCTAAAATACTGCTAATATTTTTATTTTTATCCTATTTGACATCATTCTATAATTTTAATCATTTATTTTACCATTGCTTTACAATAATGTTACATTCATATTTTATTCATATTTGACATACTTCATCATTTCACACTTAGATAACTATTTTCTTCTTATTTTTATCCTGTTTGACATCACATATCACTTACACAATTTAATCTTTTGACTTTTATTATTTTTTAATGACATAAATTATAATTATTATTTGCCTAAATAATATTTACTATTTCAGGAAAGCACATACCTACCTAAACTAGTCTTAAATAGTCTCACAGGGTTTAATGGCTCTACACATGATGGATTCGGCAGAATACCAGCTTCCGCTGCTAAAACAGCGGATCTATTGCTGAGTCGAAGCCATTTTGCTGCTGCAGCACACATCCCACCATGTTTTATGTTCACTTTTTCTCTATTTTGTTTGTTACGTTTTTATTTTTGTTGTGTTGTGTGTTCAGTTGCAAATAAATATGTCTATGTCTATGTTTATGACTAAAACAATTACCTACTACAATTAACTTTAGTTTTAACATAGTTTAGGTTTAGTGTTATAGGTAGGTATAATAACCACGTATTAGACAGTAACTAAAAGTAAATTGTATGGTGCTACCTAATTTTCGTTATTGTAAGAAGACAATCAATTGTGCAATCAATACATATTTTTGTAAAAATTTGATAAGCAAAAATAGAAATTATGTATTAATCTTGATTAGATTACTGTACCTAGTTTATATCTGATAATAATATTTTTTTCAATGTTAATATAATGTTATCTTTGTTGGATTATAATCGTCCTATTACTCTTTTAGTGTTTAAGTTTTAATGTTCAGTTTCTTTCTCAAATAAATTAATAAATGTTGATCAGATTTTTTTTTATTTTATTTCATTAGACTTCTTGGTTAAATTTTAATATTTTTGTTAAAGATCCTACTTTGATTATTTAGTTGTTGTCGTTGTTCCATCAATATCTTATTTATGCGTGGTTTGGATCATGCTACTTTATTTAGAAACTACTGTTGGCGTTGCCAAGTAAAAAAATAAAATTAATATAAAGTTTTATTCATAAATTCTAGTAGTTTTTATTAAACAACTAGGTACGCTTTATTTATTTGTATCGATTACCTACCTACCCATAAGTTTGTAGGGTGGGTGATACAATATCTGACCGCCCAATAGTAGGGTCAGTCGATCGGCAAATTATGTAAAGTGTCCAGTCATTATGGTACATCTGGACTGATGTTTCTATCTCTGTAGATGTACGGTTCAAAATAGTTTTGATACTTTGAGATAAAGGATCTAGATAATAACTCGTATACTCATTTGAGTCTCAACTCTCAAGACTCTCAAAAAATATACATAGGCATAATGTTAACTTTTTGAGAGAATACTCATAAAAAACTCTAGAAAAAATAATCTGTAATAGATATAATAAAAATAAGCCAAGCAGAGTTTCTTGCTAATTCTTCTCTGTTTGGTCGCGATACGATCTGGTGTTAATTAAAAAAAAATACAACTTAAAGTGGTATGGTACCTATTTAAAAAATCTAAGAAGTTTTATAATTTAAAAAAATACTGAAGTACTATAGTGAAGTACTAGTACTACAGCTAAAGCTTATGGTTTCATTTCTTGATAAACCCACCACACCAGCCTATATAAGTCCACTGCTGGACATAGGCCTCCCCTAATAAAGGGGGATATGCCCATAATCCCCACGCTGGGCATGCGGGTTGGGGATCGCCAGGATAAACCAACTTGATAAACCAACTAAGTTAAAAGATAACATTTTAACTGATATCAAAATAATCATTAATATTAAGTTAAAAGCAGTGAAGTATTAACTACACTACAGAAATAATGTTAGATAATATAATATCATCATAAATCTTTTATCTGTTCCTGTATACATTGGACCTTTGAAATTCACAAGGATCAAAACTACTCGTCTACAAACTTCTTGGACGCCGCGTGTGGGTTACAGCTACGGTCAATGGGGGTAGTTTTATTAGGAATTACAATTATTTATTTACACCCCGATTCGATATCTCTATGGTAATGTAGTTGTTCTTGTTCTGTGGATAGTTTATTGCAAGGCTCGGAGCCCGATATCGGTGGCTTTACCCTTCCTACATCTAGATCTAAATAAAATTGTATTTGTTTATTAGTGGCATGCAGCACCAGTAAAATAAGAAGTCGTTGGTATGATACAGAAACTATTTAAGTAATGGTTCACCACCTTTAGCCATGATAGGTCACCACACATCACACGAGCCTGTATCTATCCACTGCTGGACATAGGCCATGCCAACACCAGTATGTATATAATAGTCGTTACAGAAACACCAAGTGGACGACAACAAAGAAGGAAGGAACTTCTTTCTTTGTATAAGTGAGTAGCCAACCCTAGTGTCGGAGTTTTTAGGCCGCCCGAAGGCCTCCAACAAGTGGTAAGAACAAGAGACTCAGAACAAAATCTTAAAAGTGCAATTCTTCTGACGTCTGGCAGGTTATTTAAATGGTTTTTTTTTTTGCTCTGGGGTTTTTTGGGATATATGGGGTTCCAACCCCTATCTTAGGAACTCAAGTCAACTTCACCTGCTAACAAACGGGGCTTGTACGGTCGGCTGATTGCGGCATAGTGCAGTCTTACCTACACAGGCATGTCTAGCCGCAGATGGGGAACAGCGTCGGGGCGATGCAAAAAGTTGTGCCTTGCGAGTTGCGATCATCCTGTCAACTCGCATGCCCAGGGTGGGGAATATGAGCATGTTGTGAGGTTGTGCGCCCGCGCTATATTGCTTGAAGGAATGCGCAGGATATTTCCTTTGCAATGGCGGATTTGTAGGTAAGATGTACCTACCTACCTAAGAACCTTTAACCACCTTGTGTACTTTTCCAGCAGCTATTTTTACATTTTGACATTAAAACGACAATGAAAAGCCTTAATATTTAAATATCTACTACCTACTTAAAAATGTATGACAGCATTTGTGAACTTCGTCAATGTAAATATCAACATCCTCGGCAGCACATGAACTGTTGTTATATTTCTATAAAATACTGCTGATCATTTATCCCGCTGCGGGAACCGAATCTACGCCTTTTGCGTCTCAGCCGGCTCACGTTTTCTAACGTTTTTAGAGAAAAATATTGTAATGAATCAAAGTTAGTAAAGTAATAAATATCAAGTATTTTTAATTGAGGTTTTCACAACTTGTGAAGAATCATGGTCCAAATCACCCCCTTTTTGGGATAACATACGAATTCAAATATGGACTGGATTTGTTTACCAACATGATTAAACTTAACAATGCTATAAACATGACTATGTTTAATAAACATTGTTTAGTGACCAGTTGAAAAGTACGATTACACCAAGAAGTTTGACTCGTTAAAATCCCAAGGAAAATGGTAAAAAGTGTGTTTATGAGGTCCAGCACAGCGGGAGCCGTCAATCAAGGCGCATGTTATTGTAATAAGTACCTACTTGACTTCACTTTAGAGTTTTTTATTTTGCAGTGGAATTTGTCGTATTGAGTGTATGAATCTGGTTTGATAAAGGCTTTTTCTTGAATACGATTTTCTATACTTCAAGTATTATGAATAAGACAAGCATTTCCATCGCTTTAAGTACGTAGGCTTTTTTATTTATTTATTTATTTATCATCATCGTCATTAGCCTATCGCAGTGCAGTGCTGGACATAAGCCTCCTCTATGGCCGGAGGGCGTCCTACACTACGTTTGCCGAGCCGCGGTATCCACTCAAGAACTCGTTTACCCCAAAGGTTGTCAGTTCTTCGGAAGATATGGCTAGCCTACTGCCACTTCAGCTTGCTAATGCTCTACCTAACCTATGTCGAGTTTAGTGCTTTCTACCTTTGTCGGATAGTCTCGTTGCGGATTCTATCCTTCAGAGAAAATCCAAGCATATCTTATTTCATAGCTTATTGAGCGACTTTATACTGGTTAACTAGCCGTAGGCCTACGGTGTGCCCACGTTTCGGCGCCGTATGTGATGACGGGTAGCAACACCCAAACACCTAATTAATTCCGATTTAAATAAACGCATATTTTGTTTTAAGCCAGTGGAATATGATTAAATAGGATGAGTCGTGGTAAACAAATTTTTGTATCAAACACGGGCAAAGAGGTGGTAATAAAAATTATCCCAGAAAACATACGAAACCGCGTGTGGACACAATAGTGTGCAATTTTAAGACGGGATATTTTTTGCCCCGTAAAATATTTTTGAGGATATTGTAAAGGCAATAGATATATAGATATACTATGATAGAAGCCGCGTGTGGAAGCTAGTGACATAATAATAGTGTGCAATTTGGATCGCATTACCCAGGTATTCGCTCTGGGAAACGCAGCGGGGATCTATTAGGCCATATAAAGATATCGTCGAATCATTTTTTTTGCCGTTTTTCTAACTATTTTGTAATATGTAATTTGACAAGTAAATTTAAAACGATTTACGCGCTTTATTTTTACAAGTAAAATCAGCAGTAAATATAAAAGTATACATTTTTTTTTGTAAGCTAGTGTAACAACATTTTTTTTAATTTTACCTGAACAGAAACTTGCACACGGCCACACTAATTTTAGGTAAGAGTTACTCCTAAAGCTGTGCTTATTTACATCTTTATGCAGCACTAAAACAACACTGTGGGACGGAGTTTACTGGAAGCGCGAAAGGCGGGTGCTCGCTTCATGATGCAGCAGCTAGCCAGGACTCATGGGCTAGTTTATTGCTCAACAAATCTTCGTGCAGCAGGTGTATATTATGATATTTGGACAGCAAGGGCCGCAGCATGGGCTTCAGATCGTCATTTGAATTGCAATAAGACAGTATGGCTTTTTGTACTTAGAAATTTATTACTAAATGTTATTTATATAACTCCTGTGCTGGAAAACACATTATCATAAGCCCTCAATAATCCACTGCTGGGCAAATCCCCCCACTCTCTCCATTCATGCCTCTCCTGTGCTAAAATGAGGCATATTATCCAACATAAAAGATCAATAAAATTATACAAAACCCATCAAAACAAAGACTATCGAGATACCCCAGTAACATAAACATTTCCACTGCCAATGTCCAAATGTCTACTGGTCAAGGGTCAGTTTATGAGACATAACGGTCTTTTGGACTATCTGATGCATTTTTAGGACCGTTCGATTGCGGGTTAAGACAATAGGTTTGGTGATTGGTCTAAGGAGGGAGATTACGCGACTGGTTAAAATAATTCTCATTTGTTTTTCTCCTGATGAGAACGAGCTACTCGTATGCTCGGAGTTTCTCTGCAGGTTAGTAGGATAGTCTAGTTGCGGATCATCCGTGACGAGACTATCCGACATAGAACGAGATAGAACTAATTAATGTTCTCGACATAGCTCGAATTTAAATAATAATATCTATATAAATATTATAAATGCGAAAGTTTGTGTGCGTTTGTGTGCTAGTTCCCACTCAAATCAGTAACAGATGAACGGATTTGGATGAAACGGGGATAAAAATAGCCCTTATATTAATCCAGGTTACAAACTATGTATATTCCATGTTGCATCCATGGTCTGTAGTGCACGGTCAGTCATTACGGCGTTGATTGCGGACAAAAATAACTTCACCCACAAATTTTCGCATTTATCATTTTAGTACAGATTTAAATGGAAAACTAAGTTTTCTTAGTTGTTACGTTTTCTTATATGCATCACCTAAAGACGAGATTAACCTCTAGTTCTTCACTTGAGCCACCAGCTATCGGAAGCAATTGACTAAGAATTTACTATTTCAAGGATTAGGTTCCGCTCCTGAGGGTAGTTTGAGGTCATTGTGAGGGTTGCTTTCAATTTTGTGGGAATAGATGCCGAATTGCAAAGTTTATCTGAAATGGATATGGACAGTTTCTTTTATTGTTGAAGAGGTCGTGATGTAGACTGTTCTTTGCAATAATTGAAGTAAGTAGATCATCATCATTATCATCAGCACAGTGCAGTCTACTGCTGAGTATGGGCCTGCCATACGCACAATCCGGTTTACAATTTGACCCTGTGTGGCTATCAAACTAAACTTGTCAAGCAAATTATAGATTGGTGTGTGGCTTATTTAGTGTTCTAAGCAGAACAACACTCCGCCCGGTCACTACTTGGTTGGATGACCGTTTGTTGGCATTAGATATTAGAGCTTCCGTGCTTCGGAAGGCACGTTAAGATGTTAGTCCCGGCTTTTCAGTAGCTAAGTCATAGGCCTTCGGGCGACCTAAAAACTCCGACACCAGAGCTGCATGGAAACTCATAACGAAGAACAGGAAAATAGCCACACACGGTTAAGTTTACTGAATGCCGCTTCATGTCAAACAAATATACTCACTTTCTTTATAATATTATAATTGTTTTATTGGTTCCTAAGGATAGGAGGGAGACCAAAAAAGAGATGGTGTGACTGCACCAAAGAAGATCTTAAGGCTTAGCAACTGTTTAACAACAAGTTGTGCAACAAGTTTAGCAACTGGAGAAAGAAAGCCAAGGATCGAAGGGAGTGGCAGTCCATCGTAGAAGTGGCCAAGACCCACAAAGGGTTGTAGCGCCGAAGAAAGTAAGTAAGTATTGTAACAATGTATCACAAGTATCAGCATTTGTGAATATTATTTTTAAGAGCTGTGGATTTTGTTCAATAAATTACATAAAATAAATAAGTAAGGTTCATAAGGATATTGATATAGTATAGCATATGTTACCTATTAATGATAAATTTATCTTAAATCTAGGCCTATCTGTAACTAACCTCGCTGTCAAGAAACCAGTTCACGTCTAGGTCCATTTTCAATAAATCTAAAGATAGGATGCATGACCTACCTAGGTACCTATATTTTATTCTAGGCTAAGAACAATGCTCTCATACGATAGGTTTGACTTCGAATATTTATAGGCTTTGAATTCGCCGCTTCGGTCACATGCATGGCTACACCGTGTTCCGGAATATGAAGTGAACACGAACGAACTCAAGCATCTGTTATTTTGAGCTCAGTTAAAATATATTGTACTAGCTTCTGTCCGCGGCTTCGCTTGTGTTAATGTGGGTTTTGTCATTATATTCATCCCCTTTTTCATACCTTCGGGGGTAGAATTATCTAAAACGCTGAGACACGTGAAAATTAATGTTCAATCGTCAACTTAAATTCATAATTTTTAAATCTTAACTTCAAATCTGACTTACTTTCATACAAACTTTTATCCCATATCGTGCCCTCTTAAGGGGTGGAATTTCAAAAAATTTGTTGATGGCTGCACTAATAGCATAGGTATATCTATGAGTACTCTAGGTCTAGAGGTTTGGTCTGTACGTTGATAATATAGGTATTGCCCAGTCAGTCAGTTTACCATTTTATAAATATTTAGATTACCTTAAATATTTTACTTTTAGTTGGTTGTGCATTTTCCTAAATTGTGGTAAAATTTTGCGTGGAAAATCCACAAACAGCTGCGCTGTAGTAATACCTGTTAAAATATTTTTTAAGCTTTAAGATGTAGTAGAGTTTTTTGTTAAGGGCTCATTCGGAGAAGTAATAGGTACCCCCATGCCTATTTCTGCCGTGAAGCTGCATTGCTGTCTATGATAGCTGTGGTAGATTATGAATTTGATTCCAGATGATTAGTCCGATTTTTATTTAGTCATTGATTCCGGTTGATTAGTCCGAGCCTAGTTTAGGAAGTTTGAACCCTGCAAATATGTTTAACCCTGCGATAGGTGCAAGTAGGGCTAAAGCTGTAAGTCGTAAAATGACCCCGCGTGGGGTCAGTCGGCATAAACCTATTTCAATAATTTATACAATTGATAAATAATAAAGTACCATCTTTATGGGGTTTCTTTTGATCTGTGGTTATGGGGTATAAGTGACCCGGGAGGAATGATCGATATACCTACATAAGTAAGTAAATACTTGTGTGTAGTTGTTGTGGAGAAGACTTTTTTATAGGCTTGAAATTGTATGTTACCTAGGTATTTATGGTACCTTACCTATAGGTGCTAGGCATGCCTTCTTCATCTAACCATGTACCATCCCCGGTAGTGCAGAGTGGAGCTCAGGACAATTATGTACTTATTGAGTAATTTAAAAGTTTAGATTATACTTGACGTCACTTGACGCTGTATACATCATCGATAGACTAAAAGGAAAAATAATGTAGACAATCTGCAAAGGCATAAGTTTTTTAAGTTACGTATTAATTTACCCAATGTAATATTTCATAACTTAAATGTAGGTTTAGCTGCACCCCTTTTTATGACAAAAAAGTTTTACTAAGATAGTACTTACCTACCTATTTTATAAAAACTTTGGCAAATTAAACTAACGTGAATAAACTTTCAGGCAACTCACACTGAAGAAGACCCTCTGAAAGAGTCGAAACTCGAATCGTCGTCGGTGTCTTCACTGATGTAAATGTACGTGAAAATTCACGTTTGTAAAAATTTCAAACCTTAACCACACTATAAGCCTAGAACCCTACCCTGAATGGGATAAGGGCAGTTAATTGATTAATGTTTTTTATTTTTATTTTGGTGCATCATCATTATTATCAGCCGTTTTCGATCCATTCCTGGGCATAGCCCCCTTCTTGATGTCCACGGTCTTTCTCATATCGTCGACCCATCTCGCTGGAGTATTCCTGTAACCAACTCTCGGCCAGCTTTCGGTCAGCGCTCTGGTCCACCTGCCAGTAAGTATTTTTGTACTGTTAGTATAATCCTTCAAATACTCATGAACCTTCATACGATTCGTATAAGAGCACATTTCACTACACTCTTACAAAAGCTCATCAACACTCAACAGAAAACATTCTTTATTTATCTATTCCTAAAGTCCCTTTTCCTATTTATTTTATATCAAATAGATACGATTATCTGATAACTAAATAAGTTTAATTTGAGCTTTAGAAGTGAAAACATAGGGGTGAGTTTTGCATGAAAGCGATTTATCCCATAGATGTTCACTTCATAAAGGCAAGAATTGCATTGTGATCTTCAGAAGGGATCTTATCGGAAAATACCTTTGATTTCTATTATTTTGTATGTTCTATTGTTGGTACTTGATGAAAAAATCTCTACTTTTCAATAGGTATTTGAAATAAATGTGTTTTATTTACACAAAAAGTCGTTCTTATGCATAGGAAAGACGCGTTGCGTATATTCAACTTGATGAAAGCTCTCTCAGTCGAAATTTCATCAGTGCCATCATATAATATTATAATATATAATTATATATATATTACAGTAAGTGAAAACTCCCATTTTGCAATATGATTAAGTTTAGTTCTTGAATGCGTACAAAATCACTAGGTATAAAATTAAGGGCTTGTTCACAAAGCTTTAAATAACCGTCGAACCCCAGACACGTAATAAAACAATAATTAAACGCAATCGAGGGGCGAAAAAAATCCAATTTCCCCTTACGATCTACGGAGCCTAGTATAGTAATATAGCCGTGTCAGCTACTGCCGATTATAGAGTATTCTAGAATTAATTATTGGGAATTCGATATTGCAATATTGACCGGGATGTGAATATTAGAATGAATGCAGCGCGAATGAAATGGCGATAGATCTCAGGAAGAACTTGAGACCCTCGAATGCTCCTTAAACTTAAGGAGAAAATCTACAAGACAGTCATCAGACCTGTGGCTTTATATGGATCGGAGTGTTGGGCAATGAAAAGATAGACGAAAGAAAGATTGCCTGCTACTGAGATGCGAATGTTATGATGGATGTGTGATGTGACGAGAATGGATAAACAGCCTGCGCACATTGGACGACAAACGTCAGCGATTAGACGCTACGACAAGCTCCGCACACACGGCGACAATCGCAACAGAAAAATATGACAGACGCTCGCGACTAAGCGCGACGACAAAGCGTCGTGTTTGCAAGGTCTGTAAGAGTGGAATAAAAAACCATGTTTTGCCGACCCCACTTATATAGCGTGGGACAAGGGCAGGAGTATGATGATGATTTGGGAATTAGAGATTGAGTACTGTCATTGCTGCCCATCGGCGTTCAAGGGCTGAAGCTATGCCAGGGTTGCTGCGCTTTGCCGCAGTCAGCCACCGCCCCGTTGTTAGTTAGCAGGGTGGTCTTCAGGTCTTCCTGTTTTATTCTTCTGGGTGCACAACGGGCAGGTGAGATTAGTTTGGGTTCCGCAGATGGACCCAAAAATGTTATTAAAATAAGCTTTTAATTTTAAGCACTGCCTTTGTTGTGCAGTGGGCGACGATCCACCTGAGACGCTTATGGAGGCGGGTTCAATTCCCGCTGCGGAACAAAAGTTTGCATTATTTGCAGATATTTGTCTCGGGTCTGGGTGTTTTCTTTGTATAATATCAGCCGTGTGGTTCCGATAATATAAGCTGTGTGATAGTGTTCACCATTATTTATTTATTTATTGTGTAACTTAATTTAGCCTAACCAAGTAAGTTTTACTTTTTCTTTTATGAATGTTGATCAATAAAGTGTTGCCTATCTATCAAAATCTGTCTACCTTCTTCGCATAAAGAAACATTGAAGGAAACCACAATACTACGATTAACAAGCCTCCACAAGTTCGCAAAAGTTGTTAAGAAAAGCTCCGGGAGTCATTAAATGTCATTAAAAGCGGCCGGAATGTCATTAAACCGGGTCAAAATGTCATTAAGCAGCTCGTAAAGCGTTGTGTTAACGAGTAGTGCACGTTGGGGATTTTTGCAATGTGTCTGAAGTTTGGAGTTTTCTTTGATGTGGAAGTTTTGTGTTTTGTGTTTGGAAAGTGGGGTCATTCGTCTTAGCCTTTAATTTAATTTTATCAGATAGTCTACGAAATAGGTTAAATCTTTTAAACAAGAAAGTTCGTCAGTTAATTTCATTCCATATGCCAGCTAATTAGCTGCTCCATAGCACCACCAAGAAATAGGGTGTAATCACACAAAAACAAACAACCACAAAAATGGAACCAGCACATGGCTCACCTAATGTTGAGCACTTATTGCATCGTACATTGTATAACTCGTACTCCGAACTTGAGTCTGTTCTTCGTATGAGTTGGTGGGGGTAGAACATCGAGGAGTCATAATTTTTGGTTTCTCTGTGGGGTAGAAGAAAAAGCTACTACGTGTTTCGCACATGTCGCTTCAGAGGTTGAGTTTTGAGAAATACTTTCTTATTCCACTTTCTATGCAAGGAGAATTATATAATGCAAAAACGAAGTATTAGGACAATCGTTAGAATACATCAGACATAATCTTGTAGGAAGCATTTCAAAGGCTTAGAAATTATGACAGTGCCCAGTATATATGTGAATGTCCTTAGCATCTTATCAAAATATTTATATGAGTATAAGACTCTGGAAGAAAATTGTGAACGCTTAGTTAGCAGAACCCTAAATTTAATTTAAATATGTCCTTCACTCAATATTATGAAACGTTGCAGTAGGTATCAAGCGGTCTTAATTTTTAATAAACTGCCACTCGACATTAAATGAGTGATACACAAAAGAGGCACTCTTTGAAATAAATTAAAAGCTTTTCTTCTGGAGAAGTGTTTGTACACACTGGATGAACTTTATAATTATTGTTGTTGATCACCTTTTAACTTCCTAATCTGAACCTTTTCTTTTTTATTTTGCTTTTATATGCAATTTTACTTTATACGTAGTTGTGTTTGTGTTTGTGACCTTGACATTTAATTAATTTTTTATTGTGACCTAATTTTATAGTCATTGGTTACTCATTCCGCATACAATTATTATTGTTTATTTTAATTTAATGGAATAAATGACTATTATGACTATTAATATATCTGAGGTACAGATAGATCTCTTTATTGTACAACAAAAATTATAAATATTTAAATGAAGTTACTATCTATAAAACTAATCCGTGGTTGTACAGTGGCGGTCTTATCGATAAAAGCGATCTCTTCCAGGCAATCTTTGGATGGACTGGATTTTACAGTAAACAAGCAGATAACTTACAGCTGCTTAGTTATGTCGCACCATGTGAAATATATGATAATTATGTATGTATGAATGTACGTACCTAAGTAGATACTCTTCGTGAACAAAACCAATGGCATAAAGTAGTAATAAATAAATATAAATGCCATAACTGGTAATAATTATTATTAAACCACCTATTTGCAAATGTTATGGACTACCCGAGGCCGTAATCGTGAGTTTTAGTGAAATAAATTTGAGGGCCGATTTAACTAACCGAGGTTAACGTTACCAACATTGAATCATAAATAAAGTGTTACGAGTAGGTTTTTCGGATACCTACTCCTGCAAAATAATTCTCGACTCAATTTAAAATCTTTCAATGTGAAACCCTAAAATAAAATATATATTATATGTATCCAAGTATCCAACATGTTATGTTTACTGGTCTAAAACTACATATTATGCAATTTCAGCTAAATCTTTTCAGTAGTTTTAACGTATGAACATATAATAAATATTATAATATTTTTAAAAGTTGGACACTAGACGCTAGCACGTTAACTACGAACCTCGCACAAAAAAATGGAAGTTTGAAGTTTGGTATTTCAAAAACTTTCGCCACAAGGGAAAAAGTCGTGAAGATGGCTACACGCTGACATGTTGTTCGTTGACATGCTAAAGAATGGCTTTGACAGTTGGGCTGCTCATGACGGAACGTGAAGCCAGGCTATAAATCTGAAGGTCGATAGCGGTACTTATCCGCTTATAACCCTTATTCGAGTTTGGTATAATCGAGCCTAAATAGGTAATTAAACTGGTCAATAAAATTATTTTAAATGCGTACTAAAGTTACTGCGATTTTATATGGTAATAAATAATAAAACATCTGTTTGTTAATGCGATAATTTTCGCGGATTTTATTTTTTGTCAACACCATTTTAAATACTTAGCATATTTAAATTTTAAAAGACGGCCTTATTATTATTAGACAGACTTATTCAAGGGGTCAAATCTTCCGAAGTGGATGAAATTGACGTGGATGAGATAACCACTTACTCGTTATAAAAATGCAAAACGCTTTCTGTTTGTTCGAGCTTCTCGCAAATACTGCTGGATAAATTTCCATAGCATTTTTACAAATTAATAAAGGCTATTAAATCAATATTAGGGGGTGAGTTCACCTGACCATAATTTCACACAAAAACTGTGAGGCAGCTGATTTTGTCAAACTTAGTCAATAGCTTATTATGATGATTGATGTTAATTAAATGAACATAATTTAATGCTCATGCTTTGCCTTAAGTCTACGGATACTACACACAATACAAAGATAACCTTAAAGTATTTTGAGATAAGTTTTGTATCACGTATTTTTAACTGAGGTTTTCACAACTTGTTGACAAAAATGGTCCAAGTCACCCCGTTTTGGGATAAAATACGAATTAAACCTCTTGTATAAACAAAATCTAAATACAAGTTAAGACAATGCTTGCCCTCAAGACCCCATGAATCATATATCATAGGTACTACATCGTACAAAGGCATACCTATGAACTTGTAACCTTTAAATCCCAAGCTTGGAATCTTCCTAGATAAGCCTAGTCCTATTTTCTATTAATATTATGAAAGCGAAAGTTTCTAAGAGATATGACACATATTAAATGTCTGTCGCGTTTTCACGATAACCTACAATTATAACTTAACGGATTGAACTCAAATTTGCACATGGCGTTCTAAATCAGGAAATACATAGGCTAAAAAGTAGCCTATATATTTCCGATCTGATCTATGTATTTCTGATCCGAGTATCACGCGAGAGAAGCCACAGGCGGGATCTAATGTATATTAGGACGTCCTCAATTATACATCGAACGAATATTGAGGTGATGGTTTTATTACCGCCGCGATATACTTCTTTGTCCGAATAGAAGGGAGAAAAAAAGCTTTAGATGTGTAAAAGTCCCACCAAAAATTATTAAGTAGTTTCACGAACCTCCTGAAACAATTGGATATTGACATTTTTATAATAATTTTATTTTAGCCCAATTTTCTAATACGTAAATAAGTAAGGTAATTATAATAATACGTAAGTAATACGTAGGTAAGTACCTACTTAGTTAGCTACACACACTATTACTTTATTATTGCTATTTACTGAATTAGGTCTGAGAATTAAAAATTTGAACATATTATACGCTATATATACGTAGGTATAGGTTTAACAAATAATTCAACAAGAATTCACAGTAAGTACCTACTTAGTTAGCTACACACACTATTACTTAATTATTGCTATTTACTGAATTAGGTCTGAGAATTAAACATTAGAACATATTATACGCTATATATACGTAGGTATAGGTTTAACAAATAATTCAACAAGAATTCACAGAACCGAAATAGGGTAAGTTTCCTTAAAAAGTCCCCAAAATATCTTATACTTGGGCTAAATGTGTTGGAATAAGTTTGCTATGCAAATCGGGCGCTTTGATTAAAAGTGCTCATAACTGAAATGGGCCGAGATGTGACGCTCCGTTAAACTCCGGTTAGCAAGAATTATGTGAGATGGTGGAGGTGGTCCCTTTTGGCAGAATTTCAATTTGAAAACTTTTGCCTATTAGTTAGTACCTAATATTACATAATAGTACCTAATTAGCAATAATGGACCTACGAATGTAGGTACTAATTTAAAACTATGAATTATGTTTGCCATGACAAATTCCAATTGATGCACGGCACGGATTCAAACATACAACCTTCGGATCTGAAAATCCGGGTATTTTTCACTTTATTCAAAAAATTCTAAGAAACCTCCATCTATCGAACCCGGGGTGAATCCTGCTACTTAACGAATAGGGCTCGGGCGGCCGGCTGACTGCGGCATAGCGCAGCCTAACATCTAAATGTCCTGACAGTCGACAGGCAGCAGCGTCGACGATGAGAGATGCCCAGCGATCCTTAGCCCGCACCCAGTGTGGGCATAAATTACTTATTAGAATATTACTTTTTCCAGCAGTAGACTACTATAGGCTGGTGCCAACACCAGTTGTTGATGTTTAAATTAACCTAAGTACTTTGATAAGCAAAATCATGGATAAGACAAATTATTTTACTAACCCTCTGCTTTGATTCGTGAAATGATGGATCGGTCTATCCATCCAATGACGCTTTAGGAAACAGAAAGAAGGCAACGTAACAAATAACTCCAATAAAACACAGTATTGGCTTAGGAAAGTCACTTTATCAGTCGACGGGGCACGAGATACATTACTTTTACTGTCTCGTATAATGACGTATGTACACTTACAAGGATTTTATGGGTGAGATTTTTTGTCACACAATTTTAAACGAATATTTTAGCTATATTTTAGTCTATTTAAAAAAGTATCACATCGATTAAAACAATTGTGTGTGTATACAAGTATGATTATTACACAAACTGTTTGTTGAAAAATTTAAATTCTAAAAATTTAATCCTTTAACCACTGTAGAGTGAGTAGTAAATTAGTACAAAAATTCTGTGGTTATGAATTTTAGAATTTTTTTTACTGCAAAATCAACTATATTCACTTGATTAGTTATTCGATGTTGAGCTTAGTTTTATACAAGATTTTTTTCTTAGCCAATTTCGTTTCACGAGTCTATCCGATAAGGCGCCCCTCGATAAATAATTTGGTAACATATTAGCATACGTCGATTTATCTCGCCGAGTCTGCAGCGGGATTATTATTTATAGCCTTATGGCCGACCCCCGCCCTCAGTACATATGTTAAGTAAATCCGTAGATGATTCTCGAAGAGCGAAGAAATTTAAGAACTGGCTGGTGGAAGGTATAAATGGGAGAAGCTAAACCAATTTGAGTAAAGGAATAGGTGTAAAATAGAGGCCATGAAGGCAATATCTATAATATAGAACCACTTGTATAATGAAGATTGAAAACAAAGTAAACTAGAAACCTCGTTTAGTTTAATAATATTAAATATATTTTACTTATTTTTTGTTTGTATTATGTTAAATATTCTGAGAAAATAAAAGAAAAATGTTTTCGTTCTTGAATATCAAGAAATGGTTTTTAGTAAAAACAGTTGAGATATGCTATATATGATATAAAAGGCATAAAGCGGCATGTCTGTATTTTACAATGTCCCGTCGAGTAACGCACAAGATTTCCCGCCTTGCAATACAGCTGGGAGTTTCACTTTGATTATCGAAGTTTGATGTCTTAATACAAATTTCTAGTTTGCATTAGCATTTTCCAATTTGTTTACATGAATAATATTATACTCAGGGATGTGTATTAGCTTGCGTTACTTGTAAGTATTTTTTTATTTTCTGTATTGATCTTTATATCGAAATTATAATTTAATTATTATTATTAGAAGTACCTATATAAAAAGAGTTAAAATCCTACATCCCGATTGACATGGAAGTCTTTAATTTGTTCGTTCGCGTAAAAGTAGTTGTGAATAGATATTTTTATAACAATATTATTGATAATGTTTTAGGTAAAGCGTAAATTTTAATTGATAAACTGTTATATTAAAAGTAAACAAAAGTAATTAATAACAAACAAAAATTAATCTACTTAGCAAATTAAGGGTGATTCACACTGAGACAAAACGGCAGCGATTACCAGTGACAAGCAACACGACATCTGACAGAATTATTAATAACTTGTAACCGAATCATGTTAATTAATATCAAACATTTTGCAGGTTCCCCCTTTAAGGACATTATGAGGGGTATTCGTCACTTTTATACCCCCAACTGATGCCATATACCTAAAAGAGGTTTATTAATTAACTACAATGCGTACAATATCTGTTATTTCATACATTAACTATCAGCCATAATTGCCAATTTACTTAACTTTAAAGAGTTGAGGTGAGAAAAAGCGCGCCGTTACTACTGATCTTAAAATTAACAACGACAAACATATATGTTAATTTTGTTAAATTGTTTTACATCTGCCTAAATAATTGATAAATATTACTATAATGAGCTATTTTTTTAAGACAATGTCTTTATATCTTGGTAAATCAACAGACAAAAACATTTAAAATATATATAAAAGAGACAGTAGCGTCTTACACGGGATTGATATTCAAAATCTTGTCAAAAAGATACCGACTCTTAAACCAACGACCTCCATTAATCAGAAGAGGGTTGGAGACACTTAATCAAAGTATCACAATATGGCGACTATAATAGAACCATGAATATTTATAAGGGAATTAGAATTGGACGAGACGATGACAAGCGGCTGATTTGAGACGGTTCGGTTTGACTGTGCCCTTAATTGTTTAGAAGAACTGGTACATTTTTTTGAATTACTGTTGATGGTAAAAAATATTTTTTTATGTAATTATGATATAGAAAAACACTATGAAGAATCTACTCAATGTTATGTTTAAGTCATTCTGGTAACACCAAAAAAATATGAAAACATTATTTTGATTATTTTTTTCCAAACCGCACTCAAACAACAAACAATAGAAACATAATTTAGTGTAACAAGTGACCAAATCCTATTTTAATAAAATGACGTTGGTCATCCGATCCCCGGATCACTTCGCTAATCCCGGACTAATAGCCGGAGGGACACTTCATTTAACCAAAAACTTGCAACTTTGCACTTACAACCTTATTCTCTCTTACTACCGATCAAAATGCCAACCATGATAGTTGAAATTCAGAATTACTTGTATTGTTTTGAAATAGATCTCTATAAACTTTGATCTAGAGTATATTTTTGTTTGGCAAAGTGTGTTGCAAAATTTGGGGGGCTAGTTAGACCACGACGAAAATGTAAAAGCATTTCTGTGTAAGATTATGATATTATGAAATGTGTCGGTGTAAGTTTCCTTTTTAGTTCTGTCGGTAGTTTTATAGGTAGGAATTTATTGCGTCTACTTACTACAGTATTTTTTTACCGAAAACTTGAAACAAAAAAGTACCTACCTAATGGTTAGCTTATGAAATAGTCTGAAAAGAAACGTAGTGTATTTTCATAAGGTTCTTCTCTATGTATACCCTTGCACTTAATTTTATTTGACATATATTTCTTTACAGTACATACATACACTTTACTATACATACATATTTACCTATTTTGTAATAATAATAAGTATTTTTTATTATTTTTCTGTATTTACACAAGTACCTAGTTAACTACTCTTATGTCACAAAAGTTGATTAAGTTGAGTTATTGCCTTATCCATTGTCCCCCAAGTTGGGCAGACCGAGAAATAAAATAAAGCGGTAAAAAGAAAAATACCCGACATTTCTATACGATTTGCATACGAATACCTATTGTCCATTCACTTTCGTTCTTTTGAAAGCTTTCTATGTTCCCTACAGGGTGCTCAAGAAAATGCGACCACCAAAACATTTTCATGAAACTGTTGCCATGACGAGATCATATGGCAAATATATAGTCGCACTGTCAAAAAGTTATCAGATCTCATGTCGACCCAGGCTACTAACTCTACAAGCCCTAACTTCACAAACTCTACCCCTTAGGCTTAGCCGTCAAATAAAAAAAATAACCACTTTCCAGGCATTTCGCAAGCACTCATAAAACTAACGTGAATTAACTCATTCATATTGAAAAACTAGAATTTCCACGTAACCTTTGCATCTGTGAAGGTACCTACGGCGTTTCGACACGTTATAAGAGTCTTCATCAGGTTGAGTGAACGCAACGCTTTCCTTTCACATCCTGGCTAGCACTTGCCAAGCAGTTTAGCATCCTATGTTCAGTCTGCAAACCCATTGCTACTTTTCGGCCAGCTGCCGCCCCATCTCACGACGCATTGTAAAAACGACGTCACATCAAAACGCGATGCGTTGACGCAACGCAGAAATTTCATCGCATACGGCATCCGAAGAACCGATAACCGGATAAACGAGTTTTTGAGTGGAGACCACGGTTAAGCAAATGTAGAGGACGACGCTTTCTGGCCAAGTGGAGTGACGATTTGCGAAAGGCTGCTGGTAGAAGTTGGATGCGTCGAGCGTCAGGACAGGGCGCAATAGCTCTAAATGGAGGAGGCCTAGGTCCATCAGTGGACTGCTATAGGCTGATGATGATGAAGACTTATATAACACTTTATTTGGCCCTCGCACGATTACAGGCATCGCAGATTGAGTTGCGATGCGTGTCGTATCGACGCAACGTAGTGTTGTGGCCCCGCCCCGCTGTCGATGTGTCGGCTCGTTTAACTGCAACACCCTGTATGTGTTGTGTTTGATGTGTTGCGTTGTCCGTGACGGATGTACAACTTTTTGTCTTAGCGTGTTTAATTTGTTGTAGGGACACTTGTTGGTACTTGACTGTACAACAAAAGGTTTGAGCATAATAATTAGAGATAGATCTTCGTAGGTTAGTAAAAATAGTTAAATAAAGTAGACTCTTAGATCCACAAGCTGTAGTTACTGAGCTTACAACCTTACAGTTTGTTTAAGGAAGTTCAAACATCCCATTTTTATACTGCCTATTTTACCTCTAAAGTAAGTTTAATATATATTCTATTCATTATAATATTTATTCTATTTATTTTAATATTCATTTTTCACTTCTGAGGTTGAATTAGAGACTTATGAGAAAAATATTTTGAAATCATACAAATATTTGTCTAGCAGTGAGAATCGAACCCGCAACCTTCTGCGTCTCATACTGGGCCTTCGATCGCTGCGCGATAGAGGCCTTCATTTATAGATTAGAAGTAGGAAAACTCAATTTTATTCTTAAAATATTCTTTGACTGTACCTATAGCTCGTTAGTTAGCTACCTACTTCTTAAATTTTTAAACACATCGTAAAGTTTGCCTACTTGTACGTAGTTTTGTCGGTACAATTAAAAGGTAGTAAGATTTATTAAGTCGATTATAGCGCCGTTTGACCCCTGACGACTTCTTTTAATTTGAACCAGCTACTAGAACTGGGTCAGGTTAGTATGGATGCGACTTATAAAGGTAAATTAAAAATGTACACATACGAAAACATTTTTAAAGTTTTGCCTTGTTTGGGATCTGATATGAAAACTCTTAAATGGCCTTAAGTCTTAACCCATCCAACTGGGCAGAGGAGTGAGACAGGGAGATGTCATATTTCCAAAACTGTACATATGCCGCGGAATATGGAAGTTTAGAATACACATTTCAATCTAACCAGTAACAGGAAAAAATAAGTATAGGTAAGGACAGTGGCGTATTAAGATGTTACATAATTTAGTACCTTTTCGAAGTAGAAAGCGCTTGCTAAAAGATGATAACGCACTCGTCGAATAATTTAACTTTACAGCGACCCGGACCTAAAATGTATACATTTTATTGCACGTGACTGTAGCTTCCTATTTTTAACTGATTTCATAGAAGGAGGAGGTTCTAAATTCGGTTGTATTTTTTTTAAGTTGGCATATCCACCTTATTCGCCCACTCAAAATAATTAAAACGAATGCGGATTGGGTGCATTAATTCCGTTTTTTTTGTTTTAACTTTTAATTTGTCCGCGCCGAGTATTTTGCATAAATTCTTTGTTTCTTCGAGAAATGTCTAAAATGCCCAATTAGTAGGGGTAATTTATCACCCCCTAATAAGGGAAATCAAGGGCGCTTTTTGTAGATGCTGGCGGAATTTTCCAATTGGATAAGAATAACTTTTATTTAAACAGGTGTTTATTAATAAGAATGAGATTTTTTGTTCTTGTTATGTTCAAAGATTAGTACATAATGATCTTCTAAGGTGAAAGTCCTGTAACTAAATGGTATTGTGAAATATAATTGATGAATTCAACCTACCTTATTCGGCATAGATAATAAAAAAACAAAATAAAACAGAAAAACAAGTATCTACATAATTGATTACTAAGTACGTGATTACTTCTTCTCAGCCTATAAAAATTCTTCTAGCTTTAATTCTGGTACCTTTCTTATGTAGTTTTATCTATTTTACTCTTGCGAATGTTAAAACCCGAAATAAATCACTGGGAACACCACGGCACTTGATTTTAAGTAATCATCATCATCATCAGCCTATAGCAGTCCACCTCTGGACATAGGCATACCCTAATGAGCGCCATTGCGCCCTGTCCTGAGCTCGACGCATCCAGCTATTATAAAGTAGATTTTAAGCTAGATTTTAAGTAAAAGTACAAATAAAGCTAGATTTTAAGTAAAAGTACTTACTTAATTAATATTCAACCCTAGAGCTCCTTAGAAGAAGAAGAATAAGAAGAAGCAGAAAAGTTGGTTAAAATAGGTACTTATCTGCCTCATAAACATAAATAAACTGACAAAATAATAAAAACACAATAAAATTAAATAAAAATATATGTTTTGTATAGTTTTCAAGACTACCGACGAATTCGCAAAATAATAAAAACACAATCAAATTAAATAAAAATATGTTTTGTATAGTTTTCAAGACTACCGACGAATTCGCAAGCTCGCAATCTAGAACCATCTAAAATAAATGCATCAGAATAAAACTATTTTATAACTAGCCACCATGTTTAAAGCAAACCCATCTATAAAATTCAAACTACCGCACATAATAAATACAGACACTATCCATCTTATAGCTCCGTCCCTCTCCCACCACACTTACACCCGGTATCTTCCCCCTCTTTCTATCTTCAGGGCACGTGACCTGAGTACTAGTTACTGGGAGTTTCCCGGCTTTATGGGTATTTCCCGTGAAAAATTACCTGCACCGGATAGTGTGGCCAAATGAGTTTTCTTAAAGTTACGCTGTTTTATTTACGGCTAAAATTGGTTATTGGAAAAGTTCGAGAGTAACATCTACATAAATAGACCACAGATATTGTGAAAAAGTGTATGTTTAATGTATATTGGAACTAGCTTTCGCCCTCAGCTTCGCTTGCGTGTTACCCTTGTAAAAAGTAGTCTATGTTCCAGTCCTATTTCTAGGTCACTAGCTAAATATATTCCAAGTTTCATCCAAATCCGCTCAGCCATTACGGAGTTGAGAGGGAACAAACATACACACACATACACCAAAAAAAAATAGCCTTGGTACTCGTAGATAATTATTCTTGCGTTTTTAATCAGTTAGACCTTAATAGTAGAATAGTGTCGATTCTGTTGTTCACTTTTCTAAACTTAACTAAATTTGGCAGCTTTAAAGTTATAGCAATCCTTGTCATTTACACCTAAAAATAGGGATAGTATCACTTTTATGAATTTCAAATTAAGTTTAGTTTAGGAAAATGCACAACAGAATCGACATCATTGTGTCACAAAGGACGAAAATAATGTACTGAAGGCGAAAGCGATTATTTGAATCCAGAGCGTAGCGAGGAATTGAAAAAGTACATCACTCGAGGTTAAATAAATTTTGGTACCGTATGGCACACTCTGCTTTTCATCCCCCTCTATGAGAAAACTGTGTATGACAGTTTCTGCGTTTAATTTTACACTTTCTGGTGTTAATGTTTCACTTACACTGCTAGGACTTATCTTTTATTTAATTTTTGAGAATCAAATTAAAATTGACTGTATAATTTTGATAAAAAGTAGGTATTGTAAAACGAATAAGAAGTTCCCACGTATTTTTTTATTGTTTGTTAGTCAATGTGCGTCGGCAGGCCATCACCTTTTTTATCACCGGCCAGGACCACCAGGACTTAATTGAAGAGAATTGCGTTCAAACTTTTTAATGAAATAGTGTTCCAAATTCAAAAGTAATTTCGTCACTGTTATTGTAAGTGCGCTGAAATGACCCATTTTGCGCGCACTTATCGAGGAACCCTCCACCTCTTTCGAATAAATGGGTTGAAATTGCATTTGTTTTAATACTTAGTTCCCCTATTTATAAAACCTTCATCATCATCCCCACCCTCCCACTCTAAGTAAAATTGGAAAAACATATTTTCCTCATTTTTAAAACCTTCCTAACACATTAATAAAAAGTATTTATTTCAAGCCAAGTAGGTATAGCTCATATAATATTTATATTTTAATCTAATCTCACTACCTATCCCTTCAATAACTTTCAACAAATCATTAAACGTAATGACCCAGATAAAATCCATTCCATTTCTTAAATCCGCCATTTTTCTCCTGCCCTTCATAACAAACGGTATGCAAATAAGAATTGATTAAAACAATAACAATAAAATAGGAACATCGAATAAGGAATCGATATTCGATGCGATGTATCGATTATTGTTCCGTACTAGGCATCCCTAATTACGCGCATTGTGCACAAGATTTATCTATGGTACCCGGTGGGAAGATTTTGTTTATGGATGATTTTGCCGCGAAATAATAAGCATTAATTCATATCTGAAAGAAACATAAGCAGGTGAATGGCTGGGTGAGCTTACCTACAAAAGTGAGAGCTGTGCTTCTGAATCTATGAAAGAGTCCCTGATGATCCATGAGGATTTCTCCGCGTTAAGTAATTATTAAGTTACGTTAAAGATTTCATCTTTAAGATTTCGGTGCTTAGAGCAAGCAAAAAAGAAGTGGGTGAACCTTTTAGTTTCCACTTTTTTTCTTTTTCTTTCCATTATAATAATATTTTTTTTTCTCATAATCAATCAACATTTAATGTACATACTTGATGTAGGTACTTACGTACGTACACACAAAGGTTGTGTGTAACTGTGACCACACGTATCGTAAGGTGGAGTGGACGGACAGATCTAATTTGTACAGCTTAGCACTGAGCCCTGGTTTTTCATTATTTTCATTCTGTCTTAAGCCTGGGTTGACGCTACACGCATACAAATAAGGTTCCGACACAAATGTGAATTTAACATACTTTACTTACATTAAAAAAAATACATTTTTTTTTCATTTTCTTGTTTTAATTTCATAATAAGAAACAATGGCTTAACAATGCAATTTGTTCATTTACAAAAAATCTACTTATTTGAATCAAAGCATTAAATATTTATTCGTTTTATCCTTGCACTAGGTACTTAGGTACTTACCTAATAAACAGGAGCTACCTAAGATTTTATAATATCCCAAAAACAAAGTAATACCTATATAGGTACTATATAGGTATTACTTATATTCGCATTTTCAAGATATTTTATGAGATTATTTATTTTTATATTCTCTGTTCTCAGCCAAGACACAGATTTACCTACGCTCCATAGACAATTGTTTTTTTAACCCAATTCGTCCTATTATAAATCGAATCGAACATACTATTCAAAATTACACGTTTGCGCGCGTAATTGTGATTGGATGTAGTCTTTTTCTTTTTAATATTTAGCCTTTTGAAGCACATTGTGCCCGTGAGAACAGACGGGAGGAAATTACCATTTTTAGGGATGGGATTATCGGATTTTGAGGTTATTTTTAAAATTCGATTGGAATCGATTCGGGAGCGATCTCGGATGCAGATTGCTTTGGGATAACACGGCTAACACGCTTTGGGCGGTGTCAAAGCTGTGCAAAATTGTGTTAGGAATTATTTGTGTCTAGACTGACTGTAGCAACATTTTTGTTTGAATTTTACATAAGGTCTGATGATATAAATACACATATTAGTGTTGACGTTATTAATAACTTTCAGCTAGTTTACTAGAGCTAGGTACCTAATATTTATGTATTCGTTTCAGGATAGACTAGATTAGGTAGGTACAAATATTTATTAACTTTTAGAATATTATCAGGTATTGCCAACTTACCGGCTATTGACGGATGCTGCATTCCCGCCATCTACGGATGGTTTTCTGTAACAAATTGAAATACTGATTTTCAAAACAATTTTTTTACTATATTAGTTTTAAAAACTCGCTTTTCGACCGACACTGTCTTTTTTTTAGTAAAATTAGTTTTTTATTAAACATATTGAATGGCATGTAGCTTTGCTCACATTGGTTAGTTCCAGTTCGAATTTTTATTATTAATCCACAATTTGATTATTATATCACACAGCATCATCTAATCCCCCAAACTAAGCAGAGCTTATATCATGACAACCACATGACTGATTTGTCTATACCTACCAACTATACTTTTACACATTTTTCTGTTAATAGGTACCTACATAGGTACATGTTACATAGACAACACCCAGATCCGAGACCAATCCAAAATAATTTTATTCTATGTTCATACCTTTCACCCAAATCCATTCCCCGTTCCAGCATGAAGCATTACCAAACATACTTACAAACATTTTCACTATGGACATTCTACCAACATTCGCATATGATTCCATTCTAATATTCTCATTAAACGTTTTGGAATCATTACACCACCGTTTCAAAATGACCACGCAAGGAGTCACCCATCATGGCCAACTCTGGTGTTGAAGTTTTTAGGCCGCTGAAGGCCTCAGAAATGGATTAACGACTGAAAAGGCCAGGACCAACCTCTCAACGTGCCTTCCGAATCACTGAAGCGCTCAGATTTAAATAAATGCCGGTCACGGTCACCCATCCAAGTAGTGACCGCGCGGAGTGTTGCTTCAAGATAATCGCTAAGAACACTGAATTAAGCCTCACCATGAGTCTAACCTATTCTGTATTCTTTAATGTACACGGAAATAATACAAACAATGAGTACGGCTAAAAATATGTACAGAGGCGAGCCTAACCTACATAAATATGCGAGAAGCTATGCCCTGCGATGTCCAGTGAGGAATTATGGGCGTATCACTCATATCATATGTCCAGCAGTGGATTGATATAGCCTGGTGTGGTGGTGGTGGTGAATGAGCTTGTACTTACAAGTTCCAGTAAGGGTCTGGTAGGCCTGGTGCTGGTCTGAAAGGCGAGGAGCCCAGATGGTACGGGCTGCAGTACCCCACCATCGGCATCGCGTACATTTTCACTTTGATTTACACTTTTATGCTGGTACAGTCTGAACTGAAGTACCTTCTTAGAAGTTGAAGTTTAGAAAGGTGCCTACTTAACTAAGGTGTGATTACGAAAGTCTTCTAAAACAGAAAAGGCTGAGTCAAAAACTGCATGCGAGAACTATCTTTTTGTATGGAAATGGAACAGCGCCCCTAGCGGGTAGTTTGTAAAACTTTGAAATCTCTATACAAAAATAAAGTTATCGCAAACTTTATATTGAGGCATGTTTTGATACTTAGGCCGATGCAATGCACCGGGCGAGTCAGGTTAGATGCAAGAGGTTGGGAAGTTGGCTGGATTCTCTTTGCTGGACAAATATTTGCATGAACCAAGGTACCTACATATTCGAATTTCTTGATAGTTTCGGTATTGTGTACTCATAGTTCCGGATAACTACGCCACTGGATGTAATCCTCGTATGTGGTCAAAAATTATGTACAATGCTGTATAATACAACAAGGTCAAAATTTTTGGCGAAGATGACTCTCCCATGTTCGGTTTGAGTAAAGAGACTCGAGGAAAATTAAAATTTTAGAACTATGGCTGTTGGTAAATATAGTGTCAAATAAATGAACCTTTTTGGCGTCAACATTTCAACAATCACACGAACAATACTATCCAACCGACAAAAAGCACATTCCAAATTTAAAATATACCGCACCGTTACTAAACAGCTAGTTGACAAGAGCCGACCGACGAACGTAGCCGAATCGAATCGCACAATAGTTCCACTTAGCGGCCAACAGATGTCGTTAGCGCCCGCTGCGTTCGCGCCGACATGCAGAGATACGGAATTGGAGTGTTTTTGTGATTTAGAGAACGGTTTTTACGGAAGGTATGAAGTATTTCTAACCCAGTTACGTTCACTTTTTTATCTTAAAAATTTACTTGGGCAGGGAATAGAACCAAAACCACAAAGGTAATGAAATTTAAAATAGCACAATAATAAATTCGCTCAGCGAGCTATGGAACGAGCTGTGCTCAGAGTTTCTGTGAAGGATAGAATAAAATCCTCAACGAGACTATTCGACATTGAACTAAACTATTCGATATAGCTCAGAGAATTAGAAAGCTAAAGTGGCAGTGGGCTGGCCATATCTGCTGAAAAACCGATAACTGTTGGGGTAAACGAGTTCTTGAGTAGAAACCGCGTTACGGCAAACAAACGTAGTGTAGGACGCCCGCCAGCCCGGTGGAGTGCCGATCTGCGAAAGTCTGCTGGTAGAAGCTGGATGCATCGTGCTCAGGACAGGGCGCAAAAGTGCTTATTAGGAGAGGCCTATGTCCAGCAGTGGACTGCTACCTATAGGCCAATGATGACGATGATCTTCTAGATTGGTACTTAGGTAAGTAGGTACAACATCATTTTGAATAAAAAAAGGTATAATGAAGTCTTATTCTCCAGACGAATGATGTTTGCGGTGAATAAGTAGCATTTTGTACCTAAATAATTTCTTTGGTCTGTTTCTAAATTGTAAAAGATCAAGATCAACCCAACATCCCATACTAATCACAAACAAACCGCGTTCCGGCGGTATCTACTTAGGTACCTAATCGTAATGATTTACTTTCGATTCGATTCCCATTCGATTCGTTTGTTTCCGATCGACCGGCGAGTTCAAACGTCACCCGCTGGGTCATTCGTCAAGCTACCGGAGGTTTTTGTACCTTCTTCTTAGATCATTTGAATAAATTATTCAAATGATCTAAGAAGATCTTATTATGAAACACTTTTAAAATTAAGATCATAAAAAATAGGTAAGTACCTAAGTTTATAAATAGGCTAATTAAGAAATACTTACATACGATAAAAAGTTTCAATTTTAACTTTGACCTTTCTAAAGACAGATTATGAACCTAATCTAAAATAAAAGAAAGTTTCTGCCACACTAATAAAATACTTAGATAGATATTAAGTAGGTCACCTTTTGTTATTTGAATAAGTTTTAATAAAGTAGGTAAGATATTGTAGGCTCTTTGAACAATGATTGACTTAAATATCAGTTACAAAATAAAATATTGATATTTAATATTGTACTTAGATGTAGTAAATGTACTACATCTATATTAAGTAGGTCACCTTTTGTTATTTGAATAAGTTTGAATAAAGTAGGTAAGATATTGTAGGCTCTTTGAACAATGATTGACTTAAATATCAGTTACAAAATAAAATATTGATATTTAATATTGTACTTAGATGTAGTAAATGTACTACATCTAAGTACTCACTAATTAAAATCCTTTCATTAAACACGCAAAATTTCTATCAAATACGGCCTTCATGTCTCCATTAATCAAAAACCGTCAAATATCCGCGCAAAAACACAAGAGAACTCCCACATCGTCGATTCCACGAAAAGTTCGGATAAATTCCGTAAAACGAGAAATACCTAATCGAATAAGGACACGGCAATCGATGAGAACAATCGCTCAGCCGTTCACTCATCACTTAACATTTTTAATAGGATTAAATTGACCACAATTGCCTAAATAAACTCTAAAAACGGTTAATTTAGACCAAGCTCTTGCATAATTAAATAAGAAAGTGGGTGCCTAATTAAAAGTTTTGACAGGTTGGTTTTCAAACTTTTTAGCTGTGCTTTACCAGCCACTTCTTTCATTCACTCTGTAATAAATTTAGTTTATGATGAGATGAATGTATTCCACCAATTTTCGAACGAAATATAGTCCCTTGTCTTAAATGAAAACTTGTTACAAATTAAATTAAATTAAAAATATTTAGCTTCAATTTTCAACGCAAATTTCTGAAATTCTCGGAATATAAATGGTTAAATGCAGTTTTTTTTACCAAGTCTCTCTTTGTTACTTCATAACCTCTTTTGATGTTCAAAAGAGCTGGCCTAAAAGAACTGTTTAAAAAAACGCGGCACTCGGAAAAACTTTTTCATAATTTGAAATCGGAACGCATAGGCTTGCGTCCGTCGCGGCGCGCCACATGATAGTGATGTCAAAAGCACCCCGGAAAATTCGCAAGTCCCTAGTCCCCCTGCATCTATGGACCCACAAACACATACACATACTTTCCTTACGTATTTTAGAGTAGGTAGGTTGTGTGCGAATACTTTGAAATGGGAGAGCAATCGTAGGGATCGTAATGATTCATTAATTCGATTTAAGTTGTGGCAGAATGCATGGAACGACTTTGACTTTTGAACTTGCGTATCCGAATAGAACTTAGTTACCGGTTTGATGTTACGAGTTGATTTGAAATTAGAATCAAAACGTTTTTGTGACCTTCACAAAAATTATTTTAACGAATTTTATTCTCAAGATGAAAAATGAATTGGTAATACATGACTAAGGACATATGTTTATATGGGCAAAAAATCAGACGTAAATGAGTCTCTTTCATAGATAATAACATAATTTTCAGGATAACAGAGGTGACCAACCTATTTCTTTAACCTCGTACCGACAATAATTTTGAACTAAATTCGACCTTTGCGAAAAATCTCGTCGTAAAAACCCTAACAAACCTGACAGACCAAAAGGGTAACAAACACAAAACCAATAATTTCCAGTTACAAACAAAAGAATTCCCGTCACAGACAACAAATATTTTCCCAATATGTGGCATAATATGACACAACACTGGCAACATTGGGTGAATAATAAATATAAATAGCGGGGACACGCGTGTTGTTCGCTCAATTATTTATACGCAAATTATTGTAAGTAACTTACGCATAGTGTGTAGTGAATATTTTTTGTTTTTCTTATCTACATCCAATTTTTAAATATGCATACCTACCTAAGTGACTTTGAATGGCTGCTGCTGGTAGAAGTTGGATGCGTCCAGCTGAGGACAGGGTGTGATGGCGCTCATCAGGGGAGGCCTCTGTACTGCAGTGGACTCCTATAGGCTGATGATAGTTGATCAAAATATTTATAAGCTTCAAAATATTTTTTTAATTTTAAGTTTACTAACTTTAACTGGTAACCTTCCTATGTAATGTAAATACTTAGTACCTATAGTCTGTGTAAGACTGAATAGAATATTGTATCTAGGCTACCTATAATGATTTTATTATTATATGTAAAAGAAAGCAGATAATATACATAGGTAATGTTCTAAAGATTATTTGTTCATAAAATTGCTGGGACTCACGTTATCGGTGAATATCGGACAAAATTATGCGATCCTGAAAATAAAACATGAACAGCATTATCTAAGGGAACTGTACTGTTATAAGCATAAGTTTTGTTAAACCTAATCAAATTGGCCTGTAGTTTAAGTCATCATTATCATGTTCTTCATCGTCATCATCATCATCATCGTCATCGTGATCAGTCTATAGCAGTCCAATGTTAGTAAAAAAAAACATTTTTATTCTACCTGCATCGTCCACTACTAGGCAAAGGTCTCCCCGAATTCCGGCAACCATCACTTTCCTTCGAGATATCCCACCATCCTCTCTCGAAGGCCTCGAGCTGGGGCTACCAGGGTGTTATGGCATTCGCCCATAAGCCCGGCAATTAAAAAAACAATTACAATCCAAAATTGCTTTTGAGTTTTCTTATAGATCTAATTGGGGATATCCGTAGTAACGTGTAAAAGTACACGAAAAAAATACCATTATTACAAGTTCATAGTTCATTCATACCTACCATATATTTTCCACATATATTTAAAAAATAATAATAAGAAAAAACAGACAAGTAAATTTAACTATCTTAATATGTAGATTGCACAAAACAAGATTTAAAACAACGCTGTTGCTCGAATATCTTTGTCAAAGGTAACAAAAACAATACAATTACATAAAATCAGTGATTTTATTTATTGGCTGTAAGAGGGCCGAATGACAACATAGGTACTTATTACTTATAATTTGTACGTAATAGATATTTTAAACATGTAATGTGTAACATTAAATTATTTATAAAAATAATTCTAGAGTCTTGCTCAAACCCTTCTGAAAGCGACTGCTCCAACTAATCACCTGCTTAACCGGGTATGCAAATTGATAGCATGCGAATGAAATTATATTTTTTTGCTGCAACGTACCTACCTACATTTATCAGAACAAATATCTGTGCCGCCCGGGGCTCGATACTATCTACCGCACAGTTTAACGGAATGCAGGGATTTTTTTTAACTTATCTTCTACTTCTTTGAATGAGCTAGTCGACTTTGATGTCAGGGTTTTTAGGCCGTCCGAAGGTATTGATGTAGTATCCCTATCGTAGTATTCTTTTACTAAATGCCACACAAGAGTAAGCACTTAATATTAGATTATTCAAATGGGGTCTAATAATCGAAACTACCTAAATCATTTCAAATTATGTTTTTTATTTTCCATTTAAACAAAGGCAAGAAACACAAGCACTTCTACTTCTATCTATTTAAAAATGTGCTTAAATATATAGTTTCTATTATTATTAAATATTTTCAAAAAAATTGTTTACGCCCATGATTATAGATTTTAACGCCGTTCTCATCACGTTTAAAAAAAATAAAAAGTCTGTATTCAAAACAATTGTTTGTTTATTTTTCAAAAATACTTATATTCATCCTTTTCGTAATATTTTTAGACGTGCCAGGTACAAACCAGCTTTTCATGTTATTCAAATTTGAAACACCGTCATTTTACAACACAACGAGAAAATTACCTTTTTGCAATGTCTGTCCTTGCGATCGCTAACTTCCGAGTTTCCTTAGTATTGTTTACCGGTGAGCCACATTCGTCACCCCTGAACAATAAACCGCGAGGTAAAAAATAAAACAAAATAGGGTCGAGTGTCACAGAACCATCGGGTAGAATGTATCATTGTACTTAGTGCAGTGCAAGATCTGGGGTAGGTAACATTTGGCTTTATACTTATTCTTATGCTTATATGTAGCTTTTTCAGTCTTTGAGGCATGTCGAAGGCATCCATGTGTTCTAAAAACTCCACTAACTCATACGAAAAAAAAAATTAGGTATATTAGCACTTACTCTAAAAATAATAAATTAATAAATGTATGTTAAAATAGTTAAGAAGCTATATAAATAAAAAATGACTTAACCAGAGGTAACATCATGTAAAATAAAAAAATAAAAAAACTATGAACTCTTCCGTTGAAACTAATTCAACAAAATCATAGATAATTAAGTAATAAACGTCTGTAATGATCAAATTTATCGGATATACCTACGTGTTAACGAGTCGTAATAAACTTAAAAATAAAGAAAAAGTAGGTATAGTTTCTGTGGAAGCTACAAGATACAAGCTACAGATAAAAATCTATAGTACAATTCTCACTGCAGCATCATTGCAGGTGTACGTAAAATGCTAGCTTAGTTGGCGTTCCCTGGCTTCCTCATTCTTCCCGTAAATCCTCATTAGCTCTCCCCAGGTTTACGACTATCCCACGGCGATAGTAAAGCGGTGCCCGTATTACTGTTGCATTACCCGACCCGACTTCTGTTTGAATTTCGAATGTGGAACGTTTAGGATGACGAATGAAGAAATGCAGAAAATGTTGAACGTTTCTGCTTTTGTTGTGAATTGCTAATTGTGTCATTGACTGGAGTTGAGGTAAATATTTTAGCTGTCATGTTAATGTCTAAAGTACAAGGTACAACACAAGGGACCAAATTAATTAATAACCTACCGGTACCTACTGAAATTAAGTTTCAAAATAAAATAATAGTCATACTTATAAACGCTACTTAAATTTAAACATTGCTTAAAGTTAGCCCTAAAGAGATGGCAATACTTTTGAGCATTGTTTATCTTTTAACAGAATATTAAGTAATGCCTTCACACTATTATTATAAATGTGATTTAAAGTTTGTGTGATAGTAGGTTTATTCCTACTCAACTCCGTAACAGCACAATGGATTTAGATGAATGGGAGGGGGGGAGGGGGAGAGACGGTCAAATCAAAAGAGAGAGAGGGGAGGGCCGCCATATTATCACGTAATTTTTCCACAAGCAACAGTGTAAATTAATTATTTAAGTAAAACATTGAAACACAAACAAAATTGTTCTTTAAACCTTAAAAAATGGTTTCCCATAAACATATGGATTATAAATAATAATACTTGCAAATTATTTTTAAAAATAATGAAAACAAAAACAAATAACGAGCTGCAGGGCGCGAGTTCAATTCCCGCCCAGAACAAACATTTGTGTGATGAACATGGTAACATGGAGGTTTGTTCTGTGTCTGGTGTTATATGCGTATATATTTCTGTGTGTTATATGCGTATCTATCTATGTTTATCAGTCTCTGGTACCCATAGTAGGTACAGGCTCTGCCTAGTTTGGGATCAGTTGACCGTGTGTGAGATGTCCAGTATAAAAAATAACACAAATTAACGTACATTTACATAAAAAATACACATATTTAAAAATCTCACGTGAGATTAGGTGAGGGGTGAGTTGGTCGAGCAAAATCTCACGACATCTGACCGAGGAGGAGGGGCCTAGGGGGGGGGGTCCGTAAAATCGCCAAAATCGCCTCAGATATGTAATCAATGAATGCCTCCCTATAATTATGTTAATCATAGATCACGAACTATGTATATCCAACTTTCATCCAAATCGGTTCAGCCGTTATGGAATTGAATTGGAACAAACATACTTGCGTTGTTAATGTGACCACTGAGACACAAACCAAGGGTTTTTACAGTGTACATTGTTAAAAATAGTATTAAGTTTTGAAGAATAAAATATATACATACATACTCACACACAAACTGTCGCATTTATAACACGTAGGATACTTTTTTATCTCTGCACCATACGAGTACATGTATAAACCTTGAACATCACATTTTAAGCATCAAAGTATATATAACTCCAAAAAGATCTTAACAAGAACAAGAGATTTGCGGTTATCCCGTTCATGTAATTTCAGCAATAGCAAGGATTTACATGCATTAAACTCGTTAATGCTTGTAAAGGGTTAATATTTATGGAAGAACCTAATAGCGCTCAAAATTTTATGTTCTGTGGTTATATCGGCGTCTTTTGTTATTTTTTAGGATTCCGTACCTCATAAGGAAAAAAAAGAACCCTTTAAAGATCCCTTCGTTCTCCGTCTGCTTGTCTGTCAAGACCATTTTCTCGGGCACGTGAGGAGATATCAAGTTAAAATTAGTATCATACTCAAATACACTGCAATACCTTAGAGCTGTGACTAAATCAAACTTCTAAATTGACGCAATCAAAAGATAGGTAGGTACCTACCTACTACCAGGTACGCCGCATCTTTAGACCCTCGCAAGGTACACAATCAAAATCTACAGGGTACTTTCCGTTAACATTAAAATTGGCAAAAAGCAATTTTGTATAGCACGAGTACACTTCCGAAAACCGTGGATTTGTAGTTACATCACAAAAATAAAGTTTGTATGTTCTTTGCGGCCTTGGTGCTTAAATCCTACTCGCACTTGGCCGTTTTTTATAGTATTAAGTATTACCTATAGCAAAAAGTTTTAAACACGCTGAATTTGAGTGTTTTTAAGGATATTTTTAGCTTTTTATTAGCATCTAACCATGGTAAACTCTGGTGTCGTTGGCCAAGATACCAAAGTACTTACTCTTGCACTTACTCTTACACTTTGGATCGACAACAGTACCTAAGTATGTACTAGACTATTTCCCGGTCAGTGAGTAAATTATACTTACCACTTACAACAAAAAAGCAGCCTATATCAGTCCACTGCTGGACATAGGCCTCTCCTAATACAGGGGGATATGTTCATAATCCCAACGCAGGGCATGCGGGTTGGGGAGCAGGGCACAGCTTCTCGCACCGCCCCGACGCTGCTGCCCGTCGGTGGTCAGGGGATTTAGCTGTGTCGATGTAGGCGCTATGCCGCAATCGGCTGCCGGAGCCTGGTTTGTTATTTAGCAGGGGCAGGTGAGGTTGGTTTGGGTACCGAAGATGGAGGTTGAGAATTAAATAGAAATATTTCCCATATTTTACTTTACAATTCTACAAAACATATAAACGTTGTAATTATCATTTTTGGTCTAATAAAGCATTTTCTTCTAGAAATAATATATGTAAAATAGCACAGAAACTCGTTCCTAGAATGGTAGCTGTTAATTGTAAGTAATTATTTATTTGTTGGGTTTACTTTAAAAAGAAACCACTTTATATACAATATAGGTCATACGAACTATGTGAGTGTACAACATTAAAAAAAATGTTGAAGAATTTAGATTCATTTAACATAGCTACTACTTGTAAAATGTATATTTCGACTAAGTAGGTACATAGTATTCAATAAGACGGATATAAGATTTAAGTAACTAAAAGTTGCAAATTTGGTATCAAAAAACAAATCTCATTACTTGAATGATATACATAAAAGACACAGGTCACTTATCTTTAAGTTGCGACGGCGACGTTAACGAAAATTCTACGACGACGCACACCGCATCGTAGTACATTACTGCAGCGGCCAGCAAGAGGCATTGATGGACGAATGTGTAAATGTGGGCCGAGGCGAAGCCGAGACACACATACTCCATCAATCCATCAATGCCTAGTTGTAGCCAAAGCTTGAATATTACTGTTCTCAAATAATGCGCGGAAATTAAAACAAAATAGTTCCTAGACAGAACTTGTACATTTTTCAATAAACAGCATTCTATTTGCAAGCCAGTTCGAAATTTAAATAAACCCTTTGATTAGTTACCTCCTTGGTTGCCATGTTTCGGAGTAAAATATCGTTCCATTTTTAAATAACACGACAGATATGAGTTTACATAGTAATTTATTTGACCGCTAAACACGACAGATATGAATTTTCATACAACTTTTGCCGGCTTCTGCTCGCATGTATTGGGCCGCTACCCCGCTACAGCAATTTCGATTTACCTCGAAGCAGGATGTCAAAATAATGCTCTAATTTCCAAGCATGTTTGAGAAAAATATTGAATAATGCTGGTTAACACCACACATCATCATGATTATGGCCCCAAACAAACTAAACAGAGACTGCATCATAGGAACCACATTTCTGATACGCTACTTACAGTTTTCTGAATATAGGTTGATACGGACATTAGTGATGACGAAAACAAAATCAAACCCGCAACCTTCTGCGTCTCCTTCGCAACCTTCGCCCATTACGCCCGAGAGGTCGTCAATAAATTTCTGCGATGCGTCGACGCGTTGCGTTGCGGTACGACGTCATTTTTGCGGTGCGTCGACGCACCGCAGTGAAGTGGCCTCGTCGTTAAGACATCTCCGTAACATTAAGCACTTACTTAAGTGGCAAGTTAATCCCCAAGTCAACAAGGCGCGCGTTAAAAACTCTTTACTTAACTCTGGCCAAGTCAAATAACTTAACTATAACTTAGACGGTTAAGTTACTCGTTACTTTGGTAATTGCTTGGGTTGGCTTGAGCTTGGCTTAGTGCGTTATGAGCTGACTTCGATTGGTAGATCGTGGATTCTTCGTTTGACTTAAGACTTAAACAAACACTGGGCATTCTGGTTGAAACTTTTAAAACGACATTACTTAGATAGATAGATATATGAACTCTTTATTGCACACAAATCCAATTGAAAACCAAAAATTTACGAAAACAGATAAATTAAATAGTATTGTAGGTACAATGGGCGGTCTTTTCGCTTAAAGCGATTTCTTCCAGACAACTAAGAATGGAAAGAATATAATTAAAGGAATTGAGCGGTGGTGCTTATAATCCTCCTCCTTGCGTCGTTTCCCCAATGCTGGGGGTCGTGACCCATCACGGAAGTATCTTCTCCCGTACGATATTGCGCCATTTGTTCCGGTTTTCAGCAGCATGCACAGCTTCCGGCATGTTGAGGTCGAGTGTGCTGCGGATCTGGTCTGACCAACGCATCGGGCTCCTGCCTCTTGGCCGTTTTCCCTCGACTTTACCCGTGACAATGAGCTTCTGGAGATTGTCTCCGGGTTTACGGGCTATATGGCCAAAGAACTCAAGGATCCTGCGAAGGCACACAGATGACAGGCGTGGCTTTTTGTCCAACTTGAGTTCCTTGAGCACCGATAGGTTGGTTCTGTGCGCAGTCCAAGGGATGCGCAACATTTTCCTCCAGCACCACATCTCGAAAGCATCCACACGTTGGCGGTCTCTTGCTTTCAGAGTCCACGTCTCATGGTCATGGTCTGGTGCTTATAATACAAAAACTAATTACCTCCCTATACTAGGAATACTACATAATAAAAAATAACTAAATTATACCTATACTATTAAACAAAATTTATAAAATAGCCTATTATAATAGACCAAGTATTATTATAATTTCAAAGCCAAAATTATCACTAAAATATTATTTAGCTAAGCAGTTGATGTGAATTGATGAAGGTAAAAATCTTTGACACGTTACACTTAGGTACAATACGACCATTTTCAATATAGCAAAAGTATCACCAGCCTATATCAGTCCACTGCTGGACCTAGGCATCCCCTAAAAAAAAGAGATCTTATAAGTACTTGACCCCCACGCTAGGCATGTGGGGATTACAGGACACAGCTTCTAACACCGCTGTCGTTGATGCCCGTCAATGGACAAGAAATTTAGGCTGGTGTTAGGCTGCGCTATGCCGCAATCAGCTGGCCTCCAGTTTGTAAAAACAGGACCGGTGTTTATCATTTCAGTGTGCAACTGAGTTAGTAAATGAGACCTCTGAGCTATGTTTTTAGTTAGCAGTGCACTACAGAAGTTTGATTAGAAAATATTAATTTATTATTATTATTCGTCTTGATAATATTTTTCTAAAGATTATAATGAAGAGATAAGTAGGTATTTACCCATTATTTATGTATAAACGCTGTGTTCTCTGCGTGATCGAATTCAAAATGAAGAGATCCGAAAACTAGGGTAACTGACATAGCTCTCAGAATCAGCAAGTTGAAGTGGCAGAGGGCAGGCCATATAGCTCGTAGAACCGATAATCGTTGGGGAATAAAGGTTCTCGAATGGCGACCGCGATTGGAAGACGAAGTGTGGGGAGACCCCCACCAGATGGACCAACGACATCGTCAAGGTGGCACGTAGTCGGTGGATGGAGAGGGCTCAAGACCGTTCTTCGTGGAATTCTTTTTCAGCAGCGAACTTCTATAGATTGTTGATGATGATGATGAAAGTTACTGTATATCATTATCCATCAGAGAGAGATGGCATCTGTTTAATTAGGCATTATTTAATTATTGCTACAAAAGTAATATTTAAAAAAATAATAACATCAGTCACCATATTCAGTCTACTGCTGGATAGGTCTCCCCTAAAAACAAGGAAGATATGTCAATACATAATTACTATGCCTATAGTTAACCTTGTCACTGTTTGTCATTAACCAACGGATTGAGATGTCAATAGTTTAAGCATCGTTTTATCTTTTGACAGATTCTTATAAGTAAGACCATTTAACGATTACGTAGTTCATCAAATCCAAACCTGCCTACACCTCAAGTTAAAATAAGATCCTCCATCAAGAATCAAGTGGTATAATGGCAGCGACGACGGGCCCTGAATGCAGTACTTTGCATTTCAAATGCGTGTGCGCATTGTATGCACATTTTTACGGACTTATTACTCCGCGTACTGCTGGCATTGCAGGTGGAAGATATCTTTGTTGTCAGTACTTTTAGTACAGTATTATTTTGATACTCACGTAGTTGAAGTACCAAAAAAAAGTTGCGGACAAAATTGAGGGAAAGAGACCGCGGGGACGTAGTCCGCTACGCTGGTCCGATCAGATCCGCATCTCCCTCGACTGCGATTTCTATGAAGCCTTGCATTGCGCTGACAACAGATCTCGGTGGCGTGACATCGTCCGCCAAAGGTGTGTTCTAGGGAAGGGGTCCCGACCCTTGAAGAGCTTCTCGCGAGCTTTGAGGATAACGAAAAGAGGAGGAGAAGTTGCACCCAGGTGACGAAATGACTGACGCTAAAAAGATAATATTAATATACTGCATGACATTGATCAATAGATTTTCATTTTGTCCGCATTTCTGAGTTTTGCAGAGATAACTTGGCCAGACTATAAGTATGTATGTAATATAAATTCCTTTTCACGAAATTCCTACTGGCACGGCGCAACTGTCGTGTGTAAATTAAAATGGAATCTAAATAAAATCAAACGAAATTCAAAATCAAGACTTCTTCCACTAAATATGATGCAAAAAACCTGTTCTGGCTTGAATTTCTTGATGAATATGCGGTGTTTTTGCCTATAGGTACTTGAGATTCGGCTTTAGTTCCACTAATTTCCGCGGCACTTAGGTACTTTTATGAAAAATACTCGTAATCGCTATTTCGACACCGAATGTCAAATATTTCATATAGTTCACAACATCTGACTCATAACATAAAGTATGACAAATCTTATACCATCAGTTGCAATAATCAACCCATCATTTTGTCGCGACATTTTAAAGTAACTGCCTTGTAAAACATTTACATGTGTAAGGCTTTGTCCGAAGTGTGACAACCTCGGTCGACGGCCTAAACAGACATATTATATACTTTACAAGCACTTTACTTAGTTTACTTCCGTTACCAACAACCAGTTTCGACACAGATTTTTAAACCAAATATTATTAGGTAAATAATTAAAACGGAACCCGTCTTCTTTCGTATGGGCTAGTGGCCAACTTTGGTATGTTCAGGTCGCCCGAAGGCCCCCGACATTGCGACATTTTCAGCAACTTCCTCAGCATTATTCGTACGGCATTTTGTTGTGGGATGAATGCTGCAGATATCAACACCTTATTTGTGCGCAGAAGAGGGCTATGCCTACAATATATACACAGTATAGGCTCCAGAGAATCACTTCAAACTAAGTTTAACGAAATAAATTTTATGACAGTTCCGTGCCAATTCATATTGAATACTTCATGTATGTCCGAAAGAATATCAATACGTTGAAGTACGTATCATAGTGTTAACACTAGAAATAAAGGTAAACTCACTGTTCCTACTGTACTTAAGGCATAAAGTTAGTCAATGTTAGAATAAGATTGTAACAATGTTAGTGTGTGTATTATTGTTTCTTCTCACTCAACTTCGTAACGGCTGAAATCGGATCAAAATTGGAATATACATAGTCTGTGACTTGGTCACTTAGGCTACATTTTACTCTGATCCACACAAGCGGAGATTGATTGAAAGCAGAACGAATGGCGGAAGCTCATAATAAAATGAAGAATATAAGTACTCATCATCATCATCTGCCTATAGTAGTCCCCTGCTGGACACAGGCCTCCCCTAATGACCGCCATTTCGCCCTGTCCCGAGCTCGATGCATCCAGCCTCTACCAGCAGCCCTTCGCATATCGTCACTCCACCAAGCCGGAGGGCGTCCTACACTACGTTTGCCAAGCCGCGGTCTCCACTCAAGAACTCGTTTACCCCAACGATTATCGATTCTTCGGCAGATATGGCCAGCCCACTGCCACTTCAGCTTGCTAATTCTCTGATACAAGTGCTACTACCAAAATATTCGCCAGCAATAAGCATCTGAACAAAACCACTAGCGCATACGCAGCCTCACTTCAAAGCGTCTAAAGCAAAGACATCAACGCGCGCAGCCGGAACTAACCATTTCATGTCACGCTGCAGTTAATTACAGAATAACAACACTTAAATTATTTATTTTTAGCGACTTTACATGGTAAAAATTACTAAAGTTGTTTAACTTCTTCGTATGAGCTAGTGACCAACTCTGGTGTCGGAGATTTTAGGCCGCTTGAAGTTTTCCGACATGACTTATTGACTGAAAAAGCCGGGATTAACATCTTAACGTGCCTTCCGTTCCAACCCTTATCTTCGGAACCCAAGCCAACCCCACCTGCACGTGGTGCACCCTGCTAAACAACGAACGGGGCTCTGGCGGCCGACTGATTGCGGCATAGCACAGCCTATACCGGCACAGCCAAATCCTCTGGCCCCCGACGGGCAGCAGCGTCGGTGGTGCGAGAAGCTGTGCCCTGCGATCCCCAACCCTGCCTGCCCAGCGTGGGGATTATGGGCATATCCCCCTTTATTAGGGGAGGCCTATGTCCAGCAGTGGACTGATATAGGCTGGTGTGGTGTGGTGGTGAGCCTTCCGAAGTACAGAAGCGCTCAGATCTAAATGTCACTCAACGGTCACCCATCCAAGTAGCGACCCGGTACAACCTTGCTTAATGAAGATGATCTGCTAAGAACAGAGATGTAAGCCACGCCACGAGCTGTTTAATTATTTCTGTATATTGACTCCTTTAGGCATAATTTTGATTTTCTCCTCTCCAACTTTTTAAGCTATTGCATAGCTTCTATCGAGGGCCTTGAGCGCGGGGACCGAATCCAGAAATTCCGTAACGAAAAAAAACCTCACGCTCCCCACTCCGACGGGCACGGAGGTGTGGCTTGAAGGCCGTGCATTGTCTAACGTCGTTTCTTTTCGGCAGTCTTCGACACGGTGTTTGTGTGCGTGCAACTAGTCGTATTTTTATTTAATAAAAGAAAAAAAAAATGTTTTCTTATCGGTCACCACGTTCAAAAAGTGTAACTTGAATTAATATCAAAGAAAAAGAAATACTGCATAAATAAAATAAATAAATAATTATAATTGCATAAGTTGATACAAAATGCTATGCAATAGCTTTACCGCGGCAGTCCCCGAGTGCCACACGTCTTTTTTTTATTTCTAAGTTATACCTAGTCGGCATAGGCCACTCCTAGAAAAAGCCACCGAATCAATGGTTCAAAATAATCATCATCATCAGCCAATAGTAGTCTACGGCTGGACAGGCCTCACTTTAAGTGCCATTGCGCCCTGTCCTCAATACAAAATACACACATAAGAATTTATAACTAATAATTTATTTTTATTATATAATTATTTAAATTTAATTAAGATTTTATTTTTATTTTGTATTTTAGAAAAAAATACTTTTATTACCATAGTCGCTACCGTTAGTTTCAACATTTACTTAGCAGCTTCTCAAAGTGAGAGGGGTTTGTTGGTGAGAATTTTGCTAAGCAATTTTGCTTTTATAAGAATTTTTCTCATAGGCTAAAACTTATCTTAACTCGTAGAGACGTTTGAGAGGCAATTTTAAGGCCGAATATATTTAGTCAAAATGTTAGAGGCCCTGTATATGACTCATAATAGTCAAAATCAAAATTTCATAGTCCATGTATTAGTTTATAAATGGACTCTACAATTTGATTTTGACTATTAAAATTCTAATTAAGTTTATCAATGGTTAACTTTTAGTAGAGTTAATAAGTATGACGGTATAATATTAGTGTCTTAACCTTGCGTTCTCGTGTTGATTTAAATTTAGAGTACGTATTAAGCTTACTCATTGTCTTTAGTTTACTGTGACAACATTTAGTTTATCTGCTAAATGGTTTTCTGAGAATTATGAATTAAAATACAAACGAATAATTTTAAATAAAAACTGTTAAGTGTGAACAATTATATTAGACAAAAATAAATATTCTTGGCTGCAGTGCTTTTATGTATATGTGCCATCGTGTGTATGATAATATTATACATTAACCATATACATATAAGGCTGACTAGGTTAAGAGGATGATATAGGTGAAGGGCAAGCCTACGTACATGAGGCTTAACATCTTCATGACTCATATTGATAGACGCAGAGCGTTGCATCGGAGGGTACTTTCCACACATGCACCTAGGAAGCAATACTTTGTCATAAGTTATGGTTACCACTTAAGATCAGGTGCTAGTTCAATCTTCAGTATCATATCAAATATCAAATACATTTATTTCAAATAAATTTTTACATGGTTTCTTTCTATCCTTAATTTTATGCTTAAACAGACTAAATGATGGTGACAAAGTGTTCGGATAGGATTGTTCTACCCCCCGAACTATTCAAGAACTGTATCTCGACGGGTAGATCTAGTCCTCCTCGCGCCTTGCCGCTATCGTTGTAGGTACAATTTTACAAAAATTTAATGGTAGGTACAGTAAGTATTTAGGTACAAACAGACAATATTTCTAAACAGTTTCCCGGTATTTAGATATATAAAATGATCATAAAAAAAACTTACCTGCTATGGTATTATCGTAAGTTACATATTTAAGTAGGTAATTAGTATTTTTATGATGAAATATCTTAAACTGTAATGCGAGTTCAACTTAAAATTAGGGAGTCGATGCAAATAGGCCATTTTCCCAGAGAGTGGTCAACTCGCCCCGTTGGTCAGTAATGATCCCAGCTGATCCATCGTTAGTCCAACAATGGGGAATATTTGCATCGGGCAAGACTGACTGCCCACAGGTGGATTTATATAGAGAAGTTACTCAAAGATTTATATAGAGTGGTTTCGTAGATAAACGAATAATTTTAATATAGAGTTTTAGTTTTGTAAATTTATATAGAGTGATGATTCCACAACTTGTAGAGGTTCGTAAAATGTATGTAAAGATTATCGTATTGGGAAAGAATGAATAAATGTAAATCGTATAAAAATGTATTTATGTAATTCTTAACTAGCTGACCCAACATCCTGTCTCAAATCTATATTTCATACAATAATCCCTTAGAAAAAAAACAATTTTAGTTTTTGCCGTATTTTTATTTTTGGTTGGGGTTTTTACTGATTTTCTTTTTTTCTATATCCGTGAATGAAGGCAAACAAAACAAACACAAATATTATTATATTGTTTTCGAGCTTTTGCGAGAGACTGCAATCGATTATGTATAAAGATTCGGACAGGACTTAAAGTTCTACTAATTTTGTTAAGTTTTGTTGAAAAATAAATTCATATATTGTTAGAGTCAAAGATGAATCACTCAAAAACAGTTAAAAATGGGTGTTAGTATAAAAATATACAGTGGGTACTAATAATCTTTCACCTCTAGTTTTTCCTTGTAGTATTCTAAATATCTATCCGAGTAACCCACTATTTCCTATGGAAATAAGTTCTCCGACAAGTGCCTATCCATTTGGCCAATAATGATCAGACATCGTCGTTAGCCCAACAATGGAAAATATTTGCATTGAGCACCGAAGATTGACTGATGCGAAGGCACAGGTGTGCTTTATACAGAGCTGATACAACTTTGTTTTATTATAATTACAATTGTTAATTTATGTTTGTTATATATGGGATTTTTGTATGAACTGAAAATTATGACAGAAAACGTCTGTTAGATTAGGTATAAAATAACCTTATTAAACTGTAATCATCATCATCTGCCTTTAACAGTCCACTGCTGGACATAGTGGACATAGAGACCTTTTTCAATGAGCGCCATTGCGCTCGTTCTTAGCTCGTCTATAAAAATATACTTTAAATGTAACAAAGTCAAAGTACCTATATGTATTAAAAGTTGCAACATATGTATAATGGTGTTATGTTTTTAAGGTATCAATGTGTTGTACCTTTGAGTTAAGGTTTGTACAAAAATTCAATGATACTCACAAGTGCCTAAACTGGCAAGTAATAATTTCATCTCCACTAAAAATTAATAAAATAATACAATACACACCTGAGCTTGGAGCACGAATATTTTGACATGTCGTAACGTAAGCGTATCTTGAAATTTTGACGAATGAAAAAGCTGAGATTCGAACAAGTAGGACTTTAAAAAAAAATAAACTGACTTCAAATAAATCACTTCTTACTTCTTGCCCTAAAGAATTTTGAAAATCGGTTCACGATTGACGGAGTTATCGGTGAACATACATAAAAAAAGGTTCCGACGAATTAAGAACCTCCTCCTTTTTGAAGTCGGTTAAAAAAGCATTGTCATTGGCCAACTTTTACGATACGACATTGTCTAAATATTGGTGTTTCGACCTCTGACACATTAAAATGATACCAAACACACTAAAAGCGACAATTTTACAAAATGTCCCATACAATGCGTGTGCGCAACCCTATACATTTAAATAGGGTTTGTTAAAATATCGTCCATCGTCTAGATAGACAATGTCGGAGACAGGCGGACGGACATTTGCGTACTCTATTATTTAAACATGAACCCTAATTTATATCAGGTTTTGTTTTTGGTTTTGTTTGCAGGTGATGTCACATTTTGAGAGCAAAAATAAATGTGTTTCTTTAGGATAATTTTCCTTTGTATCTATTCACTCCACTTCTGGTAATAGGTCTGTAAGAAAAGGGATATGCCTTAATCTCCATTCTGGGCATGTGGTTGGGAATCGCAGAGCACAGCCTCTCGAACCACCGATGATAGTGCCTGCTGGTGACCAGGGCATTAATAAGCAGTGCTGGTTGGGCTGCCCTATATTGTGGTCACCCGGCTGCCAGAGCCTTGTTTATTGTACAACAGGGTACACCAAGAGCAGGTGAGATTGGCTTTGGTTCCAAATATGAAGGTCAAAAAAAATAAACGATAGACGAGAGTCGTACGTAGCTACCCCTATAAGGTATCTCCCAATATAATTAGCGCTCTGATGCTCTGAGCAATATTTGAAGATATCGTTAGAATAAAAAGTCTTAAAGAGGTTTTAATAAAAATAATAAGTATTATGTTAAAGAAATTATCAAAAACAAGATGGTATTTTCATGATATTCGTTCTATGTCAATAGTTGAAGAAAGCCAGCTTAGCCATGGCCTCCAGGTGTTCACACTTCACCTGACCTTTCAAACCAATAAATTGTCAGTCACCTGACATATAAAAAAGTCAAAACATCAAGCTGTCAACTTTAACATGAGCGCTCTATGTTTGAACAAAAACGTATCTAAATATACCAAGACCGGTCGTGCATGGACAATGGAAGAAAATTGTCACCGTAAAGCGAATTATACAATAATTACCGGATAAGAGGCTTTATGCCCACCGCTGGACAAATTCCTATCGGTAAAAGTGCAAAAATCAACCTTAGTTTCTCCATTATAGAGTTGAAACGGATGGTTTCGCTAGCTCCACAACAGGCCCTATTATTGACGAGAAAAAAAAACTAAAATGGCTTATTTCGATCGGCCGGTGTATTGATTGGTTTCTTGGTATCGGTAAACGTTGTAAGTACTTAGAAATATGTCAATATACTAGCTTATACCGCGGGCTATCATGGCCCTGTGACTACGACATAGTTTGTCGAGACACCATTTCACGAACTGAATGTATTATGTGAACCAATTTTTGTCTAATACGCATTTTGAAGGTAGTAGAGTTCTTTGTGGAGGGCTCGTCCGGGGAGGTACTGCCACCATGCCTATTTCTGCAGTGAAGCAGCTGTGCTGTGTTTAGGTTTGAAGGGTACGGGTGCCGGTGAAATTACAGGTACAAGAGGCTTATCATCTTCATGCCTCAAGTTGATGGACGTAGGGCGTTGCATCGTAGAGCACGTTCTGGAAAAACGTGATCTACGATGAAATGCTTTGTGATAGGTAATGGTTACCACTTAACATCAGGTGGGCCATGTGCTTGTTCCATCTTCAAGTAGTAAAAAAAAGACTATATTTATTTGCAACTGAACACATAAAAAGATAAAAAAGGTTACATAAAACATGTAAGTACCTACCTAATTCATGTGTCTAATTTATCAGACGATGTCGGTCGGTAGAAGTTATTCTTTTACATACGTTTGCTTCGATGGCTACTTCCCACTACATCCACTTTTTTGGAAAAGAAATCTTTTATTCCGGACGACAGCCACGAGCATTTTAATATTAAGAATTTTTAAACAAATTCGTTCATGCGATTCACATCCATGCATAAGTTGGGGTAGAATCAGCACGAGAATTTTCTGATAGTTTAAAGGCCTAAGTAGGTAGGTACGCATACTAAAAATATTTAACTTGACGCAAATAAAAAAGTAGAGGTTTCATACATTACAATATCCCCATGCGATTCATGCGAAGCCGGGACAGTCGCTTTTTCAATAATATTGCTAAAGTAATACTGCATCTACTTACTGTTCTTCGTTATTTTTAGATGCCACTCACATCGATCCTGCGCTATTCTGAACTAGGTGCCACCCCACAGTCTTTCTAAATCGTCGACCCATGGAGGATGAAGTAATCAAAGGTAGGCCTATGCCCAGCAGTGGCTCTAAAATAGCGGATAATGATGATTTTTGGATGGAACATAATCAATACTTTTTTTATCACATTATCATCTAAACAAAATTACCTCCTTTCTTGACACTGTTTAATAAAAATGCCGTTTAACATATAAATAACGAAATGCATTGATAGTTGACCATTGTTGCATTCTCCGTTTTTGGCGGGCATCAAATTCTTGAGGCGATACCGTCCGTATGTTAGTGTAATAGTTTTTGTACGCATTTGGACAAGCCCGGCCGAGATACGATTTTTATTCAGTTAGTGATGGGTATGCGATTCGCTAACGGTCTTGGTCTTGTTAATTAAAAAGGGAATGAACGAATAAAATAATAGTTTCACCATTCAGCTTATTAGCCTTGCAAATGTTTAGTTATTACCCGACTGCGCCAGAAGGAGGGTAATGTTTTTTTAATTAAATCAGTCATGCAGGTAAAGTATAATTCAATAATTGTAAAATAATAATTTCAAAATAAGTTAATTAACACAAAACATAGGTAGTGAATAAAACTTGTATAAATAAATAAATAATTTTTTAAAATGTATAAACAAAATATTCAATTCCTATTTATGTGTGGCACAAACATTAAAATAATCCCTAATAGTTTAAAAACTCTAATGTTCTAATTGGGAATCTGTCACGCTTTCTTGATCGTGTGACAAATTAAAAGAACATAGTGCATCTATAAAAACTCACGAACTGGTATGGTTAAAATATAGTAAAAAGTTGTAACTCGTATGGTATAAAAAATATGCAATTTTCTATAATTTAGAAAAACAAAAATGTTCATTTTAGTTCATCGTTCATTTGAGTGAATACATAATATGTATCTCAACGCTCGACACTATAAGTCTTTGTCATTAAAATTTCATTTAATAGATATTTTGCGTTACATGAGGCTCACAATAAAGCAAAATTTCAAAGGCGGACTGTATTTGTGCATAGAGGGTTCCAACTTCCATCTTTAGGCGTAGGCCTCACCTGTATGACCTGGCGCGGACATGGCGCGGGCGCTTTCCTATTCCATTGAAGTTTAATACAAAATGCACGGAAATAAAGCACAATTTAGCTCGACGACTTCGCGTCATAAGCACGTCCGATCAACGACATACCGTGAGTCCTAAATTGTGCTTTATTTCCATGCATTTTGTATGAAATTTGAATGGAATAAGAAACCGCCAGTGCCTTGTCTGCGTCCGACGAGGTCACATTCATCGGGCACGGACATGGCGCAGACATGGCACAGGCGGTTTCCTATTCCATTCAAATTTCATACAAAATGCATGGAAATAAAGCACACGGCATAGGACACACGGTATGTCGTTGATCGGACGTATGACGCGTCATTTCGGCGCCCGCGCCCGATCGCCGCCAGATGGGCGTCAGATGGCCGCCAGTTCGTAGTATGTACTTGCTTGCGACATATGTCCGTTAGTGATGTAAAAATGCATGACGAATGACGATATCGAATTTAATATTGAATTTTTTGAATTGATTGTAAAATATGCAACGCTTTATGATCATTGTCGTTCCAATTATTGTAACTGAAATGTTCAAGATAAATTGTGGCTGGAAATCGGAGAGAGATTAAACCGGTACTAAGATTTTTTTATGTAATACCCATGGTAATACTAGCTGATCCTTGTGCAAATTCGTTTGCGCGTATTTTCTTCAACTGTATCAGGGCCCGATTTGGTAACCCGATGAAGAGGTTTTCGGCAGGGTTTTTCCAAAAGTTTAGTTAACCCTCTCCGTATGGTTTACACTATTATTTGATAGGTTAAACAATTCAAAACCCTTTTGATTAGGTTATCTGATTATGAGGGTTATCAATAGTATTATTCCAAAACCCATTCCTTAGGGTTACCCTTTTTATCATTGTAACACGGGTTATAAGTGGGTTATAGGAGATAATGGAGAAAAGAATTTCGGTCAAAAGATTAAAAATAATTGCGGTAATTGTGTTCTAAGCATTAAGGGTGGAAATGCAGACTACTAATTGTTTATTTTACGCAATAATAATTATATTATAATAAAATTGGAATAAATTTTCAATGACAGCTGTCAAACTTAAATCGACCATATCTCGAGAACTACTTATCTTAGACTTGCTTTTACTAGCTCAAATGATAGCTATTGACAAGACCTTAATTTTCGATGACAGCTGTCAAACTTAAATCGACTATATCTCGAGAACTACTTATCATAGACTTGCCTTTACTAGCTCAAATGATTGCTATTGACATGAACTTAATTTTCGATGACAGCTGTCAAACTTAAATCGACCATATCTCGAGAACTACTTATCTTAGACTTGCTTTTACTAGCTCAAATGATAGCTATTGACAAGACCTTAATTTTCGATGACAGCTGTCAAACTTAAATCGACCATATCTCGAGAACTACTCATCTTAGACTTGCCTTTACTAGCTCAAATGATAGCTATTGACAAGACCTTAATTTTCGATGACAGCTGTCAAACTTAAATCGACCATATCTCGATAACTACTCATCTTAGACTTGCCTTTAGTAGCTCAAATGATAGCTATTGACAAGACCTTAATTTTCGATGACAGCTGTCAAACTTAAATCGACCATATCTCGAGAACTACTCATCCTAGACTTGCTTTTACTAGCTCAAATGATAGCTATTGACAAGACCTTAATTTTCAATGACAGCTGTCAAACTTAAATCAACCATATCTCGAGAACTACTCATCCTAGACTTGCTTTTACTAGCTCAAATGATTGCTATTGACATGAACTTAATTTTCGATGACAGCTGTCAAACTTAAATCGACCATATCTCGAGAACTACTTATCTTAGACTTGCTTTTACCAGCTCAAATGATAGCTATTGACAAGACCTTAATTTTCGATGACAGCTGTCAAACTTAAATCAACCATATCTCGATAACTACTCATCTTAGACTTGCCTTTAGTAGCTCAAATGATAGCTATTGACAAGACCTTAAGTTTCAATGACAGCTGTCAAACTTAAATCGACCATATCTCGATAACTACTCATCTTAGACTTGCCTTTAGTAGCTCAAATGATAGCTATTGACAAGACCTTAATTTTCGATGACAGCTGTCAAACTTAAATCGACCATATCTCGAGAACTACTCATCCTTTACTTGCGTTCCGTTATCCGTTACTAGCTTACATGACAGTTTTTAGTTTCTTATTTTAAGATCTTTAATGCAGTGACGCTCTTCCTTCAACCAAATAAAGCGATCCGAACTTATACCTAATGATTGACGACATAAATCAAGAGTCAAAATCTAAATTCCCCCACCCAGTGTCAGGCGTAATGATAACCATTGTGTAACATTCAAAAAAAACCTATCAAGAGGTAACTCCATTCATTCGTTTAACCTCATAACAGGTTACCCTGTTATGAGGTTGACTCACTGAAACTCAAACTGACTGAAAACCAAAAGGAACGGGTTACACTTTCGCTTGTGTTAGGAGGAGAATACCCAAACGAACTGTATAACCCAATGAAGGGGTTTCACTTTCGAAGCAACTAACTCGAAATCGGGGTTGTACGGGCCCTGATCTGATATTAATTTATTGTATGCACGAGAGCAAGAGCATCTTCGTCTTCTGAGGATGACATGCTGACACATCGATATCGGACAACAGACTGCACTACACATGTGCCTCTGTCACGTCATTTCTGCGTCATGTCCGAGCCATGTCCGCGCCATGCCCGTGCCATGTCCTCGCCACGTCCGTGCCACGTCCGCGCCATGTCCGCGTCATGTCCGCGCCCGATATGTGTGACCTACGCCTTAGAACCCAAGCCAACATTACTGGCCCATGCGAACGAACAAACGGTGCTGTGGCGGCTTAACACCGGCACAGCAAAACCCAGGCTGCTGTTGTTGTGTAGTACATGTAACATTAGGATTTAATATAATTTGTATATACCATAACGTCCAAAAGTGTTACCTACTTTAAAACAAGACTGTCATCCACATATTTAAATACACTTTATCCCATCACTGTTCACTGCATTGATCCACAACTCCTTGACTACTACATACTCTGTGGGTTTACGACGTCACGAGAATGATATCGGACGGAATATCTTCGAGTCGAAACTTAGTCCTAAGTCTCTGAAAATCTTTGGACTACTCCACAAAATGATTTAGATATTATCTTAACCTCTTGAGTTACCGGTAAAATTTGTTCAGCCAGTCCAGGACTCTGTTTCTTAGGAGTGCCTATGGATCCCGCGCGTTTGCTCGCGTGGTACCTGGATAAAAAGTATAGGTACCTGGAGTAACCTATAGTTTTTTTTTAGACCTGTCTAGAACTACATTAAATAAAAAAAAACTGGATAGGGATACCTAGTCACCTGGCGTATGAAATATACTTTACGATCTTTTCATAAACCTACCAAGCATACATAAAAAAATTATAAAAGAAAAATTGAGACATCAGACATTATATCGAGAGAACTGGCAAAATTTAATGAAAATATGAGTTTTCTCGTTATATGTCTTCTATGAATATAATAATAATAATATCTATTCACGAGAATTACGGTCCAAAGCACGTCCAAAGCCTTACGCGAGCCAAGCTTTTAAAAAGAGGAAACGTGCTCCTTTTGCAAGGTTTCTGTATCATCCGATTCCGAGACCACTAAATACGTTTCACCCAAGAAAAGTCAAGCTACAGTTTTCTCGAGTCAATCGCCCGGTTTTGATAAAAAAAAACAGACTATTTTTTAAGTCAGAAAATATGCGTTTACATTGTAAAAGTTCATCAAAATTGATCCAATAGTTTTTGCGTGAAAACTAACTGGAACTGAAGAATTCGCGATTACTGTCACGATATATCGTTTATTGTTTTGCTGAGTAGACCTCCAGTATGAATATGTAGGGAGTGATAGCATACTCAAGATAAAGAGGAATTTAATATTTTGATAAGCAGATAACATTATTAAAAATTGCAATCAAAATGCTATCTACCCAAACATTGCATTCTGCTCTTTCGTGTACCTAAGGCATGTTTGGCCCTTTTAGGCTGGTCAATTCCTTTGCGTGTTAGTTAGTTATGTCATTATCGTACGAGTTCTTGAGTGGATTCCTCGGCTCCCAGACGTAGTGTAGGACCCCGTCCAGCCAGGTGGAGTGACGATATGCAAAAGTCTGCTAGAAGCTGGATGCGTCGGGCTAAAGACAGGGCGCAATGGCGCTCATTAGTTTAAAGTCATTAGTCATTAGTAGTTAGTCATTAGTGGAGGTCTATTTCCGGTAGTGGACTGCTGTAGGCTGATGATTATGATTGTGATGGCACTTTGAATGTTAGCCTTCTTGGCGAGGTTGAGCTGATTCTCACATAAGCAACACATAGGCCGCTTATTTTCAAACGTTTGGAAAGTTCCAGTATCGAATCTGTCAGTGTTTGATTCCGACGAATAATGATTGATGATTGATGGTTTGATGATTCTGAAAATGATACGACACGATGGCGCATCATAACATGACACAATAAATTAATTATAACTTGCTTCCAGCGTCTTTTTTCCCTGACTAGTACAATCTTGTAGTCTTCAAATGCAGTGTGAATCGGTTCCTTCTAGGGATCTAATGCCATTTGCCAACTGTCTGTGTTTTTCTATAATGGTGTCATATAATGTTTTTAATACCATTTTTTTAGAACTACTTTTAGTCCTGATCCAACTCCTGTATTTTTTGGAAGTAGCTTAGTCTTACATAATACACCTTGTACACACCTGTAATTTAGTAGTAAAAAACGTGGCTACAAAAAAAATTTCATGAATGAATAAATTGTTATAAAACCAATATTACTCGAAATTATTACCTTTAAGAATGTGCAAGAGAGAAGCAAGACGTTTAGAGTAAGAAAGAATGAGATAGAAATATAAACTTGTTATTATCGGTACGAAATTGGCACCCACGAGTAGAAATAATAACTCATAACATTGCAAACGGGAAATTATTATTTTATGATGTGCAGTAAGTAGGTATCTTCTGTACGTAAAAGATAAACATAATGGTTTGCTATTCGTTAAAAAAGTTGTTAATAGCATAAGATTACCTTCTTATAAATATAAAACTAAAGTTACCTACTATTTAAAAAAAAATATGGGATTGTATAACCCCTCATCTGTCAAAATTTGTCGTTCTGTTAGCTACCACCGACGGGATTCCCGCGCGCGAGGTCGCGCAAGGTCAAGGTCCATTATTTTAAGTTTTTTTCTCTAACACTATTATTTTTAATTTTTTTTTATGTAATTTTACATGTTTTTAATGTAATCTAGTACTTAAATCTAACTTCCTACACGCAGAATTTTTATAATATTTTTTTTAATTTTTCAGGCAAGTGTCCTCAGGCGCATGCAACGCCCTGCGTCCATCAAAAACTTACCATTGTTTTTCGGGCACGTTTCCTACCATGCAACGCCTTGCTTCCATCAACTTGAAGCATGAAGTTTAAATGTCTATAAAGCCTGTCATTTCAACAGCTCCCACACCCTTCAAATCCAAACACAGCAATGCCGCTTCATAGCAAAAATGGAACTTTGCAGTGGTTATTAAAACTTAGTCATTCGAAAGCTCGAAACATACTATGCTGAAGTTTCGCGACCGAAAGTTCGGCATGATTACGCTTGCAATGCTATTTGAATTACAGATGACACATTATGCTGAAATTACGTTGCGTGTTATGACATACAGCCGAACTTGTCAAAATCAGCTGCGGGACTTACGTCACGTAATTTCGGCTATAGTGTCGGCTAAATCTCAAGCAAAAGACACAAACGACGCGTAGAAGAGGCCAAGAGAGGGCGTGGACACGACTAAATATTGTAACTTTTTTTTTTTTTTGCTAGCCCATTTCGTTTCGTCCAAAGGCAAAAGTGTCTCCAAACTTTTACTCGCGTCCCTGTCTTTGGTGGTTTCCCATTTTTCATTCTCAAATACCTTCATACCATACCGCCAAAAGTTCCTTGGCTTTTTGTGACGAATAATAAAAAAAACTAAACTAGTTTCTTTTTTTTACAAAAATATTTTTTATTTAATTTAACCTCTGATCCATTCTGGACGAAAAAACTGACTCATTCGGCTACGTATTTTATGTTCGGGTTTAAAAATACAATACCCATATAGGTCAAATACAGTAATTGTGCCTCATTTGCACTTAAATATAAACAAAAACATCATCCAGACATGTGCAGCTCGTTTAATTAATTTGCATACACTACCATAAATGTACGAACATTCTTTAAAAAACCGCGTCAAAAATGTTCCGTAAAAGACGAATAGCATCACCTGTAGCAATGATACGGTAAATCAAAATGGCGCATGTCCTGTCTCGCTTACTCTACAATCAAGCCATATTGTTATCTCTCTCTCACACATTTGATTATACCATCAGAAGATTATGATTGCTGGCATTAATGTGTTTTGATTTATGTTTCAGGCTCGCGTTCTTTTGATAGGACATTTTTCTTCGAAGTCGGGAACTGTGTAAAAATATTCAAAAACAAACTCCATAAATTTTTATGGCTTAATTTGCATTAAGTATGAATAAAAACTACGTACTAACTTGCTACTGTTTAAATTAAAATTAAATACAGCTTTTAATACGCCTACCACCATCATAATTATACCAAACCACAGGTTTGGCTGTTTGAAAATGCTAGTAGCATTAAGCCCACCTTTTTTACATTTATTTTTTTGTGCAATAAAGAACTAATATAAAAATGAAAATTATTGAAGTGCTTTTTATGACTCAGAAATTAAGAGCAATAAGAAAAGGGTTAGGTAATTGCTACCGAAAAAGATAATATGTAACAGGTAGGTAACCTGTCTTATTCATAAAACTAGCGTGAATAAAATCATTCATATCGAAAATTTCGGGAATTATCACGTTACGGAAAATTTCAGCGTTGCGTTCACTCACCCTCACGAAGACTCTCTTGATGAGTCGAAACGCCGCGCCGTGCGTCGTCGGTGCCTTCACCGATGTAACAGTAGGTAATTTACAAAAAAAACAATGTTTCACCTTCCCTTTGCATCATCAGGAAATTCCTTGTACTTACTAAATATTTTATTTCTTGAATATCTTGCTTAGCTCATCGTTAAAAATATAATTTTAATGATTAATAACCCTCATCAAAAATTTCCACATACCAAATATTAGAGCATGCATGCGAATTTTTTTAACACCTCAACAGCGTTGAGCTGTTTTTTGCACATTACAAATTCAAATGAAGTGTTGCTATACAACAATTTCATAACATCAGATTCTAGTTGCAATTAAAACTGAACAATTGTAGGTAGCTCAAAAAAACCTACTCATCTACCACCTGTCATACAAACATAAACACCAGTCATACCTGACCTGTATTAAAAGCCAAAGTCTAAAGTATCAAGAGCCGTTATACACTGGCCGCAAAAACCGCAGTGTTTAATTCGGCGATTAAAAGATATTGATACTTGAATCGATTATCCACTAATAAAGGTTACCTATATTATAAAAAAAACTGTGGTTTCCCGACATGGCAATATTAATTACAAAATTATGTATCAATCATACTTAATGTCCTCCTGATGAATGACATGGCGTTTCTAACGAAATAAAAATGTAATAAAAATTGTCGGCTGCATAAAATTGTTGTAAAATTACAAAACATCAAATTATATGGATGAAGAAATTATGTCTATTTTGATGTTGAAAATGTGCTAACTAAGTAATTATTTATTATTGCAGTATATTTTGTTAATACTTAGGGCAAATTTTTCAATAGTCAGGTACGCAAGTAAATAGCTTATCCATTGTTATTCTTGAGAGCTGCGTAATTATGTTTAATAGATAAAATAAAAAAAAATATAAAAAGTTTTCAAATACCTGATGTTTTAGACTTTGGCAACTGAGAATTTAAAAATTGTACCGTAATGGCTTAGTAATTCCTTAAAAATCAATATTATTTATTGAAAATTGTTTCAAACTGTAGTAGGTACTTAATTAACTGTATTCCTCATTAAAATTATTATTCATAATTCATTTCGCTAGTGTACGGCGCCCGGCCAGGTGGACGATCTACGAAATGCTGTTGATAGAAGCTGAATGCGTCGAACTAAAGACAGGGCGCAATGACGCTCATTGGGGGAGATGTACATTGTACATGACCAGTCCGCTTAGCACAGGGATTTTGTCGTGTCTTCCATAGACTCGACAAAGATCTTTGTCTATCATTCGTTTTCTCTACCACCCAGAACACAGCGTTTATTCAAGACAAAAGTTTCTTGGAAGACAAGGCCTTTCCATAGCAACGAGGTTGTCATTAGTGATGTAGTCATTTCACCTAACATATCGTTCATTCTTTTACGTTTCGTTACCAAAGCATGTCAAACAATCGATTTGAACCTACTTTCTGTAGAATTTTGCAACAAAGAAAGAGGTTAACGAAAAATTTTACAAATACAAATTATATAATACAAATTTAATTTTATTAATTACATTAACATCCTTTATAATATCTTTATCAGAACTTAGAATGTAGTCGATTTCATTTTTATAGTTTCCTCCGGGTGCCACCCATGTCCACCGTCTATGGTCTTTTTTCTCCACACTTTGGCCGAATGCAAATTGTAATAGGCGTGAGCCTCGCTCGTAGCGGATTCCCAGGCCATGAATACCTAGGATTTCCTCGTCATCGTTGATTTCTCATAACCCAACTTTAGCGTTAAAGTCCTCTAGAACTATGTTCCAAGTTCCGCGAGTTTCATCGCAAGCCTTATTAAGGAGATGAATGTCATAGTTTTGGTTGGTGTCACTTGGAATGTATGACCTGCTATGCGTTTTGAGTAGCCTCTGAATTCTAAAATATTGTTCTTCCACTTTTTTGAGTCCATAAACCCTACGCCGTATTGTCCTTGTGTTTCTCCATAGTGGAAGAACACACAATCTTCTCTTTCTTCTATTTGTTCTCCTAATCTTCTCACTTCCGCTAAGCCAATTATCTCATAAGTGCACACATTATAAGTCAAGACGTTAAGCGTATCGGAATCCAAAATAACTTTAGTTGGGGTTGTTTGACGGTGGGATCTCGCCCGGAGATTATTCGCACCTCTGACTCCAGGACTGGCATGGCGCCAGTCAACGTCAGCACAGCCGCTGGGGTCGCCGGGCACTTAGGGGCCTATGTTTGCGTTTGTCCATCATAATTATAGGGGATTTAGACCATAACCCACCACGCTGGTCTAGTGCGGGATGGTGGGTGTGGCGCCAGAGCCTCGTCTGTTGATCGGCAGGGTGCACCACGGGCCGGTGAGGTTGGCTTAGGTTCCATGAGATATTGGACGGAACCACTTACAAACAAAAATTTAATCAATAAATAAATACACAATAAAAAAAACGTTATTCGATTTTTTATGTCTAATTTTTCAATCATAAATAAATGGTATTTAGTATATGATATAAATTTTTAATTATTATATTATTTGCGTGCAAGACCTAATTTCACACGTTATATTTGAGCTCAGCCTATCACTGCTTGAAAATAAACCAAATCATTTATTGCATGATGTATTTGTGCAAGATCTGAATTTTACAAATACACACACCTAATCACATACCTACTCCAACGATAAATCGGCGTGCAAAAAATATTATTTACACTAACTTGGGAAAAATAAAAAAGTATATCTTAATCATGTAAAAATAAAAATATTTTTGTATCGATAAGAACTATCCAATAAATATTTAGCTATAATGAGTAAATAAAACTAACTTCATAGTTATTACTTAGGTAATAGTATAATAATAAGAGTACCCCGTATGGGGTAAACGCAATACAGCTAATTTCATCTGATAACTTTCTGACATCTCAAAGTAATAAGAACTTTATGTAGAGTTATGAAGATATAGAATTTAACTTAATTTCATTATTTATTTGCACAGAAATTTTATTTATTTGTAAACAGAACAATAAAACTTATCAAAATAAGACCAGTAAAAGTTTTCCCTCAGAGATACGATATGGGGTCCTTCAGAACGCGGGTATTTCATAATCTATGGCCGTAATACATAGATCCAAAGCAATCAACTACAACATCAGCCTTTATGGACAAAGGCCTCACCAATGACATTTTGTGGAAATTGAGATTTGAGATTGAGGAGATGGTACCAATAAGTCAAATAGTACTTTTTACTTTTTTTGACGGCCTCTGTGGCGCAGTGGGTGAAGGTCCGCCTGAGACGCAGAAGGTTGCGGGTTCGATTCCAGCTGTGGGACAAATGTTTGCATGTTCTGAAGATATTTGTCCCGGGTCTGGGTGTTTCCTATGTATGTATGTATTTACAAAAAAAAATATGTTTAGTCTATCAATCATGTGGTTCTCTTAATACAAGCTCTGCTTAGTTTGGGGCTACATGATGCTGTTTGAATACAAAATTATTAATATCAACGGGATATTTACCATGATTTGTGAGTTCTGTTATTTCCCGATATTTCGACGCAGTTGCATGCGCCATGATCACTTGATATTAATAATTATGTTCTCAACCATGATAGTTTCAAAAGTTATATCTGTTTGAATACGCCCCGTATTATTTATTTATTATTATTTATTACTATTACTTAATAACTAACTCATAAAATTAAATTGCAGCCCGTAAAAATTTATTTCAAAGCTTTTTGACTCAGATTTTTTGACAGTGTAATCCAAATTTCAGATTACTAATCAGGGGTCGATTGCCCTGAGCATCGTTTTTGAATACGTATTTTTAACTATCTATACATAGCCACAGTAAAACTAATTAACCAACCAAGTAGTGCATCTACTGGAATTAATTAAACAAGCTTTTTGAATATTAAATTTACTATAGGTAATATCTATGCTTGAAATAGCTGGGCATGTACCTAATAATATTTGGTAATGACACTGACTACCCCCTATACGGTATTCTCAATAAATTTGCGTGAGCAATATCTGACATCGAAAAGACGTTTAGATGTCAGTTTTGTTTATTGTAAGACATTCTAAACTCAAATACGTCTACTAGAAGTAATTAAAAAGGATTTTAATTTCAAAAAAATATTGACGTCTCCAAGACACCTGTCGCCACTGTTAGATCACTAACACACGTTACACACATAATGAAAAAATAAATTTAACATGATTTATAGCTTACTCAGGCCCACGCAAATTGCCCACCGTTTGAGACGTTTAACTTAAGTACCGCCTGCGTATGCGCACTCCGTTAATTTAAAAATAAAAATCGCGAATAAAAATCGCAGTTTCGGTATGGGGTCCGATAATGCATGATTTTAATAAATACAGTGTACGTTGGTAATGTTGTGTTACCAATTTATACAAGAGCTTGAATTAAAAAAAACTATAGATGGAGTATGTATGACCTCTGTGGCGTAGTGGGCGAAGGCCCGCCTGGGACGCAGAATTTTGCGGGTTCGATTCCCGAGACAAATGTTTGTACGTTCTGTAAATATTTGTTATTTGTCTGGGTGTATTCTCTGTATACTAAGTATGTTTTTAAAAATAATGTATGTATGTAGTTTATCAGTCAAGCTCTGCTTGGTTTGGGGTTACATGACGCTGTGTGATAGTGTCCGCATTATTATTATTATTACACTTTATTTCATTTAAATAATAAAAGAAAGTGTAATAATAATAATATGATATAACAATATCATATTATTAACTTATAATAATTATGATGTTATCATAATATTTGGTTGATTTCCGATCGCGAAATAACATACCTAATTAGTACAAGTTCCGCTGAAACATAATTTTGGCGCTCGGTGAAGCAACGCGTCGGCGGAGTTCAGTGGAGTGCCGAAGGCGAACAACGAGTCGATAATATCCTGAGGATGAATGTTTTATAAAAATATATCAAAAGATAAACGATACTTAAACTATTGCCATACTTTACCATTGGATAATGACAAACATTGACAGGGCTAACTTCAAGCAATGGTTTATTTTGAGTAGCGTTTATATGTATGACGGAGTTTAAAATGTTAACAGTCCAATACGACTTAATGTTAGAACTTAAGTTGATTGTGTCTCTACATTTTTATAATTGTAGTATGTACTTAATTTCACTTTTGTAATCTGATTTTGGTTTAGTTTCTTTTTTATTTTGTTACCCAAACGAAGGTCTCTTTTATTTAGGAAATGCTTTCTAAGTGCACTCCTGTTTTGAAGAAATATACACCCTTAATTACAATTCTCTAAGACTTACGGTTTAGGGCCTAAACCTTAGGATGTGCGTTGATTGTTAGTCAGACACTCAGTCGCTTCGTTATTACAGTTTTATATATTTAGATACTATTTAAGCTGTGTATTAGGTATGCCAAAAAGTACTAATACTGAACATGCAGCATCCTTCTCACTGATTTGGTGTGCTAACCAACTGCGCCACCATCAAAAATCTTGGTAGGTTTCGGCTCAAAGCGCACTGCCTCGCTCAAGTCGACAACCTGGTTATAACACCCCCTAATTACCGTCCCGTAGTTTACGACGTAACATTAACGGTTATTTGATTGGTTCCGAAACCAGCTATCATGACAGAAGCGTTCCATTATATCTGACATTTGTAGCTGTCACAATGACAGGTGGACAGAAAAAGGACCATCGCAATAGTTAGCGTAACGACAAACCGCTTCATCATAGTCAAACAAGATAAATAACATCAAACAGTCACTTAAATGATAATCTTACATTGGGAATACAAGAAGATTTATTCCTGTACTAATTTCCGCCCGTGGCTTCACTCATGTGGTACCGGGATGAAAAGTAGCCCATGCTGTAAAACTTTCGTATATAATATTAGTGTAATGTCTAGATATCTGCAATTAAAAAGAACCATCCACAGTAGATTAAGGAACAGTTTTAGGAACCTGTACCGCAGACTTGTCATCATCATCATCATCATTTCAACCTTTATCGACCCACTGCTGGGCATAGGTCTGCCTTTGACTATGTCACTTGCCTCGATCCTGCGCTATTCTGAACCAGGTACCGCCGACGGTCTTTCTAATATCGTCAACCCATTTCGCTTTTCGACGGCCCCTATTTCTGTAACCAACTCTCGGCAACCACTCGGTCAGCGCTCTGGTCCACCTGTCGTCACTCCGTCTAGCCAAGTGTCCTGCCCAACTCCAACTTCAACGCAGACTTGTATCTCATTTTAAATTTGAATTAGTTTCTCCTAAAAACTCAAAAGAAAATCATAATCAAATATAATAAGTCATTATAACATTTCATTAATACTATAGAAACATTTCTCGTTGAGTCACTTATAAATTTTTTTCTTGAACTGTTTCATTGACAACTCTCTGATTACTTTGGGTAAGCTGAAATCTGTGAAAATGTTTCAAATTGCTGAAAGTTAATGCATGATATGATAATAATTAAATTATTATCCGTGCTTCTTCTCGTTTAATTCATAAATATCTTGAATTAATATACATTTACTAATTATATAAAAAATTATAATGCATTTACTTGCATTACTCTTTTCGCTGACCGTACATTTACTTAATTTCTTTTAAGAAGTACGTTTTATAAGATGCAAATTTTCGATTGTGGTTAGACATTTGTCTACGAGCTACTCTGTAGGTAAAACGCTCTAAGCGGTTCATCCTAGTTTTATAAACGATATATTATCATGTATGATAATTTCCATACAACAATAATTACTTACAGCCACATTAGCGGGAAACTTAAACTATATAATTTATGATGCGCATGAGTTTAATCGAAGATTTGCAAGCATCCTGTAGTCTTTTATTTTATAAAAGGTGCGCACTAATGGAAAATTATAATTAAAATTATAAAAACTATAAATTTTTAAAATCACAACTTAAATTTTATGAAAAACGTTTTATTTTATAATAGTAATACCGCCTTCGGTAACGAAGTGTTGACAATGATGGAAAATGCTATTTATATATAGTGTCATCAATACCAGCCTATTCTGTCTAAAAAGAGTGATCAGAAGGAGATAGATAGATATATATAGATAAAAAATCGTATATTGGTTACTACAGGCACACAATTTACATTAATAACAAGATATAAGCACAAAAAAATAACAAAAATAGAAAGAAAGAAACACAAACATTTCAAAGTACCTAAGTCCATAGGAATTATGAACTTTATGTAAGTTTGTGTGTGCTGCAGGAGGACAAAAAGGCCTTGCCTCAGTGAATTTTTTAGCTTTAAAGCAAAAACACTGATTTTCAGTCAAGACCTGATCGAGAGCGAGCAGAACGAGCCGCAAAATTATGTGTGGTTACGTACCTAGCTATGAAGTATGATGGTTGTGAAGCAAATAACATTCCTAAATTTTGAATTTTGAAGATGTAATAATAATGTATAATATGTGTTTTTATTAATGTATAATATGACAATAGTCTAACAAAATAATTGACGGTAGTTTTATTTTATTTCTGGCATACGAAGTGCTTGGGAATACCCACATTTTTTTTTGGAGATGCCATAATCCCCACGCTGGGCATGAGGATTGGGGATCTCAGGGCACAGCTTTTCGCACCACGGACACAGCCACCTGTCGGCGCTGCGGCGCGGCCCGGGGAATTAGCTGTGTCTCTGTTATAGCTGCGCTATGCCGTGATCATCCTACCATACGTGACGGTAATATCCTCCATATTTGAATAAGCATCATTATGACTATATTTAATATACTTCATTCGTTCTTGGGCCTTAGTTAGGTACAACTTAAAACAAAACATTGTCACTATACATTTGACAGGAGTCTCACAGGCCATTAAAACAATTAAACAACAATCAAAGCTGGGTCACGTTTGACCGGGGTCCGCCAGACCCCGTAATTGAAGGGTTAACCGCGATACACATAACTTTTCCCTAACCCCAGTGGTCACTTGGACCGAAACAATTTAGGGTTGTAACATGATTTCATATGATTGCCACACGATTATAAAAATATATATTACTGTATATGCATAATAAAACTCTTAGTAAAATAATAATCAAATTTTTGTTTGTAACCTAACAAACAAAAATGTGATTATTATTTTACTAAGCTTTTTGACTAGTAAAAAATATATTTTCGTATGGCAAGACGTGGTGATGACAGGTGGTGCAAAAGGGTAACAGAATGGTAACCGATGATTGGAAAGAGAGGTGTAGGTCGTCCAGTAGGACGTTGGGTTGACGACTTACTCAGCGTCGTGGGCCATCATGGATCAGGCTAGCGCAAGACCGTGGCAACAGGGAGGCCTATACTCAACAGAGGGTGAAATCGAGATACGGTTGATGATGATGATGATGATACAGGACTTGTAGTTGACCAGTAAACAATATATTGTTTACTGATATCCCCTCTATGTCTTCTTTCTTTCCTAGTATAATAAAATCCACTGCCAAAGTTTGTCCCTGTTTGGTGTCTTTTGATACCATAAGTTGCCCGACCGATAATCGGTGTCCGATTTTTTGTTGGAGAAATATGAAACATACTGATTGCAACATGTCCTACAAAACGTCGGTCGGAAATAGCTAGCAGAAAAAGTCGGCCCGATTATCGGTATCCTACAAAAAAAGTCTGACTTTATCATAACGTTTGGTAGATTGTGGGCCAGTTTTGTAGAGTATAATAAAAAAATAGGTACCTAATCAAAAGTGGCGTATATACCGAATGTACCGAATGGATTAGCCTTTGACTACCACCTATTAAATGGTATCCACAAACAATATCTGAAGATAATAATGGGGAAAAGGTCTTGATGTCTTTATTAAGGGTATAGGTAAGGTAGCTACTAACCCTAGTATCATCTATTGTTCCTAAATTAGGTTTAAGAATCTTTATAACATAAACATTGTTCACTGCGAACATACTTCTTAATAATATGCATACTAGTTGTCCTCCTATAGTTTTGTGACAACCCTAACAGAATCCCATTGTTATCTTGACCACAAATTCGATCCCTGACCACTTTCCATGACTTGTCGATATCCAATTGAATCTCATTTTTAAATGCTGCTTGATTTCAAGAAGAATGAATTGTTTGTCACATACTTACAGTGAACTGTAGGTATGCTGTTCTATTTATGTGGCAGAAAATAAATATTTTCAACCGATTTTAAAAAAACAAGGTTCTTAATGCGGATATTTTAGCCGACTTCCAAAGAAGGAAGAGGTTCTCAATTCTGTTGTATTTTTGTTTATATTTGTATATTTATCATGAACCGATTTCGAAAAATAATTTTTCATTTGTGAAAAAATACCACCCCATGCATCAATTCTTTGAAGTCGTTTTTTAGTAATGTAAATTGAAGTGGGTTATTATATTAATATCATGTCATACAGGGAATAAAAAGAGCATACTGTTTTAGAGAAAATTGTTAGCTGATAGTTTTTTGTTTTGCATTGCTCTAGCAGAACAGGGCCCTATGCCCAGACTGTCGGGAAAAGATATTAATGTCACGTTAGATAGGTATATGTCGCGAGTGCTGTCAAATTTCCATAGTTTTGAAGCTCGATACATATCTACCGTGACAATTATATCTATTCCTGAGAATCGGGCCCCAGGACCTGACTCAAGACTGGACGACTGGGCTTAATTTACCATACAACGATGTCTCATATTTTCATGAATTTCACTATCACAGATGCCATTAAATAAAAAAAAAGCTGAATGAGATACGTAATGATGCCATGCGGCTCGAACTCGCGACTGTACCGAAGTCGTCTCTCTAATACGATTTACAAATAATACTCTAACAAAGGCATTTCGTTAAAATATGCTAAGTAAAGGATTTCGCAAACAAGTGACCATGGTCCGCGTCCACTAAATATTATAATCTTAGGCGCCCGTCACAATCTAAATATTGACCCCAATAATCCTTGAGCAACTAATCCTGATTTAAACTACAATTTCCTATTTATAACTAAAGTTGAATAGTTCGTTTAATTTTTTTTTTATTCGTTCTAAAATAAAACTTTATATATTATAGGGACATCTCTCAAAGGGTTTTGCTGATACGAAACTAGTGTAGACATGGCCTTGATTCTCGTGAATAGAGTTTAATGTCACAGTAGACATATGGCATCATCATTATCATCATCATCATCAGCCAACTAGCAGTCCACTACTGGACATAGGCCTCCCCTAATAAGCGCCATTGCGCCCTGTCCTCAGCTCGACCCATCCAGCATTCCAGCCTTTCTTAAATCGTCACTCCACCTGGCCAGAGAGCAGCTTATACTACTTTTGCAAAGCCGCGGTCTCCTCTCAAGAACTGGTTTACCCCAACGGTTATCGGTTCTTCGGCAGATAAAGCGAGCTAACTGCCACTTCAGCTTGCTAATTCTCTGATGTAGAACTGTAAAATTTCCATAGAGTTTTGACAATTCTTGCCTTATAAGGGGTGTAAGGGGTTCCAACCCCCATCTCCGGAACCCAAGCCAACCTCACCTGCACGTGGTACACCCTGCTAACTAACAAACGGGGCTCTGGCGACCGGCTGATTGCGGCATAACGCAGCCTAACACCGGCACAGCTAAATCTCCTGGCCGCCGACGGGCAGCAGCGTCGGCGGTGCGAGAAGCTGTACCCTGCGATCCCCAACCCGCATGCCCAGCGTGGGGATTATGGGCATATCCCCCTTCTTATAGGGGAGGCCTATGTCCAGCAGTGGACTGAATAGGCTGTTGTTGTTGTTGTTGTTGTTGCATTGTTGCCTTATAACTATATGTCGAATGTGACAATCATCTCTATTCCCGAAAATCAGGCTCAAAAATTGGGCTTGTACTATAGGTACTGTATAATATAAGTTACAACACTTAAATCATCTTAATATAATTATCATCTATAAACACATTAATCTATATTGTCACCGCACTTAGGTTAGTTCTGGGCGGGAATAGATCCTGCAGCCTACAGGGCTTCCTATAAGCCCAGCCAAAATAGAAATTAATTTTAGGGTTCCGAACACAAAAAGTGCAATTGGACTGGTCTTCATAATTATGACTAAAACTCTTTTTATCAACCCACCTGTCTGACCAGCACAGTGCGTCATCTCGATACCTGAAAAATAAAATTACCATTACAAAGTAACAAAGAAGGCGAGGTCGAAAGAGGATAAACAAAATAGAAAATTGTAGGTCCCAAAAAAAAACCCCAAAACTTATTCGACTGCCTATAAAATACATGAAGTTTTCTCACACTAAATACCTACCTAGATAGTACCTAAGTACCTACCTACCTACTACTTAGAGACTTTATTTTTATAAATAATGCATCTACGTATCATGGAACCATAATATCTTATGACCCTAACGGCTTCAAAAAGAGAGTTAATAGGCATCTTCTGGGAAAGCTCGTCCCATCTTCGACCTCATCCTTGCCCACGCAGAGCCTCGAAGAGCTGGCCCATAGTAAATTTTATAATAAACTTTGTAAGTATTATAGAGTTCCTAAGTATTGCAGTTCTTATGATTTAAGAAGATACTTTAGACTGAACCCATTCATAATTTAAAACTTAGTTAGAAACTACGCTAACTAACTTGGGTTATTAGTCTGGATACGTGACTCAGTAGTTCTAAGAGAAATTGCTCCAAGTATTGGAAAGCCATAGACAATGCAGATTAGACTACAGACAATATAGAGTTGGCTGTAGACAATATTGTTTGTGCATCCTTTGTCCACAGGTCCTTGTATGTGTGGAGAAATGTCAAATATTTAGACCATCATGTGTTATAAATATTCAAGAATATAGAGTACTCCTACATATAGGTATTATGTTGTTGAGAGAAAATAAGTCGGCATTTGTACCTGTTTTTATGTGTGTACCTATAACTTATACTTTGGTAGGTATAGGTTAGTACTGAGTATGATATAAGTATCAAAAAGCAATAAGTATTTTGTAATAAATTTTGATTATGAACATATGTACAGGGTGGGGCTACAGTTTACCTCATTGAGGACAGCTTCCTTTTATTTTGTAGTAAGAAGGTTTTGATCTTAGTAAAATATAGGTTTATTTTAAAGAAAAGAAAAACTGGATGTCGGATTTTTAAAAAAATGTATAGTCAGCCTAGAAAATTACACTTATCAAAAGAAACAAGTTGGTCTCAATCTTTTTTCCACCAGAAACATCTTTCCCAAAGTAACTTAGCAAATGATTTTGCAAAAAATTTAATATTTTTTCCATTCAAGTTCTTTAAAGTGCCATAATCCAAAGTAGGTGCCTAAATAATTTACGATGAAAGAAAATTACTACACAAGAACTACAGTAGTAAAGTGGTAGTCGCTGTAGAACCATTTTTTATTCGTACAGAATTCAAAAGTGGAACATTATTCTATCCATCCAATCAGTTCAGCAAACATCAATATCCGGCGTCAAGCGCGAAAAGCCCGTTCCATTTCTAAATTTTTAAAATAAGGACTGCTACGTTCCTCCGCACGCAGATTCAGGCACTCCGACAAATTACGAGATAACACCGCATTTGTATGCGAGACGCGCGCGGCTTCCGATATTAGAACGGAACGGCGGCGCCCGCAGCTATGGAGCTTTTTAAGTTTCGGAAGTAAGTAGGAATTGGGTAAACACAGGTTCAAATACTTTAGTAGGTATAAGTTTTTTAATAAAAGCTGTATTCAAATGTATTTTTAGTAATTGACATAGATTTTTTAGCTTAAATGTTGTAAAAATGTATTAGAAAACAAGCTTCCGCCAGGATAAAAAGTAGCCCATGTGTTAATCCAGGTTACAAACTAGTACTTATACTTATTCTAAGTTTCATCCAAATTCGTTCAGCTGTTACGGAGTTGAGTGGTAACAAACATAGCTCACACTACACAAACTTTCGTATTTATATTATTAGTGTGATAGTGCAATGGGAACTAACCTACTTATGAAAAACTGAATCAAGCATTAAAAAAGTCCTTTATTACTTTAATAATAAAAAAAAGACGTGTGGCACTCGGGGACTGCCGCGGTAAAGCTATTGCATCGCATTTTGTATCAACTTATGCAATTATAATTATTTATTTATTTTATTTATGCAGTATTTCTTTTTCTTTGATATTAATTCAAGTTACACTTTTTGAGCGTGGTGATCGTCTCGATTCGTGCGAGCTTCGTCGAGTCGTACAATACGTCTAGTTGCACGCACACAAACACCGTGTCGAAGACTGCGGAAAAGAAACGACGTTAGACAATGCACGGCCTTCAAGCCACACCTCCGTGCCCGTCGGAGTGGGGAGCGTGAGGTTTTTTTTCGTTACGGAATTTCTAGATTCGGTCCCCGCGCTCAAGGCCCTCGATAGAAGTTATGCAATAGCTTAAAAAAAAAAAAAAATCTGGACGTTATCATATCACACTGAATCATGTAGCCCCAAACTAAGCAGAGCTTGTGCAATGGGAACCACATGATTCATATACTACATAGATACATTTTTTTTGTTGTAATTACATACATATCATACATAGAAAACACCCAGACCCGAAACAAATATCTGCAGAACATGCAGACATATGTCCCGCAGCGGGAATCGAACCCGTAACCTTCTGCGTCTCAGAAGAAATATTTTATACTTATTTCAGATAAAATATTTTGTCTGCACCTACCTAGCTAAGTGATAAAAGTAGTTACCTATATGTCCAGGAGATTTTCGCAACAACTAATAATATAAAATGGCAAATGCACAAACCGTGCAATACTAATCCACAAAAGAAACAAAAAAGCCACAAATATTGCACCAAACATAGATAATCTACCCTCACCTCGCTCGCATCAGATTTTCATAAGTTTTTCACACAATCGACAATATCGGCCGCTTTACACCCTATAGCGGAATTTTAATAAAACACCTTATTGTCGTAAATTCAAATGAAATATGTCGAACAATATGTCGGTAGAATAGACGGAACGATCTTTGTCTGACTTTTCTTTTTTGGTGTTCCGTACACGAAGGGTGCAAACGGAACCCTGCTCTAGGTATTTGCTATCTGAATGCCAGTCTTTTGTGCATATGAATGGGTCCGTTCCGCAACCGTAAATATTGATCATGCATGATTCACAAAATAATACACCATAACATATACACATCCCGGTATCACGCAAGCGAAGCCGCGGGCGGAAACTAGTCATAATATTATGTTTCGTCAATTTATAAGTCAAAATTATTGTCCTATTATACGAAAGGTTCCTTCTTCTCCACTGTAAAGACAAAAAAGCTGTCTCTAAAAAGTTATTTTAATAACAGAACCATTACAACTTTTTAGAGAGAGCTTACAATAAATTGTAACAGAACCCTGTATGCGTAATTGGTGGACTCAAGCTTAACCACTTTTTGAACGGTTTTATTATTAAATCTTCTTAAGAACCCTGCCATGTTTTTATTGTAAGCTACATAAAGCTGAAATAATTTATTTCTTAATAATACTTTCTAATAATTAATATAACTTTAGTTACCTACTTTTAATAAAATAAGCCACATTTTATTGACTAAGTTTTATATTTTATTAATTGAGTATGGTAAAAAGGGGTTTTAGATTGGGTTCTTTTCCGTACTCATTTATGAGATTTTTCATTCCGAATAGAAATCTTTCACAAAAAAGTCATCAGTGACTCGTTTCAAAAATCGAATGCATGAATTACAGCCTGCATGGAGATTGAATTTCGAACATTCAAACTCTTTTGAATCTCGAACATATTCAAACTTCGAAGGTGCACGTGTTCAGAGGCTATAAAACGTAATCGAAAACAGTTTAAGCATCGCGATGTGCAATTGTCAACATCCGCGCGGTACTTAGCATTTTATAACAGTGTTATAACGTTTTGCGCTTTTCACGTCATGGTAATGAGGCTATCAATTTTTAGGGTGACGCTTTGATTCCTGTTTTAAACTTTTACTGTCGTATTCTAAAACGAAGATTAAAGATAGTCTAGGTTTAAAACTGTTTTTTTGTATACTGAATGTCATATTTAAACCTAGACTTCGTTTTGGAATAAGACAGTTAGGAATTTATTTCAGTTTTGTTAGTTGAGCGGTGATAATAGGCTTGAGACGAATGTTCTACAGACATGTACTGAATGTAATGTTCGGACTTGACTCTAACTACCCTATTTTCACAAATTTGCGTACCGATCCTAAAAAATAAGGTGTAAGAAGTTCCAACCTACATTTTCGGAGTCCAAGCCAATCTCACCTGCCCGCACCCTTGTATAACAAACGGGGCTCTGGCGGCCGGCTGACTGCGGCATAGCGCAGCCTAGCACCAGCAGAGCTAAATTCTCTGGCCACTGACGGCCCCAACCTGCATCCCCAGCGTGGATATTATAGGCATATCCTCTTTAATAGTTTTACTAGGTGTAGTGTAGTGTGTTAGTACCAAACACTGGTGGTGTTTGGTACTAAAATTCGATTTGCTAAAATAATACTTGACGACGCTTTGAGTGCTGAAAACACACTTGCTCTAGGGCATGTGTTGCTCCTGCGATGACGCTTCGCGCCATGCGCGAGGCCCGGAGTCAACGTGAAACAGAAACTTTCGAAATCATTGCACACGCAAATCAATCAATTGAGGTGTATATCAAATCAAATGTCTTCACCACTGTAACTGCCCCAATAATGTTTGTTTGAGGCTTTTTTCATAATAAGTCAGAAGGTAAGGTTAGATTATTTTTATACTAGGCTACGTAGGTAGCTGGTAATAATTAATTATTTATACTTAGTAGTTCTTATTAAAAAAAGGTATTTTTGCATGAAAATAGAATAATCTGGTTCTAGTTCTAATAATGCGAGCATTAAGCGGTTAATGACAGTTAACCCTAGCACCGCGCACGTACCAAACTTGGGGCTATTGAACGCATATGTGGCCTTGTTTGAGGCCAGTTGTACGAATTAATATGCCGCGTTTTGAACTAATGTAAGTATAGGTACATTACAGTAGTAAGAAAGAACTAATGTAGCTATTTGTACATTTCGTGATTTAATATTATTTCCTCATAATGGTGAATTTTTTTACAAGTTTGTAAAATCGATGACACTTCGTTTAAATAAATTTAAATTATAAATTAAAATTAAACATACTCATCATCAATATAATAACACAAGAAAACTAAATAATAGGTATTAAATAACAAACGAAGAATAAATAAATTAAACAGTAAAATTTTAGTATAGATAATACAATAACGAGAAGTTCCTTAAAATGTTATTTTATTATGAGACGAAAATAAAAACATTTCATAAACTTGTTCAACAAAGAAGTTTCTAAAAATAAATAAACAAAAACACAAATCGCTTCCAAGCTTTTAACTAACTAACCGACATCTATCAAGAAAAACAAACAGTCATTACCTCTCGTTATTGTATATGATTACATATACAGGGAAAGCCAATTAGCCCCAGCCGGGTTAAGATAAGATAACTGCAAATACTAAACGTTACTTGACACCTTCTATTGTGCGAGAGAATATGAATATTCTGCTTTTAACTAAGCTCTATAGTCCATGGTCGAGAGCAAGATAAAGGTTTTAGATACTCTATGGTTTTTCAAGAATGTATTTCTTGTTTTTGTTGGAAGTTTAGGTGAAGCAGCATAATCGCTAAGCATTTTTGAGTTCTGTGGGCTATAGAGTGTCCCAAACATTATTATATTGTGGTCTATATATATATATATCTATTGTGTGTCAATGTTTTATTTAATCCATAAAAGTGCCTAAAATACTCACCCTCATAGTCATAACCAAATGTCATTTTATATAAAAAGATTTGATATGATATTTTAACACCATTTTAGCTATCTGAGGTTTATATAACTGTTACGAATAGGAACGTGAATATATTTCATAACGACAGTAAATGAACTACAACAACACCAGGCTATGACCACTGCTGGATGGCATATGTAGGCTTCCCATAATATTAAGGGAGAAATACCCATAATCCCCACGCTGGGCATGCGGATTGAGGATCCCAGGGCACAGCTTCTCGCACCGCCGCCAACGCTGCTGCTCGTCGGCAGCCAGTGGATTTAGCTATACCGGTATTATGCCACAATCAGCCGGCCGCCAGAGCCTCGTTTTTTAGTTAGCCTAACGGGCTGGTGAGGTGGACTTGGGTTCCGAAGATCGAAATAGAATTCTTTACACCCCTATGAAAGTGAACTAATAGAATCAAAAAATCCAATTATGGTTGAGAATCCAATGGCTACAGTAAACCCCAAATTAGTAATATAATTACCGCAATAAGCTATTGTTTTATTAAATAACAAGGTGTCCCCATACAGGGACGCCAGTGTGGATGTGCTTTATAGTAATTTTATGCAATATCGCGTATGCACGTGGCGGGAACGCGCGGACGTGGCGCGAATTTCAAATATTTAAATTTAGAACATGTTCCGTCTTTGTATTGGTAAAGTTTTGGCGCACAAATCGTTGTCTCTGCCAGACTCTACATTCTACTAGTGTTTTTGTTTACTGACTGTTGGTCCCACTGCTTGGTAACTGTTTTGGTTGTTTTTGGCTGGTTACAACTTCACTTTTTAAGGCTTATTGGTCTACGCGGTATTTAGTCTATCTTAGTAGGACTGTCTTACATTTAGCGCGGTGTAATAAGGATAAGCCACTAAGTCTGTCTTAGGCTTGACTAATTAGTCAGTTAGGCAGTCTTACTAACACACATTGAATAACACGTGGTCTAAACCTTTTTGGAACCCAAGCCAACCTCACCTGCCCTGGTGCATCCTGCTGTATAACAAAGGCTCTGGCGGCCAGCTGACTGCGGCATAGCGCAGCCTGACACCGGTACAGCTAAACTCCCTAACCGCCGACGGACAGCAGCGTCGGCGGTGCGAGAAAAAGTGTTCTACAATTCTTGCATAACCTAACGTGGGGATTACCCCCTTCTTGTTAGGGGAGGCCTATGACCAGCAGTAGACTGATTTAAGCTGGTGTTGTTGTGGTTGCTTGTGTCGAAAATAGGAATTTCAGGCAGATCTTCTATAAAGACGGGCTTATTAGGGTAAACATTGTTTTTAATTAGGTTGAACAAGCTCGTACCTAAACGCAACGCTCGCAAAACGTAGGTAAATTCTGATTCTTCTTCGTATGAACTAGTAGCCAACTCTTGTGTCGGAGTTTTAAGGCCGCCCAAAGGCTTACGAAATAAAATACCGGGAGCAACATCTTAACGTGCTTTCCGAATCACGGAAGCGCTCAGATCTAAATGCCACTAAACAGTCACCCATCCAAGTATTGACCGGGCGGAGTGTTGTTTTCATAACTAAAAACAACGTGTCCAATTTTCACATCCAACACCAATAACAGAGCAATAACTGAAATAATCCCACAACATTATCAGCACAACACTAGTAATCAATAATTTTCTATCAATGACGCCGGGCCGCTTATTAGCATTAAAAAAAAACATAGTGAGATTATACGCTTCGTTGGAGAAAGGATAGTGTGGATACGCTCCAGTTAACTTGAGTTTCGATTGAAAGCTGTGGATAAGAATACGGTTTTGTGGTTATTTTTTTCTATTTAACATTTAATAGAAACTTAAATATAGGCTATTTGTATTGTCAACATACAATACAACGGAATATTTCCCTAACAACGGAAAGCAGGGTCGTGGCCAACCCAGACGGATATAGAAGACCGCAAGAAGTGGATGGGTATTAGAGAGGTCTTTGCACTGCTCTGGGTCAATCCAAGCTGATGTTAATATTTTTGGATTTTTTTTATCAGCAACGTGGTTTTCAAACCTAGTTTGAACGATAAAAAATTCATATCTACCACTTGCTACTTAATTTTATACCGGCATTATTATTATTATTATTAGTTATAGAAGAAAATACTTATATGGTGTAACGTTACATTGAAATTGTAATGTAATTTCCACGCAAAAACAAAAAATATTCATAATATACAAGTCTTATCCACACAAATCAAAAATATAATAAGTTTACGCGTTCGCTGTGTAAAATCACAGTCGACGATATAATCCTCATAGTGCTCTGCGCAGGCGCATTCAACGTAACCTTTCACACCTGCACTGTACCTATAGTTAGGCACTTGTGTGCGCGATTGTACTTTATTACTGTTGTTTTGATTGTTCATACGACTGTACTTTTAGGATCAATCAACTCTTTTACAGTAAATAGCAAACAGGCGTCGTTTTTAATTCTATGTAGGGATGTATGTCAATAGGATGAAGAAAAATGATTTTACAACAACACTACTAGACAGATGCCTCTCCTAATAAAAAGGGGGATATGTTCACAATCCCTACGCTAGGCATGCGGGTTGAGGATTTCAGGGCACAACTCGCACCACCGGAACAGCTTCCAGGCTATCAGGGGATTTACCTACGCCGGTGTAGGCTGCGCTATGCCGCAATCAGCCGGCCGCCAGAGCCCCGTTTGTTAGTTAGCAGGGTGCATCACGGGCAGGTGAGGTCGGCTTGAGTTCCGAAGATGGAGGTCGGAACACGAATCATTAAGAATATCTTCAAATATTGCTCAATATACAATTCCATCCGCATGATACCTGTATAAAAAGTAGCCTATATGTTTTCCGGGTCTAGAACTGTACAGTTCCATTTCACATACATTTCATAAAATCCACAGCCTGACTTTATCTACTGCTGGTTGGCCATCCACAACGGTTTTGGCTTAGGGGCTAGTCGCATCCACAAACACTCGGCGCGCGGCGACGCGTTTAAATTACATCTACTCTTGTTTAACGGAGTTCGAAAAAGGAAGAGGTTCTCAATTCGTCGGAATCTATTTTTTTCACGAAAGAAATCCCGCAGACGCGGCGCCACTGTCGTGTAAAAATAATGAAAATACTCGTAGAACGAAATAAAATCAAACGAAAAAAAACACGTCTTCACTAAATACGATGCAAATAACCTGTTCTTTCTAGAATAACTAAAGACGTATAGTTCCGCTAATTAGAATCAAATCAAATCAAATTGCCACGGGACTTCTTGCGTAAAAAAACTCTACCATATGTGGAAGAGTTTTTTCTGAAGCACGGGTTATGATCCGTGCTTCAGAAGGCACGTTAAGATGGTCCCGGCTTTTTCAGTCGTTAAGTCTTGTCGGAGGCCTTCAAACAGCTTAAAAACTCCAACACCAGAGTTGAGTGGCTCATAAGAAGAAGGCAAAGAAGAAACTACTTAATCAATAAAATAAAAGCAAATAAATACTACAGCTTACGGTAAATATTTGCTATTTCTTAGTATTTCGTTGCATTATTTCAGAATAATATGCCATAACTTTAAGCATATTATTCTGAAATAATGCAACTAAATACTGAGAAATAGCAAATATTACCGTTACAAGTGTGTAACTTATTACTATAGTCGTGACTGCTCGGCACCGCTGCTACGTGTCATTATTATAATAATTATTTGAGTATCGACTGCTGAGTGTTGATTTGAGGTTTATCGGGTTATTCGAAGCCTGTTCAAAGGATTGTTCATGATTACGTTATGACTCAGACTGTTAATAATACAACGTAAAAAAGTAACTACTTGTTCACAATATGAAAAAGTATAAACTTTTTAACATTTAAGTAATTAACCTTGCTATTAACAAAGGAGAGAATGAGTTCAAAATACTTGTGGTCGCCCTTATTGCCCAGCAGTGTGACGGTTTTGGTTAAAAATAATAATAATAAAGTTACTTATTATTATTATTTTAGGTCAACCCCTTCTAACTCATTCTCTCCGTCTCGTTAATACTAAAGTACCTACCTAATACTAAATTTACTAAAGTATCTACCAATTTTTTTAACACGTATTTATTATAAACATTTTACACATCATTAGGTACCTAAATTCTTTATAGAATTAATTGATGGAATATTTTTATATGGAACCTGCACTGAAACATGGTACATATATTATTTTGTAAATATGCTTATCTAATATATTCATATATAATGTATTAAATAATAATACCTAAAGATGAAGAGGCGGATAGGTAAATAACCTCGTCATCTGTAAGAGAGTTGGTCACTAATAACAAACGTAGCACTCATCTGGGGAAATTCTCCTTAAATCAAGAGGAACTACGAGCATACAAAACCAAACATATTCTACAGTTTAACGTTGAAACTAAAAAGTGGCGACGAGAAATAGAAATGGCGATTACAATTTAAAAATACTAAAAACACGGCCACAGTGAAATCACACCCATACATTAAATAAAAAGATCCTAATACCTACATATCAATCATACAAGTTTATATGATATAGTTTTATTACAGAATGACCTGGATAGGTTACAGGAATGGTGTCACATCAATAAAATGCATCTTAACATTGATAAATGTTTTTTCATAAAATTTACTCGTAGGCTTAACATTATTAGTTCCTGTTACCATATCGGGGGCACGCCCATACGTGAAGTGGATTGCATAAGGGACTTAGGTATAACTTTAGACAAGAAATTGACGTTTGTCCCTCATATTGAGAATATTATTAAACGATCATAATATACCAGGAATGGTAAATTATTTAAAAAACCACGCACCAAAATACTCCTTTACAACACATTAGTTCGTAGTATACTGGAATATTGTCCTGTTGTGTGGAGACCTCACTACGCATGCCATATACTAAGAATCGAGCGTCTACAAAAGCGGTTTCTGTGGCATTTGTCGTACGCGGCTAAAATTGCTAAAGTAAAAGTGTCCTATGCCGAGAGGCTGAAGTACTTTAAAATCTGTTCCTTAGAGAAACGTAGACAACAGCTTGATTTAATATTCCTCTATAAAATTTTAAATTATCATTTGGATTGCCCTCAGCTTTTACGTTTATTTAAATTCAGAGTCCCGATTAGAACACCATCTCGTCAGCCAGTCGCCCCGCTAGTACCACCATCCCGTTCCACAGTCCTTGGTAGTAATTCGCCAGTTCCAAGACTCTGCCGAGGGTTAAACGATTGCAAGCATATTGACATTTTTTCCATTAGCTTGGTTAAGTTCCGTCGACAGTTGATCGAGTGCTTAACTAGTTAACATTTTCCTTAAAAAAAAATTAAGTTACCCTTCTATCTTTATATTCATTTTTAAATAACATTTAGTATCTAACATTTCATATTTTACTTCTCCGTACTTTTTTTATGCAAGCAGTGTTTACCTTTAAGTGATTGTGCAATTACCTTGTAACTATACTTTATGTATGCTTACTGAATTATGTACCTACCTATATGTTGTATCGTTGTAACAGTCGTTGGTAATCCTAATAAATAAAATAAATAAAATAAATATTGGTCTACCTATAAATTGAATCAATTCAAAAAAATCATAAAATCACGCGTTTTCAAGTCGACAAAAGTATAAAAATCTGCGCCCACACAGTTACTCCTAGCTAGTCTAGCTACCATCCTACGACGACCCTACCTTACCATATCTGGCGCAGGATGAACTCTAAGAAAATATAGAACCAATCACAACAGAATATTATACACTCTTAACAAATTAGCAAAAAAACATTGTACAATGATAACAAATTATAAGATCATGACATAATGCCGATTTGTCCCGCGGATAGAATCGAAATCGAATCGCGAAAATTAAAAAATAAGTTTTCCATACAATTTCTATGAAACGTCATTCGCCATAAGTCAGTGAAATCAAAAGTCTGTGTCCAAAGGATCGATAAATAACTTTTAGACAGATTAGTAAAATCTACATTAATACCTACCTACCTATTCCTTAAAGTACTTACCTATTCCTAGTATTTCCTACCTTTTTCTAGTAGAACCTACCTATTCTTAATATTTGTAGTACCTACATACCTACATTATGCAGGAAATCTCAAAGTCAATCTCTCAATAATCCAATTCACGCAGATCCGATACGAACGCCATAAAGGTGCTTACACACGAGGTATTTTTAGCGCTGGCCCATAACGCGCAGCGGGCCCATAGCCATAAAATAATATACCTTAATACATTATAATAGTGGATCCTGGATGGGTAATGTTCGTAAGTATTGGAATTACAGGGCGGTGTATTGAAGTGGGTTTGGTGCTAGTGAAGGCGGAGAGCGAGCTTAGAAGGGTGTAGTCTTGTGTCAAATTCGATACCGTAGTTTTAATCTTACAGATTTTGAACCAAAAACCTTCATTGATTTATATTTGAATATTCATAATAATATGTAGTTATAACTAAGTAGGATCTTATATTTTTCTTCCGTATTCGAATTCATTCTTGGATTTATTGAATAGTGGTACGATACTCGAGTATGAAATATGAGATAGCTACTGATGAGGATACTAGTATGAAACGTAATACATAATTAAAAACATGTCTTCATAGTTTGGTGAAAGAAACACAATGCAATACTTTTCATCATTGTTGTTTTTATACAACAGTAAATTCTACTAAGAAGTTTCGTATTATAAAAAAATATAATAACTGAATTGTAAGGGGAGATAAACTTAACCGTTCTTCTTGTGACTCCCCAGATTTCGAACTATAACTGTGAACTAATTCGAAGCGTAAGAGTAATTGAAAACCTGGTCCATACCTGAATCCCATTTTCGTATGAGCCAGTAACCAACTCTAGCTTCGGAGCTTGTAGGCCGCCCAAAGGCATGGCTTCAAATCGCTATGCTACTATTCCCGCTGCATATCGCCCCGCACCAGCACATCGGATCTCATCGCATCGTTTGATTGGCTGCGGGTGGCGAAATTGTACGATGATGGTGATTCCATTCATTTTGATGACAGATTACGTTTTTAAATTGCGAATTTGTCGGCCAGCGTCGAACGGAAGAAGATGAGCGTTCCAAGTTTAATTTTATCTAGCTTGGGAAAATTATCTATGGGATACAGCCAATTTTTTTTTCAAGAAACCAGAACAAATTGTGCTATTTTTACTATGATTATGCCGAATATAATTTTTCTAGTACTACTATATACTCTTTGATGTAGTTTCTTTTTGTGTGTTGTAATCTCACCTTCAGGCGTCGATCAAATTCATTGCTTCATAGTTATTCGCTATTAGCTTAATAAGTAAATAAATACTGGACAATTTCACTTAACATCATGCAGCCTAAAGGAAGCAGAGCTTGTGTTATGGGAACCACGTGACTGAATGAATGAAGAAACACTTTATTGTGTGAAAAAAAATATGGTACAGTGGGTGGCTGGCTTATCATTAAAACTTCTGATATACCTACTAATAAAATACCTTTTACCCTTTTTTTAATACATAGGATCATAATGATATTAAGTATATATGACACAAGGAAAACACGCAGATCTATAAAATTGCTTTCAAGATAAAGAAATAAAAACTACCTACTTAAGAAAATCGTCTAAAAAATGGCAACACCTCTGATCTAATCAAGCTACACTATCAGATTCTTATTTCAATGTTATCTTAGAATAATCAAAGTCGGTATCGGTATGTTTAATTAGTACAATCTTAACTTTATGCATTTCAGATTGCTATGGTAATTAGGGCTTTCGCGCGGCGTAAGTGGCATCCTCGTCCTCATGTACCAGATTAGATTATTGCTTCTTAATTTAAATTGAGTTTTGTTTTTAATTTTATTTGAATTTCGAATGTTTGGCTAGGTGATTTATTTGTATTGTCCAAAAAACTTTCAAAAGATAGAATGGATGGGAATATTTGAACCATTTTTTTTAGAAAATAAAGTTTAGTAGGTACTTACTATTATTTTCACGTCGAAACGAATTGTGTTCTCAGGATGAATTCCCGTTGGCTCTATTAATTGAGATACACTAATAGGAATTGCATAAATTATAGACACTCTAAATTATAAATTTAAGGGGAATCTGTGTAAGAGAAGCTCGCTATAAAATTCTACTTGCCACTATTTTATCCTACTAATTCAGTTACGAGTAAAGTTTGTGAGTATTGATGTATGTTTGTTACTCTTTCACGCAAACACTACTGTGCAGATTTGGATGAAACTTGGAATATACATAGATAATGGCCTGGATGGACGGGGTGTACGAGGTTCCAACCCCCATCTTCAGAACCCAAGCCAACCTCACCTGCACGTGATGCACCCTGCTAAACAACGAACGGGGCTCTGGCGGCCGGCTGATGCGAGAAGCTGTGCCCTGCGATCCCCAACCCGCATGCCCAGCGTGGGGATTATGGGTACATCCCCCTTTATTAGGGGAGGCCTATGTCCAGCAGTGGACTGATATAGGCTGGTGTGGGAATGGCCTGGATTAACACAGGCTTACTTATCCAGCTTATACTTTTTATCCGGGTAGGTACCACGCGAGCGAAGTCGCGGGCGGACGGAAGCTAGTCTTACTAATATTATAAATGCAAAAGTTTGTGAGTATCGATGAATGGATGTATGTTTGGATGGATGTATAATTGTTACTCTTTCACGCAAAAACTACTGAACAGATTTGGATGAAACTTGGAATATACATAGTTCATGACCTGGATTAACACATATGCTAATTTTTATTCGTTAGTTATCTATAAATGTGAAAGTTGGATGGATGGATGATTGTTACTCTTTCACTCAAAACTAGCGTACAGATTTTGAAGAAACTTGGAATATACATAGATAGTGACTTGGATTGCATTTTATCCGATCTATCATAATCTATTCTATTATGAATGATGATCTATTCTATTTATGATAAGTATGTATTTACAACAAAAAACTGTATGTGTGTAGTATATCAATCATGTGGTTTCCCATAATACAAGCTCTGCTTAGTTTGGGGCTACATGATGCTGTGTGATGACGTCCAGCATTATTTATTTATTTTATTTTATAATCAATAATAATTTAATAATTATTTATTTCGTCGATTATTCTTGTAATCGACGTCACGTCAACGACGTCACGATAACACGTCATATTCATATCTGTTTAAAAAATAATATTATTAACTATCATAACGTGGAGACACCATTACCTAATTCGTTGTAATAAACAAAGTACCTAAGTAGGTAGGTACCTACTTGGTATAAGTATTCACCAGGTGGTAACATGACATAGGTCTGCACAAAATAGTCTTAAAAGTTGTGAGTATCCACCATTTATCTTGTAAATTCATTTATCCCAAAGTGAGATATCATAATCATTAACAGAGACAGTGTAGCCAGAATAAATAAACAATGTTTTGTTTGTTTATTATCCACATGACATTCGCAGCGTGAAACCGAACGTAACGTATTTACCAAGCTTTGTACCGACAGCGTCGGTTAGGGTCTACAAAAATGAGTATTTTAAATATTGTAAATGAAAGTGAAGAAAGTTAGAGGCCTTGTAGCTGCCTGAAAACTCACCACCAGATATGGTCACTGGTTAACTCCTGGTGGATGGCGGTGAGGTAGTCTTCTTCTTCGTATGAGCTAGTGACCAACTCTGGTGTCGGAATTTTTAGGCCGCCTGAAGGCCTACGACATAGCTTAACGACTGAAAAGCCGGGACTGACATCTTAACGTGCCTTCCGAAGCACGGAAGCGCTCAAATCTAAAAGTTACTTAACGGTCACCCATCTAAGTAATGACCGAGCGGAGTGTTGCTTATCCAAGGTGATCTGCTAATAACACCGAAGTAACCCTCGCCACGAGCGCTTCCAAGTTCCATTTATAGAGGAGGTAGTTCTAAGTTCCATTTATGGAGGAGGTAGTTCCAAATTCCATTTATGGAGGATGTAGTTCCAAGTTCCATTTATGAAGGAGGTAGTTCCAAGTTCCATTTATGGAGGAGGTAGTTCCAAGTTCCATTTATGGAGGAGGTAGTTCCAAGTTCCATTTATGGAGGAGGTAGTTCCAAGTTCCATTTATGGAGGAGGTAGTTCCAAGTTCCATTTATGGAGGAGGTAGTTCCAAGTTCCATTTATGGAACCCAAGCTAACCTCAACTGCCCGTGGTACACCCTACTGTACAACCAACGGGGCTCTGGCGGCCGGCTGAATGCATAGCATAGCGCAGCCTAACACCGGCACAGCCCTAAACACCGACGGGCATTAGCGTCGGCGTGATGCGAGAAGCTTGATTCGCAAGCGTGGGGCTAATGGACATGGGCTTCTTAAACTTTGGAGAGGCCTATATCCAGCAGTTGATTGAATAGGCTGGTGTTGGTTGTTGTAACTGATGGTGGCTGAGTTTGGTAGTTTGTCTGTGGTCAGTGGTATCTAAGCAGCAGTCGTTTATTGGCTACGAAGAGGAAAGGATAAAAAAATGACCAATTTTAAAATCATCAGTTATTACATCGGTTAAGTAAATTAGAAAAAATACGTGTTTCTATACAAAAATCGAATTTTAAAAATGGGTTTTAAAATAACAATATTTATTGACTCACGGTCGAACAGCCCAGTTTGACAAAAGATACCCTTAGGAATTATTTTATGAGTAATACTGGGCGTATAAATAATTATTAGCAAAATAAGAAAAGTACTTATTTTTACATTTTTATGAACCTTTGACAACCCTATTGTCGCGCGCAATTTGACACATTTGACAGATAACCTCTTAATCAAAACGTCAAAGTGACATTATCTCCCGTGCAATTTATAGCAATTTTTCAATAATCAAAGTATTGAGACTCAAAGATTTTGTAATAACTTATTTGTAGCATTTTTTTTTTTCTGATTAATATAACAGCATAATGAATATACCTCTTTAAAGACAGTAAATTAAGGTTGGTTTTTATTCACCTCTGTTTTAAGAAGTTTTTTTTGTGTTGGATACAAAGCTACCAGAAAGATGGCGACTATTAATCAAAATGTTTTTTTGTTTTTTGAATAATTTGTGAATGAACGCCGCTATAGAGAAACAAAATCAATTAATTGTTTATCAATAATACTCAATAAGTGTTTATTGTTTCCATAAGTAAGTAGATACAGGTGTAGGGTATACCAAAAGGTAAGTTCTTATGGGCCCTCATGGGCACTACAATAGTTAGAGAGAGGACTGTTAGTATTTCACTAAAACTTAAATTATTCTAAGTAGGTACTCATGTAGGTAACTATTTAAAAACTTTATAAACTTGATAACATGAAACCATTTGCATTTTTTTTCCTTCTAACATACACCATCATCAGCAGAACAGCCTGTAGAAGTCCAATGGTGAACACGGGCCTTCCCCAAACCAATACATCATGTAGTACCTATCAATCAATCAATTATTTATTTGAAAGAACATAATCTTAGTACAATTAGGTTTTAAATCAATATTAGTCCATTTTATGTCCTACCATATTTTAGGCATTTAAATTGATTGCTGTGTTAATTACCTATTAGTTGATTGAGCCGAATCCTTGAGGGAAAAACGCCAGAAGCGTGGAACAAAGCGTAGTGGGATTTTTTCCAGAAGGGTGATAACACCCTTCTGAAGAACTATAGGCCCATAAGCTGTTTTCAAGAGTAGTGACCAATCGTCTCGCTCACAGGCTTGACGACTTTCAACCTCCCAAACAAGCTGGTTTCCGAAAATGCTTTAGCACCGTAGACCATACCGTAGACATACGCTTCGGCCTCAATATCATTTCCCAACTGGTGGGTCTCTTGGTAGGTCGTCTAGGTAGGTCCAACTACGACACAGAGGTCAACCGACGAATCCAACTCGGATGGGCAGCGTTCGGGAAATTGCGGCATATTTTCTCGTCACAGGTACCAACCATAAAGCTTCAAGACAAAAGTCTTCAATCAGTGCGTATTCCCAGTGATGACTTATGGTACTGAAACTTGGTCGCTAAAGAGAGCATTGCTCGGAGTCTCTTTGTGTGATAGAATTCGAAATAAAGAAATCCGTAAGAGAACCAGGGTAACTGACATAGCTCTCAGAATCAGCAAGTTGAAGTGGGCAGGCCATATAGCCCATAGGACCGATAACCGTTGGGGGATAAAGGTTCTCTAATGACGACCGCGATCTGGAAAACGAAGTGTAGAGAGACCCCCCACCAGATGGACCAACGACATCGTTAAGATTGCAGGTAATTGGTGGATGGAGAGGGCTCAAGACCGTTCTCGTGGAATTCCTTGGGGGAGACCTATGTTCAGCAGTGGACTTCTATAGGTTGTTGATGATAATTGAGCTGATAAGTTATCTGAACTACACTACCTACGAATTATAATAGAAGTTTAATATTTACAGCCCTTTGAGTTCGTGAGCTACTTAGCGGGTTGTGGTACCCCTGCATCTGGGTGCGCATTACCACGTGCTCCAAACGATGAAGGAAAACATTGGTGAGTGAGGAAGTCCGCGGCTTAGTCAGCAGCACGCGTGACCATGTCTTTCCTGTAGGCTGAGAGGATAGTATAGGTGCTGAAGTCTACTCCATCTACCCATATCCCAGGACTACAGGCCCGCGGTTAGTGAGTAAGTTACCACTTGACACCGAATAAATCATCTACTTAGAATATTATAAAGCAAAGCCTAAGTTTAATCATCATCATCATCATCAGCCTATAGCAGTCTATTACTGGACATAGGCCTCCCCTAATGAATGCCATTGCGTCGTCCTCAGCTCGATTCATCCAGCTTCTATCAACAGCTTTCGCAGATCAGCTCTCCACCTGGCCGGAGCGCGTCATACACAGTGTTTGCCTAGCATCCTACACTAAGTTTAAGTGAGTTCGTAATCTTGAGATCGGCATCTTGGAATTTTTTAATTTAAGTTTTACTTGTGTAGACACGAATCTGCCTCAAAAATAATTGTTAGTTCAAGTTTAGAGAGAACTGCTGATTTACTTACGCACTTACATTAAAACAGGTTTCTGGTATGTATTATCTAGTACTTGACACAAGTACTTGGCAAATATTATAAGCAGCCATAAGAATTATCTATGTTTTTCCGGTTTTACCGGAACTAAACTTAATTATAATTAGTACTTTTAACAAAATGCAAAAAAAATTTTGTGGCTACTTCTTCTCGAGCTTGGTGGCGCGCGTTGGAAACGGGTGTAATTTCAACAGTAAAAAACAGCAATACTTACTTTACCCGTAAGATCAGTAATAGTAGATACTCCTCAGAGGGCTTACCACAGGTTTTGATAGTTTTCGAAAACTTTATAAGTTTCGGTATCTTTCCATACATTTTCGTACAGCGCCTCTAAGGAAACGTGCATGAACTACGAAAATGTATGGAAAGATACCGAAACTTATTAAGTTTTCGAAAACTATCAAAACCTGTGGTAAGCCCTCAGTGAAGTAAGTATTGCTGTTTTTTACTATTGAAATTACGGGTTAGTTTTGTTCTCACCCGGTCCTTTCTCCTCCGATTTGGTTCAGGTACGATAAATTTTAACCGAAGCAATTTTTTACGAAAAGTACTGACAGGCACAAATGTTTTAGGAATTCACATAATTGATTTTTGACTTTTGACTTTAGCAACACTACTATTTTGTTTCTTTCACAGCTTTATATCACCCACGGGTAAAGGCATCCCTTGTTCTTGCCACTTTTTACCGTCATAAAACCGTTAATCCATTTTATTTGTCCCAACAACAAACAAAAACAACAACATCAACTCATTATCAGTCCACAGCTGGATCTAGGCCTCCTCTAATTAGAAGGTTAATATTTTGACCCTATGGTTAAAATCGCATTGAGATGTAACAGTATATATCAATGTTAAAATCACACTAAAATTATAAATGTGAAATTTTGTGTTCCAACTCAACTGCGTAACGACTGAATGGATTTTGATGAATCTTTGAATGTACATATTTTACCTAGATTAACACACATGTCGACATGCGTCAAGCTAAGCACAGGGCGCAATGGCGCTCATTAGGGGAAGCCTATGTCCAGCAGTGGATTGCTACAGGCTGATGATGATCATGATTAATACATAGCTACTACTTTTTATCCGAACGAAGCCACGAGCGGAAGCTAGTGTGGTTCAATATTCCTGTTAAACTTAAAGTGAACTACGAGAGCGTGGTGATCCTCGAACCCCCTACTGTTCCACAATTTGTACAGAGCTGGTTCTCTCCATCATGCCGGGACAGGAACAAGAAAACAATTATTTATTCAGTAAAACAAATAGAATTTAATAAAGTGTGACTTTTGTCGTACCTTTGTACAGTCAGCTAGAAACGTGAGTAACACTTTGTTAATAATTCAGAATACCAAAAGTAGGCACTAAAATTGGTGCATAAGTTATGTTGTTTTTGTTTGACATCACCAAGAATACAAAGATATTATTTATTCAAAAACTATAGTTTAAACAAAATAACATTTTAGCAACGTCAAAGAAACTTAGGTACAGAGGTTTACGCGAACATTATGACTACTACAAAGCCGCGGCTTACGTCCGTGGCTTCGCTCGCGTAGTATCAGGACAAAAAAACTACATAACGAATGTTAAAAAATTCTGTGCAATAGTTTTGGCGTGAAGGAGGAACAAACATTTCATAAACTTTCTCCTTTATAACATTAGTAGGATTTTACATAATTAGGTAATATAAGATCCCCTTAGGATTATTTTAAAAAGGTAGAAACAATATTTTTAAATAATATTTTAGACATGAATTAAGCATAATTAAATTCATAAGTCCTCGCTTTAATGTAGGAAGAGCACTTCCGGGAAAACGTGCCTAATTGACAACACATGGTTTCAAAAATAATACATGTGTGTGTAAGTAAAGTTTTGGCATTCTAATATCACGGGTTAGTGACAAAACAAATTATCTTCTATGTGAATTATATCAAATGTTTTGACACTATATTATTACGCTGACTGTACTGTAATGGAGGACATCGATTATATAGCGTATTGTGAACATTATTATTTTAAAGAGCTTACAAGTGCTTATAATGTTGTACCTACGCGAGAAATGCAGGTTACTCGAATTACATTTAAAATTATTAAATAATTTAAAAACATTTAGTTTATGTCCCAGGTACTACAGCGTCCCGGTCAATGAGTCAAAGTTACCACTTGACAGTGTAAGTATAAATCATCAAACAGTCCACTGCTGGACATAGGCCTCCTCTATAAGAAGGGAGAAATGCCAATAATCCCCACGCTGGGCATGCGGATTAGGGATCGCAGGGTGCAGCTTCACGTACGACCGACGCTGCCCGTCAAGGGCCAGGGGATTTAGTTAGCTGTGCCGGTATTCGGCTGCGCTATGCTGCAATCAGAGCCAGCTCCAGAGCCCAATTTGTTAGTTATTCGTGATTGCCCTACTGTAGATGAGATGAAATCTATATAAACAAAAGAAAGTCGTGTTAGTTACACTATTTATAACTCAAGAACGGCTGAACCGATTTGGCAGAAAATTGATGGGGAGGTAGCTTAAAACCAAGAGACGGACTTAAGATACTTTTTATCCCGTTAATATTCTTTTTTAAATATTATAATCTTAGGGGTAGGGGTAGGGTAGGGTAAAGGTAGGGTAGGGGTAGGGTTGGGTAGTGTTTGTTGTTGTTGTTGTTTTATCCTCATGGATTGCTTGATTCTCTACAATATCCTTTTTGATTGCTTTTTCCAGTTCGATACCTTTTTGGATGTTTCTTTAACTTCGATACCCTCTTTGAGACAGGACAACGTCTGTCGGGTCAACTAGTAGAATTTAATAGAATGATTATATTTAGCACAACACACAACAATATACAGATAAAAAAGAAACTTAAAAGACATAATAGGTGAGAAGGTTACATAAAAAAATTGACTGTAGGTAAGTTAGAAATACAAAAAAAATATTTTAGGAATAAAATTGAATACCAAAAATAGATAGCCATAGAAAGCATATACAGTACTAAAATACTCTAAAAAAATCGGCAGGTATGCTCACTTTTCCCGACATACAAAGTTATTATCAAGTTAAACTCCTTTAAGGAAACTAATCGCTGTTTTAGCCCCGGTGCTAGCGTGGAATGAGAGGCTAATAAAGGCGGCGACAGACGGGGCCAGCACCTTTTAATTCTTACACTCCATTTGCTGCCGGTGCAGTCTGCTAAATCGGAACAGAGAAAACTATGCAGCGGTTTTATTTTTGCATTTTTCGAAAATAAAATTTAGTAAAAATAATTCGGACTTATTTTATAATAACAAAAGTGTAAAGAGTATATTTTTATGTTTGTTTAAGACCACTTGGACGAACGTGTTGCGCAGAGACATGGTGGCATGTAATGTTTCCAATGCAGGCGTCCAGGATAGAGTGAAGTGGAAGAAAAGTTGTAGGAAGACTGATCCCATTACTTCGTGGGATATTAGTCACGAATAGAGATAGAGTTATCAGTGGTACAGAAAAGGACATAGGGTACCTTTCATCCAGAAAGAAGTATAGAAAAATAACTTTAACGCAAGCAAAGCCGTGGGCGTAAGCTAGTAACAATATATATTAAGGACTCACACTCAGTTTTTAATACCTTTACAATACTCCTTTACCTTTAGAAATTTGATTAATTATTTGATTATGACTTGTTTAATTAATGTAATTGGTTTTGTTACCTACCGTTTTAATTAAGTTAAATTAATTTAAAAAAATATATCTGCATGTATTCCCTAGTAATATAACTTGAAAAAACTTATCAAATTTAAATCACACTAATATTATAAATGCGAAAGTTTTTGTGTTTGTTCGTTTGTTCCCGAACTCTGTAACGGCTAAATAGATTTGGATGAAACCTGAACTAAACATAGTTTGTGTGACCTGGATTAAAACTCAAGCTACCTTATATCCGATCGCAGGCGGAAAGTAGTAAACCTCACATCACACTAATATTATGAATGCATAAGTTTGTTTGTGTGGTGCATGTTTGGATATGTGCTACAGCAGCAAAATGACTTCGACTCACCATAATATCCACTGTTTTAGCAGCAAAAGTTGGTATTCTGCCAAAGCCATCATGTGTACCTATGTCTCTATTATTATCATCATGTGAGTATTTTTGTTCCCACTCAACTACGTAACGGCTAAACGGATTTAGATGAAACTTTGAATATACATAGTTTTTGACCTGCATTAACATACTATTTATTAGGGTACAGAACCCAATCAAATCTACGAAATGTTTAACGTCCGCTTACCAACCAATAAGTTATGAAGCAGACGATTAAACTGGCAAATACCAGGACCTGCGAACAGTAGGTCTCGCTGCCGAGATGCAAAGTGCACCCCGGTACTCAGGTGAGTTACTCGTGCGCTGAGGGCGCACTACCATTTGTCCATGAATGGTACCGGAGCTGTTATGTCGCTCACTACCCGCTAACCACTGAAGGATAGCTAACTTATAACCTAGCTTATGCCGTAGTATTAGGGTATAACCTAATCAAATCTACGAAATGTTTAACGTCCCCTTCCTTACCAACCAATAGGTTATCAAGTGTACTCATACAGATCTCTTCTCTATCACACCACTCCTGACAATCTTGTTAAAAGCTTGCAGAAGTAATTTAATTATTTATTTTAATTTAACATTATTAGAAGCAGCTCCATGGCACTACTGAGCCAAAATATTTCCCTAGCGCGCTGCCCTTTCATTAGTTCAATTGCCCTGCATCCCTTTTGGCACATTTCTTTTATTCGCTTTTTTCTCCCCTTAGAAATGCACAGAATAAAATTGTTTACACAGTATAGATGCGAAATAGCGAAATTGTGAAAATAAATCCAAACCAAAATAATAGGTACATGATATATCATCAGCCTAAAAGCAGTCCACTGCTGGACATAGGCCTCACCTAATGAGCGCCATTGCACCCTGTCCTCAGCTAGACGCATCCAGCTTCACCTTCACCAGCAAGCCTTGATAACTACTCGTATATCATTTTGACAGAATATTAAAATATCCTCTTATCATAATATTAAACAAAGTTTTGTTGAAAGTGAGCCGTGGTGGCCCATGTATCCCGACTTCCAATCCACAGGTCACAGGTTCAAATCCCGGGCGTGCAAATTAAATTTTTCGTTTCAAAAGTTTATATAAGCGTTACCATGTGCTCGAAATGGTGAAGGAAAACATCGAGAAGAAAACCGGCATGCCCAAAAACGAAAACTCGCTAGGTGCTAGGTTAATGTTCCATTAGAAGCGGCGATGGGCTTGTAACCTCATGTAAAATTCTAGCTTTCAAAAAGTGGATAAGAAGGTACTGTTTGGACAACCCTCTGACAACACTCTTTAAGGTATCTTCAATAGATTTGCGTATTGATCTATATCTTAATGTGAAAATAACCATAATGGAAAATAAATTGTGATGATGTTATTCATAATGTATTAATATTAAAAATAATAAAGTTTTTGAGTTTGATCTCACTCACTCAAACATAGATAGCATTTAGAACAGGCTTTTGCCGCTGTTTTCATTTTTAATAATTTGACTTTGACTGCGAGCTTCAGACATGACGCTAAGCACCATGCATAAGGAGCAGCAGTTCACGCCTTAGAGCAAGAGCAAGTGCGTTTTCGGCTCTCAAAGTGTATTCAAAAAGCTTTACTACTGTCAGTGATATATTTTACTGTGTGCAAAGAATGGTGAATTCCGGAGAAGCTTATGCCGTGAAGTAATTATGAGCTGATAATTTATTTTTAAAACAAAATATGCAAATAGGGACTTGTGTTACGCAGAAAATTGACAATAACAAACTGAGTGGAGCCTGGCGTGTTGTGCGAAGAAAATTTACACAATGTTTTTTTTTAAATTCACACTAAATGTGAAAGTGTGTGTGGTTCCCTCAGATATTAGTAACGGACGACTGAAAGGAATTAATGAAACTTTCAATATGCATAGTTTGAGACCTGGAATAATAAATCAGAAATCCGGGTATCACGCGAGCAAAGCCGCTGGCTTCTGCCAGCGGCTTTGCTCGCCAGCCAGTTTGCTTGCTAGCCTTCTGGCTAGTTAACAAATAATTCATTTAATCCTACTTCCTACTATCCTACTAATCCTACTAATATTATAAATGCGAAAGTTTGTGAGTATAGATGTATGGATGGATGGATGTATGGATGAATGTTTGTTACTCTTTCACACAAAAACTACTGAACGGATTTGGATGAAACTTGGAATATACACAGTTTGTGACCAGAATTAATACACAAGCTTCTTTTTATCGAGCGAAGCCGTCGGCGGAAGCTAGTAGCACAATATAACAACAACACCAGCCTATGTCAGTCCACTGATGGACATAAGCCTGCACTAATAAGAAGGAGGATATGCCTAGAATCCCCACGCTGGGCATGCGGATTAGGGAACGCAGCGCACAAAATCTCGCACCGTCGACGCTCATGCCCGTCGGCGGCCAAGGGATTTAGCTGTGCCGGTGTTAAGCTGCGCTATGCCGCAATCAGCCGGCCGCCAGAGCCCCGTTTGTTAGTTAACAGAATGCACAACAGGTAGGTGAGATTGGCTTGCTCCAAAGATGGGGGTTTGAACCCCTTACACCCCCTATTTCAATTGTTTCAATGACCAGCAGATATTTGTTTCTGTTCTGGATGTTATAGTTAGAACCAATACCAAATGGAACTTGTTACTGCCCGTCAGCGATCAAGAAATTTAGCTGTGCCAGTGTTAGGCTGCGCTATGCCGCAATTAGCCGGTCGACAGAGCCTTTGTTATACAGCAGAGCGGCCAACGGGCAGGTGCGGTTGGCTTGGGTTCCGAAGACGGAAGATGAGACCCTTAACACCCTGTGATTTAGTGGTATACACCTTTTATTAATTATCTTTTGTCAATAATTTAGGCTCAAGTTGGATTGGGCGGGACACATCAGCCGGATGCCTTCAAATTGGTGCGCGACCATCACTAACACCTAGAGACCTGAGGGACAGTGTCGGGGTCAGCCGAGGATGCATTGGCGGGACGAGCTTGATGCCTTCAAAGGAGGCTGGGGCGAGGTAGCTCGAGACAGAGGTGTTTGGAAGTCTATGGGGGAGACTTTTGCCAAGCGGTAGGAACAGAAGGATTAAATAAAACAAGACCGGTAAAGTGCGAGTTAACTCGCCCACCGCGGGTGACGTCAATTACGTCTAATTCATACATTCAGTACTGTATTCTCGTGGATATCATGAGTAGTATAGTAGTGAGTTCTAGTGAGGGAAATAAATAGTTTCTCTATCTCACACTCGATGTATGAAGAGGTAGGAAAAGTCCTACCCCTCTTCATACTTCGCTTTTTTATAGATAGTTGCATTCACGTGGCTGACCACCATAATTTGAAACAGTTAGTGAAGGAATATCTAGTAGTTTTTAACCGACTTCAAAAAAGGAGGAGGTTCTCAATTCCGTTGTATTCTTGTTATTAGTAAGTTTTGTTCGTAATTTAAAAAACTGTACGTCTTATATATAAAAAAAATGGTCATTGTTTTGTCGTTTTCATCATAACACAAAAACTGTGCATGATATAAATAGATAAAAAAGTGTTTCGAGCAGTACAAATTAAGCCCTTTGATAATGATACCCCACTAGACCTGTTGGCCCCAGTTTGAAATTTTATTTTGGACCTTTTTGGGTAGAAAGCGAAATTATTGTTTTATTTTTTTACTGGCAATGTTATACAATTAGTGCATTTTAAATTTACACCAAATTTCAAATTGATAGCTCATGTAGTTCCTGAAATAATCAGGTGTGACAGACGGACGGACGGACGGACAAAGCGGCACCAAAAAGGTTCGTTTCACCGGTTCGGTAACGTCACCCTAAAAACATATTTACATAATTATATAATAAAAACATATTTATTTATCTAGGTCCTATATTGACTGACCTCAGCTCAGTTGGTAGTGAATCTACCTCCTGAGCTTCAGGTCGCGGGTTCGATTTTTACCCAGGACAAACATTTGTGTGATGAACATGAATATTTGTTTTATCTAGGTGTTTTGATGTATGTTTAATCTATGTATGTATATCAACCTCTGGTACCCACAGTACAGGCTCTGCCTAGTTTGGGATCAGTTCACTGTGTGCGAGATGCCCCGTATATTTATTTATTTATTATAATGAAACCTAGCAATTAGTACTTACTAGGCTTGACAAGGAAATAATCAGGACTTGTAAATGGTTGGTGAACCGCAATGTCAACAGTTCAAAGTGGGATAACCGCAAATGACGTTAGATAATGCTCCTAGAGGCTTCCTCTTGGTAAAGCAATATCATCATCGGCAATCGGGTTCATATTAGTTTATTGCTTTACACATGCGCGAGGAGACGGTCATCATCATCATCAGCCATTCCACTGCTGGACAAAGAGCTTCCCTATCTAATGAGCGCCATTGCGCCCTGTCCACAGCTTGATCGTCACTCTACCTGGCCAAGACATCCTACACTAAGTTTGCCGAGACTAGTGCTAAACTTAGGAACTCGTATATAATCTGACGGTTGTCAGTTCCACGTCAAATTAAATATGGCCAGTCTATTCTGGCGAAAATAATAATAGAATAAGGCATTACACAAAGGTATATAGATAGATATATATTCTATATCCTGCTTTTATATTTTTACTAAACTTATTTGTAGTTAGCTAAATGTGTGGTATTTGAAGTATCGCTATACCGCAATCAGCCAGCTGCCAGAGCCTGTGTTAGAAATCAGGGTGCAACACGGGCAGCTGAAGTTACCTTGGGTTCCGAAGGTGGTTACATTACAATAATCAAAATCAAGGTAAATATGGTGGCCATAATAACCGTTCCTTAATTTATCTTTCTTTAGATCGATATCGTGGCTTTTTATCAAAGTTATTTCGAACATGAGCCTAAATGAAAACGTCATAATAATTGATCTAATTGCGCGATACCTAGATATAAGCAGAGCATTAGCTGTCGTCCTTGTACGGAGAGGAGCCAGTCAGTAAATAACGGACAATGGAGTGATAACTCTATCAGGCCGATGTTGGGATCAATCTGAGCTTCACACGCGTCAGGGACGGGGAATAGCAGGGAGAAACTAACCCCTTGATTATTTTATTTTCTTTATGGCAATATAATTTGACGGCCTCTGTGGCGCAGTGGGCGAAGGCTCGTCTGAGACGGAGAAGGTTGCGTGATCGTTTTCCGCTGCGTGACAAATGTTTGTATGACCTGCAAATATTTGTCTCGGGTCCGGGTGTTTTCTATCTATAATATGTAGGTATGTATTTATAAAAACATGTAGGTATACATAGATGTATCATATGATGTCATATATCAGACATGTGGATCCCATAATACAAGCTATCAGCTTAGTTTGGGGCTAGGTACATGATGCTGTGTGATACTGTCCAGCATTTAATATTTATTTTTATAATTTGCATAAGAAAATGTGCAGCGTGATTAATTTCATCATCATCAAAAACCTATATAGGTCCACTGTAGAACATAGGTCTCCCCAAAGTTTTCCACGAAGAACGGTCTTGAGCCCTACATTACAGGACCTTTACTTCCCAACAATTATTATCACTTCAATTTGTTAATTCTAACAGCTTTTTCGTTGGCTCTGGTTCTGAACTATATGTCTGCAAAGTGCCTTAGACGCAATACAATACTTATTTACTCAATGATGGATCTCAGATGTCAGATTCTAGACACATCGATAAATCGTAGAATTCTCTATTTTTAAATTACGGAAAAAGTAGCTATTGTTGGCACTGGCTGGATAGATTTGTGGCTTGGAGTTTTGAAATAAGGTTTTATACCTTTATTAATACGGAAGAGAACCTCATTTTATTTATAAATCGTCTAATTATATCGGGAGAGCGCGGTAGAGCCGTCGTGGCCTTGTAAGAAATGCGTGTTTTTTGATATTTTCACGTACAAAATTTCTAATCTAACAAATAATATTCTTGTCCGCGGCTTTGCTCGCTTGATACCCCGATAAAAAGTATGCCGTATATTCAAAGTTTCATACAAAACCACTTCCACGTTCCATACACACATACACACACACACACTTTCAAATTTACAATATCAGTTCCATCCAGTGTGATTCAAACATATGGGATTACAACTAACTCAAAAACTACAGAAGTTTAAAAACGTGGAAAGGAAATTCGTATATTTTTCTTACACATGAGTTCATGACATGATACATTCGACTAAGTATTCCAAATAGCGGCTTAAATAATTCAATTTCAATTCGGTTTAATTCGTGTATGGCAAGAGAAACATTTATTGTTCGTCTACTTATATAGATAACCTTCGCCAAACGCGACAGTGTAGCTTTCCCATTAAATTATGGGTACCTTACTTACTACACTGTCATATTTTTACCAAATGTTTCTGGAGATAGCTAAATGTGTGTGCTACAATTCAAAGCAATTACAAGTATTCAGGCATGCTCCACTTGTACCTACTCGTTACTCCTTTTCAACCTCATTTGGAAACAGTACGATTTGTTACTCTCGAAGGCTTCTTACCATAAATAAACCACGTCTTTGCCTGACTAATTGTGACGTATTTTACGATCAGACTGTAGGGAATTAAAGGCAATCGCTGTTTTTATCAATCGGCCTTCGATTTATGACGGCTACTCTTTTGAAGACCATTTACGGTTCTTTCTCGAAGAAATTACCGCGAACGGGAAATTGTCTATGGTAGGTACGGGAAAAGGGAAAATGGCGGTTTTCGTTTCATCGCTTAGAATGAGGTTGAAAATTATGGCACCACTCTATTTGTTATTGAACGACTTTAAAAAAAGAAGGAGGTTCTCATTTCAGTAGTATTTGTTTTTAATGTGAATTGTCTATGCTGACAAACAGCAGACGAACCACCTCATGGTTCATGTTCACCACCAATTTATTATCAAATCACTTTATTTGTCTCAATACATCACAATAAAATACCTGATTCAGAAATAAAATAAATTTATTCAGTTCGCCAAAATCGTCCGGATTATTCCGTCAGCGTCCGTCATTAATTATTGATGATAAAAGGAAAGGAGTCAGCAAAACGCTGGTCGAAACCTTGGTCCAATCGACACCAAGTCATAATGAAGCAGTCCCAAATGCAACGCACCCAAATACAGCGCTTACGTTAAGAACTAGTTTTGAAATTCAAATTTCGAATTTAGATAAATTAATTCGTTTATTTTTTTATTGATTGTTTCTCGATTAGGGTTTATGATTGACCAGTGCGAATTGAATTAACACAAAATCGATTGTTTTCTGTGAAGTATTCTGTTTAATTAATTTAATTAAATCTTTCATTGATGAATGAAAACTTGAAGGAAATGGCTAAAAAAAGATGTATAATGTGGTCGTCGACATTATTACATTTTTTTTTTATGGGAACACTAAAAATATGTCTGAATCATAAATTAAAACGCAAGATTTAAAAGGAAAAAATGAATAACAGAATATCTTCCGAATGACATAAATATTAATCCCAAAAGGACAAAAGGAAATCGGAAACAGACTATCGAGCATATAATTAGGGTCTCTCCAAATGATACGCAATGGTCACCATTCACCGCAAAATGATAAGGTTGGCGGCCATATTGGATTGTAATTTTTTTAATTTTAGACTGCGTATAGCCTGATTATAGTGCGAAACGACATTAGCGGCGACGGACGACAAGCAATGACAGTGATTCAATTCGAATCGATATTTATATCGATTTCTCGGTATGGATGCAGGATGAGATTTTTCTAGTAAAAATCAAAATAGATCAATAACTCTAGAAGGGTACCTAAAAGTATAATAAGCTGCCAAGATTTGAAGAACCCATTTTACGTTGTCAATTCCAAGTGTGTCAAAGAAACTTCGAATTTTATGTTACATTAAAAACAAATGCAGTTGCTTTAATGAACTACAGGTGGAACAAATTATACCTACTCGCAAATGTCAAGCATAATTTTTTATATAGATATTAGGAAGTTAAACGGTAGGTATGACACAAATAAGACCTACAAAAGATGTTATTTAAATCTTAAGGTAGCCTAACATTTTTTATGGTAGGTATGTTAAGATGGAACAAGCTCATGGCCCAACTGATCTTATGTGATAACCATTACCTATAACAAAGCTTTGCATCACAGGACACACATGTTTGGAACGGGCCCTACGTGGAACGTTCATTATCCTGCGTCCATTAACTTGAAGCATGAAGGTGATAATGATAAAGCCTCATGTACCTACGTAATTTCACCGGCACCCTCAAACCCCTCAAACCGATACACAGCAGTGCTGCATCACAACAGAAAAAGGCATGGTGGTAGTAGGTACTTCCCCGAACGAGCCCTTCACAAAGATCTCGTCTACGTGTACTAAGTACCTACCTCTAAAACTAAAATAACACATCACAGAAATACGTTTATATCCAGCAAAGTAGATACAAGGTGCGCTATGGTACGCAACTTTATGCGCCCGCGCAAAAACGAACGAAGCCGACGGCATCCCGTCCTAATAACAACCCATATCTGATGCGTCCACTTTTTAATGCGAAAACCGACAAGCGATAACAAACCTTACGACAGTACCGTATGCCTATGCTGATTGGATGGTGTCATAATTGTTAATTAAGGTTTAATTAGCGTGTAGCGTATCTGTGCTGGCCAATCGGTGTTCAGAAATAGTGAGATGAAAGGGAGATAGGGTATTAAGTAGAGTTCCAAAGTTTAAGTGAAAAACCAATTGTTGAATAATGAGGTGTACTTATCAAAAATATTTTCAATTATGATTAGGTACTTTAATATATTACCGATATAAAAATCTAATTTTCAACCAAAATTTTCTGCTGATTTTTTACTCAACCAAAACTCTTAACTCGTAAATCTCTAAACACAAACACTACTTACCGGTAATATGGGAACGGCTGCGGTACATGCAGGTCCATAGGCATGGAAGCATGGGCGGCATGGGAGTAATCATGCTGCATCATTCCATGCATGCCATGGCCCAGCATGGCGGCCCAGGGCGATGCCGTGAAACCGCCGGGGTGCTCCATGACCGCTCACTTGGCCATCTTTCAATAAAAAAGTTAACACTGGCTGGAAACTGTCAGAGTTCCATTTTTAAAACACTGGTCGTATTTTTTAAATTAACTTTTTAATCGATTGGTTAATTCCATTTTTAAAGTTTTTGTTATTTGATGCGGTCATATTAGTTTTCGAAAGTTTATTTTTAAATGAAATCCAAACTTTTCATGTCTTCTGTGATTTCTAGCACTGTCAAAATATCTTCATTTTTGGCAAACTTTAGTTTGACATAGCCACTTTTAAAGTCACTCATGCGCAGTTCATCTTGTTTACCTACTATAATAAGGCACTGTTCACTGAATATTTAGGAATTAAGTTTGTGTTACATCGAGCTCAATATCAACCTGTAAATCACATTCATTTGAAAAATGTATAACCTCTTTTTAAAAAACCTTGCTTGTGTGTTTAGAAATAAGTAAGTAGGTAAATACAAACATACAATCAAGGCTGGTTCTATTAGCTGTTGTGTGTTCTGTCAGTGTCAGATAATCTGAGTCAAACAAACAAATCTGTCGATATAACGACCATTAGACAGAAAACATTGAATACACGCAAATCCAATTAATAGTTTGAAGATAAATATTTCCGTAACGGGCGATTCGGACTAGCGCGGAAACTATTTGCTGATGACAATAAGTATTAATTAAGATAGGTGCCAAAGTAGGTAAAGCAATAATGAGAAATGCTCAAAATCAAGACAATGCTATGATCACTGCATTCTATGATCCAGTACGTAAACATCCATCAAACAATTTCGAAAAAATTATAAAATAACGCATTCTATTTTCCTATCCCAACCAAAAAAATGTGTGAAATAACGCGTTCTATTTAAGCACCACACCCCACCCCAGGTAAACATATATCGGATAAATTGTTAAAAAAATATTATGTAGGAAATAACGCGTTACATTTTCAATTAATCAATTTAAACCACAGGTTTGGCTGGTAGAAAATGCTCGTAGCAAAAAAATAATTCTATGATCACTCATGAATGATGATTCAATAAAATAGTTTATCCAATGCATTAATTTAAAAATAAAATATGCAATTAAGTGTTCTATTTTCAATTCAAGGCAATTCTGTGATCACCGAAGTGATGATCCAATAGGGCAATCGAATAAATTCCAAAATTACTTAAATGAAATATTGCGTTCTATTTTCAAATTAAGAAAATTCATTGCTAACCCATTAAATAAATAATAAATGAAATAATAATTAACGTGTTTATTTTTCAAATTATTTATCAAATAGTGATAAATTGTTACTGATGATTAACTGCCTGTTGGTAGAAACTAATAGACATACCAGATACCTCTAGAGCCTACTTTATGAGAATGTAAGCCAAACATTTCATATTGCAATGGTTAATAACTTACTGGGAAATATTAAGAGGTCTAACTTAAACCACTTAAAAAATTCCGATATTGGAGACTGCGCACACAAAGAACTCCAAGTACGCTGCGTGTGCGCGGCCGAAGCGATTGTTTTCTGTCAAATCGGCACCTATTAGTAAAGCTGATACGTTATTTACTCAAACATAAAGTATTTATTGCGCTAATGTTTTGTTAACCTCAAGGGATTACAGGTTTTTATATTTGTTTAGTAATAACACGTGTATGTTGGTCGAGGAACGCGAGAGTTTACCATGACGGTTTTTGACAATAATGGCGTTTTTATGGATTTGTCATGTGTTTTGGAGATGTGAAATTTTGTTTGTTTTACTTAGATGTGGTACTTTTATGATGTCTTTTAAATGTCCGAAAAAATCTAGTGGGGTTTTATTAAATAAATTCTTTTAAGAAATTCTTTTAAGTAAGTACTAAACTAGTTTTCTTGTGTAGGTTAATTTTACAGTAAATTAAAATTAATTCATTTAAACTAAGACTGTGACAATAAATTTTGTATCTACCTAAATTTAGGTAGAAAATGTAATGTCTAGTTTTAATATCAAAATATTGACCTATAACTACTAACTACCTATATAACTTCTGCTTTTAAAGTTAATGTCGCAGTATTCATAGTTATATATCCCTGAAAAATAATTTTGTAAACACTGGCCACTGACTGTTCATGAAGCTTTAAGTTATATTAAACTCAATTTAATTTCCATAACACACTTTTCACAACCTCACGTAACCATTCATCAAACAGGTCAAACTTTTTGTCCAAATCGTAAACAAAGTCACTGGCACACAACAAAAAAAAAGAAAATCTCCGCGCGAAACGTCACTGTCAAACTTCCCGCGCGTCACGTTCGGTAACACGTTATTTACATGCTTTTCGGTAAAGGTCCGTATACACGTGTGCTGAGGCTCTCGGTCCAGCGGTCATTGAGAGGATCAGAGCTAGTCTACACGGCTGGATGTGTGCGTCGAACCGGCCCGGCCGCGACAGGCATACGAAACAAGCTGGGAGCCGGCTGAGCAGCGTGGCGCGCGCGGGACGATTGCGTTCTGTCTTACGTCACGTGTTGAATCACTCCGAGGTGGCTGCTATTGCAAAACGAGCTTTGACTCGGTGGTTTAAGATGCCTGATTCTTATTGAACTCGCGGTATTATTTAGACTTGGAGCTTTTCTGAAAAATAAGCTTACGAATTAAACTATTGATCAATTATTTATCGACTGCTTCGGTTAAACGATATGCAATACCGAAACGTTTAAAATAAAATACTCATTCGACTTATTTTTAAAATAGTAAGAAAACAATTTAAATTTTAGTTTCTCTATGGCTCTATTAACATATTCTACTGTACACTATGGAAAATGTCTCGATGTACATATTATCGTTTATTCTTATAATTTTCGCTACGTTACGCTCTTGGTTTTCAATCGCAAAATATGTAAATTAATAAAAAATGCAAGGGTATGACTTAGTTAGAATTAGAATACTAAAAGTACCTATCTTCGTACGTGCTTGATGATCTGTGACGAAGTGGAAGTTGTACACGTCAGTATGTATGACTGCCTCTGTGACGCGACGTGTAATTTGGTTTAGTTACGTGACGCGCGGGCACGTCACGTCGTGTGGCGTGTGCCCTAATTACGGTAACATCTTTTCGCAGATTTAGGTCGACGTTATTTTCGGTAGAAAATACTTGCTTGTTTTATAATTTTACATATGTATAATAACAAGAAATTATATTCTGATATGAAAAATCAATACCATTGGCGCAGGAAACCGATAGTGTTGTTTGTTCGATTCTAGCTGCAGGACAAATTGTACGGTTCGTTTAAAACTCATTCCGGCTATAGACTACAGGATACCATGGTAACATTCCTAGTTTGGCTCCCAATGAAAAGAAGGATATGCCCATATCCTCACACTCTGGGCATGCGGATTGAGGATAACAGGTTACAGCTTCTCGACCGCTGACGCTGCTGACCATCGGTGGTCAAGCAAATTAGATGTGCCGGTGTTACGCTGCGCTATGCCGCAATCAGCCGATCGTCAGCCAGAGCCCTGTTTGCTAGTTAGCAGGGTGGTAACTAGCAATCGGAGGGCCAGTGACGTTGGCTTGGGTTCCGAACAAAGAGTTGGGAACCCTTTACACCCAAATGGTAAGGGAATTTTAACCTACTCAAATATTTTGAACAAGAAGTTTAATTAAAAACTTTCCACAAGACATTCTCAAGCATAAACCAATTTAAACCAAAAATATGCTTCATTGCTCGTTAAGTCACAGAAATTACCAAAAAACAGTAATGTTCGTGAATATCAAATATTCTCACGACTAAATTGCAACCTGCGACCTGTCCCAACCTTTTGACGTTTCTAACTGTCAAAGTCATTAGCCAACATACTTGGTCTCTGTCCCGTCCCTAACTGAGGAGTAATTGGAAGAGCTCGGGGGATTTTAATGTATGGAGGCGGATCAGCTTATATTGGTTGTGTTTATAATAATTGTAGAGTTTGTCACAGGTGTGACTAATGCCTAACGGTGTTTTTGCACTCTTTTTTTTTATTAAATAGAGCTCTTTTTTGCAAACTTAATTTTGGTACAGCATTTTCTTGGCTTAGCAAACGTTGTGTAAACGTAGAAAACGTAGCTCGGAGAATTAGCATGCTAAAGTGGCAGTGGGCTGGTCATATCTGCGCAAGAAGCCGTTGCGCCGTTGGCGTAAACAAGTTCTTGAGTGGAGACCGCAGCACCGCAAACGTAGTGTAGGACGTCCTCCGGGCAGGTGGAGTGACGATCTGTAAAAGGTTGATGCGTCGGCTCAGGAAAGGGCGCAATGGCGCTCATTAAGGGGGGGGGGGGGTATTTAAGGGGACTGCTGTGTCCAGCAGTGGAAATCTTTTAACTTTAATCAAGAATAAGCAGGTGGCAGGAACCATCAGGACTTGAGTAGTAGATCACAGAATAGACAGGTTCTTCATCATCATTTATTTTAGGAGTCGAACTCATACTTATTTTATTTCAGCTGGCCACACACTCACTACGCCATATGCCATTATGTGTAAAAAAACACCCTCAACAGGGTTCTGGTGGCCGGCTGATTGTGGCATAGCGCAGCCTAACACCAGCCGGCATAGCTAAATTCCGAGACCGCTAACGGGCAGCAGCGTCGGTGGTGCGAGAAGCTGTGCCCTGCGATCCCCATCCCATATGCCCAGCGTGGGGATTGGCATATCCCACTTTATTAGAGACGGCCTATGTCCAGCAGTGAACTTATATAAGCTGGTGTGCTATGCTGATGAAAATTTAATATTTTTGAGTGCCTTTTGCGAAAAAAACAAATATCAAAACCCCTTTCCTGACTCTGCATAAAACTAGCATCTTAATAAAAAGTAGGGTTAAGCAACCATTTTAACTTGAGTCGCCGAGTGCCAGTTTTCCAAACAGCTGTTCTAATGATAGGGGTCTAGACAAACTGGCTGTTTTAGTATAATGGTCAACTTAAAGGCTGTAAGTATGATTTAGTGCCTTAAGAAGTGAGCTTCCCCTTTAGTAGGTAATAAATGGAACTTTGCATACTTTAGAAGTAAATTTTACGTCAGTATGTTGTATGTGTCATTGTTCGGTTATTTCTTAGTTTACTTCATTAGAGTAAGTAAGTACCTACTTCGGTACTTAGTAAATGTATTATGTACGATTTACACTTACCGGAGCGCGTATGAAATGCGCTCCGACGCGCGCCTGTAAGTGAGAATCGTACATAAGGACGTAATAAATAATAATAATAAGGAGGTAGGTACTTATTAGGTAGTTACCTTCTTGCTGCTTACAAGCGCTCATTACTTCGGTGCAATACTCTGCCTGCTTGCTCACTGGATGGGAGAATGTTTTGTAGCATTTAGATCTGAACGCTTCCGTGCTTCGGAAGGCACGTTAAGAAGTTGGTCCCGGCTTTTTCTTTAGAGATCTTAGCCTGAAAACTCCGACAACAGAGCTGCCTTACAAATACAAAGACGACTGAACGGATTTTTATGAAACTAGGAATAAACCGTTTGTTACATGAATTATTATTATTTATTTATATTTACGAAATCTATCATGAGGTTATCTGGAAGAAAATGCTACTTAGCATTAAGTTCGCCTGTGTTATCTTGTTTCCACGTCCAGCGTGGGGATTATGGACATATTATCCCCCTTTATTAGAGGAGGCCTATGTCCAGCAGTGGACTGATATAGGCTGGTGTGGGGTACTTGTTTTAACTTGTCTATTTATCTATCTAAATATATAAACACAGGAGCGGCCTAAAAACTCCGACACTAGATTTGGCGAACTCATACAAAGAAGGAAGCTTTATGAGTATGATCAAGATCAAAGTTATAAATAATACTTGAAAAACGCTTTCACAATTTAACATTAGGTATTTTTTTATTAAAAGTCTATCTACAAACCAAAATTTTACAAAAAAATATATTTTCTAAACACATCAAAATATTAAATCAGATTACATTTTCATAACAGACGCAAAATAAAATACTTGCAGACGAAAATCTAATTACAAAAATAAATCTTCCAGAAAATTCGAGAAAACAAGTCACCCTGACCTTCGTTCAAACAGCGTTCCATTCCATATTCAAATTCAAACTCACTATTCATAAGTGTGACAGAAACAGCTATAATTCTAGAGCGAGGATTTAAATTCGAACGGCGCGTTCTCATTGGCTGTGCTATGTCAGAAGGCGTGCGCGTTTTGCATTGGCGGGTAGGCGTGGTGGCCACAGCGGAAAATATAGTACTTCTACTGACTGTCACAGTTAAAAAATACTACTTACTAACCCACAGTCACAGGTCAAAGGATCTAAGTAAACAACTTTTGAAAACAGTCCAGAAAACATAAAACAAGAAAATATTTCTTTAGGTCCAAAACTTTTTTTTTGTTCGAAATAACTACAAAAACTTTTGAAATGAGTCCAGATAACTCAAAACAAGAAATTATGGGGCAACATTTTATCTCATTGAGGGCACCTTTTATTTTGTAGCTGGAAGGTTTTGTTCTTAAGAAACTATTACGTTTATTTTAAACAAAAATAACGTCTTTTTCGTATTTTTTTAAAAAAGGAACTGTCAGCCTAGAAAATGGCAAAAACAAGTCGTAAACTTTGAAAAAATTAAAAAAAAGTTTTCTTTACAATTCCTCAGAAGCACAATTCGCCACAATTTTCACTCATTGTGTTTTCACTATTGTATCGTTAATTCGTTACAATAGTGAAAACACCCTGACGAACTGACGAACAGCGGAGGCTTAGTAGGTACTAATAGAGTCCCGTCAGGCACCCCTCGGTCTATCATAATCATCATCATGAACCTACCGCAGTCCACTGCTGGACATAGGCCTCCCTTAACAAGCGCCATTGCCCCAGGGCGGAAGCTGGATGGATCCAGCTTCAACCAGCAACTTTCCGCAGATCCCTCGGGTACGGAACCCTAAAAAAGCTGACGGACCGGTTTAACCAAGTAACTTACATCATCGCCATCTTGTAGCTAAAGTATCATATTACTACTTGTTTAAAAACGACCAAGAACGAATAGATTAGTGCTACGGTGCTACGCCGTAGCCGTAGCGCTATGGTAATTAATTAGTGCAAAGTGCTACGTGTAGTATATAAAATTGTATCTTTCTGTTTTGGTGTTGGTAGAGTGTAGACAGACTCGCAAGAAACAACGTTTGCGAGATTTCTTTTCCTTCTGTCAAAGTCCATTGACATACCTCTGCTGTGACTGAAACAATTATCTGAAGCGGGAATCGAACCCGCACTTTTTGCGTTAATCTCTTCGCTCATTGACTATAAATAGCCAAACTTAAATAAGCCAGGATTCGTCAAAGTCAAAAAGTAGGTCAAAACACCAAAACCAGAATTATCAGTTTTCAAAACATATTTCACGGGTTGTCCTTGGCTGGCCTTCGATTGCGAACCCTTTTAAAGTGGCCGTTATTTCTAAAGGCATAAGGTTTTTAATAGTGGTTGGTGGGCAAGGCATTAGGTATTCAGTACATGTCCCTCAATCGATGAGAGTAGCGTTGACTCCTCGGGGAATGTCTGGGAAGTGGACGAAAATAGACGAAAATTACTTCAAAACTGTGTTATCGTTTTGTAAGTAAGATGAAAAATCGGTCCACAACTGGCGGAGAAATCGGTGAAAATACATAAAAAAGGTATTTATTTAAAAATGCAAATCAATATTTTTTTACGCATGTCAAAAAAAATCACAGAAAAACTTAATATTATAATAACCGACTGTTTATCTGTGTCGGTTTTGCTGCGGAAAGGATTTCTGGGTGGTTATAAAAAAAACCTACAGTGCACGCTCCGGTTAATTTGCTGTGCAATCAATATTTATGATATGATAATATCCCTTACAAAAATATGACAGGCCTAGACCATTTGAAGACAGAGATTCAACAAAATGAAATATAATAGAAGGTAGTGTGAACTGTAATAACCCAGCTGGCGTTGGTCACGTAGTCATATCGATCCCGGCGCGGACCCGGTTGTGTTATAAACTTCTTATATGAGTTAGTGGCTAAAGTTATCCATAACATAGGACTTCAGACAGTAGCAGTGGCAGACACGTCGCCACAACACTATATAGAAATAGAAAAACATTTATTTCGACACGGGTACACAACAATGTATCAATTCTTAGGTACAAAATAAAGGAGCGATCAAAAACAGGATATATATTATAGATGAATGTAAATTGATGAGCCCCCATAACTCTGCGTCGAAAAAGGGGTTGGCTCAGCATGTGCTGAACGATGGACGTTCAGCGCTGTTTTTCAGCCAAACCATAAAGCAATTGGCGCTACGGACGAAAAGCACTACAGTAGGGCGATCACGAATATATTCTTGATCATATTTTTGTAAAGCAATAAAATATGCTGGACACTATCACGCAGCATCAGGATTAGTTGTTTTCTAATTCTGTACTTTTTGTGTATATTTTATATTCATTTATTCATGCATAATGTCCTACATTACAGTTACAGCTTACGTCTTTTGCATAAGAGTAGGTACATTGACCCTGTCACGGCACGGCAGGAAAGTAATTATTTTACAGATATGTCAAATATTGTGTAGGTACAAATTATGTCAATTTATTCAAAGAAATAACTAAAATTTATGATGTCATACTACAAAAACTTTTTAAAAAAGATCGACACAACTTAAAAAATTAATTTCATGAGTAATAATAATATTTTTTTACTATATTTTTTTTTATGTTTTTTATGTATATATTAGATAATATTACCTAAGTTTATAGTAAAAAAAATATTTTTGACGAGTTGTAAATGAAATAAAGTGTGATAATAATAATAATGTCAAGGTCAGTATCGGTTTTATGTCAAAAAGTATTTAAAAACCTGACGTATCCTAAGCGTAACGAAACCGCATACAACGTGACTAATATTATACATATTTTTTCGTAAATAAGTACATGCCTATTATACGTACAGAAAACACCTAGAGCAGAGGCCTATATTTGCAGATCAAACAAACATTTGTCTCGCCTTGGGAATCGAAGCCTCAGGCGGGCCTTCACCCGCTGAGCCACAGAGGCCGTCAAATAATTGTCAATTAATGGTGTCGAGTGTCAGTTGATGCTAAGAAGTAGAATGCCTAAATGACTTATAAGTTAATCCAATAAATAAATATATATATCGATGTATCTAAGAAGCCCCAAATTAAGCAGAGCTTGTAAATAATTTGTAATGGAACCACATATGTACATAACATGACTGTTAAAAGTTTAAATTTAGAAATCATTTATTCATATAACGTAAACATCTTGAAATATTTTAGAAAAGCAATTAATTATTAATTAATTAATTCATAATTCGTTGGTTAAACAAGTTCCGTTTTAAAAGAATTACTTTTTTATTTATAGAAAGTACTCAGTGGTCCTTCCTTCAAAAAATCGCTATAACAACATACTAAAATTACCGATACTAGAAAGTGACTGAACAGGTTCAAAGTCGAAAACGCAACGATAGCGCGATCTAGAAACATGTTTCTTTTAGCAGCGCCATCTAGTATTACATTATAAAGACGTAAACTTGTGAGTTTGTATAATGTTTAATCGAGTTTATCTCTCGAATCGTTGTTCCAAACTGCACTAAATTTGTGAGGTCGATAGGTCGGTTCCCAAAGGAGGTCATAAAAATTTATATTGAGTGTCTTAAAGGTTTGTTGATACATTCCAAAATTCTTGTTATTTTGATTCAAGAATGTAGTACCTATAGTTTTTAATACGAAAAAAGTAAAATTTAAAGACCTACAATATGGACTCCCATTTGTTTGAGTTTCGTTAACATCGTAGTTCAGATTAGATTGGCTATGTATAGATCGCGCTCTCAATGCGATTTTAGTGTTTCTGAGGGAAGTATTTTTATTTTAAGACATATCACAACACGCGTACCAAAGAAAAATTTCTTGACAGACCGATAAACAATAGCCAACAGAGTGATCCGATAAGGGTGCCTTTTTTCCTTTTTAGGTACGGAGCCCTAAAAAAGAAACGTATTTATTTCAGGATTTTCAAACATATCCTTAAAAAGGGTTGAAATCGGGTTTGGAAATTCTTCAGAAAATTCTAATTCATGGCGCCTCAAAATAACGACGGTGATACCATAGAAAATGAATGACCTAGATAAAATCTCTGGCGACTTGGGAAATTCCGCAAAGGGTTGCGGGCTTCCCGCCGCGAGTAATCTGCAAATATTTTTAACTGTGTGTTTTATTTTTATAATATGTACCTATGCTGATACAAAAAAAGTATGCTTATATGTAGTAGTAGTATATCAGTTATGCTGTAAGTAAGTAATAAGTTATCTTATCTATATATAATAAATATATATATATATATATATTTAACACACTTTTCAGGATTTTTCGAAGTTCAACCCCTAAGGGGGTTAACGGAGGTGGCAAAGTTTGTAAAGGGAACAAAAACGATATTCAAATTTTGACTTGAAATTTTGCCCAGAGACTCTCTAATAAAAATAAATAAACACCTATTTCAGCATTTTTCGAGAATCAACCCCTGAAGAGTTCAATGGGGTGGCAAAGTTTGTATGGGGGACAAAAAATATTCACTAATCGACTTGAAATTTTGCACAGAGACTGTAATATAAATAAATAAACATCTTTTTCAGCGTTTTTCGCAATATAACCCCTAAAGGGGTAAATGGGGAGTGGCAAAGTTTGTATGGGGACAAAAACAGTTTTTATCCGACTTAAAATTCCGCACGGACTCTCTAAAAAAAAACCTATTTTAGCATTTTTTGCAATACAACACCGAAGGGGCTAAAGGAGGTGGTAAAATTTGTATGGGGGATAATACGGGTTTCAGTTTATATTCAAATATTATATGTTTAAAAAACCGGGTGTAAAATTTTAGGAAAAAAAACAGAATCTTGACGCGACGATTGAGGTGAAGTTTTGAACATAATATATGTATGTAGTTCTAGATCAGGAATACCTAAAATAATAAGCTACTTTTTATCCGGCTCCCACGCGTGCAAAGCCGCGGGCCTAAGCTAGATGCATAATAAGCAGAGCTTGTGTTATTAATTACTAATAAAACTAGCTCTACCTAGAGCTAAGTTATTAGCTCTGCTTACTTTGAGACTATTATGATGTGTGAAAGTGACCAGCATTACTTATTTATTCATCATCATCAGCTCATAGCAGTCTACTGGACATAGGCGCGCTAATGAGCGCCATTGCGCCCTGTCCTCAGCTTGACGTATCCAGCTTCAGCCTTTCGCAAGTTTAAGTTATTTTGTATTATCTGTCATAGGATGAACTTTAATAACCTTTATATCTCTAAGGTATTATCTAGACCCGTAGATTAAGTTCTTTTACTTTTTCTATGTTGTAAAATATATTATTTATTATTATTTAGATACGTTAAGACGGGAACAACGAGACGTTTATTATGATTTCGCACACGGCAGCCGCTAGCCGACGCGCGATCAATACTGCCAGCACGTGACCGGCGTGACAACCCTACTGGCTACTTCTTCTTCTTCTTTTATGGCTTTTCATGGGTTGTCCTCGAGTTTTTCAATGACAGTTTTTTATATCTTTGATTTACAGACTTAAGAACAAAAAGACGGAGATCCGAGTAAATTGCAACAAATAAAAAAAATCGCTAGCCGACGCGCGATCAATACTGCCAGCACGTGACCGGCGTGACAACCCTACTGGCTACTTCTTCTTCTTCTTTTATGGCTTTTCATGGGTTGTCCTCGAGTTTTTCAATGACAGTTTTTTATATCTTTGATTTACAGACTTAAGAACAAAAAGACGGAGATCCGAGTAAATTGCAACAAATAAAAAAAATCGGTTTAAAAAAGGAGACTCAAACAGAAACAAGAAGAAACATGTTGATTTATGACCACAACTGGAATTGCGAAATGGCATCGAGATTAATAATCTTAAGTCATGTCGGTGGTGCGAAAAGCTGTGCCCTGCGATCCCCAACCCGCATGTCCAGCGTGGGGATTATGGGTATATCCCCCTTTATTAGGGGAGGCCTATGTCCAGCAGTGGACTGATATAAGCTGATGTGATGATGATGATGATTTCATTTTGTATGAGTTTTAAAAAATGTCAAAAATAGATGATTTCGTGATTATTACTTACCGTGATATTAGTCAAATTATGGAAATATTATCCCAGATGCCCAGATGCATAAAATAAAAATTAGTAATAAATGATCAATCTAAAGGAAAATACTTTGCTAATTAAATAATCTGGTACTCTAAACATCTCTAACTGAATCTAAAAACCGGCCAAGTGTGAGTTAGACTCGCGCGCGAAGGGTTCCGTACCGTTGTATGGGAGCCCTATTTTATTATGTTTTAGTATTTTTTGTTATAGCGGAAACATAAATACATCATCTGTAAAAATTCCAACTGTCTAGCTATCACAGTTCACGAGATACAGCCCGGTGTTAGACAGACAGACAGTATAATAAATAATAAATAATAATAATGCTGTAAAATACATACATACATGTAGCCCCAAACTAAGCAGAGCTTGTATTATGGGAGCCACCTGATTGATAAACTACTTATATAATTTTTTTTGGTATATACATACATATCATACATGAAAAACACCCAGACCCGAGACAAATATCTGCAGAACATGCAAACATTTGTCCCGCAGCGGGAATCGAACCCGCAACCTTCTGCGTCTCAGGCGGGCCTTCGCCCACAGCGCCACAGAGGTCGTTTGTAGTATGAAAGCCTAAAAACATACATCAATTTAATAAGTAGGTAAACAAAAAAATATCACAGTTAATAAGTAGGTAAACATTATGCGTTGTATAAATAAAGTCTCGAAATCAAAATCTATTGTTCTAGTTCAGAATAAATAATCATTAGTTTTTTTTGTTGTTGGTTGATTAACCAACAAAAAAACTGTTCGGGCTACTGAGAACCTATTTCAAAGCGTCCAACTCACGTGTATTCTCGTTCAAATGCTCTTTAATAAGCCATATGATGGTGAACCATGGTGAACCTTCTCAAAGTCTTGTCAACAAAAAATAAAATAAATACAAAAAGTTGGAGATGCCGGGGATCGAACCCGGGGCCTTTCACATGCAAAGCGAACGCTCTACCACTGAGCTACATCCCCTGTTAGGCATAGTGACAAAACGAGCCTTTTTAAACGAATAAGAACTATTTGTTGAAACAGCTGACGCAAAAATGAAAGACATAGTTTGAAACAAACACATTCTGTGGAAACAAGGGAGATAAATATAAATTGTCTTCAAGGTTAACTTAATAAACATAATTGATAGCTTGGTCAGATTATATGATATATTGGATTTACAAAATCGTGACTGTAATAGCGTTTGTAACTAATGCTTTTTGGATAACTGCTGTAGTAAAATTATAACATTGACATAAGTCACTTGAGCCTTATGTACCCTGATAGATGGGCATCGATCGGCACCCAATAGGTGCAGATGGACTAAGACGCCGAGGTTTGGATAACAATGCCTTTCGTATCTGTATAACTGGTGCGAGGAAGCGAGGGATCGTATGTTGTGAAAGGAGATGTGGAAAATGTTTGCTCAATGGGACAGCGTAGGTTGATTAAAAACAGTACCTACCTACAAAGGTAAGATTTTAAACTATGCATATTTAAAACTTATACATCAAAATTGTTGTAAATTAACATTTTGTTCAATCCCTCACGGTTTCACATTCACATTTTTGAATAACCTATTCAATCCACATGCGATCATGACTGATTTTCCATAATAAATCAATCAAACCACGCCACCGAAACTGTAACAACTTAATGATTCCATCAATATTGACCGTCATACCCAAATAACCTTTAATTCACAAGCCGCAGATAAATCTCAGGACTGTGTCGCGTAAAATCAAAATTCACAATAAAAAGGCGGAATATGAAGCGAGCAGTGCAGTGGACAGACGGACGGACGCAAGAAATCATTATTGCGACGGAATCCATACAAATAATTGGCCCGTAAACATGTCAGGGCGGCGTCTCTGCCATGTATATTACGGTAGGGTTGGCACTCAACGTTTGTTGGCCTTCCTTCTTCGTATGAGCTAGTGACTGACCTGGTGTCGGAAGTAAAAACTTCGGCCACCCATAGGCCTCCAACATGACTTAACGACAGAAAGAGTCGAGAGTGCCGGGACTAACATCTTAACGTCCTTCCGAAGCACGGAAGCATACAGATCATGTGAGTAAATGGTCACCCATCCAAGTAGCGACCAGACGGTGTGTTTTTTAACCAAGATGATCTGTTAAGAACACCCAAGTAAGCCACACTAAAGGTAATTAAAGAAATGACTATGAACTCCTTTTTTCCTAAGTTCTTTTTAATTTTCAGGTACTTACTGAACCCTTAATATCATATCATTGTTTCCTACTAGTTATAAAGTACAAAGACCGATATGTCCACGTCAATTTTATTTCAAACTGGAAAAATCATAGAAAATGGAAATTTGATATAAATTATATTATAAATACTTAGCACAACCAGGTAGAAGAAGAATCAGTAGTTTTGCTTTTAAATATAATTTTCCCCATAATTCATGCCTAAAACTGGCAGCCCTAGCGAAGAGCTGCCGAATCCGTCAATGTCGTACAATAGTTGCGGGCGATGCGATTTTTTCCCCGAGCCGACGCGCGGCTCTATTGTGCACCCGGTCCCAGCTCCAGTCCGGATCGGTCCTCGTGTATTTTACTCCTTCTTCCTATGAACTAGTGATCAACTCTACCGGCTTAGCATAATAGAAATAGGTTTGGTCGACAGAAAACTTTTTTATGTAACTTAAATTCAAATTCATCTCTATGCTTATAACATCACATAATTTATCCAATACATTATACTTATCTAATTTAGCAATATAAAATATACTTAAATGTAGCAATATTCTATCTTCGGAACCCAAGCCAAACTCACCTGCACGTGGTGCATCCTGCTAAACAACAAACGGGGCTCTGGCGGCTGGCTGATTGCGGCATAGCACAGTCTACATCGGCACAGCTAAATCCCCTGGCCACCGACGGGCAGCAGCGTCGGTGGTGCGAGAAGCTGTGCCCTGCGATCCCCAACCCGCATGCCCAGCGTGGGGATTATGGGTATATCCCCCTTTATTAGGGGAGGCCTATGTCCAGCAGTGGACTGATATAGGCTGGTGTGGTGTGGTGTGGTAGCAATATTAGCATGTTTAAGTATGGTCATCTCAAGAATGAATAAAAACCGGCCAAGTTAGAGTCGGACTCGCTACGAAGGGTTCCATAACATTATCTATACATGTATGGGAGCCCCCTTAATTTATTTTATTTTAAGTCAATGATTTATTTTTGAAGTACTACATAATATTTATCTATCCTTTTCATTATAACTTCTCTTTATACCCAAAGGTTTGCTGTAAGAAAACTCTTTCAGGGTTAAGCTCGCCTTTGTACATAGCTTCTAAGTGAACTTTTTCTGTATTTAATTTTACTGTGTACAATCAAGAATAAAGAAATATTCTGTGAATATTTCAGGCGTCTACCTGTTACCGTTATTAATATCGAGCAAAAAACGGCAAAAAATCAAGTGTGCTGTATGGGAGCCCCCCTTTAATATATTTTTTGTTTTGTTTTAGTATGTTTTGTTATAGCGGCAACAGAAATACGTCATCAGCAAAAATTTCAACTGTCTAGCTATCACAGTTTACGAGATACAGCCTGGCGACAGACGGACAGACAGATGGACAGTGAAGTCTTAGTAATAGAGTTCCTTTGAATACGGAACCCTAAAAATTAACGTTTGGGAAAAAAAAGCTATGCTCGGGAAAATACATTGTCTTCACTTCCATAGAGAAGATATTGAAACGGCATGCTAACAAGGCAAGAGTCATTTTAAACTGCCCGGACGCCTCCAACATGGCTTAATGACTGAAAATGCTGGGACCAACATCTTAACGTGCCTTCCAAAGCATTTTTTTTTATTTAACTGACGCTGATCTTCAGACTAGCACAAGATCGTGGTGGATGACACTAACTTTGAGAGGCATGGCAGTGGGTAAAGTCGGGCTGTGATTGATGATGGCGCTTACCAAGAAGTATTTTGAACTTTTTTTGCGAAACATATGACTAACAATGGATGGCACTTGTAACTCGATACGGACCATGATCAGCATAAAAGCATACAAAATAAAATAAAATTTATAGCTACCTCTCGTAGGTACACAGATCTGTAAAAGGATCTGTAAAAGGCTGCTGGTAGAAGCTGGGATGCGTCGCAGTTAGGACAGGACGCAACGGCGCCTATATGGGAGGCTAATGTTCAGCAGTGGACTGCTATATGCTGAAGATGATGAGTTAAAATATCTGTATTTTATTTAGTCCACGCCTAAAATTTGAATCAAACAACCACCAGCTCGGATGTTGGAGAACATCCCACAGCCCTAAACTCACGATACTATACCTTCACCTTATCACTACCTCCCAAGTCAGTTTAATTGGTCATCAATAAAACCTATCTGATGGCTAATCAACCACACATCATTGTGGTTACATTAATTACGTTATTTATAATTAGTTACAGTAATTATTTGTAATTACAGCGGACTATGTCGCCCTCTGATGGAATGTCAGGGAACTGCCGATCGGCTGTTTCAACTTTTTTGATCGCTTAGCTTGTATCTTTGTTCCGTAGATACTCATGCTCTTCTTCTTCTGGAATCCAGCCTCGGAGTTAGCTCAAAGCCTTTATCTGTACATAAATCCAACTCCCTCAAAAACAATATTTATAATAGTTAAGAATAGCTATTGTAACAAAAACGTTTAAGATATATAAGAAAAAAACAGAGTTTCTTGCCAATTCTTCTCTGTTTGGTGACGCTACGAATCGGTCTACCTAAATAAAAATAAAATACTATTTTTTACGGGTTTCATAAGGTTCTAATTAAATAAAAATTTGAAGTTTTTCAGTCTTCAATTTTTTTTTCAGCTTGTGTTGTGGGTGCTGATCGAAAATCTTCGACCTGTATGAACATGAAAGAGGATCTCTGGCCGAAGGGTGTTTGTGTTCCGTAGATTGCGAGGACGGGTAAAGGACACTGCGCGAACCACGTCGTAGGTAGACGCTACGTGACAAATAATATTAATAAGTTTCATTTTTTAATATGTAGGTTACCTATACCTATGTTTATCTTTATGCTTATTACACTCATCGTACAAGTACTTACCAAGATCTAAACCTAAATAATGTTGATCATAAATGTCAAATCAATCTTCAGGCATGAATATAAAAATTATTTATAGAGATATCGGGGTATAAATTGAAGTAGATACACAATTAGATAATAGTTATTTTTCAAACATGCTTGGAAATTAGACCATTATTTTGACAACCTTCTTCGAGATAAATCGAAATTGCTGTATTTAAAAATGGAATGATCTTTTACTCCGAAACAAGGCAACCAAGGAGGTAACTAATCGAAGGGTTTATTTAAATTTCGAACTGGCTTGCAAATAGAATGCTATTTATTGAAAAATTTACAAGTTCTGTCTAGGAACTATTTTGTTTTTAATTTCCGCGCATTATTTGAGAAAAAGAGAAAGCTCAGGTAGGTATAGGTAAACTTCCTCGTCGCTAGAATCACTCATTTTAGGGTTTTCACTTGTTTTCAAGTTTCTCGTTTTTAACCTAAGGGAAAATGGCGCGCGCAAAGCAAATTAAAATAAAATGTACACCAAGAAGGTTCTGAGTCTGAGTTTTTAACAAATTAAAAAAGGTTGTATGATAAATTCGGCACCATGGAGGTAGAAGTAAATAGGTGCACACGATACACGATGTTCTAAATTCAATTAACGTTATCCTCTAGCGGATAAAAACGGCTTTTGTACTCAGATATCGAAGGGCAAAAATACTGTTTTCAAGATGGGGGGTTGAAAATTATTTTGTTTTAAGCAAAAAATGCACCTAAAAAAATTTTAATATTCAAAATTGATTTGATGATTAAAATATCCCGCCAAGTTTCTTTTTGACCCTCGAAAGTATTTCATTTCAACCAACTTTAAAAAAGAAGGAGGTTCTTAGTTTCTTCATTTATTAACCGATTTGAAAATTTCTGTTTTCGTTGGGGAAAGTATACTTCCCATTTAGTCCCATTCAAAATTGAAGAAAATACACTTCTACGTATAAATTTCTCTGAAGTAGTTTTTTTTATATATTCAACGAAAACTTAACATTGACAAGGTTTTGGAATGTTAGGTCTTGAATTTAACTTTACTTCTTTAAGAAATATAAAATGGTTACATTTGACATGACATATTGCGGCAATTCGTCATGCCTTATAGGGTCGTCACCTGACCGTCGGACACTTTGCGACATTCATACAGACAAATTACGTTATCATTATATTATAGGTAGGTAGGTACTAATATTATAATTTATCCACGAACTACCCGACCCGCGCGCAACTTTTTCGTGTATCCGGTCCCGTAGTCGCTCTATCCCGTCCATCACACCGCACCAGACCAGCCTATATCAGTCCACAGTTGGACATAGGTGTCCACTAAGGGATATGCTCATAATCCCCACGCTGAGCATGCAGGTTCGGGAAAGCAGGACACAGCTTTTCACACCGAGGACGCTGCTGCCCGTTGGGATTGCCTATGCCACAATCAGCCGGCCGCCGCAGAGCCCCGTTTGTTATTAAGTGCAGCTAGTTGCACCATGGGCAGGGGAGGTTGGCTTAGATTGGCGTAGATGAAGGTTAGAACTCCTTACACCTCGTTCGAAACTGTCAACTTTATAAGCAGAAGTTTGAATAGCCTTATTATAATTATTATAAAGAATTGCCATACTTGTAACTAATAGAGTTACCTATGTCTAAGAGTTTCTTGAAATTCATGTCACACACTTTGTTTCGTGTGGCAAACCGCTGTCGAATTTCAGAGCAACGTTTACCTTCATAGAGCCTGATTAAATACCTATTTACCATATTTTTTGGGATATTGTTGAATAATGTAGCGGTCAAATAACATTCCCCATCGCACCTAAACCATAACGCTATTGGAATCCGCCATATTCGACGTAGCCGACATAATTTTTCATTGTTACACTTTTTGCCATCAAAGACACCGAAGTATCGACTCGCCGACTATTCGAATGATCCACAATCGATTCTGTATCGATCGAGGAATGAAACGACACAATGTCATATACATGTAATTGTATATAATTGGTATTTCTCAAGAACAATGACACGAAATTACTGTTTGACTGAAATAATTGCATTATACTTTTTGCTCGCGATCTTTTCGCTTTGACAGACGCCGGAACGTTTTGTTTCGGTAAGAATCGAATTGTTTGAATCGTGCTTATCGAGAAATGCGTTGTCGGTTTGTGGTAAATGTCAGCTACTGGTAAGGTGAATGGTTTCAGCACTATTTAGAACAAAGTTACATGTCTTAAAAGAAAATTGGCGCGAGAATTAGCAAAAACAGTTTTTGTCGTGTCGTGTACGATGTACACGTAAAATTTTGCCCAATGAGTATCAAAATGCATAAATTTCAAAGTAACGATTTCTTATTGGCCAAAGGTTTTCATAAGGTACACTTTCGATACTTCACGTTGAAATATTCAGGACCGTTACTGAACTAAATCTAGCTTTTAAGATTTGATTCCAAAGTCGGGGATTTCCCTAGATAAATTGCAGACTGTGATGAAAATATCTGTTTTTACTTAAGCGGACATTATATATGAAGCTTTTTACACCGTTACGGAGTATAGTGGGAACAAACACACTAACACACACTCACAAGCACACAAACTCTTGCATTTATGATATTACGTGATAGTTATTAATTATAATTAAAAGGTTAAAAGTAGGTGCCTAGACCATTGTATTTTATATGTAGATAAGTGACATAAGAATTAGAAACACGTCATGATAGACCATTGCCATTTCATTAAACATTCAACAAAAACAGAAATAAAACAAATACACTCCAAAACCAATCCTAGATTCTTTACAGATCTTGTCAGTTGTGATCTCGATCTGCCGATGATAAAATGAAATCGCAAGTCAATATGAAGCCTGGTGTTTTTACCCGCTTTGTGTTAAAGTTAGGAATGCAGGTTTTTGCGTTGGAACTGTTTATGTCAGCCCCCCACTCGCGTGGCTTTTTCCCCTTTATTTAAAGCATTAATGAATAAGAATAGTGTATGAAAAAGCACCACGGTTTGATTTAAAACCTCTTATCTTTGAGATTGAGAGGATAAACCGCGGTTGGGTTAAGGGAGAGTTTTGCTTCAGCGGCTCAATCACGTAGAATAGCGAAAAAGAAGATATACGTATCGTGGACAAAAATATCGCTTTGTCATTGGCCAAAATTGTTTGATACGGTTACGATACGTCAGGTTGAAATATTCGTGATCGCCCTACAGTTCTCTATTTGCAGGTGTTGTGATTTCATTCAAGTTCACTTTATATAATAATATATTTTTAAAATACTACTGTACTTTTTATACTTTTATGAGTATACTATACCATTGTTTTTTGCAAACATTGTTACATTGCATATAACTGCGCCTTTACAAATGCTAATGTCTAGTTGCGAGTCAGTGATTCTAGTGTAGATCATTTATTTACAATTTATCGGTTCCAAACAAGTTTGCAACTCTGAAAGTGGCAATATGACATAGGCTCAGGCCTCACCTGTCTGACCTGGCGCGGGCATGGCGCGGGCGCTTTCCTATTCCATTCAAGTTTAATACAAAATGCACGGAAATAAAGCACAATTTAGCTCGACGACTTCGCGTCATAACCACGTCCGATCAACGACATACCGTGTGTCCTAAATTATACTTTATTTCCATGCATTTTGTATGAAATTTGAATGGAATAAGAAACCGCCAGTGCCATGTCTGCGCTCGACGCTAGTCACATTCATCGGGCACGGACATGACACGGACATGGCACAGGTGGTTTCCTATTCCATTCAAATTTCATACAAAATGCATGGAAATAAAGCACAATTTAGGGCACATAGTATGTCGTTGCTCGGACGTATGACGCGTCTTTTCGGCGCCCGCGCCCGATCGCCGCCAGATGAGCGTCAGATGGCCGCCAGTTCGTAGTATGTACTTGCTTGCGACATACGTCTGTTCGTGATGTAAAAATGCGTGACGAATGACGATATCGAATTTAATATTGAATTTTGTGAATTGATTGTAAAATATGCAACGCTTTATGATCATTGTCGTTCCATTATTGTAACTGAAATGTTCAAGATAAATTGTGGCTGGAAATCGGAAAGAGATTAAACCGGTACTGAGATTTTTTTATGTAATACCCATGGTAATACTAGCTGATCCTTGTGCAAATTCGTTTGCGCGTATTTTCTTAATCTGTATCAGGGCCCGATTTGGTAACCCGATGAAGAGGTTTTCGGCAGGGTTTTTTCAAAAGCTTAGTAATTTAGTAATTTCAAAAGCTTAGTTAACCCTCTCCGTATGGGTTACACTATTATTTGATGGGTCTAAACCATTCAAAACCCTTTTGATTAGGTTACCTGATCATGAGGGTTATCAATAGTATTGGGTTTTGGTATTATTACAAAACCCATTCCTTAGGGTTACCCTTTTTATCATTGTAACACGGGTTATACGTGGGTTATAGGAGATAAAGGAGTAAAAAAATTCGGACAAAAGATGAAAATTAATTGCGGTAATTGTGTTCTAAGCATTAAGGGCGGAAATACAGACTACTAATTGTTTATTTTACGCAATAATAACTATATTATAATAAAATTGGAATAAATTTTCAATAACAGCTGTCAAACCTAAATCGACCATATCTCGAGAACTACTTATCTTAGACTTGCCTTTACTAGCTCAAATGATAGCTATTGACAAGACCTTAATTTTCGATGACCGCTGTCAAACTTAAATCAACCATATCTCGAGAACTACTTAACTTAGACTTGCCTTTACTAGCTCAAATGATTGCTATTGACATGAACTTAATTTTCGATGACAGCTGTCAAACTTAAATCGACCATATCTCGGGAACTACTTATCTTAGACTTGCCTTTACTAGCTCAAATGATTGCTATTGACATGAACTTAATTTTCGATGACAGCTGTCAAATTTAAATCGACCATATCTAGAGAACTACTTATCTTAGACTTGCCTTTACTAGCTCAAATGATTGCTATTGACAAGACCTTAATTTTCGATGACAGCTGTCAAACTTAAATCGACCATATCTCGAGAACTACTCATCCTAGACTTGCTTTTACTAGTTCAAATGATTGCTATTGACATGAACTTAATTTTCGATGACAGCTGTCAAACTTAAATCGACCATATCTCGGGAACTACTTATCTTAGACTTGCCTTTACTAGATCAAATGATAGCTATTGACATGAACTTAATTTTCGATGACAGCTGTCAAACTTAAATCGACCATATCTCGAGAACTACTCATCTTAGACTTGCTTTTACTAGCTCAAATGATTGCTGACATGAAACTGATGACATGAACTTAATTTTCGATGACCGCTGTCAAACTTAAATCGACCATATCTCGGGAACTACTTATCTTAGACTTGCCTTTACTAGCTCAAATGATTGCTATTGACATGAACTTAATTTTCGATGACAGCTGTCAAATTTAAATCGACCATATCTCGAGAACTACTTATCTTAGACTTGCCTTTACTAGCTCAAATGATTGCTATTGACATGAACTTAATTTTCGATGACAGCTGTCAAATTTAAATCGACCATATCTCGAGAACTACTTATCTTAGACTTGCCTTTACTAGCTCAAATGATAGCTATTGACAAGACCTTAATTTTCGATGACAGCTGTCAAACTTAAAACAACCATATCTCGAGAGCTACTCATCCTAGGCTTGCCGTTACTAGCTCACATGATAGCTATTGTTAAGATCTTAATTTTCGATGACAGTTTTTAGTTTGACAGCTGTCATCGAAAATTAAGATTTTATTAGTAGCTATCATTTGAGCTAGTAACGGCAAGTCTAGGATGAGTACTTCTCGAGATATGGCAAATTCAATTTTGACATATGTCATTGAAAATAAAGATCTTGTCGATAGCTATCTTTTGAGCAATTAACAGCTATTCTAGGATGAGTAGTTCCAGAGATATAACCATTTACAGATGAATTTGTAGAATGAGTTTCGAGTGGAGCTTTGAGTTGAGTTTTGAGTTGAGTTTTAGAGTGACAGTGACAGTGACAATCCGAAATTATTATTAATTAATAAATATTAGTAATGATAACCATTGTGTAACATTCAAAAAAACCTATCAAGAGGTAACTCCATTCATTCGTTTAACCTCATAAGAGGGTAACCCTATCGACTGAAAGCCAAAAGGAACGGGTTACACTTTCGCCTGTGTTATGAGGAGAATAGCCAAACGAAAGGGTAATCCCGTCAACTGTATAACCCAATGAAGGGGTTTCACTTTCGAAGCAACTAACTCGAAATCGGGGTTGTACGGGCCCTGATCTGTATATTAATTAATTGTATGCACGAGATCAAGAGCATCTTCGTCTTCTGAGGATGACATGCTGACACATCGATACCGGACAACAAACTGCACTACACTTGTGCCTCTGTCACGTCATTTCTGCGTCATGTCCGAGCCATGTCCGTGCCATGCCCGTGCCATGTCCTCGCCACGTCCGTGCCACGTCTGCGCCATGTCCGCGCCATGTCCTTGCCCGATATGTGTGACCTGTGCCATAAACCTTTGTTTTATGGTGTTGCCATAAAGAGCTCTCCAGACAGTTTTGGTTTGCTAATGTCTGCTTATTTTTAGTTAACGCTAGTTTTCTCATGTGTCAATAATATTTATTCATACGCTTGAATGTTTTACCTACTTAGATTTATTGTTTCTACAATGTTACCAGTTTTTTAATGAGAGGAATAAACAGAGAACACTTTCTTTACACTAACACTTAGGTATTGCTTGCTTTACTTATTAAATATCGTGTCGTAGCTAATTATAATGATTGTTGTCTCATTAATATAGCTCAATTTATTTATTTTTTAGATTCCAAATACACATAGATTCGGTCAAAGTAAAACAACTACGATATTTAGATACTTTCATTTGTAATATCGTTACTCAACAGGTGGGTATCAAAATGAACATAAAACGCAGATCACGTCAAATGCCCATGTCGTGCCTAAGCCAGTCTATGTTGGGAACGATATCATCAAGCTGTTGACCACTATGTCTATCATGGTCAGACAATTGAACTAGGTAGGTCCAACTTCGACAAAGAGGTCAACCGACGAATCCAACTCGGGCAGCGTTCGGGAAATTGCGGCATATCTTCTCTTCACAGGTACCACAAAGCCTGAAGACAAAATTCTCCAATCAGTGCTTGTTGCCAGTGATGACTTATGACAAGCTCAAAGTCGCACAACGGGCTATGGAGAGAGCTATGCTGAATTCGAAATGAAGAAATCCGTAAGAGAACCAGGTAACCGACATAGATCTCATAATCATCTCATCATTTATTATAATTTTATTTTTTATTATTTGTGCAAATCGTATTATTTTCTTTTAAATGATCTTTGACCTACCTATTAATAATAATTTTATATTAACGTTTGTTTAGTGCCTACCTAACTTCATTAAAAATGTAAATAAGTTTTAGATATAATTTTTCTTTAATTAATGTAATAGGTTGTATAACCGTTTTCGTTAAAGTAAAATAAAAATAAAATAAATAATAAAATAAAATCAGCAAGTTGAAATGGCAAGGGGCAGGCCACCGCCACATAGCCCGTAGAACCGATAACCGTTGGGGAATAAAGATTCTCGAATGACGACCGCGATCTGGATAACGAAGTTTAGGGAGAGTTTCACACTCTTGTCAGAGTGGTCGTGGTCGTCATGACGGGGGTAGTGGCGAGCTTCACAATTCGTCGCCATTCCTCTCATACAGGGTGCCTAGTGCGAGTTTTTTACCACCTCGATCGCGTTTGCGTTTACGCAAATTTATATAGAATCGAGGTAGCGCCCTCTAGTGAAAAACGCGTGGCACTGACTCCTTTCCATACAAATTACGTAACCGCAAACGCGATCGAGCTGGTAAAAAAACTCGCACTAGGCACCCTGTTGCTTGTCTCGAACATTCGTGGAGTTGCCCATTTAGTGCAGTTCCAGCTAATAATAATTTTAATTAGGCATCAAAAATACACTCATAAACATACTAAAAATAACGAAGCACAATGTACCTGATTAATTGAAAGTACTTAACACCAGGCACGCTTCTCGAGCTACGAAATGCCCTCAAAGAATGAATGACACGGCTTTAGTGGCATCCCTATCAAGTCCGATGTACTAACGCATGTTTTTTATAATAAACCACAGATAATATAAGAACACTAGCATATATTTGTCACTTTGGTGAAACATGTGTGACTTATTTGTAGATGGATTATCGGGATTGAGGAACGATATCTTGAAGTTTTATGACTGTGTGTTAAATTAGTAGTTTATATTACGAAGACGAAGTGTAGGAATATCCCCTGGACCTATGACATCATCAAGATTGGATCTAATCGGTGGATGGAGAGTGATCAAAACCGTTCTTCTTGGACATCCTTGGGGGAAACCTATCACATTATTTCAGAACATAGATCACCTATGTCCTGCAGTGGACTTCTATAGGTCGTTGATAATGATTGTGATGATGATGTTTTTACTGTAATTTATTGAGACTTTTCTAGATCTTTAATTAATGTAATTTGCTTATTATCCGTGCTAATTAAAGTAAAATAAATAGCGCCATGGTTGGTGTACCTGGTGTAATGAGCGATTTTTAAATCTTAATTCAGTTTCTAAAGCTCAGTTAGCTTGCGCACGCAAATTATCCGAACAATATGTTTATACATGACATGTGCAAAGTTTCATCGCAATCTGTTTAGTCGTTTTGAAGTGAAGATAAAATATTTCGAATACAATTAAGATTAGGTGCATATTGGGTTACGAAATATTAAACTCGTTTTGTTAGCATAGGGATCTAACAAAAAGGACAGGGATCTGAGGCCAAAATGTAGACTAGAGTCACCACCCAAAGAGTCTTTGTCCGTGGTTCTGCTCTCCAGTTTTTTAGTTTTGGGTGAATTTATTAATGTTTCTGTTTAAATATTTGAAATTAACTTTAACATCCTAATCATGATTAAAGTAGCAAAAAAAAAACAATGTTGCTCAACATCTAAATATTTTTGTAGGCAAAACCCGGTGTTACCTACTATTGAATAATTTTAACTTAATTTCAGATGACAACATCAAAAACAAAATTGTCCTTAAATAGGCTACGACTGGGTCTAATAGTAGATTGTTTTACAAGGGACTAAACCATCCCATTAGATACGAGGTTGTTATACTCCCGAGCGAAGCGAGGGAGGATGACAAGACCGAGTTATAATGGGTGGTTTTGGCCCGAGTAAAACACTCTACTTTTCACTTCGATTGCGAGAAAATAAAACAATTCAAAATTAGACAATTTTCAGAATTTTTATTAAAAATTAATCAACCTTCATAAAAAATCACCAAGACGGTTCTATTTACAAAAAAAAGATTGACGGAGTACCAAGAAGTCGAGTTTTTATGTAAGAGAACGAATGCTTTGTACGGGCTGATGATTTTAGACAAAAATAAAAAATAAAAAATACTTTTTAGCCCGAGGTATTAAACTCGAGTTTTAGGCCCGCTAAGCTACACTATTATGATACACTTTTTGAGCAAGAGAAGTGAAAAAATAGTTATTCTAATTAGTCCGTCAGTTAGATAAAAAAAAAATACTGGACACGTATTTTTTTATTTATCGAATCAATAGAAATTGACGGAGATAAAGAACGTGAAAGTTCGGGAGTGGGGGGCTCGTGACGTCACGCCTAGGTAGAAAATGTACTACATCGTGACGTCGCGCGGAAGTTTAACGCACTATATCTTTGTTATTTTTTGTTTAATTGACAAAAGAAAAAATACGTGTCCAATATTTTTTGGATTTGTAAATAACGGACTAATTAGAATTTTTCAGTCGTCTAGACTATTGTACATACATACGATGAAGTCGTCGTCCGGGGAAGTACTGCTACCATGCTTATATCTGCCGTAAAGCAGCTGTGCTGTGTTTCGGTTTGAAGAGTGTGGGTGTCGGTGAAATTACAGGCACAAGTGGCCTCGTGCCTCAAGTTGATGGACGCAGGGCGTGGAGCAAGTTCCAAAAACGTGATCTACGATGCAATACTTTGCTATAGATAATAGTTACCACTTAGCATCAGATGGGCCATAAGCTTGTTCCATCTTCAAGTCCCATAAAAAACAATACGATTATATAGATGTGTTCTACCGCTTGTATAATGGAGAGTGTTCCGGAGAATTGTCTGAGACGGTGCCTGCTGCTTCTTTTTATCTTCGCACCGCTCGACATCGGCTGAGGTATCATCCACATACATTGCCATCTTTATCTTCTCGCACTGTGAGGTTCCAGAGGAATTTCCTCCCGCGAACAATCAAGCTGTGGAATGGTCTCCCTGCCGAGGTTTTCCCCAGAGACTACAATAGGCAGCGTTTCAAAAATGGCGTTTTAAATTTTTTAAAAGGGTCAGCAACGCGCATGTCTTGATGTTACAGGCGACCATAGACTACGGGAACCGCTTACCATCAAGAGAACCGTATGCCTGTTTGCTAACTTAGTAGTATAAAAAAAACTACCTTCCCTGCCCTCTTGTGTTAGAATAAATGTTTTTTTTTTATAATCTATTCTATTCTATTCGATCTTTGTATCGTCAAGGATCCATGGGCATGATCCGAGATCGATATTAGCGTCTACTATTCCTAATCCGTTTACTAGGGGATCTTAAAACAATTTTTATTTCTTATTTGCTCGCCCATATGACACTAAAAGTATCGGAATAAAGCTCAATTTTCTCTAAATTCTGATTCAAGTGACACATTTAGCTGAACCCGCGGATTCATCGCATACATTGTCTTAGTATGGACAAAATAAGTGAGTCGGAACTACAGGTAAGAAGCTGTCCTTCCACTCGTCTTAAGCCTTTGATGTCCAATATTTCAATCAAAAACCAACTTTAAACCTGAAGACATAAATATAATAATTGATTAAATGAACGTGACAGCTCTAGAGCAGACTGCGTTAGAAGGATATGAGCTTTATTACCATATGAATAAGGAGGAATTTCGGGTGATGGGTGGAACAGTAGGGTGAACAAAAACTTAGTGATGATGAACAAGTAAGCAGAAACTTATTAAGCGCAGATGCCAATTGTCGATGGTTTTATTGTCTTTGTACGTATTTATAGTATCGATGAAGAAACATTGATTTGGTAAATTCTCGAGAGTTTTGAGGAGAGATGTTTTGGAAATTTGGAATAAGTTGCTTTTTGTTTTGTTTTATTTTAGTTGTTAATAGTATGGGAGCATTTTGGTAAGATTATGGGACAGACAGATTTCATAAAAAAACGTTACCTTTACCTTTTTCGTTTAATAGTACCGTAGAATTTTGGTTGGGAATTAGGTAGATAAAATAATGATACTCGAACCTGCTCATTAGAAAATTCAGCTTGAAGCTACCTAACTCACCTTCTTAGATTACCTATAAAAAATGTGCAAAAAAACAGGAGGCAAGGTAATCTCTTAATATATAAAAAAAAAACAATTTGGCAATTTTGTTGGTAAGAGATTTTTGTATCAACTCTAGAATTTGGTGATGACGTCTGCCGGGTCAGTTATATGAAAAATAAAATCAGGTCTTGATTTAAATTAGTAATGTTTTTTTTTTTGTTTTTATTATTATTCTATACTACTTGAAGATAGAACAAGCACATGGCCCACCTGAAGTTAAGTGGTCACCATTACCTAGCACAAAGCATTGCATCGTGGATAACGTTTTTCCGGAACGTGCTCTACGATGCAACGCCCTACGATTCAACTTGAGGCATGAAGACGTTAAGCCTCTTGTGCCTGTAATTTCACCGGCACCCATACCCTTCAAACCGAAACACAGCTCAGCTGCTTCACGGCAGAAATAGGCATGGTGGCAGTACCTCCCTGGACGAGCCCTTCACAAAGAACTCTACTACCTTTAACTTTTTATGTTCTATAGGTACTTTTTAGCTAAAAATAATTTCATTTTTTTAACTTTTTTTGCTCTCCCTATACCATGTCCGGCCATGAAATATCCCAAAACTCTAATACTAAATCCATTGCAATGTTATTTATCATAGTACGGATTAGTGTATGATTTACGATGTACAATGTCAAATGGAATGGGCGAAAGACGGAGCCCCGCCATTACCTCCTCCTGAGGTAGCCATTACAGATGGCCACGGGAACAGCGAGAATCTAATTTCATATTCGAAAAAGTTAATTCCAACTTCTAACTCATTTTTTTTATTCAGTTAAAACCTTATTAACTTAGGAACACTTTGGATCGTCAACTTTTTAATTATTCTGTGTCATGATAACCTGATTTTACCTTATTTGAAATCCTTATAATACATTCATAAGTTGTTTAAAATTCCTAGTGTTTTTAACTACCTGTGAGTACCTATTGGGTCAAATTATTTTTTGGTAGGTACATTTGATCACTATTACCTAATAATATGATATAGGTGAAAGTTTGTGTAAAATATTTGTCCCTCCTTCACGATAAAACTACCTACAGTACGGGTTGAGCTGAAATTTTGCACTTATGATGTAGTTTTAGACCTGGAGGCTACTTTTTATCTAGGCATAACGCGAGCGAAGCCGCGTACGGAAGCTGCTCACATATTAAGCTTTTAAGTGACGATCCCTTTGATGTTTCAGTTCAGATTCTGAAGGAAAATGGCGTCCAAATCATTGAGACTTACTCAATTATTTCATTAGCTCATTCATTTGTTTCAGTATGTTAGGTGCCGTAAGACAATGAATCAATCAACTCATAAGCACCGCTAGTTCCGTGGCCACACGCGGGTTGTCCACACATGTCACTGCCCCGCCATCTTATCCCACTTAGAACGACTCTTTTTAATAATAACCCCAAAAAACTGGACACTACCCTCTGGTCAGAAACAATTTGTATTGTGCCTTATGTTTGTCCTTGGATAAAAAAATGATTGTAATCCCATTGAAATTGACTTCAAATAAGTTTTCCTAAAGTATTTTTTTACAACCGTAATTAAGTTAACCGTTAAATCTTATCCTACTATAATATTATAGATGCGAAAGTTTGTGAGTATGTATGGATGAATGGATGAATGTTTGTCACTCTTTCACGCTGAAAGCGCAAAACGCAAAACTACTGAACGGATTTGAATGAAACGTCGAATATACATAGTTAACACATAGACTTTTTAACTTTTTTTAACCCTTACCACACAAGCGAAGCCGCGGGCGGCTGCTAGTAGGAACATAATTTGAAAAAATAACGTGTGATTTCAAACGTTCTTAGCCGACTTGAAAAAAGGAGGAGATTCTCGATACGTGTCGGGTTCTATTATGTAAGTTTCCTGATTACTCGAAGACGGCTGGACCATACGCACACTGATAGCGATTTGGGTATGTTTTATAGTAGGTAACTCGTAGTGCAATTGCTCTCGAAAAGCAACTTTTGGTGACATTTGGCACTGATTGATAAAGACCACAGATGGTCACCGGAACTAACTCTTTATCAGAGGATTTAGTGTAAGTAAGTAAATAATAAGGATTCAGGTAAGTAGGTAATCGAAGTCGGTTTTAAGTTTTGTATAATAAATAATTTACGTGTTCTTCTCAATAATAAAAAAAATAAAAGTCTATTATTTCGGATAACAAATGGAGCCATAGTTAAAATAAGCAAAACCACAAGATATGTAAAATTAAATTTACAAAACAGGATAATTAAAATTACAAATTAATAATAAAATTACAAAACAACAACACAGTAGCCTATAATAGTCTGCTAGGCAGCTTGGCAAACGCAGTATTTACAACAATAATTATTTCTCCCCGCTTGCTCATCGTGGCGTAGAAACAGTCCACGCGCGCCTCGGCGAACTGTAATGAACATATATTTTTTTATGGTACTTGAAGATGAAACAAACACATGGTCTACCTGATGTTAAGTGTTAACCATTACCTATCACAAAGCATTGCATTGATCACGTTTTTGTGGAACGTGCTCTACATAATAATTCTGTGTGCTCTACGATGCAACACCCTGCGTCCATCAACTTGAGGCATGAAGACTCATCTTGTGCCTGTAATTTCACCTACGCCTTTCAAACGGAAACGGAAACTGCTTCACGGCAGAAATAGGCATGGTGGCAGTACTTCCCCGGACGAGCCCTCTACAAAGAACTCTACTACTACCAAAGGGTAAGGCATTTAATAATACTAACACTTATAATTTAATCAATATATAGGTAACTAGCTGACCCGCTCGCAACTTCGTTTGCGTTTATACTCTTTTTTTACGTATTTCCTTTCATGTGAAATGTTTCCTAAGCCTGGTGATTTGACACGGAACCCTAAATATGAATGGAATAAAAAGTACCTACATATTACTACATTACCTACCCCGTAATGTACTCGTAGTTATATGTAGGTACCTGTTCCTGTTCCCGCTCTCAATCCTTTTTTCGTTCCTGTTTCCGTTGGCAACCCGTCGCCAAGTTAACAGCCGGTATAGATATGATGAATTTTTATATGCCTTACTCTTGATATGATTGGTTACCCATGCAAATTTTCATCACATATGCACCCTCTTTAAGTTTCATTTTCGCTACAAAAAGCAGCAAGTTCTTCTTCAGGGTCCCACCCATGGTTCAGCGTTTATTTATTTTCTTTATAGTCTCTGTAAAAAAATCTCAAGTCTTTATGTAAAAAAAAAACTTGCTATCCCCGTGGTATTCAAATATCTAAGAACGAATGAATGAAATCGAAATTTCGAATTCTAATCCAATTTAAATATTATTGTTTTATTTGACATTCCAATTTTGAAGAGTATTGCATTGCACCAAGCTTTGAAGGCTCCCCCACACAGGTGTGTTATTATCGGCGATAATATCGCATGCGCTACCTATTGCGATGATGCGTCCCAATTATTTACACATAACTGCGTTATCGCAGCAATATGTAACTTTTAGCCGTCCTAATACATAAGGTACTAAAATTCTACACACTCATCTCACACTACATGCAACACGATAAATGTTGACTTTATTGTAACACGCAAAGCACACGATAAATGTTGACTTTATTGTACTGACGAAAAAGTGAACGGAGTGCAGAGTGGCTTCGCGCGTAAAGACCCTTCTACTGCCTACAGTTTTTGTCCGTCTACCGTACCGTCTACGATAGCTCAAGCTGTAGCTTAATTCAATCTCGAGATATCATTTTTTCCGTGATTACAGAGCTCAAAAAAAGTAATTGGGAAATTCTCGATCCAACAAAATTGTTGAATTTTGTCAAATTTTCAAAAAATTGTCCACATTTTAGAAATTCTAATTGCATCTTGAAGCCCTCCGGCAGATGCAAATATTGACATAATTATGACCGATCACTTTATTCACCTACACATCTTTTTTTAATGCATGTGACGAATTTACTTTCAATGTATGGAGTTTCAAAAATGTGACGAATTTACTTTATGGCAAATGTACAACAACCCCTCTCATATCTGCGAAACTAACAGGCAAATGTCAGAATTTCATGAATCGGGGCACTATACTTGATCACAAAAACTTAAACATTTTCAATATTTGCGCATGCGATGTTGCGATATATTCTGTTATATTTTTTTTTATATTATCGCCGATAATAACGTACCTATGCCCACGTATCTGTGTGTCTGTGCCTTTATTGAGAACAACGTTTTTTGAATAAATTTGGAATAAGTTTTCAAACACGACAGTGTCAAAATGAAATGGCATAACATGTGTCACTAAGGAGTATTGATATCAACTTCGATGCAAATCACCCCTAAGATAACTTTCTACCTCTTTTTAACCCTGTTAAGCGATAAATTTCAATAATATACGAAACACGTCTTTCATCAATTTTGTTAAAGAATGTTTATGCAAAATTTGAAGTAGATTGGACCAAGGAATCACGTTGGTCCATACAAACTTTGCCCACGTTTTTCACCCCTTTAGGGGTAGAATCACGGAAAATCCTTTCTTATCGGATGCTTACGTCATATAAAGAACACGCCCTCCAAGTTTCAGGTCTCTACGATCAGCGGTTTAGGCTGTGCGTTGATCCGTCAGTCATTCAGGACAAAGGATTTTATATGTATAGATTACCCTCCATTAATGTATTTTTTTCAAAGCCCTGGTATGCGGTCTTTATTATTTAATATTCAAAGTGTTCGGACGAAGTTTCAAGAAAATCACACCACGCGTTAAGATTTTCCCATACAAACTTTACCACCCCATTGCAACCCCATCGAGGCCTATTTTAAATTTTCAATGACACCAATCTTCATTGATTGTATGGAACAATACATGTCCCAGGTTTCAAGTTTCTAAGTTCAAGGAATACGATTTTTCATACAAACATTTTTACCCCTTTTCACCCTCTTAAGGGTTGAATTTCCAAAAACCGTTTCTTAGTGAGCGTTCACACTCTTTAATGAGTACCTGTACCAAATTTCAAAGCTCTAGGTCCTGTAGTTTCTGAGATTTCGTGATGAGTGTGTCAGTGAGTGAGTGAGGATAGTTCTCTTTTATATATATAGATTAGATCACTCTCTGCACGAAACAATGCCACGAGGGAGAGGTGATCATGCCAGCTATAGTCTGTAGGATGGTGTGGGGTACGTACTCTGCACATCACCATCAGGGATGCAGTCTTCTTACGGAGAATGGCAGTAAACCCAATCGTCTCATACTCAATGATATAAATTAATTAAAAATAAACATAATTTGCTTTGTAATTAAATTAGATAAACGGAATTATTATCTAAAACAATGAATTCATCCTACAAATCATCTTGAATTGGAATGCACAGAAAGGCCGCCGACTAAAATCCAATAATTTAAAGCTTACGTAATTATTCTGCTTTCAGAAAACCGGAAGCGTTCGTTCGCACAAACCTGGCCTAGGTTTGTGCCGGAGGATTCTGGAAGGAAAAAAAAACAAATATGGGAACAATCAGATGTTTTTTTAACCAAAAAAGCTACGTTGAGATTTCAAAACATTCTAATAATAAGTTGTTTTCAATTTACGATAAATTTAGAGTCCCATTTAAAAGCTTTTAACCATGTTCAATTGAAGCTTCGTCACGGCACCTAATCGAAGATTTCCACCACCTTTTTGAGGTTCTTAACCCCCTGGGCATTACTATGCGTCCTGCGTACACAGGTAGGGGGCTATTTTTTATATCATTACCACCCCCACCCCCTTGAGTGGATAGTGTTATGCTGTGAAGTTTAGATGTGTCGTTGGTATACGGATAAAATAGTTAAATAGTCAAGTCTTGACAACTTGCTAAATTTTATCATATAAAAATTTTGTGTCACTATTTTTTTTATTATTATTATTTAGAGATTACATCGTAAAGTATATATTTCATACCCATAGGCCATGTAGGTGATAAGGGTGTCTCTATGCATTTTTTTTTTTATATTATGAAGTTCTAGATCTGGAAAAACACATAGTTTTTATCCGGGTATCACGCGAGCGAAGCCGCGACCAGAAGCTGGTATATACATATATATATAACAAAGCATGAAAAATACAATTAGGTAATTTTGTATGGAGTTTTTGCAGCAATTCTAGAATTTCGGACTACGTTGTCCGGTCAGCTAGTAAATTAAATGCTGGACATTTTTACCAATGCTGCTGCTCGTCAGCGCTCAGGGAATTAAACAATCCGGTCTTGGCTGCGCTATGCCGCAATCTGCCGCCGTCAAAGCTGCCGTTATACAGCAGGGTGCACTTCTGGCAGGTGAGGTTGGGTTATAATAGAATATAGGGTGGTAACAAACATACAAACACACGAACACACAGTTTGACTCAACTCCGCAACGGCTGAACGGATATGGATGAAACCTAAAAAAATCTAGTTGGAATCACCACGCCACACCAGCCTTTATCAGTCCACTGCTGGACATAGACCTTTCCTAATAAAGGGGGATATGCCTATAATCCCCACGCTGGGCATGCGGGATCGCAGGGCACAGCTTACGCACCACCGACGCTGCTGCCCGTCGGTGGCCAGGGGACGTAGCCGTGCCGATATAAGCTGCGCTATGCCGCAATCAGCCGGCTGCCAGAGCTCCGTTCGGTATTTAGCAGGGTGCACCACGTGGAGGTGAGGTTGGCTTGGGTACCGAAGATGGATGTTGGAACCCCTTACACCCCCTTACAACTTTGACATATCCATGCAAATAAATATATGATCTATGGTAAGTACGTAGGTAGACCTATTAAGTGATTGGGGTAGTCAGAGGTAAGTCCAATTTCATAGCAATCCACGTGATGATAAGTTAATCGTGGAAATAGTTGGGGGAGGCCCATGGACTGCAGTGGACTTCTACAGGCTCTTGATGATGACGGGGTTAGGATGAGCATGGAGGACATTGGAGGATATCTAATACCATATTTAAACTTTAAAATGTATTTTTATTGACCTCACAGCATCACTTGGTTAGGAGGTCTACTACTGCGCTGCCGTTCGCGGGTTCGATTCCCGCCCAGGAAAAACATTTGTGTGGTGAACATGGATGTTTGTTCTGTGTCTGGGTGTTATGTAAATATCTATGTATGTTTAATATCAGTCTGCCTAGTTCTCGTTCAGTTGGCCGTATGTGATATGGTGTGAAATAGATAATAATTAATTATACGGGAATATTATTTTTTTTATTAAGCTATTGCATAGCTTCTATCGAGGGCCTTGAGCGCGGGGACCGAATCCAGAAATTCCGTAACGAAAAAAAACCTCACGCTCCCCACTCCGACGGGCACGGAGGTGTGGCTTGAAGGCCGTGCATTGTCTAACGTCGTTTCTTTTCGGCAGTCTTCGACACGGTGTTTGTGTGCGTGCAACTAGACGTATTGTACGACTCAACGAAGCTCGCGCGAATTGAGACGATCACCACGCTCAAAAAGTGTAACTTGAATTAATATCAAAGAAAAAGAAATACTGCATAAATAAAATAAATAAATAATTATAATTGCATAAGTTGATACAAAATGCTTTGCAATAGCTTTACCGCGGCAGTCCCCGAGTGCCACACGTCTTTTTTTATTATTGATTTTGTTCAAAATCACATGTTATGACAAGGACACATATCCTAATATAGGAAATCTACCTATTTATATTCGGGAGCGGTGTGAACTTACCCTTCGACTGCAGACAAAAACAGAGCAATTGTCACGTCCCGGACTGGTCACGTTCCGGTCCGGTCACGTTTCCGGATCGATCACTGCACGTGTCTGTGCGGACGGAACATTTTTTTTACTTGTGGAATGTTTGACATGTTTTCTATTACCACAAATAACATAATCTATTACTAAAGGAACAGTAATAAGTTAGAGACGCTCACCTTTCTCTTAACACGTTGACAGCGGTTGGGGGAGCAGCTGCACTATTTTTTTTAAATCTACACTTTATTATTAGGAAAAATTTGTATTTTTGTAATTTCAAAAAACTCAAAAACTACTGTGCCGATTTCAAAACTTCTTTCACCATTGGAAAGCTACATTCACCCTGAGTAACATAGGCTATATTTATTGCTAGAAAAGATAAAATCTTAAAATCTTATGTCCACCCGTGCGAAGCCGGTACGGGCCGCTAGTAATTAATAAATAGAACTTAATTTTCCTTATGTATGTCAGCAGAATATATACCCACTGTACCTAAATGCGATATAATTACAAAGACTGGCCTCATAGCTCAGTTGGTATTATCTCTGCCTTCTGAGCTGCAGATCGTGGGTTCGATTTCGATAATGATGATGATGATGGATGTTTATCAGTATCTGTTACCAATAGTACAAGCTCACATCAAAGAGTGCAAGAGCACATGAAGTGTAGCTTTGATGCAGGACAAATGGGGCAGGTCTGATTGTCCAACCTACGTTATGAATATGTTACCAAGGTGACATCAAATAGTGCAAGAGCACATGAAGTGTGGCTTCGATTCCCGCTGCAGGACAAATGGGGCAGGTCTGATTGTCCAACCTACAATATGAATATGTTACCAAGGTGACATCAAATAGTGCAAGAGCACATGAAGTGTGGCTTCGATTCCCGCTGCAGGACAAATGGGGCAGGTCTGATTGTCCAACCTACGTTATGAATATATAACTTTTGAAGCTATCATGGTTGTGAAAATAATTATGAATATCAACGGGATATTGGCGTGATCATGGCGCATGCAACTGCGTCGAAATATCGGGAAACAACAGAACTCACAAATCATGGTAAATATACCGTTGATATTCTTAGTTGTTAGCTTGTGTGGCGTGACATACTTCGGTTAGAAAAGCAGATCTTCTTGCAATAGCAATATCTTAAGAATAGCAGATCATCTTGGTTGAGCAACACTCGCCCGGTTACTACACCGATGGATGAACGTTTAGTGGCATTTAGAGCTGTGGCAGTACTTCGGAATGCACGTTAAGATGTTAGTCCCGGGTTTTTCAGTCGCTAAGCCGTGTCGGAAAACTTCAAGCGGCCTAAAAACAGCGATGCCAGAGTTGGCCACAGCTCATACGAAGAAGGAAAAAGTTGCCCAATCGTCTACAACCTAAAAAAGCCGGGGCTAAATTCTCATTGTATATCTGAAGCACCAACGCAACCATCTAAAATAATAAATAAATAAATATTGCCGGGCATTGGATACCTATCACAAGTATCACACAGCATCATGTAGCCCCAAACGAAGCAGAGTTTATATTACGGGAACCACTTGACTGACATACTTTTATATACATAGAAAGCACCCACACTCGAGACATATATTTGCGCAAACCCGCAACCTTCTGTCTGTCTCAGACGAGCTTTCGCGCACTGCGCCTCAAAGGTCATCGACTATAGACAATAAGCCACTAAACGATCACCCATCAATGTACTAATTGTTAAATACTCCTTCGCTGGTGGCCCCGCGAGCCTCGACTGGAAAAGTAAGGAATTGTCCTACTTAATGTACCTTCCGGAACACTGATCATCATCATTACCTATAGCGTCCACTGCTGGGCATAGGTTCATTAAGGCGACTATACATGTCAAACCTCCCTCTCGCTCGCACTATTCAACATTTTTGAAGATATAAAATCACTGAATGTAGCTATGCAAAACAGCAAACCTTCACGGCCTAGAAAATAACAATACAAAGTTTCAGCAATAATATCATTTTGATTCTATCACGTTTTCTTACCAAAAAACTTTTACCAATGTGATCAATTTTGGTGCAAATTTTTTGGTAAGAAAACGTGTTGGTTTCAACATGATATTCTTGCTGAATTGTATTGTTATTTTCTAGGCCGTGAAGATTTGCTATTTTGCATAACTACATTCAGAGATTTTATGTCTTCAAAAATGTTGAATAGTGCGAGATAGAGGGAGGTTTGACATTTATCGTTACCTTAATGAGCGCCATTGCGTCCTGTCCTGAGCTCCACCACTGAAAACTTGTTAAATACTGAACCAGCAAGTTAAACTCGTCTTCACAGTATCGATCCTCAGGGTGTGTTGTACAGGGTGCTATAGGAGCCGGGTACAGGGGGGCTCAGGCACGTCCGCGCGCGTGACCCGCATCCCTAGGGCGGAATATTGGAGAGTATTATCTTCACGGTGGGATCCTTCAGTGGGCAGGGTATTTTTCAGTCTGATGAATTGATGGTTTGATGGAGGAGATAGGTACTTGGTGGTATGCCAATGGCATGGAATTATCAGTTAGTTTAAAGAATGCTTACGCAAATACTTACCATCATGTTCATATCAGTTCTATAAATCTCAGATAGCTAAAATGGCATTAAAATATCATGTCAACTCTTTTTATTTATATTTTTAAACTAGCGGCCCGTCCCGGCTTCGCACGGGTTAGGGCACTTTTTTACACCTTGGGTTACGTTACTTAAGTTTTAGTAAGGATCCCTAATATTTTCTAGCAATAAATATAGCCTATGCTACTCAGGGTGAATGTAGCTTTCAAATGCTGAAGGAATTTTTGAAATCGGCACAGTAGTTTTTGAGTTTATTCATTACAAACATACACACACTATTAAGAGTAGATGTAGATGACAAGGACAAGCTAACATTATCAAGCGTTGTAAAATGACGTATGGTTATATATAAAGGGGGTCTAAAATAAACGGTTCTAACCACAGTAAAAAAACCGTTTCGCCCTTTAGTGTAGGGAAGAACATAAGAGCTAGGTGAAAACGTTGTGTGTCATTTCCTCTTTAGTTATATACGCGACAAAACACCTTATTTGTGCATTACGTTGGGACCGTTCATTTAGTTCAACATTGACAATTGCTTACTAAATAAACAATAATTTAAAATAAAAATAAAACCGACTTCAAAAACATTTATTGAAAAAACTGTTAAACTAAAAAGTTAAAAATAATTGCTTATTTTTTGGTTCATCCACCTTTTTTCTATAAATTTATCCCTTACGATCTATGCATTTACCACATAGGTAGATCTAGATACCTACCTGTTATTTTTGGAGTCGGAGTCAGCTTTGGAGTACGACATTATAACAACTACACTTCTCCCACCTCGGACATGCCTTCCTGCGCCGCCCACGCAATAGTTACCTACCTTGGCGTGCCTTGGCTGACACCGACTCCAAAAATAACAGGTAGGTATCTAGATCTACCTATGTGGTAAATGCATAGATCGTAAGGGATAAATTTATAGAAAAAAGGTGGATGAACCAAAAAATAAGCAATTATTTTTAACTTTTTAGTTTAACAGTTTTTTCAATAAATGTTTTTGAAGTCGGTTTTTTTTTTTATTTTAAATTATTGTTTATTTCCGAAGTTTTAGTGAATCTGACTTTAAGACGATTACTAAAACTATAAATAAAATTCAAGCCCATAGAAATTTTATTCCCTACTGTCTTATCCCCGAAAAACACAACGAAAAAGAATTTTCCAAATTGGTTTTTATATGACGGAGTTATGAGATAACAAACATAAAACATGAATAAAATTCGAGCCCATAAAATCTTAGTCCCTGTTTTTTAACCTTTAGAGTTGGTATTTTTTCTTCAAATTTTTATGGGACCAATCAATAAGTATATTGTATACAAAAAACTAAGAGTTTTTTTAATCGGTTCATAAATGACGGAGTTATGAGGCAACAAACATAAAAATCGAATAAAATATGAGCCCATAAAATTTTCATTCCCAGTTTTCTCACCCTTAAGGTTAGTATTTTTACTTCAAATTTATATTGGACCATTTGCAAAGTATACCCTACACTACGATAAAAGAATTTTCGAAATCGGTTCATAAATGACGGAGATATGAGGTAAGAAACATAAAAAAAATTATAAAATTCGAGCCCAAAAAAAGTTCATTCCCAATTTTCTCACCCTTAGGGTTAATATTTTTTCTTGAAATTTAAATGGGACCAATTGGAAAGTATACCCTTTCCAACGAAAAAAGAATTTTCCAAATCGGTTCATAAATGACAGAGTTATGAGCTAACAAACATAAAAAAAAAAAAAAAAATACAACCGAATTGAGAACCTCCTCCTTTTTTTTGAAGTCGGTTAAAAATACAAATTTTATTGGCGAATATAAAATTTCTTTGTTTGAAGTCACATTGGAGAACGAAAGACAAGTGGCATTACCACCCTTATTTTTGTGGTTCTTTGTCGTGATGGTTCTCTACTGCCCGCTTACTCTGTAGGTACGTCGGCCTCAGTACGCGAGAAGCCGGCTGAGATGCATGAGGGTTCGAGTCTCGCCGGCGCCGCTTGACATATTTGTACGATCTGCAGCTATGTGTTCCAGGTCTGGGTGCTGTGGTCCTATGACACCACACCAACCTATATCAGTCCACTGCTAGACATAGGCCTCCCCTTATAGGGGATATGTCCATAATCCCTAGAATCCCACGTAGAAACCAGGTCAACCTCTGTTTGAGGTAAGCTCTTTTCACGGAGCTTTTAATATCAGAGATGAAGAGTTCTGAAGGCAGCTGTCTATCTGAAGACCGATCAGTTAACTCTGTTGTACACCGCAGTAATAGCAGACGGTCCTGTTTTCACAAAACTTTGACAGTATTGACGTTCTTTGACTTTCGACAGATGAAATGTCAAACTTTGTAAAAAACAGGATCGATTTTTACATTACACATACATTATGAAAATAGCATTACTGCTTCTTGTTCAGCAGCTCCGTCAAGTTAGCTTTTGAACTAACTAATTACAATTTTGTCTCATTTTGTTTTGAACATATTAATCAATTCTCAATCACAAGTCATTCAAGAAGATAATCCTATTCTATGACGACCTCTGTGGCGCAGTGGAGGCCCGCCGCTGAGACGCAGAATGTTGCGGGTTCGATTCCCGCCGCAAGACAAATGTTTGTATGATCTGCAAATATTTGTTTCGGGGATCTGGGTGAGTTGCTGTGATAGTGCATAATTTATTTATTATTTTTCGATAATGACTTGTAAATTGATTATTTGGTGCGTTGTTCCTTACCTGAGTCCCTAAGTTAGTAAGTTAAGTAGGTAGTAATTTCCAAAGATTTTTAAAGTACACAATTTTGAAAATCTTTGATCGTAAATCCTCTGAAGATACAATAACTGAAAAGAATTTTCATACGTATTTTTCCATAACAGCGAAAACATTATTTTCCGTGGAACGTATACTACGTAGGCACCCAGTTACCTCTGCGTAGAGCCGGCGTAGTGATGTGCTAGGTTTCCGTATCCGGAAATAGTTCCGATAAATACTAACTAAACTTCTACTAAACCATCTATAACTATTATATACAAATCATTGCCTGGGTGTGTCTCGTAAAAGCTCGAAAACAACACAACCGAATTGAATATTTATATATAATAATAATTTTGTATGGCAAAAACAACTTTGGATTGCTTTCAATAGACGTTCGTGGCGGACCTATAGCCAGTCAATTCAAGGTTGGGTTAGTGAAGTTCACTGAGTCATCTAGTAAAGAATAAAAACCGACCAAGTGCGAGTCGTACTCGCGCACGAAGGGTTCCGTACCGTTGTATGGGAGCCTTAATATTTATTTTATCCTGTAGTATTTGTTGTTATAGCAGCAACAGAAATACATAATCTGTTAAAATTTCAACAAGTCTAGCTTAGCCTCGCTATCATGGTTCATGATATACAGCCTGGTGACTGACGGACAGACGGACAGTATAGTCTTAAAAAATATTACGACTTTATCATAAGATAATGCTCAGCCTACTACTTGAACTAAGTATTAATTTTAAAAAATCTTGTCTGTCCATCCATCTTTTGTATCCTCTTGGGCACCACTCTGTCGGCCACTCGACCCGCAATCACAAATTTAGCCAATTGCCCTGCCCAATTTCACTTGAGTTTCATAATACGTTCACCAACATCTACAACTTTTGTCCAACGTCTGTTTTCCGTATTACGCACCCGATCCACAAGTGAAATGCCGAGCATGGAATATTTTATAATAAGACTACAATTCGAGAAGCTATTTGTCATCATGATAATCGACAACTGGCGACGCTCGACGGTCGTGATCGACACGCGGTTTTGAACGGCGAGCCGAGTAAAAAACGAAGCAAACATGACGAGCAGCTGGCCAGGTTCGTCAACTCACAAAACCGCGATATTGCAATGATACACCGTCGAGCCATAAGACCGCTCGTCGATCAGGGCCTTTAAGTAGGTACCTTTATGTTTTTTAAGCTTAACGCTCTTTAATAACCGTAATTTTCAAAATAGCTTCCGTAACAGCTGAATCGGTGCGGCACATCCCTAACCGTAATACGTTCGTCTCTCACGTACAATCTACGTGACCGGCATGAAAGCCTCCCCCCAGGCTGTGGGGGTGATTAGTAATGAAAAACTTGCTGGATGATGAAACTCCTGTTATGAAACGTAAGCTTTGGAGGTATAAGATCTTTATAATGAAGTTTTTAACAAGGATACCTACCTATAAAAAAGCATTGGAATTAATGCTTGACTGGCCTCGTAGCTAAGTTAGTATAAGTAGTAGCTAAATAAATAATGTCAGCGATTTTCATACAACATCAATAGCCCCAAAGTGCCGAGAGCCCGTCTGAAACCCAGAAAGTTGCGGGTTCGATTCCCGGGGCAAGACCAATGCTGATGACAGTTTGCTTGATCTGTAAATTTTTGTCTCGAGTCTGTGTGTTTTCTATGTATAATATGACATGTATTTACAAAATATGCTTGTGACGCAGAAGGTTGCAGGTTCGTTTCCCGGCGCATGATGAGAGACAAATCGGATCTGGGTATTTCTATGTATAATGTTTTATTTACAAAAAACTATGTGAGTAGTAGTTATGGGTTCCCATAGATAGATAGATAGAAAATCTCTTTATTGCACAGAATACCAATAAAATAATTACTAGTACATAATACCAGCTCTGCTTAGTTTGCGATTACATGATAATGTCTGATAGGTACTGTCCAGCATTTTTTTTCTTTCTTTTAATAAGATTGAATAAATAATAGGTAAACAGATAATAAAGTGTCGTCACTAAAATGCTCATAATAGGGTTATGCCCTCATAGCTACGCGCAGATATTTTTATGACGCCTATGGAATGTAGCACAGCCCTAGAGGGCAATGGCACCCCTGACGTAGACATGATTTAGTACTAAAGACCTTTAATTTGGCTTTAATATAGTGAAATATCTAGATTATATTGCATTTAATGCTGATGGATTGGATTCCGTTGATTATTTACATCGACTTTTATCGCCTACGGTGAAGGGTTTTTGCTACACAAATTGTGTATGATAAAATGAAAAAGGACTGGTTTCATAAATGGCGCTGACTCGTTTGAAGTTTCGTCAGTCATGATCACAGAGTATAGGACGTAAGACTAGCGGTGAACGAAACTTCTGGGGCATGCATGGGTCTGTCTCGCTCTCTCTCTCCTCTAGCTCCCATACGATACCTTACTTTTGACTTCCACGCAATAACGGCCAGCGCTAGACTTTCGTGCCGCTACTTGCTACCTACTTTTAGGTACAAGGTAGTCTTTTTCACGAAAGAAGTCCCGCAACGAAGCGTCACAGTCGTGTGAAAATTAAAATAGATGGGGAAATAAAATCAAAAGAAAAGCAAAATCTTTACTTATAAAACAAGATTACTTAAATAATGTAAAGTTAACAGCCAATTACAGGTCTCTCTTGATAGATCAATTCAATAATACTACAAGTTAAATGAAATTATTATGGCAGTTACTTAATTTAAATAAAGCTCGCTTTCTTTATTTTATCAAACAAGCTGGGTAAAAGAATTATATTATTATGCTATGCTATGGAATGGAAGTGCAGAGTTAGTGAAGTACCTACTTAAATGTTGTGTGTGTGTTTGTGTGATTGTGTACATTTGAGTTTTTTTGTGCTATCCTGTTCCCTCCAGTCTCTTGAAAAATGAAAAATGAAAAAAAAAAAATTTTTTTGAAGATAAAAAATCACTGAGTGTATTTATGCAAAATAGCAAACCTTCACAGCTTAGAAAATAACAATACAAAGGTTCAGCAATAATATAATTTTGATTCTATCACGTTTCCTTACCAAAAAACAATGTGATCAATTTTGGTGCAAATTTTTTGGTAGGAAAACGTGTTGGGTTCAACATAATATTCTTGCTGAACCTTTGTATTGTTATTTTCTAGGCCGTGAAGGTTTGCTATTTTGTATAACTACATTCAGTGATTTATCTTCAAAAATGTTGAATAGTGCGAGCGAGAGGGAGGTTGGCATGTATCGTCGCCTTAAGAGTAAGGGTGTGTCATGGAGTATTTGTGAATGTGTGGTGTGTGTTTGTGTACGTATACCTACCTATGTTATGATAGAATAATGTTAACTATAGATTTTATATATTTTTTAAATATGATGCAAATAATCTGTTCTGTCTAGAATTTCTTGATAAATGTTCAGTGTTTTTATGTAAACTGGAGAATTGGCTGTAGTTCCGCTAATTGCCGTGGGACTTCCTTTGTGAAAAAATCTACCTACGATTTTGACGTACACAACAGTTTGACAACCACCATGGCTAAATGGATTGATGGATTGACAGTTTATTTCAGAGTTTATTTATTTATTTATTTATTATATAAATATTATTACAGAAAGGCTTTGCAAGATAGTCGTAAGCAAACAGATGTTTTTCATAATGAGTCATGTGGGGATGTAGCTCAGTGGTAGAGCGTTCGCTTTGCATGTGAAAGGCCCCGGGTTCGATCCCCGGCATCTCCAACTTATAGTGAAAAAAAATTGTACTAACTGTATGAGAAGAGATTTAGAACAAGTATGCTTTCTAATTTAAATAATAAAAAAAAGATTTTTAGTCTTTTTCATGTACTAAAAAGCCCAATGGTGTGCTAGGAGTGTCCAAAAAAATAAATTTCGAATTAGATTTGTTTAGTTTACCATAAGCAACACTTGAAATCTACATTTTTTTTCTTTGACATGGGAGACCATGTCTATTGTCTAAGGCGATGTTGCTGTTACCTATTTATTTTACCTATATAAAGGTCAAACTAATAAAATCGGAAAGCCCTGCCAATAAAAGATAGCTACATACACGTTAAAAAATGCGCCTTTAAAAAATAAAATTAGTTCCTAATTTTCTCGTAAAATAAAGGTAGTTTTGTACCACAATAAAAGAATAGGTACTAATTTCTAATTCCCAATCAAAATTCAGCAACCATTTGATTGGCTGTAAAACATGGTACAGTCGGGTGAAAATGTTCTTAAAAACTTGAAAGCATAGGTGTAATGATAATTCCGGCGAAAATTCTTCAATTTTAAAGAGTAAAAATTCATGAACGTGGAACACGCTAGGCGTGCAAAAAGGTTGCATTGCAAAAAACACAACGTATGTGTTTTTAGTATGTGGTACGGGCCCTACAGGTATGAAGGTAGATAGCTACAAGTACAAGAATACCTAGAATTTAGGATCAAATTCTTCAAGATATCATAATCATAAACAAGTGTTCAAAGGTAAAGTAGTACTAGGGAGAGCCACTTACATAATAGTGGTTTGAAATGTCAAGTGATAAGTTTTATGGACATCTACTTATTTTTGTAGCTGACTGTACCTAATACGGGTAGATTGACAATGTGGCAGTAAAACCACAGAATAATGAATGCTACGGTAAAACTGCGAAATAAGTGCAGAGACGAAACGGACGGAATTAGCAATAAAAACTTTTTTACAATCGACATGACTCTTGGGGTCCGTGAGTGGGAATAGCCACTAGTGTTGGGAATAGACTAGGGCTGGAATAGAGGTATCGATAAAGTATTTTTTTTGTCTGCATTTAGTTGCACAGTCATTTAAATATAAATAATGCTGGACACTATCACACAGCATCATAATATACTCAGGTAAAAACTAACCAGAATTTATATTTTTATGTAAACCATGCATATTGCTAATTCTGTCCGTTTCGTCTCTGCACTTATTTCGGGACTGGGTGTTTCTATGTATTTCCGAGAAAAACAATGAATGCAAGTAATATATCAATCATGATATCCTTAATACAAGCCCTGCGTAGTTTGGGGCTAGAGATACTATGTGTCATTATTTAATTATTTATACATAATCATATTCCTATACCTACATATTTTTTATAAAGCCTGAGACGTGGAACTTTGTGTTACGTTGGATTAAAATCTTGAATTAATCTGTTAATCGATAAACAAGCGCCAAGAGTTATCTCATCCCTCTCATCCCTAATCCCGCCATATTTCTCGGCCGCACTTCATTTGCATTTCTTTATTGGATCGCGGGAAATTGAGAAAAATTCGCGCTCTTTTAATTACTTGCTGCTAGATATTTACATTAAATAAATGTATCCCTTGAAACTATAGATATTACAAATTAGAATGAAATCTCAAGGCTCTCCAAAAAAGGTTGGTTGACTTTGTCATCATTGTTCATCCAAGAGTTGTTCGTTTAAGCCATAGATATGGAAGAGAACTAGATAAGGTCTTAAAATTCAATACGGCTGATCTCTACTTTCTTATGTCCTATATCATCAGTTAGAATGATGACATGGGATGCATACATTTAACAATGCGACTTCTAAAAGTTAATCGTACCAGGGCGCTCGAACAAAATTCTATGCAGCTTCATTTCATACAAATGCCCTGGTACGAAGTCGCAGAAATCGCATTGAGATAAAGTATGCATCCCTTTCTAGCAAATGATCTGAAGTAGAGATCAGCCGTATGAGTTGACATTCAGAACATAGTGAATTTTAAGGCTTTATCTAGTTGTCTTCTATATCTGTGGTTTAAGCCTTCCATTATTCAATATATTTGTTTGGCGCAAGTCTACACTTAGAGTCCTTTTCACGAAAAAGTAGGTACCGCAGACGTGGCGCTACTTTCGTGTGAGAATTAAAATCGAATGGAAATAAAATCAAAAGAAAAGTAAATTACACACGTCTCCCACTAAACTATGATGCGAATAACCTAGTCTGTCTAGATTTTTCTTTTTTAGCAGTAGTAGAGTACTTTGTGAAGGGCTCATCCGGGGAAGTACTAGCACCATGGTTATTTCTGCCGTGAAACAGCATTGCTGTGTTTCGGTTTGAAGGGCGTGGTTGCCGGTGAAATTACAGGCACATGAGTCTTAACACCTTCATGCCTCAAGTTAATGCACGCAGGGTGTTGCATCGTAGAGCAAGTTCCAAGCATCCGTGACCTACGAACTAATACTTTTTTATAGGTAATGGTTACCACTTAACACCAGGTGGGCCATGTTCTAGTTTCATTAAAAAAAGATAATGAATGTTCAGTGATTTTTCAGCTTTAATTGCCGCGGAACTTCTTTCGTGTATCGGGTACCTATCTAGTTGTACCCAAGGAGGTTTACAACTAAGTTATTTATTACCTATTAGTAATTCCATGGTTGTAATTAGGAGTACAGATAGCCTAAAGTAGGTACCTTAACCCCTTTTCTTATTAAAGTTTTAGTACCATCGAGATATTATATACTTAAGTATTTAATTATTTGTGTATTACATTTAAATCATAATAGTTAATTAAAATACCTTAGGAATATTAAACAAAACCTGAAGTCATGCGAAGTTAGTTTTTATCATCAACGATATCGTACAGTTTAGAAAAAATACACATTAAGGAGACTAGATATTCCGAATCTAAAAAAATCTCGTGCAATCGCGATATTAGCCGATAGATCAGCTTCGAGGCACCATACATCGCGCTAATAGCGCCATGTCTCGCACTAAACCTGAATCTTTCATGCGAGAATGTATAGATGTCGACTATCGAAACAAATCGTTGTGATCTTAGAATACACCCTTGAGTGAAAAACACTTTTCAGTATATGTGGGTGAAATTAATGTTACACATGGGAAAGTACTTCCAAGTACTACGTCCAAGACCAAGTCAAAATAAGATACTTTGCTTCTTTGTTCTTTGATTTTTTTTCAGCATCATGTAGCCTCAAACAAAGCAGAGCTTGCATTATGGGATCATATCACTGTTATACTACTTTTAATAAATTTTTTGTAACTAACCAGACCTCAGTAAAATATCTACGAATAATGCAAACATTTGGCCCACGGAGGGAATCGAACCCGCAAGCAACCTTGCACTGTTCTTCTGTGTAGATCACTCGTTAATTATGTATGTACCTAGGTTACATAATTAACGAGTGATCTACACAGAACACTATTCTGCTGTAGCAACTGCAACTGTTAACCCACAAAATAAAAAGACGTGTGGCACTCGGGGACTGCCGCGGTAAAGCTATTGCATAGCATTTTGTATCAACTTATGCAATTATAATTATTTATTTATTTTATTTATGCAGTATTTGTTTTTCTTTGATATTAATTCAAGTTACACTTTTTGAGCATGGTGAGCGATAAGAAACATTTTTTTTTCTTTTTTTAAATAAAAATACGTCTAGTTGCACGCACACAAACACCGTGTCGAAGACTGCCGAAAAGAAACGACGTTAGACAATGCACGGCCTTAAGCCACACCTCCGTGCCCGTCGGAGTGGGGAGCGTGAGGTTTTTTTTCGTTACGGAATTTCTGGATTCGGTCCCCGCGCTCAAGGCCCTCGATAGAAGCTATGCAATAGCTTAAAAATTCTGTGGTTTAGAATAGGATCCTCGAGTTGTTAAATAATTTGAAAAAAGAATGAGCAGTATCATTCATAAAATTCAGACAACTTCCTAAATCAATATTGAACGTAATATCAATAACGGTTATCGTTCAATAACAAGCAAAGGTTTTTATACTACAGTTCAACGTAAATTTTCATGTCGTGTTAAAAAATACTTTATGGCCCACAACGCCGCAACGTGACCGTACCGCGACAATAAAAGCCGAAAACTCACACATTTTTCAAAGGGAAAATTTATGGGCTCACAATTGAATTTCACAGTTGATTTGAGCGGCTCGAAAATCCGGGTTTTCGAATTCGGAACGCATCTGTCAAATGCTGGCGGGAAAACATAGATCGTGGTGTTGCTAGCTTTGGTCTGAATCGAGGGGTCGCCATATGTCAAGGAAATAGTTATTTATGAGCGCTATTCACAAATTGCATTCGGTTGAATTGATATATTGGGATGTTTTATATGTAAATGTAGGCCTAAGACGAATGGGTTGGCCCAGAAACGGATGCCTATCTGATGATTTATTTGTATCAAAATTATGTTATTATGGCTGGGAATCTGCAAATAGTTAAAATAGCTATTTTAGTTTATTTAATATTTTGGTTGCTCTTTAGATTACTTACTTTACTTAGGTTCTACAGTTTTTAACCCTTTTTCTGAAGCATGTTGTAGGAAGGTTATCAGTTATTGCTTGCTTACACTGAAACAAAACTATTTACCTTACTAAATTAATTAATTACCTTGCTTTTGGCTTACATAGGTACATAGGTATGTCCTTAAACTCTTCCCACACCTAACATATGCGAACCCTAACAAAAAACCATGAGCAATGCGGATTACGGAGACAAAATATACCTATACCTACCTATACTTAGCTAAATACTTATACCTACCTAACTTTATTTATGAGGCTTGCTTCAAAAGTGCGTGACTACAATCAAATTATAAAATTAATTTGACAGCTCTAAAATATAGCTATCCTTGCCATCTTCATTTAAGTCTATGAAAAGGACATCAAAATATTTATGACTGTAATATTTATGTCAAATTAATTTTAGTTTTGCACAAATTAATTTTGGACAACAGAATGGCTTGGATTTTGATTTTTTTTAACTAGCAAAAGAACGTAAGTGGGTACAATCACTTTTTTGAAACTTGATCTAGCGAATATACGGTTCGATCAGTACCTAATTCATTTCAAATCAGAGTTTAAAAGGCCTATTAGACCACACGGATGACAGTCTCAACTGTCTTAGTAAGACTGTCTTACTGACTAGTGACTAATTAGTCAAGCCTAAGACCGACTTAGTGGCTTACTCTTATTATACCACGCTAAGTGTAAGACAGACTAAATACCGCGTGGTCAAATAAGCCTTTTAGGAGATGAAGTACCTTGGACCACATTTTTATGTTATCCAAAATACTAACTATCAAGAAAAGCAGTTGGTAGTACCTAGGTAGATACCTACCACCACACCACCACACCACACCAGCCTATATCAGTCCACTGCTGGACATAGACCTCCCCTAATAAAGGGGGATATACCCATAATCCCCACGCTGGGCATGCGGGTTGGGGATCGCAGGGCACAGCTTCTCGCACCACCGACGCTGCTGCCCGTCGGTGCCAGGGAATTTAGATGTGCCGATGTAGGCTGTGCTATGCCGCAATCAGCCGGCCGCCAGAGCCCCATTCGTTGTTTAGCAGGGTGCACCACGTGCAGGTGAGGTTGACTTGGGTCTACCTACCATATATGTGTATAAATAAGTATTTATTAAACCAGTAAGATTACTGATACCTTTTAAACTACTTTATTTTTACTATTGATATTTTTTTAGGTGCATTATCTACCTGTATTTATACTATACCTGTAATTAAAAAATATATCAAGTAAGTACCTACTACGTATATCAACACTAGTCACGTGCAGTCGTTCAATGGACTTGACTCACCGCTTTCCACGGCCAGCCGTCCGGTATCGAATTCAATGTTTCCAAGTCTTGAAAAATCTTCTATTGTGGGAGTATTTTGACATCAGAGTGGAATTTATTAGACAAAAAATATTAATTTTATTTTATGACACTAACCTAAGTACTTAGAAAGTACTATGATTTCATCTTATCGTTAGATATTACATGTAGGTTAGATAACGAAAACTATTATTTTACTTAGTAGGTACCTAGATAGGTACTTATATGTTATATAAATAATGTGTTAAATTTTGCTTTTGTAGGTAAACTTATGCCAATAACCCACCGATACCAATGGATAAGAACATACTACCATAGTTCCTAATTAAAACCTTGGTACATATAGGTAGGAAAGTTGTTATCTACACCTGCTAGGTATTTTTTAATTTTAGATACCTACCTAGTTATTAAAGAAATTGAACTCAGTAGCTTAGTTTCAATTTAATAACAGAATTATGTAGGTAGGGATATTTTAGAATAAAAAATATTGATCATAATGGCAACATTCTCCATAACCTTGTTATTGTTTTGACGCAAGCGCGGTTTTATCTCATTCTCAGTAAACAGACAGCTGTTTAGTTAGTGCTAACCTTAGCCTTGTATCAAACACTTGACCAAAACCAAAATGGATTTTACCGAAAAAGTGATCCTCATAACCGGTGCCAGTTCTGGCATAGGCGCTGCTACTGCCATCTATTTATCAAAGCTATCAGCAAAGTTGGTTCTAGTGGGGAGAAACGTTAAAAATCTAAAAAGAATCGCACTATATTGTGAGAAATATAAAGGATTGATTCCACTTGCAATAACCGCCGATGTTAACAATGATGTTGACGCCGAACGAATTATCAACGAAACGATTGAGCATTTTGGAACACTGGACGTATTGGTGAATAACGCAGGATGTATCGCAATGGGAGGAATAAAAAACTCGACCATGGATCTGTACGACAAAGTGATGGCAACCAACATAAGGTCTGTCTATCAGCTAACAATGCTGGCAGTTCCACACCTGATCAAAAGTAAGGGTTGCATCGTAAATACTTCTTGTATTGCAAGCACCAAGCCTAGCACTATGGCGCTGGCCTATAACATGTCAAAAGCTGCTTTGGACCAGTTTACAAAATGTGTTGCGTTAGAGTTGGCGCTAGATGGCGTTAGAGTAAATTCCGTGAATCCTGGCTTCGTGAAAACTAATCTGCTGAAAGATATTGGATTGAATGAAGAGCAATTGGTCCATTTTGCTCAGAATGTGGTTGGGAATATGCCGTTGAAAAAGCCGGTGGAAGGAGATGAAGTAGCGGCGCTGATAGCTTTCCTAGCGAGTGATAAATCGAAGAGCATCACTGGTTCTAATTATGTGATTGATGGTGGAAGTTTGTTACGCTAGGCTATAAATTGATGTTTTTCGATGTTGCATTTTTGAGATCTTTTTATCTATTTATTGTATGTTAGTGTAGGTATGTGCGCTTATATTATAATCTAAAAGTGCTTAGCTAAATATCTTACTAAAATCTGTGTCTTAGTAGTATGTAGTGTATGTCTACAAATGTAGAAAGTAGATAGGTACTGTGTTAGCCGGTAGTTTTGTAAGGTGTTTTATGAATGTCAATTTACCTTAGGTACTTCCAGTTTAACTAGTCAGGAAAAATCTGTTAACTTTGAAATGTACTTACTAATAAATAGCGTGTAAAATCATGACCACCTACTTAATCATTGGAATTTCTGCGATACTTGGAAGTAAGTACCTCCTTAGGTAATTATGATATAATTAATGGTAACTGTTATTATGCTATAATGATAACTGTTAAAGAAAATATACCCTTTATTTTACTTACCCTGTAGTTTTATTACCCTGCTTGATGTATTTATAGATTACAGTATATTACCTAGGTAATAAGTAGGTAAGTTTTATACTATACAAAATTTTGAGCTTAATGCATTCAACTGGCCCAAAGGGCACGAAATACCTAATATCTTATCCTTTTAATAATATTCAATATAAATCAAAAAGTTTGCGAAAATGCTTGTTGCCCCTTCACGTCAAGTTTGGACGTGAACTGCACTGTTAATCTGTCTAATATATATTTCGTTGTTTTAGACCTGTCCTCTTGGTATGCCGATTTAAAATAGGTACGTTGTCTTTTCCATGATAGAGTAGACAACGTTTTTCTCCTAATTATGGGTCTCTCTCGTTGCATCCCAAGCATGTATTTGTCCCGAACGCTTATCCAAGCCATGTACTTAAAAACATTCAAAATTTTTACATCTACCACCATCCAAAAAAAAAGTTTTCTATATTCTTTCCCTTGTCTACGAGCACAAGACGGCAGGCATAACAATAATATATTATTTTTTTGGCGACCACTCGGGCGAAACCAAGGGAAGGGGGTTTAAAATAGTAGATTGTTTTACAAGGTACTAAACCATCCCATTACATACGAGGTTGTTATACTCCCGAGCGTAGCGAGGGAGGATGACAAGACCGAGTTATAATGGGTGGTTTTGGCCCGAGTAAAACACTCTACTTTTCACGTCGATTGCGATAAAATAAAACAATTCAAAATTAGACAATTTTCAGAAATTTTATTAAAAATTAATCAACCTTCATAAAACATCACCAAGACGGTTCTATTTTCAAAAAAAAGATTGACGGAGCACCAAGAAGTCGAGTTTTTATGTAAGAGAACGATTGCTTTGTACGGGCTGATGATTTTAGACAAAAATTAAAAAGAAAAAATACTTTTTAGCCCGAGGTATTAAACTCGAGTTTTAGGCCCGCTAAGCTACACTATTATGATACACTTTTTGAGCAAGAGAAGTGAAAAAACGTTTTAACACCGGTGGTCCGGCCTACGAACATCCATCATAAAGTTAACGTAAATATGTGACTATCACCTTGGAAGGACCTTGGAAATTTATTCGCTACCACTTCGCTACCATACACTAGCGCCCCCTGCCAGGCATTATAAATTAAAACACACATTCAATGGCAAAAAAGAAGCACTGTTTACGGCAATATCTAGGTTCAGAATCAGCCTTTTTACGATGCATGCAATATTCATTTACAGAACTTGTATTACATTTTCTTGTTATTTGCTTTAGATTAAGAGGGCAGACGAAAATGGCACGTGCTGGCTTACACAAATATGGCTAAAGATATAAGATAGGCCCAGTGGGAGGTGACAAGAAATGTTACCCTACTACGAGGCACTCGATGTTTGGTGGGTAAGTGGTGAGTTAAATTCGAAAAAAAATCGAATGAAGATCACGCCAAAGTAAAGTACAGAAAAAAACCTAAAGGAGGCGTCCTGTTACCTGTATCCTAGCAAGATAAAACATAAATATTTAATAACATCATCCGTAGGTATTGGTACCAAATGATGTGATCTTTACGCTAATAAGAAGAAGCCTAGCCAAAGGGCCCCAGCAGCATCAGTGATATCGAGGCTATAATCACAGAATAAAGAAAAACAGGAGGCAGGGCGTTTGGCGTTTGGTCAGTCATAAAAACGATTAAGATAAAGTACCTACATAGTCTTAAAAAGATGAAACAACGGAAAATTGTAACAAACTATTACTAAGTTGGTCAACCCACTTAGGTTTTGAGATTGAAGTCTATCTATAAATACTGAGTATGAAATGACAATAAATAAAAAACTACCAACTGGCTTAAACAGGTAGGTAACCAATAGTTATGGGAATAAACTCGAGCAACAGACCCGTTTATGATGAATTCAGAAAACACCAAACATGGTTTATTGTTGTTTGCATATCGACGACATATCTTTATTGTGCAACGCCTTTAAGCGACGCTAATTTGAGAACAAAAACTAAAACAAACCTAAGAGGGGTAGAAAACCATAGAAGTCCAACAGTTCTTAGACCCAGACTTCTATTACCTACTATTCAAGATTATTATTATGTACTAGAAAGAGTTTGAATCTGAATATTCTTTGAACACAAGAAAACATCCTCATCATCATCATTTTATTCATCATATCATTCTTTGGCTCTCCGCTGCGCTGCCTCTCCGCATCCACCTTCCGCAAATCGCCACTCCACCTTTCAATTACCTACTTATCTGACAAATCTAGGTGGCACGGAATAGATATATAATAGTTAAGTACTTAACTAGTCCGTAGGTAATCTAAATGAAATACCTACTATTTAACTATGTGTTCAGTAACAAAAGCTTTTTTTTATGGTAGTTAAGATATTAAGTGGTAACCATTACCTATCACAAAGCATTGTATCGATGATCACGTTTTTTTGGAACGTGCTCTACGTTGCAACGGCCCGCGTCCATCAACTTGAGGCATGAGATGAAAAGCCTCTTGTGCCTGTAATTTCACCGGCACCCACACCCTTCAATCAAACCGAAACAGCAAAGCTGCTTCACGGCAGAAATAGACATGGTGGCAGTAATTCCCCGAACGAGCCCTCCACAAAGAACTCTACTACTACAGAAAAAAGAAAACTTAATAAGTAGGTACTTACTTGTTGAAATGAATGTTAAAACCAACAACAGGGTGCATGTATAAGCTACCTGTTACCTGAGCTTTTATTATTTTGTACATGTGAGCAAATAAATCAATACTAGTACTTTAGATATTTCAGTGGGCTAGGTATTTATGTAGTTCAAGTTATATCTGTGTTGATTTGCCCTAAACAATAAGACATAGGTAGTACATTACTGCAGAGGCAAGCAAAAGAGGCATTGATGGACGAACGTGTAAATACGTGAGTCCATCAATGCCTAGTTGTGGCCAAGGCTTGTATAGTACTTTTCTTAAATAATGCCCGGAAATTAAAACAAAATAGTTCCTAGACAGAACTTGTACATTTTTCAATCAATAAACAGCATTATATTGCAAGCCAGTTCGAAATTTAAATAAACCTTTTGATTAGTTTCTGAGAAGATCGTTCCATTTTTAAATAACACGACGACAGAGTTTTTGTAGTATTATAGTTGGCCGCTAAACATGACAGATATGAATTTTCATACAACTTTTGCCGGCCGCTGCTCGCATGTATTGGGCCAGTACAACAATTTCGATTTATCTCGAAGAAGGTTGTCAAAATAATACTCTAATTTCCAAGCATGTTTGAGAAAAGTACTTATCGTTTTATTACCTGACACATTGACTGCGGGCTAGCATTCAAAGCGTTAAGTATCCTTAGGTATGCCTGACTTAATTTAAATTAGGTAAGTAGGTACTGCAATTTCTAAATAGCTGATCAACTTTTATCTCTGACACAAACTTAGACAGGTAGGTAGGTAACTATCTTGCTTTTAGGCTTGACAGAGTGCTTTACTTATTTTAATTCACTTTCACACATTCCAATATATGAACTTTCAATAGACAGGTACAATCGCCCGAACATCTTAAAAAATAACGTTTGAGTTCATACAACAAAGCTACTCTACAGCTCGATTACTTCCTCTCTTTAAACACAGCTTGGTAATTCAATTCACATTCATTATTCATTACACATGCCAGAATGTAGCCCGAGAATTCACTTGAACATTTAGACATAATCTTAAATATGTACTTTAAAAAATAAAGCTTCTTTCTGATCTACTTACAGGTACAGTAAGAATAAATCGATACAATAATATTATAAATAACAGTTACCTATAAGATTGTTAAAAAAATACGAAGTCGAATCAAGTAAACCTGTTGAAATTCCCATTTATTACCCCGAGTTTTTAAATGGCCTCCAAGTTTTTAAATAAATTAAATTGGGCTTGGCGCAATTGGCTGTCGTGCTGCGTCCGTATAATAATTTCAAACATCATGTCATGTGGGGATGTAGCTCAGTGGTAGAGCGTTCGCTTTGCATGTGAAAGGCCCCGGGTTCGATCCCCGGCATCTCCAACTTTTTGTCCATTTTCCAATGACAGTTAAAACATTACACACTTTTCTAACTTTTTGTCATTTATTTATTCCTACTTGCAAAGAATGCTATTATTAACATTGCTTATGCTTTGCATCCAAAAAGTATGAAGTAAATTGGAAGGGGATTTAAGTTATTTTATTATTAACTGGTAACTAAAATCTGCGGTACCTACCTACCTATACTATTTTATACGGAAATAAGTCTTATAAGAAAATAAAATAAAAATAATAACTGAATGAAACAAATTATATTGTCAGTAAAAATCTTAAAAGTAAAACTGCTTCATCAAAATAATAAGTCGGGAAATAGCAATACAAAAATAATAATACATGTGAACCATTTATTTCGTTACACTGAAAATAATTTACAATTTATTATCATAGATTCTAAATAGATCAATATTTAGCCAAAAACGGACATGAACTTTTATAATCAGCACATTGTTCAAAGAAACAGGTTAACTACTGAAGAATTAAACTATAAGATTATTTACATCGAGATTTTTATCATGAACACGAGTCGAAAATACGAGCTTTTACAACTATGTGTCGGGGCTTACCAAAGCACAACAAAATATTTCACCCTGACCATAATCTTCATGTTTTGAGTGATGGCAGGACTCACTCATCACAAACAATTTCTGTATTCAACTGTTTCATTGGTCAGAAACAAAAAGTCGTGCTATAGTAGAACTCTACCCTAACTAGCAACACTAGGTAAATGAACACATGGGATTTTAGAAATTACCTTTACCTATTGTCGTTCCAGACATCCTTATCTATGTAGTCGGACACTTCCCGAACCTTATTGGACAGAAGTAGGCAAAAAAGCTGAAAATAGACGCGACTTAGGTCGCGCGTAGCGAATCATATTGACGCACGTCGAATTCCACGTGACATTTCGCGAGCCTGACTGGCCACGCGCGACGCGATTCGCGCATGAATCGCTTGATCTGGACAGCCTGAAAGACATTTTTTAAAACAAAAAATATCATCTTTTTCCATATCATGATTATCTTCAGACATAGCTCATTATGTAAATCTTGAGGATACCTTAAAGCATTTGCTTAACAATCAAAGGGGGGAGCCCTAACTACTTCGTACTTCAGAATACTTTTTGCAAGCAATTAGCATTCCCCGTAACAGGCAAGTCCTTAAAATTTTAATTCCAGGGCATGCCGGCTTATAATTGTTTTGTCTAACTTTCAATTTATTGACCTTGATCAAAAAATACATACAAAACATTAAGGGCCCAAACATAAAAAGTTCCTATTTATTTAGCCCTAGGGATCGCAAAAAGTGGCCGACCTATACCTATTAAACATTTCGGTTTTAAAATCGACAATTACACAATGTAAGATAATCTCCACAAATTTCACTTAACAATGATAATTTTCATGAAATTAATTATTTACAGTATTTTATAGAAACATTATTAAGTAGCGTAAACAGGCAGAATACTGAACTTATCGGATTTACTAGATCGATCCATAATAATGAACCAATATTAAACGACACTGATCGCGAATTGTCAAAATCACACTTTATTTCAATATCGAATTTGACAACTCTCGACCTTGTACTCAGAGTTGGGACCGGTTTTTAGAATGGGCCTTAAAAAAAGCAAAGTATGTTAAAATATAGGTTTTATGCTGAAATCATCCCATTCCATGAGGTCTAAAAAACTATGGTTTCATGCTGGGATTTCAAGAACACGTTTCAGAATTACGTTCCGACATCCTTAAGTTCAATAGTATTTTCTGTGAAGTCTAAACGATGGAAAAACACACCAAACTATTCACGCGTTGGAGTGAAAAGGCCACCAAAAATACCACTTTACCGTGATGGGGATAGGAAACTTAGAACCTGAGTTTTTTAAGCCATCACGACGAAATAAGGTTGCCGTAATTATACATAATATTCTCTATACATAGAAGTATTGTCTAATTTTTCCAAACTACTTGTAAATTGAAGGCAAATAGACATTATTCATTGTCTATACCGAAATTCTATACTTTTCTGTCGTCCACAATGAAGTGATAAGAATTTATATTCAAATTTCAATTCTGGCTAGTCTCTACGGTTTCCTGGGAAAACACATTAACATGTTAAGCTCAGTATATCTTTGTCATATTTTATAATGATTTACCTAATAAAGATGACAGGTTATATCGGCTTACTATTGGCTAAAAAATCCAAGTCTGATTTATGAGAAACTGTCAATTTGACAATAAATTTACGAAAAAATCGGTGAAAAGTGAAGAAAAAGGGTGTTATAAAACTACAACTGCGACAAGAACAAGAGATCGCGACGAAAGTCAGAAAACTGTAAATCTATAGATGACTACCTATTTTAAAATATATTTAATATTCATTACTGTACTTCCTACTAGTAAATAAATATTTGTTCTGAAACTAAGCGTGGCGCGTTACTGTATTTATTTAATGGTATAAGCAGTACATAGGCAAATGTTCGCATCAAGACATGAAAAATTTAAACTCGTTATAAATCAGTAAATAAAAAGTAATCTAAACACCCTATGATGTTACAAGATCTATTTTGGTCAAAATTTTCAAATAAGTCTGACATCTTCAGTAAAGTAAAATGATCAGAGAATTTATTAAATACGTCATACATCAACACATCCTAAAACTATTTAACTCAGGTTGACACACAGATCACATAGCTTGATGATTCTTACACGAAATTTTTCTATTTTTTTATATATATTTTTTACAATTTATTCGAAACAAGGTCATGATCAGGAATGTGATTCAAAATTGAGCCAAGAAAATTAAAATTCTCGATTGCTTAAAAGACAAAATTTGACAATACGCTTAAAACAAAAACATATTAATCAAATTTTAAATTTTAAACAATCAAGCAAAAGCCATTGAACAACCCTAACAAATATTTATTTTCTACCTAGGGTACATTTCGTTTTTTAACAAAGAAAAAATATAATGACCGAGCATACGTCACACTATGACACAACATTTTTAATATACATTATAGCAAATTTTTTATATTAGGATTGTTCAATAAAACTTCATAATTCTCATTAAGTGGAAACGAATACTTATAATTTATTCTGTCCACTCATCAATTTCTGCAATAAAGAAAGTCGCAGACTTACTTTAAAGCCATCATTGCAGACATAGTTGATTTATCTTACGGAAAAAGCTCTTATCTGCACGAATTTCACAGTCCAACCTTGTAGCACTGTCACATGTCAATTTTGACATTCATCACGTGTTCACATCACTGCTCCACAAGTTGGATAAAACTGATGAAACGTGAATATCTAATTGAAGCGGTTCGCTTTGCTCGACAGTAGACATCGCGATGGAAAGAGAAAAAAGCTTTAATTTTTCCAAACTAAGGCAACTAAAGCTTCTGCTTTTCAATACGATATATCCGAACAAAACTACGATTCCAACGTAGACAACACATTCCACCAGTTCCGACCGCACAAATTTAACTTTTGTCACTTCGCTCTAGACCGGCATAACCAGTACGGCATCACTAAAATTTGACAGGTACACATAACCGCGCGCATCACCGGTAGACTATCAGCACGGCGTCGCATGCGCAGCGGCAGAGGCGGCGCTAGGCGAGGTCGGGGGGCTCTGCGGGGGCGGGGGGGGTCTCCAGCGACGCCAGCGAGGGCACCGAGACCCGCGACGAGAGCGGCGGCGACGGCGCATCCACGTCATTCTGCAAGCAGCGGCGGCGTGAGCGGCGCCCGCGGGGGGACGGCTTGCCGCCAGGATCGGGAGGGGGAGCCACCGTTACTCACACGCTAGTGCTGCTTTACTGTGTTCACTGTCTCTAGCTATCTACTGTGATAACTCATGTAATGGTAACTAAAGATTAATGTACAGCTAGTGGCACGGATTAACCTTGACCTTGAATGTGCAGAACACATTTTTACAATGTTGTATGGACTATTTGGTCTACTTGTTCTGCGCAGTGTCCCGACTATTTTAGGTCAGGCCTATAAACAGGTGCCGTGACCTGTACGTTCAGAAGGCCAATTCTGATAAGATATGTTGATCGAAATGAGACTAGATTTTGACGTCTGCCGTTGCATTGTCAACCATTATGTAAATTTTTATGCAATCGAGACTGTAAACGTAACTCGGTACTTGAATTGGACTATTTTTAATTACAAGAATCGGTCCTTTGAGCTAAAATCGAACCTGCGACCTGCAACGTCGGAGCTACGAACAACTGCTCAGTTAGTAGTAGTACCTATTGATATTTCTAGTTTTACAAATTACTCAATGCGTCTGCAGAAGGCAGGTGAATTGAACCGACCAGTACCGAATTTTAAAATTGTACCCTTTTTATTGGGACAGCAAGGATGATTTCAAACAGAGCCTAGTTTTTCAGTAAGTATCTATACTGAAAATGCAACACTGACATCTACTACAAACTACAGTGAAATCGGATTTGCAATACTAAAATGAAACCACCAACTAATATTAAGGACTACTAGCATGAAGATAGAAATACGGTCTATTCATCTTGGGGTTCACTATCACGATTCGGCAATAGTTCGTTATTGATGGCGCCACTGAAAACCAGTACGGCAGTTGCTACCATGCCTCTGCAGCATACGCTGAGTGGCGACCTTTTTGTGTCAATTTCATCCTTTAGATTTAAGTACATATCGTTATTTTTTATAGTTTGTGACTAAAATAATTGTTTTTCTTTGTTATTTACTAGCTTTTGCCCGTTTCTTTCACGTTAATGTTTACTTTAAAAGTTATCTATCCCTCGGAAACAATACTTTATTTCTGGATCAAATACCTGTCATCCATACATAGGGTATTCCTATGTCCTTCATCCATCCTTTATGATACTGTGTGATTACGTCCCGCATAATTTATTTATGTATTTAACTACCCTTGACAACGTGTATGCGAAATTTCATTATGGTCGGTTGAGTAGTTAAGACGTGAAAGCGTAAGTAATAATAAATGAACTCACTTTTGCATATATAATAATAAGGATTGGCATTACGATTAGAATTGGCTATCTGCCGAGTGAAAAGTCTCGTATAGTGCGTCTTTTTACACAACGCAACCTATGCCGAAGAATGACAGTGAAGCCACCATGTTAAAAATACAACTCATGGTAACTTTAAAATACTTTTTTATCTAAGGAGTTTCTACGTTAATAAGACAGTGAACACGTCGATAAAGCATCACATCTTAAATTATGTGCTGATTGTGATCAAGAAAATACTTTAAAATGAAACTAAAACATTGAAATATATTTCCATAATACATTACAATACACAAAATGGACTAGAATTTCTTAAACTACAGATTATACTGCCAAAGCGGTGAGCAACTAAAATTAAAAGTAGTAGTTTTAGGTGTGACTAGTTTACTATGGTTTTTAGCCCCATGATGAATTCAAAAATATCATAAACCACGTACTTACCTTGATTTATTCATTTTTAATGTTAGTAAATTTGGGCCCATGATAACAAATATTTAGAAAAAAAAAGCTAATTTAAATGAATATAGTTAATTAATTTCTACTTTTAAAAGTTATTGTAAGTAGCTATTACTATGATGAAATATGTAATTCAAATTTAAGTATACACAGAATGTAATATTAAAGACCAAGGACTAAAAATCCAATATACTCGCATCTACAGATTTTGACAAATCTATAGGAGTTAGTAGAATTACCCCATCTGCTTGAATTCTAATGAATTTGATATATTAACCTTTCCGAGTTTATATCACTACTAATTACTAAAGGTTAAAGCTTCCTAGTGTATTTAATAAAAAACGTTTTTAAAATCGTTTCTATGTAAGATAATGGATGTTACAAGTTTACTTCAAACTACAACTACAGTTTCATTCGAGTATTTCTTGATTTGAATCCGTTCCAATTTTGTAATGGTATATTATTCTGCAGCACAATAGCGAGTGGTATTGGTGCATAGGGGTCATTGGTGGGGCAAGAACCATGCATCTTAAAACTATATGAATTTAGCAAATAAATAAAGCACTTAGAATTAATGAAGTCATGAAAACTATCATTTTTTTTTAAAGTTAAAGCTCAAGCACTTGCGTTAGGTAAATTGTTAGTTAAACAATTTTATGTTTGTATTATAAAATAATGCTTTGGCATGCTGTGTTAGTGATGTTAAATGAATGTATGTATGTATGTATAAATAGAAATAAATAAATACCAAAAACAAATAATGAATAACAAACTAAATTGAACAATTAAACAATCCTAAACTAATTTTGATATAATAAAGTACAAGGACTATGTTTCTAATAAATTTAATAAATAAATATGTACCATTATAAATTTTGATTAAAAACAAAACTAAATACAACAATTTACATAAAACCAACACTAGTTTTTGGTAAATTTGTGTACAGGCCTAGATTCCTAACAATATTAATGTATTAGAACTTTCTAAGACACTGAATATGTATCTAAAATAGGTAAATACTTAGCTATTAAATAAACAATAAATACCTGTCAACCGTGTAGCACCTATATAATAAAATCATCAAATACTTATTAGTACAACTAGCTCTCAGTACAATAAAGACATAGCAAAATACATAATAATTGTAAAAACTTCTAAAATCAATATATTCTACATCAATATTCATTTATCAACAATAACTACCCTGTTGAGTTCATATAACGGCAGTGAATCGTATAAAAATGTATCTATTCCATTGGTTTGGACGCATGCTATTTAATTTGACATTTATCTATTCGTTTCATAAACATCTAGATAAAAATGTGTTTCCATACTTATATAACATCCTAATATTGATATATTTACACTGAAAACATAATTAGTAACATTTTGTTAGAATACACGTGAGATATTCCCACAGCTAGCTAATACTTGCACAACACATATATGGTGCAATCCTATTAACAGTCAAGTAAAAGATGACTTCATTTTTCCTAGAAAAATGTTTTTAAATAATTTTGGAAAGAACACGAAAATGGCCTTTGTTACAATAGTTTTAATGTTTCATGAGCCAAGGGGTGTAAGGCAATCTAATCTAAATAATATGATGTTATTTCTGTATGTTCCTATAACTTCTCCGACACGCACTACTTTTAAAACCAAAACACAACAATCCTGCTTCACGACATTGATCAATGCAGAAATGGGCATGACGGAAGTACTGGACTAGCTCTGCATAAAGAGCCCTCTATAGTACTTCTTAACTTTACGGTCAATTTTTTTACAATGTTTGATAATGTGACTTGTTTGTTATTGAAAGGAAAATGAACGTTAGGTTAGTATTTCAAAGAAAAACGAATCGTCATCGGCTACCAACTGCTAAAGGAATGTACCTTGACTAGCTGTCGCTCTATAGTCTATTCGTCACATTTACCGTCTAGCTCCAAGTCTATCGAACGTTCTATTGTCTATGCATTGTCACAGGGTCCGGTACAGTAGCAACACTATCTCCTGTTTCCTTTCCTCACTACAAACTTACTGTGGGCGGCGGTCTTACAACCCAAATACGCTCTCCTGAGTGCTCTAGTCACTTTGCCCTATGGATCAATAGGATATTTTAATCATTTGTTGTTATAACAGATTGCGATCGATTCTGAAGCAGTCATTATCGACGATAGCGTTAAGAGTTGGAGGTGCCATGATTTAATATTTTTTTAAATACTTTTACAATTATACCTACTGTGATCTTAAAATAAGCTTTTCAAATATGAATTTAGGGTATATGACAACGATTGTAGAATTTAGGAGCTGAATGATGTTTCGATAGAAAACGTCATGTTTTATGTCAGACCCAAGTTTTGCAACTTTAAGGCGTTCTAAAACTGTTCTCAAACGAGACTTAAGTAAATTTTATCAGATGTAAATATGCCATAAATACTCAAGTAGACTGTTTCATATTATCTTTGGAATACAGCTTATAAGTACGTATGACCGGTTAAATTTTAACCTATGTTTGGTTGTAACGTTATTGTGGATGATGATTTGGAACCCTAGTTTATCAAATGCTTCAGAATAATTCTCGCAATGGATCATCACAATCCGTCATTCCTAAACATATCGTCGGGATGAGTGCATGCTAGTTGATAGTAAGTTATAAAAAAAACAAGCACTAACCAACATGAATAGATATTTTGGTATCGACACGTCAATGTACTGAAAAGAAATTGAGCTGTTTAAGAATTTAAGCTAGATTTTTTGATAGGTTATGATAGAATTTCATTATTAAATTAAAATGACAAGATTCGATAGATTTATGAATATTTCTTCCAAGAATGAAGACAGTTCATTCAATGAGAATTTTTGAAAATATGTTTAAAACTAAAAGTCATGCTGGATAAACGGAAAAGGGTTCTCACCACACTAATTCCGGATCTCGCCTGAAATTAACAACACCATTTCATTCTATCCTAATTCATCCTATGCATAAATTTCATCCCATATTAATAAGTGTAAGTTGTGTGATTTTATTTCAACTTTATATGATAACCCTATTTATAAATAAATGGAATTATATTCATATTTTAGTCCAATATAAACAAAAACATAGCTGGTTATATAGAAATTTGAGTGTCTCGAAATTATAAGGAATAAATAACAGTGAGTTGATATATAAATAAAATGTTATAAATAAATACATGAATAACAGATAACATAAATAGTAATTCACACATAATTTTAAGGACTCTGCAATCTTTACTTGATCATTAATAACACCCATTTCAATCAAAACTACTATAAATCTTAAATTTTGACATAATATTAAAATTTCAATCACACCAAATGTAGTAACTGAATCGAATTACAATATAAAAATTATCTATGCGCAAGAAGTCGCGTGGGCGTCCTAACTATCCATACTGAAACTAGGTATGCTTTAAAACAGCAAAATGAATCTTTCAATGGATATTGTGCATATTGGGGCAAATACATTTTCTTTCTAAATATTATTTATTAACCAAGTAAAGATTGCAACACATAACCATCACCACAGCCGGAGCAGTGCGAGTATGAAGGAGAGAGAAGCGAGCAGCGCGTGCATAAAAGCGCGCGCGGCGCGAGCGCAGAGAGGGGCCGGCGGGGGCGGGCCGGGGTCGACAGTTACCTTTAGAGGGACGGGCGGGACTTCCAAATGGTAGCCGATGTCACATAGGTTGCGGAGTAGCTCGATACCTGGAATATACGCAATATCACTGACCGAGCGAAACGAGATTTTATATACAAACAATGTTAGTATGTTTTGAAGGTAAAACGTTGATTGTATCGTAACAATCGATATGGGGTAAGGTGTTCTAACCGCCACCTTCGGGACTGAAGCCAACCTCACTTGCCCGTGGTGCCTTGCTAACAAACGGGGCATTAGCGGCAGGCTGATTGGTATAGCGCAGCCTAACATCGGCACAGCTGCATTCCTTGGCCACCGACGGGCAGCAGCATCGCCGGTGCGAGAAACTGTGTCCTGCGATCCTCATTCGCATGCCCAGCGTTGGGATTATTGGAATATCCTCTTAAAATAAGGAGAGGCCTAATTCCAGCAGAGGAAGGATGGTGATGTTTGGTTTGTAATCATTAATAGTTTCAACCTGTAGTTTTGCTTGCTCGGTACCCAGGTGTAAAAAGTTAAAGTAGGGTACATCTAATTCCTGTAGTATTTGGCCAATCACAAAGCGTTAATTGTCGTAGTTACATTTTCTCATTGACTTTCCGGTTGAAATATTTGTTATTCGCCCTCTGCTCCAAAATAAACTATGTGCAGAAAATATTCTATCAAACTATAAAAGTATCATCGAAATTAACCTAGTATTTGCGTGATTCTCTAACAAGCATTTGACATTTTTTATAATAAATAATAGTGTAATAATAATAATAATAGTAGTTTCAGTGTACGGTCTGATAGCGAAGAGCCTTGACCAATATCTTAAGAGGCTCTCGCTAGGCAGCTGGATCAAGGGTCAGATACAGAAGGCGGCTCTCCTGGACTCGGCACGCATTGTGCGGAGGTTCCTCTCTCTGCAGCCCTAGTCACCCACCATTTGAGCCTTGCCCCGCGGTCAGTGGTCCACAATTTTGGATATATTTTTTACTATAATGTTTTTTTATATTATTTTTGTATATATAGTAGATTAATAATGTTTTAAATTTTATAGTAAACAATGTATTTTTGATGAGTTTTAAAATGAATAAAGTGTTATAATAATAAATAAATAATGCTGGACGTGCCAAACTAAACAGAGCTTGTATTATGGGGACCATATGATTGATATAGGTACTACATATAATAATAATAATAGAAATTGAAATCCACTCACCAGACCCTCTATTATGTCCATACCGCGTCTCCCAAGCGTCGAACAGGCGGTTATAGTACCTCGGTCCAGCGAGGTAAGGCAGATATTTGTGTGACGATGAGTCGGGGAACACCCGCTCCATATCCCCCGACTGAGTTAACTCATCTTCGGCTTGGAGCAGATGGCGGACGTCATCCGGTGTGAGGGTTGAGAGGATGTCGCGGAGGTACTGGAAAAATACCACGCCTCTATTATAATGCGAGACTACCACTGGATCGACAGATATCCTTGGTTTGCCTGCTTCTTCTTCTTTGCGTGTCAGTGATTCAACCATCTTTAATTTAGTTTTTTTTTAATTGTTTGGACCAATAAGTCGCCCCACGGCTAGGTCGGTCGCTTTATTGAGGTCTTCCCGACTGCAGGTGGTCGGGCACAGCGGGCAGGAGAGCAAGTGCCGCATGTCCTGAGTTGGCGCTCCACACGCACACTGTGCATTCGATTTCTCAATGTAACCCCACTTAGCGAGGTTTTCTCTGCAACGGCCAACCTGAGTGCGGAGTCGATTAAGCGACTTCCAAATTGGCCACTGCAGCTCGTGCCCTGGAGGCAGAGGGGTGCACGTAGATATCCTCCACGTGGCGCACCCTGGAAGCAGCTAGAACCGGTAACACAGATTCTAGGCTGACTAATCTCTTCACAACAATGATTCAACCAATTCAAGTTTGCCTGCTGCCGGCATACTACAAAACAATTTTTAATTTTTTACATTAGACAGACCTTCGTTTGACGAACTCACCTGTTGTAAGGTCGCTTTGGTTCTTAGACTAAAGCGTTACCATACAATAGTCAGGATATTGTCATTTTTATACAATAGTCAGAACGGATCTGGCGGACGACGCTGAGTAAACATTCGACCAATCCTAGTAAAATCCGACGAGAGGCAACGTTTAAGTCCCATACAGACATCGCAAGTCGTGTACTGCAAACGTTTGCCACATCTGCCTCGAGGTACACACTGTGAGCATTCACCGCGGACGCGCGTTGCGAGCCATGCTTTAGTGTGTGGTTTAGTGTGTGGTGGACGAGTCACAACACACACTTTTATAGATAAGACGATAATTTAATTCTGTACATTGAAATCTGTGTAAGTAACGTTTTGTTTATATGTTGTGAATTTGTTATACTGTCGTAAACTAAGTGACAGTGTTCTTTAACTAACTGCTGAAAATAGCGAGTCTCGGGGTCATCCCAATAAAAATCTGTTGAAAAAACAGATCTTGAACTACGAAGCGATTACTTTTTCTGCTATCTTTAATCATCGTCATCATCTCTTTAGCAGTCCGTCGGCCTCTCCAAAGTACGCCACTGAGTACGAATCCTCTCTTTACCCAACTACGGCAAAGGCAAAAGTAAGGGTAATGTATTTTCATCCACTATCTTCCAGCTACATAACGCAGATCGTCACTCCATCTATCGGGGGCGTCCTACACTAAGCTTAGCTAAATGCGGTCTCCACTCTAATACATCATGTTTAGTCCAATGATTTTCGGTACTGTGGCATATATGGCCAGTCCACTGCCACTTCGAGCTCATGCAGATAGAGCAATTTACGCGCGAATTGATTCGCGTGTAGCCAATCAAGCTTGCGAGATGTCACGTGGAATTTGACGTGCATCCATATGATTGGCTCTTCACTATCTTTGATAGAAACAATCATAACTCACCATATCTCTTTCTTCCATATTAGTGTATATTATGTGCTTGTCCCTTTCTTCCTTAGACAGGTACACCGTGTATAATCTGCTATCGTAGGGTAAACCAGCCTGTAATTTATAATAAAAAAGTATTTAATTACCTTTAGCAGAAATTATCACTAGCTTTCGCTCACGGCTTCGCTCTCGCGGTAACCGAATACAAAGCCTATGAGTTAATCCAGGTCATAAACTATGTTTAATCCAATTTTCATCCAAAACCGTTCAGCCGTTTTTACAAAGTTGAATGAGAACAAACATACTAACACTGAGAATGAGAACATACACACACACACACAAACCTTCGCAATTATAATATCAAGTGTGATTAACAATCATTTATACAGAAGAAGGACAGTGAGTACAGATTACAATAGAACGATGAGATTTTCGATTACAAAATTCTGAGTCGTCAAAACTTTAGTAATTTTTTTTGATAATATGAAGCATCCGCTTCATTGATACGCAACATACAGTAGTCGATCCAAAAGTAATTAAATTTTTGAGATCCCTATGGTTAAAATCTATGTAAAAAGCATCTGTTGAATAGGTAAGGGATTGCATTTCTATCTTCGGAACTCAAGCCACCCATCCTGCTAAATAACTAACGGGGCTCTGGTCGCTGGCTGACAATGGCATGACGCTAACACCGGCACCCCTGTATCTGCTGGCCGTCGACGGGCTTGAGAAGCTTTGCCCTGCGATCTCCAACCTGCACACCCAGCGTGGGGATTGTGGACTTATTTCCCTTTTTATGCCTATGTCTATTGCTGGATATAGGCTAGCGTTGTAGTTTTGTTACAACTTGGATAGATATTTTACCAGTTTATGAGGTTTATCCTTCGCCAGCATCTCGAGGTTTGTCTTCATCGGTACTTGGAACTGTGCTATGTTGAGTACTGTAGATACGAGGGGGCCTTTCACATGCCTATCGAGAGGCGATGCACTGTGTAGACTAGGAGATATATTCACCTGGGAAAATAAATAATAGCTAGAAGTTTCACACAACGTCATCATCGTCATCATCAGCCTATAGCAGTCCACTGCTGGACATGGGCCTCCCCTAATGAGCGCCATTGCGCCCTGTTCTAAGATCGACGCCTCCAAATTCTACCAGCAGCCTTTCGCAAATCGTCACTCCACCTGGCCGGAGGGCGTCCTACACTACGTTTGCCGAGCCGCGGATTCCACACAAGAACTCGTTTACCTCAACGTTTATCGGTTCTTCGGCAGATATGGCCAGCCCACTGCCACTTCTGCTTGCACAACATCATACACGGTGATATTTAGTAGTCGATTATTTTGTTGGGGGAAATATGTATCCATAGTACTTTCATTTTAATCAATTATGATGATCGATTCAGTAGTTAAGGCGTGAAAGAGTAACTAACAAACTATAATTGGTATTATAGTATTAGTTAGGTTAGTGTTCCAATAAAAAGCGGCGATGGGCTTGCAACCTGTCACGTGGAATGCTAGCTGCTTGCAAAAAAGTGGGCATGTATCGAACGTAATGTTTGGACTTGCCTCTGACTACCCCCGTTAAGGTATCCTCAATAAATATGGGTACTGAGAAATATCTGAAGATATCCATAATGGGGAAAGGTCGTGAAAAGGTTTGTTTATAATATTAGTTAAGATTATGTTACCTCCAATAGCCAAGGTTTCAGATCTTCATCAAGCAACACATCAATACCAAAAAGCTCGTAACAATTATATCTCGAAGTGATGTTCGCCTTTGTGAGTGAACTGATGCTGGCCTCTCCGGAAATTATGGTTTTTATCACCAGGTCCTTGATGGATTCCCATAACATGTCAACGTCCACGCATTTCTCAGTCTTAAGGTATTGGAATAGAGTTTGTAGTGTCCTGCAAATGTCAAATCTTAAGTTAATGCCGAATAGTTGGGCAGAACGTAGTAAAATAGTTTTGTCTTTCACTTCCTTCCTTCTTCATATGAGCTAGCGGCGAACTCTAGTGTCAGAGTTAAAAGGCCACCCGAAGGCCTCCGAAATGGCTTAAAAACAACTGAAAAAGCCGGGACCAATATCTAATCCTGCCTTCCGAAGCACATAAGCGCTCAGATCTAAATGCTAAACGGTAGTGTTGCTAGTCGAGCTGGTTTCGTACGGAGCCCGCTAGGAACTCTGCAACCTCGTTTGTAACTCTCTCAACTCGATCATCACGCTTACCTCACACTTTTGCAGTGGAAGCACTTGTATTATAATGGTATCGACTCAAGAGTGACTTTGCAGAAATCCAATATAAGATATCAACAACAACAACAACACCAGCCTATATCAGTCCGCTGCTTGACATAGGCCTCCTGACTAAGGCTTACTTAGACTGCGATTTACTTATGCCGCAATCAGCCGGTCCCTAGAACCCAGTTTGTTAGTTAGCAGGATGCACCACGGGCAGGCGAGGTTGGCTTGAGTTCTGATGGTTATAGTTACTTATCCAAGATATCACAAGGAACAATATTTAGTAACTAATTCCGCTATTCTTCTCAGATATGTTCAAAAAATGCAGAACGCATGTCACAAATGAAAATACAAATAAAAGAAGTTATTTGTTATTGAAAAAGACGGACGAAAGAAAAGTTCATGCTACTGAGATGCGAATGTTAAGATAGATGTGTGGTGTGATAAGGATGGATAAAATAAGGAACGAGTATATCAGGGGAAGCTTGAAAGTAGCACCTGTGGCGGATAAGGTGACGAGTGGAAGACTATCATGGTATGGGCATGTGATGAGGAGGGATGGAAACCATGTGACTAAAAGAGTGATGAGTATAAATGTAACTGGATGTACGAGTAGAGGGAGGCCGAAGAATGATGGGATGGATTGTGTGAAAGAAGATATGAGAGTCAAAAAAATGAATACAGAGTTGACAGCCGATAGGAGTGAATGGAGAATGAAAACATGTTGTGCCGACCCCACCTAGAGTGGGATAAGTGCAGGGAAATTAAATGATGATGACTCACCACTTGTGTCCTTCACAAGACGCAAAATCCTCATTGGGCGTGTAATTCTTTGACAATCTGTTGATCGAGTAGTTTGTCAGATGCATGTATCTGTCGTTCAGTGTATTCAGATCATCGTTGTACTTCACTGGAATAGATACGTCAATAAAGTGCCGAAGCAAGCCACTGAAAATTCAGTAGATAAAAGGAGATTTGTAATAGGTAGGTACTCAATTGTATACCTTGCACATTTAGAAGTAATGAAACATATAATACCATAAGAATGTTTATCCTGACAACGACATCAGCCTATATCGGTTCACTGCTGGATATAGGCCCCCCCTGTTATGAAAATATACCTATAATCCCCAGACTGGGCTTACGGGTTAGGGATCGACGGGCTCGGCTTCAATTCAGCGAGGGAATTTAGCAGTGCCGTGGCGCACTATGCTAACTTACAAATGGGGCTAAGGCGGCCGGCTGATTGCCAGCCCTGACCGCGTCGGCGGTCGTTATATGCTGTGCCCTGAGATCACCATCCCGCATGCTAGCGTGGGGATTATAGTCAGATCCCTCTTCTTTTTAGGGAAGGCCTATGTCATGCAGTGAGCTGCAAGGCTGCTGTTGTTTTATTGTCGTCTTCTTTAGATAGTAGACAACCCTGGTACCAGAGTTTTTAGGGTGGCCTGAAGGCTTGTTCAATTAGTAAGCGCTATAGCAGCGTCACGGTGCGCTTTCTATTTGGGGCAGCGTCAGGACACGGTGCCACCTCCTCTTAGTACAAAATAACGCGACGTGTTCACGCAGCGTCAGTTTGCAACGCTATAGAGCCTTTTTTACCTTCGATTTTACTGAAAGCAACTAACCTGAAGCAAACCTGGCGAGTCCATCCTTATACAAATATAGCCTCAATGGGTGTACAGACGTCACAAGCACGTACAATCTTAGGTCGAACTTGTTCCCGTTTATAAGATACGGTTTGGAGATGTACCGTTGTACTACAACTGGGCGTTTCTTGGGGATCTGCGTCCATCGAGAGACTACCTTGATGCCAGTGCCGCGGGCAGACGCCGGCTGAAAATAAACAATATCGATAAATATAACACAGTAGGGGCGCAGTAGGGGCATCTGTGGCGTAGTTGTGCCACGCCGAAGGTGGACAGCGAGTCGATCATGTCCTGTAGCCTTAAGGGGAAATCGAAACATTGTCGAATTTCTGTTTAGTTTTTTTGTATGCTAACAATGTGTGTTATTTCTCCAAGCCAATTACAGGTTAACCTGTTCGTTTTGATTTCGTGAGTGAGTAGACTGGTTGTATTTAATAATTGCTTGTGAGCCGTCCACACGTTTGCATTTTGTAGAACTGGGTAGAGAAAGTTAGCAGAATTTCTGACTCGTAATTTTGAGGACATCATAAAAATCTAAGTAATTTTTACTACAGCAGAATACTCACAGGTTTTATAATCCACTTCTCGTTAGTAGCCGCATACTTCTGCCAATCATGTTTCAATAACTTCAGATCATGCGGCAGTACGTATGTTTTGGGCATTATACCAAACTCGTCCACTCCATACTTCCCAGCCAGTTTCTGTAGGTTCCGCCACAGGCGGTCTTTGCGGCCGATTTGGAAGGTGCCAGGGAAGTGGTTCATTTTCTGTCCGTCTTTTATGGCTCGGAACATCAAAGATTTCATATGCTTGCCCCATATGCCTATCCATTCTACTGTTTCTGTAATAATTAAATGTAAATTACTTTTAGAAGTTGAATATAAAGCATTGATTTTGATTCCCAGGACGGGACCAAATGATTGTTGTATGTTGTATATATTTTTTTGGCGGGTTCAAAGTTGTTCACATCCAAATAAAAAAACATTAGAAGGTTCTTTATGGTACCTGAAGATTGAATTAGCATATGGCCCACCTGATGTTAAGTAGTACCTAACCATTTGTTTAGAACAAGTCCTACGATGCAACTGTCCATCAACTTGAGGCATGAAGAAGCCTCATGTGCGTGTAATTTCACCTGCACCCACACCCTTCATACCGAAACACAGCAATGCTGCTTCACGGCCACGGCCATCCAGATAGTTATAATCTAGAGCCACAAAAGTAGAAAAAAAATTATACACTAAAACTCGACGCACGCTGTTAATTGCGCCGCCTTTGAACAGTTTTCAAGCGATTAAGGTCTAAATTAGATCAAATTAGGCATTTAAAAATTTATTATTTCAAATACGCTTAGACGATTTTTGTCAGTTTTCACTTGAAGACTGTGACTCCCTTAACAAAGCACTCTCCTTTTAAGCTATGTTACTTTCTTAATAGAATGACAACCTACCTTCTTGCGGACACTCCGCAGTATCACACTCGCTTTTAACCAATCTAAAGCCAGAGTTAGTCAACGTTTTCTGTACAACAATAGGAGTTATGGTCGTCAACTTCCACTTGAGATGTTTCTGTATAGGTGCCGGAATCTTGACCGGCGACCCTTCGTCGTGGGCGACGAACTTGAGGTAAGGAGGCACGCGCGGGAAGAGGGATGGTCGGAGACAGCTAGTTACCGAATCCGGTATACTTAGAGGTGATTCTGAAAAGCCAAAATGGTTATTAGAACAATAAAGGATTTTTATACTCATAAAACTAACGTGACGTTAACTCATTCATATTGAAAAAGGGGACTTTCAGTTTCAAAATTCAAGTATTTGAGAGCTGAAAACACAACTACACTGCCCTCGCTCGTCCAGTTCCTCGTTATGTCTGAGGCCCGCAGTCAACGTGCTAGTGTATAAGCTTCGGCCCGGATACGCTAGCGGGACAAGAGTAGCCAATATCTTATTCCAGGAAGACTATTTTCAAAATTTTCAGAGTGCTATGTGTCAGATTCTGTTCGATTCAGATGGATTTCTAGTATCTCAAGAGCTTATAGAAATTCTGAAAAACGACACTATGTCGCAACACAATACGATACATCCCGACACATTAATATAATTAAAGTGTTTAGCCTTTTTGATGTCCAGTTATGTAACTTGGTATACTACTGGGAATAAACAAGTCCAGCCTAACTCGGAGTGTGTTTTGACCAACAGCAAGGATCGGAAAGGAAAAGTAAATCTGAACTCTACATAGAATATAACTACTGAAATAGTGTACATAAAACATTTAAGTGAATATTATGAAAGAATGAAGATTAAAGAGAATATAATAATCATTTTACGAAAATTTACCACCGAATTATATAAAAAGGTACCTTCATATACACCGATCAAGATCATAAACTAAATGTAAAATAGTGCAAGCGGGATCATGAAATTCAAAATTAAATGCAAAATAGTACTACACAGATATCAAACAACGAAACTACTCACATAAAATTGTCACAAACTATAATGTTTACCAACAGAATAGGCTTGCGTGCCGTACACTAAATGAACAGTCAATTCATATCTGAACAGTTGAGACCTTATCGCGATGAATCGTGCTACAATTCGTAAATCATTCGATGCAAATAAACGTAAACATTACTACGGCAAGGTTGCATTTTAAGAGTTACAATCATTGATGTCAAGGGTTGAAGCTCTCGAAAGAATTTATGGATGTATTGAATAAACGATAATGGTTTTTGTCAATAGACTGTATTTACAAATAATCTACAACTCAGCTTACACCAAATTTTTATTACCTCTTATTTTATAACCGAGTGATTAAAGTTAGTAAGTTAAGTTGGTTGACTGATTTCGAACTGAGAAGAGGGTGAGAGAGTGCTATGATAAAAATGGTCCATAGAAACGTTACAACGTATGTATGTTTTTTATTACTCTGCCTAATAGGTGATAGACATTATTTACAATCCCGGGGCAATTTAATTATTTCAATTGTTACAATCAAATTGGTCATTTTCAAAATTCCCGGGCATTATGTTTTATGTATTAAGTTTATTGGTCCATAACATGTAACAATGGCTATGGTGAGCCTTATGCGCGAGCCAAGTTATTGAAACACAACAATCGAATGGTTTGTTATCTCAAGAAAATACTGCGAATCTCTGCAAAAACAATCAACAACCTTGAAAAAATGTGATGATAACTGTGCCAGAGGTTGGATTAGAAAATGTATAAATTCTGCAGTTTATAAAAGATATTTTTGATTGCTGTAAAAAATGTTTTTGATTTTGTTTTCTTCCATCTAACGTTTATATTTCTAAAGAGTCGTTCGATTTTGTAAACAATCAATCAGACAAGGCTGCAACCATTCAGAAACGAATCATCAAAGTACAATTTATGACATAGATAAGGAGATATAAACGTTAAAATAAACGTAAGAATAAATTATGTTAAAGTTTTGAACCTTTGCGTGTCGGCACCGATTTGAACGGGTTTATTGTATGCAAAGCGGTCAAGAAAACTTGATCCTTGTTTAATTTTTCTGAAAAATGTTTTAAAAAGTTTATTTTACTAGTTTCTATCAGCTATTTTACTTGTAAGTTCTAAGTGATATGCTAAATATTAGCCCATTCAGTATAATCAGAGAAATGTGATAGCATAGTACTCCTACTTATGACGGACTGACTGTGTAAGGGACTCCCAACTTCCACTTAACTCAAACCAATCTCATCGGCGCGTGGTACATCCCGCTAAAACAAATGAGACTCTGGCAGCCGGCTGAGATGACGGTATACCGCAGTCTACATTGACTCAGCAAAACCTCTGATCGCCGAAAGGCTGCAGTATCGGCGAAGCGAGATGTGCCCTGCGATCCCCTACACGCATGCAAAGCGTAGAGATTATGAACTTAACCCCCTTCTTAAGGCAAGCCTATGTCCAGTAATGGACTGATATATGCCGGTCTCGTTATTCTTTTTGTAAGACTGATGACATCCATCACAATTGCCGGTAGGAGGGGACGCACAAGACTTTTCATCGTATATCGGCATGACTTCTGTATGATATGACGGCAAAGGCGATTGAGCGTCGTGCATGAAAGGAAATGGGAGAGGCCTACGTTCATGAACATCCAACGGCCGGGGATTATTATGATACTGTGATATTCTTCAGGTATACCTTTGTTACGTAAGTGTTTGTCGCAAATAAATTGTCTTTCAAATCTTACCCTTAGAAGGTACTTTCTTGGCAGTAACTGCGGTTCCATTCAGCTTACTGCTCAGTTTAGCCACGCTGTTATGGTCGGACTCCACCTTGGTGGGAGCATGTTTCTCCGTCAGATCTGATATCGCTGGAACAGCCTGGTCCAGTTCCATCTGCCAGGGGTCTGTGAGTGTGTCTGGTGATGGTGATCTGCTGTGGGCGCTGGAAGACAAGAAAATATAAGATCCTTGTTAGCGACCTCTCCTGCGGGCCAGGTCCGCAGAAGCGAAGCAGACGATTCCAGCCGCGAGACACATGTTTGTATGTTCTGCAAATATTTGTCCTTAGTCTTGGTGTTTTCTTATTATAATGTGTATGTATTTATTTAAACATGTAGTTCCCATAGTAGCCATGCCTAGTTTGTGGCTAGATGACGTATGATAATGTCCGGGATTATTTATTTATTTATGCTTGTTTGTTCTGTGGGATCGCTATCCGCGTGGATCCGCTAGTTCATCAAACATAAAACCCAAACACGTTTTATGTTTGATGAACTAGCGGATCCACGTGCAACTCCAACTCGTCTCCCGTGCGTTAATACCAGTGTTGCAGACCTCTACTAAGCATGGTACATGCTGGGATTAGATATTCCTTTATTTATATAAATGTAGCCTATATTTTAGCCTTCCGTGTATATAAACGGAAGATGACTGGCAGAAGGTGGATGCGGAGAGCCGAAGATCGAGCTCAGTGGCGCTTACTGGGAGAGGCCATTTCCAGCAGTGGTTTGATAAAGGCTCAAGATGATGTTAATAGTCTACATATTATAGGCTACTACTGTCTATAGAGATTTTTCTCAGAAAATTCAACCTGTTTGGGGTACAACGAGAGATTGAATTAAATCTTCTACGCAGTCAAAGCCGCGGCCATTTCCTTAGTCTTTCATATTAAGAATGTCATGCTTACCTATATAATATTGCATTGACCGTGAACAAGACAGGATGAATGATCACTTCAATTTGAATATCAATAAAGAAATGACGCGATTTAACGCATCTCAAAGTAAACGCTACATTTATTCACCTGTCTAAATTTGCATAATAAAATGAGTATTCAGCTAATAGGTTTAAATTTGGTCACAGTTTTGTGTTATATCTGCAGTCACTAACCTGAAGATGTTCTGCTACTATGACAAAAACCAAAATTGCTTTTCATTGGTTTGACAAACCAAATTGGTTTTCGTTATCGTTTATCATTGGCCGTCGTCATCACTACTTGTATACCAACCAATGTCAATGTCCCGCGTATCTACTTATATTTAACAAACTGTAACCCAGACAGCGAAAGCCAAAATATGTTGGGCTTAGCGGCCTTTAGATACAAGCGCTTCTATGCTTCAGAAGACATGTTAAATGAAAATATATTTATTCAATAGGCTCAATAGATCACATGTTAATGTGTCAAGTGTCGTGTGTCAACTTGCGAGAAGAATTGGCAAAAAACTCAACTAAAATACTGGTTCTGGCTTTTTCAGAGTTCAAATCAAGCCATTTCGAAGCCCCTATCATTATCATCATTAGCCTATAGCAGACCAGTGGCGTTTTAAAACCTCCAACACTAGAGCTGACTACCAGATCACAGAAAAAAAAATTGAAAAATTAATAGAATTCATATGGAAGGAGAGCGCCGCATTCACTCACTTTGATTCTTTCAGAGAGCCTTCAGCTCTCTGAAAGAATCGAAACGGCGTTAGTGCCTTCACCTATATACCGTGAAAATTACAGTTTATCGAAAGGAATGATAATTTAATTAGTAAGAAAATAAAGAAGTTTATAAGGAAAAGTTTTACTTACTCCTCAGCCTCTTCGACTATGTTGCACTCAATTTTGCTAGTTGATTTCATCTTCGTGACTTTGAGTTTCGACTTCTTCTTCTTCTTGACAGTTTTCTTGGGCTGAACAGCTGTTACAGAACTGACGGGCAAAGCCGGGCTCACTGCTGGACATGTAGGGATGGGCGTGTCCTGACGGGGCTGTGAAAAAAAATATATAATTAAATATAATTATATATTTTTATTTTTATTTCAGTCCTGCCAATGCTTCCAATAGGAACTCTACTCCTTCGTTAGACAATGGAGTTAGGAGAGGGTGAGTTGGAAGGTTTTTGGGGAAACTTTTACCCAGCTGTGGGATGGTACAGGTTAAGGGAAAAAATATATCGGGCGCATTGCGCCCTGTCATTGCGACGCATCCAACTGAATTTCCCAGATCGTCATTCCACATGGCGGAGGGCTTGAATTTTATTTTTTATGTTTGTTACCTGATAACTCCCTCATTTATTAACCATTTTGGAAAATTCTTATGATATGCGAGGTGGGTGTAGTTTAGGCCTATAATATAGTTTTTCGACAGCTGACTCCGACTCCAAAAATAACAGGTAGGTATCTAGATACCTGCCTGTTATTTTTTCTACTACCTGGTCTAGGCCTACCTATGTGGTAAACACAGATCGTACGGGATAAATTGAGTAGAAAAAAAAGGTTGATTCTAAGTTGTAAGGACAAAGAAATTTGTTTTTTTTTAGTGCTGTTTTTGTATTTCAATAAAAAAAATTAAGCCGTTTTTTATTCTCTAACAAGCGACGTTAAAAAATGAGAAATGAAAACCACGGTATTCATACAGAGTTAAAAATACCTCTCTAATTGTATTATGACGGTTCAGGTGGCTGTCAGAAACGTGAGGGCAAACACTCGTACATTCCACCGGGAAGTTTATAAATAAACATACTTATGAATCAGGCCAAGATATTAGATATAGGTCACAATTTGTCACCTGCTTAAAAAGTCTACAAAATATAGGCTAAAGTTTCAAAAACTGAGTTAATACCACATTTGAACAGTCAATATTTGCTTCAAATATTTGTCTCGGATCTGGGTGTTTTCTATGCATATTATGTATGAATTTAGTTTTGTTTTTTATTAAAAGTAGTATATCAGTATTATGGTTACCATAATACAAGTTTGGGGCTGTATGATGTTATGTTCAGATAATGTCCAGAATTATTATTTTTTGATTTGTTTATTAAAATCAATAACTGATCATTAATCAAACAATCTTACTAAATATTTTAAAAGCCAAATTTTGTGAAATGTGTATGAAATTGTGAAGATGTATGTTTGATCCTCTTCCACGCTAAAACTACTTCGCACTTAATTATGTACCTAGTTCTAGACCGAGAATAACCAATACATAGGCTACTTTTTATAAGTAAGTGTACGCGAACAAAGTGGCGGGAGTGGAAATTGGTATATAATAATTATATTATGTGAACTATATACATAATTTAGTTACAGACAACTGGGCTACTATACCACGAGGGCGAAGATTCATCAATGGTCCAACTGTCAGAATATTAATTTTTCTGTAATTTATTATTTTATATGAAAGTGGACTGGAGTCCCCCGACGAAGAAGAAATTTTTCGCTGATCGTTTATTGTTTTAGTCGGCATTGCTATAACAGAACAGGACCTGACTGAAGACGACTGGACTTATACACCATACAACGATGCCTCATAAATACGTGAACAATATACGTGATATAGGTGAAATTGTGTAAATTATATTATCCCAGATGCCATTGAATAAAATATATAATGAATGAATTGCCCATGATTATTTGAGCAAGTTGTCTTAGGGCAAACACGATCTCGTCCTGGCTGATTTCTGGCAGTTCGTCGGTGTAGTGGCGGGTGAGAGTGGCTCTCGAATCGTGGTTGTTACGTTGGGGGCAAGGAGCATGTGCCGTGTACAGTCGGCCATAGAAGTCCTCGATCTCCGATAATATCTCCGGCTTTGACAATGCGGTTCGGCCATCGTGTGTTGTTAACTTCGTCAGGTGGCTCCTGCCAAGCTGCTGAGTGAATACTTTGGACCCTCGGTTTCGCTCTATTACCTCTTCAATGAGGCGTACGTTGGAGCTCCGAAGGTCGCGCCGTATCATCTTCGCAATTCGCAACGAGACTATCCGACATAGAACTAAAGTTGTCGACATAGCTCAGAGAATAAGTAAGCTGAAGTGGCAGTGGGCTGGCCATATCTGCCGAAGAACCGACAAACGCTGGGGCAAACGAGTTCTTGAGTGGAGACCGCGGCTAGGCAAACGTAGTGTAGGACGCGCTCCGGCCAGGTGGAGTGACGATTTGCGAAAGGCTGCTGGTAGAAGCTGGATGCGTCGAGCTCAGAACAGGGCGCAATGGCGCTCATTAGGGGAGGCCTATGTCCAGCAGTGGACTGCTATAGGCTGATGATGATGATGATTTAAGCAAACACTGAAGAATACTTATTCAACGTTTGAATCACGTGCTTGTTTAAATCACAATTTTAGAAAATAAAAAGACACAATGGTATTTGAGATTTTGAACTCGCGACCTTTAAAAGTCAGCTACATGAAAAAGGTAAGGAGGGAAAGACGACTAAGGAACAGAAGGAGAAAGTAATTAAGGGAATAATAGCTAGTAGTTACCGGTATAAGACGGTGACGTCTCCAAAAATACCATCACCGTTAAAATATTCGAATCTATTGTAATTTCTTGCACCTTGGAGCACGCAGAGTGCCATCAAAATACCACAGAAACATGTCAAGGCCGTCGTGTTCGGGTCAAATTTCTCTAAAGCACACTGTCAACTAAACGCAGACGTTAAAAACTGGAACTGCAGGCTTTAAATTTTGTCGCATGATTCATTTTGACGTGACGTCAGCTGATGAACGCAGCAAGGTTTAAATTTTCATAGTAATGCACAGGAACGGCATGCGGTAATCAAGATTATCAGTTCGTACACTTAAAAGATCCGTAGTTACCACGCGATTAATGAAAGCAGCAACCGAACAAACCGTAAAAAATATTTTTATTTAAAAAGAAATTAAATAGTAAAATGCACGCACCGTTATTATGCTCTAGTTACCACTTCACTTATTCAATATAAAAAAACACGTTTTCAATTATTATGTATAGCGTACACGCGTCGCTTCAGTAGACATCAGCCCGAATCAAATCAATTTATACGATATATTTATTTATTTTTAATTATGTTTTCACAAAATACTTTTTTAATGAAACATGTTAAACAGATCGGTCTGATCAGTCGCGCGAGATACAGTGATAGCCCCATTATGCAGTATTGACATTTTCATTTCGATCTATGGAACTATGCCAAAAGCCGTGGACCAGTGCTACAATAAAACAAACGTAGGTATAAGACAATTCATAGGTGACGTGACCGGACCGGAACGTATCTGTAATGTTTATTTAGTCTCGCGTGTAGCTTCACTCGGATCGTTCACGCCTGGATTTAAATGTCACTCAAAAGCACCAACTGGGTGACTAAACTATAAGGACGAACGGTAATCGAAAAGCTTGGTAGGTACTAAAGATATTCATCTTCAAGAAGGTTGAATAATACAAACGCATCTTACCGGTGGTTTTAGAATATTTTGTTACCATCTATTATCCTATTTATAAGCAAGCCCTTCAATTTTATAGTATCTTTGAAACCCTTCAATTTTGTAGGTACGTTTGAATAGAATTTTCATTTAGGTATTGTTAATTGTATGTGTATTAATTTTAAGTGTATTTTTCTTTTCATTCTGTAAGCTGTGCTGTAATGTAAGTTACCTTTTCTAATGTCAGTCGTCCCAGTGCAATATAAATTGATATTTTGATTCATTGCAGGTAAACTGTCGCATTGCGTTACATTTTGTTCCAGAAATACTGTTTGCAACTTTAGTTCAGAAGTTGTTCCTTGTTTATGCTGCTGTTAGTTTACATTGAAATGTTAAAATGGCGACGATTTGTAATCAAGGATACCATTATACAGGCATATCCAATTATATAATGAACTGGCATCCACAAATAGACCAAAATTTTAAAAATAAATTTTGTAAATATTCATAGTCATCAAAATCATCATCATCATCAACAACAAGCTATCAACTCCCCTTCTGAACATAGATCTCTCCCGAGGATTTCCACGAAGAACGGTCTTGAGCCCTCTCCATCGTTGTTTTTTTTTATGGTACTAAAAGATGGAGCAAGCACATGGTCCACCTGATGTTAAGTGGTAACCATTACCTATTACAAAGCATTGCATCGTAGTTCACTTTTTTTTTTTGAACGTGCTTTACTATGCAACACCCTGCACACTTGAGGCATGAAGATGATAAGCCTCTTGTGCCTGTAATTTCACCCACACCCTTCAAAACGAAACACAGCAATGCTGCTTCACGGTAGAAATAGGCATGGTGGCAGTACTTCCCTGGACGAGCTCTCCACAAAGAACTCTACTACTTCTAAAACTACATTATTGTAGGTTTAAAATAGGTTATCAAAATGAATATTATGGTTGTAAAATATTGGCAAAAGCAAAAATTACGTAGTTCCTAATAATTTATGTATAATTCAGTGTTTCGCACATAATTCAAATAATACTCATATCCCGTCGCGGTCACGTAACTGATATGTATGGACGATCCTATAAACTGATAATGACAGGTTTCTATTAGATGTAACCAGCAATAATAATATGCAATGATGAGTCGTTTCGATGTAATTTTTTGGTGCTAGTTTAGGCCTACCATTAAATGATCTACGTTTATTTTAAATCATTTTTAGCTAGATTTGAAATAGCGATTTTGAAGCTATTCCTAAACACCAAATCAAAATTTAAAGTTCAATTTGAAGATTCTTCCGTTTACTAAATACTACACAGTTTGATTGAAGTGAGCTATCAGACCCTGATATCACAATAAGGTAAAAAAAAATTTTTTTTAATGATAAAATGAGATTTTTAGCTTTACGAAACAAAATTTTCTTATTGACTCTTTGAGTACTAATTACATTTCTTTCCGGAGATGTAGGTAACTTTATAATTTTTACAGAATACAAAACAATTGTGCCAAAAATTGTCAAGGATGCCGAAAAATAGGTCAGAAGATGAGAATAAGATGAGCCGCGAAAAACAAGAGTCTGGGTAATGTATTGTTCTAACAGACTATTAATAACTTTTTGACTCAACTCACTTACTACAATGATGCATTTCTATTCACATGCTAAATCATTTAAATTAAAAACTCCTCATTATTCATTATTTTGTGGGGGGGCTAAATTTCGGTTAATTTTTACCTGAAAATATAACTAGTGAATTGTTTAATGAATATAGAAAATAAGTTGATAATATTTCAGTCACTCGCTTTCACAAAATTATAATAAAAATAAATAAAACGCTCACCGATTTACAGAGGTTTCTCACAAACTTCTTTATGAGACGCATTTTGCTAGTTTTATTTTATTGTTTAACAACAAAATATTATCAATTGTTCACGTAAAACTAGAAAAAAATATTACAAAAATACACTATTTCATCAGACTCTCTTTTGATACACTAATAATATACATATTATTGATCACATCTCGCATAGCATCACACAACACGTCACGCTATAAAAACATCGTCAACGAATACTAAAATACTTTAGAAAAACTTCCGCACGTCGAGAATTCGCAATTATGTAAACACCTCCTTCGGCGACCGTGACTCGCGGCTGCGCGCCGAAACTAGACTAGGTAAGTAAGTACACGTGCTCGCGATCCAGTTGCTATACTGGACTAAGTAAGTAGGTACGATCTGAGAACCCTGGCTTTATTACGTGAAGCCAAACTTCAAAGCCAAGTAGGTACAGTCGCGTTACCGAAAAGTTGAATTAAAAAAAAAATGACACGCTGCCAAAAAAGGACGTCTTTGGATAATGCTATTTTGTATGGGAATTTTAGGTGGTAGGTACAACGTTCACCGAGTGCAATATAAATTGATATTTTGATTCATTGCAGGTAAACTGTCGCATTGCGTTACATTTTGTTCCAGAAATACTGTTTGCAACTTTAGTTCAGAAGTTATTCCTTGTTTATGCTGCTGTTAGTTTACATTGAAATGTTAAAATGGCGACGATTTGGAATGAAACGGATCGTTAAAATTCGGATTGCATGACACTTTATGGCGCCTCTCCTGACTAAAAAATGTGGAAAATATTTATGTACACAAAGCGTCACGATCTGGTATACCCCTTTCAAGTATAAATTTAAACTGCTGCCGTGGAGGCTACCATATTCAAATGGTCAAAATCTCAACAAAAATATTTATGCTTGGCTGGGGGATCGAACCAGCAATTCATTCACATGAATCAGACGCTCTAACCAACTGAGCTATCGTAGCGGTTGGCGATTGCGACGAAATTATAAGTTACACAATAGGTTTATTATTTTGTCTAGGTATTAATGGATGCGTCATGTTTCCACTCGATAATCTTATATGGGTAAATTAAGTATTATTTCTATAATTTAAAACATTCTTGAAAAGTGAAAAAAATAAGTAACTATCTATATTTTGTTATGCTAAATGGTGTTTTAATAAATTTGTTATAACTTTTGAACATTGTTTTGTTTTTTAATCTGAATTTAATTAATTAGGTAACTTACCTACTACACATACAACGTAATCCATTGTGTTAGTGACAAAAAAAAACAATAACACATACAGGTTATGAGGGATTTGAACCCAATACTCCTAATACGTCTCGTATAGTTATATGGTTGAAATTAAATATTCATAAACAAGAAGAAGTTTTATAAAACACACATTTGTGCAAAAAGTTGAGATCCACGAATGACGCCGGGACGGTTTGAACCTACTAACGTTAACTAGGGGGGTTACCAGACTCTGACGCTTTCTGTACTCTCCCTATCTGTTTATACCTTCAATGAAACTGATAGGCTGTCAATCAACCAAAAGCTGTAATGGTGTGACATATGAACACACGGGTAGTGCTACTTGTTAGTAATAATAAAAAAATAAATGAAGCATGATTCAAATTTTCTTACCTTATTTGTGATTTACTTTATCTGAAAAAATAAAATTTTGATTTTTTTTATTATTAACGACAAGTACTACCCGCGTGTTCATTTAATGTCGCCATTACAGCGCCACCTGTATACAACGGCGAATGCGATGATTTGGTAAGTTACTTTGGGAAAAGTGTCCCTGTTGGGAAATAGTCGATTTGGACCAACTAGTTTTTTTGACAAATCACATTTTTCAGGCTACCTGTACATTTTTACAAAATTCCGAAAATGCAATTTTTTTTTCTTCAAAATAAACCTATAGTTTCCTCAGAAGAAAATCTTCTAACTAAAAAATTAAAGGTCCATCCTGTATAGGTATACCACTATACCTATTAGTGCCGTGAAGCAGCATTGCTGTTTCGTTTAGAAGGGTACGAGTGCCAATTAAATTACAGGCATAGGCTTAGGCATAGGCTCAAGTCGAAGGCAATGTATCGTAGGGCACGAACCAAACATGCATTGGCACTGGCACTCTTCAGGTATCATAAAAGGAAAAACTTGCATAGTGAAAGGATGCCCTAAGATAAGATTTTTGAAATTAAGCCCGTAAAGCGGTGCAGTGGAAAACCTCTAAAATACTACGAATTATGTCTAACGAAGTCTCGAGTAATTTTTATACAATTAAATTAAACGAAAGTAACAATCATTAACACTTTGGCGGATGGAACAGTGAAATGATGAGTTGAACTTGGCTCCGTAAGGCCTGGACTAGCCAACTGGACCACCGTACAAATTGCATCGGCAACTCAAGGACTTTAAGAATGTTTTCTTCGTATAAATAAATAATGCTGGACACTATCACACAGTACCATGTAACCCCAAACCATCCCCAAACTAAGCAGAGCTTTTATTATGGGAACCACATGGCAGTTATACTACTTATACTTTTTTTGTAAATAGATACACTCGCGGCCTGAAAATGTTTATCAGTTTTCAAATTAGATTCTTTAGCACACTGTGTGCAGTAAAGTCTTAAAATGCTATATCTAGATACATATTACTTTTTAATAGTATCCTGCAGCAAAATTACCACAAATTGATTACGTTCAGGATAATGCACCGATACCACAGATAACATAATACTAAACCGATACACACGGCCCGGGCTACTATGGCGTGGTTCAACTTGCACCGTGACATTTGTCTCATTCAATGGCCTGTTCGGTCAGCAGATATGAACCAGCAATGTTATAGTTTCCTTAAAAAAATAAAGACAATTATTTACAATTTCTACTTGATTATTTATTCCTTTTTTAATTTTTAGTAACAAATTCGATCTCGTTTGGGTGAATCTCTATTGCTTCTTTTATGCTTTATGCCTAATCTATGCTCTATGCCTAATCTATGCTCTATGCCTAATCAAATCACTTAATATCATCGACCTAATGGCATAGATTTGTGCATGCAATTACCAACCATAAGGTGGTAAACATTTTCAGACCGCGAGTGTACATATTTATAGAAAACACCCGAGACAAATATTTGCAGATCGAACCGAACCCGCAACCTTCTGCATCTCGGCGGGCCTTCGCCCACTGCGCCAGAGAGGCCGTCAAAATGACGTAGTGGCCAACTCTGGTGGCAGCTTTAGGCCCCAAAAGCCTCCGACATGAGAAGTCAAAGCGCTAAATTAATACAATGTTAAAAGAAGTATTATTTTATCAAAACTTTACCTTTGGAAATAAACTGCACCTAAATAATTGTGTTCTATTTCGGTCACATAAAATGAAATCACGCAAGCTAGTCATTACTACCGCAATATTCCATTTCGAATTTGTAAAGCAAGATGGCACATTAATTTGTACTGTAATTTGCATGGAAAGTTAGACTCCTTCCTTGGTATGTCAGAAAATGAGGCTTAATAATAAGAGGAAACTTTTCCAACCTTCGATACTTAATGTTAATTATTTTTACATAACTTGTAAATTTTACTCATGAAACTTATCATCATCATCAACATATGCCTCCCCTAATGAGCGCCATTCCGAACTATTCTCAGCTCGACGCATCCAGCTTCTACCAGCCTTACGCAAATCGTCACTCCATCTGGACGGAGGGCGTCCTCCATGAAACTAATGTGGATCAACTAATTCATAGTGAAAACTGATAATATTGACGTACAACGGTACGGGCACATCGATACGGCACCGACCTCTGATGAAGGCTCTCTAAAAAAGTCGAAACGGGGAGTCGCCGCTTCGGCGTCTTCACAGTATCTAATAATGTCTAACTAACAGACTTTTGTCTACGTCACCTAAATAAAGTTAAAAGTTTCTCGGAAATGGTATGGTTTTCAAGGACATGAAACTAACAAAGATCTCATTTCATTACATTAATATTGAAAAGTGATTAAAATCATAAAAAAAAACATCTGTTTAGGCACCCTACCGACCCTTGATGAAGGCTCTCTAAAAGAGGCGAAGCGGCATCGGTGTCTTCACATTATCTATTAATTGCAGTCTATCGGAATTTTGTTTACGTTATCCAAATAAAGAAGAATTTCGGAAATAGTATTGTTTTCAAGGTTACTACGTCCAGCTTGTTATAATATCTGACTAAATATGTACGGGCACGTATGGGGTAAAACACAGACCTCCAGTTTTAAGCAGAACCAACAATACGAGTTTCAACTAGCGTCCCGTCTTCAGACAGAAGATTTATAACGCGCCCAGATGTGTAGGCAATTCTAGGAAAACCACATGCACCATGAGGTGACGTCATGTCATGACGTCACGGGTGAGACTATCCGAAACTGGACCAACGTCATAACACAAATTCTGGAAAAAACTACTTCGAATACTGTCTTGTGCGACTATCCAAGTCTATACATATATGTATAACTTGCCCTAAAAAGCATTAAGGGCTTTGCCATATCACCAAGATCCCAACGCTTAGCATTTTTAGTATGCACATATTGCTCAGTAAGCAAATCTTTTGAATCACTATAAAGGGGATAGTTAGTCCCAACATCAGCCTACTGCTGGACATAGCCCATGATAAGGAGAATATGCCCATAATCTTCAAGCTGATCGTCCATGTTAGGGATTATCAATGCTGCTTCCTGTCAGACCTTCGCCATATTCCAGTCTAGGAATTGTAAACTCACCAAATCATGTTCATCAGTTGTTTCATTGTTAATAGCGGTCGTCCTCAGCACATGCATGGTGTCATCGGTAACCAGAACCTGGTCTTTACAAGCACACCGAGACTTGTTGTAACTGGGGCTCTTGCACTGAGTGTTGCTGAGGCTGGCAATGGCAGAGCCGTAGGAGTAGCCAGTGCTGGAGTTATCTTTGGCTCGTTTTGTATTGTTGGATATGTAAGAGAGGCGGCTGAAACAAATGAACACCAGAATTACTTTGATGACCTTCTCGGTACAGAGGATAATATTTTGCTGAGATGAGAGTGGTTTAAAATTTTCGATATAATTATATATTTTTTTAAATATAAAAACATTTATTTCCAGAGATAAGGTGTACGAAGCATTTTTTATGAACTATGTTAGATTTATTACGGAGAATAATAATAATAAGATGTATTGCTTAATAACATAATACATTGTAGGTGATTTACACAGTACTTTTTACTAAAACCTTTGGAGAGTATTGACTCTCTTGTGGACTCCTCGCTCTAACTAAGTGAGACACTTGTGTGTAGATGCGAGGGCTCCTGCTTCGAATTCACAAAAGCTTAACTACGTAGGTACAAACGTGTTATTGTGCAAAATTTAAACATGTCTGTGGCAAAGGTGATAAAAATAAAAAATGACTTGTGGCACTCGGGGACTGCCGCGGTAAAGCTATTTGCATAGCATTTTGTATCAACTTATGCAATAATAATTATTTATTTATTTTATTGCAGTATTTATTTTTCTTTGATATTAATTCAAGTTACACTTTTTGAGCGTGGTGACCGATAAGAAAACAATTTTTTTTCTTTTATTAAATAAACGAGCTTCGTAGAGTCGTACAATACGTCTAGTTGCACGCACAGAAACACCGTGTCGAAGACTGCCGAAAACAAACGACGTTAGACAATGCACGGCCTTCAAGCCACACCTCCGTGCCCGTCGGAGTGGGGAGCGTGAGGTTTTTTTTCGTTACGGAATTTCTGGATTCGGTCCCCGCGCTCAAGGCCCTCGATAGAAGCTATGCAATAGCTTAAAAATAATTCCATCTATTTTCAGAACATATGTTTTGTACATATTTGTCCTGTAGGTGTAGTGGCATGTTAAGGCGTTGATCCCATTCAGTCGTTAAGCCATGTCGGAGACCTTCGGGTGGCCTAAAAACTCTGAAACCAGAATTTAGACCAAGAAAGAAGGAAGTGTTTGAAATCCACGATATAGGCAGGAGAAAATCCTAGTTGCTATTTGAATGCTAGTAGAATGCTATAGATATGGATCCTCAATAGATATGGATAGTAATATCTAAGATATGCATTAAGTTCCAATTCAAATACATTATTATGGCTAACTGAAATCAGCGGGGTGATCGGCTAACTCTGTTGCAAACAGAAATTATTGAAACCGATCCTGTTTTTACAAACTTTGACATTTCATCTGTCGAAATTCAATGAACGGCAATTGACAAACTGTCACAGTTTGTTAAAACAGGATCGGTGTCAATCATTTTTGTTTGCAACAGAGATAGCCAATCACCCCGCTGATATCCATCAAAACAGTAACTATGTAGTTGAAATGGATTATCATAGACTTATCCAGTTAACAAATTACATAGAGCATTTGCAAAACTTCATTCCAAGCTAATTAAGCAAAGCCAATCTTTCATCATCATCATCATCATCTTCCTGACCTTATCCCACATTATAATTAGTATACCACATAATGTCAGGTTCACACAGAATCACACCAATATTGTAGGGATGATCTCGGAAACCACTGAACCTACTTTTATAATGGTAAGGATAATGATGCACGTGATGATCACACAGGATCATATCACCCAAACTAATCTAACTAACTACTATATTATGGGAATTTTGATAATTCTTTCCCTGACAGAAAGTAACCCTAGCTTTGAGTTCATTAGGTTATTTATAATTGTATTGATTAACAGGAGAGGAAGCTCATGCTAAAGAAGTTGTGACTAGGTCATCAATATTGCACCATAATAAATAAGTATATTGATTTGAATATTATATACTCAAACCATAAATTTAATTGAATTCAAGTTACCATTTCTTCATAATTCGTAATATTCCTTTGCATAACTGGTTTGTTTTCACTTGTAAATTTTTTATTCCCATTCAAACAATTTAATATTTCAGTCCCAACTCACTTGAATTTTGACGATCAAAACCAACCTGATTGTACAAACACTAAATGTTGCTATGATAAAAATTTACATAATTAATCTGGCATTGATAAGATAACTCTATAAGCTTAACAAAAGAAATATGTGATATTAATAACCGTATAAGCATGTGAGGTATAACCTACAAATTTGCACATTGGATAAGAATGACATAATGTTATCTTATCAGTATTCTTTATCAAAATAAATGTCCGGTTACTATAAAATGTTAGGGGTTCCCACCTCCATCTTCAGAAACCAAGCCAACCTAACATGCCCGTGGTGCACCCTACTAAGAGCTCTGGTGGCTGGCTGATTGCGGTATAGCACAGCCTAACTCCAGCACAGCTAAATCTCTTGGGCTCCGACAGTCATGAGCGTTGTTGGTACGACAAGCTGTGCCCTGTGATCTCCAACCTGCATGCCCAGCATAGGGATTATGAGCATATCCCCCTTCATATAATTGGAGGTCTATGTCTAGCAGTGGACTGATATAGACTGATGTTGTTGTACTGTATTCATATTATAGAGATAATTCATTGCCGTTCTTATTCTATGCTACTGATAAGTAATCAATTTGGTCTATTTCTAGAGGTTCCTGTATTTCATCATGTATGTAAGCGAGCTGATACTGATAGTACAATAATACTGCTGTGCTGATAGAAGGAATTGGAACAAAACATGTTGCATCCACTGGACTTAACATATTTGTCATAAAGGCAAGGACATTATACATTCATTGGTAAACAATGATTTATCCAATTAAATTATGTTATACTTACGTGTCATATCCAGGTATGGGAGATCCAATATGAAAATTACAATAGTAGTTATCAGACTCGCTCGATGCTCTCTGTCTACGGCGCCCTTCTAAACTGCTTTTGGAGTCCTGATATGATTTGTTCTTAGGTTTCTTGAGAATACTCGGAGGTGGTGACTTTGGTATTGTGTTATTGAGTATAGACTTCAATGGTTGTTTCATGACTGGAACTTCCATCATCTCATGATCAACTTTCTCGAGTAATTCTTCAACTTTCGGTAATCTACTGTCATCTACTTTTGTGTTAGATAAGGTGGTCACTAGTAGCGGTCTGGTAGGGCTAGATCGGTATAATTTTGATTTTCCTGGCTGGTAGCTGGAGGAAAAATTTAATATCAATGCATGCTTCTAAATTAAATCATGGCACATTAGGGGCAAGGTTATCACTGGAAACCGTAAAAGAAGCCACCCAAATATAAACCATGTAAATTTTATCAAAATCAGTGTGCTTGGCAGCATGGTAAGGCTGTGTACAAGGTTTATAAGGATTTGTGTTTGTATATAAAAGAAGATAAGGACTCACCCATGGTACTTGTCGTGGTCGTGAGACATAATGTAGTCGCCGTTCTCAGCGGCAGGCAGGGAGCACTCGTGCCGGAACCTGGCGCGGCTCTCGGCGGTGTTTAACGTAAAGTGGCTCTTGTTAGGCTGGGGCCGCGGGCGCTCTCGGAAGCTGTCTGCGGACCGAAGCTCCCTCGCATCGTCGTACGGAGAACGGTCGACCCCCTCGCTGCGGCAGCGACGTCGCAGGATCCGTGCCGGCCCTCGCGACCAATCCAAAACAGACCCCAAAGGGTCACACGCGTCAAACCCAACTTCGTAACTTGGGCTGCTCTGGCACGCTCGCCTATCCATATCCGAACCTAATCGCGACGCATGGTCGTACGTCCACATCGATTGCGCACCGCCGATTTTAGGGACTATTGCACTGTTAATTTTATGAACTCCTGAAACATGAACGAATAACGGCGTCGAGGGCCAGGGGCGACAGGTGACGGATCGCCGTTCGATGTCGGCGCGACACAACGTAACGTGCCTGACCTCCCGCCAAAATTGAAAGAAAACAGCAGTTTTCAATTGATCATTTTTAAATTAAAAAAGGCTGCATGTATCTAAATAAGACGGAGTTGAAACATTATTGACCCTATTGTAAGAAATCTTGTAGTTTTGGAAATTACGTTTTTTGATGATTCGTTCTTTTCTTGTGATGGCGTTACGTTTGCATTGATTATTTCTATTTACACTGCACGGCAAAAATAAGTAATTCGTTTACCTACGTATAATTAAAAAATGTAAGTAATAATTTTGAAGATTCCGTGAATGATTTTAATGTTGGCTGTTGAAATGTAACATAAAATTCGGGATGTAAACAACACGGGAAGACAGACATTTACAAAAAAAATGTATATGACGTGACGTCACAGTTTAAACTTCAAAACGCCAACCAATAGAAATTAAGCACATTCTTCAACTTTTACTTTTTTTTTTTTTTCTTCAAGCCTGGCGTCATAGATTAAGTTTGTGCTTCTATCTTGGCTTCAAGCATAGATTAAGTATATATATAGATTTATAGTTTGCGTGGCCACCATAGTCTTTCTCATTTCAACTGCAGGGTTGCCACATAATTAAAATTTCCATAGATTTGGGTAAAATATACTGATAATACGCCCTCCGGCCAGGTGGTAACGATCTGCGAAATGCTGCTGGTAGAAGCTGGATGCATCGAGCTCAGGACAGGGACTCAGGCGCTCATTAGGGGAGGCCTATGTCCAGCAATGGACTGCTATAGGCTGATGATGATAATGGGTAAAATATTTGCATATTGCACAAGGAATTCAATGACAAACAAATATAACAAGAAATTATTGTCATGCAGGTAAACGATTAATCTATCAATTTATACTGCAGGTAAAGTATTAATCTATTGATTAATACTAATCTATAATCTATTGATTAATAATAATAGTATTAATCTATTGATTAATACTTTACCTGCATGACGTAAATTTTTTTCATTTATAATCTGCTTCACTTACAAGTTATAATGACTTTTGATAATATGTAAGGGAAGGAAGGATGTTTAGCAAATTTGATTGAATGCACCACCTATATAATTTTCAAATCAAATTATATTTAATTGCATAAAAGTATGGTAAATCACCATCATACAGACCTAGAAGGCTGCGAAAAAATTTTCGTTGGACTGCTAAGCTATTAGAAGATACGCGAAAAACTGCGAGCAGAATTACAAAGGAAAGGATCTTAAAGGCTATGTGGATCGCATACTTATACTTCATTACAGAAGCGTGTAAATATTAAATTGTTATATGTTTATATGTCATTAATTATCATTGATATCGGTTAATTTTAATTAACAATAATTAAGTTGACAATCAACATTACTTAATAAATATATGTCAAAATGAAAATTAACCATTCAAAAGAAGAAATAAAAATAGTAAATTATTATTTAGTTTTAATAAATTCGTTTGATCGTATTAAAGCATTTATCTACAAGCCATTTGTGAAGTCTTATTTTAAAAAGGCTAAGTGTCAAATCTTTCATGTCTTCGGGGAGACTATTGAATATTTTAACGGACATATTGAATAAAGATATCTTTTGCATTGATTTTTTACAGAACGGCAAAAATATCCTATTATTTATTTGTATCCTAAGTTGTCGTTCACGCATGTCTTTATGTTTCTTGTATAAGCTTTCAAAATTCCTACATGCAAAAAAGAATAGAATCATAGGAAATATATTTTTATTTCTCAAAAACTTCAACATTTCGAAAATTATGCTTTCGATTCTGCAATCATATTTTCTAAATTAGCTACTCTTTTATTAAACACCAACTTTTTTCCCCAAGAGCTCGCAGTTTTTCGCGTATCTTCTAATAGCTCAGCAGTCCAACGCAATTTTTTTCGCAGCCTTCTAGGTGCGTATGATGGTGATTTACCCTATAAACAGTAATCAAAAATTAATTTCAGTATTTAAACATAACAAATGTAATCTGTAGAAAATGCGTACATAAAAGGCTAGCAATTCTACTAATATAATAAAGGCGAAAGGTATTGAGTATTGTTTATTTCTCCCTCACGCAAAATTTAGATATAAGATACAAAATACAATACAATACATTTATTTCTTTTACAAGTTACACACGTACATCGTTCTGGCTGGGAAAAATAACAAGCTATTAATGGCGCTGCTGATGATGATGATGAAACATATGAATTGAGGCATGGAATATATTGGTCTTCTTCTTCTTCGTATGAAATAGTGGCCAACTCTGATGTCGGAATTTTTAGGCCACCTGAAGGCCTCCGACATGGCTAACAACTGAAAAAGCCGGGAAGAACATCTTAACGTACCTTCCGAAGGACGGAAGCGCTCAGATCTAAATGCCATCCAGATCACCTATATAAGTAGTGGCCCGGCGAAGTGTTCCTTAACCAAGATGATCTGCGAAGATCACCGGAGTAAATTATTTACATGGTGTCAAATCGCATTATGTTACAGGTTATATCTAAGGGTAAATTTAGCAATATGGTTATATAGTAGGCAGACCGAGGCTTTGTAGGTAGTTAACTAGGTGTACCTATATAACAAATTGTCATTACACATTATGTAGAGCTACACCAGCTGTGTGAGAAGCCGCGGGCAGAAGCTAGTATAAAATCTTAGTGAAAACTTTTTGAAAAATGGAGATAACATTAAAGTATTTCTTTCCTGTCAGTCAAAGTCCATTGTAAATAAATAAATAAATAAATAATGCGGGACGTAATCACACAACATCATGTAGCCCCAAACAGAACATGCAACATTTGCCCCGCAGTGGGAATTGAACCCACAACTAGCTAATTTAATTTGCGGGTACTTCGGAGAAGGCAAGCAGTATCATGGGTTTCACTTACCCGGTTTTGATAAAATATAGCTTAGGCTTTTTGATACTTACTTACTGTGGCAGATTTAAATAATTGGGGGCATATAGGTGTATTGTCAAAAAATGCTGTCAGTTGTGACTGACGAATCCCGAATCCGTTTTAAATCTGAATGATCCGTTGATTTAACGTAACCTCTGGTTCTCTAGTCTGAAATAAAAAAACAGTTCTAAACCAAAACAAAAATGAACGAATTCTATCATTGTAGGTATGATAATAATAATAATAACAATAACCTAACATTTAATAGCACAACATATATAAAAATAATGAATTCTTTGGTTTTCGTGGTCTTTTTTCCTATACATTCATTAAAACTTCGGTTTGTCATGGTTGACCAAATATAGCACATGGCTTTTAAACGATAAAATCAGTATCAAAATAGATTAAAGATTAAAGATTTTTATACATACTGTGGAAGATTCACATAACTGGAGACATAAAAGTGTATTTTCAGTTACCATCCATTAAATTACGTGGCCTTTGGTTTTTATCCTGAAATTAAAACGTCATCTTTAAACTGGGCTATGCAAATAATAATTAACCAAAAAAATTATATTATTTAAAGTTCTAATAAAAAATGAAACGACTTTTCTTTATATACTTATAGCTTATAGCTTATAGCTTATGGGGTGGGGAAGGGCAGGGAGGGAGTGAGGACCCTCCCTCTAAAAGGGGGAAACTCACAGTTCCCGAGAAAAAATGAATTACGTTTTGAGGTTAACGAGAGAAAAAAAATTAAACAATATACGCCAAAACACACTACCGGACTACTACGGACCTATGACCTATGATCAGTTTAAAAACAGTTTCAAATCATAAAAATGGATATTTGATTCGGGTATTTGACCTCGTCGGCCCTGAGTGTCGCTTCGTCCACTCATCCTCGCGGGCTAGCTCCACTCAGGATCTTCCACGGGAATTTCTGGTTCCACATTTTTTATATCCAATCTACGCATAGGGACCACAAGACTACGTGGCATCGGGGTGATCTGCGTCAGTTCTGTGATATTGCTACTCAAGTTGGGGTGTCCTAGAACCTACTGCTGCGAGAAGGATTTCCAGGTGGTTGTAAAAAATCTAATAACCGACTGTCTATTCAACGTATTACATTAACAACGAGAAATATCATTGTCAATGTCGAATCACCAAAAAATACCACAGAGGCCATAAATAAAAAGAAGATGAATTTTCAAATAATCATATCTCAAAAACTATTTGGTTCTGCACTACGCCATTTTAGATTTAGGCTTCCTAGATATAGACCTATCTGTGACAAAAGTTCCAGCCGCCTAGCTCACTACAAATAAATGAAAGTTGAGCCAAAAATTAATGTGCAGTGGGCAAAATTCATTTCAAATGCCGGCAACACCAAACAAAACAAAACAAAATTGAATTTCACTTTTTGGCTTATTTTCTTACAGATTTCTGCTCTAAATGTGGTTATTTATTGTGGAAGTCTAGTTAATAATCCATTTTTGAATAAATACCTCGTCAAAAGTACGATACTTACGCTTGAAAAGACAAATCCGGAATGTTTTGATCACTGCCACTTTTGCACCAAAATACACTACACCGATCCATTTTGATAGAGAAATCCATAACATTCATTTGTTATTATTGATTTACAATAGATGAAACATAATTTTTCCAGGTAATAATTTAGTTTCAAGCAAGTTTTTCACAAAATCTTCCGAAACTGCTGCTAGCTGCCAAAGTTTGTTTAGCGCAATGTTGCGCTAAACAACGAAAAAACCGGCACGCGATAAGGGACAGCAAATCTATAGTGCGGTCTCCCTTATTTGCATGAAGCACGCATAAGTAGTTCTCTTTCTTGAAAGAATGAGATGAATTATCTCGTCGTCTATAGCTTTCTCTGTCTAGGGCTTCAAGCAAGTTTTTATTATCAGTGCTTCAAGTCTTCAAGTCCGAATCACGTCAAACTTTAGGGTGAATTTACCCTTGAAAAAATTCACCATTTTAAAAAAGATTGAAAAAATCCAAAATAGCTCAAGACAATGAGGTCGATTTCTGTTGTTCACTTTTCTAAACTTAAATTCACCTGGTCACTCGGTGGATTCTTCGTCTTTTAGGAGTTGTTTTACCATGGCGTGTGCAACTAAAATTGACAAATTAACTAATCCTCAGTTTAAATTGGGCTGCTAAGGTTAAAAATGTGTGGTGCTATGAGGAATGCCATCGCAGTCAATTCAGTTTATAGGGTTCAGGTTCTAGTCAATTTTAAACTAGTCTTTCAATTCTTTGAACCAGAAGGAATCCTCCAAATCACCAGGCTTAAGAGTTCTGCTCCTGGTGACGGGAGTTTTATGCGAAGATCAACCAAATTCTCTCGATGATTGAGAATTTCAAAGGGTGGTGCCTCCGTTTGCTCTTGAAGATCCGGCTTCCCGGCTTTGTCCCCCTTTTGGGGCAAACTTCCGACGTCATGAAAAGACAAAGTAATCGCAATCTTAATGCTGTGGGAGCAAATATCTATCCTAGTCTGTACTCTAGCTAAATTAATTCGTGAATTTGCATTGAAGGTCGGCCACATCCTCGCTGATGTAAACAGGTACCTCCGCAGACTTCAGGCGCGATTAAGCTCTCTGTGGTGTGCTACAAATACTGAACAGTTTAGAATGTTCCTCGGAGAATGATGGCATTCTAATTTCTCGCAAGTATAGGATTTCCCTCATTGAATTCAATAATATCTTGGATCCCGTACCGCCTTGTTTGTTGTTGTATGTGGTACTTAGATATTCGTTTGCCGACTGCCGAGTTATAGATTCCTCTAATATTTAACCCTAAAACGATAGAGGACTTGAAAATTGTCTAAAGTTTTATTTTCTCTAAGCATTTTGGTCTGCAGTATCGGTTGTGACAAAGACCCCTGGATAGGCATAATGGAAAAGATTTTATCTGAGAATGATCTTCAACCACCAGCTTAGTTCATTTTCTACTGCTATTGGCATGAGAATGAGAAGCTTGTGGTGTAAGTTTCTGAACGGCTAGCAGCATCAGCTGTGTAAGTTTACTTGCCATCCTGTTCTCTACTCTACACGAATTTGATTACGAATACTGCTTCCAAACAAAGTGGTAGGATCTGTCTGTGTGGAAATGGATAACCAGGGTGTCGTATAAGTACTTAAGCTAGTATTGTAGCGGAGCTTTAATCCTACCTACTTCATACTACAAGTGCTACCTACGACGATGCGCGCGAGTTCGAATACCTTCTCGCTCGCACATGTGATGCCTCTCGCTTATGCAGAGATCGAGGCGGGGCATGCGCCCCCACCACGCCGCGGATGTAGCTACCTGTGACCAACTTGCTATATAAGGCGTTCGCGGCTAGTGGTAAATCAGTTCAGCTAGGAGCGGGACTCATGACGGTAACAGCTATCTACTAGTTCGTAGCCTCTTGAGCTTCCATCCCTTGGACAAAGGTCTGGCGGTAGATGCCTAATACGGTACTCAGCCCCTGCCTAGCCCCTTGGGAGTATTATTATACTGTAGCTAGGCTCAACCCTAAGGTAACCCCGTACGCAAGGGTATCTCACAAGTAATAGGTAAACCTACCTACCTAAAGTACGGTCGTATCTACTGTTGAAGTGTACCTACTTATGATTGTACTTGGCTTATACACAATAAACCCAACTCATTGATCAATGTGCATTTTTCTTCCTCGCCAACCCCCTACAATTTGGCGCCCAACGTGGGGCCCCACGCATGCAGAGGTCGGCCATATTTCATTTAGTTTTCTGTAATCAACGCATACTCGTATATCAGAATCTCCTTTAGGTACTAGTACCACTGGCGATGCCCATGGGCTTTCACACTCCTCGATTATATCATTTTCTAACATTTCTTTTATTTTTATTTTTAACTGTTCCTGTCTTATAGGCGATAGTCTATATGGTTTGAGGGCTATAGGTTTGTGTGAGCCTGTATTTATTTTATGTACTGCAAACGGAGTTGGTTCCCCGTGTTTACTAAATATATCCTCAAATTCATTAATTAATTTATTTAATTCTATTATTTCTGCCTCAGTAAGGATTGTATTTTGGGGATCTTTAATTAAATCCAATGCGTACATTTGCAATTTATTTATTTCCAAATAATTTACCCTTGGGTCCTTTTGACCCATACCATTATAAACAATTTTTGGGCGAATCATTCTTGGTGGGCTGTCCAATTTGTGCACTATCCAAAGTGGGTTGTCCATTGGTGGCTGCTCCGGATTGATACAGCTGCTCAAGTCGACAGCGTCCCAATCACGCAGATTTCTGACAGCGCCACTCTGTTTGAGCATATTTTGTTGTGTCTCAGGAGTGGGTGGGGTATCTGTTAGAGGAGATATCATACTCTCTAATCCTCTGGCCCACTCTAGAAATACTGGAAGGTTTTCATCACCCTGTTTTTTTTTAATTTCATTTTCCGCTCTGACAAATTCGTGTTTTTTCCCTGGTTCGTCGGCAAAGAACCAGACGCGCTGTGCCAGGTTGATGATGATGGCATTTTCCTCCAAGAAGTCGATACCTAGGAGCGTTCTGTTGTCTTCTGCATTCGGCAGTACAGAAAATTTGATAGGTACCTCTCTCCCGCCAATGGTAATATGTACATTGGTTGTCAACATATTGACTGAGTTTCTGGACCCATCCGCTAACTGAATCTCAGTTTTTAACTCTTCAAAGCAGACGCCGTTCTGTTTCATCAATTCGTACAGTCTAGAACCCGCGATACTGGTGCGAGCTGCTGTATCAATGTGGGCGTGACCAAGTTTTCCGTCGTAGACGGTGAGTATTGTCGGAACTTTTGCAGTGCTTTGAATCTTAGCACTGACTGCGTAAAATTGTACGGGTTTGGGTGGGCTATCTTTTATTTTACAAGCCCCGCACTGGCTCCGAAAAACTCCCGCTGCTCCACAGCCGTAACATTTTATGGGGGATTTCTCATGTTCTGTTCCCTTGGTATAAGTTACCTTAGCGGCGGTAGTTGGGATAACTAGTGGGTTTTTGTTATAAATCCCTCTTCCCAGCCGTTTTCTGCAATTTGTAAAATGATGGCCTATCTTGGCACAAAACGTACACCTCTTTTTCTTCTCTTCGCAAGATGGCTGTTCCGTTTGTTTTTCCAACGTCTCATATTCACGAGCTTTTTCTAAGAGCTCGGAGAATGTTTTGACTTCGGAGCGGGCAATCTTTTTCCGCAAGTCAACTTTTAGTATTCCATACAGGAAATCCAGCTGCTCCTCTTCCTTGTGTCTCTTTGCTGGCAACATTCCAAGAATTAACCTTTTTCGGGTTACAAATTGGTCAATATCCTCGTTTTCACCTTGTGTATCAGAAAAAAACTCGACGTATAGTTCGTGCGGAGGTCTTTTCGGCGCGAAGGCGGCTCGGATACTGGCGAGCGCCGCATTCCACGACTTTACTTCAGATCGGACGCCTGTCCACCAAGCGTTTGCGTTGTCAGTTAATAACAAAGGGAGCCCAGTCAATGCGTCGTCGTCTGATATTTGTTCAATTTGTTTATAAATAGTTATTCCCGTGACAAATTCTTCCACTTTGCTATGACTTCGTTCTCCATTAAAGCGAAGCGTACATTTAGTGAAACTTTTGTGCTGTAGGGATGGAACTGGTACTGGGTCATTTCTCCGTTGTAAAAGTTCCTCAAATTGTTCTTGTGTCAAATGCACACCCATTGTTGTGTTGGTGCTGTCTTCACTCTCTTCTACTTTTAATTGTTGGGTTTTAACTTTTTTCTCCTTGAACGCCAGATTGACTTTTAACCGTGCGATTCCTGGATATTATTGCCGTTGGGCGCCAAATTGTAGGGGGTTGGCGAGGAAGAAAAATGCACATTGATCAATGAGTTGGGTTTATTGTGTATAAGCCAAGTACAATCATAAGTAGGTACACTTCAACAGTAGATACGACCGTACTTTAGGTAGGTAGGTTTACCTATTACTTGTGAGATACCCTTGCGTACGGGGTTACCTTAGGGTTGAGCCTAGCTACAGTATAATAATACTCCCAAGGGGCTAGGCAGGGGCTGAGTACCGTATTAGGCATCTACCGCCAGACCTTTGTCCAAGGGATGGAAGCTCAAGAGGCTACGAACTAGTAGATAGCTGTTACCGTCATGAGTCCCGCTCCTAGCTGAACTGATTTACCACTAGCCGCGAACGCCTTATATAGCAAGTTGGTCACAGGTAGCTACATCCGCGGCGTGGTGGGGGCGCATGCCCCGCCTCGATCTCTGCATGCGGCCATTATTTCGCTCCTAGGTAAACCTACCCACAATTTGGCGCCCAACGGCAATAATATCCAGGAATCGCACGGTTAAAAGTCAATCTGGCGTTCAAGGAGAAAAAAGTTAAAACCCAACAATTAAAAGTAGAAGAGAGTGAAGACAGCACCAACACAACAATGGGTGTGCATTTGACACAAGAACAATTTGAGGAACTTTTACAACGGAGAAATGACCCAGTACCAGTTCCATCCCTACAGCACAAAAGTTTCACTAAATGTACGCTTCGCTTTAATGGAGAACGAAGTCATAGCAAAGTGGAAGAATTTGTCACGGGAATAACTATTTATAAACAAATTGAACAAATATCAGACGACGACGCATTGACTGGGCTCCCTTTGTTATTAACTGACAACGCAAACGCTTGGTGGACAGGCGTCCGATCTGAAGTAAAGTCGTGGAATGCGGCGCTCGCCAGTATCCGAGCCGCCTTCGCGCCGAAAAGACCTCCGCACGAACTATACGTCGAGTTTTTTTCTGATACACAAGGTGAAAACGAGGATATTGACCAATTTGTAACCCGAAAAAGGTTAATTCTTGGAATGTTGCCAGCAAAGAGACACAAGGAAGAGGAGCAGCTGGATTTCCTGTATGGAATACTAAAAGTTGACTTGCGGAAAAAGATTGCCCGCTCCGAAGTCAAAACATTCTCCGAGCTCTTAGAAAAAGCTCGTGAATATGAGACGTTGGAAAAACAAACGGAACAGCCATCTTGCGAAGAGAAGAAAAAGAGGTGTACGTTTTGTGCCAAGATAGGCCATCATTTTACAAATTGCAGAAAACGGCTGGGAAGAGGGATTTATAACAAAAACCCACTAGTTATCCCAACTACCGCCGCTAAGGTAACTTATACCAAGGGAACAGAACATGAGAAATCCCCCATAAAATGTTACGGCTGTGGAGCAGCGGGAGTTTTTCGGAGCCAGTGCGGGGCTTGTAAAATAAAAGATAGCCCACCCAAACCCGTACAATTTTACGCAGTCAGTGCTAAGATTCAAAGCACTGCAAAAGTTCCGACAATACTCACCGTCTACGACGGAAAACTTGGTCACGCCCACATTGATACAGCAGCTCGCACCAGTATCGCGGGTTCTAGACTGTACGAATTGATGAAACAGAACGGCGTCTGCTTTGAAGAGTTAAAAACTGAGATTCAGTTAGCGGATGGGTCCAGAAACTCAGTCAATATGTTGACAACCAATGTACATATTACCATTGGCGGGAGAGAGGTACCTATCAAATTTTCTGTACTGCCGAATGCAGAAGACAACAGAACGCTCCTAGGTATCGACTTCTTGGAGGAAAATGCCATCATCATCAACCTGGCACAGCGCGTCTGGTTCTTTGCCGACGAACCAGGGAAAAAACACGAATTTGTCAGAGCGGAAAATGAAATTAAAAAAAAACAGGGTGATGAAAACCTTCCAGTATTTCTAGAGTGGGCCAGAGGATTAGAGAGTATGATATCTCCTCTAACAGATACCCCACCCACTCCTGAGACACAACAAAATATGCTCAAACAGAGTGGCGCTGTCAGAAATCTGCGTGATTGGGACGCTGTCGACTTGAGCAGCTGTATCAATCCGGAGCAGCCACCAATGGACAACCCACTTTGGATAGTGCACAAATTGGACAGCCCACCAAGAATGATTCGCCCAAAAATTGTTTATAATGGTATGGGTCAAAAGGACCCAAGGGTAAATTATTTGGAAATAAATAAATTGCAAATGTACGCATTGGATTTAATTAAAGATCCCCAAAATACAATCCTTACTGAGGCAGAAATAATAGAATTAAATAAATTAATTAATGAATTTGAGGATATATTTAGTAAACACGGGGAACCAACTCCGTTTGCAGTACATAAAATAAATACAGGCTCACACAAACCTATAGCCCTCAAACCATATAGACTATCGCCTATAAGACAGGAACAGTTAAAAATAAAAATAAAAGAAATGTTAGAAAATGATATAATCGAGGAGTGTGAAAGCCCATGGGCATCGCCAGTGGTACTAGTACCTAAAGGAGATTCTGATATACGAGTATGCGTTGATTACAGAAAACTAAATGAAATCACAACTCCCGACACATATCCATTACCTAGAATAGATGATCTATTACAACAAGCAAAAGCAATGCCATATATGACCACAATAGACTTACAATCTGGATATTGGCAGATAAAGTTAGATGAGAATGACATGAATAAATCAACATTTGTGACAAATTCAGGAACTTACAGGTATAAGAGAATGTCTTTCGGATTGAGAAATGGGCCGAGTACCTTCCAAAGATTAATGGATAAATTCTGCAGAGAGCTAAAAGCCGAATCTACGATGGCTTATTTAGATGACATTATCTGCAGATCACCTTCTTTCGAACAACATATGATTGATTTACGAGAAATATTTACTAAACTCAGAGTATACAAGCTAAGAGCGAATGGTCAAAAATGTAAATTCGGGTGTCACAGTATTAAATACCTCGGACATATAATTACACCAGCAGGTATAGCAACCGACCCTGATAAAGTTAAAGCTATCAGCGATCTACCGGCTCCAAGAAACCTTAAGATGCTCATATCTTTTCTACAAACCGCATCATGGTATCGCCGATTCATTCAAAATTTTGCCGAAATTGCAAGGCCTCTAACAAACTTGACAAAAAAAGCCACAGTTTGGAAATGGGAAGCAGCAGAACAAACTGCATTTGATATTCTTAAAAAAGCATTGACAACTGCACCTGTTCTAAAGCAGTTAGATAGCAAATTACCATACATTATCAAAACCGATGCAAGTAACTATGCCATCGGAGCAGCTTTAGTGCAGGGGGAGGGTGCCGATGAACACCCTATAGAATATGCTAGCCGCTTACTAATGCCAGCAGAATGTAACTACACAGTTACAGAAAAAGAAGCATTGGCCATTGTATGGGCAGTTAATAAATTTAGAGGATACATAGAAGGCACAAAGTTTCTAACCATTACAGATCACCAACCGTTAAAATGGTTATTAAATCTTAAGTCACCAACAGGTCGACTAGCACGATGGGCACTACAACTTCAGCCGTATCAATTTGAAATAAAGTATTCTCCAGGAAGAACAAACGTACTTGCTGACAGTCTATCACGCCCACCACTACCACCATGCGATAAAAACCATAAAGAACCATGTGAAATCTGCCTTATAGAACTAGATCTGCCGAAACGAGGAGAACAAAATATACGAGAAGAACAAATGAAAGATGAAACGCTCGAGCTTATCATAAAAAGTCTAGAAAACAGCTCAGAATCAGAAAATAAAATACAATATTCTAAACGAGGTTATCTAATACATAAAGGAGTCTTATACAGATTTACACCAGATCAAGAAGACGACAATGCTAAACTAGTCATACCTCGTCATGAAGTCAAAAATATTTTAAATCAACTACACAATTCACCCACAAGTGGTCATTATGGGATAGAAAGAACAATAAAAAGAATAGAAGAAAAATTCTTTTGGAAAACATTGAAAAAAGATGTCTCTAACTATGTGAAAACATGTATAGAATGCCAAAGATACAAACCGAGTAACAAAAAACCAATAGGTCTATTTCAATCAACAGCCATAACCCAGCGGTTTGAAGTTTTATCGATTGACCTGTTCGGACCTTTACCAAAAGGACCTAAAAACGAAAAATGGATCTTTATCATTGAAGACACTGCATCTCGTTGGGTAGAACTATTTGCATTAACTGAAGCAACAGCACAAAACTGTGCAGAAACACTGTTGAATGAAGTATTCCTACGTTATGGATTACCACGACGAATAACCAGTGACAATGGAACACAATTCATATCTGCAGTGATGCAACATCTAACGTTCTGCTTAGATATCCAGCACATACTCAGTCCTGTTTATCACCCAGAACCAAACGTTGTTGAAAGGAAAAACAGAGATCTAAAAACACAAATAAGTATGATGGTAAAAAATGAACACAATGAATGGCCCAAGACTCTTCCGGCTATTCGATTTGCTATGAATTCTGCATATAACCGAAGCACTGGATATACATCTGCTTATCTAACGTTTGGAAGAGAAATGAGAACTCTCTCAGAAATCACACACGACTTAAGTGAAATAATACAATCAGAAAATTTTGTACACGAAATTACTCCACAACTCAAAAACCTGGCAAGAGTTTTATCTAGAGTAAAAGAAAATATAGAAATCACACAGGACAATAACAGAGCTAGAGCAAATCAGAAAAGACGCCCGGACCCAGGGTATGAAATTGGAGATTTAGTACTTGTCGAGACTCACCCCATAAGCCGTCAAGACAACAATTTTTCTGCCAAACTTGCACCGAGACGAGACGGTCCGTATATAGTAAAAAAGAAGCTTGCTAGTTCTATCTATGAAATTGCCAAGATAGATGAACCGAATGTACCTGTGGGTAAATACCATACATCTGCAATAACTAAATATGAAGCTCGAGAAGATAACCAGACTCCAACACCAATAAATCCTATCCGACGACGAGGAAGGCCGAAGAAGCATACTCAAAAACTAACTCCTGGTACTCTTTCGGGACGTTTAAGAGTACCAGAGGGGGAGGTGTGATCCCAGAATTTTCATAATTTTATCCTGGTACTCTCGCGGGACGCTATCGACTACCAGAGGGGGAGAATGTAGCGGAGCTTTAATCCTACCTACTTCATACTACAAGTGCTACCTACGACGATGCGCGCGAGTTCGAATACCTTCTCGCTCGCACATGTGATGCCTCTCGCTTATGCAGAGATCGAGGCGGGGCATGCGCCCCCACCACGCCGCGGATGTAGCTACCTGTGACCAACTTGCTATATAAGGCGTTCGCGGCTAGTGGTAAATCAGTTCAGCTAGGAGCGGGACTCATGACGGTAACAGCTATCTACTAGTTCGTAGCCTCTTGAGCTTCCATCCCTTGGACAAAGGTCTGGCGGTAGATGCCTAATACGGTACTCAGCCCCTGCCTAGCCCCTTGGGAGTATTATTATACTGTAGCTAGGCTCAACCCTAAGGTAACCCCGTACGCAAGGGTATCTCACAAGTAATAGGTAAACCTACCTACCTAAAGTACGGTCGTATCTACTGTTGAAGTGTACCTACTTATGATTGTACTTGGCTTATACACAATAAACCCAACTCATTGATCAATGTGCATTTTTCTTCCTCGCCAACCCCCTACAGTATTACAAATTGGTCGCTTGCGCGAACCCTGACTGTGCACTTGCCAAGCCACTTCAGACGTCATTTCGTAGACTTCTCTCTAGTATGTAAAGCTCACGAAAGCGGTTGGTTGCCGGTTCTCTCGGTTACCATTTCCGTGTTCTTGTCGTGTGTGATGCTTGGTCTTCTGGTCTTCATAAAATCATCCATGGAGAAATTTCGTACAGGATATTCCCAAGAGCTTTGTTTGTGGTTATATAAATTTATCTACGCTCTTGGATCACTTCTTGCCAGCGATTACAAATATAACGTTATTAAGAACGCATCTGAGTGCTTCCTAAATGTTGACAAAATTGTTATAGGCCCTGACTCATTTATAGGCATACAAGAAATTTATTTATTTATTCATTTGTCGAGTAATTCTTGAAATATCATTCTACTCTGTTATATATACTACGAGGCTACTATTTATATTTGGTCCAACATTTCAAGCGTAGGTAGGTACAGTAGGTACAAGCGTATTTGTCTCTGGAGTTTTTCCAGTTAGTAGGTTGTTAGGTTTTATTCATTCAGCACACAGAAGGCCGGAGAAGCCTGAAACTGGTCTTGAACCTCTGTGTATCTTATGATGCGCCAGTCTTTGTCCTTAGACTTTTGGCATTTAATGCAGTTTTGCTTTCTTTCTTACAGTAGTTAAGATAGCTGGTATAAAATCGACTTTGGGTTGACTTTTAAATACCGGTTTGTGCAGTTCTGCCAACTGCTTATGAGATTTCTGCAATTCGGCTAGGTAGTAATAAAATGATTGTTTGGACTATCTTTTGTTTTCTGTAACGTATTTTAATATTTCTTTCGATGTTGATTCAAAGAAAATATTTAAATCCTCTTCTGAGTGTAGGACGTTGCTGCTGCAGATAAATTCCTTTGTTTAAGTAGTTTGCCAAGGCTATTTAAATCCTCTTATTGAAAAGTTCAGTTTGTTTGGCTAAAAATGGCAACCAAAAGGTGCTGCACTGCTATCTCTTGTACTGGCACTGAGCACGTCGAAGCACAACCCATACTTAAAAGTGAAGCCCGATCTATATTATGATATATAGTCTTATATGGCTGACCCGGCGAACTTCGTACCGCCTTAGCGTAGCAATGATGCACTACTTTATTTAAGTAACCACGTTTCCGAACAAATGATGCTCGAATTTAATTAAGTAACCACGTTTCCGAACAAACAATGCTCTTTCAATATAGTCTATGGCTGTGAATGACATTGACATTCGTTACGCGCGTTTTATTAAATATGCAAAATTAAATGTATATTTATCAATATTTCTGAGAGATTTTCTTAATATTTTTTTCGGTAAGAACCTTCTCCTAATAATAACAAATACAACAAAAAAATAATTAGTGAAATCGGTCAGCCATTCACGCGTGATGCCGTGACCAAGGAAAACGGGTTTCATTTTTATATATATATAGATTATGTCCGATCCATAAATGGAACGCTCAGGCTGGTGAACTTCGGTTTCAACTTCCATTACTACAACCCCTTTCTTTGCCTTCGGGTCACTGCTAAGATCATGGCTACAGTATTCATGAATACGTTTTATAAAAGCCTGTTTTTTATATTATTAAAATATAAAGTGAGTAAAGGAGCGCTCTGTACAGAGGCAACTAGGAGATAGTGCTCCTAATAGCTCTGTAACTGCGGTCACACAGTGAAGATAAAGAGGAATTAAAAGCTCGAGCCGTGGCGACTGTAGGTTAGGTCTCAATCGCATACTTATATCATTTTAGTTTCAATTGCCGAAGGTATTTGGCTACTCCTGAACATCATGAAAGGGGTAATTTTCAATCCTCCGTTCCCAGTATCTCCCAGTCTCGCCACCCCTTGGGGTAGTTGAGACAGATCCATTACCGCAATGATAACCCTAAATGCAATGCTATTTTTGTGGGCAAGGTTTGAGTGTCAATTCTCCCATAGTAGTCAATTCAGCCATTTCTGTAAGCCAGCTATGAAGGCAGAGGAGAAACGCTTCAATACGCGTTATTTTTTTTTCTGAATTGGACGGGTCTCTGCTTGAGGCAACGAGACGACGCGACGTGCTAAGATGGCCATCATCAGGATTGTAGCGGCATGACGCAACGTATCATTCGTGTCGTTTTAATTTGAGACTTCATGTCAACGTGACCAAGATGACGCGACGTTTTTAGAACGAGGAACCAGTTCCCATGGCATGATACTAGCGATGTTACGACTCGATCTACCAACCCGGTTCAAATCGGTTTGAGCTCCAAACCGTTCAAGTCGGTTTGAACCGATGTCAAATCGATCTGAACGAGCTGAGGTGAGCGAGCGGTTTGTTGATCGCTGTCCCTCTTCCACTCACGCGCGGCGCGGTGCAGCCCCGGTGCAGTCGGTACTTCGCTCGGCGTCGCCGGCGGTCGGTCGGTTCAACTCGGTTCGGCTCAGCAGTTGTGGTTGAGGAAGTGCAGCGAATGTATGTAATGTTTAGTTTTTGTTGCGTTTAGTTAGTTGGTTATTTTATTTTATATCAAAAGGTTGTTTATTTGTAAATAGTGAACTACTTTCAGTAAAAAATATTTCTTGATCTCAGTTAAAAATACATATCATAAAAATATATGTATAGAAATAAAGAGCTTCGAGTTGAATTTTTATTTTTACCTCCCTCAGGGCTATGAAAATATGAAAAAAAAAGACTTTATAAAGACGATTTTAATTCGTTCTTGGTCTCTACCAGAAACGAGTTTAATTTTTATTATTAATCCGGTTTCATTATCATAAAATTCTAACATGTGCTAAGACCGCAAAAATCTAAGTAAACCGGGTTAAAATTGAAAACGAGTTATAAACCGAAATGACAAAGTCGATGCGATGCGATGAACCAAATTGTATTAAATTGGTTCGTCGCATCGACGTTGTCATTTCGGTTTGTAACTCGGTTTCAACCCGGTTTACATAGATTTTTTCGGTTCGGTTTACAACAGTTCGGTTTGCATGTACCTTCAACCTGGTTTGCAAAATGGTGAGATCGTTACATCATTACATGATACGACTTATCATTTGTGTCTCTATTTGAGACTTCGTGACAAACACGAGCGACGTGACGTCTCAATTTGAAGCTTCGAGACGACGCGACGTTTTAGACGAGGGGTCATTGGTTGTTGATGTCGTTTCGAAAGTGTTTTTGCCTCGACGCGCTGAGCCGGACGGTGCCAAGCGATCCAAATACATCGTCATTGAACTGAGGCATGCCGAGGGGTAAACAATGGTGCCCTTACAAGAGGCCGGGCGTCTTCTAGTCATAAAACGTGCGTTTTCTAGTGAGACGACATGCGTCTACTAGTGAGACGAAGTGCGTCTTCCAGTAAGACGACGTGCGTCTTCCAGAGAGACGACTTTCACCTTCCAGTGAGACAAAGTGCGTTTTCGAGTGAGACAACACGTGTGTTTTCTAGTGAGATAACATACGATTTGATGACTTACGTCGCCTAAAAAGGTGACCGCATCTCGTCGCTGGGCCAAGGGCCACGAGCAGAATGTAGTAAGACGACACGTGCGTCTTCTAGTGAGACGACGTGCGTCTTCTAATGAGACAATGTGACCGATGCGCCAGTCTTTGTCCTTAGACTTTTGGCATTTAATGCAGTTTTGCTTTCTTTCTTACAGTAGTTAAGATAGCTGGTATAAAATCGACTTTGGGTTGACTTTTAAATACCGGTTTGTGCAGTTCTGCCAACTGCTTATGAGATTTCTGCAATTCGGCTAGGTAGTAATAAAATGATTGTTTGGACTATCTTTTGTTTTCTGTAACGTATTTTAATATTTCTTTCGATGTTGATTCAAAGAAAATATTTAAATCCTCTTCTGAGTGTAGGACGTTGCTGCTGCAGATAAATTCCTTTGTTTAAGTAGTTTGCCAAGGCTATTTAAATCCTCTTATTGAAAAGTTCAGTTTGTTTGGCTAAAAATGGCAACCAAAAGGTGCTGCACTGCTATCTCTTGTACTGGCACTGAGCACGTCGAAGCACAACCCATACTTAAAAGTGAAGCCCGATCTATATTATGATATATAGTCTTATATAGCTGACCCGGCGAACTTCGTACCGCCTTAGCGTAGCAATGATGCACTACTTTATTTAAGTAACCACGTTTCCGAACAAATGATGCTCGAATTTAATTAAGTAACCACGTTTCCGAACAAACAATGCTCTTTCAATATAGTCTATGGCTGTGAATGACATTGACATTCGTTACGCGCGTTTTATTAAATATGCAAAATTAAATGTATATTTATCAATATTTCTGAGAGATTTTCTTAATATTTTTTTCGGTAAGAACCTTCTCCTAATAATAACAAATACAACAAAAAAATAATTAGTGAAATCGGTCAGCCATTCACGCGTGATGCCGTGACCAAGGAAAACGGGTTTCATTTTTATATATATATAGATTATGTCCGATCCATAAATGGAACGCTCAGGCTGGTGAACTTCGGTTTCAACTTCCATTACTACAACCCCTTTCTTTGCCTTCGGGTCACTGCTAAGATCATGGCTACAGTATTCATGAATACGTTTTATAAAAGCCTGTTTTTTATATTATTAAAATATAAAGTGAGTAAAGGAGCGCTCTGTACAGAGGCAACTAGGAGATAGTGCTCCTAATAGCTCTGTAACTGCGGTCACACAGTGAAGATAAAGAGGAATTAAAAGCTCGAGCCGTGGCGACTGTAGGTTAGGTCTCAATCGCATACTTATATCATTTTAGTTTCAATTGCCGAAGGTATTTGGCTACTCCTGAACATCATGAAAGGGGTAATTTTCAATCCTCCGTTCCCAGTATCTCCCAGTCTCGCCACCCCTTGGGGTAGTTGAGACAGATCCATTACCGCAATGATAACCCTAAATGCAATGCTATTTTTGTGGGCAAGGTTTGAGTGTCAATTCTCCCATAGTAGTCAATTCAGCCATTTCTGTAAGCCAGCTATGAAGGCAGAGGAGAAACGCTTCATTATCATCATCATCATCGGCCTATAGAAGTCTACTGCTGTATACTGCCTCCCCTAATGAGCGCCATTGCGCCCTGTCCTGAGCTCGACGCAACCAGCTTCTACCAGCATCAGCTTCAATACGCGTTATTTTTTTTTCTGAATTGGACGGGTCTCTGCTTGAGGCAACGAGACGACGCGACGTGCTAAGATGGCCATCATCAGGATTGTAGCGGCATGACGCAACGTATCATTCGTGTCGTTTTAATTTGAGACTTCATGTCAACGTGACCAAGATGACGCGACGTTTTTAGAACGAGGAACCAGTTCCCATGGCATGATACTAGCGATGTTACGACTCGATCTACCAACCCGGTTCAAATCGGTTTGAGCTCCAAACCGTTCAAGTCGGTTTGAACCGATGTCAAATCGATCTGAACGAGCTGAGGTGAGCGAGCGGTTTGTTGATCGCTGTCCCTCTTCCACTCACGCGCGGCGCGGTGCAGCCCCGGTGCAGTCGGTACTTCGCTCGGCGTCGCCGGCGGTCGGTCGGTTCAACTCGGTTCGGCTCAGCAGTTGTGGTTGAGGAAGTGCAGCGAATGTATGTAATGTTTAGTTTTTGTTGCGTTTAGTTAGTTGGTTATTTTATTTTATATCAAAAGGTTGTTTATTTGTAAATAGTGAACTACTTTCAGTAAAAATTATTTCTTGATCTCAGTTAAAAATACATATCATAAAAATATATGTATAGAAATAAAGAGCTTCGAGTTGAATTTTTATTTTTACCTCCCTCAGGGCTATGAAAATATGAAAAAAAAAGACTTTATAAAGACGATTTTAATTCGTTCTTGGTCTCTACCAGAAACGAGTTTAATTTTTATTATTAATCCGGTTTCATTATCATAAAATTCTAACATGTGCTAAGACCGCAAAAATCTAAGTAAACCGGGTTAAAATTGAAAACGAGTTATAAACCGAAATGACAAAGTCGATGCGATGCGATGAACCAAATTGTATTAAATTGGTTCGTCGCATCGACGTTGTCATTTCGGTTTGTAACTCGGTTTCAACCCGGTTTACATAGATTTTTTCGGTTCGGTTTACAACAGTTCGGTTTGCATGTACCTTCAACCTGGTTTGCAAAATGGTGAGATCGTTACATCATTACATGATACGACTTATCATTTGTGTCTCTATTTGAGACTTCGTGACAAACACGAGCGACGTGACGTCTCAATTTGAAGCTTCGAGACGACGCGACGTTTTAGACGAGGGGTCATTGGTTGTTGATGTCGTTTCGAAAGTGTTTTTGCCTCGACGCGCTGAGCCGGACGGTGCCAAGCGATCCAAATACATCGTCATTGAACTGAGGCATGCCGAGGGGTAAACAATGGTGCCCTTACAAGAGGCCGGGCGTCTTCTAGTCATAAAACGTGCGTTTTCTAGTGAGACGACATGCGTCTACTAGTGAGGCGAAGTGCGTCTTCCAGTAAGACGACGTGCGTCTTCCAGAGAGACGACTTTCACCTTCCAGTGAGACAAAGTGCGTTTTCGAGTGAGACAACACGTGTGTTTTCTAGTGAGATAACATACGATTTGATGACTTACGTCGCCTAAAAAGGTGACCGCATCTCGTCGCTGGGCCAAGGGCCACGAGCAGAATGTAGTAAGACGACACGTGCGTCTTCTAGTGAGACGACGTGCGTCTTCTAATGAGACAATGTGCGTCTTCCAATGAGACGACGTGCGTCTTCTGGTGAGACGATATATGATTGAACGTAATATTTGATGACTTATGTCGCCTAAAAAGGTGACTGCATCTCGTCGCTGGGCCAAGGGCACCGAGCAGAATGTAGTGAGACGACACGTGCGTCTTCCAATGAGACGACACGTGCGTCTTTCAGTGAGACAACGTGCGTCTTCTAATGAGACAACGTGCGTCTTCTAATGAGACAACGTGCGTCTTCAAATGAGACGACGTGCGTCTTCTGGTGAGACGATATACGATTGAACGTACTATTTGATTACTTAGTCACTTAGAAAGGTGACTGCATTTTGTCACTGGGCCAGGGGCGCCGAGCGAAATGATATGAATCATGTTTACTGGATGAATATTAAAAGCGTACTGTACTGACAAATGGCCACCGCGCGCTGCTTACGTAATTAGAAGACAATGACAGATATCGAGTGGCGAGTAGAGATACACCCTAAGATAGTAAGAGATAGAAGATATTAACGTCGAATACTGGAGACCGGAGATGTCTCTCACAACACCAATCCAAAGATAATGCAATTCTACGAAGAAGATTACGGACACCCTAATAAAAATTAAACCTACAAGAACTGTCAAAAGACTTGGAGAAACTAAATCTCTGCCAACTTAACAAAACGAATTAATGATCCATGCATTCAGTCCACAGACTACTATGATGAAAGAATGAATATTTTGAATGAATGAAATAGGGATGTGCAGCCTTGGTACCATTCAAAATCCATCGATGAATATCCTAACCTACTACCGTAGGAATCCTATAGATAATAATGTATAATTAGACACACAATAAAGAAATCATACTTGATAGTAACATGTAATTTTATTTCTTATCATGTATTGTGTTCTGCGAATTAACCATACAGGAGCTAGCGCTGGCATAGAAAAAAGGTGTTTCGAGCGGTTTGAGATCTATGTCAGGAGCAGCTTGGAGTTGCGATCTGGAAGGTGGTCTGGGTCTAGTTTTTGTCGTCGTCAGGCGTGATTGCTTCATGTTGTTCTGCTTGAGCTAAGAAGGTGCCGGATCTTGTATTGAAAAAAATAAGCTGTGTCAGACGACCCACGGACTTAAATGCGAACCGTGCCGCATACATAACTAATTGGTTATAAAAAACCTGAAATAAAAATATTTTTATAAATAAATAAAATAAAAATGTATTGTTTTAGATAACTTTCTTAGCCGCGGTTGACACACACCATAGTTTTTCGATTGGTATATAAACTACATCTTCGTTACTAGTTCTTTCGACCCATATCTTACATCTTTGTAATATCATTATTCGATAATCGATATTCAGAAATTTTGTCATTGCGCCACATTATTTTTATGATTGATTAAGGATAATTCCAGGATACGTCTCGCCAAGTATCCTGCCCGACTTCACTTGAGCTTTAGATTTGCTTTCGGATATCCGTTAATCATAGTTTTCACTTGGAATGTACATACTTTGTGACTTCGATTAACACACAGTCTACTTTTTATACAGTTTTTTTTTATTTAATTGGCATTTACCCCCCGCTTTTCTGTTGCTATTGATTGCAACAACATTTTATACAATATTATAGATATTTCTATAGAATATTAATTTAACTTATTTCATAAACCTAAAAATTTTAACAAAGATAGCCACACAAGTAAAATTGACACAAGAAATAAAAAGAAAATACAATAAAACAAAGAAACAGAGAAAAGTAAGAGAAAATACATTAAAATCTAATAATAGACACAAATTCTATAGCTGAATTCTTACTCTTAATTCATATTAAATTATATATTTTAATTATAAAATCATTTCATGAAATAATAATAATTAATATTAATTCTTGATGTATCAGTGTCCTTTCTTTTGGTTCATCTGGACCAGCTGCTGCAGGCAAAAAGTAATCACGGCGATAGCGTCTCCATCCCATCTCCAGCTAAAAAATCAATTTTCTTAAATACGTAGCTCCTTAAACATCGGCAAACAACAGAGCGCTGTTCCTGCCAAAGAAAAGACAGTCTAGACAGCCTCTTTTACATCTGGCAAAAGGCTACTTTTTATCCTGCTACCATGCGAGCAAAGCTGCGGCTGAAATTTAGTTGTGTTATAGAATACTTAGTATAAGATCCCCAACATGAGCCCTATCGGGGCACTGCATTAGTCTTATTCTTCTTCGTATGACTTAGTGGCCAACTCTGATGTCAGAGTAGTAGTAGTAGTACTGCAGTAGTAAAGAAGGTAGGACTTACTCTTATTTTTTTAAACTTTAAGTTCTTAAGTCACATAATTTTGGTAATACTTTAATGAAATACTATTCTATTCATATTAACATTTCAATAAACAATAACATTTATTACTTTAGGAAATACAGATTTTTCTTTAGGTAGGTATCATATATATAAAAAATAGATAATAATAAATACATGATTAACATGATAACTATGATTTATAACAAACATATTAATTTATTAGTAGTAATTTGAATAGCTAAGATACACTTCTCTCAGTTTCATTGTTCTGGTATGTTGGTAATGGTGTTTTTGTCCTTAGTTTGTTAGATAATATAATACAAAATAATAAACTAACTAAACTTCAAAGCGTTGATACCTCAACTAAAAACAAACCTGCAAAAAAAATACAGTTACCAGCATACCAGGACAATTTGTATGGACTACCGTCTCTTCTTTTATCCATTGTGTCTTCTTTGTATTCTCATTGCTTCAAAGGATATGACGTCATGCTTGATAGGCTTCTGCTTGATACAAGATTGAGAAAGTGATGATCCTAGACAGAGAAAGCAATAGACAAATGGTTATCTTCCATCGCATTCTTTCAAGAAAGAGAACCATGTGTGCTTCATGTAAATAAGGGAGACCGCACTATATGATTGGCTGTCTCTTATCGCGTGCCGGTTTTTTCGTTGTTTTGCGCAACATTGCGCTACATAAACTTTGGCAGCTAGCAGCAGTTTTCTAAGATTTTGTGAAAAACTTGCTTGAAACTAAATTATTACCGGGAAAAATTATGTTTCATCTATTGTTTGAATAAAAACAAATTAATCTTATGGATTTCTCTATCAAAATGGATCGGTGTAGTGTATTTTGGTGCAAAAGTGGCAGTGATCAAAACATTCCGGATTTGTCTTTTCATTCGTAAGTATCGTACTTTTGACGAGGTATTTATTTGAAAATGGATTGTTAACTAGACTTCCACAATATATAACACCTTTTAAAGAAGAAATCTGTAAGAAAATAAGCCAAAAAGTTAAATTCGAATTTGTTTGGTGTTCCCTGCATTTGACATGAATTTTCCCCACTGCACTTTAATTTTTGGCTCAACTTTCATTTATGTGTAGTGTGTTAGGCAGCTGAAACTTTTGTCACATTAAGGTCTATATCTAGAAAGCCTAAATCTGAAATGGCGTAGTGCGAAAACAAATAGTTTCTGAGATATGACTATTTCAAAATTAATTTTTTTTAGATGTATGTATCTATGCGTAGAGTGGATATAAAAAATGCGGAGCCAGAAGTTCACGTGGAAGATCCTGAGTGGAGCTAGCCCGCGAGGAAAGTGGACGAAGCGACACTCAGGGCCAACCTCGCGAGAGTTCTGGCGAGAGCACATACCCGAATCAAATATCCATTTTTATGATTTGAAACTGTTATTAAAATTCCCCTATCTTAATACTCCTACATCACCCCTCTCTCGATAGTGTGTTTTTGCGTATAATGTTTTTTTTTTTTCCTCTCCTTAATTTCAAAACTTAATTACTTTTTTCTCGGAAACTATGAGTTTTAGTGTGAGTTTTGAGTGTGTGAGCTTGTGAGGGTCCTCACTCCCCCCTGCTCTTCCCCACCCCACAAGCTCACTACACATAAAAGAAAGTCGTTCCATTTTTTATTATAACTTTAAATAATATAATTTATTTGATTCAATATTAATTGCATGGCCCTGTTTAAAGATGATGTTTTAATTTCAGGATAAAAAGCCAAAGGCCACATAATTCAATGGATGGTAACTGAAAATACACCTGTATGTCTCCAGTTATGTGAATCTGCCACAGTAAGTATAAATAAATTATTTAGAACAAGCTTTTATTTTAAGCTCTTAAAAGAAAAAAAAATACTTTAAATTATCAAACCCATCAATTTATAACATTACACAATTTATATGATATAAAAGCTTGTCACGAGATTAACATGTCTGTGTAGAAGTATTCACCTATTTTATAAAATACATACTTCTCCATAAATTTATAATAGATCAAGAGCAAGTTACATAATTATTGTATTCTTGTTTATCTATACGCACAAGTCAATCTCACGACAAACTTTTATATCATATAAATTGTGTGATGTTATCAACTGATGGGTTTGATTTAATTTAAAGTTTATTTTTTTCTTTTAAGAGCTTTAAATAAAAGCTTGTTTTTAAAGTGTTTTACCAATATTTGTTTATTTTTAGTTATAACTATGTTATATTGTATCTAAATGTTTCATAATCTTTAATTTAATTTAAAGCGTCATTGTTGACTGGTCGTTTGCCCGCCCACTGCCACTTCAGCTAGCTAATTCTCTGAGCTATGTCGACAGCTTTAGTTCTATGTCGGATAAACTCGTTACGGATTTTATCCTTCAGAGAAACCCCGAGCATAGCTCGTTCCATAGCTCGCTGAGCGACTTTAAATTGGTAGACTAGCCGTACTTTGACTGTCCACGTTTTGGCTCCGTATGTCATGACGGGTTGGACGCACTGATTGAAAACTTTCGCTTTCAAATATTGCGGTGTGGGTGACGAGAGAACTCGACGTAGTTATCCAAATGCTGAATCCTCCTGTTGGCCTTCTTCTTGAAGTGGTTTCTACTCAACTGCAATATCTGCCCGAGGTATGTATACTCCGAAACAACTTCAAGAAGGTGCCCATTAACGACGACTGGACTCGGGATCAATTCGGTCATTAACCATGACTTTGGTCTTGTCCGAATTCATGCCGAGACCTATCTTTCACGAGGATCAGCCTCGCTAGGCCATCCAGCATTTGTTGCTCCTCCAGTGACTCCGCCAGTAAAACTATGTCATCAGCGGCTATCTTGGACGCTCTGCCATATTAGATTTAGAGGGAAGGCATTTAGTTTTTTGTATTCTTCCCAGCAAACTATTTCATTTGATACTTACCCGTATCATGAGAGTGCACAAAAAGTAACTAGTTCACCTTTTTGAGCCGTGCGACACATTGAATTTAGATTGAGTCATTTTGTTTTTCGTATTCTTCTCAGCAAACCCTTTTATTTGATACCTGTATTATGAGTGTACAAAAAATAACAAGTTCACCATCTTGAGCCGTCCGCCATATTGAATTTAGAGTAAACATTTTATTTTTCGTTTTTTTTTCAACAAACCCTTTCATTTGATATCCATATCATGGGAGTGCATTAAAAATAATTAGTCCGCCATCTTGGGTACTCCACCATGTTTGATTTAGAATGACGTCACATAGCTTACCATGCATTGACATCCAAACTAAACGTGTATAAAAAAATTCCGCTCAATCAGTTGAAGATATCTGCTTCAAAATTGAGTTGCAAGATTTCACCCGCACATACATAGTTACAATGCAAGTTAAATTAAAGCTTATAAAAAACTTTAATCTATTTTTATACTAATTGTATCGTTTAAAAGCCCATGTACTATAGTCATTAATAGTCATTTATTCATAAATATTATTATACGTCACAATGTAAAAAATAAAATGATTGTAAAATTAAATTTACAAAGAATCTGTAATTATATTAGACTTTCTAAATACTAAGGTGACCAGTACTGACTGGCATTTTCATTTACAATCTATGAACTCATCATAGGAGTAGAAAGTTTGCTCGATAAGCCAGCCTTTTAATTTATTTTTAAAAGAATTGTAGCTAGGAGCCCGCGTTACGGTATCCGGAAGCCTATTATAAATAGCTGGACCCATGATATGCGTCAGTTTAGATGATTTCGTAAGTGACCGCGATATTGTTTCCAGCTTGTGTGCATTACGAGTGGCGTATGTGTGCACGTGGCTATGCTGCACATATGAGTCCAGGTTGGTTCTTACGTAAAGAGCCACTTGATAAATAACTATACAAGGCAACGTAAGAATGCCTAGACTCTTAAAGTATGGTCTCACAGATACGTCACTCCATATTCGGACAATAGCTCGTACAGCCCTTTTCTGCATCCGGAACGCGCGCTCCCAGTCTGCGGCGCGTGCCCATAGCTCGGCGCCGTACTGGAGCAGCGAGTGCACTGTTGCAAAATAGCACGCGCGTAACACGTCAGCGGACACAACCCATCCGGCCCAGTGCGCAGCATGCGCTACCTAGTTTTCCACACAGGTTGTGTATGTGGTTCGTCCATTGTAACCTCCTATCGATTTGGAACCCCAGGAATGTGGTGCTCTCAACTTGATCGATCGCTTTGCCATCGACGGTCACCAACAGCGGTCGTACTGAATGGCCCGACAGGCGGAAGTGAATATAGTGTGTCTTGCTTAGATTTAAAGCTAGACCATTCACTTTAAACCATTCCGCCAGTTGAGCCATGGCACCATTAAGGTCCCCTCTAATAGGTCGACCGATGGCGCGGTCACTATCGCGACCACGTCGTCGGCGTACATGAAGACTTCGGCCCTGGTAACAGCTTCTGGCAAGTCATTCAACAGGATCGAGAATAGAATGTTGGAGACCGAGGATCCCTGCGCCACTCTCATGCTTGATTGTAGGGGGTCGGATGTGATTCCGCTCCCCAACACTACCTGAGTCCTGTTCCTCAGCAAGTCTGTCACCAGGGCATAAGCCGGGCCGTCGATTCCGTAGTACTGCAGCTGGACTGCGAGGGTATTATGGTCGGCCACGTCAAACGCCTTTGACAGGTCGCAGCATATTACGGCGACTTGCTGCTTCCGCTCGCGTGCGGCGACAATGTGACGGACAACCTCACGCGTCAGCGATATGGTTGAACGGCCCTCCCGATACGCATACTGCCGATCGGATAGTCCGTCTGTTACGGAAAGGAAAGTGGTGAAGCGGGAGCTCAGTCCGTTCTCGAACACCTTAGCTACAGCTGGTATTATCGAGACGGGCCGATAGCCCACTTTCCTCCGCTTTCCTTTGCCTTTAAACAAGGGAGTCATCTTACTGATCTTCATCGGAGTCGGATACGTACCCCCCTCGATACAGCAGTTGAATGCATACGCCAGAACCGGAGCAAGTGCGACAATAGCCGAGTGAATAAGTAGTAGTAGTAGTAATATATTTTGTCAACCTTGACTAACCAAAGTTTTATTGAATGGGTAGGAAAAAAGATCACGATAACCAAAGAATTCATTATTGTTATTTGTTGTGTCATTAAATGTTAGGTTATTGTTATTATTATTATTATCATACCTACAATGATAGAATTCGTTCAATTTTGTTTTGGTTTCAAACTGTTATTTTTATTTCAGACTAGAGAACCAGAGGCTACGTTAAACGGTAAACGGATTGTGACTGTACATACACCTGTATGCCCCCAATTATGTCAATCTGCCACAGTAAGTAAGTATCAAAAACGTTTAAATCAAATTTATTATTTAAAAGCATAAGCTATATTTTATCAAACCAGGTAAGTGAAACCCAAGATCCTGCTTGCCTTCTCCGAAGTACCTGCAATTTTAATTAGCTAGGTCATTCGACGGCCTCTGAGGCGCAGTGGGCGAAGGTCCGCCTGAGACGGGTTCGATTCCCGCTGCGGGACAAATGTTTGCATGTTCTGTAGATATTTGTTTCGGGTCTGGGTATTTTCTATGTATGATATTTATGTATTTACAAAAAAAATTGAGTCGTGGTGGCCTAGTGGGATGTACCCCAACTTAAGATCTGGAGGTCGTGGGTTCGAATCCCAGCCGTGCACCAATGGATTTATCGTTTCAAAAAATGTATGTACGCATTACACGAGCTCGAAACGGTGAAGGAAAACATCGTGAGGAAAGCGGCATGCCCTCGAACTAAAAAGTTCGAAAGGTATGTGCTAGGTTAGTGTTCCAATAAAAAAACGGCGATGGGCTTGCAACCCTTCTCATGGAATGCTAGCTGCTTGCAAAAAGTGGGCATGTATCGAACGCGTAATGTTTGGACTTGCCTCTGACTACCCCCTTAGGGTATCTTTAATAGATTTGCGTACTGAGCAATATCTGAAGATATTTACAAAAAAAATATTATATGCGTAGTATATAAATCATGAAGTTCCCATAATACAAGCTCTGCTTAGTTTGGGGCTACATGATGTTGTGTGATTACGTCCCGCATTATTTATTTATTTATTTTTGACTTTGACTGACAGGAAATAAATAAGTACTTTAATGTTAGCTCCGGTTTTCAAAAATTTTTCATTACGATTATATACTAGCTTCTGCCCGTGGCTTCGCACGCGTGGAACCTGGATAAAACATAATACAACATAATGATAACATAACATAATGTTATTCCTGGTGAGTTCTAAATAATGTGCAATGACAATTTGTTATATAGTTACACCTAGTTAACTAGCTACAAAGCCTCGGTCTGCCTACTATTATAACCATATTGCTAAATTTACCCTTAGACAGGGTTTATTAGAGATACCTTACCTATAACCTGTAACATAATGCACTTTAACACCATGTAATTTACTTCGGCGGTCTTCGCAGATCATCTTGGTTAAGCAGCACTCCGCCCGGACACTACATATATGGGTGACTTGGATGGCATTTAGATCTGAGCGCTTCCATCCTCTCGAAGGCACGTTAAGGTATTGGTTCCGGCTTTTTCAATCTTTAAGCCATGTCGGAGACCTTCGGGCGGCCTTAAAATTCCAACATCGGAGTTGGCCACTATTTCATACGAAGAAGACCTATATGTTCCATGTCTCAATTCATATGTTTCATCATCATCATCAGCAGCATTAATAGCTTGTTATTTTTCCCAGACAGAGCGATGAACACCTTGTAAAAGCAATAAATTTATTGTATTGTATTGTATTTTGTATCTAAATTTTGCGTGAGGGAGAAATAAACAATACTCAATACCTTTCGCCTTTATTATATTAGTAGGATTGCTAGCATTATATGTACGTATTTTCTACAGATTACATTTGTTATGTTTAAATACCGAAATTTATTTTTGATTACTATTTTTAGGGTAAATCACCATCATACACACCACGAAGGCTGCGAAAAAATTTGCGTTGGACTGCTAAGCTATTAGAAGATACGCGAAAAACTGCAAGCTCTTGGGGGAATTATTAAGTAATCTTGTTTGTCAACTTAATTATAGTTAATTGTACTTTTATGCAAATCAATATAATTTGATTTGATTGGATTTGAAAACTATATAGAGGTAGGTGCATTCAATCAAATTTGCTAAACATCCTTCCTTCCCTAACATATTATCAAAAGTCTTTAAAACTTGTTAGTGAAGGTAGATTATAAATGAAAAAAAATTTAAAAAAAATTAAAAATTTAGTATTTATTGATAGATTGCTTTACCTGCATGATATTAATTTCTTGTTAGATTTGGTTGTCTTTGAATTCCTTGTGCAATATGCAAATATTTTACCCATTATCATCATCAGCCTATAGCAGTCCTCCGCTAGACATAGGCCTCCCCTAATGAGCGCCTGAGTCCCTGTCCTGAGCTCGACGCATCCAGCTACTATCAGCAGTATTTCGCAGATCTTTACCTGGCCGGAGGGCGTATTATCAGTATATTTTACCCACCCAAATCTATGGAAATTTTAATTATATGGCATACCTGTAGTTGAAATGAGATAGACTCATGTGGCCACGCCACATAATCTATGACCCTCCTACTGCAGGGCATGAACGAGTGAGCGTCACTATTTTTGTCTGTTGACCAACATACAGACTCTAATTTTTTATGACTTCCTGTACATTTTTTCAACTTATTATAGAAAAATATTGTTAGGAGGGGTGTAGATGTAATTTCGTAGCATAAAACATTTTTATTTATATTAAAAATAGGTTTTCCATATTTAAAAAGAACGTTTTAGAAATTTTCGACATCAAGGTGGCTTGGCTGGCTTAGAAGGAGAAGTTGATGATTCCAAAATGGTGGTCGTTTGTTGTGCTTTCAAGTGATTTGTTTCTTGTAAGTGGAAATAATTCGTCTTTTCGCGTTGTGCTTGGAATTCAGGATACTGCAGGTATCTAGAGGATGTTATATTGTCATGAAAGTGTTAAGTGATGTAACTCGAAAAATAGTGTCAAATTCGCGACTAAATAGAATGCTTACAAAGAAATCATAAATGACGAAATTATCAACAAGAATATACTCTCCGAAGAAGATCAGGGTGTTTGTTGTAGCTCAAAGCTACTTCCCCTCTCAGATAATCATTATTTACCCAGCAAACTTAAGCTAAACTAGATTAAAAGTCGAATCAAAATTAGCGCGGGATGTGTGGCTTGCTTGCATTTTACTTTGGCGTCACAAGCAATAAAATTGGTATCAGTGAATTAGCGGCATTGCCCGAGTTAATTTTGTGCCCAATAGTGTATTTACATCAAAAGTGCCTTGTGCAAATGTAATAAATCATTTGTGATCTTCATTTTACTATTAAGCATAGATCCTGCAGTATCATAACCTATAAGTGATATCGCCGGGTGCGCCGCAAAATCCCGAAACAGATTATAGCGTCATATGAATTTATTTCAGATGTGCTCTTAACGTTGAATTGAAGGAAAGTTTCCAATTGGGATAATGGAAGAAAAGGAGGATCCTAAACAAGACGAAGGCGGGACCGCACAAAGAGAGGCATTGAGTAAACCCAGTTCTAGTAGCCTGCAGAATCATGTGGAGATGAGTGTAGAGGACAGTTTTAGTCATAAGAAAAACAGTAAGTACAATGGATGTTCATAGTCAGGAAGACTTATTATGTTGACTGATAGACCAACTGACTGATGAACTGGTAATCAACACACAGCCTAATCTGCAAGTCCTAGAGACTTGTTTGGAGGATATGTTCCATGCTTAGTATAGGAGTGCAACAAGAAAAGACTCCCTAAAATTCAGTCTCTACGAGGGTGCAGTCGAAATAAACCTCTATGTACATAAAGTAAGGTGCTATAGAACCTTTGTAATTATATACATAACATGCACAAGTTGTAAGTACATGTTCTGTATATTGTTTTACAAAGGTTCTATTGCCCACAACTTTGTCCGCATAGAGTATTGTCTCCTGACCCTGTTTTCCATGATTAATTTTAAATTCAGTTACTCATTAATCATATTTCTATGCAGTTATCTTATTCCTGAGGATACTTCTTATTTAACTAGCTGATATTAAAGCATCAGAAAAAATACCCTTCAGACCATGGACCTCATTTGCCTTGCAGAGCAACTTCTATAGTGGATTTCAATTGTATTTGGTATTTTCTATTTCAGAAGATGATTCAAGTGTAAATGATAAGTTAAAAGCAGAATCTTTGGATCAAAATAGTCAAGAATCATCAAGTCAGGATACACAAACAAGCAGTGAGAAGGTGGCTGCTGAAATGGATAAAGAAGAAGAAGTTGGGAAGCCTAATTTTGAATCAGCACCCAATATTTCAGTAGATGAATCACAGGAAGATCATTCACAGGTAAAAACTTTAATTAAAAAGTTCAATTATGGTGACAGATGATCACTTATTACTCTAAAATTTTATTTTTGACTACAAGGTACAGGCAGTCTCAAATACTTTAGACTGAAAAGACATGGCTTCCAAGGCCTAGCAGAAAGATTCGCACACACAGATTGAGTGTCTACTTACTGGACCAATCTCTACCTACCCATGTCATAAAAAACCCAGATGCATCAGACATCACATCGGACTGTATAACAAACAGATCGCCTCAAGCAGAATATAAAAGAAAAAATATTAGGACTTATGGGTTCATAAATAATCTGACTGATTTTATCACTCGTAAAATTGTGAACCTGGCGTCTTCTTTATGACGCCACTCTTGGCGGTCTTGTGCCAGCCTGATCCACTGCTCTTATTGCCTGCACAATGCCATGCAACAAAAAAAAAAACAGCATTATTTATTTTATAATTATCCTTACTATAATCACCTAATTATTTATTGATATAATCTACATTTTTGTCCTATTTCCAGGCTCTAGATCCCTTTGATGCACTACTGAAGGACAACACTGACACACCAGCACCGGTCACAACCAGTACCCAGAGTACATCCACTGTCAACTTGGATGATGATGACAATGATGCTGATAATGATGTGGCACATGATGATGGTGATTATCTTTTAGCTGTAATAATCAATGGTGACCACGGCATATGTAGTGTAGGACACCTTCCTGCAACCGCAAGTTGGGGTAACAATCTGCAAAAGATTGCTGATAGAAGCTGGATGTGTTGAGCTGTCAGGGTACAATGGCATTCATTAGGGAAGTCCTATGTCCAGCAGTGGACTACTAAAGGCTGATGATGATGATGAAGATTAGAAGGAAGGTTAGTAGGGTGAGGGTTGTAACGTTGGTTCCCTCTACACATAAATGTGCATAGTATATTTTGTTATTATATTGGTGTACAATAAAGAGTTCCTTATCTATCTATTACTAGCACTCACACTGTTGAAACTACCAAAAAAATATTATTGGTTAATACACAGGCAGTTTAAAGCTGATACATGACATGATAAATATTTGTGCAGTCTATTGTTGAAAGAGTTTACTAATGCTAACTACTAATACTGTGATCCAGAGACTATTTCTACTCAGGGATCAGCTGATATTATTTTCTTCATGAAATCTTGTTCTTACGTAAAGTTTGATAAAGCTCATTATGAACCATTGCATGTTTACAGAGGAAACTCCGGCAGAGGAGAGTAGATTGGCAGAAACACTGGATGAGCCTGGAGCAGATGAAGAAGTGTGTCTCCTGCCTGATACAGAACGAGAGATCTCTGAGGCAGACAAGGCAGAGGCAGCCAAGGTCTTGGCTGAGAAGAGGAAACAGGCAGAAGAAGGTAGAATTTAGGTTTTTGAATTGGTGTTATACAGTGGGGTGTAAGAGGTCCAACCTCTTTCAGAACCCAAGCCAACCGCACCTACTCGTGATGCACCCTGCTAACTAACAAATGGAGCTCTGGCAGCTGGCTAATTACAGCACAGCGCAGCCTAACACCGGCGCAGCTACATCCCCTGTCTGCCGACGGGTAGCAGCGTTGGCGGTGCTCGATAGGCTGTGCCTTGCGATCCCCAACCCCCAACCCACATGCTCAACATGGGGGTTATGGACATACCCACCTTCTTGTGAGGGTAGGCCTGTCAGCAGTGGACTGATATAGGCTATTGTTTGTTTTGTTATTAAATCAGTGTTATACTATTTTTCTTCCGCCCGTGGCTCCGCTCGCGTGGTACCCGGATAAAAAGTAACCTATGTGTTCATACAGGTCATAAACTACGTATATCCCAAATTTCATCCAAATCTGTTCAGTAGTTTTTGCGTGAAAGAGTAACAAACCTCCATACTCACAAACTTTCGCATTTATGATATTGGTAGAATAACAGGTGGGTGAATGCCGTAACATCTTGGCAGCCCAATGGAATGTGAGGTCGCAATCGGCCATGAAAGCGTTGACGGGATGGAAGCCTTCTACAGAGGACTACCTTCCTCCCTACATCGCTCGTGTTGTACCAGGATAAAAAGTAGCATATATGTCATTCGAGATCTAGAAATACTTAATGTGTAAATGCAAGTGTTATTTAATGAGTAAATGTGCAAAATTATACCTCGATAATTTCAGTAGTTTTAGCGTGAAGGAGCGACAAACATGTCACATTTTACAAATTTTCGCCTACAGAGTATTAGTAGGATATTGATCTCGAAGGATATAGATGGTTGGCGGAATTTGAGGGAGACTATATTGCCCAGCAGTGGAACAATGTAGGTTGATTAAAAATCAATATAGGCAACAACCAGACCATCTGCAACCAACCTGATTTAGTTCCTCAGTGGAAACTCACAAATTGCATTTTTAGGGTGATGTTACCGAACCGGTCAAACAAACCCTTATGGTGCCGCTTTGTCTGTCATATCATATGAAAGGGGTCGATTAGGCCAGTTTAAAGCAGTTTTTGATCTTTTATATGATGCATAGTTTTCATTTTATGATCAAAACTGTCTAAAAAATGACCATATTGATTTAACATGAAAAAAGCCCAAAAAATTACAAATATTACCACCCTTATCTCTGAAGTTTGCAAAGTGAGAAACCTGAAATTTATACATATTATAGACGGAATTTTGTATATTATAGAAGTATATCTATATTTTAGCAACAACAAAACGGTGTTATCTGAAAGGCCCTGATTTGCCCATTCTAAAGCCGGTTTCTATTTTTCTAATTTTTAATTACGAAGAAATCTTACTAATTAGTATCGCATGGCGAGTCAATTCGCATTTAACCGGTCTTTTTATATTCGTATCCTTTCAGCTGCCCTAACAACAGTTCCTAAAGAAGAAAATGTGGCCATGGACACAGATGTGTCGAGAGATGACATCAATGAAGTTTCTCATACTGATTCTCCCGCTGCTGTGGATGGTACATCGCAAGAGAATGGTGCAGCTGGTAAGAACGTAGCTTTCGTTGCCTGGTTGTATTTTATCCATCATGCCAAGCAGAAGGATGATATTGTTTGCTTCACAACATTTCTAATTCCACAGGAGAAAGTGAAAATGATCATGAAGAACCTGTGGAAATCGACGAGAATTCAGTACCTGGCGTCATTCAAGAGGTCTGTCCTATCGACGGGCCCTGCGTCCAATGTGAGATCGAACAACCCTGCTCCTTCCGATTCACGAAGGATGGAGAGACCCTATACGTGTGCAATGAACCCTGCATTAAGGCATACCAAGCAGAGTTCCCAGGAAAATACACAGTCACACGTAAAAAGTATCTGATTGAGGAAATAACACCCAAAAACCTTCTCTGCTCAGAGTGTGAAGATAAAAAAGTATGCTACTTCTATTACAACTTTGATGGTGAGGACACTTACTACTGCTCGCTCAACTGTCTGGAAGGCATGATGGCCGACGAAAAAGACAAGTACGCTTTCAAACGACTCAGACTCACTATTGATCAGATAGTCCCTAAAGAAGCCCATTGCCTTATTTGCGATACAATGAAAACATGCGCGTACCTAGTACTCAGATATGGTGAGCGCCATTACCTGTGCGACCAGGCTTGTATTAAAGTTTTAAATGGCAGGGAGGGTGGGCGTTACTTTATCAAGAAGTTAAGACTTAAGAAAACTGTTGCACCTCCGCCTAAAACCCCAATGCTGAAGTTGAAAGTCATAAGCAACGCAACAGACAAATACTTAGACGAAGGATACAAAATACAGGCGAAAACACCAGCCATGGTCCAAGCTGCTAGAGAAGAGAGAGAAAGATCTTTCTTAAGGAGATGTAGTCAATGCACTCTCATACTAACCATGGATGAGAAGGTACTTACATGGGAGACAATGGATTTCTGTGATGAAATATGCCTGGGGAGGTTTCAGAACAAAATAGGGTCTAGATGCGCCAATTGTAAAAACCTTGTCCAACACACAAGTTTAGGGAAGTACTGTGTGCGTTTTGGTTATGACATTCGGCAGTTTTGTAACTCTGGTTGCTTGGAGGAGTTCAAGAAAGGGTTAAAAATATGTTGTTACTGTCAAAGGGATATATCGGTAGGAGCGCAAGGTTTCTTAGCACCTGTGGGTGATAAAGGGCAGTTCAAAGATTTCTGTGCACAAGCCTGTATGGAGAAATTTGATCAGATGAGCAAGAATCCTACTCCTCAGCCTGTTTGGGCGAAGTGCGCTGTATGCTCTCTAGAGAAAGCTACGACTATTGAGATGGAGGTGACGGAAACAGCGTCTCAGAGATTATGCTCAGATCCCTGCTTTGCTGCCTTCAAGTTCGTCAACAATATTTTCCCAGGTAATTTCTTAACATAAACATGATCATAGCCAAGATATCTTTTGTTAATTTCTACCGAAAGTGAATGCTAATTTCCATTATCAAGCATTATTTCTACATTTACTATAGTGTTTGTACAGACCTGACACTACATGAATGATAAAATTATTCAGGCAGTCTTCAACATGTATTGTCGTCATCGCCTATACATTACAAGGTAATTTAATGTTAAAACTTTATCCCACAGATCAATGCAAATGGTGCAAAAAATACTTTGAGCGCAAACAAGCAAAGAACTTCACAATCTACGACGACGCAAATCCACATTGCTTCTGCTCAAAATCCTGCATGAATGTATACATCAGTAACACGAGGCATATAGTGCCATGCAACTGGTGTAAAGTGAAGAAGTACAACTTTGATATGATAAGAAGGGTGCAGGCGAACGGGCAGGCGGTTATGATGTGTTCGTTGAACTGTCTGAATCTCTACCAGGTGTCTGTAAATGCAGTGTCTTCTAGAAAGTGAGTTATAGTTCATTTATAACTAGGTACTCTATCTCCATGGATAGAGTAGGCACCAAGTAACTCTGGTTACCTAGTTCTCTAGTCTGAGCCAGCGGCATCTATGCCCAGCTGTGGGGTGAAAATAACTGAAATGATGATGATGATGACTCGCATTTCCGTGTATTCGCGTGGAAACATATTTAATATACGTTTTTAGCTAACTGCAATAGACGAGGCCTATTGAGTGATATGCTATATTAGAGATACACTAAATCTATATTAATTATCAATATATCTTATTTTCAGAACGAAATGTGATATGTGTAAGAGGTCGTCCTTAGCTCAGTATCATTTGACAATGTCGGACGCTACAGTAAGAAATTTCTGCACGTATCAGTGTGTTATGTCATTCCAAGTAAGTTTATTTTATTCAAATAGAACACTATAATCGTGTTAACTAAGTTATAAAACCAGTAAGCAAAGATCTTTCCACCCATGTTTACGTAAAGATCGGTCTCTATATTATATTTAGACAAGTTAATAGCGCACAGTAATTCCCCTACACTCAGTTCTAAGCGAGTACCTAAACGTATTCATTATTTGTGGGAATACTGGGAATCCCTGCAAATGAGTTTCGTTTTCAAACTTAGACAATGGTTAATGTGTAAATAACTACTGCTGACGTTTTGCGGGTTACATTCCCGCCGCGAGACAAATGTCCGTATGTCTTGCAAATATTTGTCAGGTCGGGGTGTTTACTATGTATAATAGGTATGTAATCATAGAAAATGTTTAAGTATATTAGTTGTATTATCAGTCATCTGGTTCCTATATACAAGCTCTGCTTAGTTTTGGGCTAGGTGATGCTGTTTTGATAATGTCCAGCATTATTTATTTGACAAAATCTATATCAACGCAACCACGCATTTAAAAGAATAGCTAGAAGCTTAATTAAAGAATATTTTTCACGTTAACTTTATCGTAACTTCTTCTCATGTTGAATATTATTTTCAGGGTCAATATTCAAAACACCCGCCCCTCATGCCGGGAGAGGCAATAGACCAGCAGAAAGCTGTACCTACTGGTGCTCCAAGACGTACATACTCAGCAGCCACCGTTAAGAGCAATAGTATGTGCCTTTTTAATGTGAGCTGTTTAGTTAACATTTCGGCTGATTGCGGCAGAGAGCAGCCTAATCCGACACAGCAAAATCCTCTGGCAGCCAACGGACAGCAGCGTCGGTGTGCCCTGCGATCTCCAACCCGGATGCTCAGCTTGTATGGGAGGTCTATGTCCAGCAGTGGATTGAATAGGCTGTTGTTGTTGTCCTAAATGTCGGCTGATTGCAGCCTAACATCGGCACAGCTACCCTGACCGCCAACGGACAACAGTGTTGTATTCTGCAATCCCCAACACGCATGCTTAGCTTTAGGATTATGGGCATATCTCCATTCTTATTAGTGAAAGCCTATGTCCAGCAGTGGACTTAAACATATGCTGGAGGTAGTGGTCCTAAAAGTTATTAAACTTGAAGAATGAATAATTTCTCATATACGTCATCCACTAGTATCGTAAGCTCAGACGTCTGGGCGCAATGGGCGAAAGCCCGCCTGAGACGCAGAACGTTGCGGGTTCGATTCCCGCGAGAGACAAATGTTGTATGATTTGCTAATATCAGTCTCGGGGTCTGGGCGTCTATGTTGTATTTGCAAAAAAAAAATATTTACTATATCAGTATGTGGTGCAAAGTGGTTTCCATAATGCAAGCTTTGCTTAATTTGGGGAAATAACCACCATTATTTATTAATGCTTTAGCTGAGCTTGAGTCTCAAATCAGTGATCAGACTGCAGGCATCAAAAAATTATGCAAATTTTAAATTTATTTTTGGTATTTACAGCAACCGTACAACAGAAATCGAATCAGCGCGCAACTGTTATGTCGGCTGGCATGCCTGTCATCTCAAACATACAGTCGCTTGCTGCCCCACCTCCTCTAATGCCTACCACCACCCGCGGGAAATCAAAACGACTCACTCAACTCACACAACTCAATAAGCTGGCTCAACAACCCCCGCCGCCGCCGCCGGAACCGGAACCCCCCGCTGCACCGAAAACCCCCCCACCCCCTCCCAAACCCCCAACACCCCCTCCACCCCCACCCCCCAAAATTTACAATCACGTTATCGTCAAAACCCTACCCCCCCAAGAAGTAGCTAACAAAGGCACAATGTCAAAACCGATGATGGTATCAAAAGGTGTATCATGTCGTCCTCATCCATGTACAAAAGAATGTCAGACCGACTCGAGTCTAGAACGAAGGGTACTAATACCTGTTCCAGTACCAATTTATGTACCTGTTCCTTGTGCTATGTGGTCGTTACCTTTCCCTGTGCCCATACCCATTCCCCTTCCGATACCGACGCCGGTGTTTATACCCACCACGAGGAATTCCGCTAAGGGTATCATGAAGGAAATAAACAAGATCCATGATAAGATGCCGACGGATCCATTCGAAGCTGAACTACTGATGATGGCAGAAATGGTGGCCGGTGATAAGAAAAAGGATCAGAGTGATTCAGACACGGATGATGATAATGGTGGTGAGTTTTTTTATAACATACAATTCATTTTGGACTGTTTGAATGTTGACTGAAATCATGTTCAAATACGAGTTGATGTGACATTGCTGAACTAATGTAGATTTTTGGCACATTAGTTGGATTTTGCCCTTCCCTTTAAACTTTGTAAGCTTCATGTATTTAAAAAAAATTGAGACGCCACGGGACACCTGGCATTTATACAAAATATTTTCTATATTTCGCATCTGAAACATAGAAACTATTTGGTATAGAAAATACTACAAAACCAAGATATAATCGCGCAGAAGGTTTAAGCAACACCGTCACCGTCACTACTAAAACTATAACTATCTCAAACTCTAACTTTCACCTTCACACCCTCAAGCTCAAACTCTTAACTCCATATTGTTTAGGTCAGACCTAAATGACGACCTCTATGGCGCAGTGGGCAAAGGCCCGCCTAAGACGCAGAAAGTTGCGGGTTCGAATCCCGCTTTGGGGTTTTTAGTATGTTTTGTATGTCAAATATTTGTCTCAGGTCTGGGTGTTTTCTATGTATAAATATATAAATATACGAGTTATAATACATACTAGCTGACCCAACAGACGTCCTGTCTCAAAGCGGGTATCGAAGATAAAGAATCATTCAAAAAAGATACCGAAAATTTTGAAGAGAATTAAGCAATCGTCAATGAGGATATAACAACAACAACAACTACTACCCTACCCTACTCCTACCCTACCCCATCCATACCCCTATCCCTACCCCTAAAGATTATAATATTAAAAAATAAATATTAACGGGATAAAAAGTCCTTCGGTCGTCAGTCTGATAAAATATCCTATGTCCTTCTCCTGGTTCTAAGCAACCTTCCCACCAATTTTCAGCCAAATCGGTTTAGCCGTTCTTGAGTTATAAATAGTGTAACTAACACGACTTTCTTTTATATATATAAAAAAATTACATTAAAAACCAAAAATTACATATAGGCACAGTTTTATAAAATCTCATATAGATATAGATGTGTCTTTACAAAACAAATATTTGTATTTGAGTAGTATATGAGTCATGTATTTCTCATAATATAAGCTCTGCTTAGTTTGGGGCTACATGATGCTGTGTGATAGTATCCAGCATTATTTACTTATTTATTTCTAACTAGGTCTAACCAGTTAGACGCGTCGCGAATCTGGTTTGCAACGCGTCGCCACCTCAACCGCCGGTCAACTCCCGCTTGAACAATGAACAACAGATACCCTCAAAATATTATCTTTCAGCGGAAGAAGGCTTCAGTCCTGTGGCGGGGATTGACGGCAACAACGCGTTTGGCGAGGACATGCTCCAAATGGCACTCAAAATGGCTACAGAGTATGAGGACCAACCGGTGGACTTGGAATCGGCCATGACTGCTAGCACTATCACTCCTAGCTCACATCCTGGCATGCCTGGTAAGATGTCTATCCTATTTATAATTATAACAAAACTAACTGACCCGCCCTTAACTTCGTATGTGTGTACGCTTGTGCTTTTATGTAAAATGTTTCCTGAACACGGTTATTTTACGCGGAAGTGCGGTGGAACCCTAAATATGTATAGAATAAAAAGTACCTACCAGCGATACCAGTGATACTAGTCGCGGCAGAACGACGCACAACCGTTTGGAATGACCGTATAAATCTTATTGCGTTAACTCAAAGCGTTTATCGAAAAAACCGACGCGACGGTCAATGAGCGCGCTACGAATGCAGCGTGCGCGCAGTGCGCTCGCAAACACATTTGACATTCATTTTATATGCTACCTCGCGAGGCTACTTCGTCAATCAGTACACACAGTTCTTTCCATTCTTGGTTGTCTGCAAGAAATCGCTTTAAGCGATAAGACCGCCCATTGTACCTACATTACTATTTAATTTCTCTATTTTTGCAAATTTTTGGTTTTTAATTGGTGTTGTGTGCAATAAAGAGCTATATCCCTATAGCCTATCTACACGGCTAGTGGCCAAAATTTGTACTTTTACGTTAAGTTAGGTTGAAATATTGGTGATCGCCGTACAGGTCTAGAAGGCGAAGGCATGCACCACCACCACATGATGGTGCTGGAACAGCAGCGGGCGGTGGCGGCTCTCCGCGCGTCGTCCGCCGCCGCGCCGAGGAAACGCGCCGCGGCGCCGCAGCCCGTCGCCACGCGCGCCTCCAGCCGCTCCAAGCGGCGTCGCGCCGAGCCGCCGCCGCCGCAGCCAGACCCGCCGCGAGAGCCCGCAGAGAAACCTGACGCCAACATGTGCCTCAAGGTACGTTCTATCAGTAGAGCCGCCGCAGTCCGTCGCCACGCGCGCCTCCACCCGCTCCAAGCGGCGTCGCGCCGAGCCGCCGCCGCCGCCGCAGCCAGACCCGCCGCGAGAGCCCGCAGAGAAACCTGACGACAACATGTGCCTCAAGGTACGTTCTATCAGTAGAGCCGCCGCAGTCCGTCGCCACGCGCGCCTCCACCCGCTCCAAGCGGCGTCGCGCCGCCGCCGCAGCCAGACCCGCCGCGAGAGCCCGCAGAGAAACCTGTCAAATAAAATCGAATGTTTTTCCAAAATTTAAAAAGATTCCCATAAAATTTCTATGAAGCGCCATTCGCCACAACATTAATTTCATGTAATTATTAAAGAATAGTGTCCCCAATGACGTAAATTTTTGTTCCACCTTGTAGAGCGTGTCAACTCAACCTATGGTAGCCACCCTACTATAATTAAAACTATAGGTCTTTAAGGAACGGGAATTAAAAATGTGCTCTCCCTTCACACTACCAACGATCTATTGTCACGACACTCGATAGCATTTTCATAATGTAAAACTTAAATACGAAATAAAATGAAACTAAATTGAACATAAATACTTGTTTCATTTTTGTTTAGAAATATACCTTGTTATTTCTAGTACACATTCGGCGTGAACGCATGGAAGCAATGGGTGATGACAAAGAACGCTGAAATAGAGAAGAGTTCGATACGACGGAAACCGTTCAAGTCTGAAATCCTGCAGCTGACAGCCGACGAGCTGAACTATTCACTCTGCCTGTTCGTCAAAGAGGTCCGGAAGCCGAACGGGAGTGAATACGCGCCGGACACTATTTATTATTTGGTTTTAGGTGAGCTTACAGTATAAACTACTACAAGACTTTTGTATAATGCCATCAATATTTTATACCAGCAATGTATTATCAAACAATCACAAAAGGTAGGCATAACATTATTTTTGCACTAGAGTATTCCGTCTCAATTAAAAAGTATATCGCCCAAATACACTACTCAACCCTGAAATGCTACTAGCCGTCAACAATGTGGCGCAGCGGGCTAAGGTCCGCCTGAGATACAGAAGGTTGCGGGTTCAATTCCCACCATTGTCTCAAGCCTGAGTGTAATATATGAAAAAAAAAAACATTTATATATATCAGTCATATAATTCCCATAGTATAAGCTTAGTTTGTGGCTACATGATGTTGTGTGATAGTGTCCAGCATTATTGATTTATTTAATGCAAATAAAGATCAGCTTTGGATGATTCTACTATAAGAAATATGAGCAATGTTCAGAACTGTTGTTAATTGTTTTCACTTTTCAGGTATACAGCAATATCTTTTTGAAAATGGTAGGATAGACAACATCTTCACGGATCCATATTACGAGAAGTTTACGGATTGTTTGGATGAGGTCGCGAGGAAATTCTCAGTTTTATATAACGATTCACGTAAGTTTATATCATTCATATTCGTTAATAATTTTTCTTTTTGCTTGAAACTTGAAACTCTATATACTTTTAAATTGAAAATGTACCTATTACTTCCCATAAAGTTAGGTTCATACTATGGTAGTAAAGTGGCAGTCCAGTAACCCAGTCCAATTCTGACTTATCACTGGAACAGTAGTGCTAACCAAGTCCAGTCAGTACAAGTCAGACCAGCTGAATAGTCACCAGTTTTATTTTGTGGACCCATTCGCGCTTGTACAGCACTAACTGCCGATCCCGTCGACTTATACCCAGTGACTGGGTCCGAAATTCCTGTCAAAAACTGTCGGGCATTTCAGCGCTTAGAACTCAAGGACTTTTGGTTTGGCTATTCAAATAAAAAAACCGGCCAAGTGCGAGTCGGACTCGTGCACGAAGAGTTCCGTACCGTTGTATGGTACCCCACTTAAATATATATTTTATTGTGTTGTTATAGCGGCAACAGAAATACATCATCTGTGAAATTTGAACTGTCTAGCTATCACGGTTCATGAGATACTGCCTTGTGACAGAAAGACAGTCGGACAGTGGAGTCTTAGTTATAGGGTCCCGTTTTTAACCTTTCAAGATTCAAGATTCAAACGTTTATTTGCTAGAATACATAAAATTAATTTCACAATTAGGTCTTATAGCTATGATAGTACATGTATTCAACCTGCATGCAGGCATGCAAATATTAATAGTGTCGTTACAAATTTTATTATTTAAATATTCATTTAGGCTATAAAAACAATTAATAAGGGTATGGATTGGAACATGGAACATGGATTGGAACAATTAATTGGGTATGGAACCCTAAAAACAAACAAACATCCAGTCATCTTTACGACTTTTTCCCCATTATACATCCCCAGGATACCTTTGAATATTTCGCCGTACGCAAATCTATTGAGGATACCATTAGGCGAATTGGAAGCAGTTAAGTGTTGATTGATGATGTTCTTGCGGGTAGTCAAGAGACATTAAATTAGGTTGCAAGCCCATCGTCGCTTTTATTGGAACACTAACGTAGTACATGCCTTTCAAATTTTAGTTCTAGAGTCGGTTTACCTCCAGATGTTTTCCTTCACCATTTCGAGCTTGTACCAATGCGATCATACATGTAATAACTCGTATTTTTTTTTTTTACAGAGTACATAGTAACGCGAGTAGAAGAGGAACATTTATGGGAGAGTAAACAGCTCGGCGCGCATTCGCCGCACGTGTTGTTATCAACTCTTATGTTCTTCAATACTAAACATTTTAACTTAGTCGTGAGTACATTATATCTGTACTTTATACAGTGGCGGTTTGACCTTGAATGCTTATACATTTTTATAATTTTGTCTACTTGTTCTGCGCAGTATCCCCTCTAATTTAGCTCAGGCCTATAAACTCGTGCCGTGACCTATAACTGTAAAAAAGTTGTCATCATTCTGCAGATATTATTTGTCTCGAGTTTGGGTATTTTCTATGTATAATCACAGAATACAGAGAGGACAGAAGCGTCACTCCGCGCAATCATTTAAATAAATAGCGACTTTAGCTGCTACGCAATAAAGTGCTATTCAGCTCGCACCGAGCTCAGTGCCTAACATTTATATTAACCTACAACTTGCATCCCTTTCTATCGTATAGCTCTATCTCTACTGACGTGGCACGTGTAACGTTAGGGTTGTCTTATGAATTATTCTGTGACGAATAATAATAACCTGGCCGCCGACGGGCAGCAGCGTCGGCGGTGCGAGAAGCTGTACCCTGCGATCCCCAACCCGCATGCCCAGCGTGGGGATTATGGGCATATCCCCCTTCTTATAGGGGAGGCCTATGTCCAGCAGTGGACTGAATAGGCTGTTGTTGTTGAACCTTTTACTATCCAGTTACCTAGAGCCACCTATTTATTTTAAGGAACAATGATAATTCAAATAATATCTACCTACCTAGTATTAGATCAGAAAACTATTTTACACTGGCTGGCTGCATCACGAACTCAGAAAATAGGCATACCTACTAGGTAGGTACTTGGGTCCTTAACACTTACTTAAGTGTTTATGAAATTTTAGTAGGTAGGTACCTACCTAGATATTTGCAAGAGAAAAAAACAACATTTGGATTGTAGGTAACCTAGGTATCTAGTTTTAGTTGTTAGTACGCCTACCTTTAGGTAACTTACCACATCGATTTGTCCACCTATACCTACCTACCCGACTGTTTTTAAGTAGATAACCTACACTGCCTACTTAAAGTTAAATCAAATAAAAATGTACCTAGGTTGGGTTTCTAATATTGCTCTCAGTCTACATAATCAAAATCATAATATATAGATACCTACCAATGGCACAAAAATTGTCTATGAAAAAATACCTACATTATAATATTACGTTTTTTTATGTAGGTAGGTACCGCATTCAAATAGAACTTGTACCTAAATACCTTCTTACTTAAGTAAATACGGGAGATAAACTTTCGTAGAAAAACTTTCAGTTCTGTACCTACTATTGGTATTATTTACATTTTCTTACCTTTCGCTGTCATTAGGTAGTTTGAAAAACGTGAGATGCCGGTCCTTATTATTATTCAGGCAACCAAATGCTATGCAGTATTTTTTTGCCTTCATTTGGCGAAAAATATAGGTACATTACCAAAAACAAACTAAAACGCCGCGGCTGCTCAAGGACACGTTCGTTCCGGGCAGAACTCGGCAACCGACGTAACGAACCACGCTAGGAAGGCCGGCGATGCGTAGGTATATTTTTATGCCTATTCTGCGGAGTGACAGAGGCCTGGTATAATTTATGTGCTTCCCCTGCTTATAGGGGAGACGTTTGTCCAGCAGTGGACTGAATGGTAGCCGGTTTAAAAGCTAGGTCGCACGCAAACCCCTAGTTTCTGCCGAATCCGTTCAGAGTTGAGTGGCAACAAACATATGCGGTCACATACACACAAAACATAGCAATTATAATATTAGTATGATATACATTACAGACAGTAGAAGAACACATGCAGCTATCATTCTCGCACATAATGAAGCATTGGAAGCGGAACCCCAACCAGCCGGGACAGGCCAAAATACCGGGCTCGAGAAATGTGCTACTAAGGTTTTACCCCCCGCAATCTGCACTAGGTAAGTACTTTCTTTTAGTCTTAAAAGGCCCACAATTACTGCAAAAATTGAGGGATGACTTCACTTGACTTCGATATTAATGGCTTCTGATATATTTTCCACAATTTCGCCAGTTTTTTGCGTATACTTGATGTATACGCAAAGTAATACGGTTTATAAGTCCAATGACATCACAAGACAAGAAATGTCTTGTTAAAAATATTTTCCTGTCTGAGGCAATGATGAAGAGATGAAAACCAAGAGGAAATAGTCAAATGCGCTGGTCGGAGATCAAATACCAGATATCAAGGACAAAACTATATTCTTTATTGTACACAGAAAAATAGATTGATTACTAAAAAAGATGATTTACTAAAAAAGTTTAACATAATAGCTTTAAAATGTACAAATGCGAGCTTAACCCTGAAAGAGTTTTCTTACATCAAACCTTTGGGTATAAACAGAAGTTTTAATGAAGGATAGATAAATGTGTACATACAAGAGATAAGAGAAATCGATTGTGTAATCAGCTGTTTTAAATTGGTTTTTATACCAAACCACAGCAAACTATGGCATCTCTATTATTGATAATTATGATATTTGTCGTCCAAAATCTTAAAAAATTTTTGCTTTGCAGAAGCAAACTCAAGAAAAAAGAAAGTCTATGAACAGCAAGAAAATGAAGAAAACCCACTTCGGTGTCCTGTAAAACTTTACGAATTTTATATTTCAAAATGGTAAGTTACGGGGCAACTTGCGAATGCGATCACTTTTGACTTTGCACTAGTCTATATTACTTAGAGAGCAGATTTATTCGAATGAGAAATAGATTAGTTGCGCATATTTCCAATAAACTTAAAAGTGGGTTTCTGGATAGAGTGATGAGTACATATTTGAATATGTACTCATTTCATAAAAATTCTTTATTCTCAAAAGGAACAATGTTATGTTTATCTAGTTGCTAGATAAACATATCATAATTTTATCTACTAGAATCTAGAAAGTTCTCCATAAAATTACCAATGTAAATTACCATAAAAAATACGGAACAGTCGGGACAGTAATGTGTAGTGTATACGACAACCTCCGGCGAGATGGAGTGACGATCGATCAAAGTGTACTTTAAAGATCCTACTGAATAAATGAATTTTGACTTTTTGATTTTTGATCTACGAAAATGGTAGAAGCTGGATGCGTCTAGCTAAGTACAGGGCGCAATACCGTTCATTACAGATAGCCAATTTCCAGCAGTGGACTGCTATAGGCTAATGATGATGATAGCCAATTTCCAGCAGTGGACTGCTATAGGCTAATGATGATGATAGCCAATTTCCAGCAGTGGACTGCTATAGGCTAATGATGATGATGATAATTACCAGTCTTCCAATCGTCATCTAAAATTCCATATTTTGCAGTCCTGAATCAGTGCGCACGCGCAACGATGTGTTTTACCTCCAACCGGAGCGGTCGTGCGTGCCCGACTCACCCGTTTGGTACTCGACGCAGCCGCTAAGCCGCGCCGCCCTCGCTAAAATGCTGCATCGCGTCAAGATGGTCAAGGAGATCAATATAGCGCTGCTAACCAGCTAAGGTATGGTATCTAATAGAGTCTGAAACGCTCCTCGTAGCTTACATCGGTGTTTTCAGCAGATCATCTTGGTGAAGCAACACTACTTCGTTACTAATTGGATGGGTGACCGGTTGGTGGTGCTATATCTTTTCCGAAGACCATAATTATGTTTCGATGTTGGAAGGTAAAGCCGCCGAAACAGCCACACAACAGACTCGGAGTATGGCCCGTGTGATCTCACTGCTGGGCCTCCTCTTTCCTCACATTCCTGGCTTGGGCATAATTAAATGGTGTTCATCACAATTGACCTTGAAAAAAATAAATAAAACAGTTTTTAATACAAATTTGCATAGATTATTTACTTGAAAGATAAATTACCGCCTGATCATGGTTAATACCAATCTTATTAGGATAGACCAACATCCAGCAGTAGACTGATATATGCTGGTGTTGTTAGGATAAATTAGTGCTATTGATTCTAACACTGAAGCGCTCGTGGCGTGGCTTACTTCGGTGTCCTTAGCAGATCATCTTAAGCAATACTCCGCCCAACACTACTTGGATGGGTGACCGTTTAGTAGCATGAGCTCTTCCGTGCCTTGGAAGGCATGAAAAGCTTTTTCAGTCGTTAAAGCGCTATTCAACATTTTTGAATATATAAAATCACTTTGTTAAGAAAATGATATTATTGCTGAATATCAAAATGATGTTATTTTCTAGGCCGTGAAGGTTTGCTATTTTGCATAACTTCATTCAGTGATTTTATATCTTCAAATGTTGAATAGTGCGAGCGAGAGGGCGGTTTGACCTGCCCGGTTAGCATACGGATCGAAGACAAGGGTTTTCTCTACTAAAGTCAAGAGAAAAATGACATTTGGTGGTAGACAAAGAATTTTGTCTTCTGTCTAGAGCATGGGAATCGTGGAAATGAATGGGAAGACATATGTCTACTCTTCCAAGATAAAAGTCTTCAATGGCGAGCACGCCGTTTAATTTTCTCTAACTTTGACATTTGAGGTTAGAGATAGTTCTTCCTAATTTGTCTACACCTCTATAGAGGTAGACAAAAGTTTCTCTACGTGATTTTGTTCAAGATATATGTACAAATCAGCCAAGTTCGAGTTGAACTCGCGAATTAAGATCACGATTATTAATCGTATGAAATATGTATAACAATACAAACATCACCACGACTTCCCGTGCTCAATGCGCAAATCTATTTCGGATAGGTACAGTATAGGGGTAGTCAGAAACCAGTCCAAACTTAACATTTACCGTTTTTAATAGAACGCTAACCTAGCACATGCCTTTTTAGTTCTAAGGCATACTGATTTCCTCACGATGTTTTCCTTCATCATTTCAAATAAATAATGCGCACATAATTTTTTTGTGCATGGCTAGAATTTAAGCCCATGACCTCTGGATTGGGATACATCATGGGAGTCGGGATACATCCTACTAGGCCTCCACAGCTTCTACGGGAAATCAGTATGAAAAAAGAATAATCTACAAATAAAATACCTATATAGCTAAGTAAATATGTACTTAGACATCTCTGAATATCATGAGGTGCTATCGTGTCATTGAAAATGGATCTTTTCGTTTTTTTCGAAGCGTTTGTGGCATAGCATGCACACCTAGGTCACGTCTCATATTTTTTGTATGCCGTCACATTTTTGATAGAGTTTGGGCTCTTGAGTAGGTACCTACTATATAAGTGAAAAAAAAAGATTTTATTAAAACAATGTTTAATTCAATTATGTAAAAAAATACATTGTGGTTGGGTACATAGTAGCTAAGTTTATTTTATTTGACACACCCTAAATATTTATAGTTCTACAACTTGGTGCCTTTTCCATTCTTGAATGGGTAAGTTTGTACAAAAAGGTAGATCCATTAGTCCAATAACAAGTGGAATTGTCACGCTCCATTTGCTAGAACAAAAATAAATATGTGTTAGTACCTATCAAAAGTTTATTTCACTACTTACTAGACATTTTTCTTAAAGCTAAAACAAGCTCATGTTAACTAAGATTGCTCATCTCCATACCAAGAGGAATAAGTACAATACATAATCAGTTAGAGAGGTAGGTACTCGAACTGAGGACAGGGCGCAATGGCACTCATTAGTGGAGACCTATGTCCAGCAGTGGACCGCTGTAGGCTGATGATAATGTTGAAAAGAAGTAGTTGCAAAAAAGATAAGCCAATAGATAAACAATGATGGCTGTCAGGCTCACCGTTGCTCATCATGGAGCGGAGCGACCCATAACTAAAATTTAGGCAGTCAGACTAGAATCCCTACAGATTCTATTGTGACTGCCTAAATTCTTCTACGACTATGACTGATTTATGAGTCGCGAAAAATCTTTTACATTACCTATTCTTACATGTAGCAACCTAAATACTAGGTAGGTAAAGATAATTATGAATTACTTACCTTGACTTTTATAGACCATCCATGCCCTTGCTTGGTAATTATATTCTTTGCTCTAATGAGTAATCTATAATTTTTATTCACCATCGAATTTCACATTTCCCAATAGCTTTGTTGTGATTGAACATTGTCAATAGAGACATTTACGTATTTTACGTTTCGTTAACCTCGAAAGTAGGTTCAAATCTATTGTTTGACATATTTTTGGTAACGAAACGTAAAAGAATGAACGACATGTTGGGTGAAATGACTACATCACTAAAGACAACCTCGTTGCTATGGACAGGCTTTGTCTTCCAAGAAACTTTTGTCTTGAATGAACGCCGTGCTCTGGGTGGTAGAGAAAACGAGTGATAGACAAAGATCTTTGTCGAGTCTATGGAAGACACGACAAAATCCCTGTGCTTAGCGGGCTGTATAGTCGCTTTAAGCCATGTCAGAGGCCTTCGGGCGGCCTGAAAACTTCAACACCAGAGTTAGCCACTATACCTATTCCATCTTATATAAATATGTATTTTTGATAGATGTCAAAGTCCATAACTAGTGATTGCAGCCACATAACATTGAACGATTTTTGAATCGATTATTGACACCATCGTCGAATAAAACAACTGATATGATTATTTTGTCATTATCTTTGTTGGGTCTTAACAAATCAATTATTTTATCAAGAATAATTATTTTTATTTTAATCACAATTTGGTATTGTCCTAATTGTATTGCTAATATTGAAGAAGACAATGAGATAATTAAATGACATGAAAACTGTTTTGTCCATAGATCTTTTTTCTACTACTGTAGATTGGCAATACAGTGCTGGAGGCGAGACCAAAACAATAATACACGAGTATGCGTGTAATGTGCGTGTGCAAAAAAAATAGTGATGTTCTATGCACTGCCTACCTCAAATTCGATTATCGATACCTACACATTGCAATGTCTTCGTCTCGTCTTTATATGACGCAATGTAGTGTCCGTGATGCTAGCGTACACATAACCGTATTCACGTTTGTTGATATGCCAATAAATAGAGCATAATTAGTGCAATAATAAAATAAATAGTTCCTCTTTGGTTTAAGAAATAATGACCATTCTTTGTGTGTACGCCAGCATAACGATCAAGCTGGCGTACACATAACCGTTCTCAAAAACGGCTTAGACTATAGGAACGAAACTTACACAGAAAAATAGAGCATAAATAGTTCCCGAGCTATGCAAAATTTCATAATGATTGCTCTTATAGAAACGGAGATAATGAACAAGACTTTGAAAAACATTCCGAGCTGGCGTGATGCTAGCGTACCCATTAAACAACGCAAAAGTTCTTATAGAAAACGAGCTTTTCTTAATAAAAATCCTGTATGGAAAAATAGTGCGTGAAATAGTGCCCCTGTCGGTAGTAATACTTTATGCAAATTCGTTGTAAAACAATACAAAAAGTCCATGTGAAGTTCTAGGAACAAAATATACATTGTGGTACAGTCGCACAAACAAGCAACTGAGTAATATGTTATTAGGTTGGTAGTGAATTTATATACCTACCTACTTACCTACACCAAACAAGGTAGGTAGCACAGACTTGAAACGAAATAGATGCGAGTGTATGTAGGTTATGTAGTAAGAATTAAAAGTAGGTAGGCATCTAGTTTTGTTACCTACTGTAACCTTCCATGAGTTTTGTTGATATAAGTAGGTACCTATATCTAAGTGATTTTCATCCACCCATAAAATACCTAGGTAGGTAACTAATATTTTCGTACAAGGTGCTTTGTTTAGTTTCACGAATGAAATTGCGTATTGTTATTACTAGATCTTGCTTACATAAAGCTATAGGCAATGTAGTGGCACAGATTCTTTAATAGTACCTACTATCGCACTCTGCACAAAGATTTAAATAAACTTACTCAAACTAACTCTTGTCACCACGCAATAAAGTGCTATATAGCTCGCACAGCGCTGATTGCCTAACACTTTTTGCCTTTGTGCAACGCCGCGGCGCGGTGGCCGGTGGCTTTGAACAAGCCGCCTCGCTAACAGCGAGGAGTACAACCAGTCAGTGTTGCCGGAACGTACTAAAAGGTACGGTTTCCGTACCTTTTTAACTTACGACCCTACCTATTTCGTACTTTGGCTTCGACCATACCTTTTCATCATAGTTGTGTGCATTTACTTCTTGATTGTTCATATTGTTTCAGTATCTTCCTATCAAAAGAATCTTATTGTATATTATTGAACTCCTAGTAATTTAACCTTACTGTCGAATTTATAATAAGTAAGTAGTAGGTATAAACCTACCTAGTTATGGCAATAATGTAAAAATTATTCTGGTTTATTAAAAAAAAGCAAAGATCACGCCACACCACAATAACATGCCGGTCGAGCGGCCAAATACCGTCGCACGCTCGCTGGACACTTCAGTGTCCACGGCGTAACCACGCAAAACTCGATTTTATATGTCTATCCTGTTTGTAATTTCTTTATTTATGTAATTAACTTCATTGTTTAAACCTATTTCTGTCAAATTTGCTTGTGATTCTTTAGTTATATAATATTTTACACTGTTTTTATTATGTAAAACTATTGCTCTAATAATATGAAGACTGATTGTTAAAAACAACTATTTTTATGATAATATGATTGCCATGTTTTATAAAAAATTACAATTGCTACTAATAAATAGAGATAAGTTAACATTCATAAGTTGTGATTATCTACTGTAACTTATTCTGATTAACAGATGTTAAAAAAGTGCTGTTATTATTTTAAAAGACTGATTGTTAAAAATACCAATTTTTATGATAATATGATTGCGATTAATATGAAAGCTGTGATTATTATAACGAAATATTTTATAACCATATTTTTATAAAAAAATACAATTGCTACTAATAAATAGAGTAAGTATGTGGTGGATATGTGCGCCGCGTTCAAAATAGTCGACGGCGGCGCGCCAGTCATATTTGGTCTGCGGTGGCGTGGCGCCCCGGCGGCATGGAATTATTAGATTTTTTAAAATAACTACGTGTACTACTAGTACTTATGAAGGGGGAAAGCTAGAGTTTGCACCGAAAGTGACGGTAGCAGCTCACAAATGCCATACACAAGGACCACCTGCTCGGTCACGGGCGGGAACCACCAGATCTCTAGCAGTCTTAGCGATCCACTCCCTCTTTCGTAGCCTCCTTCTGTAGCCACGCGCAGTGCGTGTGACCTACTATACTACTTCTGCGCGGCGGCGGTGGCCCCTGCGTGGAAGTCTAAGGCATAGGCTACAGATGCCGAGTCATCCAGGGAGAAGGGCGATGTTCTGCGCCCTTGTTTTGATCCGTCCCTTCTCCCTTGCCCCGCGCTCCGGGTCCCGACACCTTTTTTTTGGTTGTTTGGTAGGTTTGACTTTTCTCACATGAACTGTCAAATCTCTCGGCTTCTCAGTTTGCGTGGCATGAAAGAGACCACAACGCTATCAGAATCTAATCAACAGGGAGCAAACCCAAAACATTTTTGGAAATTGGATCATGATTGACGGAGATATCGGTGATCATACATAAAAAAAGATTCTGACTTATTGAGAACCTCTTTCTTTTCTAAGTCGGTTAAAAGCCTAATATTTAACTTTTGGGATGAATATTTGGGTTACTTTATGCTATATTAGTAAAAAAAAATATTGGGCGATTTTCAACAGAAAATTTGGCGATTTCATTGAGCAACGTCTGGCAACCCTGGATGTGTGCGACTGTACCACAATTCATTTGTTCCTAGAACTTCACATGGACTTTTTGTATTGTTTCACAACGAATTTCCATAAAGTATTACTACCGACAGGGGCACTATTTCACGCACTATTTTTCCATACAGGATTTTTATTAAGAAAAGCTCGTTTTCTATAAGAACTATTGCGTTGTTTAATGGGTACGCTAGCATCACGCCAGCTCGGAATGTTTTTCAAAGTCTTGTTCATTATCTCCGTTTCTATAAGAGCAATCATTATAAAATTTTCATAGCTCGGGAACTATTTATGCTCTATTTTTCTGTGTAAGTTTCGTTCCTATAGTCTAATTCGTTTTTGAGAACGGTTATGTGTACGCCAGCTTGATCGTTATGCTGGCGTACACATAACCAAAGAATGGTCATTATTTCATAAACCAAAGAGGAACTATTTATTTTATTATTGCACTAATTATGCTCTATTTATGCTCTATTTATTGGCATATCAACAAACGTGAATACGGTTATGTGTACGCTAGTATCACGGACACCGAAATGTACTATAAAGTTAATATCGTAGTGTTGAGAAGTAAAATAAAACTAAGAAAGTTCCATGTGCAAAACTGGTTGAATTTTTATTTTCCTTCAAAAATAACTAATTTGTTGTAAAAATGTCGTAAACTTTCCTTAGAAACATTTTGCAATTTCGCTTCATACTTTATTCTAATTACAAAATAATTACAATTATTAGTTTCATTAATAAGTGTTTATGGTTGAACAATGCTGGAGAATCATACATATGAATATCAAGTATGTTAAAAAAAGTTTTTACAGAACACAAGACATTCATTCACTAACTTTCTAAACATATTTTCGTTAACATTTTTCCCTTCAAAATGCGCTCGGAAAACTCGTTCAGACCGAATACCTTCATACACCTCTTTAGAAGGATAAATAAGACCACCTATTAACTTCACCGTAAAGCGTGGTTACTCTTTGAACGTAGAACGTAGCTTTACTCTTTGTGCTCCACGTTGAGAAAAACATTTTTGTTCAAAGTGCTTGCTGCATAAAGTGGAATATTTTTTTGGTGCCTATTCTTACTATTTATCATTTTTAGCCATTTTTGATGTATTTCAATATTTTTGGGTAATCTGAAATATTATAATTTTATTATAAATTGCTTACGGAATCCTAAAATATGAAACAAAAATTACGGTTTTCAATCCTGCGAAGCATTAGACTTGTCAGTTAGACAGATCGACAAGATGTTAGGTATCGAATTGATATAATCGACTATCGATACTATCGATAGTATCAATCACTATTTCTACAAAAGTGAGGTTATAAATAGTAGGAATTCACGTATTTGATAAGATTTTAAATTGAACTCCTATACATTTAGAGCATAGATGGGATAAAATACGATAGTTTTCCCTATCCATTTGTGTAATAAACTATGATAGCGGTTCTAAAACATTGCAAATTCTATATTTGACTAAACATTCCAATGATACTTACGTGTGAAACGTATAATTCTGTGGGTTTTCTTTCTTAGATGAGGTACATTCAAGTACCGCACAAGTCACCATTATTCACGAATACTATTTTATACTATAAAATACTGAGATTTCGTAAAATATTCTGGATTTCTATCTTTCATGAATGACGCCAGGCCAATACAGGCCGATAGCGTGTGCGTGAATGGTCTCGTCTATCTATCTCGCTCTAACACACGCGTATAATAAGTTCCTTCTCTTTTGCATTGCCAATCTAACGGTAGTAGATAAAAGATCTATGGTTTTGTCAAATAACTTAGGTTTGAACATAGGTACGTCAAAATGATGTTCCTGAAAACTGTGTCAAGCATGCGTCAAAGGAAAAATGCTTTTCACGATTGCTTTTTCACATGAACACAGGAGGTTGTAATTATTAATATAGCTGGGACTATTTACGTATAACAGAAGAAAACAAAGATCAAACATCATCATGAATTTTCCCAATATGAATATCCTCAGATATTGCTTAGTACGCCAATCTATGTGGGAATAAATTATAATAGATTGAGGAATCCGTAAAATGGAGTATTATAGTCAGAGGGAAGTCCAAAGATTATATTTCACAGACGATCACTTTTGCAAGCAGTTACTATGTCACGCGACATACCTGCTATGTAAATCCCACTATATTGTAAATGTTTTCATTTTTAAATATAATAGTAACATAAAATTGAAAATACTCATAGATCTTTTATCTACTACCGTAGATTGGCCATACAGTGCTGGGGGCGAGACCAAAACATTAATACATGAGTATGCGTGTAATGTGCATGTGTGCAAAAAAATAGGGACGTTCTATGCACTGCCACGCATTGCCTACCTCAAATTCGATTATCGATACCTACAGATTGCAATGTCTTCGTCTCTGTTTATTTGACGCACATAAAGTTAATATCGTAGTGTTGAGGGAAGTAAAATAAAACTAAGTTGATGTACTTCAATATTTTTTGGGAAATGCTAAAAAGGTTCTGTTTTAGATAAGAACGTTGGCAGCATTGAGTTTCAAATGTCAAAAAACCATAAATAAGATGGAAGAACTATAGCTCGTACAAAGACGTAGTGCTACAATCACTGTCATGAAATGCTTACAATTGATATTATCTATGTATTTCAGATTTATTCTACAGTGCGCACGTGAGAGAACTCGGTGCAGGGTTAATTTTGTCGCCCCATTTCGGATCACGGACTTGGTGGTGATCCAACAGTGACTCAGTGAAATCCCCTAACAATGTATATTTTTCTACTCTGTATATCTGTCAGCGCGGCGGACTATAGATCGATTATAAAATAGTTTTTATTAGATTACATTTTATATTGTTGCTATTTTTTATTGATAAGTATTCTGTGCGGGACTGTTTTTGTATGTACAGATTGTATTATCTATTAATTTCACAAATTGTTTTATCTCAATTGCTTTATGTTTATCGCTATGAATTTTGGATATTGATTTCACAGAATTATATTCTCTTGGGTGTTGTTAAGGTTCGGAATAAAAATTGTAAATACGCCATGTGACATGAAAATCATGACGGAAGCTTGTACAAGTTCGTTGTAATTCTGATTCCCATCAGTCAAGCCTTGGTTGCCTGCATGAATTAATTATAATATGTTTAATAATAAGGTTTGTTCAGGATGCAATAAATAAAGTGTATCAGTTACCAAGGCCTTTGATCTTGTGGGATTCAAATAACGATTTCAAACTTTATGCTAGCATGCCAGTTCAATGAATAACTATTACATAATGTAATAACTTAATATAACTTAATGTAGACAAATAAGCAAAATTCCAAGTTTTTTTATAGGACAAGTTGTAGAGTTACATTTTATATTGAGACTATAATAGGTGTCATCTCACAAGCTAAGTGTTAGAACTATAGCTATCTTATTTTATTTTAGTTTTAGAAAGAGACCACAATAGTTCTAACATTTCAGCTTTAGAGAATAGACACCATTCTCACAGATAGAAATTTTATTGAACAGATATCTATAGTTTAGTGAGAGTCAGATCGTATTATATTTTAAGTATAACGGCGCGACGGATGTAATTTTAAGTTTAGTATAATGTTGTGTATAAAGAACACTGATTCTATAAAAATGGGTTTTATTTGAACCAATAGGGAGGAAGCTCTTAGATGTAGTGGCAGTGGTCAGGACAAATAGTTCGTAGAATTTGTGGAAATCTCTTGGTGCGACCTGTATAAAGCAGTCTACTTATATTTACATGCAGGTTTTTTATGAGAGAGTGATTAACCTTCGGTCTGTGTAAACAGTGCAAAAGAGACTACCCATGGACTACCCCCGTCTGTGTGACGTTTTTAAGAGTTTCCGCCATTGGCCGCATTTTTACGACTTGCAACTTTACATGACGATTTACTCGTGAAAACACGATGTTGATTGGTGCACCTGGCTCACTGGCTGCGACTCCGAACAAACGTATTTTTTTATGAGCTCTGGCAGAACTTTGATCATTATCATCACCATAGATTAAGTAGTAGTAGATTCTTAGCGAGCGTGGCCGCATGAGTCTATCTCAAACTGCAGGGTTGCTAGATAATTAAATTTTCCATAGATTTGGGTAAAATATACTGATAATACGCCCTCCGGCCAGGTGGTGACGATCTGCGAAATGCTGCTGGTAGAAGCTTGATCCGTCGAGCTCAGGACAGGGACTCAGGCGCTCATTAGGGGAGGCCTATTTCCAGCAGTGGACTGCTATAGGCTGATGATGATGATTATGATAATAGGTAAAATATTTGGATATTGCCCAAGGAATTCAGAGACAACCAATTCAAACAAGAACTTAACAAACCATATTAATCTATCAATACTTTACCTGCATGACGACAATTTGTTTCATTTATAATATACCTTCACTAAAAAGTTTTAACGTCATTGTTCTTAATAACTATAACATTGTTTTTGATGGAATTGAAGGCAGTTTCATCGTGAGCGTCAAGATGGCGGGACCACCTCATGTATTTAATTATTTTTACCATAGGGATTTAGTACCTAATTGGTACTATTTAGTACCTTTAGTGAAATAATTTGTACCTCAAGGAATCTTAAGTTATTCAGTATCGAAAGGGGTCCCGCCAGATGCAACCGTCAAGATGGCGGGACCACCTGTGTTTCTTTTAATTGCAACCGCGCATGAATATACTTATCACACTAGGATTTAGTACCTCACTGGATACCTCCGAAACACAACTCTTTATCATAAAAACTTCAATAATTCCAGAGAAAACTCGATTTCAAAACTAATGACCTAGCACCATAGTGTGTTACCCTGCGTAACCCCAGCAAACGCGAAGCAAATACATGTGATCCTGATAAGCCAGCGATTAACTTTATCTGTCAGGATTTAGTACCTTGTTGGTAGTATTTAATACCTATAATGAAATAATTTGTACCTCAAGGAATCTTAAGATATTCAGGATCGAAAGGGGTCCCGCCAGATGCAACCGTCAAGATTGCGGGACCACCAGTGTATCTTTTAATTGCAACCGCGCATTATTATACTTATCACACTAGGATTTAGTACCTTACTAGATACCTCCGAAACACAACTCTTTATCATAAAAACTTCAATAGTTTCAGAGAAAAATCGATTTCAAAACTAATGACCTAGCACCATAGTGTGTTACCCTGCGTAACCCCAGCGAACGCGAAGCAAATACATGTAATCCTGTTATGCTAGCCATTAACTTGAACTGTCAGGATTTAGTACCTTTATCCAATTAATTATATACCAAATTTCAGTTCTTTACAGAGTAGAATCACTGAAATATTTTGAGAAAACAACCAACAGGTGATTCGAGTGATTAACCTCTTTTGATTGGCATCAATGAGCCTAGGTAGCTGTGTTGCCGTTTTTTATTTGGAGAAAATGCTAAAACTTGTGGCAGAAAATTTCAAAAATATGTTAAATAACTTTTAGATATGATAAATAAAATGTTAAAATCTAAATTTAATTCCTGAATAGCAAACTGAAGTGGTCACCTGTTAAAGATGCATATTCGCATATAAAGAATGCAAGAGTCTGCTCTTTGGGTATTAAGATTAATTTGCATCGTAGGTTAATTACTTTTCATTGACCCTACACATTTTGCATGTTTTGCGGTGGAAATGTGATGCTTCAGTAAATTTTAGCTATTATGTTACACTTGCAAAATCTGCAATAAGTAAAAATCTGTCATCTTTTCCCGTTGTTCGCGCTAAATTTTCTCATAAATATGAGAAGCTGTGATATTATATTAACACATTAGATTCAAATTAGACGTAAAAATTAAGAACACTGCACTGATCGTTCGTAACAAATTAACAATCGCTACGCAAAAGATAAACATAAATTTCGGGGAAGTCCTAATTCCCTAGGAGAGAGTTCCCATGTTTTAAAAAACTACTTTGAGTTAATAAGCAAATCGTCTCTGGTTTCTATTAAATCTTTTGAATTCCTTACTAAGTAGGTAACGTTCAAAAAAAATGTAAATCATGAAATATGCTAAATGCAATTTTTTCAAGCATACCGACCCGGAAATTGCAAAATTTAGCTTTAAAAATGCTAAAACGGCAACACTGCTAGGTACGTACCTCTTTTGATTGGCATCATTCAAAGTGTTGCCAGTACGAATTTCAGGCAAAAATACGACGTGTCACCCGAACAGTACGGTTTTTTGCTTCAAGGTACGATTTCACAAAATGTAAAGCACCAAAGTTTAATTTTATTTTTATTAATTTAAAATTTAATTTTAATTTAATTTTGTATACTCCTATGTGTTTTCTGTACCGCAAGCATGTAGACATACCTAGACATAGATGCATTATAATTCATTAAAATTATTTTTTATGGATTTTTTAGACACGTTACGGTCGATCACGTCTACCAGTTTGAATGATTACATCCACCCACAATTCTACTAGTATCTAGGAAACGATACTAGATTTTCAACTTATTATACGTCTTTAATATATACAAATGGTTTTTATATAGTAACCACCAGTATATAATACGTAGTGACTTGTGACTTTAGAATAATTGAGTACCTAAGACGATAAGGTTGATTGTTATTTAATGGCGCCATTGTCCTAATTGATCCTAACCTAAACGTATAAAATAAATACCCAAACAAAATTATCCAGCTTTAATAAAAGAAACGATTAATTGCACATGATATCCTTCAATAAGAACTATCAATTAGGACATAAGTCATTTTTAGACGCGAGGTTAATCACTCGAATCACCTGTTGGTTGTTTTCTCAAAATATTTCAGTGATTCTACTCTGTAAAGAACTGAAATTTGGTATATAATTAATTGGATAAAGGTACTAAATCCTGACAGTTCAAGTTAATGGCTAGCATAACAGGATTACATGTATTTGCTTCGCGTTCGCTGGGGTTACGCAGGGTAACACACTATGGTGCTAGGTCATTAGTTTTGAAATATTACCCACAAGGTACTAAATCCTGACAGTTAAAGTTAATCGCTGGCTTATCAGGATCACGTGTATTTGCTTTGCATTTGCTGGGGTTACACAGGGTAACACACTATGGTGCTAGGTCATTAGTTTTGAAATCGAGTTTTCTCTGAAATTATTGAAGTTTTTATGATAAAGAGTTTTGTTTCGGAGGTATCCAGTGAGGTACTAAATCCTAGTGTGATAAGTATATTCATGCGCGGTTGCAATTAAAAGAAACACAGGTGGTCCCGCCATCTTGACGGTTGCATCTGGCGGGACCCCTTTCGATACTGAATAACTTAAGATTCCTTGAGGTACAAATTATTTCACTAAAGGTACTAAATAGTACCAATTAGGTACTAAATCCCTATGGTAAAAATAATTAAATACATGAGGTGGTCCCGCGATCTTGACGCTCACGTTTCATCCTAAGCTTTTTTGTAATCTAAATTATCAGATATTTTATAATAAGCTTTATCAGAGATTACGTTTAACAACATTACGTTACAGAGATTACGTTTAACAACATTTTTGAATTTATTTAGATAGATTAATCACGTCATTTGGGATTTTGTTACAAAATCGTACACACATCCCTTTAAAAGATTGACTAACTATAAGGAGCCTTAACCGGGCGGCGCGCGAACCGACATCTGGCACTTGAGATTGTTTAGAATACAACTACTTAGAATTCGACTGTTTATGTAAGGGTCTTTTGTTATGACAGAGTTGGCGCTTCGAATTACAACTAATTTGTATGAGTGTGATGGCATAAAATATGAAATAAAACAGTTATAACCAACAACTTCGAAAAAAGTTGGCTTTTAGGTATAAAATGCTTTCTAATTTAAAAATGAAGGAGTAAACTATGTTTAAGATGTTTTCTATGAGATAATAGATATAATATAAAACAGAAAAAAACAAAAACAAACATTCCATGGTACCAAAATATTTATTTACAAGTTTATAAATTACATACAAAATTTGGTAGAACCGCGATTTTTTCTGCTGACGTACAATAATTAATATGTTTACAAGTTCAACAAGTATAGTTAAAATATTTGTATTTTTTGAAAGCTTATTTCATACCTGAAGCTAAGTTATGAGATAATCTTAAAATAAACGAATACATCAAAATATGGAAAAGTAAACACCAAAGTATCATATTCTAAGAATTTTACTTAGCGTTTCCTAAGATATTTTATTTAACAAAATTTGTTCGATTAAATTTATATTTAGTATCAATAAATCTACATAAAAGCAGCTTTCCAATGATATCAAACAAAGACATTTCAGTTGTAATTGAAAAAAGTTCTAAGCATTACAAGTTGATCACTATCAAAATGCTTGCCGCAAGCAGGCCTATTTCACTCCACAGAATAGGTATAAAAATATACCTACGCATCGCCGGCCTATCGAGCGTGGTTCGTTACGTCGGTTGCCGCGTTCTGCCCGGAACGAAAGTGTCCTTGAGCAGCCGCGGCATTTTAGTTTGTTTTTGTTAATGTACCTATATTTTTCGCCAAATGAAGGCAAAAAAATACTACACAGCATTTGGTTGCCTGAATAATAATAAGAAAATGTAAATAATACCAATAGTAGGTACAGAACTGAAAGTTTTTCTACCAAATAATGCGTTGTTTAGATATCAAAGTCTCCCGTATTTACTTAAGTAGGTAGGTACTTAGGTACAAGTTCTTTTTGAATTCGGTACCTACCTACATAAATAAACGTAATATTATTATGTAGGTATTTTTTCATAGACAATTTTTGTGCCATTGGTACATAGTGCTGTAGTAAGTAGGTATTATGATTTTGATTATGTAGACTGAGAGCAAGATTAGAAACCCAAGCTAGGTACATTTTTATTTGGTTTAACTTTAAGTAGGCAGTGTAGGTTATCTACTTAAAAACAGTCGGGTAGGTAGGTGTAGGTAGACAAATCGATGTGGTAAGTTACCTAAAGGTAGGTGTACTAACAACTAAAACTAGATACCTAGGTTACCTACAAACCAAATGTTGTTTTTTTCTCTTGCAAATATCTAGGTAGGTACCTACCTACTAAAATTTCTCTTAAGATTTAGCATGATGTACCTACCTACCTTAAACAGTGATTATTCAGTTTTCGTACACAAGACACCTAAACACTTAAGTTAGTGTTAAGGACCCAAGTACCTACCTCGTAGTAGGTATGCCTATTTTCTGAGTTCTTAATGCAGCTAGCCAGTGTAAAATAGTTTTCTGATCTAATACTAGGTAGGTAGATATTATTTGAATTATCATTGTTCCTAAAAAGAAATAGGTGGCTAGGTAACTGGATAGTAAAATGTTCAACAACAACATCCTATTCAGTCCACTGCTGGACATAGGCCTCCCCTATAAGAAGGGGGATAAGCCCATAATCCCCACGCTGGGCATGCGGGTTGTTGATCGCAGGGTACAGCTTCTCGCACCGCCGACGCTGCTGCCCGTCGGCGGCCAGGTTATTATTATTCGTCACAGAATAATTCTCAAGACAACCCTAACGTTACACGTGCCACGTCAGTAGAGATAGAGCTATACGATAGAAAGGGATGCAAGGTGTAGGTTAATATAAATGTTAGGCACTGAGTTCGGTGCGAGCTGAATAGCACTTTATTGCGTAGCAGCTAAAGTCGCTATTTATTTAAATGATTGCGCGGAGTGAAGCTTCTGTCCTTTCTGTATTCTGTGCCGCAAGGCGAAATTATGGGCGCAGTCACACCGAAACATTATTCGGCCCAACTGGTGCCTGGCCGAAAGATCGGTAAAGTTCGTATTATGTAGATACCTATAATTAAAAATCCACAATATTAGATGACATTCACTATTATAAAATAATAATAAGTAATAAATCCACATTTAAATTACAATACCTAGTACACGGTGCAGTTTTTTTTACTATAATGTTTTGATGATAACTAGGTATACATCAAATATTAGGTTTATAGTAAACTAGCTGACCCGCTCGCAACTTCTTTTGCGTTTATACTCTTTTTTTAAGTATGTCCTTTCATGTGAAATGTTTCCCAAGCCTGTTGATTTGACATGGAACCCTAAATATAAATGGAATAAAAAGTACCTAGATATTACTACATTACCTACCCCGTAATGTAGTTATATGTAGGTACATACCTGTTCCCGTTCCCGTTCCCGCTCTTACTCCTTTTTTCGTTCCTGTTTCCATTGGCGACCCGTCGTCAAGTTAACAGAATAGGTATGATGAATTTTATATGCCTAACTCTTGATATGGGTAACCCCCATGCAAATTTTCATCACATAAATCACCCTCTTTAAGTTTAATTTTAGCTACAAAAAGCAGCAAGTCCTTCTCCAAGGTCCCATGGTTCAGCGCTTTAGGCGTTTATTTATTTTCGTTATAGTCTCTGTAAAAAAAAACTTACACTATCCCCGTGGTATTTAAATATCTAAGAACAAATGAATGAAGTTGAAATTTGGAATTCTAATCCGATTTAAATATTATATTTGATTTGACTTTCCAATTTTGAAGAGTATTGCATTGCACCAAGCTTTTAAGGCTCCCCCACACAGGTGTGTTATTATCGGCGATAATATCGCATGCGTTATTACGATAATGCGTCCCAATTCCTTACACATAACTGCGTTATCGCAGCAGTATGTAACTTTTTAGCCGTCCTAATACATAATGTACTAAAATTCTACAGATCTCACACAACGCGCAACTATCAAAGGCATTGAAAATATAATTTAGAAATTAAGCACACAATAAAATTTGACTTTATTGTACTGACGAAAAAGTGAACGGAGCGCAGAGTGACTTCGCGCGTAAAGGCCCTTCTACTGCCTACAGTTTTTGTCCGTCTGCCTCCTTAGATGGCTCAAGCTCTAGCTTAATTCAATCTCGAGATATAATTTTTTCCGTTTATTGAATAGCTCAAAAAAAGTAATTGGGAAATTCTCGATCCAGCGAAAATAGTTGAATTTTGACAAATTTTGGAAAATCTCATAAAGTTACCACCCGATTTTGGAAATTCAAATTGCACTATGAAGCCCTCCGGCAGACGCAAATATTGACATAATTATGACCGCACACTTTATTCACCTCACATATTTTTTAAATGCGTGTGACGAATTTACTTTTAATGTGAATATGGAGTTTCAAAAATGTGACAAATTTACTTAATTGCAAATGTACAACAACCCCTCTCATATCTGCGAAACTACAGGCAAATGTCAGAATTTCATGAATCGGGGCTCTATACTCAATCAGAAAAACTTAAACATTTTCAATATTTGCACATGCGATATTACGATATATTCTGATAAATTGACTGATATTGTCGCCGATAATAACGTACCTATGCCCACGCACCTTTATGTGAGAACTACGTTTTTTGAATAAATTTGGAATAAGTTTTCAAACACGACAATAATGTCAAAATAAAATTGCATAACATGTGTCACTAAGGAGTATTTATATCAACTTCGATGCAAATCACACCCAAAACAACTTTCTACCCCTTTTCAACCCCGTTAGGCGATGAGTTTCAATAAAATACGAAACACGTCTTCCATCGTTTCTGTTAAAGAATGTTTATGCAAAATTTGTCCCACCGTGTTTCACCCCCTTGGGGGGTGGAATTTCGGATAATCCTTTCTTATCATCTGTAGGCATTCCGCCTACGTCATACAAAGAACACACCCTCCAAGTTTCAGGTTTCTACGATCAGCGGTTTAGGCTGTGCCAACGCACAGCCTAAACCGCTAATAAGAAGTAATAATAAGTAATAATAAGTAATCTATACATATAAAATCCCTTGATCAACATCAAGGGATTTTATATGTATAGATTACTCTCCATTAAGGTATTTTTTTCAAAAACCTGGTATGAGGTCTTTTATTATATAACATTCAAAGTGTTCCGACGAAGTTTCAAGAAAATCACACCACGCGTTAATATTTTCCCATACAAACTTTACCACCCCATTGCAGCCCCCTCGAGGACTATTTCAAATTTTCAATGACACCAATCTTCATTGATTGTATGTAATAATACATGTACCAGGTTTCAAGTTTCTAAGTTCAAGGAATACGATTTTTCATACAAACATTTAAACCCCTTTTCACCCTCTTAGGGGTTGAATTTCCAAAAACCGTTTCTTAGTGAGCGCTCACACTCTTTAAAGACTACCTGTACCACTGTACCAACTTTCAAACCTCAGTCAGTGAGTGAGTGAGGATAGTTCTCTTTTATATATATAGATTATATATATGTAGCATCTTGCAATATTATTTTGATATATATTTTAGCTAATATTATATATATTTAAAATAATATTATTAAAAGATGCTACCCATTTTGAGCTAAAACAGATAGCTACCTACTAATATTCTACATTAACACTACTTAATTCATTTAGTTTGAAATTGTAATAACACTGTTAACTAAGTAAGTAATATTTATGTTCTCATATACGTGAATTTGTTATTCTTCTGAGAATAAATACAGTTTATTAAACCTCATTAAATTGTATTATTATGAGCCTGAATTATCCCACTGCAGGGCAAAGGCCTAAGAAGTACTTATATAGTATGTAGGTTTCTATAATTTATAATATAAACCATTATAATTATGTAACATGAATTATTAAAACTACATCAGACAATACTGTTATGTTGCGTATTCCAAGAGACTATAAAAGCGGTTTTGTAACTGAAACTGATATTTCGGTAGAGTAGACTTTATCAGACCATACCGTTCTGTTGCGTATTCCAAAAGGCATTCAAAGCGGTTTTGTAACTGCAACTGATATTTGGGTAGAATTTGGGCGTATAATTAGACTTTATCAGACAATACCGTTCTGTTGCGTGTTCCAAGAGGCAATCAAAGCAGTAACTGGGAGCAGATATTTGGGTTGAAATTGAGAGTATATTACACTTTATCAGACAATACCGTTTTGTTGCGTATTTCCAGAGGCATTCAAAGTGATTTTGTAACTGAAACTGATATTTGGGTAGAGTAGACTTTATCAGACAATACCCTTCTGTTACGTATTCTAAGAGGCATTTAAAGCGGTTTTGTAACTGAAACTGATATTTGGGTAGAGTAGACTTTATCAGACAATACCGTTCTGTTGCTTATTCCAAGAGGCGTTCAAAGCGGTAACGGGGAGCAAATATTTGGGTTGAATTTGGGCGTAGAGTAGACTTTATCAGACAATACCGTTCTGTTGCGTATTCCAAGAGGCATTCAAAGCGGTTTTGTAACTGAAACTGATATTTGGGTAGAATTTGGGCGTAGAATAGACTTTATCAGACAATACCCTTCTGTTGCGTATTCCAAGAGGCATTCAAAGCGGTTTTGTAACTGAAACTGATATTTGGGTAGAATTTGGGCGTAGAGTAGACTTTATCAGACAATACCGTTCTGATGCGTATTCCAAGAGGCATTCAAAGCGATTTTGTAACTCGAACTGGTATTTGGGAAGAAAAGGAAGGAAGTGTAGAGTAGACTTTATCAGACAATACCGTTCTGTTGCGTATTCCAAGAGGCATTCAAAGCGGTTTTGTAACTGAAACTGATATTTATAAATAAAATAAATAATGCGGGACGTAATCACACAGCATCATGTAGCCCTAAACTAAGCAGAGCTTGTAGTATGGGAACCACGTGATTGATATACTACACATATATTTTTTTTTTGTATATACATACATATCATACATAGAAGACAACCCAGACCTGAGACAAATATCTACAGAACATGCAAACATTTGTCCCGTAGCGGGAATCGAACCCGCAACCTGCTGCGTCTCAGGCGGACATTTGGGTAGAATTTGGGCGTAGAGTAGACTTTATCAGACAATACCGTTCTGATGCGTATTCCAAGAGGCATTTAAAGCGGCTTTGTAACCCTGGGCGTAGAGTAGACTTTATCAGACAATTCCGTTCTAGCTTAAAGTTACGAACGAACTGTGATAGTTTTAATAGAAACATACAGTTATAACAGAATATCTTATGTTTTTGAATATCTATCATTCTAAGCAATTTTTGAACTACTGACTAAATGATATTAACCATTTAATCCTTACTGTATTAAATGGTATTCTTTAAAACATCCAATGATGCACAAGTTTACATCACATAGTTCGCACTTGTATGAAGTGCGTGTGTTAACTTTTTTAGCGTAGCATACTCGGCACCGCGCTCTTTTTGAGTCGCTTTTTGCCGGAAAGTGATTCATATTCGCAACAATTTTTTTGCGGGGATCCGGTATCTGACCTATTTTTCGAAGTATTTCATTCGCCAAAGCCACTCTAAATTGCCTCTGGTTACCGCTTTTGTTGTGGTTATATATAACAAAGGCGTTGTAGATTGACACATTCAGCAGTCGGCGGAAAAGTTTTTTGTACCAGACTAGATTACGAACTCTCTCCACGGGGAACGCCTTCAACATCTGGTCTTTTTTGTCCACGCCCCCCATGGAAAGGTTGTAGTCTAGTACAACTTGCGGTTTGTACTTGTACGTACCAAACTTCTCTTTTCCGCCGACTGCTGCTTTGTGGTACGTGGATATCATGGCGACGATGTTTGAATCGTGCCATACAGATATTGTTATATCCTCGGTCTGGCTATGAATAACCTCACCGACGCGCGTGTTGGACTTGGTTAAATGCCGCAGGGACTCTGGGACGAATTCCCGATTCAGTCTCAGAGTGCCCATTGTGTCCGTTTTCTTTGATTTGAGGGTTCGGGACAGTAAAGGAGAATTATAAAAATTGTCCATAACCAGTGTATAGCCCTTATTGAGTAAAGGCCGTACCAGGTTATAAACAATTTTTGAAGTTGTCCCCTCAGGCGCATCAGTGGATTCGGAGTCAGGTTGGGATTTCTCACCTTTACCGGTATATAGGATCATTTTCCACAAATAACCAGTTCGAGATTCACAAAGTTCATAGCTTTTTATACCTACCCTTGCAGCTTTCGTAGCTATCAGCTGGACGAATGACAGCCTGCCTTTCCATAGGAGAAGTGATTCGTCGATAGCTATGTGCTGCTCAGGTAGGTATAAAGAGCTAAATTTCTTGTTTAGATGCTCTATGATGGGCCAAATCTTTTTTAATTTTCTGTTTTCGCCGGACGCTGTTGAGAGTATGGTGTTATCAACAAAATGCATGCACTTTTTAATCAGTAAAAACTTCTTAAAAGGCATGATTTTGTTGAAATCACCAACTTTCAACAGCGCCAGGCAGGGGTACCAGTACTCCCTCTCTACAGGGAGTATAAGAATGCTTTGAAGCATGAGCACTGCCAAAAACACCCATATATCGGCAGCGCTCAATTCTGCCCACAATTTTGCAGAGCTAGAATAAAGTCGCTCCCCGTACCTGTTAGATTCTCTCACGATCAACCCAACGATATCTGCGTCCCAGATCCGCTGAAACACGTCGAGCGGCGACAACCCTTCGACGTCAAATGTGGGGCCAGATTCCCCTAAAAATGCCTCTTGGCGCCCCATAAACTTCTCCGGGTTGCTGGACCACTCGAAATTGAGCATGTCTGCCTCGGTCGCCTCTCTCAGAGCAGCATCATCTCGATGGTCCATTTCCACAAGAATACGGGCCACGTCTGGAGGGAGGTCCTGGACGCACACGACGTCCTCCTGTGAGTGCTCCACCACCTCCGACTCCAGGTTGCCGGTTTCCTCGACATCACTACCCGGGTCGTGCATGCCGAGGAACTCTGTATCTGAAATGCAACAACACAGTGAGCAATATGTTAGACTAATATAGGATGCTAATCACAATCTCAGTAGAATTTAATTATTTGATTTCTAAAAACAGACTTCCGAAAAAATACATTGACTGCTGGAGTGGCTTACCTTCAAAGATGTTATTTTCGCCCTGAGGCGACGGCGAGCGTTGCACATCACGAGCGCCGATACTGGACGCTGGAAATCAACCGTCATAGTTATAAACGCCACTCTAAGTTATCCATTGCTTAAATATGTATGTTTTTACAAGAAAAAGTATATAAATAGTATATCAGTCATGTGGTTCCCATAATAAAAGCTCTGCTAAGTTAGGTGCTGGATGAGGCTGTGTGAAAAAAAATGAACTTACTGGGTGCAAAGCCAATTATTTCAATTTCGCCCTCGACGACTTGGACATCCTCCATGTTTTCGCGGCCAATAATGCCGGTTGTCGGCGAAAACATGAAGGGTGGTCGCGTCTGCCTTAAGCCTGTAATATTAAACAATATTAGACAAATAAAAAGTATGGTGCAAAATAAAATTCTTAAAAACAAAATAGTTTGCTAATGAAGTTACAAAGACATACAAAATTATTGACTTGGTTCATACCAGGTAGGTTCTCGCTCTCGACGAACGGAACGTAACTGCCTGGACGCTCAACCCTCGATCTCGAGCGGGCCGGTCGAGGGTTGAGCATCCAGGCAGCAAGGTTCTAAGCATGTGAAAAAATACATTGTTAAAGAATCTTGTAAATTAAAAATTAAACTAAATTATTGAATTGGTACATACCAGGTGGGCTCTCATCCTCCTCCTCCTCCTCCTCCTCGAGGATGAACCTCGACGGCCCAGACGGCACCGATGTTGAGGGTTGAGGTTGAGGGTTGGACTCAGACTGGTCTAAGCATGAGAAAAAAGAAGATTGTTAAAGAAGCTAGTTCATAAAAAAAAAACTAAATTAATCAATTGGTTCATACCAGGGTGGCTAGCCTTTAACTCCCAGGCCGGTATTTTCCTTGGGGGCGGAGTTGTAGGCACCCCAGGCAGCAGGGGGCACGGAACCCTCTCTGGCGAAGGTTTTCTAAAAGAATTAAACGCAGTGTAAAATAAAAATAATGTAGCAGATTTTATGAGATTTTATTAAAAAGGAAACCTTCAAACCTTTTTTGTTTTCTCGGTGGAGCATCAGGCAGCAGGTATCGAGATACCTGCTTCTGCCGCATCTCGGCAAGCGCTGCCTTCTGCACATTCAATTTTTTTTTACCAGCCGCCTTCGCCTTCCTGGCCTTTTTAAGCGGCTTATTGAGTTGTGTGAGTTGAGTGAGTCGTTTTGATTTCCCGCGGGTGGTGGTAGGCATTAGAGGAGGTGGGGCAGCAAGCGACTGTATGTTTGAGATGACAGGCATGCCAGCCGACATAACAGTTGCGCGCTGATTCGATTTCTGTTGTACGGTTGCTGTAAATACCAAAAATAAATTAAAAATTTGCATAATTTTTTGATACCTGCAGTCTGACTGGAGCTTAGCTAAAGCATTTATAAATAATGGTGGTTATCACAGCATTCTATTTCCCCAAATTAAGCAAAGCTTGCATTATGGAAACCACTTTGCACCACATACTGATATAGAAATTTTTTTTTTTTGCAAATACAACATAGAAAACGCCCAGACCCGAGACTAATATTAGCAAATCACCTTTGTCTCTCGCGGGAATCGAACCCGCAACGTTCTGTGTCTCCGGCGGGCTTTCGCCCACTGTGCCCAGACGTCTGAGCTTACGATACTAGTGGATGACGTATATGAGAAATGATTAATTCATATCAATCTTAATAACTTTTTGGACCACTACCTCCAATATGTGTTTAAGTCCACTGCTGGACATAGGCTTTCACTAATAAGAATGGAGATATGCCCATAATCCCCAAGCTAAGCATGCGTGTTGGGGATTGCAGAATACAACACTGTTGTCCGTTGGCGGTCAGGGTAGCTGTGCCGATGTTAGGCTGCAATCAGCCAACATTTAGGACAACAACAACAGCCTATTCAATCCACTGCTGGACATAGACCTCCCATATAAGCTGAGCATCCGGGTTGGAGATCGCAAGGGCACACCGACGCTGCTGTCCGTTGGCAGCCAGAGGATTTAACTGTGTCGGATTAGGCTGCTCTCTGCCGCAATCAGCCGACATGTTAACTAAACAGCTCACATTAAAAAGGCACATACTCAAGCTCTTAACGGTGGCTGCTGAGTATGTACGTCTTGGAGCACCAGTAGGTACAGCTTTATGCTGGTCTATTGCCTCTCCCGGCATGAGGGGCGGGTGTTTTGAATATTGACCCTGAAAATAATATTCAACATGAGAAGAAAAAATGATGATATGATAAAAGTTAATGTGAAAAATATTCTTTAGTTAAGCTTCTAGCTATTCTTTTATTTGCGTGGTTGCGTTGATGTAGATTTTGTCAAATAAATAAATAATGACGACCTCTGTGGCGCAGTGGGCGAAGGTCCGCCTGGGACGCAGAAGGTTGCGGGTTCGATTCCCGCCGCGGGGCAAATGTTTGCATGTTCTGCAAATATTTGTCTCGGGTCTGGGTGTTTTCTATGTATGATATGTATGTATTTACAAAAAAAAAAAAAAGTATATATGTAATATATCAATCATGTGGTTCCCATAACACAAGCTCTGCTTAGTTTGGGGCTACATGATGCTGTGTGATAGTCCAGCTTTATTTATTTATTTATTTATTTATGTTGGACAATATCTTATTTTTTTTTATTAATTTCGATTAATAAGATTGCCGAGAGTATAGATATTTTTTACTGTTCTCCGAGCGAATTCCAAAAGGCTTTATTTTTTATTTTGTGTTATTGCAATTAGTTTTTAAAAATATTTATAATAAATTATTTGGTTATTTCTAAATGTTATGTTAATAGAGTTAATTTTATTATTATTATGACACTTTATTCATTTTAAAACTCATCAAAAATACATTTTTTACTATAAAATTGAAAACATTATTAATCTACTATGTACAAAAATAATATAAAAAAACATTATAGTAAAAAATATATCCAAAATGGTGGACCACCGACCGCGGGGCAAGGCTCAAACGGTCAGTGGCTAGGGCTGCAGAGAGAGGAACCTCCGCACAATGCGTGCCGAGTCCAGGAGAGCCGCCTTCTGTATCTGACCCTTGATCCAGCTGCCTAGCGAGAGCCTCTTAAGGTATTGGTCAAGGCTCTTCGCTATAAGACCGTTCACTGAAACGACTATCGGAACGATAATTGTTGAGTCGACATCCCACATAGCGGTAATCTCGTGTGCCAAGTCAAGGTACTTGCTAAGCTTGTCCTTCTCGGCCTTCACGAGATTAGCGTCATGTGGAATGGTGATGTCAACAAGTATCGCCCGGCGTTCCGACCGGTCTACCAAGACGATATCAGGTTTATTCGCAAGAATAGTCCTGTCCGTGATGATAGAGCGGTCCCAGTAGAGCGTAGCACGACCATTTTCGAGAACCGGTACCGGTGCGTACTTATAGTACGGAACCTCTGGACCGACAAGGTCGTATTGGAGAGCAAGCTGCTGATGGATGATCTTTGCTACTTGGTTATGTCTGTGCAAGTATTCAGTGTTAGCGAGGTGCGAACAACCCGAAAGTATATGTCTGAGGGATTCACCGGGACGATGACAAGCTCTGCAAATGTCAACGGTTCCATCCTTCATGATATACTTTCGGTAGTTGTTCGTCTTTATTACCTCATCCATAATCGCACAGACAAAACCTTCGGTTTCCCCAAAGAGGTCACCGAAACGTAGCCAGTTCACGGATGCGAGTAGGTCTACATCAGGCCCTGTAAGGGCTTTGTAGAACCGTCCGTGCAGCTCCTTACTCTCCCATACAACCTTGCGGTCGAGGGCACTCAGCACCGTAGGTTTGTGCCAGTTCTCCTTAGCCAGTGAGAGCGGGGTAAGGTTTTTGTCAACTGCTACGACATCACGATGCATCTCACTGTCGGCATAGAGGAAGTATTCTCTGAGCTTGCACACCTCGTGGTTATGGAGGGTCTTGGCATTTAAAAAGCCGCGGCCCCCACATTTCCGCGGGATGTACATCCTCATTACCGACGAGCGTGGATGTCGCATTCTATGTGTCGTAAGAAGTTGACGAACCTTACAGTCAAGGGCGTCAAGTTCAGTCTGAGTCCATTTCAATATGCCAAAAGTATAGATGAGCAGAGGCATAACCCAGCCGTTGAAGGCTCGAACCTTGTTACCACCCGACAAAAGACTATTGAGTACTTTAGTCAGGCGGCAAAAGAATCGCTCCTTCACCGACTGTTTTATGTCTCTGTCTACTATACCTAACGCTTCTGACATACCGAGATATTTGTAGGTTTCGATATCGGAAAGAGATCTGAGGGATATCGTATCGGAAAGCTGTAAGTTTGTAGTATTTACAACTTTCCCCCGCCGCACTTGCATGACCGCACACTTCTCGACACCGAACTCCATGCTGATGGCACTGCTGAATATCTGTGTGATATTCAACAGAGTCAGCAGCTCTGGTTTTCTCGGCGCGAAAAGTTTGAGGTCATCCATGTACAGCAGGTGAGAAACGATACCACCCTCTCTCCGAAGTCGATAGCCTAGCCCTGAATCCTTTAGCAGAGTACTAAGAGGATTCAGTGCCAGGCAGAACCATAGGGGGCTCAGACTGTCGCCCTGGAAAATACCCCGCTCTATGCGAATCAGATCTTGCGGAGCAGAGGGATCCCGTCCGCTACCTGGATGACGAAGAACTGTGATCCACTGTCTCATGCATGTACCTAAGAAGGATCTCAAAGTTGCATCAATTTTATACAACTCTAAGATCCTCCCCAGCCATGTATGAGGCACCGAATCATAGGCCTTCTTGTAGTCTATCCATGCAGCGGAGAGGTTCCCCTTGCTGCGCCTGATCTGCTGGCTAATGGTCATGTCAATGAGGAGGAGCTCCTTAGTACCGCGGGACCCAACCCTACATCCATTCTGAGCAGGAGCCAAAATATTATTTGCAACTATGTGCGTATTAATTTTTACGGTCAGAATGGACGTAAGGAGCTTGTAGATGGTAGGTAAGCACGTTATGGGTCTGTAGTTCTTTGCTTCCGCGGTACTACCAGATTTGTGGAGCAGGAAGGTGACTCCAGTCGTCATGAAACTTGGCAGAGACCCAAGCTCGAGGGCTTCTTGAAATTGTGTGGCGAGTACAGAGTGTGAACATCTAAACCACTTCAGCCAGAAGTTATGCAACCCGTCCGGTCCAGGACTTTTCCAGTTATGGGCCGAACGGATTGCAAATCTGACATCTATGGGGGTAATCTCAACAGCCCCCATGGTTTCGATTGGTTCACACTCTCTACTCACCACATCCATCCAATCTCCCTCCGTGTGCTGGATGGGCACAGACCAGATGCTGCGCCAGAAATTATTCATGGTATCAGCATCCGGTACACGCCCGTCCATCACACATTGGTCAGGTTTCTCCCAGTTTCGGTACACCTTCCTCTGGTCACTTTGGAAGTTTCGATTCTGCCAATATCGGTCCACACGTTCTCGATACCTACGAATGCGACTCGCCCAAGCAGAGATTTTCTGCTTCAGAAAGTCAATGCGTTCTGTGACACATGCCATATAATCTCGGGGCCGAGTATCAGTCCCAGCAAAGGCCTGTGTCACAAAACGCATCACTCGAGGGCGGGTATTGCCCTCTCTGAAGCAACTTAGCTTTGCAATGAGGGTCCTGAATTTACCGATCCGCCGTTCGATCCGTACTTGCCAAGCTGGAATTTTGTCAACAGGTCGTGGTGCTCGCGTGGAGTTTGGGAACTTGACACGAGCAACACGACACGCCGCCACGGCTCCGCAGTAAAGGATCGAATGGGTATCGGCTAGTCCTTCGCTAGTCTCTAGATAAGGGACCAACAAAGGATTCAAGGCCTCCATTACAGCTAAGTTTCGTCTGTGAGTGGGCAAGCGAGGCAAACGCGGTCTTTCATCGAGAGGTGCGGACCGGTACGATAAAATCGCATCCTCCAAAGTCCTCCTCAATTGCTCATTTACCTGGTTTGTCACGCTGGTGATCTCGTAGTCGACGTCGTCAGCAGCGGCGTCCGGCTGCGTCGTTACCGGTATCGGAGTTGTCATTATTATTTATTATTTTTATTATTATTTTTTTGACTACTATTATAATATTATTATTAATTATTTGATTTTATTTTTTATAATTAATTTACTTTGACATAAAATCTACCTCATTCATGACAAATTATGTGACTAATTATTATTTTAGTAAGTTATCTTGATTGTTTTGGTTTGTTTTGCTATTTTATAATATTAATAATAAATAACTATAGACTTAAGATATTACTGTACGACTAAGGTACGCTATTGAATTGGGTATGCCCGTAATAATAGATGTACATGTTTTTAAAAAAATAAAATAAAAATATTTGACGGCCTCTGTGGCGCAGTGGGCGAAGGTCTGCCTGAGACACAGAAGGTTGCGGGTTCGATTCCCGCTGCGGGACAAAAGTTTGCATGTTCTGTAGATATTTGTCTCGGGTCTGGGTGTTTTCTATGTATGATATGTATGTATTTACAAAAAAAAAAAAACATTATATGTGTAGTATATCAATCATGTGGTTCCCATAATACAAGCTCTGCTTAGTTTGGGGCTACATGATGCTGTGTGATTACGTCCCGCATTATTTTTTTTTATTTTTTTATTATTTTTTTAATATCACACATCATCTAGCCCAAAACTAAGCAGAGGTATATAGGAACCAGATGTATATAGGAAGCAGATGACTGATAATACAACTAACATACTTATAAATTTTCTATTAATACATACCTATTATACATAGAAAACACCGCGACCTGACAAATATTTGCAAGACATACGGACGTTTGTCTCGCGGCGGGAATGTAACCCGCAAATTTCTGCGTCTAATAGTACGTTTCGATTGAGGCCGAGCGGGCTGCGAGTGGCCAATTACAATGCTCGAAATCTTTCAATGCTCGAAATCGAAGGGGGGGCAGGGGGTCTTTGCTTTACTTATTTATAATAACTTGGATAGTACGATTTACGTAAGGGGGTCTAGATGGTGATTACGTCAGCAGTAGTTATTAACCATTGTCTAAGTTTGAAAACGAAACTCATTTGCAGGGATTCCCAGTATTCCCACAAATAATGAATACGTTTAGGTACTCGCTTAGAACCGAGTGTAGGGGAATTACTGTGCGCTATTAACTTGTCTAAATATAATATAGAGACCGATCTTTACGTAAACATGGGTGGAAAGATCTTTGCTTACTGGTTTTATAACTTAGTTAACACGATTATAGTGTTCTATTTGAATAAAATAAACTTACTTGGAATGACATAGCACACTGATACTCGCAGAAATTTCTTACTGTAGCGTCCGACATTGTCAAATGATACTGAGCTAAGGACGACCTCTTACACATATCACATTTCGTTCTGAAAATAAGATAAATTGATAATTAATATAGATTTAGTGTCTCTCTAATAAAGCATATCACTCAATAGGCCTCGTCTATTGCAGTTAGCTAAAAACGTATATTAAATTTGTTTCCACGCGAATACACGGAGATGCGAGTCATCATCATCATCATCATCATCATCATTTCAGTTATTTTCACCCCACAGCTGGGCATAGATGCCGCTGGCTCAAACTAGAGAACTAGGTAACCAAAGTTACTTGGTGCCTACTCTATCCATGGAGAAACCTAGAACCTGAAGAGTACCTAGTTAAAAATGAACTAAAACTCACTTTCTAGAAGACACTGCATTTACCGACACCTGGTAGAGATTCAGACAGTTCAACGAACACATCATAACCGCCTGCCCGTTCGCCTGCACCCTTCTTATCATATCAAAGTTGTACTTCTTCACTTTACACCAGTTGCATGGCACTATATGCCTCGTGTTACTGATGTATACATTCATGCAGGATTTTGAGCAGAAGCAATGTGGATTTGCGTCGTCGTAGATTGTGAAGTTCTTTGCTTGTTTGCGCTCAAAGTATTTTTTGCACCATTTGCATTGATCTGTGGGATAAAGTTTTAACATTAAATTACCTTGTAATGTATAGGCGATGACGACAATACATCTTGAAGACTGCCTGAATAATTTTATCATTCATGTAGTGTCAGGTCTGTACAAACACTATAGTAAATGTAGAAATAATGCTAGATAATGGAAATAAGCATTCACTTTCGGTAGAAATTAACAAAAGATATCTTGGCTATGATCATGTTTATGTTAAGAAATTACCTGGGAAAATATTGTTGACGAACTTGAAGGCAGCAAAGCAGGGATCTGAGCACAATCTCTGAGACGCTGTTTCCGTCACCTCCATCTCAATAGTCGTAGCTTTCTCTAGAGAGCATACAGCGCACTTCGCCCAAACAGGCTGAGGAGTAGGATTCTTGCTCATCTGATCAAATTTCTCTATACAGGCTTGTGCACAGAAATCTTTGAACTGCCCTTTATCACCCACAGGTGCTAAGAAACTTTGTGCCCCTACCGATATATCCCTTTGGCAGTAACGACATATTTTTAACCCTTTCTTGAACTCCTCCAAGCAACCAGTGTTACAAAACTGCCGAATGTCATAACCAAAACGCACACAGTACTTCCCTAAACTTGTGTGTTGGACAAGATTTTTACAGTTGGCGCATCTAGACCCTATTTTGTTCTGAAACCTCCCCAGGCATATTTCATCACAGAAATCCATTGTCTCCCATGCAAGTACCTTCTCATCCATGGTTAGTATGAGAGTGCATTGACTACATCTCCTTAAGAAAGATCTTTCTCTCTCTTCTCTAGCAGCTTGGACCATGGCTGGTGTTTTCGCCTGTATTTTGTATCCTTGGTCTAAGTATTTGTCTGTCGCGTTGCTTATGACTTTCAACTTCAGCATTGGGGTTTTGGGTGGAGGTGCAACAGTTTTCTTAAGTCTTAACTTCTTGATTAAGTACCGCCCACCCTCGGTGCCATTTAAAACTTTAATACAAGCCTGGTCGCACAGGTAATGGCGCTCACCATATCTGAGTACTAGGTACGCGCAAGCTTTCATTGTATCGCAAATAAGGCAATGGGCTTCTTTAGGGACTATCTGATCAATAGTGAGTCTGAGTCGTTTGAAAGTGTACTTGTCTTTTACGTCGGCCATCATGCCTTCCAGACAGTTGAGCGAGCAGTAGTAAGTGTCCTCACCATCAAAGTTGTAATAGAAGTAGCATACTTTTTTATCTTCACACTCTGAGCAGAGAAGGTTTTTGGGTGTTATTTCCTCAATCAGATACTTTTTACGTGTGACTGTGTATTTTCCTGGGAACTCTGCTTGGTATGCCTTAATGCAGGGTTCATTGCACACATATAGGGTCTCTCCATCCTTCGTGAATCGGAAGGAGCAGGGTTGTTCGATCTCACATTGGACGCAGGGCCCGTCCATAGGACAGACCTCTTGAATGACGCCAGGTACTGAGTTCTCGTCGATTTCCACAGGTTCTTCATGATCATTTTCACTTTCGCCTGTGGAATTAGAAATGTTGTGAAGCAAACAATATCATCCTTCTGCTTGGCATGATGGATAAAATACAACCAGGCCACGAAAGCTACTTTCTTACCAGCTGCGCCATTCTCTTGCGATGTACCATCCACAGCGGCGGGAGAATCAGTATGAGAAACTTCATTGATGTCGTCTCTCGACACATCTGTGTCCATGGCCACATTTTCTACTTTAGGAACTGTTGTTAGGGCAGCTGAAAGGATACGAATATAAGAAGACCGGTTAAATGCGAGTTGACTCGCCGTGCGATACTAATTAGTAAGATTTCTTCGTAATTAAAAACTGTATGTCTTATAGAAAAACAGGAACCGGCTTTAGAATGGGCAAATCAGGGCCTTTCAGATAACACCGTTTTGTTGTTGCTAAAATATAGATATTCTTCTATAATACAAAAATTTCAGGTTTCTATCTTCGCAAACTTCGGAGATAAGGGGGGGGTATGGTCATTTTTTGTACTTTTTTCATCCTAAATCAAAAACTGTGCATGATATCAAAAAATGACATGATATAAAACTATGTATCGTATAAAAAGATGAACACTGCTTTAAACTGGCCTAATCGACCCCTTTCATGATATGATGGACAAAGCGGCACCTTATGGGTTTTGTTTGACTGGATCAGTAATGTCACCCTAAACACGCAATTTGTGAGTTTCCACTGAGGATCTAAATCAACTTGGTTGCAGATGGTCTGGTTGTTGCGTATATTATTTACATCTATATCCTTCGAGATCAATATCCTACTCTATACCCTATAAGCGAAAATTTTTAAAATGTGACATGATTGTCTGCTTCACGCCAAAATTACTGAAATTATCGAGGTATAATTTTTCACATTTACACATTACATTACATTTACGTTTACACATTAAGTATTTCCAGATCTCGAATGACATATAGGCTACTTTTTATCCTGGTACAACGCGAGCGATGCCACGGTAGGAAGCTAGTCCTCTGTAGAAGGCTTCCATCCCGTCAACGCTTTCATGGCCGCCTACGACCTCACATTCCATTGGGCTGCGAAGATGTTACGGCATTCACCCACCTGTTATTCTACCAATATTATAAATGTGAAAGTTTGTTACTCTTTCACGCAAAAACTACTGAACAGATTCGCATGAAATTTGGAATATACGTAGTTTATGACCTGGATGAACACATAGGTTACTTTTTATCCGGGTACCACGCGAGCGGAGCCACGGGCGGAAGAAAAATAGTATAACACTGATTCAAAAACAAAACAAACAATAGCCTATATCAGTCCACTGCTGACAGGCCTAGCCTCACAAGAAGGTGGGTATGTCCTAACCCCCATGTTGAGCATGTTACACCCCACTGTATAACACCAATTCAAAAACCTAAATTCTACCTTCTTCTGCCTGTTTCCTCTTTTCAGCCAAGACCTTGGCTGCCTCTGCCTTGTCTGCCTCAGAGATCTCTCGTTCCGTATCAGGCAGGAGACACACTTCTTCATCTGCTCCAGGCTCATCCAGTGTTTCTGCCAATCTACTCTCCTCTGCCGGAGTTTCCTCTGTAAACATGCAATGGTTCATAATGAGCTTTATCAAACTTAACGTAAGAACAAGATTTCATGAAGAAAATAATATCAGCTGATCCCTGAGTAGAAATAATCTCTGGATCACAGTATTAGTAGTTAGCATTAGTAAACTCTTTCAAAAATAGACGGCACAAATATTTATCATGTGATGTATCAGCTTTAAACTGCCTGTGTATTAACCAATAATGTTTTTTTAAAAGTTTCAACAGTGTGAGTGCAAGTTATAGATAAAAATTAATAATAAATAAATAATAAATAATGCGGGACATAATCACACAGCATCATGTAACCCCAACTAAGCAGAGCTTGTATTATGGGAACCACATGATTGATATATTACACATATAATTTTTTTTTTTTGTAAATACATACATATCATACATAGGAACACCCAGACCCGAGACAACACTTGAACATCTTCTGAAATAGAAAATACCAAATACAATTGAAATCCACTATAGAAGTTGCACTGCAAGGCAAATGAGGTTCATGGTCAGAAGGGTATTTTTTCTGATGCTTTTATATCAGCTAATTCAATAAGAAGTATCATCAGTAATAAGATAACTGCATAGAAATATGATTAATGAGTAACTGAATTTAAAATTAATCATGGAAAACAGGGTCAGGAGACAATCCTCTATGTGGACAAAGTTGTGGGCAATAAAACCTTTGTAAAACAATATACAGAACATGTACTTACAACTTGTGCATGTTATGTATATAATTACAAAGGTTCTATAGCCCCTTACTTTATGTACATAGAGGTTTATTTCAACTGCACCCTCGTAGAGACTGAATATTAGGGAGTCTTTTCTTGTTGCACTCCTATACTAAGCATCGAACATATCCTCCAAACAAGTCTCTAGGACTTACAGATTAGGCTGTGTGTTGATTACCAGTTCATCAGTCAGTTGGTCTATCAGTCAACATAATAAGTCTTCCTGACTATGAATATCCATTGTACTTACTGTTTTTCTTATGAATAAAATTGTCCTCTACACTCATCTCCACATGATTCTGCAGGGAACTGGGTTTACTCAATGCCTCTCTTTGTGCGGTCCCGCCTTCGTCTTGTTTAGGATTCTCCTTTCCTTCCATTATCCCAATTGGAAACTTCCCTTCAATTCAACGTTATGAGCACATCTGAAATAAATTCATAAGACGCTCTAATCTGTTTCGGGATTTTGCGGCGCACCCGGCGATATCACTTTTAGGTTATGATACTGCAGGATCTATGCTAAATAGTAAAATGAAGATCACAAATGATTTATTACATTTGCACTAGGCACTTTTGATGTAAATACACTACTGGGCACAAAATTAACTCGGGCAATGCCGCTAATTCACTGATACCAATTTTATTGCTTGTGACGCCAAAGTAAAATGCAAGCAAGCCACAAATCCCGCGATAATTTTGATTCGACTTTTTATCTAGTTTAGCTTAAGTTGGCTGGGTAAATAATGATTATCTGAGAGGGGAAGTAGCTTTGAGCTACAACAAACACCCTGATCTTCTTCGGAGAGTATATTCTTGTTGATAATTTCGTCATTTATGATTCCTTTGTAAGCATTCTATTTAGTCGCGAATTTGACACTATTTTTCGAATTACATCACTTATCACTTTCATGACAATATAACATCCTCTAGATACCTGCAGTATACTGAATTCAAAGCACAACGCACAACGCGAAAAGACGAATTATTTCCACTTACAAAAGACAAATCACTTGAAAGCACAACAAACGACCACCATTTTGGAATCATCAACTTCCAGTGTTGCCGTTTTTTATTTGGAGAAAATGCTAAAACTTGTTGCAGAAAATGCCAAAAAAATGCTAAATAAAATGCTAAAATCTATATTTTATTCCCGAATAGCAAACTAAAGTTAAAATATATGCATATTCGCATATAAAGAACGCAAGAGAAGACTCTGCTCTTTGGGTATTAAGATTAATTTGCATCGTAGGTTAATTATTTTTCATTGACGTATACATTTTGCATGTAATGTGTTGCTTCAGTAAAGGAGAATGCCCGCTGATGTATGGCGCTCATTACCATATTAATCTTAATACCCAAAGAGTAAATTTAGTAAGTACAAAATTTGCAATAAGTTAAACTCTGTCATCTTTTCCCGTTGTTCGCGCTAAATTTAACTAAAGCCATAGATCTTTTATATACTACCGTTAGATTGGCAATGCAAAAGTGAGGGAACTTATTATACGCGTGTGTTAGAGCGAGATAGATAGGCGAGACCATTCATGTACACGCTATCGGCCTGTATCGGCCTGGCGTCACTCGTGAAAGATAAAAATCCAGAATATTTTACGAAATCTCCGTATTTTACCGTGTAATTTATTGTTCGTGAATAATGGTGAGTGTACCTCATCTAAGAAAGAAAACCCACAGAATTATACGGTTCACACGTAAGTACCATTGGAATGTTTAGCTGTATATTTCCAATATTTTAGCATTGCTACCATAGTTTATTACACAAAAGGATAGGGAAAATTATTGCATTTTATGACATCTATGTTCTAAATGTATAGGAATTCTATTTAGAATCTTATCAAATACGTGAATTCCTACTATTTTTAACCTCACTTTTGTAGAAATAGTGATTGATACTATCGATAGTATCGATAGTCGATTATTTCGATACCTAGCATTTTGTCGATGTGTCTAGCTGACAAAAGTAATGCTTCGCATGCAGCCATAGTGGTAATTTTATTTCATATTTTAGGATTCCGTAAGCAATTTATAATAACAATTATAATTTTTCAGATTTCCAAAAAATATTGAAATACGACAAAAATGGCTAAAAATTATAAACAGAAATGAATGGGCACCCAAAAAATATTCTACTATATGCAGCAAGCACTTCGAACAAAAATGTTTTTTTCAACGTGGAGCACAAAGAGTGAAGTTACGTTCAGGATCAGTACCCACATTATTCAGGCCAGTAAGTTATCCTATACGTTCTAAAGTATATTTATTACTTACTCGTAAATTAACTGAATTTGTTGCTATTTCTATTAATTTCACTGTTAGAATGAATATTCATTATATACATAGAGAGGTACATCATTTTTCATCATCATCATCATCATCGGCCTATAACAGTCCATTGCTGGACATAGGCCTCCCATTATGCCATTGCGTCTTGTCCTGTGCTCGACGAATCCAGCTTCTACCAGCAGCCTTTCGCAAGTCGACACTCCACCTGGCAGGAGGGCATCCTATACTACGTAACATACATTTTTACAATAGGTAAATTCGTTTGCAGGTGGTATTGAAGTCAAAACGCAAAGTATCGTCATATGTCTACAGAAATATATCACCGGTACCCAAAAGCTCTACAGCAAACGTTTCTCTTCTGGACAATTCACCGAGAAAGAAAAAAAATAAAGAAAACTATTGACATCCTTATGAGACGCATAAATATGAAACAAAAAAAATTAAAAATGTCAGCGTACAAAAAAAATGAGCGGACTAAAAAGTGTTAAAGTTGTCACAAGTAATAAATAATCTGGAAAGTCTTCCATCGCTTCAAAATAACGTTAGTGCCGTAATGGGGTCTTGTTCTAACGATTTATTGCAGCACCTCATTGAAAGAGTAGAAGAGAAAAAATAAAATAAAAAACTCAAACAAGAGTATGATACGCAACTGAGGACATTTGCCCTAACTTTACATTTTTATAGGACATAGGTGGTTTTTTTATCCTTCAAAAGAGGTTATGAGATAGGTATTTGGTCTGAACGAGTTTTCCGAGCACATTTAAATGGAAAAAAATGTAAAAGAAAATATGTTCCGAAAGTTAGTAAATGAATGTCTTGTGTCCTGTAAAAACTTTTTTAACATACTTGCTATAAGTATGAAGTAAAATTGCAAAATGTTTCTTAAGAAAGTTTACGACATTTTTACAACAAATTAGTTATCTGAAGGAAAATAAAAAAAATCAGTTTTGCACATGCAACGTATTTAGTTTTATTTTGTTCCCTCAACATGATATTAACATTACGAGTACATTGCATCAAATAAACAGAGACGAAGACGTTGCAATCTCTAGGTACCTATCGATAATCGAAGTTGAGGTAGACAGCGCATAGCACATCACAATTTTTGTTGCACACATGCACATTACACACATACTCGTGTACTATTGTTTTGGTCTCGCTCCTAGCACTGTATTGCCAATCTAACGGTAGTATAAAAGATCTATGACTAAAGCCGTGAAAACAGATTGTCTCTGGTTTCTATAAAATCTTTTGAATTCCTTAGGAATTTTGAATTTTTAGGTAACGTACAAAAAAACACCACATCCCAGGGCCACATCCCAGGGTGGCGTAGGGTTTCTCGTCAATAAAGCCCTCTCTAACAATGTTGAAGAAATCTCCAGTGTGTCGACCAGGGTAGCGTACCTGATCCTTCGACTATCCAAGCGGTATAGTATGAAGATCATTCAGGTTTACGCACCGACCTCGGCACACTTGGATGATGAAGTGGAGGATATGTACGAGGACATATCCAAAGCCTTGCACAACACCACAAAGGCTCACTTCAACGTTGTTATGGGGGACTTTAACGGCAAAGTGGGAGTCCGAATTGGCGACGAATCCAGAGTGGGCCCGCATGGTTTTGGGTGTAGAAACCACAGGGGGCAAATGCTGGTCAACTTCCTAGAGAAGGAGGGGCTCTTCTTGATGAACTCGTTCTTCGAGAAGAAGCCCCACAGGAAGTGGACATGGCGTAGCCCCGACACTGTGACCAAAAACGAGATCGACTTCATCATGACGGATAAAAGGCACATATTCAGAGACGTCTCCGTGATCAATAGGTTCAACACCGGATCTGATCACAGACTTGTCCGAGGCTCTCTGAATATCAATCTACAGCTGGAAAGAAACCGTCTGATGAAGTCCACGCTCCGACCCAATCTACTCCAGATCATGGCGGGCACCGAGAAGTTTCAGAAGCTTCTCGGGGACAGATTCGTAGCTGTGGAACCTACCGATGACGTTGATGAGGCTCTACAAAACGTGGTTGGGACGTTGAGGGAAGAGGGCATCAAATTCTGCCAAATGCAGCCTAAAGGCAGGAAGTCCAAGTTCACTGATGAGACTCTTCGGCTGATGACAAAAAGACGGGAAACCACTCAGGCCACTTCGTCAGAGAGGTCAGACCTGAACAAGCGAATTGCGAAGATGATACGGCGTGACCTTCGGAGCTCCAACACACGCCTCATTGAAGAGGCAATAGAGCGAAACCGAGGGTCCAAAGTATTCACTCAGCAGCTTGGCAGGAGCCACCTGACGAAGTTAACAACACGCGATGGCCGAACCGTCTTGTCAAAGCCGGAGATATTATCGGAGATCGAGGACTTCTACGGCCAACTGTATGCGGCACATGCTCCTTGCCCCCAGCGTAGCAGCCACGACTCTCGAGCCACCCTCACCCGCCACTATACCGACGACCTGCCAGAGATCAGCCAAGACGAGGTCGTACTGGCCCTGAGACAGCTTAAAAATGGAAAAGCCCCCGGTGAAGACGGTGTTACTTCGGAACTTCTGAAGGCTGGAGGAGCTCCTGTTGTGCAGGAGCTGCGGAACCTCTTCAACGCCGTCCTTCACTGTGGGAGAACTCCTAAGGCGTGGAACGAGAGCTTGGTGGTTCTGTTTTTTAAGAAGGGAGATAAAACCCTTCTTAAAAACTACAGACCTATCTCGCTCCTGAGCCACGTCTATAAGCTGTTCTCAAGGGTTATTACAAATCGTCTCGCCAGAAGACTCGATGAGTTCCAGCCACCGGAGCAGGCCGGGTTTCGCGGAGGATATGGTACCATAGACCACATTCACACAGTGAGGCAGATTATACAGAAATCCGAAGAGTATAATCAGCCCCTGTGTCTGGCGTTTGTGGACTATGAGAAAGCCTTTGACTCTGTAGAAACCTGGGCTGTCCTGGAATCCTTGCAGCGATGCCAAGTGGACTATCGTTATATCGAAGTGTTGAGGTGTCTGTACGAAGCCGCCACTATGAGTGTCCGAGTACAGGACCAGCAGTCTAAACCCATCCAACTGCGCCGCGGAGTGAGACAGGGAGATGTCATATCTCCGAAACTGTTCACAAGCGCGTTGGAGGATATGTTTAAGACGCTGGACTGGAAAGGTATGGGCATAAACATAAACGGCGAGCACATCTCACACTTGCGATTCGCTGATGACATAGTCCTAATGGCGGAGTCGCTGGAGGAGCTGCAACAGATGCTGGACGGCCTAGCATCAGCCTCGCGAAAGATAGGTCTCGGCATGAATTTGGACAAGACCAAAGTTATGGTCAATGACCGAATTGATCCGAGTCCTGTCGTCGTTAATGGACACCTTCTTGAAGCTGTTTCGGAGTATACATACCTCGGGCAGATATTGCAGTTGGGTAGAAACAACTTCGAGAAGGAGGCCAAGAGGAGGATTCAGCTGGGTTGGGCAGCATTTGGAAAACTACGTCGAGTTTTCTCGTCACCCATACCGCAATGTTTGAAAACAAAAGTTTTCAATCAGTGCGTCCTACCCGTCATGACATACGGAGCCGAAACGTGGACACTCACAGTTCGACTAGTCCACCAGTTTAAAGTCGCTCAGCGAGCTATGGAACGAGCTATGCTCGGGGTTTCTCTGAAGGATAAAATCCGCAATGAGTTTATCCGACATAGAACTAAAGTTGTCGACATAGCTCAGAGAATTAGCAAGCTGAAGTGGCAGTGGGCTGGCCATATCTGCCGAAGAACCGATAACCGATGGGGTAAACGAGTTCTTGAGTGGAGACCGCGGCTCGGCAAACGTAGTGTAGGACGCCCGCCGGCCAGGTGGGGTGACGATCTGCGAAAGGCTGCTGGTAGAAGCTGGATGCGTCGAGCTCAGGACAGGGCGCAATGGCGCTCATTAGGGGAGGCCTATGTCCAGCAGTGGACTGCGATAGGCTGATGATGATGATGATGATGATGTACAAAAAAATGTTAATCATGAAATATGCTAAATGGGAATTTTTCAAGCTAACAGACCCGAAACTATGCTAAATTTAGCATTAAAAATGCTAAAACGGCAACACTGTCAACTTCTCCTTCTCAGCCAGCCAAGCCACCTTGATGTCAAAAATTTCTAAAAGGTTTTTTTTTAATATGGAAAACCTTTCTTTAATATAAATAAAAATGATAAAAGCTATGAAATTACATCTAAACCCCTCCTAACAATATTTTTCTATATTAAGTTGAAAAATGTACAGAGGGGCTATTCACTAAGTCAGTTGTCCACCGAAATGATGAGCACTGAGGCTAGGTGTGCAACAAATGTACGTCAAATGATTGATTTGGTATTCGCTAACTACAGTTACCAACTAGGATGACGTCATCGGTGTGCATCAATTGCGTTATAAACTGGGGCGTCTGGGTGACGTCACAGTGTACAACGAATGCCTGTTTGTTGTGACAGTTTCTATCGAAATTATATTTATTTGGTATTCCGTAACCAAAGTGGAGATCAAATTGGTAACCGACCTTCTTGGTATAAGGTCCTGCGAGAGACACTGGTTTGTAACAGTGTTTGGTGGCTGAGGGTTATGGGCACTGTACCTCACCGTGAGATAAAATAATATTATACCTAATTAACATAATTTGTTTTATTATCTCAACACAATTTGTTCTTATAAAGCTAGAAACAGTAATGTACCGCTTTACTAAAACCTACATTGTGTGACTGGTAATGAAATATGAATATTGAACATTTACCTACGGATCGGTAGGAAAATTAAAAAGACGTGTGGCACTCGGGGACTGCCGCGGTAAAGCTATTGCATAGCATTTTGTATCAACTTATGCAATTATAATTATTTATTTATTTTATTTATGCAGTATTTCTTTTTCTTTGATATTAATTCAAGTTACACTTTTTGAGCGTGGTGACCAAAGAGAAAACAGTTTTTTTTTATTAAATAAAAATACGTCTAGTTGCACGCACACAAACACCGTGTCGAAGACTGCCGAAAAGAAACGACGTTAGACAATGCACGGCCTTCAAGCCACACCTCCGTGCCCGTCGGAGTGGGGAGCGTGAGGTTTTTTTTCGTTACGGAATTTCTGGATTCGGTCCCCGCGCTCAAGGCCCTCGATAGAAGCTATGCAATAGCTTAATAATACTGCTACCTATTATATCAGTTGCCTACCTCAACGTTATGAACCGGGCTAGGCATAGATTTAGTAAAAAAAATCCAACCTCTTTGGGGCTAGGTGGCTAGAATGTTATCTGCAGTTGCACACTGTGATGACGTCATCATCGGTTTACATCGAATATTTCTATCGATATCTTATCATTTGGTATTCAGTATCCAAAGTGGAGATCAAATTGGTAGTCGATCTCCTTGGTGAAATGCATTGCGAAAGGAACTAGTTTCTAGCAGTGTTTGATGATTGGGAAGTGATCGGCACTATTATTCGACTAATTGTTGTGTGAGGTAGTCTATTAGAATTTGTTCTGTATTTACATTATTTGTATTTTGGTAGTACAATATTGAAATAAACTTTTTGTCTGATTTTTAATACAATGTAGTGGCATTGATTCTTTTTGATTCCTTGTTTACATTATTGATCATAAAATCATTAGGATTTTTGATTTATTTGCCTAGCTATGTGACCTATCTCCAACTACTGATGAAACAACAGGCTGCCGTAGGTAGGCTTTCTTGAAGAGGGCTGTTGCGGTCGTGCTCAGCCCACGTAATGATCAGTGTCTGCTTTTTAAGTTGGGGTCAACTTTATGTCATACACAAGGTTCACATTGAGATAATAAAGGGATAAAAATGTGTAAACTTGTAATTTTCAATAAACTTAATTTGTAAATGGAAAATACAAAGAGTCTAATCCAGTATCTATATTAATCTTGCTTCCTTTTATAAACTAAAACAAAGATAGATTCAGAACAATAACTACACGAGCAATTTAGGTAGGTATTCTATCTAGTTAGCTATATTGTCGTACCTATTTTTGTTTTCGCACTGAAACCTAACTCCTTTAGCCTACCTACTTACTCAAAACGTGAAGGTGGGTAGCGTTTAATTTATCTATGGCGAAGGTACGCTAATAATTAAAGATAGTCTTTATTCCCATTCGGTTGTTGGTAAAATGGCTATATTTTAATCAGTCGTATAACGTCGATAGAATACTAGAGACGTTCAGTGGCTTGCTGAAAGCCACCTTTGATGCATCATCTCACAATCTCGTACGGAATACCGAATAAATTATTTTTTCAGTTACACACTCACTTCGGTTGCCCACCGAAGCTGTCAAATTTACGTTGGCATTTCTTTGTTTACATTTTTATTCAAGTACAAGTTAAATTTCTCGTGGTTTGAGGTAAGGTTTGAGTAGATATAGAACCACCAAACCGCACCAATCACACCAGCCATTGGGAGTACAGTTCACTGGGAGATAATACCCATAATAATCCTACGCTGGCGCTGGGCATGCGGGTTGGGGATCGCAGGGCACACGTTCTCGTACCAGAAAGTGCTGCCCGTTGGCGGTTAGGGAATTTACCTGTGCCGGTTTGCGGTATGCCGCATACAGCCGGCCGCCAGAGCCTCATTAGTTTGTTATACAGTAGGGTGCAACACGGGCAGGTGAGATTGGCTTGGATTCCAAAGATGGAGGTTGGAACCGCTTAAACCCTCATATGGTACAAGACTAAAGAACCACGTTCTATACTAGGTAGGCCTAGAAATTACCTACTCAAGACAACAAAGCAAACAAATCCGGCTTCTACAATACTTTTCTTAGCACATTTCATCAGGGAGTTCCAGTTGCATTATTGCGGCTCCATCTTCAGACCCTCGTCATGAAGATTTCATAGCTTCATGTCAAATAATTTTGCATTGCCATCCGATTTCCAAATGCATGCAAAATAGCTCATTCAATAACCTCGAAGTAGGTTAAATTTAATTACCAATAACCTTAAGGTTAACCTAACAGTATACTTTTATCTATGGGTAAAACTAAATAAAAGATAAAAAAAATGAATATATTTAGGATATTACTATATTTTCAGGTAAGTACAACCTTAGTTAACCTAGGTACGCCTTTTCCTGCTTCACGTCCTCGCCAGCAGAAGAAGCGCAAGTGTCTCGCTAACCTCAGCCATCGCTTCCGGCGCCTTGCGTCGAGTTCCAACGCAAGAGTTTGGAAAAATCGAAGGTCAATGTCCCTGACAGGAATGAGGTCGATAGGGAAGACTTTATCTTTGTGGAGAAGATACGTCGACACTTCGACAGAGATTCGGCCCGCAACAAGCGCAGTACCGATACCGCCGCGATACCAGCCGACTATCAAGATCTGCCTCTCCCGTTTTGATGAGACGACCGGGGTCGGTGTCAGGGGTCGGTCCCAATGTCACTTCAGAGGCAGTAGAAATATTGGTTTCAAGTCCTACTCTCCAGATTCTGGCAAAGCACATGGATGTAGGTACTCATGGATCCGAATTTCAGCCCAGTGATTTCAGCCAGCTATAGAGAAGCGGCACCGAAGCAGAAGCTATGGCGAATAGCTATGGGCTTTTTTAATCATATTTATATGTGCCTGAAATAAACGATTATTCATTATCTTATTTATTTGTTTTAAAGTAAATGGAGCGCTCACATAGATGGGTTACCAAACAGACTTGGTTCTACAGCTTAGGCAGTAGCTAGGATCTTTTAACAAGGCTTATTAGACCACGCGGTATTCAGTCTGTCTTAGTAAGACTGTCTTCGCACTTAGCGTAGTGTAATAAGAGTAAGCCACTAAGTCGGTCATAGTAAATCTAGTAAGGCAGTCTTTTTAAGACAGACTGAATACCGCGTGGTGTAATAAGCCTTTTTCTGACGTAGAATCAGATTTGTTAACTAGTTTATTTCAGCTACTTCCATAGCATTGTCTTACAGCATTGAATTGTGGGAAAATGTTGTAGATATCAAGACCATATTATTTTGTGCTGCAGAAGATGGCTGTTCGTTTATTGAGCAACTACTTTGCTAGGCTAACGAAATAATAATTGAAACACTTTGTCTTGAAAAAACAATGTTTTATTGCTCCTTACTTATTAAGCGTACACTCAGGTAGGTAATTCTGAGGACGGAAGGTAGTCCACCAATATTCAGGTAGCTAAGCGCGGTGCTTAGCTATAGCTATCAAAATAATCTCGATTGGTGTTCTAGTTATTAAATGTGAAACTTTGTTTGGTTGGATGTATGTAGTCTAGAGACTAGTTGCCCTCGTCTCGACGCATAGGGTCGTTTTCTTGTCCCGCGAGTATTCTTTCCATTGCAGACGCGATACCCTCCAGCGCAGCGCAGCCATTTGACGCTCTTCAACCTTGAACCGACTCCACTCTAGATCGTAGGCCCAAAGCAACGGGGTAGCCCAACTCCCATTTTGAAGAACTATAAAAACAAAATACGTGTTAAATTGATAATAATATAAGAATTATTAGTGGATGTAGAGATCCAAAGATCGGGCTCAGTCGCGCTTACTGGAAAAGGCCTAAGTCCAGCAGTGAGTTACCTAAGTATTTTAGTATTATGACATTCAATGAGGACCAGTGACCTAGCCAACTCTAAATTGCATTCCAATTTTGGTTTTTAATAATGAAAAAAAGGGAAGAGACATCCTCTTTGAGGCAAGGGATGAAAAGCCAGCTGAGACGCAAAAGGTAGAGGTTGCGGGATCGATTTCCTCTGCAAGACAATGTTTCCATTATCTGCCATTTTTTTTGTTCCGGGTATGGGTGTTGTGGTGGGTGGACTCGTAGTTTCGAATACCCACGAGAAGGTAAGGATTTGATACACAGGGAATATGATTGTGTTGGGTCAAGCAATGCTATATTTCTATCTGCCTGTTGGGTGTTCCTTTATGTGTACTATATACCTACTTAGCTAGATGTGATAAGCAGTACCTAGTGTAAGCTTATTTATAGTAAGTATTATTAAGTCTTATTTTTTATAAATCACTTTTCACAATACAATCACTTTCCTTATAATGAAATCTCACAAAAAATGACATTCGTGCTGTCAAACGATTGTCAAAACTCAAAAATATTATCGATAAAACAATAGAGACGTCCGGTGATTTTCTGAAAGGCACCCATACATATCGACTGTAGTGAATACCGAATAAATTATTTTTTCAGTTGCCCACTCATTTCGGTTGCCAACCGAGAGTCGGTTGTACACTGAGCTGTCAATTTTACTAAATAGGGGGGCTGGAAGTAATTAAAAATTAGAGTCTGTACGTTGGTCAATAGACAAAAAAAGTGACGCTCACTCGCTCAAGTCGCTCATGTCCTGCAGTAGGGTAGCACCACACATACCAATTTTGCTCAAATCAAAACCGGTACGAATTTTGGTAGAAAGCTCATTTAATTTAATAACTCCTTCAAAACGAGGTGCTACGAACGAAAGCTCTTTTTATTCCACTTATTAATTTATGTCTATTCAAACTAAGGGCCGAGGGCCCGCATGCAGGGATTTAATAAAAGTTCCAGAATCCGGAAAATAATAAAAAAAAAAGACGTGTGGCACACGGGGACTGCCGCGGTAAAGCTATTGCATAGCATTTTGTATCAACTTATGCAATTATAATTATTTATTTATTTTATTTATGCAGAATTTCTTTTTCTTTGATATTAATTCAAGTTACACTTTTTGAGCGTGGTGATCGTCTCGATTCGTGCGAGCTTCGTAGAGTCGTACAATACGTCTAGTTGCACGCACACAAACACCGTGTCGAAGACTGCCGAAAAGAAACGACGTTAGACAATGCACGGCCTTCAAGCCACACCTCCGTGCCCGTCGGAGTGGGGAGCGTGAGGTTTTTTTCGTTACGGAATTTCTGGATTCGGTCCCCGCGCTCAAGGCCCTCGATAGAAGCTATGCAATAGCTTAAAAGTTCCGGAAGTATCCGGAATCCGGATGATAATCCGATCCACTCTTACTTTTTCTGTCTAATTTAAAGAATAACTTTAAAATCAGTACAATGTATGTGTTGCAGCGCAGCCAACTGGTTGAATTGGCCATTCAATTGCACGGGTAGCCAACGCCATTCAACGCTTATAAGAAATATTATAAAGGAATAGACGACATTCATTCATTAATTATTAGGCCTGTGTTGACCCACTACAGGGCCAAGGCCTCCTTTCCTTCCTTCTACAAAATAGATGTCAGAAATGTATATTGGGACGTTAACTACGAGCCTCGGACATGACGTTCCATGCCATGCCATGCAGGCGAGCTCATGCAGTTCCATGCTTGTTTATTTCAGCACTAATAGCGTTATACCTACAGCACGTTGAATGCGGGCCTAAATGAACAGTATTTGAATTTTGCTTTGTTATTATTGTTTTTCAGTACATAAGAAATACTTTTAGCAGGAACTTTAGCGTTCGAAGACATTTTTATTTTATTGTTTAGCCATGAGGAATCACACACCCTCTTGAAACAATCACACCCTCTTGAAGTTGTTTCGGAATACACAAACCTTTGGCAGATATTGCAGTTGGGTAGAAACAACTTCGAGAAGGAGGCCAAGAGAAGGATTTAGTTGGCTGGTCAGCATTTGGAAAACTACGTCGCGAGTTCTCGTCACCCTTACCGCAATTTTTGAAAACGAAAGTTTTCAATCAGTGCATGCTACCCTCATACGGAGCCGAAACGTGGGCACTCATAGTACGCCAATTACGGCAGAAGCTGGATGCTTCGTGGTCAAAACAGGGCGCAATGGCGCTCATTAGGGGAGGCCTATGTCCAGCGTTGGACTGCTATAGGCTGATGATGATGATGATGATGATAAAGCATCACTTTTTAAAGTAAGAATACTGTTTTATCTAAACAAAACAGTTTAACCGACGGAAACAAAACCGTTTAAACATCATACATCAGATGGCACCGCGCCGCCGTCCTATCAATTTGTTCCCATTCAATGAACATCATGTTCTTCCATCTAGTACTGAAGCTGTTTGCAAAAATCGATTAAAATACCTATGTAATTTAGCTACATATTCGACAAAACTAAATTTTTACATTATAATAGTCGATCAAAATTAATAAAGATTTTAAGACTTAGTATTAATAAGACTACCAGCACTGAATCAGGGTCGATTTTTGACTCGTATGTCCGATCTGACTGTGTCGGACGAGTATTCAATGTCCGAACGAATGTATGGCTGTGGTATGGAGCAAGCGCCTTCTAGTTCTGGCTCACTTTCGGAAAAAGAAACCAGTCGTATAGTTCGAGGCTTCAGAGGGGCCTGGAGCTGCGTTTTCCCATATAAAACTTACTTTCGGCACCTTTCGGTATAACTTTTTATTTACATAATTTATTACATCCAAATTTTGTACAAACAATCTGATGGGATATATAAAGGTTTGAAATTCGTTTTTGTTATAAAACCATCAACCAATTAAAAGATTAAGTGATTTGAATATTCGCTCGTTTTGCACACAAAAACATGTCATTTTTGGCATGTTAAAACACGTTATAATATACATTTTATTGTAATGAAAATCAATTTCCAATTTTGCCTATGTCCTTTACTTTGCTACAACCAATAAAAAATAAAATATCTGCAGCACAAATCAAATAATAACGAAAATAAGGGTTTGTACTGAAAAATAGGCAATTCCACTAACATTGCTTGCACACTCTCTTTCGCACGCAGGGGCGAACAACACAGAGGGGTACGGGGAGCGTGGTAGCCCCTATGTAGTATGTACTTGCTTGCGACATACGTCTGTTAGTGATGTAAAAATGCGTGACGAATGACGATATCAAATTTAATATTGAATTTTATTTATTTTAATATTGAATATTTATTGATTGTAAAATATCCAACGCTTTATGATCATATCTTATAAGCATTAACGGCGGAAATGCAGACTACTTATTGTTTATTTTGCGCAATAATAATTATATTATACTATAATTCGATTTTTTTTTTAAATTTGATTGCTGTCAAACTTAAATCGACCATAGTTCGAGAACTACTTATCTTAGACTTGCCTTTACTTGCTCAAATGATTGCTATTGAAATGAACTTAATTTTCACTGACAGCTGTCAAACTTAAAACGACCATATTTCGAGAACTACTCATCCTAGTCTTGCCGTTACTAGCTCACATGATAGCTATTGATAAGATCTTAATTTCCGATGACAGTTTTTAGTTTGACAGCTGTCATCGAAAATTAAGATTTTATTAGTAGCTATCATTTGAGCTAGTAACGGCAAGTCTAGGATGATTAGTTCTCGAGATATGGCAATTAAGGGTTTGACATATGTCATTGAAAATAAAGATCTTGTTAATACCTGTCTTTTGAGCAAATAACGGCTCGTCTAGGATGAGTAGTTCTAGAGATATAACCATTTACAGATGAATTTGTAGAATGCGTTTTGAGTGGAGCTTTGAGTTGAGTTTTGAGTTTGAGTTTTAGAGTGACGGTGACGGTGAAAATCCAAAATTATTATTCAAAATAGCTTTGAAGGTCATATTTTTTCTTTTTAACACGTTGACTGCGGGTCTCGGATATAACGCTACGCAGAATACTCTGCGAAGATGCCCTGTGATGATTTCTTAGCATTTATAAGTGGTTGAAAATGATTACAAACATTTTCAAACACATAAACATGCTAAGAATTTAGATTTATTTAAGTGCTCCTACATTGCAAAGATAATGTAATTCTAAGAAGATTACGGGCACCTAAAAATTAAACCTACAATAACTGTCAAAAGACTTGGGGAAACTAAATCTTTGCCAACTTAACAAAAGGAATGAATGATCTGTAGCTACCTACGCACATACCAGCGTATAGCTACTCATCATCGTCACACCAGCAGCGCATCCACTCCCGCGCAAAGTAGATACACCTACCGTACCTACTTACCCTTACCTCAATTACCTTAACCTTTACCTCCATTACCATTTACCAGATTACCTTTACCTCATTACCATAACTCCTTTACCTTTACCTTCACCATACCTCAGCATCAAGCATCACTCATCATCACCGGGGAAGAAAGAAAATGCAACACCAAGCCAAGCAGCAGTTTTATTCGTTTTGACGCAAGCCAATGAAACAAGAACGTAGACGTCAGTCAAAAGAAACAAGAAGCTTTGACGAATGAAACAAGAGCTCCAGACCTTTGCTTCACCACCTTTACAAAGGCGAAGGTCTGGTCGCCTTGACAAAGGCGGTGCCGCGCAAACACACGGCACTGGACGGAAACTTCGCTCCACGTCACTGCACTGCACGTCGCGATCACCAACGGCACTCCACTTCATCAACACATGGCACTCTACTTCATCACCTCCTCTTCGGGCGAGCGCGCACATGGCGCGGAGCACCGGGATCGGCACCGAACGACGCGTCCGTATCCAGCCGCAGCCGCCGTGGGAAAGGACATGCGCGCGTGTGTAAAATATATTTATAGTGCTGCGTACGAGCGACGAGAGTGCGCAGCAGGCACGCGCATGCGCGGCGATTCCCCCCGCGCGTCCCGCACACGCCCCGGATGCGACAGTGTTAGTTATAAATATTTGACTTTTGTAAATAAATTATTCCATTGCATCTCTTTACGTCTTACAAACAACATCAGTGTTTTATTTATTTAGTCTTCCTACCTACTAAGTCTCCACCACTAGGATTAACTAGGCAGGTAGCCACTCACCTACATACCTACTACTAGGCAGGCTATCAATCTCACTTAAAACCTCCTAAATTTAGGACGTCGGGGTCACCAATTTAGGAGGTTTTAAGTGAGATTGATAGCCTGCCTAGTAGTAGGTATGTAGGTGAGTGGCTACCTGCCTAGTTAATCCTAGTGGTGGAGACTTAGTAGGTAGGAAGACTAAATAAATAAAACACTGATGTTGTTTGTAAGACGTAAAGAGATGCAATGGAATAATTTATTTACAAAAGTCAAATATTTATAACTAACACTGTCGCATCCGGGGCGTGTGCGGGACGCGCGGGGGGAATCGCCGCGCATGCGCGTGCCTGCTGCGCACTCTCGTCGCTCGTACGCAGCACTATAAATATATTTTACACACGCGCGCATGTCCTTTCCCACGGCGGCTGCGGCTGGATACGGACGCGTCGTTCGGTGCCGATCCCGGTGCTCCGCGCCATGTGCGCGCTCGCCCGAAGAGGAGGTGATGAAGTAGAGTGCCATGTGTTGATGAAGTGGAGTGCCGTTGGTGATCGCGACGTGCAGTGCAGTGACGTGGAGCGAAGTTTCCGTCCAGTGCCGTCATCACCGGGGAAGAAAGAAAATGCAACACCAAGCCAAGCAGCAGTTTTATTCGTTTTGACGCAAGCCAATGAAACAAGAACGTAGACGTCAGTCAAAAGAAACAAGAAGCTTTGACGAATGAAACAAGAGCTCCAGACCTTTGCTTCACCACCTTTACAAAGGCGAAGGTCTGGTCGCCTTGACAAAGGCGGTGCCGCGCAAACACACGGCACTGGACGGAAACTTCGCTCCACGTCACTGCACTGCACGTCGCGATCACCAACGGCACTCCACTTCATCAACACATGGCACTCTACTTCATCACCTCCTCTTCGGGCGAGCGCGCACATGGCGCGGAGCACCGGGATCGGCACCGAACGACGCGTCCGTATCCAGCCGCAGCCGCCGTGGGAAAGGACATGCGCGCGTGTGTAAAATATATTTATAGTGCTGCGTACGAGCGACGAGAGTGCGCAGCAGGCACGCGCATGCGCGGCGATTCCCCCCGCGCGTCCCGCACACGCCCCGGATGCGACAGTGTTAGTTATAAATATTTGACTTTTGTAAATAAATTATTCCATTGCATCTCTTTACGTCTTACAAACAACATCAGTGTTTTATTTATTTAGTCTTCCTACCTACTAAGTCTCCACCACTAGGATTAACTAGGCAGGTAGCCACTCACCTACATACCTACTACTAGGCAGGCTATCAATCTCACTTAAAACCTCCTAAAGATCCATGCATTCATTCCACAGACTACTATGATGCTAACGCTTTCTCTGTCTAGGGTCATAAACTTAAATACGGCTGATATCTACTTTCATATGTTCAATATCATCCGTTAGAAAGGGATGTATGCATATATCAACAAGACTTCAAAAAGTTCCAGGGCGCTGGGCGCTCGAACAAATTTCTATGCAGGTTCATACAAATGCCCTGTTACGAAGTCGTACGAAATCGCAGAAATTGCATCGAGATTAGATATATATAAAGCGTGACCACCCGAGTCTTTCTCATTTCAACTGCAGGGTTGCCAGATGATTAAAATTTTCATAGATTTGGGTAAAATTTACTGATTATACGCCCTCCGGCCAGGTAGTAACGTTCTGCGAAATGCTGCTGGTAGAAGCTGGATGCGTCGAGCTCAGGACAGGGACTCAGGCACTCATTAGGGGAGGCCTATGTCCAGCAGTGGACTGCTATAGGCTGATGATGATAATGGGTAAAATATAAATCTAACAAGAAATTAATGTCATGCAGGTAAAGTATTAATCTATCAATTACTACTGCAGGTAAAGTATTAATTAATAGATTAATTGCATGACGAATTTTTTTCATTTATAATCTACCTTCACTAACAAGTTTTAATGACTTTTGATAATATGTTAGGGAAGGAAGGATGTTTAGCAAATTTAATTGAATGCACCTACCTATATAATTTTCAAATCAAGTCAAATCAAATTATATTTATTTGCATAAAAGTATGGTAATTACAAAGGAAAGGATCTTAAAGGCTATGTGGATCGCATACTTATACTTCATTACAGAAGCGTGCAAATATTAAATTGTTATATGTATATATGTCATTAATTATCATTAATATCGGTTTTTTTAGTTGACAATCAAGATTACTAACCATTTAAAAGAAGAAATAAAAATAGTAAATTATTATTTAGTTTTAATAAATTCATTTGATCGTATAAAAGCATTTATCTACAAGCCATTTGTGAAGTCTTATTTTAATAAAGCTAAGTGTCGAATCTTTCATGTCATCGGGGAGACTATTGAATATTTTAACGGACATGAATAAAGATATCTTTTGCATTGATTTTTTACAGAACGGCAAAAATATCCTATTATTTATTTGTGTCCTAAGTTGTCGTTCACGCATGTCTTTATGTTTCTTGTATAAGCTTTCAAAATTCCTACATGCAAAAAAGAATAGATTATTATAGGAAATATATATATATCGACGACCTCTGTGGCGCAGTGGGCGAAGGTCCGCCTGTGACGCAGAAGGTTGCGGGTTCGATTCCCGCTGCGGGACAAATGTTTGCATGTTCTGCAGATATTTGTCTCGGGTCTGGGTGTTTTCTATGTATGATATGTATATATTTACAAAAAAAAAAAAAATGTATATATGTAGTATATCAATCATGTGGTTCCCATAATACAAGTTCTGCTTAGTTTGGGGCTACATGATGCTGTGTGATAACGTCCCGGATTATTTATTTATTTATTTATTTATTTATTATATTTTTTTCTCCAAAACTTCAACATTTAGAAAATTATGCTTTCGATTCTGCAATCATATTTTCTAAATTCGCTACTTTTTTATTAAACGCCAACTTTTTCCCCAAGAGCTCGCAGTTTTTCGCGTATCTTCTAATAGCTTAGCAGTCCAACGCAAATTTTTCCGCAGCCTTCGTGGTGTGTATGATGGTGATTTACTCTAAAAACAGTAATCAAAAATTAATTTCGGTATTTAAACATAACAAATGTAATCTGTAGAAAATACGTGCATAAAAGGCTAGTAATCCTACTAATATAATAAAGGTGAAAGGTATTGAGTATTGTTTATTTCTCCCTCACGCAAAATTTAGATACAAATACAATACAATACAATAAATTTATTGCTTTTACAAGGTGTTCATCGTTCTGGCTGGGAAATATAACAAGCTATTAATGCTGCTGTTGATGATGATGATGAAACATATGAATTGAGGCATGGAACATATTGGTCTTCTTCTTCGTATGAAGTAGTGGCCAACTCTGATGTCAGAATTTTTAGGCCACCCGAAGGCCTCCGACATGGCTAACAACTGCCGGGAAGAACATCTTAACGTGCCTTCCGAAGGGCGGAAGCGCTCAGATCTAAATGCCATCCAGATCACCCATATAATTAGTGTCCGGGCGGAGTGTTGCTTAACCAAGATGATCTGCGAAGATCACCGGAGTAAATTAAATGGTGTTAAATTGCATTATGTTACAGGTTATAGGTAAGGTATCCCACATAAACCCTGTTTAAGGGTAAATTTAGCAATATGGTTATATAGTAGGCAGACCGAGGCTTTGTAGGTAGTTAACTAGGTGTACCTATATAACAAATTGTCATTGCACATTATGTAGAGCTACACCAAGAATAACATTATAGGCTATTTTTTATCCAGGTACCATGCGTGCGAAGCCGCGGGCAGAAGCTAGTATAAAATCTTAGTGAAAACTTTTTGAAAACTGGAGCTAAAATTAAAGTAATTCTTTCCTGTCAGTCAAAGTCCATTGGAAATAAATAATGCGGGACCTTATCACACAACATCATGTTGCCCCAAACAGAACATGCAAACACTTGCCCCGCAGTGGGAATTGAACCCACAACTAGCTAATTAAATTTGCGGGTACTTCGGAGAAGGCAAGCAGTATCTTGGGTTTCACTTACCTGGTTTTGATAAAATATAGCTTAGGCTTTTTGATACTTACTTACTGTGGAAGATTTAAATAATTGGGGGGCATATAGGTGTATTGTCAAAAAATGCTGTCAGTTGTGACTGACGAATCCCGAATCCGTTTTAAATCTGAATGATCCGTTGATTTAACGTAGCCTCTGGTTCTCTAGTCTGAAATAAAAAAAAACAGTTTTAAACCAAAACAAAAATGAACGAATTCTATCATTGTAGGTATGATAATAATAATAATAACAATAACGTAACATTTAATAGCACAACATATCGCACCCCTAGAACAACACGGAATTATGTCGAAAAACTACTTTTTTCAGAATCGTTGAAAAACCGTTATCTGCTTATGTATCGGATTCGAATATGCAATAAAGCCGATTTTGAGATTTTTCGACATAATTCCGTGTTGTTCTAGGGGTGCGATATATAAAAATAATGAATTCTTTGGTTTTCGTGGTCTTTTTTCCTATACATTCATTCAAACCTCTGTTTGTAAGGTTGACCAAATATAGCATATGGCTTTTAAACGATAAAATCAGTATCAAAATAGATTAAAGTTTTTTTAGAGAAAATTATATTATTTAAAGTTCTAATAAAAAATGAAACGACTTTCCTTTATATGTAATGAGCTTATGGGGCGGGAAAGGGCAGGGAGGGAGTGAGGACCCTCCCTTTAAAAGGGGGAACCTCACAGTTTCCGAGAAAAAATTAATTAAGTTTAGAGGTTAACGAGAGAAAAAAAAATAAACAATATACGCCAAAACACACTACCGGAAGAGGGACCTATGACATATGATCAGTTTAAAAACAGTTTCAAATCATAAAAATGGATATTTGATTTGGGTATTTGACTTCGTCGGCCCTGAGTGTCGCTTCGTCCACTCGTCCTCGTGGGCTAGCTCCACTCAGGATCTTCCACGCGAACTTCTGGTTCCCCATTTTTTATATCCAATCTACGCATAGGGACCACAAGACTACGTGGCATCGGGGTGATCTGCGTCAGTTCTGTGATATATCTAGAACCTTTGCTACTCAAGTTGGGGTGTCCTAGAACCTACTACTGCGGAAAGGATTTCCAGGTGTTGTAAAAACTCGAATAACCGACTGTCTATTCCGGGAAAACAACGAGAAATATCATTGTCAATGCCAATTACCAAAAAATACTACAGAGGCCATAAATAAAAAGAAGAAGACCATGTTTTCGCTATTCAGTGATGAAAAATTTGAATTTTCAAATAATCATATCTTAAAAACTATTTGTTTCCGCACTACGCCATTTTAGATTTAGGCTTCCTAGATATAGACCTATCTGTGACAAAAGTTCCAGCCGCCTAGCTCACTAAAAATATATGAAAGTTGAGCCAAAAATTTATGTGCAGTGGGGAAAATTCATTTCAAATGCCGGCAACACCAAACAAAACAAAACAAAATTGAATTTCAGTTTTTGGCTTAGATTTCTGCTTTAAATGTTGTTATATATTGTGGAAGTCTAGTTAACAATCCATTTTTGAATAAATACCTCGTCAAAAGTACGATACTTACGAATGAAAAGACAACTCCGGAATGTTTTGATCACTGCCACTTTTGCACCAAAATACACTACACGGATCCGTTTTGATAGAGAAATCCATAAGATTAATTTGTTATTATTGATTTGCAATAGATTAAACATAATTTTTCCAGGTAATAATTTAGTTTCAAGCAAGTTTTTCACAAAATCTTCAAAAACTGCTGCTAGCTGCCAAAGTTTGTGTAACGCAATGTTGCGCTAAACAAAGAAAAAACCGGCACGCGATAAGGGACAGCAAATCATTAGTGCGGTCTCCCTTATTTGCATGAAGCACGCATATGTAGTTCTCTTTCTTGAAAGAATGCGATGAAGATATCTCGTCGTCTATTGCTTTTCTGTCTAAGATTGAGATAAAGCATCTCTTTCTAGCTAACATATATGGACATAAGAAAGTATAGATCAGCCGTGTGAGTTGATGTTATGCATGAATGAATTCTAAAACTTATTTTATGCATTAGTCATAGTTCTTTTTTTTTTTAAATAAGCGCACACTCCCTTAATAAAAACTCCTTGGAGTAACCATGACAACAAAAAAAAAAACAATCAATCGAATCAATCATCCGCAATCAAACAAAACATGGCGGGTGTTTATTTTTGAATTCACTGCCTTCACCACACACCGCACACTCAATTTATTTTCAACGTGGTGAGTTGACAGTAATGTTGTGATTTGAAGATTTAATTTAATGTCGTGCGCCATTTTGTATCTAGGAGCCATCAAATTACAACTGTTGCTGAGTGCCTGAGTGAGTGGTTAATTTTAACTCGAATAAACAGTTTATTTCATTGTCGGTAAATAAATAAATCTTTCAGGATATTACCGCTTCGAATCATCGCTTTTCTCTTTTACATTTGCTAACTCTACTTTTGTACATTTCTTACTAACTTCGTAATCATCTCAACCGGTCGCTAGTGGGCCGCTACCACCATTTCAAAACTCACTCGGGGCTTGCCATTCCATCTCTGGTGTGGTAGCGCCCCTACCAAGTCGAGCAGGCTTTCCTATAATTTTCTTGAATCTATAGAAACCTACCCAAAGCAAATAACACTACCCAAGTACCTAAGAATTATTTTCTTTATTTTTCAGACACTGCCAAGATGTCAGATAACTTAGCAGGCAGAGCGCCACTTGCCCCAGAAGAAGTGGCAAAGTCTCTGTATCTTCAGCAAGTAGAGCAAGCCACTGACATGAGACCATTTTTAGCTGAAATGGAAAGAGTAATGAAGTCATCATCTAGCGACAGCGATGATGATGATTCTGATTCTGAAGATGAAGTCATGCATGCTAGAAAAGCTAAAGGGGACCGTCTCGTCAATGGAGTTATGACTACTAGAGAAGGTAAGTTTTATTTTTATTTTGAGGGTCTAAAGATCTTAAATAGTTCCCATATCAAAGTATATGTAGAGCTGAAATTATGGATATCCAGTAACTATCATCAAATTATTTGATATAAGCTTCCGCTCGCGGCGCGTGGAATCTGGATAAAAAGTAGCCTTTTTGTTAATCCAGGTCACAAGCTATGTATATTCCAAGTTTCATCCAAATCCGTTCAGTAGTTATTGTGTGTAAGAGTAATAAACATTCATCAATACATCCATACTCACAAACTTTCGCAGTAATAATATGATATAGTAGAATACGATATACATAGTAGGATTGTAGGATTTGAGTAGTGTTAAATATCAGATTAGGGTTTGGAACCAGGAAATCCCGAAACCGAAAATTTCAGCATTTTTAGGAACCGGGAATCCTTAAACCAAATCTCGGTTCTTACGGTACTTTCAGGAAATAGCAATGCAATAGGTATTTTACGTTGAAAACACTGTTGCATATACAATAATAGGTTCATTCAAGTCATTATTAAGTGGTATGTATAGGTAGTAAGATGTTTGTTAAGATCTCTGATCCTAAAATATATATATCGACGATGAAGTACCAATATCTCCTATCTCAAAAATGCCAACTTTACAGGAGACGAAAAAAACGTCTAAATTTTATCAAATGTTACGGTTTTATCCATTTAAATATTCTGATTATTGGAATAGAAATATGGTGTGCTATTTGTTTTTATTCTAATACTACCATTTACAGAGTTAGAAGAAGATAGAAGGTATTGGTTTCAGTTAAATTAAATTATGGAATTTTGATGGAATGATAGGAGGTATTAGTAAAAGTAAAATAACATCAAAATTTTAGTTTTATTTATTAATTACCTGAGTATTGTCTCTTATATACTAGCAAATAAAATAGTCTCACTTAAAATTCAGGTAGAACAAATATATTTTCTACTTAAGTCTCATTATAAAATTCCAAAAACAAAAAAATTCACTTCTAACAATTAAAATATATTTTTTTTAAATAATAGTAAGAGAACACTTTAATCTTAATAGTAAGACAATCACATATTTTTCAAAAACAAAGAATTGCACTTCAAACAATTAAAATATTTTTTTTTTAAATAATAGTAAGAGAACACTTTAATCTTAATAGTAGATATATAATCACATATTTTTCAAAAACAAAAAATTGAACTTCTAACAATTAAAATATTTTTTTAAAAATAATAGTAAGAGAACACTTTAATCTTAATAGTAAGACAATCACATATTTTTTTTCCAAAGTTTGGCAATCGGAAGTATACCCGTAGATATTATTTTTATTTTTAAAACTAAAAACCACTAAGCAAAGCTTGTAATGGTCGTAAAATTATTATCCATTTGGAACTCTCATTAGGAACCTTAGTCTCATAGTATAATCTAACTTGTAAAGCTTCTTAACAATTATATTCTAACAACATACTTAGCTTTACAACAACCAAAATAAAAGTTTAAACATAACGTACATAGTTTTGTAACAATCACAATAAATATTCAAACATTTAAACTGAAGTTAAATAATCACATTCCTTTGGTAATGTTAGGGCAATAGGTAGGTTAAAGGTACTTAGAAAACTATAATCAACAATCAGTCATAACTTTTAGGTAGAGTATGGCAGAGAATCATAAAAATTGTGACAATCACTGGGCAAAACTGATTTCAGCTGTTGCAGATGGTTGATCTTGGTAGAAGAGATTGGTATCTTATTGAAACGAAGTTGAGGATAATTTACCTCACCAAGTAGCTTTGGTCTCTGTGGGAGATCAATCCATTCTCCATCATAGCTTAGTTTCACTTTTAAAGTCATGTCTGGGCTATAAACAATTGTTCTTATGTCAACGACTTGCGGATCGCCAGCTCTCCTTCCAGGTCGGATGCTTTTGTAAACCCATGTCTCAGGGCTTGCATAGTTTTAAAAAAAACTGAAATCGGCTTGGATTGTTTCGTATGGTTCCTTTCTCGCTTCTTTCGTTATAGTAACATAGTCACTAGGTAAGTGAATTTACCTATTTTTAAGTTTTCTTTCTATTGAACTGTGAACAGAGTCACATTCCATTTGTGTGTTTCCTGGTTCCGGAAAGTTTTGGGTAATGACGACTCCATGCTTTTTGGACAAATTCAGAAGTGCGTTGGAGAGTATTGTATTTCGGTTTTGATATGTGCAGCCATCTGAATAGATAACAATGGGCGTTTTTTGAGGCAAGCAATGTCTTTCAATGTAATCTATGAGAAACGAAGCGAAAGTGCTCGATGTTAAATCGGTGGCGGTTTCGTCAAACCAATAACAAGTGCAATGCTTTGAAATTAAATTGTATACAGTAAAGATGTGACAAGTTAATTTTGTTTTAAAATATAGAGCACTAGCCGTAAGGTACGGACATACCTTAACGGCCTCTAAATCCATCGTAAGGAGAATGAATTCTCCAGCGGCTGCTTTTTCTTTATCCTCCGTTTTTTCTAATAGCGCTCTGCTTTTTTTGATGATATGAATTTGATAGTCAGCTTCATTTATGTTGCCAAAATTTCAACACACTAATATAGTAGATATTTCTACTTAAACTTAGAAGGTATTCGCAGCAAAATCAGCGTCTCATAACTTAGAAGTTATTTCTATTAGTGTTTAGTGGGATAAATAGTCAAATGTCGTGTTTGGGGGTTTTGCCAGTACACGCGAAATTGCATTTTACGTCGATTGACATAAGAAACAGAAAATCGAAAAAAAAGTAGTTAGGAGGTATTGGTACTTCATCGTCGATATATATATATATTAACTGTTTATCTATATTGGGTCAGTCCATGCCAATTGATACCACAACATCAAAAAAATATTATGTGAAAAAGAAAACTAAAATAGAATCTTTACAAAGTATTTACTATTATCTTGCATATACCACAAAAAAAACTGATTTTTCGTACTCATTTTCAAAATATTTTATGTCAAACCTGTAGAAAGCTAGTTATGGTATAAAAAGATATACATAGTTTGCAAAATGTTTTCGTGTCTTAATCTGACTACCAGCACTCTTTTTCCATTGCTACTGGCAACTTTAGATAATCTATCGTATAAAGAAAAGGAAGAATGCTGATGATTTTATTAGTAAATGTGTGTGATCAGGTATTTCAGTCACATCCGTCCCAAAATACATATAAAAGTTAATGCTTGATGAACTATAAACACGAGTTTTTGTTTAGGAGCTGATTTATATGAGTCACACCCGTCACATGCAGCACCTGTCACAAAAACCTTTTACATACAACATGGATTTGTATGCAGGAGCTGCAGTGTAATTAACTCTCATTGTATGTCCTGGTACCAATGGTGCTATATTTGATTACTTTCATATATTTCTTGTCAGTATGGTCATTTGATGGGATTGGTGGGTTCAACTTTAATCGAATTTAGATTATTGTGGTAGTGCTCCTAGTTGAGACTAGTGCAGTGTCGAGGCGAGTGGTATAATCAAAGGAAAGCATAAGCCCAACAGTGGGCAGAAAATGGGTAAAATTATAATAATGTGGAGCGAGAGTATAAACTTCGATTATCTGTTCATTATGCAAAAAAAATGCCTTAGAATTTTAGGGAATATAAAAAGTAGACAAAGCTGTAAGCCACATATTATAGAGAAAGAAATTTTGACCCTCCCCTATATGTATATATTCTCCAAGCTTCATTGTTCGTAAGAAAATATAAACATTACTTCAAATCCAAATCCGAAACCTTTAAAAATTATAACAGACGTAACTAAAATAAACTTCTAATACCTATCTCGAACTTACAAACATTTGCCAAGAGTCCCTATTTCAAATTAATAAGGATATATAACAAGTTGCCAGAAGAATTTAAATCAGAACCTAAAGACAAGATATTTAATAAGAACCTTAAATTTATTTTAATTAAAAAGTGCTACTACCAAAGAAATAGGACTAAAGCATAGAAGAAGTCTTAAAATTAATTTATGCTCTGAACATTAACTCATACGGCTGATCTCTACTTTCTTATGTCCATATATGTTAGCTAGAAAGAGACGCATAGTAAATGTAAATGGACTCCCTTTTCCGCAATTGGACTCCAGTTGGTCCATTGAGCCTGTGGGAGATCTGGTTAAATACTTAGCCAGCCTAACTCCGCCCACAGAAGCACTCCGAAGCACAGAAGTTTCCTGGGGTCTTCGCAGGCTTCGCGGAGTGACCTCGGTGTACCAAGGATTTGTTCACGTTGTGATGCAACTCCTACGCATTCCAGGATTACGTGGGCTGCTGATTCTTCTTCGGTCAGACACCCTCTGCAGAGTGGGCTGTCAGTTGCTCCGATGTTGTAGAGGTGTTTGTTCAAAGGAGAGTGTCCCGTGAGGGTACCAACGATGGTGCGGAGATCTTGTCTTTTGAGTCTTAACAGACGACGGGTCAGCCGCGGTGAGGTGGCCGGTAGTGCTGCTCTGGACTGCCTGCAGTCCGTCGTCTGTGCCCAGCGTTCGTTGTGTTGGTTAAGGGTACGCAGCCGCATCCATGTGCGTAGCTGAGAGAAGGACAAAGGTAGGAACGGCGGTTCTTCTGTTTGGGTTTCCGATCCCCTCCTCGCTAGTCCATCTGCGGCGTCGTTACCCAGTGATCCGCTATGTCGCTTTATCCACTGAAGAGTTACATTGTTCTTTGTAGCGATACTCTCCAGGGCAAGGTGGCATTCGTAGACGAGCTTAGAGTTACAGCTGTGGCTCTCCAATGCTCTAAGTGTTGCTGCGCTGTCTGAGAGAATCCGTATGTTGTAGCCGTCGACCTCTCTTCGCTTGATTGCGGCAGCAGCTTCGGTTATGGCCACACAGAGAGACGCATAGTTTATCTTAATGCGACTTCGTACGACTTCGTACCAGGGCATTTGTATGAACCTGCATAGAAATTTGTTTGAGCGCCCTGGTACGATTAACTTTTTCACGTCTTTTCTTCACAACTTTTCAAGTCACATTGATATATGTATGCATCCCTTTCTAACTGATGACATTGGATTTATGAAAATAGATATCAGCCGTATTGAATTTTAAGACTTTATCTAGTTGTCTTCCTATATCTGTATCAGAGTAGTAGCCACTCTGTCGAAGAATTTATGACTGACAAGTTATTATTAACTTGTTGAGTTGAGTTACAAGTTATTATTAATTGACTAGTGATATTTTTATTTTGTATTTATTTTGACTAGCTTATTATATTCTTTTGACATTTTTAATAACCTTGACATTATATTATACCTACTAACAGCCGGTTTCTATATTATACCGTTACCGATAACGCCTCGTTTTCCCTTGAAAAACTGTCAAAAATTAACAACAAGGTGTCGAAAATTTGACAGTTTTTCAGGGCAAAACGAGGCGTAATCGGTAACGGTATATTATAGAAACCGGCCATAAGATGCCTTTGACATTGTAGGTATACTACATATTGCTATTATTTTCTTCTCTTTGACATTTTATTTCGCTTATTAATAATTGTATCAATACTTTCGATGTGATTGGATTTTATTTGATTATGTTATGAATTTGATATATTATTATGTACTTTTATTTTTTAATTATTTTTGCATGTTCATAATAATAATAATTAAATTAAATAATGTTATGTTGTTTTCTGATTTTTATACAATAATGTTTAAATTTACTAAATGTTGCAGCGCCCCAACGGGGTACATGTACCTACCTACTAACTAAGTATATTTCAATCTATATACAAATCTATATACAAATTATGTACCTACATGTAAGCAATAAATAAATATGAAAAATGGTAAATATGAATATGAAAAATGGTGATGATGATATTGTGTGCCTAGCTAGGTCAAGTATCAATAATAATTAGTTGATATTGGGAAAAAAATAGATAATGAAGAAGGATAAATTACATTTACACAAGATTGTGTGACAATCAGGACAAATTATTAGAAATCGCTGATAATGACCTATCACTTCTCCCATTTGAACAAATCCCAACATTGGTGGCCAAGGGTTTTAACAATGAATTTTTGAAAAATATTTTTTCTATTTCTTACTTTCAGTACTAAATAAGCAAACATACAAAATAAGTCTTATTGTATTATATATTATTTAATTGGGGTGTACGGGGTTCCAACCCCTATCTTCGGAACCCAAGCCAACCCCACCTGCACGTGGTGCACCCTGCTAAACAACGAACGGGGCTATGGCGGCCGGCTGATAGCGGCATAGCACAGCCTACATCAGCACAGCTAAATCCCCTGGCCACCGACGGGCAGCAGCGTCGGTGGTGCGAGAAGCTGTGCCCTGCGATCCCCAACCCGCATGCCCAGCGTGGGGATTATGGGCATATCCCCCTGTATTAGGGGAGGCCTATGTCCAGCAGTGGACTGATATAGGCTGGTGTGGTGGTGGTGGTGGTGGTATTATATATCCAAAGAATCAACTTATCACACCTGCCACAACGACCTGTCACACCCGTCCCAATGTTAATTGGTTGTTAAAAAAAATTATTAATTATTTACCAGCTCATACTGCATTACTTATAATTGATTCATTGATATCATATGAAGTATATTATTTTAAAAACTAGTTTATCACTTTCGTTAAAATATCGAGACATCGGACATGGTCGCAAGACTTGCTTATAGTTGGCGTCACACCCGCCTCAGGGCTTTAACTAGCCGTATTTTTTTTTGTATCAAATGTAAACCTTTCGTTTTTCAGTGTACGTATTACGTAAATGACGTTAGGATCTACAGTAAAATGGTTATATTGTTAATTTCAGCTACTATTTATAAATTATAGTTGAAATGTCACACCCGTCACCGCGGACTAACCCTATAGTAGCTTATTTGTCATGAAAAAAAAACACGCATAGCTCTTTCAATGGCCCGTTGTGTTTCTCTGATTTTGTGCATGAGACTGATAGTTTCCCGAATGCTGCCCATACGAGTTGGATTTGTCTGTGGTCTTTGTCGAAGTTGTATATATTCAGTTGAATTGCCTTACCAAAGACATACATGGTCAATAATTTTGATGATAATGTCATTCGTAACTTGAACCGGATTGGGCACAACATGAGTTTTTGACTAGGTTCATTTTGAAACCGCGGGCAAATACTAGTAGCTTATCTAATATTCTTATCTTATCTTATAACTTCTTTTTTTATGGAAATACTTAATGAAATTACAAAACGGATTTTTAGGGTTACGTTACCGAACCGCGGTGAACCCCCCCGTAACTCCGAAGTTTGCGAAGTGAGAAACCCGAAATTTAAACATATCATAGAAGTATATCTAACGAAAATTATAGCGAAATCTCCATCTAAAAAAATTTTGAAAAATCTATCAAAATGGGGTGGTTGAAAAATAAAAGGAGGGTTGGCTAGGTCTAGTGGGGTATCATATCATTCATTGTTCATCGTGTCTTTATTTGGAACAGACGTGTCTTTATTAAATTATAATAAACAAATAATAACTAGCTGAGTCGTGAACTACACTGGTCATCATAAAAATCGGCCCACCTGTACTTTTGCTGGAAAATTCGTTTTTTTAATTTTGAATTAAACAAGTTGTTTTGGAACAATATTTTTTATGTAAAATTGTTTATTTTTAACATTTTGAACTGAAAATTATGTATACATTATGGAGAACTTGCACATTATGAGAAAAAATTGAAAATCTTTAATTTTACCCAATTTTTAGGTTTATACTGAACAAGCTGTAATTTTACACCCTTTGCACTTAAGCCGATGAATCTTTGAAATCAATATTTGGTATTTCCTCCTCTTGCTTTAATTGTAGCCTGCATTCTCCTTTTTAAATACCTTATCAAAACAGCAATGGCTCTTTGAGGTACTCGCTCCCATTTTTCTTTGATGGCGGTTTCCAGTTCTCCTAAGGTGGTAGGGGCGGGATTACGAGCTCTAACCTTTTGTTTTAGGGTGTCCCAAATGTGCTCTATAGGGTTGAGGTCAGGACTCCTTGCTGGCCACTGCATAACCTGTATACCGACCTCTTCCAGGTACTGAGTCACGATGCGCGCTACGTGTGGCCGTGCGTTGTCGTGCATTAACTGGAAGTGTTCTCCGATATAACCCGCAAAAGGCATCATGTGATCTTCTAAGATCTCTGTTATGTAACGTGCAGCAGTTAGTGAACCCCTCCTGATAAATACCAGTTCCATGCGAGCAGTCAAAGAAATCCCACCCCAAAACATTACAGAGCCTCCACCATAACTGACTGTTTCGCTCATACAGCATTGGGCATAACGCTCACCTGGCCGTCTCATGAGGTTACGGCGCCCTTCTGAACCATATAACGTCATTCGGCTTTCATCACTAAAAAGAACTGACGCCCATTGGTCCATAGTCCAGTTCAGGTGATTTCGCGCAAATTGTAGTCTTGCTTGTCGATGAGCTGCGGTCAGTTGTGGTCCCGTTGCTAGCTTGTGAGGTCTTCAATCTTGTTCACGGAGTCTCCTTCTCACTGTACTGTCACTTATAGCCACACCCCGCACTTCTTGTAAGCGTCGCTGAAGATCAACCCCAGAAAGGTACCGATTTCTTAAAGCTAGGGTCACAATAAAGCGGTCATCTCGTTCAGAAGTGACCCTTTGTCTTCCAGATCCTGATCTTCTTCGATACTCTCCAGTCTCCAGAAACCTCTGGTAAACTCTTATAACCGCAGATCGACTGAGATTCAATCTTCGCGCCACAACACGTTGACTGAAGCCTTGTTGCAGCAAGGCTACAACTTGGGCTGCTTCTGCCTCAGTAGTGTCCATAATTTCAGATGAAATCTTTGTAAAACTACAGCCTTAGTGAATAAAGATAGCGTTAATTATCGAGCGCACTGTTTAAATGTTCCGTTTCACAAAGGGAATTGGGTTCACCTGAATCTCGACGTAAACAATGAAATCGACACTAATCAGTGTAAGCGCTAAAAAGTTTGTTAAGTACCCTCAAGTAGGCCGTAATTTGTGGTAGACAGATGTCAAACATCGTAACAAACCCTAACAAACAAAAAAAAACAATTCAAAACCACCCATCTACGAAGTTTAAAAAAAAATTGTGAGAAAAGAGGGTGGGTCGATTTTTTTGATGACCAGTGTAGTTTAGTGGTAGTGACTTAAAAAAAACTGTGTTAGACGTGAGGTATGGACAATGAGTAGTGTTTTTGTGGAAATGACAAATTATTAACACTGATCCAGTTAATTCACGCAAAAATGGACAGCAGTCCCTTTAACCGGAGCAGCAGGACAGCCCGCTCGCCACCCCCCTCGCCCTCGCGCGCGCCCGCACCTCGCCCTCAGGCGCCAACCCAAGGGGATGATGTCCTAGAAGTTATTTCAACTCCCGAAATACAGAACTGGATGTCGTCTATTGAACAGTGCCTAAACGAAGTGTGCTCTATTGTCTCGGAGGGAAAGCTTAACTCTGAACAAAAATTGCGCATAAATGCTTTATGCCGAAAAGTAGGGCACGGAACCTCACAGATGGCTGTGACGTACCAATCCCTTAAGCAGAGAACGATACAAGCCCACTCATCCATTCAGTCTCTCAAAGACCAACTTGACCTATCTCAGCGGCTGCAAGAACTTAAAAATAGTATTAAGGAATCCTCGAAACCCACATCGGGACATTCGTTTGCGGACATGGTAAGAAAAGGAACCAACAACTTTGTTAAGCCGACAAATGTAAGTTCAGTGGCCATTTATCCTAATGACAAATTAAAGTCAAGCGAGGACACAAAATCACTTGTACAAAAAATTATCTGCCCTGAGCAAATGAAGCTTCATGTTAGAGGTCTGCGTAAGACAAGGAACGGAGGTGTCATCATCAGCACTGACTCAAAGAATGACATCGAGAAGCTAAAACAATCGGTGGAGCTTACAAAATCTGGCCTGATAGTCGACGAGCCGCATAAACGAAAGCCTAGAGTTGTGGTTGTCGGAGTTCCCTCAGCGATGGATGAAAAAGAAGTCTTTACCTGCTTATACCATCAAAATCTGGCTGAAACACTTCAGGATTGCAATCTTGATAAATTTTTGTGCTCCATAAAGTTAAGCCATAAATCAGGCAAAAAAAACACGGAGTCCTGCAATTATGTTATTGAAGTACCTGCATTCATACGCAAAGCCCTGATTACAAAGGATCGAGTATACGTGAACTGGTCATCATGCCCTGTAAGGGACTTTACTTTGGTCACACGCTGTTACAAGTGCCAACAGTACGGTCACGCGGCTAAGACGTGTCGGGAGACCACCTACACTTGCGGCCACTGTGCCGGTCAAGGCCACACGATCAAAGAATGCACGAAGAAAGCAGATGAACCAATTTGCGCAACTTGCTCGCACTTCAAAAAGCCGTGTAAGCATAATACGGGTGCGGCTGACTGCCCCGCGAAAATAATGGCCGAAAAAAGGTATTTAAATTCCATTGATTATGAAGGCGCCTAAGAGCGCCGTTTCATTAGAAATATTTTTTGATCTTTTTGTTTATTTTCACAATGATAAATGATTTAATTAATGATTTGGATAATTTCTCTGTATCAGAGTCTAAAATATGTGAAGTTGGAACAGTGCAAACAATATCTATCCTCTTACAAAAACCCATTAACCATTCTTACTCAAAACATACGTAGTATTTATAAAAATTTTGACAATTTTTGTACATTTCAACAAAGATTAAACAATAACTCTGACATTATCGTGTTCACGGAATGTTGGCTCAACAAACAATACAACTTACCACTAATGCCAGGATATTGTATGTACAGTAGTAATATAAACTTCAACCAAAATGATGGGGTGATAGTTTACGCAAGGAACTATCTTGAGGTATCTGTAGAGGAACCAAATATTCATGAATGCAACAGACTTTTAATTAAAATCGGTTCAGAATTTGCAATACTAGCTTTATACAGACCCCCCTCATTTAGAAACATAAGTAATTTTACGAAATCTCTGAACGAAACTTTACAAAACTTGTCATCCTATAATAACATAATTTTAATTGGGGACATTAATATCAATATTCTTCCCGAGAGTAGCGATCCCGCTGCCCAGGAGTATCTTAACCTATGCTCTTTTCATGGCTTACTTCCCGCGCACACACTTCCTACACATCAAAGTGGTTCTTGTTTGGACCTCATCATGCTTAAATCGAGTTTTCCATCTATGACACTCATTATTAACTCGTCGATAACCGATCATAATTCTGCCCTACTAACCTTAAATTGTAAATTACCTAAAATAAATAACGCTCGCACAATTACAAAATTAAATATGCATAAACTTGAAGAAGATTTGCGTAACATAGACTTTGGCCCAGTTTACGATTCAGCTGACCCGCAGTTTTGCATGTCGTTTGTTATAAATAAGGTACAACATGCAATTAAAATAAACTCATATACTGTTCGCTTGAATAATAAAAATTATAACATAAAACCATGGATAACAGCAGGACTCATTCGATGCATGAAACATAGAGATAGACTACATAGAAAAGCTAAATCTAATCCAAATAATTTAACTTTGCAATTATCGTACAAACGATATCGCAATTTTTGTAATGATCTTCTAAGAAAAATAAAGATCAACTATGATAAAACTGAACTGGAAAAGGCCGGGACAAATAGCAAAAAAATTTGGCAATGTATTAAAAATGTTGCACTTACCGCGAAACAACATGAGTCATCTTTATGTTTATTAGAAACGCACTCATCACAGCTGGCATCTGCTAACGCGGCAAATAATTTCTTTGTTAACATTGGTAAGTGTTTAGCGGGAAAAGTTGAAGGTTATTCACAGCAGTCTACAAGCACTCTTCCTACATGTAGCACAATAACAACTTCCTTTGCGTTACTAGACACGGATGAAACCGAGGTTGAAATGATAATTATGGGTCTAAAAGATGACTGTGCCGTTGGATGGGATAATATATCCACGAAAATAATAAAACAATTCAGGCAATTTTTAATCAGTCCGCTTACTCATATTTTCAACAAATGCTTACACACAGGAATTTTTCCAAAGTGCCTAAAAAAAGCTGTGGTTGTACCAGTTTATAAATCTGGTTGTAAAGATGAAGTAACTAATTACAGACCGATTTCCTTACTTCCTGCGATGTCCAAAATATTAGAAAAAATTATAAATAAAAGATTGATGAAATATTTGGATGATAAAATGATTCTGTCAAATACGCAGTTTGGATTTAGACCCAAAATGTCAACTACAGATGCTGTTCATCACTTGACTAACTATCTTGCACAAAAACTTGACGAAGGTAACCACACTATAGAAATCTTTTTGGACCTCGCCAAAGCCTTTGACACCGTCTCTACCCCAATTCTTTTGCACAAGCTTGAAACAATAGGTATCCGAGGCACTCAGCTAAAACTTCTAAAAAGCTATCTAGAAGAACGCACGCAATGTGTTAGAATTGGTAATGTCCTCAGTGATGACCTGAATAACACAACTTTTGGAGTTCCACAAGGAAGTATATTAGGGCCGACTCTGTTCTTAATTTATATCAATGACCTCTGTAATATATCCCTAGGTCATGGCATTATCATATCATATGCTGATGATACTGCTCTGTTGTTTTCAGCTGAATCTGAAGTAGAAGTTTTCAAGCATGCGCAATCTGGTTTCAATATCGTAAATAATTGGCTTCAGGAAAACCTACTAACACTAAACACCGATAAAACAAATTGTATAAAATTTTCGATGCGCAAAATAAAGTCAACTGAAAGTTCACCAAAATTGTATGCCCACTATTGTAAAGTCCCAACTGACAACCAATGTAAATGTCCCGTCATTAAAAGGTCAAATAAAATAAAATACCTTGGGCTTTTAATAGATGAAACTCTTTCTTTCAAACAGCATATAGAAGCTTTAAATAACAGGATTCGTAAGTTAATATTTGTGTTCAAGAAGTTACGTTATATTGCGGATCTGAAAATAATTAAACAAGTTTACTTTGCACTATGCCAATCAATTATAACTTATTGTATAACAACATGGGGTGGAGCTGGTAAAACTTTACTACTCACAACAGAGAGAGCTCAAAGAGCAGTTCTTAAAGTGGCCACTTGTCGTCCATTTATGTTTCCAACTAGTCTCTTATATGAATCTTGTGGAGTGTTAACAGTTAGGCAGCTATTCATATTGAGTATAGTACTAAAACAGCACGCAGCCCTTCCCTACAGCACTGAGCTTACTAATAAAAGACGGAAAGATATAGTTTGCCCCAAACAATCAGGGTCATACTCGTTTACATCCAAATTTTATATGTTCCTTGGTCCGCTCCTGTATAATAGACTGAATGCTTTAGCTAATATTTATCCCCTTAATTACTACAGTTGCAAGAAAACCCTTAAGGATGTTCTGCAAAAAATGTCCTACGATGATACAGAGATGTTATTAACTGTGCTAAAATAAGTTATAACGCAATCTGTTTAGTTTTATTATTAGATAAGTTAAGTAAAATAAGTTTTGTGAAATACGCTATTTACAGACTGTTATTTTGATTTTAGTTTTAATTCACTATTATTATGTGCATACCTATTACATTTTTAGTCGTAACTTAGAATTCAAAATGCAGTTAACCTACATACTGCATTTATTTTTTGTTTTATATTAATTTTTTCACTTGTTTTATTCCTATGTTCTATTTGTTAGCTCTCTTCGCCTGAAACACAGGATTACCTAGTTCAGGCTATTGTTTTATTATACCTATGTTTAATTAAGATTTCAGTACCTTTTAATATTTTTATGTTACCATTTTAAGAAATTTTGAATAAAAATTATTATTATTTATTATGACACTTTATTTAATTGTAAACTCATCTAAAATACATTTTTTACTATAATTAAACTTAATACTACTTATGTACATAAATAACTATCAAAAACATTATAGTAAAAAATGTATCAAAACGGGAGACCATCGACCGCGGGGCAGGGCTCAAACGGTCGGTGGCTAGGGCTGCAGAGAAAGGAACCTCCGCACAATGCGTGCCGAGTCCAGGAGAGCCGCCTTCTGTATCTGACCCTTGATCCAGCTGCCTAGCGAGAGCCTCTTAAGATATTGGTCAAGGCTCTTCGCTATCAGACCGTTCACTGAAACGACTATCGGAACGATAATTGTTGAGTCGACATCCCACATAGCGGTAATCTCGTGGGCCAGGTCAAGGTACTTGCTAAGCTTGTCCTTCTCGGCCTTCACGAGATTAGCGTCGTGTGGGATGGTGATGTCAACAAGTATCGCCCGGCGTTCCGACCGGTCTACCAGGACGATATCAGGTTTATTCGCTAGAATAGTCCTGTCCGTGATGATAGAGCGGTCCCAGTAGAGCGTAGCACGACCATTTTCGAGAACTGGCACCGGTGCGTACTTATAGTACGGAACCTCTGGGCCGACAAGGTCGTATTGGAGAGCAAGCTGCTGATGGATGATCTTGGCTACTTGATTGTGTCTGTGCAAGTATTCAGTGTTAGCGAGGTGCGAACAACCCGAAAGTATATGTCTGAGGGATTCACCGGGACGATGACAAGCTCTGCAAATGTCAACGGTTCCATCCTTCATGATATACTTTCGGTAGTTGTTCGTCTTTATTACCTCATCCATAATCGCACAGATAAAACCTTCGGTTTCCCCAAAGAGGTCACCGAAACGTAGCCAGTTCACGGATGCGAGTAGGTCTACATCAGGCCCTGTAAGGGCTTTGTAGAACCGTCCGTGCAGCTCCTTACTCTCCCATACGATCTTGCGGTCGAGGGCACTCAGCACCATAGGTTTGTGCCAGTTCTCCTTAGCCAGTGAGAGCGGGGTAAGGTTCTTATCAATTGCTACCACATCACGATGCATCTCACTGTCGGCATGGAGGAAGTATTCTCTGAGGTTGCACACCTCGCGGTTATGGAGGGTCTTGGCATTTAAAAAGCCCCGACCTCCACATTTCCGCGGGATGTACATCCTCATCACCGACGAACGTGGATGTCGCATTCTGTGTGTCGTAAGAAGTTGACGAACCTTACAGTCAAGGGCGTCAAGTTCAGTTTGAGTCCATCTCAATATGCCAAAGGTATATATAAGCAGAGGCATAACCCAGCCGTTGAAGGCACGAACCTTGTTACCACCCGACAAAAGACTATTGAGTACTTTAGTCAGGCGACAAAAGAATCGCTCCTTCACCGACTGTTTTATGTCTCTGTCTACTATACCTAACGCTTCTGACATACCGAGATATTTGTAGGTTTCGATATCGGAAAGAGATCTGAGGGATATCGTATCGGAAAGCTGTAAGTTTGTAGTATTTACAACTTTCCCCCGCCGTACTTGCATGACCGCACACTTCTCGACACCGAACTCCATCCTGATGGCACTGCTGAATATCTGTGTGATATTCAACAGAGTCAGCAGCTCTGGTTTTCTCGGCGCGAAAAGTTTGAGGTCATCCATGTACAACAGGTGAGAAACGATACCACCCTCTCTCCGAAGTCGATAGCCTAGCTCTGAGTCCTTTAGCAGAGTACTAAGAGGATTCAGTGCCAGGCAGAACCATAGGGGGCTCAGACTGTCGCCCTGGAAAATACCCCGCTCTATGCGAATCAGATCTTGCGGAGCAGAGGGATCCCGTCCGCTACCTGGATGACGAAGAACTGTGATCCACTGTCTCATGCATGTACCTAAGAAGGATCTCAAAGTTGCATCAATTTTATACAACTCTAAGATCCTCTCCAGCCATGTATGAGGCACCGAATCATAGGCCTTCTTGTAGTCTATCCATGCAGCGGAGAGGTTCCCCTTGCTGCGCCTGATCTGCTGGCTAATAGTCATGTCAATGAGGAGGAGCTCCTTAGTACCGCGGGACCCAACTCTACATCCATTCTGAGCAGGAGCCAAAATATTATTTGCAACTATGTGCGCATTAATTTTTACGGTCAGAATGGACGTAAGGAGCTTGTAGATGGTAGGTAAGCACGTTATGGGTCTGTAGTTCTTTGCTTCCGCGGTACTACCAGATTTGTGGAGCAGGAAGGTGACTCCAGTCGTCATGAAACTTGGGAGAGACCCAAGCTCGAGGGCTTCTTGAAATTGTGTGGCGAGTACAGAGTGTGAACACCTAAACCACTTCAGCCAGAAGTTATGCAACCCATCCGGTCCAGGACTTTTCCAGTTATGGGCCGAACGTATTGCAAATCTAACATCTATGGGGTTAATCACAACTACTCCCATGGCTTCGATAGGTTCACTCTCTCTACTCACCACATCCATCCAATCTCCCTCCGTGTGCTGGATGGGCACAGACCAGATGCTGCGCCAGAAATTATTCATGGCATTAGCGTCCGGTACACGCCCATCCATCACACATTGGTCAGGTTTCTCCCAGTATCGGTACACCTTCCTCTGGTCACTTTGGAAGTTTCGATTTTGCCAATATCGGTCCACACGTTCTCGATACCGACGAATGCGGCTTGCCCATGCAGAGATTTCTGCTTCAGAAAGTCAATGCGTTCTGTGACACATGCCATATAATCGTGGGGCCGAATATCGGTTCCAGCAAAGGCCTGTGTCACAAAACGCATCACTCGGGGCCGGGTATTGCCTCCTCTGAAGCAACTTAGCTTTGCAATGAGGGTCCTGAATTTACCGATCCGCCGTTCGATCCGTACTTGCCAAGCTGGAGTTTGGTTGACAGGTCGTGGTGCTCGCGTGGAGTTTGGAAACTTGACACGAGCAACACGACACGCCGCCACGGCTCCGCAGTAAAGGATCGAATGGGTATCGGCTAGTCCTTCGCTAGTCTCTAGGTAAGGGACCAACAGAGGATTCAAGGCCTCCATTAGAGCCAAGTTTCGTCTGTGAGTGGGCAAGCGAGGCAAACGCGGTCTTTCATTGAGAGGTGCGGATCGGTATGACAAAATCGCATCCTCCAAAGTCCTCCTCAACTGCTCATTTACCTGGTTACTCACGCTGGTGATCCCGTAGTTGACGTCATCAGCAGCGGGGTCCGGCTGCGTCGTTACCGGTATCGAAGTTGTCGTAACCGGCGGCGTGGCAGCCGGGGCCCGCTGCGAGTGGTCAGCTACTTGAGCACTTTGACTTTCAGCGCGAAGCCGGTCAAGTAACGAGTCATCCAACAATTTTAATCGTTGGATGGCTCGTACTTGATCCGATAGTCGTTGCGCAGTAACAGTGACAGCTGGCTCAAGCACCTGAAATAGAGGCAGCATCCGGGCAATGTACGCGGTGCGGTTGGTTCCTCCCTCTGTTGCCCTAAAATACGCGCGTATGACGTTTTCGTTGATTTGGGTAGTCCACTTCATACGGCGCACTTGGCTGTTGGTGGCGGGGGTCGAACGCGGGGCAGAATGTCCCGCAGACCCCAAGCCGGCCGACAGCGGGGGCCGCCCACGCCGCACAGGTGGTCGCGGCGGCGGAGGCGACGGCGGCCTGCTCTCGTCGCTCGACGCGCTGGTGTCCGGGGGGGTGGCAAATACCTCATCCCCTGACGACGACGCGGAGCTTGACGGAGCAGGCGGAGGTGGTGATAGGCGTGCGTTTTGTGCTTCCGCTCTTGCTTTTCCTCTTGTTAACATCTTGTTTATGTTAGTTTTCTATCTTGACATGTATGCATTGTATTTTGACATTTAGTCCTCTCTGTATTCTGTGATTTAGGTAACAAAAAATAGGTTGTACTAATAAATAAACAGTTTTGTTTCGTGGTTTTGAAATTTAAAACACTATTGGATGAAAAATATCGAGGAAACCATGATAAAATAAATATTATGAAAATATATTTGGGAAAAGCGTGTGTCAGCGGTGACATTTTTTTTTTTTTTTTTATTATTATTATTATATGAAAAAGGCTTGATTTGAACAGCTTCAAACATTTTTTTGTATCATCACCTTTTTGGATTTATGATGACAAACGGCCAAAAATCGACCGTATCCGTTATATGTTATATAAGTATATCTATATTTTACCGAAAAATTATAGCGAAGTCAGTCTTAAACAGTTTTTTCGAAATTTTCCAAAATATGGGGGATTAAAATATGAAAAGGCTTGATTTGAACAGCTTCAAACAATTTTTTAAGCTATTGCATAGCTTCCATCGAGGGCCTTGAGCGCGGGGACCGAATCCAGAAATTCCGTAACGAAAAAAAACCTCACGCTCCCCACTCCGACGGGCACGGAGGTGTGGCTTGAAGGCCGTGCATTGTCTAACGTCGTTTCTTTTCGGCAAGACTGCCGACTGCCGACACGGTGTTTGTGTGCGTGCAACTAGACGTATTGTACGACTCTACGAAGCTCGTTTATTTAATAAAAGAAAAAAAATTGTTTTCTTATCGGTCACCACGCTCAAAAAGTGTAACTTGAATTAATATCAAAGAAAAAGAAATACTGCATAAATAAAATAAAATACTACATAATAAAATACATCGAGTGTGAGTGAGACAGAAGTATTTTCCTCACTCCGTCACTCAACTCACTTTCTCAATCTATCTCGTTCTTAAAAAACCTGTCATGACCCTTTGTAGTTTGTTTGTTTACCTCGTGGATGTATGTACATACATCCACGAGAATACAATACATTCAGTTTTGTATGAATTAGACTTATTTGACGTCACCCGCGGTGGGCGAATTAACTCGCACTATACCGGTTTTGTTTTATCTTATTTCGGATATGTATATTTGGAGCTTGAGTCATCAAAAATCCATATTTTGGGAAATATTGCCACTCATTCATGATCATAAAAAGTCAAAAGCGATGCATTCACATGCGAACTTTTTATTCATTATTCAAATTCAAAATAATTGAGTACCCGGCTTTATAACTTATTAGCTCGGCTTTATAGTTAGTCAATGAAGGTTTTAGTATGATGTTTAGGTATAGGTACTCCTTTGCTGTTGGAGTGGTTAAACGAAATAGGAATGGAATTAAAATGAAATTAAAATGAAATTAAATCTATTTGCGTGAAGTATTTTGGGGCTTCTTACTTACTGGCATTATTTATTTATTTACTTATTGGTACAATGAGGTTGCAATACTATATTAAATAGAAAGATAAAGATAGAGATAGGATAGGGATAGGCAGGGGGACAGTTATTGGGATAGGGAATAAAAAAACTTAGAGGTGTCAAGGGACACCCGGATGGAACGAAGTAGCTTTCTATGAGAGAGAGAAAGAGAGACAGACAGAGAAACACGCGCACGGCTTCATTGAAATACAGATCATATTACATAAATTCAAATTAAAAACATGCAAAAAGACGTAATAATCACCACAGCGATTTGAAATGGGTGTCGCGGCGCGGCAGACCACGCCGGCGAGGCTAACGAGCACTTAGCATAAACGATTGAAATAAGCGCAGAAGTCTTTATACCATGACGTCATCAGCCCAACCATTTGACAATTACAAAGTGTCGTTACAACTTTTGGTCTTAATTTTTTCTTAATTTTTCGCAACGCGCGATAAGCAAAAATCATAATCATAATGGTTTAATTAATTGTTTCTAGATGATTAAATAAGGAAGATTTATTGAGAATATCTGACTTGGTAGTACACCAGATCTCAGAACATTTTTGTGCGGTAGCAGTACTCCGCGTATTGATATCATTTTGATGTTGATGGCGTGACCGCTTAGTTGCATTTAGATTTAAGCACTTTGTCCGTGCCCGTGTGAGTGCTTTCAAGGGGTGTAGTGTAACGAGTTTCACGAGATGTATGGCGTTACAATACAACTTTCATCTTTGGAGCCCAAGCCAACCTCACATGCGAGTGGTGCATCCTGCTAAACAACAAGGGGTTCTGGCAGCCGACTGTTCACGGCGTAGTGCTGTCTAACACCGCACGGTACTGCTAAATTCGCTGGTCGCACAAGGTCTGCTCTGAGATCTGTAACCCACATGCTCTTAAAGGGAGACCTATGCCTATGTTCAGCAGTGGAAAAATAAAAGCCTGTGTTTAGGGATTGCAGAACCGGTTAAGTTTAAAAAATCGGGAACACACAACGGGCTATTCTTGGCGAGTGAGCTATTTGAACTTTTAGTACCTATCTAATAATAATGACTATGTACAACAATGTATTTACGACGCTGTTTTAAAAGTTAAATACTTGTTGCCTTTCTATTTTCCCAAAGTGTACAGAAAAGACCGGGATTTGGTCTAAAAATTCCTGGTTCCAAAAATTCTTAAGTCCGGGAAATCCCGGCAATTTTGGTTCCGGGATTTCCCGGGAGCATACCCAACTTGTATTGTTTGTTGTTGTTTGGTTGGTCGGCTTTTTCAGTTGTTGAGTCATGTCGCAGGCCCTTGGGCTTACAGATTGTGGTTTACAGTTAGTCACTAGGCCACATCACACATAAAGAATAAGGTGTGGTTTGCTTAGTAGATAGCTTATTTTAAGCGTCGTTTCATGTAGTCAGCACTTGGATGGATGACCGTTAATGGCTTTTCCAACTGAGTGCTTGTGCTACGATAAAATACCAGTTTTGGCACTGCGAATGCCAGCAGTTAAGCTGTGACGCCTTTGAGCGGCCTAAAAAGATACGTTCTGATAGTGTACGTACTGCGGAAAGTTATTCCTAGATTTCTGAAAAGAGACTATAAGAACTATAGTAAAGGTACTTATACACCTTACAAAGTGTAGAGCACAATTTCTCGGAAATTTCAGAAAAACACCCCCTGATTGGTTGGAGCAAAACTTCTACCTACGCGGGCGTTCTAGACTCGTCATATTATGTTTACAAGGGTGGTTACAGGGAGGCTGAAAGGGCCACCTACCACCACAATTTCCCAGTAAACATTGCAACACCCCCCACCCTGTCTACCTAACTTCCTACCTACCTACCCTACCTATAGAGCTCTGTTAAATCAATAAAATCTGGAACCTGGACATGTCATTATTTGATTACGAAGTGAGAGTTATTTTGCATAATATCTTGGTGGTTTTTTATTTTGTTTTATTTGGGTTATCAATATTGTGTTTTAAGATTTGTGTCGTGATAAATTGAACCCTACTGGTATCCATTGGAAAGTTAGCATGCCAATAATGTTCCTAGTCCATTAAATAAAATAGAAATAACACTAGGTCGGTATTACACAAAACACAGAAAATACCCAGACTAGAGAAAAAAAATTACAGATAAATAATTAAATAAGGGTAGACATTTTTATGACCCTTTTAATTACATTTTTAATGTCTGCCTAGGTACCTTTTATTTAGTTGTACGAAATAAAAAAAAAAAATTTTATTTATTATCAAACAAAATTATCTAGCCCGAAACTAAGCACAGGTTGTATTATGCGAACCACATGATTGTTATACTATTTTACACTCATAGGCACAATTAACCGCCCAGCCTGTATTTCTTTCAGTTTACAGTAATCCTCAAATTAGGACCATATTTGATGAAAGAATCATTAAGAATAAATAAAATTAAAAGTCTTGAAAAGATCCTATTATTAAAAAAATATGCCAAAAAATCGATGTAGCGAAAAATTATCATGAAAATTATTTTAATTTTGAAAAAATCTACCAAATTATTGTAAATAAAATTTAAATAATGGGTGGTACCGCCTCAGGCCCTAATGACTTCTTAGAGCCGGTTTGACAATCCATCCATGATGTCTTGAATATCCGACCAAGGGATATTGTGCCACTCCTCTACCGCAGCCGTTTTGAGCTGTCCTAGGGTCGTAGAGGCCGGTACTTTTGCTCGGATACAACTTTTTAGGTTATCCCAAATGTGCTCAATCGGGTTCAGATCGACACTGCGTGCTAGCCATTGCAAAACTTGGATCCCGAGCTCATCGAGGAATTGAGCGACAGATCTTGTGGTATGGCAACAAGCATTGTCGCGCATTATTCTGAATTTCTCACCAATAAATGGTGCGAAAGGTCTTTTAAGACTCCACGTATATTTGAGCGTTCACACTACCTCTATCAAACACCACAAGATCGGTACGAGCCTCGTAAGCGACGACTCCCCTAAATAATATTCGCACACGATGACAGAAAAGAACAAGAAACGTTAATACGGTAACGTAAAACTGCAACAATTTCAAACGACGACTAAATTCCAAAAAGGCTTCTGTGACACAAGTTTATTCATCGAAATAAATTTATAAATGTTTAATTTATTGATAAAGTACCACAAAAAAAAAACATTAGATAAGCCATAGTTACATAAGCAATCAAGGTGACGAAAAATATAGGTGGGCGGTTAATTGTGCCTATGTGTGAATATACTTTTATTTCGTAAATACATACATATTATAAATAACACCCAAAATAAAGACCAATATTTGCAGATCGTACAAACATTTGACTCGCGGCTGGAATCAAACCAGTAACCTGCGTCTCAGGCGGGCGTTCGCCCACACCACACGTGATTGCTGAGTTACTGCTTATTTTGCTTTTTGAAGCATGATACGTATCTCTAGCTCTACTGATGCAAATTTCAAAATCTGCCAATTTCCAACGATCCGCTCATCATGTCATTCATGATGCATCATTATCGGGAATATTCTTCTACACCAATATTATAAAGAGTAAAGATTTGAGGTATTTGCATTGAATAGGCTCTGAAACAATAAGGCCCATTTTAAAAAATCTTTCACCGTTCTGAAGCTGCACTATATGATGTAACCCGAGGTGTAAAAAAATACCTAAAGAATTCCTTACATCGCGTGCGCTGCGAAAGTTATTGATGATAGAATTAAATAATGTACTACGACTTTGCAGAACACATCATTATCTACAAAAAGTGTCGCGACAGCATATTATGTCTAGCTATTATATTTATATCACAATAAGGTTTATTTTATTTTAGAAATTTAATTGAAATGCCGGCGGCAGAAAGTTAAATTACTTCATATTCAAGACTGGTTCAATAACTGTTTATAGATAGCTTTTTGAATTATTTAATTCCGAAATTCCATTCGAAAGATATCATGAGTTTAAAAATGTAAGTATTAGAAAAAAGTCGCGTGGTCCCCACTTTCCCCTCTCGGCCAGCTAGGCATCACCATAATATGCGATATACTTTTTTAACGTTGGACGGTTCGCCAACGGGAACGGGCACGGAAAAGGGAGCGGGAAGGGAAACGTTTATGTAGGTAACGTATAGGTTCGTACTTTTATATTCCGTATATATAGGGTTCCGTGTAAAATTCTCATGTTCGGTAAAAAAATATCGTGAAAGTACATACGTATACAGAAAGCGTATACACGCAAACGAAGTGGCGGGCCAGTCAGCTAGTATCTAATAAAGATGAACTTCGCATAATTCATTCTGCATGAGACTCAATTAAGGTTTGAAATAGGGCGGGCGGAAAGCCCTCACTGTCATGGCAACATCAGATTACCTTGTGCAATAGAAATATGTGCGAGTTGGGGAGGTGGGGGTCGGTGGGGGTGTACGAGGGTTCCGAGCTCAGAAGCTCAGAGTTATGCTTTCCTTTTTTGTCTATTTTCTATCTAAAATTAAAATTGTTTTACACTTTTAGGTTTAGGTTTGTTAAAAAAGACTGTCCGAAGAATCGTTATATCTTCGTGTTAATTGGGTACCTATGTATGTACCTTACCTACTCGTTCGATATAATTGGCGTAGATATACTTTGCTTAAAATGCAATATTAAAATTGTTCGCAATTCGGCTGTTTAGTCATGCTTAAATTTAGGTAAATTTAGATTTTTTAATTTAAATGCTATTCTGTTACCTCAAACATTTTGTTATTGTTCTTATTGTGCCGTCTTGCGCACAAAGACTGCAAAAATATTTAAATATCTTGGCTAGATATTTTATTCAAAATATTTACATGTTTCAGCCAAAAATACACACATTTTTTCAAACTGATCGTACGTGGAAAATATAATATTGACTAAATATTTACCACTTTTCTCGCTTTACAATCAATACAATCCTTTTTTTTTTAATTCCAAGAGGTTAGGTAGGCGCAATAAAGCGTCTTATTTTAGACCTTTAAATCAACATTTCGACGATGAAGTACCAATACCTCCTAACTACCTTTTTATCGATTTTCTGTTTCTTATGTCAATCGACGTAAAATGCAATTTCGCGTGTACTGGCAAAACCCCCTAACACGATATTTGACTATTTATCCCACTAAACACTAATAGAAATAACTTCTAAGTTATGAGACGCTGATTTTGCTGCGAATACCTTCTAAGTTTAAGAACTAAGTTTAAGTTAATACAATACTCTCCAACGCACTTCTGAATTTGTCCAAAAAGCATGGAGTCGTCATTACCCAAAAGTTTCTGGAACCAGGACACACACAAATGGAATGTGACTCTGTTCACAGTTCAATAGAAAGAAAACTTAAATATAGGGAAATTCACTTACCTAGTGTCTATGTTACTATAACGAAAGAAGCGAGAAAGGAACCATACGAAACAATCCAAGCCGATTTCAGTTTTTTTTAAAACTATGCAAGCCCTGAGACATGGGTTTACAAAAGCATCCGACCTGGAAGGAGAGCTGGCGATCCGCAAGTCGTTGACATAAGAACAATTGTTTATAGCCCAGACATGACTTTAAAAGTGAAACTAAGCTATGATGGAGAATGGATTGATCTCCCACAGAGACCAAAGCTACTTGGTGAGGTAAATTATCCTCAACTTCGTTTCAATAAGATACCAATCTCTTCTACCAAGTTCAACCATCTGCAACAGCTGAAATCAGTTTTGCCCAGTGATTGTCACAATTTTTATGATTCTCTGCCATACTCTACCTAAAAGTTATGACTGATTGTTGATTATAGTTTTCTAAGTACCTTTAACCTACCTATTGCCCTAACATTACCAAAGGAATGTGATTATTTAACTTCAGTTTAAATGTTTGAATATTTATTGTGATTGTTACAAAACTATGTACGTTATGTTTAAACTTTTATTTTTTACCTTTATTAAAAAGGTGTTGATTAAAATCCCACGAAATTTTCGTGGGATTTTAATCAACACCTTTTTAGGTGCTGACTAAATTGTATGATTTAACATTGAAATGATTAAATTTAAGAATAAAACTTCTAAATTTTTCCATAAAAAACACGTAATATTGCCTTTCTAATTTAGTGGCTGAATTTTAGAAAATTTGAACATTTACCTTAAATTTACGCCAATTTGGAAACAACCGAATAGGCATTAGGGTTTTAGTTAGTTATAAAAACAGATTTTTAGTAAGTTTGATCCCAAGCGAATTGCCACCATTGTTGCAGAAAGAAGCTTTCTTTTTATTGAGTGTTATAATAGGCTTCTACCACGCATAAAATCTATAAAGGAATCAATATAATTTATTATGTACAATAATTGGTACCGTCGTCATGTTAAAAATAAATTATTATGTGTTTCTCCCGGCAAAGGTATTTTGGTATCAACAAATAAACAGTTTTGCGAAAGGGGGTAAAAGGGGCCGTGGGGTGGTCTAACTGTTGAGCTTCTTTCGCCTTCCTCCCATTCTCCCCATTGCCACCCGCACCCGACAGCGGTAGCTTTTATCGACATGTCTAACTGTTGATAGTGCAATTAACATTAACAGATTATCACGGATTCTCAGCTACATTCACTTATTCTACAATTGCGGTGATATTTAGCGGTATTAAAGCAGCAAGAGTCCCTTAAAAATTACTTTTTATTTCTGAATTTAGGGGATGTGAAATACTTGAGCTTGTTGAGATGTTTAAGCGCTTTTGTTGAGAAGGCTAAGGTATTAGATTCTCTTAAAGGGCATATTCTTTATTCTTAATATTTCAAGAGCTCCTATAGCTAATGGCTATAAAATTAATCAAAGGCACCCTTGGCTATGAACTCAAAATATAGCATGAAATGTTGTTTAATAACCAGTGCTGTCCCCACAAAAGGGGTTGAAATACATCGATACGTGTAATTTGTTGATACGTACACGTCGGATTCTGTTACCATGCCAGCCAGCGGGAGTGGTCAGTTCTGTAGGGTTGTCAACTTTTTTCAAATTTATTAACCTCATCAATGATTTGTAAAATAGCCAAGTAATATAAAATCATAATGGCTTAATTAATTATAAGGAAGGTTTATTGAGAATGTCTCACTTGGTAGTGCACATGATCTCAGAACTTTTTTGTGCGGTAGTAGAAGTACTCCGCGAAGAGTAGGCAGAATTTTTGCATTTGTTAAAATGATTTTGTATGGATATGTTATTCCAGGTCTAGAACTACTTATGTGCAAAACTTCAGATCAATCCTTTCCGAATCTTTTGGCATGAAGGATGGGCTAATATTCCATAAACTTTCGCATTTGTAATATTGGTAGGATTGTATCAATAATTTCACCAAAAAACCCTTTTTTAGCCTAGTGGTACAGAATCTGGTTTAATCATAATACAAGTTCAATCAAGTAGACAGCATGATAACATGCTAAATGCAGCCCTACGCACCCCTACATCCAATTAACAGTGCGATATCCATCCATATATATGCTACTATCTCGATAATGATGTCCCTTTGAAGTTGGCTTTGATAGACAGATATATTGTCATGTAAAACACGGTTTGCACAATGAATAAGAGTGAGAGTAATGCACATAATGCATGTTTGAATTCCAATCGCGCGATAATACTATCTCAATGAGATTTTAAGGTTGCTAAAGTAATATTGGATTTTCTAAAATCACGCGGACATAGCTGAACAGTAATTATTTAGATTTAAAAGTTTTGAATTGAGACTATTAGACTAATGAGTAGGCAAATAGTATGAGCATGTCTTTGAACTATATAGAATTCGTAATGAAACAACTGATTTTAAGGTTGCTAAAGTAATATTGGATTTTCTAAAATCACGCGGACATAGCTGAGCAGTAATTATTTAGATTTGAAAGTTTTGAAGTGAGACTATTAGAATAGTGAGTAGGCTAATAGTATGAGCATGTCTTTGAACTATATAGAATTCGTAATTAACTCCACAGAGACTCAGTACTTAACTAGGATGTGTTACTATTTATTTCAAAACTTCATTGGCCTAATGGGCGAACAGCCGGCTGAGATGCAATAGTTTGTGGCTTCAATTCCCGCTGCGGGACAAGTGTTTGCATGATATGCAGATATTTGTTCAGGTTCCGGCTGGTACCATAGTATACTCATAGTTCCTGATACCCACGACACAGGACAGTATCCAAGACTAGGATCAAGGCTATTGTATGTGACTGGTGTATGTTATGTTATTCATCGCGTTATACACGCCAAACTTTTAATTATATGACCAGTCAGTGGGATGAGAAATGACCCCCCAGGGGCGGCAGGCCCCTCGTGACGCCATATTGCATAGACAACCTACCTATCTAGACTGAATTAAATGCCTTACAGAATCAATATTCCCCGGGGAACGGGAGCTTCATAAATCCTTGTCATGTCAGTGCGATTTCAACACGCATAAGGCACGGACTTCCGTGCACTTGCACACCTGATTTCAGTATAATTATTTTCAACGGCGTATTTGTGTGTTTGCTAGTTCATTACTTTTTGCGTTGATAGGTCTTATGAAAATTTTCCGGAATGTCGTGTCTACCCTTTTTTAATTAGAATTGATTTTGATTAGGTGCTCTTTCAATTTTATTTGAGTTTATTATAGTGATTTTGGACTTCATAAAATGGGTAAAGTATTGCGTTGCGATGGTTTGTATATTATTTATTGCGCGTATGGGTGAGTGGATTATTATAGCCGTACCTATTGTATTTATGCTATTTTAAAAATGATAATTTATTTTAAATTCCATTTAACTGCTTTCTATTACAAGTTGTAATTATATTAGTACTTACAAGCAGCACTTCTTTATTTTTTGTGTTCTCGAGCTTTTCAGGGTTCGTTTTAGAGTAGCCGTTCTGTGTTTAGCTCATTATGCGCGTCCAAGTTCAAGGAACGACCTCGCAAACAACCTGACCTACATTCCCTATTCTATTACATCAGGGGGCCGGACCGATCCACCCCTTGAAATCCTTCAAATCGAGATAATTACGTTCATGTGATATTGTTTTCTACAGTATGATTCCGTATTTACAGATTTATTCGCATTTAATTAATATAAATAAATAAATTATGCTGAACATTGTGACAGAACATAATCGACTAAATATTAAAAAACAAAGATCCGAGACAATTATTTGCAGGTCATTCAAGCATTTGTCTCGCGGCGGGAATCGAGCTCGCGCCACAGAGTTCGTAACTTACATACATTGTCTTTTCTGATTGCTATTTCATTGTTCGTCAGTTTGCTGATAAGTAATACAAGAACTGTATGAGATGTGAAAAGAGTTTCCGTATATGAAAGACTAGCTGTCGCTCGCGCCTTTGCACGCGTGGTAGTCGGATAAGTAGCCTAGTATGTTATTCTTGGTCTAGACTTACATATATTAAGTACATAACTTCAGCTCAATCAGAAGCGTTCAGATCCTCAGTTTTTATTCCAAAAATTTAGATTCCACGCCCTTTACACCCGGTTTTTAAGTATATATAATATATAAGTATGTATACTGAATAAACTTTAAATAAAACAAATAAACTTCCAATCCCATTTACCCCCTTGGTGTTGAAAAATGCTAAAATAGGTATTTATAGTATATTTATTTTTATTAGAGACTGTGCAAAATTTCAAGTCAATAGGTGAAGATTTTAGTCCACCATACAAAATTTACCACCCCCGTTAACCCAGTTTTTGCATTTGATCACCAATTGCAAAAAATGCTGAAATATGTATCAATTTATTTTTCTTTAAGATTCTTTGTGCAAAATTTCAAGTCAACTGATGAAGATTTTTTCGTCCCTGCCACAAATTTTGCCAACCCCGTTAACCCCTTTTGGGGTTGAATTGCGAAAAATGCTGAATTAGGTATTAATTGATTTTCATTTGAGTCTCTGTGCAAAATTTCAAGACAGGTGACGATTTTTTTGCTCCCCCATACAAACTTTGCAACCCTCGTTAACCTCCTTAGGGGTTGAATTTCCAAAAACCCCTTCTTATTCGGCTTTGCAATGAAAGGAAGCTGCACCCCAAATTTCAACTTTGTATATTCCGTTGTTTAGGCTGTGCGTTTATTCCAGAAAAAGGCCTTCTCTTATATATATATAACTGCGTATTTTGGAAATTAATGACATCATTGATAAGGTGAATTAATTTCAACTAACTTTTGGAGGGCACTGTATATATATTGATTTAGGCCTGTGCGAAGCAGTGGATGAAATCAGGCTACGGATAACATTGCTTGGGAGGCTAGCCCCTTCGTTAGTAGTGCGTTACAACGGACATATATTTTGAAACTGATATAAAAGTGGTACCACATCATGTCTGTTGTATGAATATAATTTATTTACAAGATAATCATTTTGTTACAGAGCGCAGGAAGGACAGGGCCCGGGCTTTCAACTTTACAAATGTTGGCAAAGAGCGGGAGTGGTTGAGGAATGTACTCCTGAATTCTTCAGGGTCCTCCGAAGATGAATCTACACCGGAGGGGAAGAATCGTCGCATAAATTTGATACTCAGACAGCGAAGGCTCGAACTTAAATATGCGAAGCGATTTCGCGATAAAAAAACGGTAAGATTTTGTATGGGTCTGACTGGTCTGTAACTAATATTTAAGAACTCAACTTTAATTAGTCGAAACTCAGATTAGATTAAAAAAGGCAGACACAGCGCGTCGAACACCCGGGTGGCGCCAAGTTCAGTAATACTAAATGCTTGAGTAATACGTTTTCGCGCTCAGTACACAACAGAGGGTCATACGCCTCCGTTATAGTACTTTGCTGCGTAGGTTTTGTACTCATAATGCCGTATTGTGTCTTCAAGGACTGCAATAATTATTCTCAAAAACAAAAAAATCACGATGGAATATGTTTTCAGAGGTGAATTTTGTTGTTTTCATAATCTTTGTCGAAAATATCTTGTAATCACGACTTGGAACACAAAACCTAAACATACTCAGTCACAATTAGCTAGTTTTGCAAGTAGTTGTGAGACGTGGAAACTCATAACTTATTATGAACGAGTAGACCAATTTTAATGCTTGGATTGAGAACTGACGATTTGTGTTTTTAGCTTAGTTTGCAAGGTTATACTAAATTCTAAGGCGTTGTTTTTTTTTAGATTTTTAGTTATCCCTGATTTACGCAATCACCATCCCATAATGATAATCTTGTGCGTGTGTGTGTGTGTGTGTGTGTGTGTGTGTGTGTGTGTGTGTGTGTGTGTGTGTGTGTGTGTGTGTGAGTGTGTGTGTGTGTGTGTGTGTGTGTGTGTGTGTGTGTGTGTTTATTATATACACTTTCCTTTATTATTCTTTGTATATGTCGTCTACTGTAACTGTTCATCAAAGTTAATTTGGTAATTACCTGTCTGCGGAAACTTATAATTGGCCTTCCTGTATGTGTACCTGTGTGTGTGCTTTAAGTACCTGCATATACCTATTTAACTACTTTTAGTATGTATCTAGCTGTTAGTTTTCCCAAAATTGAATAAATAAATAAATAAATAAATAAATAGACAAAAAGAATTCAGGCTTAGTGTCTATATTCGACAATCCTCAAAATATAAGATGATAAAAAATCTAAGATTTATTATATTATGTATAACTAGATTTTATTATAAGATTGCATTTTTAATGGGAACCCTAATTTAAAAAAAACTTAAAAAACTAATACTTTTTATTGGTATTTTATTGTGTGATACTAGGCAGCATCACGCACGCGCCTACAAACAAACGTATTGCTACAGTGCAAAGCAGCGTGTGGTTCTGAGTATCACGCATACAGGTATACCCAATTGAAGTCACTCGATTGTTCGACGCGCTGTGTCTGCCTTTTTTAATGTAGTCTGAGAGTCGAAATCGATTTTATTCTCGGAAATTTCATGTGTTATTTTGAAACACAAGGGCTTAGCCCACTTACTACCAGCGCCAGAACTAATCTACTCAAGTTTGCCCCCTTAGTCACGCGCCATTCGATTACTTAATGTTCTTTCGGAGAAAAATATAGATGTTTTTTACCACAATCTGCCGAAATTAATAAAAATAGCACAAGTCGTTTTGGAAAATATAGAATGATAATAACACTTACTAGCTACATCCCTGATACGTTAAGTACCGTTGAATTATTATTAGAATTATTTAATAATGTGTAACTTGTATAACCTTAATTAAAATAATAATTCTTCATGTGTATACTTATAACATCGCTTTGGCTATGCTGTTATGGTGTTATATATAATCGTTTTGAAATAAATAAAAATAAAACATTACAACTCAAGCGGCCTCTTTGGCGACCGTGCGTGGACAGCGAGATTTCTGCTAGCTGTGGCCGCGTGGATAGTGTGCGGTCAGTACGATTTGAAGCGGAGACGTGCTGGTGCTATGCGGAGGTGGTGTAGCTTATGTCAACTACGACCTTAAAATTCGCGTGCGGATTTGAAACCTGGGGCTGCAGTCTCGACTTTAGTTACCGGCCCGTCGTTAGCTAACTATCGTAAAACGTATCGAAAAATTCCACTTGCGGTACATACTTCAGTATTTATTGTTTTTATGTGTCAAAATCTCGTTTCAGGACTCGTGACAAAGAAACATAATTCCTTTTAAAATAATATAAAACAATATTTATACATATTTTTTACACTCACTTTACCTCAAACCTCGAGTAAAATAAGTGTATTTTTCTCAAAGCTTCAAACGATAAAGATAAAATCATTATTGACGTCGAAAATTAAATTCGCTTATATGAGTCATTCATGATAGAAGTAAGTATTTTGATAAACTGGTCTTCACTTATTTTCCTTAAATTTGGGAAGTTTTTTTACAATTTTGCAAATCAAATACTGAGTTCACTTATTTTCCAAATTTGGAAAGTTTTTTTATTGAGTCCCATTTTTCAAATTACATAGGGGCTGCAGTCTCGACTTTAGTTAGCGACCGATTCGGTCGGTAAGACTTAACGATCGCTGAGTTACGATTTTTGGTAGTCTCTACAATCGGAACTATCGACATTTATCGGTATCGTATCGAAAACACCTGTCAATTTAACGGTTTTTATCGAATTTCATTGCGACCGAACTTTATAGCCCGCTAAGTGTAAAGTATCGTTAAATACTAACCTAAATAAGTTGTTGTTACATGAAATAAATTGTGAATTATTTACCAACTAATTATTATTAAGTAGATAGGTACTGTACCTACTTACTTTGACGAGTAGGTACGTCGGGTACTCGAATTTGTCATCCCAAGCTAAAAGGTTTGCCTTTTTTTCGTACAGACTACGGTATTTATTGTTTTCGTGTGCGAAATCACGTTACTGTAAAACAAAACTATTATTTATATATATTTGGTTTATTAAAATTACGTTGATCAGTACATGAGTTTAGTACAGGTACGTGGCTTGTTGGGAGTGAGGCCCCAGTCGTAGCTTCTGTGCTATAATTTTTTCCGTTTGTTAAAACTCTTAAAATTTAATCTAACAATTATTTTCATTTAATCAATGGCTGGCACCTTAAACCTTTTCATACAACAAACTCCTTGGATACTGAACTCATAATAATGACACTGATAACTTTATCATTTCCTTACCAGTGTTTCAAGGAGATGAAATCAAAATACCATGTAAAATAAAGTAAAATATTAAAATAAGTGTATTTTTCTCGAAGTTTTAAACCGTAGAAATAAAACTAGTTACTAATAAATGACGTTGAAAAAAATTATAGTTGACTTACATCATTCGTTTTATGATAATTGTTAGTATATTGATAACCTCATTTTCACTTATTTTCCTTAAATTTCGGGAAGATTTTTTTATAAGTTCCATTACTCTATTCAAATAATGGACTATGAATACGGTTATTCGATAACATTGCGACGCCTGAAGTTACGATGTTGCACGGTTTGTTGGTAGTCGAGACTTACGTTTATCGAAGTCGTCGGTACCGCAACCGAAATTTTTCGATAAGTTTTACGATCGTTAGCTAATGATCGGTCGCTAACTAAAGTCGAGACTGCAGCCCCTGGACTATGAATAGGGGTTTTCGTTAACTTTGCGACGTCTGAGGATACGATGTTGGTAGTCGAGACTTGCGTTTATCGAAATCATAGGTACCGCAAACGAAATTTTTCGATATGCTTTACGATTGTATCGCTAACTTAAGTCAAGACTGCAGCCCGTGGTACGGACCTGGATTATTGCCGTTGGTTTGTCCTATTTTTGTTGTTAAAACCAATGTAGAAAAGTAAAAAAAACTTCCAACATGTGCAAATTTTGCTTTTTCCCTTATTTATTTATTATTTGAGAAGTTCATCTTTCTGTTTAAAAAGTTTTAGGTATTATTTTATTTTGTTTTATTTAGCCGATTTCAAAGTGCGTCTATTGTGTTTTTTTCATCGCTGATTTATTTATTGCTTGTGAAATATTACCGGGCATTTGGAAAAATACAAAATAAAATATTTCAAATAAATATGTTATTTCGCAACTGCTCATCCAAATCAGAACAAAGAATTAAAATTGCAACTTCAGTCCAAAGATATGAATGGCGGCACCAGTGTTTTTATTCAGTGTCTCTTATGAAGAAAAAGAAGAATCAAATTTCGAAAATGTGGCTCCTGCGACGCTTTTCTGATGCGGTTCTTCCCACTTACCCACGTGGAGTGACGATCTGCGAAAGAATGCTGCAAAGGATGCATGCCGGATGCGTGTCGGGTGAGGAGAAGGAAGAAGATAATTACAGTTATGAACAACATTGTAAATTTTTGTAAATGTTTTTATACTGACTGCTGTTTTTTTAACCGACTTCAAAAAAGGAGGAGGTTCTCAATTCGGTTGTATTTTTTTTGTGTTTGTTAGCTCATAACTCTGTCATTTATGAACCGATTTGGATAATTCTTTTTTCGTTGGAGAGGGTGGGTATACTTCCTAATTGGTCCCTTATAAATTTTAAGAAAAAATACCAACCCTAATGGTGAGAAAATTGGGAATGAACCTTTTTTGGGCACGTTTTTTTTTAAAATTTCTACCTCATATCTCCGTCATTTATGAACCGATTTAGAAAATTCTTTAGTCGTTGTGTAGGGTATACTTTTTGATTGGTCCCATAATATGAAGAAAAAATACCAACTCTAAAGGTGAAAAAACAGGGACTAAGATTTTATGGTCTTGAATTTTATTAATGTTTTATGTTTGTTATTATCTCATAACTCCGTCATAAATGACGGAGTTCATAAATGAACCAATTTGAAAAATTCTTTTATACTACACCTGCTCGGAAAGTACCTTGATACTTTATCAAATTTACGGTAGAAAGTACGTCATTGCATATCGAACAAATATGCGGGGAGAAAACGCATCTGAGCGGGAGAGAAAAGTGTATGAAAATCCATTTCTTACGTGGTTTTTCTTTTTTAATTTTGGGTAAGACTATGCGCTGGTAACCTAAATATCAAAAGCCAAAAAGTTTTTACAGTGAGTTTTTATCTCCAAGTTCGCAAAATGACACTGGCCACTAGCTAAAAAAAAAGCACTGGCTACTCAAAGTCAAAGTCAAAGTCAAAGTCAAAGTCAAAGTCAAAGCCAAAGTCAAAGTCAAAGTCAAAGTCAAGTTAGTTTTTTATTTTCCTCGTAGGTGTAGTATAAAGCACTATGTATCACTCGAGAGAAAGTGCGATTCCCGATCTCGGGTGTTTTAAAGCCCTCGCCTACGGCTCGGGCTTCAAACGACACCCTCGACGGTAATCGGTCACTTTCTCCTCTCGGTGAACAATGTACTATTTCGTTGTGTTTTTCGGGGTTAAGACAATAGGAATGAAATTTCTATGGGCTCGAATTTTATTTATAGTGTTAGTAATCGTCTTAAAGTCAGATTCACTGAAACTTCGGGAATAAACAATAATCTAAAATAAAATAAAAAACCGACTTCAAAAACATTTATTGAAAAAACTGTAAAACAAAAAAGTAAAAAATAATTGCTTATTTTTTGGTTCAATCACCTTTTTTTCTATAAATTTATCCCTTAAGATCTATGCGTTTACCACATAGGTAGATCTAGATACCTACCTGATATTTTTGGAGTCGGTGTCAGCCAAGGTACCTACGCCAAGGTAGGTAACTATTGCGTGGGCGGCGCAGGAGGGCATGTCCGAGGTGGGAGGGGTGTAGTTGTTATAATGTCGTACTCCAAAGCTGACTCCGACTCCAAAACTAACAGGTAGGTATCGAGATCTACCTATGTGGTAAACGCATAGATCGTAAGGGTTAAATTTATAGAAAAAAGGTGATTGAACCAAAAAATAAGCAATTATTTTTAACTTTTTTGTTTTACAGTTTTTTCAATAAATGTTTTTGAAGTCGGTTTTTATTTTAGATTATTTATAATAATACATTTGTTAGACCAATTTAACATGAATTTCATTTGACTCTCGTATGTATAGTTGATTAAATCGATGTTGTGTTTTAGTTTTATTCCTTTAGTATGAGTTAAGCCCTTTTAAACTAAAATAATTTATTTTCAGCTTAATATAGTACTTACAGTGCCACAAGTATAACTTGGCGAGGCAGGGCGCCACTGTATCTTGATGGCGCTACTGTGCTTCATTTTAAACTACCAGGTGTCAATCACACAGTTCCAGTTTTAGTTCCAAAAAACGCCACTGCCAACGTATACTTGTGGCACTGTACAGGGTTTTGTCACACCAACACTTCAATTTAATCTTTTTCTAGAGCCCGTGCTCACCAATATGACATAGAAGTGTCCTGTGTTATTTTGTAAAGTGTTAAGTAAGCCTACCCGAAACTTCATATGCATAGCATATTATAGCATATCACGATTGTGTATAGAAAATATTCAAGTCATCCACTGTGTCATCAAAAGGATGTAAAATAAGAAGTCCCTTTTACTGAAGAAACTTATTTATTGTGAACCAAATTACTTTTTATAGAACGATTAAACTTATTTTCTAGGCAGTTCAAGCTTACAACTTATTAGTTTTGGGTTAGCTTCTTGGCTATGTCTAGGCATGCTTCATGTATGTTGGTGAACACGGGCCTGTGTGATTTCAACGCTAAAAACCTTAAAATTTTTAAACCTAGTTCGGAAACTGATCGAAATCGCCTCGCCGACCAGGGGCTTTAACACGTTGATTGCGGACCTCTGACATGACGCTACTCGCCATGCACATTGGCGATCGATGTCTCCCGTAGGTGCGCCGCATTGTGTTTTAAGCACTCAACGCATTAAGTATACTCAGAAATGTTCGAAATAAACGAAAAAATATGGTGGAGATCACCATGAGGTGACAATCACGATCTTATAACACGTGTTTACGAGCCTTCGACCTTGATATGACGTCATCTTCTACATTTGAACGTTTCTGAGCTTAAAGCCCTAAGCGTCAACCGAGCCGCAGCGTTTGTGGCTCTATGCTGTTGATGTCTGGTTGCTAACGAGGCGAGGTGGTACCGATCTTATTCCGATGATTTCTGCATGAGTGTAGTTTAAGTCTTATTTTCCAGCTCTACATGAAGAAAAAGCAACGAACCTGCTACGCGTGCTACAACATAGCAAAACGTCTAACGTACACTATGATGATGTTCAGCGCAGAATCCTACGAGTTCACGCGACAGCACGGATGCGTCAGCAAGGAGTCATCGACTGATGATGAAACTGACTTCACTGTTGATAATCACGCGTTAGACGATATCGCTGATGACTCTGCTTCTGATTCGGCTGTTGGTATTGCCGATGTTGAAGATATTTCTGATTCGGCCCCTACAGTCGCTGATTTCATTTCTGATACCCCTGAAGAAGTTATTGACTTTGTCGTACAAACTGATGAAGCTATAAAAAATTATGTTTCGCCCGCTGATATTTTTGAAGATATTTCTACAGTTGCTGATGATATTGAAATAACTGCCAATGAAGCAATGGTGAATTCGGCAGTTAGCGAAATGGTTGTTGATGATAATTACTATGAGGATGAACTTGTTGTTAAAACCGAAGCTTTGTCTTTGGCCAAAAACAAATCTTCGGTTTTAACAACAAAAAAAATCGGTTTTAAAATTTAAAGAATCTATGTTTTCCGAATGGTATCCGGGACTTCAACGTTGTTATGGGGGACTTTAACGGCAAAGTGGGAGTTCGGGTTGGCGACGAATCCAGAGTGGGCCCACATGGTGATGGAAGTAGAAATCACAGGGAGTAATTGCTCGTCAACTTCTTAGAGAAGGAGGGGCTCTTCTTGATGAATTCGTTCTTTAAGAAGAAGCCCCACAGGAAGTGGACGTGGCGAATCCCCGACGCTGTCCTGTGTCCAAAACGTGGTTGGAGCTTTAAGGGACAAGGGCATCAAATTCTGCCAAATGCAGCCTAAAGGCAAGAAGTCCAAACTTTCGGATGAGACTCTTCGACTGATGACAAAAAGACGGGAAACCACTCAGGCCACTTCGTCAGAGAGGTCAGACCTGAACAAGCGAATTGCGAAGATGATACGGCGCGACCTTCGGAGCTCCAACACACGCCTCATTGAAGAGGCATTAGAGCGAAACCGACGGTCTAAAGTATTCACTCAGCAGCTTGGCAGGAGCTACCTGACGAAGTTAACAACACACGATGGCCAAACCGTCTTGTCAAAGCCGGAGATATTATCAGAGATCGAGGTCTTCTATGGCCGACTGTACACGGCACATGCTCCTTGCCCTCAACGTGACAACCACGATTCTAGAGCCACCCTCACCCGCCACTACACCGACGACCTGCCGGAACTGACGTCGTTAGAAAGTAGAGCTACTGCGAAATGTGTCGCTTTTGGAAGAAGTGATGCTACCTACTGTGCGCGTTGTGTATCCTGCAGCAGAATCCCCACAAACTGATTTCGTTCAGGATAATGCACCGATACACACGGCCCGGGCTACTATGCGAGATAGACTACGTGTCGTCATAGCTGCTGGTGGAGGCTATACTAGTTATTAAAACAATGTTATAGTTTCCTTATAAAAATAAAGACAATTATTTACAATTCCAACTTGATTATTTCTACCTTTTTTAATTTTTAGTAACAAGTTCGGTCTCGCTTGGGTGTATCTCTATTGCTTCTTCTATGCCTAATCAAATCACATAATATCATCGACCTAGTGGCATAGATTTGTGCATGCAATTACCAACCTTAAGGTGGTTTTCAGACCGCGAGTGAAAAAAAAAATGATGCTGTGTGATAGTCCACCATTATTTATTTATTTAATCGTCTTTGACTCAAAATAGGCTGCACCCAGTATCGTCTTTGCTTTCGACGACGCAGTTTGTGGTTCTTCTTCTTCTTCTTCTTCGTATGAGCTAGTGACCAACTCTGGTGTCGGAGTTTTTAGGCCGCCCGAAGGCCTCCGACATGGCTTAACGTCTGAAAAGCCGGGACCAACATCTTAACCTGCCTTCCGAAGCACGGAAGCGCTCAAATATAAATGTCACTAAACGGTTACCCATCCAAGTAATGACCGGGCGGAGTGTTGCTTAACCAAGGTGATCTGCTAAGAACACCGAAGTTAACCACGCCACGAGCGCTTCAGTTTGTGGTATAAAGCCCACAAGCAAACAGCCTCCTCCACGTCTATTCTCACTGAATGTTCACGCTAGACTGCCGCGCGCAAGCCGCCGCCATCTGAGGGCTTACCACAGGTTTTGATAGTTTTCGAAAACTTTATAAGTTTCGGTATCTTTTCATATATTTTCGTAGTTCATGCACGTTTCTCTAGCGGCGCTGTACTGAAAATGTATGGAAAGATACCGAAACTTATAAAGTTTTCGTAATCTAAAAAAACTCCAATGTAAACAAAAATCTATGCAAATTTAAAAGATAAACAGTAATAGTTTTTCGTTATATTGTAAAGTAAAAATCTCTTTATTCAGAAGGAACCTTAAAGTACACTTAGAACAGATTTTTCTTTTAATATACACAAATTTGTAACGCAAATAAATAAATAGTAAAATATGATTAATTCGAATAGTAGAAGTTCGTGCCATTAATTTATAGAAGTATAAAGATTTGTGTAGTACGCCCTCTGTGATAGAAGCTGGATGCTTCGAGCTGAGGACAGGGCGTAATGACGCTCATTGGGGAAGGCCTATGTCCAACAGTGGACTGCTATAGGCTGATGGTGTTTGTATTCCAAATGATTAGTCTGTTTTTCTCTAGTTGTGTGTGTCAGTCAAAATTTTAGCTCTATCCCTTCAGTATTTTCGTGTGAAGGAGTAACAAAAATGCATCCATACTTTCCGCATTTATTATATTTACTTTTTGCATTACTCAGTAGGATATATAGGATATCTTATAAATAATAATTCAATATTGTATAGATAAACCATTTCCGTATTAATCAAGATATTACTGTTTTTATTAGATATTTGTTTAGTGGGCGTTTCGTATCTGTGTCCAGAGTTTTAGTATTTATGATAAGACCATGGTTGGGGAAATATTTATTATGTAGCATTAAAATTCTTGATTCCAGATTGGTAGTCGATAAATAAGATATTTATTTGCATAAATAATGCTGTGTAAAGAATGATCTTAATGCTAAACATATGTTGTACTTAAATAACTTAGTTGCCTTTTTCTAGCATCGCATAAAATAGAAATTATAATTATTTGTGTGAGTAAAAAGTTATTTAATGTGTGTCATTTTATTATCCCTTGTCTATCATAAAAATCTCTCTCTCACTCACTCATCTTTTCGATTATCTGCCAAACACCTGACCTAACCTGACTCGGGACTTGAAAGCGACAAAGACAAACCAAACCATTATTATTACTTATTTTTCTTTACTTTGTGATTTTTTTAATATCTTTTTTGTTGCAATTTAACAGTCTCGACAATGACTTACAAGTTATAATCAGACTAAGCACCTATTTCACTATCTCTAAGTCATATCAAAGTAATAGGTATTTTCTGGTTAAAGTGATGAAAAACTGAGAGAACTTGTCACTTTGACTAGCAATTATCTTATTATGACGTTACTTGAGGATGGTGAAAGAGACTCTAATACTTACTTTGATTGTAAAATTAACTTGCTGTGCGATTTATTTTAATTTAGTACTGATTATATAATTGCTTGCTGATCCACGTCATCTCTACGCCGCCGCCGCCGCGCTGCAGATGCTGCTTGCGTCCCTGAAAAATAACCAATAATTATTTTGTTATTAATTATCCAATCATTTAACTATTACCTATACCTACATATTTCTACTGTTGGGGCGTGGATGGAAAAGCGTTTGAATTTGCTTTAGAAATTTATTAGACTGCAAATCCTATCATTTAATTTATGATTTATGATTTATTTATAATAAAATTTCGACTCTTTGAACCCACGGCCTCCAATTCAAAGAGTTCAAACCGCGACTGAGTCGAAATTCTTGGTATATTAAAAACATACTTGATTTATAAGTGTGGGCACGTTGACTGCGGGCCTCGGACATAACGATACGCTAATGGATAACTGAGCTTCTGAGTTATAAAGTATAAGCTAATTTTATTCTGAAATTAAGGACCATGATGAAGAACTTCGTTTGCTGACTCGCAACGGCGAGTCAAGGTCACACTACACCCCACTTTACGGTTTAGAAATCGCGCATTTGACGAAAAAATAAATACACGTGATATCTTACTACACCCCCCCCGCCCCCTTGTGATGTTTCGTGATTTTTTCCAAACCCCCTCCCCCCCCTTTCGACCCTCACGTGATTAATGGACGGCACCTTACGGTTCATGAGATACAGCGCTCTGACTTAAGGCGACTATACAGGTCAAACCTCCCTCTCGCTCTCACTATTCAACATTTTTGCAAAATCGACATGTATCGTCGCCTTAAAGACGGACGGACGGACGGATGGACAGACAGACAGCGGAGGCTTAGTAATAGGGTTTCGTTTTCACTCTTCGAGTACGAAACCCTAAATAGCAATAAAATATTATATATTTTTAATACCTACTTATTTATTACCTAGAAGGAAAAAAAATAGTCAAAATTAATTTTAGAGCGAGCGATAGCTCGCTGCAATCAGAATGCACCTTCCTACAGCGTTCTTCGTTGTATGGCGCGATGGGGACTCGCGCACTAAAACATGGACGCATCGTCCGGAGCATCATTCGTTTGTAAGTATGGAGGTAGGTCCACCACACCACACCACACCAGCCTAAATCAGTCCACTGCTGGACATAGGCCTCCCCTATTATAGGGGGATATACCCATAATCCCCACGCTGGGCATGCGGGTTGGGGATCGCAGGGCACGGCTTCTCGCACCACCGACGCTGCTGCCCGTCGGTGGCCAGGGGATTTTGATGTGCCGATGTAGGCTGTGCTATGCCGCAACCAGCCGGCCGCCAGAGCCCCGTTCGTTGTTTAGCAGGATGCACCACGTGCAGGTGAGGTAGGGTTGGGTTCCGAAGACGGGTGTTGGAACCCCGTACACCCCCCCGTAATGGTGGAGGTAGGTCATCGGCTAGTAACTCTCAGTTAGTAGTAGGCATATGATGGGGGAATGGTGGAAAAGTGAATCTGTCGATGATAAACCGACGTATTTGAGAACTGTGTGTAATAATACTGAATGGTAGTATGAAAAATTATATGAACGAACGTAGGTAGCTCTTAATAAATAAATAATGCTGGACGTTATCACAGAGCCTTATGTAGCCCCAAACTAAACAGAGCTTGTATTATGGGAACCACATGATTGATATACTACATAAATATAATACAGTATTTTTTTCTAAAAACATTTTGCGAAGATTTTGCGAGACAGGGATGCCATTAGACGTAATCGGGTAGTTAGGTATATTGTACTACTATCTCTTTCTTTCTGTTAGGAGTTTGAAATGGATAAAGAGAGACAGGTGTATATTTATAATATAGTTCGGTATTATAATGGAAATAAAAGGGATAGCATCATAGTTATAGCTCTGTCTTCCGAAGTGAAATTAAACTGGTTAAGGGATGAATGAATTTTTTACTGATTTTTCAGACGTTTTCTTTCGATGGTCACAGATTTCAATGACGAGATAACTTCAGGATCTAATAGAGTCAAAGCAGGAGGAACACGATAGGTAAAACTTTTCTTGATAGATTTATGGTCCAAAGTTGGCTCTTCCTAAACTGTTTTCTTTTTTGCTCGGAAGTATTAACAACTTGTTGCACAATCGTACTAGCTTGTAAAATTAAAGACAATTTTTTTTATGATAGTTTCGGAGATATTATTAAAACAACTTATTTTTATTCAATTTTGTGCAACGTCAACATCATGCCGCACTCTTTTTTCTTGTTTTGCTTGCGTATTTTACATCTCGTTCACTCAATGACGTTTATGTATCGCCTTAATGACAGAGTAGTATTCAGGGACAATTTAAACAAGACCGGTTAAGTGCGAGTTGACTCGCCCACCGCCGGTCTATGGTTTTTGGACATTTTGAACATAAAATGAAAACCATGCATCGTATAAAAACTAAAAAACTGTTTTAAACTGGGCTAGTTGACCCCTTTCATATGATATGCCACTCGACTGATTGGCACCAGTTTGAAATTTAGACGATTCTTATTTTAAACCTTTTGGGGATGTAAAATGAAATTTTTTGTTTACTGGCAATCATATTCCGTCATCTTCCGCAATCTTTCGTAGTTTATGTAGTTCCTGAAATATTCAGCTGTGACGGATGGACGGACAAAGCGTCACCATAAGGGTTCGTTTGACCGGTTCGGTAACGTCAGCCTAAAAACTCTGGGAAAGATTGACCGCAGAGGCCCAAAACTAATATTTTGACATATTGTATCGAAAACGTATCTTGAAATTTCGGCCAATGAAAATACCTATATTCCAAATAACGCATTTTTTATTTAGTATGAACCAGCTCTTGACCTCGAGGCTTGGGTGTGCAAGGATGAGGTCGACGATGGGACGAGTTTGTCCAGAAAATGCCTATTAACTCTCTTTTTGAAGCCGTTAGGGTCATAACTCATAAGACAATGTAAAAACAGACGCTGACAACGCTGATAGCTGATTCCATATTTTAGCAGTGCGCATTCTACTATGTTTGAAAGCGCTTAGTCCTGTTAAATGGAATATCATTAGCACTTAGTTAGCAACGCTGATGTAATTGACCAAAATTTTACGATACGCTTAAAATATTTTTGATTGGGCCACTGATCATATTTCATAAATACAGATCAACCGGCAGTTAGATACATAGATATAAAAGTATGGTAATCGCAATAACATAAACATAATATAGAATAAAACGAACAATAGCAATCATGAAAGTACGGCCGTATCGGCGACAGCGATCTCTTCTAGACAATCTTTTCATGAATCTTTAATAATCGAATCTAATTTTGGGACGAGAGAAGGGTTGGTGCATTAAGATGATTTGTAGATTTGAGGTTCCATAAGAATTTAAGTCACATTTTTTGTATAATAATGTTATTGATGTCGGTGACACTTTTGTTCGCGCGTTTGGGAGAGGCGGTAGGGGGTTGCACCTACCCATTCTATCCTGATTACGCCCACTCCGATACTCGAAATAGTAAAAGCACCGAGCAATAAATTGTACATTCTCGAATATTCGAGAAAAATTATAACTTATTTTTCTACTTAATTAATTATTGATGTTTTTTGTGTTTCTATCTTAATTACTAGGTATATGTAAAGTTATTGTTTTTTTTTTATTTTGTTCACGTTTATTTATTATCAGCAGTATTTATATTAGTACCAATAAATATTTGTGTTGTGTATTTGCAAAATGTTATAGGTATTTGTAGGCAGCTTTGTTTATTTTATAAACATAAAAATTGTGAAGCTTACTAGAAAATGTCATAATCCACAAACGGGCAACCCTACAGGGAAATTGGAATAAGGTGTGTCAGCAGAACAAAGGGATTGCATGTTGCAAGTGGCTCAGTTAAGATTAAGAAATTATTTTAAATTGTGTTAAGTGAATGTGCCAACTAAGAAGTTAAGTATTTGTTGTAATAGTAATATGGTTTATAATTGTTGTATAAAATATAGTATTTAAGTTAAGAATTTCTGATTTTGATTTTCTGTGTGGGATGGGTGGAGTTGGTTGGTTGCATAATGACTTCTCATGAAAACTGAATTTTTCAATAATAAATTAAGAAGATGAATCTTTGTTAGGTTTGTAGTCAAAAAAACAGTAATATCCTACCTATTAATATTTTAAATTGATATTATGAATTGAAAGCTTGTGAAAGAAGATTGAGGTGTGAAATGTTAGATCCTCCTTCACGCCGAACCTACTTTGAACGGATTGAGCTGAAATATTGCACATACGAAGTTCTAGACTAGGAATAATATAAGCTACTTTTTATCCAAGCGAGCGAAGCCGCGCACGAAAGTTAGATGAATAATCTGGACATAGGCCTCCCTTAATAGTAGTTTTAATAGTTTTTTTTTATAGTAAATAGAAGGGGGAGATACCCATAATCCCCACGCTAGGCATGCGGGTTGGGGATCGCAGGGCACAGCTTCTCGCACCGTCGACGCTCTTATATGTACCTTCTAAGAACGTCTTCTCTTGGGAACTCTTGGTCTTACATACCCGTAACCTTGTTACAGCCCGCTATTTGGCGCTCTTTATAAATGACATGATTTTGTTCCATTATAAGACGGATTTTCATAACAATCAAAGATTTCTGTTAAATAGCTACCTCATAAAATCGACGAGAAGAATCTAATATGTTAATGTCCTGACGCTTAGTTTAGATATATTCAATAAGTGATTTTCTATAAAGACTACTCAACAATAGCTTATAATAAAAAGTAGCCTTAATATCTTATATAATATAAGGATGTGCTCATGGATCCAAATTTCTGGTCAGCCGGTATCGTGTACAGACGCTTTAGGGAAGGGGCACCGAAGGGAAATCGCTCCCCCTAGGTTAATAAGTAGTTTTGTAGTTTATAAAACATCATCAACATGTTATTCTGTAAGGTATTTATAACTATGGGCCTCTGAAATAATATTTTTGTATGTGCGTATTGCCTGAAATAAAAGATTTACTATTATTATTTTTATTAATATTATCCCGTGAAGGGGTAACAATTTCTACGCTCTACACTTACAAACATTTGCGATATCACCTCAAACCAAAAACCTCTAATTGTTTCAGAAACGTAACTATATGTACTATAGTGCTGGTCTGCTGTCTACAGTAGACCGCTACGTCCATCCAGAGCGTGCCAACAAGCTTCCTCAGCCGGCCACTAGAGGTCGAAGGGGGCGCCCTCCGTCTGACAGAGGGGGGAGGTCGGAACGAAGAGCAAGGGGGGAGAGGAAGACCAGAGGACCTTACAAGCCGAGGAAGGGGCGTGTGAAAGATCCACCTGCTGTAGCTTCTACCAGTGTTGATACGGTAAGTCGTATTAGGTTCTATAAGCTTTGTGTTTTCTAGTCACCTTACATAGAACCAATGACTAGTTTTCTTTGACGATTTTCTGGTGTTTTCTTGGTGTGTAAGTGGTTCCTTCTGTACTACGTAACGGTTAAATGGATTTGGATGAAATATAATATATTCATACATTATTTGTGACCTCGATTAACACATGCTACATTCTATCCACGCAGAGCCGCGTGCGTTAGCCAGTCATCAATAAAAAGTCGCCAAAAAATCGAATATAACTTACATCAAATCGAATCACTGCGTTGCGATTGCCAATAATTGAGAAAACTTATTTTTGGGTCTAAATAATGGAATGGATAAAAATAAGCGTTCGGGAAAAAATAGACATGTTGGTATGCAGTGAGACTACCACTCTGGAAAAATACGAGCTCTTCTATATCGTAGACAAAACGGCATGCTATGAGGCACGTGAGATTATTCATCAACATAATGAAATAACGTTTTTGCAGACAATGCAAGATGGTTTCCTTGACTGGGAAGAGCAACTTCGTACCATCAAAGTTGAAGAGGACGAGCCTTTTGCATTCAACGCCTCTACATCAGACCGACAGCCGGGAGTTAGGTAAGAAATGTGAAATATAGATGAAATAAATAAATATACGGGATATCTCACATTCGGTCAAGGGATCCCAAACCAGGCAGTGCCCAACGGGTACTAGGGAGAGTTCTTTGTGGAGGGCTCGTCCGGGGAAGTACTGCATAAACTGTGTTTCGGTTTGAAGGGTGTGGGTGCCGATGAAATTACACGCAGAAGAGGCTTATCATCTCATGACTCAAGTTGATGACGCAGGGCGTTACATCGTAGAGCAAGTTCCAAAAAAACGTGATCTACGATGCAATGCTTTGTGATAGGTAATGGTTACCACTTAACATGAGGTGGGCCATGTGCTTGGTCCATCTTCAACTACCATAAAAAAATACATAGATACTTATAAAAACCGGCCAAGTGCGAGTCGGACTCGCGCAAGAAGGGTTGTTGGGAGCCCCATTTAAATATTTATTTTATTGTTTTGTTGTTAAAGCGGCAACAGAAATACATCATCTGTGAAAATCTCAACTGTCTAGCTATCACGGATTCACGGTTCATGACCCTTTGGGTACTGAACCCTAAAGACACCCAGACACAGAACAAACATGCATCAAATGTTTGTTTTGGGCGGGAATCGAACCCGCGACCTGCTGCAACTTATTAATATCGGATATTTAACAGGGTACCACGCGAGCGAAGCCACTTTTGGAAGCTGTATTTAAACTCGAATAATACTTGTAATATTTCTCTAGTATCTCTATACCTCCGCAATATATCAATGCAATGGAACTTGAAACTTAACTTAACTTAACTTGCTTGAGTCCTATCAGTTTCCTCTTACAATTTATGACTATATATTTATCTTCAGCCCCGAGTACCACTGCAAAATCTAGATAGGTTTCTACCGATGTAATTATGAATAGTAGGCGAGGATTGGCGAACGCACTATTTGTGTGGTAGACCACTATCCATCATCAACAACTTTAAAAGTCCATTGCCGAAGGTCTCCCCTAAAATTTCGATGAATATCGGTCTTCAGCCCTTTAGATCTACTGACTTCTAGCAATCTTGAAGATGTTGTCAGTCCATATAGTGGGGGGTTTCCCTAACCACACCGCTTTCCAGTTCGTGGTCGCCATTCGAGTACCTTCAATCAACTTCCATACAAGTGGATGCTGCTGACCAATCGTCCATCCCCTGGTTAATCCTTTACTCTTACGAGATCCATGTAAGGACGTCTAATTGGGGTAACATCTTGGTCTTCAGCCATTTTCGACCCACTACTAGGAAGGCTCCTTTGATTATGCCACTCGCCTCGATCCTACAGACTTCAAATTGTTTATCTTACAGAGGTCGGAAGAGGTTGTCCGAACAGAACACACCCGAAGCGCTAACCGCTTTGCGAAGGCGCCATTGGCAACTCGTCGTTAAGAAAGATCTCGGGAAGGTCCAAAGAGCTAGGGCTAATACACACAAAGAAGCTATTCTCCAGAGAAAACGATTATCTACGGCTTGCACTAAGCATTGGAGGAATTTAGCCAGTCAGGTAAGATTTACTGATTTACATCTCCAATTACGATGGAATACTCGAACGCTACTGTACTACTTACAGAAAAAACCCAAGCACCAATCGCCGCTCGCGAGTTCATACGCACGTTCATAAGAGGTGAAACGAAGATGAAAGAGGTGAAAACGTACGAGCTTAGCTTCAAAACACGCGAAACAAGTTATTTAGTTCTTGCGATAGATTTCTCATGATAGTGACAACCATGAGCCATTTATTTCACGCACACATGCAACGTCATCGTGCCGTACTGCTGTGTGCTGAAACTTTAAATTGATCGCTTCTTAACAGCTCAAATATTTGAGTCGCGTTTCAGGCTATGCCAGTTCAAATACAAATATTTTTATTTTCCAATAAGGTAATACATGATTTTATCCCATCCTATGTAAATGGTAACATTTTCTTGAACTATAGGTTATATTTAGGTACAGCTTAATAATATCATAGAGAAGAGAAAAATAAAGATGATAATATTTTCGGATGGAATTGCTCTAAACGCCGAACTGATTATGAATTTGCTCTCGGCGAGTAGGTTTTGTTCGTCAGGCTCTATGTGGCTACCGTTGTAGATACAATTTTGAAATATTATTTACTGTCGGTACGTAAGTACACGTTTCAATTCTCTTAAATAACAATACAACTTTAATCTGACTTTCAGTCGCAAAAGAACATGAAAGAGACTGTGTGGCGCTGCAAGAGACTTAGCCGTGAGATGCAAACGTACTGGAAGAGATACGACCGCGCAGAGAAGGACGCACGCAGGCGAATGGAGAAAGAGGCTGAGGAACAGAGGAAGGTAACCTTTACTAGGTCGACCCACGCGCAAATATTTTTTGCGAGGACCCTTTCCTGTCTGTGTATCATGTTACTAATAATAAAATAATACCTATATTTTAAGTTGTCTCGTCAATTTGAGTATTTGGTTTCCGTTGCAGGACAAATAATATAATATATTAGATTAGATTCCGCTTTAGACGCGGCTTCGCTCGCGTGGTTCCTGGATAACATGTATTTGTTACTCCATGTCACAAACTTTTTTACTTTTTATGCCAATGCTGGCAGACGAACATGCTATTTATATTCCAAGTTTCATTCAAATTTATTCAGCCGTCACGGCTAACACACACACAGACACACACGTACGGTGTTAGGAGCAAGCAAGTGTGTTAGGAGACTGCTCTTCCTTACCAGAGAACTGATAATTAAATTAAGTTAATTACAAATACCGATGATGTATGTGTTATTAAAACATCAACAGAGGAGATAAGCCTGGCAGCTCGCACCAAAGGCACGACGTGATTGAGTATTGAGTTTTTGAAACACGGAGCCATGTTATATGACGCATGGTATATTTTTTTTAATTCAATTATTCATATTATTTATTTCAAGCTCATAAGTATATTTCAACACAAATAATATTCTGAGACAAAGTGGCGTTGGTTGGTCTGATGCAAAGGCGTTATAATGGACGCTTTTCCTCTAAATATAGAGACGTGGAGACATATGCAGGTTTTCGGACTACCGATTAGGAGGTTGTGGGATCGAATCTTGGTCGTGCTTAATCGATTAAAAGTTTCGAAAAAAATGTGTGCATTACCACATCATGCTCACAACTATGAAGGAATATATCGAGAGGAAACCGGCGGCTTATTCAGGTTCACATGTATTAACCATGTCGTATTGGCTTCTAGCTGTTAGTTTCTGAGCATTTTTACAAATAAATATAAATATAAATAAATATGAAATTATATCATCATGATCATTCAGCCCGTTAACGCCCACTGTTGGGTATAGGCCTCCTCTTTATCATGCCACTCCTTTCTGTCCCTTGCAAGCCTCAAAAATGATATAAATAAAAATAAAAATATTTTTTCTGTGGGTAAGACCGACTTTGCATATAGGATGGTATTGGTGCTACAAGCCTGCTCCGTCATGTCCCAGGCACTACAGCGTCCGGTCTGTGAGTAATAGTTACCACATGACGCTGTATAAATCATCTAGAAAGGCTTACGATTTCGATGCCAAAGGTCATAATTCGTGTTAAGCACCTGGGAACATAATCAGCCATTCCTTCACAGATGGATGTCGAAATAATGGAGGCAAAGCGGCAACGTCGCAAACTGAACTTTCTCATCACACAAACTGAATTGTACGCGCATTTCATGCAACGCAAGAATCATAGCGTAGACAACCGCTCTGAGCAGATTTTGAAGCATTTGGATGAGGACTTTGACCCCAGATTTGCGTCAATAGACACGTATGATAGGTATGTTTGTGCATGGTACTGTGCATGCTGTGTCAGCGCAGTCAGTGTTCTGTTCTTTGTATGAGCTAGTAGCCAATTCTGGCGTCGATGTTTTTAGGCAGTCAAAAGGTATTTCCTTTTCCAGTGATAAGTATATCAGTGTCTCATGCAATGATTTACACCATGGTATAAACAGCATCCAGTTCGTCCAATCATCCCACCATCCAATCGGCCAAAAATCCCATCTTCTATACAATCAGTCAACCAATCCATCATTCCATTTGTATCAGTACAAAAAGGTTGCCTGGAAGAGATTGCAGTAAGCGATAAGACCACCCATTGTACTTTCATGATTTTTATTGTCCATTGTGTTATGTATGTTTGTGTTAGTGTGAGTACGATAAAGAATTTCTATCTTTCTATCCGATCAGTCATCTTAATATCATCTGATCATCCAACCATCCAATTACCCAATCCTCCAATTATAAAATCATCTAATCGCCCAACCATCAAATCGTCCAACCATAAGTCCACTGACACACTTACTAACCCAAAAACCCACTTCCTATTCTATTTTTATTTTTTGGAATTAAAACTGGAAACCTGTTATTGGCCGTAATTTAGCTCATAATTCTATAACAAATTCTTTGTGAATTACTATTATTTCTTCTACTTTTATTATGCGAATTGCTAAGGATTGGAACTCTGCTTGTCTCTGACTTTCCTGATGACTGTCATATTCTACGCTGACTGTTACTTTTTTTCTAATAACCGAAAATGTAATTGTTTTTTATTTCTTCAAAATAAACCTATAGTTTCTTAAGAACAAAACCTTCTAACTACAAAAGAAAAAGTGGCTACCCTAAATAAACAATATTATAGTGTATGTAGTATTTATAGTATTATATGTATACTACGCGTCATGTAAAAAGAACACTGGAAGAAGTGGAGGGAGGTGTTTGCGCACGGGTAAATATCGATAAATCGCCTATTGCGCAGCTTCCCCTCAGCGTTCTTTTTACGTGACGCGACCTCTACCTAATGTGATTGGAATACCATAGCGAGGCAGTGAAAGCACAAGCGGCGAGGAATGCTCGCGAGGCGTTTAGGGCGGAGCGTGCGCGGACGCAGCATTTCGACTCGCTGGCCGGCGTCGGCGATATAGAGGTAAGTTGTTATCTCTACTCTCCTATCAACAACAACAGCACTAGCCTATTCACTCCACTGCTGGACATAGGCCTTCCCTTTAAGAAGGGGGATATGCCCGTAATCTCCACGGATTGGGGATCGCAGGGCACAGCTTCTCGCACCACCGATGCTGCTGCCCGTCGGTGGCTAGGGGATTTAGCTGTGCCGGTGTTAGGCTGCGCTATACCGCATTCAGTCGGCTGCCAGAGGCCCGTTTGTTATATAGCAAGGTTCACCACAGTCAAGTGAGGTTGACTTTGGTTCCAAAGATGGAGGTTGAAGCCCCTTACACCCCCACACTTGTTTATTGTGAGTTCATTCTGAAAGTATTTTTTTGGATTTCTAAACAGTGATTTGACAAAATCTTCTCTTAAAATAACTGCTTCAAATTGTAGGTACATCTTCTTCGCTCGCATAGTGATCGACTATATGTTACTTTAGGGTATAAACTACATTCATACTGTCAGTCGATCAAACCGTATCAAAAACACATCCAAACATAATTTCGATGAGATTATTGAATCACGCAAACGAAGTTGCGACATTGCTTTTCATAATTTGTTCTCCAGCAGATCTAAATAGTTTTGTGTATAAAGTTTATAATTGAGATCGATTTTGTCGTCAAGGTCGAGGGTGAGGTGGAAATCGAGGCTGTGGTCGAGGAGCCGAGGACGGGTGAGCACGACCAGCCTTCCATATTCCGAGGAACCCTCAAAGGCTATCAGTTGAAAGGCATGAACTGGCTAGCCAACTTGTATGATCAGGTGAGTTCCCATCTCTAATGCCATCTAGTCTTCGTCAAACAGAAAACGTACCTGCGAAGTCAAGCATAAGCTTTTTCTGTTAGAACAATGTCTGATTGTACCTCATTTTGTAGGGAATAAGCGGTATACTAGCCGATGAGATGGGTCTCGGCAAGACAGTGCAATGCATCGCGTTCCTTTGCCACGTGGCTGAGAAGCTCGGGGTCTGGGGCCCGTTTCTCGTGGTGTCTCCGGCGTCGACACTACACAACTGGCAGCAAGAGATGGAACGATTCGCGCCTGACTTCAAAGTGGTAAGAGGTCGTTCATGTAGGTACCGGCATGGATTTATACGTTTAACCTTGAATATGCAGAATTCATTTTTGTATGGTATGTTTCTACTATTTTTGCGCGCGCCTTTAGATCCGTGCCAGGGTCTATAATCAGCTAAGATCGTGTGCGCATACGGACGTGACTGTCGTCTGTCGAACTGATGTGTGTCGTGGTTAGATAGGTTAGTTAGATAGTTAATGGTGTGATCGGGAGTGTTGAGTGTATTTGTACGTGTTAAGTGTATTTTTCGTCCATTTGCTCCCCTTGAGCTCACGGATAGATGTTGATGACCCAGTGCCGCGGTGACGTTGTTGGCCGAGCGATCCCCAGCAAACTACAACACTATCTTATATCAGTCCACTGCTGGACATAGGCTTCCCTAATAAGAAGGAGAATAGGCCTATAATCCCAATGCTGGGCATGCGTTGGGGATCGCAGAGCCCAGCTTCTCACAACCAACTCTGCTGTCAGTCGCTGGTGAGGGGTTTAAGCTGTACCGGCGTTAGGTAGCGCTGGGCTATGCCGCAGTCAGCCGCCAACATAACCCCGTTTGTTAGTTGGCAGGGTTCACCACGGGCCGGTGAGATTGACTAGGTTTCTGAAAATAGAGGTTGGAATTGGAACCATTTTCGTCCCTCAAGCTAACCCTGTATCAAGTATAAGGCGGGTGCAAGTTCCGCTTTAATCGTTTTTTTTTAGATAAATTGAAAATTCTTAAAATACTTATAACACTATTAATTTTAGGTACCATACTGGGGAAGTCCTTCTGAACGAAAAATCCTCCGTCAATTCTGGGAGCGTCGCGACCTTCACACTGCTCAAGCGGCGTTCCATGTGTGTATCACATCCTATCAGATAGTGGTGTCTGACATGAAGTATCTGAACCGGGTTTCATGGCAATACATGATACTGGACGAAGCTCAAGCTATCAAGAGCTCTAACAGCATGCGCTGGAAACAGCTACTTGGCTTCAGCTGTAGGAATAGATTGCTGCTTTCAGGTGAGTAATAAGTCTAATTTTTCACATTAAACGGTTTTCTTATACTTTTATTATGCAACTGCTAAGGATTGGAACTCTGCTTGTCTCCGACGTTCCTGATGACTGTCATATTCTACGCTGACTGTTACTTTCTTCAAATAACCGAAAGTGCAATTGTTTTGTTTCTTCAAAATTAACCTATAGTTTCCTAAGAACAAAACCTTCTAACTTTAAAAGAAATGGTGGCTGCCCTCAATGAGGTAAAATTTTGCTTCACCCTATATGTCTAGGAATACATATGTAAATTATGTGCAAATGTAGATCATTCTGTTCAGTAGGTTTAGATATAGCTATTGTACACATAGTTCACATTTCAGTCGGAAATTTTCACCTATAATATTGGTAGGAAGTAGGCAAGATTTAACAAGATTTTTTATGAGTAAGCAATATTAGATTAGATTGAGTAGAGTCATTTGCGAAGGCCTCATCCGGGGAGGAATTACCACCATGCCTATTTCTACCGTGAAGCAGCATTGCTTTGTTTCTATTTGAAGGGTGTGGGTGCCGGTGAAATTACAGGCCCATCAAAACACCTTAATGTCTCAAGACGCAGGGCGCAGCAATACCGACCTACGAAGCAATACTTTGTTATAAGTAGAGATCGGATAATCGAATGCATATTTACCTAAAGTTAATATTTGGCTAACAAAATATGGAAGCGGCTTGGTAAATATGCATTCGAATATCCAGTAAGTAGTAACATTACTTATATATATTATATATAAGTAATGTTACTACTTAACATCAGGTGGACCATGTTAAATGGATCTAGCAAGTTCTATTAATTTTTTTTTTGCTTGGACTCGTCTCTGGTTGACTATTACCTCAGGCGGCGTCCAAATTGGCAATGATCGTACGCTGACACGATGCGTTTTGGTCGTGCGATGAAAATTTTGGCCTGTGCCTTGCAAGCTTCATTTAGGACACTCTAAAGAAATGTGTGTATTTAATCTCTTTGTGCGACGAAAATGCATCGCGCCATCTTACGATCGCTGCCAATTAGGATGCCGCCATAGAGTATCCTCAAAGATTGAGTACTGAGTAATATCTGAAGATATCCATAATGTTGAATAAGTCCTTATGATGTTGTTTGTGTTAGCGTTCATGCCAGGAGGACGAGGTGACATTTTATTTAATGATTTAATGATATCCATAATTGTTGTGTATTGTAGGTAATGAAGACGCATGGTTATTGTTTAGTACGATTAGTTATGTATATATTCCTTTGTGCTTCTATACCGGCGTACATGCTCTATGTGTTTATTCCATCGAACATTGCTGACCATTTGTACATTTAGAAAGGACCAAAAATCTACATCAACAACAAGGAGTTTATTACTAAATAGAGAAACATAACTACTAGTACTGCGTACATAAGTATGTTTACCTTAGAAGAGGTATGTTTATATTTAAATTACATAGGCTTAGTCATGCCTGTATAGTTGGGACGATATTCAAACTATTACAAAAAATAACCCCCCCCACAATTCATACAGAAACGTATAGTTGTCGACCATGCTCGATTGAACACAGAAACGTCGAGCATGTATGTACTCATGTAGAGACAGCATTAATCTAAGTGTCTACAGTCAAACGATATAGTATTTCCAAATTGAGTTATTTTTTATTTACATTAAGTATTTGTTTTGTTTACATTCGTTTATGTATCTGTTGTATGTATCATCCTGTATTTGATTTATACTGCATCCATTTTATATATTTAATAGTGGACATTTCCTAATCTAAAAGCCTGATTCTCAATTTTTGACTCGAAAGCTTGAATTTGGCGATCTTGTCCCCTTAAGGCGACTATACATGTCAAACCTCCCTCTCGCTCGCAATATTCAACATTTTTGAAGATATTAAATCACTGAATGTAATTATGCAAAATAGCAAACCTTCACGGCCTAGAAAATAACAATACAAAGGTTCAGCAAGAATATCATGTTGAACCCAACACGTATTCCTACCAAAAAATTTTAAACCAAAATTGATCACATTGGTACCAGTTTTTTGGTAAGAAAACGTGATAGAATCAAAATGATATTATTGCTGAACCTTTGAATTGTTATTTTCTAGGACGTGAAGGTTTACTATTTTGAATAATTACATTCAGTGATTTTATATCTTCAATAATTATGAATAGTGCGAGCAAGAGAGGTTCGACATGTATAGTCGCCTTAAAAGTATCATCATGTTTCAAAAATTGGAAATGATAATTAAAAAATAATTCAAGCTTTAAAAATTTAAAATTGCCACGACATCATCATCGTATTTTTTTGTTATATTTCGATTCCGACGTATTTATAAGATCTTAAGAGCTTCTGGTGGAAATTCTGAAGGCCGCTACGACAAGATGGCGAGTCAAAACACGACACACCCGACACAATGATACATTTCCCGCTCAATCGTTCAGACTGTTTCGATTCTGTACGTTCGACAAAATGTCGTACGTAAATACTTGCAAAAGCATATCAGTAATGTTCCTTGGAACAAGCCTACACCGAGAAAGTTTACTGTAAAAAGTGAAAAAACACTTACGTTAAAGTGGTTTTTCAGGAACACCTATACAAAACAGCATGGCTGAACTGTGGGCGCTTCTACATTTCATAATGCCTACGCTGTTTGACTCTCATGAGGAATTCAACGAGTGGTTTTCGAAGGATATTGAAAGCCACGCTGAAAACAAAACTACTATGGATGAGAGTAAGTAATGATTGTCAGTATAACACAATAGCCAGTCGTTAATATTTCTACACAAATTAAACACACACATACTAGACTACGAAACTATAATTACGTTTTATCATCGAAGTATTGGAATTCCCCCGTGAAAAGAACGCACTATTGAATTTGGGACTTGGTGGGTTATGCCAACTTACCGATGACAAAATTACAAAGTATGGTGATTATAACAAAACCTCCCAAATCGCACTCATTGTCCCTAAGACCTAAGACCTAAGATCTAATGTAATCTACACGTATATATGCAAATAAATATCTTGTATCTTGTTTGTCTTTTCTTACATGGCATTCTGTGACATGAACTTTAAATCAATGATTTCAGAGCATCTGTCGAGACTGCATATGATTCTGAAACCCTTTATGCTTCGGCGTGTGAAGAAAGACGTGGAAAATGAGCTTTCCGATAAGATTGAGATTATGGTGCACTGCCCACTGACGATCAGGCAGAAGCTGCTTTATATAGGTAAGATTTACAAGCAATCATCATCATGACTAGCCTCACAGCTCAGTTAGTAGTAACTATGCCATCTGAGCTGCAAGTCGTGGGTTATATTATTATACAGGTCACAGTACAGGTTTTGCATAGTTTTCGATTAGTAACTATGTTTGAGAAGTCCCGTACTTACTGCAGTAGCGCAGCGACCCAAAGTGGATCTTGGATCTCCGACACCAGAGCTAGGTTACTTGGTCCTATGCCGCTTCTGTCCTGTCAACGGCCTGATATCCTGTTATTTATTTATCATCATTAACTCGAAATGTTTTCCATTTTCTTAAAAAAAAGTGTTAATAAGCCGTCATCTCGACGCTTATAAACTAGATAACCTGGCGAATTTCTTACCACCTAAAACTGATATGTAATCCGAAGTGGCAAGTCCCATACAAAACTACTAATTTCAAGATTTTTTATTTTTAAGGCTGTTCCGTTAGATATTTCAAAATTTTATTTTTTAACTAAACCACGGCAGTATTGACGCGAATAAATAAAAAAAATTTCAAATCAGCCGAGCCACTTTCGAGTTTTTGTACGAGACTTACGCACGGCAATTGATTTTTACAGCCTAGTTTTCTTTTGTAGCGTTGAAACAGAAGATCAAAATAGAAGAGTTGCTGCATTACTCCATCGGAGCCGAGACTGGACACAACACCGATAAGAACTTCACATCCAATCTTATGAACTTGGTTATGCAGTTCAGAAAGGTATAAAATTTGCAGTTAGGCTCGAATGCATCCGAAATTAGAAATCACGGGTAGAAAAATCATAGGGTGTGGGTGCCGGTGAAATTACAAGCACAAGAGGTTTATCATCTTCATCCCTCAAGTTGTTGCACGCAGGGCACGCTCCAATAGAACGTGATTTACGATGCAATGCCTCGTGATAGGTAATGGTTATCACCTCGCATTAGGTGGGCCATGTTCCATCTTCAAGTTACCTATGCTCGAAGTTCTTTTGAAGGATAGAATCCGCAACGAGACTATCCGACAGAACTAAAGTTGTCGTCAACGCTCAGAGAATTAGCAATCTCAAGTGACAGTGGGCTGGCCGTTGAAGAGTTCTTCAGTGAAGACCACGGCTTGTCAAACGTATTGTAGGACGCCCTCCGGCCAGGTGGAGTGACGATCTGCGCAAGGCTGCGAGTAGAAGAAGTAGTATTCGTCGAGCTGAGGACAGGGCACGATGACGCTTATTAGGGGAGGCCTTTGTCCAGCAGTGGACTGCTATAGTGGTGGTGAATATCATAACCATAGAATAAGGCAGGTACGATTACTCATTCTGCGCTGAAACTGGCTAAATAGTTACTATGAATTTTCGAACCTGTCGTTGCCGTATTCAGAGCCTTAGGCATTAGTGGTTATTCTGTTGAGGATTTTCTAAAACTAAACTTGATACATCTTCAAAATTATCGCGATGTTATATCTAAGAAAAGGATAGCAACATTTTTAGAAATGCGAAATTATTTTTAGTTTAGGAAAGTGCACAAGAGTTTCACATCTTAATATCTCATATTAAAACAGGATGGGGATTAGTAAAAAAAAATACTTTCCAGGTATGCAACCACCCTGAGCTGTTCGAGCGGCGAGACGTACGATCTCCATTCTCCATGCAAGTTGATGACTACCACATGCCAAAACTAATCGCTGAAGACGGCATACTGCTACGGAGCATACCATCCAAACGACACTTGTTGTACAACAAGCTGTGTGTCCTAACCCCTGATTATGTGCATGGGAGTTTGAAGGGGAAACGAAAGGGTGGACTCTTCTCGTTCACAAGGTTTATTAACCTTTCCCCGATGGAGCTGCATAGGGTTATGATGTGTGGATGGCTTTATGCGTAAGTATTTGCTATCATTATATTATTTATCTCTCAATAAGCAAGCTGAAGGGACAGTGGGCAGGCCATAATTCATAGCCGACAGAATGGATAACCGCTGGAAATATGATGAGGCAGTTGGTAGTAGCTCTGTTTCTTAGTTGCAAGTCGCGGGTGCGATTCCCAACGCCACCACACCAGCTATTATATCAGTCCACTGCTGGACATAGGCCTCTCTTAACATGCTTTTAGCTCTGGGTCTGGAACCTGGTGCAGGCTCTGCCTAGTTTTATATCAATTGAGCGTGTCTGAGATGCCCCGTATATCTATGTATTAAGAATTTTACTTTGTTTTTCTTAATACATAGATATACGGTACGGTGTATAGTCATCAATGAAATGACTAATGATTATGCTACCTTAGTAAAGTCAGCATACTGCAGCCCTTTAAAAAAATTAGTAGGCCGATTAGACATTTTATTGATTACAAAAAGATATCTTTGTGTTAATAATTTCAGACTTCATTTTAAATACTATTATGTTAATAAATTATTAAATTCTAACTAATTCAACAGTATCCACCATATTGAAGAATCCCTTGAGAGATACGACCGTCTTCGCCACCGTCAATTCTGGTGGTTCAAACACTCCTCGTCGAAAGGCAGAAAGAGATACTCGAGGCAGTATGAAAGAGCGAGATGCAGAGATATGCTGCTGATCTGTCCAGATGGTGATGTCCTGAAGCAGAGGAAAGAAGACGGATTGATGTGGAGGGAGCTTCTCTTTACTGATCCTTTATGGATAAACGGTAAATTATTTTATTATGCTTCTTGATGGAACAAGCATATCGGGCCATCTGAAGCCGACGTACTATTTTTTCGACATGGTGTCTCATAAAATGTTGACCAATGACAACGTGTTATTTCGTATTAACGCTTTTTCATTGGTCTGGTCATTCGTGCTTCGGCTTTTGATGTTAAATTAGTAGAAGGAATGAAATAAAACAACTAATTTGTACATAGTAACATAAAAGGCCGAAGACTGTATTAGCGACGTATCGTGATCTTAACGAAAAATTTTGGCTCATGACAGAGTTACTTTGTCATTGGCCCAAATATAACTTCTAAGATACGTATACTTTTTCGCTAGTCTTTGTGATCGATCCTCAGTAAATATTTTCCAAAGGTGGTCCGTTCTACACGTTTGCGGATCTCACACTGCATTACATGCCAGAGACGATGGAACATCGTGTGATGCGAGCTAAGCATCTCCAAGCGGCAGATGGGCAGGTAAATACCATTACTGATAACATTTTCCATGTCGATAACACAAACAACCTCACCTGTCCCTGGTGTACCCTGCTGTATAACAAACTGGGCTCTGGCGGAGGCTGAGTGCGTCATAGCGCAGCCTAGCACCGGCACTGCTAAATCTTCTGACTACCGACGTGTACAGTGTCGGCGAGAAGCTGTGCCCTGCGATCTCCAACCCGCATGCCCAGCTTAGGCATTATGGACATCCCTCTTCTTGTTTGGGGAACCCTATGTCTAGATGTGGACTGATATAGGCTGGTGTTACAAAAAATATTTTCATGTTGCTGTAATAATTTTATCAAAAAAATCTAAAAAATACAGACATTATCATGACATTTTGCCCAATATGAATATATTCACGCTTGTACGCAATCTATTGAGAAGCCATGGAGAAGGTTGTCAGAGGCAAACCAAATATTACATTCAATATATGCCTACGCTTGGAAGCAATTAGCATTTCACGGGATTTAAGATATGAGACTAACTCAGCATAACTGTCTTCGATTATGCTTTTGCAGCATACGATCTTTTTGTGTCACTGTTTCATTTGTTAGATTTAAGCACTTGCCTTTGTTTATTTTTGTATGATTTGTGATCCAAATAAATGTTTCTTTACTAAACTTTATTTTAACTATGCGCAAAACTTCAGGCCTATATCTAGCTGTGGATAAAGTCGGAATGTGTATGAGTATAATGATGATGATGATACTAAATGGCGGCGCGCTGGCACCCCGGCCAAGTTATTATAATTTGTTATTGGTGATCTAATCTTTTGTTTTATTCTGAAAAATTACATTCCACATATTAACTAATTCTTTTTACAGATCTGGGTACACCACAATGATCAACCCAGTACGAGCTCAGCTTTCATCGAGGACATTACTCCAGTGAAACTGCCCATCGAAGAGTTCCCACATGTGGAGAAGGACGCGGTCGTATTTCCGATGATGCCGACGCCATTACCGCAGTTCTTGTACGCTGCACAGCCTAAGGTAGGTAGATCTTAACGAGGGGTTTTCGATTCAGTGATAACCAGACTCTTAAGAGAGGAAGAACAACTCACCCCGACATCCCGAACTTCACACTAACACACACACTCATACACCCTCACACAAACATAGATCTATGTAACCTTTTATAAAAAAATACTATTCAATTAAATTTAATTTAGGAACGAACTGTACCTAGTCGTAGGATGTGAGTGTTATTTTAATTATTTAATTTTAGGCTGCGCCACTGTTATTTTAATTATTGTGGTTACCATCGTTTTTTCATTTTCAATTTTAAAATGTTTATGTTATTTTGTTCTAATAAAACAATTTGAATTTAAATTTGAGATTATCGAAAAACAAAAACTCCAACTGACTTGATGGATAGCGCTGACTGATTACACTACAGTTAGCAAAGTTGGTTGTCATATCCTTTATATGTCAAAGTCGTACTAAAAAAGTACAGTTCCCGCAAAATAACTTGTCCGCAATGAACTTTGCGCAAGTAACTGCGCAGAACACATTTTTAGAAAACAAACGGTGGTATGAGGTGGTAGCGCGGGGGGATTTTTAGTCTAGCGATGTTCTTTGAAGCATGGAGTTATTATCCTGAATCGAAATCAACTATCGATTGTTTGTAATCGATTATTTGTTACCTAAATGTCTCTTTCCTCAATCTTAAGACAACATTAATAAAGTATTTATTTATTTGTTCACGCTCGATACTACTTGTTCGCAAAATCGTAAACTTAATCTCAGCTAAAATAAAAATTATAGTAATTTTAATCGATTTTATTCATAGTCGATTATACAATACGAAGTTGCTCGTCACTCTCAGTTCAATCGGCATTCATTCGGCTGGACTCGTGACAGATCGGCGCGAGGCTTCTTGTCTCTGTCACACCTATTAAACGCCGAGGGTGTTCGTGTCACTATCTCGCTTTAACGTACAATCGGTTGCAAAAGTTTTCGATTACGTTTCTGGTATTTGAACGCGGATGATTTTTACTGTTTCATTTGTGGTAGTTTCGGTTGCATTAGTATAAGTGAATGGTAGTCAAATCTTATTTGCATATCTTTATTTGCATTGTATTTCAAAAGAATATACCTACATTCTATAAACACGAGCTTTCAGTCCGAGGCGAACCATTTGTAATTAATATTACCCTAATTAATATGACAACGGTAATATTCACCTAATTAATATTACAACGGTAATCATTCTAGGTATTTAACGCTTTGAGTGCTAAATAACACATCGCCGTACCTGCTGCAGGACGTGGCCTCGGGCATGGCACGAAGCGTAATGTCCTGTCCGAGGCCCGCTGTCAACGTGCTAGAAATACTCACCCCTGCCACAGAATAAAAACGGAACAGAAGTTTCACTCCACAAAAACGATAAAATAAATAGCGACTTTAGCTGCCACGCAGTAAAGCTCTATTCAGCTCGCACCGCGCTTATTACTTAGCATGTATTCACCTGCTCCTTGCATCTCTTTTCGCGTAACTCTATTGACACGGCGCCGCGGGACAGAATTATTCTGTGCTTGTGATACAGAACACTATTACTGGCTTGTGAAGAGCAATAATAAATCTGAACATTTGTATTGTGTAAGATATTTTGGTAAGTTACTAAATATTTAAGTGGGTTAGTAGGTAGGTAACCAATGATAATATTTACTATCTGTTGTAGAATTATTTAATAAGTACATAGTTCAAGTGGTTGTTAATTTACTTATTTCGTTGTAATTCAAAAACTGTAGCTACCTACATTCTAGCAAAACAAGACCTAAGTTAGGGCAAACTAATTGCAAGATAAAAAAAGAAAAAAATCTACAAAAAATAAGAAATCCTACTGAGCTATAAAGCCAAGTTATTTTGCGGGAACTGTAACTACCATCTGGATGTTGTAGGACATACAAAAATAAAAATAACAAAGGTCAATATAAATAGTATAAAAATTTATAAACAATCTATTTGATAAACTGTTTTCTCCGCGACTGTACATGCGCAGAAGTATAAAGTGCCTATATTCAATGCGGCCAAGTTATTTTGCGGGCACTGTACTCTGTGATGATGACTGACTGAAACTCCAAATGAAGCCAGCAGCATCCTTAGATGCCAGAAGAAGAGAATAGAAGCCAGTTTTTTTTTTCTTTTTTAATCGTGTAGCGAAAACCCCTCATTGCAAGACTACCGAATTCAGAGACTCAAGCACTTTGTGTTGTGTACAGTTCTCAATCAAATCTCGGCTTAGATGAGATGGTCACTGATCATGATTCATATTCATGAATCACGTATTCACAGGCCGTAGACCCTTTATTATCGTGTAATAACACCTGTTTTTGTAACCTATAATATCCCACAGCTGGACATAGGTTTTCAAATGTCTTCAAACTCTCATTTGCACCATTCTCTAGCGAAGGAGTCAGAAAAACACTTAATCCTACTTAAAATTATAAATGTGAAAGTTACGCAAAAATTACTGAACGGATTTGGATGAAATTCGGAGTACGCACGTTGTTGAGGATTTTACAACAGTCATTATTTATATATTCACAGGCAAGTGCCCACACTAGGGCGCCGTTCGCAGTATCTCGAGCCTTTGCGTACCACGTGACGCGACACCAACACGCGGAGTGCGCTGATGGCAGCCGCACTCTCTCGCGTCTGGTCGATAACGCCAGACCCGCCACCGGCTGGGCGGCAGTTCAGGTGCCAGGTAAGCAGAAACTTCTGAAAATACTATGAATAAAATACTGAAGTACAATCCGACCCAAAATTAGGAACTACGTCGTTACGTGCAGCTAACTTGAGAGGGCTATAGAAACGTTGTGAGTAGGGTACAAGCAATCACAACTGAACGCCACCGCCGTGTGTGGGACACTTTACTGTGGCGGAGGAACAAACATACCTACATCTTCACATTTCACATACTTTAACCTTTAACACGTTGAGTGCGGGCCACGAACATGACCCTCCGCTCCATGCTCGAGGAGAGCAACGTGCGATGCAACGTTGTGTTTTCAGTTGTCAAAGCGTTAACATTTTAGTATCAGTAGGATGTCATAATTAATTAACTTTATCAACAGATAAGAACCAGCTGGTCAGTGATGCGGGTAAACTGACGGTTCTGGATTCGCTTCTGAAGAGACTGAAGGAGCGCGGCCATAGAGTGCTAATCTACAGCCAGATGACGAAGATGATCGATCTGTTGGAAGTGAGTTATCTAAATACATCTATACCTACAGGGTGATTGGTGGAACGATGTAGGGATTGAAGGAGCTGATCAAGGGTACTCAAGGGTTTGATCATTTTTAACCTCATGATTTTATGAAAAGTGTTCCATGCCCAAACACCCTCTACAAATAAAAATATTGTCGCATGTATAGATCATCACTTGAGAATGGTTTGGCTGATTTTTTTGTTGAGTTCGTAACGTCATTATTTGGTTTGTAAAGATAGATCTTAGATTTTATAATATTAGTAGGATGTTAAAACAACCAAAACATCCTTAGTTTATTCATAATTTCAGGAATACATGTGGCATCGTAAGCACAAATACATGCGGCTGGACGGCTCCAGCAAAATATCCGCTCGACGTGACATGGTCGCCGATTTCCAGGTAACAAACAAATAAACTATTTTATACTTAACTAGCGACCCGTCCCGGCTTCGCACGGGTACAAGCTATACATATAAACCTTCCTCTTCAATCACTCTATCTATTAAAAAAACCTTTTCAAAATCCGTTGCGTAGTTTTAAAGATCTAAGCATACATAGGGACATACAGACAGCGGGAAGTGATTATTGTTTTATACAATGTAGTGAAGCCCTTTAGTAATGTTTGACCATGACGTTACTCGGACTGGTAGTATAATCGGATAAGTGTGATACTGCCTTTAGCAGAGAGAGAAAGAACGGGTTAAAATCCTTTATCGTTAAGAAATTTTCGAGACCATTTAATTTTTTTGGCATTTTAATTGAAGAATTAAATAAGTATTATAAGTAATGCTTACTACTTAATATCAGGGACTAGTTCCATCTTCAGTTATCATAAAAATATGAATTGAAATGAATAAAATTACCCTATTTTTTGTATGTATAATTCTTGTGAAATATTAGTATTGTTTCTAGGCCCGAACGGACATATTCGTGTTCCTGCTCTCAACTCGGGCCGGTGGACTTGGCATCAACTTGACGGCCGCTGATACTGTAAGAATAATTCTACTACACTAAAAAAACCCTTTGTATTCTTAGTTCAATGTTGTTTTGAGGTGCATCTGTAATTGAGGTGACAAATAGCGTTTCATTCTTTTTATTTAAGATTGTTTTGGATGTGTTGGTGTTCAACGTGTTGTTGCAACTTTTATAATAAATAAATAAATAAACCTACATCTTTGGAACCCAAGCTCGTGGTGCATACTACTATCTTAACAGGGCTCTGGCGAACGGCTGCCTGCAGCATAACGCAGCCTAACACCGGCACAGCTAAATTTGGGTCGTGTTATCCGTATGTGCCTTGCGACCACCAACCCACATTCACCGTGTGAATATTATGGGCATTCCCCTTCTTCCTTTCAACAAGTCTATGTCGAACAGTAGACTGATAGGCTAGATAGGCTTGTATTGTTGTTATTGTATTCTTTGTTTGCTTCGTTGATTCGATCAAAATCAAATTCAAATCCACAGGTGATATTTTACGACTCTGATTGGAACCCAACAGTGGACCAGCAGGCAATGGATCGCGCCCATCGACTGGGACAGACGAAGCAAGTTACCGTTTACAGACTGATATGCCAAGGTACCATCGAAGAGAGGATCATGGAGAGAGCTAGGGAGAAAAGCGAGGTTAGTTGTACTTGTAGCATTGGTTGTGAAACCGTTTGTGACTTTGCTTACTTTGTTGTTCCTTATCATCATCATCATCATCATCCACAGCCCGATTTCATCCACTGCTGGGTATAGGGCTCCCTCAACTTGTGCCATCCACCACGATCCTGCGCTAGTCTAACCCACGTACAGCCCGCGACTTTGACAATGTCGTCTGCCGTCTTGCAGCCGGACGTCCCACACTCCGAAAGCCATCCCTAGGCCACCGCTCTGTAATTTTCCTACTCCATCGGTCATCACCTCGCCTCGTAATGTGTCCTGCCCAACTCCATTTGAGATCCATGATACGGTTTCCAATGTCCTGGACTTTAGTACGTCTCCGGATTTCCGCATTTGGAACTCGGTCTATAAGTCGAATACCGAGCATGGTATGCAAATAATAATGTTCCTTATCAGATCAACTTAATTAGGTAACACTCCCCGCTATCATTATTTGAATGGGTGACCGTTAAGTAGCGTTATTTCCGACGTAGTGACGACCAATGATGAATGATGATGAAAACCAATTTGGTTTGTCAAACTTATGTAAAGCCATTTTAGTTTTCGTGATCGTTGGTCGTCGTCATCACTGTGTATGTTGATGTCAATTTCCCGCGTATCAACCTATTTTTAACAAGTCCCAGCTTTTTTAGTCGCTAAGCCATGTCGGAGGACTTCCGGCGACGTAAAAACTGCAACACCAGAGTCGGCCATTAGCTCATACGAAAAACAAAGTGCAGTATGGTACCATAACACCCAGTCCCGGAACGAATATTTGCAGATCAAATAAATATTTGTTACGAAGCGAGCGAAAATTGAACCCGCATTGTGTTCGCAAGCACATTGCACTGATATTGTCAAATATACGCCCTCCAGGCAGGCGCGGAGTGACGATCTGCGAGCTGCTATGCTGGTAGAAGCTGGATGCATCGAGCTCAGGACAGGGCGCAATGGCACTCATTAGGGGAGGCTTATGTCCAGCAGTGGACTGCTATTGACAAATGATGATGATGAGGCATTGATTAGGACTGCCTTGTACAAAGTCCTATGTATTACAGATCCAAAGGATGGTGATTAGCGGCGGCAATTTCAAAGTGGACTCTCTGAAACCTAAAGAAGTCGTCTCTTTGTTACTGGACGACGAAGAAATTGAACTCAAGTGTAAGTTTTTAATCAACTTCTAACTTTGTTTATTATATACAAATACAAAATCTCAAAATCTTTATTTAATAATTAACAAAATCTCAAGATTTTGTGTTTGTATTTTGTTTTTGAGATTTTATTTTAAAATCATTTGGAACACTTTAATTTTTTTATGTACACCAATTTGTAACGCAACCAAACAGAGAAGAATTTTTCCTCAATAACCTATTCCTATTCAATATTCGATTGTTTTTTACAGATCGGCAGAAATCGGAAGAAAAGAAACGCGAAGAAAGAGAACGTAAGCGGATGAGTGCTTTGCCCGCAGTAAGTACTTACAATCGTCACTACGGGTCTTTGTCCCTCTGAAGTTAAATAGGCTCAGCAAACGATTCGACCAATCCTAGTACAATCAAACCCAAAACGCTACTTGCAGCTAACTTCATAGGTATATACATAGATGCCGAATAGTGTACATTACATAACTTTCGGCAATTATTAATATCTTTATTTGCAATTTTCAATTCTATAAAGGAGAAAGTTTGTTAAAAGAATTGTGAATTTGTTTTTCTCCTTCTCCCCAAAACATCAGAATGGATTGAGCTGATTGCATGTCGTTCTGGACCAGGAATAATATAGGTCCCGGCACGAGTTTGTAGGCTTGATCTAAAATAGTGGAGATACTGCGCAGAAAAAGTAGACCAAACAGTCCATACAAAATTGTACAAATGTGTTCTCCATATTCAAAGTCAAACGTGTCAATTCGTGCCGCAAGCTGAACTACTTTTGGTTCGAGTATCACGCAAGCGATACATCAGAATATTAATATTAGAAAATAAATACAACAGATAGATCAGACTCATATTAGTAAAGCAAACATTTGTGTGTTCGTATGTTTGTTCCCTCTCAACTCCGTAATGGCTAAACGGATTTGAATGAAAGTTATACATTGTTTGTGACCTGGATTAACAGCTATATAACACATAGGCTACTTTTTATCTCGGTACCAAGAAAGCGGTGTGACGGGCGTAATACAACATATAATAAAATATATCTTTTATATCCCAGCAACCGGCAGCAGTATCGACTCCGGAGTCGAAGCGGTCTCCTGACTCCGCCTCAGACCCGACCAGTCCACTGCGCATTGATGATGACGATGACAACATCATAGTCGACGCACCGGTCGCAGCAACGAGTACGTATACAATTTGACAATCTTTTTGGCGCAGCGGGCGCTGAGAGGCAGAAGGTTGATTCCCACAGCGATATAAATGTTTGTATGATCTGCAAAGAATTATTTTTTAATTGTGGACGAGCAGTAAAGTTTTACAAATTTCCTTCTAGGGGCGTTGTTCAATTTCCATACGAAAATAATATTTTAACGTATAGTAAGATATAATTTTCACCAGCTGAAGAATGACCTAATTGCCACCTGAAGGTTTACTATTCTAAAATGGGCATATTGTTACAGCATTCTCCCCCGCTGTGGTCAACAATTCGTGGGGTGTGAAGCGGGGCGTTCGCGGGGCGCGGCGTGGGCGGCCGCGGGGCGCGCGGCACACCATGACGCGCCGTCTGCCAGAGCCTATCGTCGATAATGCTAGCGCAGTCGCTGCAGGTAAACATATTGTACTCTATTAGTCTTCTTAGTATGAGCTACTGACCAACAGTGTTAGAGTTTTTAGGCCGCCCAAATACCTCCGACATGGCTTAACGAATGAAAAACCTAGGACTAACATCTTGACGTGCCTTCCGTAGCACAGAAGCGCTCAGATGGAAACAATACACACAAATTCATCAGAAAAACCCGACAGAAATTCTAAAATGTTTCGCCATAAGGCATCCTCAGTACATGAACGACGATCTGTCTACCTTCGGCGTCGCTAAAAAAACGTGGTTGCGGAGCGAAGCGCTAAACAGAATTTATTCTGTTGAGGGCGGTGCACAGGCACACGTATGCATTTTGTGGAACTCGTCGGAAAAAGCTAACGGAATTCGTACTAAATATTTTTCCTTGTAGAATATCTTAGGCCAAGCCCTAAGCTAAGTTTCTTATCGAATGATTGCAGGCGCGCTGCTGGTGGATTCGGAGCTGCCGTTGGATTCTCCTCCGGTGGAGGCGGTGCGCGGGCGCAGGGGGCGGGGCCGCCCGCGTTCTGCCGCGCCGCGCGCCCCGCCCGCGCGCCGCCCTCGTCGCGCCCGCGACCCGCTACTAGTGCCGCTAGCACCACCACCAGAATAATATACTACAATGCTCATTACGTATCTATATCCACGTACATAGGCGCAATCATAGACTAGCTAAAAAGTATTAGTATCGTAGACGTCAAATTTTGGCCAATCAGAAAGCTTTTTCGTTACGTGAGACCACTCATTGTGAAAATCTAACCTAGTGCTTTCTGTTTAGAAAATACTGCGTTGTGCTACAACACAATGCGGCGATGGCTTAGCGCGCACTTAGCTTATGCTGTCAATTGATTTTAGGCAGGCGTTACGGGCATGCGTCGCGTGCGCTGTGATGCATGCCCTTGCAGAACGAAAAAGGAGTGTGGAAGTAGCATGTGATCTTCCTCAGGGAGTCGCCAACTTAATTAATTAATATATGCCATATATTACTATTCGTTTAGGTGTGAAAAATTAATATACTTCTAGTCCTGTAACATCATAGTAAACCCTTATACAAACTTTCATAAGGAACTATGAAAAATTTCATGTTTCTCGACCCGCCTTTACTTTTTTGGTCGATCAGTGTTAGTTTTAATGTATATTTAACGGAATACACTAGACATAGAATCCTAATCTCCTTTATACTAGTATATAGCAGTCCACTGCTGGACATAGAGTCGTTCATTTGACAGAAAAATCGTCAACTAGTACGCTCGACGCATTCACGCATGATCGGTTATGTGCTTTAGATGTTTTATTATCTTCTTACTCAAGGTTATATACCTACCTTGGGTACTTTATTCTGTATAAAAGTTAACGTATGTCCTTTTCTGTACACCTGACAAAGTGTATCTAAATCATGAAGATAGGCTAGCGAAACAAATAAGCAAAATAAAAGTTACAAGTAGAATTTTACTGTTTTAGCGTTTCGCAACGATGGCGTGGCGATGTACATCTTCCATCAGATATGCAGCCACTCATATTATATGCCTCCCATAGTAAGCTGAGGGATATACCCGTAATCCCCACGCTGGGCATGGCTGGGGCATAGGTTGGGGATCGCAGGGCACAGCTCGCTGACGCTGCTGGCCATCACACAGTAGTTTCAATGTAGGGTTCTGTGGTTACGGCAAAAGTACCGAGAATGACTGTTGTAGATAATCATTAACTGAACACGGTAGCATTATTAGATTACAGTACATTTCGATATCAACATTTTATAGGCGAATGTCTGACCCTCCTCATACATTGAAATCACTGCGTCGGTGGAGGTGATTTGGCAGTGCCAGGGTGTTTATTCTGGGATGTGTTGCATCATGTTGACAGAATAAAATATTATTATGTTATTACAAGTACTTAATTATATATGAAGCATACATTTAAGTTGAACAATTTGTTAATTGTACATAGTTATTTAAATGTGTTAGCGATGATGAGTTGTATGAAGTTTACATATAAGTTGAATGGTTTTTGTAAATAGTTTCAATAAGTAGTTGAATTCACGAATGTTAAACGAAATAAATGTTACTCGATGTTATGGTTTTCTATATTATTAATTCCCATTTATAAGCCTGAAACTTTGATTTCAGAGTGACTTCAACTGTATTTAAAATATCAGTAGGTACATTTTCTGGTGTTTAAGTAGGAAGGTGCGCAACAAAAATTGTTCGTAGTTTTATGATAAAGTAGTTTCGTTTGATTTTTTAAGAGTTTTACTCGTTAGCCTGAAATTTTAGTCTGCTATGATTTTTTATTTATGGATCTTTTTTCCAACCGCGAATTTTCCAAAAGTCTTATTGTTTCCCGATCATTATTTCAGTTTCTCCCTATGATCATCACATGGCGCATGACCATAGGCCATGCATGTCGAGCTCGAAATATCAAGAATCAATCAGTTTGGACCTGAGTAAAATCTTTTATACTACACCTGCTCGGAAAGTACCTTGATACTTTATCAAATTTACGGTAGAAAGTACGTCATTGCATATCGAACAAATATGCGGGGAGAAAACGCATCTGAGCGGGAGAGAAAAGTGTATGAAAATCCATTTCTTACGTGGTTTTTCTTTTTTAATTTTGGGTAAGACTATGCGCTGGTAACCTAAATATCAAAAGCCAAAAAGTTTTTACAGTGAGTTTTTATCTCCAAGTTCGCAAAATGACACTGGCCACTAGCTAAAAAAAAAGCACTGGCTAGTCAAAGTCAAAGTCAAAGTCAAAGTCAAAGTCAAAGTCAAAGTCAAGTCAAAGTCAAGTTAGTTTTTTATTTTCCTCGTAGGTGTAGTATAAAGCACTATGTATCACTCGAGAGAAAGTGCGATTCCCGATCTCGGGTGTTTTAAAGCCCTCGCCCGACACCCTCGACGGTAATCGGTCACTTTCTCCTCTCGGTGAACAATGTACTATTTCAGACAAATCATGGAGAATATCCTGTTGATATTACAAATAATCGAGATAATACAAAAAAAAAAGATATTTCTAGACCTCTTTAGGCACCTTACATATTTTGCCCTGAAATCAACAATCCCCTCATTCGATAGCGTATTATGTAACAAGGTATGGTACCGACCTACCAACCTGTAATTTAGTGAAAGCATAGCTTCGCACTACACAGAATTAAGGAAGAAACATACCCATGTATAAAAGAACCCAAACGATATTCACTTCACGTTTTTTTTTCTCCTAAATGCTCACATTACAAACGAGACAACTTACCGCTACTTTGAACTGTCAGGGAGGTCCCCATGGGTCACGCTAAACATTCCAATTAGCTATGTATTGTGTGACTGACTATTTGTGTGAATCTTTTAAAAACTTAGGGTGCCAAAGAGAACTAGCTATCTCTACCTAGAATGTGCTAGAATATACACGCACTTGGAGTGACATTTTTTTTTATCACAAGCGTATTTGAAATCGGGTACCAAAGGCAAGGTTCTTGGTAGTTTTTTTTGTAGATAGATTCAGATGAAACGTTTATTTACAACTTCCATCACCTACAGGTAAAAGGTAACTAACAACAATGCGTTTTACTTCGGTGCTCCTAGATCATCTTTGTTAAGCAACACTTTGCCTGGTCACTATTAGGATGGGTGATCGCTTAGTAGCATTTAGATCTGACCGCTTCTGTGCTTCGGAAAGCACGTTAAGAGGTTGGTCCCGGCTTGTCGGGAGGCCTAAAACTCCTACACCATAGTGTACTTCCTTTGGAATGGTCTATTACTTAACTCTTTGGTGTTGTCCACTAGCTCATACGAAGAACGAACGTCCGAACCTACCTATGTGATAACCACCTCACCGTAAGCGTAATGAGTATGTGGTAGGTACATAATATGTGTATGTAGGTATTCTCCAAGTGCTCAAAAGGTATTTTCAAGATTAATCTGATTTAGCAAGACTCACGAGACAAGCCTTAAGCCGCAAAGAATTATGTATTCAAATCAGATGTGTAGACAAAAACTACGAAATAAATATTAAGGCGCATTCGGACACAACGATCAACAAATATTATAACAACCACCTACTACGGAACAACCCATGCTCCGTCATCACTTCATCAGAAGTGGGATCAGATCGGAAACAGTTCTGATCCTTACCGCTTCCTCATCAGCTCTACAATCGAAGAGTTAATGACTAACATCGATAATAAACTGTACCTACAAGAAGTATTACCTACATAATAAAGTCAGTATATTTATTGTTGTAACACATGTACAATACCTACAATGCAATGGTGTTATGTTTTTAAGGTATCAATGTGTTCTACCTTTTACGAGTACGTACAATATTTGTATTATATACATTAAAAAAATTAGGTAATAGGTAAGTACCTACGTAAATTTAAAAACCATTCATGATAGGTAGGTAGTACCTAGCCTACCCATACATTTCGTCTCATTTATTTAAGTTACAAGTTGTGTAAGTACATTTACCTACATAATCATCAGCACCATCATCATCAGCATATACTATACAGCACTATAGCAGTCCAGTGCTGGATATAGGCCTCCCCTAATGAGCGCCATTGCGCCCTGTCCTGAGCTCGACGCATCCAGCTTCTACCAACAGCCTTTCGCAGATCGTCACTCCACCTGGCCGGAGGGCGTCCTACACTACGTTTGCCGAGCCGCGGTCTCCACTCAAGAACTCGTTTGCCCCAACGGTTATAGGTTCTTCGGCAAATATGGCCAGCCCACTGCCACTTCAGCTTGCTAATTCTTCGAGCTATGTCGACAACTTTAGGTTTATGTCGGATATACTCGTTACGGATTTTATCGTTCGGAGAAACTCCGAGCATAGCTCGTTCCATAGCTCGCTGAGCGACTAAACTGGTGGACTAGCCGTACTGTGAGTGTCCACGTTTCGGCTCCGTATGTCATGACGGGTTGGACGCACTGATTGAAAACTTTCGTTTTCTTAATTTGCAGTATGGGTGACGAGAAAACTCGACGCATTTACCTACCTAGGTAGGTAATTATTTTTCTAAATAAAATTAAAACAATAGTCAGGCTCTACTTGTGTTCTTGCTGTTGGAACTCCGGACTAAGTTAGTTATAATTTCAGTCACATTCAGATCAGCGTGTCATCTGTGAGTCATCGTGCGAACTGGAACTTTCCTCGAACGTAGACGTGGAGCTATTTCTTTGATGACACTCACTTTACGAGAAGTTGAATAAAAAAAGTTGAAATGCGAGTGATGCTTTAGGATTTGCATTAGACGTGGTCTAATGAAATTGTGGTCTACCAACAAAAATAATGTGGTAAATAATACCTGGCATCCTTATTTATTTTGTACTTCGGAGAGTTTGCGCAGGAGCTACATGACCTTATTCCACCTTCACCTTTCTTCCATAGGAATTTCAGACGTATTGCTAACTACCATCCGCATTTAAGTCCAATATAGATATTGATAGATATTGATAGTCCAATTAACAGAACTAAGCGCTTCCAAAAATAATTTATAATGCGCACTGCTAAAATAGCAGCCAGCGTCTGTTTTTCCATTGACTTACGACCCTAACGGCTCCAAAAAGAGAGTTTGTAGGCATCTTCTGGGAAAGCTCGCCCCATTGATTCATTGACCCTTGCCTATGCAAGAGCTGGCCCATAATAAATAAAAATACTGAATTTAAATAAAAATCCTAGGTATTATATTCAACAATATTTCTTTTAGGTCAGGTAGGTTGTCGTGATTATTTTACCTTCAGTCTTATGTCCAATTTCATCATTGCTTCTGACTAAACAGTCAAACATCAAAGCAGTGACCGGACGGAGTGTTGCTTATCCAAGATGAATACAGAACACCGAAGTAAGCCACGCCACGAGCGCTTCGGGTAAACTAGGTGAGGTAGTACCTAATTCTTATTGAGATTCAGTGAACCGGAAGAGATGGGTCCGAACCAGTCCCCTGCAATGACCCCGTTACAGCAGCGATGCGGGCTTGCAGCTTCAATTTTGTGTGGTATTTTTTTTAATTGGGGCATCCAGAGATCTATGATGGAGAGGTTGGTTTTAAGTTAGAAATCCATAACAGACGTTAAGTTCATTACGAAAAATACTAGTAGGTATAAGAATAATAATTACTAAAATAGTTATGAGAAAATAGGGTCTTTCAGAAGTCGACGTCCCTAACTAACCAACTTATGACTTCACAGCTACACTAAGAGCAGCGTCAAAGATACATATTAGGTAGTCGGTACATTTGTAACGAATTAAAATGCCTATTTAGACTTTTAGAATTAGACCCCAACCCTACACCTATTTAGATGCTACTGCCTTATGATCACTTCACACATTTTATTTAGATTTCTTGAATTCTTTCGCCCAGAAAAGCCAAAAATTCCTATTTTGAACATTAAAATCTATTTCAGAGTTGTTATAAATCATTGCTAATTTTCCACGTCGTCAACTTAACGCCATTTATCATCAATGACAGATACAAACGGGCGATGCAGTAGTTTTTGTGAGATCCATCATCACAGACCGCCCTGCATTGCTGAGGGTGACTTCCGGTGTTTTTGCAGTATTCTGGTCTGGCTGGAATGCCCGATCTCTCCTGCTATGTTAAATCATCAAAATTTTACAGAGACGCCTTTATCAAATTTACAAAATCGTATTTAGTTATTGGGATTCGATTTGCTAAACATTAAGATGGTCTCTTACGACATTTCACTAACAAAGACCTTTATTACCTCTCAACTAGTAATCGAAATTAATTTGAATGTAGACACTCGAGAAGAGTTCTTCGTGATGGAATTGGTATACACTGTGATGTCAAATTTTTCGATAATCGATTTGAAGTTACAGGTTTTTCTGTTTTGTGAGTTACGCCATAAGGGTGCTTATAGAAGACATACAAACGGCAGAGACTACCACAATTTAATTTTCGATAATCATTAACTTGTAAAATATCATCATATGCGATCTATGGGTTTGAGGTAGGTACCTAACTACCTAGTAATAAAATTGCTTCCAAAGTCCCAGTTCAGATAGGCATTGTTATCATGGCTCGAGTAGGTAGGTAAGTAGGCACCTATAGCCTTCGTTTAAAATACCTCCCTTCCTACTTACAATAGTTTTACCATTTTACTGCAATTTGGGTAATTATAAATTAACTATTGAGTTGTGACAACGTTTTGACAACTTCATGTTTAAAAGTTAGGTAAACAAGATGAAGGCCAACTGCTGCGTTTCCGCATCTCACCAAAATTATTGCTTTTATTTATGATGTTATCATTTCATTTATAATTAATACTAGCTTCTGACCGCGGCTTCGCTCGCGTGATACCAGAAAATAGTAGCACATGTGCCCAGGTCTTAAACTATGTATATTCCAAGTTTTATCCAAATCCGTTCAGCCGTTACGGAGTGAATCGACCACAAACATACTCTCACAGACACCCATACACACACACACAGACACACACACACACACACACACACACACACACACACACTATGTATATTCCAAGTTTTATCCAAATCCGTTCAGCCGTTACGGAGTGAATCGACCACAAACATACTCTCACAGACACCCATACACACACACACACACACACACACACACACACACACACACACACACACACAGACACCCATACACACACACACACACACACACACACACACACACACAAACTTTCGCATTTAGGTGAGAACTAAGTGCTTAGATAAACCTAACATAGGCTTTAAGGTACTTTTAACCAAATTATCTAACCTAGGCACGTTTATTGAATAATGATATATCTATTATAATAAAAGTGTGATTAATTTGCTTCAAAAAGAGCGTTATTAGATTAGCATTGGTTATTATTAAGCATCTTCTGAGAAAGCTCATCCACAAACTAAGGTTATCTGGAAGAAAATGCTACTTAGCTTTAAGTTCGCCGGTGTACTTCTTTTATCTTGAGCAATAAAGAATTTTCTATCAGCTAACCCTCCATCGTCAACCTCATCCTTGCACAAGCAAGCCACAAGGTCTAGAGCTTGCCCATAACTTATAAAAAAACCCATTAAAATCTCGTGAATCCGCCTTCATTTCCATTCAAGATGAATAAGTAAGGTACATACCTAATATACCTATGTGTCGAACTGCCTTTTTTATAAGTAGGTTGTAAGTGATATCCTAACTAATATAACAGAATGCGAAAGTGAGTTTGTTTGTTCGTTTCTAAGTCGATCATCATATTAAATTTCGCATACACGTTGTCAGGTTTACAGATTTTATAGAAAAAAGGTGGATGAACAAAAAATAAGCAGTTATTTTTATCTTTTTTGTTTTACAGTTTTTTCAATAAATGTAGTTGTAGTCGGTTTTTTTTTAAATTGTTTATTTCCGAAGTTTTAGTGAATCTGACTTTGAAACTATAATAAAATTCGAGCCTATAGAAATTTCATAAAACACAACGAAAAAGAATTTTCCAAATTGGTTCATAAATGACGGAGCTATGAGATAACAAACATAAAAAAATACAACCGAATTGAGAACCTCCTCCTTTTTTTGAAGTCGGTTAAAAAGGACATAGCGTACCTTTCATCAAGACAAAAATCAAGGTTCAGACAAAAGTACCGCTCCCGAGGGATAGAAAAATAACGGCAAAAATCTAGATTTTTGTCAGAAGTACGAGTTCAATTCCCACTGCGGGACAAACTCTTGAGGTCTGCTTAATTTTTTGCAAATGTTGTGGAACAGTTCAAACAACAAAATTTTGTGTGCCACAACATAATACAAATATCCAAGTCCGGATATTAAGGTAGATTGGATATACCTAGGTTAGGTACCTAAGTACCTTTATGGCGCATTTAGGTAGGTACGGCGGGCCACCTTCAAGCATATCCCTTACGAAATGTTCAATTTAGATCAAGCCACCCTAATTGTAAACGACACTTAATCTTTCCCCATCTCAAAAAACCTAAAAATTGTACAAAAATCGGAAATGACACATTACACCCCCTAAAATACCTATCACCCCACCGGACCTTTTTGACCTGTAAAGATAGAAAAAGTCACTACTTTAGTTTTGCTTTTGGAGGGTCTTCCTTCGATGGTACCTACTAGCTCCAGTTTAACTAGGCCGATCTTGTGCTGAACCGTGGGGGTTTCGGCAGGTCTTCCAGTTTTGGTCGGGGGGTGGTTGCAAAACGGTGGGGTGGCTAAATCGTCGCGTAGCCTCGAATGACGGATGTCTTTACAAGCTAGAGAACTTGTCACTCGTGATTAGGAGACACTTTTTTAATGTGTTTCACAAACTTTTTGACATTATATTCCCAGCGTAAGAAGACCGTATCTTCGTAAGCTTACATACAATAGTATTTTTTTATAATGAGCACTATAATTTCTCTATACATAATAGCGTGAATACATGAACATAAAAAACTACACTATTAGAAAAAAATATTGGATTCTTGATTGCATTTGTACATTATTTGTACTTTACTGCACAACTAGCGGCCCGTCCCGGCTTCGCACGGGTGTACTTTTTTTACACCTTGGGTTACGTTACTTAAGTTTTACATGGTTTTAGTAAGGATTCGATTTAACTGGTTCGATGTAAACAATTTTTTACTGAACGGAAATAAAACAAAATGTATAAGATTTATTTTACCAAATGTTAAACAAGTTAAACCTAACATTAAAATAAAAGATGATGAAATAAATCTTGTGGATACTACTAATCTTGTGGATTTTTAGGCATAACCTTAGATAATAAGCTTCAATTGGGCGCTCACATAGATGTATTTTCGAACAGACTCAGTTCTGCAGCATACGCAGTCAAAAGAATCCGTCAACTTACTGTCGTAGAAACGGCTAGACTGGTTTATTTCAGCTACTTCCACAGCATTATGTCGTACGGCATTTTACTGTGGGGGAATGCTGCAGATATTCAACACCATATTTGTTTTGCAGAAGAGGGCTGTTCGTGCAATTTATAATATGGGCCCCAGAGAATCACTTAGAACTAAGTTCAAAGAAATAAATGTTATGACTGTGCCGTGCCAGTATATATATGAAAACTTAATGTATGTCCGAAAAAATATCAAATTGTTTAAGAAAAATAGCGACAATCATAATGTTAACACTAGAAATAAAGATACACTAGCTGTTCCTACTGTAAGGCTCCATAAAGTTAGTCAATCATTTAAAGGGTAAAACGTACGGTTTTTTAACAAAATCCCAAATGATATGCATAATTTATCTGTAAATAAATTCAAAAATGTTGTTAAACGTGACCTCTGTTATAAAGCTTATTATAAAATTTCTGATTATTTAGATGACAAAAAAGCTTGGGATGGGAACTGTCTCCAACTCCCTCAAAAACAATGTAATAGTTAATAATAAACTTTGTAAAAAACAAGACTTAAAAAAAAATATAAGTCAAGCAGAGTTTCTTGCCAATTCTTTTCTGTTTGGTCGCGTTACGAATTGGTGTAAATTTAAATTTTAAAAAATTGACGTTTCAAAGTGTCTGTAAATGCTTATTGAATAAACTTTTTTTTTTTGATCCCTATCTTTTCTAGCAATAAATATAGCCTATGTTACTCAGGGTGAATGTAGCTTTCCAATGGTGAAAGATTTTTTTAAATCGGCACAGTAGTTTTTGAGTTTATTCATTACAAACATACACACACACAAAAATATAAATTCCACTTTATAATATTATAGTAGAATAGGAGATAGCTAGATAGTATATAGTAGAATAATTGAAAAACTGTAGGTATCCTTAAGATTGAGAGCCACTGCAGGCGATAACATATCGCCCGCGCGAAAGATGATCGCATCCTCTCTACCTTTTTACCCAACTGCACCAAAAGGAGGGCTATGTTTTTTACAGTCAGCTAAAAAACCGTATCACACATCTCACGTGTCCGTTACTAAAATAACGTGACGAAAAACGTGTTTTTCATTACGTGACAATTTTGTTATGACTAAAATTATTTATGTATTGGGGAAGACCGTTTTAGATCGCGTAAGAGATATTGATACTCTGAGGGTTGCAGCATGAATGTTGGAAGTTATATTGACTGGCCTCGTAAGCAGCAGGTCGCGGTTTCGATTTCCGCACAGGACTTTCATTTTTTGTGAATATGTTTTGTAAGTTTTTTTGTAAGTAAGTATTGTCTATCAGTCTTGGGTACCCAACTCATCCCAAACTAATATAGAGTACAGGGTCTACCTAGTTGGGGATCAGTTAACCGTGTGTTTTATGTGTATTTTATGTTGTTCTAAAAAAACATCTTTTTTATGTATGGTTTTTAGTACAATTACCTAGAGATACAAAAAGGTTTTACTTCTTTCGATATATACTTGTCTTTAAATTACTTAATACTTGTCTTTGAATTATGGCATGTTTCTATATTTATATTTTCGTAGACACCCTAGCGCCGTCTCATCTCACAGGGACTTCAGAACGGGCCGCATCCGCAGCAACTTCAGCGGAGTTCCTCAAACGCCGAAAATATTCTCACTTAGAGGTTATATATTTGAGCCGTTTGGGGTAGAAACTCTAGGCCCATGGGGACCAGGGCCCCACAAAATTTTCAAAGACTTGGCAGAGCGCTTATTCGAGACCACGCGTGATCGGAATGATGGTTTCTATTTGGGCCAACGGATCAGCCTTGCTATCCAACGTGGCAATGCAGCCAGCATTTTGGGCACCCTACCGTGTGGTGACGGTCTGGATTTTTGTTAGGTTATTTTATTTTAGTAATAAGTAGGTACATATTTTGTCAAATATTTGTATCATTATGAAATATTAGTTATGAACTTGTTATTGTAAATACTGTTGTGTATTTTACCGTGTGTTAGATATCCCGTACAGTAGATACCTACCCGTATATTTATTGATTTATTTATAACCAAGTCTGTAGGCTATGTGATTCTTTGGCAATGTCATAGATTTGTCTCATTGAGAATGTAGGTTATGGAGTCAATTGGATATCAATTGCTGAAGCCATAAAACTACCTTCATTTAAGAAAACAGTTTCACTGAAGATTTTCGTAACATTGTCTTGACCCAGAAACTTCTGAAACTATAAAGTGATAAATCTGTACACACTTACAGGTACCTATATTGATAACACCACAAGAGTTCAAGAGTACAAGAGCTCAATGGTACGTTCTCGCAGCCTCTTGTGGCTCAACACAACGGTCCCGGCAGAAAAACAGCGTCTACTGATACCGTTGCGCGTTGTGGGCTTAATACTAATGCTAAATAAAATAAATAAAATAATTTTATTTTAAGCAACAGGGCTCATAATGAAATTTAACATTTTTAACCGACTTCAAAAAAAGGAGGAGCTTCTCAATTCGGTTAATTTTTTTTTATGTTTGTTAGCTCATAACTCTGTCATTTATACTAAGTCAGGGCCTATTTCCTGCTGCAGATCTCAATACCTAGAACGTAATAAAAGTGATGTTCTTTGTATGTATATGTATAACGTGTACAAACAACATGACTTTTATTGTAATTTTAAATGTATTAGGTACCTAGTATACTATTTTGTGATAAATAAAATTATGTTTGTCTAATAATTATTTCTTCTTCTTCTAAGTCAGTAGTCAACTCTCATAACGGAGTTTCTATCTGGGCCAAATACATACCTACAAATCTTATTTAAGTCAAAGTAACTCTACTGACACTATTTGATGAAAGGGTCCTATGATGTAGATCAGAAAATCCAGAGTGCAGAATAGAATCATTGCCGCGTTGTAGCCGTCGTAGGATGCTCGCTTCTCAACTTCAGCTTCTTGGTTCGTATGATTTGGCGGCGCTAGGCACGCGTTATTTTATGTTTAATCTGAAGAGTCATCTCATCCAACTTTTATTAGAAAATCAACTTTTAGTAGAAAAGTCACGGTCGGAAGAAACAAACTCGTTCCTTTTCCGAACATACTCGACTTTTTTGTAGATCTTTGGCGCTCTGGACGAACGCCCGACCGAGACGCAGAAAGTTGCGGGTTCGATTGCCGCCGCTAGACAAATGTTTGCATGATTTGCAAATAGTGTTTTAAAAAATATACATTGTAGTTATTATGTATGTATCCTATATCTAAATAATATTAACATGTGCTCCCATACAAGGGCTATGTGAGTCGAGATTTACTTGCTACAAGCTTAAAACTGAAGGATCTAGGTAGATCCTTACTTGGTTACGAAAAACTGTACACATAGGTAGGTACCTATGTGTACAGTTTTTCGTAACCCGTGCTTTCCGACGAACGGCAAGTTCATTGAATTTTTATCAAACAAACCGATTCCAATTTTAAAATCCCATTTATTTACAGTTAGGCAACATTCGAAAAGCAATTCGTTTCTGTCAAGTATTCACGACGACCACGAGAGTCACGCGATCGACCGAGATATCGTCTGAAAACTTTAGATTAATATTTTTTATTTTATGTATTTTACAGAACTTGAACATAACTATCTAATTATAAAAATGTTTAGCAGACTATTATTTATAAGTTTGACTGTTGTGCAATTAAGGAAACTTATATTTTGTTGACAGTCCATAGAATTACTACAAGAGAATTAGCGCTTTGTAAATGTATTTAATTTGATACACAACCCCTTTTACGGCATTTTTTATTGAGAAAAATCAGTGACAGATTTGTGTTCAAAGCGCGCACTCCCCTTGTCCCCATATAAAGGACATATAAAAAAACTTCTTAGTCATTACGTCATAATATCAATACCAAGCATCGATACGAAAGAGGTTGAAACATAATTTTTTTTTAAAACCTCCTTGACAGGCCTAAAAAGGTTGATATACGTGGAGTTTTAGAGCTGAGAATAAAAAAACACTTTTTAGAATTAATTTATTCAAGGCATTTCATGAACGGGGGGTAAGGTGTTCCAACCTCCAACTTCCGGACACAAAAGCCAACCTCACCTGCACGCGGTGCACCCTGCTGACTAACGAACGAGGCTCTGGCGGCCGGCTGATTGCGGCATAGCGCAGCCTACACCGGCACAGCTAAATTCCCTGACCGCCGACGGGCAGCAGCGTCGGCGGTGCGAAAAGCTGTGTCCTGCGATCCCCAACCCGCATGCCCAGCGTGGGGATTATGGGCATACCCCCCTACTATGAACGACACAAAAAAGAGAAGGCCCCCAGTTCCCGGCCGTCCCGCTATTCCTGGCCATCCAGGTAGCGGCCATGGTAACGGCGGGACAGGGGGTGCTAGGAATCCCCGGGCTACCTCTGGCTACCTGCAAAATCTGACCCTGGCTACGTTTAACGGACGGACTCTGAGGCTCGACGAACATCTAGCGCAGTTGGAAGTGGAGCTGGAGAACATTAGGTGGCATGTTCTGGGGTTGTGTGAAGTCCGTAGAGAGGGAGAGGACACCATAACCCTAGACTCGGGCCACCTTCTGTACTTCCGCGAGGGTGACCAAACATCCCAAGGTGGCGTAGGGTTTCTCGTCAATAAGGCCCTCTCTAACAACGTTGAAGAAATCTCCAGTGTGTCGACCAGGGTAGCATACCTGATCCTTCGGCTATCCAAGAGGTATAGCATGAAGATAATTCAGGTTTACGCACCGACCTCGGCACACTTGGATGATGAAGTGGAGGATATGTACGAGGACATATCCAAAGCCTTACACAACACCACGAAGGCTCACTTCAACGTTGTTATGGGGGACTTTAACGGCAAAGTGGGAGTCCGAATTGGCGACGAATCCAGAGTGGGCCCGCATGGTTTTGGGTGTAGAAATCACAGGGGGCAAATGCTGGTCAACTTCCTAGAGAAGGAGGGGCTCTTCTTGATGAACTCGTTCTTCAAGAAGAAGCCCCACAGGAAGTGGACATGGCGTAGCCCCGACACTGTGACCAAAAACGAGATCGACTTCATCATGACGGATAAAAGGCACATATTCAGAGACGTCTCCGTGATCAACAGGTTCAACACCGGATCTGATCACAGACTTGTCCGAGGCTCTCTGAATATCAATCTAAAGCTGGAAAGAAACCGTCTGATGAAGTCCACGCTCCGACCCAATCTACTCCAGATCATGGCGGGCACCGAGAAGTTTCAGAAGCTTCTCGGTGACAGATTCGTTGCTGTGGAACCTACCGATGACGTTGATGAGGCCCTACAAAACGTGGTTGGAACGTTAAGGGACGAGGGCATCAAATTCTGCCAAATGCAGCCTAAAGGCAAGAAGTCCAAACTCATGGATGAGACTCTTCGGCTGATGACAAAAAGACGGGAAACCACTCAGGCCACTTCGTCAGAGAGGTCAGACCTGAACAAGCGAATTGCGAAGATGATACGGCGCGACCTTCGGAGCTCCAATACACGCCTCATTGAAGAGGCAATAGAGCGAAACCGAGGGTCCAAAGTATTCACTCAGCAGCTTGGCAGGAGCCACCTGACGAAGTTAACGACACACGATGGCCGAACCGTCTTGTCAAAGCCGGAGGTATTATCTGAGATAGAGGACTTTTATGGCCGACTGTATACGGCACATGCTCCTTGCCCCCAACGTACCAGCCACGATTCTCGAGCTACCCTCACCCGCCACTATACCGACGACCTGCCAGAGATCAGCCAAGACGAGATCGTACTGGCCCTGAGACAGCTTAAAAATGGAAAAGCCCCCGGTGAAGACGGTGTTACTTCGGAACTTCTGAAGGCAGGAGGAGCTCCTGTTGTGCAGGAGCTGCGGAACCTCTTCAACTCCGTCCTTCACTGTGGGAGAACTCCAAAGGCGTGGAATGAGAGCTTGGTGGTTCTGTTTTTTAAGAAGGGAGATAGGACGCTTCTTAAAAATTACAGACCCATCTCGCTCTTGAGTCACATCTATAAGCTGTTCTCTCGGGTTATTACAAATCGTCTCGCCAGAAGACTCGATGAGTTCCAGCCACCGGAGCAGGCCGGGTTTCGCGGAGGATATGGCACCATAGACCACATTCACACAGTGAGGCAGATTATACAGAAGTCCGAAGAGTATAATCAGCCCCTGTGTCTGGCGTTTGTGGACTATGAGAAAGCCTTTGACTCTGTAGAAACCTGGGCTGTCCTGGAATCCTTGCAGCGATGCCAAGTGGACTATCGTTATATCGAAGTGTTGAGGTGTCTGTACGAAGCCGCCACTATGAGTGTCCGAGTACAGGACCAGCAGTCTAAACCCATCCAACTGCGCCGCGGAGTGAGACAGGGAGATGTCATATCTCCGAAACTGTTCACAAGCGCGTTGGAGGATATGTTTAAGACGCTGGACTGGAAAGGTATGGGCATAAACATAAACGGCGAGCACATCTCACACTTGCGATTCGCTGATGACATAGTCCTAATGGCGGAGTCGCTGGAGGAGCTGCAACAGATGCTGGACGGCCTAGCATCAGCCTCGCGAAAGATAGGTCTCGGCATGAATTTGGACAAGACCAAAGTTATGGTCAATGACCGAATTGATCCGAGTCCTGTCGTCGTTAATGGACACCTTATTGAAGTTGTTTCGGAGTATACATACCTCGGGCAGATATTGCAGTTGGGTAGAAACAACTTCGAGAAGGAGGCCAAGAGGAGGATTCAGCTGGGTTGGGCGGCATTTGGAAAACTACGTTGAGTTTTCTCGTCACCTATACCGCAATGTTTGAAAACGAAAGTTTTCAATCAGTGCGTCCTACCCGTCATGACATACGGAGCCGAAACGTGGACACTCACAGTACGGCTAGTCCACCAGTTTAAAGTCGCTCAGCGAGCTATGGAACGAGCTATGCTCGGGGTTTCTCTGAAGGATAAAATCCGTAACGAGTTTATCCGACATAGAACTAAAGTTGTCGACATAGCTCAGAGAATTAGCAAACTGAAGTGGCAGTGGGCTGGCCATATCTGCCGAAGAACCGATAACCGTTGGGGTAAACGAGTTCTTGAGTGGAGACCGCGGCTCGGCAAACGTAGTGTAGGACGCCCTCCGGCCAGGTGGGGTGACGATCTGCGAAAGGCTGCTGGTAGAAGCTGGATGCGTCGAGCTCAGGACAGGGCGCAATGGCGCTCATTAGGGGAGGCCTATGTCCAGCAGTGGACTGCTATAGGCTGATGATGATTTCATGAACGGTAGGTACATAAAGAACTACATCAACAAGGCATAGGTCTTCCTTAGCTTAGTAGGTTTAGTAACTACACAAAGTGACAGTACCTACATCTTTTTCATAATTCACGGATTTTCATTTAAATAAGGTTGTTAATGGCTTTTAAAGATCGTTAATAATTAAGTACAATGCGGCAGACAATCGGACGTAATGTTGCATGTGGACTGTTGGAGAAAAAAACATTACAGTCATTTTAATTCTATCATTAAGTTCACGTTCCCGTTTTAAGCTCAAGTAAAATGTAAGATAACTTAAAGTACCTAACGATTATTTTAGACCTAGGAAATGTTGCTCATGTTGAAACTGTAACGTTACTATGCTTAAGAATATACACATGAACGCAATAAATTACTTAAGACTTTTGACTTAATGTGCTAAGATTTTAAGACTCTGTGGACTGATCTCGCGGTCACACCATTATCATTCTAATCAAGAAAATTGAGAGTACTATTTTTGTGTTTCGAGTTCAAAATATGCATAAGAAATATAAATACCTCTACCGATGCCTCTGCCTACCTAAATTTTGCGTGGTGCCATATTAAAAAAAAAATTGTCAAGTAGCTTCCACCCACGGCTTCGATCGTGCGACACCTGGATAAAAAGTAGGTTATATAGGTACATGGTACAGGGCTGTGTGATAACTAATATGGTCATAATATAGGTGTATAATCCATTCCGCCGCTATTGAGTTGAGTGGAAACAAGCATACTCATAATAAGCGAATAATGCGAAAGTTTGTGTTTGAGTTATGTAACTCAAACACAAACTTTCGCATTTATAGGCATTATTATAAATAACGATTGGTCATGTACCTATTCATAACGTATCTTTGTCCCTCTAAGTTGGCTACAAGTAGTGGAGTTCCTATTTTTGCGTCGGATTGTACCTATTCGGGTTGGTCTAATTTGCTGAGCCTCCAAAGCCAAAGCAAGCTTCAGAGAAACAAAGATCGGTTTTGACCATTTTAAGGAGTAGGTCATCTCATCCACTTAATTTCATCCAGTTTGGATGAGTTGGTCAATCCAAAATGTTTAGTGGTCACCTCATCCAAAAGTTTTTCATTACAGTTTATTTACAAGTATTTTCAATATTAACATCAACCGGAAAAGTGTTCCGTAAATTAAGAATATTCTGTGTTGTGCAACAATAGTTCATGAAGTTACATATTCACTGACTACTTAGAAAATAATTTTCATTTAAAGCACTGTAACTACACACATTATGCACATAGGTTAATCGATTTAAGTTTGATTAATAGATATTTTAAAATACACCATTTAATTGATTGGAAAGATGAACTATTTACAGGCATAACGTTTAAGGAGCATAAAACAAAGAATGATAGTCAGAAGTTTTTACCCCGCTAGTACCTACCGCAGCCATTATCCATGGCAGACGTCCATTGATCTGGCTATATCCAGCAGCAGTTGCCAACGATAATGGAAAATCCATACCATGCTTTATTTAGTCTGTGGGGTAGACATCGGACATGCAGTTTTAATAGCTATCATTATGCTGGTTGGATTTTATGTCGTAAAATGATATTTCCTAAGGTAATTCACTTCTTTATTCAGTGGCTTCTGGGATAGTTTTCCATAATTTACCCATTATCAAGTATTGTTCAAAATAATATGAGGCTTTTCTTTACTACTGTTGATTTAGTTTTTGTTGGTTAATTTCGTGTAGGGATAACTAATATAAAAATATTATTTCATAATTTTAAAATAAATTATTTTTGAATATTTTTTATTTCGTAATATTTTATTTCGTTTTTTTGTAATAATAAGTACCTTATAGGTAACGTTATAATATAAGATACGCTAACTAACTGGGCCACCGTTCACCAAGACGGGTACTCGCTCTTTTGAAAGTTTAGCTTCTTGAATACTTAGGACTAAACTAACATCCCAAAGCAACATTAATTGCCAAACAATCTCCTCTCACTGCCACCATAAAGCAAAAACTGATCATTAAGTGACTGCACAGGGGTAACAAAGTCACAACCATTTATCTTCAGTGCACTTTCGCACCCCATTGCCGGCGCATACCGGCGTCTTGTCGGAAATGTCTGTCGTCATGTCTCAAATTAAGGTGTCGGAAAAAATGTGAAGACAGTTCCTAGGAACTGGCTTCCATAGCTCAGTCGTTTGGAAGCCTTTTGTAGGTCGCGGGTTCAATTCAGGACATGTGTGTTGTGGTGTCAGAGTCAGCCTCAGTTTGCCTTTTACATATTGCCATGGTCTAAGGGGTCCACATGTGCTACTACCACACCATACTGTGTTATCTCTGTTAACTTATAACCATGTGATGACAATAAATATATTGAGTAGGTATTGAGAGTGTTTGGTAGGTAGTGAGTACAAAGGTTGCCTGTAAGAGATCGTTCTAAGCAATAAGACCACCCATTGTTACTGTCTGTTTTGTACTATATGTTTTTTTTTGCCATTTTATGTCTTTTAGTATTTTACCTTTTCAAGCTTCCCGCCTTTTTTTCTACTATATGTTTTTTAAGCTATTGCATAGCTTCTATCGAGGGCCGCAGAATATTCTAGGAGGCGCGGGGACCGAATCCAGAAATTCCGTAACAAAAAAAAACCTCACGCTCCCCACTCCGACGGGCACGGAGGTGTGGCTTGAAGGCCGTGCATTGTCTAACGTCGTTTCTTTTCGGCAGTCTTCGACACGGTGTTTGTGTGCGTGCAACTAGACGTATTGTACGACTCTACGAAGCTCGCACGAATCGAGACGATCACCACGCTCAAAAAGTGTAACTTGAATTAATATCAAAGAAAAAGAAATAGTGCATAAATAAAATAAATAAATAATTATAATTGCATAAGTTGATACAAAATGCTATGCAATAGCTTTACCGCGGCAGTCCCCGAGTGCCACATGTCTTTTTTTTCTACTATAAGTTTATGTTGGTGTACTCACACCAATAAACAACACAAAAAGGTACAATAAAGAGTATTCTACCTATCTATTTATTTGCGTTCCTACTCTATGTTTGTTCGTCTCTGGTGCTAGTTAGGCTCTGCCTATGTTGGTTGGGATCAGTTGGCCGTGCAGTGAGTTGATTGTCCCGTACGATTAACTACGATTGTAATACATCACACTAATATTATAAATGCGAAAGTTTGTGAGTATGTATGGATGTATGGATGAATGTTTGTTACTGTTTCACGCGAAAACTACTGAACGGATTTGGATGAAACTTGGAATATACATAGTTTATAACACTTAAGCTACTTTTAAGCTATTGCATAGCTTCTATCGAGGGCCTAGAGCGCGGGGACCAAATCCAGAAATTCCGTAACGAAAAAAAACCTCACGCTCCCCACTCCGACGGGCACGGAGGTGTGGCTTGAAGGCCGTGCATTGTCTAACGTCGTTTCTTTTCGGCAGTCTTCGACACGGTGTTTGTGTGCGTGCAACTAGACGTATTTTTATTTAATAAAAGAAAAAAAAAATGTTTTCTTATCGGTCACCACTCTCAAAAAGTGTAACTTGAATTAATATCAAAGAAAAAGAAATACTGCATAAATAAAATAAATAAATAATTATAATTGCATAAGTTGATACAAAATGCTATGCAATAGCTTTACCGCGGCAGTCCCCGAGTGCCACACGTCTTTTTTTATCCGGGTAGGTGGAAGCTAGTTAATAATAAAACCTCTTTTGAATTGCAAGGTGTTTAAAAAATGGTGGATGGAAATGGATTTTTAGAAATCAAAATTTATGGACTAACTATGTCATTTTATCAAAAATCCAAGAAAATTGCTATTTTCTATTAGAAACATAATAAATAACAGGTTTTGTCTCTATTTTTATTATTTTTGTACCGAAACTTATAACAGACTTACTTGGGAAAAATAATAATTATTTAGAAGCCTATTTAAAATGAAATACCTCAATCAATATCAATAACTCTGTTAAACGAAACCCATAAAAGTACCTGTCTAAATTATCATAATGCTAAGAATGTTTATTAGCTAAAGTCTGTACAAGTAGAAGTATATTTATTATCTTTTAAGCCTGTCTTTACACGCTTCCCGATCTTGGGAATCCGCTTAACAGGATACCAAAAAAACTTCCATTTCGCCATCCACGCCACCTCCGCCTGAGACAGGGTCTATTTCTAATTAAATAATGCGAAATCTTTTGGTGCAACAAATTATAAAACAGGTTTCTATCTAGGTTTAGAGTAAGGAATACTATCTCAAATTTCTATTTATTCTAGATCTTCGCATCTGTCGTAACTCCGGCGCAAGCTATTAGGCAATGCGTTGCTCTACTGAGAAACATCGTGGTATATTGTTTGGTTGCATTCATGAATATTATTGGCTGTTCTGAATTGCGGTCTGGTTTCTAGAACGAGTCTTGGATCAACAATTTGATTGAAATTAAGAACTGTCAACATGATTTTAATGAATTTGACAACCCCAACTTACATCATGCAATCATGGGGTAGAAACTGACACGAGTTATCATGGATCGTGACACGTCCCCCAAATGATGAAATTACAGGCACAAGAGGCTTATCATCTTCATTCCTCAAGTTGATGGACGCAGGGCGTTGCATCGTAGAGCATGTTCCAAAAAACGTGATCGACGATGCAATGCTTTGTGGTAGGTAATGGTTACCACTTAACATAAGGTGAGCCATGTGCTTGTTCCATCTTCAAATACCATTTAAAAAAGTGGGTTCGGGGCTCTGGCGGCCGGCTGATTGCGGCATAGCACAGCCTTAATCGGCACAGATAAATCCCCTGGCCACCGACGGACAGTAGCGTCAGTGGTGCGAGAAGCTGTGCCCTGCGATCCCCAACCGGCATGCCCAGCGTGGCGATTATGGGCATATCCCTATTTATTAGGGGAGGCCTATGTCCAGCAGTGGACTGATATAGGCTGGTGTGGTGTGGTGGTGTGGTGGGTTCGTGGACCAAAAGCATCACACAAAATATCAATAAGCAGGAATTTATTTCATTTTGTTTTGGTTTATATAATTGGTATCACCAACTTAATATTATATAGGCGAAAGTTTGTAAAATATGTGATGTTCCTTCATGCCAAAACTACTGAACGGCTTGAGCGAAAAATTAACATAGTAACTTTTTATTACATTTTATGAGGAAACCATGTTAAAATAGAAACTCTTAGTACAAAAATATATTCATGCTGAAGTTAAAATTAATGGAACGAAAAGTAAGTCAGTAAATTGAACATTATAAGTAAGTATCCAAGGTAGTTTAGATTTAGAGTTAAGTATACTTAATGGGAGTTTCGTAAGGCGTGCTCAACTTATACATACGAGTAGGTACACTATCAATTTCATGTTAAATTTGGTCAGGGTCATTATGTACCTATACTCGAGACCATTTACCACACTAATAAAACTTAATAAGTCACTGAAAATGTCCTTGTGTCAAAATTATACACTTCAAATAGATTTCAAAGCTTTAATTTCTAAGTAACAATTTCTAAACTAAATAATTTACAAACACCTCTACTTATTTACAAAAAATACATACAGCCGAACAGGAGGTTCTACCTTCTCCCTAATTGAAGTCGGTTAAAAAGTTACTTGCCTGCACACAAAACACACCTACAGCCAAAAAATACTGCATTGGCTTCATCGAAAAGAGGTTTTTGTTTAGAAAATGTCCGTACTTCTTAAATTCTAAACAAAAAACTTCAATTCGTTTTGAAAGTTTGTACAGACTTTGAATAGCTTTCGATGTAGGAAATATTGGTAGATAAAATAATTATACAACCGTCAGAAACACAAAACAGGCAATTTCTGTTCTGTGGTCTTAAATATTGGATGGTCCTTTAAAACCTAGAACTCACAATGGCGGTAGATTCTGTGTGGAATAAGAACTGGCATGGTTATAAAGGGAACTTATATCTTTCTTCGTATGAACTAGTGGGCATCACTAGTGTCGGAGTATTTAGGCCGCAGAAGACCGAAGTTCCTTATGAACCTTGAATCAGCCACGAGCGCAGCTTCAAAAAGTGAACTAACCTAACCATTGTAAATGACAAAACCCTTATGTAAAGCATTGCGCACCCAAATTATAAGACGGTTCTTATTCCACAATTCGTAGTAACAGTAGGTACTCTACATTGTAGAGAATTTCTCGTAGAGTCTACAAAAAAGTCTTAATAATAGGTCATTCCTTCTCAAAGAACTCTTCAGTGAGTGGAACAAGCGATAGCTGGTTGTATGTGTAGGCATCGAAGAACCTTTGAGTGACGTTCATGGCATAGTCTATCGCATAGTCGAGGATAGGACCTCCAAACTCACTGGCGAACATCTGCGCGTCTGAGTTCAGGACTTGGAGGACATTGGCACCTGGAACAAGTAAGGATTGTATGAGGTGTCCTCAAATATTATATACAACGACAACACAAGCCTATAACAGTCCACTGCTGGACCTAAAATAAAAATAAAATAAAATAAAATAAATAAATAATGCTGGACAATCACACAGCATTGGGGTTAGAAGGTTCACCTAAGAAGTTGGTTAATGAGGTTAGTCCTATAATCTTTACGATAGACATGTGTGTTGAGGGTCGCAAGGTACAACAGCTTTCGCACCGTTGACACTGCTATCAGCCGGGGCGAATTTGATCCATTGGTCGCCCTAGGCATATGAAAGATTGCCGCCCCCCTACTCGCTGTAAAGCACGAAAAAAAAAACCAACCCCGGAGCCTGTTCTTTGCCTTTACTTTGGCTTTTCGAAAGGTGCGCTTGACTTTACTAGAGTTGAAAACTTTTTCGAGAACCTACCACCCATGCGAGCATTACCTGGATAAATTACCACCTCGCGAGGTGAATATGGAGTGAGAGTCGACTTTTTGGTTCACACACACACCAGCCTATATCAGTCCACTGCTGGATCTATGTCCAGGAGGCCTATGCCTCCCCAAATATAGGGGGATATGCCCATAATCCCCACGCCGGGCATGCGTGTTGGGGATCGCAGGGCACAGCTTCTCGCACCACCGACGCTGCTGCCCGTCAGTGGCCAGGGGATTTAGCTGTGTCGATGTAGGTTATGCTATGCCGCAATCAGCGCCAGAGCCCCGTTCGTTGTTTAGCAGGGTGCACCACCTGCAGTTGAGGTTGGCTTGGGTTCCGAAGATAGGGTTTGGAATCCCGTACATTTTGGTACATACTTCAATAAAAAAAACCCACCAAGTTTTGCCGCCCCCTAAATTTTGCCGCCCTAGGCCCGGGCCTACATGGCCTATTGGGAAATCCGCCCCTGGCTATCGGCAAATTTGCTAATCCGTTAGACTGCTGCAATCAGCCGTCCGCCAGAGCCTCGTTTCTTAGTTATCTGGGTGCACCTCGGGCCGGTATTTGGCTTATGGAGGTTGGAACCTCGTATACCCCAGCATTCAATTCCATCCATTGTAAATATTCATAACCAAAAAAATTATTTTTGATTATTAATTATTATTGATTTCTTAAGCAAGTGTCAAATGTCACTTATTGTATTTGACAAGTAGGTAATTAGTAAAGGTAGACGTGTTAATATAGCTATGTAAATACTACTTACTGATTCTAGGGTTCCCCCTGATAAGATTCGTCAGGTTGAGTTTGAGCGCGGTCCCGTAGTCCGCCTTGTATTTATATGAGTTGATCTTGTAGTGGCCTTCACCAGCTTCGTTTAACACCACCCTCTCTACCACCTCGAGTCTGATCCTTTGGTTCCCTGTTAAGGCGACGATACATGTCAAACCTCTCTCTCGCTCGCATTATTCAACATTTTTGAAGATATAAAATCACTGAATGTTATTATGCAAAATAGCGAACCTTCACGGCCTAGAAAATAAAAATACAAAGGTTCAATAAGAATATCGTGTTGAACCCAACAAAATCACATTGATCGAATTGGTGCAAGTTTTTGGTAAGAAAACGTGATAGAATCAAAATGATATTATTGCTGAACCTTTGTATTGTTATTTTCTTGGCCGTGAAGGTTTGCTATTTTGCATAACTACATTCAGTGATTTTATATATTCAAAAATGTTGAATAGTGCGAGCGAGAGGGAGGTTTGACCTGTATAATAAGTAATAATAATAAGTATAATTAAGTTTTAAGAAATCTATAAAATCGGCAATTATTTCAAGAATAATAACACCAGCATATATCAGTCGACTGCTGAGCATAGATTTTCCTCAATAGGAAGGGATATATTTCTTTATCCCCACGCTGGGCATGCGTGTTGGAGATTGCAGAGCTCAGCTTCTCGGTACATCGACGCTGCTGCACGTCGGTTGTGCGGGAATTTAGTTGTGTCGGTGTTAGGCTGCGCTGTTTCAGAATCAGCCGGCCGCCAGAGTCTCGTTTATTTGTTAGCAGGGAGCACCACAGGCAGTGAGGTTGGCTTGAGTTCCGAAGGTGGAGGTGGGAACTTCTTACACCTCAGTTATTTCAGTAGATTGTAAATTCGAAAAATGCAAATTCGATGGAAAATGTATGAAAAACGATATATTTTCAACGTTTAGTAGTAAAAGTGTATTGACGGTATCGTTGGCAAAACGGCCAAATAGCTGACAAAGACGCAAGAGATACTGGTTTGATTCACACTGACATTTTTTAAATGTAGATATCGATATTGATAAAACTGCAATGGACTTCTTAAATCTAAAGAGAGAAATGAATAAACGTTACACTTAATAGGTACACAAGACGACCTCTGTGGCGCAGTGGGCGAAAGCCCGCCTGAGACGCAGAAGGTTGCGGGTTCGATTCCCGCTGCGGGACAAATGTTTGCATATTCTGCAGATATTTGTCTCGGGTCTGGGTGTTTTCTATGTATGATATGTATGTATTTACAAAAAAAAATGTATATATGTAATATGTCAATCATGTGGTTCCCATAATACAAGCTCTGCTTAGTTTGGGGTTACATGATGCTGTGTGATTACGTCCCGCATTATTTTTTTTTTTTTAAGAGCTCATGGCGTGCCTACTGATTATGACTACTTGAATATCTTAGCAGCAGCTTAAGCAACACCGTCTGGTCACTATTTGGATTGGTAAATGCTCAGTGACATTTGGATCTAAGCACCGTGCTTCGGACAGCACGTAAAGATGTTGGTTTCGGTTTTGTCAGTCGATAAGCCATATAGGGGATCTTCAGGCGTCCTAAAAAGTCCCACACCATACTTAATTAGCTCATACGATTACTCACATATTTTGACCTTAGCACTGCCTTCGGTGTCAAGGTTGAAGAGTAGAAGCCTTCCAAGCAGGCTGTACACTCCTCGGATGGTGAAGTTGCAGTGCATATCGAATATGAATGTTCTGATTTCGCGACGAGACCTGCAAAGTTAATTTATGATTGTATTCTACTACTTCTAACACAAAAATTACTAGGTACCTATTTGTATTAAAATTCAGCTAGTTTGCAATTAAGGCGACTATACATGTCAAACCTCTCTCTCGCTCGCACTATTCAACATTTTTGAAGATATAAAATCACCGACTTTAGTTACGCAAAATAACACCTTCACATTATAGAGAATAATAATTCAAAGGTTCTGCAATAATATCATTTGGATTCTATCACGTTTTCTTACCAAAAAAAATTGTGATCAATTTTGGTACAAATTTTTTGGTAGGAAAACGTGTTAGGTTCAACATGATATTCTTACTGAACCTTTGTATTGTTATTTTCTAGGCCGTTAAGGTTTGCTATTTTGTATAACTACATTCAGTGATTTTATATCTTCTGAAATGTTGAATAGTGCGAGCGAGAGGGAGGTTTGACAGGTATCGTCACCTTAAGTAGCTGACCCTACAATAGTAGTCCTATCCTAATTCTTCAGTTCATTAAAAATCAGGAGGGATTTGAACCCGCAACCTTACCATAAATACGAGGGCGAGCTAACCATCTGGTGAGTTGACCCGGTAGCGCGGATTTTTAGCACGTTTTGGTATTTATGGGAAGGTCGCGGGTTCAAATCCCGCCTGGATCAAAATTTTTAAAAATCTTAGATTTCCCCGGAGTGTGGGCTAACACTTAAAATACAAAAAGTTTCCCTTTTACAACATAGATTATTTTATTCAACTTATTATACTTATATTTCGGTGTCATGTGATGCAATTATCTCCATTTTGCTCTTCTTTAGAACAAAATTTGAAACTGATTGATGAAACTGATGGCTATGTCTGTGGCCTTTGGGCTGCATGAAACTGCTAGAGTTGTGTGATTTGATTCATCATCATCAGCCTATAACAGTTTAATGCTGGATATAGGCCTCCAATGAGCGCTATTACGCGCTTTCCTGAGTTCAATGCATCCAGCTTCTACCTGCAGCGTCTGGCAGATCGTCACTCCATCTAGCCGGAGGGAGATTTGATTGTGACTTGCATATGAAATATATTCTTATATTGGGTATACAATACACCATTATCATCAATATAAAACTATAATGAACGCATTATAAAAGTATAATATACTTAAAATTTTGTATAAGTAAAATAATTTATTTGAAATATCTTTAATTATGATATTTTTATTTACCAACATATTCAAGGTCTAAAAACCACGAGCAATTTTAATTTCAACCACGAGTATTTAGTAACACAAAGACGAATTTATTTAAATATGTAAGTAATTTTAAATAATGACAACATAATAACTTCTAAGTCGGTACGTAAGTAGGTACGATTAGTCCACTGAGGTGCGATTGATATAATACGTGGCGTGTTCGATTCCCACAGCCACCATACAAATGTATCGATTAGGATCTTCGCTCATTCAACCTGCCTCGTTCCACAGCTGGCCTAGTCTCCCCCAAATTCCGCCAACCACCTCTATCCTTCAAAAGATCCCACCATCCTCTCTCGGAGGCTTCGAGTTCGTCCTGAAATCGTTTTCTTGGCCGACCAGGCGGACTACCACCCGGCTGCCAGGATGTTATAGCATTCGCCCATCTGTCCGGAGGCATCCGGGCTTTCTTGACCGACGACATTCGGATTATGAAAACGAAAAATAAACCTTAATATGTATACTTACGATACTTTATCCGGTACGCAGGAACTCAACCCCACCAGCTTAGCATTATGGAACGTCATCTTCAGGTTCCCCGGTAGAACAATACTGATGTTCTTGTCCAAGTACAATGGGTCGAGTGCAGGGATTCCGGCTTCGGGGATCCCTTTGACGATGCCAGGTATCGCGTCTAAGGTGGCCTTTGTGAAGCACTCGTCGCTTAGTTCAGCGCATGGATGGATGTAGTCCGCTGCAAAGGACATAGATTTACTTCCTTACAACAACATCACCAGCTTATATCAGTCCATAGCTGGACAAAGGCCTCCTTTAATAAGAAGGGAGATATGCCCATTATCCCCACACTGGGCAAGCGCATTGGGGATCGCAGGGCACAGCTTCTTGCATCGCCGACACTGCTGCCCATCGGCCAGGGGATGTAGCTGTGACGGTGTTAGGCTGCGCTATGCCGCAATAAGCTTTACATCATTTTTCAAAATTTAAATATTCTATTTTTAGTTAAAAATAAAATTATACAGCTAAGGGACCTATCAGACAGAGAGCGGTCACGCGTTCGTGCGTCCCGCGTTCACGTCCTGCGTTCGCTGTGTTGTATTACGTTAGAAATACACACACAGCAAGCGTTCGGTAGCACGTGAATTCGTACATGGCATAGAACGCAGAACGAGAACGCGAAACGCTTGAACGCGAGACCGCTCTCTGTCTGAAAGGTCCCTAAGTACAACCTTTTTGGTTGTCTAAAGTAAGAAGATGATCAACTTACGTAATGGTATCAGCTGCAAGGTCCCATAGATGCAGAAACACATCACAACGAATACACCAGCTTGGACCTCCATGATGCACTGTATTTTGACTTCAGGTAGAACAGGCCTTTGACTCTACGCTCTAAATAAAGAAACAACGCTCTAATTATGAAAATTTATGGCTGTGTAAACTTTTTGAATTTAATTGTACCGTGAAATTACAGTACCAAGTAGTACTAATGAACAAGGAAATCTGAACAAAAATCTGTTCTTTATGTATCTGTTCTCCTAAAAATGGGTTGTAGTTCACACAAACCCTTTCTAGCAATAACCAGGGGCTCAACACTCGAAAGAGGGGTCTGACATAACCCCTTTTTGGGCATTTTTATTGTGAAAAGTCAGGCACAGATTTTTGTTGAAAACGCGCACTCCCCTATAAAAACTCTTTGGATCGTAGGTACAGTCATGCGTAACAACTAACCACAACTTAAAATTTAATACAGTCATGTGTGAAATCTAAAACACAACTTGAAAAATATAAACTTTTTTAAAAAGCACTGAATAATCTTGGAAGCTTCTAGGCGGCCTCAAAGTTCTAACACTAGAGCCAAGAACAAACAATAACTCTTACGAAATCACTAAAATTATCATGAGAATTGACCATATTTGAACGTAACGGCGCACTGTTAAAAAAAATAGTTTTTTTGTTTACATAATATTGCACGTTGGTACCTTCTCTATAATGCGTGTACACTATCGGACACCTTCTGGCAGTATGTTTTGCAAGGGTTTGGCCAGAGCTCGTGTTTTGTAAGTCGTGTGGCAATAGTGGTTAAGCCACAATCTTTTAGTTGGATTGAACCGTGCTTCAAGGATTTAAGCCGCAGTTCCTCAGTCACGACTAAAGAAAATAGGGGCGCAACTTTTGTCGTTACATTTTTGGATCTATACTTACGTACTTTCGCAGATCTAATAAAAAATATTTAGAAGTTAGGTTTTTTGAAAACGTGGCACCTATCCTACTGCGGCATCTATCGAGGTTTTATACTATAGGTATATAGTCATCATCATCGCAATAATGAATACCTAAGTAGGTAGTTAGGTTAGGAAGTTCTAATGTCAATAAATTCCTGTAACCATTCAGTTTTTCTTTAAAATATACCTAATATATAATGTTAATAGAAAATATGCATACCTACCTATACCTACCTAAAGTTAATGGCAGGGCTTTGCAGCGAAGGGCACATTATAATGTGTGACCTACGATATAATACTTTGTTATAGGTCGTGGTTACCACTTATCATTAGGTGGGCCATGTGCTTTTTCCAACTTCAAGTATTTTTTAAGAAATATGTATATTATATAGCTGGCGGTTGCTTATAATTTTTAGAGTTTCGTACCTCAAAAATAAAGAAAAAATGAACCCTTTTAGGATCACTTTGTTGTGCGTCTGTTCGTCTGTCAGTCAGTCAAGATCTTTTATCAGGAAAAGATCAAGTCTGTCGCTGATTCGGAACCCACCTCAATACCTTCAGTACATGATTGAAAAGCTATAGAGAGTATAAGAGCTTCTTTCCTTACATGGACATAAGGTAGGTAATGTTAAATATCCTGAGTAATTAATATGCCTGTGCAGGAACCAAAATTGACAGGTTTAACTTGACCAGTTTTCAAAAAACTACTGGTTAGGTTCATGTAATCATAATGAAAGTCAAGTAACTTTATCTAGGGTGGGTGTAAGGGATTCCATCCTCCATTTTTGGAATCCAAGCCAACCTTAGCTAGGCTGCCCGTGGTGCACCCTGATGTAAGTATAAAAAACGGGGCTCTGGCGGCCGGCTGAATGCGGCATAGTGCAGACTATGAGCAGCATGTTTTTGTTTAAATTAAATATTTTATTTCAAATACGATTGTCTATGTGCGTCCTACCCGTCATGACATACGGAGCCGAAATGTGGACAGTCACATTACGGCTAGTCCACCAGTTTAAAGTGGCTCAACGAGCTATGGAACGAGCTATGCTCGGGGTTTCTCAGAAGGATAAAATCCTTAACGAGTATAACCGACATAGAACTAAAGTTGTCGACATAGCTCAGAGAATTATCAAGCTGTAGTGGCAGTGGGCTGGCCTTTCTGCCGAAGGACCGATAACCGTTGGGGTAAACGAGTTCTTGACTGGAGACCGCGGCTCGGCAAACGTAGTGTAGGACGCCCTCCGGCCAGGTGGAGTGACGATCTGCGAAAGGCTGCTGGCAGAAGTTGGATGCGTCGAGCTCAGGAGAGTGTGCAATGGCTCTCATTAGGGGAGGCCTATGTCCAGCAGTGGACTGCTATAGTCTGATGATGATGATGATGATGATGATTGTCTACAATTGTTCCTGAATAAATGAACTGAACTGAACACCGGCCCACCTAAATCCCCGATCACCGACGGACAGCATGCCCGTTAAATATTCTTATTTTATGATTCTTGAAGATAGAACTGATGTTAAGTGGTAACCATCACTTATAACAAAGTATTAGTTTTTAGGTCCCGCATGTTTGGAACGTACCCTACGAGACCACACCCTACGTTATCAGCTTGAGGCATGACGGTGTTAAGCCTCATGTGCCTGTAATTTCAAGGCCACATACACACTTCGAATCGAAACACAGCAACGCTGCTTCACGGCAGAAGTAGGCATGGTGATAGTACTTCATCGGGTGAGCTCTTCACAAGTCTACTTCAAAATTTTTGGTCACGTTCCATCATCATGATGGGACCTCTTCCCTTTTCTTCCATTCTTGGTGAACTTGTGCCTGTTTCACCTATCATGACATCATGAGGCTCAAACCGATGTTGAATTGATGTTATTAGACGAGCTATCATCATCTATCCAACAACGGTTTGGGGTTTCCGAGATTAATGATGCCTCTTCCTCAGGGTGGGAATGAAGATCGAGAGCTGACAAAGCTGATACAAATCTTGATCAAGTTTAGGTTGGAATTAATAAGAACAATTTACAAGTCTCTGAGAAACAGTACCTTAAGCTTTAGTAAACATGACCTCTAATCATCTATGGCGGTAGTTACGTAATAATGTACCTTTGTACCTACATACTAAGTAGCAAGCACGATATGGCATTCCCATAATTATACTCCTAAGTTACCGAATACTGTCTGATAGATAACCAACACAAAAAGAAGCCTAGAGACTTGAAGAGGGTTTTTTGCAAAGGGTGACTTTTTTTATGGTACTTGAAGATAGAACAAGCACATGGTCCACCTGATGTTAAGGTAACCATTACCTATCACAAAGCATTGCTCGTAGATCACATTTTTGGAACGTGCTCTACGATACAACGCCCTGCGTCCTACAACTTGAGGCATGTAGATGATAAGCATCTTGTGCCTGTAAATTCACCGGCACCCACACCCTTCAAACCGAAACACAGCACAGTTGCTTCACGGCAGAAATAGGCATGGTGGCAGTACTTCTCTGGACGAGCCCTCCACAAAGAACTCTACTTCTACTTTGATATTATTTTGGAAAGGATATAAACCTCTTGGTGGATGCAGCTAAGGGTGAAGTGGAAGGACATTACTCGAAATTGCAGGCGTTCTATTAGTTTGTAACATTTAATTGTTGATATTTGGCCCTATGAGTATATGGCTCAATCAATCAAATTATTAATATTGTTCACGTTTTGACAATGCTGTACAACAGCATCATTGTTTAAGCTTTGTTTTATTCATTATTAGGACTGCACCATAAGCAGTTGCTAAAAAATAACAAACTTTACAAACTAACAATACTACAAAAATGTTCTTGTCTATATTTCAAAATACTTTATGAAACCTACTTAACTTTTGACGAAATCAAGTGTAACATTGTGTACCTGGAAATAAATGAACTATTAAAGGAATACCGAGTACTTAAAAAGTATACAAATCATCAAAAATGTAAATGCCACAGTCAATTCAGTTAATAATGTCATCAATGATCAGTCTACCTCAATAAAGACGTGTTTGTTAAACCAGACTTATTTACCAGGCCGTTAGGCAACAACAACGGCCCAGGCTATTTATGTACCAACACTGACTGAATAGCCTGGGATTCAAATCTCTGCATGAGCACCGTGCGAACATCCATTCACTTGGTCAGTGAATGGTCATTGATAGTCAATTATGTCAATTTTTTGTTCAATTTGAATAAAACCTTTGTATAGATAACTATAGGTGCCCCGCGACTTCGTTTTCGAAGAAGATTTTTATCCCTTTATTAAATTAACTAAGTTAATATAAGTTAAATGTATCCACAACGAAATTATCCAACTGAAGACCAAGTTAGCATAGCCCACAGAATTAGCAAACTCAAGTGGCAGTGGGCTGTTTTCATATGCTATAGAATCGATTTAACCGTTGGTGATATAGACGAGTTCTAGAGTGAGGACCGCATCTTGGCCGTAGGGCGCCCCCGGTCAAGTGGAGCTATAACTTGCGGAAGGTGATCTTCTGCTAGCCAGCAGAAGATGGATGCGAAGTACCGAAAATCGGCCTCAGAAACGCTCACTGGGATATGCCTATATATGTCCGGCATAATGTCCAGCAGTGGACTGATACAGGCTGAAAATGATATGATAATTTAAAATTTGTTTCTTGTTACACCTAGCTTTTGTAAGAGACCCTAAAAATTTCAAGTGGAGAAAAAGCGTTATCAGTCATTCAGCTTTATCTTAGTTGTACGAATTTAGACTTGTAAGTCTAAGTAGGTACTCTACCTAGTCAGACAAGAGGTAGTTTTTATTTAGACCCCAGGCAAGCAAGTCGTTAGACTGCCCGAAGGCTGCCGATATGGTCCAATTTACAACATCATCGTCATCATCAGCCTATAGCAGTCCACTGCTGGACTTAGACCTCCCTTAATGAGCGCCATTGCCCTTTCCTCAGCTCATTTACAACATCCAAGATGCAAAATACACTTTTACCTAATCAAGGTTATGTTATCGGATCGATATGGTTAACAATATTCAAATTAGCCGCTATGGATAAGTGGGCCACGCGGGACAATGATCCATGGGCCTTGGTTCCCATGGGTCTGTACGTCTGTCTGTATGAATAACTCAATTAACTCAAGGTCAACTCAGTGACAGTTCGGTTATTCATATTCTTTTGGGATTAGAAATAGTTTTTATATTACAAATGGACTAAGCAATATAGGTACTAGCTTCCGCTTGCGGTTTCGCTCGGTAGGCAAAAATATGCCTATGTTCTATTCCTGGTTAAAACATAATGAGCAAAATTACTGCTCAATTGGTTCAGTATTCATTTATATATCTGTATATTATTATGGTTTATCATTATCATCATCATCAGCCTACGGCAGTCTACTGCTGGACATATGTGTCCCCTAGTGAGCTCCGTCACGCCAAATTAGTAGGTCAGTAAACTTCCCAAGCCGAAATTCTGAAAATCTTCAAACGCAACCTGCAGACAAAAACATTGGCAACTAAGCGGGGCGTGCGTGGCGCTGGCGACGCTTAACACGCATACACGATATGAATCGGTTAAAAATCCTGAATTTGAAAAATCTCCAAAAATGGGAGATTATGATCTCGACCAGGATAGGTAACTGGTAAACGCAGTATGGTTATTATCATCATCATCAGCCTATATAGCAGTCCACACCTACACATAGGAGTCCCCTAATCATTAAGCCTCATTAAGCGTATCATCGGCTCGACGCATAAAGCTTCTACCAGCAGCGTTTCGCAGTTCGTCACTCCACTTGGCCGGATGGCGTCCTACACTAAGTTGGTCGAACCGCCTTCATGATGATAGGTAAACAGGTGGATCCTGCTACCCTGATATAATTCCCTAGCCTAGACTCATACACGGGCCTACCATACCTTAGCTGTCCCAAGGAGGAAAGTTGCAGCAAAGCGCTTCGGTGCTTCTGGTCGTCCTGCGCATACTCTCCAAAATGTAAAAACAGACAGGTGACCGATTTTTCGATGGTGTTCTAGACTATGGAGGCTTGCGAAGTATACCGTCCTCTCAGCTTGGTTAGCCTTGCCAAAGCTATGACCGTACCTACATAACCCTGTTAGGGCAGTAGGTACATCGTGCAATAACTCGGTATTGTGCAGGTAAGTCAGGATGCACTGCATAACTGTGAATGTAGTCGTGTGGAGAGTTTGCATACTAATGTTTGTTTGTGTCCATTGCCTTCGGGAAAGACGTATTTCATTAGTCAGTAAAAGAAGATGATATATAAAAATTAAGACGGCCAAGTGCGAGTTGGCCACGCACCGAGGGTTCCGTTCAAACTTATAGTGAAATCATTTTTTTGTGATGTAACTACAAATTTACGTACAAATCTACGTAGTCGGATTTATTCCTTTACTTGTGCTATAAGACATTGCTTCTTGCCAAATTTTTTGACTCTAGGTCTACGGTAAGTACCTATCATATTGTTGTTTTGTAGTTTTGATAATTGGGTTTTGATTCACTTGTGAAGAATCAAGAATCAAGGGAATGCTGAGTATGAGATGAGTATTTTTCAACTGGATCGCGATCGAGAAAAGGGCCTTGACAGAGAGACAGACAGACGAAAGACGATGTGAACCTATAAGGCTTGCTTTTTCCTTTGAGGTACAGAACCCTAAAATAACTGTCAATTTTGACAAAATGGGATGTGTAAGTGGTTCCATCCTCCATCTAAGCGGAACCCAAGCCAACCTCACCTGCACGTGGTGCACCCTGCTAGCTTACAAACGAGGCTCTGGCGGCCGGCTGATTGCGGCATAGCGCAGCCTAAAACACCGGCACAGCTACATTCCCTGGCTGCCGATGAGCAGCAGCGTCGGCGGTGCTAAAAGCTGTGCCCTGCGATCCCTAACCCGCATGCCCAGCGTGGGGATTATGGGCATATCCCCCTTCTTATTAGGGGAGGCCTATGTCCAGCAGTGGACTGAAATAGGCTGTTGATGTTTGACAAATATTTGACAGATTTTCGGAAAAACGAGCTTCTTCGATATGTTATTTTACCTTTGACTGATGAAACGTTTTTATTTTGCAACAGACTTGTTTGACTTTTTTATGTAAATGTCATGGTAAGTAGGTAAATGTCATTTTAGTGCAAATTATTTTCTTATGTCTGTTCAATCAATTCATACTTACTACATAGGTAAATTGTTATATTACATATTATTAAAAAAATCTTCTTATCAGAAAATCTCGATTTTTATTGGGATTCGACACTGAATCAACTTTTTTTCTGACGATTTCGGCTACGGCGACTGTGTATATGAAAAGGCATTTTAACTCTGTTAATAAAATTCTATGTGAGATGATGGCTTCGTCGTTCTGCCCTCTGATGCGCTCTAATGGCATACAGCGAATTAGAACCGGCCGGGCCAAAAAAATGTTACAAAGAGGGTCTACCCAAGACCGTCAAAGCGAATACCTAAGTATCGAATAAGATAAATAAGGAAAATACTATGTTAGTGATTTTTAAATTCGTAGTAAAACTACTATGCAGGTAGGTATTGGATGTGTTGTAGTGGAAACGGAGGGCCAGTAAAGCTGAATAAGAATAAGAATAAGAATAAGAATAATTTTATTGTGAATTTGTGTGAATCATAGTTACATGAAGGTCTTATAACGAAATCATAGTATCAACAAATTTATCCTGTTCGGACATACAATAATATTTTTACACAATTACAAACATATTTATGTAATTTACAAAGTTATAGACAGACTACATTTTATTTCGATCGGTTGAATGTATCAGAAACAATCATAATTTAGGCAGACATACTTAATTATCAAAAAATTCCCTTAAATTGTAGTGAACATTATTAACAAGCCATTTCCTTAACTTGAGTTTAAACATATTTCCATCAAGTTGTTTTATATCTACTGGTAATTTATTGAACACTTTAATAGCTGTTATATATGTGCTTTTGTGGAACATTGAATTGTTAATTTGAGGTATACACACGTTATATTTATATTTATTTCGCAAGCTATCAGATCTATTTGATTTTATATTGAAGAATTCTGAGTTATTCTTTACAAATAAGCAAATCTCTAAAATAAATATACCAGTTAAAGTTAGAATATCATTATTTTTGAAAACATCTCGCAAACTCTGAGTACTCTCTAAGTTATAAATTGCTCTTATGCATTTTTTTTGCATAACAAATACGGATTGTACTTCAACAGAGTTTCCCCAAAAAATCACCCCGTAGCATAATTGAGGGAAAACGTGTCCATAGTACGCGTTCTTTGCAACTTGTTTTGACGAAACATTACTTAAAATATGAAGAGCATAACAGTATTTAGATATTTTGCTATTAACTTTATTGATATGACATTTCCAATTTAAAAAGGTGTCAATTCCTATTCCAAGAAAATTTATCTCGCTGACTTCTTGTACGGTATTTCCTTGGTTACATATATTTAAATTTACTGTAGGTGTTTTGTAGTTTTTAAATCTAAGATATTTTGTTTTGTCAATATTAACCTTTAAATTTAGGTTGCCTAGCCAAGTAACTATTTCCTCGAGGGTTTTATTGATCTCCATTTCAAAATCCCGTAAGTTATGATTTATTTGGGGTATAAAGATTGTGGCATCATCTGCAAACATGACACAAAGGTGTTTTGTAATATTTGGTAAATCATTAATATAAATTAAAAACAAAAGTGGTCCTAGGACACTGCCCTGAGGTACACCTAGTGAAATAGTCTCAAAACCAGAGGTAATATGTTCGATAGTTTTAGTTTTTTTATTGTAGATATCAATAACAGTTGACTGTTTTCTGTCATCTAGGTAAGATTTAAAAAATGAAAGAGCTACTCCTCTAATACCAATGTCTTCCAACTTACTTATGAGTATTTTATGATCAACGCAATCAAATGCTTTAGATAAATCCAAAAACAATGCCACACCATGTCTTTTATTGTTAATTTCTTCACATGCTAGTTTTAAAGTTTTGAATATTGCTAGTGTTGTATTTTTCCCTTTTCGAAAACCGTATTGATTCGGATTTAGTAAATTGTTTATATCTAAAAAGGTTGTTACTCGATTGCAGATAGCTTTTTCAAATATTTTTGATATGCTAGGAAGAATGGCTATAGGTCTAAAGTTCCCCATGTCAGATTTTGAACCTTTCTTATGTAATGGCTTGATAAGAGCTTTTTTTAGATTTTTAGGAAAGCACCCATTCTCAATCGATAGGTTAATGATATATACTAAGGGTTTTATTATTATATCAATGCTGTTTTTTATAACCTGGATGGGGATCTCGTCATGGCCTGCACTTTTAGAATTTTTTATTTGTTTAACGATTCTTTTTATTTCACCTTCATCAACAGGCGCAAGGAATATACTACTGCAATTTGTTTGTTTAATAAATAATATGTCTGCAATATAATGCGTTCACAGTAGGTTCTAACCTAGCATTATCGCAAAAATTATAGCTCAATAAAAATCTTGCACGGTTACTTTTTAGCTTGGTGGATGTAAATAATTTCATGTGTCGCTGAAATTAGTTTCTAAGTCCCCTATATTTTAATCATAGTTTCAGGTGGTGCCTATGTAGGTAGTTATTGCTTCTAAGACTTACAAAAAATAGTATCATCAATTTTGAAGCTTTGTTTTATTTATTGTACATGTAATGATAGTTCTATGATGAGCAGGTATATTTCAGTTAATTTTTGACGAAATCAAGAGTAACATTGTGTACCTTTGGACTGCGGTTATAAGCACAGTATAAAGACCGGCTGTGTTATAACAACCTGTAAGTGAACTATGAACTGATGACTTTTTGGCTCGCGTAAGGCTCGAGCGACCCGACTAAACCAATGAACTAAGAAGTATCAAATAGGTAACATATCCGACCGCCGAAGGCGCGCTATGATGTTCATTTAGGCTTTTTCAGGCAATAACAGCTATTTTGAAGGTCTTAGGGCGACCTAAAAACTCAGACATCAGAGTTTGGTACTAGCACAGAATACAGGTACTAGCTCATAAGAAGAAGAAGAAGAAGTCTTCTGCAGTTTGTTATTTTTCTTCACAAATTAAGTTTTAAGCGTGACATAACATTAGGTGCTATTTTGGTCCACAGTCTGTTATGATTTTCAAATCGATCTACCTACTTACTTTAAAAAAAAACTATTTTAAGTTCCAATTGGCACATAAATATTTCCAGCTCGATCTTAGGCAAATATTGTTAAAGCCCACAGATAGGATCTAGACTTCCCACTGGTAATTACGTAATGCATTCCATGCGCGGGCGCATCGCACGATGCAATATTGCCGTGAAGAATAGTGCATTATGTTTACTTTTCGTGCTTAAATGTATTATTTTATTTTTATGTTTCATTGAAATTTTGAAGAATAGTTATTATGTTCTATGTTATTGAAATCAACTTAATTTGATTTTGAATTTGATTTTCTTAACTGGGCTGCAGACTTTTAATTTTGATATTTCATTGAATTATGAATCTTAGAAGAGTAGGTTTTAATTTTTCGTGGGCACAGCAAGCTTATTAGGTAGCTAAGCTACCTACCTAATAAGTACTTTGTGTTGAAGTTATACTTAAGTGCCGTTTTGTGGACATAAACTATAAGACTATGGGTAAGCTCTATCGAGCTATTAAGCTACATATTTTTTTTTAAATTCGTCAAATTTGCAATGAGCTATTATTTTCATCAAAACATATTTTATGTATTAAGGTTTATCATTCCCGTGTATACTTAGACTTACCTATTTAAGTAGGCAGGTACAAAATAAAATAGATATTATTTTTTATTTCACGCAAAATTCTTGTAGTAGTAAAAAAAAAACATGGCGCCAAGCGAAGTGCTACGATTTAAACTTGGAACAACAGACTATTAGAGCTTTGCCATAGACAGCTATTTTAGTAGCTTTGGCATCTTGTTCTATTTTGAACAGGCGCTTAATACAGTAGCCCTCTTTGATAGAGCAGCGTTGTCTATGAAAATAAATCTAGGTAGGTATGTAGATCTAGGTACCTAATCGGTTAGAACGAAATTTTCAGTATCAATGTAGGTGTATTGTAGGGTGTCGTTGTATTATGTGTGTTTGCATTATCCAACTAAGAGGTAGATGCGTATATTTTACGACCAGTAAAAAAAGCTGGTAATAAAAATAAAAAAAAATATGTAGTAAATACAATGGGACAATAAGCTGAAACAGTTAGAATAAGCAGTGGTTGTTTTTATTTTCTCGTCGTTTCAGCTACTCGATACTAGATGGCGCTACTAATCAGTTGTAGCACAAAAGCTTTTGTGGTTGTTGTGTAGAGAACCTATTAGTAGCGCAGATACGTTCTACCTTATTGAATAATCACTCATAAAGAGCCTGAAATATTTATGTTTACGATTTTCATGTCAGTAAATCACTCAAGTCTTAAAGCATTACATACAATGTTGCAGTAATCTGAAGAAAGCAGAACGCCTACACACACTACCTTAGTGCTATGATTTAATAATGATCTTCAAGCATAATATTTACCTATGTTTTGGGTTTGTGGTAAGTCCCACATTACTCGTTATTTTGGTATCCACGATACAGTAAATCATTGTGAGAGGCGAGAACTCAGAACTAGTGTAGGTTAATGCGTGTCTGTTGGATGTAATACCTACTTACAGTGGTTAGTTTTATTTTTTTATCAAATCAATATTTTAGGCATGATAAATCTTTTGCATTCTACCAGTTGTCATTTGTCAGGGGAGGTCGCGCACCTACTTACTTTGTAAAAAATGTATGGTCCATCATATGGGCCGAGGTGGATAAGTGATACCCCCACTAGGGCGTGGGAATTTCCCCACGTGGGACCACCGCGGACCACAGCTTGCCAATTCGGCGGCACGTTCCATTATTGAGTTTGGAACATTCAATTTCCATTTAAATCAAAACAAATAATAATACATTTTTTTAGAAAGTAAATCAAAGAGGTTATGTGATTATAATCTTTTTCTTCCTGGGTATGTAGGTATGTGGCGTGCCTACTTCATTTTTTTTATATCAGATTTTTGACGTTGGTGATTTTAATTCAGGTAAGTACCTACTGAGAGGTACCCTAGGTTAGGTACATAAGTAATTAATATAGGTAAGTATCCTTCCTAATCGAGCACATTTTTATGAATCCTACTTATTACGTATCCTACTTAATCCTACTTGTCCCACTAATATTATAAATGCGAAAGTTTGTGAGTATGGATGTATGGACGAATGGATGAATGTTTGTTACTCTTTCACGCAAAAACTACTGTACCGATTTGGATGAAACTTGGAATATAGTTTGTGATCTGGATTAACACATAGGCTTCTTTTTAACTTATTATCCCGGTACCACGCGAGCGAAGCCGCGGGCGGAAGCTAGTCAAATATAAACGAAAAAAAAATGGCATTTATTCATATTCATTTATTTATTGCTTATATGTAGGTATATCGTTTGTATATAGATTTTACTAATATATACTTATTCAGTAGGTAGGTAGGTTAGGTACATGAACCCCTTTTGGGCGCTTCAATATTTAGAATGATTGTGTTAAACATTATAATAAATAAAATAGAAAACAATATTGAAATGCAAAAGGAGAATGCCGATAACCCGTACCAAGTGCGTCAAAACCAAACGTATCCCATAAAATTGGCTATATTTTATAAATAAAATTAACATTTTTTTTAGTCTTACAGACCGACTCGATTGATAATCACGTATAAATTATTTCGTTTATTTGGTTTCCGGCGCACGGCGCCATGACATTGCAACCACCCTCACTTTTAATTTTAGACAGTAGAATTTAATGAAAACATTGGAGGTTTTTTCACTTTGTATAATCAAAGAGGTTGGATCAGAAACTTTTTTGTGGTACTACTAAACTATCTCCTATTTTTATGTATTACTAGTGTTCTGTGGCATTGTGTAGCAGTGTTTATTCTGAAAATAGATATTTTATTAGACATAATCACAATAATGAACGATAAACAATCGAGGCATCCATGGCCTTTTCGTCGTTGTGACTAATGTGTTAAGATCTTGGATCTAAGCTTGGATTTCACCTTCACCAGTAAGTACTAATACCTATTATAATGATGTAAATGCCTATCTACTTTCTCGTCACTATCATTATTTGAAAATAATATAAAGTAGAACACAGTAGTAATGTATGTAATGTCCTACCTACGAAGTAGAAGTTAAAACACCCTTTTACCTATCTTTGTGAGGTATATAAACCTTTTCTTATAGATATTATCATTTTAAATGTTTATAGTGTAATATTTATAATTATGTAGACAAAACTGATCACACAAGGTCTCGGGAAAGCATTTTTTCAAAAACAAACTCTAAAACTAATATCAAATAAAAACAATTTGTTTACGTTTATCTTAAAAAATACTTAGTATTCCATGAATAACAGTATAATATCTTTAGAAAAAATTAGGTTTCGTTTTGACGCAATCACTTTAGCATTGGTACCGAGTGCCATACATCAGACGGCATTCTCCTTTATAATAAAATAAACATACGTAATAAAAGATCAATTTCCTAACATAATGAATCCAATACTACATAGAAATGTAGGTATTGGTACAATAATTAATAAGCAAAATAAAATGTCAAAGAAAAGAAAATAATAGCAATATGTATGTAGGTATGTAATAGTATAATACGTAATTTATACATAATATGTAATTTTTAAATCTTCACTTCTTTTATCTATTTATAAAAAAAAAAACACTATACATAATTAAAGCTAAAACCTCTAGTTTCTGTGGGTATGTAAGTGTTTTTATACCTAGGTTTTGCCCAAGAAAAATCAATAGATTGGTACCTATCTAATTAATCAAAATTTAATAAGATCTGACATTTAGGATCTGTTAAGTATTACAAAAATAAAAAATAAACAATGTTTCTACGAACTAGAAATAAATGAGGTAATTTCAGCACTAACCCTTCAGTGTTCAGGGCTATTGTTTATGGTGCGAAAACGGGCCTCGGTCAAGGTTGCCTATTCCAAGCGGGTCATCGGCCCGCCAATCCAACATGGCCGCCGGACAGGACGATGTGTTTTTGTCACGCGAATTTTGAACATGTGCGGAGTTCAGCGGAGCTTTTGTTTTTGAATTATGGCCGATATTTTTAATTAGAGAATTTCTTGATACAAGTCGGGACATGTTTCGTTTTTGTGGGAATATCAATATGTAGACGGGATAAGGAGAGACGTGTTTGGACTTTTATTGAGGACTCGATTGTTGTTCGTTTTTGGTGTTTTATCTTTTGAATCGGTTGTCCGTGGTTTTGCTGGATGAATGGTTTTGGTAAACTTTGAGATTAATTTATTGTTAATACTCAATTCTTCTGACAGTACAACATTTATAGCAACTAATTAGACTTAAGTTTCCTCTAAATATAATGACGACAAAATTTGTGCCCTTTTTATACACTGACACTCCTCAACCTTAACCATGACAGTGGTCTATCTGTTGCGCTGGTCTTCCTTCACTTCATCTTCGGTAATGAAACTGTACAATCTGCCAAATGCCATCTTTTTAAAAGCTTTGAAGGGGAAAATCCAAAGTGCTAAATATTTAAATCCCGTATAAAAATACCTTATCAATACAACACTGAATTACAATTAAACAAACACCATCTGCCGCAAGAGCATAAATCTCGGGAATTTATTATTGGATAGAAATAAAACCATTTATTATCGGATATAAATAAAATAATTTATTATTGTGTTTAAATAAAATGACATGGAGTCCATTGTAGGGGTTTGCGCAAATCTGTTAAGACGGAGCGTTGTGTTGTCCGTCACGTAGGTAGATACCACCTAACTGAGGGAGCTTATTGTGTTAGCGAATAAACACATTGTCATATTTCATTGTAATGTAAATAGGTTCAGAAGTGACGGCCATTTTTTTGCTTTAGTCCTGTTAGTAAAGTAATACCAACTTCTTATAACTTAGAAACTTCAAAGTACAAATTCGAGCTGAACCTCATATAAATTTTACATAGAATTCCATTATTCCACAGAGCTTTAATTTGAGTTTCTCCGTACCTACTTAATGAAATAAGGTATTTAGATTAACGTCAATATTAGAATAAGTTTCGATACGAAAATTCATAATTTATTGCACAATGTTATACCGTCAAAATCTTAACTGTATCATTAATTTAGCGTACAATGTTTTCCTTTTTTCCCCTTTTCATTTGTTTATCCATAGAACCAACATAATTGCGTAATTTTCAAATCATATACCTAAATTTATTTTGTGAGTACCTACATTAGGTATTGCGAGCCTATGTTTCTGCCATAATCGGTAACATATGAAATTTATTTTCTCAATATAAAAAACTGACGCTGACTGTACAAATCAAATTCACACTCGAAATATGTCTTTTGTAATAGCAAGATTAACGCCCATGTCAAATTTTATACTCTAAAGTGATGACTCAATTCATAGCTGTCACCGTGTTGCGCACACGCATCACATTTCAAACGTAATCCGCGGATTTCAAGAGACGTCACGTCTGGAACTCCCTCCGATGAAGGGACTCGCAATTTGTAATGTTATCTACGTAGGACTTTATCTAACATCAAATTGATTTTATGATTAGTTACTTATTTTTAGGGTGATAATAATATTAAGTAAGATTGTAAATAAAAGATTAATATAAAAAATATACAAAAAACGATATAAAAAATTTTGGTAACGTGGTCCAGAGTTTTTGATTGTGGGGGCATAATTTTAACTTATTATTACAGACAATTATATTTATTTATTAATTAAAAATAATAAATATAATAGTAAAATAAAAGTAAAGATAAAGTAACTTAAATTCTTAGTTTTTTAAATCTATTCACATATTTTATATTATATATTTTTATTTTATATTATAAACAAAAGTTACAAGTTACAATGTAATAATAGCAACTATGTATAAACCACTAAATAAAAATAAATAAATAAACTAAGGTTTATGCTTGTGCTATCATATTGTGAGTCTAGGCCATGATGGCAAAAGCATAATTATGTAAACTTAAAAACTACCAACTTAAATAAAAAACAACATAGTTACAAAAATCTTACCTAGCTTATCATCATCATCATCATCATCATCAAGATACTACCTACTATACCTACCTCCTATACCTACCTAACATAAAATCTAAATAGTAAATTTTCAGATTAATTGAGTAGCCTAGTAGTAGATTAATTGAGTAGCCAGCCTTTGGCGTGGACAAACCTGCAAAGGAAAAGGCCATTTAGGCCGCTCAAAGTCCTCTGATATGCTAAAATCACTTTACTAAGCAAAGTATATATTTTTAAATTAATTTGTACCTACCCATCATCAATAACTTCAAATTATTCACATGCGTAGGCGGGTGATAGTTTTTTAAACGGTGCGATACCAATCTATGAGAATATAATTATGTGTATGTCACTTCATTACATACAACATAAATGTATAAATTTATTTTGTGAAATATATAAATTTTCAATTATATGGAAGTTACGGCACTAACGAGTTTTAGTGATAAATAGCTTAATTTGTTAGTTTTCAATGGTATAAAATTGGTAATATGAAACGTTAAAAATATGGGTGCATCGCATGACAGGCTTATTTATTATGTAGCTTAGCTGGATGTTCATATTCACATTTATTTATTTGTTCACATATACACAATTAGAATAGCAATTAAAATAATTAAATTTGTGTTTAATTGAAATCGAATCTATACTATTATAAAAAAAATCATACTTTTTTAATAATGAATTAGATACATATTCATTTTTACTTTTTTTAAATTATTTTACTTAAAAATATATACTTTTTTAAATTACTATTTTATTAATCAACTAGATAAATATTCATATTTATTAGTATCTATTTTTCACAAGTAGATATTTATGTTTATGTATAATTATATTAAATAACGTATTCATTTTTCCTAGTCCGCAATGGATTATAAAATGTATGTGTTTATTGATATAACACCATCGTCTTCTACAGTCTTTTAAATCAAGTCCATCCAAAGGTTGTCTGGAAGAGATCGCTCTAAGTGATAAGACCGCCCATTGTACTTTCATTATTGTTATTGCTTATAGTTATATTTGTCTATGTTGGTGTGAGTACAATAAAGAGTTTTCTATCTATCTATCTATCTATCTATCATTTTTACTTTTTTTAAAATTTTAGTACAAAGGAACCATGCATTTTTAGTATGAACTATAAAGGTAAAAAAATGAGTCACTAATAAAGAATCGGTTATATTAAAGAGGTCATACAGCAATTACGTGGTGGCCAGCATTGCAATGGCTGCGGTACACGACACACCGTGTCCTGTACCCGGGTAGGTACAGTCTCGTGTCGAGACGCGCTGTCGATGCTATCTGCTGGGATTCCACTGCACTGTGTGTTCACAGTATTGCCATCTACAAATTGATCTTAATTTTAGTAAATATCATGTATGAACGTGAAGTGTTCTATTAAAAGAAGGTTTTTTTTGAGCATGTATTTGAAAAATGTTTGCTTTAATTACTAATATGACGACCTCTGTGGCGCAGTGGGCGAAGGCCTGCCTGAGACGCAGAAGGTTGCGGGTTCGATTCCTGCTTCGGGGCAAATGTTTGCATGTTCTGCAGATATTTGTCTCGGGTCTGGGTGTTTTCTATGTATGATATAAATATTAGTATTAATATATACTAATATTACAAGTGTAGTATATCAACCATGTCGTTCCCATATTACAAGCTCTGCTCAGTTTGAGGCTATATGATGCTGTGTGATAACGTCCAGCATTATTTATTATTTATTTTTGATCGGGACCAGTTGACCATGTCATTTTATAAAGGGGTTTCTGGAGTCATTGGGCCCATTATTTTTGAGACAAGATAATGATCAACTCTCAATTTACTTTATTCCTATTAATTCTTGAAATTGCCATTATTAAAGCATAAGAAACAACGCTAAATTAATGTATAGTTTTTTTTATTCTTTCGGTAACTAAACCTCCCCTATTATCCTCCTCTTCTGTATTAAGGTGATCACGATAAGTTCTTTGATCTCATAAGTCCCTTACATTCATTCCCTGTAGGTAAACATTATATAAGTAGTATAAAAAATATTTAAGTCGGAGTTTCATACCTATATTCGACTCAGTCGGCATTTATATCAATTTTAATTTTATACTTTTTAGTACCTAAAACGTTATACAATCATAAACTTTCAGCAATAGGGATGAAAAGCATTGGCAACGTTAACCTGATCATGTCAAAACAACAAGTCAAATGTAGGTAAACAATAATTAAGTAGGTATTAACTATTAATTTAATAATTCGAAATTTTTGAGTTGCCATACCCTATTATTAATGTAAAAAATACTGCTATGGCAATGTACACCTAACTAATTGTCTTACGCCATTGCTCAATAAAGTGACTATACTGCACGCTCCGAGAATTTATTTCGCAAAATTGTTTATAGGGTCGAAACGTTTTACATTATTCAGGGCTCTGAGGGCTACAATAGATAGCTCCCAGGCAGCAGTCACGCTTCTCTTCCCGGCGCTGAATATGCAAGTCTAAATGAGACGACAGTGTTGCTAGTTCTAATAAAAGTTACCGGTAATTGAGGTACGGAAACCACAGATTTAGATTCAGGTCTATCAAGGAAATGAATAAATCGCCTACTGAACAGTAGGCGAAAATAGGTGAATAAAATAACCTGAATAGACCTGAATAGGTCCCTGATGAAAATAAATAAATTGCCTTCGACTTCATTGTTTTTTTTATTTACATGCTCATGCAAACCTGAGGCTGACGATGGAGCGAGCTTTCTCAGAAGATGCCCCCTCTACAACTCTACAAAATATAAAATGTGTGTTTATGGCCATTTTGATAATGAAAAAAAGTAACCACCGAAAAACAGACTAGAGAGTTTCCGTCGTCTACCTAATATTTTTAAAATTAAAAATAGAATATCAGAATAACGTTGAATGCTCATATTAGCGCCAAATGTGTCACCGCACCGCATAAAAAGTGTATATTAGAGACGCCCCAAAATATTTGTTTTTGAGTGTGAAAAATTGCGTTTTTAGACGGTTTGTGGTAATTTTTAAGTAAAACTAATGTTTTGGCATTACGTGTGAGTAATTTCCTGTTGCAGATGGTGACACACACGTGACTTTCGTTGCTTATTTTTACAATTTGTTACCTAACACAGAAATAAGTCAAACAAATTGAGTAAAAATTTGTTCAGAGTAGGTACTCACTTCACCCAGTTCGTAATTTGTTTTGAACATTAGGATTGAGGGACTTTCTTTAGTCTTAGTAATACTTAATTATGTACCTACTTTCAGAGGTGAATTTTAAAATGCTTTAAGTTACATGGTATTCTTCAGTCCTTTATATCTATAACTTATATGAAATTCATCTTTTCTAAAAAAAAATAACTTCTTAGAAAAAGATTTGAGGACTTTTTTCGTAACGTCATCAGACTACGGTTCTTATTACTTCCTGCGTAATTATAAAAAAATATTTTTAATTGTGTAGTAGGACCTACTACCAGTTGGAATATTATAGCCCTCAAATAGTCTCTTTCTTTTAGAGTTGGTTCAATTATCACGCAACAAGGTCGGTCCATGCGGAAAACATTCGAATTCCTGCTAGACTAACTGAAACTTTGTGATAGCATTGTCTATTATCCAAAGACTTCTTAAACTTACGGAATAAAGACTATTTTCAAAAATCACAATTTTAAACAACAGCAAGTTAATGTTGTTACGATTTTGGTAAGATTTCGTTCCTAATTAGGTGTGGCATCCATCATGAGGACGCAAAACATGTGTTGACTGTCATCACTAGTATTACCTGAAGTGAAAGTTATATAATAGGTAACTACTAGCTTCGGGCCGCGGCTTCGCTCACGTGGGTCCCGGATAAAAAGTATGTGTTATTCCAGGTCAAGTACTACATAGTGTGAAAACAATCGGGATAGGGGCATTCTAATCACCTGACAGTATAAATTATACTTTACGACCTCTTCTCATACCTACCAAATCTACACAAAAAATTTATAAAAAACGGTTGAGCCGTTTCGGAGTGCGGAGTGTTACATTAGGCTAGAGGAACTCATTCCGGTGTACTTATCAGAGTATCTTGGATAAGCAACACCCCTTGGACGGGTGACCGTTTAATGGCATTTAGATTTAGCGGCCTAATTACCCCAACAGAAGAGTTTACCACTAGCTTATACGAAGGAAGGAATCTTGGAGAAAAATTTGTATTTTGAGATTCTAGGTATGGTACGAGTACATATCAACCATTGTGGTTCAATAGAATGTGAGAGTGTAAAATGAATCCGTTTCAGATCCTTCGGATAAAGCTGGCACCATACTTTTCCAGCACATCAGCGTCTCGGTCCTCCTTCAGTGCTTGGTGCGTTAAATGTTGCCAGGGCCTAAGACCACGGGGGTTGGCAGCAACCTCTGCCGTGATTGATAGCACCCACTGCTTGGTCGTTACCGTGGTAGCTACCAAAGCCAGGAATAGCAAAAAAACAGTTCAATACTTATCAGCTTGAAGGAGGAACCAACATTTTAGGTTGGTACCTAGGTTTGGTACCTTACCTACCTATATCTTCTAAAATTTTCGCCTTTAGTATACCTGCCTTACAAGGAAATAGGTGAAACAAGGTCTCTCAGAGAAAGCAACTTATGGAACAGATTAAAATCGGTCCATTTCCGAGCAACTAACATGAAGCTTTACGACCGCACTAAATCCACACACCAATTACCAACATTTCGGAATATACAGGCAATAACTGTTCACACGCACAATTTATAGTTGCGGCAATTAGTTGGTGACATGCAAAAATGTTCAATGGTTAATGTTTGCCATATGAACTAAGAAATAGTAACCTGGTTCTGGTGAATGGAGGTTTTTGTGAAAAGCTAGCCTTATTGTGGGCAGATGTAGGTGACATCTATCAAGAGATATTTTAAGAGGTTAATAAAAATGGTAGGTTCATAATCGTAGTAGCATGCGTACTTAAAAGCGCCCTGCACACGTAAAGTTCGGACCGCGGGAAACAGCACGCGCCATTCCAACCCGCACTCCGAAACGTACGTGTAGATGCGCGGGGCTGACAGTCCGATCTGGCATGTCGACGCGAAGGCAAATCCCACAGTTTTACCGCGCTTCACGTCAGTGATCAGTCCCAGATGCGCGGTCCGATCTTTACGCGCCATTAGCACGACAGTTTGATCCGCAGTCCAAACCGTACAGATCGGACTGCGGTTTGGAACGCAGTCCCGATGCGCGGTCCGATCTTTACGTGTGCAGGGCGCTAATGCCTAACGCGCTGTTGAGTCTCTTAGCAAGCTAAGACAGTTGATCATAATCTTTAGGTTGACGGATCTCATCATCATCATCATCACTTAGCTCGTTAACATTGCTGGGTATAGGCCTCCTCTTTATCACGCCACTTCTTTCGCTCATTTGCAAGCCTAATCCACAGATTGCAAAACTACGTCCACGATGTCGTTCGACCATCGGGCGAGTGGTCGGCCTCTTTGTCGTCGAGTATCGAGCATTCTCGAGCTCTGGGCCACCACTTTGTAACTTTCCTTGTCCATCGTTCGTCTTCCTTCCCTTTTAGCCAAGTGTCCTGTACATTTCCACTTCAGCTTAGCAATCTGTATACCCACGGCTACAAACTTCGTGCGATGTTTAAGAAAATTATGACGAATTGATCAAAAGAAAAGATTTCGGCGTTTTTATATCACCATCTTTGATCTACAACGTGATTTTATTACTGTTTATACATTTAATATTAGCTCGTAAAGTAAAAACAATATAATATCAATATCGACTGAGCACGCACCTCACGAGCTAAAGGCATGACCACACTGTCGTGTGACACGTGTGTCGCGTGCCTTATTGTTTAGTTTGTCGTGACGTAGCCGGCTCTGGACTATATGCAAACGGTTTTATTCCGCGCCGTAATCTAACACATCGCTTTAGCAGCATCATCGCCACCAACCACCCTGCGTTAAATGCGTTAAAAGTTAGTACTTATTAATACGCTATTAGTAAGTTAGTATACGTTAGTACTTAGAATAAATACCTAAACTACGAAATGTTCTGCGCTTCCACTGCGGAGCACCATGTCCGAGGCCAGCAGTCAACGCGCAAGGTAAAGAACAATGCCGTCTGATGTATGGCGATGACCAAGACTAATCTCGGTAATCTCCAATAAGATTTTAGTCGATTCTACAGTTTAAATAATTAAAAAGGATGGTTGTTGCCATAGTAGCAGTATATATCAATGGGTGTTGCCATAGTAACAATAAGCTGTTGCAGTCTAATGGTGGCGTGCGGCGGAAACCAAATCAACAAAATAATTTTTTACTTGTTTATTGATCCCGTCGCATCGGTGTGTAAAACTAATGAAAATGTTAATGTCATTTATAAAGTAAAATCAATTTTATAGGATACTTTCAGTTTTGATGCAATTGGTACGTTCTTGGCATTCTCCTTTAGAAGGATAAGAGTTCCAGCAACGGTCTTCTACAGGCTTAGAAGTAGAATCAGACAAAAAGAGGGATTTTACTCATGAAATTAACGTGAATGAACTCATTCATATCACTCACCCTGATGAAGACTCTCTTAACGAGTCGAAACGCCGTCGGTGCCTTCACCGATGTAACGGTACGTGAAAATTCCCGTTTTTCAATATGAAAAAGAGGGATAATGTGTAGGCCAAATAATCGGCTTAGTTGCTATACCCCATACTGAAGTAGATTGCGCTGTTGAAGTAGTTACCGCTTAAAAATTAAGCGGTAACCTAGTGGAAGAGACTGCTTATATTTTTTGATAATGCAAAACTTATAACTGAAACCGATCGCATGTAGTCCGTACCTCCACCTGTTTAGTGGTTAATGTGGTTATCATCAATATGTAAATTTATTTAATTTGAATGAAAATAGCTTTCGGCCCGTGTCAAAGGTTGTGTTGGCAAGCTTTTACGTTTGTAATTAGTTTATGTGGTTTTTCACCGGATAAAGTTAAACGCTTTGATGAAAGTTTTAGTAAAATATTTGGTTGGGGGCAAATATAGGATATCAATAACTAAATAAAACAATGAGAAGTTAGGACCGAGTTATACTAATGAGTAACTTATCAAGCCAGAAAATTCGAAAGTTTTTGAACAAATATTGTTGAACTTTGGCGTAGATTAACCTCTTTTTGGGATAACGCATAAATACGCATACGAATTCAAACTCATATTTTATAATATCTCAACAGTTTCTAGCATTTTAAAAACCTTATTATAAATGCGAGTGCAGGTTAACGAACCGTGGAAGGCAGTAAAATGCTGAAACTAAATTTAGTGGTCCCCATGTCATAATTTGACCTACCCCTTTATGATAGTAGTGCTGGGGTAAAGTAACGTCGCGTCGTTATAAAAATGTCGTTATTTGTACTACAGTCAACAATTTTATTGAAAAATGATAATAAATAAACGAGCCTCGCTGTCACTGCTTCCCACCATACTGCTGATACTAAGTATCAGCTTTGTTGTAACACTACCAATGTTTTATACAATCATGATATTTTTGTGTTAAAATTAGTAAATATTTTTAACATTTATGTTTGTTGTTTGATAAATATATCAACTGTCTCTGGTTTGGTACTTCCTCTCTCTCACCCAAAAAAACGACTAATTTATATTTTAATTTTTTCACGCGTAAAACTCGGCGTTTTCATTAGTTTACACACATTACGCAACTCTATACTAGATTCACTCGCGCATATCAAAAAACTTTTTGGTAAAATTGTATGAAAGTATTAGAAAATGCTCATTCACCAGACGACGATCCGCGACCCTCAATGGCCTTTCTAGTAGTAAAGTAGGTACTCTTCTGTGGTCGATATAAACCAATGTCCTATAGCATCCGAATTAATAATGATATTGTTTTATACAATACTAGCTCTAGATCGATGAAGCAAGGCCTATTTAACAATCAAATAAAAAAAGAAAGAGCCTACGCTGCAGCGCTGTAGCAAATGTGTCACAATCAAAATCAACGAGATGACGGCAGCATGTCGATCACCAACACTTAATTGTCACTCATTTCTATTCATAGCCGTTTTATCGATATCGATGAGCATTATATCCACATAAATTACAACACTAGCCCGATAGCGAGACCAGTGGGTCCTTGCCTTATAATTAGGGGCATGGTAACGAGACAGGTCGTTACCTAGTGTGTTAGTAGCTTAATGCTCGCGCTGTCGTGTGTAATGGACTTTAGTTCAGATAATTAGTCTGTCTGGGAAATAATGTGATTTTATGGAATTAAATTTGCGAATTTATTTATGTTACTGTTCATATCCGTTATAACCGTGGTTGAGAATAACTGATTTAGTGCTGATGTTTACTGAGATGATATTGCTATGAAGTTTAGAATTGATGTCATGTGACAGAAAATGCTATTCATTCTTCAAAGTAAAATACTTATATAAGATCGTTTAATTCCCATTTGAATAGTAGCATAGTAGAAGTACAGCTCTTTGTGGAGGGCTCGTCCGGGGAAGTACTGTCACCATGCCTATTTCTGCCGCGAAGCAGCTGTGCTGTGTTTCGGTTAGAAGGTTTGGGGTGCCGGTGACATTATAGGCACACGAGGCTTATCATCTTCATGCCTCAAGTTGATGGACGCAGGGCATTACATCATAGAGCACGTACCGAAAAACGTGAACTACGATGTCATACTTTGTGCTAGGTAATGGTTACCACTTAACATCAGGTGGGCCATGTGCTTGTTCCATCTTGAAGTAGCAAAAAAGTTTTTCGCCATTTTAATACGACATTTCCTTTTTTATTTATTTCAAAACAAGAGCGAAAACATTTATTTAAAATAATAACAAAACAAATAATAACAGAACTTAAACATAAAGACAAATATAGTTTACATTTAGGAAAAGAAAAGATTAAAAAAAAAACGAATTTTAATAGTAATAAAAAGCGGCGATGGGCTTGCAACCTGTCACGTGGAATGCTAGCTGCTTGCAAAAAGTGGGCATGTATCGAACGAAATGTTTGGACTTGCCTCTGATTACCCTCGTTAAGGTTTCCTCAATAGATTTGCGTACTGAGCAATATCTGAAGATATCCATAATGGGGAAAAAGTCGTGAAGGTGTTTGTTTCGTTTGTTAAGAAGATAAATAAATATGTTTTACTCTATTAAATAATAATATATTGCCTTATGCTATGAGGCAATATATGAAATTGAGTCAAAATAAGTAAGTAGGTACTTCAAACATGATATCTTCCCAGAATCAGTAACTACAGAATATGTGGCGTAACATCAATTTTCAAGTTTCTACTGAAGTTGATGTTCTATTGGTTTCGCAAGTACTATAACACAACGTTATAACGTCGCGTTCTGCGTGTATGAAAACTAGACGTTGTGTGATATTGAATAACAATAAATAATGATATGTAATCTCAACGTCTTGTGACGTCACTTAATTTTGTTTAAGATTTTTTTTGTCGCCGACTCTATGAAAGTAGCTGGCTCACGTGAACAATGGTTTGATTCGTGATTAGGTAGTTATTTCTTTTAAGCGCTTTAAAGCGCTCGAGGCGTGGCTTACTTCAGTGATCTAGGTCATCTTGGTTAAGCGACAGCCTATCCGGTCATTACTTGGATGGGTGACCGTTAGTATCATTTATATCTGAGCGCTTCGGAAGGCGCGTTAAGATGTTGGTCCCGACTTTTTCAGTCATTAATCAATGTCGAAGTCCTTCGGACGGCCTAAAAACTCCGACACCAGCCACAAAAATCATACGAAGAAGAAGCATTTATTTTGCCAGCCATAGCAAAATCGGTTAAATCGATTATTCTTTAAGCCATCAATCAATCACCGAACTTCCTGGGTTGCTCAAAGCTGCAACAACAATTACACTTTGGTGCAATATGTGCAACGCCATATTGCGCTGTGCAATTCACGTCACACTGTCACACCTTGGCCATTTGACCACAATTGTTGATAACAATGCCATTGAGTGTACAGTTGTAAAATGACTCGTCATTTTTTTTAAACGGTAGTGAAGACTTATGTTTGACTTTTGATATTTTAATATCGTACATTGCCTTTTATTAATATGAACCATTATTATACTTGATGCTAGCGAAATTGTGGAAAACTATCCCAGAAGCCATTGAATAAAGAAGTGATGTAAACGGTCCCATAAATATGTATTCTTACTTATCAGTTGAACAACTGCAGAACCTCGATTACGAAGACTAACGAATAAGTATTCGTGACGTGGACGTAAAATTTTAGCCAAAGAGAATGGTTAGATTCAAAATAACACTGTCATTGGCAAAAAATGTCGGTTACACCACTGTTACGTTTACAATACGTCTGCTTGAAATATTCGCGATCGCCCTAAAGTAGCTGCACTGGTCCGTCTGCAAAGTGAAACTTTATTTTATATCAAAGAGGTTGTTGATTTTTTGAATAAAACCTACTTAGGTATACGGAGAAAGCTAGACTAGGACAGGTTGCAGAGAGCATACGATTTCAGGTATTACCACGTTTACACAATAATTAAACAACACGAGTTGACCTGGCCACAACTTCTTTTGCGTGTACTTGCTTACTTGATTATTAGAACCCTAAATAAGTATCCTATCACCTACCAGTAAAAGTATCAGATAAGTACCAATATAGAAAGTGGCCTTTGTTATTCAGGGTTACAAACTTTGTATTTTCCAAGTTCTTCCGTTATTCAGTTACGATTCGCTCTTGTGCAGTGAATGAGTCAAAATCAAACCGTGTGGGATTACTATTAGTACACATCACAGTCAACATTGAACTTGAAATTGTTTATTTAATATTTTTTTTTACTTATATCTCGTTAAACACCTAAAGATTTGCATATCGTACCTAAGTTTACCAAGCAACCACCTATGAATCGCTTAATATCTAAACGTGCGTACGCGCAGCATGATGGCACGTGCGCGGGCGCAGCGGGTGCGTATTACCATGCGCCGTGAGCCCGTGACACTGCCGATAATAAAATAATAACAACGCGTGCTACACGACCCTGGACAGGGCAGGACTTAGCACTGGGATCACGATTTCAAATTATATTTTGTAATATTTTTCCGTTTGTCATTTTATAAGACGAGGGTGTTATAAATAAATAATGCTGGACGGTCATACAGCATCATAATACGTAGCTCCAAACTAAGCAGAGCTTGTATCATGTATCATGGGAACCACATGACTGATATATACTTCCTACTTATATATAATTTTTTTATAAATACTTATATACAATTTTACACATAGAAAACACCCTGACCCGGAGAAAAATATTTGTATATCATAGAAGCATTTGTCTCACGGCGGGGATCAAACACGCAGCGTTCTGCGTATCAGGCGGGTTTCACCCACTGAGCCATAGAGCTAAAGAGACATTACATAAATCTATCGATTGTCTAAATCATTCTCAAAATGTAGATTTATCTTACCTATTGTTAAGGGGAACATCATCCACCATCATTAGCCTATAGCAGTACATTGCTGGAAATAGGCCTCCCCTAATGAGCGCGATGGGGTTAGCATTTTCAAAACCCAAAAACATAATTAAAACAAAAACAAAATATTATTTGTGGTTTTAATTTTGATTTTTGTCGTTAAACAATTATAATGCTCATCGCCAATCTTCAGGGTTTCTATTTGGCCTAGCCCACTTATCAGTATTGGCCCGTCCCGGCTTCGAAAGGGTTAGGGCACTTTTTACACCTTAGGTTACGTTACTTAAGTTTTAGTAAGGATCCCTAATCTTTTCTAGCAATAAAAATAACCTATGTTACTCAAGGTGGATAAAGCTTTCCAATGGTGAATAATTTTTGAAATCGGCACAGTAGTTTATTCATTACAAACATACACACACACAAAAATACAAATGTCTCCTCTTTATATTTAATATTATTGCAGATTGGAACAAAAACATTGGAACAAAAACATCTTCAAATAGAAAAAAGCCCTCATTGCATCTCTGCAGTTAATCTATAATGCAAATGCAACCGACCAGCGGGTGTTTTTCTACAAATTGGACAACGGACGCAATACGGCGATAGGTGTCAAAGGATTCAACCCTTTACAGAGTCTTGTGCATATGTCGTGACGTTTCCGGTACCACGAATTAATAATAGCGTAGGCGATAATAGACAAAGATTTTTTTCAAGGATGGTTGAATGTCTGGGTTTTATTACTTATCTTCTCGCCCCGGGACAAATGTTGCATGATCTACAAAAATTTGTCTCGGATCTGGTGTTTTCTATGTACAATACAGCCTCTACGACCCTACACCAGAGATTTCTAGACGGTCGCGGTAGGCACAATAGGTCGCAGTCGAATATTCAAGATATCATGGATGGATTGTCAAACCGCCTCAAAGAAGTCAGAAGTCTCAAGGGCCCGAGTTGGTAACACTTAAAAAAATTAAAATAAAAAAAATATTTTTTTCAAAATTAAACATTTCATGCAATTTTTAATATAACTTCAACCAAATATTGACCTAATTTGACGATTACTGTAAAATGAAAGAAATACAAGGTAGGCGATCAATTGTACCTGTGAGTGTATAATTATTATGTATTAACAAAACAAAAATACATATGTATAGTTTGTCAGTCATGTAGTTCCATAAGTCTGCTTACTTTGGGGCTAGATGAAGTTGCATTGAAATATATGCCCAGTATTATTTATAAATTTTTACTTAATTTACTTTTAATCAGAAAATCCTTACTTTACCTATTGCATCAACCCTTTCTCAAAAATGTTGCAAAGGGTTACCCTAACCTGGGGTAAGTCCTTTTAACGACATAACGACAAATTGTCTTGGAAACCGTTGGTCAAATTCATGTTTTTATTTCGGCATTGTGTTTCAGTAAGCGTGAATTTCGGGGTAAAAATAGGGGTGAATTAGTATGCATACTTTTATTACTTGCATAACATCACGTTAAGATCTGTGAGGGGTATGTTGATTTGAATCGTGTATTAATTGTATTTAAAAATTGTTGCGGTACTTGCTTACCAAGTACAAACTCATAGGGCAGTAATAAGGGTTTTAAATGAGGTTTTACGCTAAATAAGTAAAAAGTTAAAATATTGGCTTCATAAGTGGCGTGGCGGTGCTACTGTACGATTCACACCTACCAGCGCGCGTCGGAGAGCATCAAAGCGCATTTTAAAATATGCTAGAGGAAATTGTAACATCCACACAGCAGTTAAGTTCCTTATTTGCATGCAATATTTACTTAGGGATCTATTTACGTATAAATAAAATAAAATAAATAAATAATGCGGGACGTAATCAATCACACAGCATCATGTAGCCCCAAATTAAGCAGAGCTTGTATTATGGGAACCACATGATTGATATACTACACATTTTTTTTTTTTTGTAAATACATACATATCATACGTAGATACATACATACATGTATGTGTTTGACAAAGCTCAAAGCTGCATAAATTGCATCCAAACAAGGATCTTGACGTCTTTGTGGATGTTTCCCTTTCCTTTAGCTTGTTATGAAATGCTCTCCGACGCGCGTCGGTAAGTGTGACTCGTGCATTAGTTTGAGCCAGTCATCACCGCAGAGTACCTACTTTTCTAGTTCTCCGATGCTCTCCGACGCGCGCCGGTAAGTGTGACTCGTACATTAGCAGTCAGTCATCACCGCAGAGTACCTACTTTTCTAGTACTTTGAAATACCAAGGGCATATCTACCAACTAAGCTGACTTGGGTTGTGATTCTAATTGTGTCAGCACCATACCAGTTAAAACAATTTTTCGTGCATTAAAAACCCCTCACTCAAAAATAATAGTCTCATCTCATCTGAGAATCTGTTGTGATTTATTTAAGACGCTGGACTGGAAAGGTATGGGCATAAACATAAACGGCGAGCACATCTCACACTTGCGATTTGCTGATGACATAGTCCTAATGGCGGACTCGCTGGAGGACCTGCAACAGATGCTAGACGGCCTAGCATCAGCCTCACGAAATATAGGTCTCGGCATTAATTTGGACAAGACCAAAGTCATGGTCAATGACAGAATTGATCCGAGTCCTGTCGTCGTTAATGGACACCTTCTTGAAGTTGTTTCGGAGTGTACAGACCTCGGGCAGATATTGCAGTTGGGTAAAAACAACTTCGAGAAAGAGGCCAAGAGGAGGATTCAGCTGGGTTGGGCAGCATTTAGAAAACAACGTCGAGTTTTCTCGTCATCCATACCGCAATGTTTGAAAACGAACGTTATAAGTCATGACATATGGAGCCAAAACGTGGACACTCACAGTACGGCTAGTCCAACAGTTTAAAGTCGCTCAGCGAGCTATGGCACGAGCTATGCTCGGAGTTTCTCTGAAGGATATAATCCGCAACGAGACTATCCGACATAGAACTAAAGTTGTCGACATAGCTCAGAGAATTAGTAAGCTGAAGTGGCAGTGGGCTGGCCATATCTGTCGACAACCGTTGGGGTAAACGTGTTCTTGCGTGGAGACCGCGGCTCGGCAAACGTGGTGTAGGACGCCCTCCGGCCAGGTGGATTGACGATTTGCCAAAGGCAGCTGGTAGAAGCTGAATGCATCGAGCTCAGAACAGGGCGCCATGGCGCTCATTAGGGGAGGCCTATGTCCAGCAGTGGACTGCTATAGGTTGATGATGATGATGATGATCTGTGAATCATTATCATTATGCATTCAAACCCACTGCTGGGCCTATGCCCAAAGAGAGTGCCTGCCTCGAGGTGAGTGGCATATTCAAAAGAAGGCATACATGCCTTCTCGATCCTGCGCTCCAGGTCCCACTGACGTTGGGCTGGAAGCCTAGCGAAGTACCTATAATATATATAAAATTATTTCGATATTAATTATAAATATAAGTATAAGAATCCCATGTTTCATGGTTAGGTTTAGCATTCTTTCATGATCGCTTTACGATTGCGCTATTATGCGTTTATAGTTGCGTTTGAGTAGCGTATCGCGTGCGTGGCGAGTGCGTTTCTGTAGCGTGCAATGTAGTGGATTGGTGTCGTAAATATTGTACGCGAATAAAGTTAATAAGCTCGATTTTTATGATAAATCATTGGACGAATAGTTATGGATTTGTAAAAGGTTTATAGTTGCATGAAATTTATTTTGGCCCCTGTAGTTAAATAAATAGAAGTTTAAAACCAGAAAATAAGAATACCTACAATAGCTAAAATTGTAATTTACTAGGCACATTTACATAAATATGTATTTACTTAGCAAAGGTTTAAGTACAACTTAGAACCTATCACCTCAACCGACTGAAAATAGCATCTTTACTGAATAAAAAAAAAACATAAAATAATAAGTACTTATAAAATTACCATACAAATTATTCAATTGCGGATTATATAAAAAATTAAACGGGTATATTGTGACTGGTGCATAAAGGTTTTTGGTTCAGCTATTCGTCACTAGATGGCGTTAGTAGTACATTTAATGACTACCCAACTCGCTTCAAAGTTATGAATGAGTTACTACATCGAATGAAATTTTAATGTCATATTTAATTACAACTTCATAACTGTACCGGGCATTATTTTCGTTAAATGCCTTCCCTAATACATGAACATAAGAGCTAATTTGGCTTTTCTCATAATTATAACTGTAATTTTGTAATAGAACTTTTTTATGTAGGTACGTTACGTACCAACTCATACTAATTGAACTAAAACAGTTATAAAATGTATTGTTTGATGGCAATGACAACTGCATGTTACCTGGTGTCCCACTATGACTACAATGTAGAAAATAGTACGTCTACTTAAATTGCTCGTAATTTTTTTTTTATTCGCAAGATAGAGATTTGATCTCTAAAAGGATACCCAAGAAAACACCAACGTTAGAAATACTGATTGTGGTCGCTTACTATAAAAAAAATACTACCAACATGATAAAAATAAATACAAATACTTTGTAAAACCAAAATCAATTCCAAAATCACTCACTCTTGACCTATCTTCAAACACAGATAATCAAAAAGCTTATCATCGACACCCGTAATTAAACAGTGGCGCCACCGGAAGTGATAACAGCCGGATGCACAGGCCACGCCCCCCCCGTCTTAAGGAGGGTGGCATCATGCAGTTTTTAATTTCTAAAATGAGGTTATGATACCATCGTACAACCTCTGATTAAGTAGAGTTATTTTAATTGAGTTTCCACGTTATTCGGCTCGATTAAAATAATGTCATTATTTACTAACATTTTATTTAGATTATTCTTTATCATTATCATAATTTTTATGTAACATTAATAATTAACGTAATTAATATGTACCATAATTTTAAGTAAGTAACTTTATGATTTATTTTCTAGACGTCAAAATATACGACATTTTGACATCTCAGTTTAAAAAAGAAATGTCTTCATCTCGCCGACACTCGATCAAAGTAAACGTTGTGACCTTTAAAAAACACTGTTTACAATTATTTTTACATTAAGATGTCGGAGCTGTTGCTGAAAAGTAGATCGAATTAAATTGGTCCTTTGATTTTATTACTAGCTGGCTTTTGTGAGACTATTCTATACTAGCTTGAGCTAGCGGATTCCCTCGCGTGGTAGAAAATAGCTTATTGTTATTCCTGGTCTAGAACTAGGTACTACATAATGTGCAAAGCAGCTTCTAAATATTTATACATATTTTTACATCTATTTTGTAAGTCCTAAGACCTAATGTTACCTTCACTTATGCAAATAAATATCTTGTAAGCTTAGTTGATGGGTTATGATTTTTAAATGAAAGGCGAGAAGAATTTATAGTTCCTTAATTCCTTCTTAACTCGGCGTTTTTAGGTCACCCGAAGGCATCCGACATGGGTTAACGAATGAAAAAGTCGGGGCCAACATCTTTCCGAAGATAGGAAGCGCTCAGGGGCCTGATTCTGATGATTTGATACATTTGATTCTTTTATATATATCGCGAGAACTGTCAAATTTCATACAGTTTTGACAGTTTCCGCGATTTATATCAAATAGAATCAAATATTTGAAATCGTCAGAATCAGACCCCAGATCTAAATGCCACTAAATGGTCACCTATCTATGTTGTGACTGGGAGGAATGTTACTTAACTTTTAAATGCCATGACTGCTTCAAAAAACGCGAATATAGTATTAACATTACAGTGACATAAACTTATCTAAGTTATCTAAAAAAATATTTAACCAAAATGAGAAATAGATAAGGAGCTACTAATTTGGTAAATCAGCCAGTACATAGATTTTTTCGACTTCTAAGCATGTAAATAAGCATTAAATACATAATAACTTATAAAAAATCCTGTCATTAAATAATAAAATATATTATTTAAATATTTTTACACTGAATGCCTGTGAATGGCCTACATTATGGCAATTTTCATAATATAACCGTTCCAGCAATCATGACAATCATGTGATGATGTCGAGTGATCTATTATCGAGATGGCGGCCGAGAATGGTCCTTGACTTCATCTTTATGGTGTTATATTTTAGTTTTTTTTTAAATTTCTTTATTGTTTGTAAGTTGTTTAAGTTAGTGTTAATAGTATTTTAATAAAAAGCATAGAGATTGGTCGACGATATCAGAAAAACCGTGGTCGGGTCCTGGCTCAGACTAGCTCAGGAGTGTCATCATCATAGGGAGGAAAATGGCTCAATGATAATAATAATAAATAATAATAATAAATAACGCGGGACGTAATCACACAGCATCATGCAGCCCCAAACTAAGCAGAGCTTGTGTTATGGGAACCACATGATTGATATACTACACATATAATTTTTTTTTTGTAAATACATACATATCATACATTGAAAACACCCAGACCCGAGACAAATATCTACAGAAAATCCAAACATTTGTCCCGCAGCAGGAATCGAACCCGCGACCTTCTGCGTCTCAGGCGGACCTTCGCTCACTGCGCCACAGAGGCCGACGATGATGCATGATTATTATTGGTATTTAGTTTTATAATATACTTTTAGTTATAAGCTCTAATACATATTTATTTGTTTAGTCGAGTTTACGATTTAAACATACCGGCCCGCGTCGGAGAGCATTGAAGCGCATTTTAAAACATGCTAGAGGAAATTGAACATCCACAAAGCAGTTAAGTTCTTTATTTGCATGCAATATCTACTTACGGATCTATTTGTGTCAGTGTTTGATAAAGCTCATAGCTGCGTAAATTGCATGCCATTTAGGAATAATAAATTCCACCACACCACCACACCAGCCTATATTAGTCCACTGCTGGACATAGACCTCCCCTAATAAAGGGGGATATGCCCATAATCCCCACGCTGGGCATGCGGGTTGGGGATCGCAGGGCACAGCTTCTCGCACCACCGACGTTGCTGCCCGTCGGTGGCCAGGGGATTTAGCTGTGCCGATGTAGGCTGTGCTATGCCGCAATCAGCCGGTCGCCAGAGCCCCGTTCGTTGTTTAGCAGGGTGCACCACGTGCAGGTAAATAAATAAATAAATATATGTATATTATATATAATATACAGGGTTATAGGTTAAGTCGACCTAGATCCTGAAAGGGATTGTAGCTTCCATAATTTCTGACTGATTTGGCCATGGAACACCCTATCCCAAAGTTAACCGAATTCTCTATATGGGACTATTAAGATTAAAAAAAAATATACCGATATTTTTGTCTATTGGTCTATTATTTTGGCTTTTTGGCATATAATTTATTTGTGTTTGTGATTTTCGTGTAGTAGATGAGTTGCTTTCTTATTCCTCACACTAAATTTGAAGTTAACTGTACCAATTGGGTTGCAGTAAACGATTGATTGTTATAAATTGAATTAAATTCGTAAAAAATATTCTTTCTCTCACAAATATTTTAAAATTTGTCTATGACAGTCGTGCTGCAGATGTGCTTAAAAATATCTACGTTTCATTAGCTATCCAGCAAGGTATAACATGTTAGGGAATTATCAGATTATCAGAAAAAAATTGATGAAAGGGTCTTAGGTAGTAGTATAAAATAATGGTACTTTAGTCGGAAAACAATAAAACAATCCAAATAGGTACAAAATGGCGTTTATTAAGTGGATTAAGACACAGAATGAGTGTTTGTGTGCGAAATAGAGGCGGACACGTAGAACAAGAACTAACTAACAAAAATATTGGTATGTTTTTTAAAAAAACTTAAAAGTCCAATATCGTTATATATTCCATAGTCAAATCAGTCAGGAATTATGGAAGCTACAACCCCCTCCAGGATCTAGGTCGACTTAACCTATAACCCTTTATATATTATAATAAATTCGTATATATATATATATAATTAAGCTGTAGGTGTTCCTACCTGTTCCTGTGTATAAATATAGCTTATATATAAATGTAAAAATATCTGTTGGCGTTCCTTTTTAAACAAATAAACACATAAAGTTCTGTAGTTTTTTTAATGCCTTGTTTATTACGTATTAATTAATTAATTGTTGTGGCGGCCATTTTGCGAGGCGCGATTATCGAGAGGACAAGAACAACAACACCAGCCTATAACAGTCCACTGCTGGACATAGGTCCCCTCTAATAAGAAGAGGACGAGCCCATAATCCCCGGGCTAGACATACAGGTTGGGGATAGCGGGGAACAGCTTCTCACCTTGCCGACTTTGCTGCCCGTCTGCGGTTAGGGAATTCAGCAGTGCTGGTATTAGGCTGTCCTATGCCGCAGTCAGCCAGCCGCTAGAGCCCCGTTTGTTTGTTAGCAGGTCGCACCACGGGTCTGACTGAGGTTGACATGAGTTCCAAAGGTAGACGTTGAATTGGAACTAATATGGAAGTTGGAACTATAATGGCCTTACTTATGAACATCTTTCAAAAGATAAACAATGTTTAGACTATTGCCATCTCTCACCGTTAGATAATGACAAACAGTGACAAGGCGAACTTTGAGCATTGATTAACTTTAAGTACTCGGTTACGGAGAATTAATCGTAGAATAATTTGGTATTATTTTTTGTAGTTTGGTGGTCACACAAATAATGTTTTGATATTCTATATCCCAAATAATAAATCTATCTGAACTCAAAGAATTCTCAGAATTTCATCAAAACATGCCGAGCCAACGACCGCCATGTTTGCTATGATATGATTATCTCGTTATCAGTTTGCTAATTTTATCTATCACTGTGTCCGGACCTGCAACAGAAGTTGTGTACGTGTATACGTTATGCTGTGTGTCGTGGTCTATAATTTGTGAACCCGTGGAAAAGAATCCTATTAATACGCAAAAACTACTGAACAGATTTGGATGAAATGCTGAATATTTATACATAGTTTATGACTTTGATTTACATATATGCAACTTTTTATTCGGGTACCATGCGAGCGAAGCGCGGGCGGAAGCTAGTAGTTTTTATAAAGTTTTTAAATATGTTATCATGGATTATACTATAATTATATGTTACCGTAGTATACTATTTTGGCGGCTTTCTGGGTAGCCTCAATGATTAGGTATAATTTTTCAGACGTCCTAAAATAGTATATCACCTCTGGTCATATATTATAGGCATACTAAGCACCGGTAAGCCACCAAGAAAAGTTTGATTCCATTCATTCCATTATCGAATATAATTATTTATATTTTTTACTAATATAATTTCAGTTTCTGTTAAATCTATTGCGATACGAAACTGCTCACTCCAAATCCAAGCAGCTACAAAGCATTTTGAAGTCTTCTTTGCTTTTGTACTTTGTACTATTTTAAAGTTTTTGTAATACTTTGGGCCATTTAGTACAAGTTGAAAACCGGACCTATGCAACACCAGCCTATATTAGTCCACTGCTGGACATAGGTTAAGAGAGCCTAATAAGAAGGGGAATATCCTTATAATCCCCACGATGGGCATGCGGCCTGGGGATCGAAAGACGCAGCGGTGGCCAGAAGAAATAGCTGTGCCGCTTTTACTATCAGCCAGTCGCCCGATCCCCGTTGCAAGTGAAGTTGGCATGGGTTCCGAAGATGGAGGTTGGTAAACCTTACACTCCCCTAGACTCGGTTATTAAATTGTGGACCATGTCCACAAATTTATAACAGAGTCTGTTCTTGCTTACTAAAACTTGCGCTATCTTTTTGGCATGTTATTGACATGACGATATCTAGGGAAGTAAACCTTGTCTGATCGTAATCTATTAGGATTTTAAGCAGAGCGCAAACGGCCATCTTTTCTAAAAAGTTTTGTCTTCTATGGCATAAATATGTATGCGTTTTGTGGCTCTACAATATTTATCTACCCTTTATAAATCCTAGTCACAGAATATATTTTTTTTTATTTGGATTTTGGGCAGGCTAAAGTCTTTTGATCATACTGCCAAGTCTTCCGTTTTATTTTGTACAATGTTTTAGTGTTTTTCTTACTCTATTCCATCCATTTCCATCTCTATCAGGTTCTAGTCAAGTCGTCAGTCTTCGGTCAAGTCATGTTCAATAACAGCAGCTATAAACAAAATGATGAGCAAAAAAATCCTTCATCTGAAAAATCCAGTTTTACACTTTTATTTCATTTCGCTACACTTGTGTCTTCTTATCAACGTGGGTTGGTTGGTTAAAATTAAAACGCTATAATTTTACACAACATAAGTCAGAAACAAACACTAGAAAATAAAATATTAAAACAAAAATCACACTGCTTTTTAGAAATTCCAGGTGAAAAAAAAACCCGAGATGAAGAATAAAAACCAATGTCCCAGTGATTTTTTTTCTAATCCAACCTCTGTATAGATTAAGAATGTCCTGTCATACAATCTTTGTTCAAAAACGAAAGTGAAATGGCCAGTGTTCTAATTCGAATTACGATGTTCTAATTCCATATTCAAAAATTCAAATTAAAAGACCTGTCATCGCGCCAAACAATGGCCGATTGAGATGTCTCCCGTATTTAGGCAGCTGTAAAACTATAAACAATGTTTACAATGTAACTTTTATACTGTGTGAATATTAGAGACACCAATACGAAAAGCCGGATGTTTTTAATAGTTATCATAGACTATACCAATTTAAGTAACGTCAAAATACCTTACCTTACCTTACCTTGACATTATTTGAGGATGCTGATAGAGGCCTGTAGATGATCAATATTAAACTTATCCGGCATTTCTTATATTATAGTGTAACTTTTTTTTTTTTTTTTGGGTAGCGACTCTGTTCACAGGTTCTTGATTGAGAAAAATTTTGAGTCAGGTATCTTAACGTTTGACTGGAGCATTATTTGAGGATGCTGATAGAGTGGCCTGTAGATGATCACTAATAAATTTATCCGGCTTTTCTAATAATATAGTGTCACTTTATTTATTTTTTGAGGTAGCGACTCTGTTCACAGGTACTTGATTGAGAAAAATTTTGAGTCAGGTATCTTAACGTATTGTGTACGATTGCAAAACAACATTTCAAGGTTAGGAAATTTCGAGGTGACGACTTAGAATATGAGGTTTAGTTATTCTCCTATACCTTTATAGCAAAATAACTGAACATACCTAATAATAAACAATGCTGAACGCCATCACACAGCATCATGTAGCCCCAAACTAAGCAGAGCTTGTACTATGTGAAGTGGACTGATACGTTACTTTTTTGTAAATCAGTACAATATTATACATAGTAAACACATGAGACAAATTTTTGAAAAACATACAAGCATTTGTCTCGCGGTGGAAATCGAACCCGCAAGCTTTTGCATCTCAGGCGGGCCTTTGCCCACTGCACCACAGAGGTGAACTAACATTGAGTTTGAAAGATTTTTAAAAATCAGTGAAATGTAATTTTTATTAAGATAGGTTCCTAATACCTATCTAGGTACTGCCTTTTACCACATTATTTCTTGAAGTAACAATACAGTTATATATAATAACAAGTATATATAATACAGGTTTCATGCATTTTCATGCATTTTTATAAATAGGTACTACTTACTTAAAAATTACACAAAAATACCGGTCACCATAAAGACCGGATGGAAATCACTATTACAAGCTGTTTGATTTAGATCTCTTCCGCTTTTAAAACTGTGTTAGATTAACACTCGTTTGCAAACAAGAAGAACTTTATTTTATTAATTAAGCTTTCTTAGCTATCTACCTTATATTCTTACATGTGTAACTTAATCTGAAAACAAGAACGAAGTTCAAACTGAATGGCTTGAGCAATTTTTAGAGTTTTCAGTAGCTAGTATATAAGACCGATCTCAGCTTTGAGTGCGAGCTTAAGAGGGTACCGGAGACGTTTTTCGTCTAGACAAACGTACTCCCCGATTTCCTCCCTGGAATTCAATACGCAGACAACCAATGAACGTAGTACGATGGGATTATATTGTTCAAAATTCTGAATTTGAAAAATCCCTCATTTATCAATACCTGATTGTTCTGGTTAACCCTTGGCCGAAGTTGTTTCTATCTGCAAAATCTGCAATCAAAATTGCCTCTGACAGAATACATAGAACTCAAGATTAATCAATAGTGTGATTGTCAACCTAGCGGCTGCAGCACTGAGTTGAATTGTACATAGTAATTAAGCCACTTGCGCTGCGTAAAGCGCATTTATCAAGTGCGCTGAGATGTGCGAAGAGATGTTAGGGATGGGTATAATAGTGTAGATGGATTTCTTTTATCGATAAATTTTGTTTTAAAATCTGTGAAAGTTCTCTTAAAACAAGTTCGCTATGCCTATGCCCAATATGCTGCCCAAGGAAAAATCAAAAGAAGGCCTCTTCTTTTTCCTTTGCCCAGCAGTGGGTCGAAAATGGCAGCTAGAGATGATGATAATGAAGAAAATAAAATTACACATAACGCACCATGAGGCTACCATACTTACCATGGAGTTTCTCAAAAGCATGTTAGAGGCTCGAAAGGAGATCATAAGCCATGTCTTTCCGACACTAAACTTAGCCACTAGCTCATACAAAAAAATATAGCAAGTAATATTGTTCAAACGTCAAATCATCTTAGTATGCATGACTAATACAACAAAGCCACGCATGGGGATTATGGGCATATCCCCCTTCTTATTGGGGAGTCTTTGTCCAGCAGGGGACTGAATAAGTTGCTTTTGATTTTTTTGATTGTTGTTGCAACAGGTGCATGCTGTTGCTAATAAGGTAGGTATAATCAGCTAAATCAGCTTAGCTTAAGAGCTTTGGTCAATCTATACCTAACTATAGAGACCTCTCGCTACCTTATTACCCTGTATTATAATATAGGCTATATTATACATACAGAATATATTCAATATATACACAGAAACATAATACATACAAATACTTTGTAAAAAGGCGAGCTTAATATGAAATAGTTTTTTTCAGCAAACCTTTGGGTATACAGAGAAGTGATTTTTGTAAGTATCTAGCTGGTTGGTTTTTTTCATCACTTCATCAGGGTTCTTGCAAGCCATAAAAGTTAGTGAATCAAACATCGATATCGATATCGATACCTTCCCACCACTACCCTGCATCTGTGTCAGATGTTCGGCAGGTGGCACGCAGGTGGAGAGGACTCCATACTAGGCATGTAGCCTTCCCGCCAAAATCACTCAGCTATAGGAACTGTATAGTTCGAGGATGGTAGCGTACGAAAAAGTTCTTAGTCTAAAGAGGAAGTTTGAATAACTAGGTTACTAAGGTACTCGTGCCGATTAAATGGGGACACCTGGTATCGAATCCTACGTCCTCTTATAAATAAGGTGAAAAGTAAAATGTTCACATATGAAATGTTAAACTTTCCTACACGCCAAAACGACAACACGTAACGAGCAAAATATTGCATAATTGTAGCTTAGACCTGGAATAACATATCTATACAGGGTGGGACAAAATTTTACCTCATTGAGGGCTTTTCTTTTGTAGTTACAAGGTTGATAATGTATTTTCAGAATGATGATACCACCGATTAACATTGCATCGAATTGCATACATGAACTCAATATTAAGGCGAATGCAGTTTCATAGAAAGGACAATGCCGTCTGATGTATGGCGCTCGGTACCAATGCTGAAGTGATTGCATCAAAACGAAACCTAATTTTTTTGAAAGATATTATACTGTTATTCATGGAATACTAAGTATTTTTTAAGATAAACGTAAACAAATTGTTTTTATTTGATATTAGTTTTTGAGTTTGTTTTTGAAAAAATGCTTTACCGAGACCTTGTGTGTTCAGTTTTGTCTACATAATTATAATTATTACACTATAAACATTTAAATATGTTACTATATCTATAAGAAAAGGTTTATATACCTCACACAGATAGGTAAAAGGGTGTTTTAACTTCTACTTCGTAGGTAAGACATTACATACATTACTCCTGTGTTCTACTTTATATTATTTTCAAATAATGATAGTGACGAGAAAGTAGATAGGCATTTACATCATTATAATAGGTATTAGTACTTACTAGTGAAGGTGAAATCCAAGCTAAGATCCAAGATTTTAACACATTCATCACAACCACGAAAAGGCCATGGATGCCTCTTCCAAACTATGCTGGTTTCGCGTCACCGGTTATTAGCAAACAGTTGATGTCACGATTGTTTATCGTTCATTATTGTGATGATGTCTAATAAAATATCTATTTACAGAATAAACACTGCTACACAATGCCACAGAACACTAGTAATACATAAAGATAGGAGATAGTTTAGTAGTACCACAAAAAAGTTTCTGATCCAACCTCTTTGATTATACAAAGTGGAAAAACCTCCAATGTTTTCAGTAAATTCTACTGTCTAAACTTAAAAGTGGTTGCAATGTCATGGCGCCGTGTGCCAGAAACCAAATAAACGAAAGAATTTTTTAACGTGATTATTAATCGAGTCGGTCTGTAAGACTAAAAAAAATATTAATGCTATTTATAAAATATAGGCAATTTTATGAGATACGTTTAGTTTTGACGCAATTGGTACGGGTTATCGGCATTCTCCTTTTATGGAAAACTTTTTATAATTTTCGCTAAATCTTACGATTCGATTTGGTATGTTACTTTCGGAAAAGCGTTCCTGTTGGGAAATAGAATCGATTGAGACCCACTTGTTTTTTTTTTGACAAATGTCATTTTCTAGGCTGACTGTACATTTTTTTTAATTCAGAAAATGCAGTGGCCTTCACTTCAAAATAAATCTATAGTTTCCTAAGAAGAAAACCCTCAAATTACAAAAGAATAGATCAATGAAGTAAAACTTTGCCCCACCCTGTATAGGCTACGTGACCTACGTGTATGAAGTCATGTTTTTAGTGGGATTCTAAAAAATAGTTCCTTATTTATCAGCCGATTAATGTGCAGATTACCTATACGAACTTAGTGATGCGTTCTGATCTATTGGTATTTTCCATGTTTTTATGAATGCCAAACTAAAATAGGAACTACAAGGAACATTGGGTACAAACATAAGGAAAATACAAGTAGCGGCACGAAAGTCTAGCGCTGACCGTTATTGCGCAGAAGTCAAAAGTAAGATATCGTATGGGAGCTAGAGGCGAGAGAGAGAGCGAGAGACCCATGCGCAGACATTTCGTTCACAGCTAGACTTACGTGCCGCTAGCTGTAACTCAAATCTTTCTCACTAATGTAGGAATCCACACATGTATTATACATATGTGTTTATACTAAGCTATTTTACGCGAGTCTAAAATGAGGTCTACTAAATGGTTTCTAAAATACAGAGTTTAAAAATTCCCGTTTTTTGGGAAGATGATAACTTTAGAATAGTTTACTTAATCTTATGTGTAATCATCGGTTTGGATTCTTTACATCGTTTTATATATATTTTTTCCGTTCATTGCTCCATTATACGTCAGAAATGGTACAACCTTGTGCTACGTTACCTAACGGTAATGAGGCAGATGGGGAACATTTTTGCCATACCATTTTCGTAGAACCATCAACTTGTAGATATATTAACCAAAATACATAGGTACATACAAAAAACAAAAAAAAAAAAAAACAAACATCTTTACGACTTTTTCCCCATTATGGATATTTTCAGATATTGCTCAGTACGCAAATCTATTGAGGATACCTTAACGGGGGTAGTCAGAGGCAAGTCCAAACATTACGTTCGATACATCCCCACTTTTTGCAAGCAGCTAGCATTCCACGTGACAGGTTGCAAACCCATCGCCGCTTTTTATTGGAACACTAACCTAGCACATACCTTTCCAACTTTTTAGTTCGAGGGCAAGTCGGTACCTACATACAATAAATACCTAAAACACAGCATCTTGTTTGTAACTTAAAGATACATAATTTTTGAAATATTGAATTCTGATTGGTTTTGAATATAACCTACTCTTATCTGCCTCTCTGTCGCACACTACTTTTTTCCCCTGTCAGAGGGCTTACCACAGGTTTTTATAGTTTACGAAAACTTTATAAGTTTCGGTATCTTTCCATACATTTTCAGTACAGCGCCTCTAGGGAAACGTGCATGAACTACGAAAATGTATGGAAAGGTACCGAAACTTATAAAGTTTTCGTAAACTATAAAAACCTGTGGTAAGCCCTCTGGTGGAGTGAGTGAATGTGGTAAAAAGACTGCTGGTGAAGCTGGATGCGTCGAGCTGAGGATAGGGCGCAATAGCGCTCATCATGGGAGGCCTATGTCCATTGTCCAGCAATGATGATGACTCTCGTCTGTTAGTGATCTCATCTGAAGTTATTGTCCTAGCCGTCTTTAATCTTTACTAGTTTTTTTTTTTTATATATTAATTTTCTGTACGTTCTTAATTATCTGTACGGCTTTTCTACACGTGTGTGTATCGGAAACTTAATTCGTATAATTTGTTTAAACTTACTTAATTAAAGACGACATTTTGACGACAGCATTTCGTTTTAGGTTTGATCATTTATCATTTTTAAAAGCTCGATGAAATTCCTAGAGAGTTAGACTAAGCATAAACATATACACCTACAATTCTGCAGGTCAATCCTATTGTATATTTTACTCATGAAACTAACGTGAAGTAACTCATTCATATTGAAAAACGGGAATTTTCACGTACCGTTACATTGGTGAAGGCGCCGACGGCGTTTCGACTCGTTAAGAGAGTCTTCATCAGGGTGAATGAACGCGACGCTCTCCCTCCGCGTCCCGTCTTGCATTGTGTGCAAACGCAAATTTGTGTGCAAATTGTGTCGAAACGCCGTCGGTGCCTTCACCGAAGGCGATGTAACGGTACCTACGTGAAAATTCCCGTTTTTCAATTTGAATCCTATTGTAATCTATGTCTTAGTGTCATCAAGATATTTATACTTACTCTAGAGTGAAAAAAGTGGATAAAAGTGTCTGCACCAAAACTCAGCGCATGCTGTCAATTGCGCGGTCTTTGAACACTTTTCAAGCAACAAAAGGTCTAAATTAGTGCTAATTTGGCGTTTTAAAGTTTATTTATGTCAAATACGCTTGGACGACTTTTGACAGTTTTCACTGTCACTCTATAGTGTTCTTTATAATTATCTCGATGGTTAAGGTATGATCTAACCAGTCATTCATTATTAGGGCCCACTTTAGAGACAAAAAATAACTGTGGTCGTCGTCATCGAAATCGATGACGATTATTTAAATAATATTAATTATTTTTCATACCAATGTTATACCAGTTTTTGAACGATTTTAATTAAGTACTACTAGGTAAAGAAAAAACTACTATTATAAATGAGGGCCCTAGACAGACAACCCGTCGTACAGAACCGCATCAAAACTTCAAATTTGCAGTCGGAGTGCAGTTTAAATGCAGGCCGTTTTTCTAAAGCCTAAGTGGGTTGTGTTTTTTAGAAATTTTCAGATCCAACCTCTTTGGTTTCCTTCGGCATGCAAATCTCATATTAAAAACTAATATTTATTTCTAAACGCAATTTGTTTTATTTATAGGAGAAAGTCTTTTCAATGGCCCTACGAAGACTTTACTTTTACGGTCTTACGTAGAGCCTATCAATATAATTCGGGTAGAGATAAGATTGTAGGTTTGGATATTGGTTTACAAACTATGATTAGAAACTCCTTTTTTTCCGGGGGCTAAGCTATCTGAGAGTTATTTAGTAATTTTAATTCAATTTTCGAAGACGGGATTTTTAAAAAAATTTAATATGGGCCAGCTCTTGACCTCAAGGCTTGCGTAGACAAGGATGAGGTCGACGATTGAACGAGCTTTCCCAGAATATACCTATTAACTCTCTTTTTGAAGCCGTTAGGGTCGTAAGTTAATGGAAAAACAGACGCTGGCAGCTGATTTCATATTTTAGTGCGCATTTATTTTAATTTCACATTTTATTTGATTTTCTATTATTTGTCTGATTTATGTTGTGTAAAGTTAATGGCGCTTTAACCAGCCTATGTTAGAAAGAAGTAAATTAAAATAATACGGAAGGTGTTGTGGTCAGAAGACTTTAGCCTACTCAAATAGGGCAAATAAAAAATAATCTCAATTAAAAAAAGGATTTTTAAAGAGGGGTTTGTAGGATAAGTTAGGTTCTCTCTTGCTATCTGTGGACGAGTCCCCAAGAGCACCTATGGTTTTGGCAGAAAGCGCTATGTGTTGCCCCCTAATGTAGTGGTTCCACAAGAATTTCCCCACGTCAAAAAACCGTTCTTTTATGCTATGAGACAACTGTTTTTAAGCAAAGGTTTGTTCTGGGTTTTGTTATTGTTTTCCCATCAATCAATTGAATGCGACAGACTAGAATGGTTACATTTATAAGCTGAAATATTAAAAACCTACCTACAACAACAACAACCACCCAGCCTATATCAGTCCACTACTGGACTTAGGACCTAATAAGAATATGTCCATAATCATCAAGCTGAGCATACGGGTTGGGGATCGCAAGAGACGGCTTCTCGCACCACCGACGCTGCTGCCCGTCTGCGGCCAGAGCATGTAGCTGTACCTGCAAGCGCCGGCTGAATGGGGCATAGCACAGGCTTACACCGGTTGGAAACTTGGAATCCCTTACACTCCACCAAATTTTGATATTTTCTTTTATACATTTTTTTGATACGAAATAAGAGTTGGGTAAGTATGTAGTAAGTTTCGCTCTGATAAACTTACTTAGGTACCGATTATAGGCTAATCCTATATGGCGCGTCATGCTTTCACCTTGAACCGTACATGCGCGCACGCATCAATTGTTACAATGATACAGTTTATACTAACAGTACATATACTTTGTTTCTCTTTTTACTTGGCAAATGTCACGGCAGGCCTCTCTCGTTACCAAGATGTCGGTAAGATGCATTTACACCGATGTGTAACATTAACAACGTATCCCACGAGAATCCCGTAGGTATTTTTTTTTATTTCTCTAGGTACCTAATTTGTTTATACCGAACGATTTGAGCACTGCGAATTAATTATAATAATTAATAATTAATTATTATTAAGTAGTAGGTATACATTTGTACCTTTTTTTATTACGGAATTTTATCCGCGGCTTCGTGCTTTTCACGGGGTAACTGAAGTACCTATGCAGTATGTATGTAATATAATACAATACAAGGTAGGTAATACTAATCTTATGATACGACTAGTGTGAGGTTTGTCAACGTAGAAGTTTTTTCCCGCTGCATCCCTTCAGGGGCTGAACATCAGAACACCTATCTTAGTGCTCCCCTACATTATACCTAAATAGAAAATATCCTCAAATTTAGTTTCAAGTCTCTACGACTTGTATAGGCTGTACGCTGATTGGGATTCCAAAGCTGCATCGACTTTGCTCACGTGGCTTATGTTTGTTACAGTCTCCTGTTACGCCCCGGTATAAAGGCGGTCAATACTAAAAGATCGTTTTACAAACTCACATCGGAATGTATACAGAAACTGTTACCTTTAAAGTTTATCTCTTAAAATTACATTTTTATTTACCAATTGTACAGCGCAATAACGCAATATATTGGAATCGCACTTTAATATCAAAGCATTGAGGAGACGTTTACATTTGCTTATTATGTAGGTACTAGTTTTATAAACCGGCCTTAATAATATTATACGTTATGTACGTACCTAAGTATTGTAAGAATAAGTAGAATTATGACCAACTTGCTTGATATTTAATTATTTTCGAAGACTTGTTTTTTACTTGAATATTAAAACTATGTTTGCTGATAGGTACTGTTATGTTCTTTGAGAGTAAGTAATAAGTACATACAAAAGTTTTAAAAACCGAAGAAATTTTGCAGGCAGGTATTTAAAGGTGTTAGTGTTAAACAATTGAAGTTTGAAGTTTGAATATTGTACTTTATAATATCTAACTGCTGAACAATAAACAACTGATTGAACAATGTTTTAAGAATTTGAATGTCTCCGAAATCAAAGTACGGTAACTCAACAGGGCGTGGGAAAAAGGCCTCCTGTTCGAACCTCTTTTTTCAAATCCTCATTGTAGATTACACCTGCTGGCCGTTCGCAGCTTTCGTTAAAAAAATCAGTGCGTTCTTTTTTCGAACGGACCTATCCCTCGAATATTCTTATGGGTATTTTTATTTTTAAAGTAGTCGTGAGATACTCGGTATACTACGATTATTAAGTGGTAGAATCACGACGTAACTTGTTTTTTATTTATTTGATGCATCACGAACGATGAAGGGTTATTGATCATTATAGACATCATAACGCGATGCCCAGCTTTTTTCTGAACAAAGAACGCTCTGACGATTACTCCCAAATTAAATTGGTCGGGTAATTTAGAGTAGATGACTCTACGAAAAACAAAGTTTGTTGAAAAAAGAACCTACCGCGTGCGGAGATTGACCGTGTAATGCGTTTATGTAAAAAAAGCACCGTCAAAATAAAGCGGCTACAAAATCATGTCTCTTACAAATTGACCCTAACACTGTCACGTAGCGAAATACAATGATGTCGATAAAAAATACTGTAAACCGGATATTTTTCTTGTACGCGCAATTGAAATGTTTAGAGCTTGTGTTGAACTTTTTAGTTTGGTCGCGTAATAAAAAACAATCACCTGTACTTCCGTTGCGTTTTCTTATTAATTGGAAGGATGATTTGAATATTTAATTTTGGAATGATGTCGAGGCATCAATCATGGTAACATTTTCGATGGGATAAGATATGTGTTGTGATTGGTCGATATTGTTATCCATATAAGCACAAAGGTCGCTTTGGTCCTTGATACTTAGTGTAAATAAAACAAAATCTCTTCTCTTTTATATTTTTATAAATTAAACTGGGTGATAGTGGTTTTAGTATCAATGAATTACGTAAAATGGTGCAGGGCTTTATCTCCAAAGCGATCTACCAAAAAGCGTAGGCGCATCGACCGAACCTTCATAAATACCCTCGTCCTTGACACTAGAAATTAAAACACACCCGTCTACCGTCAACTGCATTTAAATTGACATTATCGACAGTCGATAAGAATTAGGTGTCGAATATTTACGACATGTTGGCCCTTATACGGTACACGCGTGCGCACCGGCCGCCATTACTGCTGACGATCACATTCCATTTACAAAATTGGAATTTAATGTAAACGACCGGCCATCGATAGCGATACTTGTAAGTAATACATTGTCACATCACTATTTTTAAAACTGGGTAATGTTTTTGACATTTGCGATGGGTCTCGCTTGTTTTTGTTAAGTTGGGAGAAAATGATCATAAGTTCTTTCGTGTTTTATTTAGTTCCTTTCAAACACCAGCTGTTTTATGTACTTATTTTGATGAGAGCTTTATGCAAACGTTCCACATTAAGATAGGTGCTTTACCTATGTGCTAAGTCTCATTGTCCAAAGAAGCTCTACAATTTTTGATAGTTCCTAATTTTTTTTTAAATGTCATTTGGCTCTTTCGTGATTATATGCATTTCTGGGCCACATTAAAATAGTACATTGTAAATTCTAATATTTTTTCACAAAACTGCTTCGCCTCTAAATAAGATTTCAAATCAAACAAAAACCATCAAAGCTGAAGGAAGTTCCACATGCGAATAGTCCACAACCTGCATGTGTCCCGCGCATCCTGCAGGCGTTTCCGTATCCGCCGGATGCAAGGATTCGGTGGGTTTTGCAAGCATTGTGCCATTTCCGGTTCAGGTGGTGGAAGGTGCATAATGACCTTGAGCTCAGATTTCTGGGGGGTGGTATCGGGAAGATCTCGCAATAAGATTCGAGTCTTTATTATTTGGATTTTTTGCAGGTGGTAAAGGCTGTTGGTGGAGGCTGGATGCGTTGAACTGAGGACAGGGTTCAAAGGCGCTCATTAGGGGGGCCTATATGTGATGATGATGAAAATGCTGATGATGATGATGTAAAGAAAAATGTCTAGAGCAGGTAACTGAGGCGACTGATCGATTCTTATACTAACCTAACTTTTACTTCTTTTTGGGACGTCTTAAGAAACAAAACTTGGTATGGGTCGTGGTTGCTTAAGGTATTACGGATAAAACAACCGTAAATGTGATATATCTTTTTCAGAAAGAACTAAGGTTGCTCCCGAGACACTATTTTTTTTAACTTAAATCTTTGCAAGGTAATAAGCGAAACTAATACTAACCTACATCTGTTGCAGGGTGCTCCCGCGAGGAGTCCCCTGTTTTGAAAGATTTAAGACTGTCAAAGAAGACTTCAATAATTTATCTAATATAAACTTTTAACAGGATGAATTTAAAGAGTTTTAGTCCTTACAACCTAATATCATGTACGAGCACGAGATATTCGGCATATCGGCAACAAACAAGGTCTTAGCACTAAGCATCTGTCTTCATATCAAAGGGAAATCTTAGTTCAGTTCTAAGGTACCGTCCACAAGGTGCGCGCAGATGTGAAATACCATAACAAAGCACTTGTACTGAACGATTTAGTTTTTCAAACGCCATGTGCTATACGATTTAATTTTTTTCCTCATATTTGCATCTAAGTGACACATGTCGTCTCAAGGCCCAAAAAGTCGGGGATTCATGAAAAAATCTGTACAAAAAAGGTTTAAGGTACGACAGATGTACGAAAAAGAAGTATAAGCACGTGCCCATCTGCCAAATCTACTGAGGAGCTCACAAAGAAATAGATTTAGAAAAAATGTTGTAAGAAAACACGCACACAACGCCAAACTGCGATCGATCAAAGATCGGCGCACGCGCTGCGGCAGATGGCCCGCCCTGATTGGTCGAAGGAGTTTGAATTTGGAACTTCCGGACAATAGCTTGATAAGGAATATGACTTACGTTCTGCCGGTTTAGTTAGATTTATTTCATAGAAATCTTATGACACAATGAATTATGCCGGCAAATATTGTTAAGATGTATGAATGGATTGAGCGTGATGATAAGTAGCGAAATGAAACACACCATCATCAATATAACAGTATGTAAAAGTGCATTGTTAAACATAGATCCACTAGTTTTCCAGGGCGACAAAAACCTTCCTGCAATCTCTTCGCAATAAAAGAATTCTAACTGATCATGACCCAAGCAGAGATTTTTTGACCGTTTTTCATTAAAGATCTATCAAAAAACCCATGCTCAAGTCACGATCCGATTCGGTTCTTGATAAAGGACCTCAGATCAAACAATAAATATAGGTACTTAGGTAAACATAAACGAAACTTTGTCAAACTAATTTTTGGTCCAGCCTGGAATCGAACGAATTCTCAATGATGTCATAAAACTCTCACATATGAAGGGGGACCATCCCCTAACCCTCACGCTGGGCAAGCGGGTCGGGGAACGCAGGGTAAACCTTCTCGCACCACCGACGCTGCTACTCGTCGGCGGCCAGAGAATTTAGGTATAGCGGTGTTAGGCTGCGCAAAGGCGAAGTCAGCCGGCCGCCAGAGCTTCGTTTGTATACAGCACGGTGCACCCCGAGCTGAGGTTGACTTGGGTTCCTAAGATGGAGGTTGGAACTTACACCCCACGAATTACGCACAGCCGCTATCAAACAAAATAAATAAATAATTTTGGACATCATCACAACTCTAGCCTCAAACGAAGCAGAAATTTTATTATAGGAACCACATGACTGATATTAAACTACTTTAAATACTTTTTGTAAATACATGCATATTTACACCTACATAGAAAATACATTTTTATCTCGGCGGGAATCGACCCGCATCCTTCTGCATCTCAGCCATTTGCCCACTGCGCCACATAGGTTGTCATGTAACTGACAATCACTTAACTTCTACAATATTAAGCAAGGACCATCAATGTGTTGTACATTGACAACACATTGATGGTCCTGTGACCGCTGATGTCGACCTGTGCTTCTACCAAATGACCCAGAGGTAGTCGCCTCTGCGTGTTGACTCCAGGGTACAGAGGGGGAATCCCCGAGGCCCTAACTAAACGCTCGGAAAAGTAGGTATTTGAAGCAAGAGCGTTTGAAGAAAACCTGCTGCTGCTACAATTCCTGTAGTTAATGACCACAAATGTTTATAGAAAGTGATTCTGTTGTTTCCGATTGCCGTTTTCTACTTTCAATCATCAATCATCATTTAAAATCATTTGATATCAATTCTGTAATGGCTAATGATCAGATTTCAATGATGATCAATTTAATATCAGGTGAAACGATTTGCTAATTGTTGCTGGTTGAGAACAATGAATGGGTCAAGCGATTCTACCTGGAAATGTCTGAGAAGTCATTTACATCAATAATTATCATCATCAAATACTTTGTTATAAGTGATGGTTCCAGATTAACGGCAATGCCATGGGCTGGTTCCAACTTTAAGTATTATAAAAAAAACAGCTTAAAGCAGTCCACTGCTGGACATAGGCCACCCCAAGTCAGCCCTGTCCTCAGCCTAGCTTTATACATTTTTTTTATACCTACCTACAGCTAAAAGTTAAATCAGTTTTTTGAACTAAAAAATAACCCTTGAAACACGCAGGGGGTTAAATATCATAAAACTCAAAAGATGTCTTTCAATCAACCGATATCAGTCGAAAAACTTCGAAATTCTGAATATTAATTGGTTCCCACTCCAAAAATCGTTTAAAAAAATCAATAGATCTTTTTCCCATAGAACCTCGCTACCTGGCAGAATTCGGCAGCTGCTAGTTAAATCGATCCCTATTTCTGTCTCTTTTTAACATGAGAAGATGTATAAATCTATCTCTTTCTTGACAAGATATAAAAAATCGGGTTCTTATTCTTAAGGCTATCAAAAGGAGGCTTAGTACAAAATGTAAGTACATTTGCAACAATGCAAGGGCATGTGTTACAACTGAAATAGAGGTTTTTAAAGAAAAAAGTTGAAAAAACAAAGTTTTTGACATAAGCTAGTTTTTTAATGATACCTGAAGATGAAACTATCACATGGACACAAAAAGGTCGCCACTCAGCAATGATGACTGCTTCTCATCTTCTAAATACTTAAAACTGTAATTAAACTGACTGACAAACAAGAACAAATAAAAACCTTTACCATAAGTAATAGAAACTTGAGGTTTGAAGAATTCAGCCCCTGTCACGATGAATTTATTAGAATTTATCCAATATACAATTTTTTAGATCAAAATCACATTGCATAATGAAAATTTGACCAATCAATGACATTTAACCCTCACGTTTGAAGTTGTTGTTTAGAAACGTCATACGAGTGAGGTGCCAAGCCAAGCTTAGCACGTTGACTGCGGGCCATGGACATGACGCTCCATGACCGAAGCAGGCTTCCTGTTCGATATCGACATTTGTATTACCAGCACTCAAAGCGTTAAAAATCCCATCGACTATGTCTAAGTATATTAATATGCAAATCATACTAACTAAGCACGCAATAAGATTTCCAATTAGCCCGAAATTATAAATGCTATAACAATGAATAAATTACGCAGTCTAAAAGATGGATTCCCATAATTTTGTAAGGTATGTCAATCAAGTGAGGAATTTTACGATTTTAATCGAAAGTTGCTCTTGCACGGGCAACAAATTAATCCATAGTGGGGCAATTTGTGGCTACAGTACTGCAATAATTATTGCTGGCTTTGAACTGCACTTCAAAAAAATAGAGACGATATGTGTGCTTTTTATAATTTTGCGGAACTTTGGACACCGGGTGCGGGTTTGATTTGTGATGCAATAGTAAATAATGGAGAAGATAACAAGGTTACAATATCACATTTTTACGTTATTTATTAGATGGACTCAAGTTGTTTTTATTGTTTCTGATTTAAAATAAAGAAAGTAGTTCCGCACGCGACGGGCACATTCGGGTAAACGCTTTGAATCCCCGAGTCGCTCGCGTGGAGATAGGACACGTGACGTCATCAACGATATCGCGCTCCGTCCGCGGCATAGACTAAAAATGTTAACTTTGTACTTTTATATCTCGGTCAGTTTTAGAGATAAAAAAATAATAAAAACACAGTTGTTCTCGTAATTTTTTGTAAAAATTTTGACATATGTAACAAAAAATGGTTTTCTTCTTCATTGTACTTACAATTTATTTTCTTTTTATAATTTTTAACCATCACCATGAAAAAAAAAACGTATTAATAATACGTTGTACGTATGGAAAATCCATCCATTATATGTGAAAATCCACATATGAATTTTACTAGATGACTGTTGATTTGGGGCTACATGATGCTGTTTGATTACGTCCAGCATTATTTATATATTTTTTTATTTATTTATTTATTATTTTAAACCAACTTTTGTATTGAATCGACCGCCCACGTTAGCCTTGCGCGGGCGAAGAGTTTATGATAGGCAATAATAATCGCCATAAAAATTGCCCGTTTAAAGATACCTTAACACGATTGCCACACATCTAATCACTAGAACTGAGACTAAAATGCATTGCTGTAATCACCCTTAGTTCCATGATTTAATTGCTGCGCTTGACTAGTGGTTACGTCTGCCTTCGTTTGTGGCTTTAGATGACTACTTTAATAGGAAGCGCTCGTGGTACTTTCTTATCTTACTTGGGTGTTTTCGCAGATCATCTAAGTTAAGTAACATTCCACCTGGTTTAACTTGGATAGGTGACTGTTTTACAGGGTGGTGATGATTTAGTGGCGTTTTTTCAGAGCGCATCCGTGCTTCGGAACTCTCGCTATGAGATGTTTGGTCCCAGCTGAATAGTTTTCAATGTCAGCAGCGTGCGCCGAATTTTGGTGCGGATATTTTTTCCACGCTCTAGATCTCGCGGAATACAGGCTTAAATTTTGCAACTATTGAGTCTTGACCAAAATAAAAGTAAAACTTTTTTGGAGTAAAAAAATTAATTTTTGACTCTTGAAATAAACAATTAGTTAGCTATTTATATTATTCATTAATAATGGGAAATATCACACAGCATCATATGACCCAAACTGAGCATAGCCAAATAACTAATCATCAGTATGTACATATTATACGTAAAAACAAATAAACTAAACAACAAATATTTGCAAGTCATACCAATCTTTGTCTCGCGGTGGGAATCGAACTCGCAACCTTCTGCGTCTCAGGCGGGCCTTCGCCCACTATGCCACAGGTCGTCAGAGTAAAGGTAGGTAGGTACTTATATATTGAAAAGGAGAAAACACAATAAAATTCGCCACTCAGTGCACGCTGCAGAAGCATGGTAGCAACTTTAGTGCTGGTTTTCATGCAAAATGGATGGCCAACAAAATGATAAAGATACATACAAACAAACATTGCCACATACTCCTATCTTATCCAAGTAATAGATTATGAACCGCGGTAATAAGGCAGTAATCGATTGGGATGCATCCCAACGGAGGATGGCGTGACAAGGGGCACTTTTGAAAACCGATTTTGAAAACGTTATATTTTTAACTACAAATATCTGATCATGTTATACATAAACTGGCACGCGACTTGTTGTAGAGTTCCGTGGGGTGGGGGGATAAACGTTCAGTTTGGATTTTTGGCGGCGTTAATATTTGCAAGCCTTGTATACATACTAACATAGCTATAAGATCTAATTGTGAAAATAATTAAGTATTCTAACAAAATAATAAACATTTGAATCGTGAATAAAAAAAACGCTTTTTTTATAAAATGGTTTTGCTATTGGCTATTTAGACCGCTGCCACAGAATACAGAAGGGACAGAAGCTTCACTCCGCGCAATCATTTAAATAAATAGCGACTTTAGCTGCTACGCAATAAAGTGCTATTCAGCTCGTACCGAACTCAGTGCCTAACATTTATATTAACCTACACCTTGCATCCCTTTCTATCGTATAGCTCTATCTCTACTGACGTGGCACGTGTAACGTTAGGGTTGTCTTGAGAATTATTCTGTGACGAATAATAAGAACCTGGCCGCCGACGGGCAGCAGCGTCGGCGGTGCGAGAAGCTGTACCCTGCGATCCCCAACCCGCATGCCCAGCGTGGCCAAAATTTTAGTAGGTAGGTACCTACCTAGATATTTGCAAGAGAAAAAAACAACATTTGGTTTGTAGGTAACCTAGTTATCTAGTTTTAGTTGTTAGTATGCCTACCTTTAGGTAACTTACCACATCAATTTGTCTACCTACACCTACCTACCCGACTGTTTTTAAGTAGGTAACCTACACTGCCTACTTAAAGTTAAATCAAATAAAAATGTACCTAGGTTGGGTTTCTAATCTTGCTCTCAGTCTACATAATCAAAATCATAATACCTACTTACTACAGCACTATGTAGGTAGATACCTACCAATGGCACAAAAATTGTCTATGAAAAAATACCTACATTATAATATTACGTTTATTTATGTAGGTAGGTAACGCATTCAAATAGAACTTGTACCTAAGTACCTATCTACTTAAGTAAATACGGGAGACTTTGATATCTAAACAACGCATTATTTGGTAGAAAAACTTTCAGTTCTGTACCTACTATTGGTATTATTTACATTTTCTTATTATTATTCAGGCAACCAAATGCTATGCAGTAATTTTTTGCCTTCATTTGGCGTAAAATATAGGTACATTAACAAAAACAAAGTAAAATGCCGCGGCTGCTCAAAGACACTTTCGTTCCGGGCAGAACTCGGCAACCGACGTAACGAACCATGCTAGGAGGGCCGGCGATGCGTAGGTATATTTTTATACCTATTCTGCGGAGTGAAAGATTCCTGCCGCTGCTGAATATAGGCTGCATCCCCTATAGGAAGGAGGATTATGCTCATATTCCCCACGCTAGATAAAGATTGCAAGGCATAGCTCCTTGCATCGTCTGCAAGACGGGTAAACGACATCGTCAAAGTTGCGGCCGTACATGGGCAGGATCGTGGTGGATACCACAAGTTGTGGGAGGCCTATATCCAGCAGTGGGTGAAATCAGTGTGTGGATGATGATGATGTAGATATGAATATTTTGATACCTACCGATTACACAGATACCTAAGTAATGATAAAACTAATTTCCAAGTTATTTACTTAACAAACAAAAGCAACGTAATATAATGTACAGAACCCTCCATCTCTGTAAAACAGACTCGCACCAAACTGTTTCGTAAACGATTTGTTTCGCATTTCGTATTATTTTTAATTTTCATCGACTGTTAAATGTAACGTTACCCCAATTGCGATTGCAAATAATGCTAAATACTTTAATGGCTTTCGAAAGACACTTTTGTAATGCGACAGGTCTTCTTTAGAGTTCTTGAGTTCTAGAGTTCTTGAGTGGAGACCAAACGTAGGTCGCCCTCCGGCCAGGCGGAGTGACGATCTGCAAAAGGCTGCAAAGGAAGCTGGATGCGTCGAGCTAATTAAATAATGAATTATTATGTGGACCGTGGCACACTAAAGTGACTTTTGTGTATCTATCTAAAAACTTTTCTCTTTTATAAATATGTTTTGAGATCACAAAGGCCTCGAATTAATATTTTCATCAATCTTATCGAGAGGTACAAGGCGAAATGGCGCTCATTAGGGGAGGCCTATATCCAGCAGTGGACTGCTACAGGCTAAGTGAAATGTTAAATTCCGTATAAAGTTAAATATAATGGCTTTGCGTTAGTTTTGTGGTTAGTTAATATAGTCAAAAGCATTGAAGTATATTGAATAATTACGTATGAAAAATATAAAACGTATGAAATTTCAAACTGTATTAGGTATCAGTTGATTGAAATAATAGGGCTTTTAAAGTTTTTAAACTAACAAATTCTATACTTTTGTTTATGTTATTGTATGATGAATAGCTTATTTAACAATATCAAACAATCATCATAAAAAGTACAATCGAAGCTCTTTTTATTTAATTAATTATATGGTGTAAGGGGTTCCAACCTCCACCTTCGGAAGACAAGCCAACCTCACCGCTCCGTGGTGCAACCAGCTAACTAACAAACCAGGCTCTGGCCTGCTGATGGCGGCATAGCGCAGCATACATTTGCATAGATAAATCCCCGCCGCTAATGGGCAGCAGCGTTAGCGGTGGTAGAAGCTGTCTTGCGATCCCCAACCCACATGTTCAGCGTGGGGATTATGCTATGGGCATATCCCTCTTCTTGGGGAGGATTATGTCGACTGATGAAGGCTGTTATTGCTGTTGTTGTTATTGTTTTCATATGAATTCTAATTAATTAATAATAATTATTATAATTTATTAATTTCATCCTTTTTATTGCATCATTTTTGTATTCTGACTGAACATTGATTATTTTCTTCTTTTATAAAGTAAACCCCCGGCTGTTCTTACTTTTAACATAATCCTCTCCATCCAAAGGTTGTCTAAAAGAGATCGCGTCCAAGCGATAAGACAGCCCATTGTACCTTTTATTTATTATACAATGAAGAATTTTCATTCATTCTAATAAAACAAGTTTTCTTCATTTGTTTTCCATTGAACAAGCTCACTAATGTAATGCCAATTTTCTATCATATTCATATACATGAATGAAAATATTGAATTCAAAAGCATCAAATAAACATTATATCCTCAGGGGTCCCATACAAATTGTATAGTCTAAATGAGGCATTACCTCGAGGACTCTGCAGGATGCCAATCATATCTGTCATCAACTGTCAATGTCATTTTCCTTACAATCTGAGTCTTATTCATGCAGTGTATTTTTATTTCTATTGCAATACTTACTTGAAGATTTCCACATAGAAGGATACAGTTTACGATGTTACTGTGGCACATCATTATATACAAAAATATATTGTGTTCGGAAAATTATGTGTATTCGGTATAGTAGTTATTTTTGGGCTTTAAAACGTTTTAGAGCTTAATGAGTGAGTTTGAGGTGACGGCTGAAAGAAGAAAATGGAAGAAAAAAATCCGGCACATATGTGTTAATTGTGGCAGGGAAATCTTAATTAAGAAAAAATTGAATTCAAAATAATTTTAGAAACAAATAGCCTGAAATTATGTTAAAGGTGAAATCTTTTTGATGTTTCCTATGTTTAATACATAGTATAATTCTGAATTATATATTTTATAATTATGAGTCTAGGTGTTTCTATGTATGATATGTATGTATTTACAAAAGAAAACTTATATGTGTAGTATATCAATCATGTCGTTCCCATAATACAAGCTCTGCTTAGTTTGTGGCTACATGATGTTGTGTGATTACGTCCTGCATTATTTATTTATTTATTTATAATTATTTATTCTTATAAGTATAAATTCGAGTATTGCGAAACTCAACAATGGCTCGACCGATTTGAATGACGAAAACCAAAATGGCTTTTCATTGGTTAATTGGTTTTGGTCATCGTTCATCATTGTTCGTCGTCATCACTTATGTCAGTGTTCCGCGTACCAACCTATATTAAACAAACTTTAAGTGTGCAATATGCCACAGTAATACCCAAAATTTGTACTTTTAGAAAAAGTAGACTAAATTTTAGCAAAAGCCAGGTAGAGCCTTCGAAAGCATCGCACGTGGTAGAATCTTCCCACGCTGTTTGCGTAAGTTTAAAAACGTTTTTTCAATTAAAAAAAACTTGCAAATACCCGAACACGTGTGTGATGAAAGCCTTAGATCAGCTGATTCTGTCAAACACTGTAACTAGTATTTTAAACTCTATTCCTTGGTAATTGAGGCTTCAATTTGGATGTTGTAATTCTCTCAGCTGATCTGATCTGAAAAACTTGTATTTTGACTTTAATTTCTAACTACATAAGACTCAAAATAAAATGTTCTGTATGAAGATATCAGCTGACTTTTGCAAAATTACTATTGTTAGAAAATAGAACTTAATTTATTAGAAAATAAGGTTCAAAAATAAATAAAAATTCACGGTCTTCCATAAGTTTCTTTACAGTATCTCAAAGATTTGTATGATAAATTTGCCTTTAGTGAAGAAATAGGTTTGCACGTGTGATAGGAAAAGAATAGGTTTGATTTAATATGGAGCATCCTGTTTATGACATAGCTGAATATAAACCTTTTGTCCCATATAAAATAAAATATAATATAATATTTTATTAATACTTGAATAAATTAATAATGCCGGATACTAGCCATACATAAATCATACTTATATCCCAAAGTGAGCACATGCTTACTTTAGGATATAAGTATTTCATGTGGAATTGAAGTTTTCTTAGTGATCAGATATTCAGTTAAACAACCCTGTTAGTTTGTTTATAATAAACTAAAAGTAAATAAAAATTAGTAAAAATATATATAAAGTGTTTTTAATTTTATTAACCTACTTATAATTCAAATTTACATAATTTGCTTTTTAAAAAATGGTTTGCAGATCAGACTTTTTTTGTGAAAAGGACTCCACCTAAATTTCGAGTTCGAATTTTAGTCTATGGTAAATTAAAAACACACAAGATTTCGTCCCATTCAAAATAAGAACACAAAGCATTACCGTTACGCAAGCTATAGCTATAGACAATATTTTTTTTCAGAACCATCCTGCCACCGCATTGACAATGGACCAAGATGATGAAAACGATAAGTTCAACAATCATCTGTTGTGGTGATTCTGTGGCTGAGAACTCATTGTCGATATTGATCGATGGAGAAAAAAATCGATTTGCTTTATGAGATTTTATTATTGAGATTGAGAGCTTTTATAGTGTTATGGTAAACGATGAGGGGTCAATATTTATCTTATACATTGATGTTGAAGAAGGAACTTTTTTGTTGATATATAAAGAATAGAGCAATGGATATATTGGGGGTGTAAGGGGTTCCAACCTCCATTTTTGGAATCCAAGCCAACTTCACCTGCCCGTGGTGCACCATGCTGTATAACAAACACGGGGCTCTCGTGGCCGGCTGAATTAGACATAGCACAGCCTCACACCAACAGCCAAATTCCCTGAGTAATTCAATGCAGTACAGGGTACAGGCAATGGCGCTCATTAGAGGAGGCCTATGTCCAGCAGTGGACTGCTCTAGGCTGATGATGATGATGAAGACTGACTGGAGCTATTAACCGTACAACGATGCGATATATTATATTTTACATTTCACATTTTCGAACGAACGTTTCTGCGCCTTTATAATATTGGATAGGATTTCGGTGCTAAGTTTTTATAAAATAAATCATAAATACTGGTGCTCATTACTTATGTAGTAGTGTAAAAATTATAATTGGTAGGTAGGTACAGGTCGCGTCACGTAAAAACAACGCTGGAGGAAGTGGAGGGGGGTGTTTTTGCGCATGGGTAAATATCGATAAATCGCCTACTGCGCAGCTTCCCCTCAGCGTTCTTTTTACATAAAGTGATCTATACCTAGGCACTTATTATAAAAGTTATCGAGCAAAACCGCCGGTAGAAGCTATAGTTTAGTATAGAAAAAACCCCACTATGATAATAGTTGCATATTCTCATGATCTCGCCGTATAAGGATTGAGTTTTACCTTGTTCTATGATTTTAATCGAAGATGATGTCATAAGTATGTAATCCTTGTGTAGGATAATATAAGTACTCCTTGTAAGGCTACAAACTTTAAATTAATCATTTGATTTGTTACTAACTGATATATGGTGTTTACATCGCGGTGGAGGTACTATTAGTTAATGGGGAACGAGACTGTTCAACAGAAAATAAAGTTGGGTCGATTCGGTTGTTCACTTTTCTAAACATAACTTAATTTGACAGCTATCCTTATCATTTTCACCTGTAAATAAGGGATAGTAATCACTTTTAGCAATGTCAAATTAAGTTTAGTTTAGGAAAATGCACAACAAAATCGACATCATTGCTCAGAGAATTAACAGGTTAAAGTGGCAGTGGGCTGGCCAATTGGCCATTATCTGCCGAAGAACCGATAACCGTTGGGGTAAACGAGTTCTTGAGTGGAGTCCACGGGTCGGCAAACTGAGGACGTCCTCTGGCCAGGTGAGGTGACGATCGGTGAAAGGTTGCCGTTAGAAGCTGGATGCATCGAGCTCAGGACAGGGCGCAATGGCGCTCATTATGCCTGTCCAGCAGAGGACTGATACACGCTGATGATGATGATGAGGTACCTATTAAATATTTTTTATTTAACCCCTCGCGTCGGGGAAAAGGTCTTCCATACAACTCTGTCAAGAACTACCTTCCACCCTCCTTTGAACGCTTCGAACTCGTCCCGTCAACCTCAAAATGGATATTATTAAAAACAGCTTGAAACTTCGTTTGCGTGTTGTTTATTCACATTTGCACATTGTTACCTATATTTTCACGCCAAAACTACTGATCCAATGGAGGTGAATAATTAAATAGGTATTAGGAATAGCATTAATAAATAATAATTAATGATAAATAATTCTAGATTACTATTACAAAGCATCCTGTAGTCCGAAACTAAGCGATCTTGTACCTATATTAAGGTTTCTTATTTTAATTCGTATCCGGGTACAATGTAGCAGGAATTTCATGAAATATTACATAAAACAATAAGTAGGTATGTACTATTATTTTACTAAAATAATAAATCTAATAATTGACTTCTAATACGTGTAAGTATAAAAATCAATTTAAAATCGTATCCCGCTGTATCTCGCAAAAGCCAGAAAACGGCTCGACTGATTTGAATAATTTCTTTTTGTTTTGATCGAATGGATAACTTCCGTTACTTTATTAGGTATTAGGTTATTGTGTTACTTTAGAAAATCAGAAAAAACCAAGGTAAATTGGAAAATACGGAACAGCTAACAGTGCTTTTTATATGGGATTTTTTGTATGTACTCCAGAATTTTCACAGGACGTCTGTCGAGCGAGTCAGCTAGTCCATTTAGTGAATTCAAAACATTGTATGAAATTTTGTACGCATTTTATTTTCAAATTATCTTACAAATAGTGGTAAGAATGGGACCTACCAAACTATTGAACTTTTAACCTCTTTCTAACGGGGCACGTTCCCCCAGCTAATTCATATTCTAAATTCAAAAGGGATTTATTTCACCTTATTGTGATGTAAATCGTTCCGTTATACGCAAATCAGTCCCAAATAATGGATTCAATGCATTGCAATACTACTGTCTCCTCTTGCAAACGTAACCTATCATTCTATAAATTTTTAACCGCGAAAATTAACCGTAATTCCGAGGCATATGAGCAACACTGCGAAGACTTTTGCTATAGCAATATGAACTCTCATGATTCAAGAATAAGGATGTGAATATTGATGTCGTGGTAGGTTAATATCGGTTGTATTAATGGGATTTTAATAGAGTGAAGTAAAATCGTCCTTGCATTGTCCCATTGTTAGATTTCACTAAGAGATTTCATTTGGCTTCTGAAATACTTATTTGGTTTCCCCACGGGTATATCACCTGGGTTGTCTGTCTTCAATGGCCGGTGGAATGTTTTTTTGGCATTTAAACAGGGTTTAAAATCATGTTCTCTGCTTTTAGTAAAAACTTTTCGCCAAGCTGAAAAGATTATCATCATCAGCCTATACCTAGTAGTCCACAGCTGAATATAATAAGCTGAGCTAATGAGCGACATTGCGCCCTGTCCTGAGCTCGACGCATCCTGCTACCAGCAGCCTTTCGCAAATCGTCACTCCACCTGGTCGGGGGGCGTCCTACACTACGTTTGCCTAGCCGCAGTTTCCACTCAAGAACTCATAAAAAGATCAGTCAAACAATATTTTGAAAATGTACAGTACCAATTGAAAGCTCGTCACCTTCTATAAGATTTACTAATAAGTACTAAGTCATCATCATCATCCTAACACACATACTGCGGTCCCAAAACTAAAGTGCAGTAATAGGAAAAACACGATTTCCAGAAAAATGCGCTTAAAGTTTAGAAACCAAAAAAATATATCCAATGAGATTAATTGATAAAAAAAATATGCAAAGTCAAAGGATACGTATAAATCAATATATTTAATCATTATTACAATAGTCTTTCTTTAAAATACATCAAATATAGATATAAATCTTTTTTAGGCCCTATTACTGCAAGCAAATTTTTTTCAAAATCTGTTTGAAAACCAATTAATATGCAATAAATACTGCTATTACTACATTTTAAAATATTTTCGAAAACTTTCCTGTCATTTTTACCAACTAAAGTGCAGTATTGATGTGAAAATACTGCATTTTAATTTGTTTGTTGTAATAAAATACTCAAGTTCCTCATGTGTAGTAAAAGAAAACTACCTTTATTTCATTAAAAGTGTGTAATTATTTAACTAAATTTTACTTTTTATACTAAAAATGTTTCCTAAAACATTGTACTTGAAACTATATAGGAAACAAAATATGTTTATTTACAGTATTTTCGACAATTTAAGAGTTAAATTGCAATATTATTATAAAAATCACTTTTAATCACATTATGTAAGTTTCTGCCATCAAAAACTCAATATAGGTTCCATAAATTGGAATAATCTCCATCATTAGATGGACATGATTACATAATTATCAATAATTTATAAAGTATAAAACCTTACAAATTAATTTGTAATTATAATAAAGCAAAACAACGTATTGAGCGTTAAAAAAGATTTTGACATTAGAGAAGACATTGGTTTGCAAAACCAATGAAAAACCACTTTGGTTTTCGTCATCTTTCATCATTGGTCGTGGTCATCACTACATGTATTATGTTTTTTTTTAAATTTACCATTTAAACAAAAGTTAAAATGTAATAATAGCAACTATAAACCACTAAGGTTTGTACTTGCGCTATGTGCTATCATAATATAGAGTCTAAGGTAGGCCATGATAGCCAAATAATAATTATGTTAGTAATTTTTTGAGTCAGGAGTGTCAATGTCAACCTATATTTAACAAACTTTAGTAAAAATATAATGAATTTATGTTTTGTTTGAATATACTTATTCAATCGAACACAGAGGTTGCGACTGTTTTCATTTTAATGTCTTAGCAAAAGCTACGTGACTTCACAAATAAAAGCCGTAGAAATGTGTGCCAAATCAAGGAAACCGAACGGCTGCGCTTCCAAAACATTAACGTTCTATATTTAAAAATAAAAAAAAAGAAATGCACCAGATGCAAAGCAGGTACCAGCCAGCATCATGTTGCAAATTATAATAACCTTACCAAATTGAAAAGGTTTTAAATTCTCAAGAAACATTTTGGTAGAATAGTGCTATAAATTTGGACAGGTATTAGACACAGCTTGCACTGACAGCTGTCAGTGACGGAAGGTAGCGCGTGCTAAGGAAAAAATATGCGGGCACAAGTTGAACGCTATTCTACCATGTTTAGAAAAAAAGAAAAAAATATATGTCTGATGCATGTGATTTCCGCGAATGGTGTGAAATGGTATTTTTAGATTGGCGACTGCGGCATAGGGACAGATGTTGGGCTAATGCTTAGGAAACAGCATTACGCACGCGTTAAACGTTTTATTTTTAAAGGAACTCAGATCTCCTTGTGTGATGCAAAAATGTTTTAGAAAACTTTATTTCAATGTTTAACTTCGTAACTGGATCAGTTTGCTTTGAATCTGCTTTCATATTACATAATACAATTACATACATACATAGTTTCAATTACCCACTGTAATACCAAAAATGAATGTACAAATAAAAACCTAGATTGATAGTATACAAAAAATTAAAAGTTGTGACATCGTGTTTGTGATTAAAGAGCCTACCTACATAATTGTATTGAATTTTATTTAGTGAACCAAATCTACAGCTTTAAAAATAATTTTGAGTTATGATGATATTTTTTCTAGCCAATGATGGATTTAAGTTTTACTAAAAAACTAAATTACTGTCTAAAGATCATTTTCTATAACATTAAAATCATATAACAGCTCACTGCTGGACATAGGCCTCCCTGAATGATCGCCATGGCGCTTTAATCTCAGCTCAACGTAGATGCGTTGGTTAGATGGTGCGGTACTGCGGATAACCACACCAGCCATAGACATAGGCCTCCCTTAAAAGAATCGGTAGGTAAGTATATTATTCCCCATAGACAAATAATTAATCATATTTTTTGGCATATCCACCGAAGCTTCATTGAAAAACATTAAAGCTACCAAACTATTTTCTTAGGCACTTAAACCTTATCACTGATTAATATAAATACTTAACCAAAAAAACACCACTATCCGGAAGCAGTACGGACGTCGAAGACACGTGGCCACTTGAGTAGACCACACACAGTGTCTTGGCACAATGTTTAAGTAAAATAAGCATAATTAGGGTTCTCCAGTGGAAAAATTAAAGTAATAACTTAAGAGTTGAAGCCTTCTTTTCAATTAAGAAATTTGTATGAAATTTTGTTTGTTCCAGTTTTAAACAATAGTGATTGTTTTACAAGGGACTAAACCATCCCATTATATACGAGGTTGTTATACTCCCGAGCGTAGCGAGGGAGGATGACAAGACCGAGTTATTTATATTTAAAACTAATTTTGAATTGTTTTATTTTCTCGCAATCGAAGTGAAAAGTTGAGTGTTTTACTCGGGCCAAAACCACCCATTATAACTCGGTCTTGTAAAACAATCTACTATTATAACTATTGTAAGGGAGATGAAGTCTTCTATCCCTACGTTATTATTACTTGTTGGTGATCGGAATGGAGAAGTCCATAATTCCATTACTGATTTATATTTTGACACATTATAACTACTACATTACTTGTGTACACGGGTTGAGCGGGGAACGACGAATGGCGACGCGATACCAAAACCTACGCGTCCGCCCGATTGATACTTCGGCTGGTACCTAGTCGCTACAAGTAGTTTTACCCTTGATTTATTAATTATTTAGTTGGTAGGTTAAACCTATTGAGATCTTAATAGAAACACATATACACCGCAAGAGAACCTATTACGTCATAGTGGTCTCGCATAGCAAATGGATGAAAAACTTTCATGCGATACCTATTACTTAAGTAATTTTTAAAGGTAGTTTACGAAGACTAGCGGAACAGTATTCGTAGATGTAATTTTTTTGCCAATGAGCAAGCATAGATTCCACGCTTTGTTATTGGCCAATATATTTAGTTACGCTTACTATTTATACGCCAGGTCGAAATATTCATGATCGCCCTACAGATGTCACATAATTCAAGCAACACTTCAGAAGCATCACTCACACTTCGCCATATTCTATTAGTGTAAGTAATTGCATAATGGTTATTTTTTTGTACCTAAATAAATAGCGTTATTAAAGTAAGTTGCGTTGCCATGCCTTTACTCGTGTCAGATATTACCTACGTAATGTGCAATGAACCCACACTTCGGAAGCATCACTCACACTTCGCCATACTCAAACTATCAGTGTTTGTAAACAAAGGGTGGTGTAATACGGGCGCCGATGTCTGATAACTTATAAGTGATCGTATCCTGCCTCCTGATTTATTGGACACCCTGTATGCGAGCGATTGGCATGCGCAAACGCATGTCATATTTGTAGAAATATTGCTTGTATTTTCGATACAATATTACTGAGAAATATTACACAAGCGAAAGTTTGTTGTATTTTTGTCTATAACTTTATTAGTAACGGCTGAACGTATTTGGATGAAACTTGATATGTAATAATGTTTATTACTTGGATTAACACAAAGCCTAAGTACATTTTTATCACCGTATACCACGAGAGCGAAGCCGTAAGCGGAAGCTAGACTATCCCAGCAGTGATCGAGCAAAAAGACGCTAAACTTTTGATTTTGTGTTAAGAACACTTACCAAGCCGAAGCTTAGTTAGTTCTGACGTAAAAGAGCGTTTCAGAAACCCTAACCATGTCTAAACTTTGGTAATGTAAACTCCTTATTAAAGGAACTCGCACCTGTTCAAAATTGGTCCATATCCCCAGGTGACAAGGTGCAGTTAGCGTTGTAAGTGAAAATTAGTGTTAAATTTTAGGTTACCTAGAACAGATCTTGATGTGTTGCCTAGGGCCTAAATAGAACGTTTTAACCCATTGGCAGATGTAGAAACCTCTTGCTGAATACATCATCATACTCTATTGTACCTTTGTAGACTATCCGACATAGAACTAAAGTTGTTGACGTAACCACAACGTAGCTCAGATAATCAGCAGATAATCAGCTGAAGTGGCAGTGGGTGGGCCATGTCTGTTGAAGAACCGATAACCGTTGGGGTAAACGAGTTCTTGAGTCGAGGTAGTGTAGGTTGACCCCCGGCCAGATGGAGTGACGATTTGCGAAAACTGGATGAAACGACAGGGCGCAATAGCGGGCCTATGTTTAGCAGTGGACTTCTATAGGTTGTTGATGATGATTGATCATGAAAAAAATAATACTGTGTATTTTTTTTGTTTTTTCAGCTTTTAAGTCTCAACCGATCATCATGAAATTTCATATACACGTTGTCAGGGGTACAGAAAAGGATAAAGAGTACCTTTTATCCAGAAAAAGTAGATACTGTTCTCTTCGGATAGAAAAATAACTTTAAACGCGAGTGAAGTTGCGAAAAAATATTGAATACAATTTTAGTTATTTAATTTCCTTTAATTTACTCTGACCGATGCTTTTATCTCCAACACGGGTTCGAACCCGCGACTAAGTGGTATCACTTTGTTACTGATTAATTAAACAGGAATCTTGAACATTTTTTATTTTAATTACCGACCGGCGCAAAACACGGCCCGTTATAGGTACAGGTGCGCGTGCGCTTCTCAATGTTGTACCAAGATGATATTATTAAATAAATGACTTTAGTATGAGGTTAAGCCCAACCTTGGTGGTATTTTAAGACTTTTTTTTTATAATAATCTATCTACATACATAAACTCACTCCTATTTCTTAGAGATAGGCAAATACCACGTAGGTATCTCCACTTACTATGATCCTGGCCCACCTCTTTTGCTTCTTTTATTCTCATGATATTCTTCATACTTGCTCGTTGGTTTAGTTGGTTGGTTGGACTCGGGAATGTTTGCGGCGGCGCGGGTCGACTGTTTCCATACCACCATGCACAAGCACGCAGCTTCCCTGGTGCGCAGGTTGCGGGCTAGCCTCAATACCGTCCTGGCAATAATAGCTGGGAGAGTGGACTGTCCGTACACCAGGCACTGCTGTCAACGTCAACTTCCCAGCAATCGTATTATTTTTAGGGGTTTTTGTGTAATTTTCTAATATCAGCTGTAGGTATTGTTTGAATTAAATACAATCTTTGTAACTACTCTTGACCAGGCTCTTTTCCAGCATGTCTCTGATTTTATGGGAGGACTACGTCGAGGTCTTCCCCTTCCAACTGTCCCATACACATGCTTCATATACTTTTTTCGCATCATCAGCCTATCGCAGTCCACTGCTTAGGCCTCCCTCAATGAGCGCAATGCACCCTGTCCTCAGCTCGAAGCATCCACCTTCTACGCCTTTCGCTGATCGTCACTCCAACTGGCCGGAGTGCGTTCTACACTACGGTTGCCAAACCGAGGTCACTGAAGAACTCGTTAACCCCAACGGTTATCGGTTCTTCGGCAGATATGGCCAGCCCACTGCCACTTCAGCTTGCTCGTTATTTTCACGTAAGTGTATTTTGGTTTTAGGCGACTTCAAATAAGGAGAAGGTTTTTAACGCCGCGCTTATTTTTAGATCGTTGTTGAATATTGAATTGGCTTAATTATTTTTTTAAATGGTATACACAGTTTGAGGCACCTTGTACACGCTATGATAAAAAATATACCTTTTAAGAGACAGAATTAATAAAGTATTGATTATTATCTATATCGTAAGAAATATTAGTTACTAGCTTCCGCCCGCGGCTTCGCTCGCGTGGTAGCGGGATAAAAAGTAGCCTATGTGTTAATCCAGGTCACAAACTATGTATATTTCAAGTTTCATCCAAATCCGTTCAGTAGTTTTTGCGTGAAAGAGATTTATCCATCCATCCATACATCCATACTTACAAACTTTCGCATTTATAATAAATTCTAAAAGTTATTATACCATTGCAAAACATAACTAGGCCTACATTATTCTCTGAATTATGTATGTAACATTTCAAATCGTCCATATACAGCAGTAACAGCCGCATACCAAACTAGGTACTGCCTATTATTATACACAATAGTTTTAAGTACTGTGATTTTGTACAAACATACTGTATTTTCTTTTCGATGGTAAGACGCTGTTTTCATTAATTTCGGCCATCTGCAACCCTTTTACATCTGCCACTATTCTTGAGCATAGTAAACGTGACGTAGTAGCGCATGTATTTTAATCTTATTTAGGAAGAAGCTAACGGATCTTGTAGCGGTATTTGATTCTGTATCATTTTTTTATTTCTGTGATTAAATACTTTGAATTAGAATTTGATATACATTAGTTATAGTTACATATTTATAAATATCTTAATAATAACATGCACAGTTCTTAGTTCCATTCACAACGACAATTTTAGAGAACTTATTATTAACGTTTCCGCTCTAAATTCAGATTTTACGATTTCAAAATATGTATGAATATAAAATATGTGCGCAATTAGGGGGTATCTATATCCACATAAATTCTATTTTTTTAGTATAATGCGAGATATGGATCTTACAGAGTCAGTACAGCTACTAAAATGATCTACTATTCCATCATCTTTACTCTGTCACTGACTGGCAAAAACAGCTTTTTTGACAAAAAAATAAGCCTTTCTACCCTTTCGTTAGCTACCCCTTTCTTGAGCATTAGCTACTGGTCCATGACAGTTACTTTTAAAGCTTTTTGGTGCGAATGATTGATTTGTTTATTTTTAATCAAAAGTGTTTAATCCTAGTACGTTGAGATTTGAGACATTGAATTCAACTTTTTTGAAGTAAATTATTATGAAACATCTGAAGAAGATTTATTAGGTAGCAGAGATAGAAAATCCTCATGACTTCTACCGCCCAAAACCACCACGATATTCCATCATAGCGCCATTATGCCAAAACCATGAGTGCTCTTGAGGACTCTTCGATAAAGACAACCTCACCGGCACGTAGTGCAGTGACTAACTAACTAACAACCGGGGCTCTGGTGGCCGGCTGATTTCGGCATAGCGCAGCCAAACACCGGCATAGCTGAATTCATTGGACGCCGACGGGCAGCAACGTCGGCGTTGCGAGAAGCGTGCTCTGCGATCCCCAACACGCATATCCTTCTAATTAGGGGAAGCCTAAGAACATAATGTTGTTCAGCAAAGTGTGAACTCATATAGGTTGGAGGTACAGCCGTAAGACGTTAGTTCTACAGACTTCACATTAGGAAAGTATGTTTCTTGCATAGGCTGAATACTTATAAAAGGATTTCTTGAAATTCAAACCTTGGAAAACCTCTAAGCGGACGAAGTCGCGAGGCACCCACTAAGCTAGGTAGATATAAATATAACCGAATGTATTTTTATAGCAAAACCGAAAATAACAAAACAAACACTGATGACGAATTGAATTACTCATAAATATTTTCAGTAGTTCTATGAAAATAACGTAAGAGATAATGTAAATACGGAAATACCAAGGTAAAAATAGTTTTAGTAATTTTGTCGGAATTTCCGGAAAATACAGAATTTGGCTCAACGCAAATAGAATGGATGGTCAATAAATAATAGTGTTAGTTATTTATATATTTAAAGGTAATGACAAAATAAAATCAACTACCTGTGTAAAAATAATAATGTTGAACATACGTGACTACGGCATCATGTAGCCCCAAACTAAGCAGAGCTTGTATCATGACTGATATAATACTACTTAATACTACTTATATTTTTTGTAAATACTAATTACATTAAAAACACCCAGAACTGAGATAAATATTTGCAGATAATGCAAACATTTGTCTCGCGGCAGGAATCGAACCCGCAACAGATTTCAGTTAAGCGGTGGATGGAGAGGGCTCAAGACACTTCTTCGTGGAATTCCTTGGGGGAGACCTATGTTCAGCAGTGGACTTCTATAGGTTGATGATGATTATTTAAAATGCTGCCTTTATAATAATATATCTAACGTGTATTTCGTATCTAATTGGTTAAAATGCGCAATTAAATTATAGTTATCATTTGCTTCTAAAATAAATCGACCGAATATCGGCTTATCTCGTCTTAAAGTTAATGTTTCGCTTCACCTGCCTTTTGCATTAGCTTTTTGTAAGCAAGGTGTTTTTAAAAATTCAATTTGGGATATTAGATTTTTGACACTGCATTTAAATGCAATGTCTTCAAAGGTGCATGCTTGCTTCGTTGCTTCCCGTATCCATGAAGAAAAGTGCTTTTAAATTATACGAAATTTAAAACGCTCTACTGTAATTTCTTTTTTTAAATTCAAAGTACCAAGAGCCTACAAAGTAGGTGTAAATTCTCCAAAGAGGTTTCAATGCTTGCATGCAAACTTAAATTTATATTGATATCGGCTGGTGATACTCTTTGATTCTTACGAAAATTTGTTGCTAGCCTCCCTAATAAATATATACATCGATCAAAAAGACCAAAGCGCATTATTTAAAATGTATTAATCCTCTTATGTTAACACTTGGTGCTGTTTACATAAATCCTCCAGATTAGATGCAAGAGTCTAAGTTACTGTGTAATATTAGAAATAAAACTAGTTTTATTGTAAAATTTATGTACAAACAGGTGTTTTCGTATAATAGGCATAATAGTTTATCAGTTTCGGGCATACAATGTCTTTATTACTTATATAATAAGTAAAACACCCAAAAGATAGTCATAACATTTTACCAACAACCATAACTACTGCAGGTAACATACTCTTTGAAACCACACCTTATCATCTTGAACCAAATATCAACCGCAAATTAAGGTACATTGTACTAAGTAATTGCCCATAGCTTTGCGTCATGTCCATCATATTACTAGGAAGTTTAGTATTGTGTTCATTTGCGGTATACTTGTTTGGACGGCAGGTGATCAGCGACGCAGCTGTCCCTGCCAAGGTTACCGCGCCCGCTTCAGGGCTAGTGATGTGCTTTTGACACGTCAAATGCTTTATATTGCCAAAAAATTGAACCTAATTGAAAACCTCTTTTTTGAATTATAAAGGTGAAAGTTTATTCTGGGATGAGAGATGTGTAAATTTAGCTACTAAACAAATTGAGCTGAAATTCTGTATTTTGTTCTTAGCTCTAAACCAAGATAAAAAATATAGGCAACCTTTTTATCCGGAGCCTGGGTGTGTAGAACATGTTAGTGTTGAAATAAGTACCTAGGTACCGTAAAAGTAGCGACCGTAAAAAAGTTTTCGCATCACTAGCGGTAGGTCCGGTGGCGTCCGCGTGGTGTGCGCACGCGCCACGCCACCGCCTTGTGTCAGTATCGACTGCCCTTACGATAAGCCACATTTTATTGGGCTTTGACCTTTATGAATATACCGGTAAGGATCCAATTGGAACGTCTATTACCATATAACCCTGTGTCCACACGTGCCATGTATTTACGGATGCGTGACTGTACCCTATGGGGTTGTATGGTACTTATTATTTCAAATTAAATTTTGATAAAAGTTAAAATTAAGTCGCTATAAAAATACTAACATATTGAGAACCTCTCTTTTTTATATAATAATATATAATGTTGTCTAATGATGTTTGCAAAAAAAACCAACCTCTTTGGGTTGGATTTTTTTTCTTTTTCAGAGTTTGCACTAACAGTCCACTAGTTCTAAATATTAACTACGGCTTTTGACAATTAATGTTTTTAATACTATATATATTGAACCATTGTTTGTATAGACCGAAAAAAACCTTAAGCCTTACCCACTTACCACAGAGCCAATAAATAAAAGAAGAAGAAAGCTTAGGCCTTTGCATCTGAATGGTCCAGTGATAACTTTTACGCATACACCGAGACGCTGCCCGTGATATCATGACATGGTTAGATGGCATAGGCTTGCTCAGAACCCATACCACCCTCTCTACTTAGTCGCCATTACCCACACGAAAGACATGGTCAATACGTGTGGAGCTGACTAAGCCAGTATAAGGAGTTCCAACCTTTATCTTCGCTACCCAAGCCATGCTCACCGGCCCGTGCTACACCGTGCTAACTAACATACTCTCCGGCGACCGACTGACTTCAGCATGGTTTAGACTAACACCGGCACAACAAAATTCCCGGTCAGTCGGCAATTCGAGTCGGCGATTCGTGCAATGCGATGCCCGCATGCCTAGCGCGCGGATTAAGGTCATATTCCCATTCTTATTTATGGAGACCTAAGTCCAGCACAGATATAGGCTGGTGCTGTTTGACACGGAAAGAATAAGGAACTCTACAAAGGTTTTATTCGGAGTGAATGATCGCTTCACTCGAGAGCACAGCTCTAAACGTCCACTTCCTACAGACGTTATGGCGGGTGCTTCTTCTAACAACGTGCTTTATGGGAACCCCCCTGCCTTGACTCCTAGGAAGTACATAATGATCTCGAAGGAAAACAACGCAACCAAAATGGCTGACATGAAATTTTGCAATAGCATGCGATAGCAAAACGCGTCAGGTCAAAAAACGTCTCTAGCAATCGTATTATAGAACAAAAAATACTATTTACAGCCTGCGCACATTGGACGACAAACGTCAGCGATTAGACGCTACGACAAGTTGCGGGGGAAGATTTTCATATATTTTGTTCAAAGCTCCGCATACACGGCGACCATCGCAACAGCAAGATATGACAGACGCTCGCGACTAAGCGCGACGACAAAGCGTCGTGTTTGCGAGGTCTGTTAGATGGAACAATATAATACTTTTGGAATAAGCACATGGCCCACCTGATGTTAATTGGTAACCGTTACATAAAACAAAGTATTGCATGTTTATTGGGAACGTGCCCTAAGATGCATAGCTCTGCGTCTATAAATGACGCATGAAAGTGATAAGCCTTGTGTGCCTGTAATTTTACCGGCATCCACATCCTTGCATCGGAAACAAAGCAAAGCTGTTTCAAGGCAGAAATAAGCATGGTGGTAGCACTTCTCCGGACGAGCTGTTCATAACGAGCTCTTCTAGTCTTACTAATAAAACATTACATTATATATTTATCGATTGCTTATCGTTTCCAGACTGAAATTCACTTAGATTTTTTTTACTTCATAAGCACGCAGCGATATTTTTAACTGGCTTAGGTCTTTTGATGATGAAATAGGTCCTTATTTAGCAAGGACGGAATGTGTAAAAAGTTCTGGCATCAATTTGCGTCGTCGCTCGCTTTGTACCTAGATAAAAGTAATCGATATGTGATTCCAAGTCTAGAACTACATATGTGCAAAATGTCAGCTCAATGTGTGTCTCCCAAAACTACAAAATTTTTTTTTAACACACATTTCATAAGTTCACATTTTACATTATGAAATTAATAAGATGCTGTTTAGGTCTCTCAGCGGAAATCGCACCCAATGTCTCAACCATCAAGATAAATGACAGTAACAGTACCCCTTTTATGAATTGCACAACACGGAAACGTTCAACTAATTTAATGTAGGTATGATAAATGAAATTGAAATAATTATGAGTTCAATTCATAGATAAACTGATTAAACGGCATAGGTAATGTAATGTTCAGGTAGCGATGTTTTTCGCTCAAAACATTCAGGTAATTGCCGAAAAAAGTAACTTTAAAATTTAGCTCAAATACAAAAACTATAAAAAAATTCGTAGTATGCAACTTGTACTAGATATTATCAGTAAAATTATTGTTTATATTATTACAGAATATTATTATTTATTAGGATTACAAAAGAAACAAAAATGCAACAAAAAGTTTGCAACTCAATAGGTTGCCAACTAAAAACTTTATAAAGACCACGATTCTTTTCAAAATGAGCTTAAAAACATAAATTAAGCTTAGCTATTTCCCCGGCATACAACATAATTAATGAAAAGTCGTTGTACGGAGTGTCCCATTATAGTTATTGTAATAAAAAATGCAGGGGTGTTTAATTTAAAGCCGATATTTATTGATGGACGCGATTGTAAATTGAGAGGTGTGGATAATAGAGCAAGTACAGTCGTGGATAAAATGGTTGAGATGAAAGTCGATGCTAGTAAAACGACAGTATACTTGACATCATCATAGCTTCATCGGATATGCGGCTTCATTTACCAGCATCAGCCTTATTTAGTTCAGAACTGCCCTTTCAGATTGTCATTTCAGGTCATTTCAGGTCATTTAAGGCAAGATTTGCAAGATATTAAACCTAAGGTTCACTTGTCACGAAATGAAATTAAATACTCTAACCCTTTAATTCATAACCAAATGTCCTTTATAACGGCTCCATATAGTAAGCTTCTCCCTGTCATTTAAATGAACTTAAATAAAAAAAGATGACATGATAGTTTAACGTTATTTTAGCTATCTGAGGTTTATGGTACTGTTATGAATAGGAAAGTTAGATTTTATAATATCCCAAAAAATATATTCAGGCTGGATTTGAATCCGCGATCTTCCATTAATACCGGATCCACTACTAACTGCGCCACCGAGAGAACTCCTCGCCTTGTCGAAATTCTTGGGCAGTTACGACTTACGACTCAGCGCCGTTTTCTCCACCTACAGGGGAGTGTAATAGGTGTACAATTTTTCCCTGAAGTGTGGACTTATACAAAATAATCATAAAATAATCTACGTTTCTGATACCCACGAACAACTTAAAAGATGCGTAGTAAACTCGTAGCCCGTAGCACTGGGTGCGCGTTGAAGTCTTTTTTTATGAAAAACTAGTTGACCCCCGTGCAAACACCGTTTGCGAGGTTTCTTTCATGTCTATTCTTTTCTTTAGTCCACACAAACTTTGTCCTGATAATTACGAACACAACAAAAAAACTGCTAAATCGGTCAAGCCGTTCTCAAGTCAAGTTCAAAAGTCAAATCTTTCATTCATGTGGCAATTGTTTTTCATATACATAAAAAACTAGCTCCCGCTAGCGGCTTAGCTCGCGTGATACCATAGAAATTTATTGCAAACAAAGTTAAAATACCTGTTCAGCTACACAGTCGCAGTAGCCGAAATCAGTTAGGATGATAATCATCACATTATGTTGAAAATTTTAGTTCATTTCAATCAGTAGTTTTGGTGTGAAAATGGGACTAATTTCACATGTTTACATTTCACCTTCCATAAACTATTACCTTTATAATATTTGTTGATAAAACTTTGACAGCGACTAAAATCCACAACTTCAGTGGCTAAAAGACATGAAGTGTTTTAAACTAAACACTTTTGTACACAACGATCCATTGATCGCTAAATTGCAGACGCTAGAAAATGATAAAAAGATGGAACATTTTGATAGTGTCAGAGCTGTTTGGACTTTTGTGTGAAAACACCTTTATTCTAAACAAAACCTCCTGTTATGACAGCCAGCTGCCGACGTCTGTGTTAATATAAGATAAGAGATTAGTATACAGGGTGTTGTCCTCGTTGGAAGCTTACAGAAGTACACAGCAGGAAATAAGTAAATGATGCTGTATAATACTAGAAAGTATCTAGCCCCAAAATAAGCCGAGCTTGTGTTGTAGAAACCAGACTGATAATACAACTATATACATCAAAAGTACATAAAATTACATAATTAACAAATAGTTGTCCCTTGGTGGGAATCGATTCCACAACCTATTGCATATGTCTTAGGTCTTTTATATTTAGGGGATTTTGTGTGGCCATCACGAATTCACAAGTATTTTTTTTTGTATTCATTTTATTGATTTAAAGATAAGTACACTGTAAAAACCCGTAAGGTTTATCAAGAGAGTGGGTGATTGGTGACTATTTGTATGTTGATGAACAAATAGATGTATGGCGAGGTATCAAATACCTTTTGATCCATGGAAAAAAATGTTTCATTTGTTAATGCTTGAACGGTATTACAATCCATATCACACTAATAATTATAACTGCGGAAGTTTTTTTTTGCGTGAATGTTTGTTCCCACTCAACTCCAAAATGGCTGAACGGCTGTGGATGACACTTGGAACATACATATCCTGGGGTACCGGCACCCCATGGGTGGGCTGCAAGTATAAACTAATGAATAATATGAGGTATGAAGCATGTGTTTTGACAGGCATAAGTTTAGGTTCTGGTTCTTCTTTATGGACACCCTTTATTAATAATTGATAGGAATCTGATGATCCTATACGTGGTTTGAATTTAGCGAAATATTAAAGTTTCTAAACAATCGTATTACAGGAGTAAACTTAATCATGTGATAACATAATAGATTAGTGTTACAAAAATAGGAACCATGTAAACCTCTGTGATAACTGATTACTGATGAGATTTAATCGTGTTATAAAATAGGAACGAAAGTCAAAATGTTAAGAGGTTCCTTTTTTAACCAAGAAGTTTGTAGATAATATATATGAACTGATCCCAAACTAGACAGTACCAGACTGATAAACATACATAGATACTCTTATAAAACACCAGACGCCGAACAAACATCCATGTTCACCACACAAATGTTTGTCCTTGGGGAATCGAACCCGCGACCTTCAGCTCAGAAGGCAGAGCTATTACCAACTGAGCTAAAAAGCCAGTCTAGTCTTATCTTTATATTTACGTAAAAAAACACATACTCTGTCAAATGTCTGTTGGTGTAAGTATGTACACTTTACTACTTACACACTTACACTACTTTGTAAGGGATGTAAGGGGCACCTTACCAACCTCACCTGCCCTTGGTGCACCCTACTGAATAACAAACGTGACTCTGCCAGCTGACTGATGACATGATAGCGCAACCGAACACCGGTACAGCTAAGAAACTCGGACCGCCAACGGGTAGACGCGTCGGTGGGGCGAGAAGCTGTGCCCTGCCATGCCTAACCCGCATGCCCAGCGTAGGGATAATGGGCATATCCCCATTCTTGTTGGGGAGCCCTAGACCAGAAGTGGACTGAGCCAGCAGTGGACTGAATAGGCTGGTGTTGTTATTGTTGTACTCTTTATATTTACGTAAACAGTTCACATACCTATACTTTAAACATGATCTTCCACATTTATAATATTAGAGTGATTAGCGCTCTCTAATTTAAAAAAAAACATCTGCTATTTGACTTATGTTAGAAGAATTGCTTCATATCATCCCCGTTCCCGGAGATTACCAAACAATTCGAGGTGGTACAGACTACTCTAGTAATCATGTGTAGTGGCGAGTAATTTTGTAACTCGGCCTCTGGCGCAGTGGGCGAAGTTCCGCCTGAGACGCAGAAGGTTGCGGGTTTGATTTCTGCCGCGGGTCAAATGTTAGGATTATTTGCAAATATTTGTATCAGGTCTGAGTTTTTTTCTATGTATAATATGTAAGTATTTACAATTTTTTTTTTATAGAATATCATTCATGCGGATCCCATAATACAAGTTAACTTATTTTGTCTGAAATATTTAGTCGAGAGTGAGACTACAAATATTTCGGTGATAAATTATTCGCCACTCGACTAAAATACTAATGTAGTCCGAGCCAGCCATAAGAATAGAAGAATAGAATAGAAGAACATTTATTTCGGCACAGGTACAGACAATAGATCAATCTATGCTTAGGTAGAAAATATAGGAACGCTCAAAATATATAAGTAGATACGATTTATATAGCTAAATGTAAAACAACGTGCCCCCATAACCCTGTTCCGAAAAAGGGGTTGGCTCAGCATGTGCTAAGCGGTGAACGTTCAGCGCTGTTTTTCAGCCAAAAACCTTAAAGCAATTGGCGCCACAAACGACAGGTTAGGTGGCAAATAAATATAATATAGTAAAGTGCTTACATATTAATAACAATACATAATTTTGTAAACATAAATGCATAAAATTTTTCTTCTAAACATCAAATTACTACTAGTACTTATTGGTAAAACTCCTTCCTTCTACTGTATCAATGAATGACATTCCTCACATATTTGAAATCAGAACGTAAATCTTTCAAACCATTTGCAAGCAATATTACCAGAAAGTGACGTCACTATAACGTCATGCATCCGCCATCTTGGAATGCAAAGCAATGTTTTGTAAATAGCGAAACAATAAGATGTTAGGATATGGACAAATAAACATAGATGATAAACAGTGGAGTTATGCGAATGATAAACTGTTTGCCTAAAATACCGAGTCCTACTTTCCTTCCTTTAAAGTAGTGGCCAACTCTGGTGTCGGAGGTTTTAGGGCGTCCGAAGGACGAAATGGCTATTATACGACTGGAAAACCGGGACCAACAGCTTAACGTACCTTGCGAAGCATTAAAGCGCTCAAGAGGGTGGACACCATTATTTCAACCTGATGTATCAAAAGTGTAACAAACAATTTTGGCCAATGACAAAGCGTTTTTTTGAATCTACGCTTTCTCGTTCGCAAATATTTTACGTCTCCAATACGAATACTTTTTCCCTAGTCTTCGTGATCGAGCAACAGATCTAAGATGATCTGGTAAAAACACCGAAGTAGTTCTTCTAGTCCTACCTATAACTGTAACATTGCATGGTGATGATTGCAAACAAAAAAGGCTTTTTGAATGTAATACAGCTTCAAATTAAACTTTTATTCATTGACCAGCATCCAATAGTATCTACCTGGGACAGGCTAGATAGAGTAGGCTTGGCTGGTACTTATACAACCCTAGTCGGCTTTACCCAGGGTAAAGACATGATCAATACCAACGTGTGGAGCTGAAAAAGCCACTGGTTTCCTCACTATATTTTTTATCACCATTTTTAGCACGTGGTAAGAGTAATGCTAACATACATTTTTATTTAAAAAAATGTATTGGTGCTTGCCAAGAATCCCACGACTACCAGATCGGATGTTACCCTCTAGGCCATATAGCGCTAATATTGAGTATGATAAACCTACTCAAATAGGTAGTAATTAGGGACCTTAGTGAAGGGTGTAAAAGGGCTTCCAAGTTCCAACCTCGATCTTTGGAACCCAAATCAACCCCACTTGCCCGTGATGCAACCTCCCGGTACATGTTTTAAGCAGCAGCATCGGTGGTAAATATATGAATATGTATATGGACTGATATATGTTGATATAAGGGTGTTTTCTATGTATTTACAAAAAAAAAAATGTGTAGTATATCAATCATGTAGTTCCCATAATACAAGCTCTGCTTAGTTTGGGGCTACATGATGCTGTGTGATTACGTCCAGCATTATTTATTTATTTATTTATATATAATATGTATGTATATAATATGTGTATAAGTTGGGGTAAACGAGTTCTTGAGTGGAGACCGCGGCTCGGCAAACGTAGAAGCTGGATGCGTCGAGCTCAGGACAGGGCGCAATGGCGCTCATTAGGGGAGACCAACGTCCAGCAGTGGACTGCTGTAGGCTGATGATGATGATGATGATGATGATATGGACTGAATAAGCAGGTGTTGTTGTTGTTGATCTTAGTGAAGGGCACGTCAGAGGAAGTCCTTCTGTCGTCTTTGCATGTTTTCTGATTAAAATGATCGTATTATATGTTGACTAATGGTCAGAAATGTACTCGTTATTTCTAAAATCGTGGATCGTGGTATTGAGTGTTGGAAGTTAAGTACTTAGATTGTTTGTTGCCCTTGTAATTAAATCAGTTGCAAATGTATTAACTACAGCATAAGTAGGTAGGTTACATACAACTCATAAAATTTTCTTAATTGCACGTAGTAATGATAAAAATATTTGGCGCCCAACATGGGGCTTTATTTTACCCCACGTAAAAGTTACTACGTTATTATTGAAGCGTGGGCAAGTATCTATAATCCTTTAAACGAGCAATTCTTGTACTGTTATCTGAATCTCGCAAACGGTTTCAACGATTTTCATGAAATTTATCGATATCCTAACTATGTTTCATTTTTAGAAAACGAAATAATCATCCAGGTACAACTACAATAATACTTGCACACGCTTATATACGCACGTATTATATTAGTTATCTTAGGCCCAGGTCACACATATCGGGCAAGGACATGGCGCGGACATGGCGCGGACGTGGCACGGACGTGGCGAGGACATGGCACGGGCATGGCGCGGACATGGCTCGGACATGACGCAGAAATGACGTGACAGAGGCACAAGTGTAGTGCAGTCTGTTGTCCGTTATCGATGTGTCAGCATGTCATCCTCAGAAGACGAAGATGCTCTTGCTCTCGTGGATACAATTAATTAATATACAGATCAGGGCCCGTACAACCCCGATTTCGAGCTAGTTGCTTCGAAAGTGAAACCCCTTCATTGGGTTATACAGTTGACGGGATTACCCTTTCGTTTGGGTATTCTCCTTTCCCTTCCCCCATATTCCTCCTTCATAACACAAGCGAAAGTGTAACCCGTTCCTTTTGGTTTTCAGTCGATAGGGTTACCCTCTTATGAGGTTAAACGAATGAATATAGTCACCTCTTGATAGGTTTTTTTGAATGTTACACAATGTTTATCATTACGCCTGACACTGGGTGGGGGAATTTAGATTTTGACTCTTGATTTATGTCATCAATCATGAGGTATTAGTTCGGATCGCTTTATTTGGTTGAAGGAAGAGCGTCACTGCATTAAAGAAAAGTTTTGAAAACATAAGGAAAGTGCTGTGTTTCAGTCAGTTTTCATTGGTCATCATCACAGAGTATGCGTTGTCATATACGAGACCCGCAGTCAACATATTAAAAAGAAAAAAAATGGTGTTTCAGTTTTCATAAGTCATCAGTTATGTCATGATTGAGGCCCGCAGCCAACATGTTAAAAAGAAAAAAATGTGTTTCAGTCAGTTTTCATAGAGCATCATCGCAGAGTACTCTGCGTAGCGTTATTTTTTATTTTTATTGTATTTATTAGGCAAAGCCAACAGTACACATAATGAGCATTTTGTAAAGCGTTATGTCCGAGACCCGCAGTCAACGTGTTAAAAAGAAAAAATATGACCTTCAAAACTATTTTGAATAATAATTTTGGATTGTCACTGTCACTATCACACTCAACTCAACTAAAAGCTCCACTCGAAATTCATTCTACAAATTCATCTGTAAATGGTTATATCTCTGGAACTACTCATCCTAGACTAGCCGTTAATTGCTCAAAAGATAGCTATCGACAAGATCTTTATTTTTAATGACATATGTCAAACTTGAATTTGCCATATCTCGAGAAGTACTCATCCTAGACTTGCCATTACTAGCTCAAATGATAGCTACTAATAAAATCTTAATTTTCGATGACAGCTGTCAAACTAAAAACTGTCATCGAAAATTAAGATCTTAACAATAGCTATCATGTGAGCTAGTAACGGCAAGTCTAGGATGAGTAGTTCTCGAGATATGGTCGATTTAAGTTTGACAGCTGTCATCGAAAATTAAATTCATGTCAATAGCAATCATTTGAGCTAGTAAAAGCAAGTCTAGGATGAGTAGTTCTCGAGATATGGTCAGTTTAAGTTTGACAGCTGTCATCGAAAATTAAGGTCTTGTCAATAGCTATCATTTGAGCTAGTAAAGGCAAGTCTAAGATGAGCAGTTCTCGAGATATGGTCAATTTAAGTTTGACAGCTGTCATCGAAAATTAAGTTCATGTCAATAGCAATCATTTGAGCTAGTAAAGGCAAGTCTAAGATGAGTAGTTCTCGAGATATGGTCAATTTAAGTTTGACAGCTGTCATCGAAAATTAAGTTCATGTCAATAGCAATCATTTGAGCTAGTAAAGGCAAGTCTAAGATAAGTAGTTCTCGAGATATGGTCGATTTAAGTTTGACAGCTGTCATCGAAAATTAAGGTCTTGTCAATAGCTATCATTTGAGCTAGTAAAGGCAAGTCTAAGATGAGTAGTTCTCGAGATATGGTCGATTTAAGTTTGACAGCTGTCATCGAAAATTAAGTTCATGTCAATAGCAATCATTTGAGCTAGTAAAGGCAAGTCTAAGATAAGTAGTTCTCGAGATATGGTCGATTTAAGTTTGACAGCTGTCATCGAAAATTAAGTTCATGTCAATAGCAATCATTTGAGCTAGTAAAGGCAAGTCTAAGATGAGTAGTTCTCGAGATATGGTCGATTTAAGTTTGACAGCTGTCATTGAAAATTAAGTTCATGTCAATAGCAATCAATTGAGCTAGTAAAGGCAAGTCTAAGATAAGTAGTTCTCGAGATATGGTCGATTTAAATTTGACAGCTGTCATCGAAAATTAAGGTCTTGTCAATAGCTATCATTTGAGCTAGTAAAGGCAAGTCTAAGATGAGTAGTTCTCGAGATATGGTCGATTTAAGTTTGACAGCTGTCATTGAAAATTTATTCCAATTTTATTATAATATAATTATTATTGCGTAATAAAAACAATTAGTAGTCTGCATTTCCGCCCTTAATGCTTAGAACACAATTACCGCAATTAATTTTCATCTTTTGACCGAATGTTTTTTCTCCTTTATCACCTATAACCCACGTATAACCCGTGTTACAATGATAAAAAGGGTAACCCTAAGGAATGGGTTTTGGAATAATACCAAAATCCAATACTATTGATAACCCTCATGATCAGGTAACCTAATCAAAAGGGTTTTGAATGGTTTATCCCATCAAATAATAGTGTAAACCCATACGGAGAGGGTTAACTAAGCTTTTGGAAAAACTCTGCCGAAAACCTCTTTATCGGGTTACCAAATCGGGCCCTGATACAGATGAAGAAAATACGCGCAAACGAATTTGCACAAGGATCAGCTAGTATTACCATGGGTATTACATAAAAAAATCTTAGTACCGGTTTAATCTCTTTCCGATTTCCAGCCACAATTTATCTTGAACATTTCAGTTACAATAATTGGAACGACAATGATCATAAAGCGTTGCATATTTTACAATCAATTCACAAAATTCAATATTAAATTCGATATCGTCATTCGTCACGCATTTTTACATCACTAACAGACGTATGTCGCAAGCAAGTACATACTACGATCTGGCGGCCATCGGACGCCCATCTGGCGGCGATCGGGCGCGGGCGCCGAAATGGCGCGTCATACGTCCGAGCAACGACATACCGTGTGGCCTAAATTGTGCTTTATTTCCATGCATTTTGTATAAAATTTGAATGGAATAGGAAACCGCCTGTGCCATGTCCGCGCCACGTCCGTGCCCGATGAATGTGACTAGCGTCGGGCGCAGACAAGGCACTGGCGGTTTCTTATTCCATTCAAATTTCATACAAAATGCATGGAAATAAAGCACAATTTAGGACATACGGTATGTCGTTGATCGGACGTGCTTATGACGCGAAGTCGTCCGAGCTAAATTGTGCTTTATTTCCATGAATTTTGTATTAAATTTGAATGGAATAGGAAAGCGCCCGTGCCATGCCCGAGCCAGGTCAGACGAGTGGGGCCTATACCTTACAGTTGAAGAAAAATGTGCGATATATATATATATATATATATATATATATATATATATATATATATATATATATATAGTAAACTTAGGAAATAAACTTACCTACTCCTTGAATAAATTAAAAAAACATACTTTTAAAAACTAACCGAGTGATGATTGAAAAATCGGGTCTTGAAGTATTTAAGGTACAAATAACAGGCCAAATCAATAATAAGTATATTTAAAAGGTTTAACACCTTCATGTCTCAAGTTGATGGACGGAGCGTTACAAACACGCGTGACCTTGGATGCTCTACTTTGTTATAGGTAATGCTTGTAATAGGTTATTACGTAACATCGGTGGACCAGGTTGTTCCATCTACAAGTATCATGATTTGATTAGCTTCAATTAATCAACCAAAAATTTATTTGCATTGAAGTGCACAGGGTGTAATTTGCTTAAGTTCTTATATTCGGTACGAAAAGTTATCTAAGTATTAATGTAACCTATCGTATTTTGACAAAGTAATAAGTATGTAAAACATCTTAGTCATAAGTCATTAATAATAATTCCAATTCATAATAACAATCAAATGCATAATTCTTCACATAATTATACGTTTCTTTCAATTCATTCCGACAATATTGTGTAGACAGAAAATACTACCTACTTATTTACATTTATATAAACTTGTTATGTTTGTTCGTTATACAGAAATAATTACAATTCTTTTAAAAATAACCGGAGTATAATTACATAGAAATAAAATAAAAATGGGCAAATAAAGATACTGAAAAGTTTATCCTATTTATTCATTTAGGCACACATGAATAAATACAAAGTATTAAGCTAAATAATCGTATATAACTAAATCATATTTTAAGAGTATGCATAGACATCATGATAAAATTAAACAGTTAGGAAAAAATATAACTGAGTAGAACATTAAAGTTTTTCGTGAACGTAAAATTAATAAAATGAAGGGTTTAATTTAAAATTAAAAATACGTTCAAAGCCACGGTATTGTTAATAGTTTAGATGTCTATAAAATTTATATTTGGGTTTTAAACACTATTCAGAGAGTCTGCGTCACGTACTAAATGTAGACAAATGGCTATTATATCGTAACAAAACGAAAAAGCATGAATTCACAAGGTAGTACGGTAAGTAGGTGCACGCTGTATTTTAAACTTTGATAAAAAAAATTTCATGTACCTATCTACTATATCTATTAAATTTATATGAAAGCGCATCACCGGTCAGTTTTGCCATACGGGGTAACTTTCCACGTAACAATTCTATTGTTGGAAACTCCACGCTTAGTGTACTACCACTAACTGTTGGTTACAACCGAAAACTTTACAAAAATATGTTATATATAAAAAATGCTATAGATTTTCATACATGACTTATAGCCCCAAAGTTAGAAGAGTTTGTGTTATGGGAACTACACGTTCGATATACTACAATTTATTTTAAATACATACTTCATTACTTAAAAAACACCTAGACCAGAGACAAATATTTACAGATCAAGATCATGCAAACATTTATCCCGTGGCGGAAATAGCTATTGTAGTTGTAAAACTGTTGGTTGGAAGGGTGCAAAATAATGAGACGCTCATTGCGTGGCTTACCTCATTTTTTTTAGCAGATCATCTTGGTTAAGCAACACTCCGCTATTTGCAGAGGTGACTGTTAAGTGGCATTTCGATCTGAGTACTTCCATGCCGAAAGCCCCGTAATGATATTGGTCCTAACTTTTTCAGTCTTTAGCCATGTCGGAGGTATTTAAGCGACCTAAAACGTCGACCCCAGAGCTTGGAAAGAAGTCCATATCATAATAAGTATAATAACGCATTACGTTTTCACGATGAACATTTGTCTGAGAAACGTAATTTTAAAATATGAAATCATTTTAAACATGTTTAATAAGTCAGTGTTTTTGCACAATCTGTCACTGCAGCCTGTAATTAGACGGTCTTATAGCCAATGACGCGTGTAGGTCACGAGACAACCTTAGATCTTATCTGCGGTGATGCATTTTTTGGGTGCTTTTGTTGATTTTATAATATTCCGCATAATCTTGTAACTAATAATTGAAATACTTGTTTTTTGCACTGCAATGTCCCAAACCAGTGAGAATTTTTTTTGTGTTTCCTTATGTCATGAAACCACGTAAATTTAACAATTTACCTAAGAAATGGAAAGGAACTGGGGGTCTACTCTAATTCAACGAAGTACGAAATTGCGTGTTTCGTTTCTTGCGATTGGTACTCGATATTCGAACAAATAAACCAAGATTTCCACACAAAGTTCGTAATGTGTGACAGTCCAAACATTGCGCGCCCTATTTCACAAAACATACGACTGAACTATTGGAATTGACAGTACAAAATTCGATCAATCGCATGAAACGAAAAATGAAATTTCGTACTTCGGCGAATTGTAGTAGGCCCTCAGACCCTTGCTTGACATACAGGTACCTATTGCTAGTTCGTGAGCCGGGCCTTCAGACTGAACTGTGCCCAAAAGTAAATTATTTTATTATTACCAAATAGTAAGTTTAATTATTGTAGCCATATATAGTACATAGACATAAAGATACATATTAATAAAATTAAGAAATTATATTAATATTACACATAAATACTTAGTTTTATTTTATTTATTTAGTACAGTAAACAGTTACAATATAATGGTATGTAGTAAAGATAGTAAAATCTTCAATATTATATTTTTTTGTTCTGGATATAAGAAGGTCTCAACAGGAAGAAAGTTCTAGACTGAAGTGGAATTATGCACCCTGATAGATGGGCATCGATCGTCACCCAATGGTTACCTGCAGATGGGCGAAGGCGCCGGAGCAGGCCTCGAAAGCGTTGGCGTGACGACATCGATGCCTTTCGTGCTAACTGGTGGGAGGCAGCAAGCGATCGTAAGTCTTGGAAGGACATGGGGAGACCTTTGCCCAGCAGTGGGACAGAATAAGTTAATTAAAAAAACAGTAAGTATGGAAATAATAAGCTGGGCAGACAAAGTTACTAATAAAGAAGTTTTGAGTAGAGTCACTGAAGAGAGAATTATGTAAAATAAATCAGAAAACAGAAAAGGAAAGGTGTTTGGACACCTTATGCGACTTGACAGCTTTATATGTAACATCATAGAGGGAAAAGTAGACGAAAAGAGAGGCAGGGGAACACTAAGGATAAATTATATGAGCCACATTGAAGATATAGTAGCTGTCATGTTGTTTAAGGAAGTAAAGGAGGCTGCTTTAGAGACAGGCAGCTGGAAGGAACTGCATCAGTTGCACAGAGCACAGCTCTTGAATAAATGTTAATGATGAAACAGTAAGTAACAACTGCCCTACCCTAGGATAATCCTGTGTTGTGGGTAGTCTCTTTCCTCGAGTAATGTGTGACACAAATAGTGTTGGTTATTTCAATAAAAACATTATCTTATCTTATCTTATTCCGCATAATCTTGTTCTTTATAATTAAAATAACTTTTTTACATGCAGAGTCCCGGTCAGTGATTACAAAGTTACAACTTGATGTGGTCTAGATTATCTGGAGACTAATATAGATGTAGAGGCCGATTGCGGATCTCGCACTCCCAAAGCACCAAAATGCATATATGTATAAGTATTTAACTACCTGTATAGCAGCGTTGCGCTTCGAGCGGTGGAAAACTCTGATTTTCACCACTAGCATAAACAAAGAACTTTAAAAAATGTATCCATTTTATAATGTAGTTATTAACGTTATGAGCATTATTTAATTTGCTTATGTAACAAACATCTAGTACGAAATCCTTCCATGTTTTCCATCACCGTTTAGGGCACCGTAAAACATCGACAGCTGATGGATTTACGACGGCAAAGCTAATTTGCATTTAGTTAAAACAATTATAAACCACAGGGCAATAGCCATTACTTTTACTATCCATTAGCAAACATTGCGTATGTTACCGACCTCCTATTAAAACACCCGCATGTCCGTCTGTTCGGCTAAAGTATCTTTAGTTATCTGTGGGTAGAAAAGGAACAACGCATACCATACAACAGCAGATAATATATTATCTGTTGTTCTTCGGTTCTTGTATTCTTCGGAGGTTTTAGCAGCACAAGCTGGTGTGCTGCTAAAACAGTAGATTTTATGCTGAGTTGATGCCATTTTGCTACTGTAGCACACAGCCCACCACATTTTATGTACTCTTTTTTTAACTTTTATCGTATTGTGTGCTAGCAAATAAATCAATGTCCATGTCTAATTCTTCAACCTTCTCTTACCAACCGTGTGGTTATAGGATCGAATCGCTCGAATCGAATCCGTCTACAAAAACCTACTCTTCATGTCCCGGCTCTCTCCCCCTTCTGGGGCATGTTACGGCACTGCTCTGTAACCCCCGTCCCGTCCCAATTCCTCATTGCGTCTATTGTAATGTGAACTTCGGGCGAACTGTTTCAGAAGCCCGAAGTTGGCAGCGCTATTATCAAGATGCACATAGTGAATCGGTCTATCAACTGCAGGTGCAGGTGCGTAATTTGGGCACTCCCACAAGATGTGGTAGAGAAGGGAAAATAGTCGGAATCTGCAAGCTTCTTCTTTGCGAGCTGTGACTGAAAATTTTGCGAGTCAATAATTTAACACTCTTTGAAATTTTTGAATTTGCTTGGACCAGTATGTAGCTATTTCCACGGCTAGGTGGATAATTCATAATGGGACGACCAGATATATGGAATTTCGTTATCTGTACATGGTGGACATTCGTCCTACCTGCACGAAGCACTTTAGCTACATCGTCAAACCCATCATCACTTACCAACAGGTGAGAGGGCGGTCAATCGTATGACCTTCTCTGGTGTCGGAGCTTTACGCCCAGCTAGGTCTTCGACATCGGCACAACATTACTATACTGAAAAACCGGATCTAAATGTCTACCGCTAAACGGTATCTAATCCAAGTATTAACCGAGTAGACTGGGTTGCACAGGCACTACCTCCACGTGTACTTATTATTAAGACACTTTTATAGAGTGTTTGAGGATTGCAGCCAGGTAGTGCCTTAGCCAAGAGCGTCGTAGTCAAAACGTTCAAAAAAATAAAAAATAAAAAACAGGTCGAGATTTATATTCAACTTAGCCGGACATGTAGCAACCCTATCACTCACCCCCATTCCTTTAACCACCTGTCGTGATTGTTTTGATTTTATTTGATTTGCAAACGACCAAGGTGTTTTTGTAAAAGGGGGGATGTACAGACTACTCTTATGTATACGTAAATCATTGGTTTTGGTTTTATTTCCACTTTTCCTCTGTTAGCTTTTTACTGTATTTCTTATTGTACATGTATTTTCTAGTAAGAGATCAATGTGAAGGGCTTATGCAGAGAAGTACTACCAGCATGCCTATTTCTACCGTGAAGCAGCAATGCTGTGTTTCGGTTTGAAGGGTGTGGGTGCCGGTGACATTACAGGCACAAGAGGCTTATCACCTTCATGGCTCGTGTTGAAGGATACGTCCTTCACAAGGGTTGCAGGCCACTAAAAAGCATTGGCGGTGCGAGAAGCTGTGCCGTGCGATCCTCATCCCCACACAGGTCATGCGTGGACTAATAAAGGCTGTTGTTGTAATGTTGAACAATAGATAATAGACTTATGGTTCTTCAAGCGAAGAGTAAATAGGTATTCTAAGCTAGCATGCTACATCGTCAACCGCATCAGCTCTTACCAACAGCTGAGATGACTGTCAAACGTAAGCCTATAAATAGAAAAATATATATAGATACAAATATCACGACTACGTTTACCAGTTACGTTGCAGTACACCAGTTTAAAGTCGCTCAGCGAGCTATGGAACGAGCCATGCTAGAAGTTTCTCTGAAGGATAGGATCCGCAACGAGACTATCCGACCTAGAACTAAAGTTGTCGACATAGCTCAGAATTAGCAAGCTGAAGTGGCAGTGGGCTGGCCATATCTGCCGAAGAACCGCTGGGGCAAACGAGTTCTTGAGTGGAGACCGCGGCTCGGCAAACGTAGTGTAGGACGCCCTCTTGTCAGGTGGAGTGATGATTTGCTGAAGGCTGCTGGTAGAAGCTGGATGCGTCGAGCTCAGAACAGGGCGCAATGGCGCTCAGTAAGGGAGGCCTATGTCCAGCAGTGGACTGTAAAAGGCTGATGATGATGATGATGATGATGATCATGACTGATGTTTTATTTTAGTATCTACCAACTTCATGACAACGATAAAATTATTTCTCTTAACCAAGGTGAAAATAAAAAGTCATGACCGATTATTCCCATCAAAAACATAAATTTTTATTGGCAGAAATAAAAATAAGTAAGTAGATAAAGTGAAAGCAGATAAAAACTAAGAACTATTTCGAATTAAAATTGATGCAAAACTGACTTTTACCAATAAAATACGAAGTTAAGAACAAACAGGCCAATAAAACAAATATTGTTGAGTAGATAAGGAAAGCGTAACTAATAATAATGCTATGAAAGTTTTCAACTGACTGTACTCAGGAACTATGAGCTAGTCCATTGGGGCGATTTTGGGCGCCCACACAATACACATACATCGAAATTCCATTTAGAAATTTGAATTTGAAATATCGAATCGGGATTCGTAAATGACATCACACATCATTAAGGGGGAATGCGGTCCTCCTATTTACTTCCTCCGTAATCAGCAGAGGGTATAAACCTTTAAAGTGGTCCTGGTTACGCCCTGTAAGAAAAGGGGGTTAAAACCTCCCCCTCCTGATTGCGTCCTGCAAGGAAGTACCCCCCTCCTGAATACGTCCTCGGTGCAAGGAGGACAACGGATGAACTAAGCATTCAGTTCGATGAACTTTAGCGTGGTTCGATGTTATGCTTCTGTGGCAAGTTGAGGCACATTTTTCAGCAATGAAAGAATGTAGTGGATAAGACCGAGTATTTTCATTAGTTTGAACGTAACAACCATCCTGCCTATGTCCAGCAGTGGACTGGTATAGGTTGACGATGGTTATGATTATTAATCACAGCCTTTTGGGATGTGGGTCCCCTAGGAATAATGTAATCCTAGGGAACCCACCCTAGGGAATCGAGCAATTGGGTATTTACCCAAATGCTCGAATACTGAAACTCTACTTCACTGTTTGAGATCATCTCAACAAATTGAGGCGCCGCTATCCTTCCGAATCTTTACGGAATCTAAAATTTGATCACTACTTACTAGCTAATTGTATTTGAGTAAATCGTGTTAAAAATTCGAATGGTAGAAGTATTGACCCTGCGGTGGCTGCGCTGTGCTGCAGTAAGGAGGTCGCTTGAGCACCGTTTGTAAGTTAGCAGGGGGCACCACACGCCCGGTGAAGTTGGCTTGTGATCTAAAGATTGAGGTTGGATCCCTTTACGCTACACGCTACCACTTATCGATAAAATCATTTTATTAAAAATGTTATTCAATGATTATATATTAAAAAAAAAAATCTTTCAATCATTCGTTGAGCTGCAAGATTGTACATATTTTTTTTGCAAGTGATGTGATAAATTAAACTAGGTCTTTAGTTGGTAAGACATTACTTAGGACTTCTACGAAATAACCTTTACCATTGTGACCCGTATTTGCAAATAAATATTTTGATTTCACCATTTTATTGTTCACCATTCACACATTCATTAAGAAAAATATGTACATAAAAGTTACTTAATCTAAGTTGGTTTTAATCCATAAATAATTTGTGGCATCAATCAAGTAAGGCTACAAAAGAGCATTAATTTGAAAGGGAATATCCTCTGTAATCGTTCGGTATAATCCCGGTATGAACTCCGACCGTTGGTTGGCTCGGGTCCCCATTGCTATAAATCTCGTTCTACTTCTATTGTTGGCATCACGATCTCGGTTACAGTTCAATGTATGACGCATTTTTTTCAATTTTCGTGTTCATAACCTCTTTCGTTGTATCATGTTCCAAAATAAAGATCTACTCTGACAAAAGAGGTAAGTTCGTAATTTAAAATGGGTTGCAAAATTCTTGATATTCTATTTTCAAATTGTAAAATAATGTTGTTGATGCAATTATTTATTTAGTCTTGAAGTGAAAACTATCAAAAATCATCCGATCATGTCGTTGACATTTAAAATAAACATCAAAAATGCCATATTCATAGTTATTTAAACCTTATGTCGCTTGAAAAGTGTTCAATACCGGCGCAATAGACAGCATTGAGCGTGCGCCGAGTTTTGGTGTGGATATTTGTTTTCACGCTTGTAGCTCTAGAGTCTAGACCTAGAGTATACTATCTCAATGTACGCAATTTAAAACGGGTAGAAACATTCTTGACATTCTATTTTCAAATTTTCAAATACGTCGATTGTTAAAAATGATTTGTCTTCGTCGACAAGTTTTAAGAACAATAGCTGTGACGAAGGAGGTTGAGTTCATAAAAAACAATCTTATCTAAACAGGACAACTCTAACAAAGCTATTTTCCCAAGTAACAGGAACGTTAAATATTTATAATAAACCCACACAAATGAATAAAATCGTGAGAAGCGATTCGCAATAATAAAAATGTCATTGCAATCCGTTACTTCGGAATGTGCAACACTACAAATGCAACATACACTATTTTAAACCTTATTGACAAAGAAATACTGTATATTTTCATATGTGCGAATACTGAATAGTGATGTATTGATTTAGTATGGTTTATTAGCAATAAGACACGCGCTAATTTAGCTTTGCGATGTCAATTGTCCAGATTCCGATGGATGTGTGGAAATTGAAGAATTATAATTGAACGAAATGATAATTTTGCTCAAGATGAAGCACAACTTTAATACGTTGACTGGGATCCTCGTACATGACTTTGAAAAACGACGGAAATCATGAGATGCGTGTTATACTTAATTACTACTGTCATCTATTTTATCAGTAAGTATATGCTATTTTTATAATCAGCTATTTTTAAGAACATACATACATAAGAAACACCCAAACCCGTACACATATGTATTTTTGATATATTGTATTTCAGGTCACATAATATAAACATTTTTCAGCAGGAATCGAATCCGCAAACTTCGCCGTCTCAGGCGGACCTTCGCTCACTGCGCCAAAGAAGTTGAAATGTACGAGTATGAAAATATTGGATGTTGTAGAGTTATTATAGAGACTTTATCATGGATTGACTACTAGTACTAACGTACAAGGGAATGCGCGCTTTGAAATAAAATCTGTGTCTAATCTATTCTCCCGAAAAGGGGTTTTGCGTTTCCTTTTTCATAATAATTATCATCATCATCAGCCTAAATCAGTCCACTGCTGGACATAGGCCTATCCTAATGACCGATGAAGACCTCTGTGGCGCAGCGGGCGAAGGCCAGCCGCGGGATAAATGTTTGCATACTCTGCAGATATTTGTCTCAGGTCTCGGTGTTTTCTATGCATAATATGTATGTATTTACAAACCAAAAATGTATATAAGTAGTATATTAGTCATGAGGTTCCCATAATACAAGCTCTGCTTAGTTTGGAGTTACATGATGCCGTGTGTTAGGGTCCAGTATTAGGTATTGAAAAAAAATGAAAAAAATTATAATAATTAAAATAAAGAACACGGCGCATCCAGCTTCTACCAGCAGGCTTTCGCAGATGGTCACCCTAGCTGGTCGGAGATTCCTTTTAGTGTTACACAAAAGAGGAAACGACCCTTTTTGGGCAGTTTTACTGAGAAAAATCAGGCACAGATTTTTGTTCAAAGCTCACACTCTATAAGAACTCTTTGCTATAATTTTAAAAATATCCCGTCGCCAGGCACTGTCGTTGTAGGTGGTAACACCTTGCCACTTGCCACTTCATTTGCACGAATGGCCAAACTGATTGTTTTATAATGCGCCCTTTTATTGCGAACGTTAAAGGCTCATCAGACATTATATTTGCACCTTTGTTTTATTATATTTTTTTCATTTTCGAAACGGCAGATGAAATTTATTTAATATCCACCATTTTGAGTATTAAATTAAACTAAAAATAAACAAATACTGAAAGGATAGAAACCGCAACGAAACTATCCGACATAGAACTAAAATTGTCGACATAGCTCAGAGAATTAGCAAGCCGAAGTGGTAGTGGGCTGGCCATATCTGATGAAGAACCGATAACGACTGAGGTACGAGTCCTTGACTGGAGACCGCGGCTCGGCAAACGTAATATAGGACGTCCTACAGCCAGGTGGAGTGACGATCTGTGAAAGACTGCTGGTAGAAACTGTATGCGTCAAGCTCAGGACAGGGCGCAATGGCGCTCATTAGGGGAATACATACATAATTATTATACATAGAAAACACCCAGACCCGAGACAAATATTTTCAGGACATACAAAAATTTGTCTTGTGACGAGATTCGAGCCCGCAACCTTCTGCGTTTCAGACGGGCCTTTGCCCACTGCGCCACAGAGGTTATAAGTACCTTGTTATCATTATCTATCAAATAGACAATACATAATTCACATATTATATTAACAATAAATAATAATTATTTTTTAACCTTTCTCATCCCACTGCTGGGGAAAGGTCCTCACCAAAGACTTTCAAACATGTCTATCCCGAGCTACCTCCCTCCTCCTCGTATGTCGGCCACCTTGATCTGTTATGGGCTGTATGAATGGCTTCGTGAAACTTAGGCTCGAGTGCGATGCGGATCTGATCCGACCAGCGCATCTGACTTCGGCCTCTAGGTCGTATACCATTGACTTGTTCAGAGAAATGAGCTAACTCACACCACCCTGTTTGAAGTTGGGTTGTCTCGTTTGGCATTGAGCTTGTCCAAGGGGTGTAAGGGATTCCAACCTCCACCTTCGGAACTCAAGCCAACCTCACCTGCCCGTGCTACACCCTGCTAACAAAGAAACGGGGCTCTGGCGGCCGGCTGGTTGCGGCATAGCGCAGCTTAACATCGGCACAGCTAAATTCCCTGACTACCGACGGGCAGCAGCGTCGGTGGTGCGAGAAGTTGTGCTTTGCGATCCCCAACCCGTATGCCCAACGTGGGGATTATGGGCATATCCCCTTTCTTATTAGGGGAGGCCTATGTCCAGCAGTGGACTGATATAGGCTGTTGTTGTGGTATTGTTGTTGTTGAACGTGTCCTGCTAATGCATCCTCGGCCTACCCCGACGCCGTTGTCCCTCAGGTATCCAGGCTGTGGTGATTGTTGCCCACCTATTAAAAGGAATAATAAACAATTATTCCGATTATTTCTCAATCGATTTCCTGTCTGCTTTTTCACACAAAACTGTAATAACATCTTGATTTACTGTCTTGTCCTTGAATACTGTAAATTGGTCAATTTAAAAGCTAAATTGGTCAGAAACAGACAAACCGTGTAATTTTATAGTTTTCGTCTTCACAAAACTTTTTGGCGACCATTTTTTTTAACGTTCTCACTGATACTACTATTTACTGGTTTATAATAAATACTAGCTTCCGCCCGTGGCTTCGCTCGCGTTAAAGTTATTTATCTATTCCTTGGGAACTAAACCAACCAAATAGTAAGAATAAATTCATCTAATCGGACTTTTTTATGGATGAAAAGGATACCTTTTTTTCATGCCAAAGCTGGCAGACGAAAAGACTAGCCACCTGATGGAAAGTACTCTTTCACGCCAAAACTACTGAACGGATTTGGATGAACTTAGAATAAACATAGTTTGTAACCTGGATTAACACATACCTAGGCTTTTTATCCGGGTACCATGCGAGCGATGCCACGGGCGGAAACTAGTATTTCTATAAATGAAAACTGTTTGGGCAAATCTTTTTTTATTTTTGTGACCATTATCTAACTTGAATACTGTTTAAAAATAAAAATAATCTACTCCCTGGGCATATGTCCAGAGGCAGAACCTAGAAGCCCTAAACCGTATGGGTTGGGGGTCGCAGCGCACAGCTTCTTGAATTTTCTGGAACTACCGCCGCTGCTACAGCCATTATTCAGTGTGAAACATAGAGTAAGGTCGGCATGCCCATTAAGTTTTCTTAGAGTACTTTATTTGATGTCTGCTGACCTCTGATTGTGCACTTGACATTACTTCCCTTCATTTGTTTCGACAGAAGGTCAAAGTCGGTGTTTAAATAGATTGACAACATTAAGTGCTAATGTTTCTTGATTTTTATATTAATATACAGCTGACACGATCTTGTCAGCCGGCTAAGCATAAGCTTTAAGCGGAGAATTCACTAGACGGAAATGCCCGCGGGCAAGTCTGCAGACATGCCCGCCGGACCTATACTATAGGTCTCTGCAATGTTTGCTGGTGTAGGACCATCGCAGTCAGTCTGGCAGACTTGCCCGTTGCTCGTCTGCGCGATCTCATTTTGCCTGCGCGGGCAAAAGTCCGTACAGACATGTCCGTGCGTGAATGCTCATCGCCGACCGTCTGCCTCAGACCTGAGAGGGACAGTACAGTACAGACGTCTTTTATGATTTATAGTATCGAACAGTGGTGTAGGTATTAAAATAAAATGAGTTTTAAATAAATTACTCTGAGAAGATTTTTTAGCAGAATGTAAAAAATATCAATGTTTATGGAAGATATAAAGCAAAGAAAAAGGCTATGCTGATTTCTTTTTTTAAACCGATTTTGCACAAATTTCTTTACTTTTTCTTTAATCTAAGAGTATATTTGCGGCACCAGTAATTAAGATTTTTCTTCGTCTCGTTGACATTATAACAACGTGTGGCCGGTTGAGACACAGACAACAAACTGATGAGTCTGTGTAGTGTATTGTGGCGACAGACATGCCCGTACAAACTGCCCGCAGACATATCCGTCTAGTGAATTCCCCGCTTTCGAATGTGCCAAACGAAAACTGAAAAGAAAAGTGAAACGATAGTCGAAGATGAATAAGGCAATATACATAGCTATTGAGTTCTGAATAACACAACTGTGCTGCACTCGCTGTAATGTCACCTCAGAGGCCCGCAGTCAAGGTGTTAATTATTAAATGTGTTCTCATTTTAGCATTAACGCAATTTTTTTTCACTAGAGAACACAATTAGCCATATTGGTTATCAAAATGATAAAATAATGCCACTGGCATACAACGGAAAAACTGCCAAAAAAGTACAAAAACAGTGAAATTATAGGACCGTACGCACACGACAAAGGCTAAGCTTCGGGCGAAGCAGATGCAATATGATTAATAGCTTATTTTTAATGGATTTCCGAAAAAATATTTCCGATTTCATCCGTAAAAAATCAAAGCATGTGGGATGCCATCTCACTGTCACTGTCAAAGTAGAAATAAAATTAAAGTTTTGATACTTGTTCATGACCTAACTCAATAAAATCTGTCAAAAGAAAAACGAAGATTAGACTTGAACTAGACTTGACTAGAATTATCCAACGGTAAGAGTTGTCATTAAATAATCACTGATCGGGCAAACATAAGCAATGGTTACCTTTAAGTAGCCGTTCATTAACCGTTTATAATTATGACGGTTAACGTTAACATTTATCGATTTTTTATTTAGCATGTTATTCAAAGGAGAACTTGCACGATATCAATTTTGTTAGATGTCATTAAAGTGTGAATGAGTAAAATAAGTATATCTGAACAAATAAATAAGGTTTATCCTAACAGCTTCATAATAAGAATATAAGAATTTGCGTAAGTACTTAAGTGCAAATAAGTTGAAGTGAAAACAATATAAATTTAATAAACTCGTAACTAGGCATATTAGTTATTACAACACTTTATTTAAATCTTTAAATTCATAATAAAGTAAATTTTTAACTATTTAAAAAAAATTACCTTTACTTTTATTCTTTATTGTACACAGAAACATAATACAGGAATAAATTTACTTAAATGCTATGTACAAAGGCATATTTATTATTATTATATATCAATTTATAATATATCAAATAGTCTTCGATATTTTTTCTCTAAAATCGTTGTACTTTTAAATCGAAGCAATAAAAGATTTGAGGACATTCATCATCATCATCATCGGCAGCCCGATTTCACCCACTGCTAAGTATTGGCCTCCCTTTGCTCCTGCCACTTCCCACGGTCCTCCTATAGCCTGACCCACTGTCGGCCCACGAAGCTGACTATTTCGTCAATCCATCATCATCATCATCATCATCATCAGCCTATAGCAGTCCACTGCTGGACAAAGGCCTCCCCTAATGATCGCCATTGCGCCCTGTCCTGAGCTCGACGCATCCAGCTTCTACCAGCAGCCTTTCACAGATCGTCACTCCACCTGGCCGGAAGGCGTCCTACACTACGTTTGCCGAGCCGCGGTCTCCACTCAAGAACTCGTTTACCCCAACGGTTATCGGTTCTTCGGCAGATATGGCCAGCCCACTGCCACTTCAGCTTGCTAATTCTCTGAGCTAAGTCAACAACTTTAGTTCTATGTCGGATAAACTCGTTTCGGATTCTATCCTTTAGAGAAACTCCGAGCATAGCTTGTTCCATAGCTCGCTGAGCGACTTTAAACTGGTGGACTAGCCGTACTGTGAGTGTCCACGTTTCGGCTCCGTATCTCATGACGGGTAGGACGCACTGATTGAAAACTTTCGTTTTCAAACATTGCGGTATGGGTGACGAGAAAACTCGACGTAGTTTTCCAAATGCTGCCCAACCCAGCTGAATCCTCCTCTTGGCCTCCTTCTCGAAGTTGTTTTTACCCAACTGCAATATCTGCCCGAGGTATGTACAATTCGAAACAACTTCAAGAAGGTGTCCATTAACGACGACAGGACTCGGATCAATTCGGTCATTGACCATGACTTTGGTCTTCTCCAAATTCATGCCGAGACCTATCTTTCGCGAGGCTGATGCTAGGCCGTCCAGCATCTGTTGCAGCTCCTCCAGCGACTCCGCCATTAGGGCTATGTCATCAGCGAATCGCAAGTGTGAGATGTGTTCGCCGTTTATGTTTATGCCCATGCTTTTCCAGTCCAGTGTCTTAAACATATCCTCCAACGCACTTGTGAACAGTTTCGGAGATATGACATCTCCCTGTCTCACTCCGCGGCGCAGTTGGATGGGTTTAGACTGCTGGTCCTGTACTCGGACACTCATAGTGGCGGCTTCGTACAGACATCTCAACACTTCGATATAACGATAGTCCACTTGGCATTACTGCAAAGATTCCAGGACAGCCCAGGTTTCCACAGAGTCAAAGGTTTTTTCATAGTCCACAAACGCCAGACACAGGGGCTGATTATACTCTTCGGACTTCTGTATAATCTGCCTCACTGTGTGAATGTGGTCTATGGTGCCATATCCTCCGCGAAACCGGTGGCTGGAATTCGTCGAGTCTTCTGGCGAGACGATTTGTAATATCCCGAGAGAACAGCTTATAGATGTGACTCAAGAGCGAGATGGGTCTGTAATTTTTAAGAAGCGTTCTATCTCCCTTCTTAAAAAACAGAACCACCAAGCTCTCGATTCACGTTCCCTAGGAGTTCTCCCACAGTGAAGGACGGAGTTGAAGAGGTTCCGCAGCTCCTGCACAACAGGAGCTCCTCCAGCCTTGAGAAGTTCCGAAGTAACACCGTCTTCACCGGGGGCTTTTCCATTTTTAAGCTGTCTGAGGGCCATTACGACTTCGTCTTGGCTGATCTCCGGCAGGTCGTCGGTATAGTGGCGGGTGAGGGTGGCTCTAGAATCGTGGCTGTTACGTTGGAGGCAAGGAGCATGTGCCGCGTACAGTCGGCCATAAAAGTCCTCTATCTCAGATAATATCTCCGGCTTTGACAGTACGGTTCATCCATCATGTGTTGTTAATTTCGTCAGGTGGCTCCTGCCAAGCTGCTGAGTGAATACTTTGGACCCTCGGTTTCGCTCTATTGCCTCTTCAATGAGGCGTGTGTTGGAGCTCCGAAGGTCGCGCCGTATCATCTTCGCAATTCGCTTGTTCAGGTCTGACCTCTCTGACGAAGTGGCCTGAGTGGTTTCCCAAGTGGTTTCAATCCATCATTGAGAAAACGTTTAAACGTTATTATTTTCTCTGTCCACGACAAAGGATCAAAACTAATCCTACCATCTACTATATTCTCAAAAAAGTATTCGAATTCCATATGTTCATTTTTTAAGAGACGCCACTCGTTTCTTTTGACATTTCAAAAATAAACCTTCACATGTTTTGCTAATTGCAAAAAACGGAATTTGACCCAGAACCCGCATGCGTAACAACGCATATTTTGTGCGCTTGCGCATCTGGCCTGTTGTCTGAGCCAATAGCATGTAAATAGTGGCTTTGCAATCTAAGTTGGTGTAAAAATGTTTATTATAATTATAAATTAGTAATAAAAATCAATTAAGAAAAACTGATATAAGTTAAAATCCCAGATTCAAGTAATATACTCGTAAACATTTTCGTTATCAAAACCTAAAATTAAACTTCGAAAACCCGACGGAAGTAGCTTTTTATTCAAGTCTACCTTCATTCAAAAATCTGAATAGAATAACATACAACCGGCCTGACTTGAGCCTTACCCTTCTTTTAGTCTTTCGCAGGATGCCACTGGATTGCATTGTCGAAGAGGTCGAGTTAAACTGGTTTATATGTCTTTAGTCCAATAGGTACTTCCGATTCTTCCTTTTGATGTAAAAGTGCCTTTTTGTGCTCGTGATAATAGTGCCTTTTTGTGCACATGTGTCGAGTAACACGTGCTCGAGGATTGTGCTTTTCTAAGTTTGATTTATTTTTTTATTTCTATGATTTGCGGTGGAAAGAAATGAGTGGATGCGACTTGTATATTTTTTTCATTAGAAATAATAAGTTTTTAGTGTTTTCATGAAACATGTGCTCGACTTTGAGGCAAGCGGACGTGCGACATTGATAAATTTTTTAACCGAGTTCAAAAAAAGGAGGTGGTTCTCAATTCGGTTGTATTTTTTGTACATTGTCATTCTAGATGTGCGCATTTTTTGCAAAAATACACCGTTACTGTCAAACAAATTTAGCGAGTTCAACCCACACACGAACGGCATTTTGCTGCTCAGCAAAAAGGTGTGCAAAACACATTGTCCAGACAGGATAAAATTTTAATTTTGTAGCGTGCAGATATATTTGCGCAGAATTTTAATTTTACACCTTAAACAACAACGAAACGACATAATTCTGAACAATTTTTATTACTGTGACATTTTTCGTAGACTAAAGTCGGTACCATGTGGACTCTCTATTCTCTTTTTATATGCTAAATGCAAACGCAGCCCTTTGAGTGCTGAAAATACAACGGCGCTACTGCTCAACATATTAACACAGATTTGAACGAGCCATATACACTCGAGAGCAATGAATCCGGGTCACTCAAAGAATCCAAAAAATCTCGGAAAGTAAGAATGCTAGGTTAATGCAATAAATTGTATTTAATAGACAATTTAATACTCCTTAAATGAAAGTTAAAAAAATATGAGTCACCATACATTTTATTTACACAAAATTACATAAAGAAAAAAAACTGCTGATCTCTCCTTAAAACAAAAATAGGAAACATGAAATTTTTGAACTTTATGACGATTTTCTTGAATTTCAATACTTCGTATTACCTCCTCGTGCTTCCATTACTGCGTTTACGCGGTTTGGCATGCTGTACACCAAGTTCCTTATACGATTTTGGGTAATATTCTCCCATTCCTCTGTGAGAGCAATTTTGAGCTCAGGAAGCGTGATTGGGGGAGGGTTTCGTTGTTTTACGCATCTCCCTAGCTCGTCCCAAGCATGCTCGATCGGGTTGATATCCGGGCTGCGCGCTGGCCACTCCATACAAGTAATATTCATCTCTTGAAGGTAGTCATTCACAATCCTACCTGTATGAGGTCGGGCATTGTCATGCATAAATATAGCATCCTCACCCAAATTGACCATAAATGGACCAACGTGTTCGTTGAGGATTTCTTCCACATATCTTACGCTAGTTAAAGAGCCGTTTTCTATGATCACCAGCTCTGTGCGACTTTCAGAGGAAATTCCGGCCCACACAAGTACAGACCCACCACCGTAGGCTACTTTTTCTTCGATGCATGCTTGCTTGAATCTTTCCCCTGGTCTTCTATACACTCTGTGTCTTCCATCGTGCTTGTAGAGCATAAATTTTGTCTATTAAATACAATTTATTGCATTAACCTAGCATTCTTACTTTCCGAGATTTTTTGGATTCTTTGAGTGACCCGGATTCATTGCTCTCGAGGGTATATTTTCTATTGTGTCTGGGATATTAGTAGATAAGAGGTTAAGCTATTATTTTGGTATATTAAAGTATTATGTCACAATTATTTCTTTTTCAAAGAATAATACCTACTTCGTACTTTTTACCTTGTCTTATCCACATAAAGTTGACTTACCTTTACCTTAAGTAATGGAACACCAACTTGCACACAACTCGGTGCACTCGAACAATTGGAACATCCTCAAAGTTAAGGCAGCTGCATCAGCACGTGCCACGTATGATAATGATTAAGATGATTTTACGATGCTTAATTAATTTTTAATCAGTTTTTATTATTATATAAAGAATTTAAAAAAGTATTTATTATTATTTTAAACACATATAAAATACACTGGTCATCATAAAAATCGGCCCACCTGTACTTTTGCCGGAAAATTCGTTTTTTTAATTTTGAATTAAACAAGTTGTTTTGGAATAATGTTTTTTATGTAAAATTGTTTATTTTTAACATTTTGAACTGAAAATTATGTATACATTTTGGAAAACTTGCACATTATGAGGAAAAATGGAAAATCTTTAATTTTACCCAATTTTTAGGTTTATATTGAACAAGCTGTAATTTTACACCCTTTGCACTTAAGCCGATGAATCCTTGAAATCAATATTTGGTATTTCCTCCTCTTGCTTTAATTGTAGCCTGCATTCTCCTTTTTAAAGACCTTATCAAAACAGCAATGGCTCTTTGAGGTACTCGCTCCCATTCTTCTTTGATGGCGGTTTCCAGTTCTCCTAAGGTGGTAGGGGCGGGATTTCGAGCTCTAACCTTTTGTTTTAGGGTGTCCCAAATGTGCTCTATAGGGTTGAGGTCAGGACTCCTTGCTGGCCACTGCATAACCTGTATACCGACCTCTTCCAGGTACTGAGTCACGATGCGCGCTACGTGTGGCCGTGCGTTGTCTTGCATTAACTGGAAGTGTTCTCCGATATAACCCGCAAAGGGCATCACGTGATCTTCTAAGATCTCTGTTATGTAACGTGCAGCAGTTAGTGAACCCCTCCTGATGAATACCAGTTCCGTGTGCGCTGTCAAAGAAATCCCACCCCAAAACATTACACAGCCTCCACCATAACTGACTGTTTCGCTCATGCAACATTGGGCATAACGCTCACCTGGCCGTCTCATGACGTTACGGCGCCCGTCTGAACCGTATAACGTCATTCGGCTTTCATCACTAAAAAGAACTGACGCCCATTGGTCCATAGTCCAGTTCAGGTGATTTCGCGCAAATTGTAGTCTTGCTTGTCGATGAGCTGCGGTCAGTTGTGGTCCCGTTGCTGGCTTGTGAGGTCTTAAATCTTGTTCACGGAGTCTCCTTCTCACTGTACTGTCACTTGTAGCCACACCCCGCACTTCTTGTAAGCGTCGCTGAAGATCAACCCCAGAAAGGTGCCGATTTCTTAAAGCTGAGGTCACAATGAAGCGGTCATCCCGTTTAGAAGTGACCCTTTGTCTTCCAGATCCTGATCTTCTTCGATACTCTCCAGTCTCCAGAAACCTCTGGTAAACTCTTCTAACGGCAGATCGACTGAGATTCAATCTTCGCGCCACAACACGTTGACTGAAGCCTTGTTGCAGCAAGGCTACAACTTGGGCTGCTTCTGCCTCAGTAGTGTCCATAATTTCAGATGAAATCTTTGTAAAACTACAGCCTTAGTGAATAAAGATAGCGTTAATTATCGAGCGCACTGTTTAAATGTTCCGTTTCACAAAGGGAATTGGGTTCAACTGAATCTCGACGTAAACAATGAAATCGACACTAATCAGTGTACGCGTTAAAAAGTTTGTTATGTACCCTCAAGTAGGCCGTAATTTATGGTAGACAGATGTCAAACATCGTAACAAACCCTTGTAATAAAAAAAAACAATTCAAAACCACTCATCTACGAAGTTTAAAAAAAAATAGTGAAAAAAGAGGGTGGGTCGATTTTTTTGATGACCAGTGTATAAATAAAATTAAAAATACTTATTTTTAGTACTACCAACTGATCTGATGTTGTTCTGTCAAAATTATAAAATTCATACTGAAATCCCATACACAAAAAACACTTACACTTTTTACCGTATATCACTTAGTTTTTAAAGTAAATAATTATTTAAACAAAACATTTTTATGATTATCATGAAATTTGTTTTTCAGAACTTACTCGTACCCCTCCCATTTTACTATAATTTACTACCTATCTATTAATTTTATAAAACTAAGCTATTCTCATAATACTTACGTAGGTACCTTGTAAAGTGATTCGAAATACATTAATTAAAAAGTTTTAACTAATAAAAAGTTTTGAAGACACATTTAGAGAAAGGATTTCTCACTACCATGATAATGATTAAGTGTTATGGGAAGACATCAAAGAATAGCGATTATCCATGCTCATACAATTTCACTTTCTTTTTAGGTATTTAGGCGCAATGATCAAGACTTTCTGTCCATTACAATTTATTTTATATCATTCGATTTGCATACACGATCAAATTAGTAAAGTATCTATTTACATAAACATTGTTTTATAAATTGTTTTGAAAATACGAAAGGATTACTAAAAAAATGATTGTATTACTAATAAAATAAACAATAGTGGCAATTCTGTTATTCATACTTAAAATGTATTACTAAAACTTATTCAATAAAAAATCATAAATAAAGATAAAAAGCTTTATATGGTAACAATATAATACGTTTTAAGTAATAAATAAGCATGAATAAAAGCCACTATATGTATTATATAACATTTTAGTAGTATGTTATATATATTTATATATATATTAGAGATAGATGGATTAGGTTTCTTCACAATTTGAACATGCCACCCTCGAGAAGCAGACTTAAGCTAATAAGTTAATAATCATCTATGTTTCATTCCTAACATAACTATCTTGTTTAATATTCTTACAACATGAGAATTAAGATTTGCTAAAATAGAATTAGTTATACATACTTCATTGAGGCAAACTTCATAATTATCCATTTCAAAGAAATTTGAAGGTTCAATACAAAATTGACAATTAATTTGTTTTTTATTTTTCGGCTGCTTCTTTGTATTTTTTAATTTGTTTCTTTCTAAACCACCATTGAATTAATTATGTAACAAAACAAAAAAAAATCAAATCCGTCGAGACATTTTCGAGTTATTGCACGCACTGAAATTGATTTTTCTATATAGATTTAGAAAGATATGATTCCATGAATGGTTTACGATATAAACAGTTCTCATAAATGTTTGTAATGTTATATTACTTCTATCCCCCATTCAAAGTATTAACGATTAGGTACCTTTAGATATAAAATTAGCTACAGAAACCTAAGTATCCTATATAAAATGAAATGAATAAAGTTTATAATGACGGGGGCACATACCTCGTACCGACCTCACATACGAAATCACTATGTACAGTTATTCACAGATTAATGCACTGCCTGACCCCTGCCCTACCGGCGTGAAGTAACGCCATCTGTCAATAATATAAACGGACTAATGTAAAGCCTGATTACACGCGCCTAGTACAGTGGCGAGTCGGCAAAATGTCACTGGACCAAGCAAATATTAGGATTCTTCAACTTTCGAACTTTTTAAATTATTTTATTAAATTCAATTAGAATCAAGGGGGTGTAAGGGGTTCCAACCCTTATCTTCGGAACCCAAGCCAAACCCACCTGTACGTGGTGCACCCTGCTAAACAACGAACGGGGCTCTGGCGGCCGGCTGATTGCGGCATAGTACAGCCTACATCGGCACAGCTAAATCCCCTAGCCACCGACGGGCAGCAGCGTCGGTGGTGCGAAAAGCTGTGCCCTGCGATCCCCAACCCGCATGCCCAGCGTGGGGATTATGGACATATCCCCCTTTATTAGGGGAGGCCTATGTCCAGCAGTGGACTGATATAGGCTGGTGTGGTGGTGGAATTAGAATCACAAGGGCACTGACTGACTGACAATGAACGCAAAGCCTCATCCTTAGGTTCTAGAAACTTGAAATTAGGAATATATGTTGCTTGAAAAATGTAAGAAAGAAGAAGGGTTGCTGAATTTCTACACAGACATTGCCCACTAGTAAGTAACATAGGCAACTAGACGCGCGATTACTTAACATGGATAAAGCAGTAAGTGGTCGCAAAACTATCTCGTGTATGATTCCTTTATAAAAGGTGAGTGACTTTTTTAGTCGAGCGTTCGGCCGAACAGTCGGTCGTGTGTTTACACCCACTGTCTCGCCACTGTACTTGGTACGTGTAATCAAGGCTGAGGAATGTTGATGATGCTGCTTTTATTATTTATTCGATATCAATCAATAAAACAATCGTGTTGAGAGTGATGTGTATTCAATCGTTATTTGTTTTATGGTTGCCCACCACTTACGTAAATATTATATTAATCTCAATATCTAATGCTATTTTATAAGTCTGGTATTAATATAACGATCTTAACGTTGAATGCAATCAATCAAAAGTATCATTTTGGCTAATAGTGAGGCTCTGAGTGCCACACCAGTGTGCTGTAAAGGGTTTCAACCCCCATCTCCGGAACACAAGCTTACCTCACCTGCACATGGTGCACCCTGCTGTATTATAAACGGGGCTCTGGTAACCGGCTGATAGATGCGCAGCCTAACATTGGCACAGCTAAATACCATGGCCGCCGACAGGCAGCAGCGTCGGCAGTGCGAGAAACTGCCCTGCGATCCGCAATCCGAATGCTCAGCGTGGGAATTACGCATATCTCCCTTCTTAAAGGGGAGGCCTATGTCCAGCAGTGGGCTAAATCGTCTGGTATTGTTGTTGTTGAGTACCAGATAGCAACTGCGTTGCGTTGCATTGCGTTGCGCTGATAACTCTTTGGCAACGTTGCCAAAATGACATTGTTCTAAGAATTGAGAGTTCAATCCTGGGGGTTTGAACTCAGAGTTCAGTCCGGTTTACTGATGCCAGCATCAGTGACGTTTGCAAAACTTCGGTCATTAATTCGATAGGTCGCACGAAAAGATGCTAGTTCCGGATTTTTTTGTCGAAAAATCATGTGTGAGTCCTCCAGGCAACCTAATAACTCCGCCACTAGAGTTGGCTTCTAGCTCATATGAAAATGACGATCTTTATCTTTGTTTTTTAAATATCACATGTAAGTCCTTCGTTACGATCTAAATTTGGTTCTTCAAATCCCTATAAAATTTAATATCGGAAGGGTTGTTTTTTAATAAAGGGTAGGTGAGGGTACTGTTTCCGCCACGAAACGGGTTGAAGACACATGCATCACAGATTTCCGGAAAGACGCTCCACCTGGTCGAAGAACCCACTTTTGTTGAACCCCTTAGTGAGGGAAAAATGTTTAACTCTTTATCCCTTTTTTATTTTTGATTACACAGGCTGTATTATTTTGAATTATTTTATTTACAAACACCAACACATACACAAAGAAGGTACAGAATAAGTGATATCACAGTAGGCTACATGGTTGAGTAATAGTGAGTAAAAATTTACAAAAAATGTAGGTATATATATCTACAGACTGAAATGAATATAATATATAGTATTGAATACATTTCTATTTGTACGAATTTAACGCTATTGCAGTTTTAAGCTTAAATAGATTGTGTTTTATTATAAGTTTCAAGCAATAAACTATTCATTCAAAGCTGACTATTTATGGTTATATCCATCCTGAATTTGTATGTCAAGTGTTAGTTCTTCTATAAATGAAAATCAAAGTCTTCATCCTGAGTACATAGAGTACTGAAAAAAAAACATTTACTTGACGGCATAAATACCAAAATAGATAAGTTTCGCATATGTTGGCTTCAATATACCGATAGTAATAGAAAAAAAATTACATCTCAACTATAATTTTTGATTGGTAATGCATAGGTATAAGATAGAGATTATAGTCGAAATTTGGGTAAGACAGCAGTCTGTCGGTTGGGTAGGGCAGCGCCCAGCAGTGGGACGAGAGAAAAAAAGCAAGTCTATCGTGAATTTCTTGATGTTTATAGTTTATTTTTACGTGGCGGTAAATATACTTCAACACAAACTAGTCGTCAGTAACACATCCTGTATAAGCATAGTCTAAGGTTAGAAAAGAAACATTCTATTTATGATTTTGGAAGTTTTTCGATCGTTATCGAGTATTTTATATTTTTAAACACTTTTTTCAGTACATATGGCTAAATCTAATTTTAGTTTAGCATGTGCCACTTAGCAGACGGTGATGTCACTGGGAGGGTTAAGATTTTAGTTTTTTGTAAAGATGGCGCTAATTTTGGAACATGACGTTTCGTTTCACATGATAATAAATTAAGTATTTTTTGAACTAAATCAAATTGATGAATGAGAATGCAAAAGTCTGGAGCAGTGATAAATTAATCTTAATTTTATTTAACGAACTTGATCGTTTTAGTTTTTAGCATTTAGTTTTAGTTTCCATGAATGGTTGTCTGGGAGAAATTACTGTGTGCGATATCGCCAATTATAGAAGCGCTCGTTCGTGGCTTGGCTTTCTTCGGTGTTCAGATCATCTGCAACACTTCAGGCGAAAAGCATAGTGCGTACTAATGCCCTCCGCCGAACTAAATTAAAAATTGTTGTACTATAATCACATAACATGACTGTAAGAAAATTATGTATTATAATAAGTACTCAAACAGTTAACTTATTTAAGTTATGTATCCATGTTACAAGAGTCATGCTAAAAGTGTAGTTTAAAAAAGTAAAATTATCTATGGTTAATTTGAGTTGGACAGATGCTGTCTAGCTAATGGAGTGGATTGGTGAAAGTGAAGAGTTTGCTCTCTGACCTGGCGAATGGACCAGCATGCAATTGTACACTGAGAGCCAAGCGAATCCGTATAGCTATAGAATCATGGAATTTAAATGATGGTTTTGTTAAATTACTGATCAGACGGGCTTTTGCCCACTGCGTCACTGATATCTTAGGTACTGGTTCTGTATTTTAATTATAAAAAAATCGACACACGTAGTATATTTGTCATGTGGCTCCCATAATAAAAGCTCTGCTTGGTTTGGGGCTAAATGATGTTGTCAGATCGTGGTCAACATTATTATTATGTACAATCCCGACAAGCGATTATGGTGCAGATAAATAATAAATAAATAAATATATGGGACATCTTACACACGGTTAACTGATCACAAACTAGGCAGAACCTGTATTATGGGTATTAGAGACTGATAAACATACATAGATACTTAAAAAACACCTAGACACAGAACAAACATCCATGTTAATCACACAAAGGTTTGTCCTGGGCGGGAATCGAACCCGCGACCTGCAGCTCAGAAGGCAGAGTTACTACCAACTGTGCAATAAGGCTAGATGTTTTTAATATTATAATTAAACTAGCTTCTGTAATCTGTAGCGTATTAAATGTTATTCTAGGTCACAAACTATGTTACTCGTTGACTGCGGACTGCAAGCAGCAGCCCGGCTTGAGCAAGTGTGTTTTCATATATAATAATACGTTTAGCTGATACGGAGTTGAGTGGAACAAAAAACACTCAAACACACTAATTATCGCATTGATAACATGACAGGGGGGAAAATAATATCTTCTCTAATAAACAATGTTCATAACAAAAGATTACGCTTTGTTACCCCATCCCATACCCCATATACAAATGCAATTTTTCCCTTAAATACAATCAATAACAAAATAAAGGGATGCGCCAGTTGGTGAAAATCTTCGCTACTTCCGGCCACATTGACCTGTTTCCGGCCACATTGGCTTTGGCCTCTTTAAATCAAATTTAACAGGTGGATTCAGTATTTGCATAATACAGTGTAGCAACTTTTTGGAGAAGAACTTTTATTTTGGAGTTAGCTAGTTTTTTTGTAGACCTGTTTAAAATAAACATGAGACGTGTAATTTTAATGAAGTTATAAGACTTATTATGTATGAAACGATAAGACGTATTATGTAGATGAAATTAATAGCATGTTTTATTGCAAAGAATAAATAAATTAAATTGTAATCAAATGTTTCTATGTACAACAACACCAGCCTATATCAAGTTTCTATGTACCTGAGTACAACAACGTCGTAACGTTTCGCAACGCCAACCTATGTCAGTCCACTGATGGACGTAGGCATCCCCTAATAAAAAGGGACACAACGAACCACACGCTGGGCATGCGGGTCGGGGATCGCAGGGCACCGCGCCGCCACGCCGACGCTGCTGCCTGTTGGCGGCAAGGGTTACGATATGCCGCAACCAGTTGGCTGCCAGAGCCCCGTTTGTTAGTTAGCAGGGTGCATCACGTGCCGGTGAGGTAAGGTATGCTTGGGTCCCGAAAAAGGAGGTTAAAACCCCTTACACCCCACTTGTGTACGATTGCTTAATACTAAATGATATCAGTGAACTCATTAAAAATATGTAAATTCCTCTCTCATTATTTTTGTAATCGACAGTCTAATTTCGATATCTCTATTTCAAGAGCGATACGATAAAATAAAACAATTTAGCAGTACGCCATTTGGCTAAAATCTTCGCGAATCGCCCCACTTCCGGCCACACCGGCACTGGCCCCCTTAAATCACGTCTAACAGGTGGGCGAGGGTTGCAAATGTCTATCCTGTGTACAGGGGAGTGGTCGGTTAGCTTTTTCGGCTATAGGTACATGATTTCACTTGTTTGAATAGAATAATTTTTATTTAGTAAATATTGAAACAGGGTGGGTCAATTTTTTTTAAACCATACAGTTTCTATGAAGCTCCATTCGAGTCCATGCATAGCATAGTACCTAGTGCCCAAAATCTTATACAAAATATTTTTTGGAGACTAAGAAATTGTCTCACTGACGGTTATAATCACATATTATACATATTTCCTGTTGAAGTTGTTTTGGAGTATACGTAACTAGGGCAGATTTTGCAGTTAGGTAGTAACAACAACGTCGAAAATTAGGCCAAGAAGAGGATTCAGCTGGAGCAGAGTTTTCTCGTCTCTTACCACAGTGATTGAAAATGAAAGCTTTCAACTAGTGCATCCTACCCATTATGTTACACTAGCCGAAACGTGGCTCATTAGGGGAGGTCTATGTCTAGCAGACTAATATAGACTGATGATAATGATACTACTAAGATATAATCCATTGGATGACATGCATGCCATATTATTTCTATTCACATTTACCCATAGTTATTACATAAATGAAGATGTTCTATTGCAATACATTACGTAATGTTTAGAGATTAACTTCACTGGCTCACCCACTTGCAATGATGAAAGGCTAACTCATCACTAACTTATCTAATTCGTGATAATTAGTTGACTAGATTGCGTTAAGAATGGATAAACCATTGCAAATTTTATATTACTTCAAGACTGGGACTAAGCAAATGGCGCACCTCATTTTATGTGATAACCATTACATATAAAAATATTGTATCGTAGGTTACTCATGTTTCGAAAGTGCCCCACGATGCAAATAAAATAATAATAAATAAACATTTTAATTCAGAAATCTATGATCCATAACGTTTTAGTAAACTAAATTTTAAGAGTTATTACTTGATAACTAAAACAAAATTTGAGCTTTCACATTAGAGGGCATGCATAGTTGCTGGCTATTTCTTATAAGATACTGTTGCTGCTCGCGCGCAATCGGCTTAGCAATGAAGCAGGTTTTTCCGCCAGGTGGCGTCAAATGTACTCGTACGTGTGCCAAACCCCTGCGTCTATTTATTGATTTATATTTAAGGTTTTGGTAACATCAATATGTACATGCATTCGTGTTTAATGAATAAGGAATACTACTCAAAAGAAGTTACATATAGTTTCAAATTAAGTCACGAAGGTGATAATGAAATTTCACCGGCACCCACACCTTTCAAATCGAGGCTCAGCAATGCTTCACGGCAGAAATAGGTATGGTACTTCCCCGGATGGGCCCTTCACAAAGAGCTATATAAAACTTTATAAAATTTTACTTAGCAAATGTTTTGACATTTTCTTGTTGTAGAAGCCTAAAAGCCTATTGTCATTACCGTCCTTCGTCGAGGATTATGTATATATTGTCTCTCTGTCTTCCAAATGAAAAGTCTTATAGCGCATATTTTTAACACAAAGCGATTTGCTGAAAGCCATGTAACCAGGGTAAAAAAGATATGGCCGAATAGGTTGAGGGTATGGGCCAGGACGAGACCATACAATCCTCTCAATATATTAGGTAGTCTAGGTAAAAGTAGTGTAGGACGTCCTCCAGCTAGGTGGAGTGACGATCTGTGAAAAGCTGCTGGTTGAAGCTGGATGCGTTGAGCTAAGGACAGGACGTAATGGCCTATGGGAGGCCTATGTCCAGCAATGAACTGCTACAGGAATATGATGAAGTCTAGGAAATCCTGCTTGGAACTTAATTTTAAATGTAAAATCATGTTCATTTATTCAATACGTATTTGTTATTTATTTTCAATTAGTTCCAGTAAATAAATCACGTTAAATCACACCCCTTTACCAGTTATGATTTACATGTTCAAGGGTAGGCTGGGAGCGACAGCTTCGTTTATTTCAAGCTTATTATTACCAGCTGGTTCTGATCTTCTGTCTGACTAAAATTTTTTTGATTGAAAAATCAGTCCCTATATAAACACCAAGTGAACAGTAAAAAATATATAGAGACCTACATTATGTAGATATTTGTAAATGTACAAGATAAAGAGTTAAATAATGAGTGGGATGAAATGAGTAAGATTTAAATATATTAGAAGCATTCGGGGTCTTATTATGACGGCCTCTGTTGCGCAGTAGTCGAAGGCTCGCCTGAGACGCAGAAGGTTGAGGGTTCGATTCCCGCCGCGAGACAAATGTTAGAATCATCATCATCATCAGTCTATAGCAGTCCACTGCTGGACTTAGGCCTCCCCTAATGAGCGCCATTGAGCCCTGTCCTGAGCTCGACGCATCCAACTTCTACCAGCAGCTTTTCGCAGATCGTCACTCCACCTCGCCGGAGAATGTTAGAATGATCTGCAAGTATTTTTCTTGGGTTTGAGTGTATTCTATGTATCGTATGTAAGTAGTATATCAGCCTGTTTAGTTTAGGGCTAGATGATATTGTGTAATAATGCCCAGAGTTATTTATTTATTTTACTTTTCAGGAACGACCATAATTCCTAGCTAGTCAGGCTAATAAAGTCTAGTAAGTCAATCCAGATTCCAGCGGATCATTGACCTTATACATCATGTTCTAATCTGTGAGTGATCTATCAAAGATACGTTATGTCAACACATTATGTTTGTCTGTAGCGCTCCCACGGGAGCTGATGCTGTACGAGTATTTTGTGAAATAGGAAACTGCAGTTATCCTAGGTAAACTTCATCATCATCAGCATAATTATTCGCTTCATTTCATCCACTGCTGTCTCATCCAGTTTTGGCCCATTATGGATGCAATATGGTCCGCCCATCTTGCTGCTGGTTGACCGAGTTTCCCGTGCTCGGTTCTTGCGGTGAATGCCATTGAGTTATCGCCTCACTCCATTATGCCAACTATTTACGCCCAAATACTAAAACACTCCTCAAACAATTGCGCTTTTTAGTGGTGATCAAGTTAACGTATCAGTACAAATTAGAAGGGCGATTGCGAATATTTCAACCTGACGTATTGTAGGCATAACGAAAAATTTCGGCCAATGACAAAGCGTTATTTTGAATCTACGCTTTCTTATTGGCAAAAATTTTGTGTTTACGATACTTTTTCGCTAGATTTCGTGATCGCGCATCAGAAGGATTGCGGCGCGGCCACTTTTAAGTACCACTTTTAAATATCGTGTCGATAGTTGAGACGCACTCAAATACATAGTTCAGTAGCGTTCAGGATTTTATTCGGACGTAAAAGGTCTTTAGGGATGATTTTTACAGCATCAACTGGAAACTTATGAAAAAAAAATACACTCTATAGAAGCTATGAACATAGACTTCATAATCACGTTAACGAGGCCGTCCAGCTCCTCTACAACACGGACATCTTGAAAACACTCAAAAGAACTAAGCCTATTGAGCTAGTGTTGTACATATTAGTACAAAATTGTACAATAGTGCTAATGCTATAAGTAAATAGAGACAGTAAGAAAGTATTGATAGAGACGTTCTTAGTAATATTTTGATAAATAAAACCTGGTCTTTACGTTACTCATTAGCCAACCTTATGACTAGATTGTAACATTTTAGAGCATATTATGATTTTATTAATGAGCAATGGGTAAAAAAATGGTAACCGAAGGGAAGCTGTAGTTCCTGAGACATGGTTGGATGGAGTAAGCTTCAGCACCTATACCGTCCTCTCAGCCTAGTCGGCCTTACCCACAGGAAAGACATGGTCAATACGAGTGGAGCTGAGTAAGCCGCAGGATGGTGTAAGCATAATTTTCCACGAATTGAGAAAGAACTACTTTTCGTTTTTTTATATTAGAGTACCTGTGAGTGAAGTAGGCCCAAAAAAAACTAAAGTATAACATAAAAATCCAACCAATCTAACTTTTAAAGCACCATATGACCGTCAGTTGTAGAGCAGGTGGCACCGGTGGCACACAATCTGTGCTTTCTTCATCGGAAGACGAGAGAGAGATAGTATTAGATAGAGATAGCATGTTTCTTTCCGTTTCCGCTTTAGGAACATCTGGAGTTTGACAGATTTGTGATGAGACTGTGAGAAGATGAGATGTGAATCAAATATGATGCTTGTTCCGTATTTTCGCATCGTAAAAAGTAAGTACTTCCGTTTCTTACATGTTGAATGGAATATAGGCTAATGTCATAATTTTATCTTTCGTTTTGGCTGTCGTGGATTTTTATGTGGCACATTTTGATAATATTAGTTTATAATGTTTTGATTTTTACTGTAACTTAATTAATTTCTGTGATCTGTGGATGGTTCATCTATTTTAACGGAGAATATGATTAACTCCTCGTATGATCTTGGTAACTATAGTTACCACAACCGAACCAAAGAGTTATATACATATTAACTATAGGTTTTGAAATAACTGTATTTGCTATTCCTTTAATGTAATAAGTAGGTAATAATTTTACACTTTGACATGTTAAGTAAGAAAATGTAAGATTTTTATTGGATCACCGATTGCTATCAATAAGTTATAAAAAATAACCCAATAATAAGGTTATGTGTCACAAATTTTTCACTCAACATAATAAAAGTCTTAAAATTGTAAGGTAAGTAGTACTTTTGGATATTTTTCTCTAAATTTAATAAGATTGCTATTCAAACATTCAATTTTCTTTTTTAACAATGCAATGCTTATACATTTATCTTACGCGTAAGCCAACACCAAAAAGGTGTGTACACAATAACTAAAGAACCGTCTTTAAAAATAGCTTCAAGATGCATGGTGCATGCTGGAGCTATAAATCATATGAACATACCTTTACAATCGAGAGTTACTTAAACGGGGGGTTATTCTGATAATCCATCGATACTTTATCTACTATCGGTACATTCTCTACAAAACATAGACTTCAAAGCTAAATGATATTCATGGAGGTAAAATAAAATTCCTTAACCTTAGTGGCATAAGGTTAGATTCCAGGCGCGTGACAAATTAATATGATCTGCAAGTATTTTTCTCAAGTCTGGGTGTTAAATATGAATTAAACCCCTGTTTACTTTTGTATTGATTAAAAATGTCGTGCATTATTTATAAAAATTCTGAAACACAATTTTCACATTTGATATTAATCATACAAATTTAAAGCATTTTTATCCTTATAAAGAGGCAATAATGACGTTCTTCTTTTACTTAGTACGAACTAGTAGGCAATAATAATGACCCACCTCTTGCCCGCTTAGTTTTAAGTAGTGTCATGTTGGTCTTTGGATAGTAAGAGTTAGCAATCATCTCATAATATGAGGTACCATAAAAACTACGAGTTGGTTTGTTTGACGAATCGGATTAAATTAGGTACCAAAGAGGGCTCGATGACGCGTGAAAATAACTTCAATTTGGTTTGAATAAAACCTTGATTGGAGTTTGATGATGCATGATGATTGATGCATGATTATATGCTTTGTTAATAAGTAGTCACTCGTTAAATTAGTAACATTGAGTCACAGCTTAGGATCAACTTTGATTTTATACTATAATTTGGAACTTTTCATTTCTTAAAAGATCAATTTAAATGTGAAAGATATAGTTCACTAGCTTCCGCTTTATTGCGTTAATCCAGGTCTTAAATACATGAATTACAATAGAGTTGACCTGAAGAATTGTAGGTTTATGTATTAAGAGGGGGGGTCAGGTCTCTTTAAACAACCCTGCACTACGAGATCAACAATCTATCTCGAATAACCTTAGAATCGTTCCCGATAGAAGCGTTTATTTTTAAGTAACCCTTTTATACGGGAATTAGTTCATTAAGGATGGGTTTTTTTAAGTTTCTATTTTCATTGAGAGAGCCATATGTCGGCTCCACATTGTTAGATACGGCTTAAAGGGTTTCAGGAAGTGTGAAAAAATAGAGAGACATAATGTTTTACTTCCTCTATTATATAGGTACCTAACAGGTACTTAACATAACAAAACAGCTAACATGCATATACATAGCCTTGATGTCGAACTAGGATTTTCTTTTGAGTAGTAGGTATCAGGAACTATAAGTACACCATGATACCACTACGCCTAGACTCGACTGCTCCCGCACCGGGAGTCGAACCCGTATCACTTGCCCCAGCACCGACAAGATCATCTTTCTTATAAAGTTTTATGTTAACCGAAGTCTTCACTGTTTTCCTCTTCCCTTATGATTTTTATTTAGTTAGTTACTTCCTTCTATTGATAAATAATACTGGGCACTATCGAGACTATCTATCTAACTTCGAGAAGGAGGCCAAGAGGAGGATTCAGCTGGGTTTTAACACAATGCTGCCCCATTTGGAAAACTACGTTGAGTCTTCTCGTCACCCATACCGCAATTGACACATTGGAAACATTCGTTTTCAAACAGTGCGTCCTACCCGTCATGACATACGGAGCCGAAACGTGGACACTCACAGTACGGCTAATCCACCAGTTTAAAGTCGCTCAGCGAGCTATGGAAACAGAGTCATGCTTGGAGTTTCTCTGAAGGATAGAATCCGCAACGAGACCATCCGACATAGAACTAAAGTTGTCGACATAGCTCAGAGAATTAGCAAGCTGAAGTGGCTTTGGGCTGGCCATATCTGCCGAAGAACTGATAACCGTTGGGGTAAACGAGTTCTTAAGAGAAGACCAACCCGCAAACATCTGCATCTCAGGTGGACCTTCGCCCACTAGCCGGCAGGCAGAGATGGTTCTTACGCTGGCCCTGCTGAAAATTATCCTGTTTCCCGTTTTTTTAGTTATTCCGATATGATCACGAAAGTTAATTTAAAATAATAAGTACACAGTACTCACCTTTTTCTATAATTCACATTTTTGTTATGACACTGAAGATGGAACTAGTACATGGTCTACCTGATGTTAAGTGGTAACTATTACTTATAACAAAATAATGCTTCGGTCACGCATGTTTGGTACGTGGTCGTCCTACAATACAAAGCCCTGAGTCCATCAAAGGAGAATGCCGAGAACCCGTACCAATTGTGTTAAAACCGTATGCCATAAAATTTATTATATTTTATAAATGACATTAACATTTTCTTTAGTTTTACACACCGACGGAGTTAATAATCAAGTAAAAAAATATTTTGTTGATTTGGTTTCCGCCGCACGCCGCCATTAGACCGCAAGAACCAATGATATTCATGTTACTATGGCAACAAACATTGATGTAAAGTGTTACTATGGCAATAACCCTCATTTTTAATTATTTTGACAGTAGAATCGACTAAATACTTATTTGAGATTTTTTTGACGCATCCACGGTCTTGGTACCGAGCGCCATACATCAGACGGCATTCTCTTTTAGGCAAGAAGCTGATAAGCCTCATGTACCTGCACAGCAATGTTGCTTCACGGTAGAAATAGACATGTTGGTAGTACTTCCTCGGTTGAGCCTTTCTCAAAGAATTCTACTATATCTGAAAAATACGATCATTGATTCTACTATGTAATTTTTTTCATTCACAAAAAGGTTCGTCCCAGTAACACTACACTCTTAGAATTGAACCAGCTAATCGCTTCCCACCCTCGCCCGCAGGTATCCTCACAATTGTACAAACAAACTGAAGGATATCCTACCTTGTATCACTGTGTCATTGGTGTAATCTGCCCGTGTATATTGTACATTGCTGTTTAAACCATGAAAAAGTACAAAATAAAAATATTGGTATGATACTGTTTACTCACTTTTTAAGAGTAGTTTAATTTAATGAGATAAAGTAATGGTGTAACCATTTTTGGAGGCAAACATTTGTATGATATGCGAATATTTGCTTCGGGTCTGTGTGTTTACTATGTATAATGTGTACGCATTTACAAAAAAAACTTAATAGTCATGACTGTGTCATCATCATCATCATCAGCCTATAACAGTCCACTACTGGACATAGGCCTCCCCTAATGAGCGCCATTGCGCCCTGTCCTGGAGGGCAATTCTCAAGCCAGAGACATTGACTTCTACTAGACTTAGGTAGAGTGATCCGCCATTTTGTCTCTCGAAGCAGAAAAACAGTATTCTCGTGAAATCACCAACAGACAAAAGTCGACTCAAATTAAGAGACATGCAACGAGTGGTCCCGAGCACACGACATGGCTTGTCGTAGGATTTGTCGATGATATAGTTGATGAAAGCCGCCATATTTACATCGATGTTTCCAACATTGATATTTAATTTCGATATATCATTTTTTTTTAAATGGGTGTTAATGAATAGGTGGCGAAATAACCACCGAATACAACTTAGGCAAGAATTAACAATGAGTAGATATACAGTAGACTAATTTAAAATGTATCTACGTTTTATTGTTGCTGGTACGTCCCACAAGAACTGACATAAACAAGGACATGGGTCATGTTATGTGTATTATTAATAAACCGATATACCAAGGTATATATTTTCTTCTTATTTTTATTTAAGTTTATTAAAAGTGTAGGTAGGTAAGTAGGTATTTATGTAGGTATGTATTTGAATGATGCTTATCTAAGTTGTATTCAGTCATGTAGTAGGTACTAAACCTACCTACGTGAGGTCGCCACCTCTGGTTTTCTCTGAAAAACAGCGTTGCTACGCACGCTGAGTAGCATTAAGCTGAGAGAAAACCTAATTTGGCTTACACTTCTCAGCATGGATAAAATCAGCTCCATAGCATGAGGCATGAGCATGAGCGTGTGTTTGTGTTTTTTTTTTCACTGGTACTTAGATTTTCGTCAGTTCGAATATTCATTCAGAAACAGTATTACAATCGATACCTAATTATTATTCCTTATAAATTGATTAAATCTAAAGAGTCGGCTTCAACGCTGAAATAATTTATTTTTTGGGCAATGTAAAGTTTTTACTACATTTATAAAAAAATAAGTTTTTACCGACCACCGGCAACCCCCGCTTTGACTGACACTTGCTTGAGAGCTCGTAAACAAACAAACCAAGCATTTACGTTTCGTTTCAAGCTTATAAACTTGTCTTAGTACCTACCTAAAATAATCATTTTTTTTCTATCAGTAAGCCCCAATAGTTGCATTTTAAGCATACTATGGTTAATATAAATAAAATACATTTTTAATTACTATTTTTGCATGGTTTTAAGCCTAAAATTATGATGTACAAAATCAGCCTATTTTACCCCAACTACTGTAAATTTACCCGCGTAAAACGAAACGTATTTTAGCCATGTCACGGAAATGTCGCATCGACTTCAGTCGAGTGGCCGTAAGAATAGCTATTTTTATGAATCATGACTTTAGAGTAGACACAAACCATCGACCCAAGTTGGGAGACTCATAGTCGATACGACTCTGTATCGAGTAAACCCGTGAATTGCCCTCCTGAGCTCGACGCATCCAGCTTCTACCAGCAGCCTTTCGTAGATGACTGTGTTACCCTGAATACAAGTTTCGCTTAGTTTGGGGCTACATGATGCTGTATCAGCATTGTCCAGCATTATTATTTACTGAGTTATGATGGTTTTTAAATTGTCTGATATGACAATAGTTTATGGGGACATATCCATTGAATAAACCCAAAAAGTGTATTAAATTACGCGTTCTATTCACAAATTATGAAAGTTAGATAGTTGTTGTTGCTGACGATTGAAAAATCTTCTACGTCACATTTCGTAAAATATAAAAATATACCCTAAAGTTGTGTTTCGTAAAACTTTTCATTCTTTATACTTTGAATCCCGATATCGGGCCTTTTATGATTTTATGAAGCAAAGCGAACGCGCAATGGTTAACCGCATAATTTTTGTGTCGCAAATTTTGACATCTCATATGATTGTGTGTACAAGTGGGCAGAAAAGTGGATCAAATTCCCGACGCAAGTGAGGAAGGTACTTCCTGAGGATATGGAGCAATGAAAGTCAAGGATGCAGATGTCTCCACCCTACTTCCGATGCCTAGTTCCGATCCCACGACAATGAAATCAAAAAACAGACTGAGACCGACGCTGAGAGCCTTCCCCGATGCGCGTTTCGCTCGCGCGATTGACATACGTGCATTAAATGCCACTAACACCGAAGTAAGCCACGGCAAAAGCGTTTTCCTCTTATCTCTCTAATCGAGATGCTCTTAAATTCCCACCAAAAGGTGAGCGACCGGGTAATTAGTTGCAATTAGATCAATACGATGAAAGCCTAATGTAACGAGATCACACCCAAACCTCAATGTGCTGAGTCAACAATTCAACAAGGTATGTTTACCTGCATTTATTATGCACCTGAGTGTAGATGAGGTAGAGAGTCCAGATGAGGCATTAAGGAAATCAATCCTATCATATTAATCCCACTTATCTTTTACACCACATGGCATTACACAATATTATTAAAAAAAAATAATGTTTGTGTATTCATCTGTTAATTAACACGACACTGTGACGCAGCGGATGCCGGCCTGATATTTTGAGGTTCGATTTCCACCGATATATATTTGGGTGTTTTCTTATATATCATGTTGCGCTGCGCATTGCTTCAATCCTTCAATCAGCCACAGCCAGAGCCCCGATTGTTAGCTAGCAGGACATGATCATGATAATGATGAGGGTGCACCACGGGCAAGCGAAGTTGGCTTGGGTTCCGAAGGTTTCAGCGACCGACGTGGCCGTGGTAGAATCCTACCGGGGTCCCATGACCCCGTCAAGTGCTACTGCAGCGTCGTGCCCTTCATCAGATGATTAATGGTTCGATGATGCACTAGCACTACGGTGAGTGACAGAACACGGTGTGTTTTTAGTCAGTAGCTGAGCTAGCGAGAGCTAGTCGTTGGGGGAGAGGCCGACATCCCTTTCCAACTCGCCCTGGGTTGAAATGAGTAAGGCATTTTCACACCGACAAAAAAAAAGAAAAAGAAGTAGTATCCGGGTACCAAGGTCATAGTACCCTTATCTTATTCCAAGTCTAGAGCGTCATTTATGTATAAAATTTTAGTTCAATATCAGTAGTTTTGAGGTGACGGAGTTGTCATACAATAAACAGAAGAGTAACCTACCTATTGTGGGTGTATAAATGATTACGAACTATTTCCTTGTTGACCCTATGAACCAACAAAGTCTTAAATAACGCAAATAAATTAAAAATAACCGAAAATAGGTTTAAGTAGAATCACTTAGTAAAAAGGTGTAGTAAGGTTCAAATGTCAGATCAGAAGATCAGATTAAACCCATTTAATTTATACCAAAATCTTGGCATGAGCCATATTTATACCATAGAATCAAAGCGATATTGCGACGGCAAATAAATAAGATTAGACCATGTCCAAATCCCATCAAAAACGTACCATCATTACCTCTTATCCGTCCTACGAGCTAATTTGAATCAATTATAGAAGTCAAAGTTCAAAACCAACAAATATTTGGACCTAAACTAAATGAATAAATTCTTTTCTAACAAGAAAAATGTTACGGAATGTATGTCTTCCAATTTACCGCTACTTAATATCTATCTACAGCACAAATATATTTATCAAACTATTTATATTGTTGGGCAAGTGTGAGTCGCGTTCGGACACTGGGGTTTTGAGTAAATAACTTTATCATGGACTAGCTGACCCGCTTGCGACAACGTCTGCGTTTTGAATTTTCTTTCTCGTTTAGGTAAATATTTCCTCGAATAAGGGTTGTTATTTTTTGTGCGGAATTCCATGTTTTTTTCACAACAAATTTTATAATACCCATTTATAATCTAAAGAGGTATTTGGATTACAATGCTGGGTCTAGGCGAGAAGGCCTTCTTCCCATACATTCCTGTCTAGGGCTTCTCACTGCTAGAGATAGCTAAGAGAGTAGGCGTCGAGTTCGTCATTTGTTGTGGGACCTATTCGCTTTTTTTTCATACAACATATAGTAATAGCTTTTTACACATATAAAGTAATTAAATGGTCTTATTTATTAAAATCTGTCAAAAGAGAAACGATGCTTAAACTATTGCCATCTCTTACCAGACTGGATAATGGTAAAATGTGACAGGGCCAACTTAAAACAATGGTTATCTTTGATTAGCGTTTATAAGTTACGCTTGTGGTTAGACTAAGTTTTTAAATAATTTGTATAAGACATGCAAAATGATAAGGTACTAAACCACTCGGTAACACAATTGCAAATGCAAAAAAATCATTTAACGTAGTCATAATTTATTTCTATTTATTTGGTATCAACTACGATAAATATCTTTTTAATTAGAACATCTATAATGAACTACAAAATTAAAAACAGTGGCAATTAACTTTTTTCAATCCACGTAACCTCATTAAAACCAGTTATACACAACGCAAAGACATCACCGAATTGATAAACACACAAATACCAATTCAGTGGAAGAGTTCATCAAGAGACGACCAGTCGCCAAAACGGAACCCCAAAAGCGAAAGATAGTAACCATAACCTCTCGTATAAAATAATTTACTTCAGAATATCAATTCGGAAAGATATAGCTCGTTTATGTTAAGTTGTATAATCTTTGCCTAAGGTATAGGCCCCACTTGTCTGACCTGGCGCGGGCATGGCACGGGCGCTTTCCTATTCCATTCAAATTTAATACAAAATTCATGGAAATAAAGCACAATTTAGCTCGGACGACTTCGCGTCATAAGCACGTCCGATCAACGACATACCGTGTGTCCTAAATTGTGCTTTATTTCCATGCATTTTGTATGAAATTTGAATGGAATAAGAAACCGCCAGTGCCTTGTCTGCGTCCGACGAGTTCACATTCATCGGGCACGGACATGGCGCAGACATGGCACAGGCGGTTTCCTATTCCATTCAAATTTCATACAAAATGCATGGAAATAAAGCACAATTTAGGACACACGGTATGTCGTTGATCGGACGTATGACGCGCCATTTCGGCGCCCGCGCCCGATCGCCGCCAGATGGGCGTCAGATGGCCGCCAGTTCGTAGTATGTACTTGCTTGCGACATATGTCCGTTAGTGATGTAAAAATGCGTGACGAATGACGATATCGAATTTAATATTGAATTTTTTGAATTGATTGTAAAATATGCAACGCTTTATGATCATTGTCGTTCCATTATTGTAACTGAAATGTTCAAGATAAATTGTGGCTGGAAATCGGAAAGAGATTAAACTAAACCGGTATTAAATTTTTTTTATGTAATACCCATGGTAATACTAGCTGATCCTTGTGCAAATTCGTTTGCGCGTATTTTCTTCAACTGTATCAGGGCCCGATTTGGTAACCCGATGAAGAGGTTTTCGGCAGGGTTTTTCCAAAAGTTTAGTTAACCCTCTCCGTATGGTTTACACTATTATTTGATAGGTTAAACAATTCAAAACCCTTTTGATTAGGTTATCTGATCATGAGGGTTATCAATAGTATTGGGTTTTGGTATTATTCCAAAACCCAATCCTTAGGGTTACCCTTTTTATCATTGTAACACGGGTTATAAGTGGGTTATAGGAGATAATGGAGAAAAGAATTTCGGTCAAAAGATTAAAAATAATTGCGGTAATTGTGTTCTAAGCATTAAGGGTGGAAATGCAGACTACTAATTGTTTATTTTACGCAATAATAATTATATTATAATAAAATTGGAATAAATTTTCAATGACAGCTGTCAAACTTAAATCGACCATATCTCGAGAACTACTTATCTTAGACTTGCTTTTACTAGCTCAAATGATAGCTATTGACAAGACCTTAATTTTCGATGACAGCTGTCAAACTTAAATCGACCATATCTCGAGAACTACTCATCTTAGACTTGCCTTTACTAGCTCAAATGATAGCTATTGACAAGACCTTAATTTTCGATGACAGCTGTCAAACTTAAATCGACCATATCTCGATAACTACTCATCTTAGACTTGCCTTTAGTAGCTCAAATGATAGCTATTGACAAGACCTTAATTTTCGATGACAGCTGTCAAACTTAAATCGACCATATCTCGAGAACTACTCATCTTAGACTTGCCTTTACTAGCTCAAATGATAGCTATTGACAAGACCTTAATTTTCGATGACAGCTGTCAAACTTAAATCGACCATATCTCGATAACTACTCATCTTAGACTTGCCTTTAGTAGCTCAAATGATAGCTATTGACAAGACCTTAATTTTCGATGACAGCTGTCAAACTTAAATCGACCATATCTCGAGAACTACTCATCCTAGACTTGCTTTTACTAGCTCAAATGATAGCTATTGACAAGACCTTAATTTTCAATGACAGCTGTCAAACTTAAATCGACCATATCTCGAGAACTACTCATCCTAGACTTGCTTTTACTAGCTCAAATTATTGCTATTGACATGAACTTAATTTTCGATGACAGCTGTCAAACTTAAATCGACTATATCTCGAGAACTATTTATCTTAGACTTGCTTTTACTAGCTCAAATGATAGCTATTGACAAGACCTTAATTTTCGATGACAGCTGTCAAACTTAAATCGACCATATCTCGAGAACTACTCATCCTTTACTTGCCGTTACTAGCTTACATGATAGCTATTGTTAAGATCTTAATTTTCGATGACAGTTTTTAGTTTGACAGCTGTCATCGAAAATTAAGATTTTATTAGTAGCTCTCATTTGAGCTAGTAACGGCAAGTCTAGGATGAGTACTTCTCGAGATATGGCAAATTCAAGTTTGACATATGTCATTGAAAATAAAGATCTTGTCAATAGCTATCTTTTGAGCAATTAACGGCTAGTCTAGGATGAGTAGTTCCTGAGATATAACCATTTATAGATGAATTTGTAGAATGAGTTTCGAGTGGAGCTTTGAGTTGAGTTTTGAGTTTGAGTTTTAGAGTGACAGTGACAGTGACAATCAAAAATTATTATTCAAAATAGTTTAGAGGTCATATTTTTCTTTTTAACACGTTGACTGCGGGTCTCGGACATAACGCTTTACAAAATACTCATTATGTGTACTGTCGGCTTTGCCTAATAAATACAATAAAAATAAAAAATAACGCTACGCAGAGTACTCTGCGATGATGCCCTATGAAAACTGACTGAAACACATTTTTTTCTTTTTAACATGTTGGCTGCGGGCCTCAGTCATGACATAACTGATGACTTATGAAAACTGAAACATCATTTTTTTTCTTTTTAATTTGTTGACTGCGGGTCTCGTATATGATATGATAACGCATACTCTGCGATGATGACCAATGAAAACTGACTGAAACACAGCACTTTCCTTATGTTTTCAAAACTTTTCTTTAATGCAGTGACGCTCTTCCTTCAACCAAATAAAGCGATCCGAACTTATACCTAATGATTGACGACATAAATCAAGAGTCAAAATCTAAATTCCCCCACCCAGTGTCAGGCGTAATGATAACCATTGTGTAACATTCAAAAAAACCTATGAAGAGGTAACTCCATTCATTCGTTTAACCTCATAAGAGGTTAACCCTATCGACTGAAAACCAAAAGGAACGGGTTACACTTTCGCTTGTGTTAGGAGGAGAATACCCAAACGAAAGGGTAATCCCGTCAACTGTATAACCCAATGAAGGGGTTTCACTTTCGAAGCAACTAACTCGAAATCGGGGTTGTACGGGCCCTGATCTGTATATTTATTAATTGTATGCACGAGAGCAAGAGCATCTTCGTCTTCTGAGGATGACATGCTGACACATCGATACCGGACAACAGACTGCACTACACTTGTGCCTCTGTCACGTCATTTCTGCGTCTTGTCCGAGCCATGTCCGCGCCATGCCCGTGCCATGTCCTCGCCACGTCCGTGCCACGTCCGCGCCATGTCCGCGCCATGTCCTTGCCCGATATGTGTGACCTGGGCCTTAAGGTGCGCTAAGTGACCACATTCTGAAGTCATGCGGAAGTTCAATTCCTCTGTTAATCATGTTATGTTTTACAACGTATATTGGTTTGGTTAAGTTGGATTATTCTTTGGTTTATTACGGTTTTTAATATCGAAATTGTTTTAATTAAATTGATCGGGTTGGAAGCATAGGTCGAATGAATAAATCTCACTATATCAAACCAATATTAGGTATATATACGAAAGTTTGTGAGTGTGTATGTTTGTTCCCACCCAGCTAGCAGTAACTAGTCCTAGCTAGTCCAGCAGTAACAGCTGAACGGATTCGAATGAAACTTAGAATATTCAAAGATTTTCAATAACATTCACTTATAGGCTTAATCCAGGATAATTTTTGTGTGGGTATTACGCGAGTGGAGCTGCGGGCGGAAGCTAGTAAATAATCAAAGTGGTCATCATCAGCCTTTAGTAGTTCACTGCTGGGCATGGGCCTCCCTTAATGAGTTGCGCCCTGTCCTCAGCTCGACGCATCCAGGTTCTCAACAGATTTTCGCAAATCGTCACTCCACCTGGTTGGAGCGCCTACACTGTCTTTGTAGAGCCGGGGTCTCAAAGATAAAAAACCTAACAATTCCCAGTCACATTATAGTTGTATCATAGTCCTTATTGAGCTAGTGTACAGATACATCCAGCTTCTACCAGCAGCCTAACGCAGACCTTCACTCCATCCAGCAGTGGGGCGTCCTACGTTTGCCGAGCCGTAGTCAAGTACTCCAACAGTTATCGGTTCTTTGGCTTATAAGCCCACTACCATTGAGATAGTAACACTATATATCAATGCCCACTGCCACTTCGGCTTGCTAATTCTCTGAGCTATGTTGACAACTTATTTTTATGTCGGATAGTGTCATTGCGGGTCCTATCAGAGACACTCTGAGCATTGCTCGTCCCAAAGCTCGCTGAGTGACTTTGAAGGACTAGCCGTTAAGGCGACGATACATGTCAAACCTCCCTCTCCCCCCACTATTCGACATTTTTGAAGATATAAAATCACTGAATGTAGCTATGCAAAATAGCAAACCTTCACGGCCTATAAAATAACAATACAAAGGTTCAGCAATAATATCATTTTTTTATTCTATCTCGTTTTCTCACCGAAAAACTTGTACCAATGTGATCAATTTTAGTGCAAATTTTTTGCTAGGAAAACGTGTTGGGTTCAACATGATATTCTTGCTGAACCTTTGTATTGTTATTTTCTAGGCCGTGAAGGTTTGCTATTTTGCATAACTATCGTCGCCTTAATAATTAATGTTTAATTGGTGTTTATTTATGTAAAAGCAAAACGTCAATGAACATTGATCTCATTATAATTCTAACTACATAAAACAAAATCGAGCTCTGCCTAACTTTTTCAACTCAATAATTTACGATCTAACATTGCCAAACAGAAATCTCATTAGCTATATAAATCGAAGTTTAATATTGCATTACCTAATGGTATATCAATATAACGTGAATATTAGTATTATAATCAAAGCGTAGAATTAAGCGTTGCATAAAATCTGCCCCCAAGCAGTGGAATAGTAAAGTAGATGATTGATAACGCGGTAGAGCGTGTTGTTAGGACGACAACGATTGAAACATGTGGATAATCTAACTACTTATTAACAATAACATTTTCGTTTCTCTTAACTATATTTTCGTTCTTTTTAAACATGCAAAACTCTCAACGAGTTGTCAATGTTTTTATAGAACTATTTTTTAACATCGCTTGGAATTAGAAAATTCACTTAGAACTAGCCTTCTTAAAGACGTTGCAAATGGTTGTCACTACTATGGTTGTCCCTCAGCATATGCTTCGGCAAAGGGCCTGTCAAAGTGCTGATCTTTCGTGTCGCCAAGTGAGTAATATATAAACAGTTTGAGTACCTTTTTATTCTGTGGTCTAAGCGAGTTTTATGATTGCTGTGCTTTTATCGCCAAGTAGCTGGAACTTTGGTAGGGTGAAAAATTCTCACAGATTACCAGAGTTATGAAAGTACAGTATTTTTATGAATTAGCACGGTCGCAGGGGACCACTTATAATAATCAATTTTTTACACAATACAGCAACATAAATAAATATTATGTTAACAATCATTATCTGCAAGTTATCCTATAAATGGCCTGAGAGTATTTACATTTATCATTTACCTACTGTAGAGACAATGAATAACAATGGCCCAAGTAGAGGTCCTAGGTTTCATCTTTTTTCGGATACTTATTTTAGCTATAGCCGGCATGGCTATAGCTAAAATAAGTATATTAGTGATACTTCATACTGACTTTTTAAATAGTAACTAATTTAAATGAACCAAAGCTAGCACATTTGTTTCTGAAATAATAATAGTTTAAAAAAACTAAAAAAACACGCTTGCACGCATGCGTAGTTCGCGCACTAGCTCTGTCTCTCTTACTCGCATGCAAAGGATGCGGAAAGAAATTAATTAATCCTGGCGAATCTAATTAGGATAATCGGATATTTTTATCGGATTATTGCATTGTCATCGACCTTTGACAGGTGTGCAAAGTTTGAATCAAATCTGATCGTTCAAAGTAGGGCAAAATCGAGCTCAAAGGAGTCGGTTACATACATACATACAGGTGAAACTAATAAAAGCGTGTTAAAAACGGGAATGAAAAACCGTTTTAACAAAAAAAAAAAATATGGATTCAAAACACTTGGCGCAAACCTAACTGAACGTAACGCCGTGAGAAGAAATTGGATTAACTTTTCGAAACTTTTTAGACTTCTAAATACTATAAAAGATACAAAAAACATACAGTACCAAATAAACATTTGCATTAAAGTTACTCTGCGAGTTTATTAAAAGTGATAGATACAAATTTAAGTTTAAAGTGTTAGAAAAAGATTTAAGAAGTGTTAGAAAGTCTTATCCAATCATTGCTGTCGTCTGCTCACCAAGCAGGTCTAGACGCGCATCGCTGCTCGTTCAATTATCATATCCACTTTCTCTAGGCTGTGTCGACTAACCAATGTTTTGATCGTCAGTGTGTCCTCGCATCTACATATATAGTGGCACTGATTTGTAAATTAATAACAGTTCATTTATCAGCAAACTGGGACGTTCATTAATTACGTGAGGTGTTTAAAGAGGGGAGGGGTTCAACTAAAACCTGATTTCACGTTGAGGAGAGAAAACTGAGTTAAATTTAGTAAAAACTCTTTTCCCAGTTCCCACTAAAATATGACTAAATCATAAATAACATTCGCAAATAATTCAAACACAATCAAGCACAAATTAACTTATTTACATTAAAAATACACATTTTGAAAAATTGAAGGGGTCGAGCAAAATCTCACGACATCAATTAATTAATTCAGTTCATTAGTATCATCATCATCAGCATGATCATCATCAATGATGATGGTGCAATTTAACAAATTAGTGACCGTCATCCATAAATGAACTGATGCTGATAAAGGAACTGTTATTAATTTACAAATCTTTACCAGTACTTGGTATGTAAGAAGATGCGATGACACAAAAAATAATTTTATCAGCAAACTGTTTATCTGAAGATGGCGTTCACAGGTTTGCTAAAGAGCATCGTTGATTATTAATTGGCTTAAACTTCGTTGTAATTATATACTTTTTTATAGTTCTTAATAAAAGTATGTGGTAAAATTTTACGTATTCGGTATACGGGTGTACGGGGTTACAACCCTTATCTTCGGAACCCAAGCCATCCCCACCTGCACGTGGTGCACCCTGCTAAATAAAGAACGGGGCTCTGGCGGCCGGCTGTTTGCGGCATAGCACAGCCTACATCAGCACAGCTAAATCCCCTAGCCATCGACGGGCAGCAGCGTCGGTGGTGCGAGAAGCTGTGCCCTGCGATCCCCAACCAGCATTCCCAGCGTGGGGATTATGGGCATATCCCCCTTTATCAGGGGAGGCCTATGTCCAGCAGTGGACTGATATAGGTTGGTGTGGTTGTGGTGGTGGTAAAATTTTTGCTTCTTAGTAGTCAGTACGTCATTGCTGAAGATCGTGATCATCATGCGATGTTCAGGCAGGAATGGCAGGATGTTCAGGCGTGGACGGCCTGTCTCCAGCGACTCCGATTTGTGGCCATCTGCACCACACTGTAGGCGGATATTCCCTTGTCTTTAAGCTTGTCGGATCAAATTAACGAATAACTACCTACACTACTTATTCTAAGTTGGACTTTATTCTGTGATGAAATGGTGCATTATGTTCACAATCAAACAAATTATAAGTATTAGAGCTAGATGTGATCAACATCTTTAAAATCTTCAAAAATATTTTTTGCTAGAGTAGCTCAGATTACTTTTATGCACATGAATGCACCTTTTAAGCGCTAAATCTTTACTATAGGTTTTTCCAAAAGAAAATATAAGAAATGAATAATATATCCCACTTAAATCTGCAATTTACTTTGAACTTTGAACTGCATATCATATTAAATTTTATTAAATTAAGACTTTTCACAATACCCAATTAAATATTTTGAAAAGCATAAAAATAAACTGCAAACTCATCGCTGTAATATTGCAAAATTATATAACAGACGCATCCATTCCGTGGGAATTTGTAAAATTAATTCATGTAAGTGGGTCAGCTCATAAGCCTTCGTTCTTGACGCAGCAGACGTCATGTGACGGTCGCTACGGCAATGGTTGTCGGACCAAGACCCGGTAGGAGATTGTCAGTTTTCAGTTAAGCTTTTTATTAACACAGAGCCTATTAAACATATTTATTAGCGTCAAGCTGACTATTTGTTTGTCACTTTAAACATTAATGACATAATGATGCATGTTAAGCTTATGTCAAAAAGCATGTCATGCTAATGTCAGTGCAGTTCTAAATGATTAATGAATAGTAATTGTTCGTTATGCACACAGATATAGAAGAGAACTAGATGAAGTTATAAAATTCACTATGCTCTGAACTTCAACTCATACGGCTGATCTACTTTCATATGTCCATATATCATTTGCTAGAAAGGGATGCATAGTTTGTCTCAATGCGGTTGCTGCGACTTCGTACCAGGGCATTTCTATGAAACTGCATAGCAATTTGTTCTAACGCCCTGGAACGATTATAATTTTGAACTAATTTGAAGTCGCATTGAGAGAAGTATGCACACCTTTCTAGCTAATGATGATATATGGACATAAGAAAGTAGAGATCAGCCGTATGGGTTGATGTTCAGAGCATGAACGAATTTTACTTCTTCTATGCTTTAGTCATTGTTCTTTAGTTATGCACTATCGTTCACTTTTGACGTTAGTTGATGATAAGATAACCAGCTTTGGCCACCTACTCATACGAAGAAGGAAAGAAGGAAGGCAGAGACTTTGTTATTTGTGTGATTGTATTTTATCATCTTATCATCATCTTAATTCTATTTTACCAACTTTCAATGTCCCACTGCTAGCGAAGGTCTCCTATACTCTCTTCACTGATCCTTTTCTTGTGCTGAACATTAAAATATTAATTATTCTAGTTATTATTAATTTTATTCAGGCAAGCCAGTGATCCTCGCTTTATCATGGCTGCCGTTTCTTGAGAAACAAAAGCTCAAATAATTTAAATGTGCAATCAAAATTATAGATATTCGTCTTTTGAACGTTAATTAATTAATATTGGTTTTAACAACGAAATTGATTAGCTTGTTGTATTAGTGGAACATTTTATTTCAATCAAAATTGTGTGAGAAAATGGCGACATTTATTCTTCTGAGATTTTATATAATCGCCATCAATATCGTCTACTAGTGAATATATGTCTCTAATAATATGGTATTCACTGGAGATCCCACGGTTGGAAATTGGACTCTCCTAATTCTCTCCTTGTCGCATCCAGTTTCTACTAGCAGCCTTTCACAGATCGTCACTCTGCCTGCCCGAAGGGCGTCCTACTCAGTTTATGTATGTCTAAACTAACCAACCCGCCACTTCGCTCACGTTGTTCCCGGGTAAAACCACGTGAGTGACGCTGCGGAAGTACCCTATATAAAATATATACATAGGTACGTACAAAATTTCATATTAATCCGTTCAGTTTTTCAGTGTGAAAGATACGTTGTCATATTTAATACTTTTAAATACACCGTCTTATTGCAACTTTGACGATGCCATTAGTCTATTTTAGTGGCCTGCTGATACTTCCCCTTCCAATTAAATTCGCCATTCAAGAATCAATTTACCAACGATTATCAGTTTTACGATAATGACCTGCCCACTACCACTTTAACTTGCTAATTCTTAGTCATCATCATCATCACTACATGAGTACACTATAACTTAGGTTATCTTAGGCATTTAAATTATAGGTCTAAACAGAGTGGGGCAAAATTGTACTGCATTGAGGACAGCTACCTTTTATTTTGTAGTTAGAAGGTTTTGTTCTTAGGAAACTATATGTTTATTTTAAAAAAAAAAATATTTTTGATTTTTGAAAATATTTACACTCAGCCTAGAAAACGACATTTGTCAAAAAAACAAGTTGGTCTCAATTGACTCTATTTCCCAACAGGAACACTTTTCCCAAAGTAACTTACCAAATCAAATCGTGAGATTTCGCGAAATTTTAAAATAAGTTTTCCATTCAATTTCTATGAAGCGCTATTCGCCACAACATGTATGCAATTATGCAATTCGACGCAAAGTAGTAATCGAGGGTATCATCATTCTACCAACACATTATGAAAGATCAGTTTGAAAAAATAACAGAATTTCCCGGCAACTGTTCGAATGACATACATGGACTCAGTGTTGTGGTGAATGGCGCATCATAGAAATTGTATGGAAAACCTTTTTGGTAATTATGCGAAATCTTTCGATTTGATTTCGTAAGTTACTTTGATAAAAGTGTATCTTTCATATTATTGATCGTTTTAAAATCCGTTTAAAATCCATAATTAACTACAAAACGTGATACTTCCTAATAGGAAATTTCCAATCTTGCGCTAAGTGGAGATCTTCTTGCACAACTCATGCGTAGGTGTACCTATGTAATAACAAATCCAAGGTAATAAAAAGACTAGTGCCTATAATTCAACAACAGCATCAAACTTGTCAATATTAAAGGATGATACTGTATTTCCTTATTTTGTAAAACTTTCTCCTTACTATATAATTTTACAAGTATTTTTTTATACATTTAGGTACTATAACAATAAGGTAGTACGTAGGTATATAGATACATGTTAAGCAAAGTAATCTCAAGAAAATAAATAAGTACAAATAATTATATCTGTAATTATTTAACTCCTAATGAAATTTTTTTTTTCCCAAATTTCATGATTCTAGGTCAACGGAGAAAATACTCTTGACAAACGGACAGACGGACAGACGGACAACAAAGTGATCTTGTAAGGGTTCCTTTTTTCCTTAATACTTACTTCATTTACACCTCATAGCTTTTGCAAAAATTTTACTACGTACCTAACTGTACTGTTGTCGCATTAATTCAAGTAGCTGTTATTCTAAATTATGATTATAATTGCTACAAGTAATACAAAGTTTATTGACTTAGGTGTAATAAATATAACGGTGGAGCCGGATATATTTCAAGTAGGCATTATTGTATGTACGTTACATTTTTTTAGCAAGTTTCGAGTTTATAGTTTTTGTTTTTTGTTAATGAATTTTAAAATATTGCTTGGCAAACCTCTCTAAAATCATAGCAGATCTCTGCTGAATAAAAGTGTTTTCTAATATCTAAGCACTGTTTCGCCCGGCCCCGGTTTGATTTATGCAGTTTCTAACAGCAGCCTCAAGGAGATCGTCACTCCACCTGCCTAGACCTGCCTCCACCTCCACATGCCTGCTAGGAAGGACGCTCTCTAGGCAGGTGGAGTGACGATTTCCTTGAGTGAATACGTTTACTGAATCTCCAATCAAGATCTTGTTAACCTCAACGGTTGTAAGCCTCAATGATTGTCGGTTCTACGGTAGATATGGCCAGCCAGTATGGCCAGCCAGTATGGCCAGCCAGTATGGCCAGCCAGTATGGCCAGCCAGTATGGCCAGCCAGTATGGCCAGCCAGTATATGGCCAGCCCGTATACCATCCTATTGCTCGATGTTACCAGCCCACTGCTACTTCAGCTTGCGTCTCAGCTATAACTTTAGTTCTCTATCAGATATTCTCGTGAATAAGTTACCACTTAACGCTTTTGTAGGATCATTAATAATACATGCATTATGTTTGCTCCACGGGGAGTAAGGGGTTCCAATATCCATTCGGAACCCCAGCTAACCTCACCTACATCAGAACCCGCGCTCGTACCTTTGCTCGATAAAATGCTACACAAACACAAATGCTAAATTTGCTCGTTGGTTTGTAAAGTCAGTTGTAACAAAGCGTCAATAGCTGTTATGTTCAATGTTCGGTTCGTTAGAGGGTGACGCAGGTCGATGTTCTGGTACACAAGTGAATGCTCTAGTGTCAGCTTAACTCAAGCTAAGACTAATTTTTTTGACAGTTTTTAATACAAATCTCAGGTCAGATTACCCAGGGATAGATTGTCCCCTGATATGGTTCTTGAATAAGGATCTACGTTGTATAAAAAAAATCTTGGAACCTGTAGGTGCTCCGAAGTTGACTGCTTAAGACAATAGGGTCTAGACCACATTTGAATATTTCACGCGATTGGCCGACCACGCGTGAAGACAGGAAGTGTAGTCCTTTATTCAAATTAATACCCTCATTTCAAGGTGCAGTCGGTCAAGGCTCTTAACTTTGAGGATTTATGGTTTCTGTGCTACACATTAAAAACTTAACCTGAAGTCTTATTTTATTTCTTGAGTTTTGAAAATTAGTTAGAGCTAGCTGGCCTGGCTGTTTCTAAGGGTATTCAGTTTTTTTTCAAAATTTTGAGTTTTTGCGAGTCTAACGCCATTGATTTTATACATAGGTACTTAGCGTATTGAGCGCTGAAAACAAAACTGTTGATATCGTGCTTGTTGACCTCCTCAGGCCTTACGCGCAGCGTCATGGCCTAAGCCGCAGTCAACGTGTTAAGATTGGCTAGTCTTATCGGTCTAATAGTCACGACACTAGTTTGGCCATCAGCTCATACAAAATTAATAAGTTTTAGACCTTTTCATTCTGTACATAGAGATCTTTTCTTTGAGATGATAATAACGTCTTATGCTAAGTCTATAGGGCACTTCAATATCTAAAATGTACGCTCCCATCCCGTTTTTTGGCGGATCTACCTAGAAGACCTTTTTTTACGAAGAGACCTGTGCTTCACGTAGCTATACCCTTTCTCTACGTGAAGAATACGACGCGAATACGAAGTACGAAGTACGCGAATACGAAGTTCTGTGTAGACCAAAATATACGCTCCCGCCCCGTTACTATCGTCTCTACGTCGAGTTTTTTTATACGTAGAAAATACTTTTTCTCTATGTAGAGAAGACAATAACGTCAGTTATAAAAAAATATGTATGCTCCCGTAACACAACCGGCACCTGCCCCGAATAAAACGATAATTAGAAATATCAACTGATACTTCCTATTTAATGACCATAAATTATATTTTGTTTCTAATTTTGAAATTGGAATGGCAATTTTGTTTTATTGGCGCTACTCGTAGTTCAATGTAATCTGCTTTTTTTGTCATAAATTTTTAGGGGGTTTATTAGAACGGTTTTTTGGTACTTACCTTGTTTACAATATAATAGTAGATTAGTAGCCAAGGGCTGTAAGGCATCGCCTATAGTTCGAGGGTGCAATTGGTGCTTACACCCGAGCTAACTATTCTGCTTTACATCTCGATTGTGAGCTAAGTAGGAAAAAACCGGCATTACAAGAATTTTTTTTTTTTAAGAACGAAATTGAGCTTCACCGTTCGATACTTAAAATTGATGACTATTATACTCAAACGAAGACAAGGCTGAATAGCAAAGCGACCTCTTTGGTCATTGGGCTGAATACATGATGTCTATTGCCAGTATGATGGTTAGATGTATGCGAACTTTATGAAAGAAAGAAGTGTTTTTTTTTAATTACTTACCGCCCTAGGGCTTTTCTAGCTACATTATTACCCTAGAGCGCTAATTAGTCACCTACAAGCCCCATTTGGAGGTAATAAGAACCTACTTACCGAACATGAGAGATGTAAATTATATTTTGTTTCTAATTTTGAAATTGGAATGGCAATTTTGTTTTATTGGCGCTACTCGTAGTTCAATGCAATCTGCTTTTTTGTCATAAATTTTTAGGGGGTTTATTAGAACGGTTTTTTGGTACTTAACTTATTTACAATATAAAATAAGTTTGGAAGGCTACTAGGAATTTTATGAATATGGAACATTTCGTTTTTAGATAACAATGTAAATTTTAGAACTTGGATGATAAACGCTTTGAGTGCTGTGCTGTTGTGCCTCGAGAGTTCGAGACCCGCAGGCAACGTGTTAAGTAGAACTGGAAAAAAACGACACCCTTACTGAATTCCTAAGTAAGTATATATATAAAGCAGAAGTAGGTATAATGTTCCTGTACCACTGAATTATGTAGTAATTAACTCAATAAATCTAAACTAACGTAAATACCTATGTATTGAGATTTCTACCATCACACATAATGTAAATATAATGCGAAAGTTTGTGTATGTGAGTTAGTTTGCTCCCACTTTACACAGCTGAACAGATTTGGATCAAACATGGAATATACATAAATTGTGATCTGGATTAAAACCTAGGCTACTTTTTGTCCGGGTACCACGCGAGCAAAGCCGCGGGCAGAAGCTAGTGACAGATAAAGTTAGTATACTTAGTCAATATATTTAATATACTTAGTATGGTAGGTTATATCATACCATAGCTTCTACATAATACCAGATGTTTCAAAGCACACTTCTAATTGACACCAAGAATTTCGGTGTGAATTATACAAATCGACAGTTCGGTAAAAATTGTTTGCCCGCTGATTACCATGCGCTTGCGCCGTGACGGTAGGGTTGCTTCTGCCCCTCTGTAATCTCAATACTCTACACCATTTCCACCCTTATTACTACTAACACAGATAATAAATTACCATAACCCTAACTTGACTAATAACTTTTTTATTTTGAACTGTTATTGAAGAAGGTTCTAAACCAAAAAGTTCCATACTCAATTACAAAGACGTAGAGTTTTCTATCGTCTGCAGTTCTTGGTTCTGGTCGAAAGGGTACGTCTTAAGGGCTGACCGCAATATTGTATAGAGTTTTATTGACCAAGGGGTTATTAAGAGAGGAAGTTACGTGTCGTTGGGCTTTCGGACGTTATTTTATTGACGTCTTCTGCTGTTTTAACGGATACGTTTATAATAACAATAGGAACTGGCCAAGGTGTGTTGATTCTTTGGAAGGAAGGTTACTTACAGCTCGTCATTTTTTGCGGTCGAGAGACGAAAAACGAGGTTAAAATGTTTAGAGCTCAGTCTAGAGGCGGCGAGATAACGCTTGAGTTGAGTTGCATTTAGCCAATCAATCTTGGCTCGAGCTATGCTCGGAGTTTCTCTGAAGCATAGAGATAGCCCAGAAAATTAGCAAGCTGAAATGGTAGTGGGCTGGCCATATCTGCCGAAGAACCGATAACCGTTGGGGTAAACGAGTTCTTGAGTGGAGAACGCGGCTCGGCAATCGCAGTGTAGGATGCCCTCCGGTCAGGTGGAGTGACGATCTGCGCTGGTAGAAGCTGGATGCGTCGAGCTCAGGACAGGCTACAATGGCGCTCATTAGGGGAGGCCTATGTCCAGCAGTGGACTGCTATAGGCTGATGATGATGATGTTGAATCAGGCTTGCGAAATGTCACATAGAGTATGACGTGCGTTCATATGATTGGCGACTTGGCGCTTAAATCGTCGATCTGGATAGCTCTAAGTATAAATTGGAAAGTGACAGACGGATAAGTGGCTGAAAACCAAGAGTTTGGATATATGCTTGATCTGCAAATATTTGTTGCGGGGTTGGTATTGCCATTGTCATGTAGATCGTTACTTCACCTGGCCGGAGGGCGTCCTACAATTCGTTTGCTGAGCCGTGGTCTTCATTCTAGAACTCGATTACCCTAACGGCTGGCGGTTTTTCGGCAGATATAGGTAGCCAGCCGCTACCATTATAGCTTGCTAGTTCTCTGAGCTATATTAACTACTTTAGTTTTCCTTCGGTAAGTCTCGTTGCGGATTCTATCCTTCAAACTCCGAGCTTATCACGTTCCATAGCTCGCTGTGCGACTTTTAACTGGTGGACTAACCGTACTGTGTGTATCCTCGTTTCGGCTCCGTATATCTTCATGGGTAGGACGCACTGGTTGATAACTTTCGCTACGTTTCAGACACTCTGGGTGAAGAGAAAGCTCTAAGTTGTTTTCCAAATTCTACCCAACCCAGCTGAATCCTCCTTCTCGCCTCTTTATTGAAGTTGTTTCTACCAAACTGCAAAATCTGTCGGTGATATGTATACTTCTATATAGGGATGACGATGGAAAAATTCTAATTAGTCCGTCATTTACATTATCGAAAAATATCGGACACGTAATTTTTCTTTTGTCAATTAAACAAAAAATTACGTTACGGCTTAGTACACTTTTTAACTAGCCGTCATGAGCTCACCCCCGAACTTTAAAGCTCTTTATCTCCGTCAGTTTTTATTTATTTGATAAATCAAAAAATACGTGTTCAATATTTTTTGTTGATCTATCTGACGGTCTAATTAGATTTTTTTTTTTACCCATTCGTCGTCCCTATTATTGTTTTATTTCTCTTTTTCATGTATTTTTCATAACAAATTCTAATCTGGTTGACCTATTTCTTATGCGATTTTGTAAACACATTAGATTAAGTTAAATAAATAATATATAAATAATAAATAATGCTGGACTATCACACAACATCATGTAGCCCCAAACTAAGCAGAGCTTGTATTATCGGAACCACATGATTGATATATTACTTATATAATTTTTTTTTTGTAAATACATGCATATTATTCAAAGAAAACACCCAAATCCGAGACAAATATCTGCAGAACATGGAAACATTTGTCCCGCGGCGGGAATCGAACCCGCAACCTTCTGTGTCTCAGGCGGACCTTCGCCCACTGCGCCACAGAGGTCGTCAAAGTTGTTAAAATTATTTGTAACCTTACTTAAATAATTTGAATTTGAATTTAGTAACCTACTTCTGCATTATCAGTGTTTTATTGCTACACACCTTAGTTGAATTGATGATCAGGTTCATTATTTTTACACTTGTTTACGAAAATCAATGTTTTGTTTTCGTCTTTTAGACCGGTGTCTTCATATTGCACAATTTTAGTCACGATTTTGGTAAATGCGTGACTATCTAACATTCACTCGTCTTAGATCGGCAATCTCGATCATCAGTTGACTCAACCTTGTCAAAAATATTGAACAACAAGCAAAAAACACGTCAATCTGCTTTTATTTCATCATCATCATCATCAGAATGAAGTAGTGCTGGACATAGACCTTGCTTCGTGAGCGCCATTGTAATTTAATGATTAATATAGCATCGTAGACTCTGTCCATCATAATATAATGGTGAAGAATCATGAATCATGGAATCATAAATGCTTGTGATAATGATGATGGTAGGAAATGATGACTTTGTTAGCGGTAGTGTTGTAATGACAATGATGATGATAAAGGTGGTTGTGGTGACGGCAACATAATGTTGATCATGATGTGCTTCTAGCTGAACAAAATCGTATGCTAACTGACCTCATCATCATCATCATCATCATCGAGATAGTAGTCGACTGCTGAAGATATAATAAGGGATAATGATCATGATGATGATGAAAGTAGGTACCTAATAATAATGTTGATGGTGGTAGTGATAGTGGCAACTGGCAATGATGGTGATGATGATGATGATGATGATAAAGGTGGTAGTGGTGACGGTAGCTAATGATGATCATGATGTAAAAGCAACTTCAAGCTGAACAAAAGTAGCAAGCAACAATTCCTGCTATCAGCGCAGGCATCGCTAATCGTCAGCTAACGAACCTCAATAAGCTTTATACAATGAATATTCATTTCCTCGGCCACAGGAAAAAGTTGGGTGTATCTGGTTCACTTGTAACTTTAAGAAAATTATTGTTCGTCGTTATTGTTTGTCGTTGTTTGTTAGACGTAGTAGTAGTTGTAGCATAAGTAGATGTGGAAGTAACAAATTAAACAGATTTGGATATTTACGGAGCGCCGAAATTGAATTTCAATCATTGTTATACTTTAGTTCATTGTATAAAATATTTTTTATGCAATGAACCTAATATTATCTACTATATACGTAAATAACATCAACAACATTAAAGAAATATTGTACAAAAAAGGGGGACCAACGGCTACAGTGAGAGGAAACTCTGAGACAATGAGTGCCGAGTCCAGGAGAGCCAACTTCTATTTATTTAGTTGGCAAAAAAATATGTGAAATCTTTGTTACTCCCTCACGCCAAAACTATATAATGAATTGAGCTGATATTTTACTCGTTAATAGTTCTACGCCGGGAATAAATAAATAGTGAAATAGAACTGTGCTCTATTACATACGTTGAAAAAATAACGCCTTATTTCATTTATTCAATAGATATTTTGTGTGAATATTTACTATAATTATTTATTAAGTTGGTAAGTATCTAACGATAGAAAAGAGCATCAATAAGTGAATCAGCTGTCCTCGCCTCACATACATCATCAAAGCTCATTAAATCATAAAATTCGTCCGATAAGCGAAGGAATACCAGAACTTTGTATTATGTTAATAGTTCAGTTGTTATTTAATTAACCACTCGTGGGACTGAGGGTTTAGAGGTAATTGGTTATTGATGGTATCTATATTTTTCACATAAGCCTCCCCTAATGAGTGGCATTGCACACTGTTCTCAGCTCGACACATCCAGCTTCTACAAGCAGCCTTTCGCAGATCGTCACCCCACCTGGTGGGAGAGCGTCCTACATAAGTTTGCCTAGACGCGGTCTCCACTCTTTCTCACTTGTCAGTTATTCGGCAGATATGGCCAGCCCACTGACAAATCATTTTGCTAATTCTGTGAGGTATGTCGACAACTTTAGCATATTGTCTAGGTAATTTACAGCATAAGCCTCGCGAAAGATTGATAGGAGTAAACGAGTTCTTGAGTGGAGACTGCGGTAGGACGCTCTCCGGTCAGGAGGAGTGACGATCTGTGAAAGGCTGCTGGTAGAAGCTTGGATGCGTCGAGCTCAGGACAGTTCACAATGGCCCTCGTTAGGGGAGGTCTATGTCCAGCAGTGGACTGCTATAGGCTAATGATGATGATGATTTACAGCATAAAGTAATATCTTTTATTCACTGACCAGGACGCTGTAGTGCTTTGGACATGGTTATATGGAGCATCTATACCATCCTCTCAGCCTAGTTGGTCTTACCCACGGGAAGAATCTGGTAAGTTTTAAGTAGGAATTGAGAAACGCATAGAAATAAAACAACAGCACACTAGCCTATAACTATCCACTGCTGGACATTAACTTGCCCTAATAAGAATGAGAAAATGCACATAAGCTCCACGCTGGGCATGCGGGTTGGGGATCACAGGACATAGCTTCTCGCGCCGATGATGCTGCTGCCTTTCAGCGGTCAGAGGATTTAGCTGTGCCAGTGTTAGGCTGCGCTATACTGCAACCAGCCGACTAAGATAAAGCAGGAGAATGATGAAGATGCCGTCGTAAGAGATGAAAAGGATACCAGATTATAAACAGACACCTCAATTTCACAACTCTGTAATTAGAATGTACCGTGCAATATGTTTGCGGACGTCGCTTAAAGATCAGTTGTTTCACCGCTCCTTAGATAACCCTGATTAAATTAACATGATTTCAATTTCACCAGAATGACCATAAATTATATAAATTTATTCGTCATATGTATTACTTATAATGCGTATAAATGGTTCTGTAAAATCTAAGCCCAAAGTTTGTAAAATGGTTGTGAAATGTTCATCCCTCCTTCATGCCAAAACTACTAAACGGGTTCAGTTGAAATTTTGCACATATGTAGTTCTAAACCTGGAATAACATATAGATAACTTTTTATTCGGGTACCACGCGGGCGAGCGAATCCACGGGCAGAAGCTAATTAACTACATTAACAATTATAAATGAATGAAATACACAAATACGAAGGTACCTTCAGATTTTTCTACAATCCAAGACTTTTCCGTGTACACAAAACGTCTAAAGCTAACTGAATATAGCTAAAGCAGACGTAAGGTACGAATTAAAGACAGTAACACACATGCGCACGCGTCGCCACGAGCGTGACGCGTTCCGGCGCGTGCGCTGCACCCTCGGCCACTGCCTGCAACTGTCAAAATGTAACTTCCTTTTTATTTTGAATCCGCACCAAGATTATTGACTGTATGAAGAAATTAAATCGAAGAACAGCTAAAGAATGGGATGCTCTTGATCACTACGACTTAGGACTCTTCAAGCGAAGAGTAAATAAAATAAATAGGTACGGTATAGGCAAGCGTGCTAAATCGTCGACCTCATCTTCACTTACCAACAGCTGAGATGTTGCTCAAACGTAAGCCTGTATAAAAAAAAATCAAAAACCGGACATGGATATTGCGATGCCATAACATGGTAGGTACACATGGTTTCTGAACCCCACTACACAGCAGGGAATCCTAGTGTGCAGTTTAGATTAAGATATTTATTTGAATAAATAAATGTGTTTGACTACATCTATGTTTTAATTTGCTCGACTTCTGATTGGTCTCTACATGATCATCGGTTGACCTTCGATTGGCCTCATATCAATCCATCTATCTGGGCCTATGTCGTCTGTCTCAGCGTTTGCGCAGTACGCTTGGGGTGCGCAGACGCAGTACATAGACCGGAACACGTCACGCTCGTGGCGCGATGGCGGCGCGTGCACAGTGCATGTGTAACTGTCTTAAATTGCCTGGAGACGATAGACTTGGGCGAACTTTATTATTTCTATGCAGAATTATGGAAATCTTAGGACCAGAATAAACATGTAGCTACTTATTTATTTTTTATACTTATATTTTTTTGAAGAATAACGCATAAAAACATTTTATTAAGCCTTAGAAGAAACAATAAAGATATCAAATTTAAATAATGTTTCGATGTGCTGTTAGTCTTCCAAAAAATTATAAGTATAAAAAATAAATAAGTCGGTAATTGTTTATTTTGGTCCAAAGCCTTCACGTAGTTTTAACTTTTTTTAAACTAAATAATCTTGTACATTACATCTTTACATCCAAGCTACAGACAGTGTATTCTTCCTCTTATGTAATTAGTTGTTAGATTTTTGATAACTCTAGTATTTAGTAATATAATTCAATAGGTTTGGGTATTATTTTATTTTATAGCTATCATATAACAGCAGCCATTGGGGCCAACTGTGATCGCCATTTCTTTTTTGTCCTTCACCCCTTGTGGTGGGGTGTTCATAGTTCACCACTAACCCAGATTGCAACTCTGATAGATAAGTTTAGTTACTTTCTATAAACCTGAACACATAATGTACTAAAAAGACGTCCCGGCTTTGCACCAGTAGTAGAGCATATTATGCCTACATGTCGGTCGTCAGCGTTTTCGATGAAAGCTCCCCGGTGGCTTGACTTTTCCGGACATTTTCAACAGTTTTCGTAATATTTCAACCAATTTACACAACACCTTAACAAATAATACACCTAAACCTTCCTCATGGATCACTCTGTGTATTGGTGAAAACGGTATTGAAAATCCGTTCAGATGTTTTTGAGTTTATCGCGAACAGACAAACAGACGCGGCGGAGACTTTATTTTGTATGTAGTGATATTTTATTAACAAATATGATTTTTATTAATACACCTTGCACCTTGCATCAGGTTTTCGTAATTACTTCAAAAATCATCCTGGCAACCCTAATCAAGCCAGTGGGCGTGGCTATGACTCCATTCAACGTCTTCACGATGAAGATATCACGATTAAATGAGCTTTTTCAAAACTGGACACAGAATAGGCAGGAGTGGGTATGTAAACTGGGTGGTCATTGCGGAACACGACATTTCATTAAAAATATTTTTATTATGAATAAGGTTTTTATTATCAATGCAAAATAAATTTAGCTGGTTCCTTATTTTTTTAATAGATTGTCTTAAATAGTTTCTTGGAGTGGGAAGATTTTTTAGCGGAAATAGCCACTAGCTACTAATGATGTACTGATATATTAAAGGTATCGAGAAGTACTTTTTATCTATTTTTATCATGTAGTCAATCAAGTATGACTTAGATCTATTTTATAGGTACCTCCTAGCACTAACTTCGCTGTTAATATAAAACGAAAACACATAAAAGTACTTTATGAAAATGGTTTAATGATATTAATAAATCAATTATGTAATAATAAAATAAAAACAAGCAAATTTTCAGAGTGCGAACTAGAAGTAGGTTGGTACTTAAGCTAACTTAATAAAACAACAAAACAACATTAAATTTCATAAATAGGTCCAAAAACATAGGATCCGGTTTTCATTCAAAACCGCCGAATTCATTCACGATACCATCACAAAGAAAACTTACAAATTTGATATGTAGGCTCGGTCATTTATTGTAGGACTATGTTGCTAAAGGGTGTAAAGGGTTCCAAACGACACCTTCGGAACTCAAGCCATTCTCACCTGCCCGTGGTGCTAACTAACAAATGGGGCTCTGGCGGTGGCTGATTGCGGCATAGTGCAGCCTGATACTAGCAAAGCTACTACCCCTGACCGCCGACGGGCAGCAGCGTCGAGGGTGAGAATAGCTGTTTTCTGTTATCCCCAGCGTAAAGATTATGGACAAACCCTTCATATGAGGAGAGGCATATGACCAGCAATGGACTTATATGGGCTGGTATTGATAATGTTGTTGTTGTTAGTTAACATGACTAATCTCTGCGGAGCATATTTATGAAAACATTTTAAGAGATGGATGTATTGAAAGAGGAAATGAGCGTGAAAGGATTTAGGTTCGAGTTGGCGGCTGATAAAAGTGGAAATAAACATCTTATGCCTACCACACTTAGCGTAAGACCAGAGCAGAAAAATGATGATAATCCTACTAATATTATAAATGCGAAAATTTGTGTGTATAGATGTATGGATGGATGAATGGATGAATGTTTGTTACTCTTTCACGCAAAAACTACTGAACGGATGTGTATGGAACTCGGAATATACATAGTTTGTCACCTGGATTAACACATAAACTACTTTTTACCCCGGTACCACGCGAACGAAGCCGCGGGCGGAAGCTAGTAACTACACCACCTAGCGTAAGAAGCAGAAAAATGATGATTCTAAGTTACATTTTTAGATTTTATAAGTCACTAAACTTCGTCGTTTCGGTTACTTAGTAAAATTACAATATTAACTCATTGATAACTCTCTAATCACCTAAATCGTCTAATATAGGTACTTGAATATTTGATTTATTTCTACATAACAATGGTCCACAAATATACTACCTGAACTATACATAGAGTAAGTTACACAATTATCGTACATTACTCTATTCTTTTATCGTAGGTCAAGCGCACCACCAACTACTAACACACTGTGGCAGACTCATGTGTCAGCACCCCACCGGAACGGTGACCACATAGCTTACATTTCACCAGCATACCCTGACCTTCGGAGTCCTTGAACCTTGGAGAACAGTTCTGAGGATCACGGCTCTGGTAATGCTGGTCTAGCACGTGGCTCAGGATGTCTTTTGTATGATGATTTGACTGTCTTCAGTTACATATTGTGTGGATCGATATATTAATAAAAGGTGCATTGGTGTAAAAACGTAGGTTTTTTTTAGTTTGTCTAAGTGTGGTTTCAAGTATTAATTTTATTTTCCATTTGAAGCGCTCTTGGCGTGGGTAACCTTGGTCAACACTCCGCCCGGTTATTACTTGGATGGGTGACCGTTTAGTGCTATTTAGATTTGAGTGCTTCCATGCTTCGGAAGGCACGTTAAGACGTTGATTTTTTCAGTCGTTTAGCCATGACGGAGGCCTTCGGGTGGGCTAAACACTCCGACACCAGAGTTGATCACTAGCTCATACGAAGAAGAAGAAGAAGAAGAAGATTTTTCCAAGGAAAAGGGAACTCATCTTAGGACGAAACTTGGGTGTAAGCTGCTAGGGCAAAACTGCCGGTCGGTGAGTTTACTACTTGAAATAAAATAGAAATAGAAATAATTTATTTGGAAATTGGACTTACTTGGACTTACGGTATACTGGCCGTCTCGCCAGGACACTTAGCCAGACGTAGTGACGACAGGTGAACCAAAACCCTGACCGAGTGATGGCTGAGAGTTGGTCACAGGACTACTCCTGTCCCCTATGGACGCCCTTCAGCGAGATGGGTCGACGATATTAGAAAGGGGGCACCACCTGGCTCAGACCAGCGCAGGATCGAGGCGAGTAGCATTATCAAAAGCAGTGGTATGTCTGTACGTAACTGAATTAAATATTTAAAGTTACCTGAATTAAAACTTTGCCTCAAACCTAAAATACACCAACGTTTTCACTATTTAGTAAAAAAATTACATAATAAATGAAAACTTTAAAAACTTTTGAATAAAAGTATGTTCCGCAGTGAATTGCTATAGACTGATAATGAACAAAAGTAATTTCTTATTATTAGAATAACAAAGGATTTCGCACTATCCGCCCGAAAGCGGCTTGTCTAAAACTCCGCTAACACGCATCGGAGCAGCAGATTTTATATATAGTCGGCCTACTTAGATTTTCTGTCTTATTTTCTTTATTATAGAGGCGATATTTGTGTGACGAACTTATCGGAGCAGCAGTTTTCATTTAGTCGGCTTACTTAGATTTTCTGTCTTATCTTCTTTAATAAAGAGGCGATATTTGTGTGACGTGCTTTTGACAAATAATAGCTAGCAATATATGCCACTTTTTTCACAGTGCATAGGACGGCAAGCGATATCATTTGTATAGTTGATCGAAGATTAGGTATATATGATGTATACTATACTATAGTATACTATACGGTCTATGTAGAATAAAATACGGCCAGGCCAGGGGGAGTAACGATCTGTGAAAGACTGCTGGTAGAAGCTGGAGGCGTCGAGCTGATGACAGGGCGCAATGACGGTCATTAAGGGAAGCCTATGTCAAGCAGTGGGCTGCTACAGGCTGGTGATGATGTTAATGATGATGATGTGTAGAATACCCCATATTCGTATATATAGCCTTGACCCTAAGATCCTCCTCCTCTATATACTGGGTATCAAACAATTATGAGTCGGCAACCCCCAAATTCGCAATATCTGACCTTTGTCCCTAAGCGGAAATCAAATCGGCAACCTTAAAAACTCTACATATAGATATGTGGAACGAAAGCGGGGCTTATTCTTATTATCATCATCATCATCATCAGTAGCAGTAGCAGCCAATGCCGTTATAGCCACTGCTGGAGATAGACATCTGCGCCATATCCCCAGCATCTAGCTGAAGTACTCTGGTACATTTACGGGCACTGTACACTGTACTAAAAACAAAAGGCTACAAGGCTATTTAGCCTTTTGTGTGCTTTTTAGTGCATAGTTAGGGTACTTATCTCCAATAAATAAATGCAGTTAATTAAATCGGCGAGCGGAGAGAGCTGCGAAATTCTAGTAAAGGTGTACTACAAACATACTGATGATAGTAGGATGGGTACAAATGTATTATGAGTTAAATTATATGACCAAAAAGTTGGTCCTGGTCTGGTCATTTCTTTGCCCCCCAGGATCTGCAACCTGTGCTTGGGTACTGCTGGTACCGCCCTATTTACGGCACTGCTCTAGTACTCTAGTACTTAAAGCTATTCCAACATTACTTAGTACAGGCGTGTGTTCAAATACCAAGTGTACAAGATACTAAACAAATAGTTGGTATTTGGTATTTGGCATTGCCTCAGACTAACATCCGCCAATATTTCTCGAACAGTTATCGGCTGAATCATCGGTGGTGTAACTCGTGACGATTACTACTTAAGGGGAAGCTCTGTGCGATAATACTTTGCAAAAATAAATAAACGTCACTTAAACTGTGCTTAAACTTAAATTTTTAATTTCTATCATTTACTTATGAGCTGTGCATTTTGTTTTCAAAATTTAATAAAAACCTTTCCTATATTAGCATTTGAAATTTCTGTTTGCAAATCGACCTAAGTAAAATAAAAACGCAATAGTAACGTAATAGTATTTCTTTGTAATTTATTCAATGGGTAAGCTAAGATAATAAGACAGAAGATGGCGAAGACTGAGATGGTATGCAAGAGACGACCACCTGAATACTTTGACAACCAGGTACTGGAACTGTCCGTCTCCGGTAGAAACTCTAGAGGCAGGCCTAAGACATCTTGTACAGAGGTGTTTCGCAGAGACATGGTGGCATGTAATGTTTCCGATGCAGACAGATAGAGTGAAGTGGAAGAAAAGTTGTAGGAAGGCTGATCCCATCACCATGGGTTAAATAGCCAGGAAGAGAGAGAGTACCAACAAAGTAGTACGAAGGAAGACCCTATTCGCTGACCAAAAGATAGTCAGACAGAGGTCCCTACTCGCAAAATGTGCACTTTTTACACCGCCTTGCAAATAAAAAATAGGTAATACGTAGCCTTAAATACCAACATACGAATTCCATTCGCAGTTCAGTGCACAGTAATGTCGAGTATCGTCAGGTGTAACACTAGTCTTCACAATTTTCCCCTCAATTTGATACGTGCTTTCTGATTATATGTCATACTTATAACTGTTTTAGAGTTCCGCATTGGGATAGAAAAACGGAACGTTGAGCGTTGTGTTCCGGATAATGGTCAATACAACAGGATGGAAAGAATGCTATTGTTTTTTTAGAAAATAGCACCCAACAGAAGGCCTTGTACGAGTTGCATAATTCCTTCTAAAAACTTTTATAGTACTACATCGAGCTCAATTTTGAAGTACCTTTTTTCGTTAATTACCTCACCGTTTTGAGTGATATTTATTGCAATCTGCAAGAAGATTACATTAGGTATACCTACGATGTTCGATCAGTTTCTACTTAAAACCAGTTGCGTAATTTATAAAAGTTTTCGAATTGTGCAAATCGTACTAGGCCCCAGACGATAATAACCCTGCCTATCTCTAAGATGTGATTAACTTTGTCATCAGTTCATCATACCAAGATTCTTTTGTGTCATGGGTATCAAGAACTTCGATTACAATATGATACAACACCCAGAAACCTAGACACTGCACTAGGGCAGGTAAGGTTTGCTTGGGGTCCGAATATGGAGGTTGGAACCCCCGGGCACCCCCTAAATCATTATAATTACCACGAAATACCTACATGAATGGCAATTACTAAATGCCATGAATGAGCTCATACCATTGTATGTAGGTAACTGTCATTCATTAGTTTCCCTCACGAAGTTTCCAAATAATGTCATACAAAAAAATTCACACGCTTTTCAAAAAGCCTCTTGAAATCTGAAGGCCATTTTCAGAATTCAGAAAGGTTTTTTCCCACATTCAAGAATGAACAATTAAGTACTTAATAACTTCCTGAACAATGTTTTTCCTTGCCACAATTCTCATACCTGAATGGATTAACTGAAAAACGAATAATTTTATAAAATACAAAATTTCTTCAATTAGTAAGTTAGTAACGAATATATTCTAAGTTGCTAAAACAGCGGATATCATGCTGAGTCGAAGCCATTTTGCTGCTGTATCACAGATCCACCAAGTTTACGATAATACTTTCCCTATTTTGCTCGTTACTTTTTTTTTTGTTGTATTGTGTGTTTGACGACCTCTGTGGCACAGTGGGCGAAGGTCCGCCTGGGACGCAGAAGGTTGCGGGTTCGATTCCCGCCGCGGGACAATGTATCCTATGTATGTTCTGCAGATATTTGTCTCGGGTCTGGGTGTTTTCTATGTATGATATGTATGTATTTACAAAAAAAAAAGTATATATGTAATATATCAATCATGTGGTTCCCATAACACAAGCTCTGCTTAGTTTGGGGCTATATGATGCTGTGTAATGTGTCCAGCATTATTTATTTATTTATTTATTATTCAGTTATAAATAAATATATGTCTATAACTATGTCTAAGTCTTTCTTTATGTCTAAGTTAACGTATTATTTCCTACTTAGAATTATTCTAGCTCGATATGTTACCTACGTGGTATACATATGTATGTACCTGCCTTACATCTTGTGGTTAGTTTTTAGTTTTAAAGTCTCTTCATGTGAATTTTAAACCAACTTTGTGCGTAACGATAGTGCGTAGTGATTCTTGGAAATATATGTTATACCTGTCTATCTAACCTTAAGGAATACTTTAAATTGTATTCCAGAGAGGAACACAATTTAAAGTTTTTTATTTACAGTAACGCAACCAAACAGAAAAGAATTGGCAAGAAACTTTGTTTGGCTTAAATCTTTTTAAGGTCACATCAATTTATTGTGTCCGAAGCAAGTGAGTATACGAGACTTTACTATAGCTGAGCTGCTTGATGCCAAGTTCTTGAAGTATGGACTGGATTGTTTGGAATTTTGTCCACGATACCCCCAAGCATTCTCCTCAACACCACATTTCGAGATCATCAACTTTTTTCTTCAAACTCTCCCGCAGTATCCACGTCTCTGCCGCGTTTAAGAATATGGAAAAGACTAGCGTTCTGAAGAGTCGGATTTTGGTGGTTTTTCTTATATTCCGGTTTCTCTACCCGTTCTATTTTTTTTTTGTTATACATTAAAAAAAATAACCAGACCCGAAAAAAATATCGCACATCATGAGAAGATTTCTCCTGCGGCGAGAATAGCAACCTTCTACGTCTTGGCCGGATGCTACAAAGAGGTCATCAAATAAGGTAAGCCTTAGGTTTTAAGGCCAGACTTCTTCGACATTTTAAAAACATTTAGCATAGACACACGATACGCGATAGACTTTCTATTACAATGTTGCATGAAAATTGCTACAGCTTTCTCAGGACATCGATGAGACATCGCTTACATAATTTATTTTACGGTGAAAATCTGTTATTGTTTCTTGCTTATGTTAATGGAATAAACAGAGGCCAGATCTTAACATATCGATTTTGTTGAAATAATCAGCTTCTTCAGCGTAATTTTCTTCATTTTACTGTACCCACTTCCATGCCAGTCATAAACCCACCGAATGGAGTCTGTTTGGAATAAAACAAAGACTTTTGCATAGAGTCTACTACCTTCCACCCGCGGTTTCGCTCGCTTAGTACTCGGATAAAAAGTAGCCTGTGTTGATCCAGGTAATAAACTATGTATATTTCACGTTTCATCCAAATCGATTCAGTAGTTTTTGCGTGAAATAGTAACAAACAGTGATCCATTCATCCACACTCACAAACTTTCGCATTTATAATATTAGTAGGAAGTAGGATGAAACTCTAGTCTCCATTGCTGCCTTAGCAGCACCTGATGTCCTGTAATTCAACGGACGGGGAAAATCCTCTCCGTAGAACAAGTCACGAGGCGCTCACTAGTATTAATATAATTGTTTGAAACGACAATTGTTTTAAAAATGTATCCCGTTTAGCTTGTCTCTTGTTATCTTAAGCATCAGCGAGCGAAGCGGAGCGCAACACCCGTTACACGCAAGCGAGTGGAGGTAGGCAGAGGTCTACATTCACAATTAATTGTCCTTTCATTAAAACTTCAGCCGACCAGTGCACAAACACCTTTTGCGAGGTTTCTTGCCTGTCAAACTGACATTTCTGCTAAGTATTTGATTATTATTATGAGCCTGAGTTGTCCCACTGCAGGGAAAAGGTCTTTCCATTCCTCTCTATTGAGTGGTGTATTTTGGCAGTCTTCCATATAAGTCCAGTTCGTCTCCCATCTTTGTCGCTAAGTATGGTTTTGGAAAATTTCGCTCGATCACGGAAACGAGCAGAAAAAGTAGTACAACTAGTTTTTCTTCGACTTTTGGCCAATGAGAAAGCTTAGATTCAAAATAACACCATGACATTAGTAAAAAAAATCTTAATAATACGAGTACGTCGTCAGGTAGAAATATTCGTGACAGCCCCACTGGTTCAAGCTGGTCTTTGTTTCTTGTCAAATTTTAATATAATATTTAGCTTATACTTTCTATGTTAGCAAGAATGCTATTTAAATGTAAAAGTCATGAAAATTAACTTAGCAGTTTTTTTGTTATCCCCGAACAAAAATTCATAATTCCACAAAACCCAAACATCTTCACGATTCTTTTCCCATGATGGATCTTCAAATATTGCTCAGTACACAAAAGTAGTGGTTGGAGGCAAGTCCAAGCACTACATTCGGTACATACTCACTTTTTGCAAGCAGTAAACCATTGTATTAACCTTAGGTAATACTTAGAAATATGAAACTGTCAGAGAAATCTACACTTCTACATCTACATCTACACATATATTATAAAGAGGAAAAAAATGTATTTTTGTGTGTGTGTTTGTAATGAATAAAATCAAAAACTACTGTGCCAATTTCGAAAATTCTTTCACCATTTGAAAGCTACATTCACCCTAAGTAACATAGGCTATAATTATTGCTAGAAAAGATTAAGGAACTAAAACTTAAGTAACGTAACCCAACGTGAAAAAGTGCCCTAACCCGTGCGAAGCCGGGACGGGCTGCTAGTTGAGTAAACCTTACGAATTACACCACACATGTTGTAACTCACACACGCGCGATAACATATTAATTAACTAGGAATGTGATTTACATGCGCGCGCGCCATTTCGCAAACATACCAGACTACATATTTAACACTTTAGCACTTTAACTCATTAATAAGTGTTTTAACTACATAATTTGTTACCATTAAAAGAAATCCGGTCAGGTGCAGTGACGATCTGCGAAAGGCTGCTGGTAGAAGCTGGATTCGTCGAGCTCAGGACAGGGCGCAAGGGCGCTCATTAGGGAAGGTCTGTGACCAACAGATGACTGCTATAGGATGATGATGATGATGAAAAGATATCCGCGGAGGTACTATTTACAAAAAAGTTAGTTTATGAGATTGTCCAATAGGACTGCTACATTTTTAAATAATGACATTATCACACAACACCATCTAGCCCTAAAATAAGCAGAGCTTGAACTATATGACTGATATTACTTTTTTTTGTCAATACATACACTTTAAAGGCAAAATTAAACTTTCTAACATCATTAGATACATTTTCTGCATGTCACAATTTTTTTTTTTATTATTTACGATTTGATTATTGTAAACTTATCTTTTTAATATTTTTTAAATTTATTTTTATTTCTTTTGACATTCTTTCTTTACTCAAATTATTCGATACATAACTTTTACTGTACTCGCTCGAATGTATAGCAAGCTGTCTGTTGCCTATAATTATTAATAACACTTAGCTGTATTTTGCTTTATCTCTATGTTTAATGTATTGAAATGGTGTATATTATATTGGTAGCACTAATAAACAAATAAATAAATCATCATTATCATCATCATCATCCTATAGCAGTCCACTGCTGGACATAAGCCTCCCCTAATGAGCGCCATTGCGCCGTGTCCTGAGCTCGACGCATCCAGCTTCGAGTACGAGTACTTAATAAATAAATAAACACTTAGATATAAATAGAAAGATCCTAAACAAATTTTTGGAGGTCATACAAACATTTGTCTCGGGGCGGGAGTCGCACCCGCAACATTCTGTGTCGCCGCCGGCTTTGCCCACTTCACCAGAGATCGTCATTATGCTGACGATGATGATGACAATACTTTCTCGTCTTTTTTGTTTAGATCCAATTAATCGTTAAACAGCTGTTGCGATACAAAAACGAAGCAATTACGATCACAATGAGGAATTAACTTGATGCTTGACCAAAAATCATGCATCTGCTTACAAGCAACCCTTTTGGAAGGGTTGAAATAATGATCAAATTAACGTGACGTGCCAATGACTTCCACAATAGAATTTAATTTGATCGGTGATAAATGATAATGAAATGATATTCAATGGAAAATATTGAAAAATTATGCTTTAACTTTAATGTACAACCCTTCCTTGGCAGTCGGGTTAAAAGAGAATGAATGATTTTTTACTGATTTTTGTGCATTGTATAAAGTCAAAATAAAATTAGAAACACGATTGGTTAAACTTCTCTCAATCAATTTACTATACAAAGTTGTTTTTTTTATTTTTTTTATATATTATCAGTATATTTTTATACAACTTATTGGACAATCGTGCTAGTCAAATGAAAGACAGAATTTGCTGTAATTTTACGTTGGTTGATCAAGCAATGATCTAACGTATAAACGTCAATCTTGCTCGATTGAACCAGATCGGCGGAGTGCCTAAAACGACCTAACGCCTAAAAACGGGAGTAACTTAATGCAGCTGAACCGAGATCAGGGATATTCGATTATACATGTTCATAGAGAACGTACGGACGTATATAAGCACTATTAAATTCCTAATAAGTATGAAAAAAAATTGATAGTGCTGGACATTAACATACAGCATGATCAAACCCCAGACTAAGCAGAGCTTGTTTTCTGGGAATCCAGGAGTTCCCACACCTCAAGACTGGTATTATACTGGTATGCTGGTATACTGGTGGACTGGTGGTATACTGGTATGCAATTTTTTTTAATATGTACATAAATATAGAAAGCATCCAGAGACAAACAAATATTTGCAAATCATACAAACATTTGTCTCGTGGCGCGGTCAAATTACGCATGCTGACGGATACTGCGTAAGAGTGGTAGGATTGTTTTTTTAATTAATTGCGTATCAAACCTTATTAAAAGAAACAACAAAAAATAACAATGAAACTTTCGAAATCAATAATGTTCAGCAATCTCTACGTCACGAGCAATTCAAAATCGATATTAGATGCATAATCGATTATCACTCAACGGAAGTGAATATCGGAAACTGAAAGGGGAAGTTATTGTATTGCACGTGCACGTGTAACTCTTTGATGGCATGTGCAGGGTTAACTCAGTAATGAGGGTGAAAGTGGAGGGTTGAAGTGAGGGAGGGAATCAAATCACACCACGTGAGCGAAGCCACGGGTGGAAGCTAGTACTTAATACTGTGTCAAATCCTAACTATTATTATAAATGTAATAATATATATGAGTTGGTTTTAGAATTTTCGTTCTATATAATAAGTCAGCTTCTCTAAAGTATTTACAACAGTATATACAATAACAAGTTCTTAATAAATATTTCATAGTTATACCTACATATTTGACAAAATATGTATACCTACTTATTACTAAAATAAAATAGCCTAACAAAAATCCAGACCGTCACCACACGGTAGAGTGCCCAGAATGCTGGCTGCATTGCCACGTTGGATAGCAAGGCTGATCCGTTGGCCCAAATAGAAACCACCATTCCGATCACGTGTGGTCTCGAATAAGCGCTCTGCCAAGTCATTGAAAATTTTGTGGGCCCCTGGTCCCCATGGGCCTAGAGTTTCTACCCCAAACGGCTCAAATATATAACCTCTATCTAAGTGTGAATATTTTCGCCGTTTGAGGAACTCCGCTGAAGTTGCTGCGGATCCGGCCCGTTCTGAAGTCCCTGAAAGATGAGACGGCGCTAGGGTGTCTACGCAAGTGGCATCCCATGAGTTGGTTTGTTTGTTATCATAACTACCATACTGAACCGATTATTATGAAATTTCGCATACACGCTGTCACGGGTACAGTGATGTGAAGTGTACTGTAATATTAGTACTGAATAAAGAAATTTTCACTTTCACTTTCACAGAAGCTAGTTTGATAAATCCTACGCTGCGCGGCGTTGCCGTAGATGATGTATGTAAAAGGGGTGATAGACGAGCGAGTAATTTCGCGAACTTGTGGCTCCACGACCTTTTTCGCGGGTGTGTTACCGTAATAATTAAATAAATTAATAATAAATAATGCGGGACGCAAGCCTCATTTAGCCCCAAACTGAGCAGAGCTTGTATTATGGGAACCACATGATTGATATACTACATATATATATTTGTTTTTGTAAATCCTACATACATATCATACATAGAAATCACCCAGACCCGAGACAAATATCTGCAGAACATGCAAACGTTTGTCCTGCAGCGGGAATCGAACCCGCAACCTTCTGCGTCTCAGGCGGACCTTCGCCCACTGCGCCACAGAGGCAGTCAATGCACAATTCTAATAAGAATAATCCCTTAGTAGAGGTAAGCCGACATCGCAATACCGTGCGAGAAAGCTTCACCTGGGTGCCTAGTGCGAGTTTTTTACCAGCTCGATCGCGTTTGCGTTTACGCAAATTTATATGGAGTCGAGGTAGCGCCATCTAGTGAAAAACTGGTGGCACTGACTCCTTTCCATACAAATTTGCGTAAACGCAAACGCTATCGAGCTGGTAAGAAAACTCGCACTAGGCACCCTGTGTCACTGACGTCGAGCCGAGTAAGTTCGCGATCTTAAACATCCCGTACTTAAAATCCGTACGTATATTAGCTCTAACAGACCTCGCAAACACGACGCTTTGTCGTCGCGCTTAGTCGCGAGCGTCTGTCATATCTTGCTGCCGCGATTGTCGCCGTGTGTGCGGAGCTTTGAACAAAATGTATGAAAATTGTCCCCCGCTGCTTGTCGTAGCGTCTAATCGCTGACGTTTGTCGTCCAATGTGCGCAGGCTGTAACGATGCAGTGATGCACCGCACCGTCGACGCAGCGCACCGGCAACGCAAACGCACCTTGGCCTTCTCATACTCTGAAGGCTCAGGGTCCCGAAAAGGGTCTTGGTAGACAGAAGAAGCCTTTTGTTTCTATCTTGAGCTAGTATTCGCCAGTCATAAACAACTTGTATCTTGAGCTAGTACAGTCATAAAAAACCAGCCAAGTACTAGTTGGACTCGCGTAACGAAGGTTCCGTACAAACTTGTACCTATGAAATTACATACTCAGTTTGTAATGTAACTAAAATTTCATGGTTTTTGGATTTTCCCTTTATTTGTCCTGGTATAGACATAGACGTACACGTATATTTATTAGCAACTGAACACACAACACAACAAAATATTGTTTTACATACATTTTGTTTTCTCTTCTGCCAAATTTCATGATTCTAGGTCAACAAGTAATAGTATGTGGTTTTGATTTCCTTGCGAGTGTCATAATATTCAGCAATAAGCGGCTCTATCTTTATGACTGCGTTTACTTAGAAGTTTAATTTTCACAGCCCCAAAAAATTGTAGATCTGTGTGGCGTGTATGTCATTTTAATTTAAATTTGAAAGCGTTGCTGAGAAAAGGTTCTTGACATACAGCCAGACAAACAGACGAACAATGCAGTGATAAGGGTTCCTTTTTTCCTTTTGAGGTGCGGAACCCTAAAAACAATTATTCAAAATACTTTTACTGGTAAAATTGCCATAATTTAACCCCTTTACTGCCGGTGCTATAAAAACCTAGATTATCATTCTCCATTCAATACATGATAGTATCTACAACGTCAAAATGTTTTGTAGAAACAGTTTTATCTTCAATCTTGCATGCTTACTTAATATAGAGGAAATCGCCAATTGCTGTGAACGATCTCTTAGAAACACTTTGCATACTTCTGTCTCTTTTTAGCCACACATTTTTCGGTTAATAGAGAGAGATGGATGTAGTGTTAGTTTCGTCTTCAAAAGTCCACGAGTTATTTAATGATGTAAAAACAATGCAATGGAAAAGCAATTTGGTTTTATTGTCGTGTGTACATAGGAAACGGCATCCAGTTCTGGAAATAGGTAGTGGTCTACGTGAGTGAGTGTAGTGAGTGTAGTTACCATATATGGAGTGTAAGGGGTTCCAAACTTCCAACCTCTATCTTAAGAAAAAAATATTCGCAAGACTGCGCCTCTCAAGAGGCTGGAAGACAAGGAGGGCTTCATCAGAGTGGAAAGGAAGAAGAAGAAGAAGCCCTCCTGTCAGAATAAGTGCGGTACAGCACCGAACTGCCATAAGCTCCTGCTGCGCTCTGAGGTACCGACGATGCAGCTCTATGTGTCTCGCGTGCATTACTCCGTGAAGGCGGAGGATGTAGCGGAGTACTTGCGCGCAAAGACCAAGGACAACCTGAGGGTCGAGCGGTTGGAGTCCCGCCACAGAGTCAGCTTTAACTCCTTTGTGGTGCGGGTTCCGACCGAACATCTGTCGACCTACATGAAGGAGGAGCTCTGGCCGAAGGGTGTCGTGTTCCGACGATTCCGTGGACGAATAATGGACACCACGCGACCCACGTCGTGTATATTACGTGGCAAATAATAATGATTTGTGTTTTAATTATAGTTTTATTAATATGTATGTTAGTCTATAAGGTATATATTGATATGGGCCGTAGGATAAGTAAAACACCATCTGTATTTATTCTATTGGAGCCTGAAATAAAGTTTATATTATTATTATTATGACACTTTATTCAATTGTAAACTCGTCTAAAATACATTTTTTACTATTATACTTAATACTACTTATGTACATAAATAAATATCAAAAACATTATAGTAAAAAATGTATCAAAACGGGAGACCATCGACCGCGGGGCAGGGCTCAAACGGTCGGTGGCTAGGGCTGCAGAGAGAGGAACCTCCGCACAATGCGTGCCGAGTCCAGGAGAGCCGCCTTCTGTATCTGACCCTTGATCCAGCTGCCTAGCGAGAGCCTCTTAAGATATTGGTCAAGGCTCTTCGCTATCAGACCGTTCACTGAAACGACTATCGGAACGATAATTGTTGAGTCGACATCCCACATAGCGGTAATCTCGTGTGCCAAGTCAAGGTACTTGCTAAGCTTGTCCTTCTCGGCCTTCACGAGATTAGCGTCATGCGGGATGGTGATGTCAACAAGTATCGCCCGGCGTTCCGACCGGTCTACCAAGACGATATCAGGTTTATTCGCAAGAATAGTCCTGTCCGTGATGATAGAGCGGTCCCAGTAGAGCGTAGCACGACCATTTTCGAGAACCGGTACCGGTGCGTACTTATAGTACGGAACCTCTGAACCGACAAGGTCGTATTGGAGAGCAAGCTGCTGATGGATGATCTTTGCTACTTGGTTATGTCTGTGCAAGTATTCAGTGTTAGCAAGGTGCGAACAACCCGAAAGTATATGTCTGAGGGATTCACCGGGACGATGACAAGCTCTGCAAATGTCAACGGTTCCATCCTTCATGATATACTTTCGGTAGTTGTTCGTCTTTATTACCTCATCCATAATCGCACAGACAAAACCTTCAGTTTCCCCAAAGAGGTCACCGAAACGTAGCCAGTTCACGGATGCGAGTAGGTCTACATCAGGCCCTGTAAGGGCTTTATAGAACCGTCCGTGCAGCTCCTTACTCTCCCATACCACCTTGCGGTCGAGGGCACTCAGCACCGTAGGTTTGTGCCAGTTCTCCTTAGCCAGTGAGAGCGGGGTAAGGTTCTTGTCAACTGCTACGACATCACGATGCATCTCACTGTCGGCATGGAGGAAGTATTCTCTGAGCTTGCACACCTCGTGGTTATGGAGGGTCTTGGCATTTAAAAAGCCGCGGCCCCCACATTTCCGCGGGATGTACATCCTCATTACCGACGAGCGTGGATGTCGCATTCTGTGTGTCGTAAGAAGTTGACGAACCTTACAGTCAAGGGCGTCAAGTTCAGTCTGAGTCCATTTCAATATGCCAAAAGTATAGATGAGCAGAGGCATAACCCAGCCGTTGAAGGCTCGAACCTTGTTACCACCCGACAAAAGACTATTGAGTACTTTAGTAAGGCGGCAAAAGAATCGCTCCTTCACCGACTGTTTTATGTCTCTGTCTACTATACCTAACGCTTCTGACATACCGAGATATTTGTAGGTTTCGATATCGGAAAGAGATCTGAGGGATATCGTATCGGAAAGCTGTAAGTTTGTAGTATTTACAACTTTCCCCCGCCGTACTTGCATGACCGCACACTTCTCGACACCGAACTCCATGCTAATGGCACTGCTGAATATCTGTGTGATATTCAACAGAGTCAGCAGTTCTGGTTTTCTTGGCGCAAAAAGTTTGAGGTCATCCATGTACAGCAGGTGAGAAACGATATCACCCTCTCTCCGAAGTCGATAGCCTAGCCCTGAATCCTTTAGCAGAGTACTAAGAGGATTCAGTGCCAGGCAGAACCATAGGGGACTCAGACTGTCGCCCTGGAAAATACCCCGCTCTATGCGAATCAGATCTTGCGGAGCAGAGGGATCCCGTGCGCTACCTGGATGACGAAGAACTGTGATCCACTGTCTCATGCATATACCTAAGAAGGATCTCAATGTTGCATCAATTTTATACAACTCTAAGATCCTCCCCAGCCATGTATGAGGCACTGAATCATACGCCTTCTTGTAGTCTATCCATGCAGCGGAGAGGTTCCCTTTGCTGCGCCTGATCTGCTGGCTAATGGTCATGTCAATGAGGAGGAGCTCCTTAGTACCGCGGGACCCAACCCTACATCCATTCTGAGCCGGAGCCAAAATATTATTTGCAACTATGTGCGCATTAATTTTTATGCTCAGAATGGACGTAAGGAGCTTGTAAATGGTAGGTAAGCACGTGATGGGTCTGTAGTTCTTTGCTTCCGCGGTACTACCAGATTTGTGGAGCAGGAAGGTGACTCCTGTCGTCATGAAACTTGGGAGAGACCCAAGCTCGAGGGCTTCTTGAAATTGTGTGGCGAGTACAGAGTGTGAACACCGAAACCACTTCAGCCAGAAGTTATGCAACCCGTCCGGTCCAGGACTTTTCCAGTTATGGGCCGAACGGATTGCAAATCTGACATCTATGGGGCTAATCTCTACAGGTCCCATGGTTTCGATAGATTCACACTCTCTACTCACCACATCCATCCAATCTCCCTCCGTGTGTTGGATGGGCACAGACCAGATGCTGCGCCAGAAATTATTCATGGCATCCGCATCCGGTACACGCCCGTCCATCACACATTGGTCAGGTTTCTCCCAGTTTCGGTACACCTTCCTCTGGTCACTTTGGAAGTTTCGATTCTGCCAATATCGGTCCACACGTTCTCGATACCGACGAATGCGGCTTGCCCATGCAGAGATTTTCTGCTTCAGAAAGTCAATGCGTTCTGTGACACAGGCCATATAATCGTGAGGCCGAATATCGGTCCCAGAAAAGGCCTGTGTCACAAAACGCATCACTCGAGGGCGGGTATTGCCCCCTCTGAAGCAACTTAGCTTTGCAATGAGGGTCCTGAATTTACCGATCCGCCGTTCGATCCGTACTTGCCAAGCTGGAGTTTGGTTGACAGGTCGTGGTGCTCGCGTGGAGTTGGGGAACTTGACACGAGCAACACGACACGCAGCCACGGCTCCGCAGTAAAGGATCGAATGGGTATCGGCTAGACCTTCGCTAGTCTCTAGATAAGGAACCAGCAAAGGATTCAAGGCCTCCATTAGAGCCAAGTTTCGTCTGTGAGTGGGCAAGCGTGGCAAACGCGGTCTTTCATCGAGAGGTGCGGACCGGTACGATAAAATCGTATCCTCCAAAGTCCTCCTCAACTGCTCATTTACCTGGTTTGTCACGCTGGTGTTCTCGTTGTTGACGTCGTCAGCAGCGGGGTCCGGCTGCGTCGTCACAGGTATCGAAGTTGTCGTAACCGTCGACGTGGCAGCCGGGACCCGCTGCGAGTGGTCAGCTACTTGAGCACTTTCAGCGCGAAGCCGGTCAAGTACCGAATCATCCAACAATTTTAATCGTTGGATGGCTCGTACCTGATCCGATAGCCGTTGTGCAGTAACAGTTACAGCTGGTTCAAGTACCTGAAACAGAGGCAGCATCCGGGCAATGTACGCGGTGCGGTTAGTTCCTCCGTCTGTAGCCCTATAATATGCGCGCATGACGTTTCTATTTATTTCTTCTGTCCACTTCATGCGAATGCGCACATTGCTGGTGGTGGCGGGGGTCGGACGCGGGGCAGACTGTCCCGCAGACCCCAAGCCGGCCGACAGCGGGGGCCGCCCACGCCGCACAGGTGGTCGCGGCGGCGGAGGCGACGGAGGCCTGCTCTCGTCGCTCGACGCGCTGGTGTCCGGGGGGGTGGCGAATACCTCATCCCCGGACGACGATGTGGAGCTTGACGGAACAGGCGCAGATGTTTGGTGTGCTTCATATGTAGCCGCTCGTGCTTTTCCTCTGGTCAACATGTTATGATGGTTTTTTCATTGTGGCATTTGTGCCTTTATGTCAAAAATAAAGTGAAAATAGGTTGTATTACTGGTTTAAAACTGTTGAGGATACGGTATGAATCGGGAAAAGCAATATAAAATAAATTTTGGTAAAATATTAGAGAAAAAGCGTGTGTCAGCGGTGAAGTTTTTTTTTTTTTTTTTTTATTATTATTATTATTAAGAATCTGAGCCAACCTCACCTGTCCGTGGTGCTACCCTGCTGTATAAACGGGGCTCTGGAGGCCGGCTGATTGTGGTATAGCACAGAATAACACCGGCACCGCTAAATTCCCTGACCACCAATGGCAGCAGCGGCGGTGGTGCGAAAATTGGTGCCTGCATGCCCAGTGTGGGAATTATCGGCATATCCCTCTTCTTATAGGAAAGGCCTATGTCCAGCAGTAGACTGAATAGGCTGGTGTTGTTGTTTGAATTGATTCTCATCATCATCATTGATCAAATTTACTGGTTTATCTGGCCATTTAAAAATCAACCCAATTTTGGAAACCGATAAGGAGATATACTTCAAATAATCTACCAAGTCATACGATATACGGAGCCGAAGCGTGGACACTCACAGTACGACTAATCCACCAGTTTAACCGCTCAGCGAGCTATGGAACGAGCCATGCTTTCTCTGAAGGATAGAAACCGCAACGAGACTATCCGACATTGTACTAAAGTTGTCGACATTGTTCAGAGAATTAGCAAGCTGAAGTGGGCTGGCCATATCTGCCGAAGAACTGACAACCGCTGGGGCAAACGAGTTCTTGAGTGGAGACCGCGGCTCGGCAAAGGAGTAGGACGCCCTCCGGCCAGGCGGGGTGACGATTTGTGTAAGGCTGCTGATAGAAGCTGGATGCGTCGAGCTCAGAACAGAGCGCAATGGCGCTCATTAGGGGAGGCCTATGTCCAGCAGTGGACTGCTATAGGCTGATAATGATGATTATGAACAAATTACATCGCCGTCTATAAACAAAAGGTATTTGCTACTCGCTGCAGTATCAATCAAATGTTTATTATTTACTGTTTTCAATCAATAATCTATTCTTATATCAGTTATTTTATTCAACTGTTTATAGGACTTTCTTATTATTCTAATTATTTTCAATAATTTCTATGAACTATTGACTGAGGTCAGCATTCATTCTTCATTTAATGATGTAACTATGACAATCAACAAGCTTAGTTGATAGACTGTAAAAAAATACAACTGAATTGAGAACCTCCTTATTTTGAAGACAAAATAAATATTAAATCGAAACTATGTGAATCGCTCGTCATCATCATCATCATCATCAGCCTATAGCAGTCCACTGCTGGACATAGGCCTCCCCTAATGAGCGCCATTGCGCCCTGTCCTGAGCTCGAAGCATCCAGCTTCTACCAGCAGCCTTTCGCAGATCGTCACCCCACCTGGCCGGAGGGCGTCGAAGCGCTCGTGGCGTGGCTTATTTCACTGTTCGTAGCAAATCATCTTCCACCCAGTCACTATTTAGATGGTTGACCGCTTAGTGGCCTTTAGGCCACTTTACTTAGAGCGCTTTCGTGCTTTGCAAGGCACATTACGATGTTGGTTCTAAATTTTTCAGTCGTCAAGCCATGACGAAGACCTTCGAATGATCTAAAAACTTCAACACCAGAGTTGGCCACTTGCGAACTACGAAGAAGAAGAACTAGGTACAGTTAGCGTCAATGGTTGGTTAACAAAAGTTTTTTTAAAAATCTTTGCAACTTAAAAATAATTATTAATTGAAGAATTTGACGATCTCTGTGGCGCAATGGGTGAAAGACCGCCTGAGACTATGATCCAAATGTTTCTGAGATGCAACTTTTGTCTCATTATTCCCACACTTCAGAGAGGATGGGGATGATGCCTGGGTAGAAAAATAATAAGTCTAATTAGTCCGTCAATTAGATTATCAAAAAATATTCGACACGTATTTTTCTATTTTTAAAATCAATGGAAATCGACAAAGTTATAGAGTGTCAAAGTTCGGGAGTCCCCCACTCCCGAACGTAGAACTTTTTTTTTCTCGTGACGTCACTTGTATGTAAAAAGTGTACTTACCCGTGACTTCACGCGGAACTTTAACGCACTATATCTTTGTCATTTTTAGTTTAATTGACAAAAGAAAAAATACGTGTCCAATATTTTTTGATAATGTAAATTACGTACTAATTAGAATTTTTCAGGCATCTAGCCTGTTGCGACGGTGCAGCGGTGGCGGGATTAGAACTCGACAGGCAAGGAGTTGACTCGGTAGCGGTAGTTGGTTCGGGGTCGCGGGTACAAATCCCGCCTGGTCGAAGTTTTTGGTATATTATAAAAATAATTGTCGGATTTTCCAAATGTTTCTATGATCGGCAAATATTTGTCTTGAAATAAATAAAACATTTAGTATATCAGTTATATGGTTTCTATAGTAAAAGCTCTGCTTAGTTCCAAGTAGTGGCCGTGCTTACCCAAGGTGATCTGCTAAGAAAACCGAAGCGATAATAAATTCATTTATTGTTTGCGAATCCAGGTAAGTGTTACAGCGAGCTCTTCATTTATGGAAATAACAAATAAGAATCAAACACAACAGCTTTTCACGCCGCCGACACTGCTGCCCGTCGTTGGTGATCCGGGAATTTTACGTGCCAGTGTTAGGCTGCGCTATGCCGCAATCAGCCGGCCCAGAGCCCGGTCTGTTATGCAACAGGATGACCACGAGTAGGTGAGGTTGCCTTGGATTCCGAAAATGGAGGCAGAAACCCCTTACACCCTCTACAGTAGCTACCTACATGGAACATGATGCTTTCAATTTCAAGGATTGCGGTTTAGGCTGTGCGTTGATTGTCAGTAAATCTCAACTTCATCACAGTTTTATATATTTATACCTATACATATTTGTTTTTACGGTTTTAACCTCGTAAATTCGTGAAATAATTCATCTAACTTCCGTGAACTGTGAGTATAATTAATTATTATAATCATATAAAATAATTTTCTACAAGCGGCAAACAGAATTTTTTAATTAGTATAGGATAATCTGAATTTCTCACATTTTTTCAAGCGGAACGCCATTGGCTTCTAAATACCTTTATTATTGTGCATAAGGATGCGTCATCACATCACATCACGGAATAGTTACCGTGAGATCTCGATGGCGATAGAGATGGGATAGGTATCGATATCTTTAAAAATAGTCATTATAGTCATTTATTGTAAATATTCATTGTACGTACGTGTATACACTTCTTATAAGTATTCAAAAAAATCTGAAAATTATATAATATAAGTCAAATTAATTAAAAATAAACGTCAACAACAAATTGGTTTTTTTAACCCTTATTATCATCATCAGCGTATCAGTCTACAGATATTGGTCCCGGCTTTCTCAGTCGCCATGTCTTACACCTATAAACTCGACATTCTAATATTACCAACGTAATTAGCAATATGTTATAACTATTTATCTCGAGTAAATAAATAATACTAGCTTCCACACCTGGCTTCGCGTGGTACTCGGAAAGAAAGTAACCTATGCAGTGAATCGCAAAAACTCTTTTTACAATCGGAACAACTACTCATGCTAATAACGTACGCAATGAGAAAAAACTTTCCAGCCTATGAAAGGTTTATTCGAACAATAGTCAGAAGAGACTAGTGACAGGGAGGGAAATGGAGGGAGAAAAAAAAATAGGTTCTGTTACCTCAAATGTCACGGGAAGGGGGCAGGGAGATGGTGATGATGATGAACATGACGTTCCACGCCATGCTCGAAGAGGACCACGTATAGCAGGTGCACCGTTTTCTTTTCAAGAGTCAAAGCGTTAACCTCCACGGATCCACGCGAGACAATAGCTTTTCTATTGTGTCTGGAATTCTTGCATGCTTACAAGAGGTAATTCTCTTGCATCATTTTGATAAAATCTCTCTGAAACAAGTTTTCGAAAAAAGCAATTTAGAGTTTTCAGAAAACGCAGGTAAAATCAGTAAGCAGTCCGTAGGTCGTTGGATGGCGTTACGCCTCTTAAACGCGATGTGTCACTGCATCGTCACCGGTCGAACCGTGAGATCTTTTTGCAACGCTAGCTAGAGCTGTGAAAATAATACATCGATATCGATCATTTTTGCGTTACTGACGCTGAAAAAAAGGGAAGGCTGGTAGAAGCTGGATGCTTTGAGCTGAAGATAGGGTGCATTGCAGCTTATTAGGGAAATCCTATGTTCAGCAGTGGATAGGCTGATGACGATGGCGCTATAAAGCAATATATGCAGCGAATATAATACGTGAATATCGATCACTTTGGTGGAGCTAGTTTAAATCATACGTAAACATATGTTTACCAGACTTTTAAAACATTTTAAAAGTTTATCGAATCAGTAAATTTTTTTTTTAATTCAACGGATTTATAGGATCTTAAAATCTGCTGATGGTAATTCTGTAAAACTTTACAACACTATAGCTTATCACAACACAACACTCTCAGAAAAAAAAATGTAGTTCTGGCTCAAACGTAAACGTGTAGCTGGATTCATCAAAAACATTTCGAAAGTTTTAAAATATCCCAGATGTTATCTTAGCGTTGCTTAGTGAATGATAAATTGATAACTCTAGGGTTCTAGTTTCTATGTAAGAATAGACAAAAAAAGTATTGTCTATGTGAAATAATACAATTCATGCAAACATACAAACCCAGCCTTCACTAGTGCTTCTTTTAAATATGTTTTATTCTAAAATAAAAACTATATTTGTTGGTCTGGCAGATTTCTCATTATTATAATATTTTTGCCATAAGAGTAATTAAATAGATAATTTTTTTTGGATTGTTTTTCTTATGAACTTCCCTATTCCTCTAATAAAAGAAGATATCGATAAAACTAAATCGACAGATCCCAGCACTAATGACATGCCTCCAACTGGCTCTGACTGTGATGGGACGTGATTTACCTTGTGCTTGCACTCATTAGACGCAACCTTGCGCACGAGTACCTATCTACATTACCTATTTAATTGTAGATTATATTACTTGTCTTATTTACCAGTTAATGTAGGTACATAACGGAGTAGGCGATAACCTCTCTGACGCAGAAGGCAAAGACCCGCCTGAGACTGTAGATAGCGGGTTCGATTCCCGCCGCGAGACAAATGTTTGTATGTTTTGCAAATATTTGTTTCAGGTGTTGGTGTTTTCTGTATTAATGTATGTTTCCGTATATGAGACAAAAAATATAGGTATCTTTAAGTATATCAGTCATGTAGTTCCCATAATACAAGCTCTGCTTAAGCAACACTCCTTCCGGTCACTAATATATAGGTGACCGTTTAGTGTCATTTCGATCAGTCTTTCGAAAGGCACGTTAAGATGTTAGTCCCGGCGTTTTCAGTCGTTAAGCCATGTCGGAGGAACACGGGCGGCCTAAAAACTCCGACACCAGAATTGGTCACTAACTCATACACTCTTTCTTCCTTCATAAGAAGGAAGAAAGAGTGGGATAAATATGGCTGAAATAAGATACATAATTGGTAGGTACCAAATTAGGTTACATAATAGTTTATATCCTTTTCAATGTCTAAGCTTAATGTAAACTAAAAGTCAAGACGTAAGAGGACTTACTTTTCTGTAAAAGTAAAGGTATGTTTATACAAGTCATTCAATCTCATACATGTGCCTTTGCAGCGGAAGGAAGCGGGAATATGGAGCGAAACCGTGAGAGTAGCGAACAATTAGGTAGGTACCAAAGTACCTGTTGTAGATAAAAGTTCATCCTGTTCGCTACAGCGAAAATGCTTCTACTGTGGTGCGGGCGCATTGAGGTACTCTAGAGCCACAAATGTGGAAAAAAATAATACAATTTTTGTCTTAGCTCCTGATCTTTTTTTTATAATACGTAGATATTTCGCAGTAAATCCAAAGTGTAGGCTACTTATCAAGAAATGCAGCGATCTCCCTTATGCGGTTATTTTCATTTCCATTCATATTCATATCCACTGCTAAAATCCATCTATGATCTTGTATGACGTTTAACATAGTTGACAATGACAAAATACTCTACAAATCGACCACACACTCTCCGACATATATATTTTTCAGTAGTATTAATAGCAGTCATGTGGTTTCCATAATAATCAGCTCTGCTTAGTTTGGGGCTAGATGATACTATGTGATTGTGGTGTCGATTTTCTTGTGCATTTTCCTATTCTAAACTTATTTTGACTGATGTAAAAGTAATGCCTTCCTTAAAGGTGAAAATAACGAGTATATTAGCTGCAACTTTAAAGTTGCTAAATTAAGATAGTTTAGAAAAGTGAACAACCGAATCCAAACCACTATCCAGTAGACATTATTTTTATATTAAAAGAGCGTTTTACATTACGCTTACCGTTTGTCTACACACTGGTGACTAATAAGGACAAAATGAAAGGCTTAAAACCTTAACTTACTTAGTACATGCTTGTGTATTGTTGCATGATAAAAATTATGAGGTAATAATTAGGTAAGGTTAAGTAGGTAGAATATATCACCAGTCTGTAGAAGTAGGTACGCTTCTTTTAATAAACAATTTCTGAACACGTTGGTCATGAAAATGATGAAAAAATACATGTGGTGTGGTTGCCATAAATCCGAATTGTTAAACTAAATACCGAAATTCGTCGTGTGTCGGTATGTCGGTAATAAAACAGAGTTTGTAAACTGCTAAACTGTCCTAAATTAAATCAGTTTTGATTTGTACTCAAAAATTGCAAAATAATTTTTGTCAATAAGATTTTTTTAGGGTTCTGAACCCAAAGGGTAAAAACAGGACCCTATTCCTAAGACTCTGTCTGTCTGTCACCAGTCTGTTTTTCATGAACCGTGATAGCTAGACATTTAATATTTTCATTTTTTTTGTCGCTTAGACCTTAGCAAGAGTCGCCATTTCTAGCGACAAAGTCGCTAAATTGACAACACTAGTGTGAAAGATCAACAAACTTTTGGTACACACATCTTCATATGTCACAAATTTACTCATTTTTAATATTAGTAACAATTATTGAGTTTAAATTAAACCCCGTTTTCAAAGCTTGGTACCTACGAGTCTAGTAAAACCTAAGTGAGCAAAAGCATTGTGGTTAAAGGGTTTTTTGTTCACCCTTCACAGATTTCCTTTTTAAGGGTAACTTGTTAAATCACCCCAGTTCCTCTTGAAGGTACTTCCTCTATCATCCGGAAATCATCAAAAATATTTCACCAATTTAGCCCTATCTACCCTTTTCCTACGTAAGTACCTATTATAGATATATAAAGTACCTACCTTTATGCACTTAGGTAGCAAGTGTAATTTAAGTTTTATCCACGTGTTAAAATTGTATAATCGTATGAAACATTTTAAGGGATTTACACACGGTGCGACAAATGTGGCGCAGATTTTCCCTCCTCCACTAATGAGTGCAATTGCGCCCTGTCCTGAGCTCAAAGCATTCAGCTGCTATTAGCAGCCTTTCGCAAATCGTCATTCTACCTGACCGGAGGGCATCCTACACTACGTTTGCCAACCCGCGGTCTCCACTCAAGAATATAGATAATGTAAAATTATTTTATGGTATTACCATCGACCGGTTATGTATTATGTATGTTCCGATGTTTGAGAGATGCGTCAAATGCTCTTTGTTTATGGAGTTCTATTCTCTATCTTCAAAACCCGAACCAACCTCAACGGTCCGTGTTGCACTTTAACCAGGACTTTAACTAACAAACGGGGCTGGGGGTGCAAGAGCTTATAACCTTCGATCCTCAACCCGTATGCCCCGGATTAACGACATATCCCCCTTCTTATCGGGGAGGACATATCTAGCACTAGGCCTAGACTAAATAGGCTAGTATTGTTGTTCAGACGTATCAACTATAGTTACACGTACAAGTTTTAAAAAGTTGAGAGTTTTGTCAACAAAAATTGCTACGTCTACACAGCAAGTGTCTAAACATTTTTAAGGTACTTACAAACTATGAACACAAGGTAATCGCACGTGCCAAATGGTGAGCAGACAGTCAAGGGTACTTCCCTTATCCACCCTTCATCACGTTTAGGGGTGGCTCGCAATAATTTTGAAGGGCTGTTTCAGTTTTACACTTTTACTTGAATTTTGCTGAGGTTCCAGCATTTTTTGAGTTAGACGCGTGCTTGTGACTATGGAAACCTAAGTCATGCTTTATAGGAGGTACTTAGTACCTACTTCTAAAATCCTACGATTTTGTATGGCTCTTAAAAACGATTACAAAGATTTTTTATAACTTTAATTGATTGTTAGAACTTTCTTCTTTTGCTTTAATGTTAGAATCTACCATCGTATCAAGTAGGTACTTTATCATACCTAGAAGCGATTTTTATTTATTTCAAACATCAATAATACTCATTTAAACCTATCAAGGACTTTGGTACTGGTACTCAGGGACTGGGAAGTAGGTACTTTTTATTCTCTAAAGACATAATTCAAGTTCTGCTTCAAATACCATGTTCGAGAAGATTTTATGTGTAAGCTCAAGTATGCAAACAAACAAGCTGTGGGCAGGTCAGCTAGTGCATTAAATAATTTGACAGCCTGGTATCTACAATAGTGCTCGGCTGTATTAGCGTTGGACGAAAATATTTGTAAGATATCTTTGTGCCTGGTTGTAAGCCAAATCAGGTATTTTTTGTTCTACCGTTTCGTAGAGATATGGATGCTTTACAGTACACCGTCTAATATAGTAACCAAAATGTAAAGACTGGAACAGTAAATTAAGTTTTTCAAAATGTTCTTTATATGATTCCTATTTTGGTATTATAACTATAGTATAGCCTTTCCCAAAGTGGGCGAAAACGCCTCCTTGTGGGCGCTGCAGGCCAAAAGGGGGGCGGTAAGAGACCTAGAAAAAAAATCGGGGCGTTGCCGTTGTGTAGAGAGTCTTGGGGGGCGATTTGTAATTTCATCTATTAGGAGGACTTGAGACCTGAGCGCCGTTGTGTACTATCTACTGCGCACAGGTCTCAAGTTAACTGTTGCGGGTTATAGACTTATAGTAAAAGTCTCGTTTAGAATGAATGTTTATCGCCGCTAATATAGCTCAAAATAATTAATTTAATTAAAAGTTATAGTGGTTTTTATGTAGGTGCATAATTTTAAATAGGTGCAAAATGGGGGCGCTATAACATAATTTATTCTCAAGGTGGGCAGTACATATATTTTTTTTTGTAAATACATACTTATCATACATAGAAAACACCCAGACCCGAGACAAATATCTACAGAACATGCAAACATTTGTCCCGCAGCGGGAATCGAACCCGCAACCTTCTGCGTCTCAGGCGGACTTTCGCCCACTGCGCCACAGAGGCCGTCAAAGAGAGATCCTTGCATAATGTAAGGATGAACTAAGAAAGGAGTTCCTATAATTCAGCCCCTGAAGGCGGAAAAAACTACGCGGGCGAATTGGGGGACACCCATCCTAACTAATATTATAAATGCGAAAGTGAGTTTATTCCTTTGTTTAAGGCTTTCACGCCTTAGCTACTCTATCGATAATCATGAAATTTCACATACACGATGGCACGCGTGGTTTACTTCGATGTTTTTTTGCAGATCATTCATCATTCATCATCAGCCTATCAGCAGTCCACTGCTGGACTATGTCCAGCAGTGCCTCCTCTAATGAGCGCCATCATCTTGGTTAAACAATACTCCGCGGGGTCACTTCTTGGAAGGGTGATCGTTCAGTGTCATTTAGATTTGAGCGCTTTCGAGTTTCGGAAGGCACTTTAAGATGTTGGTCCCGGCTTTTCAGTCGGAGACCTTTGGTGCTCTAAAAACTCCGTCACCAGAGATAGCCACTAGCTCATACGAAGAAGAAGAGGGGTACAAAAAAGGTCACAGGGTACCTTTCATCCAGAAAAAAGTTCCCGAGGGATCGAAAATTACTAACCCAAGCGAAGCGGCGGGCGGTAGTGTTACTAATAGGAATTGTGATACTTGCCCAACAATACAATACACACATACATAATGTAATTAAACATAAAAACTGGCCTTAATCAGAAAGTATGCGCCTAATTAATTGTTAATTAACCAATTACCTCATAATCAAAACTGCTGTCAACATATTTTCATAGCTTATGAATAAAATCATTGTTAGGGCCAGACAATATAATGATATCATCAGAATACAAGTCGCAAGACAAAGCATTGTCTCCCTCATCCGACGTTTAGGTCATAACTAGAGATTATACAGTTATATAGAGATCATTATATACATTATAGACTTTATATACAGTCTCATGTACTTATAAGGCTGTACGTTTCTTTATTATACTTAAAGATAGAAACAGACAATGAACAATAGACAAACATTTACTTAACACTCGGCACACCAGACATACAACAACATAATTATTAGTAAATAAAGCAAATAATTAAATAGAAGGTAAGCAGTAATAGCTCAAGATCAAAATAACTTGAAGGATCTTGAGGAGGCCTTTTCCCAGCAGGCTAATGAAATCGAAATCGTAACTTGAAGATGAACAAGCCCAACACAACAACAACAACATGCCCACTTGATGTTAACTGGTATTATTATTGATTACATATTATGGGTATCATATCACTGCGGCCATAGAGGCTTAATTGTGATCGCCATTTCCTTTTTCCGTCGCCCCCTAGTTGCTATAAGAAAATAGGAAAAGGATGAGAATCTGAAAAAGAAACAGAAACTGTAGGAATTTTCGTAGCTCTTCTGGGCTTAACGAGAATATGCCCAGAATAGCGCTACGTTTGTGCATTAGTGGCCCACACTCTCCTAGCAAATGAAGGGGCGTTTCATCCGCCTCTTTGCAGAACCTGCTGGTTGTGTTAACTGGAAACCATTTCTTAAAAGTATTGTATCGTAGGTCACGCTTTTTATAAAGACAGCAATGCTTCTTCACGCCAGAAATAGGCTTCCCCGGATGAGCATTTCACAAAAAGGTAATAAAAGCTTATATTGAAAATACTACTTGTATTAACATAATACAATAATTATGAAGGGGCTTGTATATAATATACAATGACATGACTATTCAAGTCTCTAATTTCGTAGTAGTACAAATCAGTGCATTAGGCCCAAGGCCTAGACTTCATAGAATAATGGAACTTAAGCTGTGAAAAGTTTATTATGCGTAAAGTATAGCGATGTTCAAAGTTTTCATCTTAATAATAAATATAAAATAAATCTTAATATAACTAGCTTCCACCTGCTGCTTGGCTCGCGTGGTACAGTCAGCATCAAAAGTAGATGATGAGTTTCAGAATTTCAAAACAGCTGATAGGAATTTGCGTCAGAATTAGATAGCACTAAAGTGTTCCATAAATAGGTGATTGAAAAATATGCCAACAATAAGCTGATGACACTAACCACCACATGTACCTGATGACTTTAAGGTTCAAAAGTATCTGATGTAAAATAGTTTTATAAATATATGAATTATGTTACTTTGCAATATTTGGCAATAAAGATATAAGTTCAAAAATAACTGACTATCTAGCATAGCATAAATAACTGATTATCTATTTTAACTGGCCTTTTAGCTCAGTTGATAGTTATTCTTGATAGTTATTTTTATTTTTATTTTTATTTTTATTTTTATTTTTATTTTTATTTTTATTTTTATTTTTATTTTTATTTTTATTTTTATTTTTATTTTTATTTTTATTTTTATTTTTATTTTTATTTGTATTTTTATTTTTATTTTTATTTGTATTTTTATTTTTATTTTTATTTTTATTTTTATTTTTATTTTTATTTTTATTTTTATTTTTATTTTTATTTTTATTTTTATTTTTATTTATATTTTTATTTTTATTTTTATTTTTATTTTTATTTTTATTTTTATTTCTATTTCTATTTTTATTTTTATTTTTATTTTTATTTTTATTTTTATTTTTATTTTTATTTTTATTTTTATTTTTATTTTTATTTTTATTTTTATTTTTATTTTTATTTTTATTTTTATTTTTATTTTTATTTTTATTTTTATTTTTATTTTTATTTTAATCTTTATTTAAATTTAAATGTATGTGTCAAAATGTGTTTCATTATTTACATAAAGGTTTATTTTTACCACGTTTTGCGCGGAATAAAAAGTACTAACATATTATTAATGCATTACCTAGCATACCAGTACACGTTCCGTTCTCTTTCCCACTCTTACTCCCTTTTTCGTTCCCGTTCCCACTCCTGTTCACGTTGATCACCAATTCAAGTGCCGGTTAAGTATGATAAATTTTAATAAACTTAAATGATTGGTTCCCCATACAAACTTTCATTCCCAATCATACCCTGTTCAAGTTTTACCCTGTTCCCTGTTACCCTGTTCAAAAATAAAAATAAAAATAAAAATAAAAATAAAAATAAAAATAAAAATAAAAATAAAAATAAAAATAAAAATAAAAATAAAAATAAAAATAAAAATAAAAATAAAAATAAAAATAAAAATAAAAATAAAAATAAAAATAAAAATAAAAATAAAAATAAAAATAAAAATAAAAACAAAAATAAAAATAAAAATAAAAATAAAAATAAAAATAAAAATAAAAATACAAATAAAAATAAAAATAAAAATAAAAATAAAAATAAAAATAAAAATAAAAATAAAAATAAAAATAAAAATAAAAATAAAAATAAAAATAAAAATAAAAATAAAAATAACTATCAAGAATAACTATCAACTGAGCTAAAAGGCCAGTTAAAATAGATAATCAGTTATTTATGCTATGCTAGATAGTCAGTTATTTTTGAACTTATATCTTTATTGCCAAATATTGCAAAGTAACATAATTCATATATTTATAAAACTATTTTACATCAGATACTTTTGAACCTTAAAGTCATCAGGTACATGTGGTGGTTAGTGTCATCAGCTTATTGTTGGCATATTTTTCAATCACCTATTTATGGAACACTTTAGTGCTATCTAATTCTGACGCAAATTCCTATCAGCTGTTTTGAAATTCTGAAACTCATCATCTACTTTTGATGCTGACTGTACTACAATAAAAAGTAGCCTATGTGTTAATTAGGGCTTGCAAATATTCGAAAATTTTCATATTCGAATATTCGATTTTTTTTCGGGTACTATTCGAATTATTCGAATATTATTCGAATAATAGAAAAAACACTATGTTCTTATTAAAATCACATCTTAGTTTGTTATTTTAAGTGTTATTTTCATGAAGAAGTTTAAAATATCAACTTATGTTATCCTTAAAAGCGTTATTTCCATGAACTAATTTAAAATAACAAATTAAAAAATAATACAAAAAGTTGTTTCGCCGTAACGAGACATTGGCGATTTACACGCACAATCAACCACAAATTTAAATATTCTTCTTCGTATGAGCTAGTGGCCAACTCTAGTGTCGGAGATTTTAGGCCACCCGAAGGCCTCAGACATGGGTTAATGACTGAAAAGCCGGGACCAAGATCTTAACGTGCCTTCCGAAGCATGGAAGCGGTCAAATCTAAATGTCACTAAACAGTCATCCATCCAAGTAATGACCGCGCTGAGAGTTGCTTAACCAAGGTGATATTTTAAGTACACCGAAGTAAACCACGCCAAGGACGGACGGACGCACAAAGCAGCACCATAAAGGTTCGCTTGACCGGCTCGGTAATGTCACCCTTAAAAATCTTTATTAATATATCAAAAATTAAAAAACAGTCTTAAAAATCTATTTTAACAAAATCATGAAAATAAACATTCACGACAGAGACGAATGGACAGAACAGTCTCGTCAACTACGCGACACTTCTGAGTGTATCCGAACCGTGTTCCGAACCCGATAAAATTTATCGGGTTTTGGGTCGGATCATTCGTCATGTTGTTTACCCGAACAACGACGTAAACTTGTATGGATATATCGCGCAAACTCATAAGTGGCATTTCATCCACATCCGAGTTCCGATTTCAGTGTTATTAATTTTAATCGAATATTCGAATATTTAAATATCAGTATTCGAATATTCGAACTAAAATAATATTCGAATTATTCGAATATTCGAATATTCGAATGCAAGCCCTAGTGTTAATCCAGGTCACAATTGTATGTAAATTTCTGGTTTCATCCAAATCCGATCAGCCGTTGCGGAGTTGAGTGGGAACAAACATACACCACACCCACACACACACACACACACACACACACACACACACACAATTCAGTTTTCCTTTTCTTTCAGAACCAAATTTTATCTATTATTATTGTCAATTATTCCCATTAATAGACTTTACTCAATGAGAGTAATGAATGATCTGAAAGCTTTTATTTAAAGAAACTTTTACAACTTCGAATACTTTTTAAAAGCAAAAATAAAACTTTGAGCACCACATACTTTGCACTACAATTTGCATCTAAATCAAGCGTAAGATTAAAGGAGACGTTACTCTCATTAGCTTGAAGTAAATTGCTCGGACAATGGTCGTCCTATCACGGTTCCAGATGTTAAACTACGATGTCAAGAGCAACTGGTATATAATTATGAATGTAAATACAACAACAACACCAGCCGATATCAACCCACTGCTGGACATAGGGCTCTCTTAAGGGGACGATACATGTCAAACCTCCCTCTCGCTCGCACTGTTCAACATTTTTGAAGATATAAAATCACTGAATGTAGTTATGCAAAATAGCAAACCTTCACGGCCTACAAAATAACAATACAAAGGTTCAGCAAGAATATCATGTTGAACCCAACACATTTTCCTACCAAAAAAATTGCACCAAAATTGATCACATTGGTACCACTTTTTTGGTAAGAAAACGTGATAGAATCAAAAAGGTATTATTGCTGAACCTTTGAATTGTTATTTTCTAGGCCGTGAAGGTTTGCTATTTTGCATAACTACATTCAGTGATTTTATCTTCAAAAATGTTGAACAGTGCGAGCGAGAGGGAGGTTTGGCATGTATTGTCGCCTTAGGGGCGTAAGCCCTTAATCCCCACGCTGGGCATGCGAATAAGGGATCGCAGGGTACAGCTTCTCGCAGCTTACGCTGCTGCCTATCGGTGGCCAGGGGATTTAGCTGTGCCGGGGCGTTAGGCTTTCCGAATGCCTCCGACATGGCTTAGCGCCCCTAAATGGTGACCCATCCAAGTAGTGACCGGGCTATTGCTAATCCAAGATGATCTAAAAACACCGAAGTTACCTCCAAGATAACGACTTCAAAGATCAAAACATCGATTTTCCCTACTGACATACTGAAAACCAGCGCAGCATCGGAGCACGATGCTGTCTATAATAATGTTCTAGGATCAGCCTACAAAACATGCAAGCAGAGCAACATTATACGCTTTCTGGCGCAGTAGGTGAAGGTCCGCCTGAGAAGCAGAAGGTTGCGGGTTTGATTCCCGCCGCAAGACAAATGTTTTTATGTTCTACAAATATTTGTTTTATTTGTTTTGGGTCTGGGTGTTTTCTAAGTATAAACACAGTATGTATTTACAAAAATAAGTATTTAAGTAGGAAGTAATATCAGTCAGGTAGTTCCCATCATACAAGCTCTGCTTAGTTTGGGGCTATGATGCTGTGTGAGTGTCCAGCATAATTTATTTAATTAAAAACAAAAAAAAGCCGTACAACACAACAGCTTGTTCCAAAAACATGGGAACTATTTTGGTGCAATATACATAAAAATCAGGTTATATCATCGACACGGGCACAAAGACTAGACCGATTGAAATCATAAAAATATTTGAGGTTTTATCCTACCGTGTCTAACGGTTATTACTGTCTGTGTCTAATTGGAACACAATACCGACATATCAGTCCCAACATCATCATTATCAGCCTATAGCAGTCCTTGTCGGCCTCTGTATCGCAGCGCGCGAAGTCTCGCCTGAGACGAAGGTTGCGCTATTTGCAAATATTTGTCTTGGGTCTGGGTGTTTCTATGTATTATATAGAGAAAATGTATGTATTTACAGAAAAAATATAACTATATCAGTCATGTGTTTCCCATCATACAAACTCTGCTTAGTTTGGGGCCACATGGTGCTGGGTGATATTGTCTAGCAATCTCATTTTCAGCCGAGGCAGAGGAAGACCGCCGTCTACATGGTGGTCCAATGTCGAGAAAGACTTAAAAGCCCTAAACGTCGCATCTACGACAACCCAGGACAGAGCGTCCTGGCACCGAAGTACTAGGAGGCCCGACCCCAAATGAAATGGGAAGAGGGACAGGAAGAAGAAGAAGAATCTCATTTTCAGCCTGAATCAGTCCACCGCTGGACAGTGGACATAGGCCTCCCCTAATGAGCGCCATTGCGCCATGTCCTCAGCTTGATGCTTAAAGCTTCTACCAGCCGACTTAGCACAGCAATAGTAGACAAGGTTTTGTCAACGAAAGAATAGAGAAAACTTATTTTTGGTTGTAGATGTAGCAACATTTTTAATGTTCTTAATACGGTTATCTAAAGAAAAAAAAGAAAAAAAAGAAAGAAAAGATAAAAAATAAGCGTTTGGGAAAAAATAGGCATGGTTGGGATGCAGGGAGACCACACAATCAGGAAAAATACTTTATCTTCTCTATCGTAGAGTAGACATAAAAGTGGCATGCTACTCTTAGCATCAGCCCTCTGGCTGCAGCCTTTTGCAGATCCTCACTCCACCTGGCCGGCGGGCATCCTCGTAGTATGTGGACCCGAAATAATGTCGTACAACTACAAACTGCTAAAAATGTTCTGTTATATTTCTTCATCATCATCATTATTGTATAATAAGTAGGTACTCAGATTATGTGATTCTATATTTAGGTAGGTAGGTAAGTACTTACTTTCGCCACTCACATAGTTACGACAAAAAGTAGCCTATTTGTTAATCCAAGTTACAAACTATGCATGTTCTAAGTTTCATTCATTTCGTTCAGCCGTTACGGAATTGGGAACAATTAAACTCACACACAAACTTTCGCATTTGTAATATCAGTGTGTGATAGATTTTGCTCAACGGTTCGCGTGATCGCCGTATCTATCTTTTGCCAAGGTATGACCTATTTATGAGCAAAATATCATCAAAATTAGGTCAGCTTTTAGGCCGTGCTCAAAACGGTAAAGGCAGACCTCGTAAGAAGATTGACATGGTTAAATCTTCTAATATAATAAAATCTACGGACACAAATGAACCTAATTACTGTTTGCATTTCGGTCTACGACGAAGTTCAGTTCAGTTTCAGATCGAATTTAAAATATCATAACCTTATACCAGCACCTGCACTTCATACAAACAAAATCCATTTCTTTTCAAATAAAAAAAATTACAACTATTATCTGTATCATCACAGACTGACTGATGACTGATAATTAATGATGCTGATTTTCATGGTCTATCTCAGTAGCTGACCCTAACCTTGACGAGGTTACCACCCCCTATTTGTATGCAGGCGGGGTACCAGCAATTACCATTTGCAAACTATCAGTACAGATTCTACGTTTTAGGAACCACAGAGTTTGGTTCCCATAGAATAACTTCCCCCCTTTCGTGGAACTCTTTATGATGTGTCTGGGATTATACCTGGGGACAGCAGTATCCACATGTTCAAAGATTCTGATTTTTTATAGATTTTTTTGTTGGATTATCTGAATTCCGAATTGAATTCGAAACTGTTTGTTCGATTGTTTTTCAATTCCGACAAAGATCCTAGAAATTTTAGGATCTTGAAAGCTCTTGATGCCGATTCTGACAAATGCTTTTGTCAAAATCTGGAGTATCATACAAGACAGCGTTCAGGACACCACCACGACGGTTGTCATTTTTATTAAATTTTATTTTCTAGTGTGTTTCTAATGTATGTCGATTTTTATTAATGGTATTTTAACCGTTATACGTTAGTAATATGACATAAAGATTGGTGAAATGGAATAAAGAAGATTTGTAAGGAAACTCTCTGATTTAGAAATTTGTGCGCCGATAGTTTTTTGTTATAGTCGCCATTGCTATAGCAGAAAACAGGACCTGATTGAAGACTGGACGACTGGACTTATAAACCGTACTACGTTGCCTCATATTATTATGAACATTATACTTGATACTGGCGAAATTGTGGAATCTATCCTAGAAGCCAATTAATAAAGAAGTGAAGTGAAGTGACGGCGTTCAGCGCAGTTATTACACGTGGGATGGGTGAGCGGGCTCCTGTTACCGTACGAGACGACGACGGCACCTCAAACATCTTCCAGCGTCAATGTTTCCTGATCACTACGACTTAGGGGTCTTCAAGCGAAGAGTAAAGGTTCATCCTAGTCAAGCGTGCTACATCGTCGACCACATCATCACTTTCCAACAGGTGAGATGGCGTCAAACGTGAGCTTAACCGTATAAAAAACCACCTATGGTTTTTTTACTGAAGGCATTTTTAGCTGATCGTTTTGTTTTAGCCTCTATTGTTATATCAAAACATGACTTGACCGAAGACTGACGACTTGACTAAAACACGAAAGAAATGGAATAACACTAAAACATTGTACAAAATTAAACGGAAGGCTCTTAGCCTGCCCTAATTGGGCTAAGAAACAAAAAAAACTATGGTTTCATTCCGTCAAATACAGTTCTACAATGGTAGTGATCTGTGGGTCTGTATATGGGAAAATGTAATGTATTTCCAAGTCACGTATTAGTTTGGTAGGAACGCGGAATCATTCTGCTAGCTTTTATAACATAACTGTGAACTAGAACTTAACAAGCAAGTTCTATCTAACCGTGTGTTTCCACTAAATAAACTTATTAACATGTTAGAGTGTACAGGGTTTCCAACCTAGAGCCTTCCAACCTTCTAGCCAACTTTCTCAAGAGCTGCTTTGGTTCTAAGCCGATCTATGAATTAAATAAATTAGAATAATAACTTTATGTCAGCCAACGATATAATGGTACAACGTTGGTAGATCACTAATCTACGGCCAATATACACATAAACCTTAAAGACTACAAAACTACGACTAAGTGTCTAAACATACTATGCTGAAGTTACGCGACCGAAGTTCGGCATGATTACGCCTGCAATGCTATTTGAATAGGCTAGATGACTAAAAAATTCTATTTAGTCCGTCACTTACATTATCAAAAAATATTGGACACGTATTTTTTCTTTTGTCAATTAAACTAAAAATGACAAAGATATGGTGTGTTGAAGTTGCGCGTGACGTCACGGTTAAGTACACTTTTTACATACAAGTGACGTCACGAGCCTCCACTCCCGAACTTTGATGCTCTATAACTTTGTCAATTTCTATTGATTTGATAAATAAAAAATACGTATCCAATATTTTTTGTTAATCTAACTGACAGACTAATTAGATTTTTTTTTTTTTACCCAGGCATCATCCCTAATACATACACATTATGCTGAAATAACGTAGCGTTATGGCGTACAGCCGAACTTCGGTGGACGTGAGTTCAGCGGCAATTCGGCGGTAGAACACACATTATACGCGACCGAAGTTCGGTTCAACTACCGAAGAAGATTGATCAGCTGCGGAAATTCCGTCGCGTAATTTCGGCATAGTGTGTTTAGACAGTAAGAAAGACTAGGACTAAAGGTTTAAACAACACTCCGCTCGGTTACTACTTGAATGGGTGACTGTTTAGTGGCATGAGCACTTCCGTGCTTCGGAAGACACGTTAAAATATTAGTCCTGGTTTTTTCAGACGTTAAGCCATGTCGAAGGCCCTCGGGTTGCTTAAAAACTCCGACACCAAAGTAGACCACTAGACCATTAGCTCCTGCTAACTAACAACTCTAACTAACCCCCCTGACGGCAACGGCGTTGTCGGAGCGAGAAGCTGTGCCCTGCTATCCCCAACCCGCATGCCCAGCATCATGATTATGGGTATATCTACCCTTCTAATAAGTGCGGGTTGGGGATGGGAGGGCTATGTTCAGCTCTGAACGCTATAGGCTAACATGAAGAAATCCTGATTTACATCTTAGTATTTTCCTACACAGAAAGTTGACAGGTGGATCAGAGCGCTGGCCGAGTGGTGGTGATATATATATGGGGGACGTCCTTCAGCGAGACGGCTATCAGAAAGACAGTGGATGGCACCTTACTCAGACTAGCGCAGGATCGAGGCCAGTGACAAAATCAAAAGAAGAAGATGATGATGATGATGAGTTTCCTATTCTCGTTCATCCCACTCAACACCACGAGAACGAAACCACCGATGGTGTCGTTTGGAATCACTACTCCGTTCGACACTAGCGGCTATTAGTGATGTCCTTCAAATTAAGATAGGATTAGGTAGGTGTATTCTATATAGGTACCTACTAGCTATCACTCTTCACTTCATATGTTTATAATTTACTGTACTTGATTGTTGATAAGATTTGATAACTCGAGTGGGTTGATTCAAGAAGTTTTAAAACATTATAGAACCTACTACGTAAGTAGCTTGCTATTCAAGACATCATCATGTCGACACGACATGTCGTTATGGTGGTGTCGAGTGGAATGAACGCCTATTCTTATGTCAAACGAACCTTCTAGTCATGACATAAACTTAGTATAATCTTTGGTTCAGATATCCATACGTTTAAGTATTTCATAAATGAATGAAAATTATGAGGATACAACGTCATGGTAGTAAATAAGCAATAGAATAGCAATTTAGGCATTGCCTAGCGCCTTTAGGCTACACGACTTGCGTGGGTTACGTAACATGTCTTTACGGGCGATAGTTTATACCAAATTAACCAATAACATCTCGTTTCACTCTAATAATTTTCCAAAAACTGTGATAAAATATAGTTTTTCAAAACAAAAATAATCCTTTTTAATCATTTACGACTTTTTTTATGAGATTGTGTAGAAGATACGTCTATTAAGATACTTTTTGTTACTTACTGATTTTGTGATCCGGTCTTGCCTTTTAAAAGTATAAGTAGAGAGAACACGCGTAGTTTTTCTTTTTGCTTTTTGCATGCTCCCTTTTTTACCCTAAGACCAAAGCAGTTACCGAATGGTAACCATGAGATGTGTGGTGGCCTCGAGGCAGATGGTCGGAGGTTGTGAAGGCAGTAAGGAGAGCAATGGATCCGGCTGGCACAAGATCGCCTGAAGTGGCGTGATAGAAAAGAGGCCTTACCCAACATTGGGTGTTATCGGCATAGATAGAATAGATAGATAGATTACCCTAAGTCTTCATAGTTATTATTTGTTTAATTAGTATTTATTTTCCTATGTAATGGTTGAAAGTAAATAAACTTTCTTTCCATACCTAACTGCGTCGCGGATAACATTTTCAAGGGACACGCGTTTCTTTCCAATAGTGTGCGCACGAGCTGATTACATACCAAAATTAGATGAAGGAATTAAGAGTTATATGCAGAAGTATTCACAAACCAGAGGTATTCTCCAATACGACCTACGTCATTAGAGACTGTTATTTTAATTTAATTTTAATTCACTATAATGTAAATACCTATTAAATATTTAGTCGTACCTTAATAATAAAATGCAGTAGCTTATTATTTTGTTTTATATTATTTTATTTTAATCACATATTTTATTTCCTATGTTCTATTTGTTAGCTCTCTTCGCCTGAAATACAGGATTACCTAGTTCAGGCTCTTGTTTTTATTATACCTATGTTTAATTAAGATTTCTGTACCTTTTAATATTTTTATGTTACCAATTTAAGAAATTTTGAATACATTATTTTATTTTTATTTTATTTTATTTTATTGTAATGGTGAAATTAAGCAAACATAGAGTAGGACGCTCCGGCCAGGTGGAGTGACGATTTGCGTAAGGCTGCTGGTAGAAGCTGGATGCGTCGAGCTCAGAACAAGGCGGAATGGGGCTTAATGCGGTGACCTATGTCTGGCAATGAACTGCTCGGCTGATGATGATGATGTAAAATTACATCGTAAAATTGCGATTATCGAACAGCCAGCTAAAAATTGTGAATTATCACCATCACCACCATTAGCCAAACTCTTCCAGGTAGAGGTTTATGTCCTAAGTGGACTTCTACTGGCTAAAAAGAAAACCATATAACAATGGTGTTTCATACACCGATTCCGGCAAATCTATCTTTAGATGATGTTTATTGATTTATCCTTCTGTCTTGGTCGTAATGAATGTAGAGCACAAAATTACTATAGGTACTCAACACTATTATTTTTATTTTGATGGCAAATAGATTCATAATAGGTATCAAAACCTCTCAAAAACGATGAATCACCTTCCTTAATTCAATGCCGCATTTGAAGAAATAAAAATAATTCAATTCAAATACAAAACGCTTTGAAAAAACAAATAGAGTACCTTTGATCCGACTTTGGCATAATGTTGGTACTAACCTTGCGCTGCCAATGTTGCCATTAAAAACAGAAATGCTGCCGTCAAATCTCAAACACATTTGAAAGACGATCCATTTATTTAAACAGTTACATAACGTAATGATTCATACAACATAAATATACACAGGTACAATTAATATGTTTTCTACTTATAACGTCAATAAAAACCTAAATTTTACCGCTACTTATCTCTAAACAACAGAGAGAGGACTTAAAATCCTTCACAGAAGATTCCAAATACGAATTTCAAATCGTGCTCTTGTGGCCAGCGTCTTCTAGTAGCTGCGATTCCAAATTTGAATTCAATGCTCGGTGCATTTGAGTCCGTTTTGTGTGATGTCTCACCTGATGTACACGGGTGAGTTTATTGAAAAATCTACCGTAATTATAGAAAATAAGGCTGGTATTCAATTGGATGGTGCAGTAGGTTTTAATAATAACCCGTTTGTAGAAGCCGTGGGAACGCAGTCGGATATGCGAGGTATAATCGCTTGTCGGACGGAACAGAGCCTGCAATAGTCCAATTTCGCAGCCTTTTACTAACATTTGTGGCCAGTTCTTTTAAAAACCCGTTTGAAAATCGAAGGTTTTTTTTTCTTTTATCATAATAAGCTACTTTTCTTTTTCATTCATCCTCTTTGTTTTGAAACTTAAACGGTATCGCGTGATTCTGATGTGTTATTAATTTTACTTGCAAAATATTGCATACGTATTGTAACTATGTATTAGCTACCTTCTAATACTGTCATAATAGTAGATACTTTGCTGTAGGTAGTTATTTGTTATCTAGAACATTATTATATTAACTAAGTTCCTACATATTTCTAAATCATTGCTATGTCGCGTCACGTTATGAATATCAGGAAGAAGACTCTTAGAACACTGAACGTTTTTTTACTATTGCAACACTTTCAGAAACATAAGGATTTTTAATGAACCAATCAGCAAAATACGCATTGTTCAGCTTCTTGAATGTTTTGTAGCTATTAAACAATGCCTCGAAGATACAATCTATAATCGATCCAGGAAGTCTGGCCCAAGGCTGTTTATTGGCGCAAAAAAATCAATAAACATCTTAAAAACGTACCTATGTACCTACGACTTTATAACCTTTTTCTAAAGAGTCGATTAAGTAAGTATAGGTATTATCATTGCATCCGAGATTTGATTTTCGAACGCCATTTCCTTTTCCAAAATAAGAAGCACAGACACCGATCCTAAAACTACTACATAAGTAGATTACTAAACCTTTATACAAATCTTGAGGTTATTTCATGTATTAGGTATGTGCAAATATTTGTCCCATTTCAGTTGTTGTTTATGTTTGTGGTCTGGGTGTTTTTAAGGGCCAAAAATAGGAATCTGTCACTAAGACTACTGTCCATCTGTCTGTCTGTCTGTCTCACTATCAACAGGTTGTATCTTATGAAACGTGATAGCTACAGTTGAAATTTTCACAGGTGATGTATTTCTGTTGCCGCTATAACAACAAAAAAAAATATTTTTTTTAAAAGGGGCTCGGAACCCTTCGTGCACGATTCTACTCGCACTTGGCAGGCTTTTTTTTATTTGTAACTAGTTGACCCGCCGGCAACTTTATTTGCGTGTATACTTGTATAATCTGATCAAAGGTTTCGGAACGCAAAGAGGAGAAACATACAAACATTGATTTTTTTTTACATAGATATGTAAAAAATAACAAAAATACAAGAACAAAATCTTCGTCACTTATTTTATTAGTAACGAAAATAAAACCAGTAATACCATAGCGAATAATTTTCTATAACAGGCACCTATTCAATTCTTGTCTATGATTGGCTGAAATGTAATGACATTATGACAACACGCGGACCACATGTTTGAGGTGGTCACACAAAAAAGTCACGTACAGACAAAATGTCTCTATTAAATCTCACAGGTCGAGTTAGGGTCAGACTGCATATAAGGCTTATTAGACAACACATTCAGTCTGTTTTATAAATAAATAATAAATGAAAAAATAATGCTGGACTATCACATAGCATCATGAAGCCCCAAACTAAGCAGAGCTTGTGTTATGGACCACATGATTGATATATTACATAAATACTTTTTTTTTGTAAATACATACATTACATACATAATTATTATAACACATTATTATTATTATGCATAGTTTTAGTAAGACTGTCTTACACTTAGCGTAGTATGATAAGAGTAAGCCACTAAGTTGGTCTTAGGCTTGACTAATTAGTCAGTAAGACAGACTGAATACCGCGTGGTCTATAAGCCTTTTAGTACCTAACTACCTATTAGTTCATTCCTTGGGAAGGCAGTCTGGCTGAGACCTTTGCCTTGATGTTGCTATTAGAGAAATTTATATAAAAACAGAGTAGAACCGTCGCGTCGTGTTCATAACAGTTCTATAAACCTCAGATAGCAAATGGCGTTTAAATTTCATTTCATCTCTTTTAATTACTATTAAATGACAGGGACAGGCTTACTTTATCGAGCCGTTATAAAATGATATTTGTTTATGAATTCTAGAGTTAGAGTCTAGAGTTGAATAGAGTCTAAGAAGAGAGAATTATAAAAAAAATATAGAAAACAGAAGAGGAAAGTTGTTTGGTTGGACAGTTGGAAGTTGCTTTATACGGCATGACAGCTTTATACGCAAAATCATAAAGGGAAAAGTAGAAGGAAAGAGAGGTAAGGGAAGACCAAGGATAAATTATATGAGCCGTTTTAATAGCTGTCGTGTTGTCTAGGGAAGTAAAGGAGGCTGCTTTGTAGAGCAGATGGAAGGAGCTGCATCAATTGCGCCGACAAGAGCTCAGCTCTTAAATAAATTATGATGATGTATAAAAAGAGCTATAGACGGTCTCAGTGGCGCAGTGGATGAAAGCCCGCATAAGACGTAGAAAGTTGCAGGTTCGATTCCCCCCGCGAGACAAATATTTGTATTATCTGTAAATTATTTGTATTATCTGTTTTTCTCGGGTCTGGGTGTTTCTATGTATAAATGTATGTAAGTATTTACATAAAATACCTAAAATTAAATAAATCAAATCAAATCTATTTTTTTTCCAAATATAATGCTCATTTGGTCATAGGGTTCTATGTCTGTAAAGCTAACGATTGGGAGTTTTCTATGTATAATAATATATATTTAATCAATTCTTTAATATGTATATAAATGGTAGTAGGTATGTTAGTGTAAGTGTATCTATCATGGGGCTCCCATATCACAAGCTCTGCTTAGTTTGAGGCTACATAATGCTGTGTAGTCTGTGAAGTGTTTAGCATTATTTATTTATTTATTACTAGCTTCCGACCGCGGCTTTGCTTGCGTGGTACTTATGCCTAAATCTTAATTCAGGTCGTAAACTATGTATTTCCAATTTTCATCCAAATCCGTTCAGCCATTCTGACGTGAATGAGTAACAAACATCCATACATCCCCACAACTTTCAACTTTATAATATATAGTATGATTTATTATATCTAACTTAACTTATACATATATAATTCATTTATGTTTGCGAATCTAGGTAACAGTTACATTCAGATGGTTTAAAATAAGTATGAATCACTAGTTCCTGCTTACAAACCTAAGTACTTAAAATTTTTACATAAATATATAAGTATTATAAAAGACAGTGTTGCTGAAGAACACGACCTATGTAGCTTGACCCACTGTCGTATGTAAACAGGTGCTTAGCTTTACAAACATAAGTTTACTGACATTCATAATATTTTATTTCTATACATTGCTCTTTTGCTACTATAAAATGTCTCGAATTCTAGAATGAAACAGCAATGGATAGCATGCCGTCTGCGTGCGTGCGACTTGCGCAAGAGATGTGACATAGTATAGATGACAGTTGCCAAAGCTCTGCTGAGTCACCAATACTAACTGTAAGCTATTCTGTGTAGCGTTCGATAAGTTTGTCACACACAAGGACATTTTCATGAATTATTTAACAAAATGGCTGACTTAGATGAAAACTTGATACTTACGGTTATAATTTTCGTTGCACTTAAAAAGAATGTGTTTATAATAATAAAATAAAATAAAAACTGTTAATTTCAGACTCACAAATTGTTTGTCAATGGCTAAGAGGTAAAAAAATAAAAACAACTGAATTAAAACCTCTTCCTTTTTTGAAAGTCGGTTAAGGAGCTCGTCTCGTTCTAAGCAAATAGAAATCGATATTAATAAAAAAAAATCTAATCGATATGAATTAATATGCTATAAATAAATGTCTGATGACTCAGTGTAGAACCAACCTAAAACATTGTCAAGTCTGAACTCGACTAAAGACCTCGAAATTTAAAAAAAGAAGCACTTTGAACTTTATAAACTTTTTGCGCCAGACCGCAAATTAAATTACCTAGCCTTTTGTAATTTTAACGTTTGAATTTCGAAGGTGAGAAGGTAGTTGTCCTAAATATTGCTCTGAATTTTGTCTCGGGTTTTTGGAATGGTTATAATTATATGTAATGTTTCCTCAAAAAGTCGTTACGCATGCACATTTTGGTGGAAATTAATTTGCATGCTTTTTGTACACTTATTTTGCTTGGTCTCTTATTACTTATTTATTCATTGAATTTTTAATATCTAATACAAGTTTAGTTAAACGGCAAACGTAGTATAGGACGCCCTCCGGCCAGGTGAAGGAACGATCTGGGAAAGGTTGCAGGTAGAAGCTGGATGCAGTGGACTGCTATAGGCTGATGATGACGATGACAAATTAATTTGCATGTTTTTTGTACTCTTTTTCTTGGTTTCATATCACTTATTTATTATTTATGCAATTTTTTTATACGGCAAGTTTATTTTGTTTTTGACAGTTCTGGCAGAGGTCGGCGAGAGTCGGCGAAGAGATGGATGGATTGTGTGAAAGATAATTATATTATGATACCTACTTATTTTTTTTCTTATTTTTACTATTCTCAATGCTTTTTTAATACAAGTTTAGTTTTTTATCTGTTTTGGTATAAGTCGGCGGAAGAAGAGATAGATGAATTTTATGACGGATGATAATTATGTTTCTTTATAATATTATTTCTTGGTTTTACTACCTATTTATTCTTAACTAGCTTCCGTCCGCGGTTTCGCTCGCGTGATACCCGGATAAAGTAGTTTAGGTATTAATACAGGTCATATACGATATATATTCCAAGTTTCATCAAAATCCGTTCAGCCGTTACGGAGTTGAGTGGGGACAAACATACTTACACACATACACAGACTTAGTTATATTAGTGTGATATCTGAATCCACTCATAAAATTCACTAATAATATTCCTCGCAATAAAGTAGTTCGATGTAGTCACAAACCTAATTACATATCAATCGTTAAATCAAGACATCGAGATTCGAGTCCTACTAAATCAAACACGGCATGTTTGACAAATGCCAATATATTGACGTAAAACATTGCGGTTCATTATACTGTGTACTTTGACACTGGCTGGAAACATGAACACGGTGACGTCATTCATCTTGCTATTCTATTTTAATGGCCCCATGCTATGCTACACTTTTGTCATAATTTTATATAATTTTTAATTATATTAGTTGCTAATTTTAGTTTTTCGTATTAAAAAAAAGTTTGTCACTACAAACATCGCGAAATTCATTCAAATAATTTCTGAAAAAAACAGTTTTGATCACCGGTTTTTTTAAGAAAAATATTTAAAGCATTTTAATTTTGAAAAGGAATCCAATATCAGCCATTAGCAGGGCTACATACCATAATCAAAATTTCAAAATTCTCGCTGCAATGAGACAAGACTGTTTGTACTTTTTTTTAATTTTGTTTATTACTATTCATCATCAAAAAAGTTGCAGAAACGTTTATTTATAAAAAAAACACTAACATATTTTTATGTGTAAATATCTACTTAACTAACTAACTAAATAGGTAGGTAATAATAATAGGTAGATAGATAGATAGATAAAATATTTACTGTACACAAAATTATTATTTTTTTAAATACAATTTGCAGGAACTTTACTATTAAAAAAAAGGTACAATGGGCGGTCTTATCGCTAATAGCGATCACTTCCAGACAACCTTTTCTAATAGGCAAATAAACCTTTGAGGAAGTCGTCAGTATTACAGCAGTTGAAGTATAATAGTGTTTGAGAACCCTTATCTAATCAAATAAGGCAATTATAACTCAAAAATCCAGTGAGATCATTTGAAATTCGGGAAAGAGCAGGTTAAAAGGCCATGCACGGAAAAAAGCCATCCTTCTCAATTACAAAGTCTAGCCAACATAACGGAATTACAATACACATAAAGCTACTTGTACTTAGAACATATGCATTGCCTAAGATATTAGTATTCCAATCAGGAAACTCGGTCCCGTGTGGGAAAAACCACTATTTATGTTGTAAAATAAGCTAAGACATAGATTTACACGTCCTGCCTGCTGCATTTATTTCAATGAGAGCATTTAACTAAAATATGTCCTAATAAATTAAGTAGTACATTTAAAATTTGTAAAAAAAATCGAAAGGAGCTTTTATTATACCAAGTTACACATTATATAGTCACTTTAACGGCTTCTTTATTCAATGGCTTCTGATAGTCACTTCATTTCTTTATTCAATGGCTCTGGGATAATTTTCCACAATTTCGCAAGTATCAACTATAGTAAATTGTTCATAATATTATGAGGCAACGTAGTTCGGTTTATAATTCTAACTGTCCAGTTGGTTCTGCTAAAACAATATAACAAAAAACGATCGGCGAACAATTTTCTTCATTAGTCAAAGATCACTTTTATTCCTTTTAACTACACTTGTGTCTTATTAGTTTATTATCTACTAATATGTATATTGCCAATATTTAAATAATTTCAATTTAGAAAAACACTTGAAAATAAATGAAATGAAAATGACACAAACGTTCAAGATGTAAAAAATGGCCATTATATAGCCGGTCATTTTCTTTTAGATTATGTAGGTTAGGTACCTATATCTTTGAATTTTACGAATAATAATAATTTTAGCTCCAAAGCATTATTACCGCATTACCCCTAACCTAACTCAATATAACCAAAAAGAGTCAATAATTAGTTAGTGGCAGAGTCAAAAATCTCATTATCATTGCCCTCATTACCCACTCTAATCATTTACATTGGCACCATACGCGCTTAATTACTAATAATAATTTATACAAAATTATTTAATTTGTCCGTTTGAACTACCGGTTCGCGTAGTATACAGGTTGTATCAATATTTAAAAACTCGAAGGTGGTGATGAAAACCATGGTTATGAAAGCCGCATTTGAAAGCCTAATTGCCTAATTGCGTCCTGTGGCTTGAGTCTGAAAAAATTTCAACGTCAAAGTTTGCGTTAACTATATTTTTGTATGAAAATGGAGCAGCGCCCGTAGCGGGAAGTTTGTAAAACCTTGACATCTCCATACAAAATATAGTTAACGCAAACGTTTACGTTAGGTATTTTCTTCGCACTCAGGCCACTGTACTCAATTCGACATAAATCAGAAGAGGATGAAGATAAAGATATTTTTATTTCAGTCTACATTGTACAAACTCTTTGTAACATAACTAAGCATTATAAGAAATTTAACTAACCTAACTTTTATGAGTCCCGTCTGGAATAATTTTGGAACAATTGAGCATTCTTTACTTTACTTTTTACTTTCTTTTCTAATTCTCTTCTCATACAAGCCATGGATGATGGAGCCTGAGGTGTCCGCGTGGGCGCAACAAGCTTATTACTTTGTGTTTAAGTATACTTATATGCTATTTTGTGGAAATAAACATACAATACTTGAAATAATTAGTTTAAGTTTAGTGGAGGTTGGATTGGTTGGAGATTGGATGGACTGCAAAATCATCTATCACTATTTAATAGTAATAATAATGCTGGACACAATTACACAGCATCATGTAGCCCCAAACTTAGCAGAGCGTGTAATATGGGAACCAAATGTCTCTTATACTATTTTTTTTTTTTACATTTTAGAAAACACCCAGACCCAAAACAAATATTTGGAGAATATATAAACATTTGTCTCGCGGCGGGAATCGAACCTTCTTCGTCCCAGGCGAGCCTTTGCTCACTACGCCACAGTGGTCGATAATCGTTGTATTTGAATGAAGTAACATGAAGTAACATGATCTTAGATTACGTTGGACTATGTAAGATGAAACACCTTGTATATAACTAGTTAGCGATACTTATTTATTTATGATTGAATTTTAAGAAGTTCAACATCCGGTAATTTGTTAATTACTGTGTGTTTAGCAACTGGCAACGACGTAAAAATGTAATATAATTTTGGAATGCTTTTAAATGCTCAAACTGATTTATATTTTTTTATATACCGAATGAGAGCGCTGTTTTTAATCAGTTGATAACTACAAATCAAATTTCTTTTGTAATAAATCAGTCTAGTAATCAGTTTTTTTTTAGATTTATGGGTAAGGTTTCGTGCATTCCGCCAATTTCAAAATAAATTTTGTCCGTTATAGTACGGTAAGCCGTATGTCACTAGGTGTCATAAAATGAAAGCTCTGTCACGCTACAAATTAAAGTTTTTTTTTTTGTAATTGAGTAAAACTTTTCTATGTGTAAGCACTTTTAAACTAAAGATATATTTATTAGCGATGGTTAATGCAAGTAAATTGATGATTTAATAATGAATCGAGCTGTTACACTGAACTTTTTGGATTATTATTATAATAATAACGTTTATTTTTAGTTAGAGGTAGCTTAATTTAAAAAATGTTATTGCGGTCTTTTAATAAGTGCAAAAGAAATTCAAAAATGTTGTCACTGAATGTCCCTCTAAGATGCAAAATTAATAAAAATATTTTTTAATTGGTTGCTGTTGTTGTGTAGTCAGAGACCACGTTTTTTTGTTAGACAAAGCTCAAAAAAAATATCAAAAATACTCATAATAAATATAATGAAAAATACTTAGTAAATTGATACTAAGTACTATAGAATGTGTGCCAATAACAGATAAGTTATGTTAAGTTTATTTTAGTTACTTAGTTAGTTGAAATTAACACAAAAAACTTTTGAATTAGGTTGGTACCTTTATATACGTATTCAAAAACAGCTCCAATTTTAATATACCGCAAGCTGACAATGAAAAGTCTTTCAACCGTGAAATTACCATAGCAAATGAAGTCAATGATTCTTAAAGATCATCTTTTGACTGCGCAGCAAAAGCCACCTTTATTCTGCCTACAATGTCAGGTGTGCAAAGTGTTTTCGTGCTTTTAAACACACTTTGCAATCGCGAAACGTTACTTTACACTCCATAAACCACAACCACATCGATTTTAAACCTTATCACTTGGAACTAATGATCAATTCCGTGTGTGCTCGCGAGAAAAATACCGGTGTCAACGACGTAAGAGCAAAAGGGCGTAAGCGGGTTTTTTTCACATTGGAGTTACGCCGTTTTACTTTAGCGCTGTGGAAATTTAGTTTACGACATCTGTCGAGGAACGAAAATTCGCAAAATGATCTTGAGGACGCGTGCGCAGCTGCCGTCGTAACATTTGGTACGTGCTGTTCGGGATGAAAAAAGAAGACATGTTGCTCTATGAGTAAAAAATGTAGAGATGCTGTAGAGTTGAATGCGACGATAATTTTATGTCAAGTTTTAATGCTTCGTGAATTTCTGGAATGCTTGTAGGTATTTTTAATATTGTGAATACCTATCCTATTGTAATGTAACCCTCTTTTTGGCACATGTTATATAGGATAATTCGTTCTTTTGGTTATGCTAGTGTTGAATTGGTACTTATTAGCTTAATATTTGATTTCTTATTTCTTAGCTTTGTTCATTCATACACTGTCATGTCATGCGTTCCTAAATAAATGTAATTTTTTTAATATAAATTTATCTAGGTTTTTATCTTTCTATACTTAGTTTAATTCGTAGATACAATATTATAAAGTTACATTTTAATAGTTTTTATTTCAGTAGGTTTATTTTTTGTTTAATTAGTGTTTATTTATTTAATTTCTGTTGTAGGTAAACAGAAATTAAATAAGTAAACAGGCTAAACGATAAAAATCTCCATAATTTAATCATTAGCGACACATATAATACCAATGAAATACAATCTTACGACCAAAACTGGCTCAATGTTCTATTCGAAATATGATATTTCTGTCTTTCGAAGATTGACTTTTACCAAATATGTAGTGTATACCTATGTATACTTGAGACTTGGGCACAATGTCGATCGCTTCTATAACAAGGTTACTTAAAATCTAAATTTTGTACTACATTTGTAAGATAATATGACCGAAATATAAAGGAAATGAACTGACCAAAACACAAGAAAGACAGCTGTATCTTTCTTTACCTGGCATCTTAGCACATGCCTTTCTTAAGAAAAAAAATCCATAAAGGTTACTTCGAAAACTGTGAGAAACACATCTGCTTGGTGCCTTCGAGGCTTTACTAACTGCATCGTTACTTATAACCATTCGAAATACACTTTATATCTATACTGTAAAAGACCCGAATTCGTAAAGCAACAATGTTAGTTTTGGCAACGTATTCGGTAACTTTCGGGTATCTTCGGGTTTCTTCGGGCGCGTGGCGAAGTCAACATAGCCCCAAGGAAAAGTCAACTCGATATTTAATTGGTCCCGTTATTCTGTAAAGAGCGAATGTAGACAGTTGATGGTGAGCTATTTTATCGCATGACCTTGAAGAATGAACTTTTGAAATGACCCATTTTTGATAAATTTTTAAAACATTTAATGCTTACAATCATTTCTGTAAAATAAAATTATAACATTACTAACCATGCAATTCACGTCTCGAGTACATAGATTTGAGCGAGTATGTAAGAAAAAGATCAATATATAAAACCCGTCTCTATTTTTAAAATGGCTCTACTTTTATCGCCGTATAATTTGAAGCAACGCTCAGTTTTGCATTCTGCCAACGTGAAATATTACGCATTACATACAGAAAAGTTAAGTTATTTGACGTTTATTACTTAAAAAGGTTATTAAAGTTCTCAAATCCTTCAAGTGTGCTATGCGTTCCCACGTGGCTTGGCCCTAACTTGTAAAATATGACAATCATTGCTTCTACGGGAATCGGAGGTAATAAAGTCAACGGCAATGAGAGTAATAAGAACTTCCGGTCCTCACAAACCTGATAATTTGCGATTTTATCAATTTCTTGAGACTCGTTCATTATCGTGTTTGAAGTTAATTGCCCGTTAACAATTAAGTTGAGAGTTTTGCCGAAAAGCTTAACGAACCTTTGAACCAGTGGATACCTATCCCAATGAATTAAATTTAATCTTTGTACCTTTTTTAATTTTATATTTTTATGAAGATTATAATAATTAAATAAAGGAGATAATTATTCAACCTTTTTGTAGGGATACATCATATTAAAACATACTTATTCAGTAAAAAATAAAATAACCTACCTACTACAGTGCTTCCTTATTAAGAACATCTTATGACCAGGCTCATAAATTACATATTTTTATTGTAATTTGGTACTTACTTAGGTACAGAAACCTATTTTACACCTTGAACGACTGACAACATAAGCTGTAGTAAATTTAAGTACCTAATTACCATTTTTAAACAGATTTACATCTTTTTAAATAGAGTAATTAATGACATAAATATATTCGCACTAAGTACCTAGACCTACTCTTTTTGCTCTTCCGACACAATTAGAAACATAGCCTTGAGACAGACAGCAAGCATTATTTAAAAACTAAAAAAAAACACCCAGATATTAAGCAAAGGTGTTTTATTTTTTTCTGCCAAACGTCTTCAAGGTCTACCGTGCATCTGCCGAGCCGCTCACAGCGCGTCTTTCAAAAACACATCTGCATAAAATTGATAGCAAAAACTTGACCTACATACCTCGGAAAGAACTTACTTTTTTAAATTTTTAATTTTGAACTTCGAACACAGAACACTATGCGCTTTGATTTAAAAATAATGACCGATATTCGACTTTGTTTCTTTGAAGTAAGATCGAAGTAGATTTCGTTTGAAATGTTGGTATTAAGTACAAAAAGGTGCCAATTTCCGTTTGGTTCCATACATCCGTTCTTAAAAATCGGCAGTAAGTGATTAGTGTCGCATATGCTTTGTTTTTTGGTTGTTTTTTGACTATTTTGACGTCGTTTGTAAGCAATTTATCAAGTTTCATCGACAGGCAGATGGTTTCGAGTGTGATTGAATTGTTAGCTTGCTCTAGATTAGGAGAATTTGATATCCATCCGTATGTAGGCCTTAGATTTCTGTTATGATTTAATGTGTACCTTTCAAAGTACGTGTAGGTAGGTACTTAGCTAAGCTTGCTAAAACTTGCTTGTCAAATTGTTGCCTAAGCCATAAATAGACAATTTGCTTTCTATTAATGAGAGGTTTTTTGTTTTCATGCCTCACTTTTATAGGCACTATACTGTATGTAAAAAAAAATCCCTTACCTACATATCGCAAATATCTATTTATTGCACGATGCTATACATATAATAAATTAACTTCGGATAAATATATCACATGATATTACAAAACATTACAATACATTATTAAAATGCGAAATTTTGTGTGTGTTTGAGTATGTCAACTCCGTAACGGCTGAACGGATTTGGATGATACTAGGAATATTGAATTGGAGTTTGTGCCCTGGATTAACATATAGGCTATATTACCGGTACCATGCGAGTAAAGCCGTAGGCAGAACCTAGTAGGTAATAAAAATAAAATAAAAATAAAATTATTATTTGTAAGGAATTAAACTTGCGCTTGCTTATCTGACCCGGTACAGTCATACCAAATTTAGAATCTTCAATCTAAGGATTCAAAAGATAAAAGGAAGTCGACATAACTGTACTCTTTCCGATACACATTTTATACACGATTCCTTCCGCCCACATCCTTCTTGTACAAACTTCTTTCCGCGTTCCCACACGTTACCTACCTACTAAGTATTTGAACGCACCTTTCTCGCTACTTGTCGCCAAAATACAGTGAGACACCTTGTATGATCCAACCCTTTGGAGATGGACATATCGCTATGTGGTCCAAGTGAAAATGATCTTATGAATATGTTACAGAAAGGTCTTTTTTTTGTATCTAGAAGTAAACGCCATCATCTTGTTATCAAGATTACATAAATAATATTAAACATTTTTTTCTTTTCAGTTCTTCTTCTTCGTATAAGCTTGTGACGAACTTTAGTGTCGGAGGTTTTAGGCCGTCTCAAGGCCTCCGATATGGTTTACGACTGAAAAAGCGGGAATCAACATCTCTCTCGTGTCTTCGAAAGCACGGAATCGCTCAGATCTAAATTCCACTAAACGGTAACGGACGGGTATTCCTTTAGTGGCCGTCGAGTATAGTGACCGGGGTGTTGTTCAACTCAGATGATCGGCTAAGAACAGCGACACCACACCACAAGCGCTTCTTTTCAGTGGTCAGTTGTCAGTTTTTCGTTTGTAAAAATCTTACCTTTATTAATTTATCGATTTTCATTATCAACCTATACTCAGCCTAGCTGGACAAAGGCCTCCCATAACCTCCATTGCGCCCTGTCCTCAACTTGACACATAAAAACTTCGATATCAAACTCGGCCATTAACTCATGAACAAGAGAGATTAACAACAATACCAGCCTATTCAGTCCACTGTTGGACATAGCCCTCCCCTATAAGCAACCGATATACCGTTGACCCTCACGCTGGGCATGAGGGTTGAAGGTCGAAGAGCAGAGCTTCTTGCACCGCCGACGCTATGCCCGTCGGCGGTCAGAGGATTTTGTTGCCAGTGTGAGCCGCAATCAGCCGGCCACCAGAGCCTCGTTTATCAAACAGCAGATGCACCACAGGCAGGTGAGGTTGGCTTGAGTTCCAAAGATGAAGGTTGGAACCCTTATACCCTAACGCTTATTACCCTTAGAGAGATTAATGGTGTTTGGAAAACCGCTTCCTCTTCCTCCTATGACTTGCGCCACAGTCAACAGATCAGCAGATGTGTCGAAACCCGTTAGGTGCTTTTGTGATAAGACCTCTCGTCTGCATCTGTTTCTAACATACTTTTTAATTTTTTTAATGTTTTCAATGTTTTGACGCTCCATCAAGATTTACAAATATTAATATTACCACAGACTGGTATTAAACATATGATATTACTTATACTTTATTGTTTATTGATAATGGAATAACGCCTATTACTTCGGGAGGCCTATGCGATAGGCTGATGATGATGATACAAATATTAGAATTATATTAATTAGTTGAAATAAGAATTTTCTGTAACTGTGTGTCTATGTTCTGTTTTACCTACCGATTCTAAAAAAGTGCTATTTTTAATATTACTTAACTGCTTTATAAGCAAGTTTTTAATTTGAAAACAGGTAACAGGTTCAGTAGCAGTACAATTCTTTGTGGAGGGCTCGTCCGGGGAGGTACTGCGACCATGCCTATTTCTGCAGTGAAGCAGCTGAGCTGTGTTTCGGTTTGAAGGGTGTGGGTGCCGGTGAAATTACAGGCACAAGAGGCTTATCATTTTCATGCCTCAAGTTGATGGACGCAAGGGGTTGCATCGTAGAGCACGTTCCAAAAAAACCGTGAACTATGCAATGCTTTGTGATAGGTAATGGTTACCACTTAACATCAGGTGGAACATGTGCTTGTTCCATCTGCAAGTACCATAAAAAAGGTATATTGTTGTATCGGAGACACTGCCTGTACTGTTTATTTTACTTACGGCAGTAGGTAAAAAGGGTTGTTCCCGTTTCGTACACTCCCTCATAAAAAAGTTTTTTTTACATAAAATAGTCAAGGGTTAGACCACTATCACATCTGAGACAGGTGAAGATGTGGTCTAAGGTGGAGCACGCTTGCCTAGAATTAACCGATTCACTCTGGATTTGTAGACTCCGAGATTGTACTGGTTTGACAAAATAGACGCCAGAAGCAAGGCGTGATATCTTTAACCCTACTCGTCCCAATGCTGGACAAAGGTTTTCTCCTATTATATTTTTAACAAGCTATCAATTAATAGGTTATCAGTCTTTTAATGTCTAATTCAGTTACAGAATTCTTCATAGGTTTTTACGGTTTCTTCGATCTTTTTATTTTTCTCAAAAACTCGCTACTCTATCGTTGATTCAGCAAATAAAATGACGTCACCACATAGCGTTCTGTTTCTAGGTAATTAGAATATAGGTTAAATTCATGTAAATAGTATATCTAATTAAAGTTTTTACGATTGTGTTGTGATTGGACATTGTCTGGAGTACAGATGGACTGCCAAGACGATGTTCGCTTTGTGTGGACATGACGGTGAAAATGTTAGAACAAAAAGTATAAGTTGAAGTTTAAAAAAATAGGTTCCTACTAAGAACATTTTAATAAATAAATACCTACTGTAAAGATCATAATTTTGGCAGATTATTAATTCACTAATATTTATAAATACAAAAGGATATAATGTGTGTGTGTGTGTGTGTGTGTGTGTGTGTGTGTGTGTGTGTGTGTGTGTGTGTGTGTGTGTGTGTGAGTATGTTTGTTCCCTCTCTACTCCGTAACGGATTATGATTATGAAAAAAATTTACTGTATCTGTATCTGAACTGACATTAAAGTACTAGATGCTTATTCAAAGTATGACTAATGTTTTAATTTTAATATGAAATCAATTGGTTGTACTCCAATCCAAAAAAACGGCAAGTACGTATCATAAATGTCTATAATGTATTAATGATAATCACCATCATCAGCCTATAACAGTCCTGAGCTCGACGCATCCCGTTTCTACCAACCGCCTTTTTACTAAAATCATAATCATTTTAATAAATAAAACTATCTAAGTAATAAAAAAATTAATGACACTTAGATATTTAAAATGGTGTATACTTACACCATTTTATATACCTATGCCATACCATTACAAGCTATACCATTTTATATAGTTAGGTATTTAAAATGGTATATACTTACACCATTTTATATACCTAAGCAATACCTTTACAAGCTATACCATTTTATATAGTTAGGTATTTAAAATGGTGTATACTTACACCATTTTATAAACCAAAGTACCATTTTTTTTTTTCTTAAACTACTAAGTTGGCAAACAGGATTAAGGTCCTCCTGAAGCGGACGTCTGCAACATCAAGAGGTATTATTATTAATTAAATGCGCGTTGCTGATCCTTTTAAAAATTAAATTCGCCGATACTAAGTTCGAAGTGGCAACATAAAAGATTTTTATCAGATCAGTTTTCCTGAAATTGGAATTGATAAAAAAATATTCCAAGTTATGTCCACTATTTGATACATATCCCACATAGAGCAGACGGCCATCTGTAAAACATAAACTTTGTTTTGTTCTTGCTGGCCAATTGTCTTCAGGCCCGTACATCTGTCGATATAAAGTTTATTTTGCTTGTTTTATAAGATTTATTGAGAAACTGTATCAGTAATCTGCTTTTAATCTAATCTTACTTCATTCGTTGTTATTTGGTAAACATCGCATGTTTATGTATTGCGTAGTAGTATTGCATGTTTACCAAATTTCTATAGGTTGTTGTCAACAACATAATCATCATCAACAGCTTTTTGATGATTATGTGGTACCTTCTTCTTCTTTTAAAAATAGGCCGTAATTAAAAAAAGAAGAAGAAGGTACTGAAACCTTCTTCTTCTTTTATTTATGGCCTCTGTGCTATAGTGTCCACAACTTTTAGTACCTTGTTACCTATGAAATTAAAATTTAATTCATAAATTAGTCGCCTGAAATTTAAGAGTTACATAACGATTAACGAACAAAAAATAAACAAGAACGAAACCACGTGTGTCTAACTAGTTACTAGTTTTATTACTGCCATAGCACAAAGAAAACAATGAGCGGTTAATGTTTATTCAACGTGTAATTTTTTAATAAAAATGATTTATGTAATAGCTATTTAAAAATTATTCCACCCATAATAAGAACCATAATAATCTTGGTAGGTATATTCAAAACATATTCCAATAACACAGAAAGCATCTCCTACCCACAGTTTATTTTAGTTTGTGGGCCATAAAATATAGTAATAGCACTTTTATAAATTCTATAAACAGAATAATTTGTTAGATAATCATTAAAATGGTAATAAAAAATTGCAATACGCATTCTCAGATTAAAATCTGAAGTATTTTATAAACACACGGTACGCACGTAATCATAATTATTTTTAATTAAGAAAAATAAACTAGAAACTACTTTTATGGCAGTGCCAGTAGCAATTTAATCTGTTATTATGAAATATTGAGCTATTTATTTTTTAAAGTGTCAAGGAAATGTCGTCTCTAAAATCTACTAAAATGGTCTCAATTTTAAATTTGTTCTTGATTTTTTTGTCCCGGTCATTCGGTCATGGCGGCCAATCTTAATTGCCCATCAAAAATTTCCCGCTCTTTCTGACGTATCGTCCTCTCGGCTGTAATCTAAACGGTTAAGTAATTAAAGGAATTATGAATGGCTTGAGTGGAAGGGGCAAAATTTAGGGTTCAATCTACACCTTTACATCGGCAGGTGATATCTGTTCGTTGATCTTTTTTTGTAATTAAAAAACATCAAGGCGTCGTATGTCGTGATCCAATCGGTTGTCAGCATGTTAGATCACAGCAGGTAGTCTTAAATTTAATGCACTTCAATGTTTTAACCTTTTTCTAGATTACACGAAAAATCTTACCCATTTTAATACTAGAAGCTTGATCATGAAGACTAAAGAAAAAGTATTCGTATCGTAGACGTAAAATTTTGGCCAATGAGAAAGCGTAGATTACAAAATAACGTTTTATCATTGGCTAAAATGTTTCGTTACACTTACAATACGACAGGTTAAAACATTTATGATCGGCCTTCTGGTACTGACTTGTACCTAGGCACATAAATACGTGACCTAGGTAATGTTAGCTAAGTAGAAAAACGGTATCAGTTGCGCACTTTTTTCTTTATTTTATCTTTATGCAATTTATGAGATTTTTCGTTCTTAAAAATCAAGCTACTAATTACTATAAACAATCGGGTATTATTCGTAATTGGAACGAAGGTAGGTACTTTACGTAAAACGCACCTCAAATAAAACAAAAAAATAATCATAAAGAATTGTTAACCTTTTTTAGCTAGTTAAACCTTTTTACTAGCTATCAAAGATGTCATAAAAGTGCGATCGGTGACTGAAAATAACTCGAGCTAACAAGAACATGCTGCATCTTCGTGTGTTCGTTGCGCAACATATGCAAAACGAGCGCGTGTCATTTAGCGCTTTTTTTTATTTTTAAAGTTAATCGACGGGTTTTTCGCCATTCTACCAGCATCTGTTAAACAGTTGTTTTGGCGTACGATATTTAAAGTATTTTTCTAATTCGTTACGTTAATGAGACCAATATATTCTAATTAATAGATTGTAGAGTAATGCTAAAAAATACATCTTGTAAATGACGGTTATATATCAATAGGGGGTAAGGGTGCAGATCAGTTAATAAATTGCTATTATTTTTATCACTATTATAGTTCGCCAAATGTCAATGGAAATAAAGTGATTAAATTGTTTGTTTTTTATTATAAAGTTCTTATTAGGTATGAAACCGAATACGAGAAATTAAAACATTAGCGCAAACAGCACTTAAACCTGTGCTTCAACTGACAAAATGAATTAAATAAATAATGCTTGACACTCACGCAGAATCATCTAGCCCCAAAATAAGCAGAGCTTTCATTATTGGAACCAGATATAGGTACTTCTTATGTATATACATTTTTTGTAAATACATATTATAAATAGAAAACACCCAGACCCTAGACAAATATTTGCAGATCGTACAAACTTTTTCGCGGCGGGAATCTGCACGTTACCATCTGCGTCTCAGGCGGGTATGCGCCCACTGCGCCATCGAGGTCGTCAAAATAAACTCGTTTAGTGGTATATAGATCTGAGCGCTTCCGTACTTCAGAGGGCACGTTAAGAAGGTTGGTTCCGGCTTTTTCTTTCAGTCTTAAAACCCCGACACCAGAGTTGCCTACTAGCTCATACGAAGAATTACAAGTATACTAATAATAATAGCAGTAATTAAGTACGCACCGATACCGGTTCTCGAAAGTGGTCGTATTACGCTCTACTGGGACCGCTCTATCATCACGGACAGGACTATTCTTGCGAATAAACCTGATATCGTCCTGGTAGACCGGTCGGAACGGCGGTCGATACTTGTTGACATCACCATCCCACACGACGCTAATCTCGTGGAGGCCGAGAAGGACAAGCTTAGCAAGTACCTTGACTTGGCACACGAAATTACCGCTATGTGGGCTGTCGACTCAACACTTATCGTTCCGATAGTCGTTTCAGTGAACGGTCTGATAGCGAAGAGCCTTGACCAATACCTTAAGAGGCTCTCGATAGGCAGCTGGATCAAGGGTCAGATACAGAAGGCGGCTCTCCTGGACTCGGCACGCATTGTGCGGAGGTTCCTCTCTCTGCAGCCCTAGCCACTGACCGTTTGAGCCTTGCCCCGCGGTCGGTGGTTTCCCGTTTTTATACATTTTTTACTATATTGTTTTTGATGTTATTTATGTATAAAGTAGATAATATTAGGTTTATAGTAAAATATGTTTTTAACGAGTTTTAAAGTTTAAATAAGTGTCTTTGTATCACTTTAATAATACATAAAAATAATTAATAAATAAAAATAATTTTATATGTATATTAATAGTAGTACTATACGCGTTCCTGACCACTGCAGAAAAATCAACAAGTCAAATAAAATCGATAAATTATATCACACATTGCCAGTAGCAAAAATGGATAAGTTATTGATAAACAATAACACGACCTTTACTAATGATATTAACATAAAAATGTGCAGTTGACATTTTAAACTTTAAAATGTACTGTGGCTAAGAACATCTTGTATGGGGCACACGACATGCATTTTAAGACATTCATAATGGATTTAATTTCTAATAAGAAATCGATATGAGTATAATATAAAAAACACTAGCGACCCATTCCGGCTTTGCACGGGTATTAGAGCATATTATGCCTCCGCATTTTTTTTTGTCGTAGTTTTGTTTTGTTATATCTCAAAGGTCAGCGTTTTCGATCAAAGCTTCCAGACAACTTGACTTTTTCCGACATTTTCAACAATAATCCTAACTTTGCAACCAATTCGCACATAAATGGCATGCATGGTCTCAATGTTGTGGCGCATGGCGCTTCATAAAAATTGTATGGATTTTTTTTATAAATGTGGTTAAGGACAAATGTTTTTGACAAATGTCATTTTAACTAGGCTATATTTTTTTTCAATAAACAAAAAGGTATAATAAATCTTTGATATTATTTTGAGGTATGCAATAAGGTAGGTAAGGTATTCTAAATTATCTGGATAATCTCTTTTAGCGATAAGACCGCCGATCGTACTTACAATACTGTTTTATTTCGCTGTTCTTGTTATTTTTATTGGTGTTTTTTGCAATAATGAGATTATCTTTCTATTCTAGTCAGTTCTAATCTAAAACAAGATAACTAATCTCGCGTGATTTATGAAATAGTCATGTAAACATAAGGTATTCTAAATTGTCTGGAAGAAATCTCTTTAAGCGATAAGACCGCCGATCGTACTTACATTACTGTTTTATTTCGCCGTTCTTGTTATTTTATTGGTGTTGTGTGCAATAAAGAGAATACCTATCTATTCTAGTCAGTTCTACTCTAAAACAAGATACCTAATCTCGCGTGCTCTATGAAATACTCATGTAAACATTACCTATTTTTTCATGTCAAAACTGTTTGATTAAGTAGGTACCTACATACCCACTTATTTTTATAGTAAAGTATAAAATACACTATTCATACATTCCTACCTCAATACCGATTTAATATTATATACAATTTTTGCTTTAATTCAGAAGAATTAACCTACTAACGACAATAATTTTGATTCCTAATCAAAATAAATAGCAAAATTTACCTACTATAATATAATGATGCATAAAATATTTTGCAAAAAGCCAAAAATAGAGAGAAGGCAACATTCTAATTAAAACAAAACTCTTTAAATCTATGAAATCGAATAAAACATTTAAATTTAGAATCTCCCAGAGCAATAATTACCGTTCGGAACCCGCTCCCAATCAGCCCTTCACACCTACCAGGTAAGGCCAGATGTTAAAATATTATAAATCTTTCGCCCATTGTCTATGGCCGGTTTTTAAACATTACTGGACACATGGCTCGGACAGGCCCAAGGGCCCAATAAGGGCCGAACAGATGGTGAATGTTGGCTATGCTTCTTAGAAGTATGCCTTCTGCCTTAGGTGAGATTTTTAACGTGGATTTTGTGGCAAAATGGCAATTTGGTTTTTCTTTAATAATATGAATAAAGATTAACACGTTGACTGCTGGCCTACCACACGACGCTACATGCCATGTGCGAAAAGTATGAGAACGTGCAGAACAAAATCTGTTTTTTCAGCATTCAAAGTGTTATAAAGAAGTAGGTAACTAAACTATGATCTGTCTAGGATACAAATAACATCAAAATCGAATTAGCCATACTTCATCATCATCAGCAGCCTATAGCAGTCCACTTCTGGACATGAGTACCATTGCGCCCTATCCTCAGCTCGACACATCCAGCTTCTGCCAACAGCCTTTCACAAATTCTCATTCCACCTGGCCTACTAGCCGTAGGTAGTTACTAGCTAGTAGTTACGTAGCTACTAAATATTGAATAATATTAAAATCATCATCATCATCATCATCATCAGCCTACAGCGATCCACTGCTGGACATAGGCCTACTCTAATGAGCGCCATTGCGCCCTGTCCTCAGCTCGATGCATCCAGCTTCTACCAGCAGCCATAGGCAAATCGTCACTCGATATTAATACCTGATATAATAATATCCAAAGTAATCCAAGAATTTCGCAAAAAACTAAATTATTAACACTTTTAAAACCGTTATTGATACTACTTAACTTAAGCAAGATACATAACATAAAAGTTTTTAAAAAAAGGTACCTAAACGTAACTCATATTTTATTAATTTAGAAAGTAAGTTTATTTACGTAGGTATATCAATGACATAATGAAAACGAATGTTCATGTTTTTTCTAGATAATCTCAATCCTAAACATTTTAACAATTTTATCTTCCACATTTCTTTAGAATCCGTTAAATCAATAGTTACTTAATTCTTTAGCATTCAATGCATTCCAATGAATTCAATAAGTCTTTTTAATTCGTTTTCAACTCAATAAATTAAAAGCTTTTAATTAATTTATGTTGTTCAGCCAAAGTTGAAATGACTATCAATGAAGTACTTAGGTGTTTATCCTACTAATATTATAAACGCGAAAGTTTGTGAGTATAGATGTATGGATGAATGTTTGTTACGCTTTCACGCAAAAACTACTGAACGGATTTGGATGAAACTTAGAATATATATATTTTGTGACCTGGATTAACAAGGCTACTTTTATCCCGGCACCACGCGAGCGAAGCCGCGGGCGGAAGCTACTCTATTGGATATTAGGCTATCTACTAAAATACCTGTAGATATTTACTTGCAATATTATTAAACGTGAAACTTTGTGGGGATGTATGGATGTTTGTTACTCTTTCACGCCAGAGAGCGGCTTAATGGATTTGAATGAAACTTGGAATATACATATATTGTGGTTTGGATTAACACATAGGATACTTTATAGGCTTTATCCAGGTACCACGCGAGCGCAGCCGCGGGAGGATCTAGTGTAATAATATAATGTATGATAAAGTACTACACTACCCCATAAAACCATAAAATAAAATAAAATTCTACGCTATTAACCGAAATCAATAATTTGAAACAGGATCTATTTATTCTAAAATTACCCAACATATATCCATTAAACTCTACATAGGCAAAATCTCATAGCTTCATAGGAAGGATATCTTAAACAAAGAAAAGAAGAAGGACATTCCAAACAATTCAAGTAGTAGAGTTCTTTGTGGAGGGCTCGTCCGGGGAAGTACTGCCTATTTCTGCCGTGAAGCGGCTGTGCTGTGTTTCGGTTTGAAGGGTGTGGGTGTCAGTGAAATCACAGGCACAAGAGGCTTATCATCTCCATGTCTCAAGTTGATGGACGCAGAGCGTTGCATTGTAGTGCACGTTCCAAAAATCGTGATCTACGATGCATTGCTTTGTGATAGGTAATGGTTACCACTTAACATCAGGTGGGCCATGTACTTGTTCCATCTTCAAGTACCATAAAAAAATAGTAAGTACTAGGAAGCGAGTGAACTTCACTATTAACGATCTAAGCACGACCCAACTCTACCTGTCAAAGCATAATACCTACTACCTATTACAAATTCAGAAAAAAAACTTAAGAGGTGTCAAGGGACACCCAGATGGAACTAAGTAGCTTTCTATGAGAGAGAGAGGCACCTCAGGCACCTCCGGCACCTCCGGCACCTCCGGCACCTCCGGCACCTCAGGCACCTCAGGCACCTCAGGCACCTCAGGCACCTCAGGCACCTCCGGCACCTCCGGCACCTCAGGCACCTCAGGGCCCACACTAAGTAATTAAAACTTGAGAGCTGTCAAGGGACGCCGCACGGTTAACACACAACTATAGCAAAAAGTGTCGTTACAACTTTTGGTCTTAATTTTTTCCGTCTAGCCCCCTTTCGCAACGCGCGATAAGGAACTTCGTTCCAATATTAGAAAGTAACACAAAAAAAATACAACGAGTGTAGACATTTCATTTAGAATGTCTGAAAACTGATATCGACGTGAGCAAAAAGTGGACAAGACAACAGATACTGACCTACATTTTATATGCTAAACAGTGGACTAACATACCTACGACAAGTAACTTAGCACTGTGCAATTTGGTTTTCCGTTTGTCAGTGTTGCGTGGTTGGTGCAATTAAGAATATGGTGTCAAATTGTTTTTGTGTGTAAGAGTAAAAGATTTGCCAATAATGCGCTTTTGTCATTCCATTCTCTTAAAACAACTAAGTGTAAAATGCTGGATGCATAATAGCATAGCGTAGGGGCCGTCCATTAATAATTAATCATGTGAGGCTCGCAAAAATCTATCACAAGGGGGGATGGGGGTTGTAGTAAGATATCACGTGTATTTATTTTTTCAGTCTTAAACCTCACCACGCATCACCAAGGGCGAGGAGGGGTTAAACAATGCTGAAAAAACATCACGTGATTAATAGACAGCCCTCTAAGGGACTGCGCTTTCTAGCGTAGCGTAACACGTTTCTACGTGTTATTATTATTTCAATTTATTCAATAATTATTAGAATGTTCAGCCCAAGTTGAAAGTTGAAGTTACAATATAATACTATATTATTATAGTCATTAGATACACTTAATTTGTCTTAAAACTCATGGAAAATACATACATTTTTACTATAAAGTTAAAACATTATCACTTAAGACTTTAAGTAGCCCGAGCCGAAGGCGATAGGCTGATAGTATTGTCGAGGATAAATTGGTTTTGTGGCCGAGTTATAAACTCTGTTTCTTTCACTAGGTACACTTGTGTCTTCTTTCGTAGGTTGGTTAAAACGCCTTAATCTTACACAACATAAATCAGAAAAAACACTAGAAAATAAAATAAAACAAAGATCACACTGTCGTTCTAGATTTAAAATAATCGTTGAGCCTAGTGTTGTCAATTTTGTTTATTGGTCAAATCTATCAAAAAAGCAGCGCACAGCAATCCATTCTCCCAAAGGCAAGACGTTGCGCGCATTCTACCTCATTATAACTCAGCCATTTACAGTCAATACCTCGTTTTGTAAACAGTGCATAAATAAACGGGACGTAAAGCTAGGTCAGGTGAAGGCAGCTCTAATGGAATTTCGTCCCTTCGCCCCACGCTGTGGAGACCTACTGCGACATCACATCTATAGAAGACAACTAGATGAAGTCTTAAAATTCACTATGTTCTGAACGTCAACTCATACGGCTGATCTCTAATTTCTTATGTCCATATATCATTTGCTAGAAAGGGATGCATACTTTATCTCAATGCGATTGCTGCGACTGCGTACCAGGGCATATCTGTGAAACTGCACAGCATTTTATTCGAGCGCCCTGGAATGATTTACTTTTTGAACTCATTTGAAGTCGCATTGATATATGTAGGTATGCATCCCTTTCTAACTGATGATATTGGACATAAGAAAGTAGAGATCAGCCGTTTGAGTTTATGTTGATGAATTTTAAGGGTTTTTCTATGCTTTAGTCATAGTTCTTTGTGCGACATCAACAATGCCAATCATCATCATCATCATCATCAGTGTATAGAAAACCAACTGAACAAACGCTGTGTGGGAATTAGAATTTTTTTTTAAATTGAATGGAAATGAGTTGAATTGAATAGAATAATAGTTTTTATTTTATTTTTTAGTCTCACAAGGGACTGTCAGAAATCGATGACCTGTCAGGTCCAGTCAATCGATTTCACGGGCCCTTCTATTAACTCTGCTGGACTAACCAGAAATGAGCAAATGTCTAAAAATAAACTTTTTACCAAATACTCATTTCACAATTTTGTTTGTAAGATCGCTTTTACATTTGACAAAAAATTAGTCGCCGCAGAACCGTTCTACATAAAAGAAATTAGCACACATCAACTCGGCGATTCAAATCAGACTAATAATGATAGATGTCTTTCACAGTAGCACCGCCAGTGTTTCCTTCACGGATTTAGGCATACGCTGGAATGTGATAATTGTATTCGATACCGAGATGCATTTCAGGTTTGGAGACCTCGCTAGTACTCTGAAAGTTGAAAGTTAAACAAAAGACGTTTTAAATGGGTCTGTTTGAGTTTATAATGACACTAGTTTATAATGACATTTGACTAGGTCATGGTATATATAATAAGTTATTTTGGTATAATACCAACAGGAATATGTACCAAGAAGAACATCGAAATCCATGTCCCGCCAGTCCTTAGTGAGACTTTCGAAATTAATTTTGCTTTTATTTCCACTACAACCGTTCCTTCAGCTGTAAAGCTTTTTAAAGAAGTATAAACTTCTTTTAACATACTTCTTTCAACACACAGCAACAGCGCAAAAAAAATAAGCAGAAAAAAATTATGTTGTCTTATAGAAACCACATTGACACGACTGATTTGCTATTACATACTTTGTTTTGTAAATACATACATGTTATATACATTGACGGCCTCTGTGGCGCAGTGGGCGATGGTCCGACTGAGACGCAGAAGGTTGCGGGTTCGATTCCCGCCACGGGACAAATGTTAGCATGATTTGCAGATATTTGTCTCAGGTCTGGATGTTTTCTATGTATGATATGTATGTATTTACAAAAAAAAAAGTCATTTTTGTAGTATATCAGTCATGTGGTTCCCATAATACAAGCTCTGTTTAGTTTGGGGCTACATGATGCTGTGTGAGAGAATCCAGCATTATTTATTCGTCAACACCCAGACCCGAGACAAATCATAGAAAAATTCGAAACGAACCTGCAACCTTCTGCTTCTCAGGCGAGCCTTTGCCCAATGTGCCATAAAGGTCAGGAGAAAAGAAGATAGGTATACAACATATAGGTTGCGTCACGTAAAAAGAACGCTGGCAGTAAGCTGTGCAATAAGCGATTTATCGGTATTTACTCGTGCGGAAACACGCCCTCTCCACTTCTTCCAGCGTCCTTTATACGTGACGCGTACTATAAATAATATTTCTTACCGACATATTAAATATACCACTAAAATAGAAAAAAAATCACAGCCTTTCTTCCACCATTCGTTCAACCTTATCATCAAACTTGAAAATCATGCAAACACAACCATCATCACAATAAAAGAGCATCAAAATACACATTCCACAAAAACATTGCCACGGTAAAACCAGCCGTATTCCCTGATGATAAGGTGGTTCCGGGTGAGGGTACAGCAGGGCGACCTTTAAGGCCGATCGGGGCTTACGATAGGGTCAGCTCACGACACTCCCGTGCTAAGCTTGCACGACACTTCTATGAAAATCGATGCTTCTACAATGTAATCATTTTAAATGATAGAAAAGTTTTTTTTAGAAGCCCACACTTCAAAGGAAATAGTCGATTTTATAATATCCCAAAAGTCAAAAGTCGATATTATAAAAGCATAGAAAAAAGAATGCACACCAGCTTAAATTAGTTCACTGCTGGACATAGGCCACCGCTATCCTAAGGGATATGCCCATTATCCCCACGCTGGGTATGCGGGTTGGGGATCGCAGGGCATTAATAAATCGGCGTATTCCTTTTAATACTTTAAATTAGTTATCTGTAAGGTTTTTTATTCCAAGATAACATTTAACTTATTTCAATTTACATGAAGCGTTCGTTGCCTGTCTTCGGTTTTCTTAGCAAATCACCACTACACCCGGTCACTAGGATGGGTGACCGTTTTATGATGTTTATATATGAGCGCTTCCGTGCTAAGATGTTGGTCCCGACTTTTTCAGTCATCATGTCGAAGGCCGTCGGGCGGCCTAAAAACTCAGACAGCAGAGTTGGCCAGTAGCTCATACGAAGAAGGAGGCAGGAGAAAACGTAATTCTAGATTCTTAGGCAGATTATGTAAATTCATTATGATACGACAAAGTATGACAACTATAATACCTACCTAAAACAAAGCAGAAAAAAAAAACACTCCGATTAGACCAGGAGGAGCCAAGGAGGTTTACTACTCCATGGACCAAGCATTACCTATGACTATGAAAAAAAAGTATCTCTACATTAGTTTAGCAATTACATTAGGTACCTATGACAAATTAACAGCAAAAAAAGCCGCGAAAATTCGTATTTTTAAAAGTTAAAAGAATTTGTTCATTCGCTTCGATACGATCAAGTATAATATAACAGCAAATGCCGCGAAAAATCTTAAGGTTCAAAGAACTTGTGCTAAGATAAAACACGTGTATTGTACCTAACATTAAAACAATTAAGTATTTCTTACTAAAGTTATCCTCAAACAATACACGTCTGGACACCTGGATGGACTAACTGACATCTGTGCACCAATCTAATAGCCTTTGAAATTGAGACATTGTTTTCTAGTTTATACTAGTTTGAACAAGAACTTTTGTTTGTTAATTCTTTTCACGTGGCTCTAAGATGTTTTGGTGTACTTTGATATTGAGCTTGTTAAGAATGGCTTAAAAGTGGAATAATTAAGCGATTGTTTCTTTTGCAAGTGTTGCTCTTTTCTGGAAAGTAATTTTTGTTTTTTTGCTTTTTACAATTTAAATTACGTTTTCAAGACTGCTCAAGTTTTGGAAGATACTTACATGAAGGTACTTTGGGTTGAAGATACTTATCCTCAAGCACTTTGGACTTCGATTATATAGGACGGTCTTTAAACTCTACATTTATTAATTATTTATTACTAAACTGAACATTTTCAGAATACAAATAGGTAAAAATACACAAAAAAATCTTATAAACTACATAATATTCCGAAGTATGTGTTTTTTTTACAAAAATTAACACATTATAATCAAAATTAATTTATCTAGGTGTGCAGAGAACCTATTTATTTTTATGTAACATGAATCAATATGAATAGTAGGTACAGTGTAATCTTTATAAATAATGAGTGAATACCTACATCGATAGAGCCACTATGATTAACTAATCTGAATATGATAAATCTGAAGTTTAAGATACGTCAGCGTACTGGGTTCATAAAGAGATATACCTAATCTTCATCATCATCCGCCCAATTTCACCAACTGCTGGGTATAGTATGTTACGTAATATATACAGGGTGTAATCGTTAAGTGTGTCTAGGCGATTATTCCGTAACTATTATAGATATAAAAAAAACAAATATCGAAAGTACGTTACCTAATCAGTAAATTGACATCAAAAACTTTTTGAAAATATACCCTTGCTCCTGCCACTTGCCGTACGGTCCTGCGCTAGCCTCACCCACTGGCGGCCCTCGAGACGCTGACGATGACTAATAATTAAATATAATATTTGGACTAAATTACTTAAATAAAAAACTTCTTAAAATTAAAAAAAATGCCTTATATATTATTGTTTTATTTTAGTTTTTTGTTAGGTTTTGCTTCCATCAATAACTAAAATGGTGCCTTCGCCATGTTTAAAGTAGAGGAAACATTTTAATATATAAATATTTTTTTATTTTTTTTTAAATAATTTTTTTTTTTTAAATTTATAATTAGTGTTAGGTATTTAAAATAAAAAATCCTGTTCCCACAGTGTACATAAAAATCCTAATTCACGGTAAACATTAATTGATATTCATTCTGACTTCATCGCGAATCAGAATTGAACGGGGACCGCATTTTGAGAGCCTAGTTTATGCAAAGCAATGTATTAACTGTAATAGTTCACCGGCACATGTGCCATCACGTTTGCACGATTCGAGAGGGTTGTTGTCCATTGGAAGATAGTTTCGCGTCAATATAAAAGAAAAATAAGTAAAAAGTCGATGTTGATGGAAAAATTATGAAAATGAAACGCAAGCGAACTAAAAAAGGAGTTTGTTTTACAATAGAAGCATGAGTTTGCGATATTTTAAAAACTTTTTATGTGATGTTGCCTACCGACCTAGAGATTACTTTTTCAGTAAATAGCTATTTATTTAATTGGTTTATTGAAATTTTGCCTGCTTTTGAACCTCGAAGTTACCTACTCATCATATGAAAAAAATAATTATCTGCTGCCACGCGCAGTGTTAATCCGGGTTAACTATGTATATTCCAAGTTTAATTCAAATTCGTTCTGCCGTAAGTGAGTTGAGTAGGAACAATCATACACACAAACATTCGCATCTATAATATTAAGTGTGATGTGATTTTAAAATTACAGAGTATAACATAACATTTTATTCTTGGCCTAAATTTTATGAAATAAAACAATAATAAATAAAAAGGAACGACCACGTAGCTAACGTTTCGCGCGAATAATCAGACTTTTCAACGAAGGAGCATAACCAATACCACTGTATGCCAGCAGCGTAAAATTGATAATTATATCTGCCTGTGGTCCACTGCCTTAGTCAGTACGTACAGCTCCTATATCATGGGAAGGTTTGGATGAACAGAAACTAAACTCTTTGGTGAAAGAAGGTTTTCATTCTCAGGGTTCTACTTTCAACTTTTTCATGGAAAAGTGTGGAGGAACCAAGGAGTTTTTATTATGTGAGTGCGCGCTTTTTGTTTCGTTTCCTCTTTAACGTTACACATGACACACGACATTTTTATTGAGAAAAATCAGGCACAGATTTTTGTTCAAAGCACGCGCTCCCTAATAAAACCTCCTTGAGATGAACAGAGTGGAAACTCCTTGGTGAAAAAAGGTTTTAATTTAATTCACGGGTAGTTTCTATTTCCATTTGATTTTGGTTTTACTTTAGATACCAGAAATGAATAAAAGCGACAAATACTAACTGCTTGCAGAAAGTGGGAAGTGGGTGTGTAACGTACGTAATATTTGAACTTGCGTGTGACTAATCCCTATGATATTAATAAATTTGCGCAAGTACTGAGCAATATCTGAATATAATCTGTAATAGAAAAAAAAGTCAAGACAATCGAAACTTCTTTAATTTTAATTTTTTTGTATGAGTTAGGGTTTGTGATTTCCATTGTCAGAGTCCTTTGTACATACACAATCTTTTTAATTACTTTTTAATTTATCATTTAAAAGGGCGATCACGAATATTTCAACCTGACTTATCGTGAGCATAACAAATATTTTGACCAATGACATGGCGTTATTTTGAATCTACGTTTTCTCATTGGCCAAAATTATACGTTTACGCTAAGAATTCTTTTTCGCTAATCTTCGTGATCGAGCCTTAGAACTGCGTCATGCGTTACACTTCTTACATCTGTGACTCTCTCCCTTTATTTCCCCTTCGTAAGAAAGTACAGACAACGGAGAAAGAGACAGAGAACAGAGATTATCTCTGCTGTCTGTGGTATGGAGCGTGACCTCTTTGTGTCTGTCTGTACCTGACTGTGATTCAGTATTCAAAGCTTCATAAAATGTCGTTCCCATTTTATTTAAATTGTGAAATTTTTATTCAGTGTGAGAACTTTACTTATATTCCACCAAAATGTCAAATTGAGTAACGTTTGTTAATCTGGAATGTCCGGAACCTACGTACGGTCAGAGAAAAAAGTTGATTAACAAACTATTTTTCAAAAATAGTGATAACTTGAAAATAGTTTTATGTCCCAAAACATTCGACTCAGATGAAAGTTTCACCTGAAAATGTATTTTAGTTTAGTTTGAGATATTTACGAATTACCATAATAATAACCATTCAATACTAATTTTTAAATAAAGCTTGACATTTTAGTCAGTAATTGTTTCAGTATAAAAGAAATTTGAAAATCTGATGTATTGATGACTTTTTTTCCCTCTGATTTCGTACATAAAGTAGGTACTTATTTTGTATCTGCGTCAGTTTTGTAATAAAAGTCTTTGATATTATCTATGAAATCATCTTCATTATCATCATCATCAGCTTATAGCAGTCCACTGGTAGACATAGGTGGTATTAATTCCTAATTCCCTAATTCCTTCCCTTTCCTCAACACTACGTTTACCGAGCCGCGGAAAATAATATTAAGTGAGGACCTATATGTAGTTATGTGAGGTATTATATTAAATAAGGTATGTATGTAGTCTTCTTGAAAATCATTGATTCTATATTAGCTCAGTGAATCATCAGGCCATCGTGAGATTTATAATAGGAATGATTTGCAAGTGATTACAATGACTTCACAATGAATCACGGAGCATCTCAGTTTAACCCTTGACTTTTAACGTTCAGGAAATCAAAGTAATGAAGTCATTAAAACAATGACAAAATGACGAATATTTATATGTAGGTATGTAGTAATGTAAAAAAAAGTTCCATATTTGACTAAAAATAAAAAGGGCTTCTGCTATTTTAAATTATTCCATATTTAACTAAAAATAAAAAGGACTAATAGTTCTGCTTTAAATTGTTCTATTTTCAATTGTTTCATATTTACCTGAAAATAAAAAGGACTAGTTCCATTTTTAAAAAAATAAAGTTACGCAGTAAATTCATTTGCGGTAAACATATCTAATGAAAAAAAGGGCTTGTTCTATTTTTACAAATAAAAATAAAGGGGTATATTCATTGCAGGTAAAATAATGTAGATATTTTTTTATCAATGATAAACGTTGCCATGCTAAAATAGTTTTAAATATAGAACTGATGTATTTATTGTAATAAACCTAGAAATAGAAGCAGTTTACAAATGCCACCGAGTGCGCAGATGTTGATCAGATGCAGATCAAACATAAATGTAAATGTATTATTCTTGTTTATTCAGCGATATAATATATTACGGCAACACACGCTATCTAAGCTGTTGTTTTATTGTATTTTAATTGATTTCTTATTGAAATTAAAAGTTTAATCTCACGATTGTACACAGAAACATAATAAAGAATAAATTTACATAAATGTTATATTCAAAGGTGAGTACCCTGAAAGAGTTTTAAAATGTAATTTTTATTTTTGTAATTTAACACAAATATAAAAAAAAACGACTTCAAAAACATTTATTGAAAAAACTGTAAAACTAAAAAGTTAAAAATAACTGCTTATTTTTTGGTTAATCCACTTTTTTTCTATAAATTTATCCCTTATGATCTATGCGTTTACTACATAGGTAGATCTAGATACCTACTTGTTAGTTATGGAGTCCTTTTTCCTCTTTTATTCTCCTTTTTTTGAAGTCGGTTAAAAAACATATTATATCATTTAAGTATACTTTAACGTTTTAATAATTTGAGAATGTAGTGGGATCAGACAAACTCATAAGATAAGATAAGATAAGATTAAGTATTTGAAACTAATAATTATATAAATTGGTAAATTGTAAAAAGTTCTATAAATTCTAAAGTAAATTTTGTCAATCGATAATTGACAAAACTTAGGTAATTATGACTTTTTATATTTATTTGTTAAGATAACTTTTTCGGTTATGTAAATACTTAATGACTAAGATGTATTACCAGACAAAATAATACATTAGTAAAGCATCTCTACTATATTTGCTGTCCTAAGAAATATTAAAATAAGCCTTTAATTTCAAAGCAGGTAGCTTGGCTTACCAGTAATGAGGTTGCCAGTTGCAATCAAATACTACCAACTGGCAGGGTTAATTCATAAACTTCCATTATGCACCTGACCCACCCAGGACAAATGGCAACGAGTCGTCGCGCATTCTGCCAACAGGTTGGCGTGTCGCGGAGGCCTTACGATGTATCACTGCCTCATAAGCTGACCTGACATTCCTGAGAGGAATGTTGAAAGGAGGTTGGATGCTTAGACATTGATTTGTGTTCGCTGGCAATTTCAAAAACCGCCTATTGGATTATACCTAATTAATATTTTCGTAAAAAAATTACCTAGTAGGTGAATAGTACCTAAGCACATACCGATTACAATCTAATTAGTCACTAACATAATTGATTTAATTATCATAATTCAAGATTGAATTGCAATAATTAGTTGGCAGGTACCTACTGTTTTCAAAAATACACTGAACATTGGGTAGTAGGTTAACTGTTCCGTCACGGGACGAACAACAAAAATTATTGCTGAAATTGAAAACCCACAAAGTACAATCAAAAACCCAGAAACAACCAACAACTCTCTCATTATCATTACAAAAACAATAGAAGAAACAATGTCGGTGATGTGTTTGGTTGAAAAGATTTCAACGCGCTCCACGCGCTATGTCAAATGTATCAATATAAATTCATAAAAAAAAATTACATAATTTACAAGAAGCGAAGGGCTTCTTTATTCAATGGCTTCTAGGATAGTTTTCCACAATTTCGCCAATGTCAAGTATATTTGATTAGATAAAAAAAACTAATTATGTAGTTCCATTTATTTATTTTTTTATGTAAAGGGTTATTCTAATCTTGAGGGATTTTGTTTGGAACATTATAAAGTCTTAGATTATATTTTTCAGCCTATAGCAGTCCACTGCTGGATATAGGTCACCCTCCCCTAATGAGCGCCATTGCGCCCGGTCCTCAGCTTTTGGCTTGGCTGCTCTGACTTGGCAGAGCGTCTGAACTACTTAGTAGATAGCTACATTAGAAACGACATCGAGGGAAAGGTAGAAGGAAAGCATGGAGGAAGACCAAGAATAAGCTACATGAGCCAGATAAAAGAGAAGGTCGCCTTTATGTTGTATGAGGATGTTAAAGAGACCGCAATGGAAAACAAAAGGGAGAGAATTGCATGACAGACAAGAGCTAGGCTCTTAAATTTTAATAATAAATAGTATGGACTATTAGTATTTTAGTAAATAACCAAATTAAATAGAAAGTATCCATTAACCCACTTTTTAAAAGTATAATAGTAATAATTTAACCGAAATATTGCATTTGACTTGTCTTTCTATTTGTTATTACCTATTCTGTGCATAACTGTCACTTTCATGTAAACCTAAACGAGGCCATTCCAAATTCAAATCCCTATCACCAATGCGTACGCACACATACTATCTGTATGTACACCATCTGTCAAACAAAGCCGAAGAAATATAGACTTTGTAACAATATGTATAAGGAAGGAAATTAATTTGAGTGGTCTGTAACGCAATATGTCGAATGCCGATTTGAATCCTGTGGCTAATATATTAGTGGTCACAAAATCACCTGTTCTCTTTATTACACCTGTTCCCTGCAATCACATCTGACCACAAACACCAAACAATAATACATCTTATGTGGTTACTAATAAGGTTGGTATTCAAAGCTATTGTAAATAAAACTTTTTTTGTTGCTGCCAATCAAAAGCTGGTCGAAAGTATCAATAAAGTTGCGCAAAAAAACTTTTGTTCTTTTTTTAATATTACAAAAAGTGTCATCCGTTTCAACGCTAAAGATGAGTTTCGTTGTTTTCTGTAGTATGTATCTTGTTACATTGTATTATGTAAATTAAATACACTATTTATTATGTGTAGTGTAACCTGCTTATTATCATTTAGTAGGGCAGTTGCTTATAAGCAAAAGAAAATTGACAGGTTCAGTACATCATAATGCGAGTGCAGGTACTAGGTAGGAACTTATCTTACTTACCCATTTAATTAAATAATAAATAATGTTTAACTCTTTGAGTAATCTATTCATCTAGTATGAATAGTAGAGTACAATAAAATATTTCGAACTTTAACTAATACGAAAATTCATAAGTGGTAGATTTAGCTGCATAAAATGAAACCAATTACCCCCACTCATCATCATCATGATCAGCCTGTAGCAATCCACTGCTGGGCATAGACCTTCCTAATAAGGTCTCCACTCAAGAACTTGTTTACCCCGTAGCTCAGTAGCTCAGAGAAGAACGGTTATCGGTTCTTCTCTGAGCTACTGAGCTTCGTAGTCACCTTAAGTTATTTTTCGGATAGTCTCGTTGCGTATTAGAATTACCCCAGTATTAATATCTACTTATTTAAAAGAAATTACTGAAGAAAAAGAAACCTAAGTACTCACCTTCTTGTCAGGAAACACTAAAATCGTCTCATCATGATCATTATCATCAGCCTTAAGCAAAACCATCTCGTCTTGGTATAATTTTGTTAGTAGGTACCTACGTACCTACGTTAACGAGTTTGAATTGAAGTACTTAGTCAAAGAGTAGGGGAATAGGATTAAAAATTTAGTGTAACATGAGTTAATTCTCTATCATCATCAACTTCATCATCATCAGCCTATAGCTGTCCACCGCTGATAGGTCCTCAATGAACGCCAATAGGTGAGTAACTAAAATAACTGTTCTTTTTATCCTTAAAAAAAACAACAATACCGACCTACTCAGTCCACTGCTGGACATAGGCCTCCCCTATAAGAAGGGGGATATGCCCATAATCCCCACGCTGGGCATGCGGGTTGGGGATCGCAGAGCACAGCTTCTCGCACATCAAACGTATATCCTTAGCTAGTTCAAAAGTAAAGTCGATCTATTCATCCGTGCTCAACAGATTATAATGACTGATTTCAAAATTGCAATAATAATTTAATTACCCTACATGTTTCAGGATTGCGGATTACGCTGTCCAGTTCCCGCCAATAAATTTCCCGCTCATTCTATCCCTTTTAATTTATAACCGTTCACTAGGGGTAATGGATCCAGTCAAACACGTTCGAGATTTGAATCGCCCGCGAAAGCTGTCCCATGATGACCCTAGTGCTTACCGGATGGATGAAAACGGAAAACGCCATTTCTAATTATGCTGGTAATTACGTACGAGTTTTGAGAATCGATTTGGAAAGTGAATTTGCATGGAGTTTTCATAGCCCTTGCGCTGCAAGGCATAGGTCTCTCCTATTTTTGGGAGAATATTTGCCATGCATATTCTTAAGATATTGTAGAGGCATGAATGAGATAAGCCTCATTGTAATGTCACCGTCACCCGCATCCTTCAAAACGAAAGACAGCAATACTGCTTCTCGGCATGGTGGCAGTACTTTCTCGGCCTACAAGCACTTCACGTAGAGCTCAGCCAAATTATATCACCAGCCTATATCAGTCCACTGCTGGACATAGGCCTTCCTTAATAAGAAGGAGGATATTCCGATCCCCAACAGCTTCCCGCATGACCAACGCTGCTGCCCGTTGGCGGCCAGAGGATAATATAGCTGAGCCAGTTGCTGCGCTATGCCGCAATCAGCCGACCGCCAGAGCCCCGTTTGCTAGATAGCAAGGCGCACCACGGAGAGGTGAAGTTCGCATAGGTTCCGAAAATGGAGGTTGGACTCCCTTACCCCACCCCTTGAGCTCAACTAATACTAAAATAATAAATTGTTCTCTTATTAAAACATTGCATAAACAAAAACCATTTTTTAATCGTTAGCTCGTGACAATCCATTAATTCAACCATTATGATAATGATGATCCGACACCCACATTACCCACACGATTATTAAAACTAATAATTTGGTCACAATAACGTCAAGTTTGTTTATATAATGGGCCCCACACACCGTAATAAACGCTCGTGGCGTAGCTTACTACGATATTCCTAGCATATAATCTTGCCACAACTTGGATGGGTGACCGTTTAGCAGCACGATCAGGCAAGATCTGAGCGCTTCCGTGCTTCGGAAGGCACGTTAAGATGTTGGTCCCGGCTTTTTCATTCGTATCCCAAGTCGGAGGCCTTCGGGTGACCTAAGAACTCCGATACCAGAGTTGGTCAATAGCTCATACGAAGAAGATGATACCTCATATTTGTTTGATCCAATCAATGCTTGATCATAATCATCATCAGCCTATAACAGTCCACTGCTGGACATAGGCCTGCCCTAATGAGCGCCATTGCATCTTGTCCTCAGCGCGCCGTATCCAGATTCTACCAGCAGCAATTCGCAAATCGTCTCTCCATCTGGCCGAAGGTCTATGAGTCTACGCTTATGATCTATGACGTAGATATAGTCGTCCATGACGTTTGTGTTGGAGGGAATCGTTCAAATATCTTGATTCGTTATACATATATTATGTAATTCTTCTTCTTCTCTCTTTTTTCGATAAATTCCGTTTATTGCAAGTACAAAAATAGACCCGTATCACATTCACAAGATTTATAATGGTAAAAAATAAAACTATATAATATAAAATTAATTTAAAATTAAAAAACAGCACAGAGCTAAGAGCAGCTTCGTGGTCATTTTCTGTTTCCGTCCGAACGGACGGAAATCCAATGGCGGAAGATCGGATTCCTATAAACCTGGTCAGAGACAGCACTCAGAATAATATTGTTGGAGCGACTCAACCTACTCCAGAAGGACGCTACGCGAGTTCGGATGATGGCAAAGAAGATGAAGAGAGACATGTTCGACGCACTGCAGTACCTCGGCAACCTCATGAGGATCCTGTAAGCATCAAGCAAGCAATGATGGATGAAATTAAAATCGAACTCTACGGCTCAGACCATTATGCATTTATGCATCTGAAAAGCTTCATCATAATCATTATGAAGAGAGGTAGTTAAAAAAATCGAAATAATTAAGTAATCCAGGAGTTAAGGGATTCCAACCTCCATCATTCATCCTCTTCAACAATCATTAAACCATCATAATATTATCAACTCCCCGTTGTCCATGCACGTTCATTTTCAACCCTTTTAACCCTTTTTCCCAACTAACATTAACACTTTGAGTGCTGAATAACACAACTGCGGTGCGCCAGCTGGACGAGCTCCTCGGGCATGGCCCAGAGAGTCATGTCCGAGACAAGCAGTCAATGAGTTAAGGCGACGATACATGTCAAACCTCCCTCTCGCGCGCACTATTCAACATTTTTGAAGATATAAAATCACTGAATGTAGTTATGCAAAATAGCAAACCTCCACGGCCTAGAAAATAACAATACAAAGGTTCAGCAAGAATATCATGTTGAACCCAACACGTTTTCCTACCAAAAAAATTGTACTAAAATTGATCACAATGGTACAAGATTTTTGGTAAGAAAACGTGATAGAATCAAAATGATATTATTGCTGAACCTTTGAATTGTTATTCTTTAGAATGTGAAGGTTTGCTATTTTGCATAACTATAGTCAGTGATTTTATATCTTCAAAAATGTTGAATAGTGCGAGCGAGAGTGCGGTTTGACATGTATACAAAAAGCGCATGGTCTAGCTGAAAAGGCGTAGCAAATATATATATAGCTACTTACATACACACACAGACAGACTTTTGCATTTATATTGTATGGAGTATGGGATGTGACCTATGGATAAGTTACTCTTATGGTAAGTAATTACTTACCTAACAAATATGAAAGTGAGAGATTAATGATAGAGATCGCTAATTGGGATGCTTCATCCAACCAATAGTTAATTAGTTGTAGGATAATTTTACTAAGTAGGCAAGTGGCACTTGTAGCATAGTGGATTTGTCTCCACTCGTGCAGGTTTAATTCTCGCGTGGAAAATGTGTGCATGATATTTTATGGTACCTGAAGACTGGCACTGGCACATGGCCCACCTGATGTTGAACTTGAGGCATAAAGGTGTTAAGCCTCATGTGCCTGTAACTTCACTGATCTATTCCTGTTTGGTGGTCAGTGTTTGCCCTCTGTGGTGCAAAGTGCGAATATCCTTATTCTGTATAGTGGGTCAGGAAGTATGAACTGAACACACTATGGACCTTAAACAAATGGAAAGAATAAAACATGTCACGCAGTGGGAATCGAACTTGCACCACATATGCTTCATAATAATATGTCAGTCGAGTTTGTCAAATTCAAAACCTAACAGACTTAACACTAATATTATAAATGTGAAACTTTGTGTGTTTGTAGGTATATTTTGTTCCCACTGAACTCCTTAACACCTCAATGGTTTTCAATTAAACTTGGAATAAGTATACGATTGTCGATAAAGATAAGTACATAGATAGTGTCCTCGATCAACATATTAAATGCCAGAACGCAGATTTAAGCGAAACATTAGATTTTCTATTACGTCTGGTATCCAATCACACTAGAGGTTCCTTTCTTCCTGCTTAATATGAGCTGGGCCAACTCTGGTGTCGGAGTCTTTAGGCCGAAGACATCCACCATGACTTATCGACTGAAAAATTTGGTACCAACATCATAACGTGCCTTCCGAGAACTGAAGCCTTAAGTTCTATGCCACTAAACGGTTACTTTTAATCCTGATATTCCGACCGCAGCCCCGAGCGGAAGCTAGGTAAACCATATTTAAATTTTAAATAAGAACATTTTACCTTTACTATTTTTACCTTTTACATTTACCACACACTTTTACATTTTACCTTTATCTAAGCCGACAGTCGTGTAAAAAAGTGTTAACATTTTAACAAATTAAGATAGATTTTGTTTTTTTAATCTTGTTAAACAATCTTGTGAGAGCCGTGTCGGGACCAATAAATATATTACGGTTATCAATTACATATCGGTCGTGTAATAAATACTTGATTGGAGTTCCGCTCAAGGGTTCTTTAGCATTATTTGGTAAAGAATTGTTACTGTCTATGGTTTCGCCCGTATTTATCGCAAAGCTAGCAACTGTCTATGGTTTTTCTCATTGCCTATCGAGTTTCTGTCTCTAGTATTATTTAGTAAAAGCGACTGTCTATGATTTTGCCCGATATTTGAAAGCTAGCCGCTAGTCTATGGTATTTCTCATTACCTATCGAATTTCAGATAAATCAGTCGTGGTATGATTTTGTGTCCAAAATTCAAAAATAACTTTTTTTATTTATTAAGTTAGTACTCATACATATCCATTATTAAATGAATGAATAGAATAATAATTATCAACGTAATCAGAGGGAAACCTTAGCCCAGCAGTGGGACAATCTTGCTAATAGTAATCGTAATTCTACCACACATAACTTACTATAATAGAAATAATAATATATATTAATATAGAGAATAGTACAGCCTCTTTTATTTTCTTTACTTCCTAATAAATAAATAATAAGGTTTTATTTCGTACAACTAACTAAAAAGGTACATACATAGGCAGATTAAAAATAAAATGAAATTTAGTATAGTCGATTAAAATAAAAAGGTCCTTTTTGGGTAAAAGCCTGCTCCGAATATTTCCATGTACATATTTATTTCACAAGGTTTTCCATCCAGTTTTATCCTGTGGCTTTAAGTTTAAGAACCTTCCTCTTCTCTTGCTCTTTTTCTTGTCATTTTCATGTTAGATTTCTTACAACAGCCTATATCAGTCCACTGAACTGAACATCGACTTTCCCTAATATGCCCATATTCCGCACGCTGGACATGTGTATTGAGGATCGCAGGGTTCAGGGTCGGCGTTCAGGAAATTTAGCTAAGCCGCAATCAGCTGGCCGCCAAAGCCACGTTTGTTAGTTAACAGGGTGCACAATTTGGTGTTGTTGGAACCACCCCATTTCATGACGTACCTTACTATGTTTAAATTAGAATTTTGAACGCTGAACCCTAAAATCTAGATCATTGTCTCAAACCAACCGGTCATCGACCACTAGCCAAGCCAATCACAGGTTTGTAGCACACGCTCCAATTAGTTTTATTAATAATAGCTAAAATGCGTGTCTTTATGTCTGTCTGTCTGTGGGGCCGGGGCACGCGAACGCAGATTATCTCCGGTCAGGTCGACTACAGGGGGGAATATATGCTGTTACCATCTTAAATGCTGAAAACTAGATTTTTCATACTTTATCCGTGAAATCAAATTAATTTTGTCGGTTTCGCTACAATATTACCAGCTGGCAGCGTCGAGCTGAGGATAGGGCGCAATGGCGTTTATTTGGGGAGGCCTATGTTCCGTAGTGGACTGCTATAGGCTGATGATGATGATGGTGATGATTACCTACTTACGAAAAGTTATATTTGATTATTATAATATCCAAGTAAAAAAGTATTTACCAAAGAACATCAACCGAAACGCTTTTTTTCCTAGAAATACTATCAAAAATTTTAGTTTGTTTCTGAAAACCTCAAATATTTAAAAGTTTCCCCTGAAAAACTGACGAAACTTGTACAGTTTCTTCGTGAACCATTCAAAGAATTTATAATAGGTAGTATCCCCCAAAGCAGGGAGCAAACGAGGCGGTTCCAAACTGTTATAAGAAGCACCTACTTAACACTTTGATTGCTGGCCTCACATGTGACGTGACGCTACGCGCGCTACTAGTACGAGGACCGAATGTGCAGAACCATATCTGGGTTTTCAGCACTCAAAATGTAACCTACCTGGTTAAGGTACACTATGAGTCAAGATTCAAGATATTTATTTGCATAGAGTGTTGGTAACAGTAGGTCTTAAGACTAAGTACAGGACTTATCTACCCTTTTCAGGCATCTGTGTGTAATTTACCTGGACCATGAGCACAGTTTCTTGCCAATTCTTCTCTGTACCGCGTTACGAATTGGTGTAAATAAAAAAATCAACGATTCAAAGTGGTCCTAAGTTAAAGATTCTAATTTATATAAAAAAATGAAGTTTGAAGTTTCATGTAGTGTGTTCACCACCAAAGTCACAGTTCTACAAGCACCGTGGTGATCGATAACGACGCGATTCGTCACAAACTCTAAATGTATTCCATATAACTACGATATAAACTTGTGTTATGTATGAGTTGTATAGAACTATCGAAACAGCTGACACAGTGAACAGTGAAACAGCTGCTATAATGTAGTATCGGATATTTTTTGGCCCCGTCCACAAAACGTGTTAAAAAGCAAAATAAGCAACGTTTCATTCATTCATTCACGTTTTAAAATGGCATTAGTTCGTACTTAAATAGTTTGACTCAGGACGAATTGTTAAATTATATGTTAAATGAGTAAATTAGTTATCTATGTACCAAATATGAAAAGTACCAATGAAACTACGTTCTAATTTCAAGTATTTGAATTAATTAATTAATTCAAGTAACAAACATCAATCTATTATTGTTTTAGTAATATTTTTGTTGCCTCTTCCGAGGCCTTTACTGAAAATTTCGTACCGAATGGTCGAGTTGTCGAAACGCACAAATAATATTTATTTTCGTTCGTTATCGCGTACCACTTATTTTTGTAATAAGTATAATTATTCTCAAGTAGATACACTCAGTCAAATAATCTGTATTATCAGATTCTTATAAGATAGAGATTGTATGCACACCAATATAAACATACAGAACTAAACGGACAATAACAACAATGAGGGATCTTATGGCTTACAACAATCTCTTCCAGGCAACCTTTGGATGAACTGGATCTAAAATGGCTGATGTAATAATATAAGTTGTAACATATAGATTAACCTAGCTGTTAAAATTAAGCTGTACACCAGTATAGTTGCATTCCTCGACACGGCCTGCAATATATTACCCTAAATTGGATTTGGAGAATTCGTATCTGGCCATTATACGGTGTTCTTACTAATTATCACATAAGCTGTGGCAATGTAGTAGGTAAAGTACTGTTGTATCAGCTGTGGCGATCAGATAGGCAGATACTTAGAAGCGACTAATAATAAATAGTAAAATATAGAGACGGTTTGTGTTATAATGAAATCCTTTCCCGTTCAAATAAATGCCTTCTTCCTGCGAACTGATACTGAGTACTGATGTGCGTGGGTTTGTACGTACCTGACAACTATGTGTAAGCGCGGCGTCGACCTAGGCTGCTTATGATCCCGTGGGCAAGGACTAATCTCCAGAGTGAAGCGCCATTCACTCTAGCCCTTCGTATAATCAACAGCTTATGCGCCGCCGAAGGTGTTGATATATTCAATATTACATTGATGAAATTCACAGATGCTGTCTTAATATTTTTCTATTTTTTTATATCTAGTTTAGATTTTAGGTGAAATTAAAATTAAGTAGTGGATATTTAAATTATTAAGGATTTCCATTGTCGCCTTGGTTCCATACTATAATGGCAATGTAAAATTTAAATAAATAAAATAAAAAAGTTTTTTTTTTCCAAAAGTTTTCCATCCATTGGATTGGATGCAGATCAGGTTCATTTAAAAATAGTATTGCTACATTGTCTTGATAAATAAGGATAATACAATTTCAAAATTAGTATTAGTATCCCTACCCGAATATACCTATGATTATTATGTTTAAGAGCTGTCTTCATCAGTGTGATTGATGAAGTTCATTCTATCTGCTTCTCTCAAAAGCAGTCTCCTTTAAGACACCTTCTTCTCTTCTTCGTATGAGTTATTGGTCAACTCTTATGTCAGAGTTTTAGGCCTCCGACATGGCTTAACGACTGAAAAAGCCGGGACCAACATCTTAACGTGCCTTCCGAGGCACGGAAGCGCTCATATCTAAATGCCACTAAACGGTCACCAATCCAAGTAGTGTCCGGGCAAAGTGTTGCTTTACCAAGATAATCTGCGAAGACCACCGAAGTAAGCGACACCATGAGCGCTTCCATTGGGACATGACAGTGAGTGTCTCCTTTAAATGGTTAAATCCTCATGTAACTACCCGACTGTTTATTATTGGTATTTTCCCTCTCTTTCTATCTTCCTCTCCTTCATGATTCTATGGAATTCTGTAATTCCTTCAACAAAACTTTACTCTATATTCACATCTCAAGCCTTTACCACCTCATAGTAATAACTACTCAATCTGTGGTCGTCTAAGCCAGCCTCGTTGGAGCCGGATCGACACACAAATGTATATTCATGTATTTTATATTCGTAAGCTAAATTAGAATGAACTAGATAGATGTTAGATGTCATTGGCTTTCGATTTTATGGTTGACTAGATTTAAACCAAAAGTTTTGCAAAAATATTCTTATTTTAGATCAATTTATTTAGCCAGTTAAGTTAGAAGATAGTAGCACCACAGATTAATGATATAGATTTAAGTTATTGTCTATGCCTAGGTTCTTATCTAGGATTTTTGTAAATATATATTTCATCTTCTTTTGCACTGGAATTGAGGGCAGACGTGTGTTCCAAAATATATGTTTTGATTGCCGTTAAAACCAGTGTTTAATTGACCAGTGACCTAAAATGCGCCATACAGTCCACTTGGATCCGCACAATATCAGCGTATTGTAGCAAATTAGGACTTTGCATCTATTCTAGATGATATCATACAGCATCAAGTGGTAACTTACTCACTGCTGTACTGCCTGGAACATGGTTGGATGGAGTCAGCGCCTATACCATCCTCTCAGCCTAGTCGGCACAATAAAGACATGGTCAACACGTGTGGAGCTGATTATACGATATTTTTCTTCACCGTTTTGAGCAGTTTTCGAATCGAAAAATCCATTGGTGCACAGCCGAGATTCGTACCCACAGCCTCCGTATTGGAAGTCAGGGAACATCACACTAGCTAGGCCGTCACAGTCATAGGACAAAAGCTACTCTCCATTTGGTTTGCTTTAATAATCACAACTGCGAGAGTGAATAATGGATTATTAACTCTAGCAAACCATCATGGATTATTGAATTGTGGATGGAATTGCGGACGAGACCTGCAACCTATACATAATTATAGAAGCTATTCTGTGGCAATAAGTTTGTCCTGGCGGGAATTGAACCCACGACCTGCAGCTCAGAAGGCAGAGCTACTACCGACCGAGCTAAAAAGCCCGTCAATGTCTTCATCATCTTATCATCTTCACACTAATATTCGAAAGTTTGTGTGGAAATGGCGGAATGAACACCTGCATTAACCATAGGCCTTTTTATCCGGGTACGCGAGCGAACCCGCGGGCGGAAGCAGGTAGCCAATATATTCCAGTAACTGTTATAATATACGTAAAATTATTATTCTAGTAAATTGACTAAGTAAGTAGGTAAGTTGTTTACATAATAAGTTTAAGATAACCACAAACACTCAAAAATGGAGTCTGACTATAAATTTTTTGAACAGGTTTATGAATGGGGGCACGATGATTGAAGATGTAAAAGGCCGTCTCAATATTGAAGATAGTAGAATGAACGTTTAGAGATAACTAGTTAAAACAATTTGTTATCAAGGTGTTTTGGAAATTGTAATAATGAGGGGTCCCGACCTCCATCTTTAGAACTCAAGCCAACATCACTTCTCAGTGGTGCACTCTGCTAACTAACAAACGGGGTTCAGAGGGCTTACCACAGGTTTTGATAGTTTTCGAAAACTTTATAAGTTTCCGTATCTTTCCATACATTTTCGTACAGCGCCTCTAGGGAAACGTGCATGAACTACAAAAATGTATGGAAAGATACCGAAACTTATAAAGTTTTCGAAAACTATCAAAACCTGTGGTAAGCCCTCTGGTGGCGGCTGACTGTGGCATAGCACAGCTTAACACCAGCACAGCTAAATCCCCTGACATCCGACGGACAGCAGCTTCGGCGGTAAGAGAAGCTGTGCCCTGCAATCCGGATATTATGGGCATATCCCTCTTCTGATTAAGGAAAGACTATGACCAGCAGAAGAGTTGCTGGTTCCAACTAACTTGATGAATGGCACTGACTGAATTGGAGTTTACATTAGTTAGGATTACACCTACCATTACAAGTAGCGGCACGAAAGTCTAGCGCTGACCGTTATTGCGCAGAAGTCTAAAGTAAGGTATCTTATGGAGGCTAGAGGCGAGAGAGCGAGAGACCCATGCGCAGACGTTTCGTTCAGCGCTAGACTTACCTATTTGCCGCTAGAATACTTATGATTACTTATTAGTACGGTAACATAGATGCATATTGTTATGCTGTAACAAAATCGATTAGAACAAGTAAGAACATCATAATGCCCATCCGCCTATAGCAGTCTACTGCTGGACAAAGGCCTCCCATAATGAGCGCCATTGCGCCCTGTCCTCAGCTCGACGCATCCAGCTTCTACCAGCAGCCTTCCGCAAATCGTCAATCCACCTGGCTGTAGGGCGTCCTACACTATGTCTTCCGAGCCAAGATCTCTACTCAAGAACTCGTTTACACCAACGGTTATCGGTAAGAACATAACCAAATAAAAGCACGAAAAAATAAGTATCCAACTACTTAATTGCGATTGCGAGAAACCAGTCATCTTAAAGATGAAGAGTACTTAATCTGTCAAAATTCTAGTGGTTTTGACTAGTTAAAACAAGAAATCCTCATTAGCTTAGTTTTTGAGACTACTTTCACTATAATGATGAGATTACTTTTAAAAATTAAAACGAAAACCGAACTCATAGAGAAAATGAGGTTGAGGGTTTTTTAGTTTTGCGGGAAAAGTACCAATCTCTCAGGAAAAATATTGTATAGGACCACTTGTGAGTATATCCATTCAAACAAATAAATAATTTAGAAAATCGGTCCACAACTGACAGGAGATTTATTTTATTTATTGAAAAAGTTACACCATAGCGGTGAAAGTACATAAAAAAACATACATACAGCCGAACATAGAACCTCCTCCTTTCTTGAAATCGGTTAAATGGTACACGCCTACAAATATAAAAGTTGATGGTCCAGACAGTTTTAGTTTTTATTTTTCATTGACAATTGAGGAACGAGATTAACCGTTCTACTCATAACAGTTCTATACACCTCAGATAACTAAAATGGCGTTAAAAAATCATGTCACCCCTTTATAAAATGATATTTAGTAATGAATAAGGGAGTTATTTTAATATCTTATTTTTATTATTTATCCTCTTGGGTTCCATCACGTGGTACCAGGATAAAAAGCAGTCTAATCCAGCCTATCCGTTCAGTTTAATAATATAAGTGTGATAAATATTTGGGGAAAAAATGCTATAAAGATCCATTAGGTACTTAGAGAAGATATGAGAATTGTCTTGTCCTCTCTATTTACCAAATCAGAATCAAAGATCAATGTGTTTTTCATAACATCTGTCTTTATCTACCCAACAACCATTCATTTCTTTTGACTATCATAACAAGGTATCTAGGTACCAAGTTATGCCTAACCTACCTAGTTTCTGTGGCGTCCGTCCATGACCTTAGGTCGAGCTTTCTACGGACCAGCCGTAATTAATAGACGGAGCTAAGGAAAGGCCATCCGCTTGGACTCGACTCAACATTTAGAATGACAAAGTAAAACAGAAAAGAAAGGTAAATTATAAAAAAAATTGTATGAGTGACGTATCTGTATCCTTGTTAGGAGAGGCCTGTTTTCAGCAGTGGCCTGCTATAGGCTGATGATAATGATGATGATGATGATCATCTGTAAATATGTCAGAGTTTAGCGAGAAAGTGTAGGGAGGAACAAACAAATGCATAAATAGACAAGTAGCTTTTATCCGCAGTTTAGGACGCGTAATACCTGAATAAAAACTAGTTACTGGTCATTTCAGCGCAATCCGTTCAGTAATTTAGGTATGAAGAAGGAATGAAGGTGAAGAAACAGAATCAATATTGATTGATAATTTTTTTATATCACCGCTCCGTTAGTACTCAGGGTTAATAGGAAATAAAATGTAAGGATAGGATTGGTCAATTTGTCGGGCTTCCAAAGCAATGTTATTGGTGGATCTTTATAGCTCCGCTAATAGCGAAGCTGTATGATAGTCATCCTATCGGGTGTAATGGATATATCGATTCGTTACTCTTTCACGCAAAAACTACTGAACGGATTTGGATGAAACTTGGAATATACAAAGTTTATGACCTGGATTAACGTAGGCTACTTTTAGTCCTGGTAACCACGTGAGCGAAGCCACGGGCGGAAGCTAGTTTAAAATAAAGTCTATTAACAAATACACGTGGTATCTAAACCTAATTAAACCTATCTATTAATGGCGTTTCAAAGTATAAATTAATGTAAAACGCCTACTATCTACTTAAGTAATAATTAAAAGTTAAACTTGAGGCTAAGCGTGCGCTTCTAAGTGGTCGCTTATCTCGATGCTTAGCGCTGACTTGGAAACTGTCAAAATAAAATACGTTACACGTTACGAAAAACTTGAAAGCACCTGCCCAAAACACTTAATATTTTGCATTTTTATCGAAGTTTCAAAGCTTTTAACTTTGCAGTACTTATTTACTTATATTTTGGGAGCTTCTGTTTTTGGGACTTCAGATAAAAATACTTACTTTTTAAGAAACTTTAACTAGCAAAAAGTTAGTAGTTATTTATATTTTGGGAGCTTCTGTTTTAGGCCTTCAGATAAAAATACTTACTTTTTAAGGAACTTTAAATAGCAAAACTCCCGTTTCCATCTCCCATCTAGGAAAAATCTTTATGGCCATAAAATTGGTTTTAACGTGCGGCGAAATTGAAGGGAAAGCCACAGCACCTCGCGCTTAGGCATAAAAAGGCCTATGTCCAGCTGTGGACTGCTATAGGCTTATGTGGATGATGAAGGGCGAGGCCACTGAAAATGCTTTTTTGCACGTTTTTTTAAAACGTCGCGTTCGCTGCGTCAGTCGGGTCAGGGTAAACTTATTACCTAATATTAATAAATAATAATGCTATCACACAGCATCATGTAAATACATATCATACATAGAAAACACCCAGACCTGAGACAAATATCTGCATAAAGCAAACAAATTTAACAATATTTACATCATCATCATTCTCAGCTTTTCAAAACTCACTGTTGGGCATAAGCCTCCCCAAACACCATTCCAAACAGTTCTGCGCTTTTTTATTGACAACAAAAAACGGAAGAGGTTCTCAATACGTTTGTATATTTTTTCAAGGTATTTGACATATTAACATACTACTTATTAAAATTATCAAAGGTTTAATTCGATCCATCAAATACCTATTTATATCTACACAGACGGTGTATCCTATAATTAAACTAATAAAATAAATTATGTTGAAAGCCAATTAAGCCCGGCAGACATATTAACAGGCAGGTAAATCTAGACAAAGGAGCTCTCAGTCGCATTTCGCACCTCTGACGTCATATCCGAGGAACGTATTGTCTTTGATAATTTTACTAGGTACTATATTAACATCTCAGGGTTTTCATACCTTTAGATTTAGTGGTTAAACAACATCAAATCAAATCAAATAGAAATATTTATTTGCAAACACGGGTTACAGCGGTATAAGGTTGTTTGTAGAAGTCTCATGCAATGTCTTACCAACTATAGGCAACATACTTACTCCTTAGCTCGACGCATCCAACTTCTAGCAGTCTTCTTCTTCTCAGTCGTTCACTCTTGGCAGAGTGGTCGTAGCTGTGCTGGTGGTGTCCACATTGGGGTCGTCGTCTTCAGTTTTCCTTCCGAGGGCTGCAGCTCTGGCGAAGCATCTCCATTTGTGTCGGTTGGTTGCATTGCGAAAACACTGCAATAAGGTGGTCTGGGTAGCTTTTTAATAGCGTATTAATAAACTTATAGCAGTAGCATTTCGTAAATCTTCACTCTTTGGTTATATTCCTTCCTACATGAATATTTTAAATAAAAAAAGTACGTAATCTTTATAATAGTCCGACTTTTTGATATATTAGATAGGTACATTTACCTATTTTAACAGAAATCAAAAAAGGAAGAGGTTCAAATCGTAGAAATCTTTTTTTTTGACGATTTATAAATATATTTTTTTTTCAGATACTTATGATGCACTTACCTGTTCACTACGCAATTTTTTTAAGGACAGCTATTTAAAGGTAATTGTGTTGTGTAGGTCCGCTTTTACAACAAAATCGTGAGTGATTTGCTATAACTATCTCTGATTATACTAAGTAGTAAAAAAAATTGTTAAACCACAGAATAATGTTTTTATGAGCATATCCCCCTTTATTAGGGGAGGCCTATGTTCAGCAGTGGACCGATATAAGCTGGTGTCGTGGATTGCAAATGACAAAAAAGCTTAGGGCCGACTTTCTCAAACACTAGTCACCTAGTACATTTATAAATCAAAGTATGTCTGTCTGTTCGCGATAAACTCCAAACTGAACGGATTTTCATGGGGTTTTCACCAAAAGAGAATTATTAATGTGATTGTTCAGAATACCAGCTTTTCTTCTCGGTTTGGTAACCGTCCGAATTAGATATAGGTAATTTTTTATGTTTAAAAAAATATTGAATGTTTGATAAAACAGAGTAACGTATTATTAAAAAAAGTATAATCGTAGCTAATTCTATTGCCAGTGCCACCATACAATTTACAAAACCAAGCATTTGTTTGTTTACCACTAATTGATCAGACAATGGTCTTCAACTGTGAGAATACGTGCGTACAAGATTCCATTACTACCTAGCTGCTTCTTTGACATTAAGACGTCAATGTTGCATTCTTGTACACACTCTTCGATACCTCCAGATTGTATTCCATGGTATTATGGTCCAAATTTCCTTGTATCAATGGTCTTTGTCGAATGGTTCAATCGTACGCATAGATCGATTCGCTGAAGATGAAAGAAAACTATTCGTGAAATGCTTCGTTGGAAAAAGAAAATTGAAAAGTCCTTTAAGTGCATTATAAATAAATTCTATTCTGGTTATTTTAGAAGAAAAAAAAACAAATTTATTTGAGAATCCGGCAACGAAAAGTCCTTCTTCCTCTTGAGGTTCCTTTGCAACTAGTGAAGGTTAGTGGTTAGCTCTGCTTCATCATCATCATCATCATCAGCCCATAGCAGTCCATAGCTGGACATAGGCCTCCCCTAATGAGCGCCATTGCGCCCTGTCCTGAGCTCGACGCATCCAGCTTCTACCAGCAGCCTTTCGCAGATCGTCACTCGACCTGGCCGGAGGGCGTCCTACACTACGTTTGCCGAGCCGCGGTCTCCACTCAAGAACTCGTTTACCCCAACGGTTGTCGGTTCTTCGGCAGATATGGCCCGCCCACTGCTACTTCAGCTCGCTTATTCTCTGAGCTATGTCAACAACTTTTGTTCTATGTCGGATTTATATCCGACATAGAACAAAAGTTGTCGGCATAGCTAACGAGTATTCGTTAATGATTTCATCCTTCAGAGAAACTCCGAGCATAGCTCGTTCTATAGCTCGCTGAGCGACTTTGAACTGATGGACTAGCCGTACTGTGAGTGTCCACGTTTCGGCTCCGTATGTCATGACGGGTAGGACGCACTGATTTTGATTTGAATTTCGTTTTCAAATATAGCTCTGCTTATTTTTCCTATAATATCTCTGCTTATTTTTCCTATAATATATTTTTCGAGCAAAATTTCATGACATCTCACTAAGGGGGGGAGGGGCTCGAAAAATCGCCAAAATCACCTCACATATTTAATGGACGCCCCCATAGGTCGTATGATCTACTACCCATGCGAAGCCAGGACGGGTCGCTAGTCTAAGATAATGTTCAAAATAATTATAATTAATTAGGTAGTACCTAGGTAGGTAGTTAATTATGCCATGTTAATTTATTAGCAAGATCCTTCACCCAAGTTGTGATGATATTCAATTGCGTTTGAAACATAATTTATAGAACATCATAAACTAACTATAAAACATTAATTTCGCCAGCTTGTACCAGCATTATCTACAATAGAACCGTAATCCAATGAAGATTTCGATACTCGCGAAAGTACCTACACACCTTGTAAAATTATAACAGTGTAAATAATGTACAGTAATGTAACTTTTAGGCCTTTAGAAATATTTTACTTGACAGGTTTCAAGTATTTATAAAGTTAACGTGTATTTTAGTATGAATATAAATCTAACCTATGTACTTAATTATATTTTGCTTTACAAATTAAATTATTAATAGTATAAATACAAATGGCAATGGCACTCATTGGGGGAAGCATGTGTCCAGCAATGGACTGTGCTATGGGCTGCTGATGATGAAATACAAATGCAAATTAAATAAACACTAACTTATCAACTTGGATATGCCATGTAGAAAACCTGCTACAATAAGTACCTTACCACCAACCTTCGCACCCGCTGTCAATGTGTTAACATATTATATGTTTCATGTTGTTGAATTTAATATTTTCTTCAGCACGAATACTGTTCGGTTGCCTAATCAGTAGTAAATAAGTTAGTAAGTTGCGGCACCACAGTTTACACTGTGCCTGCGCTTACGCATATCGGTGGAGTCAAGAATGCAGGTTACACAAGCACTTGCATAAACTCGCTGTTCCACCAGTGCACTCAGTGTGGCATCGCCCGAAATTAATTAACTGATAGAATACTGTACTGTATATGGTTTGCTTCTCTAGGTACATATAAAACAAAAAAACCGTTAAAAAAAGTCTTCAAAGAATTTGATTATTTGGGGTATTAGGTTTTTCAAATTGAAATGGGAGCAAATGGGGTGGGGAAAACCAAAAAATAATTTTCCATATCGGTTTACAAATGACGGAGTTATGTTATGATATGTGATTATGAGTTAACCGATATTATAAAAACGCGCCTGAGACACAAGCTACTTTTATCTGCATACCATGCGAGCGCAGCCGCGGGCGGAAGCTAATAATAAGTACTAGGCTTGGTTCAAACAATAGTCATAAATAAAAATCTTTGTTATCAATCGCCGTTTCGAACTTGACACACATTTGCTTATCAATGAAGACATCTACGTACATCTTATAAGATTAGAGTTCCGTTTTTTAACGACTACACAACCAGCTCGCAATTTTGTTTACGTAGGATTTCTCTCCAGTCAGTCAAAAGAGATTACTCCCTTCCAACAAACATAGACCACAAACTCTTTTCTTTGAATTTAGATAACTTATTTGAAACTAACACCACAGAATAAAGAAACTAATGGGTACTATAGGTTCAATCAACTATACGGCACTCACGGCGCAACTTCTTTGGTGGGGTTGAGTTGGGTGACCGTTTAGTGGTATTTAGGTCTGAGCGCTTCATTGCTTCCGACGGCACGTTATGATGTTGGTCCTGGCTTTTTTACTCGTTGTAAGCCATGTCGGAGGCCTTTAAGCGGCTTAAAAACTCCGACATCAGAGTTTGGCCACTAGTTCAAACGAAGTAGAAGAAATATCAACTATTTGAGTTTTTGGTAAACAAAAAATATCTTTCGCCTGCTGCTTTGCTTGTGATACACATAATTTGCACTACCACCTCAGCTCAGTGACAGACAGTCAGTCCCAGAGAGCGGGCTGGTCACATATACTGAAAAACTGATAACCATTAGGGTAAACGAATTCTAAAGTGAAGAACGCGTCTTGGCAAACCTAATGTAGAATGCTCCCCGGCTAGGTGGAGCGACGACTTGCGAAAGGAGGCTGGCATGATATGGAAAGCCGAAGATCAAGCTCAGTGGCGCTCATTGGGACAGGCCTATGTTCAGCAGTGGACTGATCCAGGAAGATAATGATGCGGGAATGGAGTAAATTAAAATGTTGACGATTTAAAATGTTCCTTAAGTCTCTAATTGAAATTTAAAAAAAATGTTTGTTGAAATACTGGGAGCCTGGGTACGTGCAACCTTTTGCGTTTCAGCCCGTTTCGCCAAGGTCATCCATTTCAGATAACTAACTCTAAACTTAGTAATTCCTTATTCTGTGACTGCAGCAAAAGCCCGGAACCCTAATCACTTAACAAACGGTTTCTTGAAACCTTGTAGTTTTTAACAGTTTCCAGTTTTAGCGTATTTTTCTATGTCAGGGCTGGTTGGGCGTGGTGAGTAGGTGTGGAAATTCTTTGTTAGTACAGTGTTATTGTTCTGGTACACGCGATTTTTGCTGATTGAATTAGTCTTTTAATTTTCAAATGCAAATTTGCTGCTGGTAAAAGCTGGATGCGTTGAGCTGAGGACAGGGCCCAATGGCACTCATTAGGGGAGGCCTATGTCTGACAGTGGACTGCTTAGGCTGATGATGATGATGATGATGATTTCCTTACGCAAATCGTCACTCCACCTGGCCGGAGGGCGTCCTACACTACGTTTGCCGAGCCGCGGTCTCCACTCAAGAACTCGTTTGCCCTAATGGTTGTCGGTTCTTCGGCAGATATGACCAGTCCACTGCCACTTCACTTCCATACAAAATGAGTGGGGAAAATGTTTTTTTTTAATAACTTTCTTTTCTTGAATTTGATTAGTTTATTATTTGACTTGTTTATTCGGAACGTAGACAAATTCAAAAACTACAAGAACATGAAAATAAACTTTCTTGAGTTAAAAATGGTGTATCTAAGCGGACTTTGTTTTATATATTTACATTAATTTAGAAATTACAAAGAGCTATATTATCACACCTAATGTGTAATTATAATGTGTAATTATGTGTACTTATACGTTTAAAAAATTACCTATAGATATCAATAAATGTAGTCCTAAGGTAGTTGCTATAAGTTGCTATATTATATAAGTCCTTGCCTAGTTCCTAAGGTAGGGAGGGATAGAAGTAAATACCTAACTACCGAATTATGTTAGAGACCATCCTTGATTTTACAAAAATTGCTTCCTTCCTGTAGCTCCTGGCCCTGACTAAACAGACTGATTCGACAAAATGATATTAAAATGATAAATAAAAGAAGAAATAATTATTTTGATTCCACCAACCTTAATTCCTATGATTAACTCATTCAAAATCATTCCTTCAAGCGAAATGCCTTATGAATTTGATTATCATTTCATTTACTTACCAAAACTCTCTGCAGCAGTTGCCAGCTGCCAATAATTGGAGAGATTTACAAAAATTTGCATCGAAACGGAAGCTCGCTTGTCACGCGATTCGGTGGGCTGGCCTGGCACCTTTTGGGTTTATGGCCTCTTCGTATTAGTTTGAGCCAGCGCCTCTGGTTGCGGAGTTTTTAGACCAGCGAAGGCCACTGCTATGACATCCATCTCCTTCAAGACAAATATTTTTAAACCTACTTAGATTCATAAGATTTAGGAGGATATTTGAAGGTGGATCAAGCAAATGGCCTACTTACCTACCTACCCATCTGATGTTGAGATACCTACCTAAGACAGGTTAGCTTCGGCCAAATGCTAGCAGTCTTCAGAAGCACGGAAGGAAAAACTACTAGACGTGACCCATCCTATGATGGGTGGTAGCAAGCAAGCTAGTAGCTACCTGCCTACGCCATGAGCCTGTTAAAATCAAAATCAAAATTTAATAAATATGTAGGAACTGTAAAGTACCTACCTACACTTTGAAGCGTCATTTTTTTATTTACACCAATTCGTAACGCGACCAAACAGAGAAGAATTGGCGAGAAACCCTGCTAGGCTATCAATAGAATGAAAGGTTTTACCTACACTACCTAACCTACCTACTTGTGAAGATACGTAGGTGGTACCTACTTTGATGTGATTTATTTATTTAGGTACCTACCTACCTACCTATTTTATTTTACTAGATTAACTTAGGTACTTGTACCTAGGTGTTTTTATTATTCTATCTTCTATTATTCTATGATTTTACCACAATGTTAGCAAATGCAAAAAAAATTCAGTCATCTTATTGCACACAACCGCGCTCAAAAAATAGTTTAAAAGAAACTGCATAGAGCACTCGAATACTCGATTCTTCTGCGAAGTTTTTACAAAGAGGCACGTGTTCGCGTCAAGAACGCGGTGTTTTCCGTGTATTTTCTGGTCGGGTGGTCGCGGGGTGGTCGGGCCGCGCGCGGGGCAGGGTCGTCGGCAGATGCGCCGCGCAGCGCCATCTCTCGGCCGGGCCGGCGCCGCCAGGTGCGCGATGCGATGCCCGCGCTGCGGCCGCCGCCCGCCCGCCCTGCCCTCAGTCCGCCGTCACGCGCCGAGCCGAAAGCACGTTCTCGCGGCCTGTATTCTCACACACACGCGACGCGCGCGTTTCGAATAGTGCACGATCCCGCGACCGGTTCGTCGAAGCCGATGAGCCAGTGACGTCTCGATACCTTGTGCCGTGTGACTTAGTGAAAACGCTCAGTGTTCTATCGAGTGATGGATTACCGCTGTTTCTGGTGACGATCGTCGGGCTAGGACCCGACTGTATGCCCCGGCGCCGCTAGCCCGGACGCGCCAGCATGCGCGCCCCCGCGCTGCTCATCGCCCTGCTAGGGTTTCTGCCCCAGGTACTGCCGACACCGACACTGAAACCGCGAATCCCCGTCTGTTTACATTTCGCACGACCCACATGAAAACTGACGATTCTCACAAAGAGCTCGCTGGGACGGCCTCGCTCGTCCGCGAGTCACTTTCCCACGAGCGGCTAGGCTAGGTACGGCCGGCCTAGCAGATCGTCCTGGATAGTCGGGCTAGGGAGCAGGGTGTAGGTGAGTCCGCGTCGTGACCGGCCCTCGCTCGCGCCTGTGTGTGTTCGATACGTTTGCCGAGCAAACATAGGCACCTAGTTGTGAAGAAAGTCAAGTTTTAAGACCGGCGCGGGGTCAGCAGGGTCGCGACGCGAGCCTCTTCGCTTTAAAATTAGATGCATTGCATTCCGAGGCTTCGCCGCGGTGTCCGTGCGATCTGCATGCACTCGAGACAGAAATAACTTCTCCAGACAAGATATTTCGGGCAGGGTTAGTAGTTCGGTCTAGTTCCTTCAGAGCCCTTCGTTTATTGTCCGGCGCTAATCGCCGGGTAACAGGCGCCGTGAGTCGTAAACTCGCGTAAACAATCGAGATGAAAGTGTGACATAGTTGAGGATACCTAAAGTTTGAGGTCATCGCCCCGCACCCGGTCAAGGTTACTTCTAAGGGCTGACGTGTGAACTTTCCGTGATTTCGTGTTCCCACGACATTTTATTACCTACACTGGATGGGGCTTAAGTTGACTATTTGCCTCGTTAAGTTGAAGGAAACGAATCAATCAATCCTTTCTCGTTTAACATAAATGTTTATTTAAACTCTTATGTAGGTACGTCTCTAGTTAAGCTCGACTGAAGAAGCGCGGTGCATGATTCACCCAGCATCGATACAGACTCGATATCTACTTTCCCAATAGTTACAATACCTACGCCATGCGATTTCCTAACTAAACGTAGGAAGATTATCTATGAACATTCCTACTTTACCGATACGATGTCTATCCTAGATTATGCAGATTAGTAATATTTGAATAAGATTCAATTTTACCAAGAAATAAAATGTCAAAAATATCAATTGCAGAAATAAAACAACCGAAATATCATATCATCAGTTAAAAAATCGATATTTTCGCCGGGTGGCATTGTTCTCCCGCATAATTTACTCACTTTATGACGAGGGTAGGGTAGTGTACCCTTGCGCATACGCATTGAAGCCAGTAGGGTCACCACACCACACCTTGTTGCACACGCGAATTCACCGTTACTTCGTACCTAAATTCATTTTGTCATGTAGGTCTTGTCTGTTATACCTACCTACTACTAGACCTCTCTTTAAAGGTACTTAATCTACCTGTCTCAGAGACCAGCAATGAACAAGTGTATGAGGATTTACGAACCAGAACCAGTCATGAATTAGTCCAGCATCTTTATAGCGTTTTTACGCGAGTCAAGTTAATTAACCATAACAACTTTGGACCAGCACACTCGGGTGTCTATTAGGATATTTTTAGCCTGTTGCATCTGTGTGCTTCATTTTTCAATACATTATGAATGGAGCCTCGTTGTTTTATAAAAAACGGTATAACGCACCACAACAGCCGAACTGGTTTGTCTTCCTTCGGGCGTCTACGTAACAAGGAGCGTGCATTGATGTAATTGTCCCACCGATCTGTCAACTCGATACTTCATCGATACATCCGCAGGAATCGATGTCCGCACTTTTCTTTTTTATTTTCTCCTGGTTTTTGCAAGTTGCCAGTCTGGCGATTCGAAATTCAAAAACAAATCGCGTGATCGCTCGACCGTCTTCATCGGAAGCGGCGTCGGAAACACGTCTGCCCTAAAACCGCAACATTATAATTTCCAATTTCAAATAAATAATTCGATGAAGGTTACTTTTGTTTTGTAATTTATCTCGGGAGGATAAAGCTTATTAAATTGATTGTATCCTTTTTCGAGCCGTTTATGGGTATTTAGAGGTCTAGCTTTTAATTTTTGTAATGGACAATGTTGCCAGTTCTCTGAGCAGTAAAGTACCTATACATTCTCGATTACGGTCGGCGTCTACCTGTCGCATAACTAGGACATAGCTCGCATGGAACGTTAGTTGTGCGTGTATGATTGCGTTACGATTTGTGATATAATCGATATATTTCATTTTTAGGTGTGTTTATGTGCCAGTTGCGCTTGGACATAACGACCAACATAGTTTTATTCGGTCATTTATCATTCTAGGTAGGTTAGCTCTACTGCGTTCTGTCATATAAACTATGCCTCGGACATAATGAGTCATAAATGACGACAACTGTCATTTAAATTTAAAAAATAATAATTAATTTACCCTAGTGATTGTCAATGTGTGTCGCGTGGCAACCCTGTCCCGTCAAACATTGCTCCTGAGCAGGTGCGAGCCGTATTTAATGGCAACTCCTAAACATCTGCTTTTTCACAATTTACTCGTACACGAATTCCAATAGCCCCGATTCTGAAGGTTAACTGTACAACAATTGCCACCATTTACGTACCTTCTACCTACATACTTACCTAATTAGATAAAATAAAATGGTAATAAGGCTTAGGTATCTATTGAAAACTTTGGTGGTTTAGTTTCGCATGTCTTTTCTAAATTTCGTAAGAATTTCCCGGAACTTTCAAAGCACTAGGTGAACTCAAATTTCACACAATTTCCATTTCACAATGCCACAATAATTATTCCTCATATGTCATGTTAGCAGCAATGAGCATTTAAGTATGTGAAACTCCTTAACTATGGGTCTTTAAATTTTTGTTATAATTTCGTCCATTGTCCAAAAAGTTCGTTTTATGAGAACCGCTTCAATTATGCTAGTACGAAATCAGTATAATCGTCCAGTTCTAACTGCTTAACTATGAGAAAACTGTAAGAATTTTGACTTATTGTGCCACAGACAAAAACCTAATGGTTCAATTGTAGAACGTGTGCATCGATCTACCTTATCAGAAGCGAGACTCATTTGACATGTTTGAGAAATGGCTACATTCAATCCAATCGTGTCACAACACTAATGACACTATTGTTGAAGTAATTTATCTCATTACGAACATAAACCGCCATTAAAGTCGATTTAGTTTTTTTTATCGCCCAATACCGGACGTTTAATTGAATCCTGATGTTGTAAAAAGCAACATGGCTGCCAGGATCATTGATCAGATTACGCAATGCTGCCAAACTGGATGCAGGAGGAAGTCAATTCAACGTTTTATTTATTTTTATTATTTCACTAATTGTTTTTATCTAATTGGTTGAATATCTGTAAAACGTTTCAAAGAAAATATTATTTTGTTTTGAAATAAGTACCTACCATAATCCATTGAGTAGGACCTACTGTTTCGAAATAAAAATATCGGATGGCGCGAAGCTAAGTTTAACCTTCTAATTTAAGATTCTATTGTTAAATATTGCCAGCGCAAATTATTAACACCCGAATAGGGTAAATGTGTCAGGTTATCTAGCGATAAATGTGTAGGTTGTACAATGCTTCAGGCATAGCTCAGAGATGAGTCTAACCTCTATGTGGGATGAAAGTTAAGGCCGATGGTTGACAGATATGAATGCTAAATAGTGTCATGCGAAATAAAGTAATTAATGACCGTGGGAGGATATTTACTGATAAGTGATGCTTGTGCTTTATCATTTTCCTAATTTGAAACTGTCTAGTGGAATGAGTTGTCTATGGTATTGAGGGAACTACATGTTGCTTCATCACGTATTGCGATGCGTAATGAAGATTGCTTTGCTTGCAAATTGAAAATAATAACAGCCACATCGCTGGTCGGCAAACGTATCATTTGACTAAACTAAGAGTAGAGTGAAGATAGAGATAGAAAATCTAGTTTCTATGCTATCTTACTTACATTTTACTCGTAAATTAACTCAAAGGAATGGAACATCAGTAAATTATTAGTTTCCAGGAGTGTACATAAACATGTGCTACTCGAATTTTCATAGAGGGTAGGAAGTATTCTAATAAGTTCCGTATTGAATGCTCACAGCGAGAGGTTCACACGTAGTAATCCCAATAGCAATTGAACCTAGAAGATCTGGTTTACGATACGTACACGACTCCTCAGATCATAGTCGGTACACCAACGCACGAAATCTCAATTCGCTTGTGCAACGCTTAAATAACCGCAAAATACCTTATTATGCGCTTTCCATATAAGTTCCAGGCAATCTGCGGGTCTATTACCTTCCACGCTCATGATTCTCCGTTAATTTCGAATTCCACTAGATGTATGTTCCTTTTGTGCCGGTGCAGCTGTCAGAGCTTACACAAAGGATCGCAACTTTTGTCGCCCGAATCTCGGTGCGCTTAAGACGGTCTTTTATTTGCCACCAAAGACATTCTCTGAAACGGTACGCCCTTTGTGAAACTGGCAACCCGGGCCGATACACAATACCAACATTGAAGTTAAGTTCTCTGAAGTCAGGTCAGAAAACCAATTAGCAACAGGGCTCATTCGTCAGCTGCTAAAGGACAAGCTCAATAATTTTTTCATGTTTTAATTCAGAGCGTCGTTCTATTTTTAAAGAACGAACATCTTTACGGCATGTGTACGATACAGTGGCCGAAAATACATAAATGGAGAAAAATAAATCATACGTTTGATACCAAATTTAAATTTGGAATTGCGAATTGATGTTGAAGCGGTCGTCGCGCTATTAAAAGACTCTGTTTGGGTGTTTATTTTAACACATTTCGCGTGTGTTATAACGGGAGATGAAAAACATTCCCCTGTGTTTCATTATTAATGTTATTTTTAGGCAGACGCTCAACCTGCTGGAGTGTTTACTCTCTTGGTTCACTTACATACAATGCCGTTCACATTATTACTCCCTATCTCAATCTAACCGAGGACTAAAACCACCATAATTATACTCTTAACCATCCGGGTAAGTGGCCAACAAATCATCTTGACAAAGCAATTCTCCTAAAATATCTTTTGATCGTGATTCTTGTGTTATTCAAAATATTAATGTTACACGATATATTAACTGAAATGGTATTGCGAGATAGTCGATTAGGTATTCAAATCAATTTGGACGGTTTTGTTGATGCCTGCGCCGGCGCAATTAATGCTACGTGCCAGTGTTACTTTCCTTTTAACGTGGTAAAAAAACAGTTTGGATGTTCACGATTCTTGTAACGTCGGATGCATTAAACGTGAAGTCGTATGTTAAATAAATTAGGCACACGTGTAATTGATTGCTGACATTCGAAAATGCCTAGTGCAATCGCTCTCATCATTCTTGCTTCAAAATTTAAAGTTCGATCGAACACGGGATTAAGTCTAAGAGGTAATCCATAGACAATCGTTTTTTATTTCGAACGACTTATTCCTTTTTTAAATAATTTCAAACTCATCAATCAGGCTGGCGTCAAATCCGCCCGGAGACATAATAAAACTTACGTACAGTAGTCCGTAAGTATTATTTAATTGTTGGTTTGTACTATCCCGAGGCGAATGTTGTCGAGCTCACATCCCGTGTTTTAAATTTCATTTAACTTAATTTGTTCTTTCGATGACATGTATTAGTCTCGTTTACGTCGTTTATTTGAACTTTTCAACTTGAAAGTAAAAGTCAGTTTGTTGACAGTGACAGCTGTCATCTCTGACAACGAGTTCTTAACAAGACGGACGTTACGTCGTGTGTGTGATGTGACGTAATTAATTGTTATAGTCTAAAACAGTTGCCCACAATTCACATCAAGCTACTCCTTTTGTAAACAATGTTACAAAAAAGGGGATGTTTAGAGTGCGTATCTTTTTTGGTTATTTTTTTGGTTCCGCTCCTACCTGACAACCACGTGGATGTGTGAAGTGATGACTTTCCGTCTCATTCAGTTTCTCAATGTTAGAACGAGAGCGATATTTTGCGATCGGCCCTAGGGGCAGGAAGTTGGTTGAAATCTGGTGTAGTTTTTACCACAGCTCTGTTTATACGGGGGTTAAAGTTTTGACATCGTGACAGACATACCGTCTCTGTTAGCAGATAAGACTCAATTTGAATGGTCCATTGTTTTCTTTATCTGAATATATAAAAACTCGATTTCGCGTGGGAATGGAAGACTTAAATATTTGCTCGGAGCATCTTAATTTGTTGATTCACAGAACATTCTCAGTTAACTAAGCTTGTTAAAATTCAAATCACATCAAAGCCAAATGAAAGCAGTAAACCTTTATTGTAAGTAATTTATTATTAGGCCTACTAAACAAGTAATCAATTTTAGATTGAAAGTGGCCAGGAAACGTTTATATTTTATTTCTTGAAGACCGACACGTATTAATACCGGTAATGATTTGCCAAGACACGCCGCCATAACTTAATACCACCACTTCCTTCCGATGCCCTATAACGCCATCGACTCGAATATTTCTTCCTAAAAACAAGGGACCTATATCGAGTAAAAGCAAAACCTCACAATAATGGTTGCATAAACACCCTAATACATTTTTCTTCAAACTTGTTGACCCCACATGCAGGGCACGTCGGATAATGCGACCAACTGCACATTCTTCGTCAATACAAGGGTTGAACACCCTGGAGGGCAACAAAAACTTGTTTTATTATTATTCATACGAAAAAAAGAATTCAACTCGTCAACGAAACGAGTGTATCCATCTATCAACGAACTTCGAAACATCACTTTTTATCTATCAGTAGCCCTGGCAGCATTGGATCGTTTAAAACAAAGCGGGGGGCCGTCGATATTGACAGTTCGATTTACAAAAGTATGAGTTGTTTGCCGCGTCTCTGCTCTTCCAAGTTTAATTCAGGTTAGGGGTGTCAACGCGTGTGGGGCACGCAACCCCATTTTTAAACGACCTACATAGTCTGTCCAGTAAAACCGTTAATGTCTCGGCGGGATCGATCGTTCGGACAGTTGTGCAAATAGTCTGTTTAAGGATTACATCTTGGGGGCGATGAAAGCTGTATTGCCAGTATACTGTTTACTTTGTCCCGAATTCCGTGATATATTGGCCTAATCCATGTCCCATTATTTATCTTGCGCAAACAATATGTTCTGATAAAGCTATTTCTCTTTTCAGGTGCTGACGTCTGGTTCCTTCGAACTTAGGATAAAAAGTTTTACGAACTCGTTGGGTAGGTTAAGTAGTGGCCAGTGCTGTGATGGTTCCTCAAATAGTGACGCGCCGTGTTTGGCGCCGTGTAGGACTAAATTCCGAGTGTGCCTCAAGATTTATCAAGCCAACATCGATACGACGTCACCATGTACGTTTGGTGATATTACTACACCCGTGTTGGGTGGAAACTCCTTGGATGTGCCTAACCTCAACGTGGAAGGATTCAGCAATCCCATCGTCTTCCCTTTCGACTTTACGTGGCCGGTGAGTTTCTTTTTTTATATTATTTTTTACAACCTTTAATAATACTTAATTAATTTTGTAGGCAATAATATAATCAATACCTCGTAAAAATAAATTAAGAAGCAACCCTATTAATAAATCAACTTAGTCGATGTAACCAACTTTCAAAATCCAATAATCCACAGGCAGTGCGAGGCATCTCATTCGCCGTAAATAATGGTAAAGAGAAATTAAGGGATTCAATATTCAAATTTGACAGAAGCGATGACGATAAGAATACTCGAATCAAGTAACTCGATGGTTTAACGAGCGACCGCGTGGGATGGTTACAGCGTTCAATGGCTCATTTTTAATTAATTACGGACGAAGTAGCTTCGCGGTCATACACCGCCGTGTGTTATTAGAAGTAGTTAGGAGGCTGCATCGTGGCTTCGTTCTCATCTCGATTAGAGCGCAAAGGCCGACCGGGATCGTGATTCGATATTGTAATTACCCCGCTATTTATTTACTGGTCGCTCTCTCAAGGATAACGGACGTCTTAATTGGACCTCTTGCGATTTCGCTGGCGTCAATTGTTTACACAAAATGTGGACACTAGAGATCTCGAGTGCTATTTGTATTTTATTTAGCGGCCTGCTTCAAATGTCGAACCGTCTCGTAATGTTTGAGTAAACAATTGCGACTGGCCCGAGCTTAGATGACCATCTGGAGAGAACGTAACATTTGGGCAAGCGATACAACATGATGTTGAATTCTAAATAAGAACTGCTATTTTGTTAAAATTTTAAATTCGTTGCTAGTGATTGGCGCCCTTTCGGAAGGAAAATCATAGACGAAACTCTAAACTTTTTTCGGATGGATGTGCGTCCGGTAACCGCTATCATTCCAAACGAATTGGCGCTAAATTGACACTTCCTGTTTAAATTTACGTGGCTCTATTGGTAGACATGTGTTGACATGCGATCAATTGAGCGAAAGCGACCATATCTATCTATCGCGTTTAAAAAATTGACAGGTTGTATCGAAGCCGAATTCGCACCATATGCCTCATGCTGACATCTCCATCCATATGTCGGAAATTCAACCGATATCGATTCCTAAAATTGCTATCGAAGTGAAAAAAGTAAATTCTACTATTAGTATCTTTATCATCATCATCAACATATAGAAGTCCACTGCTGGACGTAGGTCTCTCTCACGGTACACCACTGAGCCCGATCCTCGGCACTTCTCATCCACTGTCTGCCAGCTACGTTATGAAGATCGTCACTCCATCTAGCCAGGGAGCGTCCTACACTACGCTTACCTAAACGGGGTCACTCCAATACTATTAGTATAAAATGGCTTAATAATAAAGATACTTCGAAACTAGACCTGGAACAATCTATTTCCAGCACCAGCAATACACTTCTCCTGACTACACTAATGAACACACATTCTCAGTTCTATGGATACGCCACGCGTGCTTACCGGTTGTGCGATGGTTGGCTGCTTCGCATTTAAATAACACATCTTCCCCTAGCATTGGAGGTTTTTTTCTCGTAATGAGGTCATCGTCGGGTGAAGCCTGCTTTACGAGGCATATCGTCCAACGTAATGTGTTGTATGGGCACATCGTTCCGCCCGCTGCGCCAGACCAGGTGAATGTCTATACAGCCAAGAAAGCAACATCGTCCAAGTCAGTTACAGCGCTATAACTTGGCAGACTTGTTTTTTTTTGTATGTAAGTTATAAGTCCATAGCAGAAGTTTAGGAAGTAAAATGCAACGCCGTTTTGTTAAAAAAAAGGCGATAGGGTTGTACCTTATCCAGGAATTTAATAGGTTTTGTGAGCTATTTTTATATCCTAAATCGATAATCATTAGTGCTTCACTCATCGATTTCATTGCCACAATATTTTGAAACTCGACGCTGCAACGCAATACTTTCTAAGTAACTCTAAACTCAACTGCATCCGAACCTTATCTGATCCCATGTGAAATAAACCCGTGGACTACAGATGTGACCCGCGATTGTAGGTCACATTATTAATATCACCGACAACATCGAACAGTAAAATAACAAGAGCTAATGACACACACATAATGTATGTAATATAAATTTTTGAGACACGTGACAGTTACAAATAAGACATAATAATAAATCATAAATAAATAGGTCGGTAGGAACATAATTAGACTGCAGAATTGACAGTTTTTTGTTTACCGGAATAAAAAGATATTACGGTAAGGAAATTGACGATACTATCGGTATTAATCTTAATCTGATTGAGGTTTGACAACTCATTGGACATAGATAAAAATGTTTACCAGCCTAAGGCCTTATTTTGTAGATCAGAGCCATCGTCGTTCACAATCTCGTCCAACTTTATTTTGGTTCTCAGTAAGTCCTTTCATTTTATTAAGCTCATCTCGATAGATTTCATTTATTTCAGTAGAGTTTATAAAACTAAAGTTTATATTGTGCTCCGTTAGTCGGTCCGGAGGTGAGACGTTTTTAACACCAGCCGATCCGATTATGGTCTATGATCCTTATCATAGACCGAAAATAATCGAAATATTATAACGGCCAACAATAATAGTTAATTCCTAAATAGATTTTAGGCAGAATCTGGCAACATGTCCTTTCATCCGATATTAATATCGGATCGGCCAGTGTGCAAGCTTCTCTGAGACCGGATTATGACCGAGTCTGCGCACGTATCATTACAATGTAGAAAGGTCGTTGGTACGCGCCCTTAATGCTAGGGTTGTACCACTCCCATTCATGTAATCGGACCGTTACTCTGTCGTTTTAATGAGAAAAAATATAGGTTTATTTACACCTGCTGTACCGTCAAATGTCAGTGTATTTCCGCGCATGCCTTTTCGGCTTCGCGTCTGTTACCTCGATCTGACCGTGAACTATTAGTTTTTGTTGAACCACCATAGATCCGTCTTCGGGTTGTATGCTATGCCTTCCATTGTTATTTATCTTGACCGGCGGATGATGGAGTATTATGCATTGTTTTCGTAGCTAATTTGAGCTGTCAGAAGCTTCAAGTAAACCCGTCATTTTTGACCGCAAAGCAAAGAATTTCATAAGTCGTCCTATAAAAACATTGTCCTGAGTTCTTTATTGCATGTGGAATTCGGAGTGCATATTTATCTTTTTTTTTGTTACATAAACCCTTCAGTTATCCTTAACTGCCAACTTAACCTAGAGTGTTCTTGCCGACGGTTTTTTTGATCGTAAAATTATTTTATTAGTCTAGGTCACTTTTTATAATCAAAGTCAAATGTGCTCATAATTAACTCAACGTTTTTTCTTAAATTAATTTTGTTCTTTAAATGGAATAGACAATATAGCGAACACGAAAAGTAGTATCTTTCTTCGTATCAGCTAGTGACCAACTCTGGTATCGGAGTTTTTAGGCCGCCCCAGACATGGCCTAACGACTGAAAAGCCTGGACCAGCGTGTCAGAAGCGTTCAGATGTTAATGTCACTAAACGGTCACCCATCCAAGTGGTGACCGGCGGAGTTGCTTAACTCAGATGAACGGCTAAGATCACCGAAGTAAGCCACGCCACAGAACTAGGTAATTGCATGTATCGCGTAACCAAAACAGCAGGTTACGATTTTATAAGCCGTATAGCATCTTTGATAGCAAGCATTTGTAACATAAAAATAACGTTATAAAAAATACCTCATTCAAATTCTCAACAAGAAGTATCACTGCATCATAAACGATTTCTCCGGAAAGCATTATTTTCACCGGTGAAATTATATCCACTTGTTTGTACCGTGAGATAGATGCGAGTTAACTTAATTAAGGTTAATTAATACAAAAGCGAGCGCAGTGTTTAAACTTCTTATACCGTGGTCAGCGAAGCGATGCTCTTCAATAGACTAAACGAATAAGAAAATCAGATACCGGTAAAAACGTAAGAAACGACACAAAAGGCCTATCGATCCGTAGCAAATGGAATTCAATGTGTCTATTTGATACCAAATACCTTGTACTTGGTAGGTACTTAAAATTCAGTAAAGGGCTTGCAGTAAAACAAGAAGGTAAAAAGCTCGCATTGATTAATGTATTTGTGCCGCTTTGTGAAGAAACATACGTCTTTATTGTGGCACAAGTAGACTAAGCAACAGCGTAACTAATTCTAGAGATTGTTAGTTATTTTGCATGTTTCGTAAAATAGTTTCACGCTCTAATAACTTGAATGAAAGTATGGAATCTTCACATTCTTGTTGAGACATGGCTAAACGGCTAAGACTAAGCTTTATGAGGTAGAATGAGGTTGTCTATGCCGCGCTCATTCGAAATTTGAAGCTACAAGTGTGCTTCGCAGAAATTAACGTTCCGGTGACGTCATCAGGTTCTAATTTCAAAACACTACGGTAACGCACGCCATCGAATGCCGTTCGTCATTGTCTCGTGAGAACTGTCACTTGTCAGCGGCAACATTGGAAAGTAATTAAAAATCCACAACGCGTCTATAAAAACAACACAAAACTCGCCTCCAACTAAACTATCAGTAATTATGTTGAATCGTAATCGGTTACCCGCATTATTATTCGTTGAAGGAGCGCTTGTTACATAAGTTTCCACTTCGAAAAACGTAAACCTTCGTACGGATCATCAAGTTATTGCTTCATATTCGTTCGTGTTTGTCTAGTTATTTCTATCGTTAGGTCAGTGAACACGTTGAGAGAAGATCCTGAAATCTATGACGGTAAAATAACCAGTGTTATTGAACAAATTCGGCTCCATTCATGTATGACAATGTACGTTCATAATGAAACGCGATATTGCAGACGCTGTAAGTAGGTATAGACCATAGTCAAGTGACTTCCGTCTATCGTTTTTTCACGAGAGCTCTTATAATTTCCTTTATTCCAGTCCGCTCGCGCTGGTATCCTCTTAAAATACTTACCCTCACATCCGCTTCTTTTAATACCGCCTCGGAAAGTCGGAATGTCTTCGATTTTGTTCCTTCTGCTTTTATCTCTCTTCCCGAGCAATTAAAGTTTAAACTCCAACAAAAAAGCATCGCGAATGAAATTCTACGTAAAGGTAATTCCACATCTGATATTACAATATCGCTTGTAATGCGATTTCATAAGTTTCAAATTTAAACATTCGGAGCGTGTATAATTACTGTTGCAGTGTTCGAGCCAGTGCACAGGTATTCAGCAACCGATCAATTAAGTTGGATTCTCGATCCTAAGTAAACTTAACCAAAAAGGTTTGTTTCAAGTGCTAAAATAACAAAACCTCATTTTACAACTCGTAAATGATTAGTCATAGGCGAGACGATAAAAATAATAAGCTCATCAGTGGAGTGAATAGACAATAAAAGCTCGGCTTGTTATTACAGTTCCGAGGCAGCGCTAAGAAAACACTCCTTTTAAAATGAGCGCTCGTTTACGGTCACAATCTGACAGTTTAACTGCGTCTCTCTACGTTTACGGCTGCTAATAAAATTGTTCAAAGGAACCGATTTATTGTGGTAGCCGAAATTCAGCATGTTTCCTATACAAAATATAATACTGGATGATTCATGTCAATGTCAATCACTCAATTTTCATAAAAGTGACAATTTCAACACGTTCTAGAATCTATTTTTTTCTAGGAACTTTATTCTTTGCTCAAGTGACGATTCTGAAAACTTTTTACTGTGAGTGTTACTCAACTTACATATTATTAGATAATAGACTCGCATAAGTTACTTGATATTTAAAAGTAGCGCTCGAGCTTTTACCAGTCTTCAGAGAATAGTGATATTAAATTAATTTACACGGATAGAGGGTTCAGACGGATAGACAGGTTCGCCGTCTAGGGTTCTAGTTCCCACGTCCAATTCTCTAAATACTAACCTGTGGTAGGCAGCGAGCCCTCAAATCTGCAACGATGGAATTCCTTGCGTTCTTCCTTTATTCATCACACGCGTGGTTCTAGGAACCGTGAGGCGCAAGTCACATGGTCCCTTCGTTCACATCGAGAATATTGCGTGCATTAGTATGGGAGGAGCGCCGCTCATCGTACATACTTCAAGGTATTTATGGACGTGTCAAAGGCCGATCATATGGGAACCACGATTGCAAATTAATGTTTAAGATTTATTTGACATAAATCTTTATGACAATCGTATCTATCGTTTTATAGCATTCCGTAAGGGCTTACGAGTATTAGTTTAGACTATTCGACCTCATTTTTGTTGCTATCTAAATTTTTCATCACCATCATCATCACCCGTTTTGGACCAACTTCTTTAGTTGATAGGATACTTTTGATTATGCTACGACGTCCCCTGTAACCAGCTCTTGGCCATCTACATTTTTACCTTCTCAATATTACTTAATAAAACTTTAGGTCCAAGCAGCCCGACCGGACCACAACGACCTAATTCCTATGGCAACTTCAGGGTTAAAAATTCAATTTTTTTTTTGTATGTATAGTTAAGTTGATAAAAATAAACGCCTTTCAGAAATTAAATCCTTCCAAGATTTTATTGCCGCGTTTGGAATAAAACACGCCTTGATTCTATTAAAGTGTAATATTACTCATCGGTTGTCATAATTCTGGTTTCTCGCTATTCATAATAGGTTACAAAGAATACATAGATAATCTTAAAACAAATCAAGTCGAGACATGTACGATTAAATCCGGATGAACAGATCATGAGCTCGTTTCTTTTTAATGCGGTTTCGGTTTCAACCCTACTCATGCTTATCAGATCCGTGGCTCTAAGATTAGTTAAAAGTTTTATTTTTAATTCTTACTCATTCAAATCGCTCCGTTGTTTATGGCCGACATTTTCATATTTAGAATTCTTCGATTCCCGCCCGGCGACGAATGCCGGCGATTCCATGTGAAATCAAAGGTAGCCAGTTTTTCAGTTCGTCCTCGATATAAGTCCCGAATTCTTCACCGGCCGCCTTTTTGCCATTTGTAATTGAGGGCAATAAATTTTTTTCTTGGCTTATTCACCGTGTCTCGTACTCATCGGACAGATCGTTAGCGGTTGTAAATGTTTGTCATAGAAGCCTCTGCATCTGAATCTTTACACCACACTGGTTTTTTACCAACACTCAAAGTAAAAATGTTCTAATGTTCGTAGGCTTGTAAAATAATCTCTGAATCATTTTGGTTACGACTCGTTTTTCAACTTTTTAATGCTTCTCAGTAATGTGGACAGAGTAATTAATCCTTTCATAATGTAGCTCTAACAGTTGGTTTTTTGAGCGGCCACCTCGATGTTTACTTTCTCGGTCTTATGGCAACACTGGAACTTTATTATGGCATCAATTTAATGGTTATTATTATTTATGATTGGCGTGTGAACGTGTTTAATTGGTCGATCATTTTGTCTTGAGGTGGTGAATGATCAGGAATAGATCTACTAGGTAGTAAGTAAGAAATCAAATACATTGTACTTAACTGAGTAATGTAATAGTCTTCATCCTTTGCGGTGGAATCAAATAGGTATGATTCATAGATTTTTTGATATTTGGCCTTCATACAAACTTTCGATAAGAAAACGTTCAAGGTACCTTAACTCCTACTCAAAGAATCCAATGTTGAAAAAGTTGTCAGTCATTTAGTATTTTGTTTATACTGTAATACCTAAAAATATATTTACTAAACAACTTATAAATCTTCACCTCGTTGGAAAGCTTCCAAATCTCTTTACATTAAATTGTAATAATTTAAAATGCACTTTGCTTACTATGACCATTTCTTACCGAGATGAAAGATGGCGCCGACTTTTGAAATAATATTCTTTGTAATAAACATTCCATTTTTGAATGCAAACAAAGGATTTCTCTCGTTAAACAATTCGAAATTTCGAACGTCATAGGTCACACGGACCGCGAGGTCGCATTGCTTTGAGAACGTCTCACTTTTGTCTATGCTTCGACATGCTTGTGTACCATACATTACACAGCCAAGTTTAAACAGCCACGTGAGCCTTCCATTCACCCGATGTCCGAGGCGAACCTGCCTTGACGGTATTATAGAGGTACAGTACCTTGTCACAGTTACACGCGGTTTAACTCGAAACTGTTTAACATTCTAACAGAATGCACGCGTGTTTCTACTGTCGCCAATAAAATGTTAACCTCGATTTTTTATGGAAGAATATTTGTACAGGAAGTGTCCTGTTCGCACGGTATTACAACATTTAAAGCCATTTCATATGCATAATTTAAAGTCTGAGTGAGACCTTTTTGGGTATGATTCACCGGGTCAACGCGCCAAGCAATCAGCCTCCAAAATAGGAGATAAAAATAATTAAAAGCACTATAATAAAATTGACACGGACCAATGAAACACGTTACATGTTCGGCGGACTTACTAGATATTTGCATATATTTTTAATTTGACGTATTGTTAAGCGGTGTAAATCTTATATCGATCGGGATCGAAATACCAATTTAATTTACCACGGTCTTGATCTCCATTTGAATTGTAACTTTAAATCAAGGAGCCAGAGACCTATTTTGAATGCCAAGTAGAGTCGTCGGGGTGTAAGTTAAAAAGAACCTGTCCAATGTTACCACACGGCAAAGTGTGAAATATGAAATCACGATTCTTCGTTGCCTGTTTGTGTTCCAAATATTTTCTCGTGTCGAAACGATACTCGAAAGCGAACTACGGTAATGACTTTTTCTGATGTTTTATTTTACCCATCCATGGCAATTCAAAGCTTTACTAAAAAAAAGCAACGATATTGGCTTAAGTTTTGACCTGGTGGAATGTGGTTCGCCAAGGTGATCTGCTATGAAAACCGAAGGCTCCAAAAGTGCTTCAAAATACCCATTGAAACTGTCTTTGACTTGTGCCCAATCCGAATCACCCTTCGCTTGTTTGAAATTGGCTATCTTATTTTGGACCATGGTCGCTGAATCACCCTGTACGTAAATACTTGTACAGTATCGATATTGACCGCTCTGATGGTAGTACCGACCTTGTTCTATTTCGTTAGTAGATCACGAAGCGATGAGAAAAATATCGTTACCTTTTCCGCTTACAAAAGTGTTTTTGTTTATTCAAAAGCGGCTTAGTACTAATCAGCTTTACAACAAACAAACGAACATCTGTTGCGATCCTTAGCGTTATTTCGGAGAACAAAAGTGTCCAACAATAGTGAAACACGTGGTCAGAAATATTCACCTGGTCATCTTTTGTCTTTGAAAATCCCAAGCACATGGTCGAGACAAAAATCAGGGGTCCGTTCCCACGTTACAGTACCTCTACCTACCTTATCCTTTGGGCTCACTAATTAATAACAAAATGTCGGAGTCCGATATGGAAGTAGCCTCTTTAAGAACCCTCGTAAAACGATTATCAAATGATTCCCCGGCGTTCGAATCTCGTGATATCATTCTTCGTTCCTTTTTAATCGTAACCTTAATACAATTTAACGCATCTGTCTCCGGTGAAGAATTTACGCGTCTCTAAGTCGCTGTTTCCGAGCTAGGTTCTTCCTATTTCTTATACTGGTATTATCCCTGAGTCTAATGAAATTCTTTTTCTGTACTGGCAATAATTAACCAACCAATAAAACAGCCGAATTTGAAAATGGAACGTCGTTCGGCGATAGGTCATAAATAATGCGGCTTGTACACAGCTTCACTACATTTCCCTAATTGCTAGCGGGCTTTATAAGCAACGTGTTTGTGCAACTCGCTTGTGTGTAGTTATAGATAGGTAGTATAACAGCTTGACACGTTTATAAAGGCTACCTGCACACGTACGCTTACGTCGGCCGCTTTTTATGGGCTGCTTGGAGAGTCACTGCCGTGGGAACCGGCATATACTTACAACCGGCCACAGCTGACCGAAATGCGTTCTCCATACCCGATTAACGAATCGATACGACCCGCGCACTACTACTATGCCATTTAGAGCTTAAATCATATTTGACAAGCTTCTTTCGCTCCTTATTGGCTCACGGTAACTCCATATTTGAACAGATAAACCGAGCAAATAACCGCATTTTATATGCCGTAATAAAGCGGTCCTGATAATCGAAATTACCGCATATAAATACTTTTGACGTTTGTTTCCTCTACGCTAGCTTTCTCAGATGCGTCGGCCGTTATATTAGGTTAGTAATTATAGCCTTTATATCCCGAGTACTTGAAAAATTGTAACAGGTTGTCCAAGAAGTAACAAAAGACTTATCATGGGTTTGTTATTTTATGGCCAACATATGACGGTCACCGCTGATTGGAATCGTGACCAAGTCTCTAACCCGACTGCCCATTGGTATTCCAAAAAGGCGATAAACGTCTCTATATTTACAACATTGAAATTCGTCAAAACTATAAACGTAACGAAAGTTTAATTGCGAGCTCGTAAAGTAAGAAAGAGATAGAAAATATGTTTTTGTCTGTGTGTGAATCGTTTTCTCGTATTGATTTCCATCATCGACAATAATCATTGTTACGAGACGTGTATCAGTTCCTATGCAAATGGCTCATTGTTATATGCAAATTAAGTTTTCATTCATGGTTTAATAAGCGAAGCGACATCTGTCAGGGAAAACTGAATCACTCTGTTAAGAGTGATCAAACGAGGAATTAATTAAGCTGTGACCCTTGATATCCGGCGAAGCAGCTGCGACGGACACATGCTTATTGTAATTATAATACTTGGCTTCGTCCGTCTTAATGATTTCTACACGTCTATTCATTACATTCTGGACATAAGTTCACAAGCTATTCTAAAAACCTGTGTCAGTACTTTATTCATATCCGCACGTTCGTTGTCGTTCCAGTTTTCTTGTCAACTTTTTAAGTTTTATTCGCGTCTTTCCGCAAATAAAGTTTTACGGTTTAACTTTAGTGCAAGTTTTTAATTTAGCACCAGATAAATATTCTTTTGGGTAAATTTATTAGCGGTGCTGAAATGGTCTGTTATCTTGCATCCGTAAGGGAATAATTGGGCCTAAGCCCAAATTTTACTACCTAAGTAGTCAATTCGTTAAGATGACCTGAACATTTCACTCTAAGCTAAAAATAAATACGCAAAATACGAGACATATCACACAGGGTTTGCTGATCCTAAACTCTGCAAAGTTTGCCTGTACGACCAGAGACTGATAAACATACATAGATACTCTTTTATTACACCCAGACACAGCAGAAACATCCAAGTTAGTCACACAAATATTTATCCTGGGCGGTGACCGAGCCCGCGACCTACTGCTTAGAAGGTAAAGCTACTACCAAGCTCTAAGCTCGTCAAAGGAAGTTAATTCCTTCCTAATTGCAGCTCCCCTTTTAAGGTTCATTCAGGATCCATATCCACCAACCTACCTACAACTAACAAACTTTTACGGAGGATAGTCGCTTGAATATGCTTTTGTTAACCAGAATGGTTTTATGTAGGTGCCTTCATACATACCTACTTATTATTATTAATATACTTCAAGAGCCTAGCTCTTGTCGTTGTAAAGATGGATTTAGCTCTTTCCATTGCATTCTTTTTCAGTTATGAAGGCGTCCTCTCTTTTATCTGGCTCATTTAGCTTATTCTTGGTCTTCCTCTTTCATGCTTTCCTTCTACATTACCTTCGATGATGTTTCTAATGAAGTATAAAATCATGTCATGTCATATCGTATATCCCCTTTCATTATCCCCTTCTGTTTTGTATGGTTTTCACCTACATACACCCATCCTATCCACAGGTTGGAACTACTTCTTACTAAACCTCCGTCCAGTATTATCTGTAACTACATTGGTATAAGTAGCGGCACGAAACTTAAGCGCTGACCGTTATTGCGCGCAAGTCAAAAGTATTATATGGGAGCTAGACGCGAGAGAGAGCATGCGCAGAAGTTTCGTTCAGCGCTAGACTTACGTGCCGCTAGCTGTACCTTACCTACCTGTTACGTTTTACGGTCATACCATACAAACAATTTTTGCATAGCCATAGCTCGCCTCACCCATTGATAATTTCGACCGCAGGCGCCTAGAAGGTGTTGACACCACCTTATCATAACCTAATCGATTTCGACTGCCGTTTCGCCTTAAGTCAACAACAGAGAGTCAATACCACTATCTGATACGATGGTCCAAAAAAGCCGGGTATTCTCTTCATATTACCATTGCGTCACAATTCTAAGTAATCCTATTGGTCTAATTGTGAATCGGCTTGATTTGATTGGCCGTGACGTAACTCGGAACAGTCATGTGACTGCACCGGAAGAAAAATATCTTGCGAGGAACATACTAGCATACGATTTGTGATAGGATCCTTATTTTTACCCGATTACGACAAAATCAAAAGGAAGGGTAATGTTTTTAGTTGACTAGTATTTTTAGCTTGGCAAGCTAACTTTTTATGGAAACAATTAGCCATCTGCCATTGTTGGTCTATCTAAGCAGTTGTCAACCGAAGAGGTTGCTTGCATAGAAACTTTATTCGGTTTCTAACTTTATGTTGTCAACATTGTCTTCACCCAGAGCAAATATTTGATATACTTGCCGCGCCTACTTTTGTTTCGTTTGAAGATGACCACGTAATGAGCCTATTAATTTATCCAGTCTACCATATCAGTAAGCTTTTAGTGCTGCACTGAAAGTCGCATATTTCGTCAAAGTTATAATCGACTAGTTTCCGCCCGCGGCTTCGCTCGAAACTCGGATATAAAGTGTTTTGTATGGAAAATTGCAATAAATGTTGTTAGTCTGTGATTAGAGATGTTAGACGCACTGACTCGGAGGAGGATTATAGTGATTTTGTTTATTTATTTATATATTAGCACACAAAACAGAGCACAAACAAAACATTGTTATTGATTAATAATTCAAATAGCTTAGAACTAGGACATTCCAAAATATGCGTACACAACACGATTATTGATATCAAGCAGTAAAGATATCCAAATTAAATGTGAATCGATACAATGGAATTACAATAAAATGCTGAAAATTAAAATAAATTAAAACAAAACATATTATAAATGTAGAACAATTTAATATATCACCTAAATCAAACAGATAATGTTTTGATAAATCATAAATAATAAAGAGAAAGATAGCTAAGATACTTTTTTGATCGCACGCGCATTTCAAGATGATCACGTACTTCATACATTTACTTCACCGAGCGGAATCTCATCACGAATAACACCGCTTCATTATATCTGCTTAATATTTATTCCATGTACTATTAAAGTTAGGTTGAATTGTTTTTAAAACAAGAGCTCGGTTTTTATGGAAACGAGATTTTTTTGGTTTTTAAGCGTTTATTTTGCGCACATATAAAGCATCCATTAACTTTGACCGTCGTGTTAAATCCCACATATGAAGCCATGTTGCTCATAAATACTTTTTGGTTACTAAAAGCACAAATAACATATTGCTGAGGTTCACCAAAGAGTATATTAAAGAGAGTGAGACAACATGATGTTGGTAATAAATAAATAATCGTTTTGTGTTTGTAATTTGGAATAGAGGTTAAATTAGACTAAAAATTGTACCGAATGTTTTTAATTTAGGAAACTCTAATTTCTGCATACAGTTATTATTGTTATATTTTTAAGTGAAATGACTTAAGATGCCTTACTCCACAAACTAAAAAATATACCATGTTACTGATACTTTATTTATGATTGTGAAGATACCCACAAACTCATAGAAAAATGTAACACAAATCACAATACCTACATTGTTATATGTGACTCGATATTTTAATATTTATTTTATTTTTTCATTTTACAGGGTACCTTCTCGCTGATAGTCGAAGCGTGGCACGATACGAACGAAACGTCGAGATCAGACGGTAAGTTTTATTTATTGAGTAAAATAAGCTATTGGCAATCCACTTGTACTGCCATTATCCCAAACACTAAATGAAAAGTAAATGGGGCATAAGTTCATAGAGCTAAAAGACTGATGATTTTATGTTAAAGATTGTGTAATTAATAGATGTGTAAAACGATCCCTTTTAAGTATAAAAGCGCTCAGTTGATAACAGCTGCATCTAAAGTAGATCATGCAGAATTGAGATTATGATAAAAAGGGTCATGAAAATCACTTGTAAAATTCAAATCACGTGTGTCACGACTCACTCGCATTAGGTTTCACTGTAATTCTGGGTGTTTATCGTGCATTTAACGGACAGTATGTATATTTGAATGCTTATATTATCATATCGTGGAAGTCAGAAATGTTCCCATGGCGCGGGCGATTGGCGTTCTGGGCACGCCGCACTGCGCGTGAGTCGCATCGCGATGCGCTATTCTAATAAACTCAGCCTTCTGTAGGACGAAAATTTTGTAGAAATGTTCTAATGTATTCTATGGCCGTTGACCGGCACATAGACTTCATTGTATAACAACTAAATTGCGCGACGAATTTATGCTTGCAAAAGGTACCATTAAAAACTATGTTAATCTTTATCTTATAAAGCAACCCAAGTAAATGCCTAAAAATTACTTATAATAACCAGGTCACAAACACAATTAATTCACCTAAAACATGAAAGCGGATTTCGCTTAAGCTTACTTAAGCTCTATTGGCACTCTATAGCGCTACTTAATTCATATTACCTTAACCGCATAATCACCTGAACGCCATGTGCTCGACAATATCAGATTATCATAATGCGATCGATTGGGCTAGTTCTGTTTGACGATGTCACGAGTACTCTGAACGCCCAATAAACCATCGACAGCGTCTTACATGCGAAGTAGCGTGACCGAAAAAACGATTCAAACGAACTCTAACCGCCATACCGTAAATACATCATGATAATCCTGCTATAACTCCATGGACACGAAAAAACAAGGCATTCAATAACTATCGGTTTTTTGTTAACAATAAATTACACTCAATAGTTTGATTGGGACATTCATGATTTCACTGATAGATTGTTACTTTGTGCTGTCCAGTGCGTGCGTATCATATAGAACCTTTAGATTATTTTCTAATAGATTCCGCCAGCGAAGTACGGGGATGAATAGAGCATAGGTGTTAATCCAGATCATAATCTATGTATATTCCAAATTTCATCCAAATGCATTCAGCCGTTACAGAGTTGAGTGGGAACAAATAGTGCGGTTTATAAATAAGGCAGTAATGATCAAGTTTAAATTGTCCATTTAACTAAGTCAATAGAAATCAAACCTGTACTAATACTTCGGAATGCGCTCACTTCACGACAGAGACCGTCTGGCAGTAAAACAAAAATGGCGGACGCCAATACCGCCCATTTCTTAATTAGATTCTCATCCCGCTGCACTCTGACCGACATAATTACTACTCCTGACCGAATAACGAAAAAACCAGTGATTTACTCACAAGATTTAGAGATACGTCTACAAGCCGGTTTACCGAAAATCATTAGCGGCCGAATAGCTTAAGGTATATTTTACTGGCAGGAGCGATGGGCGTAGCTTACTACCGAGAAATGGTACAAACAGAAATCTAATCAAGCATAATAACAGGTTGCGTTTGTGTTATATCGACGCGGGTTAATGCATTATTAAATCATTCGGTTCATCTCAGCAGCTGCGTTTAACCGTTGCACAAAACGCAACTAATCAGCAAGACGACCCTAGCGTTGTAAAAATCGCGATGAATGGCGACGCGCGTCTTGGATCTAATATATCATAGATCATCATGTACAATGACAATTGTTGAATGAAAAGATTCATAGCTAAACAAACATCACAATGCATCGGCAGATCTTCGTGTTCTTCACCGAAATCTTTTGTATGCCTGAGGCGCAGACCCGCACCTGGCCGCTAACGGACCGAGACTTTGTTTACTTAAGCTGATGCGTTCTTACAACTTTGAATCCAACTCCAACAGAACTTTAGAATACTCCTAATATTCACGTTCAGGATAAAACTCTTACAGTTCTTCACGCTCTGAATAAAAATCTTTCAGTTTTTCACGTTTTGGGATAAAACTTACAGTTTTTCACGTTCATTGTAAAACTCTTACAGGTTTTCTCTGTTTATCTCAATCAAAAACGTAGCAATTCTTAACGTAACTTGTTTAAACTTTGCATGCAACCTGATACGAGTGTAGCCGTTACACCTTCAAACTGCAATTCACACCTAAGTGACCAAACTGATCTTCCAACTTCATACCTGTCTAAACCTGTATCACATAAAATGGATTTTACATGTGTTATGCTTATGTTATGTAGGCGTTGAGCTTAGGAAGTTTAAGTTCAGTTTACACATCATTCGTCGTAGGGCTTGAGGGGTAAAAAATCACGGAAGACGGAAGGCTCAGTTTATGATGTACCAGGCGACGATGCAGGAAGCGCTGTCGACAGATGCTCAACATATGCCTTAAGTGGGCACACTTCCAGTGTCCCGTCCTGTTTCTTTGTTTAAACTAAGAAAAAACACCGTGTGAAAAATATCGATAAGATTTGTAGAACTGGTCTGGGCCGAAACGCCGCGGGCCGGCCGCTACCGGACGACAAGATGCGATTATCGATACAGTTATGTTGTGACGGCCGCTTATCTTTCGGTGTTAGTTGCTCTAGACTTGGCTCTTGCCTCGTGCCGTTCCCAAGCTTGTGATTGCTGTGGTGCTAATTGCTTTTCTCAAAGGTTAAGCGCACCACGTCTTCCGATACATAATAAGTTGCGCAATGGATCTCAAGAACTACTACCACACTAGTGTAAGCTACTGGTTGAAATTTCAATGAGGAATTAAAATGCGAATTTATATACGCGTTATTATTTTGTCGAGTCGAGCCCACTAGAGCGGATGGATTGTTTATCAAGCCGTAGACGCCCGAGGCGCTCTACAGATTGAAATACTCGTTGAGTTAGAAGTGGACAGTTTTATAAACAAAACGTTTCTGTCCGGGCCATTGAAGAGTCTGTTTCCCACAGCCAGTAGGCGAAGAGCAGGTGTCTTGAGTGGGAAGAAAACATCAGTACGGCTCACCTGCCGATTTTTTTGCTCAAAAATAGAGCTTCGAAAATGCACTCTCAATCCCTGACGTCCTGAGTCTCTTTTAACGAAGAGTGGGAATCAAAAAAATGTATTAGAAAATGTAACGACTGGTTCCTTCATTACCTGCATCTGCATGCACAACAAGAAAAATTTAAGTGGAAGTGCCTATGGATAAAAACCCAGTGGTAAACGATGAGCCGATGGTGCGTCAAAGTTTCGATTTCGTTCGAAAACCTCCCAGCGTTCACTAATTACAGCTGCGGATCCAGTTCGAGCGTAGACGTCGTCAATCTAGTCGCATAATGAATGAGAGAACTCCGCATCCGGTGGCCTTATTCATCGATCGATCGATCATCGCACCATATCCCCGCGCCCAAAATCGCGTTTTCAACTTCCAAAGATCTCAAATCGCTCTCGTCTGCCTCCGTTATCCACCGGCTCAAATTATCGGTTATTTCGCTTTCTTTTGTTTCTGTTTATCGTTGGATTTATTCTCGTTTTATTTGTATTGACCTCTGGGTCCGTAATTACACGTCTCGGCCGCGGCGGAACACGTACCGTTCCAGTCTCGTCCTTAAGCGTTATTTATTTGTGAATTGGTATTACATTAATAGATAGGGTACACCCTCATTTAATATCGTTACGGCGTTGAATTAGGATGATGGCTGTAATTTGTGCGGTCGTTTCTTTCCAAAGTTTCGACGACTCGAGTAATAATAGAAGACAAAAACGTCCAGCAATTTTCCATCCAATTGCCTGCGGAGTGCGGTGTCTAGGGCTGCTGAGTTTTTCTAGACTCGCTGATATATTGCGGATATATTTCACTTTAACGGGCAACCCTGGCGAGTGCACGGTTGCCATAACTCTCGAAGCACTGGAATTAAATTGCGCCAGCGCTCCTTTCCCACACCATTTTTCTAATTCCAAACTCTTTATTCTCTGAAAATGTATCTAATTGCCTTTATGAAACAGAAAAGCAGAATACAGGAATCTTGCATCGGATATTAAATTTAATATTTATTGGATCTAGCTGGATATTGCATGCAGCCCTTTTACTTTACGATGTTCCATCGGAATGAGGGCCAGATCGAAATAAATTGATAGCCCTCGAATGATTGTATTTTCGTTAGGTTGGTTTGTACACGGCATGCGCGTTTTATCTTCTAGATTTATTGGACAGATACGATCACTGTAAGCCTACACCATTGCTTTAAACGTTTACCAATATCCACTGTGTATTCTTGCTATTACTTATTTATATTTTTGATTCTATTTTGACCCATACTGGACGATGGTATTGATCTTAAACAACATCTCTATAGTAAAACTAATTGACAAAACTAAAAGCTTTAGATGCCTACTCATTTAAGAGTGCCGTACTGAACGTTCCCTAGCATAAATATTATCTATCAAAATGACCGAGTACGAAACTCCACGGGCGTTCAAGTGTTAGTTAAGCCAAGCAGTACATATATTAAGTGGTTATAGGTATGTCTATACGAGCATTCTAATTCTTATTGATAATCAATGTTCTTCAATACGTCCCAACAAAAATAGTATTGACAAGATCATAATGCAACCTTAAAAAGTATCACTGAATTAGAAGAAATCTTATTAACTCGATCTCTAAAGAAATCTTTGATGATACCCGAATAATCGTGATAGCCGAATATAGATACCCCATCCCCGTATACCGTTCGGTTCTACCGTCGAACAAAAGGAGCGATGGAACATACGCCACGAAATTAGTCAGGTTTTTATATACCTTTTAATTTTGTTTCGCGTCTGGTTTAATTTTATCCGCTGTCGGGATTACCGGCTTAGGAATGTATCCATCGATGCAATAAGAGTAAAAACTCGTCGAGAAATAAATAAAGGTAGACGGGCTGAGATTTCTACCCTAGCTAGGGTTCCCACTTCAAAAATGTTGTTTCACAATCTGTTACGACCTTCTTCAAGAGATACGTTTGATTTGATATTCCAAGATTCGAAATTCAAATCTGAGAATTTTTAAATGGAAGATGATTGATTAGGTATCACCAAGGCAAGGTTCTAAATTAAAATGGTCACAACCAACCTTTTTGTTGATAAGCTGATGATTGATGTGATATTCTTAAAAATAACTTTGATTTCTAATTTTTTTATCGGCCACTCTAAACTGGCCATTTCTTCAATGAATAGAGTGTTTTTATTAAATCAATGCAGTTCGTTCCCATGCTAGTTTTTGCTTGTATGAGTTATCTAGACCAGTCTATATCCAGAGTAGTTGATAGATAACATTTTCTATAAGAATGTGAGTGAGACGGAAGGCTCAGGCGCCACCGTCGTTTCAATACATTATTATTTTGTTTGATAGCGGTGTACGCCATTTGAAGGACGTAAACGCACAGTTGTTGATTTCTTTAACCGAAAATCAGCATTCTTAGTATCTGAACTACCACTTAACGAAAAGCTTCCAAGCGACTGTTTATTTTTGCTTTTATATTCTAATGTTTTATCAGAATGCTAGTATTTTTATCAGTAGTCGTTTTAGTAGGACACTGATTTTATTTTGAAATTCTTTAGGTGAACTCGAAAAGTTACAAAATAGCCAGAATTTGAAACCATATGAAAATCATGATATTGAAGGCCAAATTATCCTTCGTAATAAATTTAAAATCAACAATATTTAAGCGATTACACTGAATTTTCTCAACGTTTACCGTTATCTACCTGTCAGTTTTTGAGACTAGTCTTCCCCTATCCCTTAGTAATATAAAATATAAAAAATTTGGGCTAGAACAACTTTTAGACTATTTTATACTACGAGAACATAGACAAGAACATCGTTTGGGGAGACATATGTTCAGCAGTAGACAGTAGTTGTTCAGTAGTTGTTGATTGAGATGATCCTCTAAAATATTTTTCACGGACGATCTTACGCCACCGATAACACATAACGTCCGTCAAATACCGGCACCGCCAAAGCGGCACATCGAATCAAAACAGTGATTCACTGGACAATGAGATCTCACGGTCCAATGCGGGCGTCAAATGTCCAATTTACTCCTCCACCCTTTCTCACGGTGATAAACAAATATTTATCAATCGTGACAAATCTTCGGGATTCCTTCTCGGGATCCTTCTAATATTAAAGGTGAAAGTGTGTTATGAAGATGTATTTTTGTTCATTCTTCAGACTAAAACTATTGAAGTGATTGAGCTGAAATTTTGCACAAGACCAGTTTGAACTATTTGCTTTCCTCTTACTACACCTGCCTGACATATCGTAAGCGTAACGAAAAATAATGGCCAAAAATGACAAAGCGTTATTTTGAATATATACGCTATTTCATTGGCCAAAATTTGTTGTTGGATTTTTGTTTTGTTTTGATTGCTAGAAAGAGATGTAAACAAAGTGACGAGCGGCTAGATTTACATAACTAGTGTTGTATAAATGGCGTCTCAAATTGATTGAGTTGGTGGTTCTATGTATGATAATTATGTCTTTATGTGCTATTTACAAAAAAAAGTATGTATGTGGTATATCATACATACATATGGCTCCCCTAATATAAGCTCTGATTAGTTGGGGGCTATATGATGCTGTGTGATAGTGTACAGCATTATTTATTTTATTTTGCTGTTTTTTTTACTTACGTAGGTACTTTAATTAGTTCAACGGCTACATTAACATGAAACTTATTAATACTTGTTATGTTGTGATGGCTATCTGAGCTGTTTAGGGCATTACGTGCTTATTTATTTCAGTGCTTATAACCTTTTTCAACCTTTTTAAAGTAATCACGGCATATTTTAAATTTCAAACCAAAATATTTTCAAAGAAAAATACTTAGTGATTTATTTAATAAAATGATTTTGAAAGCTCCAACACCAAGTTATCGGTCAAATCTTAATATCAGTTTACAAGCAGTTTTTAATTTGTCTTTTATTATAGTTATTTTCATGTATACCTTCACAACGGTAACCTACCGATTCTAGAAAAAGAAATTGATTCTCCAACCTCAACTGTCTCGATTCCAAAGAAACTTAACATGTTAAGTTAAAAGCGCTAAAAACCTCATTTTAAATAGAAAAAATATATATAACCTAAAACCTTTTCTTTCCAGACACGCTAATAGCCCGCATGACGAAGCAGAGCATCGCTGACGTTGGCGGTCCATGGAACGAAGAAGAGCAGCGATGGCCGACGGGACCACAACTGAAGCTTTCGTACCGAGTGACCTGCTCGCCCCATTACTACGGGTCGGGATGTGAAGTGCTATGCCGGCCCAGGGATGACAACTTTGGCCACTACACCTGCTCGGCCAGTGGGGCGATTGTTTGCAAGCAGGGCTGGACGGGGGACTACTGCTCCAAACGTAAGTAATTCTTACATACCCTAAACAATACTCAGTAAAAAAAAACACGATTAAGCAACTTTTTCAGTGATGGACGTAGATTTGTATTGCGGATACAAAAATGACATAGATAAATGAGATAGATAGACATTTAAATGTCCCCCCTTTTTGCAATGAAAGATAGCATTCCACGTATCACGTCAAGATTCAAGCCCATTTTGAAGAAGCATGAGTTGGTTGAAAATAGTTCCATAACTGCAATTTACAACCGAAGCATCATCTCTTTATGTTTAGAAAGTCAAGAGCATATAAAAATATGGCCGAAAATGATGATAAATGGGCCGTCCCAATTCAGTTCATCCTCATTAAAATGTGTATGATATTTTTTAGCTGTACATCCTCTCTGGCCTCCTGCATAGAAACACGTAATGCTGTAATTGTAATTCACTGACACGCCCTCTTGTATTTTTTACGTAATAAAAATAGCTGACGCGCGCTTACATCCTTTTTGCGAGTTCCATGTCCTGCCAATGTCGTGGAGCAAGGGCGCGAATGTTTAAAATTAGAACACGTTCTAGAATATTCTCTATGGTCTAGAAACTTTATACAGGAAATAAAATGTCAAAATGGGTGTTTATTTAATCAATTAATTGTGTTTTTTAACCGGACATGTGGCTCTCTTAATCGGCGATCATGTATCAACCATCAAAGGTGTTCTATAAATAGTTATACTGTACTTATGAGATCATTTTCATAGCTTTATATGGAGAATATATTACAGATGCCTTGCATTAATATAGACGCCTTTACTTCTTATTTGCTTCATGACTGCGAAAGTAGTCATGTTTTTCTGTTTCTCGTAGATTAATGACTGTAATCATAAGATGATAATAAATCGCATTACTGGTTCAGTTATACTGTAATTTTGTGACATAGTGTAATTATTCGGAGGGTTTATAGTTTCCATGGCTATAAACATCTGAATAGCTTTAAGATCGGCAGTCAGCATTGTCATGACTCAATTTTGTTTCATCTTCTATAGACTATTAATTTGTTTATTGCATCGCAAAACTAATTAATAGTTCTTTATAGCTGCATTTATTTCTCTTCTCTGGTTTTTATGCCACTTTTTCAAATTTAAATGATAATGAACAGACTGTAAACATATATAAGTACTATACAGAAATATGTACTTACATACATTTCAAATGATTGTTGAAACAACGAAATGACGAAAAAGCTTATTGTCTATGGTACGTTAACTTCGCCAGCCATTAATTAAAATTAATTTCGTTATTTATTCATACCTGTATTACAATAGAATACTAAATTAGTTTCATAGTTCAAAAGTTTAAGTGCCCATTCAAAACTATTTCTTTTATAATTGAGTGTCAAAGAACTCATAAAAGCGTAACCTGTGAGAATTTATCTGATTGTAATCGTTATGAATTGATAAGGAAACAAAATATATTATTTTGTAAACGACTCACATAAAAACAAAGCTTAAAAATAATTTATTCACGTTTTTGCCTTCATTAATTTTAATTCATTTTTAAGTTGGTGGTACTTTTCTTCGCCTACTGAAAACGTAACGATGAGAATCGTGTTTGTATTTGGTACTAGCTTTCGCCTGCGGCTTCGCTCGCGTGGTACCCTGATAAAGTAGCTTATGTCTTAATCCAGGCGACAATCTATGTATATTCCAAGTTTCAGCCCTTTACGACGTGAAAGAGTAACAAACATCCATCCTCACAAACTTTTTCGTTTATAATATTAGGTAGGATAAAAAACGACATCCCTACACTTGCTGCATCTCTAATAAGACGAGTCATAAAACGTAAATGTCATGTCACTGGTCAGTTAATATCGTGCGACCGCCTGTGTTGTTTGCGCGACGATTGTTAAACAGAACGAATATCTCGCATTCTGATAGCCATCATCAGTACGCTGAAAAATCTTAAAAAGAAAGTAAGAAACTAGGTACTTTCCTTTCAAGTATTTTTATTTTATGTTCGGAAAACCAACATCTAATAATAGGATTCATAGGTAAAGATACAGCTAACAACTATCTAAAACAGAAAAAAAAGATTCAAAGATGCTATAAAGCAATTTTGATTTCTTCTAGATTTGTAAGATGACAGATTAACCGTGCGACCGCCCACATTCTGTTTATACACAAAGTACAACAAAGAACGGACATTGGACAACTCTTCCATCGCTTTCTAATCAATCGTTCGTAAACGTCATGTGTGACGTATGCTGAGCGCATCGGGTATTGAAACAAAGCGGAGGAGATGCATTGTGCCGGGCGGATGTCTGTCGCGTCGCAATCTCGGCAGCCCCACCTGCCGCCGCGTTCCCACACTCCGGCGCCGCAAAAAACGCGCTAGACAGAGACGCAGCACACGCAGGCACGTAGCGCGCCGTCCCGCTCCCCCACCAGGGCTGGCACGACAGCCTCCACGCGACTCGACGAAACAAATCACGATTTTCTGGTAAAAGCAAAGATCGATCTAACGTGTGAAACTTGCACCGGAATAAGTTGTGTGTTGTAAAAGTTTCGCTTGCCATGTGATTACGAAAATGTAAAAGCGAGAGACGGGCATAGTGTAATGAAAACGGCGCTGTACGCTCGCACGCACACAGCGAACTCGAACCGGGTCAAAAACACCTTTAAACGAGAACCGATCGAAATAAACTCCGTACTTGACCGTGTCACGCTCTGCTCGCATCTGCCGTACGGTATCTCGCCTTCTGGGAAAGCTTAACGATCCCGAAAACTTATTTTGCATGTCTACCCAGCATTATCCATCCATTCACTAATGATAGGGTAAACACATCGAGAGGATCCCTTTACCGCCACTTAATTTCACCTAATTGTAAGCGAGTATCGTTCTCACGAATTACCTTCTGTATTGTGAGTCGCGAATCCCACGAGCTCCTTGTATCCGTCCGAATGTGATGGGAACAGTTAATATTTGCTCACATGTGGGTTCGGGGGTGTCTACCTGCCGAGACCTTGGTCGCACTGCGGCACGCTAGCCTTTCATTAGAAATCGATACTGTTCATTGATAATAATTAATAGGAAGCTCTGCTTGTACTTAAAACAACCCCGCGGCTCTCCCGTTCCCACTTACAGCCCAAATTGGTTTTGGAGTGTAATTTTTACTACCGTTCTACTCTCGTCTCGAGGGTCAGATAACGTCGGCTTCAAGAGAGAGTGCAGTCCACTTCAGAGCACTGCACTCGTCTTTGATCTATCTTCAGAACCGGCAATGGCGCCCGCCGAACTTTTAATTAACCATTAACTTTAATTCGTCATTCAATGCAAAGAAAAGGCATGAGAACGATTGTTTTAAGCGATCGTTTATCTTGTGCGAAAGCTCGTGAAAGCAGGATTATGTTATTCTCAATTTCCTGTTTCGAATAAAAACTGTTACCGTCGGAATGGGCGGGAAGCGGACTGGCAATTCGGTGGAAGTGGGCCTTTAAGCCGATTTGCGAATTGCGAGCAAGTTTGGGGGATTTGCGCCCGCTCTAGCGCGCTAAGCCAGTCTCGAGCGAGGGTACATAATCTCCTCTATTTCGATCGCGTCGGAGCCCCGGTAACTCCTTCAGATTAGGTGGTGCTTCCTCATTTTGATTATAAAGCCAGCTGCATTTGCATTCGGGAACTTCAAGATGGCGTCTAGTATTTTTCTAGTTAGGGGAATAGTAACGGTCGAGTGACGGTTATGCTCCCCGCGCTATCTTCCCCTTTGTATTCGCTCCGATAACTTGCCTATGCGCACCCGACCGATACGACTTGTACCACACTACTTCAAAACACCTTTTCCACGTCTGTATAATACATTGCCTCGTCGCTTTGCAACACGTTTATTTTTTATTTGCGCACCGTAATGCACTTTGCGCTGATGATATCGAACGTAATTTCTACAAACGTTACATCAGGGTTCGCTGCATTGAACGTAAATCATGAAGTTAACGATGTGCACGTATGTTACACCGGCAATACATCAAATCCAATATTGATAATCGTAGGGGTATCTGTAGGGGTTCGTCATGAATACTGGTAGCGCAGAATTGTCTTAAAACATCAATTTAGCAGGTTAAATACTATTAGATTATATCACAGCAGATGAGAAAATGACAAAAGATCTAAAACTAATTTATTAACTAACAAATATTATGTTCGCTACCAAATTAAACTTGCCAAATATAAAACTTATGCGATACGATATGTCGCGTAAATAAATGATCGCACCCGCGACCTCGCCCCTGCAACGGCGCGGGACGCTAACGAACCTCTCTCTTTGCACGCCGTGTCCTTTGCAAATCTGGGTACACTGTTCTCATCTATCATTAATACTTTTCCTACTTCCATTTACGATTCTTTTGTCGCACGAACGTAAAGTGCTAACGAATGCTTTCCTTTTGTTACAGCGCGATGCCTGCCCGGCTGCGACGCGGAGCACGGCCACTGCCTCAAACCCGACGAGTGCATGTGAGTATCCACTTCGCACCTGCTCACTAACACACCAACAATGCGGCCAGCTCCGTCCGGCTCGCCTTATTAGTCGCTCGTTATCACTCGACTGACGAACTTATTCTATTGCAGCTGCCACTCCGGCTGGGTGGGCGAGCTGTGCGACCAGTGCGAGCGGCACCCGGGCTGCATGCACGGCACCTGCTCGCGCCCCTGGGACTGCATCTGCGAGGAGGGCTGGGGCGGGCTGTTCTGCAACCAGGACCTCAACTACTGCACCAACCACCGGCCGTGCATGAACAACGGCACCTGCCACAACACCGGCCAGGGCAGCTACACGTGCGTCTGTTCCGCCGACTACACCGGCCCCAACTGCGAGAAGTCGCTGCACTCGTGCGCCGTGCGGGCTTGCCTGAACGGCGGCGCGTGCGTGACCGACGAGGGCGGCGACATGGCCTGCGCCTGCCCCGCCGGGTACGAGGGCGCGCGCTGCGAGCTGCGCCGGCTGACCTGCGCCGACCGGCCCTGCCAGCATGGCGGTGTCTGCGAGCCGCGCGCCGCCGGCTACGTGTGCGTCTGCCCGCTCGGCTTCGGCGGCACGGACTGCGCGCACGAGGCCGACCCCTGCGCCGCCGCGCCCTGCCTCAACGGCGCCACCTGCTCGCGCGCCGGCGACGGCTTCCAGTGCGCCTGCCCCGGCGGCTTCCGCGGCAACCGCTGCGAGATCGACATCGATGACTGCGCCGGCGTCCTCTGCGAGCACGGCGGCACCTGCGTCGATCTCGTCGACGGCCAGCGCTGCCAGTGCGCGCCCGGCTTCCTCGGCCGCCGCTGCGAAACGCGCGTCGACCTCTGCCTCGCCAAACCCTGCGCGAACGGCGGCGAGTGCCTGATACTGGACAACGACTACGAGTGCCGCTGCCGGCCGGGCTTCGCGGGGAAAGACTGCAGCATCGACGTGGACGAGTGCGCCTCCTATCCCTGCCGGAACGGCGGCAGCTGTCGGGACCGCGTCGACGGCTACCACTGCAGTTGCTTGCACGGCTGGAGCGGGAAGACCTGTACGGTGTCTCTCGCGGATTTGGAGTCGAAACGAGCGGGGGACCACCTGCGGCGGGTGGGTGATTCGATGGAGGATGAGACTTTACCGGCGGGACGGTTGGCGTGGATAGTGGCGGTGGGGGCCACGGTGCCCGCGTTGGTTTTGCTGGCTCTGGGCGCGCTGGCGTGCGTTCGGCGGCGGCGCAAGCGGCTGGCTAGTGAAGCGGACGCGGAGGCGCGTGCGCAGAACGCGGCTAACGCGGGCGGTCACGTGATCCGAAACACTTGGGGCAAGTGCGAGTCAGCGCCTGCGCCCGAGTGCCAGAACGCGCACAATCAAGCCGCTGAGGAGTGCAAGCGGAAGACCCTCAACACTGAGAACGCGCGGTTGCTGGCTGCGCTCGATCCGCGCCTCTCGAGGCTTTCCGCCGATTCCGCGTATTGCGCTAATAGGTAACTATCTCTTATTTTACTCATCATTTTTCTGCTCCCACAGGAAGGCCTACCTGACCCCACACCACTCCTGTCTCTATTGAGATCTTAACTCCATAAATTACTCTCTGTAATTTTAACAAAAAAAAAACTTTCTGGTATACATGCACAATTTCAGCTTAATCCGTTTTATTTTTAGTGTGAAGGAGGGACAATAGATAATAGGGATAGGAAGGAAGTAGGATCATTACCTACTCACACATACATTCTGAGGCCTAGAATATAATCCAGCTATAACTTAAACACTTAAATGACATTTGGTTATGAATAAGGGGCATAGAATTTTTCAGGCATCTAGGTATCAGGAATCAGGATCTCCCCTGGGTATCAGGAATTTTCATTATCACATTCCCAAGTCTAACGTGTACTTTCTTTCTTTCCAGCGATACGTCGTTAGTGAAACGAGGGTTGGAAGGAGGAGGGGTTTACGTCTTGGACGACCACTGCCTACCACCAACATTCGCGACGCAAGTGTAGTGAAAAATAAAAACTATTTATTTATTCAATGGACGCTCACGCGATCTAGGCTGTGGCCTTCGTGTAAATATAGTGGTAGATGTACAATGACGCCCTGTATAGACAGTTAGTGTAAGCATTCGATGTATTTATTTTGCAACTCGCCTGTGTATATAGGGGGGGCGGTGTTTTGCCCCATTTCGGTGCGTGTACACTCGGTACTGTCTTTCACCAATCTGACTGAGCTAGCTGCATCTTTACCAATATCAGGACTGAACTTGCTGCCTTTGTATCTGATATTTTTTGTAATAAACTCATTCGAACTGTACTACTGTTTGGTAAAAAAAACTCATTTTTAGAACATTTTAAATTGGTAATTAGGCGCTAGTTTTTGCAAGTGGATTTTATGAGTCGATTTGCAAGAATTAGCTTTTTCTTAGCTAACAGATTTGGGGCCAACTTTCCTATCTCTCTAGTTATTTTCGTAATAGTTTAGCCGAGTGTAAGGACTGCACGCACCGGGGACAATCGATCTCTATAGGCATGCGTTAGTCCGGTCCGCTAACGTATAACTGATACTGGAACTGCCATCCATCTATCTACTCTACACCTTATAATACTGGTCTTTCGCTAACTCTTCACTGTCACTTAATTTTACCGCCTTCTGATTAAACTCCAGACTTTTTATTTACTGTATATATTTGCGGAAACGTTGCATATCGGCAACATTTGACGAATATTATATTATCTAAATTGTTTGTGTTTATTTTGTTGTATCAGACAACAACCTGTTGTAATTTGTAAATCGTGTCTTCTGGAGTTTTCTCGGGATGTTGTAAAACACTTTATACTCGGATGTAAGGTTTCAGTATCGATTGTGAGAACTGACACTATCCAGACTCGCACTTGACCAATCCGTGCGTCGACAAATATACGCGAATCGAGCGTAAATCAGTTTTGTGATTGACTAATTTGTTCCTATGATTTTAGTTCTGTTAAAATCTGTTGATTTTTTTGAAAATTAACTCAGATTTTTTCTCCGTACATTTGTACGTCAGTCCGGGTTTAGTCGGTTAGCACAGTATTCGTTCCTGTTTAACCCGAGGCGTATTTGTACTGATACTGCGCACGCGGTTTCAATACGAATAGTTCTCGCTCACAAAACCATCACGCACGTAATTAGTCCGTAGGTTATCTGTACTTATAAGTAACAAGTTTCGAAAGCTAAGTCATTTTGTATAAAACAATTAAGTTTTAGATGTGTAAGAATATCTCCAGTAATGTAAGGGTACTGTCACCAGGCAACATAGGACCATTTCAGGTTGTTTTTAACTTATTTATTGTAATAGGTTGTCTTCATTCGATGTTTGACCTCGCACATTTTCGTTAGAAAGTGTGTGGAGTTGATAAAATCGATTTTATGGAATAATTTATGTGAAATTGCGTTTTTTATAACTTGTAGATAGTATTTGATAAGTAATTGTGTCTCTTATGTTGCCTCTTGGACTAAGTACGGTAGACTAAAAGATTAATGGACAAAATTTACTATAGAACTATAATTAATAGACTGATCATAAATGTTATGTAATGTTAGAAGATGACAGAATGTAAGCTAAATGATGTCAAGACAGAAATGCCCAGTCTTAATAGTTTTTGTACTTAATTGATTGCAGATAATTCCACTTTCATTTTTCTTTTTGAGAATTTTAATAGTATGCTTAATAAATTGTTATGATTTCCATTCCGGACAATAAAATGACAGTATTTTATAATTAATTTATACCACATTTATCTATATTGTGAATTCTTAATTTTTATCTAAATCATTCTTTATTTTTTGAATATAGGTTTACAATTGACTGATGATTCTAAATTGACTTGTATTAGTATATCGGATCCATTTATCTTAAGAAATCATGAATGTATTCAGTGCTTCGATGTGTGAGTATACTGAAAGATAAAATTTTAAATCATTCCATTTCTTAGGTTAACTTTTATGATTCTTATTTTTAATTTCTCTATTTTCTTAGATATTGTTTATTTTGCATGCGTTATCAGTAATTATTTTCGTATCTTTTTTGATATCCTTGAGGGATTATTTATATATCTATCCGCAGTGCGCTACCTTTTGGTATATTCACATTTTCTATGTATTTCAAAAGAAAAATGAAAGCAACTTTCAGTAAATGGAAGTAACCAATAATTCCATAGTTTCTATCCGTAATAAAAGTCATAATATTGTAATGATATTGCGGTGATAAGCAACGAGTGTTGAAGTGAATGGATAAAATGTTAATAAACAATTGTTTACAAAAGATTAAAATATGCATTTTCTTTTTACATGAACCCCCTACTTGACACAAATAATAAAAACCCTTGTCCACACTAGCAAAAATGTTCGAGACAAAAGTCCTATGTCAAATAAAAGATTCTAAGACTTCGAATTTTGGAGTTTTTATAAATACTTAAATAAAATAAAAATAATTTAATTCAAGCTAAAAGCCCATAAAGTAGAAATTATAACACATTATCAATATAGTGAAAATGGCAGTGGCTTGTAAAGGTCCGCTATTAAGGCGACTATACTAGGTCAAACCTCCCTCTCGCTCGCACTATTCAACATTTTTGAAGATATAAAATCACTGAATGTAGTTATGCAAAATAGCAAACCTTCACGGCCTAGAAAATAACAATAGTGCGAAGTGTTGAATAGTGCGAGCGATAGGGAGGTTTGACATGTATCGTTGCCTTAATTAACTCAAAAACTTGTGAGTCATCAGCCCTAGATCATCTGATTTAGTTAAAAACTGTCCTTGATTTAATGATGATGAGAAGAATAACTTTATAGCTCTGCCTAAAGAGTTACTAATGGTTAAATAAGGCGTAGAAGACGAAAATCAGCGTGCGTTTATTTGAATAAGCGCTCTAATTATTGTCAAATTATGTTGAGTTGTTAACTGGTTAAAACACCCCTATAAGGCCCCGAGGCCCGAAATAAGTAAACTCATTTTGAGATTTTTATATCCCAAAAATTTCGACAGACGGGATTTGATCCCGCGACCTTCCCATATGAAGAAGGGAAAGGTCATGGGAAGTTGCAGAATGGAGTCCCGGGTTCAAATTCCGCCTGAGTCAAAACCGTTAGTGTGGATTTTCCCTAAATGTGGGCTAACACTCAAAATACGAAAAATACAACCATTTTCAGTTGTAAAATTGATTTATTTCGTTGAAAATTAGATACTTAATGGTTTCTCAACTTTGTTCAGAAAATTAGATACTTAATGGTTTCTCAACTTTGTTCAGAAGATACCTACATATTCCTAAGAGGCATCACGGCATCAGCCAATGCATTATGCAATCATGAAATGCCTTCCATTAGTAATTCAATCTAGGCTATTTACGATTTTCACAAAAACTCTTCTACAATTTTTTTTTTGTTGTTGGCACAACTGTTTTCCATTTTGGCGTAGAGTTTGAATTGCTTAGTTAGATTAAATACAGTGCTGTTTTTAGTAACATCATATTATCTAATGTGTATTGCAAATTTCATAAAGGACAAAAACATCGAACAAAGAGTTAGTCTTAAATTTTGCATCGCCAATGGAATTTCGTGTTCGGAGTCACTGAAGATGTGACAGAAGGCTTACGGTGAATCGATTTTATCAAAAATGTGTGCTTAAGAGTGGTACGAAGCATTCAAAAACGGTCGAGATTTTGAGATGTGATGTAAGTTTTGGCTCACTATGGTAAGCAACGTCTGCAACTGAAGTCTTCAAGTTTGCGAGAGATAACCGCCAAACTTTCTGTATCTCACGAGTCGATGCGAATTCGACGAAAAATGCCAGATTTGTGGAAAGAAAATTCTCACCACGATAATGCACCTTCGCACAAGGCCATCTTGCAATCGAATTTTTGACAAAAAAGCTCATCAAAGCCCATACCATACCGAGCAACCACCTTATTCACCAGATATGGCTCCAGCCGTAGTCTTTATTTTTCCTTTGATTATTGGATTATTCGTTGGCAAGTGTATCGTTTCTGATTGAGGCTTAAGCATACTTTGAAGGTAATAAAATAAATTTGGATGACAGAGTAGTAAGCTATCTTATAAGCTACTGTAAAGGCTAAGGCTTATGAGGTAAAAATAATGCCAAACAATGCCAAAAATCAGTAACGGTTTCGGGCAACAATTTTATTTTTGACTTTGAGCTCTAATTTTTATTACGCGACTGAAGTCCGAGCTTCAGTCAAGTTACGCTTTAGGGTGTATGTATGTTTGTAATATTATTTGTCGGTCGCTGTAGCCCAAACGGCTGGACGGATTTTGACTTATGAGGTGTCGTTGGATTCGTCTAGATCACGGGTGAGGGTGACAGGCGCGGATCCACCTCTCCAAAAAGGTTGTTGGCACAGCCACCCGAAAATCGGCCAAGTGCGAGTCGCAGTATGATCTTGCTCATGATCGATTTATTGCAGTAGTCCTTAACATTTTTGTAATTACGGAAGCCTTTCAAAATTTCAGACCCATCGCTGACTCCTTTCAAACGTAGTTGTTAGAAAAAAACTGGGCCTGTTATAAATTATTTAGTAGGTACCTAATGACCTAAATAATTAGTTGATTAATTTATATTACGTTTTTATACAATTAACAAGAGGCTGTAGGTTAGGCGTCGAGTTAGCAACGTCTAACCAAAATAAAAATGCGATTTATTTAAATGAAACATACAGAAGGGCTCAATTTGTAGCGTCCGTCCCTGAGGATATGACATCAAAACAACGGAGAAATGGAGCCGGTGAACGCAGCGAACCGCAAATTTTTAAACCGACTAAGTATTTAAAACTAAAACCAAGTAATAAATGCAGACGGCGAGCGGAGCGAGCCGCGAATATTTTAAATACACAAAAGGACTCAATTCCTTGAGGATACGAGATCAAAACATCAGAGAAGTATAGCCGGCGAGCGCAGCGAGCCGTAAATTTGTTAGGAACAAATTTTGCGACGTCAAACCAAGTTAAAATGCAGATGACGAGCGTAGCTAGCCGTGAATTTAAATACACAGAAGGGTTCAATTTGTAGCATCCTTGAGGTTACGACATCAAAACGTCTGAGAAATGTAGCCGGCAAGCGCAGCGATCGGAAATTTTTTAACCCGACTATTTGAAACTATAATATGATTTGATGCTATAATCCAAAGCACAGAGTTTGCGACGTTAAATCAATTTAAAAATGCAGACGGTGAGAGGAGCAAGCCGCGAATTTTTAAAATATAACAAACAGAAGGGCAAAATTTGTAGCGTCCCTGAGGTTACGACATCAAAACGTCTGAGAAATGTAGCCGGCGAGCGCAACGAACTAGATGGCCTAGCATAAGACTCGCGAAAGATGGGTCTTGGCGTGAATTTGTATACGACCAAAGACATGAAGAATAACTGAATTGATCCGAGAGGTGTTGTCCTTAATGGACCCCTTCTTGAAGTTGTTTCACTATACACATACCTTGGGGGCAGATTTTTCAGTTAGAAACAACTTTGAGAAGGAGGACAAAGGAGGATTCAGCTGGATTGGGCAGCATTGGAAATCTACGTCGAGTTTTCTCGTCACCTATACCTCAATGTTTGAAAACTAAAGTTTTCAATCAGTGCCAGGGGCGTAATTACCCTAGGGCCATGTGGGCCATGGCTAGGGCTTGCATTCGAATATTCGAATATTCGAATAATTCGAATATTATTTTTGTTCGAATATTCGAATACTGATATTTCAATATTCGAATATTCGATTTAAATTAATAACACCGAAATCGGAACTCAGATGTGCATGAAATGCCACTTAAGAGTTCGTGCAATATATCCATACAAGCCTATACAAGTTTACGTCGTCGTTCGGGTAAACAACATGTCGAACGATCCGATCCAAACCCAATAACTTTTATCGGTTACACGGTTCGGATACACTCGGAAGTTTCGCGTAGTGCATTCGCGTAGTTGACGAGACTGTTCTGTCCATTCGTCTCTGTCGTTAACGTGAATGTTTATTTTCATGATTTTGTTAAAATACCAACTAACCTAGATTTATAAGACTGTTTTTAGAGTGACATTACCGAGCCGGTCAAACGAACCCTTCGGTGCTGCTTTGTCCGTCCGTCCGTCCTTGGTGTGGTTTACTTCGGTGTACTTAAGAGATCACCTTGGTTAAGCAACTCTCCGCGTGGTCATTACTTGGATGGATGACTGTTTAGTGACATTTAGATTTGACCACTTCCGTGCTTCGGAAGGCACGTTAAGATGTTGGTTCCGGCTTTTCAGTCGTTAAGCCACGTCTGAGGCCTTCGGGCGGCCTAAAATCTCCGACACTAGAGTTGGCCACTAGTTCATACGGAGAAGAAAATTTTAATTTGTGGTTGATTGTGCGTTTAAATCACCAATGTCTCGTTACGGTGACATGCCTTTTTGTAATTTTTTTAAAATTAGTTCATGGAAAAAACGCGTTTAATAATAAAATAAGTTGATATTTTAAACTTCTTCATGAAAATAACACTCAAAATAACAAAATAAGATGTGATTTTAATAAAATCATAGTGTTTTTCTATTATTCGAATAATATTCGAATAATTCGAATAGTACCCGAAAAAAATCGAATATTCGAATATGAATATTTTCGAATATTTGCAAGCCCTAGCCATGGCCCAGGGCGGCTGGCGCCGCCCCTCATAGCCTTCAGCTTTTTTTTTCAGCTTTGCGTCTCTCTTTTTGATTTTATATGCCCTTTATATGAAAAAGAAAATAGACTATTATAATAAACTCATTAAATTAGATAACTCCATAACAAATAGTTTGCAGCTTATGTTTTAACTCGTAGTTATTTCTTAGTTTACTGCAGTGCCGCAAATAGGGCGGTGCTACCGGTGCCCAAGCACAGACCAGACCACGATCAAGTTTTGGGTCATGCATGCTTAGAAGTATTCATTAATAACTACCATGTATAAATCGTATGTTTCTTGTCTGGGGGGCGCAGAAATAACCAGACCAGGATCAAGGTTTGGATCATGTATGGTAGTATTCAGTAATGACAAGACATGCACACGATTGCTAAAAAAAATGCCCGGCTCACTCTGCTCGCCGATTTTGTTGTCATATTTTGTTTCTTAATGTTACATTAATACGCACTAACATTCTGACCAATGAGAGTGACATGGTAAACTACAAAACTACAGTAACCCATCCTAAAAAGTTTGCAAAAATGACTAATTAGAAAACAAAAGCGTTAGTATATTAGTTATAGTATATTTAAAACAATCGCGGCTCGTAACTCGCCGACGTCATTTCTATGATGGTTGTACCGTCGTGTACGTGGTTTTCTGCTTTCGTTTCTGTGAGGATTACGCTGAGTAGTCAACTTTACCTCGCTAAGTCAATTGTAAAGGCATTATATCATTATTATTAGTAGGATTTTTTACGTTTCTTTAATTTATGGGGCAGCAGTCTGCAACAATGACGAACACAGCAGCGTTAGTAAGTTATTAAAAAAAATCGCGGCTCGCTCCACTCGCCGACTTCGTTTCTGCGACAGTTGACGCAGTTGCAAAAAGTTATTTTAAAAAAATAGCCAGTTTTCTTTGTCTTGTCTCTAATAAACACGTAGTAGTCAACCTTACCTCGTTCGGTCAATTATAAAGGCAAAACCATTATTATTAGTAGGATTTTTTCCATTAATTTATGGGGCGGCAAACCTTATTGGCCCGGGGCGCTGATTCTTTAAATACGCCACTGATTAGTGCGTGCTGGGGTGTACGGGGTTCCAACCCCCATCTTCGGAACCCAAGCCAACCTCACCTGCACGTGGTGCATCCTGCTAAACAACGAACGGGGCTCTGGCGGCCGGCTGATTGCGGCATAGCACAGCTTACATCGGCACAGCTAAATCCCCTGGCCACCGATGGGCAGCAGCGTCGGTGGTGCGAGAAGCTGTGCCCTGCAATCCCCAACCCGCATACCCAGCGTGGGGATTATGGGTAACTTCCCTTTATTAGGGGAGGCCTATGTCCAGCAGTGGACTGATATAGGCTGGTGTGGTAGTGCGTGCTACCAGTCATGACATACAAAGCCGAAACTTAGACACTCACAGTACGGCTAGTTCACCAGTCTAAAGTCACTCAGCGAGCTATGAAAGCGTTTTGAATCACGCACGATTCCTTGTTTTTTTTAAGCTCAATAGACCGTGAATGTGTGACGTCACAAGTCTTTTAGGGTTGTGGGCATGCCCACCGTGCCCACAACGGTGGATCCGCGCCTGGAGGGTGACATAGGCTGTATGAAATGTAAAAAAATCCAATATGGCGACTGTAAGAAGCCATTTTCAATTTACTGTGAACTAATAAGTACTAAAAACTTCATGTCTATCCAGTCGGGTTTTTTTTTTTAAATAAATACTTGTTTAAATATATTTTCATCTTGATCCAAGTCGACATGCCGCTGGAGTAACGCAGCACACAACCCCTTAGCCACAACCATGGAAAAAAATGTACGCAACAAAACTTAGCGCACGCTGCATATTGCGCCGACATTGAACACTTTTCAAACGCAACGTCTGAACTAAATTAGTGTATTAATAGCATGTTGACGACGACGCTCGGACGATTTTCCTTGGAGCTTTCCCTTGGAGACTGTGACTCTATAGCAATGCAGCACTTTATTATAATTGTCCCAAAATTGCAGTATATTAGTATTCATTATTATATTAGTACTTTAATATCTATATTATTGAAGGAAAGGTTGACTGGCAGAAAAGGCTGAGCATCAAGTCCTCCTTTTTACCGACTTCAAAAAAAAGGAGGTTATCAATTCGATGTAAGTATGTATGTAATATTACTGGAGTTTCGGTTTCGGTTTCGGTTTAGAGAATATTTATTGTCTTAAGAAATAACAAAATTTCACTAAATAAGACAACTTAAGCTAACTTAAAAAACATTTTGTGTTATGAGCATGCAATATAAAAAATATTTAACTTAACTTTTTTTTTTGTAATTATAGATAGGTTAAAGTAAGTAGGTACATACATACTAAGACATTCTATATAAATTACAGAGAAGTAAGGCCTAAAATATTTTGACATTTTCAAAAACATAGGTTGCCACTTTCTTTTTGAAAATATTAATAGATTCTGCATCTTTTATAGCTTTTGGTAAGTTATTGTACAATTTAGCTCCTTCATACATTAAATTTTTAGTACCATATTTTGTTCGAGGAAAAGGTAAGTATAAATTTTCAGAATTTCTAAGCATTTTCTTTTTTATTTGATTGTTTATTATTGTTAAGTGTTCTAAAGGTAAATATTTGTTTGATATTCATGAGTTTTGTTTCTTCGTATAGTTTTTTAGTTGGTGTTAAATAGTCATAATGAAAAAGAACTTTAAGGACTTTATTTTGTGCCGTTTGGAGAGTTTTTAAATTGGAGGTTGCTGCATTACCCCATACTTCCACCAGGTAGTCTAGATGTGGCTTGACTAGCGAATTATATATATTAAGACGAACTTCTTTGGGTAGGCAGCTTGCAACATTTCGAAGTGCTCCTGTTAGAGACGTAATTTTTGGCCTTATATGTTTAATGTGTTCTGCCCACGTAAGTTGGCTATCAAGATAGAGGCCTAGATATTTCTCAGATTTTTTTTTTGTATGATTTCGCCATTTATGTGTAGGTCTGGTGTTTTTTCTAACGGTTTATTTTTTGCTGCGAAAACTACATACGATGTTTTGGAAGCATTTACAGTAAGAGTTTCAAAATATTTACATAATATGTGAATCTATTAGGGCTTCCAAACAAAGAAGATCGGTCAGTTTCATACAACCTGTGACCTGAGACCTGACCATAAAATGTCGCGTCTAGAAATGACCTATGTCCTAATTGCTAGTTCTTATTGCAGGATATCATGTTCAATTAATCATTTTTTTATTAAAACCGGAGAATTTTTCTAGGTATTTATTTTATACTTTTAGGTTACGATCGATTAGGACACTGGCACCATCAAACAAAAACTAACCACCAAAAGCATGATTTGTTAGTGGCAGTTTTGTTTTAGATGGTTGACAATTGACATTTGAACGAGAGATGGACAATGAGGGTGAGAGTGCGTTTAATAACCATGATTCGTTAAGATAGGGCGTATTGCGATCAATATTTATGATTAATTTACTAAGTATTCCGGCTTTAATAAATAAAGTTATTAGTTATAACTTCAATACTCCATTATCAAGAATATTTTTACATAATTCGCATTTTTAGTCGCTTCCATTTATGGTCAGGTTTGAAATGACCGGCCTTCTTTACATTAGAGGTGTATGTATAATGGTCCACGTACATCTCCGAAACTACTAATCCGATTTTGACTATTCTTTTTTTATTAGCTTACTTCAACTTAGGGAACAGTGTAAGTTTTATCAAAATCGGTTCAGCAGTTTTCAAGATAAAGACTAAATACGTATCATTAAGTGTGACGGCCAGGAGCTACAGCCGCGGTGTCAAAGGGAAAATCTCTCAAAGCCTTGGTCAAATTCTAGTCGTATGTAAGAAAAATAGGAATGGTACCTAATGGGAGTGGTAGTGAGAGTGAAAATGTTTACCATGAAAATTGTTATCTTGGTTCCACTGTTAAGCTGGCTTAATCTTCGGAACCCAAGCCAACGTCACCTGCCCGCGGTGCACCCTGCTAACTAACTAATGGGGCTCTGGCGGCCGGCTAATTGCGGCATAGCGCAGCCTAACAGCAGCACAGCCAAATCCCCTGGCCGCAGACGGTCAGTAGCGTCGACAGTGCGAAAAGTTGTGACAAACATTGTTTTTGGATGAACCAAATCAGTACTTAGAATATACATAACATAGTTTGTGACCTGGATTAACACATAGGCAACTTTTTATCCCGGTACCACGCGAGCGAAGCCGCGGGCGGAAGCTAAGTATAAAAAAATTATTTCTTAATTTTGAGTTAATTTCTTTTTCAAGTATTTTTTTTTTATTACTTTTGTAATGTAAAATTCGTTTTCATTACATTACGTAAATGTAATCTAAGAATAATATAACTATTATAACTAGATCTAAGGACAAAATATTGCCCAAAAGTTAATAATAGTGGTAATAGGTACAATAATAATACTTAAGTCGAGCTTAGTACCTACATTAATAATATTTATTTATTTATTAAACACTTTATTTTTTTGTTTTTGTGCATTTATAAATGTTAAGGATATAGAAGAAACCATCCTTCTTTCCATAACCATGTGGAGCTCACTCTGGATTCGTTGCCAATTTGGAAACACATTTGCCGTTAAGTCCCCCCTAACAACGTTGAAGGATCAGTCAGGTACGCTACTTTGGTCGACACACTGGTGTATTTCTTCAACGTTGGCAGAGAGGGCCTTATTGACCGACACCTTAGTGGCTTGGTAATGGTGTCCTCTCCTTCTATATGGATTTCACACAACCCCAGAACATGCCACTTAATATTCTCTAGCTCTACTGCAAATGACCAGGACTAGCCGGGCGTAGGGAATTTTTACTTTTTGTGTCATTATTACAGGGTTTATGCCCATAATCCTTACAATGGGCAAGCGAGTTGAGGATCACAGGGCACAGCTTCTCGTAACAGCGACGCTGCTGCCCGTCAGCAGCCAGGAAATTTAGACGTGCCGATGTAGGCTAAGCTGGGCCAGAATTAGCCGGCCACCAGGGCCCTTTTCGGGTGCGCCACGGGCAGGTGAGGTTAGTTTGAGTACCGAAGATAAATGTCGGAATCCCATAAACCCCCGACGTAATATTATTATAAAATACACTTATTAGGTGTTTTAGCAAGAATTTACCCAGTTTACATAATTTATACTCTGGTTCATAATAATGTGTTAGTGAGATTATACATTAAAATTTACATAATACGTTCCTTTATCATTTATTTAGTAACTAGATGCAGGTTTTATCCATCCTTTTTATGAATCTTATAATAATTGTCGTAAAGGACTTCACTTCACTTCTTTATTAATTGGCTTCTGGGATAGTTTCCACAACTTCGCCAGTATTATGTTCATAATATATAACGTAGTACGGTTTATAAGTCCAGTCGTCCATTCTTCAGTCAGATCCTGTTTTCTGCTATAGCCATGGCGAATATAACAAAAAACGATCGGCGCACCATTTTCTTCATCAGAGAATTCCCGTTCAATCTTCTTTTATTCCATTTTACTAATACTTGTGTCGAATGACGATCTTTTACAGCTTCAGGCATGGTCTGACAGCTATGGAATCCAGGTCAATCCTAATAAATGCCAAGCTATCATCATAGGTGGCTCCCGTCAGCTTTTTAAAATTGATCTGGAAAGTCTAACTTCCCTGCGTTTTAATGCTACTATCATCCCTTTCTCTCCTGTTGTCAAAGATCTTGGCATTCTGCTAGACGCTAACCTGGGTTGGTCTGCACAGGTTAAAGAGGTTTCACGGAAATTTGTTGCTTGTCTTCATTCTATTATGCGTTTCAAAAACTTTCTCCCTGAGAAAACCAAAATTTCATTAGTGAACTCTCTCCTGGTACCAATCATCGATTATGCTGATGTAGTGTACCTTGACCTTTCATCAGACTACCTTAATAAGTTAGATCGACTACTTAATTCTTGCATTCGTTTCATATTCTGTCTTCGGAAATATGATCATGTATCCGCGTACCGTCGAAAGCTCAAATGGCTTCCTATAAGAGAGCGACGAAATTTGAGAATTTTGTGTCTCCTCTTCTCCATTCTGAAGGACCCTTCTTCGCCACAATACTTGAAATCCAAGTTTTCTTTCCTGTCCGACACACACGCACGTAATCTCAGGTCTTCTGGTACTCTCTGCCTTGAAGTCCCTCTGCACACCTATGCTTATCGTGCTAACTCATTTGAAGTGGTGGCAGTGGGTCTCTGGAATGCTCTCCCTCTTAGCATCAAAAAAGCATCCTCCAAACTGGCGTTTAAGCGCCTTGTGCATGACTTCTATTTCGGTTCCAATGACAAGCATGGTTCTACCTAATTAGCTACCTAATGTTATCTCCTACTTTGTTTATTTTTAATTATCTGCAATTTGGTAGTAAGTATTATTTTTGTTATTTTATCTTTGTTGTTGTTAATGTGTTTTAATGGTACCAACCGTTTTTATTTTTTTATTTTACTGTTTCATTATATCTATATGTGTATATGTATAAATAAATTTATTTTTAAGGAGATTTGTTTGGTAGGTTAGTTGTTTGTTTTTGTATGTATACATTTCTCTTTTGTTGTTCTTTTTGGTTATGTTCATGCACGCCAACCACATTTTTTTACCTATCATGGTTGACTGGCAGAAAATGCTTCCTAGCATTAAGCCACCAATTGTACTATTCTCTGTAAAAGTGCAATAAAGAATTAAATAAATGAAAAGAATGTGGTGTCCGCCGTAAAGGACATTTGTAGTATGTATTGTGACATTGTTATGACTGATTTGTATTACTTTTCCCAAAATAAAAAGAACTATTCAGTTGGTGTACATTAATATAACTGGCTTGTATTATTTGCCAATTCAGCATTACGTGAAAAAAACTTAGTCATTTTGTATTTCTTTACATAAGGGAAATACTTAATTTTTGGGTTATACAAGTTATTTGTATCAAAAAACACAAAAACTTAAAATATTTATATCATTATACACAAATTTATTTTCGTTTCTAGAGCAGATCACGATATGTAAATAAATAACTCAAAACGGGTATAACTGGAGTTATACCCCTTTTCACTAAAGGTACAGAATTTTTGGCGGCCATACTCAGCAACGTCCACAGCTACACCGGGCAAGCAAGGCAAATGGGCTCGCGGTCGTGCGGCAGCCTCGATGTAGTGGCTCGTGTCGCGAGCCAGCCTCGCGATGCACCCCGGAAACACAGATGCGAGCCATCAGAAACCCTTTAGCAACCTAAAGCTGGGTACGGATAGCGCGTTCCTTTATACGTGTAGTCCGGGTACGCTGTCCACGCGTACAGTTAATGTGGACAGCCGCGGACCTGAACGCGAGGGCAATCGATCCTAGCGCTACGCGAGCCGAAACAGACTGACCACGGATCGCGCCGAGAGCCAGCGCGGCAGGCGTTTAAAATCTTCACTATTGACTTACAATATTGTCCAGATTTTCTTTCTAATAAAAATAAATAAAATCTGTTTCAGCATTTTTTGAAATTACAACCTTTAAGGGTGTTAACAGGGATGGGCAAAGTTATGGGATACAAAAAAACTTTACTTATTGACTTGAATTTCTGCACTCTAAAAAAAAAAACACCTATTTCAGCATTTTTTGCCAAAACAACACCTGAGGGGCCACAGAAATAAGAAATTTGAAAAGAAATTCCCACAGGGGTGCCAAATTTTGTAAGGGGGTCAATATGGATTTGTTTTTATTCAAATATTAATGGTCCTTAAAAAACCGGGTGTAACGGGCGTCAAAATTTTAGGGAGAAAAAAAACCGAATCTTAACGCGACTTATTGTGCTGAAAGGAGAATGCCGAGAACCCGCACCAATTGCGTCAAAACAGAACGTATCCCATAAAATTTATAGTATTTTATAAATGACTAACATTTTCTTTAGTTTTACCCACCGACTCGATTAATAATTAAGTAAAAAAATATTTTGTTGATTTGGTTTCCGTTGCACGCCGCCATAAGACTAAAACAACCAATGATATATACGTTGCTATGGCAATAAACATTGACGTAAATTGTTACTATGGCAATTACCCTCATTTTTAATTATTTTGACAGTAGAATCGACTAAAAACTTATTGGATATTTTTTTGACGCACTCAATTTAGTCTTGGTACCGAGCGCCATACATCAGACGGCATTCTCCTTTTGCACATAATTTAGTTCTAGACCAGGAATAACAAAATTACTTTTTATCTGGCTACCACGCGTGCGAAGCCGCGGGCGAAAGTTAGTATGTTAAAACAAAGGATATTTGTTATTAAGCTATTGCATAGCTTCTATCGAGGGCCTTGAGCGCGGGGACCGAATCCAGAAATTCCGTAAGGAAAAAAAACCTCACGCTCCCCACTCCGACGGGCACGGAGGTGTGGCTTGAAGGCCGTGCATTGTCTAACGTCGTTTCATTTCGACAGTCTTCGACACGGTGTTTGTGTGCGTGCAACTAGACGTATTGTACGACTCTACGAAGCTCGTTTATTTAATAAAAGAAAAAGAAATGTTTTCTTATCGGTCACCACGCTCAAAAAGTGTAACTTGAATTAATATTAAAGAAAAAGAAATACTGCATAACAAAATAAAAAAATAAATAATTATAATTGCATAAGTTGATACAAAATGCTATGCAATAGCTTTACCGCGGCAGTCCCCGAGTGCCACACGTCTTTTTAAGCTATTGCATAGCTTCTATCGAGGGCCTTGAGCGCGGGGACCGAATCCAGAAATTCCGTAACGAAAAAAAACCTCACGCTCCCCACTCCGATTTACTTAATTTTATAATCTGTTGCTTGGAAATAGAGTTCATATTCAAACTTTTGTATTCTATTAGTTCTTCGTCGCAACGTCGCAGCGCTAGTGTTCAACACAGTAAAGATAGCTACACGTCCATGATTGGCCTCTGACACGAAATGACGTCTGACGTTTTTCACCTGAATCTAATTTCAGTTTTGTTTTGAAATTTGTTTTCGTATCGGTCACCACGCTCAAAAAGTGTAACTTGAATTAATATCAAAGAAAAAGAAATACTGCATAAATAAAATAAATAAATAATTATAATTGCATAAGGTGATACAAAATGCTATGCAATAGCTTTACCGCGGCAGTCCCCGAGTGCCACACGTCTTTTTTTTTGTGTGTGTGGTGTTAACCTAAATAAATAAACTTAAATAAAAAGGCTTCATCGAGTTCCATTTTGCACAACTCCATTCTGTTCATCGGAGTGGAATGACTAATCACGCATGCTTCGAACGTGCCCCTACGACGCAACGCCATGCGTCCATCAATATTACTGGCACATAAGGGTTAACACCTTCATGCCAGTGACACTATGGGGCCTGTGCAAAGGCAAAGACCAAATCAAGAATCAGGCAAAAATCTCGTAGTACTACAATAACACACAAGCTTCCTACATTATTCCGCTCCTATGTTTGTGGGTTCCAAAGTTAACTAAAATAATAAAACATAAATTATCTTAAAACTTATTTATTTGGTTAATAATAAATTCACTATTTACAAAATACCATAGTCTTATTTTAAGTTTTTTTCAATCAAACTACAAAATTTGTCAAAATACAGTTTAACCAAAGTTTTACAGCAAAATTACTTAATCATTACTTTATGTACTTAAAATATATTGCAATTGCAATTTAACTATCCAGAGAAACATTAGTAGAGTGTAACGTTAAAATTTCTACTAACTACAGTTTGCCCAAATGCGTTTTAGAACAAGTTTTACCAAATCGGTTACCATAGGTGCATTAAATTCTATGTGACTTCAATGCGAAATATATTAATGAAAAAGTCATATGAACAACTAATGTTCCCCTAATGGCAAAGAACAACCTAAAAATCATCTGATAAAAGCAAATCTTAACCCATTGAAGTCACTGCCATAACCCTACTACTTATAACTAGAATGCTTTTTAGAATTAGTTTAGTCGCCGCTGCGAGGCGAGCGGTCAGTGCTAGCACGATCTTTTTTAGCGGTGCCGTTTTGTTGGGGCGATCCCGAGCGGGAACGGGATCGGTCCCGGGACCCAGAGCGGGAGCGGGAACGGGACCTGGACCGGGAACGAGAACGGGACTTGGATTTAGGGCGACGTTCCTCTTCGCGCTTGGCAGACGCCTCTTTGCTGCGGGAACGGGATCTCTCCCTGCGGAAAAGAAACATGTTAGAACATTGCGGTAAACTATTTTAGTGATTCGAGTTATTAATGAAACATCAGATTGTAAATTATCATCAAGGTATTCAGCCCCGAAAGATGGTAAATGTATAGTATCATCATAAACTATCAAGTGTTTACAAACAAATTAATAACGCCGTTTTTCATTTATGCCTAGTCAAAAACAGTAAAAAATACATGAACCCATGAGAGGTAACCCCAATGAAAAATGCCAAATAGCGAAAGTAAGAAACAACTAAATACGCAAATAGAAAGTCTATCAAACAAAACAAGCGAACACAAGGTTACGTATTACAAAATGCTCACCTCTTGTCAGCAGGCGCTCTTCGAATGCAGATAAATGGGAGAGTTATAACATTAAATTGTGCGATCAATGATTATTTCATAAATTGAAGTAAATTAAATTTCGATTGTTATTTATGTAAGTATGCCAATGGGTTTTATCCAGATGAGTCTGGTTGTCTGACGATTCTGCGTTGAACTGTGCGAGGATACTTTTCTGTTAATCAAGTGATTGTGATAGACAAAACAGTATGAATCAAATAAACAAAAACGCATTACAAAGGTTTTAGAAAAATTCACAAAGATTTCTATATTTCCCATTCCGGCACAGGAAAGTAACCTCACCTAGCAAAATCGCCGACGTTATTGACAGCACATAAAACTCACTTGGATTCGGCCTTAGGCGATCTCGATGCGGAACGTCCGTTTCTGGCCGCTGACTTGGAGCGGCTCCTACGATCTGCCGAGCGGCGCACTGAGCGGCGCGGGGAGCGGGAGCGGCTGCGATCCTTTGACACGCTGCGACCCCTAGGCGCCAGGTCGCAACCACGTTTATTACGAGAACTAGTAACTAAGCGCCGACTTTATGGATGGAGAAGTGACGTGGCGGCAGAAAGTTATCAGTAGAAACTTGATGGATGGATATAAATTATTATTGTACTACTTACATATTGGTGCCGAGATTTTTCATACTCATTTAATAATTATTTTAACAATAGAAAAGTCATTTGACGGCAGAAAGTTATCAGTGGTAATAAACATAATGAATGGATATAAATTTATTAGTCTACTTTGTAACTAGGTTCCCTCCCACTCTTTTAATAATTATTTTTGATTTAATTCTACTTATACCTACAGGTATGTAAGTATGACAAAGCAGACGTCGGTGATTCCACTTCTGGTTTAACGGAAGATCACCGTTATGTTGTCATGACAACAAATGCCGAGTTGTAGCCTTTTTATAGTGACACTTTTCTGGGTCTTATTCCCAGATTCGAGAGACACTTTTATAATTATTTTTGTTTATTGTTACTTGTATGTATAATCGTTAATTGTTAACGACACCCCCAAAACTACACCTCCGAGGTATCGTTAACAAATAGCATTTTTTAACGACACCACTAATGAATAGTGTTGTTGCCCTGATATATTCATATACCAAAATATTAAACAAAATAAAAAGAACATGAAAACAATTTTTTATTTGACTTGAACAATGCTCAATCAATAAGTCTTATTATTTCAAACATAATCTGTCTTCTCTTTAATATCGGTACGTTGTCAAGTTCGTGGCCAATAAATTCACCGAATTTACGATTTGCTGCTTGTAGGCTTGCCTCATCAGCCGTTTCAAGAGTTTGTGTATCGACATTGCGATATTATATTCTTAAACTATATGTTATCCCAACATTACAGTGGTGTCGTTAACAAACGCTATTTGTCAACAATACCCCGGGGGTGTAGTTTCAGGGGTGTCGTTAACAATGAACGTGTATAATAAGTTGTAGTAAGTTCTTTATTTTATTCTGTAAGTTACCCAGTCATCACCATCGAGATAAAAGTATATTATCTCGATGGTCGTCACAAATAATGCTTTTTGTTTCTTCAATTCGTGTTAGAAATTTGTAAAAATGGTAGAAACGATGATACAACCAATTTATCTATCTTTATTTTATAATCTTATTAGATTTACGAATTTACCAATTTTTGTGGTATTCGTTTCTTTATCTTACTTATGAATTGAATTTCACACTCTTCTTGCCACTACATACCGTTTCCATCCACAATAATCGGTCACAACAATTCTACTCACGGCTAGCGAGAATTTCTGGATCAAATTCCTCATCTTATCACAACACGTAATGATGTTTTCGTTCAAAAGTAAATAGGAGAAACAGAAATCAGAATTATAGTCACAAGTCAGAAATTCATGCTAAAGAAATATTTCAGTCTACAAAACTTACATTTTGGTAAATGCAGTAAGTTTCAAAGAATGAACTTATAAGTGTAGCATATAAGATAACATATGGGACCAGTATAGAGCTATTACTTACGGTTGCAAGTTTTGCTCAGCGCAAGACTTTACACACCTAGCCAGAAAGAGTTGGTTAATCAAATGCTACATGCTAAAAAGTAATCAGTATAGTAGATACTTGGTTTATTTAGTTTACTAGAAGTATAATATAGTTATAATGGGGAACTCTAACATGCATAATTTACCTACATTGTATACTTCAGAGTAGTATAACTAAACCACGCTAGCTCTGCAGAGCTCAGAAAAGTGGTCAAAATGAAAATCTATTGATGAAATACCTCTTTCAGTATGTACTCTTTTTAGCTTCACTTTCGTCACCTGAGTGAAACTACGTATAGAAGAACTCGTGGCGTGGCACACTACGATGTTCTTAACACATAATCTTGGTTAAGCAACACTTCACACGACCACTACTTGGATGGGTGAACGTTGAGTGGCATTTAGATCTTACGCTTCCGTTCTTTGGAAGGCACGTTGAGATGTTTGGTTTTGACTTTTTCAATCGTCAAGCCATGTCGGAAGCCTTCGGGCGGCCTTGACACCAGAATTGGCTACTAGCTCATACGAAGAAGATTTGAAAACAATATAGAACGAAACACAATAGAAATAGTTGCCATTAAACTTGTACCCCATTTCACATTGTAGGCAGGCAACTGCCTATAAAACCGACACTAAAAAGAGAATAGGTGAACATGAGGTGTTTCCATCAATAGATTTTCATTTTGTCCACGTTTCAAAGTTCTTCAGAGTTTGGTTTGACTATATTTTCCCCTATTTAAATTAGTATTGAGTTCAATTAAACATTAATAACTACATTGCAATATCACAAAATTTAATGTCCCTTTAGATGCAAAGCAAATCCAAGCTAGTTAAAACTAGGGCTAATTCTCAAGTCTATCTAAATAAAGCCCATATAATACTGCGCAACTAAAGCTTAGCGTTTTATAGAAATTAATATCATCCAATTTTTGAACGAGATTCATACAAAATCAGTCGTTAGTAGAATTTTGTCTGATAACTACCTAAATAATACATTAAGAGCATTCACTATGAGAAGATCTCTATCTAGCCTAGGTATAAATATCCTCAAGCTATAAACCTAACCTAGCAATCTAATTTGAAGCCAAAATGCGTAAAATATATATAGTTTTTCAACCGACTTCAAAAAGCGTTTTCAATTTGGTTGTATTTTTTATATTTTTTAACTCCGTAATTTATGAACCGATTTAGAAAATTCATTTAGTTTGGGAGGATATACTTCCCATTTAGTCCCATTTAAATTTTTAGAAAAAATGCAACCATTAAGAATCAATGTTATTGGAAGTCGGATTTTCTTTAGTTTTTTGACTGTTATACTCACTTCGCAATATTTGTGTATTATAAAGAATACTTACTTGGAGCGAGAACGGGAGCGGGATTTAGCAGCGGGCGACTTACTCTTCGGACGCGACTTGGAGCGGGAACGACTGAATAAAACCATAGAATAAAGGTTAGGGGGGATGAATTAAAGTATTGTAGGAATAAATGTTGGGAATGACATCAGTTGGAAAGTTATCATCAAGCTTTTCAGCCCCGAAAGATGGTAAAGATGTAGTATCATCATGAAAAAACTTTAAACGCTTTGAGTGCTGAAAACACAACTGTCTCGCTCTTGACCATGGCGCGTAGTGCCATACTACGCGCCATGGTCGAGGCCCACAGTTAACATGTGTAGTGTACAGCGTCTTGAGTGCTGAAAACACGACTGTGGCGGCGCAGGAGCCCGCTCCTCCTGTCCGTTCGGCTCTCTGGGACTCCTAGTCAGCGTGTTTAGTGATTTCACGCACTATTAGTTACGTACAACTTATATGAACTTGTTCACACAGCTCCGTGTCAGGCGCATCCGGATCGTCAGTGTCCCGGAGCACGCTCGGACGCACGGACGCCCTGACAGTGCTGTCCGATTTTTATCTACAGTTATCAGCTTCTTCTTCATCTAGCACAATTGCAATCATTGCCAATTCTTCAGTGTTAAATAAGGACATCGCGTTGTGTGCGTATCAGCTAAAGAAACACATTACACTGATGCCGATTTCCCTGGTATGTGTGAACACGGGTGACGGATGGCACGTCCTTGACGGGAACACTGTCGGAACACGGATAGCCCTGACCCGGAAATGTGTGGATAGCGCTTTAGTACAAGTCGCAGACCAAAGGACGCAAGCTAGAGGTTAGCGCAACAACTGCACTAAGCGACTAAGTGCCGTAATCTTTCGATTGCGTGACATAAATATCTGAGTATTTGATATTAATTCCAACTTAATACCACGTGTTTCTGAGAAAAGGATCTTGACAGACAGACGGACAAACTGGATGGAGAAACAACGATCCTATAATGGTTCTTTTATTCTTTTTGAGGTACTGAACCGTAAAAACATTAATAGGAAGGTTAAAACTCGTAGAAATCATCGCAAGGTAGTAAATTATTGCCAGAGCGCGACTGTTGAGGAAATGGACAATTGCCGATTATATCTTTTGGACTTGCGATGTTTCAAGCACTATTTTTCATCACCAGCATACCAAATTTTATGACGTTCAAAATATCATCAAGATATTCAGCCCCGAAAGGTGCTAAATAACGATATCATCATGTAAAACCTATGATAATTAATATAATATTGGCTTTAGAAATTCATATATCAAATGATACATGATATAAAGACGCTTATGCGTATATAAATTCCTTAAGCCCCTGAAAGTAGTAATCAGTAGTAGGGATCAGTACAAACCTAGAGCGGCTACGGCGGCGATCACGCGAGCGGCTGCGGCTACGGCTAGACGACGAGCGAGTGCGGCGACGAGCGGACCTGCGATCCTCCACCAAGCGGATGCGACGACCATTCAGCTCAGTGCCATCCAGCTTCTCGATAGCAGCGCGCATATCAGAGTGAGACGCAAATTCAACCACGCTGGAAAAGACATACTGTTATTTTATGGTTTTACAGGAAATTCAGAGTGTGGAAGATGGGAATTCAGCTGTTGAGTTATCATCAAGGTTTTCAGCCCCGAAAGATGGTAAATATGTGGTATCATCATATTATTATCAATTGTAGTAGCTATGGATGCTAGGTGAAGGAATGCGCCCGCGAATGAATTAATAATGCTAACCACTACACATTTTTTTGTAAATATAAATGCAAACACACAGACCAGAGACAAATATTTGCAGATCACACAAACATTTGTCTAGCGGCGGGAATCCCATTCGCAACCTTCTGCGTCTAAGATGGGCCTTTGCCTACTGTGCCACAGAGGTTGCCAATGGATGAACATAATGATAATTTTTCATTCCATTAAACTAAACTAAAACTGCAATCACGCATACTTAACGCTCTAACATATTGGCTTTTGATTGCGGCTACGCTCGCATTAATATGACGCCGGTCTTAGATACTTTTCTATCCCTATGGAGCTTATTTCCTGGATGAAAGAGCCCATGTCCTTTTCTGTACCCCTGACACCGTATATGGGAAATTTCATGATGATCGTTCGAGTAGTTAAGGCGTGAATGCTTCCCAAACAAACTCACATTCGCATTTATAGTATGTCAATATTCGTTGATCTAAGAACAGGGAGCAATTGAGCTTTTCACTGTTCACACAGGAGGCCTGTGTCCAGCAGGGAAATTTATTTTTTGTATATTTCGCTTTACGTTTGTTACGAACATGATGAAACGTACGGAGATGGACACTTTGCCGAGATCAGCACGGATGAAACTTTGAAGCATCTAAGTAACTTACCCTTCATTTCTATGCTGCTTGTGGGCATCAGCATAAGTAACTTCGCCGGCCTGGCGCATGTAATCTTTCAAATCCTGAAAACCAATATCCAATGTCAGTATTTTACAGCCAAACTGTACTATTTGAACCTGTTAAAATATAAATCAGTGTTCAAACTATCATCAAGGTATTCAGCCCCGAAAGATGGTAAAAAAACAAAATCATCATGTATAAACCCTATGATAATTATTATAATATTGGCTTTAGAAATTGATATATCAAATGATACATGATATTTAGACCCCTATGCAGCTGTTTCGTAAGCGGTAACCCATCGGTGTGCATTGTTTAGAAAAGATTAGCCAATCTGTATTCCTCTTGCACATGTAAAGGGCGAATTCTTGGAGTGGGTGATTTCAATCTCTCTTCGCCGTCAATACAATTTATTCCAGTTGATTGCGACAACAACCAGCAAAGTCGTCACTGTCTGGTTATACATATTCCTTGTATAGCCTCATGGTAGACAATATTCTATATCTTCCGTCACTTGTTAGCCAATCAGGTTTAGGATCCAGGTGGTCACGTCACTGAAGACTTCCTTCGGTGTGGCTGCATCAGAGCTATCCAGCTGACTTGCTTTGAATTGATTCTGTTGCTTTTCATCCAAGGCCAATTTGTAGCGACGATGCCATTTTGTTGTATGCTGTTTCTGGCTCAATTCTCTCTTCGATTCCGCTTCGCAATTCTTGTGATCCAAGATCAGTCCATGTTCGATCAGGTCATCAATCCAATCTCAATTTTCGTAAACAATGACACCGTAAACGGATCACCGCATGCAAAACGGCTCTAAGGCTGTAAACTGAGTAAAAGATGTCCACAAAACATCGATTCTATTCTAGCCAGTTGTAGACAAAACTTGGGCAATGAAATGGAAATAAAAATGGGAGTTTGCACGTAATGGCTTCCTGTGTGCCCCTGACTTTACCTTGGCCTTGGTCCAGGGGTGAGTTGGGCACGGTCGGTCCTTGCCTGGGAGCGGCGCGTCACATCGCACCCGCCTCGGGAACGATACCTCCTAACATCGCCATTGACCACATCTCACATCGCGCTACATCGGGGACTCAGGGCACGGTACGCCACCTTCTGTTGTTTTTAAAAATTAATCTATAAGCTCGAAAGTTATTCTGTACATGTGTATAGTAAACATATGCAAAATGCTATTTGACTGTTAACATTACAAAGTTGACTACTGATATTATAAATGTTTTGATTTATTTGGAGTTTTATTAGTAAGCAAAATGTATGAAGATCCGATTTTAGCGTCCGCGGCGTGCCTTGGTGGATTGTGGGGATGGTGGTCCATTGTCTTCGCATTTTCGTGACATTGCTCCAAAATTTTGCTTCAATCTTGCAATCATTGCTTATGTTCTTCTTTGCTGCCTTCTGGAATCTTGACCTAGCCGTCCAGTGAGATGCCCAGTCCGCGATGCCAGTCCAAAGAGATAGGTAGGCTCGTAAGGTGTGCCGTGTATCGTCCCTCATTGTCGGTGATTGGTAAAGCGCCCAGCCCTCAAGTAACCGTATGTCCTGGACCCTGGATGATGGTGTGATGATGGACCCAAGAGTGTCGGCGGTTTCTTACCTGCCAGCTAATGCGGCTTGACAGATTTTCAACAGTAAGCCGGTACTCGGTGCGTGTTGGCGGCCCGTATCTGTAAATTGATATTTTGCTGTCATACTGTTTAATTCTGCTTGTATACAAAATCAGCACTTCTATTGTTAGAATTCTATTATACCCATTAAATCTGTATGTACATAGAGTCGTTAATTTTGAGATTTAAATCAGAGAGAATAAAGTAACAATGGCAGTGCCGACCTTGAATACAAGTGTTGTACCTACACATTTGAAATGCTAAATTGGACCGAATCTTTGTAAAATATAATGAAGTACATACAAGCTACATCGATTATGCGTCCGTTTGACCTTGAAATTGTTTGCGTTGTTCTGCGTTTTAGTTTATTATTTGTAACACTTATGAAATTATCAATTGCTTGGAACGATAAAACTATTTCAAGGTTGTATTATCGCGATATGAATAAAATGTATGAGACAAAATTGCAAGTTAATGTGAACAAAGTGACCTCAAAGGTATTGAAGTGACTAGAATACAAATATATGTTAATAATGGAATAGGAAGGATGGTATTCAATATTTTGGAGACTTTTTCTGGAAATAATTATATGGTAAAGTAAAATATCAGATGTAACCTACTCTAGGTTTTAATCAAAATAAGGCTTATAAGACTTATTGGGGTGAGTAAATGAGAGCAAAGGATTTAATGGTGCTCAACCACACTTTATGGGTTTTATCAGAGTTGTAAAATTTTTGTGGGAAAACATTTTGGTTCTAACAAATGGACAAAGACAAGCATACATGGTTTTTAGGATTATTGGAATAAGGGCATGCAATTTAACATTACAATTATTATCCACATTGCACAACTTGGAAATCATTTTTTATATTACGAAAAGATGATTTATGTAAGCATCTAGCTAGAACATATTTACGTGTGGAATAAGTGTCTAATACAGTAAGCAAATAATAATATCACCCCTAAATCATTAGGGACAAACCGGAAGACGCAGTGTAGAAAATGTAATATTAATAATATTCTATGCAAAAGGCATGATCAATTCAATTCAACTTTCAATGGCTAAGAACAGGTTTCATTTAAATAGAAGTAACGCGTCTCCCGGCAGATAATGATGATGTAGGAATGACAGACACAGTGACAGGGTAAATTTTGAATTATGTTGTTATACAGACGTTTCCCGACGTTGCGGAGGGCGACGTGACGATCCAGAGTCGCTGCACGCCCGCCAAATATAATGTTGTATGAATGTTACCGTTACGGTAATTCGAACATGTGGACAGAAAAACGGCACGAGTAAAGATGCTGATAATTAAGAAGCTAATACACAAAATGATGTGATTCTAGAGCCTAAGGGCTATGATCTAGTGTTTCGATTCAGTCTGTTTCACTTAATTTAAAGAATGGACTTGAGCATTCACAACCCAATGGCCCTAGCAATGGACGGCTGGATCAAAACACTGTATCTATACAATGATAAGATTATGGAGCTGGATTAAACACAAGAATCGTCAACTAGAATATAATAATAATAAAGTCAGTACAACAACATTTAGTTATTTTGTGGTAGATTTGAATTCTTTATTCAATGGTTTCTGTAGTATTCCACAATTTTGTCAGTATAATTTGCTAGTAGTCGTAGTAAATATTAGAGATCCGAACTTTATGATTTTACGGGTATTCTTCAAATTAAATATTTAATGTGATGCTTGTTCAGTATGTCCCAGTTGGTGATCATAATTTCAAACATTCTACAGTCCACTAAATGATAATATGGTCCCAGCTCACAGACTAGGTAAATCAACAATAACAGATATGACATCTACTGGCCTTAGGCAGAGATGTGGGTTCAAGTCCCAAGTCAAGGATTTTTTTAAATCAACAATGACTATAATCTGACTTTTTGATATAGTTTCTGCATTTGGTGTTGCCTCTAAATGCTGCAAAATTTAACGTTTCGCGCTTACAACGCTTTCAATAAATAAGAGGCTACTGTTTGGAATTAGTCTAGCCAAACGAATGAGTGCTGGGACTGTAAAAACTTACAGTCAGTAGCATTACATCACTCTATTTTAAATGAAGAAATCTATTTAAATGAAACATCTGAAGGTGATTTTAAAAAACAATAAATACCTGATTTGTTAATTTGGTGAAATGGTTTTCTAAATATCATGATAGTGACTGTTGAAATAGCAACATGGATGAGGGGTAACTTAGCATATAATTGAAATGAGTTTTTGCATAGACGTTTTACTATTGAAGTTAGTATTGAAGATAGATCTAGGCACAGATATAGAAGAGAACTAGATGAAGTCTAAAAATTCATTCATGCTCTGAACATACGGCTGTATGAGTTGATGTTCACAATATTCTCTACTTTCGTATGTCCATTATCATCAGTTAGAAAGGGATGCATACATATATCAATACGACATCAAATGAGTTCAAAAAGTTAATCGTACCAGGGCGCTAAAACAAAATTCTATGCAGTTCCATAGAAATGCCCTGGTATGAAGTCGCAGCAATCGCATTGAGATAAAGTATGCATCCCTTTCTAGCAAATGATATATAGACATAAGAAAGTAGAGATCAGACGTATGAGTTGACATTCAGAACATTGTGAATTTTAAGTTCTCTTCTATGTGGATCTAGGCCAGATAGGGCGTACAACGCGTCATAGTCGCGCGTAGCCAATTAAATGGACACACGTCACATTTCGCAACCCTGATTAGCTACGCTTTACCCAACTCGCGCGTGGATCGCCCCATGTAGACTCAGGCAGGTCTAAGCTTGGCCATGTTTCTTGGCAAATTTTAACGTCGATGCAAACATTCTTTTTTTGGTTATAACACAGAGCCCAAGCCGTATCCAGTAACAAAATTCAGAAATGATCATCAAAATACTTACCATATAGCAAATACAGGTTTAAATTTCCATTATAGCTTGTTCTGAGGAAGCTTGGACTCTATGGCACTTGTACATCACAGCTAAACCCAACTATCAATATCATATTATATATAAAAAATATATTATGTAATGGTTATATATTTCTTATTTAATGGAATTTTTGGTATTTTTCATTGGTTTTTATGTTTCGAAAAAGTAGATTATGCCATACTTTTCTAGAAAATCTGAAGATTGTTTATGAACAGAGGAATTGAGCATATCAGGTCATCTCCATTATGACTCAGGTAATGATGGAGAAGTTAAGAAGATGGAGTAAATCTGTTTTATTCGACAAGGAGTTACGTCTCTAGAACTCATAGGGAGCTAATTCTAAAACATGGCAACAGGAAGGTAAACTCAATGCAAACCTGCAACTATACTTGTAAAACTACAAATGAGTGAAAACTATAAAAGAACTTTGCGAAGCGAGTTATTGACAAGAGAAAACAATGTTAACATTAGAATATAATGTGACATTTAACTGAGACTGGACCTGTTTGGTTGCAACAGGGAAAGGCGAACATAACTGTGTGTGTACTGTGTATTTTATTGTCAACTACCGTTTAAGATCTATGTTTGCTTTCTTGTCTTTGTGCCTTCCTTGTGTCAAATAAAATAGTTGGCGAGATGTACATTCTATAGAAGGTGAGAACAAATAGCTAAAGATCAAGATGACTAGAGTGATATTAGACTAATCGTAATCTTACAGAAATTTATCCTCGAGTTTGGGTAAGCAATTAGTTTAGTGGTTTAGTCAGGCAGCCCTCGGCCGTTATTAAAACTTTAGCCATGTTATGGGTCAGTTCCAATCAAATCTACAAAGTTTTTTAATGTCTCCTTACCAACCGGTAAGTTATGAAGCAGACGATTAGACTCGCAAATACCAGGACCAGTATGCTGCCGAGATGCAAAGTGCATCACAATACTCAGGTTAAGTTACTCGTGCGCTGAAGGCGCACTAGCATTTGTCCATGAATGGTCTTTATAGATTCTATGATAGGTTAGTGATAGATGATTGGGTTCAGCGTGATGCAGCACGTAGATATACAGACGGTTCGGAGCGGTAGGGCGGGGCGCGGCGCGGCGGCGGCTGGTCGCGGCCCCGCCAGCGGTCGGAGCCGCGAGGGTTGCCGCGCGCACGCTCCACAGATACCCTACAACAGAGTGGACTCACTCGTATCGCGACCGGCCGCGGTCCCGGTCGGAGAAGCGCTCGCGTCGGTAGCGGTCCGCGCTCCGGTCGATGCCCCGTGCCGGCTCCACGACGACCCTGCGATTCCGGCTCGGTTAGCACTGCCCATTCTACCAGCTTTGACAGAGATGACCGTTTGGGATTTGGAGATGACAGGGTACTATGGATCTTATCTTCCTTATGTCAATTGATGTACGATTCTCACTAACCGGCGCGCGTCGGAGCGCATTTAATAACATGCTAAAGGAAATTGAAACATCCACAAAGCAGTTATGCTCCTTATTTGCATGCAATTGACGCAGCATCTACTTATGTCAGTGTTTGACAAAGATGCATAAATTGCATGCAAATAAGGAACATAATTGATTGCTTTGTGGATGTTTCAATTACCTGTAGCATATTTTAAAATGCACTCCGACGCGCGCCGGTAACTGGGAATCGTACATAATCCTACTATTGTAAAGGCGATAGTTTATAAAAAAGATGAGAATTGACAAAACTGAACAGGTTGCGCTAAAATTTCGAGAGACTTTCAACGGATTTAGCTTAGAATAAGCATCTGGAATTCAATCTTTTAGAAGTTTATATATGTGTGCTATATTTTCTTTTAGCTGTCTATAGGAAAGGAGTGTATTGATTCTAAGTGTTAGTTACCATGGTAATATAGTTAGCTATTAGTAACGCAGCTACATTACAAATATTGGTTTTTCTAGAATGTTCTGTCTAGGGAATGGTGATGCATATTTTGCTTGTATTGTTCACCCGCGCCTTCGCTTGCAATTTCTATCCCTCGGGAACAGTATTTTTTTTCTGGATAAAAGGTACCCTCTATATCCTTGTCTGTACCCCTGACAACAGGAATGCGAAATTTTATGATGATTTATTGAGTATAAAAGGAGTGAAAGCGTAACAAACACTCACATTCGCATTTGTAATATTAGCAAGGATAGATCTTTGTACAACTAAATCGATTTTGAAAATTCAATACATATCCCTTAGTTCTACATTTGTATAGGCTCTAATAGGTTATATTTAAAATTTAAACAACAGACGGGAAAGGAACATCATCCAAAAATAGTATTAGTTCATTGTTAGGGATTTTCAGAAAAATGGGATTGGTCATCAACTGGCAAGCTGCTTACTGAACAAATCAATCAAATTTAAGTTTGTAACCCAAACCAAATTAAAATTTAGAAACGAATCATTGTGAGGCAATGCCAAGCCAAACACTTCACCTTTTATTCATTTTCTCATACATCAGTCAAACATGCCTCACAACTTTATCATTCCATGTATTTTCTTCATACATTCTCGCACATTACTGTGGAGCCGGCTAAAGAAATACATTGGTGAATACAATTTATTCATTAGATTAAGAGGTAGGTTACTAGAAATTCTGAAAATTTTAATTATATTTAGATAAAAACATAAATATTAAAACATAACAAATTGTGCTGGCTGAAGGCAAAGATTATGGGTTCAAGTTTGGATGGTACTTAAAACCAGCAAGTGCAAGGTTAAGTTGTCCAGTCAAAATTTTCTCAAGAAAAGTGTCATTTAGACAACTCTTGACTACATGACCAGAGCAGAAAACACAAATTTAGACCATGCAGGTTGTCCTGCATAGATGAGGCCACAGTCAAAATATTGGTTTTAAAAATAAAGTGTTTGACTGGAACATAAAATATAAAATTGAAAATTAATTATCCATTACCTTTCTCCAAGCAGTTCTTTGCCATTTAGTTCATAGACCGCATCATCTGCATCCCGATAATCTTCAAATTCCTGGGACATAATTAAGTGAGTAAGTAAGTAAGTGTATTGGTTGTTTAACACACCATCAAATCAACTAACCACAAACTAGGCAGAGTCCATATGGACACCAAGAGACTCATACACATACTCATATAACACCCCAACACAGACCAAACATTGCGGGAATCAAACCCACATCCTACAGTGCAGGAAGCAGAGTTTCTACCAACTGAGCTACGAAGTCAGTCAAAACATTGTTTTTAGCTATTAGACCGAATGATCTATGTTTTCTTCTACTTAAGAACGAATGGTTACTGGGAGCATTTTGTTTTTCCAGAGGAAATATAGAAATAATATTTTGTGTATGCCTGTAATGGCCATGTAACACTGCCCAGTCACATTGACTGAAGATTTTACTGATCTAAAATAATTGAATTGTTGTTTGTTTTTCTAACAATACATTCATAAATAAATATCTTCTTCCACTATTACAATCTCTGTTTAATAGCTTGTGTAGGAACTCAGAATTGCATGTGACAATTTTTAAACAGATTTTCCATTGTATGGTGAGATAAATTCTAATCCCCTTGTATCCAAGAGGCTAAGACTCCTTGGACTAAACTTGCTGTAAAAAAAGAAGCATTAAATTGCTTTGAGCAGCATCAACAAAGTACTATCAGGCGGTATATGTAAGTAAACATAAAAGGAAAGGTTCAGCATAAACCTTCATTGATTAAGATGCCTTGTGGTAATTTATTTTGTGAAGTCATATCAATACAATACTTACCACAAATCCATATCCGTTCTTGATAAGTACATCACTGATTCTGCCCAAGCCTTTGAAGAATTTCTCCAAATCTCTGTCGCGGACGCCGTGAGGCAGACCGCCAACGTAGACTCTTGACCCCTTCATGCTCTACCTATAAGTAAATACCAATGTCAATTACAACAAAACTTACCACGAATCCATATCCGTTCTTGATCAGAATATCTCTGATTCTGCCGAATCCTTTGAAGAATTTCTCCAAATCTCTATCCCTGACGCCGAAAGGCAGACCGCCTACGTAGACTCTTGAACCCACCATGGTCTACCTACAAGAATAGGCACAGTAAGGACTAAGGAGCCTAAATAAAGTTTTTTTTTTCGAATTCTCTGGTTTTGATGAATTTGAGAAATTGGAGTACCCAGCTAGATGTAGTGAGACAACACAACGATCCGTGCCTGTTGCTTGGAAACAAACAGTTTTGAGACAGAATAGGTACGATCGATAAACGAAGGGTAACTACCGCTGTATACTTAGGTTATGTACAATAATGCACATATTTCTGGTCAGGACCAAGACACCTACATAGTAAAATACCTAATTAATCATTGACTGTGTGCGTGCGCAACTGACCGATTGATTTGATCTTTATGTAGATATGTACTGGGAGAGTGGAAGGATGGTGGTCAGCGAAGCGAAGGCATTGTGGTAGTTTAGGAAATGATGCAAGAGTTGCAGCCACAATTAGATACACTACCTACATAATGTTTAGCTAATGCTGCAAGGATTATTATAAAATAAATGAATACATTCGTTTTAAGTGCTTGACTTACCAAAATATTTTACGACAGACAAGAAATTGAAGTTTTATCCACGCGCGGACACCCAAGCAAGCGTCTTCACAACATGGCGGATTGAGCTAGCCTACTTGTTTCGTCGTTTTCGATTTACCTTTATTTTAGGGCGCTAGAAATCAATTTACTTACCTCCGACACAGCCACTTTATCACTATTTTAATAAATTATATGATTTGACATGAAATAAAGCGAATACGGATCAAATATCTGCAAAAATACAACACCGACACGTGCACAGAAAACACCAGTCGCATTCGCATCCAGTGTTGCCGGCAGTCAAACACAAAAAGATCCGATTACAAGGTCTAAATAGTCCGAAATGTGACAAAAAAAACCCGTTTTCTAATATTTATAAAAAATCCCAATAATTCTTATTTATCTTTCCTGCTTTATTATCTAACCCTGGTCTTCTTATTACTATATGACATACAAACTTTTGCCCGTAGGTTTGCTCGCAATATTTGTTTCTGGATGAAAGGTAACTAAAGTTTATGTCCTTTCCTTTCCTTTACTTTCCTTTTCTGTCCAAAAGCACAGTCGACACCCAATATAGTCAGTGAGTAAGAGCGATTAGTATTATAAATAACTTTACAGTGTGTAGTAAGAAACCTTTAGGAAAAAAAAGTAGCTGTAAATGATCTGTAAACGAAATCGGTAAGCGTAGTGAGCCGTGAAATTTTTCTAGTAAACGTGTACAAAAGAAACAAGAGAAAGAAAACGCTTGCAATTTTTGAAAAACCTAGGTAACCGTAACAATGCCTTGATGGAGATTACGAAGTCGGTGAGAAGAGCGAACCGCAATTTTTTTAGTTTAGTTAATTACGCTGTCTATTAATTCCTCATTGTTAAAAACTTATTAGGGTGGGGAAAGGTAGTTTTGAGCGTTACAACCTTATTGGTCAACATTTTAGTGTATAGCTAGGAGCGATATGGAACCAAAAATTTGCAATCTTATCCATTTTTTCTTAAAACAAAATAAATATATATTTATGATATCTGGATATCAACCTAATCATTAATGAATAGGCTACCATCCATGACCAAAAACTTGGTAATTTCTGCGCCCTCCAGAAAATAAACTAATCTTCAATCTGAATATTGACCAAATAATTAATTAATAATTACTACTAACCATGCAAGATCCAAAACTTTGTCCGTTTATGGTCATTTCTGCACCCTATGCCACGAGACCGCTGACACCGCACAGTTTACGGCACTCAGTGACCCACCAGGCCAGGCGGCGTCAATCATTTATTCTCATTCCCATCGTAGCCCAGTATACTTACTACCATCCGTAGGTATAAACTATAAAATCCCTGTATTCATATTAATGGTTAGAGTCTTAGAGAAGATACACTCACCAGTCGTTGAGCGTTGTGGAAATGCAATTGTACTCTCTCATATTTACGTTGTGTATTCAAAAGTAACCAAACAGAATATTCTGTATACTAAAAAGTATGTTATTATTTGCAGTAGATAATTATTTTATCGACTCAAACGTCCAGGCTACTAAAGTAGCCTAAAAAAAAGTAACGTGAAACGTCCGGGCTACTAGAGAAGCCCAGAGGTCTTACCACAGGTTTTTATAGTTTTCGAAAACTTTATAAGTTTCGGTATCTTTCCATACATTTTCGTAGTTCATGCACGTTTCCCTAGAGGCGCTGTACTGAAAATGTATGGAAAGATACCGAAACTTATAAAGTTTTCGTAAACTATAAAAACCTGTAGTAAGCCCTCAGCTGGTAAGTTAGAGTTTTTTGTATTCTCTGTGATTCAAAGACAATAGAGTGGCAGAAAAACGATAGTGAATGGCCCATGGATTTATCCTGCACCCATCCAATCCAAGAAAACCATACCTGGCAATAAAAAATTGTCCGTAGTTTTTTTTTAAAAGTGTCTTCTTCTCTTTGTGAATGAACGTTGTGCAAAAAGTAATGGATTGATTGTTTTATTAACCTTATTTATAAGTGTTATATATCAAAACAATCCTCAACATTAATGCTACTGAAATATTTACAAATATCTTTTATCCATTGCCTGATACGGCAAAAATTCAACATGAAACTCAATGCGAAATTCAACCTATATTGTCGAGTTGACATTTTTATTTTCAGTATTTAGATTGTTAGTTGATATTGGTTTTTCACATAGATTAAATCTGTATAGTTTTACCTTTTAGTGGGTATTTTTAATTTAAGCCTAGCTATAGCAGTTATCTAGTTATAACGCTTTATTGTGAAAACGAACGAGGCGCGCGGCGCCGCAGAATACCGATAGCGCGGACGGACGTTTCGGAGGGGGACAGCTTTCGCGGCCGGACGTTCAAGTGGTTATTTAAATGATTTCTATGTGAATTTTCATAGGTGTCTGGCCAAGAATTTCGAATCGGTAACCCAACATCCTAACGTAATTTTGAATAGATGCTTATCGCTTGAGTGTGGAATAGTTATAGGAATGGAATAGTGTAACTAGATGTCGAAGTTGTACAAACTCCCCGCCAGGGGCGCCGTTCTATTTCCATAAAAAGATATAGCTAACGCAAACTTGTATGTATATTATATTGTGTATTTTTGATCATAATTGGTGTATTTTTTACGCTCAGGCCTTAGACCTTGTGAGTGGACGTTATTAAGCTATTGCATAGCTTCTATCGAGGGCATTGAGCGCGGGGACCGAATCCAGAAATTCCGTAACGAAAAAAAACCTCACGCTCCCCACTCCGACGGGCACGGAGGTGTGGCTTGAAGGCCGTGCATTGTCTAACGTCGTTTCTTTTCGGCAGTCTTCGACACGGTGTTTGTGTGCGTGCAACTAGACGTATTGTACGACTCTACGAAGCTCGCACGAATCGAGACGATCACCACGCTCAAAAAGTGTAACTTGAATTAATATCAAAGAAAAAGAAATACTGCATAAATAAAATAAATAAATAATTATAATTGCATAAGTGGATACAAAATGCTATGCAATAGCTTTACCGCGGCAGTCCCCGAGTGCCACAATTATTTTTATTATTATTTATTTATTGGAAAACCAACAGCTAAAGATAATTTCCTTAACATAAATTATTAGTAACAGAAAGCCAATTATAGGTATTCACTAGTAGCTACATAATTGTGATTAAAATGTGAACACAAAACAAAAAAACTTAATGTTAATCTAAACACTGCGTGCTTCTTAAGATGAAATAAAATAGGAAAGAAAACCATATAATAGGAATGGAGAAAATAGTAAAGAAAATATATGCATAGTTTACCCTGAAAAGAAGTTAAGGGATAGGCACCGCCTTGCCTTAGGAATGCTGATACAGAAGGGATAAATATCTAACAACTTACTGAAATTGTTAACAATTCTGCTCGCTCGCACCACGTATGCATTCTGCCTGTAGTTAGAAGAGGCACTAGAGACATAAAGAGGAGGATTAAGCCTAAGTACTCTGTGAGGGATGTTAATGCTTAATTTACTAAGTAGGCAATCGATATCATAAGATAAATTAAAATAAATAAATAGTCTGCAATATCACGCCGATTTTGCAAAAGCAGAAAATGAAATTTCTTACAGAGATCAATATACTTCCCAGAATGATATGGAATCCTTGTTCGAAAGCACAGGTATCTCAAAAACCGCTTTTGAATAGCTTCAATACGATCGATATATTTATCGTAGCCAGGATTCCATATCTGAGAAGCATACTCCAGATGGCTCCCGACTGACGAAGGTACAATACAGTCTTTTCGTGGTTTTTATGTCCATGAAGTTCTTACACAGTCGCATTATAAAACCTAACGATTTAGAAGCTTTACTGACTATTTTATCAACGTGAATATCGAAAAGTAATTTGGAGTCAGTGATCGTTCGATTTTCGCTGAGAACAGTAGTGTCTCCCGCGTCTCGCGTAGGTACCTACAGTGCAAAGTGCAAGCGCATCACAGCAACGTCGCCGCGAACGGCCGGACCGCGACAATGACCCAGTTATTGCACGCGTAAGGCATGTGCTGCGAAGACTAATAATTTTGTTTAGGCGAAGTTATCTTTTGCCGCAACAATGGATACACCAACCAAGGAGTCTACAATAATGCTGCAGACAGAACTGGAGCAAACACTGTATGACCGTTACAAAGAAGCTCTTCGTCATTTCAAAGAAGAAAAACAAGAGAGAAAGAAACTTGAAGAACTAGTAGACAACATGAAAAATCAAATAGAAATTCTGCAACAGCAGCTTAAATGCGTTGTAGAGTCTACCAATGTTCCAACAACATCAAATATGGAAACTTCCTCTAGGCATGCAGAATATGGCACCGATGAGGAAGAACTGGCAAGAGAGACAGAGTGGATAAGAATGAAATCCAGAAAAAAGCGGAAAATGAACACCTCACCCACTCTCTCACCACAAGGCAATGTTGACGTGCCAATCATAGAGAAACCCAAAAAAGTCCCCCCACCACCACCTATTATTGTGGACGGTGTAAACAACTACCAAAACTTTTATGACTCCTTGTCTTTAAAACAGCCCGCTGGTACCTTCAACATTAAGATGCTGAGCGGCGAGAGTGTAAAAGTGAACGCCTGTAATGATGAAGCGTACAGAGCCATAACAAAAATGTTAAATGACAGCAACTGTCCATGGCACTCTTACGAAAATAAACAAGAGAGACCGATAAGGGTTATGGTTAAGAAATTGCCTTTCACTTGTAAGCCTGAGAGGATTATCGAAGACCTTAAAGCAAGAGATTACAAGGTTCAAGAAGCAGTGAATAAATTAAGCTGGAAAACTAAAGAACCGCTCAATATGTTCATGCTCACCTTCAGCAACGAAGAAGATATTAAAAAAATATATGAAATCAAACATATATTGGGGTGCATAGTTGATATACAGCCCCTTCGATCAACTAAACTGGTTCCCCAGTGCAAGAGATGTCAAGTTTACGGCCATACTCACAAGTACTGCTCCAAAGAGCCGAGATGTGTAAAATGCACGGGCAAACACCTCACCAAGGACTGTAAAAAACCTGCAGAAGAAAAACCAAAGTGTGTGCACTGCGGAGAAGCCCACCCTGCTAACTACAGAGGCTGCATGATAGCCAAGGAAATGCAGAAGCTGAGGAACAAGAACACGAAAAAAGTACCAGCTACTCGACAGTGAGTAGTAAACAGCAAATAGCTATTTCAACCTCTTCCAAGGGTAACGCCCCTTTAGTCAACACTGTTGACAAACCTATTTCATACGCACAGGCCACAGCCAAAAGAACATCAGGCATGCAACGTAATGAGCCCAATATCAGCAATAATCACAACCTGGATGAAATTTTAAAACTAATGATAACATTCGATGAGCGATTGAAGAAAATAGAAAATAGCACCAATGTAGCTATTCCTAAGAACAAAAAATGATTTATAAACTTAAAGTCATGAGTTGGAACTGTAATGGACTAACTAAACATCAGAACGAACTACAAGTAGTCCTAGATATAGAAAATGTCGATTTGTGTCTCGTATCGGAAACGCACTTTACTAAACAATCGCACGTGGTATTTAAAGGCTATAAAGTCTATCATGCATTACACCCTGCAAACAAAGGTAGAGGAGGTAGTGCTGTGATTGTGAAAGAAAACATCGAACATCATGAAACAGTGAAATGTGAAGAGCCAGATATCCAATCTGTAGCGATTTGCATCAATACGAAGCGATATCCTCTTACAGTAGCAGCTATTTATTGCCCACCGCGCTACACGATAGATAAAGATACATATTCAAGCTTCTTTCGCACCCTTGGAGAAAGATTTGTACTTGGAGGTGATTTTAATGCGAAAAATACATACTGGGGCTCTCGACTAACAAACACTAAAGGCAACAACCTAATGAGTGCCATAAAAGAGATCAAGGGGGACGCCATATCTACAGGCTCACCGACATACTGGCCAACTGATCAAAACAAAATTCCGGACTTGATAGATTTTTTCCTATATTAAAACCTATCGACTAACTACTTACAGACAAAACAGAGCTACGACATGAACTCTGACCACTCAGCAATATATCTAGAAATAAGTGAACAAGTTATACAAATAGAAAATGCTCTGATCCTAGTAAATAAATACACTGATTGGGAGAGTTTTAAGATAGAACTAGATAGTAATATAGACCTTAATGTTCCGTTAAAAACAACTGAACAACTTAACATAGAATTAGACACTTTTATAAAGTCTGTGCAACAGGCTGCCTGGAATAACACACCAGAGCAAAAGAAAAGAACAACTAGAAACAGCTATCCTCAAGATATCTTGAAACTAATAAACGCAAAACGAAAACAGCGAAACGTCTGGCACCAAACTAGATCTCCACAAGATAAAAATAGATTGAACTATCTTACAAAGCTATTAAAAAGGACAGTCCCAATCAAATCTTCGAAAGTGTTTAACGTCCCCTTACCAACCAGTGGGTTATGAAGCAGACGATTAAACTGGCAAATACCAGGACCTGCGAACAGTAGGTCTTGCTGCCGAGATGCAAAGTGCACCCCGGTACTCAGGTGAGTTACTCGTGCGCTAAGGACGCACTACCATTTGTCCATTAAAAAGGACAATACAAAATTATAACGAATATTGTACTAACACTTACCTACAAAACCTTACCAGTGAACGCAGTACAAACTACTCACTCTGGAAGGCCACCAAAAACATGAAACAACCCACTAACCAGATTCCTCCAATTAAAATAGGACCCGGAAAATGGGCTGTGAGTAATGAACTGAAAGCCAAACGGTTCGCTGAACACCTTGAAGATATCTTTAAACCTAACGAAGGCCTGAATAACGGACTTACGACACATGAAGCTTGTGAAGAAACGCAAATCATAAAGATGGTAACACCCAGGGAAGTTTGGGGAGAAATTAAACATAATATAAACCCACGAAAATCTCCGGGATTTGACCTCATCTCTGGAGAATTACTCCATAATCTACCAAGAAAGGCGCTAGTCAAACTGACGACCCTTATTAATGCAGCATTCAGACTTAAGTATGTCCCAGATTTATGGAAAGTGGCTGAAGTAATCATGATACCAAAACCAGGAAAACCACCACATGATACTTCATCCTACAGACCAATCTCTCTGCTACCTGTCATGTCAAAGCTATTTGAAAAATTGTTACTAAAAAGACTTAAGCCGATTATAGAAGGTAAGGGTCTTATACCTGAGCACCAATTCGGATTTCGAGAATATCAACGATAGACCAAGTCCACAGGATAACGAATGTAATTGAGAAAACTCTTGAAGAGAAAAAAGTCTGCTCCACTATCTTCCTGGATGTAGCGCAGGCTTTTGATAAGGTTTGGCATGAAGGGCTACTAATAAAACTGAAAAAAACTCTACCTTTAGAATTTGTAGATATATTAGAATCTTATTTGTCAAATAGAGCCTTCAGAATAAAGTATGAAGACACATACTCTGAAATTAAAGAAATAAAAGCTGGTGTGCCACAGGGAAGCGTATTAGGTCCGGTCTTGTAACTTCTATATACAAGTGACATCCCCTCACTAGAAAATAACACCATCGCGACCTTTGCTGATGACACTGCTATAATGGCTGTTGGAAATACGCATGCAGAAGCAGCAGCAAAGGTTCATGATGCAGTAAATAAAATCCATGATTGGACTAGAAAATGGCAAATACAACTAAATGAATCAAAGTCGGTCCACATTAACTTTACAAATAAGAAAGATCAGTACTGTGCAGTATTCATTAATGATAGAATTATCCCCTATGAAAACACAGCTAAATACCTTGGTATGACGCTTGACGCTAAGCTGCGCTGGAAAGCACACGTCAAGAAGAAGAAGCAAGAATTAGAATTACGCTACAAAAAGATGCACTGGCTCCTCGGAAGACAATCCGCTCTGTCAGTGCACAACAAACTTTTGTTATACAAACAAGTCCTGATGCCAGTATGGACTTATGGTATACAGCTGTGGGGCTGTACCTGATAGAGCAACATCAAAATAATACAGCGGTTCCAAATTAAAGTGCTCAGGGGCATTGTAAACGCACCTTGGTATGCAAGAAACGATGATCTGCACCGGGACCTCCAGATCGAATTCGTCGATAGAATAGTTCAAAAATATGCAGAAGCTCATGAACAAAGACTTCATCACCACGTGAATGTCGAGGCCATCCAGCTCCTCGACAACACAGACATTGTGAGAAGGCTCAAAAGGACTAAACCTTTTGAGTTAGTGTAGTGCCGAACAATAACATAGTGTAGTGTATAGCGTTAATGCTACTTTCAATGAACACAAGAACAAAGTGTCCTCCCCTTAATTAGAGACAGTAAGAAAAGTGCCAATGGACACATTCTTAGAAATAATATTTGTATAAAATTAAGTTAAACTTAAATTACTTATTAGCCTACTTGGCTAGATTGTAATACAATTAGGGTACCGTAAGTTATGTGGTAAACTAATATTAAAAATAAAATAAAAATTGGAGTCGTGATACACCCCAAGATCACGCATACTTTCAAGTTTAGAAAGAACTTGGCCAAATTTATGGGAACAATATTGAATTTTCGAGTGAAGGTCATAACAAAACATTTAGTGGGATTTAGCTCAAGCTAGTTGATACGACAGTAATTTTCAAAACGAATTAGATCTTCCTGAATGTAGAACATATCCAGATCAGATGATACAGTAGAATAAATTTTCATATCATCTGCGAAACACAGAAGATTAGAAGATCTAAGACAGGCGTCTATATCACTTACATAAATGATAAAAAGTAGTGGACCTAGGAGAGATCCATGAGGAACTATCGCTAGGGACAGGAACCCAACTAGATATATAATTATTGACAACGACAGCCTGGGATCTATTGTCAATATAGGACTAAAACCACCTCAGCAAATCACCTCGTATACCGGACTTGGCAAGCTTGAACAATAAGGTATTATGATCTATTTTGTCAAAAGCTTTGCTATAATCGGTGTAAACAACATCCACTTGCTGACTTGCTGAAAGTACTACGACAATACGGCGGTGTGCGAAGGTAGATTTGTAAAAAAATAGCGGTAAGCGAGTGAGCGTAAATGAGAGCAACAATAAATGAGTAAATGAGAGCCACAATATACAATCTGAAAATGCGCGAGCGAGGCAGACATATTTTCCTCTATATCAACATTGGCCAAATTGGTGCGGTGATTGCATTCCTGACAAGTAAATAGCAAAGCAGGGGTGCACAACATTTTGTGCTGTAATAGAACTACAGCACTGATGTATGAGCTTGTAAGGGGAAAGTATAGGAAGTTGATTCTAATAATGGAACATTGGTATTACAAACATATTAGACAATTTTGTTTAAATCATTTTCGTTTCTGATTATAATCACTTTGGAAGAGTCATCACGGCGTACATGTATTTTTCCATGCTTTATGCAAACGAAGCTATAATTTTAGCTTTGAGCAGTGGTTTTTGTTGAGGTAAGAAGATTTTTGTGATCCATGCTCAGTTGATTATTTACGTAGACTCGGCTGGATGTTCCCTGGAATCCAATATCCGCGGTAGGCAACTTCTTATCAGCACGCGCAGCTGCTATAAAATCTTCCTTTACATATCTGTTTATGAAGCTCACTATTATCAGTTTATCCTTCGAATTGTGCAATGGAACACTTGATATATAATTAATCGGAGTTTTAGGTACGGTGTAATTGACCTTACAACTGATTTGATCGATGATTGAAAACAGGTTTTCATCCTTCTTAACAGGCATTCCCTTAATCTCCACGTTATTCAGTCTCGACCTCTGTTCCTGAGCAGACAACTCGAGTTTCGTCTTTTTTCATTCGTTCTGCAAATTAAGGATAGTATCTTGAAGTTTTTCGAGGCTGGATACTCTGGTTTCAACACTTGTGAGCCTACCACCAAGCTCATCCAGCTTCTCACTCGTATCGACACATGTATCCTTAAGCACGGATAGCTCTTTTTTGATAGATTGCATATCCTCCTTAAGTCCTGATCAGCCAGAGAGTTGACGCTTCATATCACGGAGCTCTTTCATTATGGAATCGAGGGACGCAGGTTCCACGGGGGCCAGTGCAGCAGATCATAATGCACGACATGTCGGACACCTCCACTGAGCTTTTTTATCCACTCCATATTTCCTCCAGGTCGCTTCAGATATGTTCGCATAGCCGTAATCTAAATGTTTCCTACAGCTGGAACATTGGAAAAAAGTTACTCATATTAACAACAAAGTTGGTGAGTGAAGTCAGCCACCAATTTTTTTTTAGTAGGTGCTTAATTAGAGATAAACCGACGTACTATAACATCCTATCCTAGATAACTAACCTATCTAGGTGTAATGTGAGGGATAGCAGTAAAAAGCAGGTTTTAAAAATCGGCACCAAAGCGAACCGCGTTTTTTTTAGTAGGTTAATTGAATTTCAGCTTCTTAAAATACAAAATGTGACCATGGTAAAAAAAAGAAAAAGTCCGGTAGACCTCATCATCCGACAAAAATTAGCTGAGTCCTGAAAAAGTCCGTAAACGGATAAAAAGTCAGCGCTGGCATCACTGTTCACATCGCACAGCACAGAGGGCTTACCACGAGTTTTGATAGTTTTCGAAAACTTTACAAGTTTCGGTATCTTTCCCAGTGTTGCCGTTTTAGCATTTTTAATGCTAAATTTAGCATATTTTCGGGTCTGTTAGCTTGAAAAATTCGCATTCAGCATATTTCATGATTAACATTTTTTTGTACGTTACCTAAAAATTCAAAATTCCTAAGGAATTCAAAAGAAAAATATAGATTTTAGCATTTTATTTAGCATTTTTAAAAGTTATTTAGCATTTTTTGCAACAAGTTTTAGCATTTTCGCCAAATAAAAAACGGCAACACTGATCTTTCCATACATTTTTGTAGTTCATGCACGTTTCCCTAGAGGCGCTGTACGAAAATGTATGGAAAGATACCGAAACTTATAAAGTTTTCGAAAACTATAAAAACCTGTGGTAAGCCCTCAGAGGGCCTACCACAGGTTTTTTCGTAGTTCATGCGAAAATGTATGGAAAGATCAGTGTTGCCGTTTTTTATTTGGAGAAAATGCTAAAACTTGTTGCAAAAAATGCCAAAAAAATGCTAAATAACATTTAAAAATGCTAAAATCTATAATTTTTCTTTTGAATTCCTTAGGAATTTTGAATTTTTAGGTAACGTACAAAAAAATGTTAATCATGAAATATGCTAAATACAAATTTTTCAAGCTAACAGACTAAAATGTTAATCATGAAATATGCTAAATGCAAATTTTTCAAGCTAACAGACCAGAAAATATGCTAAATTTAGCATTAAAAATGCTAAAACGGCAACACTGGGAAAGATACCGAAACTTTTAAACATAGATTAAGTATATATATAGACTAGAGGTTGGGTGGTGCGCGAGCTGCACGCAGCTCGCGGTTTATGTTTTCAATTGTTAAGCAATCAGAGAGGGTTTCGAAGAGGAAGAAGTAATCAACGATGATATCGAAAAGAAAGATGCCATCAAAGCGGATAGCAATCGCAATCGCAATTGAAATCGAAATCGACCAACAACTACCCTACAACTACTCTACACCTGCCCTACACCTACCCAACTACTACCAAAAACCTACCCTACAACTACCCTACACCTACCCTACAACTACCCTACACCTACCCTACACCTACCCTACACCTACCCTAAAACTACCCTACAACTACCCTACACCTACCCTACACCTACCCTACACCTACCCTACAACTACCCTACACCTACCCTACAACTACCCTACACCTACCCTACACCTACCCTACAACTACCCTACACCTACAGCTTCACCTAACCTACACTAAATATCTATACGATTCCACCAAACATCGACACATGTCATTAAAGTAAGGAAAAAAAGTTTTGTATGAAGGGGTGAAAATTTTGTATGGGATAATTTTTTTTTTGTATGGAACCCTTACTTTTTTTATCGGATCCTTGTATTAAAAAGCACCTTGAAAAATATTTGTTTGAGTGCGAACCCTCTAGGACCTATAGTTTCCGAGATACATGGGGGGTGGGGGTGAAAGGGGATGAAAAGGGGAAATGTCAGATTTTTCCTGAGGTCGCCCCCACTCCCTCTACTCCCTCTATACAAATCCACCAAAAATTTCAACCCTACGAGGTTGCATCTGGGAGAACAATCATGTCAATCAGTCAGTGAGTGAGTGAGTGAGTGGTAATCGAGCTATATAATAATACTAGAGGTTGGGTGGTGCGCGAGCTGCACGCAGCTCGCGGTTTATGTTTTGCATCTTATCGCTATCAGAAAGGATTTCAAATAGAAAGAAGCAAACAAGGAGAACATCAAAGTAAAAGACGCTATCAAAGAGGATATCTATGTTAAAGAATCAATCAAAGAAGATATCTGATATAGGAGAAGCAATCAAAAAGTATATCGAAGTGGAAGAACAAATTAAAGAGGATATCAATGTGAAAGAAGCAATAAAAGAGAATATTGAAGTGAAAGAAGCAATCAAAGAAGATATCGATGTGGGAGAAGCAATCAAAGATATTATCGAAAAGGAAGAAGAAGTCAACAATGATATCGAAGAGAAAGATGCAATCAAAGCGGATAGCGAAGTGAAAGATGTTATCAAAGACGATATCGATGTAAAAGAAGCAATCAAAGAAGATATCGTTGTGGGAGAAGCAATCAATGTGGATATCAAAATCGAAGATGCTATAAAAGAGGATATTGATGTAAAACAAGCAATCCAGAAGGATGTCAAAGTGGAAGAAACAATTAAAGAAGATATCGTGTGAGAGAAGAGATCAAAGAGAATATCGAAGTTAAATAATCAATCGAAGATAATAGTGAAGTGGATTTAGCAGTCAATGAGTATATCGAAGTGAACGAAGCCATAAAAGACTACATCAGAGTAGAAGAAACAATCAAACAGGATATTGTAGTGAAATAAGCAAGCTTACAAAAAAAAATAACATAACATTTCATAAAAGTTTTGCATGTCTATCTCTAACCGTTAAGAAGATACAAGTGATTTAAAATTTTGTACGAATTACAAATTTTTGATCGAATATAGAAAACCAAAGTGGATATCGAAAAAAGATAAAAAAGACAAAAAAGACAAAAATGACAAAAATGACAAAAAAGACAAAAAAGACAAAAAAGACAAAAAAGACAAAAATGACAAAAAAGACAAAAAAGACAAAAAAGACAAAAAAGACAAAAAAGACAAAAAAGACAAAAAAGACAAAAAAGACAAAAAAGACAAAAAATACAAAAAAGACAAAATAGACAAAATAGACAAAATAGACAAAAAAGACAAAAAAGACAAAAAATACAAAAAAGACAAAATAGACAAAATAGACAAAATAGACAAAATAGACAAAATAGACAAAATAGACAAAATAGACAAAATAGACAAAATAGACAAAATAGACAAAATAGACAAAATAGACAAAATAGACAAAATAGACAAAATAGACAAAATAGACAAAATAGACAAAATAGACAAAATAGACAAAATAGACAAAATAGACAAAATAGACAAAATAGACAAAATAGACAAAATAGACAAAATAGACAAAATAGACAAAATAGACAAAATAGACAAAATAGACAAAATAGACAAAATAGACAAAATAGACAAAATAGACAAAATAGACAAAATAGACAAAATAGACAAAATAGACAAAATAGACAAAATAGACAAAATAGACAAAATAGACAAAATAGACAAAATATTCAAAATAGACAAAATAGACAAAAAAGACAAAATAGACAAAATAGACAAAATAGACAAAATAGACAAAATAGACAAAATAGACAAAATAGACAAAATAGACAAAATAGACAAAATAGACAAAATAGACAAAATAGACAAAATAGACAAAATAGACAAAATAGACAAAACAGACAAAATAGACAAAATAGACAAAATAGACAAAACAGACAAAATAGACAAAATAGACAAAATAGACAAAATAGACAAAATAGACAAAATAGACAAAATAGACAAAATAGACAAAATAGACAAAATAGACAAAATAGACAAAATAGACAAAATAGACAAAATAGACAAAATAGACAAAATAGTCAAAATATTCAAAATAGACAAAATAGACAAAAAAGACAAAATAGACAAAATAGACAAAATAGACAAAATAGACAAAATAGACAAAATAGACAAAATAGACAAAATAGACAAAATAGACAAAATAGACAAAATAGACAAAATAGACAAAATAGACAAAATAGACAAAAAGGACAAAAGGATAAAAGGGACAAAAAGGACAAAAAAGACTAAAAAGACTTAAAAGACAAAAGACACCACACCCCTACCCCTAAACACTTCACTAAATATCTATACGATTCCATCTGGGAGAACAACCGTGTGATCGACGAAAAGAAAAAAAAAATTGTATGAAGGGGTGAAAATTTTGTATGGGATAATTTTTTTTTTGTGTGGGACCCCACTTTTTTTTGTCGGATCCTTTTATTAAAATGCACCCTTAACAACATTAGTTTGAGCGCGAACCCTCTACGACCTATAGTTTCCGAGATACATGGGGGGTGGGGGTGAAAGGGGGTGAAAAGGGGAAATGTCAGATTTTTCCTGAGGTCGCCCCCACTCCCTCTATACGAATCCACCAAAAATTTCAACCCTACGAGGTGGCATCTGGGAGAACAATCATGTCAATCAGTCAGTGAGTGAGTGAGTGAGTGAGTGGTAATCGAGCTATATATAATATAACTAGAGGTTGGGTGGTGCGCGAGCTGCACGCAGCTCGCGGTTTATGTTTTGATGGAAGAAGCAATCAAAAAAGATATTGATGTGGCAGAAGCAATCAAAGAAGATGTCGATGTGGAAAAAGCAATCAAAGAGAATATTGAAGAGAAAGAAGCAATCAACGATGATATCGAAGAAAAAGATGCCATCAAAGCAGATAGCGAAGTGAAAGATGTTATTAAAGAAGATATCGATGTAAAAGAAGCAATCAAAGAGAATATTTAAGAGGATGATGCTTTAACAGAGGATATTGATGTAAGAGAAGGAATCAAAGAGAATATTGATGTAAAAGAAGCAAATCGAAATCGAAATCGAAATCGAAATCGAAATCGAAATCGAAATCGAAATCGAAATCGAAATCGAAATCGAAATCGAAATCGAAATCGAAATCGAAATCGAAATCGAAATCGAAATCGAAATCGAAATCGAAATCGAAATCGAAATCGAAATCAAAATCGAAATCGAAATCGAAATCGACCAACAACTACTCTACACCTACCCTACAACTACTCTACAGCTACGCTACAACTACCCTACACCTACCATACACCTACCCTATACCTACCCTACAACTACCCTACACCTACCCTACAACTACCCTACACCTACCCTACACCTACCCTACAACTACCCTACAACTACCCTACACCTACCCTACAACTACTCTACAGCTACGCTACACAACTACCCTACACCTACCCTACACCTACCATACACCTACCCTACAACTACCCTACAACTACCCTACACCTACCCTACACCTACCTTACAACTACCCTACAACTACCCTACACCTACCCTACAACTACCCTACAATTACCCTACACCTACCCTACACCTACCCTACAACTACCCTACAACTACTCTACAACTACCCTACAACTACCCTACACCTACCCTACACCTACTCTACACCTACCCTACAACTACCCTACACCTATCCTACACCTACCCTACACCTACACTACAACTACCCTACAACTACCCTACAACTACCCTATAACTACCCTACACCTACACCTTCACCTAACCTACACTAAATATCTATACGATTCCACCAAACATCGACACATGTCATTAAAGTAAAGAAAAAAAAGTTTTGTATGAAGGGGTGAAAATTTTGTATGGGATATTTTTTTTTTTATATGGAACCCTAATTTTTTTTTTCGGATCTTTATATTAAAAAGCACCCTGAGCAATATTAGTTTGAGCGCGAACCCTCTACGACCTATAGTTTCCGAGATACATGGGGGGTGGGGGTGAAAGGGGATGAAAAGTTGAAATGTCAGATTTTTCCTGAGGTCGCCCCCACTCCCTCTATACAAATCCATCAAAAATTTTAACCCTACGAGGTGGCATCTGGGAGAACAATCATGTCAATCAGTGAATCAGTCAGTGAGTCAGTCAGTGGTAATCGAGCTATATATAGTATAATAACTAGAGGTTGGGTGGTGCGCGAGCTGCACGCAGCTCGCGGTTTTGGCTTGCATTGTAAAGCTATAAGACAGGATTTTGAAGTGGAAGAAGCAATCAAAGAGGATACCGAAGTTGAAGAAGCTATCAAAAATGTTTACTGATGTGGAAGAAACAATCAAAAAGAATAACCAAGAGGATGATGCTTTGAGAGATGATATTGATTTTAAAGAAGCAATCAAAGAAGATATCGAAGTGGTAAATGCTATAAAAGAGGATATCGATGTAAAAGAAGCAATAAAAACGAAATCGAAATCGAAATCGACCAACAACTACCCTACAACTACCCTACACCTACCCTACATCTACCCTACAACTACCCTACAACTACCCTACACCTACCCTACACCTACCCTACACCTACCCTACAACTACGCTACAACTACCCTACACCTACCCTACAACTACCCTTCAACCACCCTACACCTACCCTACACCTACCCTACAACTACCCTACACCTACCCTACAACTTCCCTACAACTACCCTACAACTACCCTACAACTACCCTACAACTACCCTACAACTACCCTACACCTTCACCTAACCTACACTAAATATCTATACGATTCCACAAAACAAAAGAAAAAAAAAGTTTTGTATGAAGGGGTGAAAATTTTGTATGGGATAATAATTTTTTTTTAAGGAACCCTAATTTTTTTTACGGATCCTTATATTAAAATAAATCTTGAGCAACATTAGTTTGAGCGCGAACCCTCTACGACCTATAGTTTCCGAGATACATGGGGGGTGGGGGTGAAAGGGGGTGAAAAGGGGAAAAGTCGGATTTTTCCTGAGGTCGCCCCCACTCCCTCTATACGAATCTACCAAAAATTTTAACCCTACGAGGTTGCATCTGGGAGAACAATCATGTCAATCAGTCAGTCAGTGAGTCAGTCAGTGGTAATCGAGCTATATATAGTATAACTAGAGGTTGGGTGGTGCGCGAGCTGCACGCAGCTCGCGGTTTTGGCGTGCATTGTAAAGCTATATGACAGGATTTTGAAGTGAAAAAAGCAATTAAAAAGGATATTGAAGTAGGAAAAGCAATCGATGAGGATTTAGAAGTGGAAGAAGCAATCAAAGAGAATATCGAAGTTGTAGAAGCAATAAAACAATTTAACTGATGTGAAAGAAACAATCGAAAAGGATAACCAAGAGGATGATGCTATAACAGAGGATATTGATGTAAGAGAAGCAATCAAGGACGATATTGTAGAGGAAAAAGCAATCAAAGAGGATATCGAAGAGAAAAAAGAAATCAAACAGGATATCGTTGGTGAAAACAAAATCGAAATCGAAATCACAACCAACACCTACCCTACACCTACTCTACACCTACCCTACACCTACTCTACACCTACCCTACACCTACTCTACACCTACCCTACACCTACCCTACACCTACCCAACACCTACCCAACACCTACCCAACACCTACCCAACACCTACCCTACATCTACTCTACATCTACCCTATACCTACCTTACACCTACCCTACACCTACTCTACACCTACCCAAAACCTACCCAACACCTACCCAACACCTACCCAACACCTACCCAACACCTACCCAACACCTACTCAACACCTACCCAACACCTACCCAACACCTACCCAACACCTACCCAACACCTACCCAAAACCTACCCAACACCTACCCAACACCTACCCAACACCTACCCAACACCTACCCAACACCTACCCAACACCTACCCAACACCTACTCAACACCTACCCAACACCTACTCAACACCTACCCAACACCTACCCAACACCTACCCAACACCTACTCAACACCTACGCAACACCTACCCAACACCTACCCAACACCTACCCAACACCTACTCAACACCTACTCAACACCTACTCAACACCTACCCAACACCTACCCAACACCTACCCAACACCTACCCAACACCTACTCAACACCTACCCAACACCTACCCAACACCTACCCAACACCTACTCAACACCTACCCAACACCTACCCAACACCTACCCAACACCTACTCAACACCTACCCAACACCTACCCAACACCTACCCAACACCTACTCAACACCTACCCAACACCTACCCAACACCTACCCAACACCTACTCAACACCTACTCAACACCTACCCAACACCTACTCAACACCTACTCAACACCTACCCAACACCTACTCAACACCTACCCTACCCCTACTTAACACCTACCCTACCCCTACACCTACACTTCACTAAATATCTATACAATTCCATCTGGGAGGACAACCGTGTGATCGACGAAAAGAAAAAAAAAATTGTATGAGGGGGTGAAAATTTTGTATGGGATATTTTTTTTTTTGTATGGGACCCCAATTTTTTTTTTCGGATCCTTTTATTAAAATGCACCCTTAACAACATTAGTTTGAGCGCGAACCCTCTACGACCTATAGTTTCCGAGATACATGGGGGGTGGGGGTGAAAGGGGGTGAAAAGGGGAAATGTCAGATTTTTCCTGAGGTCGCCCCCACTCCCTCTATACGAATCCACCAAAAATTTTTACCCTACAAGGTGGCATCTGGGAGAACAATCATGTCAATGAGTCAGTCAGTGAGTGGTAATCGAGCTATATATAATATAACTAGAGGTTGGGTGGTGCGCGAGCTGCACGCAGCTCGCGGTTTATGTTTTAATTCGGAAAGCTTTCAGAGAGGATTTCGAAGAGGAAGAAGCAATAAAAGAAGATATCGATGTGGGAGAAGCAATAGAAGAGAATATCGAAGAGGAAGAAGCAATCAAAAAAGATATCGATGTGGGATTAGCAATCAAAGAGAATATCGAAGAGAAAGTAGCAGTCAAAGAAGATATCGATGTGGGAGAAGCAAGTAAAGAGAATATTGAAGAAGAAGAAGCAATCAACGACAAAAAGACAAAAAAGACAAAAAAGAAAAAAAAGACAAAAAAGACAAAAAAGAAAAAAAAGACAAAAAAGACAAAAAATACAAAAAAGACAAAAAAGACAAAAAAGAAAAAAGACAAAAAAGACAAAAAAGACAAAAAAGACAAAAAAGACAAAAAAGACAAAAGACAAAAAAGACAAAAAAGACAAAAAAGACAAAAAAGACAAAAAAGACAAAAAAGACAAAAAAGACAAAAAAGACAAAAAAGACAAAAAAGACAAAAAAGACAAAAAAGACAAAAAAGACAAAAAAGACAAAAAAGACAAAAAAGACAAAAAAGACAAAAAAGACAAAAAAGACAAAAAAGACAAAAAAGACAAAAAAGACAAAAAAGACAAAAAAGACAAAAAAGACAAAAAAGACAAAAAAGACAAAAAAGACAAAAAAGACAAAAAAGACAAAAAAGACAAAAAAGACAAAAAAGACAAAAAAGACAAAAAAGACAAAAAAGACAAAAAAAGACAAAAAAGACAAAAAAGACAAAAAAGACAAAAAAGACAAAAAAGACAAAAAAGACAAAAAAGACAAAAAAGACAAAAAAGACAAAAAAGACAAAAAAGACAAAAAAGACAAAAAAGACAAAAAAGACAAAAAAGACAAAAAAGACAAAAAAGACAAAAAAGACAAAAAAGACAAAAAAGACAAAAAAGACAAACAAGACAAAAAAGACAAAAAAGACAAACAAGACAAACAAGACAAACAAGACAAACAAGACAAACAAGACAAACAAGACAAACAAGACAAAAAAGACAAAAAAGACAAAAAAGACAAAAAAGACAAAAAAGACAAAAAAGACAAAAAAGACAAAAAAGACAAAAAAGACAAAAAAGACAAAAAAGACAAAAAAGACAAAAAAGACAAAAAAGACAAAAAAGACAAAAAAGACAAAAAAGACAAAAAAGACAAAAAAGACAAAAAAGACAAAAAAGACAAAAAAGACAAAAAAGACAAAAAAGACAAAAAAGACAAAAAAGACAAAAAAGACAAAAAAGACAAAAAAGACAAAAAAGACAAAAAAGACAAAAAAGACAAAAAAGACAAAAAAGACAAAAAAGACAAAAAAGACAAAAAAGACAAAAAAGACAAAAAAGACAAAAAAGACAAAAAAGACAAAAAAGACAAAAAAGACAAAAAAGACAAAAAAGACAAAAAAGACAAACAAGACAAACAAGACAAACAAGACAAAAAAGACAAAAAAGACAAAAAAGACAAAAAAGACAAAAAAGACAAAAAAGACAAACAAGACAAACAAGACAAACAAGACAAACAAGACAAACAAGACAAACAAGACAAACAAGACAAACAAGACAAACAAGACAAACAAGACAAACAAGACAAAAAAGACAAAAGACACCACACCCGTACCCCTACCCCTAAACACTTCACTAAATATCTATACGATTCCATCTGGGAGAACAACCGTGTGATCGACGAAAAGAAAAAAAAAATTGTATGAAGGGTTGAAAATTTTGTATGGGATAATTTTTTTTTGTAAGGAACCCTAATTTTTTTTTTTGGATTCTTATATTAAAATAAATTCTGACCAACATTAGTTTGAGCGCGAACCCTCTACGACCTATAGTTTCCGAGATACATGGGGGGTGGGGGTGAAAGGGGATGAAAAGGGGAAAAGTCGGATTTTTCCTGAAGTCACCCCAACTCCCTCTATACGATTCCACCAAAAATTTCAACCCTACGAGGTTGCATCTGGGAGAACAATCATGTCAATCAGTCAGTCAGTCAGTCAGTCAGTCAGTGAGTGGTAATCGAGCTATATATAATATAACTAGAGGTTGGGTGGTGCGCGAGCTGCACGCAGCTCGCGGTTTATGTTTTGATGGAAGAAGCAATCAAAAAAGATATTGATGTGGGAGAAGCAATCAAAGATGATATTGATGTGGGAGAAGCAATCAAAGAGAATATTGAAGAGAAAGAAGCAATCAACGATGATATCGAAGAGAAAGATGCCATCAAAGCAGATAGCGAAGTGGAAGATGTTATTAAAGAAGATATCGATGTAAAAGAAGCAATCAAAGAGGATATTTAAGAGGATGATGCTTTAACAGAGGATATTGATGTAAGAGAAGGAATCAAAGAGAATATTGATGTAAATGAAGCAAATCGAAATCGAAATCGAAATCGAAATCGAAATCGAAATCGAAATCGAAATCGAAATCGAAATCGAAATCGAAATCGAAATCGAAATCGAAATCGAAATCGAAATCGAAATCGAAATCGAAATCGAAATCGAAATCGAAATCGAAATCGAAATCGAAATCGAAATCGAAATCGAAATCGAAATCGAAATCGAAATCGAAATCGAAATCGAAATCGAAATCGAAATCGAAATCGAAATCGAAATCGAAATCGAAATCGAAATCGAAATCGAAATCGAAATCGAAATCGAAATCGAAATCGAAATCGAAATCGAAATCGAAATCGAAATCGAAATCGAAATCCTACGAATACCCTACAACTACCCTACACCTATCCCACACCTACCCTACAACTACCCTACAACTACCCTACACCTACCCAACAACTACCCTACACCTACCCTACACCTACCCTACACCTACCCTACAACTACCCTACACCTACACTACAACTACCCTACACCTACCCTACAACTACCCTACAACTACCCTACATCTACCCTACACCTACAATACACCTATCCTACAACTACCCTACAACTACCCTACATCTACCCTACACCTACAATACACCTATCCTACAACTACCCTACAACTACCCTACACCTACACTACAACTACCCTACACCTACCCTACGACTACCCTACAACTACCCTACAACTACCCTACAACTACCCTACACCTACCCTACACCTACCCTACAACAACCCTACACCTACCCTACAACTACCCAAACCCTACCCCTACCCCTACACCTACACTTCACTAAATACCTATCTATACGATTCCATCTGGGAGAACAACCGTGTGATCGACGAAAAGAAAAAAAAAAGTTTTGTATGAAGGGGTGAAAATTTTGTATGGGATAATATTTTTTTTGTATGGAACCCTAATTTTTTTTTTCGAATCCTTATATTAAAATACACCCTGAGCCACATTAGTTTGAGCGCGAACCCTCTACGACCTATAGTTTCCGAGATACATGGGGGGTGGGGGTGAAAGGGGATGAAAAGGGGAAATGTCAGATTTTTCCTGAGGTCACCCCCACTCCCTCTATACGAATCCGCCAAAAATTTTAACCCTACGAGGTTGCATCTGGGAGAACAATCATGTCAGTGAGTGAGTGAGTCAGTGGTAATCGAGCTATATATAGTATAACTAGAGGTTGGGTGGTGCGCGAGCTGCACGCAGCTCGCGGTTTATGTTTTAATTCGTAAAGCAATCAGAGAGGGTTTCGAAGAGAAAGAAGCAATAAAAGAAGATATCGATGTGGGAGAAATAATTAACGATGATTTCAAAGAAAAAGAAGCAATCGAAATCGAAATTGAAATCGAAATCGAAATCGAAATCGAAATCGAAATCGAAATCGAAATCGAAATCGAAATCGAAATCGAAATCGAAATCGAAATCGAAATCGAAATCGAAATCGAAATCGAAATCGAAATCGAAATCGAAATCGAAATCGAAATCGAAATCGAAATCGAAATCGAAATCGAAATCGAAATCGAAATCGAAATCGAAATCGAAATCGAAATCGAAATCGAAATCGAAATCGAAATCGAAATCGAAATCGAAATCGAAATCGAAATCGAAATCGAAATCGAAATCGAAATCGAAATCGAAATCGAAATCGAAATCGAAATCGAAATCGAAATCGAAATCGAAATCGAAATCGAAATCGAAATCGAAATCGAAATCGAAATCGAAATCGAAATCCAACAACTACTCTACTTACACCTACCCTACAACTACTCTACAGCTACGCTACAACTACCCTACACCTACCATACACCTACCCTATACCTACCCTACAACTACCCTACACCTACCCTACAACTACTCTACAGCTACGCTACAACTACCCTACACCTACCCTACACCTACCATACACCTACCTTACAACTACCCTACACCTACCCTACAACTACACTACAACTACCCTACAACTACCCTACAACTACCCTACAACTACCCTACACCTACCCTACAACTACTCTACAGCTACGCTACAACTACCCTACACCTACCCTACACCTACCATACACCTACCCTACAACTACCCTACAACTACCCTACACCTACGCTACACCTACCCTACAACTACCCTACAACTACCCTACAACTACCCTACAACTACCCTACAATTACCCTACACCTACCCTACACCTACCCTACAACTACCCTACAACTACCCTACAACTACCCTACACCTACACTACACCTACCCTACACCTACCCTACAACTACCCTACATCTATCCTACACCTACCCTACACCTACACTACAACTACCCTACAACTACCCTACAACTACCCTATAACTACCCTACACCTACACCTTCACCTAACCTACACTAAATATCTATACGATTCCACCAAACATCCACACATGTCATTAAAGTAAAGAAAAAAAAGTTTTGTATGAAGGGGTGAAAATTTTGTATGGGATAATTTTTTTTTTGTATGGAACCCTAATTTTTTTTTTCGGATCTTTATAATAAAAAGCACCCTGAGCAATATTAGTTTGAGCGCGAACCCTCTACGACCTATAGTTTCCGAGATACATGGGGGGTGGGGGTGAAAGGGGGTGAAAAGTGGAAATGTCAGATTTTTCCTGAGGTCGCCCCCACTCCCTCTATACAAATCCACCAAAAATTTTAACCCTACGAGGTGGCATCTGGGAGAACAATCATGTCAATCAGTGAATCAGTCAGTGAGTCAGTCAGTGGTAATCGAGCTATATATATTATAACTAGAGGTTGGGTGGTGCGCGAGCTGCACGCAGCTCGCGGTTTTGGTGTTGCATTGAAGAGCTATCAAAGAGGATTTTGAAGTGTAAGAAGCAATTAAAAAAGTTATCCAAGTAGAAGAAGCAATCGATGAGGATTTAGAAGTGAAAGAAGCAATCTAAGAGGACATTGAAATAGAAGATGCTAAAATTGAGGATATTGATGTAAGAGAAGCAATCAAAAAGAATATCGATGGTAAAGAATCAATCAAAGAGCATATCTAAGAGGATGATGCTATAACAGAGGATATTGATGAAAGAGAAATCGAAATCGAAATCGAAATCGACCAACTACTACCCTACACCTACCCTACAGCTACTCTACAGCTACTCTACAGCTACGCTACAACTACCCTACACCTACCATACACCTACCCTACAACTACCCTACAACTACCCTACACCTACCCTAAAACTACCCTACAACTACCCTACAACTACCCTACACCTACCCTACAACTACCCTACACCTATCCTTCACCTACCCTACAACTACCCTACACCTACCCTACAACTACCCTAAAACTACCCTACAATTACCCTACACCTACACTACAACTACCCTACAACTACCCTACACCTACCCTACACCTACCCTACAACTACCCTACAACTACCCTACACCTAACCTACACCTACCCTACAACTACCCTACAACTACCCTACAACTACCCTACAACTACCCTACAACTACCCTACAACTACCCTACACCTACCCTACAACTACCCTACAACTACCCTACAACTACCCTACAACTACCCTACACCTACCCTACAACTACCCTACAACTACCCTACAACTACCCTACACCTACCCTACAACTACCCTACACCTACCCTACAACTACCCTACAACTACCCTACACCTACCCTACAACTACCCTACAACTACCCTACACCTACACCTTCACCTAACCTACACTAAATATCTATACGATTCCATGAAACATCGACACATGTTATTAAAGTAAAGAAAAAAAAAGTTTTGTATGAGGGGGTGAAAATTTTGTATGGGATAAAAAAAAAATTGTATGGGACCCCTATTTTTTTTTTTGGATCCTTTTATAAAATTTCACCCTTAACATCATTAGTTTGAGCGCGAACCCTCTACGACCTATAGTTTTCGAGATACATGGGGGGTGGGGATGAAAGGGGGTGAAAAGTGGAAATGTCGGATTTTTCCTGAGGTCGCCCCCACTCCCTCTATACGAATCCATCAATAATTTTAACCCTACAAGGTGGCATCTGGGAGAACAATCATGTCAATGAGTGAATCAGTGAGTCAGTGGTAATCCAGTTATATATAGTATAACTAGAGGTTGGGTGGTGCGCGAGCTGCACGCAGCTCGCGGTTTTGGCTTGCATTGTAAAGCTATAAGACAGGATTTTGAAGTGAAAGAAGCAATTAATAAGGATATCGAAGTGGAAGAAGCAATCAAAGAGGATACCGAAGTTGAAGAAGCTATCAAAAATGTTTACTGATGTGGAAGAAACAATCAAAAAGAATAACCAAGAGGATGATGCTTTGATAGATGATATTGATGTTAAAGAAGCAATCAAAGAAGATATCGAAGTGGTAAATGCTATAAAAGAGGATATCGATGTAAAAGAAGCAATAAAAACGAAATCGAAATCGAAATCGACCAACAACAACCCTACACCTACCCTACACATATCCTACACCTACCCTACAACTACCCTACACCTACCCTACAACTACCCTACAACTACCCTATACCTACCCTACACCTACCCTACACCTACCATACACCTACCCTACACCTACCCTACAACTACCCTACACCTACCCTACAACTACCCTACAACTACCCTACACCTACAACTACCCTACAACTACCCTACACCTACCCTACACCTACCCTACAACTACGCTACAACTACCCTACACCTACCCTACAACTACCCTACAACTACCCTACAACTACCCTACAACTACCCTACAACTACCCTACACCTACCCTACACCTACCCCACACCTACCATACACCTACCCTACACCTACCCTACAACTACCCTACACCTACCCTACAACTACCCTACAACTACCCAACACCTACAACTACCCTACAACTACCCTACACCTATTCTACAACTACCCTACACCTACCCTACAACTACCCTACACCTACCCTACAACTACCCTACAACTACCCTACACCTACCCTACACCTACCCTACAACTACCCTACAACTACCCTACACCTACCCTACACCTACCCTACAACTACCCTACACCTACCCTACAACTTCCCTACAACTACCCTACACCTACCCTACAACTACCCTACAACCACCCTACACCTACCCTACACCTACCCTACAACTACCCTACAACTACCCTACAACTACCCTACAACTACCCTACACCTACAGCTTCACCTAACCTACACTAAATATCTATGCGATTCCACAAAACAAAAGAAAAAAAAAGTTTTGTATGAAGGGGTGAAAATTTTGTATGGGATAATATTTTTTTTGTATGGAACCCTAATTTTTTTTTACGGATCCTTATATTAAAATAAATCTTGAGCAACATTAGTTTGAGCGCGAACCCTCTACGACCTATAGTTTCCGAGATACATGGGGGGTGGGGGTGAAAGGGGGTGAAAAGTGGAAATGTCAGATTTTTCCTGAGGTCGCCCCCACTCCCTCTATACAAATCCACCAAAAATTTTAACCCTACGAGGTGGCATCTGGGAGAACAATCATGTCAATCAGTGAATCAGTCAGTGAGTCAGTCAGTGGTAATCGAGCTATATATATTATAACTAGAGGTTGGGTAGTGCGCGAGCTGCACGCAGCTCGCGGTTTTGGTGTTGCATTGTAAAGCTATCAGAGAGGATTTTGAAAAGTAAGAAGCAATCAAGAGGATATCGAAGTTGAAGAAGCAATCAAGAGGATATTGAAGTAGGAGAAGCAATCGATGAGGATTTAGAAGTGGAAGAAACAATGAAAGAGGATATCGAAGTTGAAAAAGCAATCAAAAAGAGAATATCGATGAGGTAGAAGCAATTAGCGATGATATTAAAGAAGAAGAAGCAATCGAAATCGAAATCGAAATCGAAATCGAAATCGAAATCGAAATCGAAATCGAAATCGAAATCGAAATCGAAATCGAAATCGAAATCGAAATCGAAATCGAAATCGAAATCGAAATCGAAATCGAAATCGAAATCGAAATCGAAATCGAAATCGAAATCGAAATCGAAATCGAAATCGAAATCGAAATCGAAATCGAAATCGAAATCGAAATCGAAATCGAAATCGAAATCGAAATCGAAATCGAAATCGAAATCGAAATCGACCAACAACTACCCTACAACTACCCTACAACTATTCTACAACTACCCTACAACTACCCTACAACTATTCTACACCTACCCTACAACTACCCTACAACTACCCTACACCTACCCTACACCTACCCTACACCTACCCTACATCTACCCTACAACTACCCTACACCTACCCTACACCTAACCTACACCTACCCTACAACTACCCTACACCTACCCTACAACTACCCTACAACTACCCTACACCTACCCTACACCTACCCTACAACTACCCTACAACTACCCTACACCTACCCTACACCTACCTTACACCTACCCTTCAACTACCCCACAACTACCCTACAACTACCCTACAACTACCCAACAACTACCCTACACCTACACCTTCACCTAACCTAGACTAAATATCTATACGATTCCACCAAACATCGACACATGTCATTAAAGTAAAGAAAAAAAAAAATTGTATGAAGGGGTGAAAATTTTGTATGGGATAATTTTTTTTTTGTATGGGACCCCAATTTTTTTTGTCGGATCCTTTTATTAAAATGCACCCTTAACAACATTAGTTTGAGCGTGAACCCTCTACGACCTATAGTTTCCGAGATACATGGGGGGTGGGGGTGAAAGGGGGTGAAAAGGGGAAATGTCAGATTTTTCCTGAGGTCGCCCCCACTCCCTCTATACGAATCCACCAAAAATTTCAACCCTACATGGTGGCATCTGGGAGAACAATCATGTCAGTGAGTGAGTGAGTGAGTGAGTGGTAATCGAGCTATATATAATATAATAACTAGAGGTTGGGTGGTGCGCGAGCTGCACGCAGCTCGCGGTTTTGGCGTGCATTGTAAAGCTATAAGACAGGATTTTGAAGTGAAAGAAGCAATTAATAAGGATATCGAAGTAGGAGAAGCAATCGATGAGGATTTAGAAGTGGAAGAAGCAATCAAAGAGGTTAACGAAGTTGTAGAAGCAATCAAAATAGTTAACTGGTGTGGAAGAAACAATCAAAAAGGATAACCAAGAGGATGATGCTATATGAGATGATATTGATGTTAAAGAAGCAATCAAAGAAGATATCGAAGTGGTAAATGCTATAAAACAGGATATCGATGTAAAGGAAGCAATAAAACGAAATCGAAATCGAAATCAAAATTGTAATCGAAATCGAAATCGACCAACAACTACTACTACTACAATCAAAAAGGATAACCAAGAGGATGATGCTATAAAAGTCGAAAAGTCGAAAGTCGAAATCGAAATTGAAATCGAAATCAAAATCGAAATACCCTAAACCTACCCTACACCTACCCTACCACTACCCTACCACTACCCTACCACTACCCTACCACTACCCTACCACTACCCTACCACTACCCCACCACTACCCTACCACTACCCTACCACTACCCTACCACTACCCTACTACTACCCTACCACTACCCCACCACTACCCCACCACTACCCCACCACTACCCCACCACTACCCCACCACTACCCTACCACTACCCTACCACTACCCCACCACTTCCCCACCACTACCCCACCATTACCCCACCACTACCCCACCACTACCCCACCACTACCCCACCACTACCCTACACCTACCCAACACCTACCCAAAACCTACCCAACACCTACTCAACACCTACCCAACACCTACCCTTCAACTACCCTACAACTACCCAACACCTACCCTACACCTACCCTACACCTACCCAACACCTACCCAACACCTACCCAACACCTACCCAACACCTACCCAACACCTACCCAACACCTACCCAACACCTACCCAACACCTACCCTACAACTACACAACACCTACCCAACACCTACCCTACAACTACCCTACACCTACCCTACCCCTACACTTCAATATCTATACGATTCCATCTGGGAGAACAACAGTGTGATCGACGAAAAGAAAAAAAAAATTTTGTATGAAGGGGTGAAAATTTTGTATGGGATAATTTTTTTTTTGTATGGAACCCTAATTTTTTTTTTCAAATCCTTATATTAAAAAGCACCCTGAGCAATATTAGTTCGAGCGCGAACCCTCTACGACCTATAGTTTCCGAGATACATGGGGGGTGGGGGTGAAAGGGGGTGAAAAGGGGAAATGTCAGATTTTTCCTGAGGTCGCCCCCACTCCCTCTATACGAATCCACCAAAAATTTCAACCCTACGAGGTGGCATCTGGGAGAACAATCATGTCAGTGAGTGAGTGGTAATCGAGCTATATATAATATAACTAGAGGTTGGGTGGTGCGCGAGCTGCACGCAGCTCGCGGTTTATGTTTTAATTAGTAAAGCTATCAGAGAGGGTTTCGATGAGGAAAAAGCAATCAAAGAAGATATCGATGTGGGAGAAGCAATTAACGATGATATCAAAGAAGAAGAAGCAATCGAAATCGAAATCGAAATCGAAATCGAAATCGAAATCGAAATCGAAATCGAAATCGAAATCGAAATCGAAATCGAAATCGAAATCGAAATCGAAATCGAAATCGAAATCGAAATCGAAATCGAAATCGAAATCGAAATCGAAATCGAAATCGAAATCGAAATCGAAATCGAAATCGAAATCGAAATCGAAATCGAAATCGAAATCGAAATCGAAATCGAAATCGAAATCGAAATCGAAATCGAAATCGAAATCGAAATCGAAATCGAAATCGAAATCGAAATCGAAATCGAAATCGAAATCGAAATCGAAATCGAAATCGAAATCGAAATCGAAATCGAAATCGAAATCGAAATCGAAATCGAAATCGAAATCGAAATCGAAATCGAAATCGAAATCGAAATCGAAATCGAAATCGAAATCGAAATCGAAATCGAAATCGAAATCGAAATCGAAATCGAAATCGAAATCGAAATCGAAATCGAAATCGAAATCGAAATCGAAATCGAAATCGAAATCGAAATCGAAATCGAAATCGAAATCGAAATCGAAATCGAAATCGAAATCGAAATCGAAATCGAAATCGAAATCGAAATCGAAATCGAAATCGAAATCGAAATCGAAATCGAAATCGAAATCGAAATCGAAATCGAAATCGAAATCGAAATCGAAATCGAAATCGAAATCGAAATCGAAATCGAAATCGAAATCGAAATCGAAATCGAAATCGAAATCGAAATCGAAATCGAAATCGAAATCGAAATCGAAATCGAAATCGAAATCGAAATCGAAATCGAAATCGAAATCGAAATCGGAATCAAAATCGACCAACAACTATCCTACAACTACCCTACACCTACCCTACAGCTACTCTACAGCTACGCTACAACTACCCTACACCTAAACTAAACCTACCATATAAAAAAAAAAAAAAAACCTACCCTACACCTCCCTACAACTACCCTAAAACTACCCTACACCTACCCCTACAACTACCCTACAACTACCCTACAACTACCCTACAACTACCCTACAACTACCCTACACCTACCCTACAACTACCCTACAACTACCCTACACCTACCCTACACCTACCCTACAACTACCCTACACCTACCCTACAACTACCCTACAACTACCCTACAACTACCCTAAACCTACCCTACAACTACCCTACAACTACCCTACACCTACCCTACAACTACCCTACAACTACCCTACACCTACCCTACACCTACCCTACAACTACCCTACAACTACCCTACACCTACCCTACAACTACCCTACAACTATCCTACAACTACCCTACATCTACCCTACACCTACCCTACAATTACCCTACACCTACACCTTCACCTAACCTACACTAAATATCTATACGATTCCACCTAACATCGACACATGTCATTAAAGTAAAAAAATAAGTTTTGTATGAAGGGGTGAAAATTTTGTATGGGATAAATTTTTTTTTGTATGGAACCCTAATTTTTTTTTTCGGATCCTTATATTAAAAAGCACCTTGAGCAATATTAGTTTGAGCGCGAACCCTCTACGACCTATAGTTTCCGAGATACATGGGGGGTGGGGGTGAAAGGGGGTGAAAAGGGGAAATGTCAGATTTTTCCTGAGGTCGCCCCCACTCCCTCTATACGAATCCACCAAAAATTTTAACCCTACGAGGTGGCATCTGGGAGAACAATCATGTCAGTGAGTGAGTGAGTCAGTGGTAATCGAGCTATATATAGTATAATAACTAGAGGTTGGGTGGTGCGCGAGCTGCACGCAGCTCGCGGTTTATGTTTTGTTGGAAGAAGCAATCAAAAAAGTTATTGATGTGGGAGAAGCAATCAAAAAAGTTATTGTTGTGGGAGAAGCAATCAAAGAAGATATCGATGTGGAAAAAGCAATCAAAGAGAATATTGAAGAGAAAGAAGCAATCAACGATGATATCGAAGAGAAAGATGCCATCAAAGCAGATAGCGAAGTGAAAGATGTTATTAAAGAAGATATCGATGTAAAAGAAGCAATCAAAGAGGATATTTAAGAGGATGATGCTTTAACAGAGGATATTGATGTAAGAGAAGGAATCAAAGAGAAAATTGATGTAAAAGAAGCAAATCGAAATCGAAATCGAAATCGACCAACAACTACCCTACAACTACCCTACAACTACCCTACAACTATTCTACAACTATTCTACACCTACCCTACAACTACCCTACACCTACCCTACAACTACCCTACACCTACCCTACACCTACCCTACAACTACCCTACAACTACCCTACACCTACCCTACACCTACCCTACAACTACCCTACACCTAAATTACACCTACCCTACAACTACCCTACAACTACCCAACAACTACCCAACAACTACCCTACAACTACCCAACAACTACCCAACAACTACCCAACAACTACCCAACAACTACCCAACAACTACCCAACAACTACCCAACAACTACCCTACAACTACCCAACAACTGACCAACAACTACCCAACAACTACCCAACAACAACCCTACATCTACACCTTCACCTAACCTAGACTTAATATCAATACGATTCCACCAAACATCGACACATGTCATTAAAGTAAAGAAAAAAAAAATTTGTATGAAGGGGTGAAAATTTTGTATAGGATAATTTTTTTTTTGTATGGGACCCCTAATTTTTTTTTCATATCCATATATTAAAATGCACCCTGAGCGACATTAGTTTGAGCGCGAACCCTCTACGACTTATAGTTTCCGAGATACATGGGGGGTGGGGGTAAAAGGGGGTGAAAAGGGGAAATGTCAGATTTTTCCTGAGGTCGCCCCCACTCCCTCTATACGATTCCACCAAAAATTTCAACCCTTCGAGGTGGCATCTGGGAGAACAATCATGTCAGTGAGTCAGTGAGTGAGTCAGTGGTAGTTTAGCTATATATAATATAACTAGAGGTTGGGTGGTGCGCGAGCTGCACGCAGCTCGCGGTTTTGGTGTTGCATTGTAGAGCTATCAAAGAGGATTTTGAAGTGTAAGAAGCAATTAAAAAAGATATCCAAGTAGAAGAAGCAATCGATGAGGATTTAGAAGTGAAAGAAGCAATCTTAGAGAAGAAATCGAAATCAAAAACGAAATCGAAATCGAAATCGAAATCGAAATCGAAATCGAAATCGAAATCGAAATCGAAATCGAAATCGAAATCGAAATCGAAATCGAAATCGAAATCGAAATCGAAATCGAAATCGAAATCGAAATCGAAATCGAAATCGAAATCGAAATCGAAATCGAAATCGAAATCGAAATCGAAATCGAAATCGAAATCGAAATCGAAATCGAAATCGAAATCGAAATCGAAATCGAAATCGAAATCGAAATCGAAATCGAAATCGAAATCGAAATCGAAATCGAAATCGAAATCGAAATCGAAATCGAAAACGAAAACGAAAACGAAAACGAACCAACACCTACCCTACAACTACTCTACAGCTACGCTACAACTACCCTACACCTACCCCACACCTACCATACACCTACCATACACCTACCCTACAACTACCCTACAACTACCCTAAACCTACCCCACACCTACCATACACCTATCCTACAACTACCCTACAACTACCCTACACCTACTCTACAACTACCCTACAACTACCCTGCAACTACCCTACACCTACCCTACAACTACCCTACACCTACCCTACAACTACCCTACAACTACCCTACACCTACCCTACAACTACCCTACAACTACCCTACAACTACCCTACAACTACCCTACAACTACCCTACAACTACCCTACACCTACCCTACAACTGCCCTACAACTATCCAAACCCTAAAACTACCCCTACACCTACACTTCACTAAATATCTATACGATTCCATCTGAAAGAACAACCGTGTGATCGACGAAAAGAAAAAAAAAGTTTTGTATGAAGGGGTGAAAATTTTGTATGGGATATTTTTTATTTTGTATGGAACCCTAATTTTTTTTTTCGGATCCTTATATTAAAAAGCACCCTGATTAATATTAGTTCGAGCACAAACCCTCTACGACCTATAGTTTCCGAGATACATGGGGGGTGGGGGTGAAAGGGGGTGAAAAGGGGAAATGTCAGATTTTTCCTGAGGTCGCCCCCACTCCCTCTATACGATTCCATCAAAACGAGGTTGACTACGAGGTTGCATCTGGGAGAACAATCATGTCAGTGAGTGAGTGAGTGAGTGAGTGGTAATCGAGCTATATATATTATAACTAGAGGTTGGGTGGTGCGCGAGCTGCACGCAGCTCGCGGTTTTGGTGTTGCATTAAGAAGCAATAAAGAGGATATCGAAGTAGGAGAAGCAATCGATGAGGACTTAGAAGTGGAAGAAACAATCAAAGAGGATATCCAAAGGGATGACGCTTAAACAGAGGATAGTTATGTAAGAGAAGCAATCAAGGACGATATCGAGATGGAAGAATCAATGAAAGGTAATTTCGATGTGAAAGAAGCAATCAAAGAGGATATCGAAGAGGAAGAAGAATTCAAAGTGGATATCGTTGGTGAAATCGAAATCGAAATCGAAATCGAAATCAGAATCGGAATCGGAATCGGAATCGGAATCGGAATCGAAATCGAAATCACCAACAACTACCCTACAACTATCCTACATCTACCCTACAACTACCCTACACCTACCATATAACTACCCTACACTTACCATACAACTACCCTACACCTAACCTACACCTACCCTACACCTACTCTACAACTACCCTACAGCTACCCTACAACTACCCTACAACTACCCTACACATACCCTCTACCCTACAACTACCCAACACCTACCCAACACCTACCCAACAACTACCCTACACCTACCCTACAACTACCCTACAACTACCCTACAACTACCCTACCACTACCCTACAACTACCCTACAACTACCCTACACCTACCCTACACCTACCCTACATCTACCCTACAACTACCCTACATCTACCCTACACCTACCCTACAACTACCCTACACCTACACCTTCACCTAACCTACACCAAATATCTATACGATTCCACCAAACATCGACACATGTCATTAAAGTAAAGAAAAAAAAGTTTTGTATGATGGCGTGAAAATTTTGTAAGGGATTTTTTTTTTTGTATGGAACCCTAATTTTTTTTTTCGGATCCTTATATTAAAAAGCACCCTGAACAATATTAGTTTGAGCGCAAACCCTCTACGACCTATAGTTTCCGAGATACATGGGGGGTGGGGGTGAAAGGGGGTGAAAAGTGGAAATGTCAGATTTTTCCTGAGGTCGCCCCCACTCCTTCTATACGAATCCACCAAAAATTTCAACCCTACAAGGTGGCATCTGGGAGAACAATCATGTCAGTCAGTGAGTCAGTCAGTGAATCAGTGGTAATCGAGCTATATATAGTATAATAATAACTAGAGGTTGGGTGGTGCGCGAGCTGCACGCAGCTCGCGGTTTATGTTATAATTCGTAAAGCTATCGGAGAGAGTTTCGAAGAGGAAGAAGCAATCAAGACGATATCGAAGTAGGTGAAGCAATAGATGAGGATTTAGAAGTGAAAAAACAATCAAAGAGGATATCAAAGTTGAAGAAGCATTCAAAAAAGTTATCTGATGTGGAAGAAACAACCGAAAAGGATAACCAAGAGGATGATGCTTTAACAGAGGATATTTATGTAAGAGAAGCAATCAAGGACGTTATTGAAGAGGAAGAAGCAATCGACAAGGATATCGAAGAGAAAGAAGAAATCAAACAGGATATCGTTGGTGAAAACAAAATCAAAATCGAAATCGGAATCAAAAACGAAAACCAACACCTACCCTACACCTACCCTACACCTACCCTACACCTACCCTACACCTACCCTACAACTACCCTACACCTACCCTACACCTACCCTACACCTACCCTACACCTACCCTACAACTACCCTACATCTACCCTACACCTACCCTACAACTACCCTACAAGTACCCTACACCTACTCTACAACTACCCTACAACTACCCTACAACTACCCTACACCTACCCTACACCTACCCTACACCTACCCTACACCTACCCTACAACTACCCTACAACTACCCTACACCTACCCTACACCTACCCTACACCTACCCTACACCTACCCAACAACTACCCTACAACTACCCAACAACTACCCTACAACTACCCAAACCCGACCCATACCCCTACACCTACACTTCACTAAACATCTATACAATTCTATCTGGGAGAACAACCGTGTGATCGACGAAATGAAAAAAAAAGTTTTGTATGAGGGGTGAAAATTTTGTATGGGATAATTTTTTTTTTGTATGGAACCCTAATTTTTTTTTTCGGATCCTTATATTAAAAAGCCCCCTGAGCAATATTAGTTCGAGCGCGAACCCTCTACGACCTATAGTTTCCGAGATACATGGGGGGTGGGGGTGAAAGGGGGTGAAAAGGGGAAATGTCAGATTTTTCCTGAGGTCGCCCCCACTCCCTCTATACGAATCTACCAAAAATTTCAACCCTACGAGGTGGCATCTGGGAGAACAATCATGTCAGTGAGTCAGTGAGTGGTAATCGAGCTATATATAATATAATAATAATAATAATTTATAGTATGCGTGGCCACCCTTGTCTTTCTCATTTCAACTGCAGGGTTGCCAGATAATTAAAATTTCCATAGATTTGGATAAAATATACTGATAATACGCCCTCCGGCCAGGTGGTAACGATCTGCGAAATGCTGCTGGTAGAAGCTGAATGCGTCGAGCTCAGGACAGGAACTCAGGCGCTCATTAGAGGAGGCCTATGTCCAGCAGTGGACTGCTATAGGCTGATGATGATAATGGGTAAAATATTTGCATATTGCACAAGGAATTCAAAGACAAACAAATATAACAAGAAATTATTGTCATGATTAATCTATCAATTTATACTGCAGGTAAAGTATTAATCTATTGATTAATACTTTACCTGCATGACGAAAATTTTTTTCATTTATAATCTGCTTCACTAACAAGTTATAATGACTTTTGATAATATGTTAGGGAAGGAAGGATGTTTAGCAAATTTGATTGAATGCACCTCCTATATAATTTTCATATCAAATTATATTTAATTGCATAAAAGTATGGTAAATCACCATCATACAGACCTAGAAGGCTGTGAAAAAATTTTCGTTGGACTGCTAAGCTATTAGAAGATACGCGAAAAACTGCGAGCAGAATTACAAAGGAAAGGATCTTAAAGGCTATGTGGATCGCATACTTATACTTCATTACAGAAGCGTGCAAATATTAAATTGTTATATGTATATATGTCATTAATTATCATTGATATCGGTTAATTTTACTTAACAATAATTAAGTTGAAAATCAAGATTACTTAATAAATATATGTCAAAATGAAAACTAACCATTCAAAAGAAGAAATAAAAATAGTAAATTATTATTTAGTTTTAATAAATTCGTTTGATCGTATAAAAGCATTTATCTACAAGCCATTTGTGAAGTCTTATTTTAAAAAGGCTAAGTGTCAAATCTTTCATGTCTTCGGGGAGACTATTGAATATTTTAACAGACATGAATATAGATATCTTTTGCATTGATTTTTTACAGAACGGCAAAAATATCCTATTATTTATTTGTGTCCTAAGTTGTCGTTCACGCATGTCTTTATGTTTCTTGTATAAGCTTTCAAAATTCCTACATGCAAAAAAGAATAGAATCATAGGAAATATATTTTTATTTCTCAAAAACTTCAACATTTAGAAAATTATGCTTTCGATTCTGCAATCATATTTTCTAAATTCGCTACTCTTTTATTAAACACCAACTTTTTTCCCCAAGAGCTCGCAGTTTTTCGCGTATCTTCTAATAGCTCAGCAGTCCAACGCAACGCAATTTCGCAGCCTTCTAGGTGTGTATGATGGTGATTTACCCTTTAAACAGTAATCAAAAATTAATTTCAGTATTTAAACATAACAAATGTAATTGTAGAAAATGCGTACATAAAAGGCTAGCAATTCTACTTATATAATAAAGGCGAAAGGTATTGAGTATTGTTTATTTCTCCCTCACGCAAAATTTAGATACAAAATACAATACAATACAATAAATTTATTTCTTTTACAAGTTACACACGTACATCGTTCTGGCTGGGAAAAATAACAAGCTATTAATGGCGCTGCTGATGATGATGATGAAACATATGAATTGAGGCATGGAATATATTGGTCTTCTTCTTCTTCGTATGAAATAGTGGACAACTCTGATGTCGGAATTTTTAGACCACCCGAAGGCCTCCGACATGGCTAACAACTGAAAAAGCCGGGAAGAACATCTTAACGTGCCTTCCGAAGGACGGAAGCGCTCAGATCTAAATGCCATCCAGATCACCCATATAAGTAGTGTCCGGGCGAAGTGTTCCTTAACCAAGATGATCTGCGAAGATCACCGGAGTAAATTATTTACATGGTGTCAAATTGCATTATGTTACAGGTTATAGGTAAGGTATCTCACATAAACCCTGTCTAAGGGTAAATTTAGCAATATGGTTATATAGTAGGCAGACCGAGGCTTTGTAGGTAGTTAACTAGGTGTACCTATAAAACAAATTGTCATTGCACATTATGTAGAGCTACACCAGCTGTGTGAGAAGCCGCGGGCAGAAGCTAGTATAAAATCTTAGTGAAAACTTTTTGAAAAATGGAGCTAACATTAAAGTATTTCTTTCCTGTCAGTCAAAGTCCATTGTAAATAAATAAATAAATAAATAATGCGGGACGTAATCACACAACATCATGTAGCCCCAAACAGAACATGCAACATTTGCCCCGCAGTGGGAATTGAACCCACAACTAGCTAATTTAATTTGCGGGTACTTCGGAGAAGGCAAGCAGTATCTTGGGTTTCACTTACCCGGTATTGATAAAATATAGCTTAGGCTTTTTGATACTTACTTACTGTGGCAGATTTAAATAATTGGGGGCATATAGGTGTATTGTCAAAAAATGCTGTCAGTTGTGACTGACGAATCCCGAATCCGTTTTAAATCTGAATGATCCGTTGATTTAACGTAGCCTCTGGTTCTCTAGTCTGAAATAAAAAAAACGGTTCTAAACCAAAACAAAAATGAACGAATTCTATCATTGTAGGTATGATAATAATAATAATAACAATAACCTAACATTTAATAGCACAACATATATAAAAATAATGAATTCTTTGGTTTTCGTGGTCTTTTTTCCTATACATTCATTAAAACTTCGGTTTGTCAAGGTTGACCAAATATAGCACATGGCTTTTAAACGATAAAATCAGTATCAAAATAGATTAAAGATTAAAGATTTTTATACATACTGTGGAAGATTCACATAACTGAAGACATAAAGGTGTATTTTCAGTTTCCATCCATTAAATTACGTGGCCTATGGTTTTTTATCCTGAAATTAAAACGTCATCTTTAAACTGGGCTATGCAAATAATAATGAACCAAAGAATAGTAGATTGTTTTACAAGGGACTAAACCATCCCATTATATACGAGGTTGTTATACTCCCGAGCTTAGCGAGGGAGGATGACAAGACCGAGTTATAATGGGTGGTTTTGGCCCGAGTAAAACACTCTACTTTTCACTTCGATTGCGAGAAAATAAAACAATTCCAAATTAGTCAATTTTCAGAAATTTTATTAAAAATTAAATGTGCAGTTAGAGCAATTTTGAATGTTTAGTGATATGTTTTTCCCGGGCAATTTTATTTCGTTTCTCTGTGATTGGGATGTGATAATATTTTGAGTTGATTGTTGTGGAGTAAAAGTTGGAGAGACTCGAAACATGCTTGAGTTTCCTGCGCGGCTTCAGCTGAGTTCACATATTCATCCAATCCCGCGATGTAGATGCTTGGGGTTCTGTAATGTTTGGTAGAATATTGATTCCTTCCATAATCCGCTGCGTGACGTGATACTTGTTTTGTATAGAGTCCTCTATATAACCTTCAGCCACTTGATCGGACCTCCATCCACCGTGGCGTTTTAATGTCGTTATATTCGCACCAGAGTCCGCCAACAGAGTCGCGGATGTTCTGCGGAAACAATGGCCCGTGTAGAGTTCCGGATTTGGTAAATTTAGATAAGTGGCAATATCTTTAGGCATGTTACCAAATTTATTTTTGCCTATGACTTGCCTTGTGCATTTACCATTTTGATAATTTAGAAAAAATCTTCTCGTTGAAACATTAGTGGGACGTAACTCCTGATAGGCTTTAACTATATTAAGTTATTCTCCACTGATGACAAATTTACGCTCTTTGTTTGTTTTCGTGTTCGGCAGACTCACAGCTTGTAGGTTTGTATCCGTTTCTACGTCTTCTAGCGTTATATTGGCAAGCTCTATTCCTCTGCATGCACCGCTGATTCCATAAATTAAAGCAACCTGTTGAACAAAAAAATAAGTGTGTTAATAATCGTAATAACCTAGGTACATAATTTAGGTATGTAGGTAGGTATCTATTTATTTAGTTTGAGTAGAGTACATAAGTAGGTTACCTTTGTTGCCAAGTATTGTTTATTTGGAGCGTTATTTAAAAATGTTTCGATTTCTTGTGTCGTCAAGACTTTAGATTTTTTTGCCTTGTATCCAGTGGACAATTTCTTCAGTAAAGCCGTTAAATTTACATATTTTTTAATATCGACGTCGTGTCTCGTTTTTAAGGTCATTCTTAACATTGAATATGTGCTCCAAAGAGTCGACGATTTGAATTTTTTCGATAATTCATCAAAATAAGTGAGAAAAACCCCTTCTGTAAAAGAATCCACACGTTTCTCATCTCTCCATTTCATAAAATTTTCGTAACTCTTTAAATATATTTCACGTGATTTTGTCGGCAACAGATTCATAATTATTTCTTTGCCCTTTTCTTCCATTTGCATATTAGCATCTTCACTATCACTTGATGACATTTTTCACGTTCACAATTTGAAAGTTAAAGTCAGGAAGTTAAACGTAAAAGTTTGTGATTTGGAATGAAGAAAATTCTAGAGATTTAGCGCCAATACCATCTTTTTTTTTAAATCTCTATACCTTCAATAACCCTCAACGAAACAGTTCGCATTCTACCGTGAAGGGAAGAATCAACCTTCATAAAACATCACCAAGACGGTTCTATTTTCAAAAAAAAAGATTGACGGAGCACCAAGAAGTCGAGTTTTTATATAAGAGAACGAATGCTTTGTACGGGCTGATGATTTTAGACAAAAATTAAAAAGAAAAAATACTTTTTAGCCCTAGGTATTAAACTCGAGTTTTAGGCCCGCTAAGCTACACTATTATGATACACTTTTTGAGCAAGAGAAGTGAAAATTATATTATTTAAAGTTCTAATAAAAATGAAACGACTTTTCTTTATATGCTTATAGCTTATGGGGTGGGGAAGGGCAGGGAGGGAGTGAGGACCCTCCCTCTAAAAGGGGGAAACTCACAGTTTCCGAGAAAAAATTAATTACGTTTTGAGGTTAACGAGAGAAAAAAAATTAAACAATATACGCCAAAACACACTACCGGACTACTACGGACCTATGACCTATGATCAGTTTAAAAACAGTTTAAAATCATAAAAATGGATATTTGATTCGGGTATTTGCCCTCGTCGGCCCTGAGTGTCACTTCGTCCACTCGTCCTCGCGGGCTAGCTCCACTCAGGATCTTCCACGGGAATTTCTGGTTCCACATTTTTTATATCCAATCTACGCATAGGGACCACAAGACTACGTGGCATCGGGGTGATCTGCGTCAGTTCTGTGATATTGCTACTCAAGTTGGGGTGTCCTAGAACCTACTGCTGCGAGAAGGATTTCCAGGTGGTTGTAAAAAATCTAATAACCGACTGTCTATTCAACGTATTACATTAACAACGAGAAATATCATTGTCAATGTCGAATCACCAAAAAATACCACAGAGGCCATAAATAAAAAGAAGATGAATTATCAAATAATCATATCTCAAAAACTATTTGGTTCCGCACTACGCCATTTTAGATTTAGGCTTCCTAGATATAGACCTATCTGTGACAAAAGTTCCAGCCGCCTAGCTCACTACAAATAAATGAAAGTTGAGCCAAAAATTAATGTGCAGTGGGCAAAATTCATTTCGAATGCCGGCAACACCAAACAAAACAAAACAAAATTGAATTTCACTTTTTGGCTTATTTTCTTACAGATTTCTGCTCTAAATGTTGTTATTTATTGTGGAAGTCTAGTTAATAATCCATTTTTGAATAAATACCTCGTCAAAAGTACGATACTTACGCTTGAAAAGACAAATCCGGAATGTTTTGATCACTGCCACTTTTGCACCAAAATACACTACACCGATCCATTTTGATAGAGAAATCCATAACATTCATTTGTTATTATTGATTTACAATAGATGAAACATAATTTTTCCAGGTAATAATTTAGTTTCAAGCAAGTTTTTCACAAAATCTTCCGAAACTGCTGCTGGCTGCCAAAGTTTGTTTAGCGCAATGTTGCGCTAAACAACGAAAAAACCGGCACGCGATAAGGGACAGCAAATCTATAGTGCGGTCTCCCTTATTTGCATGAAGCACGCATAAGTAGTTCTCTTACTTGAAAGAATGAGATGAATTATCTCGTCGTCTATAGCTTTCTCTGTCTAGGCTTTTAAAGTTTTCGAAAACTATCAAAACCTGTGGTAAGCCCTCAGCACGCGCAACCAGGGTTGCTAGGTGTAGGCTCAATGAACTGGCCTAATTTTCTAATAAATGAAGCCTAAAAACGCCATTTCTTATTACATCAAAAACTTAAAAAAAAAGCTTTTTGGATTAATATATATTTGGGCTACTATCATTCAAAAAAGAAACATCAAAAACTATAGGCAGGTAGGTCATACTTATTATTTTACCGTTTTATTATTATTAGCTCCTAGCTCAATGATTTTTTCTTTCAGATGGTATCTAGACCCACTAGAGTCTAGATACTAGTCTTGATATCTACATCATCTGTATGTACCCTACATCGCACCCTTACTGGTGTGATGTAGAATAGTTACATATTTGAGTGAGTAACTAACCAATCATGAATCAAACCGATAGAGTCCTGGAGGGTCCATTCACATAGCCTATTATCGCTTAATTCTTTTTTCAAAAAAGCCTAAACAGTATTAAATAATAAGTCCGACATAGCCTGAGATAGCCTAAATAGCGAAAATTTGCCTAACCTGGCAGCACTGCACGCAACCAAACCAACGCAGAGAGCAGACTCAAATCAATCAAATCGGAAACTGGAAACGAAAGGCAAGGTGGGTATATCAACGCTAAAAAAAACGATGTATGAATATGAGTAGAACTTTGATGGCATTGAAAACATTATTTATATTAACGGCTATCTCAATCACACTCACTTCCTCAATTTTTCTCGTATTATTATTAGTTATTACTTTAAATTATTTTAATAGGTCGTCTGCAAGAAATCGTAGTATACGATATGATTCCTTTGAAACACAAGTGTTTATAAGGGAAGGGTTATCTTTCAAAACTGTTTATGTTTCGTCACTTACTGTGTTTTCAATAAAGACTTTTTATAATTAATCATTATTATATTACTTTGTCCCTTTTCATGTATTACAATATTTGAAAACGAAACAATACGCTGCCTGATTATGGTACCTAGATAAAAAGTAGTAGTTATTCAAGGCTACAGCCATCTCTTACATATGATACTAGCTTTCGCCCACGACTTCGCACGCGTGGTAGCCGGATAAAAAGTAGCCTATTATGTTATTCCTATATTATGTGTACAACTTCAGCTCAATCAGTCACGTTAAGATTCTCAGATTTTTTACCTAAAATTTCGAAGCCTGTTACACCCGGTTTTTAAAGAATATAATATTTTTTCATCCTCCATACAAACTATGCCACCCCTTTTAGCCCCCTTGGGGTTGAATTTCAAAAAATCCTGGAATATGTGTTTCTTTATTTTTATTAGAGAGTTTCTGTACAAAATTTCAAGTCAATAGGTGTAAATTTTTTTCGTCACCCATACAAACTTTGCCACCCCCTTTAACCCCCTTAGGGGTTGAATTTAGAAAAATATCTTCTTATTTGGTGGTTTTGCTATTAATGGAAGCTACACTCCAAATTTCAACTTTTTATATTCAGTGGTAGTGCGTTGATTCCAGAAAAAGGCCTTCTCTTGTATAGATCTAGGATATCTCTTACGTATTGCATTACATAGATAATGACAAACAGTGAGAGGACTAACTTTGAGCATGGGTTGACTTTGAGTAGCGTTCATAATAAGGGTAAATGTGCAAACTTTCGCCTTTATAATATTAGAAGAATTCCCAGGTTGCACATGTCAATTTTATGATGCTCGTATGTTGGTAGATTTTTTTTCTCTTCAAGTTTGACTTTTATGGTACCCCGCGTTTAATTTTATGATCCAATTCTATGGTATGTAAATTTTTTGTAGTTAGAAGAGAGTGAGAATGAATGATTTTTTTAGCTTTAAAGCGGGTTCACATATTTTTCTCCAATACAGCTAGCGGCACGTGTCTAGCGCTAAACGAAACGTCTGCGCATGGGCACAAAATAAATAGGTAACAGGAAGTCAATCACATGTATTTACTTCACTTTTCATACCTACGCACGGCGGTCGTGCTAGGGTTGCCAACTTTGGGGCGATTGAGGGAGGCTTCTCCAAACCCAAGGTGTAGCCCGCATAGCAAAAAACTTAATCTACAATATCAAAACAAAACATTAAACATAAAATTTTCATGCATTCTGAGTGCAGCGAGCTCGGTGCGCTGGTCCACGTCGCGCCGATTGACTTCGCGTCGCTTCATATGGCGTACCGCGCGGAAGAACGCCCTATGTTAGACTATATTGGGAGTTTAGGCGGATGGAACCATTGATATATATTGTTACTATCGTAACTAGATGCGTAGTACCGGCCAAAATGCGTGTAGGCTCAGGTCTTGGCCATGGCCAAGATCCTTTCCTTTCTTCATAGTGGCCATCTTGACATCGACCGAGTGACACTTCCGCAAAATAGGCAAATAATGTGATGAAAAAGTGCATTTCTTGAACTCAATTGCGTAAAGAATCACGCGGAATTACTTTTTTCATGAATACATATTGATTTTTTGCTAAAATTACAGCAAATATTAAAGAATATTTAGATAAATAGTTCATGCCATGTAATGTTGCCGGCAAAAAAATGTGTAGTTTTCCCGATTATTGTGGGAGATTTTGATAACGGATAAAATCTTTGTTAAGCTCTTAATTTCTTAAAATAATTTACAATACACATAGGAGCATATTTAAGATCATTTCAAATAGATCACTCACTTCTACTGATAAATTCCATCATTCATGAAATTAAATTATTAACTCAAAGAAATAAAAGGAAGACCGGAAGACATTTGACGTTACATGCGGTGGTTGAGTGATATTACGATCGCTATTATATGATGGCACAAACTAAAACACTTATTTTATTTCCCCAGACAAAGTTTACTATTTCGATCTACTAATATGATTGGTGATAATATCACAAAGTTATGACGAAGAGTTATTTTCTTAAACAATTCACTTTTCAACTATTTGGTGGTAATAAATGGTGACTGGGTGAAGTCGGGCTGTGGATGATGATGATGATGAAGATGGGATTAGAACCCGTGGCCTTCCCATAAACACTGGGAAACTACCAACTGCGCTACGTTGTACGTTGTTGTGGTTGGTACGGGGTTTATTAAATTACTTATTTCCAATAATCAATGAGTAAAAAAAACACATTCATTTTCGGGAAAAAATCTAGATCAGGCATCATCGAGCTTTTTATTTCAAGCATTGTAGCTATCTCTATAAAATCAACTGCCATTCTCGAAGCAGGCCAGTTTAAATAATAGAGATAAATATATGTTTCCTTCAAAATGACAATTATTTTCAAAGCTACGTGTTCGCCATCAATAAGTGGTTACTATATTTTGACACTTGTTAAGGAGGTTAGCATCTCTGTTATTTAACTCAATGGATGGAACAATTTAAACAAAACTTATTTTTATGAATTTTGATTTTTTTTCCTTCAAGGGACCAGGTAAATAACTAGGTGTTAATAATGTAAAATAATGCTTTTTAAGGTTTCTGCTCGAAGAATGAAAACGAAACCCTATTACTAAGCCTCCGCTATCTGTCTATCCGTCCGTCCGTCCGTCCGTCATTAAGTCAGAGTGCTGTAAGTATCTCTTGAACCGTAAGGGGTAGACAGTTGAAACTTTTACAGAATGTCTCTTAGCGCTATAACAATAATTATTAAATTTAAAAAACGATGGCACGAAACCCTCCGTGTGCAAGCTGACTCGCACTTAACCAGTTTTTTTTACGGAATTACCTTAGCTTACGTATGTGTAGGTACAAGCTCGTGTGAGTCGGTAGCAGTTACATCGTAGGTAATTATTAATAAGCACAAATTGCAAGCTGTACCTACCCCTAGTAAGAGTTCCACAATTCGAAAACTTTTATAGTTTACGTTTTCGAATTGTGGAACTCTTACTAGGTAACTCAATTTTAAAGTATCTACTTTTTTTCTACTGTTTTGAGTGATAAACATTGCAATCTGCAAGACTACATTACCTACCTACGTTAATCGATCAGTTTCTATTTAAAACCAGATGCGTAATTTCCTAAAAACGTACATTAAAATTGAGCTCGAAAACAAAACGTATGAACGTTTCCGTATTGTGCAACTAGTACTAGGGGTACCGATGTTATAAAATATTATAATATACCTAGGTATCTATTATAGTTGAATGTATACTTTATCAATCAATATGAATTTAACAAGCTGCTGTAGGTATAGGTACAAGCTTGTGTGAGTCGGTAACGAACAACTAGTACCTACCTACTTTATCAATCAATATATTTATGAATAGGTTCCTAGGTAGGTTAGATATAATCACGGCCAATGTAAGATAACTGGTTAGGTTGATAAATGATAATCCACGTGTTTCGAAGTGAAGTAGGTACCTATAAGTACATAGAAACACCTCAGAAGCTCAAGTTTTTATTTCATTGGCAACTAAGTAGTTTTTATATTTTTTATTGTATTTCTATTATTGTAAGATGTTAGTTGTTTATCTGTGTCTGACTCCGTAAATGTAACGCCTTAAATCGTAAGCACCTGTAATGTTATTTTTTACGAAAAATAAATGAAACTTGAACTTGAACTTGAAAAGTCTAATTCAAGCCTCCGTTCGTCCGTAGGTGGAAACCCTTAGCAAACTCAAACTCAAACTCCTAATTCATATATTCAGTAGGAACTCTAAAGTACACTTTGAAACATATTTTTTTTTTTATTTACCACCAACTCGTAACGCGACCAAACAGAGATAAATTGGCAAGTAACTCTGCTTGGCTTATATTTCTTTAACGTCATTGTTCTTAATAACTATTACATTGTATTTGATGGAGTTGGAGGCAGTTTCATCCCATCCCCTCTTGCATCCCAAGCTTTTTTGTTATCTAAATAATCAGATATTTTATAATAATCTTTATTACAGAGATTAGGTTTAACAACATTTTTAAATTTATTTTCAGATAGTGTGTTTAATACACGTCATTTCGGATTTTGTTAAAGAAATCGTACACACATCCCTTTTAAAAATTGACTAACTTTATGGAGTCTTACAGTAGGAACAGCTAGTTTACCTATATTTCTAGTGTTAACATTATGATAGTCGCTATTTTTCTTGAACATACCTATATATTGGCATGGCATTGTCATAACATTTATTTCTTTAATCTTAGTTTTAAGTGATTCTCTGTGGCCCATATTATAAATTCCACGAACAGCCCTTTTCTGCAACACAAATATGGTGTTGGTATCTGCAGCATTCCTCCACAACAAAATGCCGTACGACATAAAGCTTTTAAAAAAGCTGAAATAAACTAGTCTAACCGTTTCTACGTCTAGCCATAACCTCCCTTACCGCCATGTAAAAAATTACGAAAAAAATCAGTAACTTTCGTTTGACAGACTCTTTTGATTTTAGTAAGCAGTAGTACAACTTTTTTTTTGTTTGATGTTTACATTTTATTTTGTTTATTAATACGTAACGTAGGTACTTATTTATTTGATTTTTACCATACAAATACGTACTTATTTTATACTAATATTGATTATATTGCAAGGAAAACAAAAAAAGGTACAGTTATTATAACTTTTATTTTGTTGCTCCATTTTTGTTTGCACAAGAAAGTTCACAGCTCGCGTGACACTCGCGTTTGCAGTGGTCCGAACTGTTCCGAGATATCGTGTCCGTGAGCGGTTTCTATGTGTGCGTTGCTCGAGCACGCTTTGTATGTAGATTGGCTTCTGTTACCTATGTCTTTTGTGGTATGGGCCCCTCGCTCTCACTCGCCTCTAGCCTCCATTTGACTTCTGCGCAATAACGGTCAGCGATATACTTTCGCCCAACTGACTGAAAAATTGGCAAAATCACCTCACGTAACTAATGGACGCCCCATTACCACACCTGCACACAGTGTGACTATAGTTCATTTGACTTATCCGTAGTCACACTGGTGTGACTATGGTTTGTTTTTATTTATCCGTAGTCACACCAACACACACTTGACCATATTTGCCTGATAGCACAACTGTTTTTTTTCAGTTTTGTTTTAGAACTCCAATTAAGATTTTCAACCTGAAGTACCAGGGTAGCATAGGAAGCTAGTAACTTTTATGTACAATCAGTTATGACATCCTACATATCAGTTTCATACCACATAATTGCTAAGAAGTTGGGTAAAAATAAATGGCTGGTTTGTAACTAGCACGTATTTCCATGGGGTCATTCCCATATTCCCCACCAGGTCTGGCCCACTGGTGGGGATTATGAGGCAGCAGAAAAAAATCGATTCCTAAACACTACCGCTCGGTCGTCGTCGTCGTTTAGGGGATTATGAGCCTAATCTGTTTTTGTCAGTCATAATCCCCACCGACCGGTGGGCCAGAGTAGGTGCCCAAAATGCTGTTTGGTATTGTATCATATTCCTTGAGGATTATGATTTTAATACATTGCAAAAAAAACAAGCTATACCCTACTACGTGATTTTATGATTTATCATTCATTGGTATTCTTATTGAACAACAACAACTACAACAACAACAGCCTATAATATTAGTCCACTGCTGGTCAAAGGCCTCCCCTAATAAGAAGGGGGATATGTCCATAATACCCACGCTGGGCATTCGGGTTGGGGATCTCAGAGCACAGCTTCTCGCTTTACCGACGCGGCTGCCCGACGCAGTGAGGGAATAATTTAGCTGTGCCGGTGTTTGGCTGCTCTATGCCGCAATCAGCCAGCCGCCAGAGCCTTAATAGTTTCTTAGCAGAGTGCACCACGTGCAGGTGACGTTTGCTTGAGTTCAGAAGGTGGAAGTTGGAACCCTTTACAGCCCTTTCTTATTCAGCTCTGCATAATTTGGGGATTAATGAAAAAATATACACGTCAACACTAAGTATTAGAGTAAGTACCTAGCCGTAACCTACCAACCTACCACTTCCTTACCTACCTATTACGATGTTGATAATTATGATCATAGGTAATGAAAAGGAAGGAACTAAATGAAACAAGTAAGATATAATCAATTATTTTTATTTCCATTCCAAAAGCCAACATGCCTTACGCTGAATATAACCCTCTCGCATAGACGCAGGTAAATGCACAGTAGCTAGTCCTTAATCATTCTAGTTAAAAACTACCGTGAAATATGACACACTAGAGGCAAATGCCATGTTTTATAATAAAAGTCACGTTTTCACACGTAGTCACATTTTTCGCTCTTCTCCGATGTGGAAACACCGAACATGACAGAAACTAGCCATAAACCTAGTTTGAAGTGGCGATCACAATAGGCCTTCATGGCCGCGATAAGTTAGGTGTTATGAAAGTCACGCAATCAATAATAATAATATACCTAGTAACCAAAGAGTTTTAAGGGGAATGCGCTTTGCAAAAAAATCTGTCCTATATTTTTTACATAGAAATTCCCTAAAAGGTATCGTATCTCGTTTCCTCTTTTGTGTAATACTAAAGAAGAGGAAACCTTTTTGGGAGAATACATGCACAGATAGAAGTCTGTGGGCGGACACAGATATTTTTGTTAAAAGCGCGAATGGAAACTCCTTGCTATGACAGACACAAGAAACTCGACATCAGCAACCTAGACAAAATTCCGCAATCAATAAATAATATGCGTGTTAATTTTTCTTTCAAAATCTAATTTTCAATTTTGATGATCGACATTTCGATTTTGCTTTTCACCCGAAACAATTATTAAAGTCAAAAATCAACATGTCGAACATCAAAAGTGACTTTCATATCCTTGGGAAGACAACATCAACACCTCGAACATCAGAATAATACTGTCAATTTTTATTTTAAACGTGTTGATTTTGGTTTCCATTCGAACTTATTTGGTTATTTGCATTGAAAGCAAAATCATGTCAAACATTATTATTATTCTAGCGGCTACGGCTGCTCTAAAAACCTAGACATAACATTGCAGTAATCCAGCTTGCATTTTGTCGAGTCTAAAAATTGTGATGTCGATAAATTATAAGAAAAATTGCTCGGAGGAAACTGGGCTTTATACGTTCCTGTACAATGTTCGGTGTAAACCCAAATTTTAAGTCTTTAGGTACTTTCGCTGTGGCTTTTCATAACAATAAAACAAACAAATCAATTAACTAGTTAAGTAAGTCTTGACAAATAAATTTACCTATTCAATTAAGCCACAGAGAAAGTTTTAGCTAAATTGCAAAACAATTATGTATTAATTACTTTAATTAAAATTACAGCAACACACTCATTCAAGTCAGTTTAATATTTTGCTGCAATACAATTTTATTATTTATAAAATAAGTTCAGAATCATATACAATAATTAATATTATAATTGACCCGTACATATTGTTTTCTCATAAATTGAGGGTAGATCAGGGACTGAAAACGTTACGGTATAAAGGTATCAGTACCGTAAAAACGTAAGGATACCATTATCCGATAGAGGTTGGGCTATACCGTTATTTTACCGGTATAAAATTACGGTACCGAAAAAATATTAAGTCGAGCCGGTAAGGATGCAAGCGGGGTGGTGACGGTGGCTGGCGGGACGGGAGGGGGAGGCTCGCTTGGGGGCGCGCCGATCACCGAATGCTGTGCTGACAGGAGTTATTCTTTAGGTTTTCGTATTCGATTCTGTTACGCACGCGCTCACGCACGCACATTACTTAGTTACTACCTGCTTTCATTTTTATACCTTCTATCTAACCTACTAGAAAATATTGCTACGTATTTTATTGCTTGTTACACCTACGTAATAATGGGAAGAAAAAGAGGAAGTTCATCCCCAAAAACTAAAACTTAAAAACAGTTCATTTCATGTGTTGTCGCTTCAATGCTTAAATTCGTTGTATTTTTTTATGTGTTCGTTTTCGTTTATAAATAAGGCTACGCATACTTTTCACAATATTGTCCAATTATAAACACAAAATTATAGAAATTGGATTAGTAGTTTCAGATAAAAATACAAAAATGTATGTATTGAGAAATCATTTTCTCGAAATTCTCCATAAAAACGCCAATTTCCTAAGTAAGAAACTAATATTAAATGTTTATTATTATAGAAATATGTTATTATGTTAAAATTATTATGTTCCGCCTTAAATGTGATTACGACAATTTCTAGCTATGGAAAGATACCAAAATTAGTAATAAGCTAGCTTGAGTTAATTGAACTTTTTAGTATGTTAAATTTATGAGATGCCTACCTAATTGAAAATTTGGTTTAATTAATATAAGTATTTACTAAACTATGCATGGTTTTTTATTATTACTGATGTACTATTATTAATGTTTACAAGGTGGATATATTACTTTTATTTCAATGTCCATTTTATGTTGTCCTTTGAAAGATTCTACAATCTTTAACATGTGCCTGTATGCCATATTCCGCATGCATGGTCGTACAAATTGTAGCTCACTTGGCAGCATTTGACAGAAATGGTAGCTCCCTTTATCAATTTCATTTTCTTTGATACAATCAGTACATTCAGAATCATATTCAGTTTCTGTTTTTTCTTCTTCGGCATTATTATTGGACTCTAGTTTATAATCAAATTAGTAAAAATTAGTAAATAATAAAATAGTATTACTACTCGCCCATAGATGACAGAGAGTCATAATCGTATTCTAATTATTAAATAAACTTTTTTTTAAAGAGCTTTTAGGCAATTTAAGTAAACACGTGAGTTGAAAAGACACATATATTTTATCAATAATTTATATAAACAATTAATTTTCTTGGTCTAACACAAACCAAACATTCATTGGCTTAGTGTTGCTTAACAACGTCATCTTTTGTCAAGTAGCTTTAGTGTTGCTATGTCGGTAAAACAGTTTAGTTGTTGTTAAGCTGACAGCATCGAGTTATTATAAATAGAGGCAGAAACGTGGAAAAAGAGTATCTGCACCAAAACTTACTTACTTACTTAGACTTAAGGTCTAAATTAGTGCAAATTTGTCATTTTGAAGTTGATTTATGTCAAATACACTTGGACGATTTTTGTCAGTTTTCACTTGAAGACTGTGACCCTATAGTAGTAGTATATACTAACTCGATGTCTGATGGCCCTAGTTGCCAAAACAATAGTAATACTATTCGCCCATAGATGTTAGGAAGAGTCATTTTCGTATGCTGATGATATTTTAGCAGCCTTTTTTTGGATAAAGCAACATTTTCTATTAATAAAACCCAGCTAAATCAACTTCGATAAGTTAAAAAACCCCCTACATACAAAATTTTATGAAAATCGTTGGAGCCGTTTCCGAGATCCAGATTATATATATACATATATACAAGAATTGCTCGTTTAAAGGTATTAGATATGCAACTTCATTTTGCAATACAAGCCGACATTGCCGAGTATAACCCTTGAAGATTCAGCAACTGATTGCTGAGGAGTTTTATTCGTACACGCGGAGCATATTGCGGTTAGATTGAGGAGACAGCAGTGGCAGCTACAGGACGAGGCGGGGGGAGGTGAGCGAGGGAAATAAGATGCACCTAAACATCAGAGCAAAGACGATATACGGCAATACGGCAGTGACGGTTTTTCTGCACAAATCAAAGGCTCTCGCATGCACCTGGCCAATTGCACAACGTGTGGGCAGCTTTCTTGGGGCAAGTCCACAAAACTCGTCTACATTGACCGTTTGCAATAGTTTGCATAGACTTGCCGAACGTCTAGACGGTAGCTCTTTTCATGTATCAATTTGCCTACGCTCGCATTGGCCTAAACTCGATCAAAATGTAAGTATAGCGGGCTTTAGGTTACTGCTTAGTCAATGGAAATTATGAAGGAATGAAAGACAGAGCAATACTCGCGCCTCTTAAAAAAGATGTTGAAAAAAAATAGTTATTATATAGTTTATTTATTTATTTATTTAATAGGAACGCCAACAGCTTAAATATCAATACATTGTAGAGTTACACTGACAAAGTTTTCATTCTGATATAGAAACCAATTATAGTTGCCAAACTTCTACTATAGTAAGTATAGTAAATACAAAATCTACTAAAGCCATGACTCAATGAAAGATCCACCTGAAGGAGCAGTCAAAGTAACAACAAAATTTCTCAATAGTGTCAACATTTTAGACTTGCCATCACACGAACTAAAATGGAAAAAAATGCGTTGATAATATTGTCGCATAATTTAGACGTATCAGAAGGACTATGAAATGGTGTAATAGTAGATTGTTTTACAAGGGACTAAACCATCCCATTACATACGAGGTTGTTATACTCCCTCGCTACGCTCGGGAGGATGACAAGACCGAGTTATAATGGATGGTTTTGGCCCGAGTAAAACACTCTACTTTTCACTTCGATTGCGAGAAAATAAAACAATTCAAAATTAGACAATTTTCAGTATTTAACCCGCAACGAAACAGTTCGCATTCTACCGTGAAGGGAAGAATCAACCTTCATAAAACATCACCAAGACGGTTCTATTTTCAAAAAAAAAGATTGACGGAGCACCAAGAAGTCGAGTTTTTAAGTAAGAGAACGAATGCTTTGTACGGGCTGATGATTTTAGACAAAAATTAAAAAGAAAAAATACTTTTTAGCCCGAGGTATTAAACTCGAGTTTTAGGCCCGCTAAGCTACACTATTATGATACACTTTTTGAGCAAGAGAAGTGAAAAACTTATTGTAACAAGTCTATGCTATCAGATAATATAGGCAAAAATTGTTATTGGTAAACAATCTGGCAAAGAAGTATATATACTAAGGGTAACCCTTGACTCATCAAAAGGACAATTGAGATGCACCATTCAGCGTCAACAATTTCCCGTTAGATCTGCATTTGCCATGACTGTCCACAAATCCCAAGGGCAAACATTGGAATTTGTTGGGGTTGACGTAAAGTGTAGTGGTCCAGTCTTAATGCATGGCATGATAAACGTAGCATTTTCTAACAAATCCCAAGGGCAAACATTCGAATTTGTTGAGGTTGACTTAAACTCCAGTCCGGTCTTTATGCATGGCAAAAAAGTCAAAAGTAGTCATGGCAAAAGTCTACCTTCCAAATGAAAATCCTCGACAAACCCACAATATAGTATGGTAGGAAGTACTAGGATTTCATAATTAATATGATAAAAATATACTTACTAAATTGATTGATTAACTGTTAAATGTTACTGTTAACTATTAAAATGTTAAACTAAATGCACTTGTGATTTTTTATTGAGTAACCAGTTCATATTTTCTTATTAATGTGCCGGTAAGATGGAAAAAAAAATCATATTTTATCAATAAGTATTTCGTATTTTAATTTACAAAAACACGGTTTAAAAAAAACCGAGTAAAGCTCAGTCGTCTAGGTACTGTAAACTGAAACTAGCCAAGTACGACAGAAGACGCGGTTATATAAAAGAATACCTTTATCTTTGGGGATTAGGTAGCGCTACCTCTTTATACCGTTTCGTATTTCAATACGTGATTTTTCGGTACCGTAATTTTTTTAGCTATTGAAATATTTAGGTAACCGGAATATAAAGGTATGACGTCATACCGATAAATAAAGGTATCTTAATTTTTCGGTTATTCAGTCCCTGGGGTAGATAGGTTTTTATCATAATATGGCAGACAGTTGGTTCTGCATGGTTGTTCGAGATAATTTTATAACAATTTAGTGATGAACTGCGAGCTGCTGGGTAATTAAATTACTAATTAATGAAGTAGGTACCTAGACAATTTAGATGTTTTTACAAATATCTCGCATACTTTTGTTTTCAACCCAAATACGATCGTAAGTAGGTAATTTAAGTTTTGCAATTTTCTTTACAGGTAGGTAATATTTTAATACTTGTATTTAGATATACATCTGTCTATGGGGGAGACCTTTGCCCTGCAGAGGGACGATAAAGGTTTAACTAAGAAAAATGTTATAACGATTTTGTTTTAACGATGTAAACGTTCAAACGTTGTAAACGTTCGAACTGTAAATTGTTTATTGATGCATCTACTAGGGACCTACGTTAATAATAATATGCTCGCATAGTTTTATTTTGACAGAAATAATATTGTTGTTTACCTAACTGGGTAGGTACTTATTTTTTAAAACCAAAATACATACCAGAGTTTTAAAATTGCTTCGCAATAATAACGACATATCTATTTTCAAGTTTTTATAAAAAGTTTAAAATAAACATTATATGTACTTACTTAATTAAAATGGCTTTCAATACAGTACGAACATAAAAAATAAAATAATAACAAATAATAATTAAATAATAACAACACATAATTTGCCATTTGTAGTAAATTAAATTATTGACTTATAAGAAATTGTATAAGAAGAGTTGTAGGTAGATAAATACAGAACATAGGTACACTACACAAAGGATTGAAGCGTAAACTAACTTCAAAGTGTAAAGTTCATCTGCTTTTACAAACTTGAAGGAATATCCCTAAATACCACTGAACAAAATATTAATATATCGTCATCATCATCATCATCATCGCCTGTAGCAGTCCACTGCTGGACAAAAGCCTCCTCTAATGAGCGCCATTGCGTCAGCTCGGCACATCTAGCTTTTACCAGTAGATAACAACTAATTCTGATACCGTAAATTGCGAGAATCGAAAGTGTAGGTACTTTTTGATTCTTAGCCTGGAAATCTGTAACTGCATAGGCAAACTAAAAGACTAGATAAAGGCATTTGATATTTATTGAAATGATCGTTATTTAGGTATCCTATTTTCCATTTAAGTAAAATTTAATTAGACCAGCCACTGGTCGAATATAAACAGGCGTAGGTAAGTCCTAAGCTGTTCTTTTATTTCAGACAGATCTTTTTTTAATATTTTATTGGTTTTATTTATTTCATTTTGGATTTTGAAACATACAGTATCATAATTTAGAATCTTTTGATAACAAAATGTCATTTATAGTTTTTTTTCGCATAAAAAGGTTGGACATTCCAAAAACAACTTATTTTAATGCTTATCAGCACAGGGTGTGTTTTTACGGTTTAATAATGATGGTATGACAAATTGAAAACTAGTTTGTAAAAGCAGTCTTTGTGATAAAAAAATTGGCTTAAAATGTGTTAACATCAGTCTTAAAAGCAAATCATTTTCAATAAGGCCACAGATTCTTTTCGTTTAAAATATATTAGAATATAGCCTCAAGAGATATATAATTATGATTCATAGTATAACACTGTTAAAAATTCGAGAATGATATATATTATATAATTTGCGATATTTTTCAATAGATAAAGTTTTTGAAAGAATACTTTCACACAAACACTCACACCTATTTTAAGTAACCTAATAAATACTTGTACTAAAATAGGCATGCTTCTATTCTACGCTCAAACTAACAAAACGTCACATGTTAGTAACTAACCTATAACAAACTAACTAGTTGGAACTGCATCTGATACAGATGTTGATGTATATTTGAACTTTGCTATGAGCAATTAGTTTTAAGGTCTTTAATTTTTAAATGCTATAATTAATAGGTTAAAAAAAAGATTTGTTACGGTGTAACAATTCACAAATGACTTATCTTCAATACTTGTTTTTGGGCAATTTTCATCGTAGGTACAAATTTATGTTAGTAAATGTCAATCAAAATTACACTACCAACATTCTTAATCGTCAAATGATCAAACATATTATTCCTCATTCCGTTAGTAAAAATAAAATTATTGCTTTAAGCAAACTACGCCAACCTACCTCTAAATCTTCCACGTCCGTTGCAAAAGCAACCAACAACTTTCCTTTCAAACTCTTGTCATTATTTTCTACAGGGTACAATCCTACTCCAAAAACAATTGCTACTAAATTCTAGGGCTCTATCCCTACTATTTAAAAAACAATTGCATGTCAATTTTAGGGTTCTAACCCCTTCCAAATTACAGTTAATTGCAGACACGTTTAATAGCTATACAAAATAGCTGAAACTACCCTCATAATGTGCTAAGATTTCGCATAATTCCACTTTAATCACTGTAGTTGTAGGGCTCTAACTATCCCCATTTTTTTTAAAAGCAATTGCGTGTCAATTTTTACGGTTTTAACCCCTTCCAATTGCAGTTAATTGCTTAAGACACATCTAATAGCTATACAAAATAGCTGAAACTACCCTCATAACTCTCCACTTTATTCACTGTAGACATGTTTAGATGTACTCAAACGGGTGGAGGGCCTCGTACATAACGCAGCTGTGGTGTCAGCGTCTGAGCAAGCGAGTTCAAGGCATCACAGCATTTAGGTCTTTCCACCAACCAGGCAGCTAGTAGTAAAGCCACCAGACATAGTTGTATGGGCAGGGAGGAACGCATCACCCGCCACAACCAACCCCCACGTGGACTGTAGTCTGGATCACCTGATCCGGTTTTTCTTTTACCTGCCACTGCTGCTATGGATTGGTCCCTGCTGAAGATTAAGAAAGTTATAAACAAATCCAGGAAAATCTGAGAATCCACGCGGTTTGTTTTGTAGATAGACAGTTGGATTTATCTGTGAACTATTCTGGTTTCTAAAATGCAAATGATGCTTCGCTTGGATTTCACTGATACATGAGAAAAATAGAAACAAAAGGTTTAAAGAAAATTCTAGGAGGCATGAAAAACTTACGTCACTTCATCGATTTTCAGATCCGGAATGCTTTGTTCAACCAGAGCCCGGCAGGACTCTTGCAAGGAGCGGACTTCATTCTCTGTTTGCTCCATACGCTAAAAAGATAAACGTACTTGAGCATGAATACGTGAAAGTATGGTCTGGTTTTTGATCATAGGATATCCCTCCGTTGTATCAAAAACAAGGCCCATGGACCGTCCATTACCGACCATCATTTTCACGGCTACTACCAATGAACTATAAATAAATTTAGTTTATCTAGAGTCCGTCTAACCTAAAACCGAACGCGCCAAAACTTAGAGCATGTCCAGATGAAGCGATTCGCACACTAATAGATTTGCGGGTTTTAATTTGCGGTTGCGTCTAGATATCACGTTTTATGTAAGTACGATTTTATACGCGGATTCAGTTGATCAGAAAAATGTCACACGCGAGGAGTAAAACGCGACATGTGGACCGTATGTATGAGTCTAGTATCTCACGATCACGCGATTGTCTGCGCACAATGCAAATCTCTTTATCTGAAGTTATATTAATACATAAAAAATAAGAAATTCTTTTTTAGAGCTAGGTGGCCATACGTTTTGCTGTAATAGCGCCCTACCTTGGTAATAGCCCTGTGCGCCGGTGAGTTGGGAGCTAAAGCCGCCTGCAGACGTCTTGCCAGCTCTCTCAATGCAGTGAGACGTCTAGCGCGACGTCCGGCACCGTCGCTGTCGCCGTCAGATATTCCGGAATCGGATAAAGAGTCACATGTTGAACTACCCTGTAAAGTACAAGATGACGGGTATAAAGAACAATTATAGTGAAAGATGAGGAAAGATAGACCATTAAAAATATAAACTAAATATTAAACGCATCATCATCAAAGCTATTAGCGATCCACTGCTGGACATAGGCCTCCTCTAATGAGCGGTTTGGGGTCAGTAGTCTGGTCGTTAACACCATTGTGCCCTGTTCAGCTTGGCACATCCAGCAGCCTTTCGCAGTATATATTTTTTTACTTAGAAACGGAAGTAGGCTGTATAATTTTCGGCGTCAATTCCATGTATAGGTCCTTAAAAACCTACATTTAAATTATAAAATAAAAGTTAAAAACTAAAACCCGACTACTGAAAAGTCTAAAACAAATAGGTTGGTATTTATTTGTTGTCAAAATTACACAATAGGTTGCACATACTGGTATTTAAGATCTAGTTGAAATTACAATAACCTTCCTTTTGGCTTTGCCATAGTCAGTTAAACAGAATACTATTCTTATTTATCGCATCTTACCTTCTTTTTCTCCACAAGCGAAGCAGCCAGCAGCCTTATCTGTGCAGCTACCTCTGTCTGGTCACCTTCAGACCGTTCGCGTAAGGACTCTAGCGTGGCGAGGTCACCTCGGAGTGCCCCAGTCAGCTCTCGGAGGGCGCTCTCCCATTCCGTCCAAGCAGAAACCGCCATTTCAAGCGAGAGCAGCTCCTTTGAAGTCCTGGAAATAAGATGAGTGTAAGTAAAGGAAGGAAGGGAACTGAACCCTCATCATCATCATCATATTAGCCTATAGCAGTCCACTGTTGGACATAGGCCTCCCCTGATGAGTGTCATTGCGTCTTATCCTAAGTTCGACTCATCCAGCTTCTACCAGCAGCCTTTCACAGGTCTTCACTCCACCTTGAATCCACCAGGCCTTCAACTGCCTATAACTAATAAAGGAAAGTAGTATGTTTTGTGAAGGGCATCAGCGGAAGTACAATCACCTTGTCGACTTTGCTAAGCAGCATTGCTGTGATTCGATTGGAAGGGTGTGGGAAAATTACAAGTACAAGAAGTTAAACACCTGTATGCCTCCTGTTATGATTGATAATTCAGCGCATCAGCACTGATTCTGGTCACATCCAGAACCAAGTGACAACGACCATGGCGATTTCTCTGTCATCTTTTATACTTATGTCTTACTATAGCTTCCGCCCGCGGCTTGGCGCGTTAAAGTTATTTTTTCCATGCCTCGGGAATTTTTTAGGTACCCTATGTCAGTTTCTGTACAACGCAACGTGTGTGCGAAATTTCATGATGCTTCTACTCTACCGATCATGTTATTAAGGGGTGAAAGCCTGACAAAAAAACAATGAATTATAGGTTCTCCTTTTCGCATTTATTAACTAGTAAGGATGTAGAAAAGGATATAATTAAGGTACCTGTTGTGAGCGTCATCCCAAGCTGCCCTCAAACCGGCTAAGTCTACAGCCAGCCCTGTGTCTTCAGCTTCCGTCTCGCCGAGGATACGTTTCACGGACACGTCCAGTTTCAGGATAGACACCTTGCATTCTAGGAGGCGAGACATACGCTCCTGTAAATAATAGTTATCTTTGTAGCTTGCATATTAGCTTTATAATCATTTTATCTCTACAAAATAGTCAAAGAAAAAACATGTACTATATGTTATGGTGTGTCTATGTGATGTCTTTGTATGCAAGTTTTTTCCTAACTTTAATATACTGAACAATTGTTTCTTGATTTTTTCATTGAATTTGTAAGTACCAATCTATCTCCACACACAAATGCTATATATTCATTATTAATTAGCCTCTGTACTTGGTTTATCTTGTGTAACAAATAATTTTCTATATATATCTTTCAACGCATAGGACCTCTAATTAAACGATACCATTCTCAGGCCTGTCCTTGCTACTTACATTAACGCTGTCTTAACTATCTTTTCTGGGACTACTTGTTTTTAAAGTCCACATTCTGCTATTTTCGAAACCCCGATTAGAACAGAAATGCTTTTTTAGACGTTGAACTTTTTAAAATTCTTTTTAAAAGCATAATCAACAACACGAATATCGATTTCATATTCGAGTTCGATTTTGATTTCCTTTTTCTTTCCAAGCTAAATCAACAAGAAGTTCGAATATCGAAATTTGATTTTAAGAGTCTACAGCGGTTAAATGTTTTTTCTCGTAGACAAGCAGCTTTTAGCGCTGGCAAGTAACGTTTGGAAGGGGTGCAGAGCAGACGAGTCGATCTTTAAATGACTTAATACATAGAACATCGATATTTTGAAACACATTCTAAGGAAGTGCAGATGGGACTTTGTTATTTACTTACGTCCTTGGCCCAGCTAACTCAGTTGCACACCGAAATGATCGGCACCAGACCTTTATTTGCAAACTTTGACATACATCTGTTGAAATTCAAAGAAAGTCAATTTGACAAACTGTACAAATTTGAAGAAACAGGACCGGTGCTTATCATTTCGGTGTGCAGCTGAGTTAGTAAATGAGGCCTCAGGACGTAATTTATGGAGTGTGTCTGATTTTTGACAGTAAAATGCTTTAAAATTTTTATTCTCCATAAAAGCAAATCAATCAAATATTCTGTTTCCTTTCACTTAAGGCGGCCTATAACGGAAATGACGTCGTTCAAGGACAAGCTGTGGGATTAAAGGCTTCGATCGAACCATGTGTCCAACCTTTACCTATACCTAAGTAGTGTTACATTCTTAAAATGTCACGGCCATCATGTGGGTTTTGTTTTACTCGAGTAGAGGTCATTTGGTAATAATACACCGCTCTAGATATTGTTATCTTTATCTTTACAATATGTACCTGTTGTAGGTTTGTATAACACGAAGAAAATATTAAAATAGCAGTACTATAAAACTTGCACAGTGGCGCCATCTGTGAGTCTGACTGCGAATACGATGAAAGATATAATAGGTAGGTATTGTGGTGACCCAAATGTGTCTATTAGGTGTTAAATCCAATCTACCTTCAACTCTTCAATCCTCCTATGCAGCTGTGCCCTGGTGTGTGGCTGAGGAGCACAATCTCCAGGTTCACAGATGTCATCCAACGTCTCGCGCAGTGCTGCCATCTCTCGGCGAAGACGCCTGGCTCCACCGCGACGGGTCGCTGCCACGCGCAGCGCCGACCATCTTGCTGATACAGCTGTTGACAATGACATTTACAATAAATTTGACGTACATATTAGCTTGCTAAAGAACATGTAACCCTGACTCACATGTAGGTACATTGTGCACACACATTCTTGATGGACTTAATATACAAAATTGTGCCAATTTATCTTCAGGAAAAAAAATCATCAAGCAGGCAAGTTTTCGAAAAAAAAGACGTTATAAATCAACGTTAGGCTAAGGAAAGGGTTCCACCATAACGTTGCGAAAGGTCCCAACCTAACTCACCTTAAGTTATGGCAGTCGTTTTGCCTAACACCATGGGTGCACCCACCTAACCTACATATTTAGTTTACAACGAGAGTCTAAAAACACATTTGTTTACTAGCAATGATGCGTCGGAAAGTAGGACGGGATGTAATAATATCAGTAGGTTAATGTGCTGGTTTAATGCCAGGTAGCAATTGACATTCAACAAACACTCTTGATTGAATAGCACAACTTTGCAAACCAAAGTTCTAAAGTAATTCACAGTAGTTAGGTACATAATAAAAATCTTTGAGTACCAAGGTACTCGAAGGTTTTGTTACTTGTTGTAGGTTTAACTATTATAGTAAACGCGAAACACGTAGGTACCTACAATAGTCACAATAGTTCAATGTTCATCTTATGGTAAGTTAAGTTAGGCTTAGCAAACGATTGGACCAATCCTAGTAGGTTACATTAGGACCCAAATAAAGGAACAACGTCGCTTCTTGCCGCCAACTTCAGAGGGGGACAGATATACTTAATACGTTGTGATTTTTGTCGGTAGGTAGCACAGATATAGGAAGACAACTAGATAAAGTCTTAAAATTCAATACGGCTGATATCTACTTTCTTATGCCCAATATCATCAGTGAGAAAGGGATGCATACATATATCAATGCGACTTCAAAAAGTTAATCGTACCAGGGCGCTGGAACAAATTTCTATGCAGGTTCATACAAATGCCCTGGTACGAAGTCGCAAAAATCGCATTGAGATAAAGTATGCATCTATTTCTAGCTGACATATATGGACATAAGAAAGTAGAGATCAGCCGTATTTGTTAATGTTCAGAGCATAAATTAATTTTAAGACTTCTTCTATGCTTTAGTCCTATTTCTTTGGTAGCTACCTACCAACTACTTTACCTATTCTGTCAGATCTTGATTAATGGTTCATTCCTAATTTCTATAGTTAGTACGACGGTAACGACCATACCAATGATCCCATTAGAAGATTATAGCAACACCAAACGCAATGTTTTGACACATTTTCCATTAACAACTAAGAATATTTTAAAATTTACGGTAGGTAAAACATGTTTATAAGCCGTTAATGAAGTCCCGAACTAAGATATCTATTTAGAGAAGGAAAATATAGGCTTACAAATAACAAGGAAACGAATGGTCGAGATGACACGGGTAAAAATAGTAAATGGGTGCTCCCAAAATAATATCTCTATGCAACGTTTTATGTAAAGGTATCGTAATGATTTAGTTGTACCTACCTACTTCCTTTTCTATTCTGTGGTTGTACATGAAGCCAACAAGTACTTATTTAAAAAAAAAAACAAAAGACCCGACTGCAAAGAGAAGTTTTTAGTACTTAGTCAGTTTAGTAGTCTTTTTAGTTCATCGTAAATTGAAAATCGCTTCTTTCAGTCGCCATATTGGATTTTTTGACATTTCATATAGCCTAAGTCACCCTCGTGATTTAGACAAATCCAACGATACCTCAATAGTCAAAATCCGTCTAGCCGTTTGGACTACAGCGACCGACAAATAGTATTACATACATTCTACAAACATAACCGACTGAAGACCTCTTCAGTCGGTTATGTTTTAAGATACAACTTTTGTAATATCATACTAATATTATAAATGTGAATGTTTGTGAGGATGGATGGATGGATGGATGGATGGTTGTTTGTTACTCTTCCACGGAAAAACTACTTAACGGATTTGATAAAACTTAGAATATACATAGTTTGTGACCTAAAATTAAGAATATATATGTAATATATTAGGATATAGGCTACCTTTTATCCGGGTACCTATCATGCGTACCGAAGTAATAAAAACCGCAGAAGGTTGCGGGTTCGATTCCCACCGCGGGACAAATGTTTGCATGTTCTGCAGATGCAGATATCTATGTATGATAAGTATTTATTTACAAAAAAAAAAACTGTATTTGTGTAGTAATCATGTGGTTTCCATAATACAAGCTCTGCTTAGTTTGGGGCTACATGATGCTGTGTGATAACGTCCAGCTTTATTTATTATTATTTATTATATTATTATTACCTTTATTTGAGTCACATATTACCTAACCTACGTATATCTAATGGGAGAAACAGTGACACAAAAAGCTGCCACTCCGCGTTTATGCATTGTCTGATTTTAGGAACAGATATGAATGTCACGTTAGATATATATCCTAAGAGCTGTCAAAACTGTATGGAAATTTGACAGTTTTCTATTGTGATAATTATGGCTATTCCTGAGAATCAGGCCCCAGCATTTTAGAAAGGAGAAGAATCAAGAAATTAATAGAAACCATAAGAATTACCTCATCATGGACATACCGCTCGAGTGACGGAAACTATAAATTAGATAGACGGTCCTATTACCTAAGAACTATGAAAGCCGGTCTCAAAGGAAGTATTTTCCACATCAACTGGTAATCGCTCGTATAGCGGAAATTGGGTATTGATACCTAACCTACGATCTAAAAGATTAAAGCAATTTCGCTTAAGTATAGATTCTTACCCATTATGAAATTATCATAGCAACATTTTGCATTATATAAATCGACGGGTGGCAGGAAACCTTCCTTGGAAAAAACATGTTAATTTGAATGGGGAAGGATATAAATATATCCTACATGGGCTTTATTTTCTTATCTATTTAGAATCAATAAGAACTGAGATAACTAACCTAAGAATAAACATGTAAGTATACCCAGTGTTAATACGTAAAAATAAAATTACTTAAGTTATGGGTAAAAAGTTGATTCCAACCTATAACTTAACTAACAGAGGTTGTCTGGAAGAGAGACCTATATAATTTATTTTTAAATACCTACTCTTTTTAGTATATATATTTTGCGATGCTAAGAGAAAATGCAACTAAGTTTTTTAGCATCAAGATCATTCGCTACACATAGGTAGTTATGCAAATAAACATCTTGAATTGTGAGTTTTCTATCTATTTCATTAGTATCTATTACTGAGAATAGAAATAAAATATATAAAGAAATTAAAAAAAGAGAAGACAGATAAAATAGAGCACTCGAACATTGTGATTTGTGACAGCCGTCTAGCACCTATTATCGATTAGATAGGTGAACGATAAATAATTTACCCACTTCCGAACTTGCCTATAAAAACTGATGACTTGTTGGAGAACCATGGAAACCGATAAATTACTAGAATTTTATCATCGCAAAGTAGCGTAGCTTTAAACAGACGTCTAAAAACTCAATAGATATACGAACTGATTGCAATAATCTACATATCTTTGAATTAGCACAATTGTAACAAATCTTAACAACGAATGGCATCTCTACAAACTTTACAGAGGCCGAAGCACGAATATTTTGACATGTCGCATGGTAAGCGTAAAATTTTGACTTTAAATGACAGTGAGGCAATAGAGAAACCCTTTGTTGGCTTGAACAGGGATAGGGCTCCAGCCAGAATTAGACCTAAACAAAAGACAACGTAAAACCAAGCTCATAACTCATAGATAGGTACGGCAGACTTCCAAAATAGCACTCTAAATGTCACTAGATCCATGAACTTGTTTGATATTCGCGGACATGATATTGCCACATACAAGAGTCAATGCACTTGCATTTCGCAAATATCCAGACATCTGGTGTGTCTAGTTAGAAATAGACTGGCACTGAAACTGTTAAATGCAGGCGAAGGATATGCAGCTTCCTTAGAACTTGTTAAAGGAAGCAAATATTAGGTACCAAGTACCAACTTCTCTACTCTAGTATATTTTCCTGTATGAATTATATTATTTGATACGGTAACAGTAAAGTTGAGCTTATGTATGTATATGCGTGTGAAGATGAACTATTTGGAATAATCATACGACGTAAATAATTATGGTGAAAAGGTTTGTAAGGATTGCAAAAAATAGATCTCTAATAGAATAAAAATCGAAGCTTTGTAATCTTTGAAGAAGATTAAAGAAGCTAAAGATTATTCCAAAAAGATACAGAGAAGAGAATGGGAATAAATTAACTAATTAATAAAATTAGATAATATTAATAATTTTATTTTATTTATTTTATTTTATTTTTAGAATTTTATAATAATTATATAATATCTAGTAGTAATATACTTAAAAGATGACATGCTAAAATTAATTTACCCTGACACGGTACATAATACTAAATAGATATGCAAATTAGACCTAAGCTTAAAAACAATGTACCTACCTATTTGTATGCAATAAATAAATGTGAATATGAATAAAAATATGGTTTGCAATTATTAAGCTAGAAAATATGATAACAGATGAAAGGTATTCCAAAGACACCCTAGAAAAAACGCAAGCCAAGAAACTAATTCCAATCGAAACCTACCTACAGGTACAGATATGTATTAAAAAATAGCATAGGTAATTAGGTACCAGTGAAAACGTTAATATTGCTAACGTTAGCTACGACTATAAATTTAGTCGATTAAGGGAGGCTTATGTCCAACAGTGGACTGATATAGGCTGATGATGATGATGATGATGATGATGATCAATTGAGTCTGAGAAGGAGGCCAAGAGGAGGATTCAGCGGGTTGGGCAGCATTTGGAAAACTACGTCATGTCTTCTCGTCACCCATACCGCAATGTTTGAAAACGAAAGTTTACAACCAGTGCGTCCTACCCGTCATGGCATACGGAGCCGAAACGTGGAGACTCACAGTACGGCTAGTCCACCAGTTTAAAGACGCTCAGCGAGCTATGGAACGAGCTATGCTCGGGGTTTCTCTGAAGGATAGAATCCGCAACGAGACTATCCGTCACAGAACTAAAGTTGTCGACATAGCTCAGAGAATTAGCAAGCTGAAGTGGCAGTGGGCTGGCCATATCTGCCGAAGAACCGACAACCGCTGGGGCAAACAAGTTCTTCAGTGGAGACCGCGGCTCGGCAAACATAGTGTAGGACGCCCTCCGGCCAGGTGTAGTGACGATTTGCGTAAGGCTGCTGGTAGAAGCTGGATGCGTCGAGCTCAGAACAGGGCGCATGAACATGGGCTGATGATGATGATGGTGACGAATTGAGTCTCAATAAAATAATTTAATGAAGCAAATATAATCCAAAGTGAATCATTCAAGGCGGATGATCCTACTTTTGATGATCATGTCAATTATCATACAATTTGTGTTCCGATACCAACGGAAAACAATTGGCGAATCGGAGGTCGTCAGTCAAATTCAACAAGCACTTACAGCTTCCTACAGAGCTATGTGAAATGGAACGAAACAGGGTATTGTGGGAATACGATTTATAGATTGGCATTACAGCCTATTCTTTAGTTATTTTGGATGAAGTGTAGTTAGGTACTTAGTATATTTTCTACTAGATAGATTATATTTTAGGAAAATATATTTTCATACAAGCTTACAATTAATTAGGCTAATTTTAACTACCATCAAAATTATGAAGACCTCAAGAATTTAGTAAAAAATGACCATTAAAATCGTAAACCAAATATTCATCGAGAAAAAAATGTCCGCTATAACAGAATGTTTTTTCGATAAAATACCCTGCGTTGCTTTCAAAAATACAGAACCACTTCCATACGTGGAATAACTGGTTGGGACACGCGACATGCACACATCCTTCGGTGAAAGCAAATAAATTGTAAAGTAACTGAGTGACTCAACATCCACTATACATACATACACCGGACGTTTGTCTGCATATCTATATTGGCTCATATGCCCAAAACATTAAAGTCAGAAGCGTTAAGCAAAGTCTCAGAGTATGTCATGAAGGATTTATTAAACAGAAGTGTCATGTAAGGAACGTCTTTAAACATTTAGGGTGAAAAAGGGTGGTCATCATTTTAAAATGCTCGATAAAGTTAGTCGGTCCTTGTCAATAATTTTGTCTGAAGAGCCAAACACAAAATTGCAGTCCATTTTTTTCACAAGAACTTGAGCCAGTAAAGCTATAGTGCCATTCGCTGTCATATTTGGGTACAGTTATTTGACTATCATTGATCATTCCGTAAAAATAAGTTATAAACACAACAAGAGATGGCAAGATATCAAACGGCAATTTTAACTATATGACGATGGTAAAAAGATTAGGAATTGTGGGGAAGGAAGACTACGCAAATTTATAAATTTTGATAGTGCAAAAAGTTTGCATTTGCAGAGAGAGGAAAACGCTACGAAAATGTTGTACTCTTATATTTCACGAGTCTGACTTTATATTTCCATCAAAATGAAATATATTCTTGATTAAGACTTAGTCGGTGGCCTGAAGGCCCTAAAGCTTATAAAAAGTGTTCTTCACCACAAGTCAAGTAAATTACTTGTTTCATTTAGTACAACAGATTACTATGCAGCCATAGACAAACAGACAACGACCCAAATTTGTAATCAAGAACCAATGAATGAAATGAACATCAACACTTTCATGTCAATAACATTAACATTTAATGAAAGAACAATATTAAGTTGATTGATTGAAAGATTTCTACACGGATGCTTACGTCATTAACCGCGAAGCAATCTAATTGGACGGATTTATTACATTGATCAAAGACTGGTTCAAAATTGGATTTTTGGAACACGAATTCGAAAATGTTGAACAACATGATTTTTCTGCTTTCAGGCTTCAGATTTATTCCTTCCTTTCGTATAAGTTGTGTCCAACATTGGTGTATATTTGAAGGTTTTAGACGCGTTAAAGCCGCCATACCGTAACGACTCAAAAAGAAAATTATATAAAGGTACAATATAGCCAGAGATTAAATAAAAGGTCTCATTGAATAGCAGGGTCAAAGCCTATAGAAGTCATTCAGCCATTCATCTTATCATACTTAGTAACATTTTATCTGATGTGAATACTTAGTTTATCGGAAAAAGAAACACGAATTTATCTAGAAAAACTAGGTAAAAATGTCATCAAATATCATATTTTAAAGAGTAACTACTTATATAATCTAAAATACAATAATCATTAAAACGCAGAAGAGTAAAAGACGAGTCCAAAAGTGCAAAACCGCGAATCACAGGTCACTGTTCTCGTTCTATGAGTCACTTTTGGAAAATAACTGTTTAGCACAATTAAGTTTTATTGCTATCTCAGTTTGAAACTTACATTAATCATTTAATTTGGAGCTATTATTGCAAAACTACCAACTATTTTGGCAGCCTTCCCAAACTTATTTGAAAACTGTTTATCATTTATCTTTGAACACTATACCTGGAATATAGTCAATGTAGAAATCCATCACGGAAATGTCAACTCGATCATGCGCAGGAGTCTATGAGGCGGCAAGGTCGCTGTTGCACTTTTCAACACAAAACAAACACTCTACAAATCTAAAAACAAACGTCTTTATCCCAACGCCGCAATGACTAAAATGCCACACTATTTCACTACTGTTCAGTTTGAAAGCAGCAAATCTAAAATTGCAGAGCGCAGCTACTGGTCTTTGAAACTACACCTATTGCAAAGACAATAAGGCGCGAATTGCAACAAATATTTCATTCTCTGCTTGCAAATAAGGTGTGATTGACGCAAAACTAACGGTACGAGACCTAACGAAAATGGGTCAAAGGAAAATAAGCCTTGGGTCTGTTGATTTAAAGTTTAACCAGTTGCAGTCGGCTGTAGCAGTGTGTCGAATGCAAGGTGACCTCGATGCTAGTACTGAGAATAGTCGATCTAGCAGATCTAGTAGATCTAGCGGAGATGCTGTTTATGATATTAATATAGATCGCAACTACAGTTTGTTCTTAGAATACCCTAACGCGAACTCTCTTAGGGACTCTCTCACAAGGGAATTTAAAAAATAATACAAGACCGGACAAAGTATCTACTACTGGAAACAAACAAAGCTCAACTGCTCGACACGGTAGAATTAAGACTGATATGGATTATTAGGTTAATATTATTATTGATAATAGAAGGTTATCAAGAGCAAGTGGTGACCTCGGTACAAACGATTGAACAAGAATAGCTTAGCTATAAGTCATTTGACCTTGCAGGTTAGTTAGTGCGATAAGAGAAATGGTCGTCGAATAAGTAATTGGAATAACTAGGTGTGAAATTTATTGATTTAGCGTTAGGTTACCTTAAGAAAATCTTTTTGCACGAGTTTTTGGGTCGTTTATGCAGTGAAAATAATAATTTGACCATACAGCACAGGCCCTATTTAACCATGGTTCAAGTATAGATAGATAATAGGTTATCTAATCGCCGGTAGTGTAGTGACAAATAAATAAATAAATAAATAATAAATAAATAATAAATAATGCAGGACTTAATCACACAGCATCATGTAGCCCCAAACTAAGCAGAGCTTGTATTATGGGAACCACATGATTTATATACTACACATATAATTTTTTTTTGTAAATACATACTTATCATACATAGAAACACCCAGACCCGAGACAAATATCTACAGAACATGCAAACATTTGTCCCGCGGCGTTAAATGGTTTATTACTTGAAAAATTTTGGACTGGAACAAATATAAGAACTTAAAATAAATGTTACTATAATTACAAACATATATTTGTTATTTATTAAATGTATAAATGTATTTTTATAAATAAATATAAATAAATGAAATGAAACAACAACAAACCAAAGTTAAAATTGAATATAAATTGAGACACATAATTAAATTAATCTGACATAAATTGACGCGTCAATCTTAATAATTGTGGATGAATCAACGGTGACTTAGTTATATACTTACTCCAATTTAGTAAACTCAGTTATAAACACAAAATCATTACATGATCTAGGAGAAATAATTAGGAATGTTGGCTAATGTGTGTGCGTGCAAAAAACACAAGTTAGGTATATTACACTTTACTAGTTTAATCTAACAGTTTATTTCCGCAACCAACGCAAAAAAAAAATTTTTTTTTGTTTGAACATAATTTTCATTGAACATAATAAGATATAGTATGGTAGTTATTAGTTTATATTAAAGGATGGTTCATATTATAAAAATATAAAATAATATTATAAAAATTGTAAAAACGAAGTTTATTAAATTTTAAATAAATTGTCAACCATCACTCGTTACCGAATGCTAAACCGGAAAGCGTTGCGTGCACAAAATCATTAATTGTATATCGAATTGAATCACGTAACGTAACAGTGAATGAAATAATTCATAATCAAAATTGTAAAGACAATAGTAGTTCGGTAGTCATAATAACTACTTATACTTATAAGCGGGTACTAGTTTTGATACATTGATAGCTTTTAAATTATAGATTTTAACGCCTTAATTCCATAGACCTCTATAATTACGAAGATGTACAAAGATTTGTACATTACACAATTACCTACTTTTTCTCTCATTCGTTTTTCGAAGCAACAGTCGCTCAATCATTCAACCAATAAAAAGTTATTTCAGCGTCGGATATACCATCTGTCATTTTTGCCAAGACTTTCGCAAGAGTTGCAGTTGCATCATCGCAAAGATAATCAGCACAGTAGCTGAATATAAAAGCACAGAGCATAAAAGATTGGCTGTGTGTTCTGACCTACTTAATCTGAAATTTAATAATGAATCTCTTTTGTTTAACGGTATCAGAAAAAATATAATCACAGACCTATTAATGAGTTTGAATATAGTTAAACAAAATAACGGTGTCGCACGTAACAGTGATGACGAGATTAGGTTATTTGTAATGGTAGAAAATCGACATAATGTTCAACTTTGCGTGAATATGTCAGTGAAGAAATATTTTAAAATTTCAACTTGCAAGTTGCAACATTTAAAAACAAGTAATATTTTTTTAAATAACAACATGGATACGGGTTATGAAATTATGATTTAAAAGGAGACAAACAAAGTATGGAAAAGCTTCGAACATTGGAAATCTTGGAAGCAAAGAAGCTTTGTCTTATATTTGTATAAGCCTGCCTAACAATAAGTCAGATTTGTTTTATAACGCAAGCTTATAGAGAATATGATATTAGTTGAGAGAACTTCAAGAACAATGCGTAGGATGTGTCGGTGTAGGCGAACCTGACAGAGCAGGTCAAGTACTAATATTCTATGTAAGTACACAAGTAGGCTTAGCTTGTACTTACATAGAACAACTTCAATATTTTTATAAACAGGTATCTATTATCTAAACAGATAACTGTTAAGATTGAAGTCTGAAAGGTGCTTTAAAGCAAATTGATATAGCTTTAAAACAAATTTATCATGTGCAACATAATATCTAACAGTAATTTAAAATAGAATGGCACTATGATGTTTTCTTGAGTCGTATGTCATATGATCCATGAGGACACCATGACACCATGATCCTTCAGAGATCAAATATTTGCTAATGATGATTGTTTCTCGTTGAGGACAAATTCTCCAATGGGAGTCAACTCTTGCAGCTTAGCCATTGTTCTAGCGAGATTGTCAAACTCCAACGATATTATTATAATAGAAAGGAAACAGTAAAAGCAATTTTTCCTAAGAAGGTAGGTACTTTTGGTCAAATACAATGGTTAACTGATGCTGTAAAAAAAATTAATCGGGAAGGGAAGTAAGCAGCCATTGTCATTCACCACCCACAAAACATTATGCAGCTAGTTTACACAATACATGCGTTTGCGCATTATGTGGTAATGCATTGCATCCATCATACTTTGCTGACGTAAGATGGAAAGTCACATTTATTATTTCCACTGACTTTCCCAGTTTTGTTTGAGTTAGTCACAAAAAAATGAGTTACTATTTGTTCATTGTTCATTGGATTTTGAGTGTCACGAAATCAAATGAAAATATTTGTATAATTTTCTACACTCATTTAAGTCAATATTATCTGCTATGAACTAATAAAGTAGGTACCTACTAGACTAAAATATTTAACTTATTCGCCCATTTACAATTAAGTTTCATGCTGGAAACTCATATAAACTTACCAATCTCTTCGTTATTGTTGCTGGCTGATGTAACTGATATATTCATCGTAGATATTTTACGTCACTTTCTTCACATCAATATCACATTAAAAGTTAGGTATATTCACACTTTGAAAAGTTCATTGAATCACAGAGTCATCGTGATGATGCGTTTCTAGGTTATATCGAAGAACAATGACATAACTGTAATTTTGATGATTATTATCAATTTGGAGATTTCAATGCAATGATAGATGAGAAAGTGTTAGATGCTCACGATCTCCTAGACGTTTAAATTGTTATTTAAGACCTGTCTGATGTAATCTTAAATTTATGTCGCTCTAAACCTGTCTCTGTAAGGACTGTTCGATTACTAAGAGATAACACAAGTTTAAATTAAACTATCATTATGACAACTAATTGGATTAAAAGCATCTACTACGATGATACTCGATAAAGTTTAATAGATTTAAAAATAGTAGAATAGAGTGGTTCTAAATGTAAAAGTAATAAGAACAGTAATTTTTTTTATAAAAGGGACCAAACTGGCAAGTAGGACGACGGCACATCGACAAAAACTGTTACAGAAGGATGCCAAGGTATGTTTGACGGCCAAGCACAGACCTGATAGTCAATGATATCTCCAAACCAAGAAACATAGGGAAAAACTCGCAAGGAACCGAAGACTGTTTTAATTAAGTAAGGGCCTTAGACAGTGACTACAAAATAATGTGATAAGAAATATAGTCAGTCTAACTGAATCCGAAGAAAAAACATTGTATAGATACACATAAAAGAATTCAGAGTTAGCGGTACGTGAACTAGAATGTCCGGTCTAATGCACCGTTACCGTCGGCAGACTGTAATTAATAAATTAATCTTTATCCCACTTACAATAGGGGACATTATAGCTAGAGCGATTAACCTAGTACACATACTGATCATGTCAGGCAATATTGTATGGGAGAATCAATCAAGAATCCTACACGCAACGTTAATAATCTTTCAGAATTATATGAAGAACGTTTAAAGAGACCTATTAAAGACAATACGAGTTTTCTAAGACCGATTGAACAAAAACTAGACGAAGGAATTATTATTGCCTGAGTTAAGTAGGTACTTGATTGGTGATGAATAAACATATTTTTTAGATCAATAATGAGAAACAGATACTTTAGACTAGCAAAACATCTATCTAGATCAAGAAATGACGACTAGAAATGATTTAAGTTGTACGGTTTTTTGGACTATTCCGAACTCTAATCATAAAGTTTGTTTATAAATGAACAACAACAACGCGCAGGTATTTTTTGTTACCCTATTTCTTATGTAGCCCAAATGCAAAGTAATGATCACGTTCAGGTCTATAGAACTGACTAAAATTATATTCGTTTGAATATTTAAATTACATTGTATTATGCTATCCGCTAGCATAGCACACGGGATAAAGACTACGACAGAGTTTATATCGAGTAAGGTTCAAAAATGACACCCAAATAAATGCATCAAATGTTGGTAGGTAAGATTGGAGTAAACAAAGAATTTTGTTTCCCTTTGATAATCACCTCATATAGGTGCTTATTTAGAATCAGTTCTCTCCTGCTTCTTTTGTAACTGCATTACCTATTGAAGATTTTAGTTGGTTATTTGACACCTTTAATTGTGTACTACCCAAGTGTTTATTGTGGTAATTTTACTTTAATTTAATTTTTTAACATGATCTAGTCTATATAAATTTACGATGTGGTCACCCATAAATAAGGGACCACTAGTCTATAAGAATATCAGCTACTATATATATAATTTTATTTATTTGTGCATCTTTTTTTTGCGACCCAATAACTAATTATGCGAGGTTGTTTATCACATATTACATTATGTCGAATAGATTTCTGTTACAAGCATATGGAAGTGCAAATGTGGGTAGGTAGTCAGGTAGACTTAATTAATAGAATAAGTGGAATGGAGTCACTTTTCACGTGACATACGACATACATAATGATATCTCAAATGTATATCATGATAAATCACAACATATACAAATATTGAAAAGAGAGATTTAAAATATCAGTTCAAGTGTAAGCAGAGTTTAATCTTCTAATAGGTAACATGATTTCACAATGTTTAAGAAACCTGCCGATTCGGTCGCAATTTCGTTTGCATGATCTTTACCGTCAGTCAATTCAATGAAGAATTTTAGCCTATTAGCAATCAGAGATACCGTAGGTTTTAGTCAGTGATTTTTTTTCGGAATCGGTTAACAACAAAGCAACAATGGTAGATTTAATATGTTATGGAAGATTTTTATAAAGATTTAATATGGTAAGGAAGGGAAAGGCTATAGACGTCCTGTAACCTGTCTGTAAAGGGCCTTACGCCAAACGCTCAATAAACTCAGTCTGACACTGTCATTCCGGTGTCAATAAAAAGAGATGGCATGAGATCTTAACGCCATTTTAGTTGAATGAGGCAAACGACGATTATCAAACAGACGGTTAGTCTAAACTACTATAAATTCTAAGCAGACGACTCGATTTGCACTCAACACGTAGCCGCATTGTTAATGACCTTTGCAAATGTCAATCTAAGGTCAAAACCATTAAAGCTGACATTACATGCCAATTTGAAGATGGTAAAGTACAAACAGCAACCGAGTAGAATTGGTATCATCAGTGCACTAAACGAAACACAATAAGTGTGAAAATATTTGAAAGGAAAGGTGTATTGCGACTTCATCCGCATGGGAGATTCTCCCCGTTGCACCCCTTTAGGGGCTGAATTTTATAAAATACTCTCTTAGTACCTCTCTAGTAATATATAAATATATATGTATATATTACAATACAATACAATCAACGCAAAAAGCGATTTGTGTGCAAAGAGAACAAAAGTGGACCCCACTTGATGCTAGGCGACGACGACGTGGAAGGCCTAGAATGAGATGGCGGGATGAGCTTTACTCATATTTAACAATATGGCCTGTTACAGCGTTAAATCGCGAAGAGTGGAAGAAGGGAAGGCAGGCCTTTACCCTGCAGTTGGACAGCGATGGAATAATAATAATAATTATTATTTTGATAATTTCTTGGTTTAGATTGCTTTGAGTGCCGAAAACGCAACTTAGGCAGGAGGTGTACGCATTGCTCCGCAGGGAGATGGCGCGTGGCGTACGTAGCGTCATGGCCACTGCAAAACTTTTGACCGTAATTTTGTTAAAACGTGTTATTATACCTACCTAAATAATAACAAAATATAAACATCGGTACTTTTAACATTTAAAGTTATCTAGGAAATCACAACACATCACACTAATACTTATTATATATTGCGAAAGTCTAGGTGTGTGTGAGTATGCTTGTTTGCACTCGTCTCCGTAGGGCTGGACCGATTTGGATGAAACTTAGAAAACAGATAGTTTATGACCTGGATTGACATGAAGCTATGTATATCCTGATATCAAGCGAGCGAAGCCGCGGGTGGAAGCTAGTAAAATGTGTGAGTAATTCACAGCTCTCCGTATAAAGGTGTGGCTCTATAAGGAGTGCCTTAGCTGATCTCATGCGATGTACCTACTAATGAAGAAGATATTAGGTAGATATACTAGATATACTAGGACGGATAAATGTGGATATGATATACCTACATTTACTAATGGACGGCCTTAGAGGTTCTATAATAGAAGTCAACGAAACAATCGTTTAAAAAAATCTTATCTTATGCTTTAAAAATTAAGTGCTCTTTTACACGAGCGGAGCCAACGGCAGACTGCAGCCGTCTGCAGCAGTTGCCTCTGCCATTGGCACTTTGCCGCTCGTGTATATGAGCCGTAGTTGAGAAAGAGAAATTATGCTTTGTATATTATATTATGTAAAAGAAACAATAAAAAATATCGCCACAACAGTTAAAAAACCTAGTAGACATAGATACACTTCTTCTTCTTCGTATAACCTGTCGGTGTCGGAGTTCTTATGCCTCTGACATGGCTTAACGACTGATTAAGGTACCTTCCTAAGCACGGAATTCAGCGAATTAAGTTCAATCTATTACAAGAAGAATCTAATTATTTCTAGAACTTCTTGCTCCACCTTATGTTTACCTTATCCTAATGGTTCATTTATCTGTGTTCTACTTTTTATCCACTTGTATTGTTAGTAAACTCATTAGTAAACTATCGTTATTTTCCATATAGGGTCCTACTTAAGCAGTCGTTAAGTAATTAGGAAGGCATGTCTTAATAGCATGTCCGTTGACTTTAGAAGCAGTAATTACTGTAGGAGCAGCAGCGGGCTTCTCAAGAACTGCTACACTAGGATCAACCACTAATTAATACGAAATAGAAGAAGGTGGACTTCTAAAAGGTGTTGTTGATAGTGTTGAATCGCTTGTTCAGACAGTTTCAGCCAATTAAGGATGACGGTATCAGTAAAAATCTAGAAAAGCAGGACCTACGACACAAGTCCTTGACTTAGTGTAGGTCCGGTCTGATTTAATTTATCTATAACAAACCATTGTAGCTAGTTATGCATTGATAATATTATTAATGATTATAAAGTAATTCTAACTAGTTGTTAGTTGTCTATTAGCTTGAAGTGAAAATAAAGATATTATTTATTATATTTAAAAAAGGATATTTATTAAAAAAATAATCTTGTTATATCACCTGACACGAGAACAACTAAACTCATACAAAACAGCAGAATACTTACTTTCACACGAACAGAGAAACCTCTGTTTATAGGCACATCAAACGAAAATTTAAACGTAACGCAATGTTGCTGAGAAATACTTTTTTATAGCGTTACTTTCAAGAAAATTGTTGTGAAATACGAATAAGATAAGAAACGATAAGAATAAAGAATTTTGAGACGATAAAAATAGTAGAAAAGAGTTTGGAGAATATTTTCAAAATACAAAATTGAATGATGATTATTGATGATGAGCAGACATCACTCAGTAGTAAACGAGACATCCCATCCATAGGACGAAAACAATGGGGATAACTGGCCTGTTTCGATTGTATTGGGTTTATATCTTTGGATAAAAAATACTAGGTACCTACTTACACAAGCAAAAATACATTTGAAAAAAAAATTGTTCATCACGATAATCTTTGGTTGGCTTGGGAGTTGGGACAAGCAGGACAAGAATTCTACACGTTGTTGATGATACAATTACAAAAGAGTAAAGTAATTTTACCATACCAAAGACAGAATAATGAGGAATTGCATAATATCAATTTCCTATGAATCAATGCATCACGCAATCAGAAATTGATTCAAGTCCAATGATTCTAGGTCAATTCAATCGAGACTGAGACTCTTATTACTAGTTGATGGGACTTTAATCGAGATGATTGACTTGCAAAATGTGTGTATAATGAGAACCTCCTTGGACATAAAACTTTTAACAAAAAATATTGTACACCGGTTAACGAATCAAAGTTTACGAATTAATGATCTAACAAGGTTGTTCAGTAAAAGCACTAACAATTATTCCATGGACCTAAAGTGGTTATGAAAGAACCAGAGATACAAAAAAGATCCTGGTCAATCTCATTTCAAAAAAGTACTATTATTGGTAAAAAGGTTGATTAGGCTCTTTTAGGCCCAATGAAAGATAGGGATAAGAATATCGAGCAAGATGTATAAGAGACAAAAAAATTTTTTTTCAATCGTCACTTCATTTACCTCTACTTATCGGTAAGTTCTTTTGAAAAAAGATAAAGATTTCGTATTTGGAAAACAGGTAGGTAGATACTAGTCAAGGAGTAAGCTAATTAGCGAATTGCTGACAATCGAAAAGATCAATAAAAAATATCAACCTATATACACATACTAGACATACCTACCAGACGTACATCAAATATCAAATTCGCAGCTTGTAAAATAATGATTATGCTCAAGACCTTAGTATGTTTGTATTGCGGTGTGTGTGAGTTGTATCTGCCAATCTGACACTAATAGAACCACAAAGGATGTTAATACAGAATGGCATTCAATGATATTAATCATTGACATGCCAGGAATAAAATATCTTGTCGGTACCTACACTAGACTACCCTACCCACTAAGGAACAGAATACCTAAGTACCTACAAAGGTACCACCTACCTACGCATTACTTTTCACAAGTATTGGATCCTGTTTAAAGCAACAAAGGCACATCTGAATTGGCCTATTATTGGATGTTTGTATTTTTAATCCCACTTATCCCACAAACTATAAAAGTACATTCCTACCTGCTCTACGTAAATTTAGTTGGTGAAGTCCATGTATCCGTAGGTTAGGTACTTACAAATCGTTACGTTACGTGGTGAGTAGGTACTTTACCTATTCTAAAAAAAACACTTTTTTGCGCAAAATAACTAAGTAGGTAAAGCCTTTTGAGAGTTAAGCAATACAGTAAATAATATTATCTAATACATACAACCTGTTTTGATATGCGTATTTAAATTACCTACTAAAAATAGTGAAAGCAAAGTTAAGTAACATCAGAAACTTAATGTTTGTAAACAATCTATATGTTAGATAGTATAAATGACAACAAGATAATTGATAAGGACATAATATCAGTGATGTAATTCGCAAAATAAATACTAGAAATTTACACAAAACAAGATGTTTCAGATGATATAAAAAAACAGCCCAAAGATCACATAACTGATTCAAATCAATTGAATGTTAAATGTCACTGGGGACGGGAAGTAAGGAAGTGTTATTTGTGAACGAACAGCTGGCAACGATTACACAACATTGGACTATTTCCTCCACCAAGGTTAAGTTTGCATAAATATTTTGCTACACACTAGCAACAATTCTCACAAATACTCAATTATCAACATGGTCATTAAGCCAGTACCTAAATTTTAAAATTGAAAAAATTTTCAAACGCAATAAACAACTAAAATAAGCGAAAGTTAAAATCACTCGTGCGCATCCAGCATTTTCTCTTCAATAAACCGATAAATACCAATTTTATTTGCTAAATAATTATCCCTGTTCTAGAAAGTTAAAACACTTTTCACTGAAAATCGAAGCTACTAACGTAAATGTAAACAGCGCGATTGCTTTGACGATACGTCTGCTTCTGACGACGCGGTTTTTGTACTGAGCTACCTTTGCTACAAAAATAATCCTCTAGTAGCGCTTCAAACTGCTGCAAGCGAATGAATGTGGTTAAAGACATGAAATCCAGCGATTAAGCCCTTGTTTTGATAAATTTTCAGTTGGGAGGGAGCGAGAATTATGAGTAGAGAGCTGAGAGTTTGAGACCGTTTTCGATTGGCTGGCAGTTACCTACAGTTTATGCAGCAATGGACTACACCTATGTATTGTATGACAACAAAGAGTGAGGTCATCGCTTTGCAAATAGCTTCCACACAAACGAATAAATTGAACAAAACGAGATGAGAACGAATAATGACTCAAGTTAATCGAAACAAAGAATAAAAACAAAGGAAATAAGGTGATGAAACTGAATTAAAAAGTCAATGAGGCTAGAGATTAGATTCAGGAAATTTTGCGAACGAACCAAATTTCAACAGACTTTGGAAAATTAGAAAGTCAGATTTGAAGATGTTGAAACCGGGCTTGACAGAAACACAAGAAATAAAGTTATTAAAACAGACAATACAAAGTACCTAGTAGTAGTGCTTGCCTGAGTGTCTGTAACTGTTTTAAACAGCCTTGAGACGGTACAAATATCAGAAATAAATAATAATAAGTACATAATAACATAGGTAGTTTTGGCGCCAATGCCAAAGAATGCACCAGACGCCATGTTGCAATCACGACAAGCCACAAACTAAATAAATAATGGTTTGACACGCTAACCTTGTAATGACGTCAGAAATCAGACAACGTAAATAAAGGTACTTTTTACGATAATAATGCGTGCTTTGAGAATTAGCGTTATTTGTACGCAATGGAAATACATACCTACAAATACATACCTACCAATGCTCAAGGCATCAAGATCAAATCAAAAATGTTTGAACTTTGGTAGGTTCAGACTAACGTCGGAGATTTTTTTTTTCCACAACTGACAACCTGCTGTTTATCCCGATGCGATCAATGGAGTCTCATTATGCTGTTCTCTTTTTGCCGTTATCAATCACTAGCTTAATCTTGGACTTAGTCTAGAACTATAATTAATTAAGTAGGCGTGCGCAAAATTTCAATGGATTTTGATAGAGGATTTTTAAAAACTTTATAAAACCTAGGTCAGCGGAATTTGTACTAAATATTTTGCATTTTAAATATCTTGTAATAGATTTCCGCAGAGTAATTCCGAGTCAATTAACTATCTTCAAAAACTTTGATACCAGGCGTTAAAAAGTTAGAGGTTGAATTTTGAAAAATGAATAATTTTGATGAATGTATTTTTCAAAATTAAACCTCTAACTTTGGGAGGTTTTTCTATAAAAGGAAGCTTTACTCCAAATTTCAGCTTTATACCTTTAAAGGCCTTCTCTTTTATAAATACCTACGGATAATTAAGGTTAATCGGAAGCAGGCAGATGATACTTTACCTTAAGTTAAGCAATGTCATAAAAACCAGACCCTTAGCACAGAATACAGAAACCCTTAGTACAAAAACTGATGTAGGTACCTACGTAGTCACCTTTATTTTGTTAAAAAATACCACCTAAAAATTAAGAAATTAAATAAACTATTGCAATTATATTGCAAATATGTATTTAGAAAAGTATTTACAACAAACGCTGTTGGTAAATCCAAAATTACGTGGTCATTTTGGATTCCCTTTATGTTAGGGAGGCAGTGAACTTTTCTAAGCATGAAAGGAAAAAGTGGATTCTGTAAACTTACTTCTTCGCTTATACTTCCTGAATTCTTCAAATGCCACAAAGATTTTTCCAACAACAACCATTTCGGACCGAGCTACTTGATCGTACTAAAATTAACCAACTAAAATCACTTGCATCTTGGGATGTTTGTTCAAATTTTTACATCAATGATGTCATCGTGCACCAATAAGAAATCTCCATATTGGTTCTGTTTATTGACACCTTCTACATGGAAACTAAAGTTTGGTCAGAATTTTACCAAAATTATCGAACTCTCTAACAAAGTACATTTTTATAAAAAAAATTATTAATTTATAGGTTTTACCTACACTGCACAAATAACCGGTCTTGTTAGTTTAGAAATAAAACAGTTGTTCCGATGAAAATAGTTGCGTGAGTTCTTAGCCTGATTTGGACGTAACTGGGAATCTGTGGATGAGGCTTGCAAGAGGCCGGAAGTTGGCTTTAATAGGAGACCTATATAACAATGGGTGTCAGCGGCCTAAATAATGATGATGAAAACATATCGAAGAAAAGAGGTTGTGGCCTTATAGGATAAGATTCTTTTTTTAAGAATGGCGGTCCTTGGTTTGTAGGTGCAAGTTAATTATCGTCTGGACAAAATTTGAAAAAAATTGAATTTAAATGGTATAGTGCACACCAACCAGCGGGGTGATCGGCTAACTGCAAACTAGTCAGGTTGAGAAGCAATCTCTTTCAACAGAAAAAGGTTTTAAGCCCCGTTTCAAGTAGATATCTAATTGAAACTTAAAGTGACTGAATTTCGTTTAAAATATAAAAAAATACATTTGAATAGCTTATGAATATAAATGGTTTATTGAGGAAAACAAATGGTTAAAATCTATCTATTCAAGTAAGTGTAAAAAAATTCACTACGTAAATAAGATTTTGCTATAAGATTTATCTGTTCGTTCTAGTTTAGTATAACTAGTAACTTTTATTCCATACATTTAGGTATTTAATTATTGCCTAAAACAAATATCAGATTATTTTGCCTGTAAATTCTGCAATACAGAATGTAAAAGTACGTTCTACCTTGACTCATTTGCCAATCCAATGTTGACTTTGTGCGAGACTTATCAAAAGACTAACATATGTTTCGCTATTTTAATAATGCGGGGCGCGTTGGTACCTTACCTAGATACCTACTCAATGCATGCATGAGCAAGCAAGCAGCTTAGAAACGCAACGCTTTTTTTTAAAACTGAAAGTTCAGGGGCCTGATTCTGACGATTCGATATATTTGATTCTATTAGATATGTATCGAGAGAACTGTCAATTTTCATACAGTTTTGACAGTTTCCGTGATATATATCAAATAGAATCAAATATATCGAATCGTCAGAATCAGGCCCCAGGTAAGAGTTCTCATTCATTTACTGCGAAACATTTTCGTTCTGGGCGATTTGAGCGAGATAGTGCTATCGCTAAAGTTTGTTTTGTGTTTCGTTCGCCTTCGTTTGCAGATTTTGCTTTTTTTTTATCGGAGACGATCGGTCGTACAGTACCGTGTAGTACGGTACATAATGCAAATATATTATTGTCGAAAAAGAGTGTTGCCATCTTTGCTTTTAAAAAATATCAAATTGCCTTGCCTACATAGACTTTTGTAAGAAATGAGGTTGGTATGTATGTTATGTACTTAGTGCTCGGTTCTAAAAAATTTAATACTGAAAAAAATTTTTTTTTCGAAATCATTCATGCTCATCAAACAAAGAGTTCTGTTCTGAAGCATAGGAGAGTAGCGTGTTTAGTGAAACACATGTTAGATAAGTATTTATAGTCACTTGTATTTAAATATACCTTTGCTTCAGTTTTGTAGAGAGTATATTTTAACCTGTAGGCACATTCCTCTTTATCATAGTGGTAGAAAAATAATTATCCTATTATTTGAGTATCAAGTAACTAAGTAGGTTATATCTAGATTTAGTGGTAACTTATGATAGTTAGCTTGTTTTGTCAAGCAATCTAACTCAGGTAGCTATGTAAATTCTTAAGACTACTTTAAAAATGGTATTCCAACAATATTAAAGAAATTGCCCTCTAATGAAGTGGAAATACCATGCCGACTTGCTGACATCCATCACATACCTACCTACTCAAAATAAATATTTTGAATAGAAGCTCCTATAAGGTTTTGAAATCTTGGCTATTTATGTCAATGGATTCCATTTTAAAATTCAGTTGTGGCCTGGATTAAGTATTTATGTAGGTATGTACCTACTAACTTGACTTATTAACAACCAAGTAGAGTACCTAGAGTACCTAGTTATTATTTACTAGCGACCCGTTCTTGCTTAAGGGTAGGCAGTAGGTACAATGTAATATATAAATTGGCGTTTTTTGTATCATAAATACAAAAACGCGATATACTTAGTGAAAACCGTACGAAAACCCGTTGCGAAGATTGGAACAGAGGCCGCTCACAAATATTTATAGCTATCGAATCGTAAGCGTATCATAAATTTTGGCCAGTGAGAAAGCGTAGATATGCAAAAAACAAACAAAAAACAAACGCAGATAGCGACTTTTTTTAACCAGAGATTTCCAATTAATGAATTAAAACTGTATTAAACTGTGATAAGCTACTAGCTACTGATTAATTGTTTCAGAAAGGACCCCTCTGCAAAGTGGACGTGCAAAAAAAAATGAGCGCAGTCTTCACTTTCGGAGCGAAGCACTCCGTTCCGCTTTCGTTGGCATAAATAGATGAAGACGAACGAATGGGCGTGCGATCGTACGCCCGTATCGCCGCTTCCGGGAATTGTCTAGAGCTGTCATGTCATGTCCGATTTTTTTTTACTGGGTTAAAGTAAAATTTTCCATATTTTCGGGTGTTTCTTATGAATATAGTTGGCAGCACTATACAGGTAGATCACTCTAATAATTCTTGTACAATAGTCGCAACGAATCTATGTCCCTATGAAGTAAGACTCAGCACACGATTCCATTACACCTAGTAGTTTGACGGCCTCTGTGGCGCAGTGGGCGAAAGTCCGCCTGAGACGCAGAAGGTTGCGGGTTCGATTCCCGCTGCGGGACAAATGTTTGCATGTTCTGTAGATATTTGTCTCGGGTCTGGGTGTTTTCTATATATGATATGTATGTATTTACAAAAAAAAAAAAATTATATTGTGTAGTATATCAATCATGTGGTTCCCATAATACAAGCTCAGCTTAGTTTGGGGCTACATGATGCTGTGTGATTACGTCCCGCATTATTTATTTATTTATTTATTTAGTAAGTTCAACCCGCCCCAATTATAGGGACTACGTCTTTACTTGCAGGCAACTTCAGAGAGGGACATAAAAACAAAGTCGCTTTCCGCTGTCTGTCTGTCCCTATGTATGCTTGGATCTTTAAAACTATGCAACGGATTTGTATGCTTTTTTTTAAATAGATAAGAGTTATTCAACTTTACCTGTGCGGCCGGGGCGCGAGGCTAGTAGCTGATATGGTTGGGCTAGACCCAAGAGTTGTAGCATATAGTAGGAGATATATAGGTATATTTTTTGCACCATTTTTTTAAATACACAACTAGCAAGCAAGCTTAATATGATAAAGAATTTTAAACTTACGTAATAAGATGTGTCTTTAGAATATCAGTAATAATCATACACCTAAGTAGTATAGGTACTTATATTAAGTACGACGGCTACGAGATTCATAGTAGCCCAAAGGACAACCCGTTTGAAGCATAAAACGTAATGATTAAACTTCAGTCACTGTCATAAAATGACATCAAAAGAGAGATAAACGTTTTGGATTTGTATCCCGATATAACTTTGCTTACAAAACGTTGAAACAGCTTTTAAAAATAAGTAACATTATTTTTAGTTAACATGTGGTTAAACTAAAAATAAGTGCTTCTATTATTGTTTATAGTGGTTAACTGAGATATTTTTAAGTAATTAGCCTTTTATTGGTATTGCTTAAAATAGATAGTACCTACCTACCCATCTAAACGAAAAGTCACGGACCTACTTAGGTAAAATCTACGTATAATCCAACATATAAAGCTCATTATAACAGGCATCAATTTACGATTCCTTTATGTCAACTTTATCCATACGAGTTTGAACTCAAAAATAAAAGAATCCTTCCAAACCCCAAATATAGACTGAAGCCTTGTTCTGAACCGAGATTGAATAACTGCGTGCTAAAACCGGTCGCAGAAAACCGCGACCACAGATCGCTCGCATTTTTGCATGAAACCAGATATTGCGTGGTTCAATGTTGCGTTATTAAAATTCCTTTGTCCTGTTCAGTGATTCAACATTTACCCGGTTTCAGAGCGATTTTTTTAAGCTGGCAATTTTATTTTAATAATCTATTAATACTCTTTCAAACTTGATTGGTAGAATAAAAACCTGCGCCTTGCGGCATTAAACGGAGCCTTATTCTGTTGGTTTTCGAGATTGAGTTAGAAATTATCAGAAACATACCTCGAACGTCTCTTTGGAGGGTGGTAGACAGTCCTTCAGCCAATGCTGCGTCCAGTAAGTTGATATTTTCCCGGCACCGCGTAACCAGCTCCGTCTGCGTACGAAAATGTACATTGCAAACAAAGCAAAATAAACTATATGCGCTTTGGAATACTCTCACTATTCTAAGCAACGGTGCTACCAAAACAACAAAGCTGAATTAAATAATTGACAGTTGACAACTCACTCTGGATTTATTCACATTTTTAATATTTAAAAAACACCACCTATCTAGGTAACCTTAACTTCATACGTGTGGTAGACACACTTTTTTAGAATTTACATGAAAATTTTAAAGCTAAAATGTTTTTTCTAACACTGATTTTAATAATTATATACAGCTTAGATGTCTTACAAACTCAGATGTTAATTAAAAGTTATATTTTAAATCGAAACGCTTTCAAAAATCAGATGCATAACAATTAGAAAAGCAAAACCAGGCCCAACAATTCAAAGTCAAAATGTAGAAGAGTAAATCTAAAACACAATCCAATGTATTAAACTAGGCTCATACCTAACTCGATGTCTAAAAAGTTTTTAGAGAGCAGGGTGTTAATTGACTGAAACTCCACAATTATTTTCGAATTAACATTTTTATTAATCTAAACAATTTATACAAAATCACTGATAAGTTTACATTTACAGAAAAAAGCAAGATCAATTAACAACCTATCTCTATCAGTAATTTATACATTATTTTAAAGAACATTGTGAGATATTTTGGAGTTCAGTCAAATACAATCAATGATCAAGGCAGTAATATAACACTAAGTGACACTAAGTTGTGTTATAGCCAATAAGTGGCTCCTATGCTACCTTTGTAAACCTATTATTATATAATATCTCACTCAAATGACAAGAAGTCTACCTAAGTACTTAGCGGTAGATAACCTAAAATAAATAATTGTGCAAAATAACCCCCTTATTCCTTAACTGAAAATGAAACCATCAAATGTGACAGCTGTCAATTTGACATTACACTTTTCAGTTGTAATTGATGTCACTGGTAACTTTGAATGATTCCGTTGAAGCTTTCAGTACCTTTTCCCCAATAAATTATGATTTTTACTTATAGTAGTGGACGAAAATAACCTAAATTTTGAGCACCATGTTTTCACCACCAAAAGAGAACAAACTAAGTAAAATATTTAGAGGTTAATAAAGAAAGTAAATAAAAAAAGAATCACTTAAATGTTAGTAAGAAAGGAAAACTAAAACCTGGGCACAAACAAAAAGACACAATTTTTTATTGCAACCGTTTCACTTCATAAAAAAAAACTGGGATCCATCCAGAGAGCTAATGAAATCTTTTAATTCGAAAGTCTACCAGAGACTCGCATACATTAATCAGCGTTATATTTCGAAATCTCGAAATACGGATCCGACAGATTAAAAAAAAAAGAAAACCATTCTAATTTCAAACAAAGCGAATCAGTCACATTAAAAACAATAATTACGTTACGTTAGTATTTTTTTCACAAACTTCGAATTGCGATGGTCAGATTTTTATTCGCCGGTGAATATTTACTTAATTAAACTAATAACTATTATTTTATTTGTGCCCCAAATGCTTATTTGTACCTAAACTTTGTATTATTTTATAAAAAAATAACTATTAACTAACATACCTGCTAGGTACTCTAATGGAATGTATAAAGATCACTCGACACATGAAAATAGAATAACCCATGGAATAAAAAAATCGAATGTCTCGCGTAGAACCACGTTCAGGCACAGAGACGCTAAAGAGAATTTTAATGTGTCTGTTCCATAACCTTCAAGTAAATTTGTGCGATTCGTTGGTTTATTTGAAACAACAAGAGCACCCTATTTGTCACCGATGGTTGAATAAAGCAATGGTTAACTTTGAGTAGTGAGTAGTAGGTACTATTAAGTGGGCCATTATTTTTCATCTTTAACGACGGTTGCGTGAGTTTAGTTTAGTTTTATTTTCTAGTGTTTTATTGATATAATGTTGTTTAAAATATTGGATTTTTTTTACGTTAATAATAATAATAAGACACAATTGCAGTGAAATGAAATAAAAAAATATCTGGAATGGAATTCTCTGAAGAAGAAAATTGTTCACCAATCGTTTTTTTATCGTCGCCATTGCTATAGCAGAACAGGACCTGACTAAAGAACGTCCAATTTTGACATATAAACCGAACTACGTGGCCTCATAATATCATGAACAATATACTTTGATACTGACGAAATTGTGGAAAACTATCCCAGAAGCCATTGAATAAGGAATGTATGAATGAACTACTATTGAGTGTTCTGTAGTTTATAAATATGACAGTATGATGGTAGTTCACGGTAAGTAAGTACATGAAAAAAGAGAGAACTATGCGCTCCTATACATATACCCACAATTAAATTTTAGTCCATTTAATAGGATATTTAAAACCAAAATTGGTCTGGCCAGTCATGGGCCCACGTTACTACTATCATAAAAGTACACAAAAACGGCATGTATCAAATCTGACCAACACAACGGCAATACTTACGACACACAAGCACAAGCCTCACTGTAAATGTATGTATACTATAATGAGCACAGAAAACGCAGCCACAGCCAGGCAAAGCCTAGCGCGCAAGCATGCAGGCCTCCTATACTGAGTGACACACGACGCATCATCCGAATAACTATCGTCTGTATCGTATCTTACATAGTCGACTGCGCGGAGTAGGTCGGGGGAATCCTGGCGCGCCATCAGAGCCTCCGCTGCCTCCAACTGCGAACTCGATCGACGAACCAGAGACCTCACTTCCTCGGACTCCGAATCGGAATCCCCATCCCAGTTCCTTCTGTGCTTCGGACTTGAGGACTCGCCTTCCGAATCCGCGCTTTCCGTCGAACGGCGCCGCAGTTCGGATAACGCTATTTTCTGCAGTTCCGATCCATCTTTAGTTCTTCTGCGGTTGAGAGAGTCTAGTATATCGGGGCGGTTGTTGACCTCCGTGTATTCGAGCGATGAGTTGACTTCATCGCTGGTTAGGTTCGAGCTGTGACGCCTTCGACTCAACGCTTGCACGTTCAGTAAATCGAATTCTGGGGAGCGTTTGCTGTTTTTGTTTGACTCTGACGGCTTGCGGCGGCGAATGCCGTCGTTGCTTTCGATGCTTGTGTTATTTCTGGATCTTTCTAGGCTGTCTAGGAGAGATTTTTTGCGTTCAGCGCTGGACATTGATTTCTTGGGTTTGCGCATCGGGTTTTCGATTGGGGAGGTTCTTGTTGGTCTTTTGTATCTGGGTAGGGATCTCTCACGGGACATGTCCGTTGGTTTTCTTCGTCTAGTGCCGGATGGGCTGTCGTTCTCTGGCTGCGCTGATAGGCTGGAGCAGCAGTCTGACTGCGAGTCAAGGAAGGCGCGATAGTCGTCTCCGAATTCTAGGAGGCGGCGGGCGGCGTCGGAGTCTGGAGCTTCGGAGTACGGCTCGGAATTATATTTTTCCTGTGAACAAATAATATTTTAGAACATATTATATTGTTCAAATGACATTATTTCTAATGACATGACATGACATTCTAGTGAGTTGCGTTTCGCAATAATAAATAGTGTGGCGCAGAAATACATAGGAGGGCTGACTCCAAATAACATGGGATAAAGCTTTTCTTATGAAAAAAGGAGAATAGCTTCCGCCCGCAGCTCCACTCGCGTGGTACCGGAATATTTATTTTAAAATAAAAGCTTTTGTACGCAGCTTCGCTCGCGTGGTACCCTGATAAATAAAAAGTATGTGTTATTTTAGGTCTAAAACTACATAATATGCAAAAAACTGGATAGGGACAAAAATCCCCTAATCATCTAGTGCTATTAAATATACTTTACGACCTATTCTCATATCTACCAAATATATGACCATAAGAATATCATAAAAATCGGTTGTGCCTTTTCGGAGGTGTACGACCACAAACACCGTGAGATGAGATTTTTATGTCAAAGTCAAAGTCAAAGTCAAAATTCATTTATTCAGTAGGAACTGTATAGTACACTTTGAAACGTAATTTGTTTAATTTACCATCAATTCGTAACGTGACCAAACAGAGAAGAATTGGCAAGAAACTATGCTTGGCTTATATTTTTTTAACGTCATTGTTCTTAATAACTATTACATTTTTTTTGATGGAGTTGGAGGCAGTTTCATCCCAAGCCTTTTTGTCATCTAAATAATCAGATATTTTATAATAAGCTTTATTACATAGATTAACAACATTTTTGAATTTATTTACAGATAGATTAATCACATCATTTGGGATTTTGTTAAAAAATCGTACACACATCCCTTTAAAAGATTGACTAACTTTATGGAGCCTTACAGTAGGAACAGCTAGTTTATCTTTATTTCTAGTGTTAACATTATGATAGTCGCTATTATGTATAAAATAATGCCAGACAGTCCCAAAGTACGCAGAGCTTGTATTGTGGGAACGACATGACTGTTATACTACTCAAATATATATTTGTTTAAATATAAAACAAATACTAGCAAAAATTTGTCCCGCGACGGGAATAAAACTCTCAACCAACCCGTCTCAGTCTCGGGTAGGGCTTTGCCAACTGCGGTCGTCAAGTTACCACTTGATACTGCATAGCTAGACAAGTTGCAAAAAGTCTCCACCACCTAGTGCACCTTTTTGCAACTTGCCACATCAGCCTATATCAGTCTACTGCTGGACATAGGACTTCCCTATAAAGGGGAATATGCCCATAATCAAAGTCTCACCTGATAGAAATCCCAAGCTTGCTCCGAGAACGAGCTATGCTCCTCAGTCCCAGCTGTGACACTTCGATCCACATCGGAGTCCTTATCCAAACTCAGGTCCCACATCTGATTAGGATCCCCCAGACTGATAGCTAGGAAGTTCCTCTCCCTTTCTTGGCTTCTAGCTAATCGCGGTCGGACGGGGCCACCGGCTGGGCCGAGTTTGAAACTGGGAGCGACTGAAACAAAATTATAATTCACTTTAGAAACAATAATGTTGTTCATCTAGGAGAAATACACTACTGTTTTTTAAATCTAGGTTGATACGCGGGACACGTAGTAACCAACGACTAATGATAAACGATGACGTAAACCAAAATAGCTTTTAATTGATTTGACAACCAAATTGATTTTCGTCATGGTTCATCATTGGTCGTCGTTATCACTACGTGTCCCGCGTATATTGTACGCAAACATCGTGATTGTTTCTAAATTATGGATATATATATATCTTCACAGCTTTGATAGGTGCTAAGGTAACATAATTAATCATTATGATAGGTGTTACATAACATAATTAATCATTATGAAGTACCTATGCACCTGCTATATGTTCATCGAGCTGAGGATAGGGCGTAATGGCGCTCATTAAAGGAGGCCTTAATCCAGTACCGGAATGCTGTAGGCTAATGATAAATATGATGATAGATGGCCCTTATATGTACACATGTATCTATTCATCTCATTGTAACGTCTCTATATATCCAAAGGTTTGCTGTAAGAAAACTCTTTCAGGGTTAAGCTCGCCTTTGTACATAAAATTTAAGTATATTTATTTCTATGTTATGTTTCTGTGTACCAAGTTTTAAACAAGACGATGATGAATGTAGTTAAGTGTAGTACAAAAAACTATTGATTTACCTGTGTCTGGTTCATTTTCAGGTATAGCACCGTCCTCTCTGGTCGATATGTGGGTCTTTTCGATGCTCTTGCGCAGGTTCGCGATGGTGGCGAGCTGTTGCTTTATCAACTCCTCATCGCTATCGTTGCCTGACGTGGATGTTGTATCGAACCTGACAGAAAAAACATAATTTTTAAACTGTGTGTTGTGAGAATTTAACAATTTTTTAAACATATTTTTGAAATTTTATAATTTAACTCAAGCTAGACTGGTAGGGGGATAGCGGGTAAATCAAAAATAAAACAATATTATTATTGTATATGAAGCTTGTCACCTACTCGTAATTACTATCTTTCATAAACAGATCTGTTCCATAATATAGTCGTTCTATATCTATTTTTGTGATTCATGCAACATTACATTTACTTTTACCACACTTACTTTTCTTAAACTCTTACTTTACTTAAAAAACATTTTCAGATTGCCATGCTCTACTAGAAATTTTATTTATCATTGTCAATATTCTTTGTTTTTACGCGTTTCCGACTCCTTAAGAGAGCCATCATAAGGCTGAGTGAAATTCCGTATTTTCAAAATGAATGAGTTAATTCAGCTGAGGACACATGCGCAATGGCGCTCATTAGGGATGCCCTATGTCCAGGAGCAGTACCTACTGCCATAGGAAGGCTAATGATCATGATGTGTCTAATAAAATTAAAATTAGCGTTAGTTTCATGAGCGAAATGCGTGACCTTTGTACAATACCTGGTTATAGATGATGGTTATCAACAACAGGTGACAATACCTTCCCGTCTTCAAGGAGTAAAAAAATAGTATAATTAAACAATTGGAGTGGAAACCAACCTGTTTTTCCTACTAGTAGCGGGATCACTAGCCGTACTCCTCTCATTCTTATCCTCTATCTCCGGCGTCATCCGCCCGCAGAACGAGAGACTCTTCACCAGTCTCTCTCTCCTCGAAGGGTTGTTGTTCCGCCTCAGTCGGAGTTTGAGCCGTTTCTGACGCAGCCAGCATTGCTTATCGTTCGCTTCGACGCAGGAGGTGCAAGCTTCCGTCATGGTATTGGTGCTTGATACGTGGCCCTGTAAGAAAGATGTATTAGGACCTTCCTAAATGGTATGTTGTTGGTGAATATTACAATTAATGTATATTATAGGGAAATGATGGGAATAATAATGAAACTTTGGAACCCAAGCCAACGTCAACTTGCTAACTAAAAAACGGGGCTCTGGGGGCCGGCTGATTGCGATAGCCCTACACTGACACAGCCAAATCCCCTGACCGCCTACGGGTGGCAGTGTCAGCGGTGCGTGAAGCTGTGTCCTGCGATCCCCAACCCGCATGCCCAGCGTGGATTATGGGCATGTCCCCTTTCTTATTAGGGGAGGCCTATTATGTTTAGCAGTAGTCTGTTATGCTGGTGTGAAAATAGAAACCCTCCTTTTTTAAAGTTGGTTGAATATAGCATTATTTTTAAACAAACCTGTACAGTAGTCGAGCTGCCTCTAAGCTTAGAATTAGAGTTCGATGGAGTAACTCTTTGTGGAGAAGCGAGAGTATTCAGCGCAGATTCTGATATAGACATGTTGTGCGACATAGCGGCAACGTCACCGGCAGTGGGCGTGACCACGAGGCTCGCACCGGTCGTCAGCTGCGAGATGCAGGAGACAGACCATGGCCGTGCGGCGCTGCCAGCTCGCTTCTTCCTCAGTGTTACCTGGTTAGGTACGGAAGCTTGGGTTAGGTACGATTTTGATTATCACTGTGATAGGTGTCTGATGATGAGTAAGAAAGGAGTGTGTTAAGATGACTAGTGACCACAGATATAGGAGACAACTAGATAAAGCCTTAAAATTCACTATGCTCTGAACGTCAACTCATACGGTTGATCTCTACTTTCTTATGTCCATATATCATTTGCTAGACAGAGATGCATACTTTATCTCAATGCCATTGCTGCGACTTCGTACCAGGGCATTTCTATGAAACTGCAAAGAATTTTGTTCGAGCGCCTTGGTACGATTAACTTTTTCATCTATTTTGAAGTCGCATTGATATATGAATGCGTCCCTTTCTAACTGATGATATTGGACATAAGAAAGTACAGATCAGCCGTATGAGTTGATGTTCAGAACATAGTGAATTTTATCTAGTTCTCTTCTATGTCTGTGCGAGTGACAGAGGGTAATGAAAGGAGAACACATAACGTGGGATAAGGAAAGGAAGATGGTGAAGTGTCTGATGATGTGTGAGCGTACACAGTTTAGGTGTTAAAATACATAAGCTTCTATATTGCCACCGTCGTATTGGCAACATCTGATAAAGTTGCATTTGGAGTAAATATCTTTGTATAATTAACTAACATATCAAACAATGACATTCATAGCCTTACCCTGAAACTAGAATTCTCCTGTGTCTTTGTGGGTATCAAATTCAAACCCAAAATCTTCATTCACACACTTTAAAACGAAAATATTTTGAATTTACTCCAATTGCTAACAACACGAACTGAGAAGAATTGGCAAGAAACTTTGCTTGGCTTGGCAATTTTGTGGCTCTGTTTTGTGTGACACAGAACAAAAACCCATGTTCACGACATAATTCTTTGTACCTACTAGGCGGAAATCGAACCCGCGACCATCATCATCATTTATTTAAGAGCTCTCTCGGCGCAACTGATGCAGCTCCTTCCATCTGCCTCTCTCCAAAGCAGCCTCCTTTACTTCCCTATACGAGATGACATCTACTTTCTCTTTAATGAGGCTCATATAATTTATTCTTGGTCTTCTCCTTCCTCTCTTTCCTTCTACCTTTCTCTCTATGATATTGCGTATAAAGTTGTCATATCGTATAAGGTATCCAAACATCTTTCCTCTTCTGTATTTCTTCTATTTTACCTGGTATGAGCATAGTGCGCACATTCCAAGTTCCTATTTTGCAACCCACGACCAGTAAAGTAAGCTTACACGTTTCTTGCTCTTTCTTTTATGATGATACACTTAACATTAAAAAAAAGCACATATAACACATATAACTAAGTCTATTTTACCTTAGCATGATGCGTAGGAGTGACAGTGCACGTAGATGTGCTCATGTCCATTGAGGAGTGTATGTTCCGATCCTCTGACGTCAAGGAGTTGTCGACTTCACTCTCCGTCGTGTACTCCCCTGATGCGTCATAGCTTTCTGTACCCTGGAAGGAAAAAGTGGATATTATTTGCATTGAAGGCACAGAAAACATATTTTTTTATAATACATGAAGACGGAACAAGCACATGGCCCACCTGATATTAAATGGTAACCATTACCTATAACAAAGTCTAAGGTCACGCATGTTTGGAACATCTCTTAAGATTCAGTCCTGCGTTCATCAAATTGGGGCATGAAGGTGCATGTAATGTCAACGGCGTTCACATCCTTCAAACCGAAATGCCGCAATGATGCTTCACGGCAATAGGCAATATACAAAGCAGATGCATAACAGTACCTACTATTTCGAAGGCAAATTATTACCAACATCAACTGGGTGCCTAATGCTAGTTTTTACCAGCTTGATCGCGTTTACGTTTACGCAAATTTATATGGAATCGAGGTAGCGCCATCTATTGAGAAAGACGCGTGGTACTGACTCCTTTCCATATAAATTTGCGTAAACGCAAACGCGATCGAGCTGGTAAAATACTCGCACTAGGCACCCTGTTATGCAGTTTGTCGCAATGTATTTACACGTACAATAAACCTACTTTTTGATAGTACGAAGAATAGAGTAAATAAAATAAGTTAGTAAATGATTGGGTGAATGTTGGGTGGACCCAGTTCCGTTCGCAGTTCGGACTCTCACTAAGATTACATATCTATGACGAAAACCCATAAGTATAACGACTGTCCTGCAGCAGAAATCAAACCGACGCTTCCAGCATCCAAGGGGGTATTTTTCTGTCATTCTACGGCATTCGTCAAATATGGGCACAGATGTTATAGTATATAGTATATATATGATAGTATATTATAACAGCAACAGTCTCTGTAGTCTCTAACAGTATACTGCTGGAGATAGGCCTCCCCCAATAAGAAGAAGGATATGATATGCCCATAGTGGCTTGAGTTCAGAAGATGAAAATTGAAACCTTTATACCTACCCCAATTATTTATATTCTACGTACTTTATCATCATCATCATCATCATCATCAGCCTATAGCAGTCCACTGCTGGACATAGGCCTCCCCTAATGAGCGCCATTGCGCCCTGTCCTGAGCTCGACGCATCCAGCTTCTACCAGCAGCCTTTCGCGGATCGTCACCCCACCTGGCCGGAGGGCGTCCTACACTACGTTTGCCGAGCCGCGGTCTCCACTCAAGAACTCGTTTACCCCAACGGTTATCGGTTCTTCGGCAGATATGGCCAGCCCACTGCCACTTCTGCGTACTTTATATGTAATAGCTACCCTTCGCGATACAAAATTGTAGATAGGAACAACAAAAGAGCTGCTTAGCGTTTATGAAATGTTTAGCTCACCTGATTATTATCACTTTTATTCCCCTCCGAACTCTGATTCAGCCACTCTTTTATCCTCGACATCTTATTCCGACTCGTATTCTTCCCTTCCTCTTCGAACGACAGAGGTTTAAAGCTTCTATTCTTCTTCTTCATCTGGTGGTGCGCTTGCTTCTGGACCAATTCCTCTGCCTGGTTCACCAATCTCACTATATCCTGGCATCGCGACTGTTCCAATTTTAAAAGGTCCGGTGTGGAAGCGTCCATCTTGGGTTTGACCGTGTCAATGGGCAGTTCGCATTGGATTTCAACGGATGACGTCATGATGTCTGTAGAGTCCTCATTGGCTATTTTGGGCCCGCCAACGTAAGTCCATTCTTCTTCAGAAGATTCTTCTTGGCTCTTTTCAGTTTCGATCATTTGCCGGTCCGAGTCTGTGTCATGGTGTTTGAAGTAGAATGTTGCTAGGTGCTTGGATTTTCTGTCTGTTTGGTTGAATTTTGATGAGTCTACTGGTTTTTTGCGCTTGATAACTGTGGGCGGGGTTTTTAGTTTCACCTCGATGTATGGGTTTATTTCGAGTCCTGTGGAAGATTGGAAGTGATGGAATGAGTTGGTTTGTTAGTGAAAGGCGGGGCGTATGTTTGTTTGTAAAATTGGAATTTCATAACAGTATGTTTATAGTAAACTATAATTGAATGTTGTTTTCAAAAGAGATTGCGTCAGTTTTTCTTGAACGTTTTATTCAATTATTTACTATAGAACGAGGCCTATTCAATAGTTGGATTTAGACTCAAATTCTTTAATTTTCTAAAAGTATACCAGTGATATCTAGGCAGCTTGTAGTACGGTTAGCGACAGTCGATTAACTAAATGTGTTTCAAAAATAGTTATAACTTGAAAATTCCTTTCAAAACAAGGCGTTTTTAGATGAAAAGCTTATCTTAAAAAATGCTTATTAGTGAAGCCAGAAGTTCAATTTTTACAGAACTAGTAGTTAAAAAAAAACTTTACTTGAAAATGCCTTTCAAACGATGGCATTTATGAATTAAAAGCATGTCTTAAAATTAGGCTCATATAAGTTTAGCCTGAAGTTCAATTTTAGAATAATTTTGATAAACGTTTATGCTAGTAATAGGTCTCCCGAAGTGTGTGCCATCGATCAAGATCTTTCAATAGTACCTACCCCTAATATTATTTGCTTAACGAAAACGTTCATAGTTTTCAAGTTTTTTAAAATTACTTTTTCGCCACTGTTTTGAGTGAAAAACATTGCAAACTGCAAGAAGATTTCATTACCTATGTCGTTCGATCTGTTTATATTGAAAATTATGTTCCTTTTTCTATTCTGTGGTGAGAGCCGAGAGTTCGAATATAAGTAACTCTAACTCTTCCGAGTTAGAGAACATGCGCAAAAAAGGGGGTACGGAGAGGCAAATAATTTTGAGCAAAGAAGGGTTACCGTCGAGCTGATCATTGGCCGGTACAGTCTGGTCTGTGGTTCTCATGTCCATATCCTCGCAGGCGCCGGGAACTCGTCGTTCATCCGCCATCTTGTACTCAGGGCGGGTCAGTTCCGATTCGCAGTCAGAGCCGAAGCCTCGCCACGTGTAAGTTACTGCATATTCTTGTTCCTCCTGGAAGGCACAAAATTCTATTTCAAATATGAAGTGGGGGGAAAAAGTTTTGCACTGACGTCCCGCATTGGGGTGTATTGTGCATTGCCCCCCTGCTAACCCCCGACCCCAGCCAGCCCAACTCTTTAAAATAACGGAGAAGGACTCGGTGGAAGGAACGGGTTGGTGGCAACATTGCTCTAGGATTCCCGATACTGCCTGCGTTTGTGAGCCTTGATCAATCTGATTTTGTAACCCGGATTTTGTTCTGGCTTCATTTGTGGCAGTACAGTGTTTCTTCACCTTGGAAGGCACAAAGACAAAATGGTGAATAATTGTGCTGGAGTTCGGGAGAAGTGTGTTTCCAGTTAACGTGTTAAACATAAGAAACTTGGTACTGACAAATTCCAAGACACATGTCGTTCACCCAAAATCTTTGCTTTTAGAAAATTCAAGGCAAGTGAAGTATACATAAATTTAAACGGCTTCTTGTTGGTGTGCATATTGTCTTATTAGTGTGAGTTACATCAACGTCAAAAATACATAATTTTAAAATTCAACGTGGACTTATTTGGGTGTGTTTGCAAACACACACACACACACACACACAAGCGCGCGCGCTATATTTATTGTGAAGGTTAAAAAATTCGAAAAAAGATAAAAATCCGTTAAAATTTTCATGTTAGATAATGCCTATGTTTGTGTTTCTAATAATGAATGACTAAATTTGTGTTTTGCCCTCTGTGTTGTGTGAGCAATCAGTTCAGTGGTTTAATCGGGCGACCACTACCATCACCCTATGCCAGTCCACCGCAGGGCAGAGGCCTCCTCTACTAAAGGGTGATATGCCCATAATCCCTACGCTGGACATGAGGATTGGGGATCGCAGGGCACAGCTTTTCGCACTGCCAACGCTGCTGCATATCGGCGGTCAGATAATTTAACTGTACCGGTGGCGGTGTTAGGCTGCGCTACGCCGCAATCAGCCGGCCGCCAGAGCCCCGTTTGTTAGTTAGCAGGGTGCATCACATTAGTCGTCTTTACGCGAGCCAAGTTTGATGAAGGAATTGTGAAATTTGGCACTATAATAATAAACTTTTAAGAGCTTTCTCACCTCAGAGGCAGACTGCCGACTGTCTGTCGACAGGTCCCGAGGTCTAGCATTAACCGGCGTCCGTTGTCGTCTGGGGGACCCACGCCTGCTCAATCTTGGCTGCTTCAGAACTGGTTCGTCGTCACTGTCGCTTGCCACTTCTTCTGACACTCCACCCTGAAAATGATAAAAATATTGGAAATTTCAATCATGCATTGTAATTTATAATTTGGAAAGACGTTTGATCGATTTCTGTACTGTTTTATATATATTATACAAGTGTTTTACCGCAACTCTCAGTGTCTCCACTGTAGCTTGCTATATTGTAAAAGTTAAAATAAAATTAATAACAAATAAGTTTTCATTCACGAACTCCTAAGAAGATGCAGCAATGCATAAATAATTGGTTGGTTGTAGTGATTATTAGGATATCAGTGCATAGGAAACTTAAGGTTCATTTCCCTCACAATAACTATTGAACAATTAACTGAAATTCCTATAAAAGCAAAGCTGAACTGGATAAGTCTAATTCACACTATGATCTACGTGCAAATGGTTTCAATTTAAACAAATTTATTGATAAAATAATATCCATTAATATCATGGTCACACCACAAAAGCAACTAATATTTATACCCAACCCATTACAAAATTCAAACTTTTCAAAGCGCTATTCATGAATTAATTTACTACCAATAAAAGTCATTTTATAAAATCTCTTTCATATTTATAGCCGAGATGATCACATAAATTCATAGGAGAATAATAATGTGGATTAAATATTTTGGTGCTGTGTAAACTTAGTTTTTAGGTCACATCAAATTTCGACGTCTAAAAGCATAACCCTTCGAAAATAACAATACTGGATTGTTATCTCTCGTAATTCAATTTAAACAACACGCGACCAACCAACCCTTCCACATTACGCCAAAGGGTTTTTGCGGGTACGAATGAAAGGGATAGGAATTACATCCTGATGAGGGGTGTAAGAAACCCCGAATGGCATCGTATGGAATCCAAGTCAACCTCAATGACCATAGATGCCTTCATGTCGATTACGATTGGTGTGAAAGCGTTATCACTTAAGTACAATAGCGTCGTCTGCCGTGATGATGACGACACAAGGATAGCACATGAATGATCCATAATAAAAATGCGCTCTATCGTCTCGACTGATAAGCATTTTCATATATCTGCACTCGCTATCGGTCTGACAGCTGATAATAGCGTCGACCATAATGGGATCCTGCCACCAACAGAGTCTGCTATCAGCGTGGTATGTGTGTGTGTGTATGTGCTGAAGGTTACTTATTTGTATAGACTGACGCCAAGTTGTGTGAGAATTGAGGAGAAATAAGTCTAACTATAAATCTAACTACAGAATATGCTGATGACCCGAGTAAGAAAATACTAAAATACTGCATAATAGGTAGATGGGTATTCTTAAGAATTAATGGAAAGATGACCAGCATAGTAGCAGCTGATGGTAGCTTAAGAAATACTTTTAAATGCGCAAAAAGTAAAAGTACTGAAAGGATTTAATTTTGCCTCAAACGAGTATTCATTATAATCTTTGCAGAAACTTACATCAATCATTTGAAGGGAGTAGCAGGCAAGTTTTTTTATGGCTTTTATTAAAATATCCATATCATTATCATTAGGAATTGAATGATTGCATTTGACAGTAATAAATAACCGCTATAATAACTTACTGAATACTTCTCCGACACAGACACTATTCGGTCATCACACCCAAACCCAAGGGGAATTAGGGTTGATTCCACAAGTAGTTTGGCCACTTATAGTTCCGCAATGTTTGCAAACAGGGGAACCGCGGGTGGCTGATCAACCATTGTTATCGAGAGTAGCAATAAAATGAACAACTTTCGTGGGAAAAAGCTTATTAAATTGAGCGAAAATAGGGTTTTGTTTATTCAAACGAAATAACTGGCGTTTTCCCAGGCGTGAATGAACTGTGACTGGTTGAAAATGAGGAAAGAAATGTGTTTTTGCGTCAGTTTATTGTGAGTAATGAATACTGAGTAGTACCAATTAAATTCAGTATTAGCTGGTTAACTAGAAAATGCGTCAATAATATAGGTTCGACGTGCGGCAGAACACTGTATATTTTTATTTTTAGACAATGTTGACGATGGAGCAGACAAGGGTAGATAATTGGTAAACTTTTTATTGGAATCCAAGAGTAGACTACATAATACTAAAATTGATAACGATTACGTTCCTGGGGTCATGAATTTAAATGAAGTAGGGCTTATCTGTTATTTACGTCCATTGATGATAGTCAAATATGCCAGGTAGTTTCCAGCAGTTCACGGGATTTTAGATGGAGTAAGTCTATAGGTATTTATATTTATGTCAATAAAAGCTAGTCATATAACTTGCCAATACATGCCATTACCCGACATACGTAAACGACCAAGATCATGACACGATATGAGGATACATTCTCATCATCATCATCAGCTTACAGCAGTCCAATGCTGGAAATAGGTATCCCCTAATGAGCGCCATTGTGCATCCAGCTTATATCGATCGAGTTAAAATTGAATAGAGCTAAAATTATGGGGATAAAAACATTCAATACAAAATTGAAAAAATGTGTTCTGAGCATTCGAGGTCAAACATGTTAATCCGTGCCTCTAGCTGTACCAGCAATCTTTCAGAGATTATCACTCCACCTGGCTAGAAAGCGGGATATAAGGATACGAACCTGGTTATTAACTCTCGCGATGCAAGCCTCCAAATGGCACTGCCACTCGATGGCCCTAAGGTACAGCAGGTGCCAGCGTCGCTCGTATGCCTTCGCGACGTCACCTCCACTGCACAGCCTCACCACTGAGCTCACGATCCTCCTGTGGCATTCCACGTCCTTCTGCAATACCTGCAATGAAATATACAATAAGTAGGTACTAAATAAATATGAAAATTTAATTCGTGGATGCGACCAGCACAAAACCGTGGTAGATGGCACAAACTTCGGGAGGCCTAGGTAGATAGATAGATAGATACATAGAAATTATCACCAGCTAAGTTATGGTATTACTCTTTCTGATGGGAATAAGTTCAAATCTATTTTATTTAGGTACACGAAAGATTTTTAATTAAATTAGATTCACAAAGGACTATTTCGAGTAAAAAAAAAAACAAAAGCAAAAATCATCACAACTTTTTCTTATTATGTCGGTATACATTACTACTTCAGATATTGATCAGTACGCAAATCTAATAAGGATCTTATGGGGCCATATAGTGGGTAGTCAGATGCAAGTCCGAACATTTGGTACATCAGGTTAATAATTTGATAAAAATCCTGCACAAATGTTCGTGAAAGGTATTTCCATTATTGGGTATTGTAATACAATCACAAATACATATAAATAAATAATGCACTATCAAACAGCATCATGTAGCCCCAAACTAAGCAGAGATTGTATTATGGGAAGTACACGACTGACCAACTAGGTACATAATTTTATGTACCTAATTCGTCTTTTAAATTATTTTAAGTAAAGGAAAAAAACACTGCTTCTAAAGAATTCCAACACACTTATGTTAATCTATATATATAAAAGAGAACTATCCTCACTCACTCACTGACACACTCATCACGAAATCTCAGAAACTACAGGGCCTAGAGGTTTGAAATTTGGTACAGGTAGTCTTTAAAGAGTGTGAGCGCTCACTAAGAAACGGTTTTTGGAAATTCAACCCCTAAGAGGGTGAAAAGGGGTAAAAATGTTTGTATGAAAAATCATATTCCTTGAACTTAGAAACTTGAAACCTGGGACATGTATTATTCCATACAATCAATGAAGATTGGTGTCATTCACAATTTGAAATAGTCCTCGAGGGGGTTGCAATGGGGTGGTAAAGTTTGTATGGGAAAATCTTAACGCGTGGTGTGATTTTCTTGAAACTTCGTCAGAACACTTTGAATATTAAATAATAAATGACTGCATACCAGGTTTTCGAAAAAAATAAATTAATGGAGGGTAATCTATACATATAAAATCCTTTGTCGTGAATGACTGACGGATCAACGCACAGCCTAAACTGCTGATCGTAGAAACCTGAAATTTGGAGGGCGTGTTCTTTGTATGACGTAGGCATCCGATAAGAAAGGATTTTCCAAGATTCTACCCCTAAAGGGGTGAAAAACGTAGACAAAGTTTGTATGGAACAATGTGATTCCTTGGTCCAATCTACTTCAAATTTTACATAAACATTCTTTAACAAAATTGATGAAAGACGTGTTTTGTAATTATTGAATTTTATCGCCTAACGGGGTTAAAAAGGGGTAGAAAGTTATTTTAGGGGTGATTTGCATCAAAGTTGATATCAATACTCCTTAGTGACCCATGTTATGCCATTTTATTTTGACATTGTCGTGTTTGAAAACTCATTCCAAATTTATTCAAAAAACGTTGTTCTCACATAAAGGCTCCTACACACAGGTGCGTGGGCATAGGTACGTTATTATCGGCGATAATATCAGACAATATAACAGAATATATCGCAATATCGCATGCGCAAATATTGAAAATGTTAAGTTTTTCTGATCGAGTATAGTGCCCCGATTCATGACATTCTGACATTTGCCTGTAGTTTCATAGATATGAGAGGGGTTGTTGTAGATTTGCCACAAAGTGAATGCGTCACATTTTTGAAACTCCATACATTGAAAGTAAATTCGTCTCATGCATTAAAAAAAGATGTGTAGGTGAATAAAGTGATCGGTCAAAGTTATGTCAATATTTGCGTCTGCCGGAGGGCTTCAAAGTGCAATTTGAATTTCCAAAATCAGGTGGTAACCTTTTGAGATTTTCCAAAATTTGTCAAAATTCTACAATTTTCTGGATCGAGAATTTCCCAACTACTTTTTTGAGCTCGCTATTCAAGAAACGGAAAAAATGATATCTCGAGATTGAATTAAGCTACAGCTTGAGCCATCTTAGGAGGCAGACGGACAAAAACTGTAGGCAGTAGAAGGGCCTTTACGCGCAAAGCCACTCTGCGCTCCGTTCACATTTTCGTCAGTACAATATAGTCAAATTTTATCGTGTGCTTTATTTCTCAATTACATTTTCAATGCCTTTGATAGTTGCGCGTAATGTGAGATCTGTAGAATTTTAGTACATTATGTATTAGGACGGCTAAAAAGTTACATACTGCTGCGATAACGCAATTATGTGCAAGGAATTGGGACGCATTATCGCAATAACGCATGCGGTGTTATCGCCGATAATCACACCTGTGTGGGGGAGCCTTAAAAGCTTGGTGCAATGGCGATACTCTTTAAAATTGGAATGTCAAATATAAAATAATATTTAAATCGGATTAGAATTCGAAATTTCAATTTCATTCATTTGTTCTTGGATATTTGAAGACCACGGGGATAGCAAGTTTTTTTTTACATAAAGACTTGAGATTTTTCACAGAGACTATAAGGAAAATAAATAAACACCTAATGCGCTGAACCATGGGTGGGACCTTGGAGGACTTGCTGCTTTTTGTAGCGAAAATGAAACTTAAAGAGGGTGATTTATGTGATAAAATTTTGCATGATTAACCAATCATAATCAAGAGTCATAAAAACATAAAAATTCACGGGGTAGGGAATGTAGTAATATGTAGGTAGGTACTTTTTATTCCATTCATATTTAGGGTTCTGTGTCAAATTACCGGGCTTGGGAAACATTTCACATGAAAGGACATACGTAAAAAAAGTGTATAAACGCAAACGAAGTTGCGAGCGGGTCAGCTAGTAAAGATATAAGAGTAGTTAAATATCAGTTCTGTAGTTCCCTTAATACAAGCTCTGCTTAGTTTGGAGCTACATGATGCTATGGGATATTGTCCAGCATTATTATTATAAAAAACAAACCTCTAGTATCACTCCAATCATGATTGAAGATGGAAGGGAATATAACCATGAAGAAGCACATAGAATAGTGTCCTCGAAAAAAATATACTTTATTATTCTCGAAGGGAGACTAATGATGGATTAATCTCCCTTCAAGTCAAGAAGCTCTAAGCCTTTTATACTGTAAATGGAAATATCGGACTACAGGTTGAATGCAAATCATCAAAATATATAAAACTGTAATGAATCTGACTGAATGACTGACAAAAAAAATCAACGCACACCCTAAAACGTAAATTTTGGAGAGTTGGTTGCAAGTATGTTCCTAGCAAAATGTTTTTTTTTATAGTTTTAGGCTTGCGTTTAGGGGTAGTAGGGAAGGATTTCTTGTAATTTAGCTCCTGCAGAGGGGAGGAACTATTCGAAGTCACAAGACGCCCACTAGTTGTGATATATTTGGAAGGTTAGATAAAAGAAGCTGAATTTATCGACGATGAAATAAAAACACAGATACAGTATCTAATCAAAACAATGATGCAAGTTGAAAGCAATACAAAGAAAGTCCAATAAAAATCTCATAGTAACAAGAAGACGAAGCGTTGCATCACAATATTGATGAATTGATATAGATAGTAGATACCGTAGGAAAATACCAGCGTGTTAGACTAAGAGGCAACGTACGTAAAAATACCTCATAGAGCCCACTTATCATGTTATCAACATTTCTATATTAGATAGAAGCAAAGCAGTTGTCCCACTTTCGATATTTCGCTTGCCCCATAAACAAAAATGCATGCATCACGATCATTTTTGGATTGGATTTAAATTTTTCTTAAAGACCCCATTAGATTTTTTCCTTTAGATAGAGAAATATAACAGTTTTGTAATTTGAGGCGTAGCGCACACACAAGACAAACAAGAGAGTCACTATCTCAAAAACGTAAGTCCCACTCACTACATATTAAGATGAAAACTGGAAAGTACTACGGAGGATCAACTAGTGATTGACTCAACGCAGACATTTTAGTAATCACACCATAACAAACGAAGAAAAGCATAAGAACACCATAAAGCCTACCTACATTTAGTATCTCCTTAACCGAAATTCCTTGTGACCTTTATGGTCTATTACCTACTTTAACGATATTTATGGTCTACTAGCTTCCAAAAATAATAAGCAAAACGTTTTTCTCAATATAAGTGGTGCATTCTTCAAAGGTAAAAAGTAGCATTTTAATTAAATGAAATAAATCAATATTATACGTTTCGAAACACACCAAGAAACTACAATTTATCTATATATCTTATACATATAAAAATGAAACCCGTTTTCCTTGGTCACGGCATCACGCGTGAATGGCTGGACCGATTTCACTAATTCTTTTTTTGTTGTATTTGTTATTATTAGGAGAAGGTTCTTACGGAAAAAAAATATTAAGAAAATTGCAATTTGTACGAAGTTCGCCGGGTCAGCTAGTAATTATTAAAAGAATATAAAACTCCCGCTAAGCCGAGATTTATGAAATATCGCATCGCATAATACGCATCCAGCTTCTACCAGCAGCCTTTCGCAGGGCTCCACCTGGCCGGAGGGCGTCATACACTACGTTTGCCAATCCGCGGTCTTCACTCAAGAACTCGTTTGCCCCAACGGTTATCGGTTCTGGCCAGCCCACTTCAGCTTGCTAATTCTCTGAGCTATTTCAACAACTTTCGTTCTGTGTCGGATAGTCTACTTAGGGATTCTTTCCTTCAAAGAAACTCCGAGCATAGCTCGTTCCATAGCTCGCTGGGCGACTTTAAACTGGTGGACTAGCCGTACTGTGAGTGTCCACGTTTCGGCTCCGTATGGCATAACGGGTAAGACGCACTGATTGAATACTTTCGTTTTTGCATTGCGTCATTGCAGTATGGGTGACGAGAAAACTCGACGTAGTTTTCTAAATGCTGCCCAACCTAGCTGAATCTTCCTCTTGGCTTCCTTCTCAAAGTTGTTTCTACCTAACTGCAAAATCTGCCCGAGGTATGTGTACTCCGAAACAACTTCAAGAATGTGTCCATTAACAACGACAGGTCTCGTATCAATTGGGTCATTGGCCATGACTTTGGTCTTATCCATATTCATGCCGAGACCTATCTTTCGCGAGGCTGATGCTAGGCCGTCCAGCATCTGTTGCAGCTCCAACGATTCTGCCATCAGGACTATGTCATCAGTGAATCGCAAGTGTGAGATGTGCTCGCCGTTAATGTTTATGCTCATACCTTTTCAGCCCAACGTCTTAAACATAACCAACGCGCAGGTGAACAGTTTCGGAGAAATGACATCTCCCTGTCTCGCTCCGCGGGTCCTCAAGGGTTGAATACTTAAATCTAATGTACTGTTACAATCGGTTTAATACGTAAGATTTTAATAATATAGACATAAGAAAATTGCGGAATACCAAAAATATATAAGGTGCAGTTTGGTAACTGGATATAGCCTATCTTATTATTTCAGTTAATAATGTAGAACATCGATTATGTAATATATAAGCGAGCTATCTCAACCGATTTACTTATTAATAGTAGTTTTATTGGAATTAAGTTAATTCCTGCATTTCTCAATGTTGTCAATTCCAAATTCTCGATCTCTATACTTTTCAACAATTTTTTTTGCATGTCTTGTAAATACATGATTATGATCTACTTACAAAATAATCAAATACCCCGTCAACTCAACACATTTAACGCTTTGGAAACTATCTATCGCTTTGGAATATATGTTGGAACTCAATGATGTTTGGCCGCACGCAGCGCACCTCCCGGTCTATGAAGAAGAATGTGATTTCACACAATAAGCCAAGGCGGCGGAATCAGTAGAAGACCAACCAATCTAACCAACAATGGCGGTACCTTTTTAGTGGAAAGAAAACGTATCAAAAAGCGAACAAAGGGCGGAACGTGCTGCGGTAGTTGCGCACGCGCTGACCTATGAAACAGTATAGTGTGAAACAGTAAAGACACTAAAGAGCAATAATATCACAAAACTTTTTATAATATCACTAAGTTACCAAGTGGTCATGATAAACCAAAATAGAGAAAGGGCTGCGTCCTGCAGTGGCATTTTACAAGAACATTTACTTACCTACTGAAGAAGTTAAACACACATTTTTAAAATTAACATACAACAATCATGACATGACTGAATGAAACAACGAACAACATGAATGAATGACGTACAACTTAAGCCTTTGAGGGTATTTTCACCCACCAAAGATTAGGAAATGATGAAGTATTATTACGTATATCGAGATGGGTCGACGATAACAGAAAATCCGTGGGCGGCATGTGGGTCAAACTAGTGCAGGATCCAGGTGGGTGGCATAATCAAAGGCAATGGGCCGAAAATGGATGAAATGATGATGATGATGATGATGATGATAATGTATATCTGTGGTGTTTCCCGTCCATACTGTACCTGCTAGAAAAAGAAAGGGTGCACCGAGGGGGTCGAAAACCCACATGTGGCCGAAGTTGTGGTCGTTCCATCATCATCAGCCTATATCAGTCCGCTGCTGGACATAAGCATAGGGCGTTCCACACATCACATATATAACCTATAGAACCTTTTCGGAGAAAACATAAGGTACAATTTTTTGTTCAAAACACGCATTTCTAGGTAGTGGTGATTCCATGTTACTGTTAGTTAACAGTCTGTAACTTTGACTACTATTTGCTGGTATAATGGATTTTATGTGCCCGACAATAAGTTAACTGATAATGTTTTTTACAAAAGCAATATAATCGTATCACTGTTATAAATGAAGTTTATTGTAAAAACATGATGGCTTTTTCAGTTAACCTTACAAATAACAGGTTTTTCAATATCTTGGAATAGAAGCTCAATACACAATTCTCTAGCAAAAAGTTGATAGGTACTGAAACTGATATGACTGTAACACCATTATCGCTGGCGATCAACAATATGTATTCGTTATAATGATATTTTTATTGTATTATGATTGCACCCATTAGTTTATAGTACTAGTTATAAACTATTATATACTATTAGTTTATGCTGTGTGATTACTTCCCGGTTTATTTATTTTATTTACTACCGCATTATCTATCGATGTACAAATCTAACTTTTAAGTACAAACAAAACTAAATAAGTAGGTAAATATAGATCGCTTTTCAACTTTTCGGGGGCCTTCGGGTGGTCTTAAAACTTTTACAATACACCCTAGATCATACGAAAAAGAAGCATAATGTATGCATATGGATACATTATCACAAAAGATTTGTACGACAGACTTTTTTCACATGAAGTACGGTCAATACAAAGTATGATGACGGTGCCTATTCATTAAATAAATGAAATAAACAAAGAGATGAAGAATAGAAGAAGATGAGTGTGAAAACAGAGCACGAGAGTTGAGTGAGCAATTTTGATTCGAGCTATACAAAACCGCGTGGTCACCGAAGTGAGGATGGGAACGGGCGCTATTTGAAGTCGACTCTGTTACAGTCGTGTCAGTTGAAAGCGGCAGTAGTTGCTGCGACACTGAGCGAGATTTTTTGTCGTTTGAAGCGCCGTACAAATTTAAAAAGCAAGTTTAATACGTTGCGGGTGGTGCAATCTAATCTAAGCGCTATTTATTTTTTATTATATTTGTACCTATCAGTACTTGCAGAATCACTGCTAAATGGTTTTGCCATGATAACCATGATTGGCAGGTGGATCGCAGTAAACATGTACCTGCCTTCGTACCAGAAAGTCCCTGAAAGGTCCGAAGACAGTTGTAAATCAACATTTTGTACAGAAAATAAGCAGTACATTTTTGGTACAGGTTGATAGTACATTTCAATTATTTGATAAAAAGGTTTATGAAGGTTCCTATACAATACATACTTTAGTAGTTATGCCTAAATACTTTAGGTGCCAAGCGCAACAGCTCCACATAGCAAGATGCATGGATAGGATACTATGTGTACAAAGTAAGGTAAAAAGGGTAATGTGAAAACGTGACGTTCCATTAAAAATAAATACCGCCTAGATTGCTCCATCAGCAACATAAAAAAATACCGCCTAGATTGCATCTTCCGCAACGAATTAAACTTGCTTTTTAAATATGAACGGCGCTTTAAACAACAAAAAATCTCGCTCACTATCAACTGACACGACGTTACCAGCACAGAATACAAACAGAAGTCCAACTCATGTATGTACTTCACTTTTCATACCTACGCTCGGCGGTAGCGCTAGGGCTGTCAACTTTGGGGCGACTGAGGGGGCTACCCCAAACCCGCGATATAGTCCGCATAACAAAAAACTTATTCTTCCATAGTAAAAAATAAAAAAAATATACTATTACAATACAAAAAGTTTACAGAACAAAAACATATAAAATTTTACATTTGACAATTTACTATCGAAAATCCCTAATAACATCTAAACAAATTACCTCATTTACACAATTTATTTTGCCCTATCCGTTTTAGACCTTAATCTATGAAATACAAAAACAATACAATATAAGACAAACAAAAAATTGATTTGAAATTACGTAATATTTTGTGGCGTGAATTGACTGTAAAAAAATTAGTTACTTCGTATAAACTGATTCAAAATAGGAAACTATTACATAAATCGAGCTTAGAAAGACACTTTACTTATTCTCCGTTAAAATGAACCATCGAAATAAAAGCAAATACCTACATAGTACATACCTCTCTGAAACTACTGGTGGCTTAAAAACGACATTTCACCGTTTAATGTTGAATTTGAACAACCATCCACTGAACAGTAAAAAAACCTTTTTATTGTTGCTCCAATTTTACACAAAAAAGTTCACTGTGCGTGTCTCAAGTCTCGTGAAACTCGCGCTTGCACTGGTCCGAACTGTTCCGAGATATCGACTCCGTGAGCGGTGTCCATGTGTGCGTTGCTCGAGCGCATTTTGTATGTAGATTGTCTTCTGTACCGTAACAAAGTCGACTTCAAATAGCGCCCCGTTTCCATCCTCACTTCGGTGAGCACGCGATTTTGTATAGCTCGAATCAAAATCGCTCACTCAACTCTCGCACGGTGTAAACAAGCGCTCCGTTTTCATTTCACACTAGGCTTTTCCAGAGCGAGGTTTTGAGCACCTTTATCTAATATATAATTATTGAATCATTATTCAATTATTAAAAAGCATAATTCATTCACTGATGAGTGATGCTTTTTAATTATTGCTGCTTCTTAAAAATAACACGTGCATACTTCAGATAATCTCATACATCCACACATCGTAAATTATTCCTAAGAAGTCTATAAGATAGAGGTTTTATTTTTAAAAACAATATTAAGCTAAGTAGTAAGTGTTGTATAACTTGTTTTTCTTTTTGTTTTTAAGTCTGTGTAGTTGTATTAGGTACTTAACCATCTTTTGTTGTTGTGAACAGCTTTGTGCGAATAAATGTTTTGTTCCTTTCTTTCAGTGTATTCACAATAAGATGTGAATCTGAAGCGGGATGCGGGTTTGTCTTTATATATAGAAAGTTTTCTCTTTATTGTGTCTTCTCTTACCTAGTCACCTGGCATTTTAACTTCACAGTACTAATAACAAATTTATTAAGTCATTATAGCAGTCAACGTCTTTTTTCTTTGTTTTTTTTTTAGATTTTGGTACTCATTGATACTGTTAATATCCGTGGTACTTATCATACAAAAAGTTCCCCAATGCAATATTATAAAAATAGATAAGAATAAGATATTGAGCATTATTAGCTTTTGTCGTGGCTTCTTTTATATTAAAAATATTTTTTATTTTTTAAACGTTATTTACCCTGGCCCTCAAGAACAGTACTTTTTCTGGATAAAGGTTTACTTTTCTGCACCCTGACAAAGTGTATGCGAAATTTCATGATGATCGCTTGAGCGGCTAAGGCGTGAAAGCGTAACCAACCAATAAACCAATGAAAGTCACAAAAAAATAAATTTTAGTCAGGATTTCCAACAGAAGTCTTACAAAGTATTGATGATGATGATGAGGATGAGAAAATCCCGTTCCATTAGTTTAATTATGAAAACAATTTGTATCACGGAGTAACTAAAGCGAATGCAATTAAAAATGTATACTTCGAAGATAAAAGTAACGCATTACAATAAAGATCCAATCACATAATTGCCACTGTTAAAAGATTCCAAAAAGTTACCGGAGCGATCAAATAAAATCAAAATTACGTTAACCTCGTTGTTTATAAACGTGGCTTAACTTTCTTTTACTCATTTCAGAAACCAATATGCTTTTGGTTACATAAATAACATTAATATAAGAACGCAAAATTAAGGATTAAATAGGTAATAATGTCCGTGTTGAACTGTCGGTCCTGGCTAGAACTATCAGACCCCTAATTCTAATTCCCCCAGTGGATTTTGTGGGAGGTGACGGGGGATTACGCCATTGCATATTACCAATACTGTGATCACCGATCAGAAGTCTAAACAGATCCTGGAAATTGAGGGATATTCTACTTTAAATAAATAATATAAATAATGCCGACATTATCACACAGCATCATGTAGCCCCAAACTAAGCATAGCTTGTGCTATGGGAACCATATGATTGATATATTACATATATATATTTTTTTTGTAAATACATACATATCATACATAGAAAACACCCAGACCCGAGCCAAATATCTGCAGGACATGCAAACATTTGTCCCACGGCGAGAATCGAACCCGCAACCTTCTGCGTCTCAGGCGGACCTTCGCCCACTGCGCCACAAAAGTCGACTTTGCAGGATCTGGACCTCTATTATTCCCTACAGGCTGAAGAAGCTATCATCAATCATACTAAAGAAGCTAAGTTGGCATTGTAACTCATAAATACACAAAGTAGGTCTATTACCTGATATAAAATACGTAACAGAAAAAATAATAATAGAAAGCTAAATATCGATAAAACATAACCACGTTTATAAATAACTATCATTTTCAGATGAACTGTTAACAACAATCAGAAGTTAAGTTCTAGGGAAGCAATTATAGACGTTATGCAACTTCAAGCTACTGAACTTGATTGAAGAGTAGAAGCGGTAGATAAGGAATTGGCTCTTGATGAATAAAATGACAAGTTGACATTTGTTAAAGCGATAATTAAATTCATTATAAATCTGACATATGAATCAGAACACTGTAGTATGTATATTTTATTTTAATTAAAACTATTAATATTATGTAAGAAGTGTTTTTGTATTGAACTGTCTAGGAGCCAGCAAAAGACAAAAAAATAGAGAGAAAATTGAAAGTTATCCAAAACGATAAAGAAAATTTCCAAAAGAAATTTTCAGTAAATTTTTTTTGGAATACTATCTCACCCAAATCTATCTAGCTCTGTCTTTGTAGACGGTACTTCGATCGTTATCATCAAGGTTGTAAGACGTTCCAACCTCCATCTTCGGAATCCAAGCCTTCCTACACTCCTCGTAGTGCACCTTGGTAACAAACTAACAAATGAGAGCTCTGGTGGTAGGATGCGGCATAGCACAGCATAACACACACAGCACAGCTACATCCTGGCCTTCGACGAGCAGCAGCGCAGCGGTGGAATGGTGGGGATAGTATCCCCAACCCGCATGCCCAGCATGGGGTTATAGACATATCCCTCCTTTAGGAGGCCTATATCTAGGCACCACACTGTAGAAAGACGTTTGTCTCTAAGCTGGTCAGACCATATGGTTAAGGATCTTCCTCTGGATCATTTCCCCTTTACATCAGCGACTTCAAATCAAAAGTTCTCATAGTAAACGTCAATAACGTTTAACCCCTCTCAATATCAGCCCATCTTGGTGAAACTGCATCCTAACGAGGCATTCATGATCCTATCTCACTAACAATGTTGTATTTGTGTATTCAGGTATTACAGTACAGATTACATACCAAATTACAAAATCATTGTGTCCGCGATCATTTGATTTCAATTGCATGAGTTTGTCGCATAATTGGAATGAAAGTTTCTGTTGGGAAATATAGGAAGTAAAATTGATCTGCCGACCGATATATTTATTTCCTAGTACACTACTAATACTAAAATTGGTACTTCAGGAGTATACTCGAGGTACTTATTTGTGCAAATAAATATCTTGTATCTTGTATCTTGTAATGCAACAAAATTGAGATGGGTATTAGTTAAAGGTTTGAGTGCTGAATACCTACCTGCCAACATAGAAAAATCTAAATGATATGTTTTAAATTTAATTTGATTGAATTTAAAACGAAAAACAATAAGTCAGCATATTTTGAAGGTAAATTATCAAATAAAACTAAAATATATAAAGTAAGTTTTATCAATTTAATTATAAGGTATATATTATATCGAAACAAATTGAATTATGGTAATCAGGTTAGCTCGAAGGGTTAAAAAAATATTTATGCATGTGAAAATCGGTAGTGTATCAAATTATTTAGATTAGATGACCAAACCATCGTGAAATCACTTTGAGAATAGCTTATCTGATTTTTATAGTACTTTCCCTGCATAAATGTATCGAAATGTTTTATTTCTACATCTTGATATAAATTATGATGGCATTTTAATATAATAATACGATTTTTATTTGCTAGTTTGGTACTAACGAAACAAAGGTCAACTGATTTCTAGAAAAGCTGATGCTCAAAGCGATATATTACAGTATTTACATAGTTTAAGATTAACATTAAAATTAGGAGAGAGTATTTATGATATCGTTTTCTAAAATTACGTAGGTATAGTCAGCGACCAAAACAAAAACAACAACACCAGCCTATATCAGTCCACTGCTGGACATATGACCACCCTTTTTAATAAGGGGCACCAGTTTAATCCCCACGCCACGGATATTTTAAAATTAACAATGTAACCAAAACTCGGCGGATATTTGTCTAGATTTTGAAGAATATACAGAAGCATCTTTACTTCGCAGTGTCTATTTGCATTTCTACATCAGTTTGCTTAGAAATTCGAAAGTTTGTTGATTCTGTCTAGTGCAACATTTTGATCATTTTTCTCATTATTTGGTACAAAGTTGCGATACTGGCTTACTCGTCAACTATGTACCATATAAAACCAATGAAATTTTATATAGTTTTGTGGCAAAAATATTAATATAAGAGATGTTCGAAAGTTTACAATGCTGTTTAACTGAAAGTTTGAAAAAATATTTTTATAAATGACTAGAAAGTCTCAAGTTAATTTAGATAATAAGTTTGTGTTTTAGGACTCAGAAGTACGTGTAATACAATAATTAATTTTGTAACAACATCAATTTTACTATTATAAAGAAAATCATCAAGAATTGGGTTACCCAATTGGTAGAAAAGTATTAAAAACAATGCTTGTATAAAGAACGTTCAATCTTTTATAAAGAACTAAATATATGAGATTTATCAAAAAACTTCAAAATTACGTACAGCTGCTTGAAATAACCCCAAAGGGCAAGTATTGCTACTTGTTAGTTTCAAAGATATCTAAATTAACATTTTCCTAGGCAAGATGAAGAGACGTACAATTGTATTAGTACTAGCATACCCATCCTAAGCACAATCGACAATTCCATCGCACGCTAAATGCCAATAGGTGGCAAGTCAAGGTTTCTGAAAGCTCGGTGCTAAACTGCGTTTGCGCATGATGACTAACATTTTACACATTTTATCGCGATATTTTGTGTTGGCTTGTTATGTGACGAGGATATCTAATCATTTAGGGCCTCTAATATTTTCTTTACCCTGAAGAAGTGAAAGGCCTTTTTGAAAGAATTTGACAGCTTACGACTGTGCTCAAAAAATCTCAGACGATTTAGGTCATTGGACGTCGTGCAACATAGACGCAATGCCTCTGGCCAGAAGGTGACGATCTGCGAAAGGCTGCTAGCAGATAGCAGCTGGATGCGTCGAGCTGAGAACAGGCGCAATGGTGCTCATTGGGGGTGGCCTACTAGCCCATATCCAGCAGTGAACTGCTATCAGCTGATGATTATATTATGATGTATCCTTAAATCACCATCATAGTCGTATCATAGTCGTATGTCACTTACTGGCATGTATTGGCAAGTTAGCCGACTAGTTATTGACGGTGGACTACATTAGGCTGATGATAATGACGATAGGTCACTATAGTGACTAAAAGAAAGACAGAAAATTCGTGAACATTTTGCAAAATACGTATCGATCATAAAGCTTTTAGAACACATGCAGGTAAATGTAATTTTTTTTCCCTGTCGTGTAAGCGTCGTGGACCGTCTCAGAAGCAAGCCTTTTTTCGTAGCTTTAAAACATGCTACTTATCTCCCAGTAGACTCAAAGCCAAAGAGTTGTACAAAAAACTCCAAATCGAATCGTGATCCAAGATAATCGTCGGCTCCCAACTTGCGCAATGTTATTGTGAGCAATTTCATCAAGTAACTTATAATACAAGTCGTAGCACGACTACCGAAGTACCTACTGTGTTGCATTTCGAGAATTTTAAAAGTAAGAGAACTTGTTGTTACGAATCCTATCTACTTCTATACTCTAGTAACTTGAGTTTCTTAAAAGGGACTAATTAGAGTAGTTGATGGCTGGACTGATCTGGTCAAGAGGAGTCTGAGCAACCTTTTTCCTTGGGGGTCTCGGTGTGGGTCCTTAGAGTAAGCCGAGCGTAAAAAACTCGAATTTTCAACACAACTAAACGTTGTTACCATAATTATTATAGAAGTAATGATCACTTCTAACATACCTACTAAATTGCTTAGTAATAAATTTGACGATCAGACTCACATTTGCAGTGCCCTCACAGGGGTCATGTATTAACGTACCACTGTAATGGTCTAAACCATAAAAAAAACTACATGATGCAATTGACTACTAAACAAAATTAAATAAAGAAGATGAGAATGAGATTACTGTGCGTAATATATGTATAATCTTTGATTGTAATCATCCGATGATATACCTCATGACCTTGTATATAGAGCATACGATATACCATGATACTGAAATAGGAAATACTGATGTGGGCAGGGCTTAATATGTTATGTTTGGATCAGGCCATGGTTGCACATTATAACAGGATAGAACATTGTCAATGACTGACAACGATAAAACAGTTAAGTTTTATTCTGAAACCGATGCTAAACTTATCAGAGACATAACACTCCCTGAGCTTACCTATAATTATTTGCCCTACAATTACGACACTCAAGTCAGTACAGCAATGAATAACACAAAGGAACAGAACAATAATTGCAATGTCGTAATCGCAATACTAAATTGCTTTTCATACTGAACCAAAAATATGACGAAGTGTTAATCTATGTAATTGACAGCTAGAACAGATTATACACCTTTGTTATAGCCTAGAGATAATGGCTAAGTAAATCTATAAATAAAAATATAAAAAAACATGACAACAGTCATTTACCATCCTAAAGTCGATAGGTCCTTCATAGATAATTTGTAGATCTATCAGTAATTAGGATTCTGCCAAGTAACTCGTAGATTTTGAAGGATTTGATCAAAATGATCCAGCTATTCTAAAAGCTATGTCTGTTGAATAAGATCATACAAGGCACGTGGCTGCAATTTCGAGTGGACAAGATAATTGTAGCCTTTCCGATGTTTTAGCAGTTTCTAATTAAGAGAAGGGACTAACAAGACACGTAACGCTTTCTAGATCTCATTTCACGGAAGTCTTGGTTCTGATGGTGTGAAATGGGTTGCAAAATCTAATCAGATAACGTAACTTCGTAATTGAAGAATTACCAAACTGTTCTAACATAGAATGATCGAGAAACATAAAAGGAATGTTTACAAATATAATTGACTTTTGAGGAATTAGGCCTTATTTCCAGCAGTGGGATTAATATGAGATGCCAACGATGATACCGATGACAAAAGTAAAAAAAAAACAGTTGGAATAATTTATAATATATCATCTTTGATGCAGGGTTATATCAAGTAAGTACTGACAGACCATGAAGAGCTTTTTAAGATACCTATTACAAAAAAAAGTCTTAAACATTCTAGTAAACGTCTCAATTCGATACATTCCAAAACAACGAATATCGAATCAATCAACAAACTAATTGAACATAAAAACAAAGGCCACCAATATCCTGATACGGCGAATGACATAACACCTAACACAAAGCAATAAAGCCGATTATGCATTGTCATAACCAGTCAAGGTAACATGCCACTGGAGTCATCGGCCGGTGAGACGAATTTAGCCGAACACCGGACGGAAATAACCGAACGACCACATGCTTGCCTTTCTGCAAATGCTTTCGCGCGGTCAATAGCAATGGAAGTCGTAAATCATACGAAGGATAGGTAATGAATCAAAGACTAATAATTTTAGAAATGGAGTAGCGAATATGTATATCAAATATTTCAAAGTTATGGGCTAAAAATATAGGATACAGTTTAGTAAAATAATTTAAAAAATCTGTTGCGTTCTTATTTCTACATCTCGCAAACATTTGGGGCGATGACCCTGAAATATGGGCCAGAAGCAACTATATTAATTCTTTGTTATAATATTAATTGTTTACGTTTCGCACTTTATCTATTATATAACGCCTTAGAGCATATCAAGAGCAAAAACCGAGTTAAAGCAGTTATTACACAAAATCCTAGATTTTCACTTAAGTGTGGACTAACACTTTCAAAACAAAGCAGAGAAAAGCTTTACTTATGATCTTGCAACACAAAAATATTGCTACATTTCAGCCATCAACCCAAATCGTTCCATAGAACTCAACAAGGCGATCTTAAATTAGAGGCAGTAAAATAGCCATTGTGCGTAACCAAATGTGCGTAGAACGTGACTGTTGACCACTCGTGGGAAATCAATTTCATGGTGGAACGAAAAACTCAACGACAATGAGAACAAACTAAAAAGCTAAGAAGGGCACGCATTGTCGGATAATTGAGGAAACAAGTACGATTAGGACTGTTCTCGATAAGGAAGTTGCGTCATGGCAAAATTAATCGAGATCTGTTAACATGTTGTTGGTGTTTAAAAATACTGATCCATATTTGATAAAAAGGTATAGCGACAGATAGGTGTGTTCGAAGCATGCCCTTCTTAGATAGAAAAAAATTATACACAGAAGAAACACCATCACTTTCATCCAGTGAAAATCTAATTGCTGACAACTTTCATGAAGACCTTACACAGAAAGTCGAAGACCCAAGATATGCAGACGGCTGCATTGAGGGAAATACCACAGAAGAATTAATAGCCTGTGAAATCTATAGTTCGTTTGATACGCCGCGGTTAGATAAATCGACGAGGATAGAGATCAATCTTTACTACCGTTATAATATAGGTTATGTCACCGCAAAAGGAAGGACGGACGTGTAACCGGCTTTTGCAGTATTCCTAGTACATGTTTAGGATATTCTCATCCATTTACTTATAATCCGTTTGAAGCCTTATTAGGGCTAATATGATGTATTCTTAAGCTGAGGTTAATTGTGTCAGGTCAGGACGACCAGATGGCTAGATCTAGTTCAGAGCCTTTATGGTAGTGTTAGGACTACCATTAAATGTACCAAGTGCACGTTTATAAGTCATATTGTAAAGCGTATCAGTTAGTTTTTTACTTAGTTACGAATTTTATCCCTGCCTTGGCTTAGTAATTTTTTTATAGAGTTCTAATGCAGAAAAATAGTTCTGTTTACCATAGTTCTAGATTACAATAGATTGATCAAAGAGATTTTTACTTTTACTTAAATGACTTACTAAGGCTGCATATACCTCGCTACGGGGTTTAGCTTCACATTTAAGTAATAAAAGATTGTATCCTTCTATATTATTGTTATCACCTACATCGGTTATCCTCACTTCCACCTTTTCCATTAGACTTTCAATTACAGTTCCGACAAATAAATGATTGCGTCGGGAATCTAAGTAATCTATCTAAGCATTGTGAACTAAGCACCAATCAACTAAGTTTCGATTTCTAAATGGCAATTTACATTCAAATGACTATCATGATTATATCATTATTTGATAAGTGGAGTTTGCTTAATATAATAAACTTTTCACTTCTCTTGCTCAAAAAGTGTATCATAATAGTGTAGCTTAGCGGGCCTAAAACTCGAGTTTAATACCTCGGGCTAAAAAGTATTTTTTCTTTTTAATTTTTGTCTAAAATTATCAGCCCGTACAAAGCATTCGTTCTCTTACTTAAAAACTCGACTTCTTGGTGCTCCGTCAATCTTTTTTTTTGAAAATAGAACCGTTTGGTGATGTTTTATGAAGGTTGATTAATTTTTAATAAAATTTCTGAAAATTGTCTAATTTTGAATTGTTTTATTTTCTCGCAATCGAAGTGAAAAGTAGAGTGTTTTACTCGGGCCAAAACCACCCATTATAACTCGTCAATATCAAAAGCAATATCATCAATTAACATTATCATAAACTCTCGCTAGAGTCAGGACTAGCTTTCGCCCACGGTTCCTTACGTCACCAGACAAAAAATAGTGATCTTTCCTAAAATAGGGAATCATTAACGCTTTGAGTGCTGAAAACACAACGGCGCCAGCGCACCTTTTGCAGGATGGACAGAGCGTCAAGTCCGAGGCCCGCAGACCGTGCAAAAATGTATCATAATTAGTTCAGCCGATTTAAGTCCAAAGTCTCTTCCACAATACACTAAAGATTATAGTTAGGAATAAAAATAATAGAAAAACATTATGTAATTAAGATTATTATACAAAAAAAGAAACTTATATGAAGATGAGAACAATAAAGAAGAATAAATACTTTCCTAGAAAATAAATAAATTCCAAATTGAACTCATATATTTTCATCATCATCATCAGCCTATAGCAGTCCACTGCTGGACATATGCCCTAATGAGCGCCATTGCGCCCTGTTCTGAGCTCGACGCATCCAGCTTCTACCAGCAGCCTTTCGCAAATCGTCACTCCACCTGGCCGGAGGGCGTCCTACACTTATATTTTACCAAATACTAACGTTATCCCATGGAAGACGATGGAATCAAATTAGTTTCCTTTTTTAGGTATTTTCTTGCCAAATTCCGGAGCCTACCAATGAAATTTTATTCAATTCCGATACACTTAGTACACTAGGAAAAGCCACATTGAGAACTGAAATAAAATAGTTATTATATATTTATTTTGTTCCCACAGCAGGTATAATGTCTAGTCTATAAACTTGCAATAAAATTTGTCCCCTATGTGCCATTACCTACATTAATTTTGGTCAAGACATGCTTGGTTTTTTTTTCAAAATAACGTATACAAATCCATTAGTTAAAATACAAGCTCTAGCTTCAATAATATGTACTTATTTTATAAACTCAATGTCCATTACAGTCAATGTCAATGAATTGGACTGAACTTGACTGGTTCCGTTACTTATTGTGCACATAAATCCTCATTTCAAAACCTGTTTTACCCAATTGACATAAAGTCCAATTCAGTGTTCTCAGTGATTTGTGGTGTAACCCCTATTTCTACTTCTCACAGCCCGGTGCGTGATTGGCGCAAATTAGTTGAAACTCGCATTTCGCCGACGCTGATGTGTTGCTTGCTGAGCATAATTAGATTCCAAGATAATTCAAGTCTTGTGTAAAGAAATATAGTATATTTTGACTTATTAAGTTGCCCATAATACAAGCTTTGCTTAATTTAGGGCTAGATGATGTTATGTATTAATGTCCAGTTTTATTTATTTGATTTGATCCGATAGCTAACTTAAAAACATTCATTCTATCTGCTGTAAATAATATTGTCACCAAATTAGATTGTGATGTGCCAGCCAAAGCAATCTAATGATGGCCTTGGATCGGAGTGATAATTTTATTTTAGTTTATTAGGCCATAACGGCCGTACAAAAATTGCCGTAGCGGACGGTATTTCACGTCCACATGGCGGGGTATTGGTAAAGTTTTCAACTAGCAATAATCGCACCTCGGATTAACCTCATTGGTTACGATATTGCCTCTGCGCAAAGTTAGAGAACAAATAATTGGTTTGCGTTGTCCATGTTTTGCGGAAACCCTTCGATAGCGCGTTCTAGAATCGTGTCCAATTTGCCAGCGCCATCTGTTTTTTACTACAGTAAACTACTCGCGTTTTGGGTGGACTCATATACTCGTAATTTCCTAGTAGGTATTTTAATATTTAATATTCAATAAATGTCAGAAATATGATCATACTCATTGAAAACTTAAAAAAGAAATGTCTGAGAAAGACAAAGAAATGGCAATAAAAACTGCTATAGACTATAATTTATCTACTACACAATTATACACCTAAAATAAAGTAAAAATTCAATTACAATGCAACGGTTTGTTTAATAACAACCAGCAAAGGTGTAATTAAAAGTGGGCTCTATTGTAGCTTGGGACTTGACTTGATATCATTGTTATAAATTACTAAGCAAAACCATAGAATAATATACCACTAGGAGACAGTTTAGTATAGAAATAGGTACTTAGGTTTACAGATGTGCTTTGCTTAAAACCAGCGCTGTACCTAGTTATGCAGCACATAGCTGAACAAGAACATGTTTTCCAAGCTCACTCAGTGCCTCACAAGACTGCTATTTGCATAGATGATGTAGGTACTTTTCTATACATAATATAACTAATAAATATTATATTGGCTAGTTATATTACCTAGGCCTTACATACTGTGGATAAGTTAGTTATGAGGTTGGCATGTAAAAAATTACTACTTTGTGCCTATCCTGACCCTGGTGATTCTTGGAAATAAGTGTTACATAAATCTACATCATATCAAAATATATAAAATAGTAAAATGACCCAAATCGCTGGACTTAAAGATTTGACATTTTGCACATAGATAGTTATATAGTTTAGGAATCCACTAACGAAGATTTTTTTTGGAAATAGGAGATGAAAGTTTGCATGAAAGTCCGTCAGTTTCGAAGTAGGGATTGTAAAATTTTGTATTTAGACTGACGATTGAAAGTTAATTTATACGTGTCTCAGCGTTTTTGTTAAATCCACCCCCGAAGGGGTGAAAACGGGAAGGAATTTATATAAAAAAATCCACATTAGTGCGGGCGGAGCGCGGAGGCTAGTTTTGTTATAAAACGATATTTTTTTATGCCTAATCAACTAAATATTTTGAATTGATCTCAGAAATTGTTTTTACTGGATGACTTGATACTGATGATGACTTGGTAGATTGGCTTGATAGATGATACTTGGATGACCAAGGACTCGAGTTACAAGATTTCTCAATTATGACAATTATGTAATTTTGCAACGGTTCTGTGGTTTGCAGTTCATGTTGCAATGAAGATACACTCAAAATGCAATGTTATCGCAATAAGTTTTTGAATATCATGTACCTACCTCTACCTTGGCACGTGCAAATACAGTGCCAAGAAACGAAATGACAGCTGCAAATTAGCACTTAGATGGATTACCCGAAAAATTGTTTCACCACTTTGTGTGATAAAATTATTGCTAGGGCTTACAACTTTGTATATTTTTATAATAAGGCAACGGGACAGTCCTCGAGCTGAGGACAGGGCGCAATGGCGCTCATTATGGGAGGCCTATGTCCAGCAGTGCACTTCTACAGACTCATGATTGGTGATGACGATGGAGGCAAGTGCTGACTGGTATGTTTTTGGGGGATTTTTACTCATTGAGGAATGTTTTACTTTCGTAATAACTGTATAACATTCATCAACCTCCTCTTCAAAATGTACAAACAATAATTGCGAAAAAAATAATAATGCGCGTAGCTGTTTTAAACTGAAAAATGTTATAGCTTCTACACGATTACAAATTTAGGCGTGTTTCTTTCACATAAAAGTCGGAAAAGGCTTTATCTCGATTTTTAAGCAATAGATTATTATGAAAACAACAATTTTTTTTTGGAATGAGCGTCCACATTATGCCACGCTCTTTATTTTGTATTGCACAAGTTTACTCATTCACTCAATTAGCTCTTACCGTCGCTATAAAGTGTTTAAGTTTTTGTCACAAGATAATTATACCCTTCCAAAACCTAGTTTCTTCTCATTATTTACATGCATCATCGCATAATTTAAACAAAGGCACATAATAATCATTGCATAAGCACTATCTCCTTGATTTCACGGATTCTCCACGGTTCATTAGCCCCTTTATAGCATAATCTGTGACCATAGACACTTGTTACGCGTTACGTCATTGCACCATGGATAATTTTAGGCCGGCGATACACAACACAAAAATACGCTTAATGTTTTTGGAGAAAAGTTTTGGATCTGTATTTTTGAGGTTATCATCACTTGTCGATAACCTCTTTTTGATCACCCTCTTTTTGAATAACATACGAATCCAAACTCACCCTGGTAGTAGTTACTATGCCCTATGGCAGCAGGCTTTATGTTTCAGCATAGGTTAGGTTTAAGAATTTTCGGATTAGTAAGGAGCATAGAAATCTAAAGAATAGGCGAATAAACGAAGAATCGAACGGTTAATGTCATGTGAAGTGAGTGGAATGACGATCTGCAAAAAAAAAAAATGATAATGATGAAGGAAGAAAGGAGTTTCCGAATACAGAAATGGTTAAAGAAAAGAGCCTGTTTTTCGGAAGTTGACATAAAAGGATCATGTTAAGCCTACAGAACTGGTAAAATAGCAACAATTTTAGTAACTATAGATTTTTGTACTAACATTTTTTTTTTCTCTTTATTATTCATAGTAGTTATGTACTTAGCTATTCGACCATAAACTCTTAAAGTAAATAATAACGCTGTATATTATGTGTGCTTGCTTATGTAGTAAAAAAACGTTTGTCTATGCCTGCCTATATATACTGCGTAAGGGTACATTTCAGCATTGGTCATGGTAAAACCTCCGGTGCTTTCAAATTTGCACGGTTGTCTAAAATTACTATCTTTTATTTTTATGTAACCGCAAATCAAGTAACTGATTAGGTAAATGTTAGATTCTATGGGAAAATATGAGATAACCGTTTGAATTTTATCTGTATTGAAATCTATAAATATCGATTTATTTAGAATTCATTTAGTGCCTATTGATAAAACCACGTTTTAACTATTTGGCGCAGTGAGCGAAAGCCCACCTGAGACTCTGAAGGTTGCGGGTTCGTTTCCTACCGTGTGAGAAAATTTGTTTTGTTTGTATGATCTGCAAATATTTGTCTCGGGTCTGGGTGTTTTCTATGTACCTTTGATATGTATGTAACAAAAAAATATAATTTAATTATAATATCAGTCATGTAGTACCCATAGTTCTACTTTGGAGCTATATGATTTTATGTGAAAATGTCCGGCATTATTTATTTATGTTCACCCGAACATCCAGCGTTTATTTATGAAAATGCACAACTTTTTCCTTTTAAATTATGTAAAATGCAAAAAGTTAATATGTACCGAATGTGATGAGTGATGGGATGACTCATTACATAAGACAGAGTTCTGGTATTCTCAATAGAATGATGAGGAACTGAAAATAAGTTTGGAGAATATCTGTCTCCAACACCCTCAAAAACAATGTAGGTAATATTAAAGAATAATAAAAATTGTAACAAGTCGGTTAAAAAAATTAAGCCAAGAAGAGTTTCTTGCCAATACTTCTCTGTTTAGTTGCGTTACGACTCTTTTTTTACAATTCGTAACGCTTCTTTCTATTCACACCAATGAGTAAATTAAATAAATTGACAATTTGAAGTGTCTGAAATTCCACAAAAACAAATATTTTTTTGTATTTTGTGTCTAAAATGAAATTATCACATTTCGTCTTTCAATAAATCTAACTACCTTCACAGATAATTAGTGTTATGCAAGATTCCTTTTACTTTCTTCAATATTATATACTTTTCAAAATACAAAGTACATTCATTTTTGTAATTGTAAATAATTATGCACAATCAATAAGTCTTTCAAAATGTTTGATGATAAAAGTAATTGCATAAAAGTGACAGTTAATTAAATAAAAATATGACCGCAAAGATTCAGTGAAGCAAATCAGTAAATTGTTGCACAACTTATGATGTATGATGTAATACAATGACAATGTCAATATCATACGATGCCTTTCTCGGAATAAGAGGATATACAGGGTGGCTACGAACTTTTAACTATCTCTCGCTCGCGTGGTACCCGTATACAAAATGGCTTGTTATTCCGTTTAGCAGTTTTAGTGAGCCGAAGGAGTAACAAACACACATGTTCAAATCCAATATTAGTACGGTAGAAGGAAGATAATCATATATGCTCTTTACGTCCATAACGTCTACTGCTGTCATCATAATCCTTCCTTACCATTTGTTTGCTTACTTACGCTTTTACTATTCGACCGATCATCATGTTTCGTATTAACATTGTTCCTCAGAACAGAGAAGGAATAGGGTTTCATCGTGAAATAACTGTTTCCGAGGGCAACAATAAATTAAAAGACTGTTAATTTCTTCGCACAAGATTTTTTTTTGTTTAGACAAATGTATCTAACCAGTACCTATTCTGTCTCTTCTGTTATTTTATACTTTGTATTTCTACCAACTATTTTCTTATTTTAATGTATTTTATCTCGTGTTTCTTTCTATTGCTCGTTATATTCGTTCTATTATTGTTCGTCAACTAAATTATTTCGATTGTATTCTATGTAGAACACAAACCGATATCCAAATAAAAACTTCTATAAGTAATGCCGACACCCTATATGGAGAGAGCTAAAACAGCAATAAAGTGAAACTACAAGTTTACAAATCACACAACAGTAATGTGGGGCTACCCACAAATCATACTAATAACTGTGCCCCTACATGCTCTTGGTCTATAATAGACAAAATTACCAACATAGACACTAGTCATGGACTATCAGATCGAAATAGAGCCGATTTCGTACAATTCCGCGGTAATTATGGTTGCGAGATGACATAGCATCGACATGATCGCAATTGTGGACCAACAGATTTGTATCGAAGGGCTATTTCGCTAGTAGAATTACGAAACCGTACTACGAATATAGGCTGTAATCGACCAAAGCGGGTGAGATGGGTACACGAACAATAGAATTGCTTTGTGTGTGGTTAATCTCAATGACACCAGCATTTCTATGTATAAACTGATTTTGCACACACTCTGATTTAATTGATCTAGATTGTATAAACTTATCATCAATGAAATGGAATATGTTTACAATTGAACCAACTGCGACCTAAATATTCGTAATATGGACAAACGACTTAATAGGATAGCAAATTGGTACAAATTCGAATTCATTCAACATAATGCTTTTACTATTGTTAGGTTACGAAATGATTCAGAGGCTGATGATAATTATAACTTTGCACATTCAATGTTGGTCAATTTCATTAAGTACCTATTACCTACTACCCGATATTATATAAAATAATTATATTCTGTTTAGTTTATTAAAAGGGGAAGGAACAGGACCAACAAGGCACGAAAGAAAGCATAAAGGATACTGTTTAGGGCCAATATCCTTTATGCTTTCTTTCGTGCTTGCATCCTTATCGTGTTATTGACCTAGATTTTTACTGAGCCATATCGCCAGTTCTTGTATTAAATAACACAGCAGAATCGAACAATACGGACCCCGTTGCATTATGAAACACGTGCACTTTGTTAACAAGTATATGAACACCGGTGCAGCTGCGCTTGGGCAAGGGATCGAAGGGTCTACTGATAACTCTGATAAGCCTAAAGCCCTAGTCAATAAATATCATTTGATTTATGACTATGATACAACAAATTTGACTATACGTTATTTTAGGTTGATAACGAGTGATGGAAGATGTTCACATATTTTAAATATTGGAGCAACAATAACATTAGATTTAGAAGATGTAACGCGACTATTTTTCGAACTCTGATGTCGTTTTATAACCTAAAAAACATGAGTAACATTTATTTTACTTAATTGATTACTCATTTTGGAGCCCTACGAACGACACAAAAATAATTATCTCTTTGAATTACACTAAAACCACAACAATATCAACCTATACACTGCAGGCCAACCTAATCAGAATAAGTCCATAATAATCATATAAGTCTTCGTAATCAAGCACTCCCACACATTTTGGGTCCCACACTAGCGCATACGAAAATCATCATCATCAACGGTCTGTCAGAAGTCCACTGCTAAGTAGGTATAGGCCCCTGAGTTTCCACAATGAAGAGCCCTTTCCATTTAAAAACTTCCGACTTCATACGAATTTACTTTCTTACTAGCTGGAAAGCAATAAATTGCATTGATCTTATCGCAAGGAATGTGCACACGAATACCATTATGCCGGTGCATAACTAAGACATTAATACAAAGGTGCAATGTACTGCTAATCAGATAACAGCGATAACTGAGTTACTGCAGACCTCGGTTCATATTTTCGCTGGATATTGTTTCGAAATACTTATGCAAAGAAAGCTAAGAGTGTTTTGGATACTTTTTTTAGAAATTAGAAATAGTTATTGAAAGTCGCTCGAATTGTACACACAGTAGTGTTTTCTTTTATTTTGGGTTCGGGGACTACGAGAACTGCATCAGTAAATCCAAAAACAAATATCTAACAGAAAATGAACTAAAATAGCTCTAATATTATAAATACGAAAGTTAGTGCGTGTGTATGTTCCCACTCAATTCCGTAACGGCTAAACTAATCTAGATGAAACTTGGAACATACATGGTTTGAGTCTTGGCTTAACACATATAATTATCAAATAATTCCAGGTTGTTTTAGTTTCGAGTGACCTTTGCTGTTTTCAATAACTAGGTATTTACACATAAGTACATTTAAGGTTTCATTCATTATTTTTCTCTTAAATAAATGTGTTTGCTTTTGTTATAATTATTATTTGAATAAGTAACTTAGCCTACAATTTCCAGTTTTCTTACACTCCATGTTTTGCGTAGCTCGATAGTAATCTATTGCTAAAGTTACAGTTACGGCTGGTCTATTTTGTTAACAAAACTATTTTGTAACAGTATTATGATATAGCAGAACTGATTCTGTTGTTGAGCTGTATCTAATGCAATGTGATTTACTTTTCTGCTCGCCTTTCTACGTAGCATAATGCATGTCGTTAAGCCATGTCGGAGGCCTTCGGGCGGACTAAAAACTCCGACAACAGAATTAGGCTCAAGTTCCTACGAAAAGAATAAAGAAAAATGCATTGATTGCAGAATTTAAAGGTAGGACAAACTTAAGACATGTTAAAATAGAGAGTACTATTATGGAATCTCAAAAGTAAAGGCAACCTCTTATGGATGATTTGAATAAATATGATAATGAGACATCTTACATTATGGTCAACTACTACCAAACTAGGCAGAGCTTGCAATATGGGTACCAGAAACTGATAAACTTACATAAATACTCATAAAACTCAGACACAGAACAAACATCACACATATGCTCGTCCTGGGCAGGGACCGAACCCGCGACCTACAGCTCAGAAGGCAGAGCTACTACCAACCTAAGACTACTACTAAACTAAGAGGCCAGTCAATACTAGTAGATTCGGTTTAAATAAGTTTATTCTCAAAAAAGACATGCGAGTCACTTATATGAAAACAATAATAACTTATGCGAATTATTAAAAGTAGGTCGTTCTTACGTAGATAAATAATGCGGGACGTAATCACACAGATACCAATCGTTAACTGAAAATTTTGTACTGATTAGTAATTTGGTTGTTTTGATTCCAATTCTAGTTTATTCAAAGTAAGTGATACTAACTTGTACTACAATAGTCTCGGTATGGCGTGTGTGAACTTCCAATTTGTTTTCCTTTTATAATTTCAATTAATTCGTTTATTTAGTTCACCCAGTTGTCTATGTCCATATTATAATAATTTATCTGCTATTCCGTATAGGGCTTATCCCTATTAGTGTCATGGTTTACTTTCCGTAATTCCCACTTCACTCGATGTCCTACATTTTATGTTGCGTCCGCTTAATGTTGTATGTAGTTTATAAGCCTGCAATTTCTTATTTCTGTCACGTAGCGGCTTATGTGTTGTAAATAGAATTTCACTACCACTTTAACTCTATCTTTTGGTAACTATTACCTTATTAGCCTACTATTCCTTGCCATAATGCCAAATTTCAATAATGCCGCCTGTTTGCCGGATGTTTATAAACATAATATTTACATAAAAATTTATAAAAAAAAAATTGAAAACTTTCTGATCTGAGAATGCTCCAGAATAAAAAAATCTATCGGAGCCCACTGTAGACAAATCTATTTAAAGACGTTATCAAGTGAATACACTAAAATGGCACTACTGTTAAATTTATGGTAACCATGTTTTATTACATCATCAATAAGAAAGAGTAAGATCCTTTACATACAAATCAAACATACCAATCAAACATATTGATACATTACATGCTTGTGAATACGGAGAACTGGACCTTACCTGAAACAAAATACATAATATAAATAAATGTTATAATGTCAACGTTCACAAAAATAACTCTAGTGCAGTTGAACTCTCGAAGTTCAAGCACACTACAGTTTTAAGCACTTGTAATTTACTCATTCAATTTAATGCGTGGTTGGTTTATTAACACGTACTTGTTGTAATAAAAAGTGAGTCACTGTATGGTTTAGTTTCTGTTAAACTTTATTTTTCTCTTTATTATTAAAGAAATAAAAGAGAAAGATATAGTGTATATAACTATATAAGTTTTAAATGCTTTTATATAATGGATGAACAAAGGGTACTTGACATTGTTAATAGGTTTTAAATTGTTGCACAAGAAACAAAAGTTTTTCAATGTTTGAACAAACGATACGCCGGTAATTGTTTGACGCTGGTAAAGTTCTAAATTTGGCTTTGTTGGGTCTTATATTTATTTGTTATTGTTACGTAACAGTGCTCGATTGTTATATTTAGTATTAATAACCTTAAATAGCCCACTGAAATACTTTTGTATGAAAATAAATTGTCTAGACGGCAATTACATTCAAAATCAAAGAAGAACATGAAATCAATCGTGATGTAACAGCATTTGTCGATATAAATAAACCAATCAGCAAAATAATAAGCCCAATCAATTCCGCTGATCTAATGAAAGTGGGTTGGACAGACAGCAAAATGACAGTGATCATCAAGGAACGTTCACGATGTAAAACGCGGTAATATAACCACGAGATGTTATACAACCTTCATACAAGTTGTAATTATGTGTATTGCGGTTGGCAACATCGACAAATTGCAAAATTGAAGGGTAAAAAGCCTGGCAATGTTGCATACTGTTGTTTGAAAGGTTAAAAGAACAAAAAGCTTGACTTACAAAAGAGAGATTTACAGACTGGTAAAGAAAAGATAAGAAAGTAGGAAGGTAAATTTAAAACATTGTTGTTTGAAGTTAATGTGAAGAAGATAAATAAAGTACGAGAAAATACTAGTCCTTGCTAGCTAACTTATTTGTTACCACAAACCTTCAAGTCTAGGAAATGTTAATTTGTGCATTTGAATGTCGGACGAACAAAGAGGTGAATTATTGTAATTACTGTAATAATACACTGCGCAGACTAGATTGAAACTGAACAGTTGAGATAGTTTAGACCTTGAGAGTTGCCCAAGACTTATGATTTATACACATTCGTAATACATATTTACTTGTGATTTATTACACATTCGTAATACATATTTTTATTATCAGTGGATTAACAAAAGTACAAAGAGCAAATGAAACAAATAAGATTATACAGTTGAAATAGATAGCTGAAAAATATTGTACACTTCAAACTATTTTTTGTGTTCGTTTATTATAAAATAACACACTGAAAACAACGAACCTTAAGTAAAATTAAACGGTTTAATACCGATAGCAATCAATGACTGGGAACAAGGGAGATAATTTAATTACTACTATTACTCTAACACTGATTTCACAATCATTGCATGTCATAGATTCATCAGGTGAGAACAGTTTCCTACAGTTTTTTCCGGTTCGTGGCCATAAACATTAGATAAATGGTCGAAGTGAACACTAAAAGCCATAATTATGACTAAGGAGCAAGAGTTATTACAGGAATAGTAGTACGCAAGAACAATAACAAACCACCCACACAATTCCGCAATGAACCGTCTAAAGTTCTAAACGGATTCATTGCATTCGGGTTATTCACCTCAAACGAAAACAAAATTAGATTCAATCAACGACTGCCTACGTTAAATTACTAATGCGTTTACGATTTCGACAAACGAGATGCGTACAACCCACGTTAGTCCATTCATCATTTCGGAGATGCAATGATTTGTTGGTGATTAAATTCAAACAAAAAGGTAAGTGATAAAGCGCCGATTATTATTAATTGTGATACACACAATAACTAGAAGTTATGTACTGATGATAGAAAATGATATATTATTTTGTCTCGTGCCAACGAAAACGGGCATATATACACAGTAATACTCCGTAACAGAAAGTAATCATAAACCCTTTAATCTCATGATATTTGGAACTGGTTTATTTACAACTCTGATAATATCAAAACTTTTCATTTGTTTAACATAAAGAAGATAAATCTGCAAGTTATTCAAATAAAACACACGTGTGAATCTTAACCGCTGTTATGTTTTAAAATATAAAGTTTTGTTAAGTAACATTACGTAGGTATATTATAGTGACAGTTATTATGTTTGCTATCATATTACGTATATCTTTAAAAATAAATGCAGCATCGAAAGTGAGACTGATGTGTCACGGCGCATTACCATCACAAATGGCTGCAGACTCGTTCTTGACATTGGAGATGTTTTTCACTTCATTAATATTTAATTTTAAACTTGAACAGGCACTAAAATTTTACGTAGAGAAATCTTCACATCAAGTGTAACATGAGTCACCGTTAGCTTTCGTAGACAAATCATTATTTCATCATCATAATCATCATCCACAACCCATAGAAGTGAACTGCTGAACATAGGTCTCCCCCAAGGATTTCCACGAAGACCGACCCAGAGCCCTTTTTACCGATTTCCTGCAATTGTGACGATACCGTCGGTCTCTCAATAATATTGATGTCTAGATAAATAAAAGTTTCTTTATTTTCTCCCTTGGATGTCGTAAGGGTCGACTCAACAAAGATTACATCAGAGGGTGATCAGGGGATAAGAAAAAGCACAAATTTTTTTGAGTACAATAATTATTATTAATAGATCTCTGGAGAGAGCAACATGACCCCCACCTTTAGATAGGAATAATAATTAACAAGAACAGTGAGAGAAGAAGGAAAATGCTATTTTATTCGCCAGGCTCATACTAAGTCATTTTAATCTTTTAGGATGTTAAAATTCATCAATACCTCAATTTAAGTTAACGATACTTGAATTATAATTTAGCGATATAATGACACTTCAAAATATAAGTAGGTGTGCCTATCTAAAATTTGAATTTGTTTTCTCAATTCATCTTCAGATTTCATGACTCATGATTTATAAACATTCGTTTACCTTAACGGTTTGTAAGTAGCTGTGGGATTTGTTATTACATCTTGTGCATATAAATTAATTTAGAGAGAAGTGGGTGTATGTTATTATAGTTAACGATAGCTGCCAGCAGCTAAGGTGCTAACTTGAAGTTAAGCTTAATTTTAATTAAAGTTAATTTGAATTTTAGTGCTTCATAAATTATAGGAACTTCTGGATCCATAAAGCTTCCTAGCTTATTGGTTTCTATCTTATTTCATCACACCATTATTATAATGAGCTGTTTTTCAAAAAAATATGGTGGTTCTACGAATGTTAGTTATTCAATTGAGGCGTATCTCTTTAAGTACCTACCTAATCTAGAAAGCTGTGTAGTAAAAATGATATTAAATTCTTAGAGAACTTATTCTGTAAATTAGATGCTATGATGAAGAGCACCAATTTCAGGCAGGTGTCAAGCCTCTTGTGCCTGTAAATTCATCAGCAACCACTACTTTTCAACCTAACCGAAAATTTTGGCGGCAGAGAAATGCAGGGTGATAATGATAATACTTATCTATCCGGATGTTGCCTATCACAATGATACCTCTATGATACAAGATCTACCTCTTGCTAATATCAAACATACTCTTGTAATTCTGTTGTGATTCATAATAGCCTTCCACATTCGTCCATCTTACTCTTAAAATGAAACGGACCTTAATTTCCTAGCCTATATCCCCGAGGAATTATAGTGTTAGCCAGTCCCTGACAGTAATGCTCGATCTCACTGCCCCATTCCAGAGATTTAGTAGCTTCCTACTGTGGCCCAGTGGGCGTGACTCTAAATTATGAAGCCACTTACCGCTTGGAAGACAAATTGAGCCATTTTGTATATTTCAACGTCTACCTGATACACCGATCAGCCAGCTTAATCTGACCTATCGAGATGAAAAGCACAGATGCAATAATAAAACTATGTTCCACTTCAATGATAGTGACGCAGATGTTATTTATTTATTTATAATTGTGGCATTAGCATTAGCAATAAATTTTACTGTATTTCAATTTATAGAACTTGCTTACATCAGCATCCAAGCTATCCATAGCTTATGAAGATCATTTGAAGAGACGCAGTCGCAGGCCTGCTATTGGATAATGTAACGTGTAACGACTATAAAGCTCTAAATCGATTGGTCGAAAGGTCTCAAGTTAGAGTGGTCGATAAGATAGCTTCCTTATTTTATGCAAAGAGGTTATGACAATACAAACAAAACCTAGCGATTGCAATGCATTATCTCAAGTGTTTCTTGTATCGACGACTAGGTTTATACCTTGCTTGATTAACGAGTCTTAGCAACTGATAGTCACAGGTAAGTATGGTAGTTTATTACAAATAGAAGAAAGAGTACTACATTTTAATCATACTAATTTTATTAATGCGAAAGTTTGTGTGTTAGTATGTTTGTTCTTTCTCAACTCTGTTTAAGGATTTGGATGAAAGTAGCCTACTTTTATCCCGCGTCAGTCTTCAATAGATTTGAAAGCTGAGAAAATTATCATGTGAGGTAAAAATTTGTGATTTTTTTTAAACACATGTCATAAAATATTTATCAAAAGGACTATGTAGTCCTTTTGAGGACTACATAGTCCTTTTGAGATACACAAACCTTTTTTGTACTTTCTAGGAAGAGACTACAAGTACCAACCTACCACCTACCTAGTTATATATCATCTGAGTAACAAGAACTAAAATATTTGCAGATTAGCATGACATTGGTACCGGAGCTGAATTCGTCCTAAGGCAGCTAATTATCCGCCGACTCATGGAGGCCGTCATTTCAAAAACTTATTCATAGTGATTTGTGTTTGAGATAAATAATGATTTAGTGCTAACCTTCGTAACTTCTAAAGAGGTTCTCTAGGTTACGCTTGTTAATTAACGAAGTCTAAAGTAACCGGGGTCAATGCATCTAGAAATCATGTAGGAAGCTAAAGTCACGGCCTTGCTGAGCCAAAATTAAATGTCATTCAGTCACATAACGCTTCGATGACTCTTGAGTGGTCATGCAAAACACACTTTGTGATCAGTATTTTAAAGTTTCATATTCAAGTACAAAAAATCTTGACCGATTTCAAACACAAGATTTCCTGCTGTTTGTTTGTACACATGTAGAGATGACAACATGAGTTGAACATAAGAACTAAATCGTTTAATATCAAGGAAGTATTTTTTATCAACGCAGAAAAAAAGGAGTAAGAAGGAACACCAAAGACGTACATGGCATGAGTCACACACATAATCTATTCATTGAAATCGACGTAACTTTTTCTGGTTGTCCAATTACAGTGTCATTGACCTATATCAGCAGCACACGATTCGCAAACTATAAAATAATACCATTTGTATAACCAGTTTTTACTGTTTTGATATTGAAGAGAAAGGGTACATTTATACGATAGGATTTGAATAATATAAAATCATTGAATTCGTAGCAGGTAATGTTGATTCCGTAGATAACAAAGGATTATTTTTAAAAGCACAAAAGATTACACAATAAATTATTAGCGAACTACAGAAAAAGTTATGTTACAAGAAATTAGAAACAAGCTAAAAATACAAACTTATCTTGAACCACTTATTTACTTTAAAATTAGTAACCAATTCGTAATGCGACCCAACAGAGAAGAATGGGCAAGAAACTCTGCTTGGCTTAAATTATAACTTAGATAAGGGTCAAACACAAAGTGTTCTTAATAAACAGGGTATTAAGAACCCTTTAAAGGATGTTTAGAAAATTCAAAGGCGGACATACAGAAAAACAGCAACTGACTCGCATTTGTTCCTAGGATTACCTAGAAATCGATACTTAGCGATAAATCTAACGGAACAACCACGTGGTTAAAGAACACAGCCGCAAACGATATTGTGTTAAAACCGGTTGGTTTTGCATTAATTGGAATAAGCCATTGAACTACTATTAAAGTATTCGTATTAGAAAATTACTTTAGTACTATATTTTATATAATTAATAGCTTTACAAATACTTCAAAATTCACGGATAGTAGATTAAAATTAGATTATGATAATTATTTGGTAAAAGTAGGATGAGAAACTTGTACAAAAATCTTATCATATATATTGTTTTTACATTAAAAAGATAAGACTCGTGTATACTAAAATCAAAATACTTGATAAATTGAGTACCTTTAGTATAGGGAGGTTTTTTAACTGGAAGATTATAAGCATTACCAGTGAGTACAATTATAGTAAGAACAGTATATGCGTTGATTCAAAGTCGTTAGGCCATGTTCAGCAGATAGCCATAATTTGTAACTCTTGCAATGGTACTGTACTGAATAATATACCAAATAGGCAATTCTCGTTATAAATGTCCACTTGACAATTTGTTGACCGAATTGTAACTAATCAGAAACAATTGTTATACAAACCGTACATGATTTGGTATGAGATCACGGTGTATCATATTCCGTTAATGATATCGGGTTTGGCAAATTCCAACGTATCAAGTACATTTGTTGTTTACAATGAAAGAACTTAATAAGATTATCACATTATTATTAATAATACGAATGTCTGTGTTTGTGTTGTATGTTTATCCCCATTCAACTCCATTCGAGTGCACAGATTTAGATAAAACTTTGAATATGGATAGTTTTTGACCTGAATTAACACATAGGTTACTTTTTATATTTGCGAGCGAAACCGCATGCAGAAGCTAGTTTACCATACATATTTTTCTAAGTGAAATTAGTAAATTGAAACATTAATTAATTATTAACCCTTAACTATGTTGCACTTCTGCAACATACCATTCCAATCGATTCTGCAACAGATAGTTTTTTTAGAAATATAAATATTATCAAAAATAACGCATCTGCTCCGTTAAGGGTTAACGTAGTATTCAAAAATATAGTAACCTATGATATACTAATACCTACGTAAGAGTGGTGTATGTAGGCAGTAAAGTACTCAAAAGAAACAATAAAATTACGCAAGTAATAAACAAAGATAAACATATAACATAAGCCTGAAACTAATATAATAGATAAAGCTCAACAACTTAATCCAGGAATTGCGAACGACGATAAACAAGCGATAAAGTCAGGAACGCATGATAAAATATCGATCGGTAGTCCAATAAAGCTTTGTTATGAATTACCTCCTGTCAACGGCAAAATGCACTGTAGTACATACACAAGAAAGAGCCCTTTACTCACCTTCACGACAGTACTGCTTTTAGTTCGACTTTCAACGCATTTGGTTCACAACTCGAACGAAACAGCGTTTCAAATTGCGATTTACTAAGTATTCTTACTGTTAAGTGTCATATTGTAGCTGTTATATCTAGGACATATGAATTAAGGACAACACGGTGATTTATATACTTCTAGACGCGCAAGAACATAATTTGTCGTTATGTCGACATGAGGTTTTAGGCCTTGCGGATGTGAATCAGACTTTTGAATGGACAAGTTGAAGAAACTTTGTTTAGTAAAACGTACGATGTAGTTTACTTTATATTCCTAGCTTAACTTGTGTGATAGTGCATTTAATGATAAGATTGTGTAATGAATATAAAACCATATTAATTTAATTTTTATTAACCGTTCTTGTCCTACTGCTGGGCAAAGGAAAAAAATCATATCTGTCCCGAGCTACCTCCCACCACCCTCTTTTTAAGGCATCGGGCTCGTCCTTCTAACACATCCTCGGCCGACCCAACGCTGATGTCCTTCAGGTATCCAGGCTGTTCGTGATGGACGCCGCCCACCTACTAGAAGGGATTTTTGACTTGCGCCCAAACCCATTAAGACGGGCAGACTTATATCCAAAATCGAATAATGTCATACAAAAATTTAATGGTTTAGATATTGTTATTTACAGAGATGATGAAACTTTGTATACAATATATTTTAATTAATATTTTTGGTGAGGTACTTATGTAATATATAAATAGTATAGTAATAGTAAATTTATATAACTAATTTGGTGATTATTAGAAAAAACGCTGTATTAAAAGAAACTGCAATGATTCAGACGACAATAAGTATTCATGATCCCTAAAACATTAAAATATTAGTATGGAGTTCATTAAAAGTCCATATAAAGTTGTTTTCTTTTAGAAACAAAGAATCGACTATTAATATTTTATGACTTTCGTTCAAAAACCCCAATTAATGATCAAAAGCCCAACCCAAAGCCATAAAAGAAACTCTCGAACTTTCTTACGGAGCACCAGTCGACCTTTGGGACAACTGACAACCGTTGCATAAATTGATAAGATCATCGATATGACGCAGCTCCTTCATGCTCTTAATCCATCAAAGTCCCACTAGACCTATCTAGCGCGGAAGAGTTACATCGCACTTACACACATTAGAATAAGGCTTGAAATACAAAAGCAGTGTAGGCACTTTCACAAGACATTGTTCATTTTCTATAATATGACCGTAACGTGTAATGACACCTATGAATTGACTGGAAACCATTTGTCAATCGATATTGAATAGCATAATATTAACATAAAAGATTCTTCCTTACGATAGGATTGTTACATTACAAATGACTTAAATACAATTAATCAATACGCTTAGTACTAAATTATTACTACACGAAGTAAACCTAACGATACTTATAGATATTAAGAGAAAAGTAAATGAAGAAGAAAAATAACGGATGATGAAGGTGCTCGTGCATATTTTAGTGACCTTAATTACTATGTCCTACTATCAGTTTAAGAAAGTACATATGCCCTTATCATAATAAGCGGTGTCGGTGATATTTTCTCCAAACTAGATGTAAGTGCATGTGTACCTACACATGCATCATGCGTGTGCGCAGAATATGAAAGCTGATTATAAGTTCTTATTATTTATGTTAATTTTTGTATAGTTTGCGATATGTAAAACGAGAAAAATCTTAATTTCAAGAAAGAACAAGGTATGCATGATTGTCTTGAAATAACTTTAAAATAAGACTACGAGAACATTTCGTAAAAAAGTTATAGGCATGAATTACTATATTATTACTTATTACGAGCCATTACGTTGATTGTACCCGTGAACATAAAGATCAACTAAGAGTATTTAGAGTTCATATTGATGAAGGAGATAAAGACCCAGCAGTGGCTGATTATGCTGATGATGACATAAAACTTTCACAACTAACAGAGAAAACAGGACTTAAACGAATTCGTTGTAAAACTATAATTCCAAATGGGCAATTCAGACTGAATAAGGCAGCGTTATTTTGATTGACACAATACTGCTATCAATTACTCTAACAGCTTGCAGAAGTGAAAGTTATTCACGAGGGCAATGCAAAATTTCATAGCCACGTAAAGGAAAGAGCTGTTAATCTTAAACTAAATGAAGCAACGGTAAAGCGACAATAAGACACTTTAAGATTCTAAGACTAGGCCTCATTACCACATAGACATGTTATCACACCAATATTATATGGCCAAAGTTTGTGTGTGTGTGTGTGTTTGTGTGAACCTATATTTGTTCCCACTCAACTCCGTAGAGGCTTATAGGATTAACACATAGCCTACTTTTTATCCCGGTACCACGAGAAAGAGCCAAGACCAGAGGTGGAAGCTGGTTTGGTTTAAATGAACGTATTTCCTAAAAAAAAATCGCACATGAGGTTTGACCTCCCCAACCCGCAAGCGTGGGGATTGTGGGCAAATCCCGTTTCTTATTAGGAGACCTGTGTCCAACGGTGGACTAATCAAAAATCAATGGTGGATAAATTAAAATAATGAGTGTCGGCGTCACTACAACACGGAACAAATATTTACAAATCATTATCATTCATCAAGCTATCAAGAGTTTTTTCAATGGAGCCAAGATCAATCATTACGAGTGGTACTGACTCAGTCACGAGTTTCCTCGCTGTGTTTTATTTCGTAGCGTTAAAGAAACATAAACTATTGTCCATATATAGGTATATATCAATATTGTCGAAATACTACCATACGAATTGTGAACGGCCTTTGGAAACAACTCAAAATATTTGGAGGCGCCAATGGGTGCCTACGCCTTCGATAGCTCACAGAGCAAGTAGACACCGGGAAACCCTTTTTCCGGTGTTTACTTGCTCTGTGTTGAATTCAAGGAACGTGCACCAACCTGGATAACTCCAAGACTTCAAGCTTTCTTGAGTTGCCGGTGGAATTAGTTCGCTAGTCTAGAGTGGCTATTAAAGCTATTAAAATATGTAAATGCTATGCATGTCTGTTATTGGCACATATTCTATATTAGCATCGATGTATTATGTTTGCCATGTGTACTGTTGGCGTGGCCCAAGAGTTTGGATTTTAATATAATAAATTTTGACATGGCCCGTACGTAAGTAATTATATAATTCATTACAAACACACAGACTGAAATTATCATAACCGATACAAAAGAATTACAACGACACTTACATTCGAATAGCTAGGGAAGCGACAATGCAATCGATTATGTTCACAGATCGATTAGGTTCGTTCGAATTCACGTTCGAATCGATTTATGCATCACGCCCGGAAACAATATAGCGTACAGTGCTGCAAAACTCGAAGAACTATTATCTTCTATACTAATAAAATCCTTTGTCCTGGATGTCTGATGGATCAACGCACAGCCTATACTGATGGTTGTAGAGACCTGAACTTGGAGGGTGTGTTCTTTGTATGTTAGTTTAGGGGAGATTTGCATCGAAGTTGATATCAATACTATTTACTCCTCAGTGCTTTTAATTTAAATAAAATTTTATTTTGACACGTTTAAAAACTCAATCCGGTCTCTTTAAACTTGGAATGTGAAATCAGCGAGATATTATACTCTAGAGCTACAAACGTGGAAAAAAGTGTCTGCACCAAAACTCGACGAACGTTGTCGATTTCGCCGACATTGAACACTTTTCAAGCCAAATGAAACTAAATTAGCGCAAAGGACAATGCCGTCTGATGTATGGCGCTCGGTACCAATGCTAAAGTGATTGCGTCAAAACGAAACCTAATTTTTTCGAAAGATGATTTTCTGTTATTCATGGAATATTTAGTCTTTTTTAAGATAAACGTAAACAAATTGTTTTTATTTTATATTAGTTTTAGAGTTTGTTTTATAAAAAATGCTTTCCCGAGATCTTGTGTGTTCAGTTTTGTCTGCATAATTATAAGTATTACACTATAAACATTTAACTATGATACTATATCTATAAGAAAAGGTTTATATACCTCACACAGATAGGTAAAAGGGTGTTTTAACTTCTACTTCGTTAGTAGGACATTACATACATTACTATTGTGTTCTATTTTAAATTATTTCCAAATAATGATAGTGACGAGAAAGTAGATAGGCATTTACATCATTATAATAGGTATTAGTACTTACTGGTGAAGGTGAAATCCAAGCTAAGATCCAAGATCTTAACACATTCGTCACAACCACGAAAAGGCCATGGATGCCTCTTTCAAACTATGCTGGTTTCGCGTCACCGGTTATTAGCAAATAGTTGATGCAACCATTGTTTATCGTACATTATTGTGATGATGTCTAATAAAATATCTATTTACAGAGTAAACACTGCTACACAATGCCACAGAACACTAGCGGGAGCATATATAAAAACATAAAGATAGGAGATAAGAGTAGTTTAATAGTTTCACAAAAAAGTTTCTGATCCAACCTCTTTGAATAAACAAAGTGAAAAAATCTCCAATGGTTTCAGTCGATTCCACTGTCAAATTATTTAAAAGTGAGGGTTGTTCCAGAGTCATGGCGCCGTGCGCCGGAAACCAAATCAACGAAATAATTTTTTACGTGATTATTAATCGAGTCGGTGTGTAAAACTAAAGAAAATGTTAATTTTATTTATTAAATAAAGGCAATTTTATGGGATACGTTTGGTTTTGACGCAATTGGTACGGGTTATCGGCATTCGATTGTCCTTTCTGTTGGGAAGTATATGAGTTATATCAGACAAGGGGTCATCAAAATATGGCGTCCCAAAAGGGGTTTGCATGGAGGGGAACCAATAATTTCTCAAGTTATGAGAAGGTTATGAGAACCTATACTTTTCAGCTGGCTGTTGACTTGGCAAAGGGTCGCTTACGGAAAAGGGAGTAAGGGGCTCGGAAAAGGTAGCGGAAGTGGGAGTGGGAATGGGAAAGGGAACGTGAACGCGCCCGTGTACTAACCCGGACCTGACCTGGTAATGTAGATAGGTACTTTTTTTCCATACATAAAAAAACATATACACGCAAACGAAGTTGCGTGCGGGTCAGCTAGTTTTTCTATAAAAGTTCACTGTACTAATAAAGGGCAAGTCAAAGATGGTTCATTCGTGTACAATCATCTACTCTCACCAGTTATTGTATTTAGGCACTTCCTCGAAAATATCAATAGCTTAAAGAACCTCTAACTTACGTAGCGTTGCATCAATTCTTCTGAGATGTGACAATGAAATTATCTCGAGTATAGTTAAATTGCAGTTGGCTAATAGCTCGCAGTCGTGATCGACTCTCCTTCCGCGAGGACTATACCTTCTGGTTATTTCTGTGCCCCTGGTATTGATTGAGTACACATTTGCATGGATATTGCTTTCTGCAGTTTATCTTTGAATCGTGTCTAGCAGTTTAGCCAATCAATTTGGGTTTGGAATTGGTTTTCCTTGTTATGACTTTGTGGAGAGTTTATTTTATGTATTGGCTGCTTTTAGTTTTGTATGAATTGTTTATTTTTAAGTGACCATCGATAGTCTTCGAAATCTGTCTTTGCGATTGAATTGTTTTGAGATTTCCGTATTAGCATAGTGTGAGAGATTAAAACTGAAGTATTAAAAATGCGTATTACTCTTCCATTGAATTATTTTGTTTACCAAAATCATCATCATCATCATGACGTTGACGACCTCTGTGGCGCAGTGGGCGAAGGTCCGCCTGGGACGCAGAAGGTTGCGGGTTCGATTCCCGCCGCGGGACAAATGTTTGCATGTTCTGCAGATATTTGTCTCAGGTCTGGGTGTTTTCTATGTATGATATGTATGTATTTACAAAAAAAAATGTATATATGTAATATATCAATCATGTGGTTCCCATAACACAAGCTCTGCTTAGTATGGGGCTACATGATGCTGTGTGATAGTCCAGCATTATTTATTTATTTATTTATCATCATCAACTTCCTGCCCTTATACCACGTTATGTGGGGTCGGCACATCATAATACTTACGTAATTCATTTTATATATCTCATCAATCTCTATCTCATTTTTTAGTAAATCAACGATAAGAAGTCCACTTCTTTAAAGCCACCTGTTCCGATTACCCTTTCTTCATTTATTACCTTTTTTGATTTCCTTGCATTATCCACATCCCCAACTTCATAAGCTATTACCCAATTACCCATATTTCGCTATGCACAATTAATTAGCAAGTATAACGCTAAATGCTGATTCAGCAATTACCCTGAAGTGTTATAAGCAATTAGAGCAATTTTCACATTGCAAGTGCAACAGTTACCTCACCGTTACTTCGGTATTGCTGTAAACATACAAACATTTTTCTTACTTTTGAAAGGGGTTAGCATAGATCATGGATTTTCAATTTTAATTCCAGCATTTTAAGTTTGCGTGTGTGTGTTTGTGTATGATGTTTGTTCCCTCCAACTCCGTAACGGTTTAACGGATTTGGATGAAACTTGGTTTAAACATAGTTTGTGACCTATTTCTCCGGGTATACGCAAGCGAGGCCGCGGGCGGAAGCTAGTTTTATATATTTACCCGACTGCATTTTGATTATTTAAGATCCGATTTTTCAATCGCCTTTAATTCTCTGGCTGTATACAAAATAAAAAAAATATGCGTATTTAGTACAAATATTTTCATACATTTTACTTAGTTTTTAAATATAAATTACTTTGATTTATTTGTGCGTATAACATCAGAAAAATAACAAGTATTAATTTTGGTGGATGGAGCTGTTTGCCCAAGTGAAGTAAATTCTTTATTTTATCTTTTAAAATTAATCTAAAATATGTTACGAACTTTGGTCTCCTAATAAGGAAGGCGTTGTGTAAGATGTAGATGAGTAATGTTATTAAGATAAATAAATTTTCTAAGAAATCTTTAACTTTGACGCAGACATCATCATCCTCATCATAATCACAAACAGCTTATAGTCAGTCCACTGGTGGACATAAGCCTCCCCAATGAACGCCATTGCGCTCTGTTCTCAGCTAGAAGCATCCAGCTTCTACCAGCCTTTCGCAGATCGTCACTTCATCTAGCCGACAAATTCTGATGCAGACAGTATTCTTTTAATTTCTAAGTTGATGCTGGTCAGGTGTGATTCATCATACAACTCAACATATATTTATTTGTTTGTAAAATCAATTGCCGTGTGTTAGTCTGGCAAAAATTCGAAAATGGCTCGATCGATTTGATTATATATATTTTTTGCTTTGTTCGCCTCAATTCTGGTTTAGTTTAGACAAAAAGAAAAACCTAAAGGAACACTTGAGAAATCGAAATTAATTGAAATTGGTAATTTTATATGGGAATTGCCACTTTGGAATACAAATCAATTTTAGTTTGGTACCAAGTTCGCCGGGTTATGTATGATGATATATGAGAAAAATCCAAACTCTTTGGTATTAGGTATATTACAACTATCAAACTACAACTATGTATCCCTAATTTATACAATAAACTTCTCACTTGTTCAAATGATTTATATTCTCGTCCTACACGACGGCGATCGTGCGCTCGCGCAGTCTTACAGAGCCTCGTAATAAGAACGGGCGTCGTTCTGTCTGTTCGTCACGATCCTTCGTTACTCGTATTTTCGTAGGAAGCGGAATTACATAGAATAATTTTTAGTGTCTAACCTACCTCTATGGTATTGTATCACTTCCAAGGAGTTTTTATTATGGAAGTCCGCACATTTATCAAAAATAATGTGCCTAATTGATTCTCCCAAAAAGAGTTTTTTTGTCTCGTTTCCTCTTTAGTGTTACACAAAAGAGGAAACGAAATTTTTGGGCACATTTTATATAGAAAAAACAAGCACAGATTTTTGTTCAAACAACGCACTTCCATATAAAAACTTCTTGATCACTTCATCATCACTCCCTACGAAATTATACCATAGAGGTAGATTAGCCACTAAAAAGTATCTATATAATTCCATACATTACATTAGAACCTATGACCTGGCACGTAAGCGATAATATGGCCTAAATTTATCGTATAACAGCTCCATTTACTTTAATTTAAGATGATTAGTGATGATACTTTAGTGCTTTGTCTATTCGAAATTCGTACACAAATCAAAATACGTCTAAAACCGGCACGGTAAATCTCATTCTTCCTTGAGAGCCGATAGGAGTGAAACAAGTCATAATGATCGAGGTTATTGTGATGTGTAAAAAATATAATTGTCGGGCGCGCGTGCGCAACGATTTTAAACAGGAAACTGCAACACTTCAGATCGTTTTGAAGGTGATGAATGTGTTTTTTTCTTTGAAATATAACGATTATTTGAGTTCCGGAAAATTTTGCTAAGTTAACTCTGACAAGAGATAATATATTCCTAGTAATTCGCTTGAATCTATGTAGGCATTATTCCATTTTTGAAATTAAGAGCCATTGATTAGTACAAAAAATTACATCATCACATAATGTATAGCTGGATATTGGAGTTATATGTGCTTATCCGGGCTCATCCGGGGAAGTACTATGACCATGCCTATTTCTGCCGTGAAGCAGCATTGCTATGTGAATGGGAAATGATGTTTAATCAACTTGTGACCTACGAAGCAATAATTTGTAATAGGTAATATTTTACACTAAACATCAAATGGGCCATGTGATTGTTCCATCTTCAAGAATAAAAAACTCAACGCAAAATTAAATTGAACGCAAAGGTTTTGTAAAATCAATAAGAATAAAAATAGTTTTGTCATTAATCATGTAAACACAGGCCGGTCCATTACTGGCTCATTCATAAACAGGCGGTGAATGATAGACTCCATCATTATGCATGATAATAATGTAATTAGCATATCATTAGCATAATTTGTCTGCGTACAATCGAACGTATCATTTTCTATAGTAAAAACAAAATGAGACTGTGATTATTGCTTTATATAATCAGGTATATGTTATTCTATTTTTATAATTGTATTTATTTATTTATTACACTAAAATTATAAATGCAAAGTTTATCTGCATGTCTGTGTGTATTTGCTCCTTCATGCTGAAACATGTCAAGCCATGTCGGAGGCCTTCGGGCGGGCTAAAAACTCCGTCACCACAGTTGGCCACTAGCTCATACGAAGGAGGAGGAAAGTGATGCCACACGCCAACACATCGCCGCCGAAACTACGATGCCGCAGTGTCCCGGAGTGTTAGAGTGTAATGTCAGTCTTTGAACGACAATGGAGATTTATAAAAAATACTGCTCTACACTGCGTTGACGCTCCGGCATCGCAACCGCAACGACGCATGTGTGTCGTTGTGATTTATATGTAAGACGACACAGTTTCTGCTCAGTCGACGCAGATATACCGCACCGACAACGTACCGGGTGTATGGAAAATTTCTGTGTGACGTCGGCCGCTTGCCGGAAGACGTTTCCTTCATACAAAATGTTCTAGCACCCGACAAACCTCGCACACGGTCAGAAATTTGACGGATCCGGGTGTCCGACATCTGTCGCTTGAGTGTGAAAAACATACCATACCATAAAGTTTGCGTATTTTTTGTTTAGTTTGTAAAACTGTGACATTTCCATGCAAAAATTAATTTACTGTATGGTATGCTTTTCACACTCAAGCCTCTGTGAATAAACTAAAATTTATTTTGGTTAAATTTATAACCAAAATAAATTTGTCTTTAATCACAGAGGCTTGAGTGTGAAAAACATACCATACAGTAAAGTATTTTGCATGGACTGTACTGTGACTGTGTCTGTAGGGTCTAAATAATAGTGGTATGTCAAACATAGCATGTTTGTCATACTCAAGCCACTGTGAATAAAGTCACATTTCGGACAGACTTGTGTGTGCGATGTGCGTTGATAGACAGTCCGTCTTCTTCATTAAGTGACTATTTAGATGTGACTGTCGTGTGTATGTTAAATGTTTGATAAGTTGAGACGAGTTGATGAGCACGGCTGTTTACCGTTGCGTCAGCGAGTTTAGTTGTTTTATGGGGTAGATAGCGCTACCGCGAAGCCATAATGAGTAACAGGACTTTACACTAATGCGAATAAACGCTGGATTATGTATGGTTATTAAAGCGGATATTGCTTCTTAGTATTTAGTGCCGAGCTGGATAGTAAAATCCATCAGTCTTTTAAAACTGAGGCTTGAACTGAACTGAGCTTTCACGAAGACTAGCGAAAAAGTTTCGTAGACGTAACATTTTGGCTAAACAGAATGCTTATATTCAAAATAACGATTTGCAATTGGCCAAAAACCTTTCATTAAGCTAACGATGCGTCAGTTTGAAATATTCGTGATACTGGTTTAGCCTTCATGGATTATATCATTTGTTGGCATAAGGACATAAGCCAATTAGCCAAGCCATCCGCCCGCGGCTGCACTCACGTGCTCCACATGCACAGGTACCTGGATAAAAAGTAGCCTCTGATAAGTATTTTCCAACTAATCTTTTGTTTTCATCTTTACACGAAAATACTAAATATGAAAAGGTTTGAAAATTTGATTGAAATTCAATAAAATCGTCATGTTTTTTCACCCTACCAGTTACGCCACCGTAAACACCCACCCTCATATGTTTACACAACACAGCTGCCGTACCACGGTGGTACTACCACCCTTAATGTACCAGATGACGGAAATACGATATGGACAAACTGAGATTTTAAAGTTAGTTAGTTTGTAGTTGATGATCATAGGATTTCAAAGTACTCTGATTTCAGAACAGATTTTAAGTTATCTCTATCTACGACTTATGAGGCGCAGTGCCCGAAAGCTCGTCTGAGACGCAAGAGGGCTGCGGGTGCAATTCCCACCGCGCTACAATGGAGAAGATAACAAGGTTACAATATCACATTTTTACGTACGTAGAATCAAAGTCTAGACCGTACACATTATTCTAGTTTTTATTTCACATCGATCGGTGCAATATTACCGAAGTTATAAGCGTCGAAATTTTACGTGGGTTTTTTAAATCTCGTCAGTGATCGCGAGTAGCGCGTGACGTCATCGCTCCTATACGGCGCGGCGCGGCGGGCGTCCGTAATACATTTCGCTGCTAAGTTGTTTGCTCCCGTGCGCTCTGGTTATTTTTAATAATTTAAAATAATGCTGACTGACTGAGTATATTGTGTAAATTATTGGTTATTATTATAAATTATACTAAAATGGAAGAAGGATTTCAAAAAGACCAATGTAACAACCTTCCCATAGTTAACGGTCTGATGGTGGCAGAATGTTTTATAAAAAATAAAGTGATCATTAACCTTGGAATGGTTCAATAAACTGCGAGTCGCGTACCCTACATACGTCATACCTACTACATGTATCGGGGAGCCCCCCTTAATTAATTTTAATTTAATTTAATATAATTATTATTTTTTTAAGTACCCAAATATAGGTATAAACAAAATATTCTGTGAATATTTCAAGGGTTGCCGTTATTACCATCGAGCAAAAAAACGGCAAAAAAATGGCAACGGAAATACATCATCGGTGAAAATTTCAACTGTCTAACTATCGCGGTGCTTGAGATACAGCCTGGTGACAGATAGACGGACAGCGAAGTCTTAGTACCTAATAAGGTTTCCTTTTTACCCTTTGGGTACGGAACCTAAAAAGCATTTTACTTGCATTAACAAAGTACCTACCTAGTCTACCTACTAGGTCCTTAGTTAGTGTTTCACATTGCAAGGTTAAGTACCTACTACTGAGTTAGTATTTCACATGGTATTTGAATAATTACATCGACATGATCCTCAAAACAATATACTGTCGTTTTTGGCCCTAACGGGGGCTCTTCACATCGCATTTATCAATTTTATTCTGATTTTTGGATCCTTAGGAACGTAAAAAAACAACATTTCAGGTGTTTTTGTGGCCGTATTTTTACACTGAGGCACGACACAGCATTTATAGATGGACTCAAGTTGTTTCTTATTTAAAATAAAGAAAGTAGTTCCGCACGCGACGGGCACATTCGGGTAAACGCTTTGAATCCCCGAGTCGCTCGCCTGGAGATAGGACACGTGACGTCATCAACGATATCGCGCTCCGTCCGCGGCTTAGACTGAAAATGTTAACTTTGCACTTTTATATCTCGGTCAGTTTTAGAGATAAAAAAATAATAAAAACACAGTTGTTCTCGTAATTTTTTGTAGAAATTTTTGACATATGTAACAAAAAATGGTTTTCTTCTTCATTGTTTGTATGATTTGAAAATATTTGTCTCGGGTCTGGGTGTTGAATATACAAAATAATTATATCTATACATACAAACATTTGTGTCGCAAGGGAATTGAACTCGCAACCTTCGGCATCTCATGCGAGCCTTCGCCCACTGCGCCACAAAGGTCGTCAAAATTTCATTCATATAGCAATAAAAAATAAGGACAATTACGAAAGAGCGTGATTGTATTGTACCTTTAAAACTTCCAAAATAACCAACACACTAATATTTATTATTATTTATCATTATTTATTATTATTTATTTATTATAAATACGTAAGTGTATGTATGTGTCTTCCCATTCAAATTTACAACGGCTGCACGGATTAGGATGAAACTTTTACCAACCGGAGCCGCGGGCGGAAGCTAGCAAGTAACCTATAAATTTGAATAAGTAACTAGATAAGAATTACGAAACCGCTCCACCATTTTTTCATTGACTTTTAAAAGTCAAATAAACACATCCTCTCCGTTTATTTATACACCGTCAATGAAATCTTAACCGAAGGATGCGTCCGTCGCCACATATTTTTTCATCCATTAAACCACGCTATCCAAACATTCAATCACCACCAGATAATTCAATGATGCACATCCGCCCACCCGTATCTAATACACTCGAACCCCGTGACACAGTGTAAAACAAAGAATGTTGTGATTACATTATATTATTGTTGACTTCATTATATTTTTCAAAACAAATAGCCAAGAAATAGCAATAGGGGGACGCACATTGCTTGTCCATAATCCACGGAGTTTATGTCCGCGGATCCCCATTGCCTATATTATATTTTTCTAATCAACTTTGGTTTTTAGTAGGGGACGAATTGGGATCCGCGGTGTTTTTGCCCACGGATTCTCATGGGGAGATCTTACCAAAATAACCCAAAGTAGCAACTTGAAATAAAGCCTTATTTTATGTGGGGTATAAGCTGTATTTCTAAAACTCAGTGATTTTATTATAACTTTTTATTTTAATTCACAGGAATTACTTTTATATCTATGTCAGTTACATTAATAAAATGAGATTGTTACGTTTGTCTTACATAATTCAAACTACTTGTAACATACTCGTAATATAAAAAATAATTCTGTCTAATGTAAGTATGAATTAAAGTGTTAGAATAATTGAGATGTTTTACTGCATTAGTTTGCACTGTGACAAGGACGAGGGTGTAACAAATTACTATTATCCCTTCAAAAAACAGATCTCTACAATTAAAGATGTGTTTAATTAAATAATTTGGTTGGCTTATAGAACTGACATTTATTTCTCCTCAGTCCAAAGGATAGCTTTTCATGGTTTAGTCTGTACGATATATCGAACTGTAAGTTTATGTCGTCCAGTTGTCCAGCTGTATTACCCTTGCCTACGACTATACAATAAGACTAGCTTGGCTAGCCTGTCTGTCCGTCTGTCATAGGTAACAACAACTTGATTAGTTTTACTGACACCTTAACCGTAGACAATGTTTTATAGCTAAACTAAATTAACGGGGAAATAAGGAGTAGAATTGAATTCATGTAACTGGTATTGTAATAAGAATATTAACAGCAATAACTGAGGTTTCTCTTATTTTATAACTAAAGTTGTATATTAAGTTGTCAGTTTTAAAAGCTCGTAAACTGTTAATAAGTCAAACAAGTAATCAAGTTTCGGAGTAAAAAAATATGGGAGTGAAAGTACCTATACTGCACAATGCAAAATAACCATGATTATAAGTATTCAACTAACCGCTTTGTAAATTGAAAGAAAAATAACAAAGTATATTCGCTTGAGTTATAACAGCGTAGCTACTTGAGTTACTGGCTAGACTAAACAAGTTGGACTTAAGCTCAAAAAATAACCCAAACATACACCGTTTGTTTGATGTTAATGCGCAAGCGCAAGGGCATTGAGAAATTGACAAAAGTATCGTCTATTAGAGATAATGCGGGTACAAAGCTAAATGCCTCGCTAGGTTTAAACTGTACAAAATCCCAAATGACGTGCTTAAATCTGTAAATTCTAAAATGTTGTTAAACGTAATCTCCGTAATAATATAAATCTTATTATAAAATTTCTGATAATTTAGATGTAAAAAAATCTTGGGATGAAAGAATCTCCAACTCTCTCAAAACAATTAAGTAGTTAAGAATAACAATTGTAACAAAACACTAAAAAATATAAGCCAAGCCAAGCAGAGCTTCTTACCAATTAATCTCTGTTAAGTCGCGTTACGATTTGGTGTATATGCAAAATACGATTTAAAATCTTCCATAAGGTTCTTACTAAATAAATAATTTTTCACTTCTCTTGCTCAAAAAGTGTATCATAATAGTGTAGCTTAGCGGGCCTAAAACTCGAGTTTAATACCTCGGGCTAAAAAGTATTTTTTCTTTTTAATTTTTGTCTAAAATCATCAGCCCGTACAAAGCATTCGTTCTCTTACATAAAAACTCGACTTCTTGGTGCTCCGCCAATCTTTTTTTTTGAAAATAGAACCGTGTTGGTGATTTTTTATGAAGGTTGATTAATTTTTAATAAAATTTCTCAAAATTGTCTAATTTTGAATTGTTTTATTTTCTCGCAATCGAAGTGAAAAGTAGAGTGTTTTACTCGGGCCAAAACCACCCATTATAACTCGGTCTTGTCATCCTCCCTCGCTACGCTCGGGAGTATAACAACCTCGTATATAATGGGATGGTTTAGTCCCTTGTAAAGCAATCTACTATTAAACTTTGACTTTTTGGAATTCATTATACTGCCTTTAAACTTTTATTTCTAGCCAAGGAATCGACTCGGAAACTCTTCGAACATTTGAAAATACCCCTACGTGACGACTGCGTAAGAAGTAAGTAATTAAAAGTACATAACAAACAACACGAAACCACCTAAAACATATTGCATCAATAGATTAATATCATCTACAACAAAGCTCGGCGAGCCGAGAATGATTTTAGATCACTCATTGTTCCAACTATCTTAAAAGGATCAGAGTGTATGATATAATATCCGAATTGAGATCGCAACCATTAGATTAAGTAATTACAAGTGATAATGAAAGTGGCTTGAGTGACGACTTTGAATACGTTAATGTAGAATAATATGTATTATGATAGAAACGAGCTTTCAACAGAGATTAGAAATGTATCTCAAATAATATAAGATACGGATGTGTTTCCGGTGGATATAAACATAGTGAGAGCAAACATAGACAATAAGAAAGTGTATTGATACTTTTAGAGGCACAAAAACAGAACATTTTTTATAATTAAAATTGTGTTTTGTATTTTAATAAAAATAAGTAAGTGGTGGATAAGCCAGAATAATCTGAAGGGATGTTAGAGGTACTTGGTACTTAGTACCTGGGCTAAGTTTATCTTCAAACATATTCTCGGTCAAGATTTTACGAAGTATAAGATACTTGACGACGCATTTATAGTTTGTTGCTACTCTAAACTAGAAAAGAATCAGATAAAATTATGGTCAACAAACCAATCTAGACTGAGACCCACAAACAAGTGCTGTTAATCACAAAGCAGTAGATAGTTAAACTGTAACTATCAATTTGGGATCTAATGGTTTGGATCAATTTGAAGTTTAAATTACAGAGCACGCAACAAGCTTTTTAAAGGCATCTGTCAAATCAATTTAATGTGGAGAACAGATGACAATGGACAATGGAGGCTCAATAAAACGTGGAAGCATAGAGGACCATTAGGGTAAGCAAATCGAGATGAATTAGGCTTAACCGATCAACTAACTGTACGGAAGTAGGTACAATAATTACAAACGTAACTAAAACATGTTCGATTGTTCATAGTATTGCATTTGCCCTAAGAGTGTATCCAACTTGAAGGTCGCATTCATCAAAAACATGAATGAAAATGTCTTAAATTAAACTCATACGTAATAAATTTTTATTGGAAATAATTGAGGTTACACAAATTAAATTGTGCGAATCGATTATAAGATCGTAAAGAACCAGCGAAAGTAGATAATTGATTAACAATTAGTAAACAGTAAAAGTTTATCGATTTAGGAAAATCAAGAGACTAGACTACCTACATATTTTTTAAACTAAAGCTAGATTACCAGAGCGTAACAGAGGTATTGAAAAAGGTTTTACTAACCTACAAAATTTAAAGAAAAGAATTTGTGTCACTGATTTTTCGTCAATCGAGAAAACTCAAGTATAGATGACTAGTTTTAGCCTACGGCTTCGCTCGCGTTAATGTAAATTTTGTCAAATGGATTGTTTGGATGCCCTATATCCTTTTCTGTACCCCTGAAAACATGTATGCGAAATTCATAAAGATCAGTGTAGAAGCGTAACAAACAAATAAACTTGCTTTCGCATTTATAATATACCAACGGTTAGGTTTACAGATCTGTCTACTTAAAATCCTAGAAAATCCTAAATACAAGTCAAAAATTAGACAATAAATTATTTTCTGAGATCGAAAGTTACCTATTTGCTTTGACGAATCATTCAGAGATCTTATACATTTTCTTTAGTTTCTGTTATCGCAAAGCAATTTGCTATTATTTAGCAACAATGATCACGACTGGCCAGGCGCGCAGCTGTACAAATGCAATCCAAGGCTGGACAGTTCGTGACAATACATAATGCAACCGTGAAAATAAACTCAATTCAATGTTTCATTTATATAAATCCGATTCCCACATCAATTTCAGAATTAATTTCCGCTGTTGATTTTTACTGTTTTTCAGTTCCGTTCGTGTGATCCCTCATCATCATCAACAACGCTACAGTCAAGAATTCATCTGCAGCCAAAGCGTTCCGAGAATCATAACACAAAAGCTTTTAGACGCCCTCAAAACTCGGACACCAGTAAAAAGAAAAAAGAAAATCCTACGGTTGACAAAGAAGTTTATAAGGTAAATTATCTTTTGAAATTCTTTGAGAACAACATCTATGAACAATGAGAAAGATTGAGATTTATCTATTTAGTCTCAAATAAAGGTTAAGTAACGTGGGATTAGTTGCGCAAAGCCCCAGAAATCATAAAGGGCTTTGTCAATTCATTACTTTAAGACGATATCCGAAACTAATGTATTTGAAACTATTAAACATGCGACATAACATTTTGCATCAGCAATAAAACCTAGAAAACCTCTAGATATCTGGCAAAGAATAGTCTATCATATCTCTAAAATGCGGTAATGAAGAACGATTTAGTCCAGAGTACATGATCCTACAAAAGAAAAATGAAAACCTACAATAACAATTGCTACAATTTCATCAGAACCCCGACTAAATGGATGATGATCTTTTTGAATATGTTTAAGAAGTACCTAATTACTTACAAAACAATGTAATAGGCAGATAAGGCGTCTAGGTCAATTATCCAACCACAATAGAACAAAGCAAAATTAACCAATTTTGAAGTGAGTATATGACCAAACCAAAAACATATGAGTCTTTAGTACCAGCAGCTGACACGATCGATATATTTGAGTAGGGGATAAAATCAATTAATCACAAACCCTCGATGATCTCTATTGTTATAAATCAATTCCGCATCCAAATTGTTTACATATTTTTTGTACGATGATTGAGTGTTATTTCCACCCCTTTCACCCCTGGTAGAATATATCGATGCCTTTAGAAAATCTTTAAACACATAATTATACGCACCATAACCATATACAGACAAGGGCTTCGATTTTGAAAAAACATACCTGAAACAAATAACAGATTCATTAGAATATGCAATACCAAATAAAAAAACTTCATTAAATAACATAGGACAAAGTTCAATGAACGACCATATAAATCAAAATCTAACTGTGAAGAACAATCCAGAATATATTTATATAGAGTATCAGCCACACCCATAAAGCTAATATATAAAAAGCTCTTATGCATGTGCCAATAAGGCACTTATTTGTCTGTACACGCGACTAGTCTAGCCATAAAAACGATTTAATCATAGACCTGAGAACCCCTTGTTTTGAGCTGATTGGATATTTGCAAAATGAAAATGATCATCGCAGCAAAAAATTACGTAGCTTTAATTATATTGTTTCGATCGGTTTTAAAGTAATGAAAGAATAGTTTATTAACTCTTTTGTTATTTATAATGAAGTACTTACTTCCCATAGATCTATACCTAACATAATATATACTACCATGGACAAAAACGTCCAACATAAATACGGACACCCAACCCAATTTCTTGATTCAACTAACACATAACATACCAGATTTACATCCAAAGCATTACGCATCAATATTCAATTTAAACCTTACTAATTAATACTATCTTTGTCCCTCTACCAAGTAGCGACGTAGTTCGTAAATCCTATGTTTGGCCTCGGATTGTATTAGGGCTATAGGCTATATGGTTATGGTATAATTTTGTTCAAAGATTTTGATCAAAGATTTTAATCCTAATGTTAGGATAAAAATTCTTTTCCATTTCAGTATCTTCGGTAAATAAATGTTAAAACGCTATGCCATATCTGTTTCGATTACCTTATCTTTGAAACTAGATCGAGTAGCAAAGTTGGTGTGAAATTGTCAAGACTGCCATGTTTTTTCGCTCCAATGCGCGGGCGCATGTTTCTTTAAAACTATATGACGTGAAACAGGTTTCGAATGGAAACACGGTTGTTTAGGTAGGCAGGCGTGAAATCAAAAGTGTTAATTTTTTGCATACTTTCAATAGATAAAAACCACTGTTATCTAATTACTAATTAAAAACAACAACGATTACAACCAATATCAATCAGTCCACTTATGGACATTGCCTCTCCTAATAATAATCCTCTGCTCAAAATTTCCATGCTGGGTTTGCTTTAATGTTTTTTATAATTGCAAAATCAATCTTTGGCCAAGCTAATGTAACGCCTCACCGTAAGCCAGCCATGCCAGCCAGCCATGCCAGCCAAGCCATGCCAGCCAAGCCATGCCAGCCAAGCCAAGCCAGCCATCCGCTATGCCACGAGAGCCGTTACCTAGAGCCGTCACTGTATTTAAACTCGCCAGTGCTAGCTGAGGTCGCCGTTGATTGGCTGTTACCTCAGCCGACGTTCGCCCTACTAGAATCATGGTGGGGATAAGGATTTAAAAGGAGCGGGAGCTCATTTTTGTGTTTCAGTCTGTACAAGTAATAAGTATAGGAGAACACTCTGTCAATCGTTGAAAGTAATAAATATTCTAAAGCAGTATAATTTTTATATTTCCGTCCCTTCTGTTTCACTCAGAAGTGGGATGAAGCGTAATCGTCATGAGGAAGTTGGACAAGGAGTCCGCCCACCCGGATGAAGCCCATCAAATAAGAAGGACAATGACGACGGTGAAGATAATGATTTTTGTCCTCCGGCGAGAAAATTGCTGAAAAACCTACTAGAAAATGAAGTCAACAGGGCGATTCGCGACCTCGACCAAGAAACTACATCATCCAGCCGCATCAAAAACCATCACGCTGCATCGCTTATTCCAGAATTTGATCCAGACGGTGAAGACTGCACGGTATCAGCGTGGTTAAAAAAAATTGAACAGCTTGGTGACATCCATGGTTGGAACGACAAAATAAAATCATTCCACTTGCAAGATAAACTTCGTGGTCAAGCTCGCAAGTGGTATAATCGACTTGAAGAATACGATTATTCATGGGACGAGTGGAAACAAATTTTGTTACGCGCTTTTCCGAAGCATCGTGATTATAGCGCATTGTTAGACGAGATGATGCAGAGAAAAAAACTACCCTCCGAAACGATGACGAAATATTACCAGGACAAAGTGTCCATGTGCTTTCGTTGCAAGTTATCCGATAGCGCCAGTGTCTCATGCATTATCAGAGGCCTACCCGCTGCATTACAGCCCAATGCGCGTGCATTTCAATGCGAGCGACCTGATGAACTTTACGAAGCCTTTCTTTGCGCTCTCGATGACTATCGTGGGCCGACACCAGACATCCGAACACCTTATAAAGATACGAAGCAGATACAGGCGCAAATACCAGAAAAGAAGATCAATCTAGAAACCGATCCTTGTCCGCGATGTAAAAAGACGGGACATATTTTGCGCAATTGTTCGCTGCCTGATCAACGCGTATGCTTCAAATGTGGCAAACAGGGCCACATTGCTACCCGATGCCAAAATTCAGATATTTATAAAGTTCCTGCATTAAATGCGAGCAACAACATCAAAGATATCAAGTTATTGCAAAATTATAACGAAATTTACAAAAAAACTGCGAAGATCAATGGGGTTTTTGTTAAAGCCTACATTGATACAGGTAGTCAAGTGAATGTAATGAATAGCCAAATTTGCAGACTTCTGTCACTAGGTGTGATGCCTACCAGCACGATACTGAAAGGATTTTCTGGAGGATTGCTCACGAGTCGTGGAGAAGCAAAATTTGACCTCGAAATTGATAATATTCACGTGCAATGCAAAGCACACGTGACCGACGTGGACATGGACGGTATAAATTTGCTCATTGGTCAACCCGTCATAAACGACAACAATATATCACTGATTGTTAGCAATGGAACAGCTACGTTAAATCGAGATCCTGATTTTACTAAAGAAATAAATGCAGTCGAAGAACCTGAGCGTTTTAAGGTAGTCACTTCCTACCAAGAAACTTTGCCACCTGGCACTTCCATCATTAAAGTTTGCGTCCTGGGAAACCGCAAGGACAATGATGTTTGCACAGCCCCACGTCACTTCGAGCTTCAAGGCGTATCATATTCCATACCAGCTACATTACTTCGCGGCAGCGAAGGTCACATCAAGGTCATCAACACGGGTGACCGAGACGTAGCATGGACAGCCGGCCAGGTCCTTACACGTGGTGACAGCTGTGAGACGACCGCAGTGACGAGCCAGGTTAGTCGCCAAGCCATGCCATTATCAGCTTATAATTTGCCCTATTCATTGCCTGAATGTAACAATAATGTACCTTTGTGTTCTAACAATCTTGCTTCTATCTTGACCACTAGCCCAGCCGTTAGCCCCAGTATAGGTGGCGTTCAAGTAGCTAAAATTCAGATGGGGAAATTAAATGAAAACGAGCGGAATAGTTTAATTAATTTATTAATAGAGTATAAAGATAGTTTTGCTTGTAGTACAAAAGATCTTGGCTGTACTAATTTAGTACAAATGAAAATTAAACTTACCTCTGATCAGCCTATTTATCGACAACCATATAGGTTATCGCATACCGAACAAGTAATACTTAAGTCCAAAATAACAGAGTTGTTAGATGCAGGTATCATTAAAGAATCGGAATCTAATTATGCATCTCCCGGCGATAGTAGACTTTGCGTAGATTATCGTGCTCTTAACGCTGTAACTATAAAAGACAGGTACCCCTTACCAAATATTGAGGATCACATTTCTAAATTAGCCGGTAAAAAATATTTTACCTGTCTCGATATGGCACAAGGTTATCACCAATTGCCATTACATCCGGACGATACGCATAAAAGTGCATTCATTTGTCAACAGGGCCAGTACGAGTACGTACGGGTCCCTCTAGGCTTGGCGAACTCGCCAGCTGTGTTTATGCGTCTAATTAATAAAATTGTAAACTCGATTCCGAAAACACAGTCTGATAATAACAGTTCTGGGAATGAAATTCTCGCGTTCTTAGATGATCTTCTACTACCTTCATTAGACATTAAATCGGGTTTAAAACTATTAGAAACAGTATTGCAAAAATTTCAAGCAGAAAATTTAAAGTTGAATATGAAGAAATGTTCGTTTTTGCAAAGTCAAGTGACGTATTTAGGACATGATATTTCGCACGACGGCATACAACCTGCGGATTCAAAATTGACCGCGGTTTCACAATTTCCTGTACCCTCAAATGTACATGAAGTGCGACAGTTTATAGGCCTTTGTAGCTATTTTAGAAAGTTTATTTATAAATTCGCACAGATTGCTCGCCCGTTAACTGATCTAACAAAAAAAAATGTTTTATGGGTTTGGGGTAGTGAACAAAGTGCGAGTTTGGACCAATTAAAAAAGTGTCTTTGTTCTAAGCCGGTATTAGCTCTCTACGATCCGTCATTACAAACCGAAATACATACAGATGCTTGTAAGGTGGGTATAGCGGGTATACTGTTACAAAATCAGACTGATAATACTTTGCGACCTGCCATGTATTTTAGTCGGGTTACCTCAAAAGAGGAAAGCATGTATCACAGTTACGAACTCGAAACGCTTGCGGTAGTAGAATCGTTACGTAAATTTAGAGTGTATGTCATTGGTAAACATGTTAAAATTATTACTGATTGTACTGCCGTGCGAGCTACTCTAACAAAACGCGATATTATTCCCCGTATTGCACGATGGTGGCTACTCATACAAGACTATGATATTAGTGTAGATTATAGACCAGGCGAGCGTATGAAACATGTCGATGCGTTGAGTAGGAATCCTCCTGACGCGGTTAATGTGAATCGACTTGAAGTGACTGATTGGTTTTACACAGTTCAATCTCAGGATGATAAATTGAGAAATATAATCGATCAGATAAAAAGTGGGTCAGCTTCGCGCGATATAACGAATAATTACGAACTAATAGATGATAGGTTATACAGAAAAACTCTTAGCGGGAATCGTCTCGTAGTACCTGGGGTAGCTAGATGGAAAATTATTCAGATGCATCACGATGACATAGGTCATGTAGGATTGAAGCGTTCTATGGACTTAATAAAAAACGATTTCTGGTTTCCTAAAATGACGCGGTTTATTCAAAAATACGTTACGGCCTGTTTACATTGTGCGTACGGAAAAGGTGAATACGGGAAAAAGGAAGGCAGACTACATCCTATTCCTAAACCTACAGAACCTTTTAGAATGATTCACGTCGATCATTTAGGCCCATTTTGTAGGACTAAGAAAGGTCACGAGTACATGTTGGTTATAACTGACGCTTTTTCAAAATTCGTAATTGCAGAGCCAACTCGAACCGTAAATTCAGTTGAAACAATCAGAGTTCTCAAAAAATATTTTGGTTTGTTTGGGTACCCTGATCGTGTAGTGACCGATCATGGCAAGGCGTTTACCAGTAGGTATTTTAAGAAATTTGCCACGGATAAACAGTTTAAACATACTTTGAATGCCATTGCATGTCCTCGAGCAAACGGGCAAGTTGAGCGCACAAATCGAACGATCCTCAATGCTCTTCGAGCAACTGACCCTAGTGAAGCGGCTAACAACTGGGCTAATTGTTTGTCTGATGTTCTGTGGGGCATAAACAATACCCAAAATGATACGACCGGGTTCAAGCCGTATGATTTAATGTTTTCACGTAGCGGTAGGTCGGTATGCGATGTAACGATTCCAGGGCGAGTTGAGGAGTCGACCCAGTCCAAGCGTGCTAAAGCTAACGTACGACTAGAGAAGGCTAGTGCTAAAATGAAACGTAATTTTGACAAACGCCGCAAAGATTGTAAAATCTATAAGAAGGGTGACTTGGTTCTTTGGAGACAAGCTCCCACTAGTAGTGCTTCTAGGGTCAACACAAAACTAGACGATATTTACTCAGGCCCGTACATTGTAGTAAAAGTCGTTGGCAATGACAGATACAGGATAAGAAGTATAAAGGGATTGAGAGGATACAAAAGTTTCATCGGGCTAGTTTCTGCTGACGCTCTACGACCCTATCGTAGCATAGCTCCTGTATCTGATAGTGCCAGCAGTTCTGACGAGCAGTTAGAGACTGAGGACCTCATTGATCTACTTGAGAGCTAATAGTCTTTTCTTTGTTCCCATTGCGGGAGCAATTGTTGCAGAATGGCCGATTGTAACGCCTCACCGTAAGCCAGCCATGCCAGCCAGCCATGCCAGCCAAGCCATGCCAGCCAAGCCATGCCAGCCAAGCCAAGCCAGCCATCCGCTATGCCACGAGAGCCGTTACCTAGAGCCGTCACTGTATTTAAACTCGCCAGTGCTAGCTGAGGTCGCCGTTGATTGGCTGTTACCTCAGCCGACGTTCGCCCTACTAGAATCATGGTGGGGATAAGGATTTAAAAGGAGCGGGAGCTCATTTTTGTGTTTCAGTCTGTACAAGTAATAAGTATAGGAGAACACTCTGTCAATCGTTGAAAGTAATAAATATTCTAAAGCAGTATAATTTTTATATTTCCGTCCCTTCTGTTTCACTAAACATAGCTACAACTAACAACTCTTCACTACTTACTTACTTGCGATTTCGCTGTCTGTTTGACGGATTACGAGTAGCTATCTATTCAATAAATATTCACAGTTACTTACATCTATATTGAACGTATTGACTTTGGCTTTTATGCAATACTTTCGTAAGTACATACATTATTTTCTTTTATATTACACAATACTACAATTTGCGAATTGTATTACTATTGGCTTTCTATTCATTCACTTGTTGATAGTTCACACTCGGATATTTAAGTATCGATATAAATTGTTAGTACAATGCATTTTACTGTCTCTCATTACTGATTGAATTGATAGATTTAATTGATATATTCAATTAATATAATAATATGCATTTTAGTGTCTCTCATTACTCATTTAATTGATAGATTTAATTATTTAGGAACGATGGACGTGAACAGTTTGCACCGAAATGTTTACTACCTTAGCATCTCTTTATAGCCACAAGACAATAAAATTATCTAGGTTTTTACGATCTTTCAGAAAGGACAGATATACCTTTAGTTATAATATAATGTAAAATAAGTAGTGCGGATCTGTACTGAGGAGAGATCACAGGCTCGATCACGAATGCTAGCGAAAAAATACTTTTTCACTTCTCTTGCTCAAAAAGTGTATCATAATAGTGTAGCTTAGCGGGCCTAAAACTCGAGTTTAATACCTCGGGCTAAAAAGTATTTTTTCTTTTTAATTTTTGTCTAAAATCATCAGCCCGTACAAAGCATTCGTTCTCTTACATAAAAACTCGACTTCTTGGTGCTCCGTCAATCTTTTTTTTTTTGAAAATAGAACCGTCTTGGTGATGTTTTATGAAGGTTGATTATTTTTTGATAAAATTCCTGAAAATTGTCTAATTTTAAATTGTTTTATTTTCTCGCAATCGAAGTGAAAAGTAGAGTGTTTTACTCGGGCCAAAACCACCCATTATAACTCGGTCTTGTCATCCTCCCTCGCTACGCTCGGGAGTATAACAACCTCGTATATAATGGAATGGTTTAGTCCCTTGTAAAACAATCTACTATTTCGTATCGTAGATTTTGACCGATGAAAAAACGTAGATGAACAATAAATTTTTGTCATTGGCAAACATTTTACGATACACTAACGATATGAAGTTGTAATAATCGTGATTGAACCTACAGAAGGGTAGGGAGATCAGGTGATCACGAATATTTCAACCTGCCAAAATTTTTTTACACGCTTATGATACGAAAAGTTGAAAATTTCTATGTATGATATGTTACATACATATCATGATTTACAAAAAAAATATACGTAGTATATAAATCATGTGGTTCCCATAATACAAGCTCTGCTTAGTTTAGGGCTACATGATGCTGTGTTATTACGTGGAGCATTATTTATTTATTTTTATTTCGTGATTCGCCCTCTGAGTATTCTGAGGCCGTATGACATTTTAGGACCCGGTCGCATCTGCGTTTGCGAGATCTATTGACTGACGGAAGCGGACCTCAGTCAATCAATTGTAAGATTGCGTGTTAAATTTAAATTCCCGGAACAAAAATCGAAACAAGCTACAGTTTCCAATCTCAATACATCGATCGATCTCCAATCGAGTACGTTTACGGAGAAAGTTACGAGTATTACACATTGAGTTCCCATAAAACACTGGACGTAAACATGTTTTTATAGCTGTCTTTGTAAATGCGATTGTGCGAGTAATTTGCATGAACAGCTTATGTTTTGCTACTTGTGAAACGATGTATTCAAGTTTGATTGTGGAAACTTGCAAGTCAAGGTTCAGTGAGAACCAATGGGCTCACTTTCCCATTGGTAGGGCCCCTAGGAGACCTAGTCAAATATCTACTAAAGTATTCTAAAAGTTACCAACCCAGTCCGAAAACCAAATTGGTACCAGGATACCTTATTAATAAGCTAGCTACATGACTTCTGGTGGAGGAAATATACAAAAAAAATTCTGACCGATCTCTACCCAATTTAAGTCCATAGGAAACATACATACGCACACGCACATCGGTTTTATAGATAAAGTTATGTAAATAAATAATGCTGGACATTACATACTCAACATCATCTCGGTGCTAGACTGGTTAAATTTTAGTATTAATCTGAAATATTATCAACCTATAGCTATTAACTTTAATAATTTTACAATACTTAAAAAAAAACAGGTATATAAACACTAAAATAAATAAGTAACCAATTAAAACACAGGTCAGCTTAAATAAGTTAATCGCGATATTACCTATTCATGTTCAAGTAAAAAATGAGCACATTTTTTGTTGGTCTGAAATTGAACACCGACTACTGATGTGGTTTTGCGCTTGTAACCAAATATGCAACGAATTTGCTATGTTTTTAAAAGGACATAAGAAACCCGTTCTGAAGTGTCATTTTTAAAGGCCAATTTGAGAATGTGAAGCATGTTGCGGACATTCCTTCCCAAATATTATGTTACATTAGAGAAGTAAAAAAAATTAAATCCTTCATTTAATTTGCCCACTAAAAATATTGCCCACACAAAAAATACAATAATCCTATTTGTTATGTACTTTAGTATTATAAAAGCGAAAGTTCGTAAAAATAGATGTGAAATGTAAACATGTGAAATTTGAACATAGATCTTTCTTAAGATGTAGGTTCAAGCCAACCTGACCTGCCCGTGGTGCACCCTGCTAACTAACAAACGGGGCACTGGCGGACGGCTGATTGCGGCACAGCTCAATTCCTTGACCGCCGACGAGCAAAATCGAACTTCATTATTCCGGTGCAAAATAATAGTGACGTAATGCAGATCATGCGATCCCACTATTTTTTGCGCGGGCAACACCACCAAGGCCACGTCAATGACCGGATTGCCAGTGGAAAAAATATAGACCATTTATTTTATTATTATCACAGTAATTCATCAAGTACAAACACAGGTGTTCGGTTTTTTGGGCATTGTTTTTTTTAGAAGGTAATCAAGAGGAAAGAACTAATAGATTTATCTGAGATGTCGTGATTTATTGAGACAAAAACTCGTACAAAATAAGTTTAAATTGCTTTTCCGTGCAAAAAACAATTGGCAGAGGTGAAAGAATTGAAAGCATCGGAACTCTTCGATTCGCAAACATAATCCTCTTTTAGGGCAGTCGGGACAAAGGCTGTAAGGGTACACCCATTATTCCCATCTGCAAAACCCACCAACCTCAAAGTAAGCAGTGCACTCTGCCAACAAGAAAAAATGCACTACTAAATTCCCAGCAGGTCCCGACGGGCAGCAGCATTGGCGGTACGAGAAGCTGTGCCCTACGATCCCCTACCCGCATGCCCAGCGTGGGGATTATGGAAACATCCGTCTTCTTATTATTAGGGAGAGGCCTTGTGTCTAGCAATGGATTGATATTGGCTAGTTGTCGTTGTTTTTGGGTGAATAGTTTAGAAAACGCTTTTAATTCGCAGACGACCTCTGTGGCGCAGTTGGCGAAGGTCCGCCTGAGACGCAGAAGGTTGCGGGTTCGATTCCCGCCGCGGGACAAATATTTGCATGTTCTGCAGATATTTGTCTCGGGTCTGGGTGTATTCTATGTTATGATATGTATGTATTTACAAAAAAAAATTATATACTTAATATATCAATCATGTGGTTCCCATAACATTAGCTCTGCATAGTTTGGGGCTACATGATGCTGTGTAATAATATCCACCATTATTTATTATTTATTTATTTTATTTTATTTGCTGAAAACCAGCCCTGCGTAGACTCAGTTTGCGTGGAATAGTGCTGAGCCTATCCCGATTGCCAATTAATTTATTGTGCTTCTGTTTATTTATTCTTGCTTATGGTGTTTCTCTTTTTTGCAATAAATTGATATTTGTTGTTATTATATATTTATTTTATTTTATTTGCTAAAAACCAGCCCTGCGTGGACTCAGTTTGCGCGGAATAGTGCGGAGCCTATCCCGATTGCCAATTAATTGTTAGTTCTTCTGTTTATTTATTCTTGGTTATGGTGTTTCTGGTTTTTGCAATAAATTGACGTGTGTTGTATTTGAACCACGTCAAAACTTACACAAACAAGTCAAAACATACAATAATATACGTATAGGTAGGCCTATAAAGGTACCTACTTAAACATTACATAATGAGTAATAAGAATAATCAGATACAAATGAACATTAAACAGTCATTATATCATTATGTTCATATTAAAATAATATTTGGCATGTATGTGATGTTAACTATAATCATTTTAATCATTGAAAAGCGTTCGCTTTCTCCAGTTCAAAATTAGCTTGATTGTTCACTACAGTACGCGCTGCGTAATTATGCACGTGTGCTTTGAACTGCAATAAGTCCGGCTTCTCACATGTAAGAGCAATATAACAACTATTGAATATAATCCCATGACTTGGCTTATCTTTAGATCATCTTGGTTAATCCGCTCTATTTGGATGCGTGACCGTGGTGGCATTTATATCTGAGCGCTTCCATGCTTCGGAAGGCATGGTAAGATGTTGTCATGCCATAATGGCGGCATTAAAACCTCGACGTCAGAGTTCGCCATTACCTCATACGAAGAAGGGGGTAGGTACTTATTGTCCAAAGGGTTGCTGAGTTCACTTCGCTAGAAGATTTTCTCATATGCATATAATGAAAGCTTTGCGGTTAAAAAAAACGGTTTAAAAGTGACTGTGTTCTGCGAAAACAAACTTGTTTTTAACTAAAGCTGATGAGAAAGTATTAAAGCAATCCCTACCAAACAGGAAGACCTATATTTATTGGAAAAAGAAAAAAATCATGCGCATCACAAAATTAAGCATACTGCGAGTCTAATGTGGTAGGTTATGTCCGTATGACTGTAATTTGGAGGTAAATAGGTGCGATTGTGCAACCGTGCGCACACGCACGATCAAATTAGATTGATGGTAATAAAACTGGACGGGCGTCAGTGATTTAGGCAGCTAAGGTGTTGAATCAGACGAGTTTTGAATATGTTTAGAATATAGTAAATATATGTTAATGACGTACCAGCTTATTTTTGCAAAATCGGTTTAGCGCAGAGAGCCATGTAGCGGCATTACAATCAATCAAAAAAACAAATCAATAATATCAAAATCCGCAAGCAGACTAAGGCCCAGGAGTCGGACGTCAACGAGCGGATATTGGGGCTCAAGTGGAGATCGGCAGGACACTTGGCCAGACGGAGTGACGACAGGTGGACCAGAGCGTTGACAGAGTGGTGGCCGGGAGTTGGTTACAGGAATAGAGGATGCCCTCCAGCGAGATCGGTTGACGATATTATAAGGACCGTGGGCGGCACCTATCGCAGGATCGAGGCGAGTGGCATAATCATAAGGTCTATGCCCAGCAGTGGGTCTTAAATGGCTGATAACCAAACTAACCTGAGTCACGGAACAAAATCGACAACGCTGGCCAGGGCAAAACGGCTTGAATAAGGGTTTTAAATTTACCAACGAAAATTCGTACATATCTATTGGTAACAAGATATAAATTCCAAAGCTCAGAGACCGCATCTGAGCATCAAAGACATCCTTTGACGTAAATCCGCTGCCTTTTGACCGCCAATTTGCGCTGAATAAAGCCAAGACAGAAGACAAATCCTTGTATAGATTTTTTTATGTTTGTAACAACGCGTATGGCCCTAGACTAGACGAATCAATAGCATGAACTTTGTATCGACAATGTTTCCTGTCTAATACAAGCAATTTTGGACAGACTTATATTTGATAATTTCGCTAGGGCGCGTCATATAACGCACACATGTACAAGCGCCCATATGTGAATTACCTTGTATGGAGTAATCTCTAGCACAACAGTTTATATTAATGTCTAATGTATAATAAGTATTTCACTAAGCTTTGTTATACCTGATAAAATTGACAGAGGAAGACGATACAAATGCAACTTCATTTGCGAGCAAGTCGGCTAGAAGAGGATATAAGCTTCTTGCTGTAAGTTAACTGATTCACTTTATCAAAGTTACTGCAGTTGCGAAGTCAGTCACGACTGAGATAACAGAATAATTGACAAGCAATAAGCCATAATGACGCAACTCACCATTACCTTATTACGGATTCACTGCACTTATACTTTTTATTCATAAGTCACGATTCACTGCGAGCTTCGGTTGCTTTACTTTTTAAATCTTCGAATACTCCTGCCATTGTCTCACGCTAGGTGGCATGGTGGCCCAAGTTTTCTTCATGAAATTACTACTAGACGTAAGTACCTACTTCTTCCACTCACTCCAGTCAGCTGTCAACTCTGTTCCCACTATTTTCACTCTCATTATCTTTTACACATTATATCTATGTCTTCTTCAGGCTCTACTCGTGTATCCAGTCACATTCATATTCATAACTCTTCTAGTCTACCAAATTAGAAGCCAAACTAGAAGTGGACGTATAAAACTAAGCAAATTTTGGTCTTTGAATCATTTAAAATGAAATTTGAATTTTTAGGTTCCTTTAGTTTATTTCCAATCTACATCAAATGTTCAATGATTTTTATGCTCCGAACCTGATTTCAATGGAGTCAGGCAAAAATCAGCAATACGTCCAAAAGAATAAAGATTGATTTAGAACATATTTACATGCGCTTACGCAGGTGCATTAAACACCTTGTGCAATTCGTGGTAAAAACCGTCCTTAAAGGTTACTGGCAGCTGGTAGTTTTTATGGCACAACGGATGTGTCTTGCGGTAAGTCGTAAGATCTTTTAAAAGATTTTTCTTAAGTAGCCTGTAGAAGTCCATTGCTGAGCACAGGTCATCAGAGCGTGTTCATATATGCACGATACTATCGTCCATCGGACCGAAAACAACCAAAACCACAACAACAGCCTATAATAACCGTACAATGACTAAACACAGGCCACCCCTACTTAGTAGGGGGATATGCCTACAATCCCCTCGCTAGGCATGCGGGTTGGGGATCGCAGGACACAGCTTCTCGCACCACCGACGCTGCTGCCCGTCGTCAAACCAGGAGATTAACTGTATCAGTACCTATTAAGCTGCGCTATCGCGCTATCAGCCGGCCACGACAGCGAACTAATACGGATCGATAAACCATACAACAATAGTTAATGGGGGCGAAAATGTATGAAAAATGTTATGGTTTGTCGTGACCGATCGATCGATGGTTCATATATTTTGAACGGAGAGAACATTTTTAATATATTTGTTCATAAAGTTTGAATGGGGAGATAAAATTTCAAGCCTTTTCCCCCGCGCCGAGCTGTGATGGAATCTAGGTAGGTATCGTATATTTGTATATATATTGTATCTCAATAAAAGTCTTTCAGGATGGGCACGACCTTCAGCAGTGAAGAATACGAGAAAGAAGGTCGTATATGTAAACCTCGCGAGACAAGAAGTACGGAAGCGCTCAGATATACACTAAACAGTCACCCATCCAGCTTAGTACTTAGCATAATGGACACAAACAAAAAGAAAAATTTTGAAGGAAGTATTTTACTTCATCAGGTTTTAACTTGATAAAATTGCTTTTTATTGCGTGTGTCCCAAAGTGGACATGATACAGTTCCGCAACGACATCCACAATATTGTGAAAGTGACGCATCACGATCTTTGTTCACTGATTCCAGATTATAATCAGTAATAAGCCTGATGTGCCTTTCTAATCTATTGTTTGTATTAAACAGGATTTCAAAAATTGCTATTTTAAAATGTTTTTAAAGCTAAGGTAAAGGTTGTTCATTTTTAACAGAACAGTTGCTGCTTAAATGATAATAATAAAATAAAACGATAGGTAAATAAATATTTATTGATGATCGGATTTTTAGTTCCATATTTTGGTGCCCTACTCGAAGTTCACAACACAACAAATCACTGCAAAAATATAAACGCATCTTTGTGTCCATGGCCTATGTCCAGCAGTGATGACGATGGTGAAATTAAAAACAATCAATTCTGTACTTTATCACCGTAACATTGAGATCAAGCCGTGAAGTTTTGATAACAAAGGAGTTTACGTGCTGATCATCCAGCCCGAATTGCCTCTTAATGGTATAGAGGTCGTTTTAAGAAAAAATGGCCGCAATTTTTTACTGTTCCTCTTTTTGCAACGATAAATCATTAATTGTATTGTAGATGAGGTCACCATGCAAAAGAACTTAGCTATTATATTTATGCAATGAATCTACTAACACTACTAAAAATTAATTATATTTTATAATTCGCGAGTTTCAAAATGAAATTGACACTTTCATTTTTGAAGTAGATGAGTAAAATACAGGTCGGTAAGTAAAAGTATTTTACGGTTTTTGATGGACTACATCATATCGTTGCTAATTAGTGAGACTTTCAGAGTAACGAATAAGTATGAATAATGAGCATATTACGGTACCTAATGGTAATACCTACGGTACATGAAAAAATTATACTCACATTAGATTAAAACGATTACGAAGTAAAGTCGTACCTAGTTCGAATGTTTGTGGGGTATGTTAATACTAGCTTCCGCCCGCGGCTTCGCTCGCGTGGTACAGGGATAAAAAGTAGCCTATGTGTTAATCCACCAACTATGTATATTCGAAGTTTCATCCAAATCCGTTCAGTAGTTTTTGCGTGAAAGAGTAACAAACATTCATCCATACATCCATACATACTTACAAACTTTCGCATTTATGATATTAGTAGGATTGAGGTAGATAATCTCCGGAACGACTGATCAGGAATACCTTAATTTTAAAAGAGGTACACTATAAATATAGATAATGATATTCGAGCGATATAATAGATAAAGCTATTCGATGTGTAAAGAATGGCACAGGCTATAGGCATTTATGATCAGGAGGTTGACACGTTTCAGTTTGATAATAGTCTGTCGGAACATGAGGTTTATGAAATGCAGTAGTAAGTCGCATATAAACCAATGCAAGCAAATTGTCACACGAAATTTAAAACCTTACAAAATATTCCCTTAGTACTCTAAAAAATCAAATGTTCCCTTAAATCTCAAAATGTTCCCTTAGTTATCGGAAGATGAAGTTCAAGACTTAGTGAGCCGGCCAATGCAAGCAAAGTTAATGTCGCAAAAAAAAACTAACATTTTTATCCCTTGTTACATGAATATTTCTATCTTTTGTAATAATCATAGATAGGAGAACTCTATTAATTTTACAAGGGCGAAAGTTTGTAAAATAAATAGATTTTGTGCTAGATATAAATGTGAGTTAAATAAAATGTTGGTTCCTCCTTCACGCCAAGACTTCATTAGTTTTGGCTTTCAAGTGAAGTTTAGCTGAAATCTGGCATATATGGAACATATATACACACACTAACATAATAGGGTAAATTTTTTCTGGGTACCATGCGAGCGAAGCCGCGGGTGGAAGCTAGTACAATGTTGAAACTAACTATATAAGTAAAAGACACGCAACCTTCCACAATTATACTGATATAACACAGGATGTAGTCTTTTTATTTCAATCAGCGATCAGCAATAAATCAAACAATCAATAAGTCATTACGTGTAATTTCAAAGTAAGCGATTTCAAAGTGAAAGTGCACCAGAGATAAAAACTTAAATTTTTCATTATGTCTTTAATGAGACAGCTTAATGATATTTTAGTAAAGGGCAGAGGTTAAGTACCTTAAGAAATAACAGACAACTCTTTAGTCGATTTCAAAATCGGTATCGGTAACGCGATGATTAATTAATTGTGAATTCGTTAAAAACCAATCAACAAGGTGGTGATTGTGACAATTGTCGTAGATTAAGAGATGCCTATATATTCTGCAGAGGACCTCTTAAGGCTGAAAATAAGAAAAAGAGTGACCAGACCGTGTGAACTTGGTAATAAATTTAACTAAATTTTTAATTCATTAAAAACAACGAGAAATCCAATTCCTAACAAATTCAGACTCTGAACTGATAGACGAGAAGAAAATAGCTTTTGTGGGTGTGAATAGGAACTAGTCAGGCAGTTATAATGGCCGATACAAAAACGACCAGAACTAGGTAAAATTTCTCAATCCAACGCTTTCACAGGCACATGATAGATCACCGACAGATTGCAAGACCATCATGTAAACATGTCGATCATTGCATAAGTTTATAAGCCGATAAATGTATTATATATGCAAGATGATCCATCATCATCAAACTTGATGCTTTTACTTGGATCGAGGGTCAAACGGACACGTCTGATTCGTAAATGCTCACTTCAATGTTTAAATTTATCGTGAGAGTTGAACTTTCCTCAAGAAGCGATAGGATTAATCCGAAAGTAATCAGGAATCTTTCATCAAAGTCATATTTTACTATCAACATTATTTTGCTGGCAGAACAAAGTTCGCATAAAGTACTAAAGATGTTTAATCATCAGATGTTTGATAACTAGTTTAGTTTAAAGAAGGACCCATCTCCTATATTAAAAGAAAACATATCATCAGATCATGTCAATCCTGTGTAAATCTCAAAGATGTTTGATCAGTAATTTTTATTATGTTACTATAGATACTCGTATTTATATAAATCTTGAGTTTATTGTATATCGTCGACCTAATCCTTACCCAAGCTTGCCTGTCATGAGCTGGCCCATTCTTAATTTTCTACTAGGTACTCAAATTTGTAGCACTACCTATCTATCTCCACACTACACAAAGGTTATTTGGTAGAAAATGCTATCTAGCATTAAGTTCGCCTGTGTACTAGTTTTATGTTGTTCAAATAAATAGTTTTCTATATATCTACATATGTATATCCTGTACAGAATATTTTTTTTACTTTTTATCATGGTACTTTGCCAGTCAAAGCCACGGGCCAAAGCTAGTTAAAAATAATATTAGAGTATCAAAGTTTTCAATGGCTGAAAATGCATCATTAGATTGATCTGATCTGATGATTATTCATAACTTATTTTGTGATATAATAATTATAAGAATGTCATAAATGACCCTGTGAAAACCAAACTACACGTAGTTTTACAGCTGGTAATGATGTACCATGGTCAATTTGCTGGTCACTTTCACCCACGAAAGTACATTGGATTTGTAGCGACTTTCCAGTGACAAGTTTTGGTAGAAACCTACATTATCTGGATATAGATATATAGATATAATATTAATTTCCAAGAATCACTAGGTTAAGCACAAAGTAGATTTACGTTTTACATGCAGAGTCCTTATCACCAAAATATAAACAAAGGCACTACTGAAATGAGCAAAGCAAATTATATAAAAGCAAATAAATATCATAGATGATATTTTTTTTTAACGTAGACGAAACTTCAAATGATCTCATCACTATAAAGGTCAATAATGACGTCAAACTAAAAATCGAAACGACCAACGTATACAAAGAACATTTAGCAACCAAAGCCCTTCAAATCGCTCATCTAATAACAGTCTAAGCCGATGGACCACAATAAAAATAAAACATATCTGGACCACTTCCAGCGACCTTGGGCCTCAAAAAGAATGTGCGGCTCACGCGCCGTATAATTTATAGAATGACCTACTTTTCAGACTCTAAGACGATTGCCGATTGTTGTATGTTTATTTGTAAAACTTTTGTTGAAATCGTTCGATTGTGATTCAAACGTGGGTTTCGATTGAATGTTTACAATCAAATAGTTTTGATTGCGAAAATTATTGTTGTTGGTTGATTTTATGTTCGCTTTATGATGTTAACCCAGATTGGCTGTAAATTCAATTTGTGTCATAAACTGATTATGATGGGTAAGTAAATTGGCATCAAAGGAGAGCAACTCCCTTAAGATACTTTCTTAGAATTTTTAAATCTTTATTGTATTAGGGAAGACAGTTGTTAGTATACCAAAACTATGATGAATTCTGTGGTATAGAGAAAGTAGTAAATAAACTTCTACAAAATTGACCCTTTTATCGCGGTGATAACGTAACAGATAACAGTATTATGAAAGCGATTAAAATGGAAGTACCGGAAGCATCGCTTACTACAAGTAAAGTAAATTAGGTCAGTTAACTTTCTGATATACCAATGTAGGTAAGCCGATAGTAGGTAATTTTACTTTAACAAATTAGAATTTTTTTTATTAAATAAGTTTCTTAGTAAAATTTTAGTTCAGTTATCAACAGAAAGTTACATTTCTAAATGCAATAACTAAAAATCAAGAATCGAAACCAATTAAGAATTCCTTTAACTAAAGGAGCAAAATGATATAGGCAGTTTTAATAAAGATGATGATGCAGCCACAAATCAATTCAATGTTTGAAAAAACTCACAAATCAATATAATGTTTGACCTATTTCACAAAACCTCTTAGTCGATAATGTAACTGAAAATAAGTTTCGTATGGATCGACACGTGTTTTCAACACATAATAAAAATTAGGTCGATCTCCTTGCGTGGGAGATTTATAAAACCCACTAACTCACACTCGCTATAAAAGCTACATCAAAAATTGCTTTTATGTGGTTTTCATTGACACATCTATTTCTTATCGAATAGTGCTTCGTTTTTCATTGCATTGTTAATATGCAGTTGCATTTTTTATTAAGCAGCGTGTTTAGCAAATTTATCATGTACATCGTATATGCTTCTTTTTATCCGGGTACCGGGCGAGCAACGCCGCGGGCGGAAGCTAGCAAATATATAAGTATATCATTATTGACGTTTTGACAGCTTTTAGAAGGAGACTGATTAGGTAATTACTTATTAGTTTTAAGTAGTTTCTATTATAAACCACAGAATCCTATCGATCTAGGTACACGTTAACTGCGGGCCTCGAGCATGACCCTGAGGGCCAGTAGTTCCATATCGAGAGTTGTGTTTTTAGACCTCAAAGCGTTTAGACACTAACGGTAGAGTCTTTCAACCAAATAGTTAAGGGCTAGGAACATAATATAAGCCACAGAATCCTGTTAATCAGAATATGTTTAACACGTTACGACTAACGTGAGAGTCTTTACTAACAAAATAATTGAAGGCTATTAAAAAAATTGTAAATGCTTGCTCAACTATAATATTGCAGTGTCCTTACAGGGCACTTGTACTTAACTATAAGCTTAATCTTACACCTAAGCAAACCATTTAGGTGTACGCAATAAATATGAATATTTTTAAAAAAATATTCACCATCGAGTAAGTTACTTCTAATAATTTAACTTAAATCTGATACAGTACATAAACGTACGGTTAATATAGATCGGAAGCCGTACTCAGTGCTTCAAATAGCTGATTGGATTTGTTTTATGAACTAGTTTAGAAATAAATAGTAACAAGTTACTAAAGTAGATCAATATCTTATTCAAATTCATGGGTTACACTGAGTAGGTATCATTATCCTAAACATTATGGATGATGTTCAGTTTACCATCATCAGGTTCAGCTATCAGCAAGATGTCCTTGATATAGATAGAAAGATTGATCCAAATCTTTCAATATATTCTTCTAGAGCAATCAACATTGTAAACACAGCAAAATATAGTAGGTTAATATAGGCCCTCACATAACACTCCTCAAACATCAATCCCTTTCCTGATCGATATCATTGATACCATCCTTATAACACTGGATTACATTGGAGTCTGAGTCATATACCATGTCTGTCTAAGGTACTGGAAAAGGTTGTAAGCGCCCAGCTGACAGATTTCCTCGAAAAAAACAACATTCTGCCTAAAGTTCAGTCAGGCTTCAGGAGGGGTCGGAGTACTACTACTGCTCTTTTAGATGTAACTGATAACATCCTATGTGCTCAAGATAAGGGAATGTGTACTCTGGTTGTCCTGCTCGATTTCTCTAGGGCCTTCGATTCCATAAATACCAATCTTCTATTATCCAAATTAAATTATTATGGCTTTGACTCTAATGCCCTAAAATGGTTTAATAGTTATCTCAGTGACCGTTACCAGTGTACTAAGCTAGCTCGCAATGATGGTACGTTTATCTTTTCAGAAATTACGCCCATAAATCAAGGAGTACCTCAGGGATCCGTTCTAGGCCCACTTCTATTTAATTTGTACTCAGCTGATGTCCAGATGTGTATAAAGTATTGTCAGTTTCATATATATGCCGATGATATACAAGTATATCTCTCATGTAAGCCTTCTGAAATTGATAACTGTATAGGAAAGCTTAATGAAGATCTCTCTAATATTTCATTGTGGTCTAAAAATAACAGTCTTATACTTAATCCTAACAAAACCAAATATCTGATATTTGGTAGCAAATATAATTTAGCTAGTCTTAGTCCTTTGTTAGATGTCATGATCATGGGCGAACCTGTGGAACGCGTGTACGAGGCGCGCAATCTTGGCCTGTACATGGATTGCAACCTTCGGTTTGAGAAGCATGTTGCTGACTCTGTCAGGAACTGCTTCTATAGACTGAAGGTGTTGTACAGAATGAGGCCACATATAGGAGTAGATCTTCGAATTCAGCTTGTAGAGTCACTCGTACTATCAAAATTGAACTACACCGACGTGGTATTTGGTCCTCGACTTTTGGCAAAAACACAGAGACTAGTCCAGCGTGTCCAAAACGCGTGCGCCCGCTTTTGCTTCGACATTCCGTTGAGAGGTCACGTTACACCGTTTTTGAATGAACATGTCATTCTCAAAATGAAGCATCGACGTAAACTTCATCTTGCGTGCCTTCTATTTGGTGTGTTGAAGTATGAGTTGCCTTCATATCTCCACGAGAAGCTTACATGGGTGACAAGCTCAAGATCTTGTACCTCCCGCCAGTGCCCGATGCAGCTTTCGATACAGCGGCACAGCTCGGCTTCTTTCAGGGGTAGTTTCCGCTATGCTGCATCTAAGTGCTGGAATAATATTCCCCCACCGATACGGAACCTGCAAAATTTACATAGTTTTAGAAGTAAACTCAAGAAATTCCTTTTAGATAGTCAGAAGAAGCAGGAAAGTCATAAACACGACACAAGCGTCATATAAGCCACGCGCCTATGATACCGGCCAATCTATGTAGGGACTTACTTATCAATATAAAAAAACGTTTTCATTATCAATACAAAAAAAATACATACCTATTTCTATCCGGAGTGCACAAAAAGAAAAAAAAACTGTTTGTTATTTTTCTCGCTGTTCATTATTCCCATTATTACTGTAGGTAAGATAAATAATTAGTTTGATATCATGATTTGTAGCTTGATTTGTACATAGGTTCCCAAATGATTCGTAGATGTTATTGTTCGTACACTTCCACTCGTCAAACACATTTCTAGTTTTAGTTGCTAAAAACGCCACTTCCAACAAAAACTTATGGCACTGTACTGTACTTCCTTTGTTTCTTCGTATTGTGGTTAAGATAACCGTGACATCACCGAACGGCTCTGACGGAAGACCAGCGTTGGTTGCCAGTCAACCAACCTATGCTGAGTCAGAGACCGTTTTACGATACACATACATTCACATAATATGTACATTTTATATAATATTTTACTTCTTTTTGTTTGTAATACCTTTCTTTTCATGTATGTATCGTAAATAAATATTTTTCTATTTCTATTTCTATTTCTATACGTGGTTGATAAAGGTGGTTTTGGAATTATTTTCAAAAATGTGGAATGCGAAAACGCTCAAGTTGAACAGACAGGTATTGTGTAGGATGAAGCCCTAAATATATTTTCTAGGGCTTATGTTAAATTAGACTACACGCTAATTCGAGCCAGTATACGATGTACAAAATTTGAAGCATATGTTCTACATTCCTCAACAAAAATTTTTATGATACCTGGTGATGTTAACAAGCAAATTACCCAAATGTCGATGCAAAACTTTAGATGCATGAAGATGATAAGCCTCATGTGCCTGTAATATGATCGCCACCCAAACCGAAACACAGCAATGCTACTCCAAAATGAAGTATGGTGTTAGTACTTAACCGGATGAACCCCTCACATAGATAATAAAATATTGTTAGCGAGTAATCATTAAAAATAATGGTTTATTTTAATGTAAACCTTGTATATTTATGAAGGCGGGTACAGACTGCTGTACCATAGCATGCAATGTAACATGAAAAGAGCATTTCATAAGTATGGACGAAGCGCGCGCACGAACCTAGCACGTATGCAGAAATTCTCTGTTCATGCGCGCAATGCGTTTCTGTTTCATTGCATGATTCATTGCGACAATGTGGACGGCACATTCTTTCATTGTGTGTTACATTGCATGTTACATTTCGTAAGTATAAATGTACTTTAGTACAAAAGTAATCATCATCATCATCATCATTATTAGCCTATAGCAGTGCAACTGCTGGACGTAGGCCTCCCCTAATGAGCGCCATTGCGCCCTGCTTGAGCTTGACGTATACAACTTCAACCAGCATCGCCTTTCTGAGGGCGTCCTAAACTACGTTAGTGAAGCCACGGTCTCCACTCAAGAACTCGTTTACCACACCGGTTTATCGGTTCTTCGGCAGATATTGACCAGCCTACTGCTACATCATCTTGCTATTTCCCTGTGCTATGTCGGCAACTTTAGTTATATGTTATATGTCATCTCGTTGCGAATTTTATCCTTAAGAGAAAATTCAAACAAGATGTTTCCATAACACGCTGCAAGACTTTAAACTGGTGAATTAGCATATTAAGCCTTATAGCTTTTTTCTCTTATTATTTTCAAAATAGTATAAGTAATCAACGATAATAAGGTTCATTCTAATGTAGGTAATCCTTGTATTAATAACATACATATTAAAACGGTGAAATTGTTTTATTACCGTATTCAATACTCTTTTAATTATCCTTTCTATAGTTCATTGTTACTCAATTCGTTGTTTAATTGATACCATTTCAATTCTAACAGATCGATCTGACGGACGTACTAACATCTTAAGTAATAATTAGAGTAACAGTTTCTATCTCAGCTAGTATTGGGAACGGAAACATGTTATCTAAAGGGTCATCTACCACTTAGGCTGTGCCTATTGTTTTTAGAGATGTATTTATTGATAGCGTATTCTGATCTATATCAGTGATTGCACTGATGCGAATGTTTTGATCGTTTTAGTGAATGGAATTGGAACTATATTGTTGCAATCGGCGAACTGCAAAAAATAAAGTAATGTAGTCTAGTTTGAAGATATTGCAACAAAATCACCATGGCAGTTTTTGCAAAGATGAACTATCACCAATTGTCACCACCTGTCAAGGGCTGTGATGTGCCTATGCTATACTTATAGGTATATTTTTGTTTTTCGTAATTCATACTAACACGAATATAAATAACGATCCTTCCTTGATTTAACCTAAATTTATTTAACTCTAGGATAATAATTTACACTGGATTGTACGTACTACTACGAATGCTTTTTCTGGTTAGTAAAAATTGTTTAAATGGTGTACGGCTAATCCAAAAAGGTTCATTAGTGATGGTCGATCTTTGACAAAACCGACATGGCCTTAATCATTGGTGATGATGGTGGTGATGGTGTTGATAGTTGTTGTGTCATCAAATTAACTCCCTAAATAGTGAAGAGTTCCTGCTAAGAGAATTGTAAATTCATCTAAAAATGCAGAAGCATATGTCCTACGGAAGACTTTTACATGTTGAATACTTTTCTGCGTGAAACATACAACAATACACAATGACATTTTAAAAAATGATACAATAGAGTGCCACCATCATATCGCTGAAAACAACCTTCGGATGGAGAAAGCTAATGTAGTATAAATAACATAAAGGATGGTAGCACAGTAAAAAAATAAACTAGTACATACCAACGCAGAATAGTGAACCAATTGAACTCAGTTGGAGAGGATAAAGTATTTTATGCATATGATTTTGGGTAATTTAAAACTACTTCATAATAATTAGCCTTATAAACCACCGATCATGATTATAGGAGTCAAAACTTTCACTTGACATTCAATTACTATCATTACTGTGCTAATTCATAATAACTAATGTGGTCTGATCGCGAATTGACAAGTAAATTGTGACTGACAAGCTACGTATCGGTATACTGTCCACTGAAAATGGACATTGAAAAAAATTAACGATGGTTGTCATTTGTCATTTTTATTTTATTTTCTAGTTTTTTTTCTGATTTATGTTGTTTATATTATTGACTATTTAACCAAACCACGTTTAGAATACACAAGTGAAATCTTCTTCTTCTTCTTCTTTGTGTCGATGATACATTAACATTTTTAACTCAAGGTGGCCGTTATAGCTTACGCTCCCAGAATTTAGCTACATCTATGGCGTTTCAAATGTAGTGAAATGGAATAAAGTGAATTAGGACTGGAATTTTCTGATGAAGAAAATTGTTCGCCGGTCGTTTTTTGTTATAGTTGTCATTGCTAGCAGAACAGGACCAGACTGAAGACTAGAGGACTGGACTTATGAACCATACTACGTTGCCTATAATTTCACCAGTAGTATACTGGTGAAGTTGTGGAAAATTATCCTAGAAGCCATTAAATAAAGAATGAATGAATAAAAATGGTCATTCATTGCGAGGCCCCAATGTTTTGTATAGAAGTAGCCTTTTTACTGTTTGTTTTTACTATTTTTCACTGTTTGTATCTGATAACCCTTATAGTCTTAACTTTTCTTAACTTTTATTTTATTTATCTATCCTTAGCCATTTTTTTTTAGAATTAAATTGATTCAGCGCGTATTTCTTTTACAGTCGTAGTTCGCTTTCCGGCCTTCTCCAGAGAAAAGACCTACGTAAACATATGACCTGTCTAAATATGGAGATTACACACTTGACAAAGTACACAGTGTAACTGTCTGCGAGTAGAGTCCTATTGATAGTTAAGCACTAGGTCTAGAAACTAGACCGAATCAATCACTACGATGATATTGCAGCCTTGAAAAGTTACTCCGACCAGAACCCACTTAGAAATCAACATTAGAATTAAAATCTGTATCGCACTATAATATTACAAATGCGAAAGTTTGTGTGTTTGTTCCGACTCAACTCCGTAACGACTGAACTGATTTGGAAAAAAAGTTGGATTATACAATATAGTTTGACCAGGATTAACACATAGGCTCCTTTTTTTCCGGATATCACGAGAAGCCGCGGGCTAACTCCACATAGAACATTAAATTAGAATGGAAATCTATTTTATCCATAAAGGCTTTTCAATACGTAGAATGTTTTACTGCGGTGGTACATTTTGAATCAATGCATCACTTTAGTGGACAGTGGGTAGAAAAGAAAGATTTCGCTGGAGGCTATGATATGAATCAGGTTGAATCGCTCGTGATAATTTATGAGTGCTGTCATGATAGTGTAATTATTTAATTTGTTAATTTACTTTAATAAATGACTCGCCATAGGGGCCTGTATGTTTGATTAGACATTCACGAGAGAAATTACTGTTACTTTGCCTTCAAGCATTATTCACAACATTTTAACGCTTATACGCTACTGTAGGGCGATCTACGACAACTAGGATATTTCCACCTGACGTATCATAAGTAAGTGTAACAACAAGTAGGTACTTTAAAAAAAAACGGCTTCAAATAAATCACTTCTTACTTCTTGCCCTAAAGAATTTTGAAAATCGGTCCACAATTGACGGAGTTATCGGTTAACATTCATTAAAAAAAGACAAAAAAAGGTTCCGACGAATTGAGAACCTCCTCCTTTTGAAGTCGGTTAAAAAATGTTGGCCAATGACAACCGAACTGAAATGTCTTAGTAGGGTTCTAGTCTTATGGCATGTTGATTGACGCATTGAGTGTTGATAACGCAACTGTTGTTCTATTGTTTAGGTATATTGAGCACAAGCATTATATAGAGATAGGTCTATGGTGCATATTAGCAGTTCCAAAATGTATAACGTTTTGTTCTTAGAACTATCATGGGATGCTACCTCCACGTGGAATGGAAACACCTATTAAAAGGTGTGGGCATTTAGGTTATGATTTGCGGCTAGGTGGAGTGACAATCTACGAAAGATTGCTGGTAGAAGCTGGAAGCGTCGAGCTGCAGAGGGTGCCTAGTGCGAGTTCTTTTACCAGCTCGATCGTGTTTGCGTTTACGCAAATTTGTATGGAAAGGAGTCAGTACCACGCGTGTTTCACTAGATGGCGCTACCTCGATTCCATATAAATTTGCGTTAACGCAAACGCGATCGCGCAGGTAAAAGAACTCGCACTAGGCACCCAGGGCGCAATGGCACTCATTAGGGGACGCCTATTTCCAGCAGTGGACTGCTATAAGCTGATGTTGCGTTGAAAAGTATATAACTGCAGATTATTTACAATAACGCATAAAATTATTATAAAAAACCGGCCAAGTACGAGGTGGACTCGTGCACGAAGGGTTCCGTACCGTTGTATGGGAGCCCCACTTAAATATTTATTTTATGTTCTGTTTTTAGTATTTGTTGTTAAATCAGCAACAGAAATACATCATCTGTGAAAATTTAAATTGTCTAGCTATAACGGTTCATGAGATACAGCCTGGTGACAGACAGACAGACAGACAGAGATAGACGGAGAGTGGAGTCTTAGTAATAGGGTCCCGTTTTTACTCATTGGGTACGGAATCCTAAAATGTCTTAATTTGATAATCCAAACATTTTATTGAATTTTTGACCTGTATCTGGTGACCTACTAATATTTAATACCTTGTGCTTTTAATTTACGATCATCATTTACGGAGAAAGTGAATGTCATTATAATGACAGATAAACTGCATAAATTGACTGATACATCATCGTGTCATCCAAAAGTTATGGGTATTTAAATTTTAGTGTCAAAAACCCCATTTGACTAAAGTGGTGCAGTTAAATCGTGCAAACTGTCTACAGGAAAAATAATAAGAACAATCGCCGTATATTTAGGAAATTGTTGCTTAAGATCCTATTTCTGATCACCAGTGTTTATAATAGGACATAGCATAACGCAAAATAAAATGCTATTTAAGAGCAATAACGAGAACAACATAAACAAAGTAAACAGGCACTGAATATCATAGAAACTAACCAGCCATGCCATTAACTTTCTAATAAATATCTTAAATGTGACAGATAATGTACTGAAAAGGAAGAGACGCTAGTGTGGGAATACCGGAAAAGAAAGGATAGTGGAGGGAACAAAGTCACGATCTCAAACGACAAGGTGACACACGATTATGTAAACAGTGCTGAATGATTACTAGAAGCTGACTCAATTCATTACAATTGTAATTGGAAATGCGACACTGGAATAGCTTTAAATCTGTTTCTTATCAGAAATAGAATAGATACACTTAAAAATAAACCCTAACGTATAGTTATAGAACTTGATTTTGTAGTAGAAGCGGAAGTGAAAATATCTTCCATTCAATCCGTCTCAGCACTTGGTTGAGTAATTGTTTTGGTTGAAGAATAATGTAATTGATAGTCGTAGTTCCGAGAATTTGGAGGTGATAATAGAGTACCTTTTAATACAGCTGACGTTATAGTGGGATGACTTACCTGTGAACAAAAAACAAATCATAAGCTCACGGAAAATAATACAAAGCGATGTAAAAATATCTTGAATTTCATGAATTTATTCACACGCAATGATAAATTTTCTGAATAAGGCTAGTAATTTGTAGCATGGTGAACGAAGAGGTGCAATAATAGAGGATTTTCTGAAATGCATCCCTTGAAGGGCTGGTAGCGAGGATTAACGTCTACGCAGAAGAAGTCGCGGAGCTCTTACTCGTAATAAATAAAAAAGCTTTCTCGTCAAACCGATCGTACTTATAACATTTCACAGTACTTCCATACATAGAGGAAAGCAATAGAACAATCATAAACACCCTAAATTTAGTAAAACCGTAACAAATGAACTCCTTTTTTGGTTGTAATAATATTCATAGCAAACCACATGTGGCGCCTCCCACAGCTTTATAGTGGTGTTAATGTGTGAGATATTATGTTTTTTAAAACTAAAATTAGAGAACTTTAGCGACTTATATAAATAAATACTTGAACGTACACAACAATATAACATAATAACAAAATAGCATAGAATTCAGTGATACCATGATGTGTCCACTTTATCCTTGTAAATCAAACAAACGTGGTCTATATCTATGTAACTAAATATGCCGTAACCAGGTCGATACATGCCACTATCTAAGCCTTGAGTAGACTGAACCACTATCTGATAAAATTCTGCTACGACAGAAAAAAAACGTTATAAATAAATAATGCGGGACTTAATCACAAAGCATCATGTAGCCCCAAACTAAGCAGAGCTTGTATTATGGGAACCACATGATTGATATACTACACATATAATTTTTTTTTTTTTTGTAAATATATACATATCATACATAGAAACACCCAGACCCGAGGCAAATATCTACAGAACATGCAAACATTTGTCCCGCAGCGGGAATCGAACCCGCAACCCTCTGCGTCTCAGGCGGACCTTCGCCCACTGCGCCACAGAGGCCGCTTATGTGTATTTGTGACTGATAAAATTAAATTGCAGCAGTTGAATTCCACCTATTGCTCTCCTTATGCACGATATCGATGAAGCAGACAATGGAGCGCTTGTCAATATTATAAAAGACGTTTTTATTCGAAAGTGCACAAAAACTTGCTGAAAAGAATAAGTTCAATTTATATTATTTTTTACAAAAAGTAAACCACTTAAAATGATGCAATGCATGTCATTACAGTTTTATGTTAGCAATGACATCTAACATAAATCAAAAGGGTCAATATATCAAACATAAAAAGCAATCAACACGTTAAAACTGAAATATTATTAACACAAACGACGTGGAACGGAAAAAGTAAAAGATAGGAAGGCGTTTTTAATGAAGGTCATCGTTACACATGATTTGTATGATTGACTTATTGCTTGCAGGCATTTTAAAGCAAGCAGTGAACTCCTCGTTAGCTATACAGCAATTATATTTCAAAAGCAGCAAATTAAGATTGGAGATCGTTGGTTTGATAGGTTTGCTAAAATATTTGATAATTATATATGTTCATAAATAAATCAAGTCATAAAAATACCAATATCATCATGCAACAATAAAAAAATTGGGAACCAATATATGTAAATCAATTAAATATAAAATGTGTAAAACATTTAAACTAGAAAACATCGAATAAGGCAGCTTTTTACTTGTAAAGCAATATATGCTATGCAGCTGATCCTGTTTGCTATTACAAATCGTAAAACGATATTTATCTAACTCTTATCATGATTTGCAACTCTGTCGGAACCCTGAGCTGAGTCACGTATGCATAAAAAATCTGTTGAAGTTCTGTAACCTTCATGTAAGAATAATTTGTTAACTTCAACAAAGGCAGGAAACGGACACACAGCAGTGCGTGTATTAGCTAATGTATATTTTCGCGTTTCGCGGAGACTAGTGAGGCAGGTTGTGTGATCTTTTGTTTGTGTAAAACCTGTTTTACGTCTAAAATAAGCAGAAAAAGTTAATGTATCTTGAAGTTCAAGCTGCAGGAATACTCATTTATTATGTGAGTCAACCTAAATAACAAAAAGTAACTTTATGTTTGTAAAAAAATCTTGTGCACTTTGCAGAAATACGAGAAAGTAACGAATACTTCCCACGTTTCCAAAAGACAAGAATTTACTTACATTACTTGTGTTTCATATTTTTTACCAAAAAGTGACTGCCTAAATCTTAAAAATGATCTTTTTCCAATATACTAACTAGCAATCTGATTAAACTGTAGATATTATTATAAAATAATAATAGTGTTAAAGTAATAGTGAATCAAAACTAAATAATAAATTAACAAAAAAAGCACTGAAAAGACATGAGACATACAAACAAATTAATAAGTTTTCGATAAGATAATTCACTCCTACTGAAGAATAATTGAAATAAAAAGAACAAAAGTACCCAATACCATCGATGATACAACAATGACTAAGAAACAACTGAAAATAGAAACTGCAGTCTTGCATCCTGCTAGTGCGGAAAACAGGTCAGTTATTATTACAGCATGCTATACTGTAGTTTGGGTGTACTATGCCTACGCTAAATTCCAACTAAAGGACCGGACACACTATATTTATGAAAGAAGCGAGTCGTAATCACTAATGCAAAAGTTTTACGTCAACGGTGTTGCTGACTACAGTGTGAGGCCCAAGCTATATTAATTTTCGTAAGGGCGTTAAGCATACCCGATCCGTTGGTGGCCCCTACGCTGAAAGCTAGAGCCAATGAAGTGTCTATTGAAATGCGGGCGGGGTTAAGTAAATAAGATCGGCAAGAGGGAGTAAGTAAGTGACCATTCTGTACGTAGTATATTTAGGCTAGATAGTAACCGATCTAGTAACGCAGGACTACTTGTATTGTAGGATTGTCATGTAACTATCATACATTTATGTAAAATAGGTGAGAACCTAAGACAAACCAAGCATTAGTTAACAGGCTTTATGGCACTGTTAACTAAGATATGTAACCTACTTATAATTAACTAGCGGCCCGCCCCGGCTTCGTACGGGTATTTAACAAAAAAGATTTTTTTTTCACACACATACACACACACACACACACACACACACACACACACACACACACACACACACACACACACACACACAACATACACTCTTCTTTTTGCGTGTTGGGTTAAAAAGAACAAAATTATAAAGAAAGTTTGGCTATTACTATTTTAATATTTTTTTGTAATTTATAAAATATAAGAACACTTATTGTGACATAACTATAATAGCTAGACAAATGCTAACTCCACACTTTTTGTAGATAAAGATGTGTTCTGCAAATTCGTAGTACATTATTTGGTTTTATCAACAATAGTTTTCGCAGCGCACGCGATGTAAGGATTTTTAAGGTCAAATTTTTAGACCACGGCTTACATTATTGGAGTTTTAGTAAGAATACCTATTTTTTATACATAATAAATCCTATGTCACCCGAGGATAGCGTAGCTTCCCAACGGCGAAAGAATTTTTCAAATCGGTCCAGTTGTCGAGCCTTTTCAATGCAAACAAACAAACAAACAAAAATCTTTCCTCTTTATAATATTATTATTATATTATATTATTGTAGATGTAGATAAATGATATTTTGTCTAATCAACTTACAACGTCAGCAATCAAGAACGATGCATGCATAACTAAAGTGATAGTTGCATTTTGTAGAAAAGAATCCAAACATGATGTAATAATGTAAATTACAATTGATAAAGTGAAAGATAACTCAAAAGACTCGAGAGATACTTGAAAGGCACCTACTTATATTTAAAAGATGAAAGTCACATTGGAAGTCTAAAGCTCAAAAGTTGGGACTACGTAGTGTCTCGTGATATTTTCGAGAGATGACATCATGTCATCATGTCATTCCGAAGACTGACAGCCGCAAAATCGGACAATATCTGATATCAATAGATATCAGCAACCTTGCGACGAAAAACTATTGAACAATTTCATGAAGATGCAATGTGCTATATTTATGATAAATCAGCGACCAGCGCATATCTTTTTTTGGAATACTGAACAAAAAATTTACAACATCCAAAAATCTTCTAAAATTGTAATTCCTTAAAATGGAATTTGAGTGATCTCCGTCGCCTGTTCTCAAAAGGAAACACTAATGGAGGTACAATTTCCTTTCCAAGAACCACACAGTAAACATTGTCTATTTCCGACTATGAAAAGTTCAGACTGGCAAGTCTGTATGCGCAGCCGTCACTAGTGTTACAGTTTAAAGACCGTGTAAAGACCCCTATTATATGGAATGTACTGTAGTAATCAAGGCAAATAACAATCTCTAGGCTATATATACTTAATCACGCAAAGATGTTTTTGTTTTTGGAACAAACAACTTAACAAAATTCATCATATAAAATAATAGTGACAATTGTATCTTATATTTTAAATATGCTAATTGAATTGAAAATATAAGAATAGAAGATGAAACATTTAAACCGATTTTAAAGACATTAATTTACTTTGAATCAAGCTAAATGAAGAGAAAAGAACAGAAACATCGAAGTAGTCCATAAGTTGCGAAGTAAATGAATAACAGCGTCGGAATAATAACGTCGGACATACCTCATTCGAAGCATCATTGTTACCAATGATGAATGAACCCCTCTCAAAGAACAAAGAAACCCTTAACTTTCTAATTACTCTAAACAGAAATGTGTTTTCATGACACTCGTAAACTGTACGAAATTGAACTCAACTCCTTCAGTTTTACAGCTCACTGTACAATTAAGCTAAAGCATCTATTGAATCATTAGCTGCTACAGCTAGTTCAATGTAACAATATCTTGTTACAAGGTTAAAAAGGTCAGGGTGAATGACCCAGGGTGTTTTTGTGCTTTCATTTATAGTTCTAGGGCACGCGATAAAACTAGATTTAGTTAAGTGATGCTTAGCTAATCTAAAGTTCAGACTACAATTATTTGCTTCACGTCTCTTTGTAATCACGCGGCCACTAATTAAAGTTAATAACCAGTTATTATAAATAAACATGCATCTCTTTTCACGGTTGCAAAACCATCTAAGTATATTTTGGAGGTAATTAAATGGGGTAAAATTGTGATTAGAAACTGAGTGACCACTTTTATAACTAATTCAACAGAAAATAATGTTCATTTATTATGTGAAATGTTCTTCTTAATTACAGTCACTGAATATTCAAAATCTAAATTGACGATTATATCATAAGAAACTATGTCAGACTCATTAGTTTAGTTTTTTAAATTGATATTTTCATCAACGCTATCGTCGTTATGTTTGTCATAACTATCAATCGGGTCTTGACTCCATTTGAGCCAACCTTTGCGGTTTATATCACACCCACGCACGACCTACCTTTCTAGCCAACGACCTGTAGTGAACCCTGACCTGTTATTTACAGTTCCTGGACTAAGCTTTCCAAAATTATCCAGTTCATTGATTTCTGTTTAACTTACGATATGTATTTTGTATACAAGGTAGTATGTACTAAGTAATCTATGTTTCATTTTCATATGATAAAAGAAATCCACGTTAACGTAGTTGCGAGCGTGTCGACTAGTCCTACTTCCTTTATCCTTCTAATATTAGGATATGCTAAATGTTGTATGATGTGAAATGTTTCTTCCTCCTTCGCGCCAAAGCTACTGTTCGAATTGAGCTGTACATACTCGTATATGTTGTTCTAGACTAAGAATAAAGGGACTACTCTTTAAAAGAACCATGCGAGCGAAGCCACATGTATAAGCTAATAATAAGTAGTAAGTAGTGAGTACCTACTTCACTAGAGGCACGTGGGGTTTGCGTGACTGCTTCGACCAGGGGTGAGTTACACCCGAACAATAAAACATTCACGCATACATTTCGATTGCTCATTTACTTTATCGTATATCGACTTATAAGTATAGAAAGTAAAAACATAGTTAACACTGTTGTCGATCATACTGTTTTCCGAGATTTTTATTTTATCATCTACGCTTATGCTTTCTCATAGCTATTTAGGTACTTCTTCATTTTTGTAGTGGCAAACTGTATCAGAGATTTTAGCTATTTAATGATACCTAGTCGCGGTGTTTTGTTCGGTCAATAAATGTTCTCCTTATTGAGTTTTTACTCATGAAACTAGCGTGAATCATTCATGTTAAAAAACGAAAGGATCGACTTCTTAAGAGTCTTCATCAGGGTGAGTGAGATTCCCTTAGGGAGCCGAAACGCAGCCTCGGTGCCCTCACCGATGTAACGGTACGTAAACATTCCCGTTTTTCAATATGAAGAAGCATATTCTCACTTCGTAATAAGTCATAATTATCATGTTAATAGATCACGACAGCCCCAAGCAAAATGATACTATCTAATTTATTCAGACACCGAGCGAATTTACGATGTCAATAACAAAAAAAATTAGGTCATAATTACAGGTTCCATTAGGTGATTGAGGTCGTTGACCGCACACCCTGTGAGTCTGTCCTATATAAGGGCTTGGGCTGGCCACCCTCCTAGAAAGTTGCGATAATTTGTTAGTACAACGGGATTGTTATCGATGAAATGAGTTTGGTTTCCTGGTATTTGTTTTTCAGATTTCTTTTCTACATTGATAAGTTGGTTTGATATTTTTTTACCTATTGAAATATATTTATTCGTATTATTATTTTTACCTTTGCTCGATTCAACATTATTAGGTTGAACTGGGTGCAAAGCAACACACTACAAAAATACCAAAAAAAAACTATTTGGTGTTTGTTCTAAATTCAAAACCTCTCAATTTAGTTTTGCTATTTAATCGGAGAAATAGCTGAATGTAGAAAATAATAAGTAAGTGTATAGTTACACTTACTTAATAGTACTTACTACTACACTTAGTTTTATAGTGTAGATGCAGTATTCCTAAAATAGTTTAGGTATGAAATGGGCCTTGTTGTATCTCTCACACTTGAAGTCAAGACCAAGGCCTCTCTGATTGAGCTAACTCAGTGATCTCTTCCAGTCGTGATTAAAGACAGGGTCAACAACCCCAAATCAAAATGGCGGATCAGCGTTGTCGTTCTCGAAATTGTTTTATTTGATTTATCGACAGTTAAAGGTTTAATTGGTAAATGTTTGGAGAAAAAGAATTGCTGATGCCTGCTGCGACCACACACGCTTTTGTAGGAACAAACAAAAAAGCAATAAGTGATAATACAAAGCTTATTGATGCATTTACCTGCCTTTAGGAATATGGATTTAAATTTCAACATAGTATTCATAAAATAATCAAAATGTTATCCTAATAAGCCGAAGAAGTGTAAAAGAGACTCAATCACTGATCATCAGACTAGCGAAAAAGTATTCGTATCATAGACGTCAAATATTGGAAAATGTATAAACGTAAAAATAGTGTCATTGGCCAATAAGTATTTTGAAGCATAACATACGTCAGGTTTAAATATTCGTGATCGCCCGTGTCAATTAACAATTAGTTAGCTATTTTGATGATAAATCTTAATTGAGCTTTAGCTAAATACCTATAATTTAAATTTACACGCTTTTTTAATGAAGTGTGAGTCTATGCGAATCTAAATTATTCATTGGGACATTCAGAAGATTTTACTAATTCACCTTACAATTAAATATAATTTGATTGATTTATTGATTGAATTTAGAGTGTAAACATTTATTTCTAGTGGATACATTGTATCTTCATGGCGATATGTCGAATAGCATTGTCATAAACACCAACTCCTAAATAGGTCAAATGCAAAAGCAGGTCATAACCAAAACCGAAAAATTCACGCGACATTCCTTGCCCATCGTTTTACGTAAAATTCTCTAAGGTTTTATGATACCCAGTGCACGCACATGCAATAACTATAATTCAAATATTTATATTGATTAACCTAGCAGTTGTTTTATAATCGTCATATTTTAGACTTTTGTCGGTAAATATTTTCATTTCGCATTTAGGTATAGTTTCTATATATAATCGGGAGCAATAACGTCAACAATCGAACAACCCCAGCCTACATCTGTCCAATGCTGGATAGGCCTCCCCTACTTAGAGAGGGGACATGACCATAATCCCCACGCTGGGCATGCGGGTTGAGGATCGCCGGGCACAGCTTCTCGCATTGCCGACGCTGCTGCCCGTCACACGTCGGCGCGGCGCCCCGGTCAGGGTGCACCACTGCAGTCGAGGTTGGCTTGAATTCCGAAGGAAGCAGTTGGAACCTCTTAGGCTGCGGACACGAAGTCAGCGGGCGCGGGGTGGCGGCGGCGGCGGCGCTAGGAACGGCGCGTTTCAATGCATAGATTTCCGTTGCCGCGCCGCTCCCTAGGTAAGTCAGTCTGGTCAAGCTGGTCTGAAATTACCAACATTGCGCCACTTTTAAATGGTATACATAAATGCCCAAGCGTATGACGTTATGTCAACATATTATCATTTTATTGCAACAAGCAAGAACAATGTGTTGATTTGTTTCTTACATTTCATATTGATTACAGCGAGTAACCCCCTTACTTATGAGCGCTACTCAACGTTAATCAATGCTCAAAGTTAGCCCTGTCACTGTTTGTCATTATCCAGCGGTATGAGATGGCAATGGCCTAAGCATCGTTTATGTTCATAAGTACGGCCTTTAAAGTGTAAAGATTCCAGGTTATCAATATAATCTTCAGATCTTAAAAATCTTACCGCTAAAAGGAAAACGTGCGCACGATTTTTGCATATGGCAACACTTGACCCAAATTACATCATATTTAATCGAATGTAATAAGTTTTTTATATAGAGTTTGTTGAATATATTGGAGGAAATGGATCATTAACTGATGAATAATTTTAAATAATGATGATAAAATTAATTTTATTAGTGAAAGGTGCTATCAATATGGATTGTTAACTTAAAAGGCCTGTAATTAGTAAGTATATTGATAAGGAAACATAAATTAAATTGATCGAGCAAGTGAGACTGAAGATCTCAGAGGCAACTTGGGCGATTCTGCATGTAACTGTAGAACCATCCCTAGATTGTGCCATGAAGATATGAGCTTAATCGGTGAAGGAGTTATAAATTCTGAAAAGTGTTAATTTTTATTTTAAGATGTTTTTGAAATACGAAAAAAGTTAAATTAAGAAAACCGTTACAACCTCAGCTTTCTCTTTAGAGTTTCAAAGTCTTCGTAGATTAGGTTAGACTAAATATAAGCTAGATAGCGGTAGGGTTGCGGGTTTTAGTGCAAGTTGCAATAGGTAGTAGTGGGGCGATACTCTAGAAATAAAAGAAAACATTTTTAAGATGTAATTAGTATGTTAAAGTGAAACAGCACTTATAATTGAAAGGCAATGCTTTAAACTGCGGTATATTTTTGAAATTATTGAAGTGTCATGTTCTTTGTTTCCTATGACAGATTTATTTCTACATTATACAAATATGGCCAAAGGCAACGTCGAAGACGTTATCTATAAGAGTCTAGGAAAACTTTCTTTAATAACCATCCTTTTCAAGTTTACAATCGCCTTGAGCGACAGCAGTTCTTGTGATGTCATTAATGTAAATGAATCCGTCAGTCACATATTTCAAACCAGTCAGATGTTGAACAATATTCCATTAACTTTTGATAAATGTAGGCAAATTAATTACTTAATTCAAAACCTGGAAACAGTTTAGCAACTTTAACTATCTAAGCACTGCAAATTAAAATGAGAAAAAGAAGAAAGTTTTTGATGTAGCGCGTTGACTGCTGGCCTCGGGCATGACGCTACCATGCCCTAGCTAGGTGCCGCATGCCGGTGGTTCTAAACATAGAGGGTTGTGTGATTCAGCACTCAACGCGATTAAGATAAATAACAAGGACTTAGTAAAATACAATTAAAAGATGACAAAAAAAATCAACATTATGCGCTGTAAAAGCACGCAGTGCGCTGATCTTCCGTCTGCTCCTATAGACCGTATCGGGTAGTTATCGTTCTAAATAATGTATGTATGAAATTAAATGATAAACAATTTATTCTTGGAGCAGACTCGAATATGTTGGCATCCTACAATATCGTCCGTGTAGAAGTTTCATCCCGCTATACACCTTCAGGGGCTGAATGTCAGGAAATCTTCAGTAAACCCTTACCTACATAGTGTAGCTATGCAAGGCACAGGGTATGTTCCTTGCCGTTCAGGATTTAGGCTGTGTGTGTGTGTGTGTGTGTGTTTTGATTGTCAGTTAGTCAGTCAGCTACATTCAGTATCATTACAAGCCTACTTGCTTAATTTCTTTCCAATAGTATAGATGTGAAAGTTTGTGACAATGGATGGAAGTTTGTTACTCTTTCACGCCAGAACGGCTGAACGGATTTGGATGAAATTTGAAATACAGATTGTGGCCTGAACTAACACATAGGCTACCTTTTATCCGGGTACCACGCGAACGAAGCCGCAAGTGGTAGCTAGTTCTATATATTTCGATTAGAAAAAGAGGCGATCTTCGTTTTCAACTAAAACAGAACAAATTTAAATTGACTCAAACAGATGTGTAAACACAGCTGCTGTCCATTCTATACTGTACAAAGTACATGACAAGTCATGTGGTTATGAAATATCTTGATGTTGCCAGAATTCAGGCGTGACTAGCTGTTTAACGAATGAGGCTTTGAATCTGTAAACCTGGTAAATACGATATAGGTTTTGTTTGTAGAGACAGCTTAAACGTAGTTGATATAGCAGCGATCTTAGAACCCTGTGAGGAATAGTCAGAGTCAGAAGTAAATTTACTTCTGTTCAGGTCGAGAATTTGTTGGGTTCAAAAGGTAATTTAAAAAATATAAATAAATTCAACAGTTAATATCTCTTTATTCATCAAGATCCTTTCAACTAAGGACCACTTCGAATCGTCAGTGAAGCAAGTGTTGAGTTTTTTTGCTACTGAATTTACCGATTCCAACGCGACCAAGGGTACTTGTAATATGAGTTGAGTATACTGACTCTGACAAAATCTATAATCTCGCTATAGTTGAGTACTACATAAGTTCCGGTAAAGTTCTAAGAATAATTATTCTAACCGTCCCCGTTCCAATTTGTAGACACAAATTCAGTAGCCACTAATGAAGAAGGAATCGACTTCAAAGAATAAATCAAACGTGTCACCATACCCAGCGTGTATCGTCTCAAAAAACAGTAACATTGTCGTTCTGTATATAGAAGCAACGTGAAGCTAAATACCTCAGGATATTAATCTTTATCACAGCGAGCTAAGGTTGGAAATGGAAGTCAACTGGACTGATAGCAGGTTCTTAATGAGGGACGGGAGGAAGCATGGGAGGGTCGAACACGTGTTATAGTTTCCGTTGTTAGTTTATAGGACTGCACAGAAGACCAGAGCTTCGGTCGTATAGTTAAAATCAACAAGCTGAACGTTGTTTGACCAGAGTTGAGTTAAACCAACATGGTTACTCCTCTGTTGGGGAGGAACTAAACAGTAAACATAATTAAAGGTTAGCCAAGCTTAGTTAATTGCAAGAACATTGCAACATGCTCATATATTCCCCTTCATGTAAAGATATAAAGGTATGGACGGAAATTGGAGTAGATCGTCGGTATGATATCGATAATTAGGAAGCACTTTAGAACCCATTTTCAATACTCTCTCCATGTAAACAAGCTGTATACAGTCCACACGTTTATACTTTAAAAGGAAAACTAAAGGGGCTGTCATACAAATCGCTGTAAGTAGATGTTAAGAGAATTCTTTTAAAGTTTCAGCAAATTCGATCCACCTGCTCAACCAATGCCAGAAAGGAGACATACAAAATCAACAAGAAAGAGTATTAAAAAAAATATAATAAATCGTAACGTGCCATATAAAAGCAGATGCTAAATCACGATTAGTTTAATTATTCGCATCCTGTGATGAATTTGTCATGGATAAAAATTGTACAATGATATAAACAACAATACCAGCCCAAATCAGGCCACGGCTGGCTCCTCCAATACGAAGGAGATATGCCGATATGCCCATGATCCCTATGCTAGGCACGGGTTGGGGATTGCAGAGCGAAGCTTCTCGCACCGTCAACGCCGACTGCTGATCTTCGGCGGCCAGGCGATTTAGCTGTGCCGATATGAAGGCTGCGAAATGGAAAGATGGAAATGAAACCGCGATGTCATTGGCCAAAATTTTACAATACAAATGGATATAATATCACGAATATTGTAACAGATTACAGTGTTCAAGTTTACCCTAATGTTTGTGAGTATCCTACAGACTACTTCAGCTGCCAATGGCAATCACGATAAATACATACATAGCAGCCACGAGTCTAGACAAAATACAAAAAGTGGTTTGCAGATGTCGTAAGTTGTTTGTGTGGTGAGTCCATAAAGCTAAATCTGAACTGAAGCGCCACACAATAACAAGATCTCGTTTCGTGCACGTTTCTCACGCCTCCCCTCCCCCCTTCGTGGGAGAGATGCCACTGTTTGTTTGCTTGCTTAAGCTTGCCCATGTATGGTGGATGCTTCAAAATAGAATTTTCCTGAGAATGATATAACTGTTGCAAGACTAAAAAAAACGAAAGCTTTACTCTTTAACTTTAAAATAAATAAGTCTTCAAAATTGACAATCAGATTATGATTTTTGGGTTAAGTGTTTTTAATAAGTCAACAAAGGAAAAACGCAGTATTTTTCTTTGTGCATAATGCATACAACGTAGGTTATATTTTTTATGAATAATAGTAACTACATAGAAGTAAATAATTAAAATGTTGAACAATTGCTTGTTAAAAATAAAGATACGTCCTTTTCGCGAATGAAATAAACGTAAAGAAACCTATTTAAACAACAAGTAAATTCAGTTTTTCTCATGACACGACGAGTAATTGTTTATTTCGCATATTACGAGTATTTAGTTACCAACAACTATTGCATCAACTCTCATTGTCGTGAGAAAAATGCAGATAAAAGACATTGCAAGCATGAAAGTCACCCAAGAGAAACCAAAATAAAACATCGGTATCTACCTACAAATTAATTTTCTTAAAGATTTTCTTTATAACTGCGCCCATCTTAATTTAAAATAAATTAAGATGGGCGCAGTTGCTACCGAACTTTTAAACTAAGTAAGTAAGATAAGAAGAACTCTTTATATCATTCTTATATTATAAATGTGAAAGTTTGTGAGGGAAGTTTGATGGATGTTTGTTACTCTTTCACGCAAAAACTACAGAACGGAAATGGATGAAACTTTGAATATACTTACTTTCATTGTGACGTGAACATAAAGCTTAATTTTTATCTGGGTACCACGCGAGCGAAGCCGCGTGGAAGCTAGTATTTTATATTTTAAAGGATATAATAATACTTATTTATGCAAATATTTCAGAAGCTTTATCCAAGGTAACTAATCTCTTACAACTCATTTCATCATCATCATCATCATCCACAGCCCGACTTTATCCACTGCTGGATATAGGCCTCCCGGAGTTTGTGCCATCCACCACGGTCTTGTGCTAGTCGTATCCACGCTCGCCCGGCGACGCGTACTATGTTGTCAACCCATCTCGCTGTTGGTCTTCCGACGCTTCTTTTGCCTACTCTCGGCCACCATTCGGTCAATGTCTTGCTCCACCTGTCATCACAACTCATTTATCTCAATAAAACCCGTCTACTATTGCAAAAGACACGCACAAAAAAAATAACTCTAAAGTAACAATTCTTTTTATTCAAAGGTGAAGTGAAAGTTAGCAATGATATAAACTAATAGAATTCAAAGTGGAAGTAGCGGAGGCTACTCAGGAAGAGGAAAACGACACAACAGTTAACAGTAGCAAATGTCCTAACAGAGTACTGACACCACAAAATTATTTCCACATTAGCCTAGATGAAAGCGTAAAAGCCTTCAACAACGCGCGTTATAGAAAATACGATCTCTGGCACGATTAGCCCTAATTTGACAACCTAGATGGAATAGTGACTAAGACGCAGATTTGATTCCTGAGACCCAATTATTACAAACAGCAAATAGTTTTCGAGTCTAATTCATCAGTACGAGTTGTACTATTAGAAAACTTTTATAGTTTACGTTTTCGAACTCAATTTTAAAGTAGATACCTATTTTTATTATATCCCTAACTATTTTCACTTTTTGAGTGATAAACATTGCAATCTGCAATAAGATTACATTACCGATGTTGTTTGATCAGTTTCTATTTAAAATGAATTGAGAAAATGCTAATAAAGTTACACTTAGCCGTGACTGGCCGAAAATTTCGACAAGGCGAGGAGTTGACTCGGTAGCGCAGTTGGTTAGCGCGTCCCGGTATTGATGGGAAGGTCGCGGGTGCAAATCCCGCCTGAGTCGAAATTTTTGGGATGTATAAAAATAAAGTAACATTCAGAACAAGTTCGTAACGGAAAACTATGAAAATTTCGCATCGTGCCACTCGTAGATACTAGGGGTACTCTAAGGTAGTAGGTACTCCTGCAATCATTGGTAAAATTGAATACATTTATCAGTCTATGTAGCTTTGATTCCTTCCTGGGACTCGGTTATTTATTACAGACAGCTAACAGTTTTCGAGTCTCATTCAACAGAAACATTGTTGAAGATTGAACGATATATTAGAAAATCAGTTGAAGGAATATTCAGTTATGTGCTATCAATGTATTAAATTGTGAAACTGCAATTTAAACGTCAATTTTATAGATCATAAAACTTTATAGGTACTAATATGGTGTGAGCTTAGTATATAGAACTAACTCAAGAAGATAAACGCGACTTCCTTGGTGTGAAAGTGGAAATTGTTAGATTACCTGCTACCTGGCTGGCAATATCTATAACTGTTATGTGAAACAAAATGGAACCTACTAACTATAACTTACTTAAACCATTATTGCAACTACTTAGCCCCTTATTCATAACCAAATGTCATTTTATAACGCTCGATAAAGAAAGCGTGTCCCTGTCATTTAAAAAAAATGATATTTTAACGCCATTTTAGCCATCTGAGGTTTATAAAACTGTTATAAATAGGACGATTACAATAAAAAAAAACAAAAGAAAAACTTACACAAAGATTACCTACCCAGTCAGTAGGTACCCTTGAAAACCAAATGATGAGCCATTCTTACTGCAATTTGTGCTTACCTGAAACAAATAGAATTTATTTTTATCAGCCAGTTGTAATACACTGCAAATGCAGAATTTTATGACATACAATAATGATAAGATTGCACATATCAAAGCGATAAACTTCAATACAACTACAGAACAGAACACTTGACAACAAAAAATTGCAAAATTATAAAAATTGAATAAATAAGTAAATGTATGCTGTACAGTTCTCACGCAGCATCATATCATATAGCCCCAAACTAAGCAAGGCTTTTGTTAAACAATAAAGACCACATGAAACAATAATCACTATAATTATGATTATACTATCATATGAGACTAAGCTCTGGATTCAAACATCATGACTCAGATTCCAGCTTTCAAAATAATATTATAGTATAGTTGAGAAATCATAGACAATACCATAGACAATTGAGCTATCAAGAGCGCAATGAATAAAGTATTTTCAATAACTAATATTTATGATTCCTAAAGGCTATATTATTATCTGCCATTAAATATAATTCCATAAGCCCCTATTTAGACACTTGAACGCAAAGAACTCATATCTGAAGCAATATTATATTTCACGTCATTTTAAACATACATTTTAACAGAAATAAACATTGAAAGTGTCAAGATTGTTTGTTATACGATCAAGTTCACGTTACAAAGGATGCGTTTGACTTGAATGACTTTAAAATTATGAACACGCTTATCAAGTTTCGATAGAGGTGTTAAGTTATGGGATTGTAGCGTGAATGAAAATATTGTTAATGAAAATTATTTTACAGAAATATAATAAGAACTTATTTAATTTTTTTTATAAAACAGAGCGCAATCAATATTTACTAGTAGTTTATTCGTTGTTGAATGACTAGCCTAGCTTCAAAATAGTTTTCAATATTTTGGTTGTACGTTGATGAATGATGATCAATCAGTTAATCGGTTAGTGAAGTAACCTATTAAAATGAATCAAGAATTTGAAAGAATGCCGAACTGTATTAAAACATATGAAATTGAAGGAGCCATGCAAGGCAATCATCTCCCTTATTCCATCCCATTATTCCACTCTTAGTAGCGTTGGCACAACATACCGCATAACATCTTTCACACTATCTTTGCAAGGCGTAATAATTTGTTTTACTAGGTAGTATGATTTTCCAATAAAAGTATAAAAGTTTAAATTAATAAGAGTTTAGGAAGGGCCTTCTTTTGACAATAGGTAAATCTATCGAGATAAGTTTAACCAATCGAGTTTCTGTCTTTAATTTGACTCTATTAGATCTTGAAGTTATCTTCATTCAAAAAAATACGTTTTGTGACGATCAAGAATAAACGTCGGAAAATTACTAACAAATTTAATCATCCTCTCAATACTTGTTCATGTTTCAGTCATGCAGTGGACTTTAATAGAGCTCATCCGAATTCAGGAGTGGTTGCAATAATCATACTATAAGACATCTTTAACATAACGTATAACGACTGTCTGTTAAACCTGAGAACATTATTACAGCTTTATGTCGCAAGCGAAACGTCATGAAATATTTCTAATTAAAACAACGGATGTGGGATGGGCTGGAATCGAATAGGCTTAATATACATAAGGATGCTGGAACAAGCAATAGGCTCGTGACCTACTAGCGAGAAACTATTAGTTTATAGTATCTAGGAAAAGCGTAGGCGCAGTTGAGAAATCGACAGTTCATGATTGACTCACTAGGAATAATAGTAAAGATGATCGAAAATACATAAATCATATAAGTTAACATTCTAAGGAACACGAATAGACACAACAGTTAGCAAAATGACAATCAACTCGTAACAATAATGAAGAAATAAATAATAACAGAACAATGAACATCACAGTTTGCAATTCTCCCTGGTGTCAAGATACCGAAGCAAATTATTGCGTTAGAAATCTAATCGTATGCAACGCAAGCGCACTTTGAAAGCAACCAGACACGTTGCTTGGCAACTAAGCGAATTAGATGTTTAATTAACTGATGTTAGAAAGCAAATTAATCCTATTCGTTTTATTCCCTTTATCAAGGGAATATATTATAATGGCTCAGGAATATACTGGCTGAATATAATAGCTATGCGATCACAGTACGTTTACCAATAGTGCTAGGTGTAATGGTAAATGTTATGTTAATAAGCACAAGGATTTCCGTGGCGATAACACTTGCTTTGACGACCTCTGTGGTGCAGTGGATGAAGGTCCGACTGAGACGCAGAACGTTGCGAGTACGATTTTCGGTGTGGGACAAATGTTTGCTTCATATTCGGAAAATATTTGTCTCACAATAACACCCAGACGGTGTTTTTTGTGTGGTATGTGTATGTATTTACATAAATAGGTATTTTAAGTAGTATCAGTCATGTGGTTCCCATAACACAAGCTCTACTTACCTTTGGGTTACATGATGTGTGAAATTGTCCAACATTATTTATTTCATTGAGTTTTTTAGTAGAGAAGCAGCCTTTTATTTCGTTCCATGGAATGCTCAAGAAGACAAAGGACTTTTAGATCAAATGCGGCTATATTAGATTACCTACCTACCTACATACCAGCCCTGAAGTTAAATTTATCAGTACCATGAAACGAATCCAAATTCCAATGCAGTACCTACCAAAGATAGAACACGGTTTGGAGTGAACCTACCTACTCAGGTGATAACTATAATAAATATAGGTACTACAGCTTCTTATCAAGACGTGGTTAAAAATGCAATATTACTACATTTAATAACATTATGAGCTTAAAATAAAAAAAATTAAAGGTTTATTAATTACGCGGTATTCAGTCTATCTTACTGACTAACTAGATTTGCTATTACCGACTTAGTGGCTTACTTTTAATACACTACGCTAAGTGTAAGACAGTCTTACTAAGGCAGGCTGAATACCGCGTGGTGTAATAAGCCTTTTACCGATGAAACTGCCTTTCATAGCAATATTTCGTTCAAATGAATTTTATTTCAAAAACATTGAATTATTTTTTCGAATTCCGTCATTTGTTTATGAGTAGTGATTTTTTCTCATTAATTTGAATCTATATCGTCATCATGGACCAAGGAGGTTTCATAGGGGAGTGCGGGCTTTGAAGAAAAATCTGTGCCGGATTTTCTCAATAAAAATGCCCAAAATAGAGCTGTGTCTCGTTTCCTCTTTTGTGTAACACGAACCCCTTTTTGGGAGCATACATTATGCACAGAGTTTTAGACACATTGAAAATACGAATAATTATGGAATTAAGTAAGTATATAAAAAACGAAGTATATAATTAACTTGTATTCCTTTCTTTATCAAAAGCTAATGCATCTTAAATTTCCAATACATGAGTCTGCTTTTCACGTAAAACAACTTGCAAAATCTATCATCAAATCTTGAATGCATCCCACGCGATTCGTTTTAACGATCCATTGAAACTTAAGATGGTACATGCTACAGGCTAATTAGGTACAGTGCTACATAAGTGGAGTCATCAGTTAGCTGTGTCTGTGATTTCGACTGCATCGATTGAGCTAACCCTCAAACTAGCTAGCCCTTTTCAATTCATCATCATCATCATCATCATCAGCCTATAGCAGTCCACTGCTGGAAATAGGCATCCCCTAATGAGCGCCATTGCGCCCTGTCCTGAGCTCGACGCATCCAGCTTCTACCAGCAGCCTTTCGCAGATCGTCACCCCACCTGGCCGGAGGCCTTTTCAATTATCTTGGAGTAAAAATATAGCTTTTCAGCATATTATTTTTGTCACTCGTACCTTTTTACGAGTATTTTGATTTTAAAGGTGATAACAAAATTTAAGTTCCTATTAACCCTTTAAGCTCCGTATTCATGGTAAACATTTGTTGAGTAACAGTTGATTAACAAAGTTGCTTTTTTCAACGTGCAAGTGATCAACTCTGCAAAACCCAGTTAGCCAGCAACATGTAACCGCACCTCAGCAACACGCCGATTCAACTTTGTTTAAAACAAATGTTTACCATGAATTAATTGGCTTAGCTCGATTTTTCAATTCAAGAATTTACCATTATTTTCTACTACTGCTAATGTCATAATACTCATAACAGAAGACGTAGTTTTTTTTTTTAAATTATGCAATGAATAAGCACTGCATTAACCAACATAAAAAAAACTCCCCATAAGCAATAACAAATTGTTATCTTTATAGCGAATATGTTAATATTCGTATCTTTATACATTAAAAATATTAATAGCACGGTTTCGTTCAACAATATGAAAACGAAAAATGCTATTAGCTTTTGCTCCAACCTCTGCTTATTTGCTGTTGGAGCTAATTCACTAACCAAGCCTGTCCGGTCTCCTTAATTGTGATGTCGTATATTACTAACGGAACCTTAATAGTATGTAATACTGTTATATAGCCTGAATGAAGAGATCTCACCTATTCAAACTTCATCCGATAAACTTAATTAGACTTACATGTGACTCGACATGAGAATCATCTGTCAAAAGATTAATTAACGGAATTAAGAGAATTATCTGATTACTTCGGCTGTTTATGAAACTACTAATACTCTTTCTAACTCCCGCCCACGGCGTCACTTACATGCTACCCTGATAAATCCGGTATCATTCACACCCTAAACAGATGAATTTCTCGCATGCATTTATGGGACTTAAGGTTTATTCACTCAATTGATTACTACGCAATATATTACAATTGAGCACCAATGGCTTTAAATCCAGCTTCCGATATCAATCGACAGTTTCAAACCGCAACTTACGACTAATTCGAGAGTACAATCGTCCATCAAACAAGCGACGCTAGAGGCGAAGGCTGTTAGACTTCACAGCATACAATTATCATAGGAAACAATCTCCAGAACCCCGTGTTCTGTCTTAGTGGTCTCACAAATGGTCCGGCCGATTTGTCTTTCTAGCATATTGTATACCAGATAAGGTTTACCATTTTAATGTCTTATAATGACTTGTACGACACTTCGTTACGACATAACTGGGTAATGGCACAGAAAATGTATGCACTCGTTAGAAATGTAGTTTAATTTCGAGATATTTTGAATTGTGGAATGAATAAACAGTGAGATAAGGCTTTTAACTGTATGAACGACCGATAAGAAAGGATTGTTTTTAGTGCTAAAATAAACAAAAACAGAAAAGTATCAACAAAGTTAGTAAGGAGCATACAATTATCTGTTCTGTTTAAGGGGGTAGACTTTTTTTTATACATTGAAGTTCATTAAACCATAACACCTGGTAATATCCAATCAAGCAATAGTAAGGTAAATGTAACGCCTTATCGAATTAATCGAACGTTATTCAAAGATTACAAATAAGAATATATCACACAATAAGAATCAATCATACATATGAAATTTGTAGTTATTGTAATGACGATTCGATTCATATGCGATTTCAATAGTCACGTTTACAATCGTAACCAATTTTAGGAAAGTCTTTACGTAACATTCTTTATAGGGAAGTGCATGCGACCGAATTCAAAATTGATCAAAATAAGGCAACGATACACGCCAGATGTAACGATGACATAAAAAGAAATGGTCGTGGGAAAGAATGAGAAATGATAGTAAAGCATAACTAACTCTATTGAATTTGAGAAACACTAACCAAAATTGAACAACAGCTAAGATGTGTGTAACTATGATAGTTTAAAAATAGGTTTATGAAGTAGTGATATTACCGTACATACAATACGTAGTTATACCAACTAATCATCTAGTTTGAAAATAAATTGAAAGATGCGGATGCGGATGTAAACATACAACTAAAAATCAAAAATTTTGAAGTATAAGTGATTTGGTAACCTCAACACGACGTTTTAGCAACAAAACAACATTATGTCGGCAAATAATGGATAGCAAAATCAGGACTTTAATAAGAAACTGTATGAGGGTTATAAAACTAGGCTTGTAAAGGAACGGTGAAACACGATAGCATCGTCGAGTGCGTTATGCGTAACGGTGACTGCGAATGGTCATGCCGTAAATCCGTAACTAGCAATTTAATCGTGAATTTCCAAGTGTTTTCACTTGAATCTAACAAAGTAATGACCGCGCTGCCTCAGGCCATATTTTATAGGAAGCAGATTGCCAGTGCAGGTCTATACCAGTTTAAGAAATTTGGAACAGGAAGCTCATAGCAGTTTTCATTACTAGTCAGAACAACAACAATGTACAATAACTATAATTCAGACCTCTCTCGAATTGTTATTGATCACTGATGCTCAACCAGAAGATTGTTAACTTGGCTGTGTTTACCTTAGATATGTTTTGTACAAAAACAATAATTTAAAATAAAAAAAAACCGACTTCAAAAACATTTATTGAAAAAACTGTTAAACTTAAAAGTTAAAAATAATTGCTTATTTTTTGGTTCATTCACCTTTTTTCTATAAATTTATCCCTTACGATCTATGCATTTACCACATAGGTAGATCTAGATACCTACCTGTTATTTTTGGAGTCGGAGTCAGCTTTGGAGTACGACATTATAACAACTACACTTCTCCCACTTCGGACATGCCTTCCTGCGCCGCCCACGCAATAGTTACCTATCTTGGCGTGCCTTGGCTGACACCGACTCCAAAAATAACAGGTAGGTATCTAGATCTACCTATGTGGTAAATGCATAGATCGTAAGGGATAAATTTATAGAAAAAAGGTGGATGAACCAAAAAATAAGCATTATTTTTAACTTTTAAGTTTAACAGTTTTTTCAATAAATGTTTTTGAAGTCGGTTTTTTTTTTATTTTAAATTATTGTTTATTTCCGAAGTTTTAGTGAATCTGACTTTAAGACGATTACTAAAACTATAAATAAAATTCAAGCCCATATAAATTTTATTCCCTACTGTCTTATCCCCGAAAAACACAACGAAAAAGAATTTTCCAAATTGGTTTTTATATGACGGAGTTATGAGATAACAAACATAAAACATGAATAAAATTCGAGCCCATAAAATCTTAGTCCCTGTTTTTTAACCTTTAGAGTTGGTATTTTTTCTTCAAATTTTTATGGGACCAATCAATAAGTATATTCTATACAAAAAACTAATAGTTTTTTAAATCGGTTCATAAATGACGGAGTTATGAGGCAACAAACATAAAAATCGAATAAAATATAAGCCCATAAAATTTTCATTCCCAGTTTTCTCACCCTTAAGGTTAGTATTTTTACTTCAAATTTATATTGGACCATTTGCAAAGTATACCCTACACTACGATAAAAGAATTTTCGAAATCGGTTCATAAATGACGGAGATATGAGGTAAGAAACATAAAAAAAATTATAAAATTCGAGCCCAAAAAAAGTTCATTCCCAGTTTTCTCACCCTTAGGGTTAATATTTTTTCTTGAAATTTAAATGGGACTAATTGGAAAGTATACCCTTTCCAACGAAAAAAGAATTTTCCAAATCGGTTCATAAATGACAGAGTTATGAGCTAACAAACATTAAAAAAAAAAAATACAACCGAATTGAGAACCTCCTTTTTTTTGAAGTCGGTTAAAAATCATAGTTGTTATATAATACCATTAGAACTCCGAACACTAGGAATGAAAGAATTGGTATAACTACTAATTTTAAAACTTAGCATGTCCAAATAATCTGTGCCGGTAAGCAGGTAAGCAGGCGCCGGAAGTTTGATTTCTATGTGAATGAAACCGACACTATATAGCTCTCTCCAACCAGGGTTTTATTAAATCTGTGCTATATTATTGTTGTGCTCAAGGGCATTCAGTACCTGCAATCTAGACGGATATCTCAAGATATTTATAACACGTCACGTTTGCGACCTAGAACTTTGAGGTGTACAAATGTCAGTAATTTCGACAACATCTAGCAAGCACTAACGTTCAATCTTCTTCTACTTTCGCATATTGATAATAGAAATAGAAAGACTTGAATTAGAATGTCACTGTTTTTTGTGTATGTGATTTAGACAATTATCAGCTTAGCACATTCAAGATAATGAAAAATATAAATCTTTTAAAATACTAAGATGAATGTTAAAGCAAACCTTCTAGTAATTTATAAGGTTTGCTTTTTGAGACGGCAAAAAGGTGAAAGACGATAACAAAAAGTTTAATTAAAATCAATGGACAATTTGCTTGAGCAGGAAGCACGATTGAATGAATCAGTTCTAAAAGGAGAGGAAACTATTAAGTTGTCACAGGCTGGCCTATTAACCGCTACACTGGCAGGATGGATTTATGTAAACAAACTCTAAACTGGTAAACTTAAATAGATAAGGGTAATCTTAGTGACTAATAAGATGATCAAATAGGTGAAACTGACGAGCTCGGTAATAACGATAGCGTTAAAAACTATATGATTGAACTAGTTTGAGCGTGGAAATTTACCCTGAAAATATACCAGTAAGTCTAATGTCTAAAAGACTGTAAGTCTGATTTCAAAGTAATTAATTTTTTTCTTACGAAATCAACCATAACATCAATGTATTCTGTTGGCTCCGTTTGAACAGGACAGATCACTACCCATTCTAACAACATAAGACGACCTTAAATGAAATGAGCAAAGTATTAGCAGATTTTGAGGTCCAGTGTCAAGTTTTTCAATTAAGATTTGAGAAGTGGAACGCATCATCTCCGAGTGTGGTATTTTCACACAGCCTTTTTACCTTGAAAACGGTTGCGTGACTCGCGGTTAGCAGTAATTAAGGCTTTTGGAACAGAACTGTATTGTGAAGTGCCGATTGTAAACCATAAATTAGTAACAGCTTGATGGGTGCTGATAAAAAGTTATGGTTTGCTTCTTACTCACCGCTATTCAAATTGAGATAGTATGGTGTTATTTTTGAAAGCATACAGACATATTTAGCCTCTAGAATTGCACTACGTGGTACTAGGGTAGAATATGCCAGAATAATCCCGTTTGGCAGGCAGATTAGTGATCGCAGTATCACATATGTGCCGGCTTAGCACAGCAACCGTAGGTTTTGTCGACGAAAGAATAGAGAAAACTTATTTTTGGTTGTAGATGTAGCAACATTAATTAACAATTTTAAATGTTATCTATAGAATAGATAAGGCATGTTTGGGTTGCAGGGAGACCCACAATCAGGAAAAATACGTTGTCTTCGCTATCGTAGAGTAGATTTAAAAAATGCTAGTCTAAATTATTAGTATTATTATATTAGTAAACAACACTAAACAACACTTCAATTGAATCATAATCATCTTTCAAAAAAATCAGGTACCTATTGACTTTCTTGACCACCAACGATGAAACCTGTAGCTAAGATTGAAATCCATTATCTTTCTTGGTGTGAAAGCGTGATTGGGTCGTATACTCTTCAGGGATCTCTAATAGATAAAGTTCAGGTTAGGTAATTAGGTTCAGTAAACATCTATTTAGAAAACCATCACTAAAACTTTACGCGAATCGTTTCTGCATCTCAAGGGTCAAGCATTTCTAGTACTTCATGCAAACTTTTGAAAGTAAATCTAATGTGCATAGTAACGGTACATAATGATCGGTAAACTGACATTATTAGAAGTACAAATATCTTGCATCACGAAAAATTCCCATTAGACATTTACGAAGGGCTTTCTAATTGTTCATGTCCCACAATGGCTCTATTGTCTTCAAAATTGTGATGTTCTACATGTCTATACTCTTTACTATAGAGTGGGCGTTATATTTTTGAGTTACAATACATCGTAACGTCTGAAGACCTCCCACTTTGGGATACATCTCTTTTATCAAGCTCATCTTGTTTTATCGTTATTCGTTTCGTTCATGTTGTTTGTCACAATTTTTTGTTTTTGGTTTACGACAGGTTAGATTAAAGGACGGCAGCTTTAAACTATTTTGTTCTCTAGGCAAAAAACTTAATTAAATTTAGTTCTTAGTATTTCAAAAAATCAAACATATGAGTAATTATTATTATAGTCTTCAGCCTGTATCAGTCCTCTCCCAGTAAGCGAAACTGAGCCCGATTTAAGGCTATCTATATCAACCTTCAGCCAGCTATCTACCGCAAATCATCGCTCCACCAGGCCGGGGGGCGCCCATTTGCCAAGACGCGGTCTCATTATTGAAATCTTAACAGACCTCGCAAACTCGACGCTTTGTCGCTTTGTCGCGCTTATTCGCGAACGTCTGTCATATCTTGCTGTTGCAATTGTCGCCGTGTGTGCGGAGCTTTGAACAAAATGTATGAAAATTGTCCTCCGCAGCTTGTCGTAGCGTCTAATCGCTGACGTTTGTCTTACAATGTGCGCAGGCTGTTATAAATATCAAAATTTTTCATAATCAGGTATACTCTTAGCGTCCTATTCATAATAGTTCTATAAACTTCAGATAGCTACAAAATTAAAATAAAATTTAAAATATCGTTAAAATACCATGTCACCTATTTTTATTTACATTTAAATGACAGGGACAAGCTTATTTTATCTAGCCGTTGTAAAATGACATTTGGTTATGAATAAGGGGGTTTAGACTATTCGGATGATCCGGTTACTAACTGAAAGAGTGACTGTGACAGTTGGATGGATACGAGCTGGCAGAAGACGGCCAAAAAACTGTCACCAGAGAGGGCTAATTGCTTACTAAATAAAGATGAAATTTACCATTTATTCGTCGATTTTGTAAACTTGCTTAGGTTATTTAATTTGCCGAATATTTGAGTGCCCGAGGGCCTACTACAATTCACCGAAGTACGAAATTTCGTGTTTCGTTTCCTGCGATTGATCGAATTTTTTACTGACAATTCCAATAGTTCAGTCGTATGTTTTGTGAAATAGGGTGCGCAATGTTTGGACTGTCACACATTACGAACTTTGTGTGGAAATCTTGGTTTATTTGTTCGATTATCGAATACCAATCGCAAGAAACGAAACACGCAATTTCGTCTTCGTTGAATTAGAGTAGACCCCCTGTTCTCTACATCAGTAGTAATATATCTTGTAAGTACTTTCAAAACCATCTCCTGTCTTCAAATGCAATAAATTGTTGCAGTTGGAAATTACACACTTGAGACATTTTATCTCAGGGTTATAGCCAACGCAACGTATAGGCGTATTGTTGCTAATCCAAGGTATGATTGCGGGCTTAATGGAAGAGAGAGGCTTTGTATTCGACATTTTGTATATTTCAGTGTGCATATTTCGATGTCGAATGAATTCATCACACGATTGCGTATAATTCTAAGAGAGATACGTTCGACGTTGGAAACTGTTGTTGCACTGCAATAATCAAATGTATTTCTATGCCACTGTAATATTGTTACTCAATAAAATATTTTGAACTGATTTTTTATTTTGAGTTTAATTTTGGTAGAATTGATTTTGTTTCCCTACAGGTTTGATTCATAAGTCGTCGTCATCATCATCAACAGCGTATTTAACGGCTTTGAGTGTTGAATAACACAACTGTTGAAAAAAAAGTGTAGACATGCCCGTAAGTCCATATTTATATTCATTCTTCTAATGAACTAGTGGTCAAATCTGCCGACGGGAGTTTTAAGGCCTCCCGAAGGCCTCCGACCTCCGACATGACGAAAAATATAGCCAAGACCAAAATCACGTGCCTTCCGAAGCACGGAAGCGCTCAGTTCGAAATACCCACCATATTACCAAGTGTACCAATTGTGTGTACTTATACTAAGTCACTTTTATTTTATTTTTCTGTATGAATGTGGTGTTCAATAGTTTTATCTATCCATGTATCTTTAACCCTAAAAGTCATGAACTAGGTCCAATAAAGATCCAGTCCAGTCCAGTGAACTAGTCTGAATGAGTGATAGGAATTCCATTCCATTCCACTTCCACATGCGTAAAGTGGAGCGTGGTGTATTTGCGGATATGATATTTGATGTTACAAACACAAGTGTAGAGCCGCTGCCACAGACGTCATAACGAGAGTAACTAGATATACGGCAGTGAACATGTTTTTATAGTTATGTAGCTTTTAGCTCAGTAAAATCGATTATAGAAAGAGTTTGTGACCATTCGACATCACCACACTAACTTACAATTTATGTTATTTATTTATTATTTCATCATCATAATTTAGCACGTTAACACCACTGTTGGGTTTCCTCTATATCACGCCCCTACGTCCACGATGTTCATTCGTTGCTGACCATCTGGCTGATGGTCGGCCTCTTAACCGTCGAGCATCTGTGGGGCTAATTTTATATAATTTAAAAATAAAATATAAGTTTGTTTTATGTTGGTCCTAAGCAATAATTAAACTTATGTCAATGGTAGGTCACTAATAATATACAAATTGTCAAAGCGGGCGATTCAAAAATATTTTCAAAAAACGCAAAACATCAAATCACCGTTTCGTTTTAGTGAGGCAGGGATCTTAGATAGAAGCATCATGGAAGGGTATATCAATGATATAAACGATGATATAATTGATATAAATTTTCTATAGAAATGAACATACAACAATCGATGTCGCGCGCAGAAGCAAGTATATCATAAGAAAACTAAATTGCCTTCCTTTATGATGCGCGTCGGATCGGTTAAAGATGAAAGCTAAATGAGGAAGTTCTAGAACAATAGGATATGGAGTTCCGTGATATGAGTACGTAATTGAGGAACCATTTCACAAGAATTTGAATTGTGTCACATTATTTCAATCTGTGGAATTCTAATTCTAACTTTGTTGGAAACAAGTTTCTTTAATTATTACATGAACATTGTCAGGCGCTTTGACTTTGCATGCACTTTGTCAGGCGTACAAAAAAGAACACAACACAAGGTAGTTATTTATTTTATTGTTTTTAGTAGGTTTTACGGGAACCACATGATTGATACCATATATAAATATTTTATGTACGTATACATAGATGTTATACATAGAAATAGAAAACGCGTCAGAGGCCGTCAAATGACTGTTGAGGTTTATAAATCACAGTAAACTGACAAAGACACCGCTTTGTAACACAGCAACAAAAACTGACCTAGTCTGGTTAGCAAGCGACTGCAACGGTAACGGTGGTTTTCGGTACATTTGGATGCTTTCGGCTATTCAGCTCGCAAATTGATAGGTACATTGTTTACAATGACCGTAGATAACTAAGAGTAACTAAATTTTCGTCTACGGGTACAATAAAGTTAAATAAATTTTATTGTACCTACAGTGGAACAAAATTTTACATTAAATAAACATAATTTTTTTATCAAATTAAGTTGTTTCTGCTTGGCGCTCGGCGAAGCAACACGTCTGCGAATTTTTGCGGAGAGCCGAAGGCGGACAGCGAGTCAATCGTTTTCTGATGATGCCTTATGGGGAAGGCGAAAAATTGTCGAATTTCTGTTGAGTTTTTATGAAACTCGTGAGAATTTGTACTAAATATTTTATTTTTTAAATATCTTGTAATGGATTTCCGCAAAGTCACGCCTGATTCATTTCATTAAGTTGTTTGCAATATTTTTACTTGTTTCTGACTGGCTTTATAGCTCAGTTGGTATTGGTAGTAGCTCTGCTTTCTGAACTGCAGGTCGCGGGTTCGATTCCCGCCCAAGACTATCATTTTTGTGGTGAACTTGTACTTCATCATGTTCTGGTACCCATAGTACAGTCGCTGTCTAGTTTGGAATCAGTTGGCCGTTGTCCTGTAATTATACCAGCTTAGCTAGCTTTTGTTTATAGCTGTTGTTCACCAATTAATCACAACTTAAAACCAAAAAAGTAAAAGCGAGAAAAAATTGAGATCATATTCAAATTGAGACCGTACAACGCATTTTTCTCCGCTCAATGAATTATCGTTGTTTTCGTTCGAAGTCCTCGTATGACGTTCTTTTAAATAAATTTTCACTACCTACCCTTCAAATGAGAAGAATGCTACTTGACCAACTCTTATTATATAATATTTGCCATAATAAGTTCGACTGTACTAAACTCTTAAACCAAATATACATTCACGTGCCGTATCGTTCATACCTAACACGAGAGACTCGCAAACGCTACCTTTTTGCCCATTCTCCTTGTAAAACGAATGCAGGTGAACGCGCTCCACTATACAGAATGATGAGGTCATTTAACGAGTATTTCATAGAAACAGAATTCTTTGCAACTTCACCCGCTTCGTTCAAGAAAGCCATAAATAATATATTGTTATCCAATAGTTGTATTTACTGTTGATTAGTCCCTTGGCGCCGATCTTTCAATTGTCAGAAATTCCAGTATCAAAATTATATTAATATTATCATCAAATCATCTAAAATGATAGTGGTGACTGACGATTGTAAAATCGGCCCCTAAATGTTACCATTACATATGTCATGTACAAAACTAAACTAAATTAAGTAGGTACCTAATTCAAATTTTACCTAATCTTAAACCAAACTAATTTAAGTTTTCTACCCAGCACCGCCCTTACCATACTTTATACAGTAAATTCGTGGACAACGGGGCTGGTATCACTTAAGGAACTTTTTGTTAATATAATATTTTTTATAGTACTATTTAAGTGTTACTGTTTGTTGTTTCTAAAATAAATAAAAAAAAAAAAAAAAAAAAAAGCGGAAGTAATACGAATAATAGACACGAGTGTATCGATCCCCTTAACAAGCCGCGATCGATACCTAAACAAACGATTACTCGTTACTCAAGCAATTGTCCGAACAGCGCAAAATAGTTTTATAAAAAAACAAATGACAGTGAGAATTCGAAACTTGAAAATAAAAAAACTAAACTCAATTAAATGGCGGGAAGTGGGCCGTGAAGTGTTTCAAAAAGCCGGATCCATGAAACAAGCGCACGCAGGTATTCAGATAATAAGTAAAATAGATTGAAAACAAGAATTTATTGGCTACCGTTAAATTAACGATAGGTAGATCAAAGAATACGAGGCCAAATAAATCTCACTAACTATTGATACCCACTTTCTTAAACTATCGTTCTCAAACACTAATAATAGCATCCACTCAAATTCATACACATCCATCAATTAATACTCATAAATCTAAACGAAACTAGTAAGGTCAATAGGCTAGTAAGTCAACTATCGACGATTCAGAACGATTCTATAAAATCGATTTATTTTTATTATATGAATAGTTTTATGAGTACTTGAATAAAGTATCTATTAATTTTACAAGCAACAAAAAACAATTTATGAAAATTTTAGTAAGCTATCTGTTACATCGTGATTTCACCAACTATTTTAGTAAAGAAACAACGCAGAGTCAATCGTAAGTTATCTAATGGGGACAAGAAGAGAGAAGAGGTGAGAATTTTTCAAAGAGAGGAGGAAAATTAGACAAAAACAGAGAAAAAGGAAGATAAGAAAATAACCGTGGCAATAAAAAGCACTAAGTATTAAGGTATGGACAGCAAAATTCACATGTTAACACGACACTAGTGGTGTTTATGGCAAAGCTTACCAAATAGGAAGAGATATCTCCTGTAGTGGAATTTAATGGGACTGAAGAACATATAATTACGTGCTCTAGGAGCAGAATGCAGATGCGTTACTTCCAAGCCAAACTAAGTCGGGCGTTTTCCTTTAGTAGCTGTTCAAAGAGAAAGCACCGAAAAGATAAATGATCAATCAGTCATTGGTTGAGAGGTTTTGTTGTGTAAAAGGGAATCCCTACAAAGAAATTATGATTGATACAAATTAGTGAAAGTGAAATATCCATACAAATTGTTTGTGATATATTTGGTGTCATTACGAGTATATTCTGTCTGTTGAATATACGCATATGAAAGGACAACAAGATATTTTTTCTAAGTGCAATTCAATTTAACCCTTTCACTTGTTACAGAGTTAAGTTTTGACTCCTTCATAATGCAAGAAAGATATTTTATAACATTACGATTACGATGCATTTCTATTTCTATTTCAAATAACTAATGTATGTATAAGTTGCGTTGTGTAAGGCCTGTACTGGCCGACTGGACCACAGAATTAATTGCACCAGCAACTCATTACAATACGTAGGTAGTATTATTTTGTAATAATGTAGGGATATTAATTTTAAGTAAATATTTACTTACCTATTGCTTTGTATCATCGTTCCATACGTAGAATTCTTCAAAAGTCACAATCATCTCAGCAATGTCGACGTTTCAATCCAATTTACCATTTATCTAGTATTTTCAAAATTTCAACTTTTTGTACTATTAATTTCATAAGGGCACTTGGCAGGTCACTGGTTTTTCGTTTGTTCGTCTAAAACATGGAATGTTACTCCTGTTGTCCTTTTGGTATTTATCAAGCATCAAAAGTAATATAAAACTTCATTCCAACATGCAAGAAAACCATTAACTGTAGGATATAGTAACGTACGACTATTCGTTAAACATATTTATCGAAATAACATTAACGGACCTTGTCCTTGGCACACAAAAAACATAAGAGATGCGGGTACATTTGGAGGACTTTAAATTAAAATACTACTACATGGTATTAAAGTTCAAAATAGAAGTGAGGAAGCAGCAGTCGGTACTGTTTCAAATAGAATGAAAGTTACGAGAAACATTGAGATAAATTTACTAACAAAGAAAGAGATAAATAATTAGAAGCTGTTTTACGATCAAAAACTATGAGCATGAGACTACGTAAATACTAATGCAATGAATTTCATTAAAAAGGAAAAAGTATTATTTAAGATTTAAGAGAAATCACGAGCAACTCAGGTTGCAAAAAATACCGTAATTACTCATAAAAGTCTTAGCAAAGTTTCGACCCGCATCAACTTCACGTCTAGTTATAATAAATCATAAAGCAGACAATTTACGACTATAAGCCGACCAATAAAATTATCATCAGGAGAGAGAGGAGTATCGTTCAATTAAGTAAATCTGATTTCTGTGCATTGTCCATTGACGACCTCTGTGGCGCAGTGGGCGAAGGTCTGCCTGTGACGCAGAAGGTTGCGGGTTCGATTCCCGCTGCGGGACAAATGCTTGCATGCTCTGCAGATATTTGTCTCGGGTCTGGGTATTTTCTATGTATGATATGTATGTATTTAAAAAAAAAATGTATCTATGTAGTATATCAATCATGTGGTTCCCATAATACAAGCTCTGCTTAGTTTGGGGCTACTTGATGCTGTGTGATAACGTCCAGGATTTATTATTTATTATTTATTTATTATTGTATGTTGTATCTAGACAGTATATATTGTTTTTAACATCGGGTGACTCAAACATAATTCAATTTCTCAAATACTGAGCTGCCAATAGAGCGTAACATCGTTCTTCATTACCATTTCAGCATTTATTTTTGCCAACTTAAACAGAAATTACATAAATCTTACCCCGACGAAGTGTCTAGTTTACTCAACCTTAAACATTTTCTTTCATGGAAGTAATAATGTCGGGTGACGAGTTTTGGACGATTGCCATTCTTTCACAACATCTCAAATTCTGAATGAATCACAGAAAACATTGGTTATTGAAATAGATGATAAAAACTCATTTGCTAAAGGTGAATTGGGCAATTTATGAGATTGCGAGTAAGATAAGTAAAAAACAGCGGTGAAGTCACGTCTAAGGGAAGCGAAGCGCAACAAGTGGCAAGAAACTCGTTTCCTCCTGATGTTTTGAGTGAAGTTGGTGTAAATAATACGATCAAAATTGATAGATGTCAGATAAACGTACAAAAGATTTACAGCAGATGGTTTTATGCTGGAAATAATATGGACATTAAGAGCTAATTAGAAATGTGAAGCCTCATAAACCAATGGAATTCACACCAGATGACGTGAAGTGGATGCTTTATATTTATGTTTATAGATCTTTATGAATGCTTATACCAGTTACCCTTTGGGTTAAGTACGATACATTTGGCATTATATATACCCAGCCGGATGCAAGACATTAATAATATGTTGGAATTAATAAATTGAGTGGTAATTTGAGATTGTGTGAATCAGTGAATACAGTGCTTAGGTACCACAAAGAAGTTAGTCATGCAATTTAACATTAATTATAGAAATAAACAGATACATGTTATATTACGTAGTATTACAAGGTGCACTCAGGATCCGATTAACCTCGAGATAGAAAGTTACCGGTAGGACGGTCAAGGCGATCAGTCTTGTAAATAAATCAATACTACTACTTCAGACGGTATGAATACATGCAAATACTCCGATAAAATAAGCTTGATGGATAGCCTCGATAAGCTGATAATGCTATAGATAATAACGAACACAATAAGGTTAAAATTGTTGTAATGAATGAAGTGAATAAAGACTAAGAAAGGAACGAATATCTTCCAAAATTCGCCCGAGAAAGGCACCCGCATACAAGCCAGGATAACCACAGCCGAACCGCACAGTAAACTGGTTTTGGACTTCAGTGCACTATTATTATTAAAGACTCGTGCCAATCGGCCAAAGGAAACGCGCTCAACAAAGAAAGGCAAAATAAAAACCGTAAGACAATTATTTCAGCAAACTTTTATACCAAAAGGACACAAACGCTAAATCCACACGCAGTTATTTCTCAGTTCAGTCTTCGTGCAGTTCATTCCATGCGTCACATCACATCCGTTAGTTAATAAGGCACTTTGTTTGTTAGAAAATGTGTAAAAATAATTCGATATATTGGTCCGTACGTTGGGCGCGAGTCGGCCGCGCGCGGTGCCGGCGACTTGCAAACTGTTCGGTTGGAAACTAAACATCAACGGCCACGCGGAGGGCGCCCTTCCTCTGTCTCCCTCACAGAAGAAAAACTCGAACACGCAGAAAGAGACGAATACAATTCGGCCGTTGTGCCCATCTTATCACAGGATAAACTTAACGCGACGTGAATAGTTTCCAAGCATTAACCAGAGAGGAATGGAATGAGGCGATTAGTTTTTTTGTGGTATTTGGCAGGACCTTTTTTCTTCGACTGGACGGTTTAACTTCTATTTTTGTTGTTGCGAGCGATCTAATGGAGCAAGACAAGTTTATTTAGAAAGGAAGTGGCGTGATGATTGAGCCAGGATTCTCGGAAGTGTGCTTATAATTAACCCGAAGATAGATGTGGTAATAGGCTTTCGAGCTCAAGGCCAGTGATGAGATCATACTGATGAGCTTAAAGCTTCAACTAATAAGTGTGACACATCGGTAATAAAGATATAACCGTTGGGCATGTTTCAATTGATATAAAAAAACTCATAAAATGTGAAGCGTGTGTGGAAGTGTGGAAGCAGTGTGGAAGCTATAGGCATGAGTCTGAAATATACATCGTCTCACGAGTTTGACGAAGTGGCAGTTCAGAAGTGGCGGCCTCATTTCAGAGTTCTTATCTAAAAAGATCACGTATCGATCAAACACTGTCACGACAAGAACCATCTAGCACACTTGAAGTTCCAAATGTTATTTTGAATGTGTCTTACGAAATAAAGTTTCAGCGAAATTTCTGACTAAAAACACAAGAAAGGGTTTTTTTTATTTTATTTGATTAAATTTCGATACATAATGCTGGACACTATCTGTCACACAGCATCACGTAGCCCCAAACTAAGCAATGCTTGTATTAGGTATGCAAAACTCGTGACATCTACTACTACTACGTAATATATAATTTATTTTTTTGTATATAAACACTCACGACCTGAGATAAATATCTACAGATAATGCACACATTTGTCTCGCGGCGGGAATCGAAACCGCAACCTTCTGTGTCTCAAGCGGACCTTCGCCCACTGTGCTACAGAGTTCGTCTAAGAGAATTTCTAAATTTTTATTAACAATTTAAATATTTTCAGGATCATTTTAAAAAACGCTTATTCGTATTAAAGTCACTGAATGATTACGAAACCGTTATATAGTAAGTGACAAGTGAAAGACAAAATCAACATTTAAAGTTTTAAAACAGTCACCTAGAAAACTTGCGTAATAATCAACACTAAAATATTTCTAGTGTTGGTTTTGTCAGTTCCTGTCATCGATAAATAAATCGATATCAAATAAAGCGAATCGATTCAAATTAGAGATGCATCGACTATGACTTTGGCCGACTAGCCGATTAGTCGATTTCAAAGACGCCGACTAGTCGCCCAAGACAATCACAGTTTTAGAATTATTCGCCAATTTCCGAGAGGCTTCGGTTACAGCTGATTTGCGTGCAATTCGCAACCGCCGACTGCGACCGTCTCGGAACACGCTTTGTTTACATTCGCATTGTTTCTTGATTTTTGCTTTTGAACGGGTCAGAGAGGTTTTTTGCATGAATATTTTTGAGAAATACTTACAAACTTAGATTAACTTCGCTTCATCATCATCATCATCAACAACCTATAGAAGTCCACTGCTGAACATAGGTCTCCCCCAAGGAATTCCACGAAGAACGGTCTTGAGCCCTCTCCATCCACCGATTACCTGCAATCTTGGCGATGTCGTCGGTCCATCTGGTGGGGGTCTCCCCACACTTCGTCTTCCAGTTCACGGTCGCCATTCGAGAACCTTTATCCCCCAACGGTTATCGGTTCTACGAGCTATAAGGCCTGCCCACTGCCACTTCAACTTGCTGATTCTGAGAGCTACGTCGGTTACCCTGGTTCTCTTACGGATCTCCTCATTTCGAATTCTATCACGCAGAGAGACTCCGAGCATAGCTCTTTCTATAGCACGTTGTGCGACTTTGAGCTTGTGTATGAGGCCAATAGTTACCGACCAAGTTTCAGTACTTCACTTCAGTCATCACTGGCAACACGTACTGATTGAAGACTTTTGTCTTGAGGCTTTATGGTATCTGTGACGAGAAGATATGCCGCAATTTCCCAAACGCTGCCCATCCGAGTTGGATTCGTCGGTTGACCTCTTTGTCTAAGTTGGACCTGCCTAGTTGAATTGTCTGACCAAGATAGATATAGTGGTCAACAGCTTCGATGATATCGTTCCCAACATAGACTGGTTTAGGTACGTCGGTTTAGGTTAGATAAAGTGTTGCATTTGACATGATCTGCGTCTTACTCATGTTCATTTTTAGACCCACCTGTTGGGAAACAATATTGAGGTCTCTGAGCATTGTTCCAAGGTCATCCAGCGATTCTGCCATGATAACTATATCATCGGCAAATCGAAGGTGAGTGATGTATTCGCCGTTAATATTGATGCCTGGTCCGTCCCAGTGCAAAAGCTTAAATATATCCTCCAATGCAGAGGTGAACAGTTTCGGAGAAATTACGTCTCCCTGTCTCACCCCTTTTTGCAGTTGGATAGGATTGGTGCTCTGGTCCTGGAGACGAACTGACATAGTGGCGTTACTAATACTACAACACTTCAATATATCGGTAGTCAATCTGGCACCGTTGTAACGAATATAGCACTGCCCAGGTCTTGACTGAATCAAAAACTCGTAGTCCACAAACGCTAAGCATAGCTGCCGATTATACTCCTCGGTCTTCTGTATAATCTGCCGAAGCGTATGTATATGGTCTACGGTGCTAAAGCCTTTTTGGAAACCAGCTACAGAGATCCGGTAGGCTACAAAGTAAGAAACCGAATAATCAGCACCCTTCACCGAATAGTCGCCGACTACGAAAGTGGCCGGATATTCGGTTTTACTAACTAGTCGGTACACCTCTAATTCAAATATAAATAACAAATCAACGGCTCGATCGGAAATGGATTCTGGTTATAAAAGCAAAAGGGGCGGAAGTAGTCATGATATAGATCCGAAACTAATTGAATTTTAGAAATACAATAACTTTTGAAAAACTTTGTTTAGATTACAATGACGTAATAAAGTGACAGATTACGTTGCTTTTACACGGGCGATGTATATATGGGGCGAGTACAACAACAACAACACCAGCCTCAGTCCACTACTGGACATAGGCATCTCCTTTTACATATAACCCTCATGCGCTGCACATGCGGGTTGGGGATTTCAGGGGACACTTTCTTGCGCACCAACAACGCTGCTGCCGACGGGCAGGAGCATAATTACAGAATTAGCAGAGTAATACTCTACTTTACTCTATTAAGGAGAATAAATGAATTTGTGTACATCATATTTTTAGAGTTCCGTACCTGAAAAGGAAAAATGAAGCCTTATAGGATTACTTCGTTGTCCGCCTCTCTGTGTGCCGCATATATTTTGCCTACTCGCAAGGGAATCAAGCGCAATCACAATACAATACACAGGCACAATGGTGCTCATTCAGGCAGGCATGTAAGTCCAGCAGTGGACTGCTATAGACCGATAGGTAATCAAAACCTAGGGTACTTCCCGTTGACCTACAATCATAAAAAACAATGTTTTATACAGCACAAGTAAAGGAAACAATCCGAGGATTTGTAGTTACACCACAAAAAAATATTTCATACCTACAGGTGTGTAGGTACGGAATGGAACCCTCGGTCTGCGGGTCCAACTGGCACTTGGCAGGTTTTTTATAACATGGTACCTACGTGTTGTAGTCCAACTTTCTCAAAAGCAAGCAAAATGTTGCACAAGACCGATGATCTACGAATTTAGATCAAGATCAGTCAAAAGCTTCTGAACTTTCTCTCGGCCCTTCAATAGACCTTATATTTGAGAAGCGTGATGTAGTCGGCCTCGTTGTCAGTGACCCCTTACAATTGCATTTAATTAGAACATCATGGTGAGAAGGGCCGTGCCTTTAGCAACTGAGATTAGCTCTGACAAGCCATCACTTTTTGAACTACTTAAACTGTTTAACTTCCTTCCTTACAACTTTGTAAGAGATACTGGCCAACTCTGGTTTCGGAGTTTTTAGGCCGCCCGAAGACCTCCGACGTGGCAAAAAGCCGGTACTAACATATTAACATGCCTTCCGAAGCACGCAAGTGCTCGGATCTAAATGCCACTCACTAAACGGTCACCTATCCAAGTACCATGCAAAGTGTTGCTGAAGCAAGTTTATCGGCTTGGAACACCGCAGTAAGCCGAATGACGGTTTGCTGCACTTACAAAAGTAAACTCGAGGTACTCTGCGCCTCCGCCATGTAGTCACGTTTTATTTGAACTGAAGACGAATTCTCCCAGTTCAACAAACCATGTTATTTGAATTTTCTGGTCATACCACTTTTATTGAGAGTTGTGAGAAAATTTTGAAGAAACTCAGTACTTAGGCACTCTTAAAAGGTGATAAAAATTCACCAACATTTTTTTGTTTACGTAATCTGGTTTCAATGAATGCCCAGCGGGTCGAAAATGGCCGAAAATTATGATTTTGACGTATTTTGGCAATTAAGACCAGCGATATAATACTTACTTTCATATGAGCTTACCATCGAGCAGACCCGCTGGCTGCTAGCTAATAGAACCATAAAAATCAAGAAAGATCACTTCCCCAATACACCTTTACAACCACTTCATATGCTTAGAACTTAAGATAGTTATGCAAGAAAAAATAGATGTAATGTTCCTTTGGTATAAATGAGTGTGAATATAAGATTATTTTTCTTCTTAAGTAGGTATAGTATAAAAGTATTATTAAGAACACAAACAAGGTATACAGAAAAATCCGTGCTTGAGAATGCTAAAGCACAAAAACTACGTAGCAGTGCCAGAACCTAACTCCAAAAACAAACAGTATCTCTATGGTATGCCAAAGCTATAAACTAATATAAATATAATTCTATATTTCTAAAGGAAGTATGAGTATTCCTTAATTACGAACGCCTGTAATTGAGCGTAGCACACCTGTCTTGCATCAGGTCAGACCACGGAACCAAGCCACGGTTCAGTTCACACAATGGAGTTACGAGTTACCTCCAGGGCAAAATTGATTACTTGGGACTGCAGAATTTAAATCGATATCAGGTTTGTCGATCGATTTATCGTTGGCTAGTGGAAAGCCCGCGACTACGTCGTATACAGTTGGTAGTTTTAGATTACGGTATAAAAAAATACTTTTATCCACTCAAACTAGTCAATGATCGCCAACTCACTATAATAACGCGTACGATGGGCGTTAGTAAGTTGGGTGGTTAGGTGGGTGTTCCATCTTCAGTATTTGTTGGCTCTGTTTGTTGTTACTTTCTTGGCGTGGTGGCCGCCGTGCGTTTCCATTCTGGACTAATCAACAGCTGCTTCCTATATTATATAATATTTATGGACAAATTTTGTTGAATAGCCAGTCAAATATAACGGGTATCAATTTATTTAGTACCTACCTCGTTTTCTGTTATAATTCTTAGGTGTAATTATTTAATTATATTATTATGACACTTTATTCAATTGTAAACTTGTCTAAAATATTATTATTATTATTATTTTTCCCCTTTCCTTTTCTTTGATTTGTTTATTTTGATCCCTTAATATTTTTAATTAGTCTATATATGTTAATTAATTATGTATTAGTATTAATTTCAATGTGAGTTATATCTATTATTTTATTAGTTACAAGTGGTATATTTTATACATCATTTTTGTTTTATCCCTATAGCAATGTTATGTGGCGTCATCCAATTTTTAGGCTCAGACTGAAAATCAGCGCTGTTTTTTCACTGAGCAGGTGGGTAGTTATTACCTGCCTACTTTTGTGACAAAACAGCAAAAAGCTGAGTCTGGGCCTGTTTGGCTCCATCCGATACATAGAGGACTCGCTACCACTCGGTGGGCACTTACCTACTCTTTTCGTGCCAGCTAGTATAATTATGTTCTTTTGTGCCTATTTTGGTTTGCTTCGTCTACTTATGAGTTCGATATGTTATTGTGTTGTGGTCAAATAAATGTATTCTTTCTTTCTTTTCTTTTTTTACGTCCACGCGGGTACCGCAGAGTTTATCAGTCTCCACTAAAACTGATTTATGGAATGTATGGGTCAGAGAGAGTAAGAAACAAACTGGCGACAGTAGTTCTGATACAAATTCTCACACATTGCCCTTCTATTGGGTAGTTAGTTTACTTTTCTGTGGTAGAACCGATACCCGTGGGGAATAGAGGTACTCCAGGATTTACCTAAATACAACCAGCAACTCTTTTCGGTAAATCTATTTCTTTGTGTATCCGTACACTATCGTGTTACCTTCATAGTGCTTAGACTAAGTTTGTTTTACTTTTCCTTGTATGAATTTGGTGATCAATAAAGTGTTTTCATCTAAATCTATCTAAATTATTTATTTATTTCATTTGGAGACCTATTTGGATCCAATTTCTATTTTTTCGTCGCCCTTGCGGTGGGGACTACACTTTGTATGCTAAGGTGTAATACAAATTTATATATTTCTGGATTTCAAGTACACTTACCGCTGTTATCTCGATTTATTATTAGCTACAGAGAAGCTACTTGTAAATATATAATACGGGTAATATACTGTGTATCGGGGGAGCTAGTTCTCTAGTTAGTTAAGTATGTCGGAAATGTAAAAAAACGGGACAAACAAACTTTCAGTTACAAAAATACAGAAGATTAATTTACCTAATCTGGAAATTTGCCATACCACCTTTGGCAGGTGGAATGATCATACTGTTTGCGTCGATTACGAGGTTTGGTGCTGACTGTAGGCAGCATTACGACATTTATGGGTGAAAATATAGGGGTTTATTCTTTGTGGAAGAACTATGATTATCCGTCGACTCCCATTCCCACAGATTTCACACAATATCGGAGTTACAAAGCTGCCTGGGGGCTGCGCGAGCGCCATCATTCTTGCAGTATCTACAGTCCGATAGAAAACGCTAGGAATTGATTATGGATTGCCGGTCTTATCTTTGGATTGCATGGATATGAAACTACTGCTATTTCGACTTGTTCTATTTAGATTTTATTATTTTGTATTGTGAGGCTCATACTTTTCATCTCTTCTGATCTCGTCTTCATAGGTAAATTACAGATTTCTCATTAATATATAGCAGGCCCAGTCTAAATTTTGTAAACTTCTCTAAAATTGCTAGTAACACTTGCTTCATCTTTTCCAAGATCATTACAATAACCAAGATTATTTTTCTCATCTTTATCTACGTCATTTCCATTAAATAAAATAGTTTTATAGTCTCCGATAATATCTCACATCTCATAATACTATCATTAATAGTGTACGTGGGAGTAATGTGGGATGAGCTTGCAACACTGCAGATGCGCTTGAGCAGCCTTCCTGAGCGCCCTATTCTCGCACAGTAAAGACGTCTTATGTGAGATTACTTTCTAGATATATGGCTATATATATTTCTATAAATTTAATAGTTTGATAGTAGTACCGAGTAAATTTTTTATGTGTGCGTGCTTACATGGATGTAAAATCGTAAACTATAAAAAATAGCGAAGAATGCTGCCTATATCGAGATTGATCTCGATTACTTATTTGACTATTAGTTTACAAAAAACAAACCCAACCCAAGAGGTCCCTTTCATCCAACATCACCGACACGTGCTGTGTCCTGTTAGTTCTGGGGCGGCCGGCCGATTGTGGTCTCCGTCGCCGGTGGGCAGCAGCGTCGGCGTTGCGAGAAGCTGTGCCCTGCGATTCTTAACCAGCATACCCAGCGAGGGGATTATGGGCATATCCTCCTTCTTATTCAGGGATGTCTATGTCCTCTATTGGACTAATATAAGCTGGTAGTGTGTGGTGTGGTGTTGTTTTGGTTGAACCCGTTGGTTTACAAAACTAGCAATGATGAATGATGATGATAACTACTGATTAGTAGACCGCGACCGTCAAAATATACTAAAACTTTCCTAAACCGAATAACGTAGCTATTTTAAAATAATAAACTATCTACTTTTGATAATGACTGACTTCCTATTCACGTTGGGCGTCTGCCCAAAAATAATTGGACCCAGCCGACGACAAATCTTAGAAATGATTTGATGATTGAGTTAGAACAACTGAGCTGTGAGCTTCGCGAACAAAATAATATATTTCTGAGACGGTTTCATTAAATTGTGTTGAGTGCACCTGGTGTTCTTAATTGCAATTCTAATTCTTTGTTCAAATAAAGCCCCATGTCACTTAATTAATTCCTTGAAAAGAGGAGGACGCCTGGTGGAATGACCGATCATAGTGGGAATCTTTAGGGGAGGGGTGTGCTAAAAAATAATTGGACCCAGACGACGACAAATCCTAGAAATGATTTGATGAGTGAGTTAGAACAAATGAGCTGTTACCTCTCGAACAAATGATATCTTTCGACGTGGTTTAATTAAATTATTTGAGTTCGTCTGGTGTACTTAATTGCAATTCTAGATTTTTATCATAAACCCCATTTTCATTGGTCTACTGGTATAATTCCTTGTAAAAAGGAGGATAACTGGTAGAATGACGGACAAAAAACGGTCTTATTGGAAATCTTTATGGAAGACAACACTTTTTTAAATATTTTTTTTTTATCGGGAAACAACAGAACTCACAAATAATGGTAAATATCCCGTTGATATTCATAATTATCTTAATGGGAGGTTTGTCAACATAGGTTCAGTCTAATTCTTTATTTTATTTTATGTAAAGGTTAATTGAGTGGACTATGTTTATTATACTACCAGACAATTTTAAAATATAGTCTATGTTTTATTGTTGAGTGAAAACGAAGGGTTAGGCGTTATGTTATTTGCAGTTTTTGGAATACCTCTTAGGTTAGAACCAATTGTTGTAAGTTGCAACCTCCATCTTTGGATCCCAAGACAACCTTACCCTAATGCTCAATTCTAACAAACAAACGGGGCTCTGGTGCCGGCCAATTGCGGCATAGCGCAGCTTAACACCGGCACAGCTAAGTTGTCGGGCAGCATCGGCGAAAAGCTGTGCCCTGCGATCCCCAACTCAGCATGCCCAGCGTGGGGATTATGGCTACCTTCTTATAGGGGAGGCCTGCCCTGCCACAAACAAAGCCAGAACTAAATCCGGGTTACAAAAACTGCTTGATCAAGGCTCACAAACGCAGGCAGTATCGGGAATCCTAGAGCAATGTTGCCACCAACCCAGAGTCCTCCGTTATTTTAAGGGGTTGGGCTGGCTGGGGTCACGTTAGCAGGGGGCCAATGCACAATACACCCCAATGCGGGACTATAGAATTAGAATTAGAGGGAAGGCCTATGTCCATTAGTGGATTGAATAGGCTGGTATTGTTCTTGTTAGGCTTATTTTATTGAAACGAAACAAAATACGTAGTAATGTTTACTTCGATGAATTCTGAGCCCAAACATCCTCCAAGAAAACAAAGTTTAATTTGTAACTAGATATAGTTTAGAACATAACTAAAACCACTGTTTCAGGAAGTTCCTTTGATAAATTGCTCTGGTGAAAGATTTCCACCAGCTTGTTGATTATTACGATGTTTTCTCACATCATTTGTAAGAGTTAGCTTTCCCACATATTTTGTTAATTTGACATCTTTTATTTATGTTTCAGCGAGTGAGATTATTTCTGAGCAGCTTCATTCAACACAATCCAAGCATAGTGGAGCCAGTTGATCAAAATGTATATTTGTAAATGCAAACTTTGGATTTTTTTAAAAGGAAGTGTAACAGACAATCCTAGCACAGCTGCTAAAGTACTAGCAAAATTGTAATAGGTGATTTGAACAAATTAATATACTAATGTACCTAAACTAATCTATGTTTTTATAGTAAATAGTTTGCCCAGGTTATTTTAGGTCCGAGGAAGTCTATAGAATCTTAAGTGATTTCTTAAATAAATCTTTCAAAATATTATTACGTTCATACTACTCTTCGATTGGCCTAAAAATGACGATGGTTTGAATTTGAACCTATTTGTCGTCAATATTCTCTCCCATCTAATATTCGCGACGACCTCTATGGCGCAGTGGATGAGGTCCGCCTGAGACGCAGAAGGTTGCTGATGATGATGATGGTGAAATAAAATTGATCAATATATGACAGGTGTCTATAATTATTGAGCGTCGTTTTAACGGTTTGTAAGTATGGGGTAGTGTGCAGTAGCTCGTGTCAGTGTCACAGCCGGAACGGGTGGCGATCGGGCGTGACGGTGCGGTAACCTATGAGGATAGTAGAAGTACATAACTTTTAAAATAAACTAGCTTCCGCCCGAGACTCCACTCGCATGCTACCCGGATAAAAAGTAAGTATTTATTCCAGATCAAGTACTACATAATATGAAAAAAATCTATCTTAGAATAGAGACACCCTCACCTAGCGGTATGAAATATACTTTACGACCTATTCTCATACCTGCTAAATATAAATCCAATGACAAATAAAATCAGAAGAATCGGTCGAGCCGTTTCGGAGGAGTGTGACCACAAAGACCGTGACACGAGATTTTTATACATAAGAACGTAAATTAACCAGCAGACCCGACAGACGTTGTCCAAAGGTTAGCGTTCATGCAAAAATCCAATATAAAATTACCAAATGGATTTCTTAAAATGTTCGCCTGTTCCTTTGGGTTTTTCTTATTTATTTTTCCAAAACCACCGAATGCGAACGAAACAAAAATAATATTACATATACGTATTGAATTGAAAATCAAATCGCTCGAGTCGTTTTCAAGTTTTTTCAAGAGACTGACCCACATTAACTAGAAAGTTAGAAGGTTATATAAGTTTATATAAATAGAAAGATGGGTTGTAAACACTATTTTTTACCTTGGACCAACTTCTGTGTGTTATTTAGGTGGTGTTTGCAACTGGAAACTTACCTGGAACAATGGATTTTTTTTTTATTAGATGATGTTAACAATATAGTAACTACATCATACGTATAATATGTCAATGACCTACATATATCCACACATATACATAATAGCATTAATAAAGATGCTTGACATCGCATGCTCTGCCATGTATGTGTGAGATAAGCACTGTTTTAAATAAAACTATTGTTGTATTTTTCAGCCGTTTTGATCCCAGTGCAGGGCAAAAGCCTTCCTCCCCTCCTTCCACTCCGCGATTCGTCGCTATTACATGCCAAGACCTTCTTAGATGGGCATCAACCTCATCTCACCATCTTTTCTGGGTCGACCACGTCGCCGTCTGGTGTTGGATGGCATCCAATCAGTGGTGGTCTTTACCCACAAGCTGTAGGACATTCCAAGAAAATTATTAAATAAAATTACTAAAGAGTAAATTGGACATGCCTGTATCCTCTCGCGGTAGGTTCAGCCCTAGTATGGGGACCATCAGTAAATCTTTTTGTATTAGGCTTTTAAGTAAAGTAGTAGTAAACTATTCAAATAATATTCAAATTTGTATTTGAGTATTTCCTTCATCAAAATCTATACATTGTTGTAAGAAACGAATATTCGAACCAAATGAAAACAGACTTCGAATCGCTAATCATCTTCACCTTTCCCATCAATACATCTCGCTTAACAGATCATAAATCCCGTCCACTTCCTATGAGTTGCATAAGCCATAGATTATTGATATAACATCGCAGGGTATCGAAGTTGTCGGCCATCCATCACGACTTCTCGTCCACGTACAATAAGATATTATTCATAGGTTATTTATCGAAGGTTCTATTCCGTGTTTCACTATGTTGGCTGTCGTTTGCAGTCAGCTTGGTGTGATCTTCGTATTCATCATCATCATCAGCCTTATACCACAGACATAGACCTCCCATGATGAGCGCCATTGCACCCTGTCCTCAGCTCGATGCTTCCAGCCTCCAGCAGCCTTTCTCAGATAGTCACTCCACCACACACCTGATGTCATAATAAAAGACCACGTTAATGACTTACCTAAGAACTGACTCCTGACATACTGCTAACTCTAGTTCAGGAGCCAGAGCTTCAACCTGAACTGTACTGTACATATGTTATTTCAAAAAACACCTAATCCAAAATAGCTCCACTTGGCCGGAGGGTATCCAAAACTACGTTTGTTGAGCTGCATTCTCCGTTCGTATTCATTTTTATTAAGCATTACATTCGATGGGTAGGCAGGAGGTATATATGTATAGGTATCTTACTTATATGTCAGCCAGTATATATATTTCTGACTTCCCGAAACAATCGTTTGGAATGCTGTTCAATGAGATTACAAGCACGACTACAATAGTGGTGCGGAAAGTCCATTTTCATAGGCATAATGTTTTAGGCCACTCATGTGAACTGTTAGTAAAATTTGGAGATTTTAGTGAAAATTTGTAGTTTTTTAAGTATTATTTCTTTCGCCTAGCTAGAACGAAGGCTCGATCACGAAGACTAGCAAAAACGTATTCGTATCGTAGACTAATTTTGGCCAATGAGATCAAAATAACGCTTTGTCGGTGGCCAACATTTTTCGTAACGCTTACTATACATCAGGTCGAAATATTCGCGATGACCTTTCTACTAAGTCAGAAAACTATGGTTAACTAGAGCACATTATTTTAGCACACCATTTTGAGCAAAACGCGTAGGTTAGTACTAAATATTTCATAGAATAATCCAGGTAAGAACTCAATATTTCAGGATGAAAAAATCCATTGTAGCAAAGGTTTGAACACGCAACCTTTGAATTCGATGTCGCAGTACATCCAAATAGGCCAACAAGCTCTACGTACAGTAGTTTAAAATAATAACTAGATAGAACGAAGATTCTCGATAGACGTAACAGAAATTCACACATTACGGAACACTCGCCGTCACGTCTTGTATTTTGCGGGTATTCACGAAAACGTGGGGTTCAATAGGCCAAGGTATAAACGGCAAGATGTATTGTGACGATAAGTTCCGTTTTAACACGTTCGAGGGGTTAAGTTTTGTTCCGATCTTTGATAAAAACAATGTAGTACCTAGTAACTTCTTCAAAGCTATTTTCTAAGGGCAAACTGTTTCAAATGTCAATTTGCGATTAAAGGGGGCAAAGAATAGAATATTAAATAGGGAAATTAAAATAATGACAAATAATAATAAAGTTATTTTTTATATTAAACGGAATATTGAAACTATTATCTTCCGGGTACGAACCTTACGAGATTCTTCCTACTAATACTACATAAAAAAGTTCTAGAATAACGCGTTGTTGTTAATTGTTATTTCTACGAAATTAAAATGAATGTGTAAGTGATAATTTTAGTGCAGTAAAAACAGTGTTCGATCGCTTGTATCTCTCACATCGAATCTAATCCAAATTCTAATGTCTAGGTAATTTCCTCTAACCACATAGACAACCCAAGACATGACCATAAAACTGTGAATGCAAATGACAATGCCGTCAAGAGAAACCCTTCATAAAATCACGGTAACACCTCAGCTAAATCATGGGCGATAGGGCAACTTTCCACCGAACACGCCTCTGTCAACACGTATCCGCTTACAGTGTGGAATGTGCTTTATCTCAATGTGCTTAAGTCCAATATGGTGAAAGCAGTTCTAGTAGCCGAATAATTTAGATACTTATCACCACACTTGTTAGCGAGTTGCACTGCCGTATGTGCCAACCCGGACTGTAAAGCGAATCAAAACATCTGCGGAGTACCGAAGGCGGACAGTGAGTCGATCATTTCCTCAGGATGCCTTATGGGGAAGCCGAAACATTATCGCATTTGTGTTGGGTTTTTGAGGAACTTGTCATAACAATTCGCATCGCTTAGAGCGGTCAACCTACTGGGATGGGTGACCGCCTCTTTTTGCTCTTCTTAGTTTAAATATTTTGTTTGGTGAAAAAGCAAAGCTTGGGCAGCACGGGCAAAAGATTGGTTGTTATCTATAATCCAGACATCCACAAATTCTAACATTCTTAGTTTAAATGTAAACTATATGCTTCTGGGCTTTGTTCAAATTGCCAATACAGGTAAGTTAACTAACATACGCGTTACTTGGGTATATTTGTTACCATAGTCTGGTGTTGGGTTTATTGTATACCCATCGCAAACACATGCATTGTACTCTCAGACTCACTACTCGTTTACCTAATCGAATCGAAAGTGTGAGTGGCGCGACTGGTCTTTCGAGACGAGTATTCTGTGTTGGAAGTGATTTAGCTTAGCGATAATAGTTAAAGAAGCGTAAGTTATCACTTGCTCGTTTGTTTTGTAGTACATTTAATTGAGTAACAATAGGGTTAATTTTCAAATCTTAACTAAATAGCTTGTTTCTATTAATGAGCTTAATGCACATTTTAAGTGTTTTGGCCGCTGCTTCGCTCGTGTTAAGTAATTCCTGCCGGGTATAAATAATACTTAAACTTAATCCTGATATTTTCGAAGGTACCATAATACAAAGTAATAAAATTCTAGTAAAACACGTAACCGAGAAAGCGGTAAGTTAAAACTTTTCAAAGATTAAAATCAAAACGGTACGTTTTACGAAAACGTGGATGAAATAAAAATTGTGTGATTAAAGAGTTGTAATTGAATAAGTGGATATAAATGTCAAATGTATTAAGATAACTTCGTAATGGCAGTGTAATAAGAAATTAATAAAGAAAACTTGAATTTAAAACAAATTAATAAAGAAAAGTGTGAGTTAGATATCCAGTTATTGTCGTACGTGCTTTAATTAAATCGGAGAATTCTGGGAAAAGTCTGAATCAACCAGTCCCGAGAGACCCTAAACCGAATGAGAAACGTAATGAGACATGACGACAGACAATGAAAGGAGAAAATGTGAAATTAGGGGTGTAAGAGGTTCAAGCCTCCTTCGAAACCCAAGCCAACCTCTCCGGCCTGTGCAGCACTCTACTAACTAAGAAACGCACGAGCGACCGTAAATATATAAATAATAACTATAATGAGGACACACAGAAATGTTTACATACATTTAACAACATCAATCAATAGATGATAACATAATTATGACAAATGTAGCTATCCTACGAGCGGTGGTGTAATCGCAAAAGCGATATCTTCCAGGCCACCGTTAAAGTTTCAAACTCAAATTCTGACATAAGTGAGCAAAGAGCCACTTTGCTCTTTGCTCACATAAGTTTGAATATAGACTTCAATATGTAATTTAAACTTCAAGCTCTAAATATAAACAACTTTTATATCTATCATCATCATCTTCATCATCATCCACAGCCTAATTTCATTTCCCTGGGTATAGGGCCTCATAGCTCCTCATAGGTTCCCCATCTTGTTCGGCCCGCGACTTTGACAATGTCGTCTGCCCATCTTGCAGCCCCACGCTCCTAAAGCCATTCCTAGGCCACCACTCTGTAAATACCCTACTCCACCGGTCAACAACACATCGCAATGTGTCTTGCCCAGCTCTATTTGAATTCCATAATAATAATCCATACCTTTAATTAATATTAAACAGGTAGAAATACTATAACTGGATAAGTACCTATTTTGCATTTCCTGTAAAGAGTTTAGTTATGAAACGACATTACTTACGCAATTAAGACATAACATCGCTTAATACGACAACTTGCAAATTAAAATAACGATCGTAAAGTCACGAAGGGATAACCAGTTTAATGTTTAAGATACTTTTCGCACAAGTTAATTCGTGTTTTGTTCGTGGCACACCCTGTAAGAAGGTACTACTTTTCTTATTGTGGATGTCGTAAGAAGAGTAAAGGATCACTATTGTAAGATCAGCTACATTCAAATTCAGCACGAGCCACTGCAATAAAGTAGTCAGATAAATACAATTTAAAGCGATACATTTCATTGTCATTTGGGGCGGCAACAGGGTTCCAACCCCCATCTTCGGAACCCAAGCCAACCTCACCTGCACATGGTGCACCCTTCTAAACAACGAACGGGGCTCTGGTGGCCGGCTGATTGCGGCATAGCACAGCCTACATAGACACAGCTAAATCCCCTGACCATAGACGGGCAGCAGCATCGGTGGTGCGAGAGGCTGTGCCCTGCGATCCCCAACCAGCATGACCAGCATGGGGATTATGGGTCCTCCTTTATTAGGGTAGGCCTATATCCAGCAGTGGACTGATATAGGCTGGTGTGGATACAATCTAAGTTTAAAACTAACTACGTTCGTCCTATTCTTCTACCACCGCATGCAGGCAGACTAGTGTCCAAGATGTGAGTGAGCAGATATTGGGGCTGAACTGGAGTCGGGCAGGACACTTGGCAAGACGTAGTGACGACAGGTGGAATAAACTGACCTCGGTCATGGTGGCCGAGAAACAGTCATAGAAATAGGGGACGTTCTCCGGCGAGATGGATCGATGATATTAGAAAAACCGTAAGCGACTCCTGGCTCACGCTGACGCAGGATCTAAAGGGCCGAAAATAGCTAAAATGATGAAAATTCCTTCTTAGATGTTACGCGTACCTATCTTCTAAATACATGTGGTGAAAAGAAAATAGAATCCGGCACATACGATAAACTTATATAAGTAACCATAGGTAGTCGTTTAGTTTTGACAATATCAGCAACAGCCGTTATTATGAACATAATGTACCTAATAGCAAAACAAGTCAAGGGTGAAAGCTATAAACTTCAGGTCATAGACAAAATCATAAAGTTATTCCACATAAATGCAAATCGGCCATTTGTTTCGTCGTTATGTTTCGAGATAAATGTCCAGAATACAACGCAAAGTGAATACGAAATAACAAGTAAAATATATCTGAGTGAAATCAGTTGATGGCCCAGCTGGTGTTAAGATGACAACTGATAGAGAATAATAGAGGGAGAACACATCAACAACAACAGCACGAGCCTATAGCAGTCGACTGCTGGACACCCACGCTGAGCATACGGGTTCGGGATCGCAAGGCACAGCTTTGGCGGCCAGGGGATTTAACTGCGTCGGTGTTAAGCTGCGCAATCATCAGCCGACCTCCAGAGCCCCGTTTGTTAGAGCAGAGTGCAACATCAGCAGGTGAGGTTGCCTTGGGCTCCGAAGATGGAGGTTGGAATAACATACCCTGAAGAACAAAATGGTGAGCCAATATTTAATTCTAGGATGAAAAGCCACAAGATATTCCATAAGCATATTTTATTCCAGCGAAAATGTTTTCCATAGCTAACGTAACGTAAAACTGAAAAATTATGCGCGTGAAGTGCGCAAGCGCAACTTCGCGTCACATCTAAACAAGCAATTATAACGGTAACCCCCATTGGCCGGCAGCGAAGCGTAGAGGGACAGATGTAAGTACGAGGTGATGTCGCGGTGAAAACTAAACTCCGTCAAAAGATAATATTTCCTAGTTATTTTACAATTGTTGGGCTAATGTCGCAGTAAAATTTGGACTCTGTCAAGAGTTAATATTTCTAGTTATTTGTTTGAAGACTTTAGTGATCTGTTAGGCATCATTCTAAGAATTGATTTAATTTAAATCCTATGCCACTCCTGCTTAAATTATAAAATTAAATTTGAAAGTTTGTGAGAATGGATGGATGGATTTTTCTGATACTCTTTCACGCAAAAACTACTTAACGGATTTAGATGAAACTTGAAATAGGTGTGCACAGGGTACACGCGAGCGAAGCCACTGGCAGAAGCTAGTATAACATTTTTTTATCTACACACAATGTATAGAAGTAGTAGAGTTCATTGTGAAGGGCTCATCCGGGAAAGTACTACCAACATGCCTATTTCTGCCGTGAAGCAGCCTTACTCAGCTTTGCTGTGTTCGGTCTGAAGGGGGTGCTGGTGAAATTGCAGGCACATCAGGCTTATTATCACATTCATACCTCAAATTGATGGGAAGCAGGGCTTTGCATCGTAGTGCACGTTCCAAATATGAGAAACAAACAAACCTAAGAAGCTAGACTTCGTTATAATATGTAATGAATACAACTTAACATCACCTTTACTTATTATGCTATGTGCTAGTTTCAGACCGTTTTTATTAGAATAAACTAAATCAATTAAGATAAAAAAAATACTACCACTAAACAAGAAATTTCAACATCACACGGCTACAATCAAACTTTACGGTAATAACGGGTTGTCAAGTCGATAAAACACACAATTACCATTACCGCGACACAGGTGTACGTATGTATGACCTAATTACATACAGATGGATGGGCATCAGTGTCAGTGAGATAAGCTGATGGCCGGCGGAAGTTACAATGCGATAGAAATTGAAAGCAGGGCTGATAAGGATTTGTAATATAAAAAAGGTGTACTAGATGGCGTTTAATCAAAATTATTAAAGCTAGGTGTGTGATAACATGCACCAAACTTTTTAGTAGTTTTAATGTTACTCTGTTTTTATTTTGCAACCGCAACGCACGTCCATGGATCCGACGGAAGATCAGCGTTGTATTCTCAAATACAACATCATGCTGAGTTGGATCCCAATTTTGGTGCGACGCGACGCCGTGATCACATTATTGCCATTGTTATCACTTATCATCAAGCTTTTGAGAGACACACATTTTTAAGTTTTTCTTATTTAGTTTAAGTTAAGCTAGTTTTTTTTTTGTTTCTATAAAATCTAACATTATTGTGTCTCGTATTAAGTATCGCTACAAATAAAACATTATTATTCTTATTCTTATTCTATAACCCATCGAGATAGTCATCATCACCATCAAATGTGGCATTACGAACTACTGAATATAAGTCAACGACGCTCGGACGATTTTTGATACGAGACACTTGGAGACTGTGACTATCGATTTTTAAGTAATCGATGGTTAATACAACGGAAACGTACTTATACTTAAGTCATTTAAAAACGAATCATGATTTGCCCCCTTTCTGAGTTTGTCTTTTAGTAGGTTTACCGGAGCAAATTGTAAAATTATGCCCTCAAATTTTAGAATAATGCCTTTTTTAAACTCGAATTTACTTAGCAAAACCCAGTTTAGATGTTTGCCCCTTTATTCAATTATCAAGATTACAAGAAATCAAAACTTTAAAAAAATTGGTACAATCATTAGTAGGCAGAGAAGTACTGCTTTTATTCTTCGCTGTTTGTCTGTGTGTAGACTATTGTGTATTTATTTGTGTAGTCGAGTAGGTATATTTTTCAAGGTATATGTAATTATTTGTTGACCGAATGGCAGTGACGACATTATTAATAAAGGTAAATAGGTTCATTCTAGACAACAAATTTTAGAAAATCTAAAAAAGTTACCGACCGATTTTGAGAATTCAAATTGCACTTTGAAGCCCGCCAACAGACGCATATTTCGACCTAATGGCCCATTGTAATAATGACCTATCGGCGTACCTCTCATACCTGCGAAACTAAAGGCAAATCTCACAATTTCATAAATAGGATTTTTCTTTGTCTTATTTATTTTTTGTATAGGTAACTTATATTTTCTACTATTTCAAAGTTGTAGCACTACCAATCTATCCCTAAAAAGAGCAAAAAAAGCCTGTTTTATCTTATGCATAAAGAACTTTCTATTTATCTATCTCATATCTGTAAAAAAGTATGCTTGACTTGGCAGGGGTCGCTCCGCGTCCCCATATGTGAAAATGCCCTTAGAAAAGTGTTGAGCAAACCGAAAAAAGTGTTGAGCAAATAAGGAACAAGTGATATTTATTGATTATTTTCATGTAGGTTACGTCGTTGCCAGACAAATTAGCATCAATTCACTATATAAAAACCATTAAACAAAAAAATATGACCGGAACATCTTGTCGACAAAAACGTGTAAGTCGTAAAAGTGAATTAATGCAGGCGGGACAGGATACACGCACAATGCTATAACCGGATATTTGATCGAAGGGAACGACCTTGCTCTATAGCACAAACAGACAAACCTACAGGGCCAAGCAAATATTTGACACATTTATTTCCGTTCCCGGCTTCAATAGAGTGAAGCCCGGATTCTTTTGGGTACCCATTTTTACATTGCCTACTAAAGTGATCAGCACCGAACTTGATTTACAAACTTTGATGACAAAATTTCTAAATACAGGTCTGGTGCGTATCATTTGAGTTGGCAACTGATATAGCGAATAAATAGGCAGATCCTGCTATAGGTAAACATTAAGTGAAAAGACATCAAAACAAAAACAAATGGCTATTCTGCCAGAGTCCCCTTAGCAAGGGTGCACCACGGGCTGGTGAGGTAGGTTTGAGTTGTGGCGGTTGGAAACCCACACCTCTTGAAACATCAGTTAAATTTCGTTCCAACTTAAATGTTCCCTTAAAGCCTTAAAGTTTAAGGGTTAAACGGCCATGCATCTTACATTAATGGATAGCCTAAGGCCCTATCCATTCTAAATGGCGGTTTTGAGCTATCTCGATCAATATTAGCTGAGCCATAACTCAAACTGCAGGCATTATGTAATTACGGCAGGGAAAGTCGTGTAACACTGGTTAATTGATAAAATTATGATGGAGTGGATAAGGGTATGAAGGAAGCGTTAATTTCCAGTAGGGCGATAACCGTTCACGCTTATATCAACCTGACGTATTGTAAACGTAACGAAAAATTTTAACCAAGGACAAAGCGTTTTTTTGAATCTACGCTTTCTCATTGGCCATCATTTTACGTCTACGATACGAATACTTTTTCGCTACTCTTCGTGATCGAGCTTCAATGGGAAAAATGACGTCTACTCTGCAAAGGGCCAGCAGCGCATCAGTATTGCCTCTGGTAATGCAGGTGTCCATGGGCGGCGGTGACTACCTCCCATCAGGTAGCCCGCATGTTCGTCTGCCAGCTTTGGCATATAAAAAAAAACGCTTTTGACACATTCTGAACGATACGAGATTGCTACGGACTAATCGCTCACGACTGAGCTCTGGATAGACCGCAATGGCGCTCATTATGGGAGACCTATGTCCAGCAGTAGACTGATATAGGCTGATGACGGTGAATATGATTATGATTCGCTCATGGCACAAACTTCGAGAGGCCTATATCCAGCAGTGGATAAAGTCAGGATGTGGATGATTCGCTCGTACGAAGAAGGAACTATGAAGAAGGAAGAATACTGCTGCTGCCCACAGTATGCCATTATCCTCTAATATTTTCATGGAGGAAGTGGAGTCCTATACGCACATGGCCCACTTTATTTTACTCCCTTCTTCGTAAACGCTAGCGGCCATTTAAGTGGTAATCATTATCACAACAAAGTATTGACAAAGTATTGTACCGTATATGTTAGGAACGTGGCCTAGAATACAATGGTCTGCGTGCATCAAGCTGAAGCATAAAGGTGATAAGCTTATGGTATTTAGTGTGCGTGCAAATGAACAGGGAAAAGCTTGTTATTTTATTGGCATTCACACTAAAACAGCAATGAGGCTTCACGGCAGAAGTAGGCATGGTACTTCCCCCGATAATTTTTTCAAAATAGCTCCACCACTAATATGTTTGGTTGGTTTCTGACGAATTTTGAAGAAGTTACGATACATAATCTGGTTCGAGATTAAATAATGCTATCACACAGCATCATGTAACCCCAAACTAAGCAGAGCTTGTTTTATGGGAACCACAAAACGGATTTACTTTACAATACATATTATTACAAAGAAAACACCCAAGAGCCGAGACAAATATTTGCAGAACATAAACATCTGCCTCGCAGCAGGAATTGAAACCGCACTTTCTGCGTCTCAGGCGAACCTTCACCTACTGCGTCACAGAGTGCGTCGAAAAAATAGTTGATTGAAAGGAGAATAGATTGAATGTGAATTGAACTGTATTCAAAGACAGGCCCCTAGCACGCAATGCTACACAATCGTGCTTGCCGAACCTCTGCCAATATCTCTCTTGCCATTTTATGATCGGAATTATCTCGAGCCTGCAATTATTATTATACTTCAACCTCATATTTACTGTTTTCATTTTCCTTTAATTTATAACGAATTATTGGTAAGTAAACCTAACTGCGAAAGTGAGTTTGTCTATTTGTTTAAAACGCTTTCACGCCTTAACTACTCTCGATCATCATTATCACACACCTTGTCAGGGATACAGAAAACAAGACCGGTTAAGTGCGAGTTGACTCGCCCACCGCGGGTGACGTCAGAGGCGTGCGATACTAATTAGTAAGGTTTCTTCGTAATTAAAATGTGTAAGTCTTATAGAAAAATAAAAACCGGCTTTAGAATGGGCAAATTAGGCCTTTCAGATAACACCATATTTGACCGTGTAACTTACTTTATAGCTTAACCACAGCTGTCATTACATTTATTGAGGTTTCTACAAAACCTTATTAGTTGGAGACTTTGCTATAATTTTCCTGTAAGATATAGATATACTTATATAATATTTATAAATTTCAGGTTTCTCACTTCCCAAACTTCGGAGTTAAGGGGGTATGGTAATTATTTGAGCTTTTTTCATCCTAAATAAAAATAAAAAACGGATTTATATTGTTCAAATCAAGCCTTTTCATTTGATACCCCACTCGACGACCTACCCCCCCCCCTTTTTTTCACCCCCCCCCCCCTCCCACCCCTAAAAAATAAATTATAACACAAACTAGAAACTACTAAATGAGTTTTGCATATCGATACCAATGCATGCATGCGTATGGGCAGGTCATTTAATATTTTTTTATAGATCCAAAGAATAGTAGATTGTTTTACAAGGGACTAAACCATCCCATTATATACGAGGTTGTTATACTCCCGAGCGTAGCGAGGGAGGATGACAAGACCGAGTTATAATGGGTGGTTTTGGCCCCAGTAAAACACTCTACTTTTCACTTCGATTGCGAGAAAATAAAACAATTCAAAATTAGACAATTTTCAGAAATTTTATTAAAAATTAATCAACCTTCATAAAACATCACCAAGACGGTTCTATTTTAAAAAAAAAAGATTAACGGAGCACCAAGAAGTCGAGTTTTTATGTAAGAGAACGAATGCTTTGTACGGGCTGATGATTTTAGACAAAAAGTAAAAAGAAAAAATACTTTTTAGCCCGAGGTATTAAACTCGAGTTTTAGGCCCGCTAAGCTACACTATTATGATACACTTTTTGAGCAAGAGAAGTGAAAAATATTTCCTACAATACTTGTTTTAACGACACTAACCGTTTGATACCAAAAGTAAATTCATTCAGTAAACTTGCAATGCAAATTAATATTCGGATGCCAAATTCAGATTTAAATTAGTGTTTCTTTAAGACTTACGAAGTGTCCAGCCTAAAACGGTTATGTTGGCAACACTGACTAATCCCAAGTTGGATCTAATCGCCAATCTGCCGGCCATACAAGGAACCGATTTATATTCTCATTAAAGTTCTGAATGTCCTTATTTAGGGAGCAAGCACCTATATCAATGCACAAGATTATATCAATATTCCCAATCAAATTTAAACCTTATCTGTTTATGTTTTAAACCTATTAGGGCAGAGTTTGTCAAAATGTAGAATCGGCCATTCATGAATCCCGCTGAATTATTCAGCGCAGGAGTAATCGATATTCAATTCGATTATAAATCGATTTCCCTTTTAGTAAAGTACGAGTAACGGTTGTACATCTATATATATAAAAGAGAACTATCCTCACTCACTCACTCACTGACACACTCATCACGAAATCTCAGAAACTACAGGGCCTAGAGGTTTGAAATTTGGCAAAAGTATTTTTTGTAGGTTGTAGGCGCTCACTAAGAAACGATTTTGGGAAATTCAACCCCTAAAAGGGTAAAAAGGGGTAAAAATGTTTGTATGAAAAATCGTATTCCTTGAACTTAGAAACTTGAAACCTGGGACATGTATTATTCCATACAATCAATGAAGATTGATGTCATTGAAAATTTGAAATAGTCCTCGAGGGGGTTGCAATGGGGTGGTAAAGTTTGTATGGGAAAATCTTAACGCGTGGTGTTGTTTTCTTGAAACTTCATCAGAACACTTTGAATATTAAATAATAAAAGACCGCATACCGGGTTTTTGAAAAAAATACCTTATTGGAGGGTAATCTATACTTATAAAATCCTTTGTCCTGAATGACTGACGGATCAACGCACAGCCTAAACCGTTGATCGTAGAGACCTTTAACTTGGAGGGCATGTTCTTTGTATGACGTAGCCATCCGATAAGAAAGGATTTTCCGAGATTCTACCCCTAAAGGGGTAAAAAACGTGGGCAAAGTTTGTATGGAACAACGTGATTCCTTGGTCCAATCTACTTCAAATTTTGCATAAACATTCTTTAACAAAATTGATGAGAGACGTGTTTCGTATATTATTGAAATTTATCACCTAACGGGGTTCAAAAGGGGTAGATAGTTATTTTAGGGGTGATTTGCATCGAAGTTGATATAGATACTCCTTAGTGACACATGTTATTTTATTTTGACACTGTCGTGTTTGAAAACTCATTTCAAATTTATTCAAAAAACGTTGTTCTCGCATAAAGGCTCCTACACACAGGTACGTGTGCATAGATACGTTATTATCGGCGATAATATCAGAGAATATAACAGAATATATCGTAATATCGCATACGCAAATATTGAAAATGTTTAAGTTTTTCTGATCGAGTATAGTGCCCCGATTCATGAAATTCTGATATTTGCCTGTAGTTTCACAGATATAAGGGGGGTTGTTATACATTTGCCACAAAGTAAATTCGTCACATTTTTGAAACTCCATACATTGAAAGTAAATTCGTCACATGCATTAAAAAAGATGTGTAGGTGAATAAAGTGATCAGTCATAATTATCGCAGTATTTGCGTCTGCCGGAGGACTTCAAAGTGCAATTTGAATCTCCAAAATCGGATGGTAACTTTTTGAGATTTTCCCAAATTTGACAAAATTCAACAATTTGCTGGATCGAGAATTTCCCAATTACTTATTTTGAGCTCGCTATTCAAGAAACGGAAAAATGATATCACGAGATTGAATTAAGCTACAGCTTGAGCCATCTTAGGAGGCAGATGGACAAAAACTGTAGGTAGTAGGTCTTTTTCGTCAGTACATTATAGTCAAATTTTATCGAGTGCTTTAATTCTAAATTAAATTTTCAATGCCTTTGATAGTTGCGCGTAGTGTGAGGTCTGTAGAATTTTAGTACATTATGTATTAGGACGGCTAAAAAGTTACATACTGTTGCGATAACGCAATTATGTGCAAGGAATTGGGACGCATTATCGCAATAATGCATGCGATATTATGGCCGATAATAACACACCTGTGTGGGGGAGCCTTAAAAGCTTGGTGCAATGCGATACTCTTTTGGAATGTCAAAAAAAATATAATATTTAAATCGGATCAGAATAAGAAATTTCAATTTCATTTATTTGTTGTTGGATATTTGAATAATATTTGACGAAAAAATTCGTCATACCTATGCCGGCTGTTAACTTGGCGACGGGTTGCCAACGGAAACAGGAACGAAAAAAAATAGAGTGAGAGAAGGAACCGGAACAGGTATCTACTTAGTACTACATTACGGGGTAGGTAATGTAGTAATATGTAGGTACTTTTTATTCCATTTATATTTAGGGTTCCGTGTCAAATTACCGGGCTTGGGAAACATTTCACATGAAAGGACATACGTAAAAAGAGTATAAACGCAAACGAAGTTGCGAGCGGGTCAGCTAGTAAGGTATACAATAAAAAACAAGAGTTTGTCAAAATGTAAAATCGGCCATGCATGAATCCCGCTGAATTATTCAGCGCAGGAGTAATCGATATTCAATTCGATTATAAATCGATTTCCCTTTTAGTAAAATACGAGTAACTGTTGTAGATAAGGTATACAATAGAAAACAAGATGTTTCAGATTTATTCCCGGTTTTATACCAATAACCATACCAAGCAACTAGAAAACACGAGCCCGTATTCCCTACTGTAGAGCTGTCACGAATATTTCAAGCTGACGTATTGTAAACGTAAAGAAAATTTTTGGCTAATGACAAAGCGCTATTATGAATCTACCCTTTCTCATTGTCCAAAATTGTACGTCTACGATACGAATACATTTTGGATCGTCTTCGAGATCGAGCTTCTATTCGAAGGCTTACCTACAGGTTATTTGACTATAAGAATACTAGCTCGTAGCTCGCTCGTGGGGTACCCGAACAAAAAATAGGCTTTATGTTATTCCTGGTCTAAAACTATTGTCGCAGTGCCATTTGTGCTGCTACTGCTAATCCACAAAGTATGTGAGATTTCGAGTAACTCCGATATGGGCGCTGTACAAAAGTATACAAACCCAACATAACGTCTCTGTGCCCATTCATTCCCAACAGTGACTGTCTACCGAAATTCCTAAGAAATACCATTATAACTCTGTTCTAGCTGGGTTTTTCTTCCTAGTCGACTGCACGAAAAACATCAAACAACTATACATGTTCAGAATCTCTTGCGAGTGTCAAAATATCATAGAAAATATCGACACAGGCAATACGCGAATCTTTTCCGAATGTCCCTTGCTCGGTTCAACTATTAATACAATCTTTAATCAGAGAAAGTTCTTCAGTAGTTTTAAGTCTAGGTGTTAATTTTGTCCCTTCATTTACTACTTTGACACCACCAATATCAATCTTATTCCTTTCTATTACGGTTTACTTAGCTTTTGTTTTCGATGTTTTAACTAAAACCGCTCTGCAATTTCTATTATACTTATTAAGAACATTGGCGTTATCGTCTTGAGCGCCGATATCTAGTAACGGTTAGTTTTGTTAATTAATTGCACTTTCTCAATATTAACACCTTTGAAGTATTGAGGCTGTTGTTAAGCTTCGTTTACTTTATCGGGAATGAACTTAAGCAAACTGGTATGGTACGATTACCAACCATCACCTGTTATAGTACGATTATAATGGATGAGGCCTCAAGTTGCATTCCATTGAAGGACATGTTCCAAACACCACCATACCTTGTCCAAACAAACGATTCGCTTCCACATTTGTTGTTAGTACTAGTAAAGAGAAGAACTTGCTTCCGGCATCTGTTCCTGGACTAGTACAATTTTAGTCTTCAAATCCAAAATGAATTTGTTCCTTATAAGCAAGCGTGCTGTTTTTTAGACCACATCTATAGTGGTCAAACACTTGACTATTTTTATCTTTAGGTATTATAAAAAACTTTTGAAACTATCATGGTTGTGAACATAATTATGAATATCAACGGGATATTTACCATGATTTGTGAGCTCTGTTGCGTCTGTCTGTCATGCGTCATGATCATGGGAGGAACTGTTCCTACTGTGATCATGGCGCATGCAACTGCGTCGAAATATCGGGAAACAACAAAACTCACAAATCATGGTAAATATCCCGTTTATATTCATAATTATTATAAAAAAAGATCATCAACGCGACTGCCAACAGTTGTGATTATGTCAAATTATGAGCTTAATTATACCTCGTATAGGGTTAAATGATGTAAGACTGTTGGGTTGATACGAGGCAGATTACCAGAGGTTCTCTTAGGTCCTTACGAAAAATATTTATGTCTAGCTTTTTTGCCTTTTTCAGCCTTTCCTTATCAAATACTTCTGCTACACTTAGCCTATTTAGAATTCTTTTGAGAACTACTCCTATATTTCCCAAACTGTAGAATCATTTCAGCTAGTGACATCATGAACTTAATCGGTGTTCAAGTCCAAATCATCATCATCTACCACTATAGAAGTCCACTGCTGAACATACGAGCCCCAATCCCATCGCCCCCAAAAATTTCCTAGAAGATCGGTCTTGAACCCTCTCCATCCACCTTCAATCTTGAAAGTGGAAGACTAGACAATTCTGAGGAATGAAAATATTATGAATATGCAAGTGAGTTTGTTTGTTACGATTTCATGACTTCACAACTCAACTGATCATCATAAAATATCGTATAGTACCTACATACATACAGGGATACAGTAAAAGGCCATAGAGTACCTTTAATCCAGAAAAAAAAGCTCAATCATGAGGGCAAACATTTTTTTGTCAAAATCTACACTAACCCCATAAAGGGCTGAATTTTATATTCCTTATGATTGTACGGTATGCACCCATACAATGCAATGAACAGCTGTGCGTTGATTGTCAGACAGTCAGTCATTGCAGTTTTTAATATTTTTATTCATCATCGTCATCATAAGCCTTGCTATAGGCAGACATAGGCCTCCCCTAATGAGCGATTAATTTAATATTTTAGAGAGCAGAGGAAAGTTGAACAATTAATTTTAAAAAAGTACTTGACGTCGTAGCCGCATTTTGCTCTGAACACTTTATCAGGCACAGTATATTGTAAGTAAAAAATGGCTCAAGTAGCGAAGTAGTTCATATACTTGGGTCGGATTGTACTAGGATTGATCGAATCGTTTGCTTAGTCTGACTTCACAGGGTCATAGATTCGTTGGCACGTAGGTACCAATTTTTGCCTGTAGTCACGTCTGATATTAATTTATATAAATTATATATACCAATATTTGTAAAATTATTGGAAAACAAAACGCGTAGTTTCATAAATTTTTCGACAAATTAGTGACTATCAAAAGTTTGCCCTCCTAAGTATACACATAGCATACATAGGTATGGTACCATTAAACCCGAAGAAACCAACACACTAACCTGTAAATAACAACGTAAACAAATACTTAAACGAACAAAGCTTTAGCCAAAGAGATAGTTATTGCCTCAATCGGCTAATGTCAAAGTTAATTAGCAAGTATTTTCTCTAGCATGCAAATAAGGGAAACAGTGAAGTGATTATGCAAAACCTTTGAACCTTAACACTTTGACTGCGGGCCTCGTACAAAGCTCGCTTACTCATACAATCATACTTAGGTTGGTAACTTAGACTTATCGGTAACTTTGCATCCAATCTAGATGATTTATACAGCTTCTTCTTCTTCTTCGCTAGTGACCAACTCTGATGTCGGAGTTTTTACGCCGTCCGAAGGCCTCCAACATAGCTTAACGATTGAAAAAGCCGGGATCAACATCTTAACGTGAAGGTCTTAGGTCTCAGAGCCATTAAACGGTCACTTATAAAAACACTGACTTGGGGGAGCTGCTTGAGTCCTTGATGATTGGCTAGGAACTCCGAAGCCATGAGCGCTGATTTATAGGTACAGCTTCATGTGATACCTTTAACGAACTGAACGAGTAGCTACGAGTATTTATAGCCTTGAGGACAAATAAGATGAGGAATGGCTTGGCCAGCACCTATATCATCCTCTCAGCCTAGTCGGCCTTATCCACATGAAAGACGTAGTGAATACGTGTGGAGCTGACTTAGCCGCGAAAAATCCATTCGTATCTGACCGAAATTTCGATTCCATGACTTTTGGATCAGAAATTGGGGTACATCCCCAACAACACCAGGCTAGCATAACCGGGCCAGCCTGAGACACAGGAGGTTGCGGGTTCGAGTCCCGTCACGAGGTAAATGTATGAATGATATGAAAATATTTGTTCGTGTATTTGTTGTGTATAAAAAACACCTGGGGTGTTTTGGTGTTTTTTATGTACTATATGTTTTCATATACATATGTATGTACACAGGTTTATAACAAAAAAAATATATATATGAAGGGTATCAGTCATTTGGTTACCATACAAGCACTGCTTAATTTAGGGATATTGATGCTTTATGATACCGTCCAGCATTAAAAAAATATCCCGGCTTTTTCAGCATGAAAACTCCGATGCCATAGTTGGAGCATGTCTACATACAAAAAAAAGAAGAAGAAGCGGCTTCACCCGTAGTTCCTCTTACTCAAAATCTAATTTCTCAAAAGCTGCAGCTAAACATTGAATTACCGTGAAAGTGTAATTGTGAATGAAGATTGGCTAAACAATCTTGCATGTTTGCGACGTGACGAGAACATGCACTGACCTCTCACCCGTACAGAGATTGAGATGATCTTGTGAAATTGATAATCTTGGCAGGCAAAATTGGATCGCGGGCAAAACGGCTAAAGCTTAGGCACAGATCTACCTGGCTGGTGCCTGGCTGCTGACTGCATTGTCAGCTAATCGTACTTAATATTATTTTTGAGAGTATGGATGGATGGTTCTTACTCTTTCACGCAAAAACTACTTAAACGGATTCGTAGTTTATGACCTGGACACATAGGCAACGTTTTTTTCAGGTACCACGCGAGCGAAGCCACGGGCAGAAGCAAATATAGTCATTCCAAACCCGAGACGCGACCGCCGAGTAAGGGCGGCCGCAGACGGTCCGGAAAACGACTGTCCAACATTGTTCACAGATCTCGGACGCCCGGATCCGTCAAATTTTTGACCGTGTGGGGAGCCTAGCGGGTGCTAAAACATCTCGTATGAAGAGAACGACTACCAGCGAGCGTCTGAACTTTGTTTGATAGACATGTTCTGATGGTTTCGTATGGTTTTTAATCTGTACGTGTACAGCTAGAAGGTTGACTCCTCAAAGACGGCTAGCGACTGTTGACTCCGTTTTTCCACATGAGTCTGCTTCAAACAATTGATCAATAAGATAAAGGAACATAGCAGATACTTAGATAGGAAGCAGATAAACTTTTATGTTGCAGTCAAAGTAGTACATGTAGACAATTCGAAGAGCTCCTGGCGTAGCTTACTTTAGTGCTCTTAGCTGGTCATCTGAGTTCAGCAACTAGGTACTCCGCCCGGTTACTAGTTGGCGCGTTAAGATGTTGGCCCCGGTTTTTTCAGTCGTTAATCCATGTCGGAGGCCTAAGGGCTGCGTAAAAACTCCGACAACAGATTTGGTCACTAGCTCATACAAAGAAGAGCAATTTGTTGATAACTTTTCTACTTCGAAGCAAAAAAAGTGTCCAAGATTAGTTCGGAAGCTATGTTCAAATGGTTTTTCACACCATTGTGATTCCCGGAATACCCTAACATGTGAAAATGTTGGAAACCAAGACATTTAGATTTCCCAAAGGCCAGCTGCTGCCAGAGTAGTGTAGAAACTTGGACAGGCATAGAGAGATATTGACTGCCAATTTATGATGCATTGGAAAAGAGAGCATAGTGCTCTCATAATTATTGTATAATTGTGTCTGTGAACGTTTTTATTTCTATTGTTTTATGGACTTACTTATTTAATGTTTTTGCTTTTTGTATAAGTAGTAAGTCTGAAATAAAATGTATTATTATTAAGTATATAAAAAATATGGTGTAACATCTTTAATTCTTGCGCAATGATGAAAACTGATGAGCCCTTTTTAACTTGCCTGTGACTTAGATTAAGATAAGATAAATCTTTTTTAGCACATTACAATAACAGCACATATCACATATAATAATATAGAAGATAGATAATTTTCAAGACTTAGGCAATAAACAGAATAAACAGATTAATTAATTAGACGGATTCAGAAAAAATATACAGATCATTCATTTACTGTTTTTACAATAGATATAATTTTATCTTGTCTGAAGACAATTTCATTCTATTTCAAATCAAGTACGTATCTATCAATAAATAATGCTACACACAATTACACAGCATTACATAGACCCAAACTAAGCAGAGTTTGTTTTAGGTATGGGAACCATTTCACAGTTATTCTACATACAGGGTGGGGCTAAATTTTATCTCATTGAGTGCTACCTTTTCTTTTGAAGTTAGGTTTTGTGTGTGTAAACTCATACATAGACTCAATAATGTGGCGAATGGGGTTTCATAGAAATTGGTTGATTTTTTTTATGAAATGTAAACTTTTTTTTTAATTTTCGCGAAATCTTACGATTTGATTTGGTAAGTTACTTTGGGAAAAAAGTTCCTGTTGGGAAATAGAGTCGATCGAGAAAAACTTGTTTTTTTTTTACAAATGTCATTTTCTAGGCTGACCGTACGTTTATTCAAAATTCTGAAAATGCAATTGTTTTTTTCTTCAAAATAAACTTGATAGTTTCCTCAGAACAAAACATACATAGAAAACACTCAGACCCGAAATAATCATAGAAACATTTATCTCGCGGCTGGAATCGGACCCGCAACCTTTTGCGGCTCAAGCTCCTTCCTTCCTAGCCTTCCGCGTCACAAATGTCGTTATAAAAAAATAGTTGTTATATTGTAATATTTAGTCGTGTAGTTACCTGTAATAACGTGTGAATAAATAAATAATGCTGCTGATTCCTGTTTTAGTTTTAACTGTGTTACAGAATAAAAATACCTTTCAATTTTACCTTTTATCATCTGTAGCTCTCCACTACTGGATATAGGCCTCCTCTAACGAGCGCCATAGAGCCCTGTCCTGAGCTTGACGCTTCTAGCTTCAATTTTACCCTTACACTTGCGTTAACACTAACAGAAAATGTCAAGACCCCGTAATTTTTTAAGGCCCGAAACTTTACCACCCTAATTTTCACGTTTGTCAGTCATTTAGTCAGTCAGGACGAAGCAAACCAGTTTTATATAAATAATACATGTAAATTTTGATATCAAGATATATTTCAATGACGGATTAATTTTATCAGACGATATTACTATGTATTGGAAATACATCTAGTAGTAAATCGTGATTTTGACAGAAATACTGTGTAATAATAAATATTTTTAAATAATATAATAAAAAATAAGTGAATAAAATAATGTATAGTATACTATCCTTTTTACGGCCGATATTGAGGCAATACACATGTGTTGAAATAGGTACGCCTTATGATTGTTTTGTTTATTTGTATTTATTAAACTAAATGTAATTTTATCTGTAATTACAGGTTTAAAACATATATTTATCTTAGACGAGTGTCTAGAAAAGTTCTCAATTCAGTTAAGTTCAGTAGGTTTATTCGAACTTTGCCTAGCTCGTACGAAGAAGAAACTCATCGTCTACGAGTTTTTTACAAAATGTAGATTCAAATTGGTTTATGTGCAAAAAAAATTAACTACCCTATAATTTTACAATGTACAACTATAAATTCTTGTTTAAATAAATGAAACAAAATTGTTATTTCAGACGTCCAAACTTTCTTTTTTTTCTGAAAAGCTATAGATATTTAAGAATGATTATAACAGAAATGTTTGGAAGTCTATGGGGGAGAACTTTGCCCAGCAGGGGAACAAGAAGAGTAGTAAAAAAAATATTAACCTATAAATACAAATAGTTTGACCAAAATAAAAATGGACTTATGATTACAAACTATTTTATACAAACAACAATTTACAGCGAACCTAAATGTTATTCTATTGGGCCTGAGCGCGGTGTGGCCTTCCCCCATGGTGATCAAACTGAAAGAGGCAGAGAATCCTATTCTCTCCCGGCCCATCACTGATGATGAAGCAGCGTGGGTTGCTTCTATAGCACTCCTAACCGGGCTTTCAGGTAAGCACTGCTAAAATTTGGAATCAGCGTCTGTTCGGAAATTATGGGCCACATTCTCATAAAGTCCATGAGTAGTTTCGAGGTCTCGTCTAGAGCTCGAGGACAATAGATTTTGTTATTAATGTTGGTATGAAAGTGTGTCCTAGTAAGCAATAATGGATTTTGATGTACAAACTTTACTATTGTTTATTTGTAAACTTATTGTGTGACTCAAATGAATTTTTGTTTATCAAGATAAATTATTTCATTTACTTTTGATTTCATCATCATCATCATCGGCCTATATCAGTCCATTGCTTGACATAGCCCTTCCCCAATGAGCGCCATTGCGCCCTATCCTGAGCTCGACTCCTGATTAAAATTTGGTGAATGTTATCTGTGGTTAAAAGTAACTATTTCATGTAATGATTATTAGTACAAATATTATTATAGCTATATTATAGCTAGCTGACCCGCTCGCAACTTCGTTTGCGTTTATACGCTTTCTGCATATATATGTGCTTTCACGTAAATTGTTTTCCAAACATAGCAATTTTACACGTTTTTTTTATGTAAGGAATAAAAAGATAAAAAAATTATAATTATAAGAATGAAGTACTGGTACCCTGAGTTGGCCCCGCAGTTGCTCCTAACTTTTAAAAAGTTTAATAATAACTTATGATATTTTCCAGCGATGAGCTTCAGTGGCACATTGATGAACAAGCTTGGCCGGAAGACCACAATACTGTGCAGCTACATTCCAAGGTTTCTCTTCTGCCTGTTTTCTATATTTGCCACAGAATACTGGATGATACTGTTGGCCAGAACCTTCGCTGGTATGGCGGATCTTCTGTGCATGTCTGTGGTTTCCACTTACGCCTCAGAGATCTCTAATGTAAGTTAATTGTACTTAATAGAGTACATCCTTTACTGATTCATCATTGGATATTAAGCCGTAAAAATGAATGGGGAAACAACAATAACTAGGATCATTGTTATTGAAACTAGGGAGTTTAGCTTTCTAAACTAGATTCTTCACTTTGTTGTCCTGTTCCCACTGCTAACTCTTGACTAGGTAGCAGAGCTACAAGCAGGGATGCTGAACCGGGTAAGAACCATGGGTTTACCTAATCTTTCAAATATTTTTTGTATTTTTGGGTGATCCTTTAATTCCTAATACGTTTTTTCATGCTATATGAGAACGCTTTCATACAGTTTCAAACTTCTTAATCTGTTCAGTACTTTTGGTGTGAAGGAGCGTCGTGGAGACGTAACAAACATACATCCAAACATGCAAATCTTCTCTCAAGCTTTTCGCATAATATAAGTCACATTGCATCTTTACAGAAAGAAATCCGAGGTCAAACAGGTACCATGACGCAGATCAACTCAGCCGTAGGCATGTTGATCATGTTTGGACTAGGCCCTTTCGTTTCTTATTTGACAATCAATATACTGATGACGTGTCTGGTCGCTGTCTCTCTCATCCCACTGATGATCCTGCCTGAGTGCCCTTTCTTTCAAAAGGTTAGACAGTTTTCTTCTTTGTAGTGGCTAACTTCGGTGTCTGTGTTTTAGGCCACCCAAAGGCCTCCGACATAACTTAACTACTAAAAAGCCGGGCCGGTTTAAAATAAAACGGAATCATTTTCACGTACTAAAATTTAGGTATAAGCACCGAATTCGATCACGAGGGTCATCATCAGTGCGAGTGTGATTCGCGCAGCGTTGCCTCAATGCCTCTGATATCTTGCTTGCACAGGTTAGATAATATTCACGAAAGTTTTTTAGTATGATTGAAAGAACTTAGCAAGTAGAATCTGCTTGTGAGAACAAGACAGCTAGCTGCAAATTGAATTGTTAAGTTTTGTTTTACTTAATTGTAATAATGGCTGAAGAGCAATCGTACACTTCAAGACGATCTCTCAAGCTCTAAGTAAATCTATATATATAAAAGAGAACTATCCTCACTCACTCACTGACACACTCATCACGAAATCTCAGAAACTACTGGACCTAGAGGTTTGAAATTTGGTACAGGTAGTCTTCAAAGAGTGTGAGCGCTCACTAAGAAACGGTTTTTGGAAATTCAACCCCTAAGAGGGTGAAAAAGGGTAAAAATGTTTGTATGAAAAATCGTATTCCTTGAACTTAGAAACTTGAAACCTGGGTCATGTATTATTCCATAAAATCAATGAAAATTGGTGTCATTGAAAATTTGAAATAGTCCTCGAGGCGGTTGCAATGGGGTGGTAAAGTTTGTATGGGAAAATCTTAACGCGTGGTCCGATATTTTTGAAACTTCGTCAGAACACTTTGAATATTAAATAATAAAAGACCGCATACGAGGTTTTTGAAAAAAATACCTTAATGGAGGGTTATCTATACTAATAAAATCCTTTGTCCTGAATGACTGACGGATCAACGCACAGCCTAAACCGCTGATCGTAGAGACCTGAAACTTGGAGGGCGTGTTCTTTGTATGACGTAGGCATCCGATAAGAAAGGATATTCCGAGATTCTACCCCTAAAGGGGTGAAAAACGTGGGCAAAGTTTATATGGAACAACGTGATTCCTTGGTCCAATCTACTTCAAATTTTGCATAAACATTCTTTAACAAAATTGAACAAAAATGTGTTTCGTATATAATTGAAATTTATCGCCTAACGGGGTTAAAAAGGGATAGAGATTTATTTTAGGTATGATTTGCATCGAAGTTGATATCAATACTCCTTAGTGACACATGTTATGCCATTTTATTTTGACACTGTCGTGTTTGAAAACTCAGTCCAAATTTATTCAAAAAACGTTGTTCTCACATAAAGGCTCCTACACACAGGTGCGTGGGCATAGGTATGTTATTATCGACGATAATATAAAAGAATATATCGCAATATCGCATGTGCAAATATTGAAAATTTTTAAGCTTTTCTGATCGAGTATAGTGCCCCTATTTATGCAATTCTGACATTTGCCTGTAGTTTAATAGATATGAGAGGGTTTTTTGTACATTTGCTACAAAGTAAATACGTCACATTTTTGGAACTCCATACATTGAAAGTAAATTCGTCACATGCATTAAAAAAGATGTGTAGGTAAATAAAGTGATCGGTCACAATTATTTCAATATATGCATACTGCTGCGATAACACAATTATGTATTATGAATTGGGACGCATTATTGCAATAACGCATGCGATGTTATCGCCGATAATAACACACCTGTGTAGGGGAGCCTTAAAAGTGCGATACTCTTTAAAATTGGAATGTCAAATAAAAAATGATTATTTAAATCGGAATAGAATTCCAAATTTCAATTCCATTCATTTGTTCTTGGATATTTAAATACCAAGGGGATAGCATGTTTTTTTTTTTTACTTATAGACTTGAGATTTTTAGAGAGAAGAGTAAGGCATATAAAAATTCATCATACCTATACCGGCTGTTAACTTGACGACGGGTTGCCAACGGAAACAGGAACGAAAAAAGGAGTGAGAGCGGGAACGGGAACAGGTACCTACATATTACTACATTACGGGGTAGGTAATGTAGTAATTTTTTTTTTCCGTTTCCGGTGGTCATACAGTAAACACGTACATCAACGTCCTCCGCAAATAACAGTCAATAGTAGTGCAAACAGTGTAAATTTGTGGCGTCCAAACGCAAAATCCATCAAGTGTGATAGCAAAACACAATATTTGTTAATAATCACAGTGCAAAACATAAAACTAGCAGTAAAAACTACTAATGAAATCAAACATTATCATAACCTAACTTTTGCAAATCATTCATACACCAGTGCTGCCAACATAACTAACGAAACTGTCAAGTGTCAATTGTCAGTTTGACATTGACAGTTGCAGGGCGACCAACATCAATAAACCAATTACCACTTTACCAGTATTGCCAGAACAAAAAAATTACCCCAAAAATGGACAAAAGCATGGAGTTGTTGTTGTCAAAACTGGATGAAAAACTGAACCAACAAACTAAAACTATAACGACGGCAGTAACAAAAAATGTTATGGAGGCAATAGATGAGAGACTTAAAACAATAACCGAGGAAAATACTCAACTCAAAGCCAAAATTTCTACATTGGAACATAAACTTAACACAATAGAACTGGAAAAAAGAAAATACAACCTGGTCTTTTTTGGAATTGAGGAGTCAGGTAAACCAGAAGCAGAGCTGGTAGACTACATAAAGGACATAATAATAGAAACTGGAACACACATAGATAGTCAGGAAATCAGAAATGTATACAGAATCGGAAAAAACACCAACAAAAATCGCCCAGTCGTAGTCACCATAGCGTCTTTATGGAAAAAACATATAATTTTGAAGAACAGGGTCAACCTTCCACCAGGTATGAATGTCAAAGACGATTTCACTAAAGAAGTTCTTGAAAAGCGAAAGCAGCTACAACCACAACTAGAAGAGGAAAGGAAGAAAGGAAATTTCGCTTTTCTGAAATATGACAAACTGATAGTGAAGAAACCAACGGACAAATCTAGAGATAAAAGGAAGAGAGAAGATTCAGGCTCACCTAACACTTCAATCAAAAAGAAAATAAACTCGAAAGTAACCCCAAATCAAATTATAAAACCAAATATCCTTAACTATGTTGAACGGGGAAGATCAGCCTCACTATCTGAAATCTCAAAAAACTAGAAACGACCACCGGCACTCGGAACGAAATCAAAACAAATACCACAACATTATTCAAACCAACCTCTGAAAAAAGCACCCCAAGCCGGCTGGTCACCGTGGGGAAAGACGACCACTACCCTTCATTAAACAAAGACAAACAAAATAATACAAATAAAAACGTAAAAAACCCTAGTTACGCAAACAAAAGCAAGAATCTAAAATCAAGAAGAGAACAAGGCCTTAAAATATGCACATTTAATGTGAGATCCCTATCAACAAAAGAAAGAACTTTAGAACTAAATAATGCAATACATAAAATAAAATGGGATATCATGGGACTCGCAGAAGTTAAAAAAATTGGATATACCATTGAAGAACATAAAGACTACGTATTTTGCTATATAGGAGAGACGCGAGGACTTCATGGCGTAGGCTTCTTAATAAAGAAATCACTAAAGGGCAACATATCAAGTTTTTTGGGAATATCGGAAAGAGTGGCTCTGCTAAAACTAAACTTCAAGGAGGGACCACTATCGCTCATTCAAGTATATTCTCCCACGGAAAGTTCAAGTGAAGAAGAAATCACAAAATTCTACAGTGACTTAATAAGAGCGCAAGAACTGGCTGATAAAAACAGGTTAATCATCGGAGATTTCAATGCTAAAATTGGTCAACCTAAACCTCATGAAAATCTTATAATGGGCAAATATGGTTACGGCATCAGGAACGCTAGAGGGGAACGCCTAATACAATATGCACATGAGAACAAGCTGGCAGTAATGAACACATATTTTAAGAAGAAAAGTTCCAGAAAATGGACATGGATATCACCAGATCACAAAACAAAAAACGAAATTGACTTTATACTGAGCACCAACCCAAAATCTATAACAAATGTAGAGGTGCTGAACAAAATAAGCTTCCCGTCTGACCACAGGATTCTAAGGTGCTCCATAAAAGTTACAAAACCTAAAATTAGCAGAGGAACATTCAAAACCACGCCCAACAAATTGAAGTCCACACATGAGAAAAACAACTACATGCAAAACCTAAAAAATAACTTAAAAATATTGCAAGCATTTCTACAGGACAATAAGACTGTACAATCCTATAGTGATAAACTGGAAGAAACAATCACAAAAAGCCTTAAAATGGATGGAAAAGAAAACAATAAACACGAAAAAAAGATCATTAGCGAACACACGCAAAATTTAATCTGTCGAAGAACAGAACTTATGTTCACAAAGAACAAGTCCAAAGAAATGAGAGAGGAATTGAAGAGATTGTTCAAACAAACTAACAGATCAATCAAAAGAGATTATGCTAACCATAGAAGAGAAATTATAGAAAAAAATATGTTTACTTTCCGTAGTTCAAAAAGAGCCTTAAAAGAGTTATCAATTCACAAAAATTGGATTCAAAGTCTGAACAGTGAAAAGGGCGAAAACAAAGATAGACAAGGTATCATAGAATGTGCAACGGCTTTCTATACTTCTCTATACGAAAAACCACCACAAGATATGAAACAAGGTGATGAAAGAGACAATAGTAATGTAACTGGAGAAGATATAGCAGAAAAACCATTAGACCCAATAACAGAAAGAGAAATAACGACACAAATCAAACGTCTAAAACCCGAGAAGAGCCCAGGCGAAGATAACATCACAAACGAAGCCTTGAAAATCGGAGCACCAATCTTGGCGGCATACCTAGCAGAATTCTTTAACTTAGTATTGGAAAAAGAGCAAGTACCATCGCAATGGAGTAAATCAAACATAATACTATTATACAAAAAAGGGAACCCGCTCGACATCGGCAACTACAGGCCTATCAGCTTACTATCCACAATATATAAACTCTTTTCCTCAATCATCCTAAGAAGAATAGCACCAGACATTGACAAGAATCAGCCAATCGAACAAGCGGGCTTCCGACCGAACTACTCAACAATAGACCACATTCACACAATAGAACAAATAATAGAGAAATTTAAAGAATTCAACAAACCACTATACATAGCTTTTGTGGACTATTCCAAAGCATTCGACAGCATAGTACACCCATCTATATGGACTGCTCTAATAAATAATGATGTAAACCAAACATACGTAAATATAATAAAAAACATCTATTCTAAAAGTGTAAGTAGAGTAAAACTGGAAAGACAAGGGGAGGAGTTCGCAATTGGTAAAGGGGTGCGGCAGGGAGACCCGCTGTCTCCAAAGCTATTCATAGCTGTACTTGAAGACATTTTCAAAAACATGAACTGGGAAAATAAAGGCATATGGGTACTGAATAATAAATTAACACACTTAAGGTTTGCAGATGACATTGCTCTTTTCAGTGAATCAGCAAAAGAGATAGAAGCAATGCTGCAAAGATTAAACTCCGAAAGCAAAAAAGTTGGCCTACACATGAACGCATCTAAAACTAAAATTATGTCAAACAGTCATAAGAAAATAATCAAAGTAGAGAAAAAACCGATAGAATATACAAATGAATATGTGTACCTAGGTAAATTGGTGTCCTTTGATGCAAATAGCAACGAAAACGAAATAGACAGACGAATAAGTACAAGTTGGAAGAAATACTGGGCCCAAAAAGAAATTCTAAAAGGGAACTACAGCCTTAACATAAAAAAGACTATAATGGATTCTTGCATTCTCCCAAGCTTAACTTACGCCAGTCAGACATGGGTCTTCACTGAAAAAGTAAAAAACAAAATTTTATCTTGTCAACATGCAATGGAACGAAGTATTTTAAAACTGAGAAAAATACAAAAAACAAGAAATGCAGACATCCGCATGAAAACTAAACTAACAGATGCTCTTCATTTTAGTTTAAAACAGAAGTGGAACTGGGCAGGGCACTTGTCAAGATACAAAGACAAGAGATGGACTTACCAAACAACAAAATGGAAAGGCCCAAAAGGCAAAAGGAATGTGGGAAGACAGAAGAAAAGATGGGCCGATGACATAATAAACACAGCGGGAAAAAGTTGGATGCAGATGGCCAACGACAGGGAAAGGTGGAAAAAAATGGAGGAGGCTTTTACCCAAAGCGGGGCCACATAACAAAATAATGAAAATGAAACAATTAGTGAATGTTAAGAAGTGAATGTTTAATTTTAAGAACTGTTAAGTGGAAAATAAAGCTGTAATAATAATAATAATAATAATGTAGTAATATGTAGTTACTTTTTATTCCATTCATATTTAGGGTTCCGTGTCAAATTACCGGGTTTGAGAAACATTTCACATGAAAGGACATACGTAAAAAAGAGTATAAACGCAAACGAAGTTGCGAGCGGGTCAGCTAGTACTCTATAAAGTCTTGGAAAACCTCATTTTTGATATAGCTGATGCTTATTTTATTTGAACACAGGATTCATGAGGAAACAACTAGCAATAAATAAATAAAAGTAGGTATATCAGGTATGTGGTTCCCATAATACAAGCTCTGCTTGGTTTGGAGATACATAGCTGAGTGATAATGTCTATTATTATTTATTTATTTCAAATTAATAAACGAACTTACCATTTTTTCAGGACAGACAAGTAGATCAATCGAGGTTCTAACATTCCTACACGGTACAGAAGAACTAGCCCAGACAGAATACAACGAGTACACCAAGAAAAACTCTGACGATGTCGTCAGCAAACGCGAACTGTTCAAGGATAAAGTAATCATCAAGACTTTCGTCATGGTGGTCTTGCTATGCATGGGACTACAGTTGATAGGGTACAACACTGTAAACTTCTACTTACAAACTATATTTGAATCAGCAAATACGACAGTGAGCTCGGAGATATCTTCGCTGATTATCGGAGTGATTCAGCTGCTTGCTTGCGTTTGCACATTCTTTTTGACAGATCGCTTCAAACGGAAGACGATTTTATGCACATCTTTGGTTGGAATGTTTATTGGCATGGTAAGTTTGCATTTTAAGTTAAGATAATAAAATTAATCTCCATTAGTCCACCAGTTTAAAGTCGCTCAGCGAGCTATGGAACGAGCTATGCTCGGGGTTTCTCTGAAGGATAAAATCCGTAACGAGTTTATCCGACATAGAACTAAAGTTGTCGACATAGCTCAGAGAATTAGCAAGCTGAAGTGGCAGTGGGCTGGCCATATCTGCCGAAGAACCGATAACCAATGGGGTAAACGAGTTCTTGAGTGGAGACCGCGGCTCGGCAAACTTAGTGTAGGACGCCCTCCGGCCAGGTGGGGTGACGATCTGCGAAAGGCTGCTGGTAGAAGCTGGATGCGTCGAGCTCAGGACAGGGCGCAATGGCGCTCATTAGGGGAGGCCTATGTCCAGCAGTGGACTGCGATAGGCTGATGATGATGATGAATAAAATAAATAAATATTGCTGGAGACTATCACACAGCATCTTGTAGCCCCAAACTAACCAGAGCTTGTATTATGGAAACCACATGACTGATAAACCATATAGATATTTTTTTTGTTAATATATACTTATTATACATAGAAAACACCCAGACCCGACTCTTGATGACCCTTGATTTTCTGAATTGTCGACACGGTACGGCCAAACAACAACAACGCTTGCTTTACCGACGATGCCTGAAGAACTGAAGGCGGAACCATATTCAAGGAGTTAATTGATTAATTATTAATAAATTGTTTTTCTAGCCTAAATAAATATTTAAAGAATTAGTACTGTAACTCACTCTTATCTAATATTTGCATGCAAGCTGAATTCATGTAATAACATACATAAAAGGCCTAAATGTGAAAATAATTAACTATTCGCAAATAAAGATTTGAATCTTGAATCTCGACGATTCAAAGTAGTCTTGGAAAAAAAATCCTAGAGTTTTTGACGTTGATTGACTGTGACATATTTTCGGTTTCAGATTGGATTGGGCACATTTTTTACTGTTATGGAGAATGGAGTGGAAATCAAGGGGTTCCTCAACTACATACCACTAATTTCTGCTGCAATTGTAATTTATGGATATAACGCAGGTAAATGTTTAAATAGGAGTTTTGCTACGTCAACCTTGTGAAATCGTGGTCTCTTATCATTTCGCCTACTTACTGATTGGTATCAACCAAATTACAGCTGTTTATCATCATTAAATAAATCTAATATATATATATTTTTTATAATCTCAGGTATGGGATCTCTTTTCTGGATGCTGATAGCGGAGATCCTGTATGGGCCGGTGCGTGCCTACGGCATGTCTCTAGGAGTCTTCGTGGTTACACTCACCGGCTTCTCCATCAGCCTAGTCTTCCCAATCATGACGCGTACCATCGGAGCCGGTGGTGTTTACTGGATATTTTCAGGATTTAGTGCGCTAACCTGCCTCCTTATAGCAGTTTTTGTTCCGGAAACTAAAGGTAGAACCTTCGCGGAGGTCCAGATCGCGTTGGGGAGAAAAGGTTCGATGTTTATCGACCCGAAGGATAAAGAATAGATTAAAGCTAAGTGTAAGAGAGGGGGTGGGTGTTCACATTATGCTCCAGCTATAGAAGACAACTAGATGAAGCCTTAAAATTCACTATGCTCTGAACATCAACTCATACGGCTGATCTCTACTTTCTTATGTCCATATATCATTAGCTAGAAAGAGATGCATACTTTATCTCAATGATATTTCTGCGACTACGTACCAGGGCATTTCTTTTCTATGAAACTGCATAGAATTTTGTTCGAGCGCCGTGGTACGATTAACTTTTTGATCTCTTTTGAAGTCGCATTGATATATGTATGCGTCCCTTTCTAACTGATGATATTGGTTATAAGAAAGTAAAGATCAGCCGTATGACTTAATGTTCAGAACATAGTGAATTTTAAGACTTCATCTAGTTCTCTTCTATATCTGTATTATGCTTAATAATATTGTCTGTCGCACTGACCACAGCGGGGGCACGTGAAAATTCTATAGTGTGAACGATTAGCGCATTTCATAGGTACATTTATTTTCTTAAAGTACTTTTTGAAGGGCTAATCCGGGGAAGTACACTACCATGCCTATTTCTGCTGTATAGCTTCATTGCTGTGTTTCGGTTTGAAGGGTGTGGGTGCCAGTGAATTACAAAAAAAATGTCAAGCGTTTGACCTCTGGCAGATGGAGAAAGCACCTACCTTCTTTACCCTACATTCCTCACCGGAACTAAATTTCTACTTTTTTTTTTATGGTAGTGGAAGATGGAACAAGCACATGGTCCACCTGATGTTAAGTGGTAACCATTCATTGCATCGTAGATCACGTTTTTTTGGAACGTGCTCTACGATGCAATGCCCTGCGTCCATCAACTTGAGGCATGAAGATGATAAGCCTCTTGTGCCTGTAATTTCACCGGCACCCACACCCTTCAAACCGAAACACACCACAGCTGCTTCACGGTAGAAATAGGCGTGGTCGCAGTACTTCCCCGGACGAGCCTTCCACAAAAAACTCTACTACTACAATACAACAACAACTTATTTTTATATTTATTTCTACTCTATACTCTATGTAAGTAAATTAATAAAAGAAATCTCAAAATATTGTTGACTCTTGAATTCTAAGAACCAGCACATTCGTGAACACTATTTTCCCTTCTATCTTAAAAAAAATATCTTTATTTAGTCAGAACTGTACATAACGCTTTGAGTGTTAAATAACACAACTGTGGACCTGCAGCTCGAAAAACTAAAAATATGAACTTTTTCGAATTGTTCAACTCGTACTAGGGGTTCTGAATCCCACTAAACATCAAAATACAGCCTGACTTATGAACGCTACTCAAAGTTAACCAATGCTTAAAGTTAGCCCAGTCACTATTTGTCATTACCTAACGGTAAGAGATGGTAATAGCCTATTCATCGGTTATCTTTTGAAAGATGATCATAAAGTAAGACCAATAGTGGCCGGGCGTAGCGTTGCTTAAATAATAGATGAAGAAAGCCGAAGTAAGCTAAAGTTAAGCCTAAGAGTTTAATAATTAAAACAGTATATTCAAATAGTACTTCCGAGATAGCCTGAGGCAGCGAAAGCTACCTAGTAGCTACTGGTCTAAGCTGATCTTTCGAGTTGATAAATTCATTAATAACTAACCTAATAAAATTGCCATAGAAGCCTCATGGAGCTAGAATATCGTTATTGTGAATATCTCTTTTTGTCGTCAATTTTTTTTATAAATACATACACATAAACACCTGAGACAAATATTTGTAACTCATACAAACACTTCAAATCAAACAAGCCCTCCGGCCAGGTGGAGTGACGATTTGCGTAAGGCTGCTGGTAGAAACTGGATGCGTCGAGCTCAGAACAAGGAGCAATGGCGCTCAATAGGGGAGGCCTATGTCCAGCAGTGGACTGCTATAGGCTGATGATGATGATGATGATGACAACAAAAACTTGTCTCGGGGCAGGAATCCAACCCGCATCTTTCTGCGAAATCTGAATTTAACTGTAGTGGGGAAGTCGAGATGTTTTTGAACTTGCAAGTAACCTACAGTCTAAACAGCACGCCTCTTCTGATACATCATCATCATCAGCCTGTATCAGTCCACTGCTGGACGAAGGTGTCCCCCAAAGAGCGCCATTGCGCCCTGTCCTCAGCTCGACAGCTTCTAGCAGTAACCTCAAGCATCATTCTTTCCTTACAATTCCGGTTTGTTATCATTTAATAGTCCCATCTCGTTACATAAGTAACTCTTTCTTCTGCATTGTCCGTGTACGGTCAAGCTTGTAAGTTAACTCTCCCGAAAAGATTGAAAGTTGTTTTGGCAAGCCAAGGTGGTAGGTATATCTACCATCACTGCAGTTTGGCAGTGTCATGGATTCTGGTTCTTTATCGCTAGAACAAGTTTTAACCACAAGAATAAACCAACCTACTCAGAGCATTGAGCGTTGCGGAGTCGCTCTAACTATGAACTCGTACTTTCATACAATTTTGCAAATAATTTTTTGACGTCTCACGCTCGAAACTTTTTTGTGTTTCATACTACGTAAAGAGTATCTGTATTTGTGTGCGAACCAATGGAAGCGCCGTGTTTTGCCCGAGTAAAACTAAAACTTAGATGTATGCGATTGTATGGGTGAGAGACTGGAAGAAACAAACGGGCGACAATAAACATTTGTCTCACGCCGGGAATCGACCCCATAACCTTCAGCGACTCAAGCGAGTCTTCGCCCACTGTGCCACTGAGAGCGACAAAATTATATAAATATAAATGAGAAAGTAAGTTTGTTTTTTTTGTTACGTTTTGCACGCCGATAATCATACATTTCGCACAACACGTTGAAAGGGGGTGCAGAAACGGACATAGGGTAGGTACTTACTTTTCATCCAGAAGTAAGTAGGCACTGTTTCCAAAGTATACTTATAAGAATATAAGATTTTTTTTCACGTGAGCGAAGCCTTGAGTATATAAGTTGTCATACCTTCTTTCTAGACAAATCGAGATGCATATAGTCAAAAAGCTTTTAAGAAACCGATAAACATAATGCTATAGAACATGAGTACAATACAGGTTTCTTGGTTTATGAACTAAACGCAGCTCGCAAAACGACCTCATAACTGTAGAATAACGAAGATAAACAGCTCTAGATTAAACTTGATGGTAGGTCATTCTGTAACCTTAGAAAGCGGACAAATTGATGGGTTGCCTTTAGTAAGATGCCTTCTATCGGTTAGTTAGACAATGATCTGTGAACTTTAAACCCTTGTTTTAGTACTTAGGTGAGATACTTACCTACCGCAGTGCCGACAAATATTTATAGAAAGTATGCACCTACCTACCTGCCTATATTGGTTCTAAAAGTTCTTATTATTTTAAATCTTCGAAGTTAGTACTTTTCAGTTTTTGTGTTAATGACTTACCTTCCTGCTACATAATCATTTGGCTAATTAATGTAAATAAATCCCTATTTTTTTTTTGGAATACCACAACATGACTGATCAACAAGCAGCAAAAACTGCATCAAAATACTCTTGACCAGGTTCTGTGTGACAGCGCCATCTGTCTCTTGTAACAAACACTTATTTACGATATTTGCTAGATGAAAATTTTCCGAGCACTCCAACCTTATGGCTAACAGTGTCATCCATTGGTGGTTTCAGGCAATATAACCAAAATATGCTACAGCGCCATCTGTTGAGATCACTTGCAAACGATGTGCCAATACAGTGACCTTGTTACTGCGCCATCTCTGAATTCACTAAAGCAACTTTCACACTGTAAAAGCGTACCAGACAGTACCAGAATTATGTATGTAAAGATGAATAGGCTGATAATATTTGATCTAAAGTATTCTCATCTTGTTAGTTAGTCAAATATCTATTAGAAACTTACCTCATGCTCTCTCAGTTTCCTCAGCAGCTCGTGATAGGTCCAAGATCGCGCGGCAGCGAGCGACGGCGGCGGAAGTCGGCCCTCCATACGATGCAGCCAGCGACGAAGGCAGTGTAATTCGTGTGCTGTGTCTAGAAGTCAATAAGAATTCATTACTTCTTTTCTCATTGTCTATCATTGAAATCGCGAGTATCTCAAACGTTATTGGACAAGAAACGTGTCAAAGCGTCCGTGGCGTGGCGAGCTTGCGTAGGGGGTTTTTACCAGATCATCTTAGTTAAAAGACACTCCGTCCGATCACTAGGTACATGGATGGGCAACCGTTCATTGGCATTTAGATCTGAGCGCTTACGTACTTCGGAAGGCACGTTAAGATGTTGGTCCCGGCTTTATCAGTCGTTAAGCTATGTCGGACCTTCGAGCCGGGCGGAGATACCTGGTGACAGACAGACAGACGCACAGTGAAGGCTTAGTAATAGGGTCCCGTTTATACCCTTTGGATACGGAACTCTAAATAATCTTAACGTGACTTAAAACAAAGAATCTCTCGGATCATAACATCACTAAACGGCAACCGATCCAAATAGTTTGGCGAAGAGTTTCTTTTTTTTTTAATTTAGTTGATCTACGAAGCTAAAGTAGTGCGTAGGCTACGTGACGAGCACTTCCTAACATAGATTGGCAGCGGTTTACATTACTCCAGTAGCTGGATCCAATAAAGTCTCCCGAGTCTTTAATGTCTAATAATTATTGCATTTTTTTTCAGAGGATTAGTTTAGGTCGTAGACTTACCAACAGTATCGGAGCTGTCTCCATTCCTCTGCTGTTCAGGATTCAGGAGTAGGTACATGTTCTCCCATTTAGCGTTCAGGTGGTCTATCCTCCACGTCACCTGCAATTATTACACAGTGTAGCTAAACAAATAAAATACTTTTCCTCATTAAATATAACTCCACACTAGAGTTTGCCCATAGGATGAAGAAGGATGAATGTAATTTAAATATACATTTTTCTTTAATTCTGCATGTACCGTACCTACTTTTAGCTTGTTCTTTTGTCTCTGTTTTGGAAATTTACATGTTTTTATTTTATTTTATTTTATTTTATTTATTTGGTACAATAAACAGTTACAATATAAAGGTAGGTAGTAAAGATTTTATACAATAGAGACTTAATAATAATGTAACCCACGACATTGCACTCAGATTAGTAATACAAATTTTAAATTTATGAAAACTTACGCTAGAGGCTACTGACAGCTACTACAGTAATAATAATAGATCTACAGTAATAAGACTAAAATAGTTATATAATGTTAATGGAAAGTTTAGCTGGCAACAGTCATAGTAAATAAATTAAAAAAAGAAATAATTAAAGAAATAACAGAGCTAAGACTAATGTAAATATTTAGATAAAAAATATAAAGTCAGGAAGACAGCTTGTCCAGGACAAGATACTTGAATCGACCAATGCTGTTAGCAAATATGTCTATATCGATAAAGTTATTGTTAAATGACTCTACCATCCGGCGCACGGGTGTGCGTAGACCAGCATTAGTACGGCAGGTATTAAGGGCGAACAAGGTTCGCGAGCGCACCAAACGTCTGTGCACGGTTCGGGGTACTAGGTAACATATGTCAGAGGTTAACTCTATGCAGTCAAAGTTGTTGTTAACAATTTTGTACAACGTGGTTGCTTCAAGATATTTACGCCTGGATTCAAGCGAAAGCAATTTGTATTTTTTAAGCAAGCATTCATATGAGAGATATTGCTTATAACACCTATAATTGGTGGCTCGCAAGAATTTGCGTTGAACCCTTTCAATTGATTCATTATATTTATTATAAAAAGGGTTCCATATGGGAACCGCATACTCAAGCTGCGAGCGGACTAGTGTTTTATAGAGGTATAGATATGTAGAGCTGCGCTTGAAGTCGGTGGAAGACCTCATAACGAAACCGTACATTTTAAATGCCTTATTGACAATGTGATCAATGTGTGAACTTAAACAGAGTTTAGTGTCTAGCTGTATCCCTAAATCCCTAAGTGAGTTTACTTTGGTTAAGGGCTCATTGCAGAGATAGTATGTGTAACAAGTTGAGTTTATCTTAGTAGTGAATGTAATATGGGAACATTTAGGGATACTGAGCTGTAATTTATTGTCGTAACAGTAGGTTGTCAGTCGATCCAAGTCTTGTTGGAATGAGATGCAGTCATCAAAAGTTCGAATAATTTTGTATACTTTGAGGTCATCGGCGTAGAACAGGAAGTTTGAGTTATTAAAAACACAATTTTATGTCGTTTATGAATAAAATGAACAGCAATGGTCCAAGTATCGAGCCTTGGGGGACTCCAGACGTTACTCGAACACTAGTAGAATGAAATCCATTCAACACAACCTTCTGTGATCGGTTTTGTATATAGGAAGCAAACCACTTAAGTAAACTACCGCGCACTCCGTAATAGGCTATTTTATTTAAAAGAAGCTCATGGTCCACTCTGTCAAAGGCTTTTTTATAATCCGTATATATAACGTCTATTTGAGCGCGCTCATCAACATTTTTAAATAAAAAATTTGTAAAATTGAGTAAATTTGATGTAGTTGATCTATGCTTAACGAATCCATGCTGTTCATCTATAAATATATTATGTAGTATCGGGTAGATTTCGTTATGCACGAGGCGCTCAAAGAGTTTGGACAGAGCGGACAGTATTGATATTGGACGGTAATTTTCTACATCGTACCTGGAGCCGCTTTTATGTACTGGAGTTATATTTGCACGTTTCCACACTTCAGGAAAAATCCCATCGGCTAAGCATTTGTTATACACAATATACAGGGGTCTACCTATACTTACAGCTGTCTGCTTGAGAAACAGTGGTGGTATCATGTCAGGTCCGGGACCTTTGCATGGATCAAGTTGCTTAAGCTCCTTGACTATATTCGATTCGTCAATATGAAGGTGGGAAATAATATCGCATTTATCGAATAAATTAGACGGTGGCCGCCATTGATCTATGGTAGGAGAAGCTGTCTCGAACACTGACTGGAAGAAGTCGGAAAATAAGTTGCAAACAACTTCGGGATCATTCGATTTAGTATTTAGATATTTCATGGTAGACGGTACTTCAGGCTTGCCCTTTCGATTTGATAGGTAAGTCCAGAAGTGCTTTATGTTAGAGGGAATATTAGTTTCCACAGAATCCATATAACTACGAAAACATATACTGCATTTTTCTTTAAATAAGGCTCTATAACTGGAGAATAAATTGTAGTCGTGTTGGTTTCCAAATTTTTTCCACTTAATCCAGGCTTTTTGCTTTTTCTTATAAGACTCTACTAGTGATTTTGAAAACCATGTTGGAAACTCAGTATTTTTGGTACGAGCTAAAGGAGTATGTTGTTTAATTATATTATCAAGAGCATTATAGAAAATGTAAAGGGCATCAACAGCCGAGTGATTTTTGAGAAGACATATCCAATCAGTGTCATTCAACTTGGTATTTATAAGATTATAGTCAGCTTTATAAAAGTTGTACCTAGTCTTAGGTCGCCTTGTCATCGGCTGGATGGTGTGATTACTGTCACAAATTGCAAGGAACGGTGGATGTGCGAGATCGATGAACACTAGTGGGTCTGATTGTAAAGCAAGAGAGGGTTTGGAGTTGGAAATAAAATTTTAACAAGAACAAAACATAAAATAAATTTTATGTTTTGTTCTTGTAAAAGTCCGCTAATTTACACTAGTCATTTTTACAATCCCCGCTGCATGCTTAGTTGAAGTTCATTGAGTAGCTACGGATCTTTTCTTAAGTCAACATGTTATGTTATTATTTACTAATATTTTATGATTTTAAACTTTTGCTTTTATTATGTGTGCTGTGTATGCAGGTGCAAATAATTTTTTTCCATATTCTAATAATTATTGAGAAGACTTTATTTTTTTTCTTTTCAACGATTACCAAATACGTCTAAAAGCAAATAAATAAGCAGCTGATGTACGAAGTACGCACGCAGTTAGAAGAGCAGAACATCAGTCTTCTCTAAGCTTCTAAAACTCCGTTACTTATAATGGGATTTGAAAACGTTAGCAAGCCCTGCTTGCAGCTCCATTCGCTTGATACCCAGGTAAAGAGTAACCTATTATGTTAATCGAGGGTAAACTTTAGCAGCCCACTGCAGGATCAATGCCTTCCCTATTGAGCGCCATTGTTGCCTGTCCTCAGCTCGACGCAGCTTCTACCAGCATCCTTTCACAGATCGTCAATCCACCTGGCCGGAAGGCGTCTTACACTACGTTTGCGGAGCAGCGATCGACACAAGAACTCGTTTACCAGCCCACTGCCAATTCAGCCTACTAATTCTCTAAACTTGTAAACTATATAATATCTTCATCTAAGTATGTTATACTGTAAATGGCAAGCATAATTTTAAATAAATGTTTCATCATCATCATCACCAGCCTATAGCAGTTCACTGCTGGACCTAAGCTTCCCCTATTGTATATATCTAACAAACTTTTGAATTAATACGTAGAATATAATATATTATACGAAGACTGGACTTCCTACGTTTTATAAATCAAATACGTGGCATAAATCATAATTGACTAGCCTCGTAACTCAGTGTAGCTCTGCTTTTTGAGCTGGAAGACGCGGGTTCGATTCCCGCTCATTACAAGCATTGATTTGTGGTGAACAAGAATTTTTATTCTGTCTCGGTGTTTTATGAATATCTATGTATGTTTATGGGTCACTGAGATACTGGCTCTGCCTCGTTTGTAATCTGTTGACAACGTGTAAGACGTTCCGTAGTTCCGTTTTTTATTTATACGAAAACAGTCCTTACGTCAGCGATGGCTTCTGGTATTCGGTCCAAAATCGCGTGACCTTGCTCAATGAACTTCTCACGACGATGCTCTACAGAGCATAGCTCCGACATACGCATCTGAAACAAAAAAGATTTTTTTATATAACAGGTATAATCTAACCAAGAACAGGCTGGGATAGAGGACCGACGACCGACGATAGTCCCACCAAAAATAGTGTGACACAGAATATTCTGACCAAGATTACCGACAACGATAATTTTACTCCAACCGAGCGCTTCCACTAATCAATAAACAAGGTTTATTAAAGAGAGTGTAATCAATGTTTTTTTCTTTGTATTTTAAGTGCAACCTCACACTTCCGGGAAAATCTAAGATGTTTTTAAAAAAAAGTTCTAAAATTTCGGTCCAATCAATACCGGGACGCGCTAAGGTCGCGGGCACTCGCGGGTTTAATTTTATATAAAAAATCTTAGAGTTTAATCAAACTATTTAATCGAGCAGTATTTTAAAAACTGACATATGCGACTACTTCTTTCATAAGTAGTGAGAGCACGACTCTTGATAAAGCATACATGTTTATTAACTTGAAACGCATGGTATACCGTATAAAGTCATAATGTAGTTTCGGTCGACGACCTGCATTTAAAGTGCACTCCGTCTGCAAATTTGCAGTTTGCATTCAGTTGGTACGAATGCATTAAAACTGAAGGTAACCGAGCAGCCTAATTGCAGTCGGTGTGCAGTTTGCAAGCAGTTTTAACGACTGTACGCTGACTGCAAGCTAGCAACTAGCTAGCTAATTCAAATGCAACTGGAAGTCGACCGTGCAGCTGGCTTGGAGTCCAACCAACTGACTGAAACTGTAAATTTGCAGTCGGAGTGCAGTTTAAATGCAGACCGTCTGTCTAGTCTAGAGCATAATTGCGTTTTGCCTCGCTGTATGCCGGGTGAAAAAGCAGTAGATAGGTAGTTATTACAATCAAAAATCTCAACCTTACCTACCAATTTGAACCAATCGGAGAAAAAGCATCTGTTTTTTGTGAAAGCCTATTTTTATGACTTTACAATCTTAATTGATGGACTCTGGTTAACAGCAGTTCAGTTCCGTTGCAGACGGATAGAGAAAATATCTAATAGATATTTTCACTAGCACTGTCTGTCTGCAGTCGTAGGAAAACTAGGTATAGTATCGTGTGCATTCAGCATTTCAACGCAGTGGAATTCGGCCAGTCGTTTCAGAGTCATTTCCAGAGGCCGAAGATCGAATATTTTGTCAAGTCGTATTGTAAGCTTATCGTAAAGGAGAATGTCGAGAACCCGTACAAATTGCGTCAAAACCTAATGTATCCCATAAAATGTATTATATTTTATAGATGACATTAACATTTTCTTTCGTTTTACTCACCGACGGGATTAAAAATCAAGTAAAAAAATATTTTGTTGATTTGGTTTCCGCTGCACACGCCGCCATTAGACTGACAACCAATGATATATACGTTAGTATGGCAACAAACATTGATGTAAAGTGTTACTATGGCAATAACCCTCATTTTTAATTATTTTGACAGTAGAATCGACTAAAAACTAATTTGAGATTTTTTTGACGTACTCACTTTAGTCTTGGTACCGAGCGCCATACATCAGACGGCATTCTCCTTTTGGCTAGTGAGATGACAATTCGTTATTTCATATCTACGGTTCTTCATTGGACAAAATTTCGCTTACGATACGATACGACATGTCAAAATATGCGCGCTTGTATCACTGATAAAAAAAATTACATACGTTTATATAGTTATATTAATCAAGTAAATATGCGTCTTGCACTTTTTATACCGTCTCTATTTAATTTTAAACTTAGACTTAACTTCTGTGTAGAACTCATCACTCATTGTAATTGTAGCTACCGTTTATTAAAAAAAATGTTCACGGTTTTTTTACAGGATCATCTGCAGTTCAGTGGCTTCAGTGGTAGAGCACTAAGCATTTCTCACCGATTATGAGTTTCCGGGGGAGACTAGGTCGTAGAAACCCAGTGCTCGGTGTCTTTACTGTAGCCACTGCCTTGCTTACCCAAAACAAGCGGATGCTGATGTTGACACCGAGTTTGTAGAGTAAATAAATAAATATATAAATAATGCTGGACTGTCACCAGTTAGTTAAGCGAACTAGACTTACATAACTAATCAATATATATATTTTTTAAATACAATTTTAAATGTGACATTTTGACCCATTAATAGGAATGATGCCTGGGTAAAAAAAAAACTAATTAGTTCGTCAATTAGATTAACAAAAAATATTGGACGTATACGTAATACGTATTTTTTTATTTATCAAATCAATAGAAATTGACAAAGTTATAGAGCATCAAAGTTCAGGAGTGGGGGCTCGTGACGTCCCTTGTAATTAAAAAGTGTACTTACCCGTGACGTCACGCGCAACTTCAACACACTATATCTTTGTCATTTATAGTTTAATTGACAAAAGAAAAAATACGTGTCCAATATTTTTTGATAATGTAAATGACGGACTAAATCGTTTTTTTAGTCATCTAGCCTATTCTGTACCCAATAGTAACAGTAACTTTAAACTCCGGGCCGGGTCGTCGTTCATTGTTCACTCATAGGAACCTTTATTATTTTTATTAAAAGAAAAACCCGGCAGTAAAGCCTACCTAAATATCTTAAAAATAGGCACCCTTCTTGCTCCTACCCATTATCACCTTGATGATAAATTATATGTATGTATAACATGTGTATAACCAGAGAATCACTTAGAACCAAGTTTAAAGATATAAATATTATGACAGTTCCATGCCAATACATATATGAAAACTTAATGTATGTCCGAAAAATATCAAATTGTGTAAGCTAAATAGCGATAATCATAATATTAACACTAGAAATAAAGATAAACTAGCTGTTCCTACTGTAAGGCTCTATAAAGTTAATCAATCTTTTAAAGGGCAATGTGTACGATTTATTAACAAAATCCCAAATGATATGCTTAATTTATCTGTAAATAAATTCAAAAATGTTGTTAAACGTAACCTGTGTAATAAAGCTTATTATAAAATTTCTTATTATTTAGATTACAAAAAAGCTTGGGATGAAACTGTCTCCAACTCCCTCAAAAACAATGTAATTACTTAATAATAAACTTTGTAAAAAACAAGACTTTAAAAAAATATAAGCCAAGCAGAGTTTCTTGCCAATTCTTCTCTGTTTGGTCGCTTTACGAATTGGTGTAAATTTAAATTAAAAAAATTGACGTTTCAAAGTGCTTATTGAATAAACTTATTTTGATGTTGATTTTATTTGATAACAGCTTAGATCAACAATACAAAGGATATCGCGCGCCGTACTATGAAAAGAATAGCTAGCTATTATTTGTCAAAAGCACGTCATACAAATATCGCCTCTTTATTAAAGCAGATAAGACAGAAAATCAGAAAATCAAAACTGCTGCTCCGAAAAGTACGTCATACAAATATAGCCTCTATACTAAAGAAAATAAGACAGAAAATCTAAGTAAGCCGACTATATGTAAACTGCTGCTCCTATGCGTTTTGGCGGAGTTTTAGACAAGCCGCTTTCAGGCGGGTAGTGCAAAATATTTGACCGAAGGATAACAGGCTAAAACACCTACTACTAAAATCAGAATTTCGTAGCTAGGTAGGTACCAAGCTACGTATCTACAAACATCGACAGCCCAATAAGAAATTCTGATTTTGAAAACACAAATTGTCAATTGGAATAAAAAGAGTATTTATTTAAAACATACTTTATTTTATTATTACAATTCTTGGAAATACCTGTCAGTTTCCTCACTAGGCTAAACCTGTATCGTGACGTAGGTGTACGAATCACGTAGACAGTTAGGTACTTGAAATTTGCAACAATTGACAATAAACGATGGGTATTAATAAAAGTTTAAACGATATAACTATCAAAGGATATAATATATATTGTATAACTAAGTGGGGTACCCACTAATTATAAAACTGTAAATGAATAAATTTAATACTATATTAGATAAATAGTAGGTACAAGTATGCCTCTATTAGTAGGTACATAAATATGTATGAATATTGAATAAATTATATTTTCACTTCCCTTGCTCAAAAAGTGTATCATAGTAGTGTAGCCTCGGGCTAAAAAGTATTTTTTAACTTTTGTCTAAAATCATCAGCCCGTACAAAGCATTCGTTCTCTTACATAAAAACTCGACTTCTTGGTGCTCTGTCAATCTTTTTTTTGAAAATAGAACCGTCTTGGTGATGTTTTATGAGGGTTGATTAATTTTTAATAAAATTTCTGAAAATTGTCTAATTTTGAATTGTTTTATTTTCTCGCAATCGAAGTGAAAAGTAGAGTGTTTTACTCGGGCCCAAACCACCCATTATAACTCGGTCTTGTCATCCTCCCTCGCTACGCTCAGGAGTATAACAACCTCGTATATAATGGGATGGTTTAGTCCCTTGTAAAACAATCTACTATAATTGTAAATATATGTACATCTCATTTAATATATTAAATATATAATATGCTAATAATAATTTTAGTTAACATTCATATTTTAGAATCTCAATTTAGGTACCTGTACAACCTTTTGAGTTGGGAGTAGTATGTTTTTTACAGAATCAGTTAAAATTAAATAAGTGTGGTAGTTAACTTATCTAGAATAACATTACTTTCTTACCCATAACATATTCGTGTTAGAGCATCATGCTCTTTAAAGGAAATTGTTCATTATCACAATAAAAATTTAAGAAAGTATCGCTACAAATGCAATTAAAACTAGCACAAAAATATTCGGTTTCATGTCACTCATTAAATTTGAAGCACTTGTAGTAAGCGACTCATCTGCATACAACTCAAGCAAATCACATGGAACCTCTTCAAACAGTTTCCTATTTTCAACGTAGCATTTCAATCCACTCACTTCTACTGGCTCTCCAAGGTATTTTGGATCTGTCACGTTTTCTATTGGACTGGTTGATATATCATCAGGGATTGAACTAAAATTCGATTTTATAAAACTTGTCATAGCAGCGCAAAATATATCCATCTTATCAATTTTAACCAAAACTTGCTCCACGGAAAATTGACAGCGCGTCTCGTTTCTCGAAACATAGTCGTCATGGAAATCTTTCATCGATGGGTCAGATGAAATAATGGCCAAATTGTAAAGAGCCAGACCTGCCAGTAGTTTGCAATATTTACTTCCAGAAGTTCTATATTCATATATGTATATTGGAATATCATTTCCGGTATACACGCGATAATTCTCACTTTTGTAGTTCTTGACCATTTGACTTCCACTATAGAAAATCTGTTGTGGTGGTCTGTAATAGTACCTTACATGACTATGATTTAAGTATGTCGGAGAATTGATTTTTTCACATATTACAGTTTTCGCAAAAAATATAGCAATTATAACTGAAAATTTTATTTTGGCTACCATTGTCGTGGAGACCAGGATAGAAACTGTTTTAAACCGACTTCATTTATTAATTAAAATACGTTAAGGATAAATTAGTTTTTTCCTTGATCTACGTAATCGTACGATGACATAACTAAATAAAGCAAAGATTTTAATGAATGAGTTTATGTATAAAATAATACAATTTAAGGGGAGAACATAGCCGAAGTCAAGACGAAGTGAGAGACATTAAGAAATACCATGCATCTCACAGCCCGATTTCGTCCAATGCTGAGTATAGGCATGAGGGTGCGTTTCTATTGACGCGGAGCAGAGTGGAGCGGGCTGCGAGTCGCCAATTACTTTGCTCACGAGATTGCTCACGTGACGGAGTGGAGATTTCGAGCATTGTGATTGGCCAACTCGCAGCCCGCTCCGCGTCAATCGAAACGCACCCTTAGGCATACCTCCCTTTGCTCCTACCACTTGCCACGGTCCTGCGCTAGCCTGGGCCACTGGCTTTATACTTACTCTTAAATTTTAGTATTAGTAGAGTTCTTTGTGGAGGGCTCGTCCGGGGAAGTACTGCCACCATGCTTATTTCTGCCGTGAAGCAGCTGTGCTGTGTTTCGGTTTGTAGGGTGTGGGTGCCGGGGAAATTATAGCTACAAGAGGCTTATCATCTTCATGCCGCAAGTTGATGGACGCAGGGCATTGCGTCGTAGAGCACGTTTAAAAAAAACGTGATATACGATGCAATGCGTTGTCATAGGTAATGGTTACCACTTAACATCAGGTGGACCATGTGTTTATTCCATCTTCATGTACCATAAAAAATATATAAAACTGTAAAATGACAAATTAATGCCAAATGCTTGTGTCAAGATCACCCAAAAACTACAAAATCAATTTAGGTGAGAGTTTTAAAGTTTAGGTTATGAAGCTGGCTTTTGACTGTGTGATGTAATGTACAATACATACATCTTGAGCTGTACTACACGTAATCATTTGACACTTCTGCACACGAACGTCACCATTCTAACTCAGGGCGAGGCAGGGAGAGGCGACGTGTACGGGGAGGTGTCTGGTACAAAATGTATGATGGGCGATAAAATATTATATCTCAAGATGTAATAAATCCCATAGTCAAAGGCCGGCTTAAGGGGTACCAAGATCATCATTCGTTCAACTCCGGAACTCAAGCCAACCTCACCTACCCGTGGTCCGTCCTGCTGTAAAACAAACGGAGACATGGCGTCCGTTTGAACGCTAAACACAGCACACTAAACGCAGCTATAATTCGAGCACATGCATTTTTCGAAACAAAAAATAAATTGGTGCACCGGAATTCGAACTCACAAACTCCAGATCGGAAGTCGGGATACATCCCACTAGCTAGGCTATCACGGCTCTTGGCTACAGTAGTAGGTGGTAGCAGTAACTAAAGGGGTATTACCATTCTCAACTGCCTGCTGACCAGGTTTTCGGGACTAGAATATATCTCCTCCTGCACTTGTGTAAGCCACTGGCTGAGCTCATCGAACTCTGCCTTCAACTGGCTCAAAGACCACTGCCGGTTCAAACTGGATGTCGGGTTCAGATGAGGTTGCAAAGCTGATGAGTTGGATGATTGCAACTCGCCGTTCGCTTCCTGGAACATTAAAGACGTAGAGTTAACTTAGTAAAGTTTACATTATCATACAACACCAGCCAGCCTATAACAATCCACTGTAAGCCAAAGGCCTCCTCCTCTCATAAGGACCCATAATCCCCACTCCGGGCATATGTAGGTTGGGGTTTGCAGCGGAAGCTTCTCAAATCGCGAAAATTTCTGCCCGTCGACCAGGGAATTTAACTGTGCTATGTCGCAATCAGCCAGACAGAGCCCCATTTCTTAGCAGGGTGCACCACGGGCAGGTGAAGTTGGGTTGGGTTCCGACTTTCCGACGGTGGTGGTTAGAACCCTTTACACCCATCACCCAACCAACGCAAGGCCTCCAGCATGGTTAAGCGGCTAGCCGGTACCAAAGTTTGTGTATTCCGATGCGCTCCGATCTAATGCAGAATCTATCTACAGTTGCCGCTGATTGGCTACCAATATCAAGAGGTCCTGCTGCTTCTAATCGATGAATAATTGTTGATACCATTTAGGATGCAAGCGGTCTAAACGTCATCAACAACGTGCCGAAACCACCGTAATCCACAGATAATTTTGAAAAATTAGTCGTGGCTGCTACACCTCAATAGGCCTCTTTAGACACGAACAAAAGTATACAGCTCTTAACTGTTCTAGGTAATAAGTTATGGCCTCTTTTTTTTTAATTTAATATGGGCCAGCTCTTGACCTCGAGGCTTGCATAGGCAAGGATGAGGTCGATGATGGGGCGAGCTTTCCCAGAAGATGCCTATTAACTCTCTTTTTGAGGGTCGTAAGTTAATGGAAAAACAGACGCTGGCAGCTGATTCATTATAAATGATGGACATTATAAATGATGTTTGGAAGTCCTGTTAAATGGAATATCAACTTGATGAGGATGGTAATTGGCCTCCACTTAATTCTTCTGTGAAAGGTCAATAAATGATGAATGGCTGCCTCTACGTTAAGGTAGGTATTGTTGTGATATCTTACCTTACAGCTGTCGATGATCTGGTTGTCCATGATGTAGTCGTAGTGATGTTGCAGCAGCGGCCACAGTTCGTCGATGGCGCTGCCGCCGCTGGCAGCTGAGCCCCAGCTGCGCCTCCAAGCTTCTCGACATGGCTCCTTTCTGAAATGACGATATTTCACAGTAACAACTGAGACATATCCACCAAACCTCATATTATTAGTACTACCTACTTTTGTTTATGTATTTTTAAAGTATGTTACTGTTAGTAGGAGAACGAAAGGAGTGGATACAGATTTGACGGCTGATAGAAGTGAGTGGAAGAAAAAAACATGATGTGTCGAGATCCCCTAGCGTGGGACAAGGGCAAGAGAATGATAATGATTTTGTAACCATGTTACGCCCAATCATCGCCATCACTATCAAGGAAGGCTCGCAACAACTGAACTGAAGCCTCAGATACAAGGTATTCAGCAAGAAACTGTATAAGTGATAACTTTTTTTATTTTACCAACTAGTATTCATTTAGTCCAATATTTTGGATAGCATTTTCTAATTAGTTTTTTATACATATGTAATGCTTTCATCTCATAAAACTCAATCACGGAAAAATTATATTAAAATGAAAATGTATTTTCAAAAAAGCGCCATCTATCTCAACGTTGCTGTATCGTTTAGGTAAGAAAATTGAACAGAGAGTGGTTATGCAGAACGATTTCGAAAGCGGGAACATTGACATAAATATAAAAATACAAATGGAGGTATAGTGAATAAGTCATAACATAAGTGTGGGTAGTCAGTCACTGTCTACACAAGGCTATTCATGATTTTCGACCATGACGTGCGGCGTGCGGCTTTAGGCAGAGATGCAGGTTCAAGCCCCGTGTGGTCCGGACATTTTGGATAGCATTTTCAAATGTACTGTAACTGATCTTGTGTAATCTGTCAGAATAAAATTGTTTTCTTTCCTATTGTTTCTTTTTATATACCTATACTAGCTGACCCGCTCGCAACTTCGTTTGCGTTTATACTCTTTTTTTTACGTATGTCCTTTCATGTGAAATCTTTCCCAAGCCCGGTAATTTGACACGGAACCACAGAATACAGATAGGACAGAAGCGTCACTCTGCGCAATCATTTAAATAAATAGCGACTTTAGCTGCTACGCAATAAAGTGCTATTCAGCTTGGACCGAGCTCAGTGCCTAACATTTATATTAACCTACAACTTGCATCCCTTTCTATCGTATAGCTCTATCTCTACTGACGTGGCACGTGTAACGTTAGGGTTGTCTTAAGAATTATTCTGTGACGAATAATAATAAATCTGAACATTTTACTATCCAGTTACCTAGCCACCTATTTCTTTTTAGGAACAATGATAATTCAAATAATATCTACCTACCTAGTATTAGATCAAAAAACTATTTTACACTGGCTGGCTGCATTAAGAACTCAGAAAATAGGCATACCTACTAGGTAGGTACTTGGGTCCTAAACACTTACTTAAGTGTTTAGGTGTCTTGGGTACGAAAACTGAATAATCACTGTTTAAGGTAGGTAGTAGGGGTGTACGGGATTCCAACCTCCATCTTTGGAACCCAAGCCAACCTCATCTGCTCGTGGTGCACCCTGCTAAACAACGAACGGGGCTTGATTGCGGCATAGCACAGCCTTCATCGGCACAGCTAAATCCCCTGGCCACCGACGGGCAGCAGCGTCGGTGGTGCGAGAAGCTGTGCCCTGCGATCCCCAACCCGTATGCCCAGCGTGGGGATTATGGGCATATCCCCTTTTATTAGGGGAGGCCTATGTCCAGCAGTGGACTGATATAGGCTGGTGTGTGGAAGGTAGGTAGCATCATGCTAAAAACTCTTTAATGTAATGCCGTAAGTAGGTACCTACATACGACGCGAGCAACGGCCTCAACTAGTGCAAGAGCAGTCTCGCGAAAATCTTATTGATAAATTGATTTGTTACAGGTGAGTGCTAAAACGATAATATTAGTTAGTTTTCTATGTATGTACCTACCTACCTACCTCATTTCGTTATTATCAGTTAATTAGGCTTGCTGGGCAATGTTGGAGTCATCATCATCATCACATCAGCCTATATCAGTCCACTGCTGGACATAGGCCTCCCCTAATAAAGGGGGATATACCCATAATCCCCACGCTGGGCATGCAGGTTGGGGATCGCAGGGCATGTTGGAGTATTTGATGATAATTGAGAAAATAGGAAAGTAGTAGCCTACCTACCGACCTACATGGTAATCAAAATCATAATAGGTACCTAACCTTACCTACAAACAAAAATTACTAGGTACTTATGTATGTAGGTACCTACTACCAAAGCACAGAATACAGAGACCAAAGACAAAAATACATCAATTTAACACAAAGCTAAACCTGACCTTGGAAGTATATTCGCCCATCTTAAGAGAAATTTTAGTAGGTTAGGTATACCTAGATATTTGCAAGAGAAAAAAAACAACATTTGGTTTGTAGGTAACCTAGGTATCTAGTTTTAGTTGTTAGTACGCCTACCTTTAGGTAACTTACCACATCGATTTGTCTACCTATACCTACCTACCCGACTGTTTTTAAGTAGTTAACCTACACTGCCTACTTAAAGTTAAATCCAATAAAAATGTACCTAGGTTGGGTTTCTAATATTGCTCTCAGTCTACATAATCAAAATCATAATACCTACTTAAGTGCTGCCTATGCCTAGGCCTAGGCATAGGCCGCACTATGTAGGTAGATACCTACCAATGGCACAAAAATTGTCTGAAAAAATACCTACATTATAATATTACGTTTATATAAGTAGGTAGGTACCGCATTCAAATAGAACTTGTACCTAAGTACCTACTTACTTAAGTAAATATGGGAGACAAACTTTCGTAGAAAAACTTTCAGTTCTGGTTCAGGTATTATTTACATTTTCTTACCTTTCGCTGTCATTAGGTAGTTTGAAAAACGTGAGATGCCGGTCCTTATTATTATTCAGGCAACCAAATGCTATGCAGTATTTTTTTGCCTTCATTTGGCGAAAAATATAGGTACATTACCAAAAACAAACTAAAATTCCGCGGCTGCTCAAGGACACGTTCGTTCCGGGCAGAACTCGGCAACCGACGTAACGAACCACGCTAGGAAGGCCGGCGATGCGTAGGTATATTTTTATACCTATTCAGCGGAGTGAAAGAGGCCTGACGGAACCCTAAATATGAATGGAATAAAAAGTACCTACATATTACTACATTACCTACCCCGTAATGTAGTAATATGTAGGTACTGGTCCCGTTCCCGCTCTCACTCCTTTTTACGTTCCTGTTTCCGTTGGCAACCCGTCGCCAAGTTAACAGCCGGTATAGGTATGATGCATTTTTATATGCCTAACTCTTGATTATGATTGGTTACCCATCTAAACTTTCATCACATAAATCACCCTCTTTATGTTTCATTTTCGCTACTAAAAGCAGGTCCCACTCATGGTTCAGCGCTTTAGGTGTTTATTTATTTTCGTTATAGTCTCTGTGTAGAATCTCAAGAACAAAGCTCAAATATTTATGTAAAAAAAAACTTGCTATCCCCGTGTTATTCAAATATCCAAGAACAAATGAATGAAATTGAAATTTCGAATTCTAATCCGATTAAAATGTTTTTTTTGACATTCCAATTTTAAAGAGTATCGCATTGCACCAAGCTTTTAAGGATCCCCCACACAGGTGTGTTATTATCGGCGATAATATCGCATGTGTTATTACGAATGCGTCCCAATTCCTTGCACATAATTGTGTTATAGCAGCAGTATGTAACTTTTTTGCCGTCCTAATATATAATGTACTAAAATTCTACAGATCTCTCACTACGCGCAACTATCATAGGCATTGAAAATGTAATTTAGAAATAAAGCACATGATAAAATTTGACTTTATTATACTGACGAAAAAGTGAACGGAGCGCAGAGTGGCTTTGCGCGTAAAAGCCCTTCTACTGCCTACAGTTTTTGTCCGTCTGCCTCCTAAGATAGCTCAAGCTGAAGCTTAATTCAATCTGGAGATATAATTTTTCCGTTTCTTGAAAAGCGATCTCAAAAAAAGTAATTGGGAAATTCTCGATCCAGAAAATTGTTGAATTTTGACAAATTTTGGAAAATCTCAAAAAGTTATCACCCGATTTTGGAAATTCAAATTGCACTTTGAAGCCCTCCGGCAGACGCAAATATTGACATAATTGTGACTGATCACTTTATTCACCCACACACCTTTTTTTAATTTATGCGACGAATTTATTTTTAATGTATGGAGTTTCAAAAATGTGACGAATTTACTTTGTGGCAAATGTACAACAACCCCTCTCATATCTGTGAAACTACAGGCAAATATCAGAATTTAATGAATCGGGGCACTATACTCGATCAGAAAAACATAAACATTTTCAATATTTGCGCTTGCGATATTGCGATATATTCTGTTATATTGTCTGATATTATCGCCGATAATAAGGTACCTATGCTCACGCACCTGTGTGTAGGAGCCTTTATGTGAGAACAACGTTTTTTGAATAAATTTGGAATGAGTTTTCAAACACGTCAGTGTCAAAATAAAACTAAGGAGTATTGATATCAACTTCGGTGCAAATCACCCCTAAAATAACTTTCTACCCCTTTTTAACCGCTAGGCGATAAATTTCAATAATATACGAAACACGTCTTTCATAAATTTTGTAAAAGAATGTTTATGCAAAATTTGAAGTAGATTGGACCAAGGAATCACGTTGTTCCATACAGACTTTGCCCACGTTTTTCACCCCTTTAGGGGTAGAATCTCAGAACATACTTTGTTATCGGATGCCTACGTCATACAAAGAACACGCCCTCCAAGTTTCAGGTCTCTACGATCAGCGGTTTAGGCTGTGCGTTGATCCGTCAGTCATTCGGGACAAAGGATTTTATAAGTATAGATTACCCTCCATTAAGATTTTTTTTTCAAAAACCTGGTATGCGGTCTTTTATTATTTAATATACAAAGTGTTCTGACGAAGTTTCAAGAAAATCATACCATGCGTTAAAATTTTCCCATACAAACTTTACCACCCCATTGCAACCCCCTCAAGGACTATTTCAAATGTTCAATGACACCAATCTTCATTGATTGTATGGAATAATACATGTCCCAGATTTCAAGTTTCTATGTTCAAGGAATACGATTTTTCATACAAACATTTTTACCCCTTTTCACCCTCTTAGGGGTTGAATTTCCAAAAACCGTTTCTTAGTGAGCGCTCACACTCTTTAAAGACTACCTGTACCAAATTTAAAACCTCTAGGCCCTGTAGTTTCTGAGATTTCGTGATGACTGTGTCAGTGAGTGAGTGAGGATAGTTCTCTTTTATATATATACTAGTTGACCCGCTCGCAACTTCGTTTGCAATTATACTCTTTTTTTTACGTATGCCCTTTCTTGTGAAATGTTTCCAAAAAAAAAGCCTGGTGATTTGACACGGAACTCTAAATATGAATAGAATAAAACGTACCTAGATATTACTACATTACCTACCCCGTAATGTAGTTATATGTAGATACCTGTTCCCGTTCCCGCTCTCACTCCTTTTTTCGTTCCTGTTTCCGTTGGTGACCGTCGCCAAGTTAGCAGCCGGTATAGGTATGATGAATTTTTAAATGCCTAACTCTTGAAATGATTGCAAATTTTCATCACATAAATCACTTCATTTTCAATACAAAAAGCAGCAAGTTCTTCTCCAAAGTCCCACCCAGCCTCCCACCCAGCGCTTTAGGCGTTTATTTATTTTCGTTATTATTTCTGTAAAAAATCTCAAGTCTTTATGAAAAAAAAAAACTTGCTATGGTATTCAAATATCTAAGAACAAATGAATGAAATTGAAATTTCGAATTATAATCAGATTAAAATATTATGTTCTATTTGACATTCCAATTTTGAAGAGTATTGCATTGCACCAAGCTTTTAAGGCTCCCCCACACAGGTGTGTTATTATCGTTGATAATATCTCATGCGCTACCTATTGCGATAATGCGTCCCAATTTCTTACACATAACTGCGTAATCGCAGCAGTATATAACATTTTAGCCGTCCTAATACATAATATACTAAAATTATACAGATCTCACGCTACATGCGACTATCAAAGGCATTACAAATGTAATTTAGAAATAAAGCTCACGATAAAATTTGACTTTATTGTACTGACGAAAAAGTGAACGGAGCGCAGAGTGGCTTCGCGCGTAAAGGCCCTTCTACTGCCTACAGTTTTTGTCCGTCTACCTCCTAAGATGGCTCAAGCTGTAGCTTAATTCAATCTCGAGATGTCATTTTTCCGTTTCTTAAATAGCGAGCTCAAAAAAAGTAATTGGTAAATTCTCGATCCAGCAAAATTGTTGAAATCCCAAAAATTACCACCTTTTGAGATTTTCCAAAATTTGTCCACATTTCCACATTTTGGAAATTCAAATTGCACTTTGAAGTCCTCCGGCAGATGCAAATATTGACATAATTATGACCGATCACTTTATTCACCTACACATCTTTTTTTAATGCATATTGTGACGAATTTACTTTTAACGTAATTCATAATTGATTTATTCATTGTGAATCCAGGTAAGTGTTACATTCAGATGGGTGGAAAAAAAATATGAATCACTGGATCCTGCTAATTCATATAGTTTATTTCCACAAAACGGCACATAAGTATACTTCAACACAAAGTAATAAGCTTGTTGCGCCCACGTGGACAATTAGCATACAAACATTGGAGTGTATGGTGTAACAATGTATGGAATTTCAAAAATGTGACGAATTTACTTTATGGCAAATGTACAACAACCCCTCTCATATCTGCGAAACTACAGGCAAATGTCAGAATTTCATGAATCGGGGCACTATACTCGATCAGAAAAACTAAAAAAATGTTCAATATTTGCACATGCGATAATACGATATTTCTGTTATATTATCGTCGATAATAACGTACCTATGCCCACGCACCTGTGTGTAGGAGCCTTTATGTGAGAACAACATTTTTTGAATAAATTTGGAATGAGTTTTCAAACACGACAGTGTCAACATAAAATAGCATAACATGTGTCACTAAGGAGTATTTATATCAACTTCGATGCCAATCACCCCCAAAATAACTTTCTGCCCCTTTTTAACCCCGTTAGGCGATGAGTTTCAATAAAATACGAAACACGTCTTCCATCGATTCTGTTAAAGAATGTTTATGCAAAATTTGAAATAGATTGGACCAAGGAATCACGTTGTCCCATACAAACTTTGCCCACGTTTTTCACCCCTTTAGGGATACAATCTTGGAAAATCCTTTCTTATCGGATGCCTTCGTCATACAAAGAACACGCCCTCCAAGTTTCAGGTCTCTACGATCAGCGGTTTAGCTGTGCGTTGATCCACCAGTTATTCTGGACAAAGGATTTTATAAGTATACATTACCCTCCATTAAGGTATTTTTTTGAAAAACCTGGTATGCGGTATTTAATTATTTAATATTCAAAGTGTTCTGACGAAGTTTCAAGAAAATCTCACCACGCGTTAAGATTTTCCCATACAAACTTTACCACCCCATTGCAACCCCCTCGAGGACTATTACATATTTTCAATGACACCAATCTTCATTGATTGTATGGAATATTACATGTCCCAGGTTTCAAGTTTCTAAGTTCAAGGAATACAATTTTTCATACAAACATTTTTACCCCTTTTCACCCTCTTAGGGGTTGAATTTCCCAAAATCGTTTCTTAGTGAGCGCATACACCCTACAAAGAATAATTTTGCCATATTTCAGATCTTTAGACCCTGTGGTTTCTGAGATTTCGTGATGAGTGTGTCAGTGAGTGAGTGAGGATAGTTCTCTTTTATATATATAGATAGATTTAAATAAGTATTCGTACAAACCACTAACGAAAATTTCTACTGCTTCAAGTTGTTTTTCGCAAAACAAGTAAATTTACTTAACAATCGACCAATTCTTAATGGTTAATTAACTATGACCAATTTAGCGAGTGTTTGATAGGCTTGAAATAACTCACGGACGGGTCGATGACCCAGGGTCTGCAGAGCCGTACCCATAGAGAACTAAACTAATAGGTAGGTAGATAGTCGTGGCCTTCCACAGTTTTTATTCTTAGGATTTGATGTTGTTGCTATTGTGGTCATCGCATAATACAAGCTCTGCTTAGTTTGGGGCTACATGATGCTGTGTAATTACGTCCCGCGTTATTTATTTATTTATTTATTGTTAGGTATGTGATTTTTGGACCATAATATAATAGTATTTTTTTTTCTAAGAAACAGCATTTTTCTGCAAAACGTAGGTAAAGTATTTAAGATTATTAAGAGAATTAATCATCATAGCATTCTACTGCTGAACATAGGCCTCCCCACCTATTTTCAGCAGTAGAATGCTATGATGATATTAAGATTATTTCGAATATAACACCAGAACTCTCCCTGGTGACAGGGAGTTCTAACTAAGAGAAACTATTGGCCTATTGGTGAATACTTAGGTTAACTATTGGTGCAGAGTTTCACACTTAGAGGAACTATTGGTGTACTTATACTTAGAGAAACTATTCATCACCGAGCATCACCTACTGCCACTGTAACCTCTTATATTAGTGATCGGTACTGTACTGACCTCTTTTTGGTGAGGCTGTGGTAGGGACGCTCTAGCTGGTCGTGGTTGCCGCCAGGTGGTACCTGCGCACTCCTCAGAGAGGACAGCGAGAAGCTGCTCTTCATTGCAGAGTGCTCGAAGCCTGAAAACGGAAAAAAAAATTAATGTATAGTTTTATTTCTGTAATAAGGATTAGGTGCAATCCACAAAAGCGTTTAGAAAAATACGCATGAAAAAACGAATTGGTAGATATACACACAATAATAACTTGGACCTGAAGTTGGCTATGGCTGCGCAATAGAACATTTGGGAGCTAAATGCGTTTCTGCACTCACAGAAGCCAAACTTCAGATTCACCAATATATTATTGTAGCATTGAACAGTTTTCGAATGAGTATTTAAAATTGTCAATAATAGTCACGATTTTTTTTTTCGAACTTGCCATTTTTTAGGACAGGCAAACCCGGTGTCCCCCACTATTTGTACACCCACTGGAGGACACAGGAATAAAAGTATCGATATCCCCCATCGAACGCTATTGAATGTAATATTGTATGCCTAAAGGAGTAGGTATTCTAAAAATGTAATGAAGTATGAGCCTTCTATTAGTGGGTTTTTTGAGAAGAATGTGATGAGATTAAGTAAATAAAGTGAATAGTATGGCGGGATAATCAAAGCAATGTAATCTGTGACCTTTGTTTATAAAACTATAAATGTAGGAAAAACGAACTCAAAAATGTGCATATATGTTGTGGCTGTGGTCCATGAGGTGGGCCCCTCAACTTCTCATCACATACCTGAGTAAAATCTTGATATCCCATCCCAATAAAGCAGCATTAGCAAAAGTATTAGTTAATATCAGGTATCAATCTTATCAACCAAAAAAACTACAAATTCAGATCCAGAACACAGGTAAGTGCAGTGCAGTTATCTCTGCAGTTTTTGGGAATCGTGGCCGCATCTAAAAACGTTGAGTCCTTTGAGTTTCGCTAACAAACTGTAAGGTTTCCTAATAAGCTTTTTTGTTGAACCCTTTTCGCCCTTTTGCAGGATAAACGTCCCCCATACACTTGCTACCATCTCTATTCTGTGGCTCAATTCTCAAGAATAGAGATTATTGTTACAAGACTCATCCCTCTAACGATAATTTTCAAAGAATTTGGCGGTTCCCGCGACATATTTCTAAAGCCATAATCAACTATATTCACGAGAATAATGGCCCTGAGTAGGGTTACCATGTCTCAGGTTTTGTCCAGAGATCTCAGGATTTTAGGCTCTTCTCAGGATTGCGGCCGGATTTAGGAAATGTCAGGATTTTTGGAATTTTCATTAAAATAGAGTAGATTATAAATAATATATTAATCCTATGATTAAATTTAAATAAAAATTAAAAATAATCTATGGTCACTTGAATTGCACAAATTAAATCAACACTTAAAACCTATGAAACCTATTCTTATCATCTGTTTTATCATACTTAATTTGCGATACCTTTTTAAGAAAACTTTTATTTCGTGCCGCGGGCTACAAAGCTGTAAATTACGTTTTCGCGAGAAATCAAAAAAATCCAGTATCTCAATCTCAGGAATTTTCAATGGAAATCAAGCTTTACTCCCGACTTTTAAATTTTATCTGGTAGCCCTAGCCCTGAGCCACTTCCCACTACCAATTTGAAGGCATCTCGCCAATAAGCAATTAAGTATCGTTATTCGAAGCAATTAACAAAAACATTGCAACTCACTTGTAGACATCTCGATGACTTCCTTCGGGAACATTCTAAATGAATCGATTTACTGCTAAATCAACAATAGCGTTCCCACAAATTGTTTGTACCATCTATTTGTTTCTTTAATCTTTGTACTTTCTTTCTTATCTCTCTTGAAAAATTAAAACTTTTTCTTCGAATTTCGTTTTTCTTATTTAAATAATTAGAAAAGTGCTATTGCGACTAGATTCGTTAATAAATAATTAATTGCTAATCATGTAATCTTGTTTGATTCATGAATTTGATTGTTTTGTTTTGGTTGGGTGTCGGTGGTCACATTTTGGTCGGTTATCCCTTCTGCTTGCTTGCTGTTTGTTCTTAATCGGCTGATCCTGAAAAAAGGAGAGAAAATTGGTTAGAGTCATTGAATTTTTTCAACACATAATGTAATAATGTAGGCCTAAACATATATAACATTATAATAATATCTCTAAACATATAAAAAACACACGACAAACAAAGCGTGTAAAAGGACGGGTAGAATAATCTCCGTCAATCTCCGTCTATTCCCGATGTCCCCCAATTCCATACCACTGGCAGACCAGGGACAAAAAGTAGCAATGTCCACCAGTAGGGCCTTAGCCTAACGCTATTAGGTACCAAATGAGGTCCCTATCATGTAGGGAGGGACCAAAGCTACAAAGTCAAATTTCATCGTTTCTGTTTTGACTTTTTAGAAATGTAAAAAAACGGTGCAACAAGCAAAAGAACATTCTTCTTTCAAATTGTAGGCTTAATTAGGGAATGTAAGTGTTAACAGCTCGATGGAGAGCTGCCGAGCTAAACGATCAATAAGGTTTTATTGGCATTTAGCGAGATAATTTCATTCACCATTTTGTATAGTGGTGTTTTTAGTACGTAATGTACAACGCATCGCTTTCACCTAAACAGAATCAATTGTTTTCACCGGCGCCCTTGGTATAAAGGAAAGTCGCAATTTTCTCGGGTTTCACACCAATTTGCTGATTAGCGCGACAAATTGCTGCGACACGACGCAACGCGACGACGCGCCTGTTCGTTGTATTTTGTAAGTATGAATAGTCGACAGTATTTTGTGTAGAATGTATTATAGGCAAGCTTATGCGGAGCGCCCACTCGTATTGAATATATATATTTTTATGTATGTTATGGGCAAGCAACTCTTGACCTCAAAGGCTTGTTTGGGCAAGGATAAGATCGACGATGGGGCACGATGGGGTAAGTTTTCCCAGCCTATTAACTCTCATTTTGAAGCTGTTAGGTTCATAGGCCATTGTGTTTAATGCATATTTTTCAAAAACAGACGCTAGCAGCTGATTCCAAATTTGGAAGGACATATGATGTTTGGAAGCGCTTAGTACCTGTAGAATATCAGATGTGGATGGTAGTCAGCAGTGCGCCTGCAGTTCCTGTGGAAGAATGGTAAGAGCGGAATAAGGACATGTGGCTACTGCACACGCCTCCGAAGTACAATTTTTATAAGACCGACAAACACGCAACCTCGACCGAAGGTGGCTCAAGCTGTCAGCCTTGCATCAGCAAGGTACTCTTCACCAATGAGCCTCTTAGCGCTATGTTCCACTGATAATATAATATTACCTATTTGACTTTTGACCACACCTGTTGTTAGACTATTTACCCACATTCTAGCTCAAGTGAAAAATAGACACAATACATGGAATTCTCGTTCACTTTCTAAAACAACAAGGCTACATGGGTCAAAGTGACCCCAACTAGACAAGTTGCAACCTAGACATAGACTTAAACTAAACATATATACTTCGGTTATTTATAAACGTGGAACAGTCAAGGCATTGATATCGAATACATCAATTGCAACAACTAAGCACCTAATCGAGAAACTTCGGTTTTGAAAGGCGGTAATTTCAAAGATGAAAATAAAATGAGCCCACTGATAAAAAATCCAAAGTGACCGACTGAGATCCAAAAACCAATATTTTAACTTTTCACTTTTCTCTCAACTTTCAAAGGGTATTTTTAGTCAGTTATTGTCAGCCTTTGTGCAAATTGCAAAAACGTTAATGAAGTACCTTCGCTTCTGTTATGTAGCAAATCCCACCAATACACGAAAAAGACGTCACGAAGACAAAGTGCAGAATGTTACAACTTGGCTTCGCATAAGGTCAGACCGGCCTGACTCATTCATCAAACCAATTGCAGGCGCAACTTATTTATGTGCAAAAGACGAGATATATTATGTTAATCCTATCCTAGATAAACTATATCACCTAAAAATCTAATAAACGTTGGGAAGAAATCGTTTTCATTGTACCATTTTTAAATTTAAAAAAATAGTAGTAGAGTTCTTTGTGGAGGGCTCGTCCGGGGAAGTACTGCCGACATGCATATTTCTGCCGTGAAGCAGCTGTGCTGTGTTTCGGTTTTATGGGTGTGGGTACCGGTGAAATTACAGGCACAAGAGGCTTATCATCTTCATGAAGTAGATGGGCGCAGGGCGTTGCATCGTAGAGCGCGTTCAAAAAAAAACCTTGTTCTACGATGCAAAACTTTGTGTTAGGTGATGGTTACCACTTAACATCAGGTGGGCCATGTGCTTGCTCCATCTTCAAGTACCATTAAAAATTAAAAAATTCAAGCAATAAAGTGTTCATTCATTAATTCGTTCATGCATGCATTCACGATCACGAATATTTCAACCTGACGTATCGTTAGCGTAACTAAATATTTTGGCGAAAGGTAAAGCATTATTTAGAATCTACGCTTTCTTATTGGCTAAAATATTACGTCTACGATACGAATACTTTTATCGCCAGTCTTTGTGATCGAATTCTGTATCTTCCTGTTCTATACAAGTTGACTACCGTTTATAAATAACGGATGCAACTATCAATTCTCTGCTAGAATTGCCTATTATTAACCTGCGGTTAGGCTGACAGCAGTAAATGCCTTAAAAGTAGAATATGTGAATAAGGCTCTACCAAGAAAGGAACCGGATGCAATCAAAGCATTCTGCAATGAGATCGTAACGTAAATTTTTCAATGCAAGCACACCCTCATAAAACAAAAACGCTTAACACGCTAAAGCAGTTGTTTCTTACGCATCATCGAAATATAATAATAAGGTGCAGAAAATCGATCTAGTTATAAATTATTAAAACCATATTTCTACTTCTGGGTTTGTCCCCGAAGGAACATTTGGGGATTTAGTGGGTATGCCGTCCCATTAGTGGAGAGGAACTCTACGGAGCATAACCCATAAATCGAAGTTACGGATACCTATCACCCGTGAGGATAAGTGTGGTGTTCATAACTTGTTATTCTTCTCTGTTTTTTTGTTTGTCTGGAAGAGTTTTTTTTCTGTTTGTTTGCGTTACGAATCGGTATATATTAAAAAGACCAGACCTGCTATTAACTAAATAGCAGGTATTTGTTGCGAGTCTGGGGGTTATCCAGGTGTACACATAGGTAAAGTATTTTCAGTTCCACCTACAACACAGAGAAGAATCCTGGTAGGTGGACAAAGCTAGTGACTTAGAATCTGAAATAGATCGATTGTCTAACAACTATTAATAACAAAAAATCGATTAAGATAAACATCTTATTAGCTGAACAATAATAGTAAAAGTAAGTTGTCGGATGAGAGATAAATGAAGATGACTCGATTCCGAAATGGCAAGTGATTAATCATATGCGTGTGAAAACAATGCGAATATGAAACCAATTCTAAGCTTTACTTCGCTTTCGCTGAGCAAAAACATTGTCTAAAGTTACAGTGATAAACAATATGTAAGTAGTTAGTAATAGGTAAGGAATCAACGTTCTGATATAAACTTTCATGAAACTACTACGAATCTAAAGAAACTACGACATTGAACATGAAATGAGTGAACGAGAGGTTGAGAATGGTAAAGTTGCAGGGGTATTTTGTTTTTTTTTATATACTTGAAGATGCACATGGCCCACCTGACGTTGATCATGCATGTTTGGATCGTGCTCTACGATATGAAGCTCAGCGTCCATCAACGTAAGTGAAGGAATAAAGGTGATAAGTCTCATGTGCGTGTAATTTCACCGGCACCCCACACTTCAAACCAAAACACAGCAATGCAAAGAAAAGTTCGTAAATTTTCGAATCAAAATATCCAGTCAACGAGAGTTACGATAGTAACAGTATCTCATTTATATCGATGATTCCATCTCAATCGTCACCGATTGAGATGGAACCACCGATCCTTGAAAACTTTCCACACAATAACACAATATAAACCTATTCAGTCTACTGCTGGACATGGGCCTCCCTTATAAGAAGGGGGATATGCCCGCAATCCCCACGCTGGGAATGCGGGTTGGGGAAGGGCACGGCTTCATGCAACGCAGACGCTCCTGGACATTGGCGGCTAGGGGATATTGCTGGGCAAGTGTTGGGCTGCGCTATGCCGCAATTAGCCGGCCGCCAGAGCCCCGTTTGTTAGCGGGTGAACCACGTGTAGGTGAGGTTGGCTTGGGTTCCGGAGATTTTAATGTGGATACGGCGCAACACACGCTTGAGGCATTTCCAGCCTAGGACAGTGAGCGTGATCTTGTTGCAGTAGTGGGGCCTGTCCCTTCCAGCATTGATTTAATTGAGAGCGAAAGGTTGTGAAACGAGACCTCGGACCTTTCGATCTGCAAGCGGTGACCTGGGCGTTGGAGAAGGCTTCATAATGCCCTTCTTCAACCTCCATAACTGGGGCGTCGGTGGCGGAATTCGGGACGTCCGTCGCTGACAAAATTATGCCCTGAGGCGGTGTAAGCGGTGCTTACTCGTGCTAGGTGCAAATGAAGATGTAATAGAGTTATTAAGTTCTAGAGGGCTGACGCTGCTGAATCTGTGGAAGAGTCCTCAAGAGTACCCATTGTTCTGGCATAATGACGCTAGGATGGAACATCGTCGTGGTTTTGGCCGGTAGGAGTCTAGCTTAATCATTCCGTTGCCCATTAATGGATCCTTGAGGATTTCACTAAATAAAAAAAGGGTTCCGGAGATTTGGGTTGGAACTACTTACGCCCCTAAAACTTTCCGAACGTGTGAAATTACCCCCTTTCCATCATGCTCACTCTCTTGACGTTCAATTCCGTAGTTTTTCTAAAAGTCATTACGAGTACTATAAAAAAAGTACATCTATTTAGTATACCTACAAAAGAAATATTCGTCAAATCAACGCAAGTCATCGACCTAATTTCTTTTCTCTCACCGTAAGTTCAAATGTATAAAAAAAACTAATTCGCAATGTCTTTCATACAACATTAATCACTTTGACATGAACAAAAATAAATAGGAAACCAATTTATTTCGCAAGTATTAAAGATAACTGTAGGTTTGGTACAGTACTAGTTAAATTACTAACTAGCTTCTGCACGCAACTGTGTTTGAGATTGAAAGGAGTAAAATGTACCCTATGCCTTCCAAATAAGAATGATTTCAAGATCAGAGTGTTTTATCAAAACGTGTGTACCACGGTTTGATAAAACACATTTAAACAACGGACTTTTTAACCGACTACGGCAACCCAAAAGGAAGGGTACTAATCTACAAATCCTCTACAATAAAATACAATCCATAGAAATCCGCGTAAATGCTGGCGGAATAGAGTAGCCTCAGACAGGGCCAAATCCAACCCATATACAGGGCGGGGCAAAATTTTACCTCATTGAGAGGGCAGCCACCATTGCTTTTGTAGCAAGAAGGTTTTGTTCTTAGTAAACTATAGGTTTATTTTGAATAAAAAAACAATTGTGTTTTACAATAGAATTTTGACAGTCAGACTAGAAAATGTCATTTGTCAAAAAACAAGTTGGTCTCAATGGACTCTTTTTAACACGCTTTTATTAGTTTCACCTGTATGTATGTATGTATGTATGTATGTATGTATGTATGTATGTAACCGACTCCTTTGAGCTCGATTTTGCCCTACTTTGAACGATCAGATTTGATTCAAACTTTGCACACCTGTCAAAGGTCGATGACAATGCAATAATCCGATAAAAATATCCGATTATCCTAATTAGATTCGCCAGGATTAATTAATTTCTTTCCGCATCCTTTGCATGCGAGTAAGAGAGACAGAGCTAGTGCGCGAACTACGCATGCGTGCAAGCGTGTTTTTTTAGTTTTTTTAAACTATTATTATTCCCAACAGGAAGCAGGAACACTTTTCCTAAAGTAACTTACCGAATAAAATCGTATAATTTCGCGAAAATTTTAAATAATATTACATATACATACATACAATTATTATTATTACATATCATTATATTCACATAATTAAATTAATTACTTTAGAATGATTAGTTATAGAAAATCCAAACAAAAAGGCTATTTTATTATAACTCGCGCGTTTTTAATAACTTGCACTTGGCACCCACTCTACCTCAAACTTTCGGTATTCATGTCGGAAGTGTAACTGCAGCAATAAAAGTCATTATTCTGAATACTATTTATTCCATTCATATAATACAGTTATTAAAAATACAATAGGTAAATTATGAACTTCACAGACTTCTCAAAGAAAGTCTACACCCAGAAGCAACTTTTCTAACGCATTTACAAACAATACGTATAATTTGGTAGATTTTAACTGAGCATTCTTGTCTTGTCATTGTGTTTGACAAGTTCCCATTAATATTGTTCCTTAACTGTATGTTAAACACAAGTTAGTTTTATCTGATTTTCTGAGTAATAAAAGAGTAACTGAGGCCATAGTGAGGCTAAGAGCTGATCATATATCATATTCGGATCGGTCGGTATTTGAATCTGCGATGGAAGGACTGTTTCTGAAAAGCTTATGTTGTGGTATTTCAAAAGCTCTCGTCGAATAAAATAACGAAATCACATATACAAAATTATCATACAATAAAAATTTAATAAAGTAAATAGAAAAAAACATCATTGTGTATTTTGGGTAGATTCTGCTCGCATGCTACCCAAAAGTTAGCCCTATAAATGTTAATCCAGGTCTAGAACTACAAATGTGCAAGATTACACCATTGTCAACGAACTATAGAAGTCCGATGCTTACCATAGGTCTCCCCCAAGGATTTCCACGAAGAATAATTGTCTCAAGCCTTACTTTTTTCGGAACTCAAGCCAACCTCACCTGCCCATGGTGCAACCTGCTGACATCCACACAAGGCTCTGGCAGCCGTCTAGCGCAGCATAAAACAGGCACAGCTAAATTCCCAGACAGAAGCTGTGCCCTGCTATCCCCAACCCATATGCCTAGCATGGGAATATTAATTCCCAATTCTTATTAGGAGACGCCTATATCCAGCAGTCGACTGATATAAATAAATAAATAATGCTGGACTATCACACAGCATCGTGTAGCCCCAAGCTAAGCAGAGATTGTGTTATGGGAACCACATGATCGATATATTACATATATACTTTTTTTATAGAAAACACCCAGACCCGAGACAAATATCTGCAGAACATGCAAACATATATAGGCTGGTGTTGTTGATGTTGTTGTTGGTAGAGCACAATGGCCAGAGCAGCAAATGTAGCACATGAAATTATGTGTCCATCCACTGATTACATGCAATCTTAAAGATTTCGTCGGTCCACCACAGGTAGATACATAGATAGATAGAAAACTCTTTATTGTACTCACACCAACATAGACAAATATAACTATAAACAATAACAATAATGAAAGTACAATGGGCGGTCGTATCACTTAGAGCGATCTCTTCCAGACAACCTTTGAAGATAGGTGACAACCTACGGTTGGGTAGGATGTCACCTACCTTCAATGGTTGGGTACTCGATTATTATAGCTGAGTCTTACTACTCCAAGATATCTATTTAAAGAATAGCTTTCCAAAAAGATCTTTTAGATAAACATAATGAGAAACATGTTATAGAAAAACAATGTTTCGGACTTTTGGCAATGAGACAATGGACCGGACATGGAGAGAGGATTATGTAACAGGTACATCCGATGTAATAATTAAAAGTGAAAAGTAATGAAGTAATAATGAACTAATTTCCTATGTTATCGAGAGTTACTAAGAAATCATCACCATCATCAATCCTATCCGCCATTTTCGACCTACTGATGGGCATAGTTACGATTATGCCACTCGCCTCGATTCTACGCTACTCCGAGTCAGGAACCGCCCACGGTTTTTCTGATATCGTCGACCCATCTCGCCAGTGGAGGTCCCTTATTTCTATGACCATCTCTTATGGCCACCACTCGGTCAGTGCCATTATCTGTTGTCTTTTTTTATATCCTCGACTGAACTCGCCGGTGGACGTCTCCTATTTCTAATACCATCTCTTGGCCACCACTCGGTCAGCGCCTTTTTTAACCGACTTCAAAAAGGAGGAGATTCTTAATTCGTCGGAACCTTTTTTTTTTATATTTTTTATGTATGTTCACCGATAACCCCGTCAATTGAGGACCGATTTTCTAATTTCTTTTTTTGTTTAAAAGAGTATACTTCACAGGTGGCCCCATATAAATTTTATTCCTAAGGGATTGGTACTTTTCCCGGAAAACTCAAAAAACCTCATCCTCACTTGTAATTTTCGCCCGATGATCATCAATATCTCCGTCAATTGTGAACCGATTTTCAAAATTCTTTAGGGTAAGAAGTAAGAAGTGATTTATTTGAAGTCGTTTTTTTTTAAGTCCTACTTGTTCCACAAACACTGATAGTTAATTTCGGCCAGGAAATTACAATAAGAGCTCGATCCTTAGAAACCTGTCGATTAACGTCGATTATCCACGTTTATAAATACCTCGTTAACTCGTTTCTAGCCCTTGACCGGTGAACTTGACCGTACCATATCGAATCTAAACCCATCAAAACTGAATCAAATACGTTCTACACACGAAGGTACAATTATCATGAACTTGAAGGATATTTTTTTGTTTTTGTATATAAATCTTAGATAATATTGTAGACGCGAAAGTTTGCTAAAGAGGTAAATTCATCATCATCATCAGCCTATAGCAGTCCACTGCTGGACATAGGCCTCCCCTAATGAGCGCCATTGAACCCTGTCCAGAGCTCGAGAGGTTAATTAGCCCGTTAAAGCAGTATTTTTATTTTTTTATACGATGCTTGGTTTTCATTTTATGATCAAAATTGTCCAAAAAATGACCATAACCTTCCCTAATCTCCGAAGTTTGCAAAGCCAGAAATCTGAAACTAATATATGTTAAAGAAGAATATCTATATTTTACATGAAAATTATAGCGAAGTCACAACCTAAAACAGTTTTTGAGAAATCTTCCAAAATGGGGGGTTTCTTGGTCGAGTGGGGTATAAATTTTTTTATGAGATGAAAAAAACTCAAAAAATATCACCATCCCCCCCTCTTAACTCCGACGTTTGCGAAGTGCAAAACCTGAAATTTATACATATTATAGAAGTATATCTATATTTTACAGGCAAATTTAAATTAGCAAAGTCTCCAGCTAATATGTTTTAGCAGAAACCTCAATAAATGTAATGACAGCTGTGGTCAAGCTATAAAGCAATTACACAAATATAGTGTTATCTGAAAGGCCCTAATTTGCCCATTCTAAAGCCGGTTTCTATTTTTCTATACGACGTACACATTTTAACTACGAATAAACCTTACTAATTAGTATCGCACGCCATTGACGTCACCCGCGGTGGGCGAGTCAACTTGCACTTAACCGGTCTTGTTTTATACTACTAAGTCAGCAAACAGTCATGCGGTCCTCCTGATGGTAAGCGGTTCCCGTAGCATAAGGACGCCTGTAACATCAAGAGGGGAGACTCGATCACGAAGACTAGCGAAAAAGTGTTCGTATTGTAGACGTAAAATGTTGTCCAATAAGAAAGCGTAGATTCAAAATAACGCTTTGTCACTGACTAAAAAAAAATTCGTTACGTCAGGTTGAAATATTCGAATTTCGTAGTAGCACGTCGAGCTGAGGACAGGGCGCAATGGTGCTTACATTAGAGGAGGCCTAGCAGTGAACTGCTATAGGGTGGTTGTGTTGCTTAGTACGCCTATAGCATCCTACTATCTCAAGAAATATTCGTCATATCGTAATATTGAACGCAAGTCAAACTTAGGTTGAAATATTCGTAATTGCCGTACGAATTGAGCTGATTTGCACGTATGTAGTTCTAAGAAAGAGAGAAAAGTTGTTAGTTAAAGACTAGGAATAACTAAGAATATAGGCTACTTTTATCCAGGCAAACCGCGAGCGAAGCCATGGGCTTATGCTTGTTCTTCCTACTAATATTATAAATGTGAAAGTATGTGAGAATAGATGGATCTGATGGATGGATGGATGTTACTGTTTAACACGAAATTGCTCAACGGATTTGATTAAAACTTGGAATAGACATAGTTTGAGACCTGGGGCTACTTTTTATCAGGTTACTACGCGAGCGAAACCGCGGGCGTGTGCTAGTTATTCATAAAGTACCGAACTTGACCTACACGTAACGAATCGGCCCTTCTGAGCTCGAGCCCTCACAATAGTGTAATTATCTCCAAGGATATCTTACAGGATGTACTGTTTATACAGATGTTGAATATTGAATAGATTCGTGAACAACACGACATGGTATTAAAAATATTGCGATACACAAAAACTATGCCAGATTCTATAGTATATTTAGAAATTCAGTTTTCTTTATCAGATAGTTTTTTACTCAGACACTCTTTTGACGCTTTGAGTGAAAACACCACGGCGCACCTAGCTCTAGATTTGATCGAGGCATCGCAGTCAGCATATAGCAACCCACTGCTAGAGAAAGGCCTCCCTAATGAGCGCTTTTGCGCTAGTCCTCAGCTCCACGCATCCAGCTTCTACCAGCAGCTTTTCGCAGACCGTCACTCCATCTAGCCGGAGGGCATCCTACAATTACGTTTACCGAGCCCTGAGCCACAGTCTCCATTCAAAAACTGGTTTACCCCAACGGTTTTCGGTTCTTCGGTAAAAATGGCCAGCCCACTGCCACTACTGCTATCTAATTCTCTGAGCTATGTCAAAATCAGTTCTCTGCTTTAATTTTTTAAAATCCATTTATTTCTCCAACGATAGTCACAGAATGGAATGGATCACATATAAAGAAGAGAACTAGATGAAGTCTTAAAATTCACTATGTTCTGAACATCAACTCATAAGGCTGATCTCTACTTTCTTATGTACAATATCATCAGTTAGAAAGGGACGCATATATATATATCAATGCGACTTCAAATGAGATCAAAAAGCTAATCGTACCAGGGCGCTCGTACAAAATTCTATGCAGTTTCATTGAAATGCCCTGGTACAAAGTCGCAGAAATCGCATTGTGATAAAGTATGCATCCCTTTCTAGCAAATGATATATGGACATAAGAAAGTAGATATAATGGATGATCATATTTGGTATTATAAAAAATCAAGGAATTTGGCCCATATTCAAAACTTTCACTTGTACAAAGCTGGAGGGCAACTCATAAAACGTGTACCTAAGAAGTTAAGAAGTTATTGTTAAAACAATAAACTTTCAATCTAAAGCCATAAATGTCTATAATCAATTAAGATGAACATTAAGATAAGTGCTGCTTCGTCGTCTCTCAAACGATGTCAATTTGTAAAACGTGAAGGTTCAGTTAGCAATAAATATGAGATAATACAATTTGCCATTTAGCAGCCGAGAGTAGCCTTCTTTCTCGGCACAGACAGGCAATTTGTTGGAGAACTTTTCAAATAAATGGACATAATCACACAACTTCATCTAGCCACAAACTAAGCAGAGCTTGTGTTGTAACACACCACTGAGACTAACTTAGTTATTTTTTTGGAAATACATACATATATGCATATTATACACTAGCTTCCGCCCTGATAAAAAGAGGCCTATGTGTTAATCCAGGTCATCTATGTATATATGTATATATCTATGTATATTCATCATGTATGTATGGTTTTTTCATTTATGTATATTTGTAAACACTACCAAAGTTTATAACCTTATACCTTATAAAAACTTCAAAGTTTATAGCATAATTTATTTATATTTTGTGTAGTCACTAAGTCTTCTCAACATTCAGTCAAAGTCATTTAACATCTTCAAAAAATTATTAAAAGTCCATGTTCTTAAAGATTTTTCACTTAAATATTTCTTTTCAAACATTTAACTTAAATATATCTTATGCCAATGAATAACCACACTCACAAAAGTAGTTAATATTCTGCTACTTCACAGACTCACTGTGAACTAGGCTTTAGAATCGTATTCGAATCGCAACGAGTAGTGGCAACCACATTCCATTGCCGATTCTACCCACAAAAATAAACGATATAATACTTAACCCAAATATGTACTTACACATTGTTTTAATTTAATAAATGCATGCTTGAATAGTTTTATATAAGTTAGTAAATAGATACCTACCTCAGTTCAGCAAAGCTCAATGGCACATATTGTATGTTATAAGAAACCTGTATTTTCTCTGTAAGTGAATTTCTTGTTAATTCTTTTGAGAAAAAAAATGATTAAACCACAACATTGTATTTAAATGTATTATCTTGCATTAGTGCACCACCAACCTCTAAACTCTAAAGCTTTGCTCTTCCCATGCTTACTATGGCTGCCTGGAATAGATAACTTTCAGCGATAAGGCCACCAATTGTGTTACCTTCATGATGACTAAATAATGCTGGACATTATCACACAGCATCATGCAGCCCCAAACTAAGCAAAGCTTGTGTTATGGGAACCACTTTTTTTGTAAATACAAACATATCACAAATAGAAAACACCCAGACACGTGACAAATATCTGCAGAATATGCAAACATTTGTCCCGCGGCGGGAATCGAACCCGCAACCTTCTGCGTCGGAGACGGACCTTCGCCCACTGCGTCACTCAAGTTACTCTTACTTTTTCTTGTATGAATGTGGTGATCAATAAAGTGTTTTATATATCTATGATTAAGATTAAACGCGGATAGGTATGCTTCATCATCATCATAGGCTCACTTACGAGTGTGACTTATAAGGCCGATACGGAGGGGATTAACTATTCATCCCATCATCATGAAATTTAGCATACACAATACACATGGACTAGTACAGAAACTGACATAATGTTACCTTAAATCCGCAAAAAGTTCTGTTCCCGAGGGATAGAACAATAAGTTTTAGACGATTGAACCTATCGTAACGCGAGCGAAGCGAACTAAACTAGCAACTTATAAACAAACCTCTAGTATTAATTATTTAAAAATCTAAACCTACATCTATAACTGATATCAAAACCCTTACATGACAAAACGAACACCCTATAGATAACTATAGTAACACTTGTATAAGACGAATCCTGCTTGAACGCCGACAAAAAGTATAGTTTTTGTCGAAAGGAATGCAATGATGACACGCCTAGATTATAATGGAAACGCATCAGGAGTATCACCGTCCTCTTTATAAGGATCTATAAAACCGGAGAATGTAAATTGGCTTTTAATGGCTAAAAAATTATGCCTAAGACCGGGTTTGGTATGATGGGCAAAGTGATTTTGTTATTATATTCAATTATATATTTCGTTGTTTGAGAAAATAGAAGTTATACACGCAGCGTATTTAAGAACTGTGTGTGCCTGACTGAAGCGCAGTTTACAAAATAATGACAATTTTTGAGGACAATCGTACCAAAATCTGTGCAAAATCTAAAAAAATATAATTTATTCGATTAGAAGTTTAGAATTTCCATTCACTAGTAACAAGCTTGCATGCTTATGCTTGCAACATTCTTTAAAAAAAGCAGCAAAGCCCCCAAAGTGAGCGAGCTTGTAAGTAAACAAATGTTTTATGTATATAATTATAATTTAGCAAACAAGCATATGGTCATCAGTGTCGATTCTGGTGTTCACTTTTCTAAACTTTACTAAATATGGCAGCTTTAAAGTTATAGCTATTAGCATTTACACCTAAAAGAAACTTTAAGGAATGTCAAATTAAGTTTAGTTTAGGAAAATGCACAACAGAATCGACATCATCATGATGGTAAGCGATTCCCGTAGCCTATATGAAATCTCGATATTTCGACGCAGTTGCATGCGCCATGATCACGTGATGAACTGAAGTCTGTGCGAGTGGGTAGTTACTGGCAGACCATTGGCAGACGAATCGATCTACCCTCTTTCTCTAATAACTGACTGAGGTCAGTTATTCCGAACGATACCACTTACCACTGGTTTCAATGTCGATTTTTTTTTATATGACAAACGTGTCACGAAACATTGTTAAATAAATATTAGTTTTAAAAGTAATGCTTAAAGTAACTTTAACCTGTCACAGGTTGTAAACGCTTGAAATAATTTGACTCTCGCTGAACCATCATGATCTGTAATTAACCGCTTGATCGCAAACATAACAGACACGAAACTTATGAGAGCTTATATCATATCTCATCATTTATCAAAGTCAATCGCATTTCATTTTCACTTTCATTTAAATTTATTTTAAGTTGAATGGATCAAGGTTCATAAACATTTCTATTCAAATTTCTAACTAGTAACAATTTGAAGGGGTTATTTATTAAGTAAATAAAGCTGAGCAGTTTATTGAGCACTCCCGGTTTTCTAAAGCAAATATAAAAATATAATTTTAGGTATAACTTTTACTTTTTAAGTTGAGGAAGGTCAAATCACACCAGCAGTGGGTAAAATCAGGCTTTGGATGACAATTATGCTGAAAACTTTACCTAAAAAAAAATCAGTTTTTTATTATTAAAACATAAACCAGCGCTGCAGTTGCTTCTATAACATACGCTAAGCGCAATTTTTTTAATAATAAATGACTCCAATAAATGTTTCTTATTTTTAAAATGACGACAAAACAATCATTATATTTTAATGGAAAAAACATCAGTCAAATCACCGTAATAATAACGGTTTAGGATCCAACTAAATAAGAAAGGCCCTACAATCATCATTTTATAGATATACATGTTTATATGGTTCTAAATTGGTGTTTTAATTGAGTAAGTTACGTTCAAAATAAATAAACTAACAACGCATAAGTCAGTATATTTTATGACTAGGGAGCGCTCCGCGTTTTACCCGGCAATATCCCTTCAAGGGGGGAATTTGAGGATTCCATAGTGTACCCTTACATTATGCAAGTATCAACAATACAACAACACTAGCCTACATCAATCCACTGCTGGACATAAGAGGGGCATTCCCATAATCCCCATAAACACCAATGGGCATGCGGGTTAGGGATCGCAGGCCGCCGACTGACGCTGCTGCCCGTCGGTGGCCAGGGGATTTAGCTGTGCCGGTGTTAGCCGCCCGCCAAAACTCCAATTTTTGTCCCCCAAACATGAGGGGTGTTTCAACCGCCACGATAATCAAAAATATACAATGCAAGGATTGTCTCCAAATTTCATGTTTCTAAACTTACGTGTGTATAGGCTCTGTCAGTTAACCAATCAGGGTTTATAGCATTATCATCATCATCATCATCATCAACCTACAGCAGTCCGCTGCTAAACATGAGCGCCATTGTGACCTGTCCTCAGCTCGACGCATCCAACTTCTGCCAGCAGCCTGTCGCAGATCGTCGCTCCATCTAGACAGAGGACGTCCTATACTACGTTTGCCGTTATATGTATGCCGGGTATATACCTATTTAAAAGATGAAACTTACATAATTATGAGTCATCAGAAAGAAGCTTACAGGCCCTTACGAAAATAGAGAAATTTTATTCTTATTTCAATTAAAACTGAAGACAATAAGGTATGCCATAAAAATATTGATTGATATAAATGACCAGTTTTATAACAAGCACTTTTAATTTCATTCTCCATAAAAACGAAAGTGTTAGAAAATGTATTGACTGAGCATTTATTTAAAGGGCTTTTAGAAATGCAAGGTTTATCAAATTATTCTGAACCAAAACGAATAAAACATACGCTTCAAAATGCTTTAAATATTACTTGGCTGTAAATAAACATCACTACTGTTTATATCTAAGTCTTAAAGTATTACGAATAAGGTTCAAAATCGTTTGAAATTAAAGTGTGCGTGACTTGGTATGTTTACTATTATGACAGCCTTCGTAATTCTATTAGCTTTTGAAAGAGGGTCAGTATGAATGAATTGGAAAAGCAATATTGTTTGTAAGCAATACTCTTGTCAATTACGAATCTAACTTTGGACTTGCCTCTGATATCCCCCTTTAAGGTATCTTCAATAGTTTCTTTATTTTTGTTTTGTACTCATGTTACGTATTTCAGGGGATCGCAGGGCACAGCTTCTCGCACCGCCGACGCTGCAACCCGTCGGCAGTTAGAGGATTTTGTTGTGCTGGAGTTAGGCTGCACTATGCCGCAATCAGCCGGAGAGTCCCATTTATTAGTGAGCGGGGTGAGGTTTTTTAGTTCCGATGGTAGCATATGGGGTTCCATATATATAGAGCTTACAACAGACCATAGGAAATTATGTACTAATACCTACAATTTTATCTGCCCCAAACTTCGTGCCTTCACCAGTCATAGATTCTCAGAACATAAAATATGGGGGTTGTCACCCCTAGACATTTTAAATTCAGGCAGTTTTACAACCCCCAACCCTGCGGTTGCCACACGCAATGATATTTAAATAGGCTTACTTTTTTACTTCTTTATCGGTCCCGGTAGCTCAGTAAATTGAGCGGTTAGCTGAAATGGGTCTAAAATGGCTGATTGCTGGACATGATTGCCCGTTAATTGGTATGGCGACCGCGTTTATGGTCGTCTAGTCGATCAGACTCTTTACGTCTCTAAAACAGCAGACATTTTGTAGAGATATTTAATTAAGGTGGAGTTTTGTTTGTTGTTTTTTAAAGCAATGGTATTTGGTTTTATGACTGAAGACTGGCTGGCGAAATTGTGGAAAATTATCCCAGAAGCCATAAAATAATGGAAGAATAATTTATTCTTTATTCTTATATTTTCTAGGTATTTGGTTTGTCATAGCAGGAGATGAACTAAATGCCTCTGTTTCCTATCATGGGTCTGTTTTCTGTCATCGGTAGTGAGATATCATTAGGGCAAATTGTACAGCATCTGTCTGTAGACCATTTTTTCTTTTATCTTGAATGACCGAAGCCGACAGTTGTGTCATTTTTGTTTTAATTTATTTTCTAATCTTTTTCTGATTTATATTGTTTATAATTTTTGGCATTTTAACCTTAATAATAAGACAGAAGTGAAGTTAAATGGAATAAAATTGATCTTGAGGTAAATAGGACCTTACTGAAGACTGGACGAATGGACTTATAAACCGTATATACTACGTTGCCTCATATTATTACGAACAATTATACTTGATATTGGCGAAATTGTGGACATCTATCCCAGAAGCCATTGATTAAAAGAGTGAATATAAATACTGTGGCGTAAGTACATGGCATTTTCGCAGTAAGCCTACTGCGGTGTTCTTCCGCCCGCTCACTACTTAAATGGATGACTGTTTAGAGGATCTGAGAGCTTACTTGCTTCGGAAGGCAAGTTAAGGTGTTGTTTTCGGCTTTAACAGCCGTGTCCTTCGGGCGGCCTTTAAAATTCCTATACAATGAAGAAGATAACAAGGTTAAAATATTACACTTTTACGTACGTATAATCAAAGTCTAGACCGTTCACATTATTCTAGTTTTTATTTCGCATCGATTGGTGCAATATTACCGAAGTTATAGGCATGGGAAGTTTACGTAGGTTTTTTAAATCTCGCTAGTGATCGCGAGAAGCGAGTGACGTCATCGCTCGGCGGCGGCGGGCGTCCGTCCGTAGTACATTTCGCTGCTAAGTTGTTTGCTCTCCTGCGCTCTGGTTATTTTTATTAATTTAAAAGAATGCTGATTGAGTGAGTGTATCGTGTAAATTATTGTTTTAGAACTAAAATGGAAGAAGGATTTAAAAAAGGCCAATCTAACAACCTTCCCATAGTTCACGATATGATAGTGCCAGAATATTTTATAAAAATAAAGAAATCATTAACCTTGGAATAGTTCAATAAACTGCGAGTCGAGTACCCTACATACCTACTAATATATAAATGCATCGGGGAGCCCCCCTTAATTCATTTTAATAGTAAAAGTAAAAGTAAAAAAGTAAAAAAGTAAAAATTCATTTATTCAGTAGGAACTGTATAGTACACTTTGAAACGTCATTTTTTTTTAATTTACCACCAATTCGTAACGTGACCAAACAGAGAAGAATTGGCAAGAAACTCTGCTTGGCTTATATTTTTTTAACGTCATTGTACTTAATATCTATTACATTGTTTTTGATGGAGTTGGAGGCAGTTTCATCCCAAGCTTTTTTGTCATCTAAATAATCAGATATTTTATAATAAGCTTTATTACATAGATTACGTTTAACAACATTTTTGAATTTATTTACAGATAGATTAATCACATCATTTGGTATTTTGTTAAAAAATCGTACAGACATCCCTTTAAAAGATTGACTAACTTTATGGAGCCTTACAGTGGGAACAGCTAGTTTATCTTTATTTCTAGTGTTAACATTATGATAGTCGCTATTTTTCTTGAACATGTTAATATGTTTTCGGACATACATTAAGTTTTCATATATATATTGGCACGGCACTGTCATAACATTTATTTCTTTAAACTTAGTTCTAAGTGATTATCTGGGGCCCATATTATAAATTGCACGAACAGCCCTCTTCTGCAACACAAATATGGTGTTGATATCTGCAGCATTCCCCCACAACAAAATGCCGTACGACATAATGCTATGGAAGTAGCTGAAATAAACTAGTCTAGCCGTTTCTACGTCAGTAAGTTGACGGATTCTTTTGACTGCGTATGCTGCAGAACTGAGTCTGTTCGACAACCCATCTATGTGAGCGCCCCATTGAAGCTTATTATCTAAAGTTATGCCTAAAAATACAGTACTGTCCACAAGATTTAGATCTTCATCTTTTATTTTAATGTTAGGTTTAACTTGTTTAACATTTGGTAATATAAATCTCATACATTTTGTTTTAGTCTCGTTCAGTAATAAATTATTTACATCGAACCAGTTAACAACTTTCGCTATTGCATTGTTCACGTCGTCAAAATTGGTCTGCCGTCGCTTTAATTTAAATAAAAGTGACGTGTCATCCGCAAACAATACAATTTCGTGGTTGTCTCTCACAAGTTGAGGTAGGTCGTTGATATGAATTAAAAATAAAAATGGTCCAAGTATTGACCCTTGCGGAACACCCATCTTTACTACAGATCCCGGAGAACATTTTCCATTTACGTTTACTTTCTGTATTCTGTCAGATAGGTAAGAAGTGAGAAGGGCTAAAGCCATACCCCTGACGCCATAGTGATCTAGTTTCCTGATTAATGTTTCATGGTGTACGCAGTCAAATGCCTTAGACAAATCACAAAAGATGCCTAAAGCATCATGTGAGTCCTCCCAGGCATCGTAAATATGCGATACCAACTCAACACCGGCATCAGTTGTTGATCTGCCCCGCGTAAATCCGAATTGTTTGACATCTAGTAAGTTGTTAAAGTTAAAATGGCTTTGCAGTTGACTGAGAATAAGCTTTTCAAAAATTTTACTAAATGTTGGCAGTACTGATATCGGTCTAAAGTTAGTAGGGTCAGAACTACTACCGGATTTAAATAAAGGTGTTATTTTACTATGTTTCATTAAATCAGGAAACTCACCACAGTCAATACATTCGTTAAATATAAACGCTAGTTCTGGTGCGACAATGTCAATCAACGATGTTACAACGCTAACAGAAATGCCCCAGAGATCCGTAGTTTTTTTTGACATTTATCAGTTTGAATGTTTTAATAATATCATTACTGTTTACATATTTAAAATAAAACGGTATTTCACATTTTGGTACATTTTTATTTTGTAATGAATCCGCAATTATTGGAGAAGAGTTTAAGGATCTTGTGGTAGAAACTGGAATGTCTGTAAAAAAGGATTCGAATGCTTTGGCAACGTCACCATCTTGTTTGATGATGGTATTACCAATATTTAATTTATACTTCTTAATGTCATGTTTGACTTTTCCAGTCTCACTGTTTATTATTTTCCAAGTGGTTTTAATTTTATTACTACTGCTTCTAATTTTTGAACTAATATAATTAGACTTAGCCGCGCGACATACATTTTTAAAAATTTTTGAGTAATTTTTAACTTTATCTTTAAACTCTTCACTAAAATTATACTGTTTTTCACTGTAAAGCTCATACATTCTTTGTCTGCTTATGTGAATTCCTACTGTTGCCCACTCACAGAATGTAGGACTGTCAGAGACCATGATCGATTTAGGTTTAAATATTGAGCTAAATTCATGATAATTTAATTTATTTATTTATTTTTGAAGTAAATATATAAACAAAATATTTCTGTGCATATTTCAAGGGTCTACCAGTTGCTGTTATTAATATCGAGCAAAAAAACGGCAAAAAAGTGGCAACAGAAATACATCATCGGTGAACATTTCAACTGTCTAACTATCACGGTTCAAGGGATACAGCTTGGTGACAGATAGACGGACAGACAGACATACAGACGGACAGCGAAGTCTTAGTAATAGGGTTTCCGTTTTTACCCTTTGGGTATGGAACCCTAAAAAGCATATTACTAGTAAAAACCAAGTACCTACCTAGTCTACCTACCTACCTACCTAGGTACTTAGTTAGTATTTCACATGGCAAGGTAAAGTACCTACTACTTAGTATTTCACATGGTATTTGAACAATTGACATACAAATGATCCTCACAACAATATATATGCTGTTGTTTTTGGCCCTTATGGATGTGCTCTTCTCATAACATTTGTCCATTTTTTCTGATTTTCGCATCCTTAGGAACGTAAAAAAACAACTTTTCGGGTGTTTTTGTGGCCCTATTTTTACACTGAGACACAATACAACATTTATTTTATGAACGCATGTAGTTTTTATTGTTTCTTATTTAAAATAAACAAAGTAGTTACGCGCGCGACGGGCACATTGGGGTAAATGCTTCCAATCCCCGAGTCACTCGCGCGGAGGCAGGATCCGTGACGTCATCAACGATATCGCGCTCGGTTCGCGGCTTGGACCGAAAATGTTAACTTTGCACTTTGATATCTTGTTCAGTTTTAGAGATAAAAAAATAATAAAAACACAGTTGTTCTCGTAATTTTTTGTAGATTTTTTTGGCATATATAACAAAAAATGGTTTTCTTCTTCATTGGTCAAACGCTTATACCAGGCAGAATAAGTAACTGACTATGACGACCGCTGTGGCGCAGAAGGCGAAGGTTCACCTGAGATGCGGAAATTGCGAGTTCGATTCCCGCCGCGAGACCAAAGTTTGATGATCTGCAAATATTTGTCTTAGGTCTGAATGTTTTCTATACATAATATGTATGTATTTACAAAAAAAAATGGTTACGATACTGCAAGCTCTGCTTAGTTTGGGGCTATAGTATGCCGATAACACAGTACAATACATCCAGCATTATAGCAACAAATAAGTTAATAGGCACCAAAGTATATCTATTTTCTTTATAGGCGCCACAGTATTTATTTTTGCTTCATCTTGTAGACAACAAGAGATAGATAAGTTTCGCAAAACGATCGCCCCGTGCCACGCGAACTTACGAAGTAAACACCTGTCGAATACAAAACAACGAAGCAATGGTGCGGACTTTAAATCGGTTAGCAATGGTAATTTCACTGTTACAACAAAGGATTGTTTAAAAATAATTTTCTCACCAGTACGAATATTCCACGAATCACGAATATTCCAACAACTAGTATCGTATGCGTATCGTAAAATTTTGGCCAGTGGCAAAGCGTTATTTCTTATCAAATTTTTCTTATTTGCCAACGTTTTATTACACGATTACGAATTTACGATCCAAAGGATTGAATTATACGTGTGGCGCCCTCAGACAGACCAACGTTCATAAAAAACATAATTCATTTATAATTTTCAAGTCATGAATGATTTTTTTAAATTTTACGTACACCTTAATTTTAGAAACAACAGATAGATCATAAAATAAATAAAAGGAACATGAAAGAAAGAAAGAAATATATTTATTTCACTCATATTAAAATTATTTGAGTATCCAGGTACTATACTAAGGTTAGGTGTGCTTAACTTTAATTATAAAATGCACTTGAACAGTGGGTAAAAGGACCCTTACTCAGCTTATACAGCATATGAGTACAATGGGCAGTCTCATCGCTTGGAAGCGATCTCTTCGAGACAACCTTTACATGGAGAGGATATGTCACAAGTGAGAACGGCCGAGGGTGTACTTTATACAAGGACTTTTTAAGGACTTCAATGATTTTAAGTTTTACTCTTAACTTCCTCTTGACAACAGCTTCGACGGTTGATGATCATGCTGGTCAGCTGCAGGAATTAAATTTAACACGTCACAAAGTTATGAGTTGAATACTAAGTGTATGAAGCCACGCATGACTAATGTGATTGTACCGTGGGATTGTGAACATGTTATTTTAATTTTAGTCTCTAGATACACTACACACATAATATGTATTATGATAATCACATGAATACCCATCAACTGGATTAGAGCAAAAACCTACCTATAATATACTACCTATACTATATACTATCATCATCATTTATTTAAGAGCTGTGCTCTTGTCGACGCAACTGATACAGCTTCTTCCATCTGCCTCTCTCCAAAGCAGCCTCCTTTACTTCCATATACGACATGACATCTACTTTCTCTTTAATGTGACTCATTATAATTTATCCTCGGTTTTCCCCTTCCTCTCTTTCCTTCTACTTTTCCCTCTATATACAGGGATACAGGTTAAGTCGACCTAGATCCTGGAGGGGGTTGTAACTTCCATAATTCCTGACTGATTTGACTATGGAACATATAACGATATTGGACTTTTAAGTTTTTTTAAGAAACATACCGATATTTTTGTTAGTTAGTTCTTGTTCCACGTGTCCGTCTCTATTTCGCACACAAACTCTCATTCTGTGTCTTAATCCACTTTATAAACGTCATTTCGTACCTATTTGGATTGTTTTATTGTTTTCTGACTTAAATACCATTATTTTATACTACTACCCTTTCATCAATGTTTTTTTCTAAGAATTCTGATAATACCCTAGGATGTTATGCCTTGCTGGATAGCTAATAAAACGTAGATATTTTTAGGCACATCTGCAGCACGACTGAAAAATATTTTAAAATTTTACATAATTTAAAAATATTTGCGAGACAGAAATATTTTTTACGAATTTATTTCAATTTATTACAATCAAGCGTCTACTGCAACCCAATTGGTTCAGTTAACTGCAAATTTAGTGTTAGGAATAAGAAAGCAACTCATCTACTACACGAAAATCGCAAGCACAAATAAATTATATGCCAAAAACCCAAAATAATAAACCAAATAGACAAAAATATCGGTATGTTTTTTTTAAAAAACTTAAAAGTCCAATATCGTGAATACGGTTAAGTTTGGGGTAGGGTGTTCCATAGTCAAATCAGTCAGGAATTATGGAAGCTACAACCCCCTCCAGGATCTAGGTCGACTTAACCTATAACCCTGTATACATACTATATCTATATACTATATACCAATAAAAATAGTCTGGCTTTCATTGAATTTATAGAATCAATAAATAATATTTGGTATCTAGCAGAGCTTCAAGTGACAATTACTACCACCAGGATGACCCGGTGAACTTTGTACAGACTAAGATATACAAGACAAAATATTTATCAATTCTGCTAACCAGACCCCAGCTAACTCTTTAAAATAACGGAGGACTCTGGGTTGGTGGCAATATGCTCCAGAACTCCTGATGCCTGTGTCTGTGATATAAGTGCTGTGTGTGCTTTGATCAAGCAACTTTTGCATCTCAGATTTCACTCTGGCTTCGGTTGTGGCAGTGCAGTTTGATCATAACAACGAGCTAGAATCGTACAGAGCGAAGAAATCGATTTTGCTCAGGGCATGCACTTTGAATGCTAGTTGTACTGGGCTGGCCTCATACTTCCTACAAACTAACTTGAGGAGCTGGTCCAGATGGAACTGAGAAATATCTATGAAGACTAGCCTAACATCACAACAAACAACACGAAGTTATCTTAAGTAATAATGTCCGAAATGGTTAGCTGTTAATATGGAATCAACAGCTTACCATTTCGATTTTTTTAAAAGATTTTTAATAAAATTAAAAAAAAAAAAACATATTTCTTTATTTAGTTAAAACCTCTTATTTTAAGGAACACTTTCAATATTTTTTTTTATTTACATCAATTCGTAACGCGACCAAAGAGAAGAATTGGAAAAAACTCTACTTGCCTGCATTAAGCAGACTTTTAATTATGGGATATATATATATATTACATCTTGAGCTATAATATTTTATAGCTCATCATACATTTTGAACGACACACCTCCCCGGACACCGCACCTCCCCCTGCCTCGCCCTGAGTTTGAAGTGCCAAATGATCACGTGTAAAGATGTAACATACATCACATCCTATAGGCAAAAGCCGGCTTTAATATATTTATTTAAGACTAGCTGACCCGGCGAACTTCGTACCGCCTTAGCGTAGCAATGATGCACTACTTTATTTTGTACTATTTTCTTAATATTTTTTTCCGTCAGAACCTTCTCCTAATAATAACAAATACACCAAAAAAGGAATTAGTGAAATCGGTCCAGCCATTCACGCGTGATGCCGTGACCAAGGAAAACGGGTTTAATTTTTATATATATAGATTAACTGTTATGATAATTTTAATAATTAATAGCTAATTACCTTTAGAGATCTGTAAAAATCATGTCCCTCCTCGCATAAAGCTTCTTACGTTATACAACTTCAATATTTTAGGAGCACATATTCTACAGAGCCTCTGATTGCCAAAGACATTTTTTACGAATGTGTCATAACTTCTTGGAATATCGAAGTCATATTAGCTATAACTTATTCTGTGACGTTAGTCTGACTAAATTAATGAAACAAGTCTTGAATATGAATACCTAATTAAACAGGTTTCTGATCATTGATCAGTAAATAAGCGATGTTTCGTAAAAATACGTGGTTTATTCCACGTGCTCTGAAGATGCTGGCTGTTTATGTAGTTTAGATGTCAGGGCAAGTAATAATTAAGTAGGTAGTAGTCATTGTCGCTTTGGTGTCAAACTGTAATCAAAATAAATAATTAATAAATAAATTTGAAATTTACTATCTAAGTCTAATCTAAGAACCAGTCTTTAAGTTAATTACATCAATTAAGTTTATGAGCTAGTTAACATCTCTGGTATCGGATTTTTTAAGTCGTTAAGCCTAGAAAATAACAATACAAAGGTTCAGCAATAATATAATTTTGATTCTATCACGTTTTCTTACCCCGTTAACGACTGAACATCAGATTGTCAGTAGCTCATAGAAGAGAAATAATATCTGGCATAGTTGACTCTGAAAAGAAAAATCTAATACTCAACGATCACTAAACTTAGTTCTTTAGGAAGTAAGCTCAAGTCTCATAGGCAGTCTCAGTCAGATAGTGATATTTAATGAAGTTCGCTTAACTTTTTAAACTTTTTCTTGCTAGTATCTGAATCAAAATGTTTAAATTAAGATTTTTCAAAATTTTATGTTGAAAAAAGTTTAAAGAGGGTTGAACTTAAAAGATCACTGAATAGTGAAGAATGGAAGACGTCGCTAAAGTTCCTTAGATCTTGTGACTCAAATAAATCTTTCTTTAACTTTATCTTTTACTATAAGAAAAATAGAAACTTACGTTTTACTTGTAGATAGACAAATCACAATCGATAATGTAAAATGTCGTTTATAACGGCCAATCAATTAGTTTCAAGGTCGAGTCTTCAAACCAGGCCTCAATATGAATTTACATAAATACTCGTAATCGTGATCCATATCATGAATTTTATTTTATCACATTCTCATTCATAGATATTCTATTTTTACGCAAACGAACAGTTACGGTATCACATTTCGTCGAGCTCGTCTGTGTCAGTGAATGAATTCGAACAAAAACATCGGACATCTGATATTGTTGAAGTAAGTAACGAGATGCCGTTTAAAAGAGTTTTTAGAGCGAGGAACGGAAGCTGCATACGTATAACTAAGAACTAAGTAATCTTGACCCCAAGCTTGACGCAATTTGTTTAATCATTTTCATCATTAACTTCAAAAAGATCGATGCCGGTGAGAATCGTAACAATTGGTATGCTCTTTAACCATTGCCCTTTCGACAAGGTGGCTCTACTACGACGAATAGTCTCGAGCCTCAATCAGTCTTTATAAATGTCATGGTATATCTAACGGGTGGGAGCAGTCCCACGTCTTTCGAAGTCAACATTCGAGAACTATTCAGAAGCATTCATGAAACTATCTTTTGTACAGAAGACAACAATTTCCTCAAGCTGACTTTAATCGACTTATCTCCATCGTAAATTTTATATAATCCTTTTCAATGCTAACGTATGAGTATTACGATGCATAATCTCAAATGTAATCTATACATATAGCTTACAAATGCTACGAAACTACATTAAGTATTTCTACGAGATAAGCTAGGTTAGGTTTAACATGCATACATTACAGCCTCCTACTATATTAGGTGTCTGCTACTTCAAGTGGTATCTACTTAGACTTGTAAAACTCGTTTAAGGAGACATTTAAAGTATGTGGCATTGAAACACAGCGCCACATACGTTTATCGACCCAATTGCCGTTATATCAGACGGCAGAATGTCAATGGACATAAAAAATTCACCGAGGACGAGTTTGCTGCGTAAAACGAAACGCGTGGCAGCCATTTTGTTTTTCCCACAGAAAAATTGCAAAAGCATTAACATTTGATAACCAACTGAGTAGACCTAAATACTATACTTAATTAAAAATCATAAAGGTATATCATATAAAATTGTTTTCCTACATTTTTTTTATGGAACCAACCATGATTCTATCAACCAGTAGGATGTGAATCTTTCAGGCAGTCATTGCAAGGTAGATAAGAAGACAAACCTAGTTAAGCACTTCATCCAAATCATGAAGAAGGCTGCGATAGACAAAAGGTAAAATAACAATATCAAAGCGAAACCGTGGGCAAAATCAGATTCAAATTACAATAATCGAAGGTGTGAAACCAGGAAGCATTCTAACAATACCGAACGATCACAATGCACTTGATCTAATTTCTCAGCACGCAGTTCCGTGCCTAATTATTGGGTATGTGTGCCATTCACATGAGAGCTGTGGAACTATTATATTCGATTGGTAAATCGTAGCTGTTCTGAAACGATATTTCACATCGTCTCTCACTAAAATACAATAGGCAGTAAAAATATAGCAGCGTCTAATCTTCGTCAAGTTAGGGTACAGTCGAAGTTCTTAGCCTTCCAAAAATAATAGGTAGGTATCTAGAACAGTTGCATTGAAATAGTTATCAACAAAGTACGACTATGAATTAATGGATAATGTCATTGTTTAAGTAAAAGCCTTTAATGAAAACAATGCGCAATATCACGACTCCTGAAGCGTTGCATTTTTTGAAAGAAGGTTTCAAAACAAAAATACTAATAAGAGCCCCTTCCTTGATTATATTAAGTTTTTACGTTTTACTATTCTATAACTCTCTTTTATGTACATATCCCCTAAAAATCTTAAGTTGTGACATAGTCCGTCACCATCTTCGACTTTCTCATCTCTCTCGTAATCTACCTACCTACAAACCGTGTCGAGCTAGTTCAATTAGCCATTAAATCTCATCTAGATCTTGATCGGTTACTCGATTACCTAATCCCGTTTTAAGTTACCTCACCGGCGGCTGCGCAGTTGAAGGTCGCAGGCAACTTTTGTTGGATTTAGATGTTCTTTCTTTTGATATAAAAGCAGAGGAAATAAAATTAATAATAATAGACAGCAAAGTTGTTGAAGTTATTTTTGTATTCTACCTGGAGATGGAAATAGCACCTTGTCTGCCTGATATTGAAATTGAAATTACTTTATTCAGTTACAAACATCACAGATGCTAAGTTTAGTGTACATCAATTTTTTTCAGTACAATTGGGATGACGACTGGGTAAAAAAAAAAAAAATCTAATTAGTCCGTCAGTTAGATCAACAAAAAATACTGGACAAGTATTTTTTTATTTATAGAATCAATAAAAATTGAGATCAAGAACGTGAAAGTTCGGGAGCGGAACTTTAACGCACTATATGTTTGGTATTTTGGGATTAATTGACAAAAGAAAAAATACATGTCCAATATTTTTTGGATATGTAAATAACGGACTAATTAGAATTAATTAGACTAATTTTCAGTCGTCTAGCCTATTACGATATTCCTGGGTGGGAAAACATAGGTATCCAAACTAGGAGAAATCCTTTGAGACAAACATGTTTGTCTCACATGATATTTCATGTGTGGTAACAATCACTTATAACAAAGTACAGCATCGTAGGTCACCCATGTTTGTAACGTGTCCTACGATACAAAGCCGAACGTCCATAAACTTGAGGCATGAAGGTATTGTCACATGTACCTCTATTTTTACCAGCAAACACACCCCAACCAGCAATGCTGCTTCATGTCAGACTTTTGTAAGGTAAAGTTTGTAAGATTACCAAAATGTGAGCTAATCAGTAGAAGCTAAAACTGTTCACCACGAGGGGTAAGTAGAAATCAAATATCAGCACAACTGTAATTAATACAGAGAATAATCACTGATTCGAGAAGAAGACTGAAGTAACAGCATTTTAGAACGTGAGTGTTTTCAGGTTTAAGAATTATTGTCTCTCAAAAATATTGACTACCTCTGAGGCGCAGTGGGCGAAGGTCCGTCTGGGACGCAGAATGTTGCGGGTTCGATTCCCGCCGCGGGACAAATGTTTGCATGTCATGTGATGTGAAAAAAAAATGTATAAGTATATGTAATATATCAATTATGTGGTTCCCATAACACAAGCTCTGCTTAGTTTGGGGCTCCATGATGCTGTGTGATAGTCCAGCATTATTATTATATTATCCAATTATTATATTAGTACAATCTGACCCAAAAATAGGAATTACGTTGTACTTCAGAAGGAAAGATACGTTATGAGTAGTGTAATTTTTTGTAGGACAGCATCAGATTAAACAGAAGAATTAGAACCGGAATAAGCAAATCCAGCTTTCCTTAATTCACAGAAGATGGCCATGCTATTAAACGACTAGATAGATCATGTTATAAGATGGCTGGGGAAGATATCATCACGAACAAGGACAACAATTGTGTACCTACTACACGATACTTGCACACGCGATCCCACAGAAATGTAGAAATTCTGATACAAACTTTTTATAAGAGGATGTTTTCTTCGGTAATTTCTAAAATACATAGTCTATAGTGATGGTAAATTTATAATTTCTGCCCGGGGTTTCGTTTGCGTGGTACCCGGACAAAAAGAAACCTATATGTTATTACTGGTCACTAAACACAGGAGGACTATTGTATATAGCACCTATAACTAACATATATGTTTAGAAATATTCAGTGATCTGAATAACATGGTTTTATGTATTGTAGAGAACAAAACAAAGGAACTGATTTGCAAAGAGCGTAGCGCAAACTGTGATTTGATTAAACTGGAACAATGTAGTCATTAAGCCGTTGTCAGCAGGCAGTCCCTTCACACCCTTTGTCTTTGCCCTTTACTGATAGAATTATGACCAAATACTTTATTACTTCTCGCAAATATATAATGTATTTTCTATTTAATCTTTTGTAAGGGGTTACACTCGTCCATCTTCGGAGTCCAAGCCAACCTCACCTAACCGTGGTGTACCCTGCTGTAATAACAAACAGGGTAGCGGCTTGCTTATGCGGTATACTGCAGATGTAGACATAGAAGATACATAGATCGACACAGCTAAATTCCCTGACGGCGCGAGAAACTCTCCCTGCGATCCTCAACTCCATACGGGTCTCAGCGTGAGGATTATAAATATGTCCCCTTCTGATTAGGGGAGCTCTATGTTCAGCAGGTGACTGCCAAAAGTCACAAAGAGATGTGAAGTGAAGTGAAAATTTCTTTATTTAGTACGCACATTACAGTACCTAAACTTTGAATCGTATTTTTTTAACTTACTCCAATTCTTAACGCGGCTAAACAGAGAAGAATTGACAAGAAACTCTGCTAGGCTTATATTTTTTGAAATGTCAGTTTTACAATATTTTTTCTTAAATTACATTGGTTTCGAGGGAGTTGGAGACAGTTTCATCCCAAGCTTGATTGTCATCTAAATAACCAGAAATGTATATAAGCTTTATAAGCTTTATTAGAGGTTACGTTTAACAACATTTTTGAATTTATTTACAGATAAATTAATCACGTCATTTGGGATTTTGTTAAAGAACCATATGTTTTGCCCATTAAATGATTCACTAACTTTATGGAGCCTTACATTAGGAATAGCAATTTTATCTTTATGTCTAGTGTTAATATTAACAACAAAATATGTTTTCGGACATAAAATAAATAATAAATAAATAATGCTGGACGTATCACACAGCATCATGTAGCCCCAAACTAAGCAGAGCTTGTATTATGGGAACCACATGATTGACATACTACATAATATACTTTTTTTTTGTAAATACATACATATAATACATAGAAAACACCCAGACCCATACATTAAGTTTTCATATATATATTGGCACGGCATAGTCATAACATTTATTACTTTAAACTTAATTCTAAGTGAAAGGGTCGTATAATTATCAGTTTTAAGTCAACCTACCCCCTTAGGGCTGGTATTACAGAGAATGAGGAGTAACTTATGGTGATTGATTCTGTCTCTGACTATTACAATGGCCTTTTCGACTTCCGGCTTGCTTTCTAACTAGCAGACATAAAACTTATGGTCGTTTATCATACACTCATTATGTCTAACGACTTGAAGTCGTATAAATAAATGTTTTTAAGTTATGTTGCCTTAATCGATATGACTTTTTTCTTGTGGTCATCAAATCATCATTAATACGCAGTTAATTAAGTATTTCTATCTCTATTGATGGTCATAAGGTAGACTTTTGTGATGTTTTGTTATGTTTAGAAGTATGGTAGAGTTCTCTGTAAAGGGCTCATCCGGAAAAGTACTATGAACATGCCTATTTCTGCTGTGAAGCAGTTTTGCTGTTTCGGTTTGAAGGGTGTGAATGCCGGTGAAATTACAGGCATATGAGGCTAAAACACCTTCATGCCCCAAGTTGATGGACGCAGGGCGTTCCATCGTAGGGGCCGATCTAAACATGCTTGACTTATGAAACAAAACTTAGTTAGTTAGTTAGTTATAAGTAATGATTACCACTAAACATCAGGTGGGCCATGTTCCAGTTCCATCTTCAGGTATCATAAAAAACGCTAAAATTTGTTTTTAACCAACATCAAAAAGGAGGAGGTTCTCAATTCGTCGTTGAATCTTTTTCTGGTGTATTTTCACTGGTCAACAGGCAGCAGCGTCGGCGGTGCAAGAAGCTGTACCCTGAGAAACCCAACCCGCATACCTAACGTGATGATTATGGGCATATCCTCCTTTTCAATAGGGGAGGCTTATTTCCAGCTTTGGAATGATGCAGGCTGAGGTCGTTGTTGTAATATATGCCTCAGTCAAGGCATCACGTTAAATGATGAATGGATGAGAAAAGAAGGATATACGAAAAGGAAGCAAAATTTATTGCATATGCATTTTTCGAAAGTGCAAATATGATATCGCTAATATGTACCTACTGCTTTTATTTCCTTTATGTTTACGTAATGTTAATTCAGTATGGACAATACCATTAACGAGTTTCCAATAACATATAGGTATTGCATGAAAGCGGAAACGACTTTATGCTAATTTAATTAATAAACCCATCATTAATACTTCTTACTTTGCGTATATCGTAATATCAGAGGTATAAGAAACTACAATCAGTATAAACATGTAAAAGTAATTTACTGATTCTGACGCAGACGGTTTCTTCGATATTTGTATGTTCTGCAAATATTTATTTCGGGTCTGTTTTCTATGTATAATGTGTATGTATTTACATAAAGTGGCACCCATAATAAGCTTTAAGCACCAATTTAAATTGAGGACGTTTTGCTCTCAGAGCATTTTTAACCGGCTTCAAAAAGGAGGAGGTTCTCAATTCGTCGGAACCTTATTTTCCGACTTTTTTTTGTATATGTTCACCTAAAACTCCGTCAATTGTGGACCGATTTTTAAAATTCTTTTTTGTTTAAAAGAGTATACTTCGCAGGTGGTCCCATATAAATTTGATTCCTGAGGGATTTGTACTTTTCCCGGAAAACTCAAAAAACCTCATTCTCACTTGTAATGTTTGCCCTATGATCACCAATATCTAAAATTCTTAAGGGCAAGAAGTAAGAAGTGATTGAAGTCGTTTTGTTTAATTCTACTTGTAAATTACAGCCGAGTTGCAGCCAAGAACATTTATCTTCCAAAACCTCCTGACCCGAAATGTTGCTTAGTTTGGGGCTACATGATGCTGTGTGATAGATAATAGTTTTTAGCACTATTAATTTAATTATTTATTTATTACAAAAATTTTATATCTTCATTTCCAGATATAAAGTGTAAGATTTATATCACACAAGAGTGAACACACAGATAAGGTACGCATATTATTACTTATGTAGATCTTAAGTATATACTCAATACTTAATACTCAATTATTTATTGCGTTCCTTAATGTACTCGTAAATATACAGATTTTAACAACTTCTTAAGATCGTTGAGCATCAAAAATAAGTAGGAGAGAGGAGGACGTCATAGTTATAGTCAGATGATTAGACACTGCGAATAGATTCCTTAATTAGAACCAAAGCAAATTATGAAGAGACTACCGATGTCCTATTACCTATGTATATGACTAAACACTGCGAATAGATTCCTTACTAATTAGAACCAAAGCAAATGATGAAGAGACTACCGATGTCCTATTACCTATGTATATAATTAAACACTGCGAATACATTCCTTACTAATTAGAACCAAAGCAAATTATGATGAGACTCTTTACCAGTGATTCCAAAAGTGGTCCAGGTCCACGGGACCGCGGGAGACTTGATCTTGGCTTGACTTTACCTATGTACCTAGTAAACCATAAAAAAAATTGAAATGTTAAGATTTCTTAGTTCAGATTTTATATAATTAATTTAATTTTAATTCGTTCTCATGCAATCCTCACATTAAAAATAAGACTATTTTTTTCCATTGTTGATTTGCAATAAGTTGAAAGTTGAAGTTACGGTACGTTATTAAATTTCCATTTAATTCTAATTATTTGATTATATGAAATATACTATTTTACTTTTTCTTTTTACTACTCCGAATTTAAGGTTGGAACTCAGCCGCGACGCAAATTTCCATCGGTAGATGTAATCTTCACATTTTTGACGAGTTTAAGGAATAAGGTAGAAATGCAGCAGGGGGTCCACCGAAACCAGTTAAAATTGAAAGTTGTCTATGAGAAAAGAGTTTGGGAACCTCTGCTCTACACCAATGTCCATTACCTATGTATATGATTAAACACTGCGAATAGATTCCTTACTAATTAGAACCAAAGCAATTGATGATGAGACTCTTAGCCAATGTCAATGATGATGCTGATCCCTTGTAGACTAGTATAAATACTACTACACGTTTGGCACGTATGTTTATAAACGGAATCCTTATAACTTACCACGCGTTAACCCGTCAAGGCAATCCATTGTGTAACGTTGCATTGCTAAAACATTCGATGTATATAACACAAAATAAGTAATATTCTCATTAGAAAGAATATTCTAAAAACCTTAAAAACTCTCCGTGAATTATACAAACAAGACAAATCTAAATATTTCAAATAGCACCTTTAAATGTTAGGTTTTACCAAAATCTACTGACTGGGTCTGGTCCTAGAGTTGGACTTATAGGTCCAGCGGACTTCAAGTGTCTTTAAGTCTTTAAATCTTAGATACCGTAGATAGTGTATGCATCCACTAAGAAAGGATTTTTAGAAATACCACCCCTAAAGGAGGAAAATAGGGAATGAAAGTTTGTATGAAAGTCCGTCAGATTCAAAATTAGGATCTTAAAATTTTGTATTTAGGCTGACGATGCAAATAATTTATACGTGTTTCAGCGTTTTTGATCATTCCACCCCAAAAGGGGTGAAAAGGCGAATGAATATATTTGACAAATCCACATTAACGCGAGACTATCCGACATAGGACTAAAGTTGTCGACATAGCGCAGAGAATTAGCAAGCTGAAGTGGCAGTGGGCTGGCCATATCTGCCGAAGAACTGATAACCGTTGGGGTAAACGAGTTCTTGAGTGGAGACCGCGGCTCGGCAAACGTAGTGTAGGACGCTCTCCGGCCAGGTGGAGTGACGATCTGCGAAAGGCTGCTGATAGAAGTTGGATGCGTCGAGCTCAGGACAGGGCGCAATGGCGCTCATTAGGGGAGGCCTATGTCCAGCAGTGGACTGCTATAGGCTGATGATGATGATGATGATGATGACATTAACGCGAGCGAAGTATCGTGAGGAAGCTCCATATAGAGCTGCTAGACCTCCTTGCGCAACATCATGTCTAAGACCTGCAGTCAACGTGGAAATGAAACCAAACTCGAAGGGTTTAGTAGTAGATAGCGTGCGAAGCGCTCGTGGCGTGGCTTACTTCAGTATTCTTAGCAGATCATCTTGGTTATGCAACACTCCGCCCGGTCACTACTTGGATGAGTGACCGATTAGAAGTATTTAGATCAAAGCGCTTCCGTGCTTTGGAAGGCACGTAAAGAGGGAGGCCATTGCCCTACAATGGGATCAATACGGCTTATTAATCAAAAAAACCGGTCAAGTGCGAGTCAGATTCGCACGCAAAGGGTTCCGTACCATGGTACAAGATAAAGCTATGTACTTTTTATCTACACTAACGGCTTCAAAAAGAGAGTTAATAGGCATCTTCTGGGAAAGCTCGTCCCATCGTCGACCTCATCCTTACCCACGCAAGCCTCGAGGTCAAGAGCTGGCCCATAGTAAATAAATAAAAAAAAACACTATAATATTATAAAGAGGATTTTTTTTTATTTTTATGTGTGTGTATGTTTTTAATAAATAAACTCAAAAAATACTGTGCCGATTTCAAAAATTATTTCGCCAATGGAAAGCTACATTCACCCTGAGTAACATAGGCTATATTTATTACTAGAAAAAATTAAGGATCCTTACTCAAACTTAAGTAACGTAACGCAAGGTGTAAAATAAGTGCCCTTGCCCGTACGAAGTCGGGACGGGCCGCCAGTTTTATATATATTTGTTGTATAGCCGCAATAGAAATACACACTCTGTGATAATTTCAACTCTTTACCTATTACGGTTTATGAAATACAGCTCGCTGACAGACAGACGGACGGACAGCGGAGGTTTAATAATAGAGTCTCGATAGGAACCCTTGGGGTACGGAATCCTAAAATAACTTCTTTCGCAATACTAACTTACGATTTCATTGAACCCCGGGCAAATATATTAAGTGAAAGCTGTACTATCAGTAAGTCTGTTTGCAGTTCTTATCTGTTATTGTGTAGGGATGGAAAATGTCCGGCTTTTTAGACGACAAATCCGGCTAACGTAACTTCATTCTGTTGTTTTTATATGCGACTACTTTCTGGTTTCAACACACTTGCCATCTGCTGATGTGAAACAGACAGCCATTGGAACAAAACTGTACAGAAAGACAAACCAAGAAGATAAACAAAAATACAACCGAATTGAGAACCTCCTCCTTTTTTTGAAGTCTGTTAACTATGTTCAAAGTGGCTACAATGTATAACGCTTTGAGTGCTGAAAACACACTTGGTCTAGTCGTGTTGCTGCAGGTCAACGTGTTAAGTAGAAATAAGGGTTCAAGTCTCATCTGGGTCGAAACTTGTTGAATATTAAATTTTAAAATGCTAGAGAATTTTGTAGATTTAAACGCGGTCAAAAAGCTAAGTAAATGAAGTTAATGTTTTTCATGGATATTTATAAACATTGATGGAAAGCAAATATCCACCACACACCCACACCTTCCTCCCTCCGGCCTCCTCCAAGGGGGATATCATTAAAATCCTCACACTGGGCAGGTAGGTTGGGGGGGATCTCAGGGGACAGCTTCACGCACCGCCCCGACGCTGCTCACGTCAGGGAATTTAGCTGTACCAGTGTGAGGCTATCCTTCACGCTGTTATACAGCAGGGCGAATCACAGGCAGGTGAGGTTGGCTTGGATTCCGAGGATGGAGGTTGGTAGATACCACTTACACCCATAAGTAGCCAATATGAATAAAACGCGCTGTGTGGTCATCTCATCCACGCAAATCTCATCCACTTCGGATGAGTTGACCCTTTGAATAATTAATATTATTTTCGTGCGTCAACTCATCCGATTCCTATTTTGTTTCAAAGCAAGTACCAATTCGGTACACTCGCTTATAAAAGTACTATGATGCTTTTGAAGAAATAAAGACAATGTTGATGATAATATGTAGAATGTTTAGTAAAATCTACTAATACTACTACTATACCTACTAATTACCTATTAACAATAAAATAAGCATAGATTTAACGTATTATAATAAAATCAGTCTCTGCTCAAATTTGTCACAAAAATGATTGCACATTCTCATTTAACACATAAAATACTCTAAACCATTACGTAAAACATAAAAAAAAAAAAAATCTCATCAAATTTAGCATACTAATAAAATCAAACTTTACCTAAAAATTACAATCAGAATCAAAACCAGTTAGATTGTACTGAAAAAACATATCTCAAAAAATTATATGCTTGTTTTTACAGTTAATAACTCTACGCAAAGATCAACAGTAATTTCACCATCCATAAACTCTTTCACATTACTTTCCATATAATCATAAAACTCAATCGTCTCTTTTTTTTATAGAAAATGTTCCCTTTTTTTTATCAAAACGTCAAAGTAATTTTCTTCTTTTTGGAGTAATGTTAAAAAGTGTGCTTACATTTAAGATTGGTGTTAACTTTTTTAGTTATAGTGGAATGCCAGTTTTCAACCATGTTTGTCGTTCGATGTTGGCGATTATAGCAAAAATACTTATCGATAAAAAATAATGTTTCACACAGCCATTGTTCTACAAAATAGTCATTTAATTTAGAAACCTTGGCGTCTCTTGGACTACGCGACATAATATACAGCCACCCGTCGCTAACAGCATTTTTCGGTATATGTGTCAATGCTGTTTACCTCTTTAAATGTTTTTTTTTTATTAATTTTTATTTATTTATTCCCAAATCTTTGCATTTCCTCCAAAGGCATCTCGTAAAATGGAAATAACAACCAGAAACTAGCGTTTCAGGAAAAATATTTTGTACAGTTTGCATGGCCGCCATTTCGAAATCCATGATGAAGCATTTTGGTGACCATTGAGCTCTCTGGCTTTTTATAAATCTAAACATGATCTCAAACTTTTTTTTTGTTTTATTTGGGAGCAGTTCATAATATGATATTGGTACTGTATTATTATGTGTTTTTGTGTTGCCTAAGTTAATTAAAAATGGAACTTCATGAAAGCACTCTTAACTATTGCACAATTCAAAATATTTTTAATTAACGGAACACTTTTTTGGTTCATGGTACTTATTGAAAATACTGGTAAAAAAACTGCTATGAAAAAGTTTTGGATGAGTTGACCACTACCAATTTTGGATTGACCAACTCATCCGAACTGGATGAGTTTTTGTGGATGAGATGACCACTTACTCATAAAACGAATTTAACGGATACGTGAGTAGGTACAAAAAAAATGTATTATCTACACAAGCTTCCATACTGAAAATAATATTTGTAACTCAAGAGTTACTTACTTATCATCAAGAAATTAAATAAACGTTTCCGACTTTTATAATGCCTGGACCACCCAACACATAGAATGTCCCCAGGCTTTACTCATAATCTGACGCAATCAAATTAATTTGCTAGTACGCCCTTTCCGGATAGGTAATAAGTTGTTTCAAGAACCCCAGGGTTTTAGCCGATCTAGAATATTCGAAATTAATTATTGAAAATACACCTATTTTCTAAAAACAATTTACCGATTAAATTGGTAATTTACGTTACAAGCGAAGTAATTTTCAATGACATGTAGGTAAAGCTATTACAGAAATGAAATTGTAAGAATTTTAGGAACTAAGTAGGTACTTTTACCAGAACCAATCAGAAATAAGGATGTGTGGTAGGGCTTCCTTAGATTTTGTGCCTATATAACTTGTAAACGTTTTTTGAAATTTTGATAGAATTTCGTATTAAGGTTTTCTACCTTATCACATCACACTCTCAACATCATGATAATTATCACATAAATATTATAAAATGCGAAAGTTTGTGTGCGAGTATTTTTGTTAAATAAATAAGTAAATAATAATGCGGTACGTAATCACGCAGCATCATGTAGTCCCAAACGAAGCAGAGCTTCTTTCTTCTGCTTAGTTATGTTATGTATGTTTTTACAAATATATATCTATATAAATATGTATTTGTAAATACATACATAACATAACTAAGCAGAAGAAAGAAGCTCTGCTTCGTTTGGGACTACATGATGCTGCGTGATTACGTACCGCATTATTATTTACTTATTTATTTAACAAAAATACTCGCACACAAACTTTCGCATTTTATAATATTTATGTGATAATTATCATGATGTTGAGAGTGTGATGTGATAAGGTAGAAAACCTTAATACGAAATTCTATCAAAATTTCAAAAAACGTTTACAAGTTATATAGGCACAAAATCTAAGGAAGCCCTACCACACATCCTTATTTCTGATTGGTTCTGGTAAAAGTACCTACTTAGTTCCTAAAATTCTTACAATTTCATTTCTGTAATAGCTTTACCTACATGTCATTGAAAATTACTTCGCTTGTAACGTAAATTACCAATTTAATCGGTAAATTGTTTTTAGAAAATAGGTGTATTTTCAATAATTAATTTCGAATATTCTAGATCGGCTAAAACCCTGGGGTTCTTGAAACAACTTATTACCTATCCGGAAAGGGCGTACTAGCAAATTAATTTGATTGCGTCAGATTATGAGTAAAGCCTGGGGACATTCTATGTGTTGGGTGGTCCAGGCATTATAAAAGTCGGAAACGTTTATTTAATTTCTTGATGATAAGTAAGTAACTCTTGAGTTACAAATATTATTTTCAGTATGGAAGCTTGTGTAGATAATACATTTTTTTTGTACCTACTCACGTATCCGTTAAATTCGTTTTATGAGTAAGTGGTCATCTCATCCACAAAAACTCATCCAGTTCGGATGAGTTGGTCAATCCAAAATTGGTAGTGGTCAACTCATCCAAAACTTTTTCATAGCAGTTTTTTTACCAGTATTTTCAATAAGTACCATGAACCAAAAAAGTGTTCCGTTAATTAAAAATATTTTGAATTGTGCAATAGTTAAGAGTGCTTTCATGAAGTTCCATTTTTAATTAACTTAGGCAACACAAAAACACATAATAATACAGTACCAATATCATATTATGAACTGCTCCCAAATAAAACAAAAAAAAAGTTTGAGATCATGTTTAGATTTATAAAAAGCCAGAGAGCTCAATGGTCACCAAAATGCTTCATCATGGATTTCGAAATGGCGGCCATGCAAACTGTACAAAATATTTTTCCTGAAACGCTAGTTTCTGGTTGTTATTTCCATTTTACGAGATGCCTTTGGAGGAAATGCAAAGATTTGGGAATAAATAAATAAAAATTAATAAAAAAAAACATTTAAAGAGGTAAACAGCATTGACACATATACCGAAAAATGCTGTTAGCGACGGGTGGCTGTATATTATGTCGCGTAGTCCAAGAGACGCCAAGGTTTCTAAATTAAATGACTATTTTGTAGAACAATGGCTGTGTGAAACATTATTTTTTATCGATAAGTATTTTTGCTATAATCGCCAACATCGAACGACAAACATGGTTGAAAACTGGCATTCCACTATAACTAAAAAAGTTAACACCAATCTTAAATGTAAGCACACTTTTTAACATTACTCCAAAAAGAAGAAAATTACTTTGACGTTTTGATAAAAAAAAGGGAACATTTTCTATAAAAAAAAGAGACGATTGAGTTTTATGATTATATGGAAAGTAATGTGAAAGAGTTTATGGATGGTGAAATTACTGTTGATCTTTGCGTAGAGTTATTAACTGTAAAAACAAGCATATAATTTTTTGAGATATGTTTTTTCAGTACAATCTAACTGGTTTTGATTCTGATTGTAATTTTTAGGTAAAGTTTGATTTTATTAGTATGCTAAATTTGATGAGATTTTTTTTTTTTTTATGTTTTACGTAATGGTTTAGAGTATTTTATGTGTTAAATGAGAATGTGCAATCATTTTTGTGACAAATTTGAGCAGAGACTGATTTTATTATAATACGTTAAATCTATGCTTATTTTATTGTTAATAGGTAATTAGTAGGTATAGTAGTAGTATTAGTAGATTTTACTAAACATTATATATCTATACAAATATATATCTATATAAATATGTATTTGTAAATACATACATAACATACATAGAAAACACCCAGACCCGAGACAAATATCTGCAGAACATGCAAACATTTGTCCCGCAGGGGGAATCGTACCCGCAACCTTCTGCGTCTGAGGCGGACGTTCGCCCACTGCGCCACAGAGGCCGTCTAAAAATGTTCTCACTCAAATCGGCCGAACAGATTTAGATGAAACTTTGAATATATACGAGTACCTACGTAGCGTAGCAATTCAAGAACTAAATTCATATTCACAATTTATTCATAGCACTAACAGCCTTGTTGCACCAATTGTTTGACACCATCGACCCGTCACCTGTCGCCCTACAACTTATTACGTTATGCGCAGGCGCAGCTAAAGTTCACTGCGTTCCCTACAGCTTACAAAACGACTTGCACTTAATATTTAACGTTTAGAGGAGATTCAATGCGGAGATAGTTTTGTTTTCATTAGAAGTTGTTAAAATTGTTGTGTTTTATTTAACTGCGTAGAGTGGAATTTGTATGCTATATTTTTCCAAGCTGCACCTTTGATTAGACAGCTCCGAGTCCGAACTTTATGACTACTATCATCTTTTTAAATATAATATAATAAAATATATATAATAAAATGGCAAACTGACTGACTGGATAATATATCACGCACAGCCACATAGATGACCTTTTATATCACCCCTAAGGGCGTAAAATAGGGGATGAATGTTTGTATGGAAATCCGTCACTGTCGAAGTTAGGATTAAAAAATTTGGTATTTAGGCTATTTTAGCACCTCTCACTCTCTCTCTGTCAAAGCAAAAATCATTCGGAATCTAAATAGAATCGAACAAAAACTGATTCAAAAAATCGTTTAATTTCAACTTGATAACAACTCCATCCACAATTTCCTGAGAAAACCGTCTTGACTTGACATTCACCCCTAAGGGCGTAAAATAGGGGATGAAAGTTTGTATGGAAGTCCATCACTGTCGAAGTTAGTATTTTAAAATTTGGTATTTAGGCTTTTTTAGAATCTTTCACTCTCCCTCTCTCTCTCTCTCTCTCTCTCTCTCTCTTTCAAAGCGAAAATCATTCGGAATCTAAATAGAATCGAACAAAAACTGATTCAAAAAATCCTTTAATTTCAACTTGATAACACTCCATCCACGCTTTCCTGAGAAAACGGTCTTGACTTGACCCTATTGAAGTGACAACGATCCTGTACGATGAAACCCTATAAAATGCACCAAGTTTATTCCGTTTTACTTTTGACCTGCTATATTTTGCTACAATGTCCTTGGCCAGTAGTGGGTTTTATAAATAAATGTGGCGCATTTCCTCTTTAGACTTTAATTTATTGCTTCATGCTAGTTCGCTACAAGTTAGTTATTTATTGAATTCCAAACTGGCTTGTTGGTTTTCCTACTTGTAATTCAATGTAGCTTTTAATTGACTTCGTGTTTGAAATTATTTACAAATAATCTGATCATTATTTTCTTGGGACCAATTTAAAAATGCACTATATAATAATAAATAAATAATGCTGGACAGTATATCACACAGCATCATGTATCATCCAAACTAAGCGGAGCTTGTATTATGGGAACCACATGATTGATATACTACATAGAAACATTTTTTGTAAACACATACATATCATACATAGAAAACAAACGGGACATAATAATACATAATACAAGCGAGAATGGAACCCGCAACCTTCTGCGTCACAGGCGGACCTTCGCCCACAAAGGTCGTATAATGTTTTAACTGTTTGTAATATAAGAATAATTTAAGGTTAAGTAAGAGTAGAAATCTCTTCTCAAATGGGACTGGGCGGGCCATGTAAGCCGGATGCCTCGTCACAAAGGACAATCTGTGAGGAGGCATCCGACTTACATAGCCGGCCATTCGTAGGAATACCATACATATTTCCATACCAATGGAAATTGAGGTCGTGGTCGGGCAACAAAGCGTTGGCGGAACGAACTTTAAGCCTTCGAGAGTGGATGGTGGGATATATATGGAAGGATAGAGATGGTTGGCGGAATTTGGTAGAGACCTTTGCCCAGCAGATGGATGATGCAAGTTGACTATAAAAAAATTGTGAAGATAACTCGGGATTGTTGCAGTGCATCAAACGAAACGAAAGATGGAAAAAGGTAGGGCTGAACGAACTTAGGAAGAAGGAAGAAATCCTGTTCACGCAACATTCGGGAGAGGACGAATATTATCAGCGCCGAATATCTCTTTCGCGAAAAAAAAAAAAATATTTTGTCTTGTTGAAAATCTGTTTCGCAAAAAATTGCTGAACTGACGACTCTGTTACTGGAGGTATCAAAACCTCCATTAATCCATTACTGGAGGTTAGAACCGTCAGAACAAGTGGAGGTGCAACCAACGTTTATTGAAAAACAGGCTAAAGTTCAAAGAAAACTTGGAAAACGACGAACGTCTCACGAGTAGGCTGAAAACCGACATTGCCAAACTGTAGTATTGCATAAGCCATAAACATTATATGTTTGATCATATGAGGAAATGGACATCTTTTCACCGCACATTAAACCCACGCCGTGCTATAAAACCTATAATAAAAGTTGTGTTTTCTAAGTAGTATCGTTTATTTTACATGGGAACTTTAATAGGATGGCAATTTCCGCAATATACTTCTGTGTCGTGTCATGAGACCTAGCGTTAGGTATATTTTGTATTGGAAATAGACCAGCGCCCGTTGCGGGATTTTTTTTAAAAGTTCGACTGCTCTATACAAACAAGAGTTTGTTCAAATGAAACGATTTGTTATACTACTAAGTTAGCAGACACGCATACATTCCTCCTGATGGTAGCCTATGAACGCCTGTTACATCAAGAGGTATTAAACGCGCGTTACTGAACCTTTTAAAAATATTAGAACGCCCTTTTTGAAACGCTGCATATTGGTAGTCTCTGGGGAAAACCTCGGCAGGGAGACCATTCCACAGCTTTGGCGGCCAGCTGATTTCGGCATAGCGAAGCCTAACATCGGCAAAGATATATTCCCTAACCGCCAACGGGCAGCAGCTTCACCGGTGCGAGAAACTGTGACCTGTGATCTCCAACCCCCTGCCCAGCGTGGGGAGTGGGCGTACCGCCTTCTTATACAGGAGGCTTACGTCGAGCAGTGGCCTGATATAGGCTTTTGTGTTTTTTTGAGCGTAGTTATAGTGGCCTTAAATTTAGTCTCTAAGAAGATACAACTAAAAATATTTACTCTAAGCTACTATATATCGGACTAAGTCGAAGGGCGTCGACTAGTACATAAATATAAGGTAAGTATGCTAGAATAACCTATTTCCTGAAGGCTCTGTTGGGCCCTTAGTCTACTTTCTAAATGGCAAATAAGGTGGTAGGTCAATTGCCTTATACACACTACGCTTTTCTTTAAGAAATAATGAGTCATATTTGAAAACTTGTCAAGGTGTGGCTGTCTCGTAGATTCTGTGCTCATAACTTAGGTGCAACTTTGGCGAAGCCAGATTCAAGATTTCTGATATTTTTCTTACATACCTGCGTTGTTTACTAAAATCATCATAAACATCCTATATCGGTCCACAGCTGGACATAGGTCTCCCCTAATAAGCGCCATTGGACCCAATCCTCAGCTCGACGCATTTAGCTTCTACCAGAAGCCTTTCGCAGATCGTTACTCTCGTCGTACTGAAAATACTGTCAGTAAATTCTGTACAGACACAACAATCACGAAGATTAGCGTATTCGTATCGTAGACGTAACATTTTGGCCAATGAGACAGCGTACATTCAAAATAACGCTTTGTCATTGGCCAAAATTCATCGTTACGCTTATGATACGTCGTCCGGTTGAAATATTCATAATTGCTCTACAGATCTACACCTTCGAGTCTTTTTTGATCAAAATTTACTGTAACTATAGAAGAGGTTAAAATATTCACACTTCGCCCACTGACAGTACTGACCCGTCTACCTCCTTTCTCAGTCAACGAAGACTGGTGGATGGAATGGACCTTTTATGTTATTGTCCGTTTTGTGCTTTATGTTTATGTTTGTGTGAGTACAATAAAGAGTTTTCTATCTATCTATGAATTGGTAATTTTTGCATATATTTTTAACAATAAGACAATTATCTATAAAATTGTTCCTATTAATTTAAGAATAATAAAACTTTCGTCACAGTGTAATGAGAACAGTAGAACAAGTTAATCCAAAGAGCCGAATTCTAAATTGGCAATTGGCAAACAATAGCTTCGGTCCACTTACACCAATCTTGGTGAAGCTTGATTGTATGAATAATGCTAAGATTTCTTATCTGAGAGATAATCTAGGTTGACTTCTCTATGGTTCAATTTAGGTCAAGATTATAGTGGTTTACGGTTGTTATAAAAATGTTTAGTTACTTATTTAGAACATAGCCATGAAACTATTAGGTTATGGTACTTGCTTGTAATTTTATAAACTACTTATGGAAAATGAAAACAACATAAATTTTAGTATACTTAACCAAGACCTTTCAATTAATTCTTAATTATGTTGTGCTAGTACGACCTTCCGCCGACGGCTTCGCTCGCGTGGTACCCGGATAAAAGTAGTCTTTATAAGAAACCTATGTATATTCCAAACTTATTATTAAAAAGTTTCATCCCAATCTGTTCAGTCAGCCGTTAAGTAGTTGAGAGAGAACAAACACAAACTTTTGCATTAATAATATTTTATGTGATGTGATTTGATTTTTTGCGATGTTTGGAAAGTTTTTAAGTTCTAAGTTTAAGTGCTTAGTTTTTTTATATATTATGTTTAGCATTAAGATTACTTGCCCTACACTTACATTATGCAAATGAACCCTGAATCTTGATCTAACCATATATCACTGTGTAAGCTCACAAAAAATATCTTCCCGAAAATTAGGGAAAAATATTTACATGTAAAGACGAGTTATAAAATAATTTTATTATGTATGTTTCTACTATTTAGAGAAGATAAGATAAATTGGTGGAATAAATTCACCCAAGTTATAAAGTAGGTAATATTTTAGGTAAAATTAAGTGTAATTAATAACAATATCTTAAAATTAGGTACCTAGATAAAAATAAATGCACATGAACTGGGTAAAATAGGACTCGAAAACCGAAACAGATCAAAATGTGTGTCCGCAAAGACTAATGTACTCGGCGCACCGCCTAAACTGTGAGTCCTATACGGACATGAAATTTGGAGCGTATGTTCCTTGTAGTGTAGAGGGGTGCACTAAGAAAATATTCCCTCTTTTAGCCCCTCAAGAGGGGTGTAGTCGCAGGCTGCACACACCAGCTAATCATAATTTAGGTATCATCATTTCAGACATAGGCCCACTGCTAGGCATAGGCCCACTTACACGATCAACAATACTTTAATGTCATAAACGCTACACGTGTACAGTGTACACTAATCGGTAGGCATGTACGAGTATATCCGGTTTTTAATCAACTTCAAAAATAGTAAGAGTTCTTCGTTGTGTGTTTTTTATAATCTTTTATAGCTATTTTCTATAGAAGTTTTATAACGGTGGTATAAAAACTCTTCTACCTCTAATCAGGTGCGGCCATCACCAACCGGTATTTAAGAGCGAAAGTGATCTGAATAATATTCGCAAGCTATTGTTCACAGCTTGAAACTCTATTTGGCAACACTATTACATCAATGCCGTTCCAATATCATCCTTAAAATTCAAGATTTAAAGTTGACTTTGCATTACATTAAGTTTACGAAGAGTATAAAGAGTATGTAACCCGGACCCGATTTTATCAATCGGATATCCGAACTTTCGATCCTCGTTCGATATTCAAAGGGTTTAACTTTCGATTTTATTGCCATTAAACTGTTATAAGTTTATCAAAAATAAAGTAATTTTTACGTAATGTTTTTAAACGTTACGTTTTCCTGTCTTGAATGCAGTAAAAAGTATTATTATCTAGTAGAATATCATAATTTCTTTGAGATTTTTTTTGAATATGAGTTTTTTATAAATTTGAACTTTAATTTAATATAATTTCGACCAACTTTTCATATCCGGGTAGTCTCTTCATAGTTAGCGATCGCTACCTACCGAAATTCGGTAGCTCGGAAACAGATTTTAATACAAAAAATACTGCGCGCGTCGAGGAAAGCGGTAACGATCATTGACGTTATCGGTAAGTTAAACAATGTCAACCTTACCATTTTTGCGAATTTCATTGCGGCCAAATATGGCAGCCCGATAAAGTTAACGATAACTATCGGTAACTTTTAACCTAAAAACTAAACATTGAATTTTCCCTTATAATTTAGTGTTGCAAGAACATAAACTTAAATAACTTACAAACTAAAATAATTATCATTTTTACGTTAATTTGTAGGTATCTATTTATACACATATACGTCAATGTGTACGTATTGCAAAAAAAAAGTTCCATGTAGTAACATGTAGCATTTTTTTAAATTGTCGACACATAAGAGATTTTTTTTCCATTTAAGTAAGTAAGGTAAGTATTTGGATTTAAATCAGTCGATTAGTTGAATAATATATCTTTCAAATTTCTGTATATAATGTAACGGCTATATACAGGGTGGGGCAATATTTTACCTCATTGAGGGCGTTTTCTTGTGCTAGAAGTTTTTGTTATGAGGAAACTATAGGTTTATTTTGAAGAAAAAAACAATTGCATTTTCTGAATTTTGAAAAAATGTACAGTCAGCCCAGAAAATGACATTTGTCAAAAAAAAACAAGTTAGTCGCAATCGACTCTATTTCCCAACAGGAATACTTTTCCAAAGACACTTATCAAATAAAATCGTAAGATTTCGCGGAAAAAAAGTTTTCCACTTGCCAGGAACAACTCTGTTCTTATTTTTAATTGAACTTTAATAATGTTTGGCAGACTGATGATATCTCCGATTACCACTATGCGTCAAAATGCATGCATGAACTCAATGTTATGGCGAATGATGTTTGATAGAAATTGTATGGAAACCTTTTTTTTTTTAATTTCGCGAAATCTTACCATTTGATTTGGTAAGTTACTTTGGGAAAAGTGTTCCTGTTGGGAAATATAGTCGATTGAGACCCACTAGTTTTTTTTGACAAATGTAATTTTCTAGGCCGACTGTACATTTTCCAAAAATTCGAAAATGCATTTATTTTTTCTTCAAAATTTACCTATAGTTTTCTCAGAATAAAACTTGTAACTTCAAAACAAAAGGTAGCTGCCCTAAATAAGGTAGAATTTTGTCCCCCTCCCTAACCTGTCAGTCATCTTTACAGTAGGTATCATTTTGACCAATAAAAACTACTCAGAGGCATCACGAATGTCATTTTACTTTCCTGGAAAACAGCTTGGAGAAATTGAATTTTATATTACGTGACGTTCGTAATGACTAAACGTGTTCCGACTACTTACGTTTTCTTAGTAAGTTACTAGGGAAATTCTAATTTAATTTCTGTTCGTGATAAATCCTACTAACCATGCGTTTCCACTTTTTCTTTGCTTGTCAACGATTCCACCTTCTTTTTTGTTTTTTGAATTTAGTTGGGCCAGTAAGTAGCCACCTCCAGGGCTAGATTGGTCGCAGTATTGAGGTCCCGCCAGTCGGACAAAGCGGGCAGGAGAGCAAATACCACATGCCCTAAGTTGGCGCCCCACACTCACACTATGCTTTCGATTTGTCAATGTAATTCCATTTATCGAGGTAATCTCTGCAACGAGTAAGTACGGAGTCGATTGAGCGACTTCCAAATTGGCCACTGCAGTTCCTCTGATTTAACATGTTAACCCGGCTCGTTGATCGTTTACGCTATCTCAAGAGTCGCGTAACTACCTATGAAGGAAAAAGACGGGTATAACAGTTGTACGACTGCTTGGAACCAGTTAGATTAGACTCCATTTAATGAACAATGTTTATTGGCTAGTGAAAACGCACGGTAACACTACAAAACAAACATAGCCCCAACTTGCCCCATTATGGACATCTTCATTAAGGGAGGTGCCTAGCAATTTACTGCTATAGACTAATGATGATGAAAATGTTTTATTGTCCTGTTGTATTATACCTTTGTATAATTAAGATTTTTGTACATATGTATTAAATATTTTTATTTATGTCAAAATCCACATCAACGCAAGCGAAACAGCGGAATAGTTCAATCTAAAATCTAAGTCAAAAGTACTTACAACTTACTTAATAACCTTTGCAATCGATCAATCTTGTAGCTTACCTGAAAGGAAAACCGTCATTATTAATCATATGTATTACTAACGATAAGGATATTTACATTATTTCTGCTTACTTTATAATACTGGAAGCAAGAACAAGCTTCATTGTGGTAAGTGGTAACATGAATCAATAACACATAAAATACATACGTAACGAATTTAAACAAAGAAAAAATATTTTGCTCATACGTAATCAAGTTTACATGCGTATTACCACTTGCTCAAAACGGTGAAAGAAAACACCGCAGCTGAGTCATCTCGACAAGTATTAACCATGACTTTCCTATGCGTAAGGCCGACTAGCCTGAGAGGATGGTATAGGTGCTGGTACCTTCTCCATCTAACCATGTCCCAGGCACTACAGCGTCCCGGTCAGTGAGTAAGTTACCACTAGATGCTGAATAAATCATCTAGAATAGATGCAAAGGTCTAAGTGAGTCAAAAATTCGTCGACGTCTAAAAAGTCTGAAAGTTGTTGTTAACACGACGTGGCTAATACTATTTTTGAGTAAGTCAAAAAATCTTCGATGTCTATTAAGTCAGAATGGTTGTTGTTAACACGTGGCTTACACTATTTCTAAGTAAGTCAAAAATTCGTCGATGTCTATAAAGTCAGAATGTTTGTTGTTAACACGTGGCTTACACTATTTCTAAGTAAGTCAAAAAATCGTCGAGATCTAAAGTCTGAATGTTGTTGTTAACACGTGGCTTACACTATTTCTAAGTAAGTCAAAAATTCTACGACGTCTAAAAAGTCTGAAAGTTGTAGTTAACACGTGGCTTACACTATTTCCAAGTGAGTCCAAAATTCGTCTATATCTAAAAAGTCTGAAAGTTGATGTTAACACGACGTGGCTAATACTATTTTAGAGTAAGTCAAAAAATCTTCGATGTCTAAAAAGTCAGAAAGTTGTTGTTAACACGTGGCTTACACTATTTAATAATGAATTACACGTAGGTTGGCGAATGTTTGAGTGTTAATAAAACTTTTAATTACACAGGTACAAGGTGAAACCACATCATTTCAAGAGTGTTTAGTTAGGAGTGAATTAAGAATGGCTTCAGGCGTCAAAAGATGAACAAGCAGCTGAATGATACAAGAAAGATCACCTTCTATCAACTTGCGCCTCAGTCATGTGCACGAATTCGTCAAAAATACATCACATGTTTAAATGAGTATTGTGATCACAATTTCACAAAGAATGTGCCACACTAACGGAATTTAAAACAATCCGACAGCCATTGTACTAGAAGTTCCTACTTAGTAAGTATACCTATAGTAAGTACCGTTCAGTGCGATGACATCATAAAGACATGAGAAGATGGTAAGTACAAGTTACTCGTAAATTGTCGATCCTATAAATTTCTATAAAAACGTGATAAAGATATGATAAAAAGCCGTGAGTGTTTTTTATCCGGAAAGCTATATAGGTCAGATAGCTGCCTATACAAACAAACAAATACATTTATTCCCATAAATAGAGTAAATTACATAAGTAGGTACATGATCTTTTATTTTTTTATGCTTTTATTATTCGAGCAAGCTCATTGCTTAATACCTTAGTAAGCGCAGATGTTGATATCGACCAATTTAATACGCCTATAAGTAAGTTAAAACGTTTGCTAAGTGACAAATTCTTTTTAGCTTTTTAAATAATGCACTAATTATATACAACTTATAATAATTATATACATATTTATTTTTTTATACCTTTTGTACCTACTTGTCTTATATAACATTCCGTCTTCCATTAATTCTGTTATTTTTAATATTTTACTCATAATAGTTATCTGTGTAAACTTGTAATTGGCCTTTAGCATAAATGGTTTTTATCCATGAATTAATCATTTAGTTTTCTGTTTACCTAGCTGTAAGTTTTCCTAAAAGTAATAAAATCAAATAAATAAATAAATAAAATAATAAACGTCCATTTATTTAACCTTAATGGCATGCAGTAGCATGTGATTTTATGGTTGGTAGGTAGAAACTAATTATTTCTAATATTAATTGTTTTTACCAAACAAATTCTCCGGCGTATAAACTATTTTTTCTAACAACTTTTAACTTTTTTTTTACTTCGGAGTAGGAAGTTCCATGAAAATTAGGCGATCCATTGAGTATTTTTACACACATTTGCAACAGAGTGTATCTAATATAAATCTAAAACCAGCCTTTCACCATTTCTGGTATTCCGAGGATATTTTTACTCGGACAATATTGATCACATGTTCGTATAAAAATCGCGATAGAGAGAGGCTTCACAGCGGGGTGCTCGCCTATCTCTGTTGCAAACATAAATGATTGACACCGATCCTGTTTTAACAAACTGTGACAGTTTGTCAATTGACGTTCATTGAATTTCGGCGGATGAAAGAGTTAGCCGATTACCCCGCTGGCTGCCGCGCTGGTTGGCAGGGGCGAATTTGATCCGTTGGTCGCCCTAGGCATATTCAAGTTTTACTCCCCCTTTCTCGCTGTACCTACAGTACGAATAATTAAAAAAACCTTCAAGGCTGCTCTTTGCCCTTGGCTCTTCGAAAATCGTGATTCGAGTTAAACCCACTGTGTAAGTGAAAATAACTGGTATTCAGTGCGAAACTAATAACACAAGTAGATTATTTTCTAAAATAGTTATATTAATTTCTTGATCTGCTCATATTTTGGTGGTCTAATAAGTTTTATTGATTCATTTTTCCCAAATAATAACGCCATCTAAATTTTGCCGCCCTAGGCTCGGGCCTACTTGGCCTATTGGGAAATCCAACCCTGATGTTGGTCCCGACACCAGAGTTGGACATTAGCTCAGACTAAGTAGGAAGGAACCTGTTCCCATAAAAAAGTCGTAATAGGATTATAAAGTCGTGAGTTTTTTTCTGAAAGCTAAGTAGGTCAGAAGGCAATTTAGCTTCTTCCCTTCTCTTGCTAATTTAGGTACTTACCCTAGGTTACCCTGTCTAAGTAAATGCATAAGGTAATTTACTACATAGGTTCTATTTAGTAAAGTATTACACTCTCTGTAACTAATTAAACTGTAGTTAAGTTACGTATTTACGAGTATTTCCTACATTATTTACGAAGTAAAGAAAAGTTGAAGAAAGAAATCTTGTAAGCGAACCCAAAGTCAAGAAGACTTTTTTGAAAGCTAATATCAAAAAACTTACCCTACCCTGTCTAAGTAAAAGCTTAAGGTAACTTAACTACATAGGTTCTATTTAGTTAAGTACTACACTCTCTCTAACTAATTAAACTGTAAGTAGGTATTTACGAGTACCACCTACATTATTTTCGAAGTCAAAAAAGTAGAAGAAAGATATCTTAGCGAATCAAAAGTCAAGAAGAATTTTTTGAAAGTTAGTTCAAAAAACTCAAAAACCTATGCTGAAGTTGTTTCATCAAGCCGGTAGGTACTACTCGTATATACTGTGGGAGAGAAAATAAGTACTTAAGTACACCGGCTGATTGTACCGGCCTCAGTCTTTTATGTAAATGTAATGAAAGCCTAACGAATCGATTTGGTATTCGACAAATGTAATCAAAACAATAGATTGGATGGAACTTAGAAGAGCTGTGTTAGAGAGAAGCTTTTTCCATGAATCAGAGTTACTGGAAAGAGATAAAACAATATCATCATCATCTCAACCCAGAATTACCCACGGCTGGGAATATGCCTCCCTTAGTTTTTGCCAGTCTCCTCTGCCCTGTTCTGCTCATCCACTTGTGCCAAACGACTTTCGCAATGTCGTCGACGTAACGCGCTGTCGGACGACCAGGATTTCTTTGGACAATCCTCGGTCAAGGCGTTTCAAAGGTTTCCGGATGTCCAAAACGTTTTTTAAAGCAATTTATTGATCATCAGGCTCGAACGTTAAGCATAAGCGCAAGCATCCATCATTAGAAATCTGCACAGAACAAGCAACCAGGACACGGATGATTTGGTCATTACAAGTAAACTCAAGTAATTTCTAATCAAAATCATTGAGTTCATATGACAAGAGCATACTAGTATCTAAACACACTATAGCCGAATTTATGCGACGTAAGTTCGCCATGATTACGCCTGCAATGCTATTCGAATTACAGATAACTGAGATGACACATTATGCAGAAATTACGTTGCGTTATGGCATACAGCCGATCTTGTCAAAATCAGCTGCGGAACTTACGTCGCGTAATTTTCGGCATAGTGTGTTTAGACGCTAAAACTACATAAAACTCAAGGCTAACCAATCCCATAATATTATGATCCAGAGAGAATCCAATTTAGTCCACAATCGACAGCTGTTCGAAATTTGAATGGACCAACCAGGCACGGCCTCGGAAAAAGGCGCCATTCATGCACGAGCAGGTTTAGCTTCTATTTATGGTCACGGTGGGGTCAAGTCACCTCAGCGCGTTGAGACAATGCAAGTATTTTTAAGTTTTATTTTTTGAAAGCTTTTATTTTAATTTCTGGCATTTTCTTATGCCAGTTACATAGTAATAAAGGACACACATCAAATATACGGATAAACTATTTGTCTTAAACTTTAAAATTATCATAAAACCTACGCCTATTTTTTCTTCTAAAATAACTAAGCTAAAGGATAAATAGGAATAATTAATTTTCATCAAAATACGTCCGACAAGGTTACTAACCGATTACACTAGTTTCGGCTGTCTTCTTTACTTAAACTTTCAATGTTTATAAATTACCGAAGCATTTAGGAGTCGATTTCATAGACATCACCTCCCAATAGTTCAACTGCTAGAATTAGTTAGTAGAAGAAACACTCGTAAAGGCGTAATACCTGTTACTCACAACAACACACAACGAAACAACAGCCTATTCAATCCACTGCTGGACATAGGCCTCCCCTAGAAGATACCTATGCCCATAATCCCGACGCTGGGTATGCGGGTCGGGGATAGAAGGGTACAGCATCTCGCTCCGAGGCGGCTCGTCGCACACCGGGCTGTATCGGGGAAAAAGCGGACATTCGATTTTTTTCCTATTGCAAGTTTTTCTATGCCAATCGATAGAACTTAATAACCTAAGTAGAAACTATTCCATGACATTTTGCCATAAAAGTAAAACAAAGCGAGGGAAAAAAAATAATGTCGGTCAGTGGCCAAGGGATTTCAAGGGATTCGAGAGAGTCCCGTTTATTATACAGCAGAGTGCATGAACAAATGTGGTTGGCTTGGGTTCCAAAAGCGGTTTGTGCTCCTTACATCCCTGTTAATTACTGTTAAACAATTAGAATTAGAAACCTCGCAGCACTAAATAGAATTAACTAAGTAAATCTATAATCATAGACAAACTAGTCGGAGTAAATTGGAACTTGTACTAGGTTAAACGTTAGTAATAAAGTGAACGATACTAGTTAAGCTACAAGAACAACTCAGCTTAATGACTCGAAGAAATCACAGCAATCTAGTCTGGGCTGTTGTAGCCAATCAAAATCAAAGCAATCTCGCTTAGCCAATCACAGATCGGGAGTTGATAAGGTGTCAATCGCACGCTTAATCAATTTATTTTAGCGATTTCCTTCAGATTTTCTCAGGCTTTCTTATGATACCGGTCGCATGGTGCTATGAATGTCGTTTGGTACACCGCTGGTGAAGAGGAATGCGATTTATAATAGCTGGTTGTTGCTAATTAGTTTCCCATTGAAGTACCGAATTCATTAATTATTTATAATGGCACTAAGAAACTGGTTCAGAGATTTTTTTGTCAATTTTCGAAGATTATGTGGAACATTTAACTCTTAATTATATGGGAATTTCTAGATTTTATTATATCCTGATAATAGGGTATTTAGGTAGGTCATGGTTTCAGGACTCGCTTGAGTCGTAAGTTTGAGAATAATTTGGATCATTCCCTTCACTTAGTTATACAAATAAGAATCTCACTATATTACATAATTAATTCATATTATAAATGTAAAAGTTTGTGTGGGTAGTCCGAGTAGGTTTGTTCCCACTCAACTCCGTAACGGCTGAACGGATTCGGATGAAACTTGGAATATACATAGTTTATGACCTGGAATAACACATAAGCCACTTTAATCAGGGTACTAAGCGAGCGAATTCGCCGGCGGAAAATAGTCCAGTATAAAATCCTAAATTAAAATGATATTACCTATCTAGTAACTGAATTAGCCGAGAAGGTGGTGGTCACATAGGTCTTTCTGAACTGGATCAACCTTAGATATTTCGAAAACTTCCAAATCATTTACATATTCCAATTTGAAATCTCATTCACCAATCAAATAACGCGTCACGTTCCTACGATGTATTCCATAAATCAGTGACAGATAAACAAAGCCCACGCTTCCGAGAACAGCTACAGGACCCCATCCTGACAAACCTGTTCCACTGACCACACAAATCTTCAATTAGATCCAGGGAACCGCTACTCGCTGTTCTAAAGTGTAGTAACTTTGATACTATGCTTTTAAATATAATATCTGTGCCAGATTTTGAAATAACCAACTAGAAATCTAAATTTTAAACAATTTATTTATTTATTTTTGTATTTTTATTATAGTTATTTTTTTATCTTCAAGCTTTTTTGATTTTAATAATATTACGTGATTTAAAAAATAACTTTGCAACACAATAACCGTTACAATGATCTGGTTTAGAGCTAAATAATTTGCAAAATTTCAGCTTAATATTCCGCAGTTTATCGTGAAGGAGGGAAAAACCTTTCCTTTCACATCATCAAAGTTTGCTTTAAGGCCGTCTAGTGTAGCATTTTTTAAAAATCATTGTTTTTTATATGTTTCACGCAAAAATGTGTTCATTCATTCATTCATCTTCGTATCCTCAAAAATGTTCGCCTTCATAATCATCTTGAAATAACTATTAATTGCAGTTAGCTAACTTATAATAACAAATCATTGTTTTGTAAGCATTCTCTGTCTAGGCACTTTAGCAACCCAGGCACAGGTGAAGATTTAATTTTTTTTTTTTTTTCAATACTTATTATTGTTTTTAAACTTTGTCTAGACAGTAAATTCTTACAAAAATCGCTTGGCTTTAAAGTTACGATTCAATAAGAAATAAGTACATGCAACGGTGTCTAGCAGTGCATCCTTATTAGGCTGCGCGGGCGCCGAGCTGTTGGTGCTAATTAGAATTTTCACACGGCCTCATTAACAGTACTGCTACAGTGTGTCAATAGGAACGGTACGAGTCACAATCAGTAGTGTATTATTAGAAGTGATGATAAAGCACCTACTTATTACTTATCTACAATCATATTGCCCTAAAAATGTTGTTTTTTTTTGTTGCTGTGACATAATCTCCCTTAAAAGTTTTCTTTGTGTTGTGTTGTGTTCTTTGGCTGTTTTGCTCATACTTCTTCATTATTTAGTATTAGTAAAACACCCGTGTAGTTCATCTATTTAGAATTTGTTCAATATTTCTGATAATGCACCCCGTTCATTCGGGTATTTTAAAATGTCTGAAACTTTCAGAGTCGAATCCGACAGTGTCGTATTGAACCAAATTATATTATTTGGTGTCGTTTTGTGACGCGCCGCGTCGTTATGAAGTGACGTTCTTTACAATCCATCATAAGCTTATGAGATCCTAAAAATTCACCGGAAGAAATACAATCAAACAAAAATTTACGGATTCATTTCGGAGACTTTTCGAACGTTTCAAAAGACATGAGCCTAATTTTAGCAAATTCTTTCTTAGTAAACCCATACACCATAAAATATTTCCGTCAAATTTCATGCTTCTTGAACTGAGGTGCTTTGAGTGCAGTGCTTACTTAAAATATAACCAATAGGACCAAACATTCAAAGTTTAATAGTTACAACACTCTGGTATGCAGTAACCTAGGTTTATGGGTGGCGCTGAACCTGTGACGTTAATTAGTGTTGTCACATGGGCTTATAAACCGTATGCTGTTATTTGTCAATAGTAACTGTACGAGGCAGTAACCTCTTACTGTGTTGTGTAACAATGTAATCCAAGTCAATCATTCATTCATTCATTCAAATGATACATGTAAGTCGTTTTTTGTATAGGTTTGGTTTTCTAATTAATTTGATTTAAAGTAGTACTATTTTCTTAAGACATGATCCAGACTACTGCAACAATTTTAATGTGAAAGAAAATTTTAAAAAAAATAATTTTCCCGCGAACTGAACCTTCTAGGCAGGGCAGGCCAGGGCAAGGCTACCAACTAAGGTCAAACGACTGAAAAGACCGAACAAATTGTGTGGTCTGTGGACAACAAATTTATAGAGTGGTTTCCATGGAACTATCACCTATCCTATTAAAACTCAACTGCAAACAAGTGTTTGATAGCTAATTGTCAAACATAACACTGTCAGTGTAGTCAATAAAAGTCCCGTTCGAAGCACACACGCGATATTTGACGACCATTTCTACTCTATGTCCGTAAATGTACAAAACAGACAAACTAACTGACTCATACAAGTGTGAAAACCTTTTGTGTAAGAAAACACAAATATAGCTAATTGTTAGACTAGTTCAAGGGAAAGAGTTTTGTTGGTGGTAATGAAGGAATTGCGTCCGTGGCGATCTTGGCTAACAAATAGACCTTTTCATTTCAGTAAAAGGGACTAGTTGCATATGTACGTTATAAGAAGTGACTTTGAGATCACATCAGTGTCCACCTGTGTGCTCAACTAAATCAATTGACAAATACGGGACATACCCTTATAAGTACGAAGCACGCAGTCAAAGTGTTAAGAGCACGGTCAGACGGCGAGCTGCGAGCTATAAACTATTATCTAGTAGATATTTAATAGCTCACGAAGAGTAAAATTGCCATTTGATTTACACCTAATACCTAAATTTGATAAGCTCTATAGTTTTAGGTTCACATTGCGTTAAGTTATTTTGATGCCACTTCGCTGTAACCTAGTAAATCAAACAGCAGTTTTATATATTATGAGCTATTAAATATTTAATCAATATATATATATATATTATAAAAGTAAGTGTATATACATATATACACTTACTTTTATATACATACTAGCTGACCCGACAGACGTTGTCCTGTCTCAAAGAGGGTATCGAAGAGTATAACGATAGAAGAAAGAGTATATCGAAGTGGAAAAAGCAATCAATGAGGTCAAAACAACAAAAACAACAACTACCCTACCCTACCCTACCTCTACCCCTACCCCTACCCCTACCTTAACCCTACCCTACCCAACCCCTATCCTACCCAACCCTAACCCTACACTACCAGTACCCTACCCCTACCCCTACCTGTACCCTACCCCTAACCCTACCCCTACCCCTACCCTTACTTTTAATATTAACGGGATAAAAGTATCCTATGTCCATCTCCTGGTTCTAAGCTACCTCCCCACCAATTTTCAGCCAAATCGGTTCAGCCATTATTGAGTTATAAATAGTGTAACTAACACGACTTTCTTTTATATATATAGATATACACTTACTTTTATAATATACATATATTGATCGCTATGTGCGTGCCGCCAAATTCAGAATCGTGTCCCGTTACGATCAAGAATTATATGGTTTGGTAGTCCTATCTCCCATCCATGAAGAATGTTCCCCTTTTTACATTTTGGCGTGTTTTTGAAGATATAAAGGTTGCAGGTTTTGCCCTCTAGAAATTTCTAGAACAATACAGAATATTCGAGAGTATTCGAGAGCATTCCAAAACACTCCGGAACATTTTGAAATGTTGTGGAATGTTCGAGAATAGACTGGAACATTGTGGACCATTAGAAGCCTTCTGATATCAACTCCCTGAACGAAACTGGGTACCTGAGCTAGTAATTAGTAAAATAAGTTCGCGGTCCGAACGGCATCGGCACAGCTAAATTCCCTGTCCGCCGACAGGCAGCAACGTTGGCGGTGCATGAGGCTATGCCTACATTCCCCAACCCGCATGCCCAGGGTGGGGATTATGGGCATATGTAACCTATGACCAATAGTAAACTGATATAGGCTGGTGTTAAGTTTTGTGTTTAGTCTGACCGCGTCTAAACCCTAATCCCACTTAGGGTTTGCGCGGAAGTCTATGCTCTGCTGTAGACTTTTCGGCAACTCACGAAACTTTAAATTTCCCATTATGAAATATTCACACCATATAATCATATTAATCATGTAATATCACCTTGTGAGAGTATCTACGGATAGAGATAATAAAAATATTCATCAAATGATACAAGTCGCTCGAAATCATATCTCTGACATTCTTTCATGAAAACGGCAAATTTATAATTTTGTCCTTCAAAGATAACATTATTCTAATGAATTAGAAATCTACTATGAATAAAAATTATTCGATATTTTAATGACATAACGGCTAAACTGATATTTTTGAATATTTGGTAGACCTTGCTTAAAGGACACTATTGGTCACATTTAGCAACAAAATAAGCACCACCGGAAGACAATATTAAGAAAATCTTAATGAAAGTACACTACACCATAAGTAAAAACTCACGCAACTTAAAAGAAAATCGTACAAGATAGGTTACGTAAATAACAACGCAGACGCAAAGCTAGATGTTGAGATAAAACACCTGCATGCGATGAAGATGGAACTAATTACAGCTAATGACGGTAAAGGGAAATTATTTAAATACTAGGATGAGTTTCTTAGCTATGTTTAATGTCTTTTAAATCTCTCATGTTCGGTAAGTAGGTTCTTATTACCTCCAAATGGGGCTTGTAGGTGACTAATTAGCACTATAGGGTAATAATGTAGCTAGAAAAGCCGGTAAGTAATTTAAAAAAAAAACACTTCTTTCTCTCAAAAAGATGCATACATCTAACCGTACTGGCAATAGACATCATGCATTCAACCCAATGACCAAAGAGGTCGCTTTGCTATTCAGCCTTGTCTTCGTGTGAGTATAATGGTCATCAATTTTAAATATCGAACGGCGACGCTCAATTTCGGTCTTGAAAAAAAAATGTTTTATTCTTGTAATGCCGGTTTTTTTATAATTACCTCACAATTGAGATGTAAAGCAGAATAGTTAGCTCGGGTGTAAGCACCAATTGCACCCTCGAAATATAGGCGCCCGCGCTGCGCTTGTTGCCTACAGCCCTTGGCTACTAATCTACTATTTATGAACATGAGTCCACAATAATACTAATATATACGACAACGATGACAAAAACAATTCGATGAAACTGAATATTGACAAATTAACAGTTAATCCAAACGCCTTAATCCGATGAATCGTGGTAAACAAAACTTTATTTTGAATCGAAAGCCTAAGTAGGCATTGTGCGAGCGAGGAAAATATGCCTATAATATATACTAAATAATGCCCTATGAATTATTATTTAATATAAATTATACAAAAATAGATAGGGAATTCCCTCATTGTAACAGAAGCGACAATGATATGTGATGTTGTTGTTTCGTATTGTAGTTAGAAAAACGTTATTTTTTTCAATTAAATTATATAATAAGTTAATTTTTTTTTAAATTAGATCAGAAGAAAGAGCTGATATTTAATAATACGCTATGCTGCACTAAAATCAGCGTCAGTAAAGCAGTATAACTAAAGCATCATTCATTATCTATTTCTCAATTATTTATCTTACAAATAATTCTTATATTCAAATAAATAAGCCAACCTTAAAAATATATACATATATGAACATAATTGTATAATTATGTTCAGTTTAAGCATGCTAAATATGTTCCTAAATAATAACTGTTACATTTATTGGTTAAAGTTTATTAAGTATTCGTTTTTTAGTTTTAAATGTTTTAAATAATTTAAGTTCTAATAATACATATGTACCTATTGATCTCTTTGTTACCATAAGACCTACTACTTAGTTATTATTATTATTATGAATGCTGTGTCCGCCTGTAATTGGTTTCTATATCAGAATGAAAACTTTGTCAGTGTAACTCTACAATGTATTGATATTTAAGCTGTTGGCGTTCCTATTAAATAAATAAATAAATAAATTCTTAACCCTAGCAAACATTGTACTAAAAATCATAGAACTTTTGTCTTCTTGACAACTGCTTTTCTCCTCACCCCGATCATTATTCTAATCATATTTTAAAAAAGAATAGTTTAGCCCTGTACCACTAAACTCCTCATCAGCCTCTAGCAGTCTACTGCTGGACGTTGCGCCCTGTCCTGAGCTCGACGTATCCAGCTTCTACCAGCATCCTTTCGCTGATCGTCGCTCCACCTGGTCGAAGTGCGTCCTACACTTAATTTGCTGAACCACTAAACTATCCAAGGGAAAACAGAGGGAAAGTATCGATAATGTCCGTAGCATCAGAACCAAGCCCTGTCACAACATTATAATAACTTTCCATCACTTTCATTCATTAAACTTCGTCATTAAATAAAATTGTTCTACCTTTTCATTCTGATTAATCTATACGATTAAATCAATCTATAAACCCTTGGGGGTCAATTGGAGCCGTGAGTTCACTTTCATCTTTGTATGCCGGCTCGTTCATTGATGAGTGGTACATTGTTGCTTTAATGTTAGTTATTTGTATTCTAAGTAAATTGAATATTAGCATTTGAATAATTTGAAAAATTTCAATATAGCATTTATGTACCTCAACACTACTTAAATACAGGTATCAATGTTATGTGAGTCACTTTGTTTTAGCTGAAATTTTGCCTTATCTTTACTTTATACCTTTTGAGAGAAAAGACATTGACATTGTTAATGTTAATAAATTACTCTCAATTATAATTAAAAAGATACCGTTTTAAAAACGGGGCCATGGCCACCAAAGTTGATAAGAAAAACAAAATACAGATAGCAAATAAAACAAAAGGTTTGAAAACGTAGGTAAGGTTAACGACCTAGCCCCAATTAAAGGGAATGATATAACAGTACAAACGAAAATCTCACGCTCACATTGTTGTAGACAGACTGACTAGTGTGACTAATGATATAATTTACTTAAATTATTGCTTGTAAAACATACAGAGGTATGAAGATGTAGGTAGAAACAGTATAAATACTAGTTAAGTTGGAGATATATGTAATGGACCTTTCAAATGCTTTAAAAATGACCATCTTAAAGTTTCAGTCAAAGTAATAATGGAGTTTTCTTACACCTAAACCCTGATTGCTTCATCACTCACTCCTTTCTTACTCAAATTATCTTTCACACGATCCATTCATTTTTCTTGAACCGACATCTGCCAGCCTTGGAAACATTCAAATCTTAAATTTTTCTTGTAAAATGTGACTTCTCATGATATGCCCAATGTCCATACCACGCTAACCTATTACTCCTCATCTTTTCGTTTATTAATTCTATACGCATATATACTTAATTGTATTATTGCTGCAATGCCGTCCTTACACAAACTTACCTTTGTAATGTACCTGCAGTCAGCTAATATTTTATTGAACAGGTAAATCTATTTATATCTTTCATAAGGCTTTATTACTTAAGAAGTTTAGCAGATTCTCAGATCTGTTAAGCTAAAGTAACAACGTTAGTAGTAGCAATAATTTCAGGGGTTAATATTTAAACCATACCATTTTTTGGTTATGGTCTTTCGCTGTGTTTACGCTGCTGATAAAAACATTTATTTCGGAACACATAACAGTGTAGTGCAATACTAAGCAAATAAGACGTTACAATATGTTATACATGTACCTACTTACCTACTCAACAATATTAATGAAAATAATAATACGTGTCACGTCATCACGTGCCGAAAAGGGAGTTGGATAAGGAGTTAAAATACCCTACGCAGCACTGTTTTTCAGCCAAATAACCATTTTTGTTGATGCATCTGATTTTAAATACCTCTCATCTATCTACATTACGGCAATCTATAACACTTCTTGATACGGAACTAGTGAGTCATCGGTTTGGACTTTGGAATACGTACTAAGCAGCAGCAACAGTTGAGCGAGAAGTCGACTATACTTACCAACGTTCAAGAGCATATCGTGTAGTCATATAACATAACATTAAACACACATCGAAATGTAGTAAATGCGGTATATTTTTCACTCTGTTCTTTTTTAACCATAAAAATATGCCTTGAATAAGAATCATCTATTTGAAAAACTATTTCGTTTTGTACTTACCTACAAAACATTTTTCTTCCAAGTTCCCATTGAAACTAAAAAGACCCCAAATTTAAAAAGAGGCGAAGTAAACGCATAATTACGGTAGCGCATGCAATAAATAATTATTTTATAAAACATATGGATTCTCATTACAATCGTTTTAAAACAGTTACACAGAATTTGCGAACTAAATGCAACTAACTCCACGGTGGCGATCAGGCACCGGAAGAGGGTCGAATGTTGAACTTTTGTTTTGGCCAATCATGTCGCGTATAAAATGCACTCGTGTCGATGACGCCGGTGCGAGCGGACGTGCGTGACTTCAGTACAGGATATTGGGGATTGCCATACCAAAGATAAAGTTATATTATGTTCAAACTTTTTAGGAAGAAACAGTGATATTACATTAACCATCGTCTTTTGTACCTTAAATCAAACTGATACTTGAAGTCAATAATCAGATTTCCAACATTGTTGCTCGGAAACAATAACGTAAAATAATAATGAATGCTATGAAATACACTTTGAAGGCAGCCGTCGACACACGTTAAAATTTCAAAGTCACTAAGTTAATTACATTAAAAAATATGGTAAAAAAAGCCAGAAATGAGGGAAGTGGAGTATCTTTTGTGGTCGTGGCATCCTCGTTGTGCAAGAAGCAATTAGTATGAAAATCTCTGGTCTCGCTCGGAGGAATATTACGTCGTGTTAAGTAACTGGAAACCACGAGTACTTTTTGTCGATTTAGTTAATTTGACGCGTCTCATCTCTAAACAGTAACGCTGCGAAAATAAACCTTATCATGTCTAGGAACAGTGTATTTTGAATTCAACAACAAGATGCTTTGTTAGCATGCTTATTTATTAATTAACCTATAGATATTTCAATATTTGTCTCAAGCTGCCTATGCTTATTTTAAATTGCATCGGAAGAATCTCCAATTCAATCGTTAACATAGTTGATAGTACGCCTACTGACCCGATGAACCAACAAACTCTTCTTTACTGGAACGTCTAATTTACATGAGGGTTCTATTTTTATACATATTTAGATTTTGCCAAGGTATTCGATAAAGTGCTTTATAGAAAATACATGCATAAACTGCATTTATCAAATTCTTCGAGAAGATTCCCTATAATTATATGAAAGCGAGCATGCTAGGGGCGTACGAGGATATACGACGAGGCGTGACCCTCACGGCGGGAATAAAAATTACTTTAGCCATCGGGGTTTACCAGGGGAAAGTTATGGAACCAATAGATATTAAATTACAGAATAGTGTTTCAATCACGTAATTGCGCAACATAAGTGCTTTAGAACGATCTCTTTAAATAATAAATTATGTATGTTCTTATGGGCTTAAGATGTGGTGGTGATTTTATAGAACCTACAAAGCCTGTTGCTAACTAAGCGACTAATTGAAATTATTAACATCATCTTCACTTTTACATCGTACCTATTATTTATATCTATTTTAGTTAATCAGCAAGTTTAAGTTTAATACAAAAATATTACTCCTGTCAGTATGTACCGTATATATTATATGTGTGCAGTGACATTGTACAGGTAAACTTAATATTTATGGTAAACAATACATTTTCCTTTACTAATAATAGGCAGCAAGCAACTAATAACTCATTACTAAGTGATCGTTTATCACCCAGAGGAATAACAGGTGCTCCTTGCAGTTAGCCGTCACTAAATCAAAGTTATCTTCCTCAACTTCCCTGCTTTATGTTTCAACTGTATTATAAACAACTGTTTTCTATTGAATTCCGTTGTTTTGATTGTTATTTGTTTCAGTCGTCAAGTTGTTTAATTGGAAACTGCAGCAGTAAATATGATAAAATATTAGAGGCCGAGGTTGCTTAAAAGAGTTTATACATTGTTAACAAATTATTAAAAAAGTAGTAAAGTGGTGTAAGAGGTTCCAGGGAACCTTTGGTCCCGAGTCAGGACAGGATCAGGAGGGTGAGAAAAGTAATAAAAAAAGTATTATTTTATATTAATATTCGCTTGACTGACAATTAAGAGTGCTGTTTATGATATAAGCATATGAACACTGATTGGACGGCGCGGTTGGTGCGTTTTCGCATAAGGGAGTGACAAGAATATCCGATAAACAGATTGATATCAAATTATTATAATGCGGAACACTAACATAATTAATGACCACCTCACCGCTACGCCTAGTAATGACATTAAACACCAGAGTTATAAATGACGCAATTTACATTAAGATACCTTTGAGTTATTCAAAGACGTGTGCTAGATTCGTGGTATGTATCATTCAAATAATCATAATTATATTTGCATATGCACATTAACATACTAAACTTAATATCTGAATCAAGACGGAAACCTGAATGTGTATCTAGATAGAAACGGAAATCCAAAGCAGTTATCGTAAAGTTCGAAAGAAGTCAAATTAAAAGTTAGACCTTTGAAAATGTCTCAAGTTCATTGCAATTGTCCACAGTGATGCCTCAGAACTCTTTTTAAAAAAAAAAATTAAATACATCACAAACAAACTTGGTCCTACACTGCTACCTAACACTGCTGATGGTGATGAAATATTGGCACAGAAAGCTCAAACTGCAAGAGTCAACTCAAGATCGAGATGTTCCACTGACGAAAACAAAGGAATTACGGAATCGACCTTGAATAAATCTAAATAACTACTTTTTTGGAAGGTTAATGAAACCGATCATATGTTGTATTTTGTGTTGTTTATCAAAGGCTATGCTTGTAGCAATGAGGAAGGAGGTATCAAAATAAATGCTAAAATAATAAATTAATATTAAAATAGTTATTTATTTGCATGTGTATATTGGTTTTCTAGACATATACTTTGTACTCGGTTACCATGCGAATGAACTCGTGAACAGAAGAAGCTTGTTTAATAACAACTTATATTAATAAAACTAAATATGAAATGTATCTTTTCAGTTGTTGTAAGAAATTATCTTTCTTTCACACACACCACGCACATGATAAAGTTTTAAAGTACCAAATACTTGAAACAACACTTTATGAATCAGTTTGTTTGCAAGAACATTTGGAGTGTACGATAATTTACTAGACGAGTCGGATACAGATCAAAGGAGATCGTGCGCCCGCGACGCTCTAACTAAAGAATACATAATGCATCATGGTGATGACACTACAATCAACTTACTGACTCGACGGACACTCCCAATCCCAATGTACAAAAGCAACGTACGAATAAGAGCTGTACTTACAACACACGGTTTTAAGTGACCCATTGAAAAACGATAATGCATCTAAAGTGATTGATGTTAAAACAAAAGTGGGACAATTCAAAACAGCGAAATAACTCCTAAACTATCATTAAACTATAAATATATCATCAAATCAGCAATTGAAACTCACGATCCACTATATTTCACTGTATTCGTGACGGTAAGGTCACGCTGGGAGCGCAAATGGTAACCGATGTGACTGCTTAAGCTTGGAAATTCAATCTAAACCTAGGTCAAACTCTCTAGGGCACTGTTTTAGACCATAAATATAAAGAGACAGCGCTGTTGAGTCTGCTAGTTGCGGACAAAAGGCGATTTGTATATTTACGATAAGCCATTTGAATATGCAGAATACTTGAATGTCCTAGACTTTAACTCAACTTTCACCGTTTAATGATTTCCAATAATAATTTCAGTATGATCATCTTTCTTTAATGTTATCGGAGTACGGCTTGGTTAAAAAGTGAACGGAATTCTCAAGTTCCAGATTCGCACACAATGGCGAGCCCATTTGCTCGCACTGATTTGCAATTAATAAACGACCCACTATCGACTTGTAGCAATTCATTCTGCCACTTCTATTAATTAATTTCGATCTTAAGCTTTTACGGTCTCGAGTTTGCCGTGATGGATATGCGTGCCAGCTTGTGTCACTTTCTTCTTTCTCATGTTCAATGTCAGTGACGAAATAAGTTGCATATAAGTTTGCTCACTTCAACGGCTGGCGTCGGAACCTCGCGATTCCTTTTACGGACTTCCACACGAGTTGTCATTGAATTCATTACCCACGTTCAAAGGATACGTGTCATAATTGCATGCTGGCGGTAGGTACGATTTCATAACCTTTTCCCAGAAGCTATACAGATGCAATTTCATTATAAACTGTAATTGAACTTGGATTGGAGCTTCGCGATCGGTGTTATTCAATCTAATGGCCTGTGGTGAATGACTTACCATAAATCATGCTGTGGACAGGGGGAAAGCACAGCGCATCAATACCCCGGTAGTCACATGAACTCGATCACAAAACCACTTTTTGTATCGCGTTCAGTGAAACGTATCAAGCCTCGAAGTTCGAACCACACGTCGATATTAGCACTTTTCACAAATCACACACAACACTGAATGCACTAGCTCCGACTCCAGAGCGCACGTTCCTTCAGTTACGAGTATCTGCTTAACCACAATGAGGCAATAGCACGTCCGATTCGCAATGCGAAATTTGACGGTCGCAGAAATGTTCTCTGCAAAAGCAACGCGACTTTACCGGTCGGAACCGTTCTAAATTCGAATGAGGAATCGAGTTGCACACGCGAGTGAGCCGCGCGGGTAGCGCTAGCAAACTGAGGCGCCGCGTCCGCCCGCTCGGAACGGACAAACTTTTACCCAACCGAATCGAAACAGCCGCCGAGCAGACACTCCGCCTCTATTTAAACAAACTTTCAACTTAGAAGGTTTTTAAAGTTGCAAATAAACTTGCAGGCTACGAATGGACAAGACACGACAAGGCGCACGAGATATGACATTTGTGCACGCAACGATTACGCGATGGATGCCGCCAGTTGATATGGATACATCGTTGAAGTGACGACAATGTAGATTAAGCTTGATAAGAATACGATCGATCTAAACGCATTAGTTTACGGTAAACAACATTTATTGAGAAATCTTATTTATCATAGTGTTATCAAATCACTTCTTTATACATACATAGCATTTAAATCATCCGTAATTTAATTATGCATCAATAAATAATACTCAATACTCAATACTCAATATTTTTATTGTTGTCCATGAGTAAGTAGGTATACAGGTGGTAAGGTATGTAGTTAAGTTCTTATGGACCCTGATGGGCACTACAATAGTTAGAATAGTTAGAGAGAGGACTTAAATATTTCACATAAACTTAAATTATTACTTAATTCTATGTAGGTATATAGTTATAAAATTTATAAACTTTAAAGGAGTTAACAAAAATTGTTCTTATTACTAAATTTACATAGAACATTTATTTATAAAAGAAAAGGACTCAACAAACACTTTATTTGTCAGATTTAGGCGAGTATTTTGCTAATAATTTATCATCGACTTTTTTTAATAAACCTGATATATTAGATAATGCTGGATACTATCCCACAGCATCATGTAGCCCCAAACTAAGCTGAGTGGGAACCATATGACTGATGTATATGTTTTTGTAAATACATATATGCCTAGAAAACATCCAGACCTGAGACATATAGCTGCAACCATTTGACCCAGGTGGGAATTGAACCCGAAATCCTCTGGGTCTCAAGCGGACCTTCGCCAACAGCACCACAGAGGCCGTCAAATATTAAGTAAAACATTTGACGATCTCACGGATATAGTCAAGCTTTACAGTTAACCTAAATTCGTTTCCAAAGCGGATAAACTAACTATTAAAACAGAAACAGAGATAGATTGCAGTTCCAAATAGGTATCAGGAATTTGTGAGTTGAATTCAACGAATGAGATGTATTTTATCTCAGTTGATTAAATGCAGAAGTTTGTGTCAAGGAAATTCCTTTTAAGCAATCGGAATGTAATTGAAATCTATTTTATAGCTTTGAGAGTCAACTTAATAAGCTTAGACGTTAACGTTTGTCTGGTTCTGGCTAAGCTTGGTCATCATGTTTAACTAAAATAGCATTCAACCCCAAAACAGAAACAGAACTCAGGAATTTCAAAGAGACAAGGCATACGATTTACAACCAAGCAGCTGTAAAGCACTTAAATATTGTTCATTTTCAGTTGAATACCAGGCTGATCTGAAAATAGAAGTTGACATTATCCGCGAGAGTTGCACTGATATAAATAAATAAATAACACATTTTTTTGTATTTAAATATAGAAGAAAAAGAAGGTTATTTGGAAGAAAATGCTATTAGCATTAAGTTCGACGGTGTACTTAGGTACCTATTTGTTTTTATCTTGTGCAATAAAGTTCTTTGCAGCATTCCCCACAACAAAATGCCGTACGACATATTGCTGTGGCAGTATGATCATGGAAGTGACAACTAAATAAGTTATTATACCTTGAAGAATAAAAGCAGACATAGGAGAATTGTTCCCGCCAAGCCGCGTTCCCTGAACCTCGCGCCCTGCATCACCGCTTTCACTTAGCACCGCGCCTCTTGTCGACACGACTTCTATGCCTCGTGTCGTGCCTCGCAACGGTGGACCGAAGTCGACGGCGAGGTGCACCTCATAACGATGAGCCCCTTGAAGTTGATGCTCGCTATTTCACGGAGTATATTCAGACATTCATATTATTTTTTTAATAGTATAGATGATGGTATCTTGGTAGTCATTTTTTAGATTGGATAAATAAAGTTGGCATGTATGTAGAACTTTTAAATGGCCTTCAACATGCATCTAACTATCAGAAGCCTTTCGCAAATCATCAATCCACCTGGTCGGAGAGCGTCCTACGTTTGCCGAGCCACGGTCTTCACTCAAGAACTCATTTACCGGTTATCGGTTCTTTGGCAGAAGAAGATAGAAGACTGGTAGAAGCTGGATGCGTCGAGCTAAGGGCGCATTTCATTCATGGCATTCATTAGAGGAGGCTGTAAAACCCCCCCCCCTTCTATACTAATAATTATAATAAACCTGCCTAACTTATAAAGAACCTATGTACTACTAATACTAATTTGTTATGGCCACGTGAATCGTCTAGTTTAGTAGTTAGAACCCCATGAAATGAACGTAGCAACTCAATGGATCTTTCAAGACATTTGAAACGATATTTATTCTAGCATTCCTAATAAATTCCTAAACCTAGAACATTCTAACACCTAGTTTTGATAGAGACGAATAACGCTGATTAGAATATGTAAAGAAGCTTTGGTTTTTAGGGAATAAAGTATTAGATATCCTAAAGAATATGAACGATGTACTTACTTTAATGTTTTTAGTTTGTAATAAAGATTGACAAAGAGTTTATTATATTCTTCCCACAGTCTAGCTTTAGTTTTTATCGACTTGTGAGTAGAATTATTTCTTTCATTCCGACTCTACTTCAGGTGTACGATTGGAGCTCTACCTACGCAACAACCAGTGAAACCTATTCCTCTCCGATCGATAATTCTCTTTCATTCTGACTCTGTTGACCGGCATGTGATCATGAATAGTTTTATCTCTCTCATACTGAATCTAAATGGCAAAGGAAGCGCTCCGCCCCGCGCATTCTGTGGGCCTCGTCACCAGACTGGACAGCCCCCCACCATAGTTTCATTTTGGAATTGGGAGCATGCCTCATTACTGGCTATTGTTTATATCATGGTAAGTCTTTTGCTATGCAAAGAAGTAAGGAGTGATCTGCAGCAAAATGCATCAAATCACTAAATGGTTAATAAAAACCTTTATTTCAGGTAAAATGAAGCAGCTATTTGTCTGCTGATACAATACAAAATATCCAAGAAATTCAATTCTTAAAAATGTTAGCTTTGCTAAATAATATAAAGTTTCAATGATATATTTCATCAAGAGTCCCGTAGGATTGTCTAAAAGAACTGCATTTGCTTGTCTTTGTAGAGTAAGCCTCATATTTTTGGCTGTAAATACCTCTTTCTTCTTAGTGAGGATTTATTGTGACGATAAAGACTGCTCATGCTAGTCATAGTAGGTTCAATAGCTTCAGTAGCTTAATCAAATATATCAGCAGTTACCTCTTAGGTACAATATTTAATGTGAATATAGAGAATCTCATTTCTTACACAGTTTTATAAAGAATCATAGAACTGAACAGCTCATTCTCCCGAAGAATCATTACTTTGGACAACCGTATCACGGTTAAGATGGGGTTTTCTTAGATTGAATTTATATTTTAGATAACTAGCTTTCGCTCGCTGTCTCACTGTACAAAAGGTATTTTGTTATCCCGTAGGAACAATAATCCTCCTCTGGATCAAAGTAGGTACTTCATGTCTTTCGTTGCTCTGACAATGTAAATGCTATGATAATTGGTTGAACATTCATAGTGTGAAAACATAACAAACAAACAAACTAACACTCATCTCCATAATATGAGATAAGGTTTACTTTTATTTAGTTCCATAATCCATTGCTAGTAGGTAGTAAATTGTATCTATTTCACAATTCTTGTGATTCAGAGTTTTATAGTACCATAAAACATTAAAGGTAAATATTGGCAACTCACCCAACAGTAGCAGTTCAACAATTATAATAATTTTATCTCACATAGTAACTTTGTGTGCTTGGTTTAATGGAGACTCCGCTGCTCCCTCATCCACAGCTTGTATAAGCCACTCTTTCCATCTGGCTCCAGCTTAGTGGACCCTCTGTCTCACTATGAAACGCAGTTCTAGTATTTTCTGTAATAAATTAATTAAACCCGCCGGACCTGCCTTTTATCATCAGTCCATTACTGCACCTATTTGTGCTCAACCCACCTACATTTCCATCCCTTAGGATGAGCAGAATTCCACATTCTAGTACTCACGATTACACATAACTATAGCCAGATTTTCCGCTCATTATCATTGTGTACACTCGCCAATTGACATGGAGAACATCAGCTCTCATCGTTCCTTGTTTTTGAATTGAACATTCCATGTTTTTCATGCTGATTATTCCCTGAAAAACCTCAAAAACATCCTCTCAATGAATTGCCGTAAATTTTTTCTTCTTTGACCTCTCTGACTTCTCCTGTCACTTTTCATTTCCTCTTTTTTTCTCTTTATTATCTTTATCTATTAAAAAAAGTATTTAGTTCCGAGTTTATTTAGATAAGTTTGCTTATATTTGTGAACGACGGAACACTCTCCTGAGACCTGTTTCGTTACAATCAACCCCCAATTTTTACGCAGGTGAAAAGAATTGTAACCGAAGGAAAAATTTAAATTCCCCATTAATTCACAAATATAATATCTATAATTTATTTTATTTCAAGTTATTTCATTAAAAGTACACATTCTAATTTGTTAACTTCTCAATTGAGTTAGTTTAGTGTTTGTATGTAAAATGTGTGTTCTCACTATATGACAAAAAGTATTTAGACTTTAAAGAGACAAGCATCAAATGAAGGAGCATTTACTTCTTAATAATATAATGATCAAAAACAATATCTCTTGTTGGAATCCAAATTCTACAAAAGGAAACTTGGTTGTGAGGCAAGTCATATCCTAGCGATAAGATGTAAGAGCATTCTACTGGACCTCGTTTCCACAGCCCTTCGAACACTTACACCCCCTTTGACCTAAACTCGAATTTCCACCAACAGCATAAGCTTCTCTTCAACCAATAACATGTTTACTTTAAAGAGCATGTAAGTGTGCTTAGTCCTTGCCTCGAAAGACGTTTTGTAGAGTTGGACTTCTTATGGATCAGTTATATATTGAATATACTGATGAATGTCCACTGACCTAAGCCTAACACATCTCTCCCGCATAAAAAGTCCATGTATGTATTCTTAATGTCTGAATCTAAAGTTAACAAACCGTTTCTAGTCATGTTATCGATTAATCATTTTGGCCCTCCAATAAACCTTTACTCTAAACACACTCTGTCATAGCATTAACTTTCGTTGCTTTTCTCGCCACCTTAAATAACTAATCAACTCAATGGAACCAGAAACTGCGAATAAATTGTACTGTTGTCCTAACAGCCAAAACAAAACCCGTTGGATGTAGCGAAACAACCCCCCAGTAGAGCAACCATACTCACACATTCACTATCCTTCTTAATTTTTTTTATAAAGTTTTTTTTTAATTAATTTAAGTTATGTACAAGGTTATAATAGCTTTTTTATTGTTAATTTGTTATTAAATATTATAAATATTTCATTTCATTTACGAATCGTACCTGCGTTTTATTATAATTATTTTATTACGTTAAATAATTTCTTTGATTTTACGTTAAAAGTTAATTTTATTTAGGTTCTTTAATATAAATCTCTTTTTGTAACACCCTATCTGTTCTGTTTGACTGACTGACTTACTGACTGACTCTCTGTCTGGCTATCTAATGCTATAGTAAACTCTTAGTGTAGAAACCTGAAAGTAGTACTACCTCACTAACACATTATAGATAAGCCCAAGTTCTTCATAGGTAAATAGTACCGCAGAACATTATAGGTAAATAGTACTAAAATATCATCATTATCATTAATATCCATCAACCGAACTTCGTCCACTGCGCTATGATATCTGATTTACTGCTGTATGTTACCAGTTATCATCATCAAGACCATCATCTGCATCATCATCATTAACAGACCAACATCTTCCACTGCATAGATACCGTTGCTTATAAGTTTACCTTATGTCAACCATCGTCATCATCATCACCATCAGTCCAACTCTCACTGCTTAGACATTGTTAGATACAGATATATCCAATGTTAACTATCATCATCATCATCGACATCTCAGTCCAATGTCGTCCACTGCTTCGATAGCGTTATGTACAGGTAAACCGAATGTTAATCATCATCATCATCATCAACAGCAATTACAGTAAACTGCTTAAATACCGTTAGATATAAATATAACTAGTTCTAATCATCATCATCAACATTACAGTCCACTGCTTAAAGACCGTTATGCATAGGTATACATAGTGATAACCACCATCAACATCATCATCAACAATATCTCAGTCCAATGTTGTTTACTGCTTTCCTCTAAAATACAGGTATAATGTTAACTATAATTATCATCAAGTCCTTCATCGACAGTCCAGTTTAACCCTCTGCATAAGAACTAATATGTACAGGTATAATGTTGGTAAAAGATCATCATCATCAAAACCTTCATCATCAGTCCAGTTTAATCCACTGCATAAGTACCAGTATGTATAGGTATATTGTTGACAAAAGAAAATCATCAAGCCCTTCATCAAGTCCAATTCAATAATCCAACTGCATCTACTACTGGTATTAGATGAACATTTTCCTTAAATTAGTAGCTTAATGTAATTATTACTACCAACCCCCCATTTCTTAAACTAAAGCGCAGAATGATTTCATCAAATCGGAAACCAAAGTATAAACTGCATATTGGTTTCTCACTGATGTTTTATCATGAATCCCAAAGTTTCAACAACAGCAACACGACCTATAAAAAACCTCAGTCAGAGAATCAGTAGTACGTCTATCTTCCTATGTTATGAAGGTTCTTAATATTTATCAAAGGTTAGTAAGTTTTTAAGTTGACATTAAGTTTTTTAAATTTATTTGAAAATAATGCGAAATTAAGGTGAACGACGTTAAGGGAACGCGACATTACAGGAACGCGACGTTATGTTAACGCGACGTAGATATCTGTGAAAATATTGACACCTTGAGTGTTAAAACCAATTGTTTATATTAAACCGATCTGTAGCCCGCAGTCAATGTGTTAAAATATCTGATTATAGTTACTAGATAATTTATTTAATGATTATGATCCTTTAAGTAGTTTCCTAAGTTTAAGTAGCCTTTAACTTACGATACCTACTCATGTAAGTACCTATGTGATTTTATAAAAGTTTAAAGTTCCTTCCTCAAAATTAAGTAAAACCTGTGTCTATGTCTACCTACTTCATTATTTGTCAAAGTTAAGTAGGTAGGTACGTAATTAGCTTAAGCAAGATGTACTCATTTGTCAAATCTCTCAAAACGTAAGAATAGTTAGTGTTGAAATGCAAAAGTTGATTAACATGCACAGACGAAAGAGTCTTTTGAAACACACAGTTGAGTTCCCTATTGTAGCCTTTCCCAATCTCATAAGATAAAACACCAACGTAAACCAAATCTGAAAAACTATTTTGTTAAGGTTCTTGGCAAATAAACTAAAATTCAAGAAATCTTTTACGTGATAGTCTACTTGTTATGAACGACAAAGTCTAACACGCCAACACAATAAAAATAATGAATGCTGAACAAATTGTGATAAAACTCCACATTAGTGTAGGTTCAATCTTGGAATAAAACTATGACAACGTCAAGCGAGACCGCCGGCGAATGCCAGTGCTTACTGACATAAATATTCCATCCTTATAACGAAACAACATTCCAATAAGTCCTGGATACCTCCCTGTGCTAATAATCTGCAGGTCCACCTTTAGAATTCTACATCTGGAAATAATAACTGAAAACGACTTCCTTTTGCTCAACAATCATCACTACGAACAATCAGCGACCTCCTTCTGCTCCGTACCTAAGAACTGACAATAACCTGACTGCTGAAGTTATCAAACCAGCTGAAATCTAGACCAAGTGAGGATTCCTATAAACTGAAAATACCTAGGCTAACATCTAAATGTATCTACTGTAACAAAATAGGTTGCCTGGAAGAAATTGCTTTCAGCGATAAGGCCGCCCTGCGATAAGACCACCCTGCGATAAGACAGCCCATTGTACCTTTTTACTGTCTTTGTGTGTAAAGTTATTCAGTGTAGTTTTCAGTTTATAATTTCACCAACGATCTCCAATCCAAATGTAACCTAGCTGAAGTTGCTGGACTGCAGATCTCACTGAAAACCTCTGCCACATGTGTTTCCTTCAACTCTGTTCGCAATGCCTATTTTTACAGCCTGTCTATGTGGTACACCAACATCCGACCTATTTACATTAGTGTACCTACGTCTAGGAATCAAACCTCATTATAACCAACCTTTCAAATCGAACCTCGACATGACGTTATAAGACTTTCTACTCTTTGGATTTTTATCCCTGTCGTCTTTGCCGTCTAACCACAGGTATAGAAGAGAACAACTGACAATTATATTCTCTGTCTAAATGATACGATGTCGTCTCGACCACACGATAGTCTGTCGTGTTTCTAACGGAACTGTGGAAGTATCATTTAGGGATGTACTTTTTTACGCTGGATCCGATTTCGTGGATCGCAATGGATCGTAACGCCTCGATCCGATCTTCAAAAGATCGATCTGAAAAATCGTATTGAAAATAAACATTTTAATATATTACATTTACACAAATACATTACATTTATTTCAAACATAATAGCTAACCACAATTAAAACGCAACAGAAATTACATGGACCTAAGAAAATACTATTTATTACGATAAAAAATAACTTTGTAATAATTAAGGTTGGCATCTATGACACCGTAGCAAGCGCCAATCATAATTACGATGTAAAGTACCGACACTTAGTTTAAATTTGAAACGTACTCAATATAAACTAAAGTTATAGATCTAACTTTGTGTCTTACATGGTCTGAAAACCACAATGTTTGGAATACGATCCGATTTTAATGGAGTTGTATCGATCCGCGGATCGGATCGCATGGATTCGATCCGATCCGAAAATCGTTCGGATCGTATGCCTTCGATCCGATCTTTGAAAACAATCGGATCGCATCGGCACATCCCTAGTATCATTCCACAAAGAATAGAACTGATGACAACTATTGTCAACAAACTTCAATCAGAATATTTTTGCAAATTAATGAAAATTAATTGAAAATGTGGAACGCTTCACGATTTTGCGTCTCAAATTATGCTACAAAGCTACAACCAAACCTCATCAATAGACGAAGAATTTTGCAACTGAAATACCAATCCTTGTTCTACCTGACTGAACCTCATCAGTAAGAAAAGCTCTACTGCTGGAAGTCCCGACCTTGTGCTGCCCGTTCTACCTGTCTAGAGAAACTTGTTTTGTGTTATTTGACCTGCCTACCAAGAAAATCTACTTTGAGCTAAATGTGCTAGAATAATCGTTTCAAAGTCTCTCCTTCTTCACTAAGCATCATTGTGCGATAAGAACCGCAACTCAAATAAAATTAATCTGAAGAAAATCTAAAAGTCTACCTTATTCCTCAATAAATCAATAAGTAAGTAATATAGTACTCGTGTTAGTACATGCATGTAAAGAATCCGATATTTTCCTAGAAGGGTTAGGCAGAAACCATGGACTTCTTACAAAATTTTGCATACAAAAATCTTGTATTATTTCCCTGTGCTACCTGACTAAAATACATACATTAGATTTACATAGAAATTCCTAGAAAAATCATATAATCATTTGTCACATGAATCAGGAATCGAACCCACAACTGTCCGGTGGCTCTCAACCACTATACCACGGAAGTCGTGTCGATTCATACGTGAAATGACGTTCCTGTTAGCATAGCGCTTTTATGTTTTCTCTACACGTAGAAAAGAAAGTAGATAATCGTAATCATACCTGATTTTTATTTTCAAAACATTTACAGACTTTCTTGTGCTAACTTCATGACTGCAACCAACTGTATCCTGCCTACCAAACCTGCACACTCGCAGACGCCGAATATGCACTGATCCTGAAACAGTATACTATAAATCCTGATTATGGTATTCATCGTAAGAAGACGATATGCCTATAATTCAAATCCTGATCACGGCAAACATTGTAAAACCCCCCTATATGCTCATACTAGTCATATAGGGTTCAATAGCTTCAGTAGCTTAATCAAATATATCAGCAGTTACCTCTTAGGTACAATATTTAATGTGAATATAGAGAATCTCATTTCTTACACAGTTTTATAAAGAATCATAGAACTGAACAGCTCATTCTCCCGAAGAATCATTACTTTGGACAACCGTATCACGGTTAAGATGGGGTTTTCTTAGATTGAATTTATATTTTAGATAACTAGCTTTCGCTCGCTGTCTCACTGTACAAAAGGTATTTTGTTATCCCGTAGGAACAATAATCCTCCTCTGGATCAAAGTAGGTACTTCATGTCTTTCGTTGCTCTGACAATGTAAATGCTATGATAATTGGTTGAACATTCATAGTGTGAAAACATAACAAACAAACAAACTAACACTCATCTCCATAATATGAGATAAGGTTTACTTTTATTTAGTTCCATAATCCATTGCTAGTAGGTAGTAAATTGTATCTATTTCACAATTCTTGTGATTCAGAGTTTTATAGTACCATAAAACATTAAAGGTAAATATTGGCAACTCACCCAACAGTAGCAGTTCAACAATTATAATAATTTTATCTCACATAGTAACTTTGTGTGCTTGGTTTAATGGAGACTCCGCTGCTCCCTCATCCACAGCTTGTATAAGCCACTCTTTCCATCTGGCTCCAGCTTAGTGGACCCTCTGTCTCACTATGAAACGCAGTTCTAGTATTTTCTGTAATAAATTAATTAAACCCGCCGGACCTGCCTTTTATCATCAGTCCATTACTGCACCTATTTGTGCTCAACCCACCTACATTTCCATCCCTTAGGATGAGCAGAATTCCACATTCTAGTACTCACGATTACACATAACTATAGCCAGATTTTCCGCTCATTATCATTGTGTACACTCGCCAATTGACATGGAGAACATCAGCTCTCATCGTTCCTTGTTTTTGAATTGAACATTCCATGTTTTTCATGCTGATTATTCCCTGAAAAACCTCAAAAACATCCTCTCAATGAATTGCCGTAAATTTTTTCTTCTTTGACCTCTCTGACTTCTCCTGTCACTTTTCATTTCCTCTTTTTTTCTCTTTATTATCTTTATCTATTAAAAAAAGTATTTAGTTCCGAGTTTATTTAGATAAGTTTGCTTATATTTGTGAACGACGGAACACTCTCCTGAGACCTGTTTCGTTACAATGCCTATGTCCAGCAGTGGACTGCTATAGGCTGATGATGATAATGATGAGTATGCATTTATTTTTTATAACTTAAATATTCTTATCAGCTGTAAATTTTCCTAAAATTCGAAAATAAATAAATGTCTACTATATGTTGAAGTAGAAGACTTCTTGGTGCTTTTATGATGATGATTAAGCCAATTTATAACTTACTATTATAACTTGGTATCCCGACTTGCATATCTTGGTTGGTACCAGTTTCGTAATTATTTGCATCTTGAGTACGCAACTATGCATGCGTGCTCAGCATGGACCAAGTTGAAAGCGAAATGAAATAACGTCATCATCATTATCATCATTTAGCCAGACAACACCCACTGCTGGGTATAGGCCTCCTCGTTATATGAATTATTTCAATTGGAATCAATTGGCGTAAATATGCCGCGGCATAGCGACAATAGCGAGATGAGCTTGAGTGCTAATAGCTTAGAATAAAAAGAGGAAGAAGAAGAAGACCCCCATCTTCAGAACCCAAGCTAACTTCACCTGCACGTGGTGCACCTTACCACCGACGGGCAGCAGCGTTGGCGGGGCGAGAAGTTGTGCCCTGCGATCCCCAACCCGCATGCCCAGCATGGGGATTATAGGCGTATCCCCTTTATTAAGGAAGCTTACGTCCAGTAGAGTGATATAAGCTGGTGTGGTGGTGGGTTCGTAGGGAGTACTTTGCCCAATAGTGGGATATAGGTAATCGTGTTTTTATTGGTACAGTCGAATTTCGTTTCTGATTTAGGAGCTGAAGTTTTAACTTCTAACGTTTATTGGGACAGAATATTAAATCACAAATTTATTCTTAACCAACCAGTATCCATATAGGTAGGCCACCTACTATATCGAACCTTTATAGTGACAGTAATAATGAAGTCAAAAGTAAGCGGTCCATTCAAAAATAAAATCTTAAATAAATTATCTATTTTCAATGTCTCTATTGTTTGTCGGTTTCAGGTCATCGATTTCGCGGTTCCTCCAATAAATAAAAAATGCTGGATATACCATCACACAGCATCATATTGCCCCAAACTAAGCAGAACTTGTATTGTAGAAGCCACATGCACACGACTAATATACTACTTAAAACACCAGATTGATAAAAGAAATAAAGAAATAACAATCGTGCCAACATTCTGAATAGGTCAAATGCACATACTAATTCGTACTTTAAGAATAGAAGTGCTTGGAATAGTTAGAACATAAAAATATAAAAATAAGACACTAAAAATATTAAAATATTATTGCAAGAAGAAAAAAAATTTAATATTCAAACTCCAACAACGAGATATCACTAATACTAAAAAGTTTTTTGTTACAGAGACAGACACTTTTGTAGTATAGAAAATAGCTTCACAAATAAAGGATCGTATACGGTTGTATGGTAAAAATCCTAAACACACAAACTTAAACAAATACTTATCACTATTCTTAAGAAAAGAGGAACTTTGCCTATGCCCCTTTATTTATTCTGTAAAATCACCAATATCGAATTACGTTTGCTCCTAAATATATTCAAGTTTAAAAAGATTTTTTAAAGATTTAGATTTTTTGTTCGGACTACAGAAAATAGAAAACAATTAACTATTTATTTGTAATTAAGTTTTATCAACTAAATCGCTATTTTGGTTATGTATTTTTAACTGGAAAAACAAAGAAAGTGGGCAAAAATGCTAGTAAAAGATATAAGGTTCCAAACAGGGGGCAAAATTCTACAATTCGTTTGGATAAAAACACAAAGTACACTGTTCTTCGTGTAAATCCTCGGGAGGAAACCTATGTTCAGCAGTGGACTTTTATAGGTTGCTGATGAATGAATTAATGAAACCCAAAAAAACAAGATAAGGAGCAATAGCGAATAACTCGTTTGAAATACCTGCAACCAAGATAGATAGATAACACTTAATGATCACCACAAACAATTGGCGGCCTTATCGCTAGAAGCGATCCAAGTAATCATAGCACGGATAGGAATAGCAGGGCTTCTACGGCAAACGCTGACCTTTTTGTGTCACTGTTTCTCCTGTTAGATTTAAGAACTTGCCTTTGTTAATTTTTGTATGATTTGTTATACTCAAATATATGTTTCTATAGTTTACTTTACTGTACTGCGCTTTAAAAGTTTAAACGATGGCACCAAGCACCAATCCGCCAATCTTATCCACTTTAGACCACATCCCATTGGTCAGAATAACTGGTAATTAGAAATATGCTGATCTTTAAAACCCTGAGGGTATTGCGACTGGATGCCTGGAACCATGTGAATCGTGCACAGACCCTTGTATTACCCGTTTCTACGAAAGTAATTTGAGACTATGGTTTAAAACTTATTTCAGTATCGGTACTGTTAATTTATTCTGTGGTATCGTGTTGTGGTTATCGACACTAGTTAGTTCTAAGTAGTTTTTTTTACATAGCTAGGCTATACCTACACAAATCAAGTTACAAAGACTTAGTTTCAAACAAAAATGTCTTGTTTTAATAGTTTCACAATCATTTCAAAGTAAAGCACTAATGTAACAAACGCTTTTTGTAAACGAACTAGCGAACTAGACTTGATGCTTATCAGAAAAACTCATGTTCGCTTCTAAGAACAGAGTGGGGGTTGGGATGATAAATTCAAAAACTAGTGGAAAAACAAATAGAAACCATAGTACTATTGATAAAACAGTTCTTAGAAAAAAGAAAACTGTCGTAGTTCAAGAGAAAGACATTACAAAAAATAGGGGTAGAATTTTATACAAAAAGAAATTTGAGTTTTTCTGAATTAGGTAATAAAAGGCAGAATACCTATTTAGACTAGCCAAAAATAAATAATAAATAAATAATACATAAATAATCCTGGACGTTATCACGAAGCATCATGTAGCCCCAAACTAAGCAGAGCTTGTATTATGGGAACCACATGATTGATATACTACATAGATACATTTCTTTTTTGTAAATACATACATATCATACATAGAAAACACCCAGACCCCGAGACAAATATCTGCAGAACATGCAAACATTTGTCCCGCAGCGGGAATCGAACCCGCAACCTTCTGCGTCACAGGCGGACCTTCGCCCACTGCGCCACAGAGGTCGTCAAATATAGATAAAGAATGATCGCCGATCTTCAGTGATGGTGAGCACAATATGAAGAAGAAGTAGTAGGTAGACATGTCACAAAAACAAATGGAAACACAAATAGAATGCATCTATTGATAAAATATTTCTTAGAATAAAGAAAACTGAAAGAATTCACAAAACAAATAGGTTTTAATTTTTAATTTTATACTAAAGTAAATTTAAGGTGTCCTGTCGGCGACGAACACTAATTTTAAGTTATAGGTCGATCGTAGGTAGTTAGGTAGGTAGGACGCCGAGCCAGCTGCGCTACGAGACCTCAGCAGGACCGTACAAAGTGTTTGGTACCGTCCATAGTATAGGTAGCTCACAAAAGAAATGAGCATAAGTAATTAATAAGATTTAAAGACTGAATAGGTAGGAACCTAAGTAGATAGCCTCCTAAGAGAATTTAGGTAGGACTTAGGAATAAAAAGATGAATTTAAGGTGGTTTCATTACCCAAGCATTCGTAGGTTACTGCCGCGACAAGCGCGTGCAGCGACTGCCTCGGAGGACGGCAGGGCGAAGACTGAGGTGTGGGGGGATTTAGCCCGAATATTTATAGGTCGCCCACTTCGCGCTGTTTTCTTCCGGGGTATGGGAAATCTTCAATTTCCTCGATAAGTACTGGTCAGAATTGTATAGAATAAACGGTAAATTAAAGGTAAAAATGTTAGGCACAACATAGGTAATATAATAAGAATTAGAGACCAGTACATAAGAAGTTATTATTGTTTTAAGTTTAAGTATCGGTTAGGTTACGTGTATAAAGAGTAGTTTTTGGCGTGTGGAAGCCAAACCATGGTGCTCTCACCATGGATTGTTTTGTATAAACGTAGGATAGGATAAAGTACACTCCTATGTACAATAACTACCATTGTAACCATATTGATGAATAAATAAGAAGGCAAGGATGGTCTAAGTGATAGTGAAAATTAGGCGCTGTAGGTGGTCATTTTCGGAGGCTCAAAAACCGATCTCCACTCGGTAACGCCTCGACCCAGCTAAGGTAGGCAGGGTCAATGCTAAAGTGTGATTGGTGATACTTGAAAAGGATCGTGATACTCTAAGGTGAATACACAAGAAGAAGTCAGGAAGAAGCAGATAGGATTTTAACTAGCTACAGTACTTAGGAGTTAGACCATCTGCGCCGATCACCCTCCTGACACTTGGGTTTTATTCCGGAAGAAAAACCCCTGTTCCCTCACATCCTCATCCCTCAAATCACCAGCCCAACCTGGTACCCTCGCTGGCTGTGAGGCGGGTATTCAACTACCTCGCCTCAGTACCGCTGACCTACATCAGCTGGTCGATTAAGCCGCAGGGTCACCAACCGACCACAGGCTTACAACCTGGTGCTGGCTGATCAGGGTATCAGCCGGCCGATCGGTCGGGGGGTTGGTGATTTCCACTCCATCGAGGGCATCCAGCCAGCGTATGTCTAGGGGTGGTTCGGATCCTACCGAACGGACACCCCGTAGGTCATCTACCTCACGCCTCCCTCACCCGAACCGGACAGCGACGCAGGATCCGCCAAAACAAAAGGGCGCTACTACAAGGGTGTGTATGCGAGCGCGCCTGGAAGCGGCGGCGGTGCAATCCAACACCTAAAGTAGATACGCGTGCCTACCTACTGGTAGTAGGTACGCGCTCTCTCACGCTACCGCACCACCGCCCCGCTGCCGCTCGGCGCGCCGCTACCTGGACCCTTGTGTCTGGCCGTGCGAGCTGGACGAGGCCGCGCCGCAATAGTGTCCTGTTGTTATCTCACGCATAGCCAACTGAGTGAGGCCCGATCACGTAGAATAGCGAAAAGGTTGACGTAAAATTTTGACCAATGATTGAGCGCAGATTCAAAATGACGCTTCGTCATTGGCAAAATTTTACGTTACACTTAAAACTCGAGAGATATTGATACGTCAGGTTGAAATATTCGTGATCGCCAATACAAAATATTAGGTACCTAAGTAGCAAGTGCCTACCTAGTAATCTTGACCACCGGATAGACGGACTCCGATTAAGAAACACAACCAGAGACAGATAGCATTGGACATGGGAACGTCGCTAATTACAGACAGACGGACTATCCATGATAACATCTTACGACTTGCGAGTCTTGCAACGATTAGAGGTATGTTCAAAGCATAGCTTGTAATATGGTGCGAGATAGCTGAACATAAAGAGAGTTAAATCACTTGTCAATTTGCAATTATACTATTTAAGTAGGTACTTGGTAAATTTAGACTATTTAGGACGGAGATCAAAATCACATACTGTGATAAAGGTAGGGCAGGAAGATGATGAGTAGTACATATTCTGGATTAATCATTATATTATCGATTTTATAACCTGTGTATTAAAGTGGTTTTCGTTTCGGGGCATTTAAATTTAGCACCTAAATAAAATCGTACTTAATAACTGTGATATTTAGATGAAAAATGGCTCTGTTGATTCTCAAACTCATCCCATTTTAAGCCTATTATTAAGCTTATTATTATTTGACGAAATCGACTCATAATAGTTCTGTCTGAAACTATAGTTGATCATCGAACTTTCGCACCATGGCTGTTCACCATGTTTTAGCACTTACAAAAATGGAATCATTTTTACGTTCCGGCCTGTAATAGCACAGAAAGTTTTGACTTCTATCGAGGTCATCATAAAGCTTCTAGTCTCCACGTCAAAGCCACCAACTGGAAGGGAACGTAAGGGCACCAACAATGACTGTGCGCCACTGCTGCGCTGTGTGGCTGTGTCGATGTCGTCGGCGGCTATGGTTTAGATTAGACTGATCTAGGATTAGTGAAATTATCCCAGTGCTCCCTTCGCGATCCCCATATTATGATTGGAGTAATCTAGCTGATCCTGACTGGCTGTGATGAGAGGTTATGGACCGGCAGATCGAACCGAAGATGAGTGTAATGATTACACGCGATGATGCCGTGAAGAAAGCATTAAATATGTTCTAACAGTGAAATATTAGATTGAAAAAATCATACCTTTCCCTATTGCTTCCATGTTTTAAGTAAAAGTCTAAAAAGCTAAACATGGAAATATCAATTCCTAATGAAAGGGAAATGAAAATAATATGATCCTATTTCCTACGAAAATTATAAAGGCGAAAGTTTGCAAATACGAAGTGAGGAGTGAAAAGTTTATTCCTGTTTCACGCCAAAACTACAAAACGGATTGAACTAAAATTTTGCACAATAACACGTAGACGAGAAATAACATAATGGCTACTTTTTATCCGGGTACCACGCGAGCAAACCGCGGGCAAAGCGCAAGTTTACAATAACACATTGTTTAACAAGTATAAACTTTTTATAAAAAAAATTACCGACTTCAAATAAATCACTTCTTACTTCTTGCCCCAAAGAATTTAGAAAATCGGTTCTCAATTGACGGAGATATGGTGATCATAGGGCGAAAATTACAAATGAGCATGAGGTTTTTTGAGTTTTCCGGGAAAAGTACCAATCCCTCAGGAATAAAATTTATATGGGACCACCTATGAAGTATGCTCTTTTAAACAAAAAAAGAATTATGAAAATCAGTTTACAATTTAAGGAGATATCGGTGAACATACATAAAAAAAGACGAAAAAAAAGGTTCCGACGATTGAGAACTTCCTTCTTTTTGAAGTCGGTTAAAAAGAAGCTTCTTGCATCATGATCTACATAGATTTATGTTCTGCTGATGCCGCGACCGTCTACATCTACTTCCAGCACCTTCTCACTACGTGCCGCACCAGTGAACCCACTCTCAAAGTGTTAATGATGCAGTGTGTATATTATGTACGATTATTGAATGAATAAATAATAATAAGATAAATATTGCCCGACATTTTCACATTACATCATTATAACCCCAAAGCAAGTGTGTTCTGGGAACCACACGACTAACATACTAGGTACTAATAGTATACCTTTTTTTATAATACTTAAATATTATACATAGAAAATAAAGGGGTGTACAGGGTGCACCCTGCTAAATATCGAACGGGGCTCTGGCAGCCGGCTGATTGCGGCATAGCACAGCCTACATCGGCATAGTTAAATCCCCTGGCCACCGACGGGCAGCAGCGTCGGTGGTGTGAGAAGCTTTGCCCTGCGATCCCCAACCCGCATGCCCAGCGTGGGGATTATGGGCATATCCCCCTTTATTAGGGGAGGCCTATGTCCAGCAGTGGACTGATATAGGCTGGTGTTTGTGTATACATAGAAAACTCCCAGACCCGAGACCATTTTTGTAGGGGATATTTGTCCCGTGGCGGGAATCGAACCCGCAACCATCTGCATCTCAGTCGGCTTTCGCCCAATTTGCTACAGAGGTCGTCAGATGATCATTATAATGTAAGACAATGATGAATATATGAATCTTTCGTATAGTAAGCGCAGCGCAAAAGTTTTGTCGAATGACAAAGCGTTATTTCTTATCTACGCTTTATCTGTAAATTTACTATTGCCTACAGCTCCTACTACTACGTGCTATTGTTACCTTAAAGTGTAAATAAACATTGCAACGTTTTGATTAATCATGTCTCGTGTGAAAATTACTATGCGCCTACGCACAGGTCAAGGTTATGTAATCATGTAGGATTACGCCTACCTTTCCGTTATTTATCACGATAACAGTGAATTAGTATGTTCGTCATTTCATAATTTGCTGGGATTCTGTGTGTTTGCTTACCACTTATCGCCCGGGTGGCGGGACATAGCAGGGTTTAAGCGTGAAAGGAAAAGTTAAATTGCGTAATTTCAATGTCATTAACAAGTGATGTAGTGGGTTCCACGGAACCCAAGCCAACTTCTCCTACCCGTGGTGCAACCTGCTAACTAACAAACGGGGCTCTGACGACCGGCTGATTGCGGCATATCGCAGCCCAACACCGGCACAGCCCTGGCCGCCAACGGGCCGCAGAGTTGAAAATGAGAAATTGTAGATTCAAAATAACGCGTTGTCATTGGCCAACCGTTAAGTCAAGTTGAAATTTTCGTTTGCCCTACAGTACTCAGCTAACTTTCATTATCATCATCATCTTTTCAGCCATTTTCGGTGGGCGACCATTGGCGAATGGCATAATCAAAAGAGGGCTTATGCCTTACCTCACGATATCGTGTCTTACCTTTCGAAAAGGCTTTAACTACACGTAACAGAGCGACCAGTCTGTTATTAACACGCCGGCAACTAACCTGGATGACTGAGCCAAATAACAGTATTGAAAGAATCAGTTCAAATTACACTGTACTGAACATTTCTGGTAGAGCAGCGTTCGTGGCTTGGTTGCCCTTTCATTTAGATTGAGAAATCTTCGTTCTTCTATTTTTTTCTTTTGCTTGAGCTAGTCCTCAGCCTCTGCGGCGTCAGCCTACTACAATACTATATACAACGACTAGAACAAGGGTCAGATTTGTCGACTGAAGAATAAAAAAAAACTTCTTTATGTAGATGTAGCGAAATTTTGAATGTTTATCAAAAGAGCGGATAAAAAAAGCGTTTGCGAAATTTTTTTTAATGTTTTGGCACAGAATACAGATGGTTTTGGATGCAGGGAGACTCACAATCAGAAAACTAAGGGGGGTAGGCTGGTATTGGAGTTCTTAGTCCTCCGAGTAGGCTCGACTCAAAAACTACATACAAAACTACAAATACAAAAACTTGTATCTTAGATTTATAATCAGTGTGAAAATATTTTTGTGCCAGCATAGATCAATCCCCTGCTGGAAATAAGCCTTTCCTATTGAGAAGGGGATTTGCTCATAATCTCCACGCTGGGCTTGCTTTTGGGGTCGCAGGGCACAGCACTTCGCACCGCGCCGACGCTGCTACCCGTCGGCGGTTAGGGAATTTATGTCGCAATCAGCCGGCCACCAGAGCCCCTTTTAGAGTTAGCAGGAAGCACCATGGGCCGGTCAGGTTGGCTTGAGTTCCGAAGGTAGCGGTAGCCCTTGCGTCCCAGTTTTTGCTAGGTTAATGGCATACCCTAATATTATGTAGGTATGAGCTAAACCTATAACTAGCCTGAGCTGCATAGCGGGTTCGAGAAAAATTTGTGTTATAAACATGAATGTTTGTTCCGTGTCTGGTTGTTATAATAGTATCAATCTCAGCTACCCATAGTACAGGCTCTGCATAGTTTAGGATCAGTTGACCATGTGTGAGATGTCCCTATATGTATTCATTTATTATGCGTTGGCATATACACACTAGCGTTCTTGTGGCAGCAGGTTGCCCACAGCTGCTTTTGTTGGAATTCTTGTGTGAAAGCCTTCGAATTTTTGGTCCTAGGGCAAACCGGTTACGATGTTTTCCTACAAAAAATAAACTCCATGGCAAAAACCAAATGTCAATGTCATATTGTATCGGTGCGCATAATTAAACTCATCTGCTCACCCGTACTTATTGTCAAGAATTTGAACAAGGCAGGTGCGTAAGCAGGTGACAGTATGCATGCACTGAAATAATGACATGTGTCAGATGGTTACTTTTTAATTCAATAGTTATTTTAGGAGTGCAGATGTGGTGTTTATTAATTTTATAGGTCAACTTTTTCTGAAATAAAGGTATTGCATTTCTGATAAAGTATGTTTTTTTCATAGATTTGACAAGGGTTTCTAATTTAGACCGTGTTGACCAAAATCATTTAATCAAGTAAAACCTACTACTGAATAGGTTTAGTCACTGTAATACGCCATCATCATCTTTTTTGCCCTTAACCTACTTTAAAGAGGGTCGTCATCTAACTCATTCAATATTACTCTTGTCAATACTACGCGCGTATTTAATCCCGCGATCTTCAAACATAGCGTCAATTTTCATCCACGTACAATCGCGCGTTTTGCTTGTAGCGCGAGTGTCAAAACGCATGAGCGTCAGCAATAATTATTTTACTGAAGCAATTAAATAAATATAGACAAGTAAGAATTTTAATGTGCCCACACTGCCCACCGAACCCATAATATCTATATGAATGGTATACAAAAACTGTATCTTTGATGAAAAGGTTAGTTGGTCAACAAAAAGATGTTCATATATATATACTTTGCAATAATTTTAATTGGATGTAATTATGCTCGAAATCGATAAGTAATGAGACGAAAATGGCTAGTTTCGAATAAAAACTAGTTTTAACCAAAATATGAAGTCCTTAAAATAGAATATCTTAAGACTGGATGACGGCAGCTGGGATAAAATAAATATGATTTTTTGTTCAGCTGGAAAAAATACTGTTTAATTTACTCGCTCGATCTTTCCTATTTATTTCTTTATAATTTGAATGAGAATACAAGATGTAGCAAGTGAAATAACGTATAGTGATACGTACTAAAACGTATATTTTTTTGTTATATCGAGGTACCTACTTCACAAATTAATGTTATGTCCTAATGTATTAGATGTATCATAGATAACAATCTAATACTAAAGCATAGAACAAATTATCGTAACGTAACTTAGGATTGCGTAGCGTAAGTAAGTATTCTTTAGTGGAGTGGAAGAGCGCGAGGAGTAGCTTACTGGGGTGATCTTAGCAGATACTCTTGGTTAACGCTTAGAGTACTGAAAACAAAACGGGTAACCTGCCACTGTACCAGCTGCAAGTACAAGTTCGAGGCCGGCAGCCAACTTTTTAAGAAATATTCCGCCTGTTCACTACTTGAATGGGTTACCGTTTAGTGGCATTTAGCTCAGAACGGTTCCGTGCATCGGAAAGCACTTAAAGATTTTTTTGGTCGTTTACCATGTCGAAGGCACCTATAAACACCGACTCCAGATCATCGAGATCAATAAGAAGAAGAGATATAGCTATAATTCAGTTTATGTGAGTAAAATGGTAAACTATAAACAATAAAAGCTAGCTCGAGTCTTTTTACTTTCGATTTCATCTTAAACCGGCAAAAAAAACTTAAATACCTACGTATAATTCTTAAAAACCTGGCTATCCCACGTTTTTATTATCCGGTCTTACCACAAAATACGAGTTATATGTTTTGACAGAGTATCTTGCCTTGTCTATAAACATAAGCCTATGTCCGTCTGACAGGTTTGATAAGCAGTCGAAGGCTGACAAAGTTGCAGGACTAGGTTTTTATAAGAACTGTCCAGTTTGTAAGTGATATTTTAGCAAGTAACATCCAACAAAGCAAAAAAAAACATTCATACGAATTATCAAGTTGGCGGGATGAAGTGGATGTATTTGAGGGGCAATGGTGGGAGACTGCCAAAGACAGGGATTTTTGGAAAAGTTTGGGGAATGCCTTTGCCTAGCAGTGGGACGAAATGTGCCTATTAAGTAAAAGAAAATCAAATTAATCCGATCCTTTAGCAAGGATTTAAGAACCAAAAGGTTTGTATCATATACTCGTATATAAAGCTTTTTTAGCTTTTCTATATTCATTGTATGGTGATGTCCTCCATGACGTGTCCGTCAACGGCGAACCTTGTTAGTTCCGGACATGAAAGCGAAATAGCATTCGTATACGAATGCTATTTCAGAACGGATTAATGAAAAAAAAAACTATTATATGGCTAATTTCAATAATATTTTTTTCAGGTTATTTTAATAAGTTGATTCGTAATAAACGAACTTTTATATTGAATGTAGAGTGTATCATTAACGTACCTACTTACTTACAATTTTTTTTTAAATATCTCTGCCTTATAAAACAAAATCATCATTTATTCAAAGCAGTAATAGAATTTTAGAGTTATTTGTGAAGGGCTCATCCGGGGAAGTACACCATGCCTATTTCTGCCGTGAAACAGTATTGCTTTGTTGTTGAAGGGTGTAAATATGCCGATGAAATTACAGGCACATGAGGCCTCCTTCTTGCCTCAATTTGCATTGTTGGGTACGGTCCAAAAATGCGTGACCAAAAAGTAATACTTTAGTATAATTAATGAATACCACTTAATATCTATGTGCTAGTTCCATCTTCAGTTATCATAATTATGTTTCCTTTAATGCTGGAATATGACGTATTCGTAATCATATCTTTCTCCTACATATTTACCAACGCTCCCAAATTTAACTTCAACAAACAAATGAAATACGTTTGTGACATATCTCAGTAAATATTTCCCAATCGTAGTAGCGTCGAGGTGTCGACACCTTTACTTTAAGTGTCAACTACGATTTTCAACTTTACTACTAAAGCAATAGAGGTGTCGAACTACATAGGCCTAGTTTAGAACAGCTAGGTACAACGTGCTTGATAACTTGACAAATTGTTGCTTAATTATATCCTTAGTTTTTACGTACTGTTGCTGCACAAGCGCTCGTGGCGTGGTTTACTTCTGTGCTCATAGCATAGCAGATCTTCTTGGTTATGCAACACTCCATCCAGTTACTACTTGGATTTGGATGACCGCTTAAGCCGGGTTTTCACAGTAAGAGTTGGCTCGGATCGAGTGCACTCGGATATCTACTCGGACGCTACTCATATCATGTAAACACGTAATCCGAGCGCACTCGCCGGCATTTAATCCCAGTCGAATCGGACTCTGCTCTATTTTATATTTTACTCGTACGAGTGTACTCAGTCCAAGCCAACTTTTATTGTGAAAACCCGGCTTTAGTGGCTATTCGATCAGAGCGCTTCGGTGCATCGAAAGGCACGCATCGAAGATATTGGTCCTGGCTATTCTGTCGTTAAGCCATGTCGGAGGCCTTCCAGCGGCCTAAAAATTTGGCTATACAACTTAAGATAGGCTATAGAAGACAGTTACACTTATGGTATTCTAGGTTCTTACCGTAATATTATACAACAACAAAACCAGCCTATATCAGTCCACTGCTGGACATAGGCTTATCCTAATCAGAAATGGGATATGCCCATAATCTCCATGTGGTTGGGGATCTGAGGGCAGAGCTTCGCGCACCACAGACGCTGCTGCCCGTCGGTGGGTACAATATAGCTGTGCTGGAGTTAGGCTGCGCTATGCCGCAATCAGCCGGCTGCCAGAGCCCCGTTTGTTAGTTAGCAGGGTGCACCATGGGCAGGTGAGGTTGGGCTTTGAAGATGGAGGTTTGAAACCCTTACAACACGTAATATTATAGGTACGAATTAACTATATTCTACATACATACATAAGGTCACGCCTTTTTCCCAGAGGGGTAGGCAGAGATCTCCACTTGCTACGATCCTGGCAAAAGAGGTATGCTCTTTTGCTTCATTCACTCTTAACACATCCTTCATACATGCACGTCGGTTTAGTGGTACTCCTTTCCTGGCCTTTTTCCAATACGTCTCCGATTATCTATATTCTATCTTGTTTATAGTTGGTTTGTTTGTTACCCCTTCACGCCAAAACTGAACGGATTGAGCTGAAACTTTTCATAGATGTACTTAAATCAGGACCAGGTACAACGAGAGCCGCGGGTAGAAGCTAGTACATTATAAATTGACTCGCAATTCACCATGTAAAGGTCTAAAACTATTTATAAGACTGAATGAGTCGCGACACGCTCAAGGTTGTATGTAATTAGCAAAGGTTTAATGAAAATATTGGTTGTGGTTTTGATAACATAGAAATAACAATCAATAACGCACATAGCCGACGATTTTATTTAGAGCAATAGGTATATCATTACAAAACCGGCCAAATGCGAGTTGGATATTGCTTCTTGACAAACATGATTCTAGATCAACGGGCTATTCTATAATAGGTTATGATTCCCTGCGAGTGTCAAAATATGCGCCATAAATGGCCGTATATTTGATTGCGTCGACTGAAGTTTGATTATTTTACATTTGATATTATGTATTTTCGACTTGATACCTCCCCGCGCGTTCCTGAGGACCAAGTCTGTCAAGACCCCCTCTAGACAGACTTGGTCCGTCTGCCCGTCAGACTACAGCATAATAATTGTCTATCTCCTACGTTGACGCTTTGAGTTATGAAAACGTAACTGTACACCTTCACTGTTTTTGCGAAAGGCTTCTGCTGGTAGAAGATGGATGGTTCGAGCTCAGGACAGGGCGCAACGGCGCTCATTAGGTGACGCCTATGTCCAGCGACTGTGGACTGCTATAGGCTAACGTAATAATGATGATGGTGGTGAGATTTGCTTCAGTGGGTTGCGTTGACTGCAGATCTCGGACAGTAAGGTCCGTGACCAGCCCGAGGCCCGCAGTCAACGTACTAATGTCTGAAATGACAATGATCATAATATTGCTGCACAATAAGCTATTCATTTCAATCAAATCTATCTGAACACTCACCAGTTATGATAATAGGAGATATGATCTCGATGGGGACAGTTTTGAATAAGCCTCTTACGCTTGTCAATAACAAGTTGTCAAGCTATTGCACACATGACATAATAACATATTATGGGTATTGAATCTCAATACTGAAGGTCACTGGTTGTGACACTTCGAAACATGAAAGCTTTTGTCATCTTGATGGTAGATGCTGGATTAGATGTGATGAAATCGTGTGGGTGCACAAGTTGTTTGATAAGATCATGTAATATAATACCAACTGCCAGAGAACGGGGGTTCCAAGAAAATTTATAGGCACCGGAAGCTGCAGACAGTAGGAAAGTCATCATCATCATCAGCGTATAGCAGTCCACTGCTGGATATAGACCTCCCAATCGGCGCCATTGCGCCCCGTTCTGAGGTCGACGCATCTCGCTTCTCCAGCAGCCTTTCGCAAATCTTCACTCCCAGAGGCCGGCGGGCGTCCTACACTACGTTCGCCGAGCCGCGATCTCCACTAAAGTATCAGATCGGTAAACTGAAAGTGGCAAGTGACAAATAAGGGCCTTAAATTATAGAAGAGATAAAGATGAAGTCTTAAAATTCACTATGCTCTGAACATAAACTCATACGGCTGACGAATAAGAATCGTCTGGAATGGAGACGTTGTGTGCAGAAGAAGGTGTATGCGTTTGAAGATGATAGGAGGCGAGAACTTGACATAAAACGAGATCAACTCAAATGTAAACCGCCTTATTTTAACGTGTGCTGTTTGCTTAAGAACATTCAAAGCCAAGATAGGATATATCAGTCACTTAAGGGCAAAGCATCCATGCTCGTAGGACAAAACGTAAAAGCCAGTCACGGCTAGGTTGATTATTATTATTATTATACGGCTGACTCTCTTATGTCCATATATTATTAGCTAGAAAGGGATGGATACTTTATATCAATGCGACTTCGTATCAGGGCATTTCGATGAAAGCATTTTATTCGAGCGCCCTGGTACGATTTTCTTTTTAAACTCATTTGAAGTCGCATTGATTATATGTATGCATCCCTTTCTAGCTAATGATATATGGACATAAGAAAGTAGAGATCAGCCGTATGAGTTGCTGTTCAGAGCATCAATGAATTTTAAGATTTCTTCTATGTTTTAGTCATAGTTCTTTGATAAAGGCATATGTTTTTGAAACAATCGAGGTTCGAAAAAGGTTTTCATTTTCTGATATAAACTCTTTGCTATGCTAAACAGATGATTTGAAAGTGAAAATGTACACAGCATCATCGAATTGGAAACTATTTCTTTTTGTCTTTGCAAGTACAGTCATGTAACAAGTAATACACAAGAAATTAGTTCCACGTAGCCTTCTAATATAGATACCTCATAAAATTAGATACGCTTTTAAAGCCCACACCAAAATACTTTTTGCAGTTTTTCTTTAGGCTCGTGCCTATTGTTATTAAGTGATGTAACGTTTTCTTTTTTGTAACTTTTTAGCACAGTTTAATAGTATTCAGTCACGATATACACCTTACCTATACCACAATACCTTAGAAAATATATCGATAAAAATTGGTAGGTCTGGGAATAGTTGCTCGAATAGCGTTGCAGTGGGTAACTTAAAATATAAGAAATGCAGATATATATATATATATATATATATTATATAGATAAAGGTTCTACTGGGATGGGTGGCCGTTTTGTGACATTTAGATCTAAGCGCTTCAGTGCTTCGGTAGTTTTCAGTCGTTATGACATGTCAGAGACCTTGGAGGTGGCCTAAAAACTCCGTCACCAGAGTTGGCTACTAGCTCATACAAAGAAGAAGTACTTCATCATGTTCTGTAGATATTTGCCTCGGGTCTGGGTATTTTCTATGTATGATATGTTTGTATTTACAAAAAAAAAATTATATGTGTAGTATATCAATCATGTGGTTCCCATAATACAAGCTCTGCTTATTTTGGGGCTACATGATGCTGTGTGATCCTGTGATGCTGTGTGGTGTACGTCCTGCATTATTTATTTATTATCTTTAACGATATATATTATCATATTATTATTATATTTTAACCGTTGTTAACTTAATTTAAATACGTTGAAGAACTTAACAATATCTACCAAACATCAAACAAAGTAGTCAGCTGTCTTCTCAACAGAGAATATTCTTCTCAATGGCATGAAAGTAAAAAAAATATATTAAAAATGGGAAGTTTTAACCGCACCGACGGCTTTTCGATTTAATAGGAGAGCATTCATCAGGGTGAGTTAACGCGACGCTCTCTTTCTACGTCCTGTCTAGCACGTTTTTCAATATGAATGAGTTAATTAACGTTATAAAACTATCATGAGTCTTTATAAGCTTCTTTCTCTATCAAGCTCTCTAGCTATACCGATGTACACTGAGATTTGGGTGAAGAGATGATTGACTGATAACAAAGCTAAACAGGACGTTTCGTAGGATAATATCATCGACTTCCGGTTAACGCAACATTTTGGAAATTGCTGTTTTCCTGTTGGGTGTGGATGCCGGTGAAATTAGAGTCACATGAGGCTTATCACCTTCATCCCTCAAGTTGATGGACGCAGGGCGTCGTAGAGCACGTTCCTAATAGCGTGACCTACGAAGTTATACTTTATTATAAGTAACGGTTACCACTTAATATCAGTTATGATGATGGATGGTCAGGTATGAGGTAAGCATCATAAGAAAATGACTAAAATGAATTTGAAGATAGTGTTAACGCTAGGAAGCATCACTTTTACGGTCTTACTTAAACGCAACTAAAAGTTAACTATTGCTTAAAGTTAGTCCTGTCCCTATAAGTAAATAGTCTACTGTAAGAGATGGCAATAGTTCATCTCATCACATATTTTTTTATATAAAGCCATCAGTGATTAGCGCCCTGCACACGTAAAGTTCGGACCGCGGGAAACAGCACGCGCCATTCCAACCCGCACTCCGAAACGTACGTGTAGATGCGCGGGGCTGACAGTCCGATCTGGCATGTCCACGCGAAGGCAAATCTCACAGTTTTAACCGCGCATCACGTCAGTGATCAGTCTCAGATGCGCGTTCCGATCTACACGCGCCATTAGCACGACAGTTTGATCTGCAGTCCAAACCGTACAGATCGGACTGCGGTTTGGAATGCAGTCCCGATGCGCGGTCCAATCTTTACGTGTGCAGGGCGCTATTAACATTTGTGTGATGAACAAATCTATCTTTATTGAGGAAAGTATATGTCCAGCAGTGGACTGATATAGTCTCGTGTGTTCTTTTGTTTGTTTGGTCTAGGTAATGTGAGTTGTTAGAATAACAAGAAAAAAACACAAATACAGGTTGTTTAATAAGTATCTTATCAGTCTCTGGTACAAAAGGCTGAACAAGTCAAGACCTAAGGGAAGTATTGTCTTATGTATTTCTGTATACCTACACTACACAATATCACAGTGTATCTAGCTGAAAGCTACTAACAGTACAGTACAACATGTAATGCATAATATTCATCAGGGCATGCAAACGCCTTCATTTACTTGCACAATTTCCATACAAACTCGATAAGAGACCCGTTTTCTTTATTGTTTGCTATAAATTCTATGACCATAGTTACTTATTCTGTGCCCATAGCTAAGAACAATCATAATCTAGGTCCTATTGCGTTAACGAAATGGCAATGGACATCGCCATTTTAGATCATAGCCATTCTTTAAAGCTAAAGAACTGTGACACTCGCAAAGAAACTTTTACGTAATAGTTGTAGAAAAAAATAAAGTAGAGAAACAAAAAAAATATACAACCGAATTGAGAACCTCCTCCTTTTTAAAAGTAGGTTAACTAGTTTCATTTATCGCCAAATAAATGCTCGTGAATGTGGGTGAATGTTCTTACGCTGCAGAAGGTACGTGACAGGAGGCATCTACAAAAAAGAGTATTTGTCTACTTCGTCTACTTCTTTGGAGTTGGAGGATTATTTGATGATGCGGGTTGATCATAGGTGATAATATTGAAGGACACTAAGCTAAAAAATTGATCTTAACACGTTGAATGCGGACCTCGGACCACATTACACTAGGCGCCTAGAATAGCGACCGACGTCCCGACACGCGATTTTGGCCAAAGCTTTTTATAATTTTTGGTCATCAAATATCAACATATGACATAATCAGATCTTTATATTCATTTTCGTTTGCCTTTGGGGGCGGTCCAAATTACCTACTTTATTAGTCTAGGCAGATACCAAAAGAAGATTGCCCCAAATATCCATTACCATTCTGGTTACGTAATACAGGCGCTACACTGCTTATCAGAAGCTGTGTTCAGCCTTGGGCTCTCCTATATGCCAGTTAGTTTAGTGGAGCAGTTCCCGCTTTCGACTTAACTGGTGAAACATCTTGAATAGATGGTTGGTGATTCTATAACCAGCCAATTTAGTACCTACCATGAACTTTTATTAGATAACTATCTAAAGCCTACTTTGAATAAGTTTTACTTTTTGGTATCATTCTTTAATTATTACAAAAACGTCAAATCGTATTACAAAACCAAAAAACAAACAGATTATATAAAAATTCAAATTGTCTTTTTTTATGTTAAGAAATCTTAAGGACCTAACCTTTAAAAACCTTTAATTCGTATTTTTAATTTAAAAAAATAAGTAACGCAACCAAACAGAGAAGAATTAGCAAGACGTCGATTTTTTTAAAGCCTTTTTTACAATTGTACTTACATATTATGCTATCTCTTACATTTTTATAAGGGAAGTTGGAGACAATGTCACCCCAAGCTTTTTGTCGTCGAAATAATCTGAAATTTTATAATTTTATAATTCTTTTAACAAAATTTTTGACTGAATCGTAAATATTTATTATGGTACGCTAGTCGCTGTGTCACGTACCCAAAAACTTATTGGACTTTTGACAAGAAGAATCTCATTTTCTATATTGTCATGGAAATTAAGATGTAGACTAGCCAAATCAATAATCATATCGCAAAGACACTGAAATCGATTTTGAATACTTACCAAACACTATTAAATAAGCAAGAGAACAGTAAAGGAAAACCTCTACATTAGATAAAGCAAATATGTTTTATGCAAATATTGATGCCATTGTTGCAACAAATAGCAGACGGACGACCCAGTAAAGACATGTAAGGGAACTGTGATACTTTCAATAATTATGACAGTTACATAACAAAAAGGTGATATTGCGTTTGTCGTAAAAATAATTTATCATCAAAGTTTTAATGTTTCTGTTCCATATCATAGATAGGATAGATAACAGTTTATTGGTTACCACATTCATACTATGAAAAGTAAAAGTAACTTAGTCTACACCAATATTATAAAGACGAAAAAGATTTTTGTGTGTGTATGTTTGTAATGAATAAACTCAAGAACTACTGTGCCGATTTACAAAATTCTTTCACCATTGGAAAGCTACATTCACCCTGAGTAACACAGGCTATATTTATTGCTAGAAAAAATTAGGGATCCTTAATATAACTTAAGTAACGTAACCCAAGGTGTAAAAAAGTGCCCTAACCCGTGCGCAGCCGGGACGGGCCACTAGTCTATAATATAGTAGGTATAGACGGACAGTATATCCGGAGCGAAGGCCTCCGACACGGCTTAAGGACTGAAAAAGCCGGCATCAACATCTTAACGTGCCTTCAGAATCACAGAAAAGCTCGTATCACAGTCACCCATCCAAATACCAGTAGATGATCTGCTAAGAAGATCGAAGTGCCGGGAGAGCTTACATATTTTTCTTGAAAAGCAGTGGACTGGTGATCAGGCTGTTTTATAGGCCTCTCTCTCATTTGGAGGAGCGCCATAATTGCAAATCTATTGAAGATATCATTGAGAAGCAAGTCCAAAAGTTACATATGGTACAAGCCAATTTTTCGCAAGCGTAGAATGCTAATTATTCCACGTGTCAGGATGCACTGCTATAAACCAATCTAGCACATGCCGTAAAATTTTAGTTCTAAGGCATGCCTATCTCCTCACTATATTTTCAACTCACCGTTCTACCAATAAATACATGTAACAACACCAAGATGGATCCCATAAATCCTTCCACAAACACAATATTGTGTAACAATTATAACCAGGTGATAAAAGTAAGTACAAACAGCTCGTAAAATATAACGATGCGTTTGAAGAAGCTGACATTAAAGTAATCCTTTGGTTCCTGCTCTTCCAGGTGGCATGAATGCAATCTATTTTTGACTCAATGGCGCAATAGACGTAGCTAGTAGTAGAAGTAGACGCGAGACTTTGATTCCCACTTGGACAAATATTTTCTTTATCTGTAAAAAAATATAGTCGTGGGTTTTTCAACACTACATCGGCTATATCAGTCCAGTGCTGAACATAAGTCTCCCTTAATAAAAAGGCCCATAACCCCCACGCTGGGAACAAAAGACACGGCTTCCAAGATGCTGCTGCCGTCGGTGGTCAGGAACTTTAGCAATTCCGGTGTTAGGCTGCCACCACACCACACCAGCATATCGATCCACTGCTGGACATAGGCCTTCCCTAATAAAAGGGGATATGCCCATAATCCCCACGCTGGGCATGCGGTTTGGGGATCGCAGGGCACAGCTTCATTTTTTGACAGGGATTTAGCTGTGCTGATGTAGGCTGTGCTATGCCGAAATCAGCCGGCCGCCAGAGCCCCGTTCGTTGTTTAGGAGAGTGCATCACGTGTAAGTGGGGTTGGCTTGGGTTCCGAAGATAGGGGTTGGAACCCCATACACCACATTTTTTACACCTTTTACATTGGACTAGATAAGATGATTGAGAACCAGGAAACTTTCTTTAACTTTAAAGTACTTCCTTAGCAGTTTCATTTTGATTTTCATTTAGTTTTATACAGGAAAGAAAACAAGATAACTTGTTTAAGTACCTACTTCCAAGATCATCAAAAGCTGGAGGGACAGTCGACGACAAAAATATCAAAATACTTTATAAAACTTTGATATTACTGACAACGATTTTTTTTATTACAAAACATGATTTTTGAACAGTTTAAGAAAATAAATTTATTTAAGCTTTGAGAAGCTTTATGAAGCTTTGAGAAGCATCTATTAACGAAACGGTAAAATTTCAGGATTTTTTATTTTCAAATATAGACCCAAAATTTTAGCCAATGAGAAAGCGTAGGTTCAGAATTACACTTGGTCATTTGAGAACAGGTTTAGTTACTCAACTAATATAACTTCTTATATTATTACTTTTTGTGTAACTTGTTATACTACTTCAAAAAAGTTTCGTAGTTCTTTTGAAATTGAATTAAGCTTTGAGAAGCTTAATTCAATTTCAAGCTTTGAGAAATTGAATTAAGCTTTGAGAAGCATCTATTTACGAAACAGCAAAATTTCAGGATTTTTTATTTTCAAATATAAACGCAAAATTTTTGCCAATGAGAAAGCGTAGGTTCAGAATTTGACAACATGTTTAGTTACTTAACTAATATAAAAGTACTTGTTGTATAACTTGTTAGACTACTTCAAAAAAGTTGTAGCAGTAAGTTCTTCTTCCCGTGCGTTTCCACTGGTCAATAAACAATGTTTAATAACAGAGTCTAATCCAACTAGTCTTTGAGCATTCGCTCAACTGTCATAATCCATCTACTTCCTTCAAACTTCATACATAGTGAGAACACGACTATTGACAAAGCGTAAACGATCAACGAAACGCACGGTTCTAGAAATTATACTTTGAAAAATATATTTTTTATTAAATTAACAATTGATTGGCTGACGGTGAAGAGACTTATGGAGAGAAGTAAGTTTTCCTTCTTTAATGCGAGTTCCATGTAAAAAACCAGGTTAACGTGTCGGAATAAAAGGTGTCCAAATATTCACAGGAAGCCATAAAGAATACAGTAACTGTCCATAAAGGGAAACCGAAATAGAACTAATTAGAAGAATGCGGAAGATATAAAACAAAACAAGACAATTTTGTGCTTGGACACTTACTTACGAGTATAATGTAGCTGGCAGACAGTGGATGAAAAGAGCCGAGGATCGGGCTTAGTGGGGAACCTTGGGAGGGACCTATGACCAGCAGTGGACTGCTTTTTAAATCTGTGGCATTTTTCTAACACTATTAGAAATAGATTTTTACCACAAAAAGAGGTACGTACCTGAAACTTAGGTACTTGCATAACTATAGTACTTTCCATTCGTATCAATTCTCAAAAAAACAGTATTAACTTATTTTTTCTCTGTTCGAGATAGAAATCCATCACAAAGGTTTTCAATAAAGTCACAGCTCCGTTTGAACATTACCAATAAATAATTCAAGACCCTAGTCTTAGTCGTAATCAATACGCAATTTATTATTTAGATTTATATCGCTAAAGAGAATACTAAAAGTGTGTCAAACTGAAGTAAACAGTTAAACTAAGCCCTGGATTCAAACGACCTGTTTACTAATCTAACAAAATAAACTACATTCTCCGTTCAACAAGCCAAATCTCCAGTTTTAGAAGCTCAACAGGAAGCTCCAAAATAAATGCTCGTAAAAATTATATCACGTTGCATTAAATGTATCGGATATTCGAACACGTCTGTCGTAATGCAAACTGAAATAAAATACGATCAATGATGAGTAATGATTTACTTTGAAAATTGATTTTAAATGTTTATAGGTTTTATAGGTATTAATTTGATTTGAAAAGTTTACATTAATTTTAATTATAATTTTAATGTGCCTCATGAATAAAGAGATTTTTTACTTTACTTTATTTTGAAAGACGGGTGCACTGTCAATGTAGAGATTATGAGTCGTATTCTTAAAAGAATAATCCCGTATTCTTAACATTGACTGCGTGTCTCAGACTTGATGCTATGCGAGCTAGTCCTGCGGCAGATGCGCCGCTGTGTTTTCAGCACTCAAAGCGATAAAGAAAGGCCTGTGTCATGTCATGACTCAGAATGTTATATTTAAAAGGGTTTTATTTAAATATCTGTCAAAAAATTTATGACTTTTTCATTTGAAAACTTCCAAAAAAATTATACTTGAGACCAAAGAAAAAAAAATTTTTTGAACACGATTGTCACAATGGAGCATGGTTGTAAAGAGTTGTAAACTAACTAACTCGACGGCCGGCGAGTTTACTACTCTTATTTTATTGATAGTTAACTAGCAGGGGACGAATTTGGCGAGTTGACCCCACAGACAATAGAACTGCAATTCTGGCTAAGCCAACGACCAACTAAGGCTAACTGTTTCACCATCTCCGTAACGTCAAAGTAAGCTATTTGCCAGTTAAAGTGACAAATCTCTGGGCGTAATTGTCAATTTAACCGGCATTAGCTTACTTTGACCTTACTTAAACATGTTGAAATAGGCCCTTAGACGCATAAATAGTGACAATTCTTAATGAATTGTCTAGTTACGCGCTTTAAAATAAAATCAAGAAATTATTATTTATGTAAAAAAAAGGTTGTTTACCATCTGTAGCGCGTGCAGCGTGACATAAGAGAAGCATTGACTTGACCTATTTTTGGATAAATAATGTTAAGTCAGAATGTTTTCCTATTTCGAGCTTTTATTAGCCGACAAAAACCAAGCTTTCTACGACTCATCAAAAATAAAATGCCACTGGTCTGTGAAAGATTGATGCTAACGAAATGCATTAACAAAAATATCTTTGAAACTTAATCAATCACCGGGCAAGGTTTTAAAATGGCGACGTTTCCTCTGTTTATCATAGCCAATTAGCTGCAGCTTCCGCGTCTCTGGCCGGTTGTCAAAAAAATATATAGAGAGAAGAGAAGAGATTAAAAAAAACTTATAAGAGTTAGGTAATCAAAATGAGTATTGCAGTTCGAAAATAATCTAATGTCATCTGTATGAAAGGAACTAAATGAAAAGATTTGTACATAGCTACCTCATTATTGTTGACAATATTGCATTGTAAAGTTATGTTTTGTACATAGCGCCTTTAAAAGGTGCCGATTCCCCTGTTAAATTATTTCCATTCAAGTTCTCCCGTTTCGTTTCAAAACCTTTTCCACATTTTGATTTCAATCGAAAAAAACGCCATCAAAAAAATCATCAATCGTACTATTATTTATATTGATCTGTGAATCAATCATAGACAGAAACGCGGCACCCCCTGTCAGGTTAAAATTTAATTTCCGAAAAGTGCACGGAAAACATTTTTCCAGGAAATTGATGATGCCGCGTCATCGGTGTATATCATCAGCGATTCTATTTTGATGAGAATTCTTCTGCTAGAAAAAACATCATTAGTAGGTATGTTGTTGTTTTATCTAATAGCATGGTTTCAATGCATTGCATCACAGTAATTTGGATGCTCCGGTTTCTAAGACCTCTGTTATTACATTTCTTGAATTCAAATTACTTAATACCATGATAAAGTACACTTAATACCCCATGTATCAAATTTACCACACATGAAGTACCTGTTTGATAAGCAAAAGAAATTAGAATTTACTTTTAGTTTTAAAGTTGCAGATAGCCTTTTAAAGAGAGAAGAAAGAGAGAGGATAATGCTTCTCTGACCTCCCACACTGCTGCCCTTCGGTGGCATCAGGGTATTTAGCTGTACCGGTGTTAGGCTGCACTATGCCGCAATCAGCCGGCCGCCCGAGGTCCGTTTGTTATACAGCAGGGTGAAATAGGGGTTGCTTGGGTTCTAATGATGGCATTTAGAACCCCTTACATACTGAGATACAACCTACGTTATTGGTGAATTGAAGTTACCTTGGCGAAAATATTCAAATAATATGCCAATTTTATTAAATACGTACAGAATATAATTTTAACAGATAGATTGAGCTAAAACTGAGTATGTAGTTTTAAACAAGAAACAAATATAACAAAAATAGGCCACTTATGTACAAAGCATTAAAAGCTGAGGCCAAAAGTTAAGTATATTTTTAATAGAAGACAGCGAAACATTTTAACAAGTTGCTGCCTCGCAGCAGCGGGTCGAGTAGCAGCTCGCGCCCTAGGGCAAGTATGTGTTCAGTACTCAAAGTGTTATAGAAGCACCCTTAGCAAAAAACACTACAGATAACAACTTTTGTTTGTTTTTGAAATAAAAAGATCCCTTTACGTCCAGGGATTAGTTATTTCTGTACTCAAAGGATTTTGGAAAGGAAATGAAGGGATTAGAGCCAGCTTATACAGTCAAAACAAATTCTTGACATTCCATTAACAAACAGGGACTTACCGAAAATAGATGTAAGGTGTTAATTAAACGGCAAGTGACACTTCAAAGTAAGGTGCGTGACAGTCATTAGTTACCTAGATATTTACAGTAAAGAGACGATAAATTAATAATATTTTCAAACAAATCCGTACCAAGTATAATAGACTAATCCTTCCATACTAGCTTAAATCAAAAGCGACTCTATGTAGAGATTTATGATCATATTTTTTTGCGCTCAACGTTATTTATAAAACAAATAAAATGCAACGTCGAGGCCACAGCCCTCCGTGCTCCGACGCATCGCAAAACCGCAAAACGAAGTGTTGACGCAACGCAAAAATTTCATCGCTTATGGCATCGTACGAGAAAACTCTGACCATCAGAGGCTCGGTCACGAAGACTAGCGAAAAAGTATTCATATCGTAGACGTAAAATTTTGGCCAATGAGAGAGCGTAGATTTAATATTTACTTTGTCATCAGCCAACATTTTTCGTTACGCCTACGAAATCGCAGGTTGAAATCTTTACACGAATTTACATAATTGTATCCCTACAATTTAGTTAACTCGTCGCGTTGTCGTTTGATTTGTACGGTGCGGCATCGCATCGGAAATGTCCAAGTAAAAATAAAATTCACAATGCTTTGTATGACGTAGATTTTTGCGATGCATCGTCGCAACCACTGCATAAAGACCTCATGTCGCGACTTGAAACGCAGTGTTGTGGCTTAGTAATAAGTGTAAGTGGGGGCCGATAGCCATAAGTGCTACCGTCTGCCACCGCGTGGGACACGCGTACGTGGTGGTAATCATTATTTCTGATTAGTTTTGTAAATACTGCTTATAAATAACGCACACCTAAAAATACTTCATTCAGTAGGATCACACACATCAACAATTTTAAACTAGTTTCTTCCTGCGGCTTCGCTCGCGTGGCCTATATAGCTCTAGAACTACGTAAATAAAATTTCAACTCAATTCGTTCAGTAGTTTTTGCGTGAAGAAGAAACAAACCTTTTACAACTTATGCCTATATAATTTTAGTAGGATTTTTATGTAGAATCTTCAGAAAATTCTTTGATTTATTACGACTACGATTAGCCTTATGCCCCACTGCTAGGCAAAGGCGTCCCCACGATCCCTACTGTCATTTCGATGCTGAGCTATTTGTACCCACGCTCTATCATAGGTGTCTATTTAATCCCGCCATCTTTTTCTTTTTGATTCATAATATACAGGATGTTCGGCAGAGAATTGTCTAAACTAAACAGGCGAGCCGAGGAGACGTTTGGCTACTTTCTTCAGGCAAATTAACCAAAATTTTTCTTAAAGGCTGATTTAAGAACGAAAGTTTTTTTTTTCAAAAAACACCAATTAAACCTTTAAAATCTAAAAAAAACTCTAAAGTGTTATATATTCCTAAACTATTCATTTTGTTGTTATATTAAATGATGTGGTTTTCATATAACAACTTGAAGCAAATATACATATTTGCTATTTTATATTAATATACATATTTGCTTCAAGTTGTTATATGCCTAAAAGTTTCATTAGCCAGTAGGCAAATTTAAAGTTAATATGCCAGAAGCAGGTAGCCAAATGTCTCCTCGTCAATTGTTTTGACAACGCTCTGTCGAATACCCTGTATTAAATTCTCTATTAAAATAATTCATAACGTTCATTTTAGCTATATTCGTTCATTTTAGCTTCAAAACAAGAAAATTAAAATTCATAAACTCTAATCATCGAATATTTATACGAAAACGTGGAAAAACATGTCTACACCAAAACTCCGCGCACGCTGTCAATTGCGCGGTCTTTGAACATTTTTCAAGCAACATAAGGTCTAGATAAATTAGTGCACATTTGGCATTTTGAAGTTTATTTAGGTCAAACACTCTTGGACGATTTTTGTTAAATTTCAATTGAAGACTGTCACTCTATAGTGTTCTAATCTCAATGACTCTAATCGAAACCGTGACAGGAATACAAATGGCGCCTAGAAATAAACCACTGAATAATTTAGTGCCGCGTAAAAACTATTAATAGAATTATATAAATAACTTCCTTACAACTTTTCTAATGATAGAATAATTATAAAAGACGTCAAGGAAATTTCATTATAGTCTTGCACGACCATAGTTAGTTAACTAAGACTAGAAAGAGCTAAATTATAAGCACCAGCATCTTGAATCTTCAAATTCTTAATTGAAATTATAAAATCGCTTAAAATCTGTACAATTCGTCAATAAATATTGAAGTGATTTTCTTTTTCTTCATATGAGCTAGTGGCCCAATATGGTGTCGGAGTTTTTAGGCCGCCCGAAGGTAGCCGAAATGGCTTAGCGACTAATTAAGCCGAGACCAACATCTTAACGTGCCTTCCGAAGCAAGGAAGCGCTCAGTTCAGTGTCTCAGTGTCTGGACACATCTGCACTTTTAACTAACTATGTGCAGTAAACACTGCGTCTTCTATAAAGGTTCAAAAAATAGTCTTATGCAAGATTTAGGACCAGTATTTACTATATCTACCTAAGAGAGAGGATTCTCAAACTTGCCAATAAAATCTCAGATACGACTTAATACATTTAACAAAAGGCCGCCTGTAGAAGCTGGATGCTTCAAGATAAGTACAGAGCGCAGTGCCGTAGCTTCGATTTTCTTAGCAGATCTTGGTTGGAGCAACAAACCGCCCGGTAACTAACTTGGATGGGTGACCATTTAGTGCCATTTAGATCTAAGAGCTTGGGAAGAAGGTAAGATCTTGATCCCGGCTTTTTCAGTCGTTTCACTATTTCGCCTTCGGGTAGCTTAAAAACTCCGACAACAAAGTTCGCTGCAGCTCATACAAATCAGGAAGGAATGACAGAGTGCACTGGCATTCATTAGGGAAGGCCTATAAGGTATTCGGGAATTGTATAGGCTTTCATAGAAATTACGTAATACGTGATTGATCTTAAGGTACCGTTTAAGACCCGCGGTCGATTTCATTTTTAACAAGCACATATCAAAAAAGTGACTGTTTGTTTAGACAAATTTGACAGCTTCTTACTGCTTGTTACTTCTTCATTAATTCACATAAATGTGTCCAATACGTATTAATCTTTATGTACATACGAGTAAGATCCAAGACCGCAGCCATTTATTTATTTGTTCTGAATTCATAATTGATTTACAAATACACGAGATATCATAGAAAGATGCGAAAGCTCTTGAAGAGATGTTTATCTCAATGTCTAAGAGTATCTCGCGAATTTTGATTGCGCAACTGTATGCTGTGCTGGTGGGAAATTTTATGATACTAGCGAGCAACATATAGGTAAACGTAGTATTGGACGTCCTCCGGATAGGTAGAGTGACGATCTGCGGAAGGCTGCTGGTAAAAGCTGGATGTGTCGAGCTGAGGACAGGGCGCAATGACGCTCATTAGAGGAGGCCTATGTCCAGCAGTGGACTGCTATAGGCTGATGATTATAATCGCACGGTTTCGCACGGGTCAGATAAAATGTGGTAAAAAAACTAAACAGTTTTTGTTTAATCCGATCGCTACCAAACATCACAGGATTACCCGCTGGGCTAATCTGAAATTTGCTTGAAAAATTCATCAAAATCAGTCCAGCCGTTTTGAAGTCAATAGAGAGCATACACAAGCACATCGATGACGATTTTTATATACGAGTAAATAGAATTGTGTAAATAACGTCGAGATCCGAAAACGGACAAAAGTCCAGGATTGGAAATCGACTTATGGATCTCAAGTGGGGATGAGCGGGACACATTGCGAGACGTGGTGATGGCAGGTGGAGCAAGACATAGACCGAATGGTGGCCGAGGGTAGGCAAAAGAATCGTCGGAAGAGTCGACCCAGGAGGGCAATTCACGGGTTTACTCGATACAGAGTCGTATCGACTATGAGTCTCCCAACTTGGGTCGATGGTTTGTGTCTACTCTAAAGTCACGATTCATAAAAATAGCTATTCTTACGGCCACTCGACTGAAGTCGCTGCGACATTTCCGTGACATGGCTAAAATACGTTTCGTTTTACGCGGGTAAATTTACAGTAGTTGGGGTAAAATAGGCCGAATTCGTACATCATAATTTTAGACTTAAAACCATGCAAAAATAGTAATTAAAAATGTATTTTATTTATATTAACCATAGTGTGCTTAAAATGCAACTATTGGGGCTTACTGATAGAAAAAAAAAGATTATTTTAGGTAGGTACTAAGACAAGTTTATAAGCTTGAAACGAAACGTAAATGCTTGGTTTGTTTGTTTACGAGCTCTCAAGCAAGTGTCAGTCAAAGCGGGGGTTGCCGGTGGTCGGTAAAAACTTATTTTTTTATAAATGTAGTAAACACTTAAAAATAAATTATTTCAAATTGCCCAAAAAATAAATTATTTCAGCGTTGAAGCCGATTCTTTAAATTTAATCAATTTATCAGGAATAATAATTAGGTATCGATTGTAATACTGTTTCTGAATGAATATTCGAACTGACGAAAATCTAAGTACCAGTGAAAAAAAAACAAACACACGCTCATGCTCATGCCTCATGCTATGGAGCTGATTTTGTCCATGCTGACAAGTGTAAGCCAAATTAGGTTTTCTCTCAGCTTAATGCTACTCAGCGTGCGTAGCATTGCTGTTTTTCAGAGAAAACCAGAGGTGGCGACCTCACGATCGCCGCGCATTATTGTAAGCAAACGAATACCTATAAATATGGATGTAGGCGTAGCTCAGTATTTAGACAGGAAGGTAGGTACATAGGTATTACATAAAAAGTACACCTTGCATAATATGCCAATGACATGATAAAATATTATACAAATACTAATTAAACAAATACTTATTAATAGGTATGTAGGTACTAAGTCGGAGTCAATCTTTATAAGTAGATAATGCCGGACGTTTTTACACATCTTAGCCTAAAAGTGCCAAAAGTAAGCAGAACTTGTACTAGTACTAAATATTACCTAGTTTATTAATCAGCTAAGAGCTTGAAGGGTAGGTAGGCTTAGTACCTACTACATGACTGAATACAACTTAGGTAAGCATCATTAAAATACATACCTGCATAAATACCTACTTGCACTTTTAATAAACTTAAATAAAAATAAGAAGAAAATATATACCTCGGTATATCGGTTTATTACACATAACATGACCTATGTCCTTGTTTATGTCAGTTCTTGTGGGACGTACCAACAACAATAAAACGTAGATACATTTTAAATTAGTCTGCTGTATATCTACTCATTGTTAATTCTTGCCTAAGTTGTATTCGGTGGTTATTTCGCCACCTATTCATTAACACCCAGTTGGAAACATCGATGTAAATATGGCGGCTTTCATCAACTATATCATCGACAAATCCTACGACCAGCCATGTCGTGTGCTCGGGACCACTCGTTGCATGTCTCTTAATTTTAGTCGACTTTTGTCTGTTGGTGATTTCGCGAGAATACTGTTTTTCTGCTTCGAGAGACAAAATGGCGGATCACTCTACCTAAGTCTAGTAGAAGTCAATGTCTCTGGCTTGAGAATTGCCTCCCAGCAGCGAGATGGGTCGACGACATAGTACGCGTCGCCGGGCGAGCAAGGATACGACTAGCACAAGACCGTGGTGGATGGCACAAACTCCGGGAGGCCTATATCCAGCAGTGGATAAAGTCGGGCTGTGGATGATGATGATGTTGAAATAGATTGTAGTTGCTAGTGTGCCCTATGACCTCGTCTTCATAAAGGTATTCCCCCGCTGTAACCCTTCGAGGTTTGTATTTTAGGAAATCCTATATTAGTGCACGCCTACCCTATGTACTATTCAAAATACACACACAACAACTACAACACCAGCCTATTCAGTCCACTGATGGACATAGGCCTCCACTATAAGAAGGGGGATATGCCTATAATCCCCACGCTGGGCATACGGGTTGGGGACCACAGGGCACAGCTTCTCGCACCGCCAACGCTGGTGTTCGTCAGCGGCCCAGGGAATTTACCTGTTAGGCTGCGTTATACCGCAATCAGCCGGCCGCCAGAGCCCCGTTTGTTAGTTAGCAGGGTGCACCACGTGCAGGTGAGGTTGGCTTTGGTTCCGGAGATTTCGGTTAGAACCCCTTACAACCCCCAAGATATTCAAGACGAAAAAAAAAAAACTATAAACTGCATGTGTAAAGTGATCTACTTTCGCATTTATAAGGACTGATGAATGAGTTCGTAAAATTAAAATGTAAATTTCCACGAACAATAAATATAATTTATCTTTATCTTTATCTTTATCTTTATCTTTATCTTTATCTTTATCTTTATCTTTATCTTTATCTTTATCTTCATTACATTCACCGATATGACCCGACACCGATATCGTGTCGTGCATTATAAGTACTGAAACCAAACAATAACAGGGTGGGGTATTGAAAACGAAAGTAAAATTTATTAGTAGCAGCCCTAGACGCATGACGAACGAGGGACTTGTATCGTAACCAAAGAATAATCTATTGTACGCACATTAATCGACAACTGTCGCGCAATTCTTGCGCAATATTGCTTACTATTGCTGAGGTATTGAAAGGCATTTCCGTTATTTAAGTAGCAAGTGGAATTAGCGAAGTTGTCATTGAGCTAGTGTTGATATGCGGCTATTAAGGCCCGACGGACCACTGAACTAATTGTATACATAAACCACGCAACTTTTATTACATTTGTAAAAATGCTCAAAAACTCACAGCTAGAGGCCAGAACTAGTTTACTTTTTATTTTTTTACTTTACTAAACTTTTTTATGGCAAAGCTGGCTAAAGAGCAGCCGGGCCACCTGATGGGAAGTAGTCAGCACCGCCCATGGACACCTGCATCAACAGAGGCGAAATAAAACTTTAAAACAGCTCCCTTTTTTGACACATATTTATATTCCAAAACTTTTTTAAAACCGTCGAATAGTGAGTCGCAGTAATCCGAAATACAAAATTTTAATCTTTCAACATTGGAATTGCCAAGTACTCAACCAATACCAAGTATCGCTACTCTGCTCGATCTCGTGAACTACTAAATCGGCCATTATCAATAAACATTCCTTATCTAGTCATCTTGAAACAATGAATGTTGTTTTGGGAAAATATACGGGCAACAAACCGAAACGCCATACCATATCGACCCACTGCTAGATATTGGCCAACTCTGAAAATAAAGGCCCCCAAGCTGCGCACGCGGGGATCGAACCTGTAAGATGAATATCTACCTAAAAGCTTCTACGAATAGGTGATTGATTCGTCGATAAGTACTCATGTGGCAACTTTGCTCCTCTGTAGGTGCAGGGGGTTTGGATCAAACTTTATACGTCAATTCCAATATTGCGGTCGTATGCTTTGTGAAATAGAGTAGGGTGCGCAACGTTCGGACAGTCACATTACAAACTTCGTGCCGAAATTTCGGTTTTCGTTTGATTACGACTAGGGCTTGCATTCGAATATTCGAATATTCGAATAATTCGAATATTATTTTTGTTCGAATATTCGAATACTGATATTTCAATATTCGAATATTCGATTTAAATTAAAAACACCGTCCGATTTCGGTGTTTTCAGATGTGCATGAAACGCCACTTAAGAGTTCGCGCGATATATCCATACAAGAATATACAAGTTTACGTCGTCGTTCGGGTAAACAACATGTCGAACGATCCGATCCAAACCCAATAACTTTTATCGGGTTCGGAACACGGTTCGGATACACTCGGAAGTTTCGCGTAGTGCATTCGCGTAGTTGACGAGACTGTTCTGTCCATTCGTCTCTGTCGTTAACGTGAATGTTTATTTTCATGATTTTGTTAAAATACCAAATAACCCAGATTTATAAGACTGTTTTTAGAGTGACATTACCGAGCTGGTAAAACGAACCCTTTGGTGATGCTTTGTCCGTCCGTCCGTCCTTGGCGTGGTTTACTTCGGTGTACTTAAGAGATCACTTTGGTTAAGCAACTCTCCGTGTGGTCATTACTTGGATGGATGACTGTTTAGTGACATATAGATTTGACCACTTCCGTGCTTCGGAAGGCACGTTAAGATGTTGGTCCCGGCTTTTCAGTCGTTAAGCCATGTCTGAGGCCTTCGGGCGGCCTAAAATCTCCGACACTAGAGTTGGCCAATAGCTCATACGAAGAAGAAAATTTTAATTTGTGGTTGATTGTGCGTTTAAATCACCAATGTCTCGTTACGGTGACATACCTTTTTATAATTTTTTTAAAATTAGTTCATGGAAAAAACGCGTTTAAGCATAAAATAAGTTGATATTTTAAACTTCTTCATGAAAATAAGACTCAAAATAACAAAATAAGATGTGATTTTAATAAAATCATAGTGTTTTTCTATTATTCGAATAATATTCGAATATGAATATTTTCGAATATTTGCAAGCCCTAATTACGACTACCAATCTCACGAAACAAAACACGCAATTTTGAACTACGGTGAAGTATAGTAGACACCAGGTGCTTGCCAGCCTACACAATCCTCTTTTGTATTTAAAAGAAAATCACACAATAATTTATTTTATCCTAAGTTAAAGCTCGCCCTTGACATACAGATTTTTGTATTCAATTGCGAAATTGAAAAGAGCCTGAACAATTGATGATACTTCAAACGACTCCTACGTTTACTGTTACGAATATTGAGCAATCGAGTGATTGAATAGAACAATAACAAGTGAATAAGGGCATGTCGTTTGAATATCTCAATCATGTCAGTCTGTAGGACGATTGTATTAGCTAAGAAGCTGGTTCAGAGGTTCAATTACGAAGACTATTGAAGAAGTATTTGTATCGTAGACGTAAAGTTTTGGCCGCGTAGATTCAAAATAACGGATTGTCATTGGTCAAAACTTTTCGTTACACTTACGATAGTTCAGGTTGACATATTCGTAATCGCCCTACAGCAAAGAAATAGGTAATAGGACTAAAGCATAGAAGAAGTCGTCTTCAAATTCATTTATGCTCTGAACATTAACTCATACGGCGGATCTCTACTTTCTTATGTCCATATATGTTAGCTAGAAAGAGATGCATACTTTATCTCAATGCGATTTCTTCGTACGACTTCGTACGAGGGCATTTGTATGAACCTGCATTGAAATTTGTTCGAGCGCCCTGGTACGATTAACTTTTTGAAGTCGCATTGATATATATTTATGCATCCCTTTCTAACTGATGATATTGGACATAAGAAAGTAGATATCAGCTGTATTGAATTTTAAAACTTTATCAATGCCCTACATATAGAGCGGTACACATTTGTGTCGCGCGTAGCCAATCATATGGACGCACGCCAGATCCCACGTAAAAATTTACAGGCTGATTGGCTACACCCAACTTGACTTGCGTGTGAATCGCTCCATTTGAACAAGCTGTAATTCCGAAACAGAAAAAGAAGAAGATTGAAGACCTAAAAACTTTGACATAAGAATAATTATTTGATTAGAGTATTTATTAGAGTTGAGCGGTATCGTAACCGCTCCGAAGTCGGCAGGGAAGTGTTGACAAGTGCTGGATTAACGTGAGTGCCTCTTTGACAGGATGAAAACGCATAGGTACTGTCCGGCATGTTTTTCTATTTCTAATGCAGGCTGTCCCGCACGTGACAATACAGCGCGCGATAGCGAATATTTACTCATAATGTAAATTGGTCTTTGGCCAGTCTCTATCCTAGGCACTCCACTCTCCTACACAAGCAGTTATTTTTTCCTCAAATAAAGTTGTTTTACTTTACTACAGCTTTTTAAATATAGGTTAATACGTGGGACATTGAAATGGCTTTTCATTGGTATGACAAACTAAATTTGATTTTGGTCATCGTTCATCATGATTGGTCGCAAACAAAATGTAGTCAAGCATTTTGAAATGCCTAGGTGTTTGAGAAGTCAGTGAAAGTGAGATAAATATCCTGGACCTGTAGGACTAAGTGGCACCGATTCGCGTGGGTTGGTCGAAAGTGAACATTTGACTATATTATACCCTTGATAGAGCTTACAAGAAGATTAAAAAGCCGGAGAATTATGGCCATAAATGCAGGAAAGGTAAGGTACTAAAATGGGCATACAGTAAAAAGTACCTACTGCTTTGAAAAATTAGAGAGCCAAATCAATGCCGATATAATAGCATGTCTATTCTTGGGTAAATGGACGAATAATTCATAATTTTTCAAACTTTTCCAGGTGGGTCTTAGTCCTTTAAAGTCAATTTGTTAAGATGAGCTTTATGTTAATCACTTCTGCGTAATACGTAGAGTTCATTTAATTCACGAAGTCTTGTGAAATGTTTAATAGAATTGATTATAAGATTCAAAATTCACCGGTCTAAGTGAAATAGAATAACTTTACCAAACTTTGAATTTAAAAAATTTCGTATTGTGCCGGACAAAGTACCTCAAAAACCGGATTATATACAAACCTATTCTGATTCTCTAACTTCGTATTTATCTAAACGATCTGCATTTCTTGTTACTATTCCTTCTACGGGCACACTGTTACTTTCCTTACAGAGACATGACAGTGACATAGTAATTTTTATTGACGTTTTAAAAGGTTTTTTATGACGGACGTGTCAGGAAATCATTGGAAAGGAATTCTTGTTTTTAAATGTGGGTGTAAATAACAGTAATTTCAGCGTTCAGTCTGACCAAGGTTTAGATAATAAAAATAGTAATCATCATAATCATCATTTAGCCCGTTAAAACAGCTGATGGGCAAAGTAGTAAAATGTACTTATTTTTATTCCTCGTTGTGCACCAATGTAGAAGTACTTTGGTGCGCTTCATCTGGGTGCGCTACGAGGAATGTCTCTGCCAAGCCTCATCCACAGATTCCCAGCTACGTCCACTATAGTAATACAAAGTTTATTTATTTAACACTTTATTGCACAAAAACAAAGAATTGTACAAAAGGAGGACTTAATGCTAAAGCATTTTCTGCCAGTCAACCTTTCCTGGTAGAAAAGCAAGGTTGGCGTGCTAACTAAACTAGGTACATACTTAACGTTAAAAATATTAAAGAATTATCAGAAGGGAACAAAAAAAAGACAAAAATTTAATACTACCTAAAATAAAGTTATCAAACAAAACATTTTCCAAAGTAGGTAGGTAGGTACTTATACATTTCAATCCTGTTATATATTGGCATCCTAATCCACTAAGTTATTTTCGTTTTAGTCAGTATTCAAAACCTAATACTCTTTCTCTCATTGGTTCATACTCTTTCTTATCTAATAAAGACATAGATAAAAAAAATATGAAGTGGATGTGGAAGGAATCAAACATTGGATAGTACTCGCTCATTATATGTCGCTTGTTTCCGTACAGCTCCATAGAAATTACAAAGCCAAAATATACCTCTATTATATCCATTGAAACTAATTAAATAAACAATAAATAAATCAACCCAATCTACAGTTTTTAACGTCTACAAAACCAACTAATGCTTGTGTATTTTGTGTTTATTGGCCATTTCTATGTCAAAAACAACTTCCTATTTGTATAAATGTCAGCAAGTATCAACGTTTGTTAAGTGACAGACGAGGAAATGTAAAATATAAGGCTGTATTTACACTTTAATGCAAAAGTAGCGAGGGAAATTCGTACCACTACTTGTTACTAAGTACTTTTCTTTTTCGTATGAGCAGTATGAGCTATTGATCAAGTCTGGTGTCGGAGTTTTTAGGCTGCCCTAAGGCCTCTGACATAATTACGACTAAAAAAAAGCAGGGACCAATATCTAAATTTAACGTGCCTTCCGAAGCACAGGATCTAATTTCTGAAGCTGGGTACTGAACTGAGTTCTTGTGAAATACCCAGGTCGTTCAGTTCGGAATTTCCGCTTCAATTGCAAACCAGATTGAAAATGATTACCGCAGCCTATGTAGGCATATAAGGCTAACCAATCATATTTGGAACCCAACTTAACCTCACCTGATCGTGGCACCCTGCTATATAAGGAATGGGGCTCTGACAGCTGGCAAATTGTGGCATAACATATCCTAAAACCAGCCGGTACAGCTAAATACCCCGACCGACGAACGACGTTGCCCGTCGCTCAGTCGCGCGTCGACGCGGTGAGAAAAGCTGTGCTCTTCGACAACCAATTCGCATACTCAGCATGAGGATTATGGCATTTACTCTCTATTAGGCGTGGCCATGTCTAGCAGTGCATAAAAACTGCGCTCTGCGACACCCAACTCTCAAATCCAGCGTTAGGATTATGGGCATTATCCTTCTACAGTACACGCCGTGCGAATCACCTGTCGGCGGTATCGCGCACGAAGGCTAAGTCCGACAAACTGACCATGACCAAGTAATGGGTCACTCGCTCGCTGCCGACCCTTTAGTGTAGTTAGGGTTATCTTGGCCCTAAAGTCTCCAGTGTAACCACAGCCTGACTTCAGCAAACACGTAACTGATGCAGCTTTCGTTGCGATATTGACAAGATGACAAAGCTCGAGCAGTTAGCTGTAAATTATAGTAGAAACGGGAGCTGAATGCCGTGATTTATTATTCGTTTCAATCGTACAATGATATCGGTACGTTATGTGAAGTACGTCTTCCGTAGTCAAGTTTGTGTGGGAACTTTATTATTCGCTGATTGTGGAAAACTCTATGTGCTTAGTTTGGGGCTAAATAATGCTGAAAAATGTCTAGCATTATATTTATTGTTATAGCTTCTGTCTGCTCCTTTGCTCGATTGGTACCCGAATAAATGAGTAAAATAAAGCAACCAACCTCCAACTTCATAACCCAAGCCAACCTCACCTTCCCGTGGTAGCCGGCTGATTGCGACATAGCGCACCCGGCACAGCTACATCCCTGACCGCCGACGGGCAGCGTCGGCGGTGCGAGAAGCTGTGCCCTGGTATCCCCAACCCGCATACCCAGGGTGGCGATTATGGGCTTATCCCCCTTATTATTAGGGGAGGCCTAAGTCCAGCATTGGACTGATACAGGCTGGTGTAGTTGTAGTGATATGTTAATTGTTATGTGTTTTGTTTATGTTTTTTTTTTTATGATACTTGAGGATGCATTTCGCACATGGCCTACCTGATGATCTTCTTTTTCATTTATTAATTATAGAACTTCTATCTCGCGGATACTCAATTAATTGAACCGTACCCAATCTTCAGAATGTAAGCCCGATCGCTAGATCGGGCTTCTAAGTAATATTTTGACGTGATTTATATGGACGTGGATTAATAGGGTGGCTAAAGTATTTCCCAGGCACGTATTTGGACCTAGTTTAATATTTTAAAAATATTATTAGAAAAGCCTTGGACCTAGACAAGATATTTATTGCTAATGTAAAAAGTGTAAGCAGAAGTAAGTTTTTTTTCAAAGATTTCTGGAAAATTATTTATTTTTTACGTCTATTCGTTTTCCGGTAACACAAGGACATAGGTAAACTCACTACACCTAATCTAATGCCATCTATCAACACATGTTTATACAAATATAAAAAAATGTTTTGCGACATAGAAAACATAATAGTAGAGTTTTTTTATGCTACTTGACGGAACAAGTACATGGCCCACCTGATATTAAGTAAAGGTAAGGTAACCATTACCTATCACAAAGCATTGCATCGTAGATCATATTTTTTAGGAACGTGCTCTACGATGCAACGAACTGCGTCCATCAACTTGAGGCAACTTGACACCGGAACCCACACCCTTGAAACCGAAACACAGCTCAGCTGCTTCACGGCAGAAATAGGCATGGTGGCAGTACTTCCCGGACGAGCCCTCCACAAAGAACTCTACTGATACTAATCCTGAGGAGCACTATGAATATGAAAATTAATATAGTGTCACTGTTAAATAATGATGATAATGATGAGTACAACAAAATTATATATTTCGTCCAAAGTCCGTCCCGGCCAAAGTGCATTATGCAAAGTAGTAGATTCTGTAGTGGTAGCCTAGATTGGACTACATTCCACTTAACTTAGGGTTAAATGAAGCTTGTGCATTGCTGGGTGACTAGTGTAACTAGATCTGGACTATTTCACGCATTACTAGTCTATTCGCAACTCCGTTTGCATCATAGACGTAACTACCAACCACAAATTTTAACACGAATACTATGTATTTAGATAAATAGCTCATTATAAGTGAACTGTAAAGTTATTTTATGAGTAAAATAAAGTTTTTTAAACCGAACTCTATGGTATGATAGGTCTCATATTCCTATGTATATATGAAGCGCTCATTGCGAAGCTTAATTCGGTATTCTTAACCGATCATCTGAGTGAAGCAACAGTCCGCATGATTACTACTTGGATGGGTGACCGCTAAGAGGCATATTGTGGCATCGATAAAACAATTCGATTCGATCGAATATCGATCGATTTTTAAGTGGAAGAATAGGTTTTGTTTTAAGGGCAGAATAAATATTGAAGTTCTGAAAGAATTTCTTACCTGGTCAGTGCCTAATACAATAATAGTGTGCATGTATTCTGATACTACTATGCAATGCATATCATGCATCTTCATCATCACATCATGGGTCATTTGCTCCTAAGCCTTCCTTAGAACGGAACTAACGCGTATTTAATGAATACTTCACGAACGGATGTGATGAGATACTCTTGATAGGCTCTTAATAGATTATTGGAAGTGGGACTGAGAAAGTCTGGGTTTCGAGAACTTTATAAAGGTTCAATTGATAGATTAAGTTACTCGGGGTTCATAAAAGGCGACCTACTTGCAATTTTTTACTTATAGGACTTCATTTAGCTAAATTAATGCTGAATTATTGGGTTTGTCATTGTTTTGTCCTTACCGTTATGTTAAAGAATGGCTGATACACACAGGGCATAAATTCTCTATTTAGCTGACCCGACAGACGTCCTTTCCTATCTGGAGTTTATACAATGCCATAAAAACGCTTTCAGTTTTTACCGTATATCCAATTTTTCTTTGGGATTTTTCCTATTTTTATCTTTTTATAAACCACCCCTAAATCAAAGCGTGCAATTCATTACCAAAATAAATATTCAAAGAATTCGATTTCTAGCTTTTATGAGACACACTACATAGTCCGCGTTTATACGCGCAAAATAAGATATTCGGTCCATGGTTGCTCATGTTGTGAGAAATTCAGCGAACTAACTAGTGTAGGGGTGCACTAACAAAGGATTTCCTTACTAGCCCCTAGCAGGGAGAAATAGAGATTTCTATTTCTCCCTGCTACACTCGTTCAGTGTAGTGTAGATTTCTCCCTGCCCTTAGGAGCCAGGTACCCTAAACTGTATCTATGTTTTGTATTTCAATAAAAAAACATTATCACAAGGAAATACCCTCCAAGATTCAAGTCTTTAGGACTAACAGTTTTGTTTAGACTATGCGTTAACTGTCGGTCAGTCAGTCAGTCCAGTCAGCTTCATAACATTACATTAAGAATATTTAGCTCTGCTTTAGGTGGTCATCGTTAGAAAGTGGCTTTTCATTTAATTGCACGGGCCAGTGCCACCCACACACTATTTTTATTTCCCTAACCTAGAGATTTTCAAGAACTATCTACCTACGCGTTATTATTATTTCCTTAGCCTAGTTATAAGTTACAGCGTGTTCGCATTAGACAACACTATCGTCTGTCGTACCGATTATCATCAATAGCTTAGCAGACCACTGCCGGACATAGGCCTCCCCTAATGAGCGCCATTGCGCCCTGTCCAGAGCTCGTTACATCCAGCGTCTACCATACTACATTTGCCGAGCCGCGGTATCCACTCAAGAACTCGTTAACCCAATGGTTATCAGTTATTCGTCGGAGCGATAGAGGAAGAAAATGTAAGGAAATGCTGTCTGGTCGGTCGCATTTATTATACATTAAAGGTACCCTTCCTTCACTACTGGTTTCTATATCACCATAATTTTCAAAACCAACTGCTCCACTAACAAAAGCCTCTTCCCTTAAACGCCATAGCAAACGGTTTTGCGCTTTTCACATGCAGGTCTTTCCCTGTACAGCTGTGTCTGCCAAGCCCTCTTTTATATCATCTTGAGAACCAATCTATCAAGGCCCTACCCCAGCTGCCATCACCAAATCTAGCGAAGAGACCTGCGCAGTTCCACTTGAGTTTTGTGATACGTTCGCCAACATCTACAACCGTGGCGACGCGTCACCGCTTGTATGCCGTACCGCTGCTGTCTGCAGTCTAGAGAGTCACACATTTACTCCTCCGTGAGTTATCTGTCTGACGACAGACGGCAGCTAGTTCATATGTACGTACCACACTCTTATAAGTAGTTCAACGACATTAACGGGCCGAACAATACCGCCCTCAGCTGACACAAATCATACAGTTGCAGTTCACTGCAGCCTTGCCCACGCGCATGTGTGCTTGCTTTGCTTATTTATAGATCAGGTGGGGTTAACAGATAGGGCATCTCTAGTCTAGTGATTAAAAAAATATCTAAAACCTTATTGATCTTAAAATTATCTTACTCTGAAATTAATCTCACCCAGCAAAGGATTCGACCAATCCTTATACAATCTGACCAAAACATAGGAATTACGTCGCTACTTGCAGTGTAGATATTGGTGATTGTCCTACTGGTCACCATGGAAGAAGAGCGTTACTACGACCTCTGTGGCGCAGTGGCCGAAAGCCCGCCTGAGAAGCAGAAGGTTGCGGGTTCGATTCACGCTACGAGACAAATGTTTGTATGATTGCATCTATTTAATGTCGAGTCCCTAACGTCGAGATCTGATAACGGACAAAAGTCCAGGACATTGGAATTCGGAACTTATGGAGCTCAAGTGGGGATGGGCGGGACACATTGCGAGGCGTGGTGATGTGACGTGATGACAGGTGGAGCAAGACATTGACCGAATGGTGGCCGAGGGTAGACAAAAGAAGCGTCGGAAGACCAGTAGCGAGATGAGTCGACGACATAGTACGCGTCGCCGGCCGATCGTGGATGCGACTAGCACAGGACCGTGGTGGATGGCACAAACTCCGGGAGGCCTATATCCAGCAGTGGATAAAGTCGGGCTGTGGATGATGATGATGATGATGATGAATGTTGTGTGGAAAATTTCCGGTTGGTATTGTAGTGTTATAAAGATTAGAGACAAAGAAGTGTTCTTTTTCTTAAAAACCGATGGTAAAACTAGGTGACAACGACTCTCTTCCCAACTTCATCACTAGTTAAAGTTACTCTTTGCACCTACGCATCGGAAGCTACATATTATTAAAATTCAAGAGCTTTTATAACCCGCTTAAGTTTTCTTAATAGCTCATTGTTGAAATCGGGTAAGTACACAAACTATTGTTTTTATTGCTGACTATTATGAGAAATAAGTAGGTAGCTAATGAGCAATAAGGTATTCATATATAAAGGACCAAGCATACTCCATATAAAAGTTCAAGGTACTACAGCATAAATTATATAAGCTGTGCCCTGCGATCCCCGACCCGCAGCATGCCCAGCTTGGGGATTATGGAGTAAGTGACGTTTCGACCGATTTGACCCAAACGACACTTTCAATCTTTCAATGTCTTGGTTGTTTAAGTTTATTAAAGTTAGGCTAGTTGTCATATACGAATTATTATTAAGTACCTACTAAAGCAGTCATGGAAGAGTCCTAAGTTCGATGGCTAGTTTCCACCAGCAAGCAAAATTTTCCGAAGAATAAAATATGAACTTACAGCTTTAGAACTTGCGAAGGCTATAATATGATTCGTATATGAAAACTAGCCAAGTCAGACCTTAGGCTTCAACATATTATCCTAAGTAATAAGAAGAAATTATATTTTAAGTTGTTGTAAAATATTTTATGTTGTTATGAATACATTTCTGGACTGACTTTTGAACTTGGCACCCATTTAGATCTCACTTCTTCTGTTGTTGAGGACAACAACCAAGGCATAATATTGAACTTGGCTCTCATTTTACATTTTTGTTTTGATGGGATTATAAGTTTAAAAGATTTGTTTTGGCAGTCATAGTTTAATTACTGACTCTACAAAACAAAGTTTATCATAGTTGGTCATAACGTCAGTAAAAAAAATAATTAAAATTGAATGTGTCGTTAGGGCCCAATCGGTCGAAACTTTTTCGGTCGAAACGTCACTAACCCGGATTATGGGCATATTCCCCTTCTTATAGAGGAGACCTATGTCCAACAGTGGACTGAATAGGCTGGTGTTGTTGTTGTTTGTATTTTATTAAACTGAGAACATTGTCGATGTTAAGTAACGAGTTTAATCTTAATTAAACCCATTACTTAGTGCCTGGTTTTATCCATACCCAATTTAATTTCAAGGATCTTATTTATAAACTTCACGTAGTTCTTACGCACTGTGCATATTTATCTAAGCTACGCTAATCTACAGGCTCATTTATTGTCTTAATTTGGACCGGGGCAATGACCCCTCTCGATATAGTTGGACACAAGGTCGCTGAGACAGACGGCATAATGGATTCTAGATTAGTTAATCGGAAACTAAGAAGTATAAGACTATTTTCTGTATTATGAAATAATTTTAGGTAGTTTATTGGATCACCTGACTATGGTTTTGAACAATTTATTGGATGGGCCACCATTACATTCTCGGCTTTGCAAAAAATATCGATACCCGAACGAAAATCGCTAGGTGCACGCACGCGGGATGGCTACATAAGTACTCTAATGCTTGACCGGAAGTGTGCGTTAGCATGAGTACAAAAATTATAGAGCTTGTTGGTACTTATAGAACGCGCGTCACCAAAGCGCGCACTTCAAAACGCGTAATGACTATGGGAATTGTAATGCTACAACTCTATAGTATTCGTATTCAACTCGATATTTTTACACACTCATTTATCTAGCTAATCACTAGAACTATCAGTTATATTTTAGGCTCCATCTCGGTAGTATAAATCCTACATGACAGAATAAGCATCAAGCCTCCTCCTTTAAAAATCGTTTGATAAAAGAAACAAAGAACAGAACAATTTTCTACAGTACGAAAGCAGTAATTCTCAGCCTGTAAAGGCTCTGGTGCGTAAAATGAGTCATTCCACGGGGTACCACCGCTGGGCCCACTGAACCATGAGCTGGGATGTCTCTACCAGAAGTTAGATGAAATAACTGGGTGGCAAGTGTATGAAGCGCGTATGCGGCAATTGTGCGGCGCTGCGCATAATGTATTGGAATCTAACAAAAACTACATCATCACGACTGTTTCACCAATATATCTTGAGATATTGGTACGTAAATCCATTGAGATACTATAAAGTGGGTCAGTCAGAGGCAAAAACATTACACAAATGTGGGCTTGAACTTTGGTCACTACTTTGTAAGCTTGCCATTACATGTGACAGATTGCAAGCCCATCGCCGCTTTTATTGAGATCTAATTTCACACCTTCGAATATTAGTTGCTGGTTTCCTCACGATATTTTTCTTCACTGTTTTGAGCATAATATACAGTTTTCAAAGGAAAAATTGCTCATGCACGGCCGAGATTCGAATCCACGACCTCCGGAATAGGGGTACATCCTACTTAGGCCACCGCGGCTGGATAATACGTATGGCACTTATCATTATCGATTTATCACTATCCACACTACGACTTCATTCATTGCTCACTTCTTCTTCATCGTCATCAATTGCTCGATTCCCGACGCGAGACAAATGTTTGTACGTTCTGCAAATATTTGTTTCAGGTCTAGGTGTTTTCTATGTATAATAAGTAAGTATTTACAAACAAAAAATGTATATAATATGTAGTTTATCAGTCATATGGTTCCCATAACACAAGCTCTGCTTAGTTTGGGGCTACATGATGCTGTGTGATGGTGTCCATATTTTTTTTTTATTATATTATTATTATAATTGCTCACTTATCAACAACACATGACACCAGCCTATCAGTCCACAGCTGGACATAGGCCTCCCCTTATAAGTAGGATATGTCCATAAATCCGGTCGATATTCATTCGTTGTTGATCGCAGAGCACAGCTTCTCGCAGCACCGACGCTACTGCCCGTGTGCCCGTATGTCAGGGAATTTAGATGTGCAGCAATCGAAAATAGAGGTTAAAACCCTTCCAAAACGCTCATTTATCGCTGGAATTACGTTATTAGAAGACAGCGCCTCCACCAGTTTTAATGCTCAACGTTTTCAACATAGACTACACACGTAGTTAGTACGCAACATGGTACACAGCAGGTAAATGCGGCTATTCCGGTCCAATGGTGATAAGGATTGATACACATGACAGGAGAAAGTGTTTAATAAGTGTAAGAATATTGTAGCATTGTTTATGATGTAATTGTTGAAGAATTCGATATGAAATCAGATATCTTGTAACTTTTACCTATGGAATGACTACTAGAACTAACGTACAAGGGAATGCGCGGTTTGGACAAAAATGTATTCTCCCTAAAATGGTACGGGAGCTAGCAACGTTTGAAAAGTAAGAATTTTAGGTCAGCTGATTTTGTGATATGTCGTCCTTCTTGCACTTTCGGTTAGAGTCTGGGCTATCTGGCTGGCGGTAGCGGTTGCGTTCATTAGTGCGCATCCTACCTGTCCAGGTAATAATCCTGGATTTTAAAAGCATTTTAGAAGGCGTAATTTTTAATTTTTTGTTTTTAAATAAGTCTACCTGACATACTTTTTTTATTGCCAGACATTTTTGACAATGCTAACTATGTGCCATACGCGATATTTTTTTTCTTTTTTATAAAAAATTCAAAGTATTTTATAATGTCTGTAATTTTAATATTATGTTATTTAAAGATAAGAAAAACTTAAAATAAATTTGCCAGACATTAATTCGATTTTTAAGTCTTGAATTAAAATTAAAAAGTCATGTAAAGTATTGCCACGCCAGACTAACCGAAAGTGCAAGAAGGACAAATTATCACAAAATCAGCTGACCTAAAATTCTTTCTCGAAAACGTTGCTAGCTCCTATACTAAAAGGTGTTGTCTCATTTCCTCTTTAGTGTTACACAGAAGAGAAAACGAGACACAACACCTATTAGGGCATTTTTGCTAAGAATACTACAATTAGGCACAGATTTTTGTTTCAACTCTTTTGGTAATAAATAATATTATGTTTTGATAATGATAAATAATTTTCTAAATCAGTTCAGTCAGTTCATGAATGACAGAGTTATGAGGTAATACAAACCTCATACATACAAAAATACAACACAATTGAGAACTTCCTCCTCATATGAAAACGGCTATAAACGTCGTAAATGGCTAGTCAACAAGTTGCTTGTTGCCCAAACTCATTTCAAAATCGCTACCTACAATGTTAAGATGTGTACAGACAGAACTAATTCAAAAGAATATGTCTGAAAATGCGTCTAGTTGATTTACAAAGCGTCAAGTGGTATCTTTTGCTCACTGAACGGGACATTGTTGGATGGAGTAGGCTTGCCCAGCATCTATACCATCCTCTCAACCTAGTCGGCTTTACCCACAGGAAATACATGGTCAATACGTGTGGGGCTGACTATACCTTTATTTCTAGATATATATTCTCGTCTTACCTAAAATGTAGGCATAATCCCAAGTTCTTCCTGCCGGTTCGATAAACCTGAAATCAAAATAATAGATTATTATGCAATATATATGTTATGGACAAAGTGATTAATGCGGGCATTATTCATAGTGCCCGGGCAATATGAATAATGACCAGCTACTTAGGGCAAAGTGATTAAATATTACCTAAACTTCATTATTTATCACATTGACCGGTCATTATGAATAATGCTACGTGATCATCGGGCAATGTGATAATATAGCTACTTTGGGGATGGAGTGAGGGGAGGGAAGCGAACGCGTACGCGCTAACCAATCAGAGCCCGTCATGGCGGCGTACGAACGTCCATCGCTTCACTGTTCACTACACAGCTCTCAGTTTTGCATTCCAAGCGAATACGGAGAGACGCAGACGTATAATGTCGTAATTCAGTTTCGTAACTAAAGTGAAGAAAGACTAGCGAAGTTCATAAGGCATCGCTATAAGGAAGAAATTTTGATTTAAAGCCTGAAAAAAAAAATAGTTAAATATTGTGTCTTTTATTATTCTGCCCAACAGGTGATGGGCCTTATGTATATTGCCCGGGCAATTTGATTAATTCAATATTTCTTATCACATTGCCCTCACATATTGGTCATTATTCATAATGCCCGGTCATTATGTATAATGACCAATTAATCACATTGTCCATAACATATATACAAAAGTCGGTCCGACGATCTGCGAAAGGCTGGATGCGTCGAGCTGAGGACAGAGCGCAATGGCGCTCATTTGGGAAGCCATTATGTCCAGCAGTGTACTGCTATAGGCTGAGCATGATGATATATATTAGGATTAATATTGTATATATAATTACCAGTGTGGAAGCACTTACCATATAAAACTATAGATACATGAATATAGGATTAGGTACGTAATTCATAAGTTATGAATGAGTATACTAACGGTAGAGTATCAAAATCATTCAGACCAATCGAGTACCTACATGATATAAAAATTCAATGTACGCCATTAATTTCTTGGTAATAGCTTGAGCTATCAAGCCATTACTCCTTTAAAGGGAGAAAGCGATATAAATCAAGATATAAGCCAGGATGGGTGCATCCATCAATGGGCTTCCGGCCATCTAGCCAAAAGAACAAAAAGCTTCCATAGGAAACGTACATACTTATTGAACTAGTGGAATTACCGTGACTCCGGCTGCTGTTTACAGACTTCTCGCATTTTGAGGTGAAATTTAGGGAAATTCTTGAACCGTTTCCATGATCTGCATAACACGGCAAGGCATGTAACGATTTTATCGCCATGGTACGCTATGAAGCAAAAGGGAAAACAAAATGTGTGGGATTGTATTGAGAGAACCAAATGCTCTCCTATTGCTTGGTGACGGTAAAATCGTGCCGTACTACTTTTCTCTCCTTACCGTGTCGGTAGTCTTCCAAAAAAAGTATAAAGTTAGACATTTCTGCACAGTTGTTCATTTTCAAGTTAATTCAACAGACTTCATGTTTTAAGGTACAAGTCATTTTTGTTCTAATCATAGCGATGACCGAAGAGTTGGCTCTTTGCCAGTTACAGTTCCCGGCTTTTTAAATGTCACATTATGTTGGTAAAAGCTAGCAAAGTTAGTTTGTGTCATTTTGAATCTTCGCTTTCTCATTGACCAAAATTTACGTTTTCGCTACAAATACTTTTTTGCTAGTCTTCCTGATCGAGCCTTTGTGGTTAACCTTTAGAATTGGATCAGTAGTTTCAGAAATAATCTCCTAACAACTCACAACGAACTTTAGTTCACCATTACATTACCCGTATGTAATTAAAATCTTGCTTCTATTATCTGTAAAAGCAAACAATAGCAAATCAACCGCCATGGCTGAATTTCTGATCCTAAGGTCTGTCGAATCAGGTCGCTTGCGGTAGCCTGACACCTTCTGGTGCCGCCGTTAAGATATCTAAACTTCTTCTGTCTTCGTATGAGCTAGTGGCCAGCTCTGGTGCGGAGTTCTTAATACTCGTATATGCCATACCATCAGCCGGCAATTATAGTTTATTTCGAAACCTCCTTTTAAGCGTTTTATTAATTTGCCGCAAAGTTATTTCTTCGCATCTAATTCTGAGAATAAACTAACACTATACATTCCTGCGTATGTTTGAATACATGGGGTTCTTGTTGTCAGTGGTTCTTTCGAAAGGTCACATTGCTTTTTATATTACTACAAGGCCCAACTGATATAACGTTACCATTAACTATAACAAAGTATTGCATCGTAGATCACGTATGTTTGGAACGTCTGCGATGGAAAGCTCGCAACTATCAACTTGAGACATGAAGCTTCATGTGCCTGTGTAATTTAACCGGAAGTCACACCCTTCAAACCGAAACAGCAATGCTGTTTCACGCTAGCATGGCTCGTCCGGAGAAGTACAACCAGTATGCTTATAGTGATTCACACTGCCACATATTGACTATTATATATTGACCTTTAAAATTCTAGTTCATTGGCAAGACAGGAAAGGCTCATGAATCAATCCCAGTTTGGTAGATATAGAGTTTGCAATGGAGTAGAGACCGTGGGAAAACCGATGGCTAATTGGGCGACATTAAATGAGGTGGAAGGACCACATGAAGAAAATAGTGCGCACCAACTGGACCCTGACTACCCCATACCGATCAGAGTAGAGAAGTCTTAAGGAGGCTTACCTTCACTGGTAAAGAACAGCTGAAAAGTAAAAGAGAAAGAGCCAGGAATGAAAATTCAATCGACTTCATAGAGCTTTTGCCACATCGATTTAGGGTAGTGAATGGTATGATAGAGGAATAAGCTAAGTTAGCTTGCAAACAATGCAAAAGTTCATCAGAACCAGTTCAGTAGAAACAAAACAATCCCACAAACTAACCACACTACCGCACACAACTTTCGCATTACTGAATGAATGATCGATGGCAGTTAATATGATGTAATGTACTTATAGCTTAACAATGTTACATTTACCGATACTCCTGAGAACGTCTCCAATTACGCATAAATGCAACAGTAACAAACTTGCGTAAGCGCAGAACCGTATTTCAAACGTCAACTCAAATGATCGTTTGTAGTCAAGTATTTAATAAGCAAGTTCTTTATTCACTACCTTCCCTTAATCTTCTATGTCCTCGATCCATCTGACCTTCCGGGGGGTCTCGCTCTTTAATCACTACCTACCCTGAATCTTCCATGTCCTCGGTCCATCTGACCTTTCGGGGGGTCATCCTACACAACGACTTCCAGTTCACGTAAAAGCGCTCGTAGATAAGTAATATTTCTTTGTAAAGCATTACTCCGTTTGGGCAACACTTGAATGATGAACCGTTTATAATGTTATATTTATAAATAACAGTTCCATTACATATGTATGAAGAATATCAATATGTTCAAGAACTATAGCGACATCACTAGAAATAAAGTCAGAGACCTCGCAAACACGACGTTTTGTCGTCGCACTTAGTCGTGAACGTCTGTCATATCTTGCTGTTGCGATTGTCGCCGTGTGTGCGGAGCTTTGAACAAAATGTATGAAACTTGTCTCCCGCAGCTTGTCGTAGTCGTAGCGTCTAATCGCTGACGTTTGTCGTCCAATGTGCGCTGGCTGTTAAATTCACAGTTCCTACTGTATCTATAAGCTCTATAAAGTTAGTTAATCGAAGAACAATGTGGATTTTTTTTAACAATTATACCTAATGACGTGCTTAATTTAGCTGTAAATAAAAAAAAAACTCTGTAATAAAGCTTAATATTTCTGATTATTGACAAAAGCTTGGGATGAAACTGTCTCCAACTCCCATAAAATAATGTAATAGTTAAGAAATAACAATAATATCAAATACGTTAAAAAATAAAAGCCAAGCGTTTCTTGCCAATTGTTTTCTGTTTGGTCGCGTTACGAATTAGTGTCGTTCCATAAGACACAATGCCGAAAATTACGCGACGTAAGTTCCGCAGTTGATTTTGACAAGTTCGGTTGTATGCCATAACGCAACGTAATTTCATTCATTTTCTTTTAGGACAAAAAGATAAAAAAAAAGTTTGAAGTTTAGTGGCATTTTTAGATCTGCGGGGTGATTGGCTAACTCTGTTGCAAACAGAAATGCTTGACACCGATTCCGTTTTAAAAAATTGTGAGTTTTTCAATTGATGTTCGTAGAATTTTGATGGATGAAATGTCAAAGTTTGTAAAAACAGGATCGGTGTCAATCATTTCGGTTTGCAACAGAGTTCGCCGATCACCCCGCTGAGCGGTTCCGTGTTTTGGAAGGCACGTTATATTAGTCCCGGCTTTTTCGAGAACACCGAGTTAAGAAAACTCTCGATATCTGCTGTACCGTGTTTCGGAAGGTACGTTAAGTTAATCTCGGCTTTTTCGTTAACACTTTGAGTGCTGAAATCTCTTGATATCTGCTGTACCTGGCATGGCGCGTAGCGACAAGCCTCAGGGCTTGCAATCAACGTGTCAGGCGATGTCCGAGGTCATAAGAAAATCATATTCAGATGAGTTCAGACTATCAGGTTGAAGACCATCTTCAGATGAGTTCATACTACCAGGCTTGACCAACAGGAGTAACACCTAGGTTGGCCACTATAGATTCGAAATAAGTTTTGAAACATGGTTCTCTCATAATCATAATCTCGCATAATAAAACAGGTTCTTCGGCCAATGTATGCAATAGTTCGTGGAAAAACTATTTAGCTCAAAGGCCTAGCTATAACTATTTAGTACCGATATCTCAAAGATACAACTAACTTCAGTTATCGTTAACAATCAGCGCGTGATTGGGAAAGCCATTTAGATAATAAACGTATATTTTATCAGCGCGTTAACGAGCGGTGGTTCGATAGGTATTTTGTCGTGTCGTATCCCGCATGACAGTTTCAATGGTTTTTTTTTGCGGCAGACTACATATAATATTATATTTTAAAACAAAGTCTCCCGCCGCGACTGCCTGTCTGTCTGTTTGCGATATACTCAAAAACAATTGAGTTCATGTGGGTTTTCACCAATAGACAGATAGTAATTGATGGGGGAGGTTTAGGTTTTGTTTCAATTGGTTGAAATATGACGATAATCGTTGAAAATGACCGAAAAAGTCAAGCCGCCGATGTTTCCAGCGATACCTATAACAAAACATTGGTAGGTCATATGCTCTACTAACCGTGCGAAGGACGGGTCGCTAGTAAATATAAATAATACTAGTTGACCCGACAGACGTTGTCCTGTCTCAAAGAGGGTATCGAAGTTAAAGAAACTTTAAAAAAATATATCGAAATGGAAAAAGTCATCAAAAAGGATATTGAAGAGTACTAAGCAATCAATGAGGATATCAAAGTGGAAAATGCTATCAAAGAGGATATTGATGTTAAAAAAACAATTAAAGAGGAGATCGATGTGGGAGTGGGAGGAGCTGAAGTTGAAGAAGCAATCGAAGAGTATATCAAAAAGGAAAAAGAAATCAATGAGGATAAAACAACACCAACAACAACAACTACCCTACCCCGACCCATACTCTACCCTACCCCTAAAGATTATAATATTAAAAAGTAAATACTATCGTCATAAAAAGTATCCTATGTCCGTCTCCTGGTTCTAAGACACCTTCCCACCAATTTTCAGCCAAATCGGTTGAACCGTTCTTGACTTATAAACAGAGTATTTCCAGAACATACAAATTCATTTGTCTGCGGCGGGAATCAAACCCGCAACCTTTTGCGTCTCAGGCGGGCCTTTGCCCCCTGCGCAAAGACGATTTAACCAATCGTCGTAGCCCCTGCGCCACAGATATTTTCAAAATAAACAAAATAAAGATGGAGACTGAGCACTTTGCCTTCAACTTAGCCGCTATAATTGCATAAAGTTTACTTTGTTCTGGTAGGTGTTTGCAATAATTGCGGTCTTTATCTTCAAACATTGTAGGAAGTGGTTTCCTTGTGTTTACGAGTCGAAATATCAGTGGAGCAGCAAGCACTAATGAGATTGCAACGGTACACGACCACTGCACGCTTGCTAATCCAGGCCCGCTAATTATACGAATATAACTAGACTTTACAGCAATATGGTGCATGGCTGTAGTGGTCTAGTGGATGTTCAGACTGCTGATCCGGAGGTTGTGAGTTCAAATCTCAGCCGTTCAACAACGGATGTTACGATTCAAAAAAAATTGCACGCAATAATGCACGGCCGGAATTAAACCGACCGTCCCAATAGGCCACCAACACCAACTCAATTTCGTTGATAGATAGATTTATAGATAAACACTTTATTTGACACGAGAAAATAAAAAAAGAACAGTACACATAAAATTTTAAAATAAAACTATACGGTCTTATCGCTAAAAGCCGATCTCTTCCAGGCAACCTCTGCATGGACAGGACAGCACGACAAGCAAAAGACGGCGGTGTACAAACGAGTACCTACCTAAATAAAATTATTTTATCATACTCTTCATCATCATCATCCACAGCCCGATTTCACCCACTGCTGGGTATAGGCCTCCCTTAACTTGTGCCATCCACCACGATCCTGCGCTAGTCTAACCCACGTACGACCCGCGACTTTGACAATGTCATCTGCCCATCTTGCAGCCGGACATCCCACACTCCAAAAGCCATCCCTAGGCCACCACTCTGTAATTTTCCTACTCCATCGGTCATCACCTCACCTCGCAATGTTTCCTGCCCAGCTCCATTTCAGTTCCATAATACGGTTTCGACTTTAGTACGTCTCGTCTACGATTTCCGCATATCATACTCATACAACTAACTAATTACGTAAATACGACCTCATACAATGATGTGTTATGCAATACCGAATATCTTGGTAGTATAAGTCGTATTGTACATCCATCTGGCTAATCAATGGTACAAATACTGGTCAGAGGTCGAATTGACTAGTAGTTACTACTAAAATGATACAAACACCATTTCATTTAGATCGTTCTGTCTACATATTCAACCCTAACCTTTCTCAATAATACGAGCTAGTGGTATGAATCAGCTGTTTACCGTTTCTGCCGGAGGCAGGTCGGTATCGAACACCCTTCGATCAGCAATTGGACACACTTCACATTGACCCCAACAGATTACTTGGTAGATACTGTATTTGTGATTTAGTACCGCGTGCATAGAATAACTAGTCAGATAAAGGTAATGTAAATATAATTAATATTAGATAATAAATGTGGAAGGATGTGATGGCAGCACTCAGTCGAAGAAAAGATGGATGAATTGCGAGAAAGATGATATGAGTAAGAAAAAGGTGAGTGTCGAGATGACGGCTGATAGAAACCGGCCATATAGCTCGTAGAACCGATAACCAGTATTTGAATATAAATATAGATCTCGAATGACGATCGTGTTCTGATAATGTGTAGAAAGGACCCTTTAATAGATGAACCGACGACATTGTCAAGATTGCAGGAAATTGGTGGATGGAAAGGACTCGAAACCGTTTTTTTATGGAAATTCTTGTGGGAGACATATGTTTAGAGGCCTTCTATAGGTTGTTTATGATGATTATTACAATCTGTGCCACTCGTGGCTGTGGCTCCCGTTGCACTATAGTGCGTCTAAGACTCTGTGAGAGGTGTTTACTGTGCAAATTGTGGGTAATTGACACCCGAGGATATGGAGAGGAAATGATGGAAAAGTGGTTTACCACCAACACTGTTCCAGGCACATTTCAGAGTCAAGTTCAAATAGCTTATCTATGATGACTTCAAAAGTACTACTTGCGTAAAGCATCAACATTCACATCCTAACTTACCAGGTACGCCCACCTGGTAAGGCGAGGGTACATAATGTAATGTAGACTTTATGTAGATTGTTCTCGCAGGTAGTAATTTGCTCTTATTTATTTTGCGCACCCTACAGTTTAAGGTGGCGTTAAAGACACCATTTTATGTATCTTTTGGCCGGCATCAAAACTAGCAACACCATAAATGGCCACTTACTCATCATCATCATCATTTTCTAAACCAGCTTTCGCCCGCGGCTTCGCTCGCCTGGTACCCGAATAAATGCCTATGTTATTCCTGGCCTAGAATTACATAATGTGCTATTTCAACTAAATCCGTTCAGTACTTTGACGTGAAAGGGGAACAAATATTTCACATATATTTCCAACTTTCATCTTTATAATAACCCAAATAGACTAGGCAAATACTCACGCACCGTCGACTCTATCCAGATTAATAGTATGGAAATAACACAACATAATTCAGAGAAGTGGTACAAAACATTAACACGTTTACGGCGGACTCGAATCTCTGCCCACTTGACTTGTAAGCGGCTTAACTACAATGTAAATGTACCTAAGCCGGGCTATACCACTTCGAATTTAGACTGTATTCGTAAAACGGTCATATTTTCCTATCATCACAATTTTGCACTTGAATGTCAGCGATACTTTTATTATTGTCCGTTTTGTTGTATATTTATGGTGTGAATACAAAAGAGAGTTTTTTATCTATCTTATCATCATCATCCTCAGCTGATCAGCTTATAGCAGTCCACCTCTAGACCTATTATAGGCCTCCCCTAATGAACGCCATTGCGCTCTGCCCCAGCTTGACGCATTCAGCTTCTACCACCAGCCTTTCGCAGATCATCACTCCACCTGGCCGAAGGGCGTCCTACACGTTTGCCGAGCTGCGGTTTCAAGAACATGTTTACCCAAACCCTAAGTACAAAAATCAACGACATTGCTGAAGATGCTGGGCATACATGGAGGAGAGAGACACAAGACAAAGGAGACTGGCAAAGACTAACGGAGGTATATACCCAGTGGGTGATGCTCGATCGATTAGAACGAGCCTATCATAAAGTAAATAGTGTTACAATAAAACGATGGTTTTTGGGGATTGACAATAGGGACAGTAATATCAAAGTCGCCTTATTACTTGTCCGGTGCAATGATCTCTATTCGTGCAATCATCTCTATTCCTGGGCTGCCCTTTGGGGCACACATATCGCGCACGAATTTGAACAGTTCTCAAATTATATGTTTTCCATTTCTATATCAGGGCTCTGAATAATGTTTACTCTAGTAAGGTATAAACAGAGGTTATTACTTGACATTATTTACTGCCAGACAATAAAATCCCCTTCGGCAGTCGGTCAGTGTGAAATCTAGCAAATCGCCCCTCGCCGGGGAGTGGTCACGAGGCGACCACAGGCATGCATTGCAAATGGACAATTTGAGTCGCTTTCATTGGCAATCTCATCTATTCGTCGGTACGTAAGATGTTGGTCCTGGCTTTTTCAGTTGTTAAGCCATACCGGACACATTCGGGCGGGCTTAAATCTGAGAGACAAGAGTAGGCCACGTTGCGTTGTCTATACAACTCATTTACCCTGTCAGATGTGAAAGCTAGTTAAAGTTAAAGGAACTAACTTTTTATTTATTTATTAATAAAGACACCTCGGGGTCGGCCGAGAAAGCGTTGGCGGGATGATCTTGATGCATTTGAGAAGGAATGGTGGGAGAGTTTGGGGGAGGCCTTTGCCCAGCAAAGGAATGAAATAGGCTAGTTTAAAAAAAACACCTAACACAGGTTAAAACCACACACAAAAAACAATAAAAAAAAACGAAGTATGGAATCGGGATTCCGTAAATACATCAGACATCAGCATCACACACATACGTTTATTTCCGTTTGGACATTTTCCGTACGGGATTCCGAACGCACAGGCTACTAACGCTATAGAAAAACGAATTTTTTTTTATTGCGACACGGTTTTTCGAAACAGAATGCCTAATGTAAGTGGTCGCCATAAGTGATACCTAGATACAGTTGCAAAATACCTATCGTGATAACTATCATATCTATATGTGGTGTTAGGGTCTAAACAAGACCTTATCCCATTTCACTCAAATTCCATTCACGGGAATAATAATATAAATTACGTCTTAGTGCAAATTTGAATAGGACATAAAAAATGCCATAAAATTTCCATAGACAGTTTTCGTGACTAGAGAAGCTAAAGGAAGAAATATATTACTTCATCATCATCATGAAATAATATATTTCTTATAAGGAAGGAAATATATTATTTGCTAGCAGATTAAAATTAGCCTATGTGTTTAATCCAGGTTACAGTCTATGTGTTTTCATCAAAATCCGTTCAGACGATTTATAATTGAGTGGGTACAAACATACATACATACACACACAGAAACAAACTTTCGAATTTATAAAATTAGTACTGAAACTGATTGCAATTAAAAAGTGAGTATAAATATTATCACTTATTGGCTCGATCCTTCAAATAGTACAGCGAAAATGGAATTGGTAGGTTATATTTCTAGGTAAGATCTCTAAACTTCTTGATAATTTTGTCATCGCAATTTCTATGTTAAAAGATCAAAATGATAATAAAAGGTAATGGTCGATTTAGTGGTAAAGTTAGTGCTTTCATCACCATAAAACCTCGCGTCTTGCTACAGCGTTTCCTAGAACATCACATCGAAATAGTTAGGTACTTACTTGTACGAAAGGTACTGTAATGTAGGTACTATGAACTGTACTTTACTTTGCGTTATAGGTACATTATAATACACTAGACGAGGCGGACGTTGACGCCTTGCAGAATCACATCTATGTTTTCAGCAGTAAAGTTTACCTAACGTATCGTCCACGTTTACACCATAACTACGTTTTTGTCATTTATTCCTTAAACATGTATCATCATTCGCCTGCCCTTATCCCATAGATGACCATGATCTCTAGGTGGGGTCGGCACAATATGTTTCTTTCTCCATTCACTCCTATCAGCAATGAACTCTGTATTCACTCCTTTCACACAATCCACTCTCTTCTTCGGCCTTCGTCTACTCGTGCGACTTGTGTACTTAAAAATAAAATGAAAGCATTGTTATATTAAACACCTGTTAAACAGTGTTGTGTTGTTACTAAGTCACACTAAATATACTCAGGTTTAAAATTAGATTCAATAATCATTCAATCAAAATATGATTCTGCACTTGTCCACTTTATCCAGTCAATAGATTTATTCGATTTTACGAGACACCTCACCATTTGAAATAACTGTGAATTATATTGGCCATAGAACCTCAAATAAGCGAAATACCTAGTAGAGTACTTCAACACTTATTTCGAGGTCTAAAGTTATAAACGCACGTTTATAACTGAAATAAGCACCCGTGTAGCAGAGAGTTTCCAAAGTTACCATGGAATTCTATAATATACCGTAACAGACGACGCTTAGTTTTCCCTTGAATAACTGTCAAAAATAACGACGCCCAAAAAGTTGACAGTTTTTCAAGGGAAGCGGAATCGGCCTTTAGTTGCCGAGGCCGAAATAGTTGGGGATAAATATTAAATAATAAACTCAACATTATCAAATTGCATGCGATACATCGTGTGATAAATTGTGCGTGGCGTTATGAAGCGCGCGCTTTGGTATCGCGCGTTTTAAGAACCTACGAAAGTAGGAAACCGTAATGAAAGCAACAGACACAAGAAAACGAGCGTTTCGGGTTCAACGAGCTAAACGCGCAGCGTGTATGTATTATGTATATGCAGCAGCAGTGGTTAGCAAACCACGCCCAAAGTGTAAATAATTTACTAACTCATTCTTTTAGTTTAATAAAAAACTAAACATTAGATAATTTATGTATGTTATACCCGTTTTATTGAGGATGCAGCAATCAGTAAGCAAAAGTACATTCGAAATAAATCAATTTGTAGATACAGTAGAATTCCATTTCGATTGGATATCTAAATCTCTAATCGACAATCAATAAATCACATCAACGTGTGAATCTTTTAAATAAAGGGAGCTTTACAGTTATAACTACCTAACTGTTAAAAATATTATGACATAAATCTTAGGTTTTAAGGTGTTACACTCACGCGACAAGACGTCGGATCGATTTATGCATCGAATACATAAAGATTCTATAGAGTCAGTCTCCAAGTGAAACCTGTCAAAAATCGTTTGACATTCTGACATCAAATAGATAGTTCGCTGTTCGCAATGGCAAATTTTCATATTATGGCGCTTGAATAGTGTTTTATGGTTTTATGTTATTTACATTGGACGAACTCACCTGATTTTAATTTATGTTAAACCACAACATTAATTAAAATCAGGTGAGTTCGTCGAGAGGTAGAGGTCGCCCGCCAACTACCTGGACCAGAACCATCTCCAAGGATATAACGATGCTCGGCCTAACGCCAGCAATGACTCAAGAGAGGTAGAGGTCGCCCGCCAACTACCTCGACCAGAACCATCTCCAAGGATATAACGATGCTCGGCCTAACGCCAGCAATGACTCAAGAGAGGTAGAGGTCGCCCACCAACTACCTCGACCAGAACCATCTCCAAGGATATGACGATGCTCGGCCTAACGCCAGCAATGACTCAAGACGGCAACAAGTGGCGGTCAAGTATCAAGAGGGCCGACCCCAGATAGGGAATGTGCCAGGAGAATGATGAGGTGAGTACGTCGAGAAGGAGCATGAAGGTACAGAAGACTCCTATTCACTATAGACTTTAAGAAAGATTTTCTCCACATTTGTGGCTCTAGCTAGAGTATATCTCGATAATCGAAAAGAGTGTCTAATCGATAGAGGCAGAGATGCTAAAATATGACGATTGATAACAGATCTGCTGTCGATTAACATAATAGTTGGTCCATACGCCAAGCAGCCGTTTTACCAACAATCGATTCACTCTTACAAACACACTCACTTCACTCTTGTAAAAAGTGTTCGTATTGTAGAATTTTAGCCAATGAGAAAGATTAGATTATAAATAATGCTTTGTCATTGGCTAACATTTTTCGATACGCCTACCATACGTAAGGTTGAAATATTCGTTATCGCCCTACTGAACGGGTTGAGCTAAAACTGAATAGTTCTAGTCAAGGAATAACATTGCTACTATTTATTCGGATACGTCCACGCGAGGGAAGCTGCGGGCGGAAGCTAATTTGCTTAAGTTATATCGAGTTCGTTACCATAAAAAAATGTTTGTATGATCTGCAAATATTTTTCTCGGGTTTGGGTTTTATCTAAGTATGATATGCATGTATTTACAAAAAAATGTATACATATAGGTACGTAGTACATCAGTCATGTGGTCTCCGTAAAACAAACTTTGCTTTATTTGGGCCTATATTTATGATGAAGTGTGATAGTGCCCAACTTAAAAAAATACATACAGATATTAAAGTTTATAAAGTTTTTGGAATAGGTACATAGTACTTACAATTAAGTAATAGTTTTAGTTTAAGTGAAATATTTAAGGTCCTCTTTAACTATTGTAGTGCCCATCAGGGTCCATAAGAACTTACCCTTATACTCACCATACCACCTGTATGCCTACTTATGGAAACGATAAATAAATTGAGTATTGAGATACATTTTTGAAATGAACAGAGCAAATCGACGACGAATCGATAAGACATCGTATAATGTCAGAATCGTTTAACCTTTCAGTTCTTCTTAGATTTGGAATCAAATATTTTGGTTCTCATGCAGTAATGCTCAATTAACATAAGAAATGAGTAACTGTTGGGCTGAATACATAAGTGAACGCAGTTTGAGGTTGAATTGCATAGAACCGGTAGGCCTACGACCATTTGGTGGTCACATCCCGTTAACAGTGTCATTGTAAGACTACCATCGGTTTTGTATCTAGGTTAAAGATGCCCGCCCACCAGGTTAGTAGAACGAAATGATAAATTCTTTTTCAGTCAAAATATTCAACCAAAAAGGTTTTTTGGTTGGCGTCGGGGTCGGTCGATGATGCGTTGGCGGGATGGGATGTAGCATTGAGGACAGAGATCTTTTGAATTCTATGGGGGAGACTTTTGCGCAGCAGGTGGACGACGGGTTATATAAGAAAAAAGGTTTTTGACTGCAACAGACTCCGAATTTCCTTAAAAAAATCTGTCTTTTCTCGTAACTTTTCAACACAATACGACGTATGTTTGAAAAGGTTACGTGTACGTAATGTACGGTAGTTACATCCCGTGTTGTGTACGGTTTCAATGGGTTCGTAACATGGTGTTGTGGACCGCGTCGAATTTATACCTCACCATGTCTTATGTAATAGAGACGTTATTGGCGGCGCGTGCGCAACTACCGTAATACTGTTATGAAGCTGGATAAATTGACATTATAAACTATTTATTGGGGCACAGCATTTGTCATTCTTTGATGGGGGGAATCTTGCGCGCACGCTCACGCCAGCTACCTCCAACAACTATATTATACTAGTTTCCACTTGCGGCTTCGCTCCCGTGGGACAGGGATAAAGAGTAGCCTCTAGATGTGTTAATCCAGGTCTTAAACTATGTATTTCCAAGTTCGCTAGAAATCCGTTCAGCCGTAACGGAGTTGAATAGAGCAAACCAAAGAGTTGGCAGAAGAGTAGACTATCGTTATATCGAAGTGACGCTACTATGAGTTTCCGAGTACAGGACAGGGAGATGTCATATCTCTGAAACTGTTCACAAGCGCGTTGGTGGATATGTTTAAGACGCTGGACTGGAAAGGTATGGGCATAAACATAAACGGCGAACACATCTCACACTTACGATTCGCTGACGACATAGTCCTACTGGCGGAGTTACTGGAGGAGCTGTAACAGATGCTTGACGGCCTAGCATCAGCCTCGCGAAGGATTGGTTTTGGCATGAAATTGGACAAGCCCAAAGTCATGGTCAATGACGAAATTGATCCGAGACCTGTCTCCGTAAATGGCCACCTTCTTGAAGTTTTTTCGGAGTACACATACCTCGGGCAGATTCTGCAGTTTGGTAGAAAAAACTTCGAGAAGGATGCCAAGAGGATTCAGTTGGGTTGGGCAGCATATTTGAAAAACTACGTCGAGTTTTCTCGTCAGCTATACCGCAATGTTTGAAAACGAAAGTTTTTAACTAGTGCGTCCTACCCGTCATGATATACGGAGCCGAAACGTGGACACTCACAGTACGGCTAGTCCACCAGCTTAAAGTCGCTCAGCGAGCTATGGATCAAGGAACGAGCAATGCTCGGAGTTTCTCTGAAAGATAGGATCTGGAACGAGACTATCCGACATAGAACCCAAATATGTCGACATAGCTCAAAAGATTAGCAAGCTGAAGTGGCAGTGGGCCGGCCATATCTGCGGATAAACGATAACCGTTGGGGTAAACGAGTTCTTGAGTGGAGACCGCGGTTCGGCAAACGTAGTGTAGGACGCCCTCCGGCCAGGTGGAGTGACGATTTGCGAAAGGCTGCTGGTAGAATCTGGATGCGTCGAGCACGACAGGGCGCAATGGCGCTCATTAGGGGAGCAGCACCAGGTGTCCAGCAGGGGACTGCTATAGGCTGACGATGATGATGATGCATCTACCTAGTATGCATTTTTTTTTATAACATAAGTATATTCTTATCAGCTGTAAGTGATGAAACCAAACAGTTTGTACTTTTTTTGAGCAAACATACGCACAATCTTTCGCATTTCTAGTGTGTGATATGATAAAAATTTGTCTAAATTTCAGGGTAGACTCCTTAAATTTGTCAAAATGCGAACCAAATTACTATATTACTGCTACTAATATTGTTGTATGGCTTTGAAATTTAAATACACTATACGGCTACATGATGTCGTGTGCATAATTTATTTATTTATTATAGTAGTAAATAACAATAGTAGATTGTTTTACAAGGGACTAAACCATCCCATCATATACGAGGTTGTTATACTCCCGAGCGTAGCGAGGGAGGATGACAAGACCGAGTTATAATGGGTGGTTTTGGCCCGAGTAAAACACTCTACTTTTCACTTCAATTGCGAGAAAATAAAACAATTTTCAGAAATTCAAAATTAGTCAATTTTCAGAAATTTTATTAAAAATTAATCAACCTTCATAAAACATCACCAAGACGGTTCTATTTTCAAAAAAAAAGATTGACGGTGCACCAAGAAGTCGAGTTTTTATGTAAGAAAACGAATGCTTTGTACGGGCTGATGATTTTAGACAAAAATTATAAAGAAAAAATAGTTTTTAGCCCGAGGTATTAAACTCGAGTTTTAGGCTCGCTAAGCTACACTATTATGATACACTTTTTGAGCAAGAGAAGTGAAAAATAAATTAACAGAATGTAAAACAAACCTTTGTATAAAACCTCGACCAAAAAATATGGCAAAACATAGCTAACTCTTAAAATTAAGAAGGTAACTGAATTCTCAAAAAAATACGAGCCATAGGTAACCTATGCTTTTTTTTGCGGACCTTTAAAAATTTTTTTAGAGCTAATTAACAAATGTCATTATATGACAGTTTATCTATAGAAACATTCGAAAATGTATGAAATTACGCATTCCATTTTCAAATTACCTAAATTACTGTAAATATGAATATTTCACGAATTCACGAATGAATATTACGTCTTTGATAAAATTAATACATTTTTTGCCCTATAATCTTCGTGAAAGAGCCTAATATCATAAAAAATTGGCCTACCTCTAAACTTTAGAGGTAGGCCAATTATTATTATTTAGAGTCTAAAGGTATTATATTTTAAGAAGTTCAACATTAAGCCCATTTTGAAGGCAAAGATTTCACAAACGCAAAGAGAAAATTAAGCCTATAGAGTATAGACGACAAGTAATGTAATGATAAGCCAGAGGTCAAGAGAGCCAATGAAAACAATAGACAGATACACAGCTTGATATAGGAAACTGATAAATGATTGGGGTTTAGATCATGAGTTTCCTTTAATTTTATATAAGGGACTATTATGTATACTGTGCTAGGTAGGTTGGTACCTACATATATCATTATCATCATCAGCCTATAGCAGTACACTTCTGGATTGTCAAGAGCAAATTCTACGGCTAGCGGCACGTAAGTCTCGCGCTGAACGAAACGTCTTCGCATAGGTCTCTCGCCTCTAGCTCTCCTACGATACCTTACTTTTGACTTCTGTACCGCTACTTGTACTAGTGTTAAAAAGGAAAAAAACGGCCAAGTGCGAGTTGGACTCGCGTACCGTTCCGTACAAACTTGTAGGTATCAAATCCATTTTTTTGTGTAACTTCATACGGTTCTCAGATTTTTCTTTACTTGTGCTAATAAGACTTCTTACCAAATTTCATGACTAAGTTGGAGGTTGGAAGAAAGCCCCATGCTATTTTAATATTTTTTCTTTCGTAACAAAAGCAGACAGTATTGATACCTTGGCTTGTACTGGATTTCAAAGCTCAGTAAGATAATGATGATTCATAAAATTCCATTAAATGGTGCTAAAATCTATCTACCACGGTATTGTGAAACTACCCGTGTTTGTAGAACAAACTTTGTAAACATGTCTAACAATACTACAGCTTTTACAGTTACTGACAACAGTAGTGTAGGCATTCCTCATTATCATCATCAGCCCATAGCAATCCACGGCTGGACATAGGCCTCCCCTAATGAGCGACATTACAATAGGTATACGTACGTATGCTACTCAGTTTTATAACTTTTACTTGTCTACTTGAATGCTGTTTTAGAATTAAGTCCACCACATGTATTTTTTTATAGTGAAATAAAGATTTTTTTTCCTTCGATGTCGCTCTGCTGGACAAAGGTCTGCCCTATCTCCTTCCATCGTACGTCGAGAAAAGAATGAAATAATAAATAAATAAATCGTTTCTAAGAGCTATCTACTTTTGTCTTTCACCGTTCTCACATTACTCTAACGTCTATTTAGCACATCTTACCAAAGAGGGCAACCAATATCAAAGTGTTGCTGAAAAAGAACAACTGTTCATACAAGTTCGCCATTTTGGTAAAACAGAACCAATGTTTAGAATTCCTAATGGCGTTGGATTTCATTAACTTATTGAGGTCAACAACCTGAATTTGAGGTAGAAACTTATAAATAATGTAGGTACGTGTATTTTGCACCATTAAGGAAAAGATGTAGGGTAAGTTCGCGGCATTGATAAACCAAATTTAAAAAAATACGCTGGAACTTTTTATTCGTTTTTTTATTACCTATTTTTTATCAAAATATTATAGACATTTTTTTTTTAAATTTATTTTATACAAATTGTATAAAGGCTGAGTTCTATCAGTGAAAGTGAAATATTAACAACAGAAAATGTAAAATTAAACTCAGAAACGGCAATAAACAATTTTCTTAAAGCGCGGCGGGATGAAAAGCAGAGTATGTCACACGGTACCAAAATTATTTAACCTCGAGCGACGTACTTTGAATCCGTCGCTACACTCGGGATTCTTACTCTAGAATCCTTCGCTTCGCTCTGGATTCAAACAATCTCTCTCGCCTTCAATACATTATTTTGGTCCTTAATGACACAATCTAATAGTATTGCACAATGTAAGATAAAACAAGTACACAGGTCAACTTAATGCCAAAAAAACATTATCTTCCAGATAACCTTGTGTAGTGGTTATTGTACACTTAGGAGAGGACCGCAGGCTTGTCTCAAACTACAACTGCTACCATTTTTGAATACTTTTTTTATCAAACCGAGAACATTTTGTAAACAATCATAATAATTTACCACAAAGAAATACTCGACCACACACCATTCCAATTTCAAACAAACATTATCATTAAACATAGGGACGGGACAAGCCCCTGAGATCCTGCCACAGATAACGAACATACGGGCACAGATTAAATAATTACCGGGAGGTGTGTCCCGTAGGTTTGTCTATAAAATACTTGATGATATCACTGGAGTGGACTATAAAATATTATTGTTTATGGCAGGTAAGGACGGTTTAAATTAAACAGGGATTATCGCCAGAGTTCAATACATTTTTTTTCCGCTCTGTATTGAAATCCAGTAAGGGATTCTTTTTATATACTGTGTTTGAAAAAAAATGGGTTTATTACCAATCATCATATCAGCATAAAGCAGTCCGTTACTGGGAATAGGCCTCTTGCAATGAGAGCCATTGTAATTACCGATGATCATAGAATATCACCTTGTACCTCCTTCCTTTACAAATTATAAAGTTTTCATACCAAAAACTTTGCATTTTTACGCAGTCTGCTAGCGAACCTAGCGGTCTTTGGTACGAAAAATAACATGGTAGGCCAACTTATAGTTGTTATATCTACCTAATTAAACAACACAAATCTAAGTCTAAGTTATTTTAGGTAGGTGGATACAATGCTAGTTTTAATTTAAGTCCCATGCTATAAAAGAAATCATAATTGAAAAATCGGCCTTCGCTGCTCTTATAGCATGAGATAGATTGAGTTACACAATAAAACCATAGACAACTATTCTAGTGGTCCATGGTTTTATTATGCTGTGTAGCTTCGGATTCAGAACATTCATAATTATCTCACAAGTCACGATCTCTATGGGATGTGGAAAAAAGAGGTTCATAATGACATCTAATCATTAGATTACCTACCTGCTTCGGGTATCTATACTTTTTTTTAGATGTAAGAAGAGTTCGTTCTAATAAAAACTTTTTTTTTACTTCGTTTTCTATTTTTACCTCAATGTTGTTGATTAGTTTTTGTTTGTGTATTTGAGAGAAAAGCTGATACAAATACTTCTTCTTCTTCCTATGAGCTATTAGCTGGTGGCTAACTCTGGTGTCTGAGTTTTTAGGCCCCCCGAAGGTAGGTACGTACTACAAATCAGATAATGAACTAACAAGATCAATGTGCGCCTATTTTATTTAGGCACGTAGAATATAAATTAATAGATTCGATCGATCGAACACAAATCAAGACATGCCAACATATGAAAGCCTTTTAAGAATAACTATTTAAATATTATATATTTTTTTATTTCACTACCTATGTAGGTATATAATTATTATATGTTAAATGAGGTTAACTAATTCGTGCTTATACTTAGGTAAGTACCAACCTAAAGTAGCTTACTAGCATCTAGCAAATGAAATAATAACCTAATTATTATACAAACTTACGTGTGAAATTAATAACCCTTTTTTTAAGTCTGTTAATTTTATTAATTTAATTTTTTTTATGGGCGGTAAGCGCTACGTTCATACCTATACGTTAAGTAATACGTTTGTACAAGAACCACTACTTATTCTGTCTAATATAATATCCTTCCATTTGTCCAAAAACATGAACATAAAACGGAAACGCAATGTCCACACTACACAATCGAATTCTCGTTAAGCGTGGAATAATAGGTGGTCGTGCTACGGTGCCCAGGCAATGGTGATTAAAAAATAATAAAATTAAGCCATTACGGTTCTATTAGTGATGGAACGCCTACAACGGTATCATTTATTTATACCACACTACCACAGCATACCTTTATCTACCCACTTCATACAGAACTTTGCGATAATCTAGTTAGGAACTTTTTGGTTTCAACTTTGTTAAGTCTTGAACGGGCGGGAAATTGTTTCATCTAGATTCTAGATGAAAAATCAGGCTTTGCTGTTTTAGATTCTTAAACAACAGTACATATTGTTTTATTTTATTGTTTATTGCGCTTCAACCAAGTGTAGTGGAATGAAAGAAAAGTGTTAAACTGGACTTCTCAGATGATTTTTTTGTTATGGCCGCCATAGTTCTATCAGAACATAACTTGACTGAAGACTGATGACTAAAACACGAAGGAACTGGAGGAAGAAGAATAAACATTAAAAAATTGTACAAAAGCGCAGTTTGGTCAGACGACTAGCCCAAATTGGGCTAAAAAAAAAACAACTTGGTTAAATTTATTTTAGACTAGCTGATTGATGTGATGCACGTGATTTGATGCGATTGGACTACGCGACACGCGTGCTATGCTAGCGACATCTAGACTTAGAAATAACAATCTGCGTGCATTACTGTCGATTCCTGGCAGTGCTAACGATGCACTTTCGCTAAGCTCATGACCAGCCTCTTGCTTTCTGCTGTCAATCTACCTACTCGCCTTTAATTGGTACATCTGGGAACCTGGTTACCTAACTCTGTCAGAATTCTAAAACTAAAAATTCATATCCAACAACAACACCAGCCTATATCAGTCCACTGCTGGACGTAGGACTCTTTTAATTAGAAGGGAGGTATGCCTATAATCCCCACGCTAGGCATGCGGGTTGGGAATCGATGGACACAGCTTCACTTCTCACTCGTCGGCTGTCAGGGAGTTTACCTGTACTGGAGTTAGGCTGCGTTATCCCGCAATCAGCCGGCCGCTAGAGCCCCGTTTGTTAGTTGCAGGGTGCCACGAGCAGTTGAGGTTCGCTTGAGTTCCGAAGGTTGCGGCGGTTTTGACCCCTTACACCCCTAGTTTCAGGTCTTGCAAAGTTAGTCGCTAAAATCTTTGTTCGTGTTGTAAAATAGTAGCTTCTTAATTTTGCTTGTTTACGCTAATCGGTGATAATTCCAGCGTGTTTACTTGGTTCACCTCTTAGTAAAAGAGCGTCATTAGCCCATCTTTCCTAATTTATATTCAAGACAACATATTGTATTATTTTAAACCACAGATCTAAATGGGTAAGTCAGTACCTATCTATCGTTTTGTAACAGCTGTGACTCCCGCAGAGCCCGCGCGTGACGCATTGTCCAGCAACACCTTGCCTAATTTACAAAGACCCCCCCGCTACTTTTGAAACAGCTCACTCTTAAGAATAAGAATAAGAATAAGAAAAATTTTATTTGCAACTACACATAAATATATAAAAGAACAATTTAGAAACAGGTTTTTAAACATTAAAATAAGAGTACAGGTAACAGATGACATATAGAAAAATAGTCGCAAAAAGGACCTGAACTCAGCATGTAGCGGGTTGAAGGAATTACCTACAACGCGCGCTGGTCTTCCGTCAGGACCATTTTCTAAATTAGCGGACATGAGGAACAAAACACAAAACATGCAATCCGCTACCACAGTGTAAAAACTATCAATGAAAGGTACACAAAGAATAAACAAAATTAAAGAAAAAAATGGCTTCTGAATCACAAATATACAAGATTATTATTATTATTATAGTTGTGTAAGTATATGTGTATGTATAAGTATTATAAAGAATTTATATTATTTATTATATAGCACTTGTTTCGACCACAAGGTTTTCCTGCTCTATCTGCCAATCAATAAGATATTGCTTTAATTTTGATTTCGAAAGTTTAAATATCAAGGGTCTTGTTTGACTGGCTCTTATCTGCACAGTCACCGTGGGAAATATGGCTGCGAATGCTTTGATTGCACTTGAACTTCTGTTTATGCTTATCGGCCAATTACAATACTCGATTGATTTGAACTTCATTATGGAGAGTCAGATCAATGCTATCTTAGATGTTGGTAGAACACTTTGACTGCGGGATCTTTGATCTTTGAAGCACTCGACTTACCTATCTACCTATCTCAGTGTTATTTGTAGGTCATCATAGTCAAGCAACACTCCGTTCGATCACTACTTGGACTTACTTACACAACGAAGACTGTTTGTTTAGTCGCATTTAGAACCGAGTGCTTCCACTTCGGAAGGCAATTTAAGCTTTTGTTCCCGGCTTCACTTACTAAGCCATGTCGGATGCCTAAAAGGTCCGACACCAGCGATCAAACGACAAAAAAGGTGGACTTGTAGACTGGAGAAGAAGAAAGTTAAACCATGCCCACGATACACCCTGGATGTGACGAAAAGGTGAAAGTGGAGTGAGTAGAGATTTGTGACGAATGCTGGAAAACTGGGGCACCCGCCATTTTTCGCACGGACTAGGTACAATACAATTGATCGTAAATCATTTAGCCTTATATCAATAACTAATTCGCTATCGCCCATGGAAAACCAAACGCAATCAAATGTTAAGAACGTAGGATTTTATTGCTTCAACACAACCTAGCTTCGGTAAGAATTTGCAATTTTGAAGCGGGAAATGTTCCTATACTAACTCTTAGGTTATTTGAGGAAATCCTCAGGATACCATTCCATTACGGGGCAACAGAATGAAATTTTACCGGCCAACATCACCACTGTGTTCTATCATAGCGTCATATGCCAAAACTGGGGTGCTCTAGGGGACTTCCAGCAGCGTCAGCCTAACGCAGTAGGGCGATCACGAATATTTCTACCTGGCGTATTGTAAGCGTAACAAAAATGTTATTCTGAATCAACGCTTTCTCATTGGCCAAAATTTTACGTCTACGATACGAATAATTTTTTACTAGTCTTCATGATGGAGAAGTCTGGAATCCTGACATACAGCAGCAGAACTTGCCATGCCACCTCTTTCGATATAGGTCGGACCTGAGTGAACCTATGCATTTAGAAATGGCATCAACAAGCAAAACGCCTCTCTTCAAATGGGTTTCAAAAGTAGGTACGTGAAAAAACTCGGGCTTGGTTCTTCTTTTGCGTCAGTGATCTCGGTTTATCAGATTTTCATTTTGAAATACCCGCTCGATTTAGTATTCAAAGCACTTGCCGATAGCCCATTTCCCAAGCTATCCATCTCGAATTCTCGACGGTTGCATACCATTTCATTTTGATGTCGTACCCGCGATCAGACATTGGTCACGATTCTTACTTTCTATGTTCCTATAAGGCCCGCCCTAGACCATATCACATGTGCTAGAGAAAACTGTTTCTGTTATTGTTTTTACTAAATTGTGTCCGAGCTCAAATAAAGTTTACCGCTTTCTCCTTATCAGTATTTGTACGGGTTATAGCAGTATAAATAATTCGTTAGGTTCCTGATTTGATTTCTGTTATCTTTGAGAATTTGGATGGCCACAATTTGGAGTGGCTGGAAACAGGCCGTCCACGCCTGCAAGACAGGAATGAAGGACCGACTACAAAGAAAAATCTTTGAGAAATTCTGACAGATTTTTTTAACCAGATTTTGGTTTCAGCACGTAGGTATATACCTACTATAATATTGCATTTACCCTTTCTGTTTCGTAATGATGCATACCATAAGCATAACTAAGTTAATTGGGATGGATTTCAGACTTCCAAAATTAGCATTTCTACTACAAAAGGTAATTTAATATATATTTACTCAATAATTTAGATAAGTACCTTGCCTACGTCAAATAAAGTTAAGTCCAGAAACATCACATAAACTATGAAATAGGCCGATGCTGTTTGTCCCTAATATGGAGTCTGTTACCGCACGGACCCAGCCCGTTCCGGAATAGGAAATATGAGAAAGACCACTTACCAACACAAGAAATATCTTTTGATAATACGCGGATAAGGCGTGACTTTGTAGTGCAATAAAGGAGCCGGCAGTTACATTTAATTTCTTGAGAAGTTGTACCTCCTTAGAAGTGAACTAGCAAAAAATATAAGTAGGTAATAGTAGCGGCTCTGGTTCCGGCGGGGCAGAGCGTGCGGAGAATCTCCGGATGATTTCCTGCTGCTAAACCATACCTATTGACCTTGGCTACGTGGTCAGAAGCTCGGAGGACTAAGTGAAGGCAGTAGGGGAGACCGAGGGGTTTTGAAACAGAGGTGAGTTCAAACAGCAGTGATTTCGTGGAACCTAGAACCGTTAGCGAGCTGGTAACGTCACAAATAATCCGCGTCCTGCCACCCGACCGCACCACAGTTGGAGTCTGTGACCATTGGCGCGCAGTTGCGTAGTTCTGGCGAGCATATCGCAAAAATAATGAAAAGTAAGTTTTTAACGTTTTTTTATGACTTCAATATCATGGTAACGCGTTTAGATTTTGATTCAGGTTATATATATTTTGAAAGCTTATCAATTAATCATTCAAATGACAGCATTGGTACAGCTTATTTCAAAGGGTTTCCTACTTGGTTTATAAAATTATAAAAATTGGGAGGATTTTTGCAGCTGAGGGGATTTGAAACAGAGTGTTTCAACTGTCCTCGTTATTGTTTTGTATGGTTGACTTCTCAGTGAGCTTTATGTTTTTTGCGTATTTTGTTTCAGGATGCCTACTGATTATAAAAGAATATCTACTACATTATCTGTAGCATCTACATCACATGATACTTCAGTCATAGCCCCAGCAAATATTTTCTCTCCTGAAAGCATAAGACGATTACCAAAGGCTCCTCCAAGAAATGAAAAAAATCGAAGAAAGGTAATGTCCACTGTCTTGATTGACACTATTGTAAAGAATGAGTTAGCAGCAATCGAAGCAGCTAGGATGGCTAAGAAAAAGGTTAAAAAACCAGTTTTTGAACAAAATAAAACAAGTAAAAGACCTAAGTTACACAAAAGGAACAAGTCAGAAGCTAAGATAAAAAAGATCAGGATTGCTAAGAACAACAAAAGCAGTAAAGATGAAGAAGAAAATTGCTATTGTATTTGTTGTTTGGAAGCCTATTCAAATAGTAAAGCTAAAGAAAAATGAGTTCAATATCTTGAATGTCAAATTTAGGCTCATAAAGCTTGCTGCATTGCTGGCGAACTTTCTTATGTGTGCCATAATTGCTTATCCGAGTAATATTTTTAATTCTGTTTTCAATAATTTTAACTCTGTGAGGCTATTGTCATCAACCTAGTTTTTGAAATAAGCAAAATGAGACTGATGTTAATGAATATAAAACGACTGAAAGTTTTTAATATTTAGTTTTCTAAGAATGTGATTTTTGTTTTTGTTTAAAAAAATTGTTGTTTAATGTTAGATTTGTTAATTAGGACTGAATATGATGCAGCTAATTATTTTTGTTACAAGTTCCTATAAATAATTTAGTATGAAGTTTTGTTAAAGAATTTTTAATATAAGTACATAGCCCAAAAAGATGGAAGATTTTCTCAGTTAAGTACAAATTGTAATAAAAAATTCCGTGGTCTATTTATTTTTAATAAATACCTTTATTAATACGATCTTCTTACTTTATTTTACTCCAATATAAAATGTTTCAACTCACCTCCGCCCCTGTTTCAACTTACCTCAGTATGAGGGGAGTTGAAACAAAATTTCTTATAACATATAAATTAAGTTTTTGCCACATAGTTAACATTTACACTTTTTTTGTGCAAATCATTTGAAAGTATTTGAAATGTAGTATCGATTGCCACTAAAAACAATAACAATTAATGTTGAAAGAATTTGGTAAACGAAGCAAAATGTCAAAGTTGTTTCAACTGCCCTCGGTCTCCCCTAGGAGAGCAGTGGTGGATCCGGCTGGCACACAATCGCCAGGAGTGGTGTGATGAACAGGTATTTACTCAGCAGTGGGTGTTACCGGCTGAATATATAAACAGATAGGTAAGACCTATTTTAAACTTGAGAAGGGATTTTTAATGTTAAAGACTGTAGATGACCGGACGGGCAGCTGATGGAAAGTGTTTTGCGACAACCAGAAATAACAGAAGCGAATGCCTTTTTTTTGTCGGTGTGGAAATTCTCGCTCGTAATAGTTTTAAGATTATTTTTAACCGACTTCAAAAAAAGGAGGAGGTTCTCAATGCGGTTGTATTTTTTTTATGTTTGTTAGCTCATAACTCTGTCATTTATGAACCGATTGAATAAATTGTCTGTGACTCCAAAACTAACAGGTAGGTATCTAGATCTACCTATGTGGTAAACGCATAGATCGTAGGGGATAAATTTATAGAAAAAAGGTGGATGAACCAAAAAAATAAGCAATTATTAGTTTTACAGTTTTATCAATAAATGTTTTTGAAGTCGTTTTTTATTTTATTTTAATTTAACATTTACATTAACAACTATTGATTAGTGGTAACCATTACCCATAATAAAGTATTGCTTCGTAGGTCACACAAGTTTGGAACGTGTCTTATGTGCAATACCCTGCGTCCAACAACTTGAGGCATGAAGGTGGTAAGCCTCATGTGCCTGTAATTTCACCGGCACCCACACCCATCAAACCGAAACACAGCATTGCTGCTTCACGGTAGAAATAGGCATGGTGGTAATACTTCTCCGGAAGCGCCCTTCACAAAGAATCCTACTTACTTCAAAATCTTGATTGACTGAAAACCAATAATTCTGTTGAAAATAAGATGTAAAGAGAGTATTTTTCAGCTGATAGATACGGATGTAAACAAAATAAACTACTTGTTCTATACATAATTGAATGTTTGATCGTAGGAAACACCTTAAAAGGTCAATGATACCGGAACCACCCTACCAACCCCTAAAGATTATAATCCCTCGAAATATTTACGAGTTACAAACATGCGAAGGGCTACTTCACGCATGATATAAAATCATAACAAAGGAGTCTAATTAATTAAGGGAGTAAAATTTATTTATTCAATGAAAATGTTTCGTTTATGGGTATTTCTCACCATCTTATTCTGTAAGCGTTAGACCGTGTTCTGTTCATGTATGGAAAATGTAGAATGTAAGTGGTGGAAGTAGGTATCTTAAAATTGTGTGTTGTATTATAATCTTAAAAATAGTATATTTTTAGGTACCTTTACACAAGCTACATATTTCAAAAATTATACTGCAAAATAAAACATCTTTGCGCGTATATAGGTTTAGGTCTTATTTTTAAATTACCTAGTAAGTATCATTATTTTGTTTGTCTCTATGTATATTTGTGTGCATTATGGGTCAAATAAATAAATTTTCTTTCTTTCTTTCTTTCTTTTTCTAGGTATAAACATATGGTAGGTATTTCATCTATTGGACAGATTTGGGAAATGTATTGAGAGGTAGGACCTGCAATAAGTGTCATCATCACTTTGCATGTGGACGCCCACGCCATAGCTTTTTCTATCTAAAATGATTACCGCCATAACTACAAGATAGGCAGACTTCGGTGCCTGCCCATCTTGCTTCATTATAAACTGGATATCTTCAAGTTTCAAGTGAACATGTTTTGCCTGGGCAAGTGCTACATAATAGACTGCATCTTCGCGTACCATCAGTCGAAATATAGTCAAACGTAAAAAAATCAAAAAAGCCACAGTCAGTACAGCGTATGAGGGTTACAATAGCGCAGAATCGCGGTGGATACTATGATGATAATGATGATGAAGACTTTCCTTTGTAAAAGGTAAATTTTAACACAAGATATCTATAACAAAAACCTGTTTTATTCCAGCCCAGCGACAAGGTTGCGTTAATTAAACATAATGCATGCTCTTGCGCAAGCTTATCGGATTAAACGTCATTATAACAATTCTATTACCAAGGCGTTAGGGCGTGTAAGATGTTCTACAAGTTACAACTAATACAAGCTATAGTTAATTGATTCAGGTGTGCCTTTGCAGAATTCCAATACAAGATTCGACAAGGCAAAATATTTTGTAAGTTCAAATTCCGCTAATACAAGTTGTTATCCTAAAATATAAAAATCCTATTCTAGAAGTGCCTACTTTTGGGACAATTTCTTAAAAAATAATTTGGGTTCTAAGTTTAAGTACTGAAATTAACCGAAATACGAAATTTCGTGTTTAGTACGAAGTTACATGTTTAGTACGAAGATAATTAATTGACTTAGGCGTGACTTTGCGGAAATCCATTACAAGATTTTCTAAAAGGAAAAATATTTAGAACAAATTCACACAAATGCACCGCCCTCCCGCCCGCAGATTCACACGCGTATGCATTTTGTGGAACTTGTCAGAGAAAGTTAGCGGAATTTTTAGTTAATAAATATTTTGCCTTGTAGAATCTCTTTTAGTACGAAGTTTCGTTTTAGTGCGGTAAAAGAATAATAGGATTACGTGACGCTGATATGCTTAACGAGAAAAGTAACCTTTATTACCTTTACCTTTTGTACCTTTTACATACTTAGTACCTTTGTTCACTTTTTTGCTTGCCATGGCCGGTTTCTGCTCTGCGCCAAACTCTATGACCAACGTGTCATATCTTCGCCGCGAGCCTGGCTCTGAACAAAAATCTTGTTTATTTCTTCCGCTACTAAGGGAGGTTTATAAGAAGTATTTGCAGATCATACAAACATTTGTCTCGCGGCGGAAATCGTCATCGGGACTTCGCAGTCTTCGCCGACTGCGCCTCAGAGGCCATCTTAACGTGTTCTACCATAGGAATCTAAATAAAGGACAAGACAAGTAAATGGGCACCTACATTTACATATATCTTAAGAGGTTGTAAAAATGTATTCACTTGAGCGAATTCAAGTTCAAATTAGAACTAGCTCTACAACACAAAATTTTTGTTAGGGATACCTTGGTACAAAGCGTCATCTTATTGGCCAGCTGCATGACATTGCATGTAAAACCTCTGCGGGCTGAGCAATGAGTCAACACTTAATCGATCGACTGATGATCCTTTTGTTTGCAGACAACTCTTTGTTGCAATTAGCCGTTTTGTTCGATTGCTTGAGTTAACTGTGTTCATTGTTTGCGCTGCTAGTTAAAGGAAGAAAGATGCATGTAAATTCTAAAGACGCCAAGTAATTATTGAACATTAGAATCTATGATGATTTCGTGAGAACCGTACATAATTCAACTGATTGAAGAGATACTTCCATACGTTCAAAGATAACTATTTTCTGATAAAAATTAGGTTTGATAATTTCGCATATATTTCATAAGTTTCCGTAGTGTAGCGGTTATCACGTGTGCTTCACACGCACAAGGCCCCCGGTTCGATCCCGGGCGGAAACAGTCACTTTTTGCATTTGTTTTTATAATCTATTTTTGCGAGAAAGTGCTGGAATTTGCAAGTTTCTATGAATTTATGCAAGAAACTGTGGAACGGGGAAAATCTTGATAATAACACGGAAGAACGTTGACAATGTGAGGGAACAAGAGCTGGAAAAGGCAAGTAATTAATAGAAAGTGGTACAGTAGGTACGGTACTGGATCGGATAATTTCTAAATTGACCATTACCGCCGCGGAGGTCTGTGACCCGTGATATCGAGTGCTGATACTACACCATCTTGCTAGGAAGTGACCTGGATTTGAGCGTAGGTTAAACATGCCTATCTGATAGCCTACCTGGATTTTACGGCGGTTTTATCTTTTTATGTGGTGATGATGTCGGTATAAATTGTTTCACCATCAATGTTTAATTCATGTTTTGTATAAATCAGGGCTTGCGAATATGGGTCGTCAAATGAAAATCTTGATTAGGTGATAATTTATCCATGCTATGTTCGGCTGATAGCTAGCTAGGTGTACAAAGGTAAATAACTAGTACCGTTTGCTGGCGGTAGGTAAGTAAATAAAAATAAATAAATAATAAATAATTCTGGACGTTATCACACAGCATCATGTAGCCCCAAACTAAGCAGAGCTTGTATTATGGGAACCACATGATTGATATACTACATAGATACATTTTTTTTTTGTAAATACATACATATCATACATAGAAAACACCCAGACCCGAGACAAATATCTGCAGAGCATGCAAGCATTTGTCCCGCAGCGGGAATCGAACCCGCAACCTTCTGGGTCACAGGCGGACCTTCGTCCACTGCGCCACAGAGGTCGTCAAAGTTACCAAGTCAAACTAAATCCGACGCATTCAGGTCTTGTTATGATTATGAAGGTAAGTGCACTCCGGGCTGGACACAGTAGTTTGGTAAAACGAAATCTATGCAGCTCTATTTTTCCAGTTTTTGTCATCGGTAGTTCATCGGTAGTATCTACCTGAATAACTATTGAGTATCAACAGATTATAGGTTTAGCTAGTTTGTCGGTATAGCACTTCAATCAGGTGGTGCGTGCGCAGTCGCTTCTTTACGTTTTATCGACATCTTCCGGTTACGTAAGCCGTTTAATCAAAGTAGTGACAAGCATACCTATTTCCAGGAAACTTAATGGGTAGGTAGCAAAGTTATTTAAGGTTAGGTCCAATGATGAGTTCGTAGCTTTTCTACAAATTTTGGGGCGGGGCCCCGCAGATTTTCCATTTTCCGCGCAGAGGGCTACGCAGATGAAGGCTACGTTACATTTAGTCGTTATGATTATGGAAAGGTATTTATGAATGACTGAACTAGATGAGTTCTTTATAATTGTACACCAGTACTGTAAGGATTATCCAGTGATCTCTAAGGGTGGTTATGACAAACGTGTTGAAACCGAGAAAGGCACGTGGCTAGTGTAGTGGAGTTTAAGGCAAGAGAAGAGAAGAAGATGCTGCTGCCCATCCATTTGTGCGAGTAACGCCTTGAGTGCTGAAAACACAAATGATGAGCAACTCTGGCACCTCGTGGCACCACCCTGGACGGAGCGCCAGTCCAGCAGTAAACGGGATCTTGGCAGATCGATTCGGCAGCAGCAGCCGGTATCTTGGCAGATCGATTCGGCAGCAGCAGCCGGTTACTGCGACTCACTGCCGCTGCTCAGTGCGACGCGACAAGAGCATTTGGATAGTCCATACAGGTAAGATGACGCCGTTTTGTCATTTACACGCGCGCATAGGTGTGGTCAGAAACATGCGGGATCCGGACGTCCCACATATTAAGTGACGTATTGCGGACCGTGTGCGGCCGCCCTAAGACTCTTCTCACGACATCAGCCGAAGGAACATATAGGGCCAATATCCTTTGCCGGTGTCATGGCTGTCGAAAGGAGTGAATGGGCTTATCTAATACCATTAGGTGATAGGCAGTACTCGTACTTGCTCGATTGGATTATCGATCATTGAACTCGACACGTGTTTCGAAGCAACATAACACCAAATTAGTGACCTTAATCTTGGTTGCTGGGTTGTGGGTATTATTTGTAAGTTTATGGTAATAATTAGTAAGTTGCAAAAAAATATGTATTAGGTATAAGTGGTATAAGTAATATAACAGTCATGTGCTTCCTCCCAAAATACAAGCTCTGCTGAGTTTGGGGCTACATGATGCTGTGTTATAGTATCTAGCATTATTTATCTATAAGTGCACAGCTCTTGGCTCTTTGTAGTTACAATCAAAACATAGAATAAAATAGGTACATTTTTTTTTTTTTAAATAAAAGATTTAGTTTTGCAGAAAGACAGTAGACAATGTATAAAAGCTAAAATATAATAATGCAGGTCCTAGGTACCAGTCATCACATTATTCTCCTCATCAATCTTGTCTAGTCTATGGCATTAATAAGGCTCAAAAATAGAATTGTGGAAAGAAAACACTTGAAAGTGCTTTCTATGGGATTTTTGTATGAACTCAATAATTTGGACAGGATGTCCAGTCGGGTCCGCTAGTCTAAAATTAGGTAGGTAAACACAGAACACAAACTACAAACTTAGCCATTTATAACATCAGTGTGAAGTCAGGTTTTCTACCAAAACCAACTTGCAGCATGCAGCAACAACTGAATTTTCGAAGTTTACCTCACTCGGTCCTAAAATAACCTACTTTTCAGTTAAGTACTACTATTAAGAAAAATGTAAAAAGGCACAAAAAATTGTATAAATTATTTTAATTGTAGTTTATTTTATTATTTTGATGTATACCATTCCAACTGGACCATTTTAGGACAGGAGAGAAATGTATGGAGAGAGTGGGGGGAGGCCCTTAATAATAATAATAAAATTCCAAATATTTGTAGAGTCATCAAATTCATCATCGATCGATGATCGTGTCAATGCGGCATAAGGCTGAGACAGGGACCTCTTTTCACCCTAAGTTAGCTTAATTATTGTTTTGTTTTAGTTCATATTTTTCTTTTTCTGGTTTGCTTTGTTTTTTTGTATAATATGTACCCGTGTAATGGGTGAAAATAAATGTATTTTCTTTTCTTTCTTTCTTTCTTTCTTTATCATACAAATATTAAAGCAAGATTTTTAAGATTTCTTTCAACATAAATATATTAGAAAAAGCTTATCCTATAACAGGACATACAGTTGTTTAATGGAGATGCAGAGTCTAGTATTGAAATTATTATTATTTATTTATTTCAGACAACATGGCCCATTGGGTTAGTAAAAACTTATTATTAGAGGAATTCATAACAAGAACAGATTGTGGTTTTTTGTGCGAGTTTCCACATTAGAGGACAATCAGGTCTATGGGATATTGTATTCAGAATACTGTTGCTGCTTGTGCATACTGAGCATAGCAGAGAGGATGTTTTTTGCACCAGATAATGTCAAAGGTGTCAAGGCGCTGCTCAGCCAACAATACTGAGGTGCTACAGAAATGCGGGAGCCACAACAGTGCCCTGAATGCATTATTGAATTGGACCCATGGAGCTTTGTAAGCCCTTTGAGTATACTAAATAACCAAAACACAAAAAAGGAAAAAAAATATATATATATATATATATATATTGATATGTCTGATAGAGAACCTAATATGACAGGTATGTCTAAAATGGCTTTGGAGAGGAATAGGCACAGGATCAGATCAGGGTAGGAACTCGGAACAGGATATCTGAAACCAAAGTGATATAGTGCTATAGTGATTGTTTGACCAATTCCAATAAAAATTACCTAGCCTATTAGCAGGAACATTTTATTTTGGCAAACTACAGGCCCCTACCTCAATTTTTGTAGGTCCAAAAACCTGATGTTTGTATAATTTATTATTTCCCAATCCTAAACAGAAGTAGGTACATAGCTATAGTACTGATATGTATGTAAGTAGGTAGGTGTAGGTAAGGTATAGTATTCAATCAGGTTGCTTGGTCTCAAGGTAGGACCAATCATATGACGCATAGATCGATAAAAACTAACCAAGGCTAGGCGAGTAAACCATTGCACTTCTATGCACTTTTTACGATGAAGAATCTACGTAGGATAACTAAATGGCCAACATTCTCGCGAATCGTCAATAAAAGGTACCGTAACTTGTTATAACGGCACCAGAGATTTATGGCCAATTACCACAATTGTTGAACTGCACTTTACCAGTTTGTTTTGCGATAAGTTGCACTGAGAAGTTTGGCGAGGAACAAAAAGTAAACAACTTACCGGCAGCAGGTGGTCTCGGCGAATTCCGCTCCTTGAGGGATCACAAATATATACACAACACAAGCACGACACTAAAAACGTACGTTTCACACACAAATCACAATAAATAAATTAAAATATTTAAAATTTGAGAAAAGGAAACTTTGTAGGTAAGTCACGAAAAAAAACACTGGTCGAACCGAACGAACGAATGAAAACAACGGACGACGGATGCAATGCACGATGGCTGGATGGGATCGACGGCGTCTCGCGTCGTTCGTTCCGACGGAACCGAGTGAATGGCGGGAACGTATTGCTTTCTGATCTCATACGATTATCTACTTTATTACGCGCACGTACAGTCGATTTTACATTTCAGTATGAACTAATTTTGTTTCATCCGAAACTCCCTTTTAGCGCCATCTCTGAAAACTTATTGTAATTTTTTAAAATCATTAGTTTCATGAGATCACATTTAATTCCAGCAGATAGCGCTGGAACGGAATTCTGCTGTGGCTGCTACAACTACCTTATTTTGGCGATATTTTCTTTCTTTGCAGCTATGAAATTCCACTGAAGTGCCAATCAATAGGGCTTTCCCTATTGCAGGCGGCGGATACCCTCTCAAACTACATTAGTTACTTTTATCCTCGATTCTTATTGTTTTTTTACGCTTACGATACGTCGTCGTCAGGTTGAAATATTCGTGATCACCCTAATGTAAGCCTTACAATTAAAAAAAACCAAAACCGAACTGATTATTACTTTATTAACTACGAAATAAGATACAGAACTATCCGAGCTGCGATTTGGGTGCGGTGAAGATGCGTTTCCGCGACTGTTTTTTACGGGACTGTTGGATCTGCTGCAGCTGTTTGTTCACTTCGCCCCAAATCTTGCTCTGATCCTCCATTGGGATGGTTTTTCTGTAAAAAAATATATGTGAATGAATGAATTTTTACTTTAAATAGAGCGAAATGGGTGAAAAGTGGACTACCATTTCGCTGCCCGCCCACGAACGATCATCGGTGCAATTATTTTGTAGGAGAAAAATGAAACGTAGGTACTGATTGCAATAGTGCAACGCACACGTCCTACGAAAGGTAGGTCAGAAATAATAGGCAGGAAAAATTGGCCTTATTATCGGTCCTACAAAAAATCTGACGTGGGCGGGCAGCCTTAACATGTGGGATATTGGTAGGTAGGTGTAGCCTGGAAGAGAGAGAGAGAGGGTGAATTATATTTTTACTGATTATGCCGACGCCGTCTCCCTCTCGATGGTCGCAAAACGTATTGTTTTGATTCTAACGACTAAGATAAATTCAGGATCTAATAGAGTCAAAAGCATGATTAGTTAAACTTTTCTTGATTGATTTATTGCCAAAGCTAAAAAGTTGGTTCTTCCATTTCTCTTTTATTTTTTATTCTAAAGTATGAATACAGCAGATAATCATTGTATTGTTTTAAAGAGAGATGGCCAAATAGGATAGAAAAAGAACACTTCGACTACATCAGATGGATTTTCCAATATACATTTAATATACCAATGGGTTCGCTTTTGTGTTTTAGAAAAATCAAATGAGGATCCTTTTCTATATTCTATCCCAAACCCTACTACCGGCCAAATTCCTAGATCGCACTCTAGGACATAACTTATGAATAACATTGATGACCTCAGTTATGTCAGTGGACAAAGTACGCCTGAGACGCAAAAAGTTGCGGGTTCGATTCCCGCCGCGAGATAGATATTTGTATGATCTGTAAATATTTTGTCTCATATCTGGGTGTCTTCTATGTATTATAAGCATGCATTTACATATTAGTCATGTGGTTCCTATTATGGGAACCATATGACTAATATCTGCATGATATACATCTGCTTAGTTTGGGGCCAGATGATGTTGTGTGATGTGATGATGATATCCAGCAATATATATTTATTTTATTTAACCGAAATTGGTAGAATTGTCACTACAAGCCACAAAAGCCAACATAGAGAAAATAAGTCAAGTTACCTGTACTGCTTCATCAAATCATATTTGTCCCACGGAGTCGCCCTCAGTTCTCGGCGAACTCTGTCCTTTTCCTTCAAATGCTCCTCGATGTTAGACACGCCTTTTAGCTCCTGTCTTTCCCATCGTTCCAGCCAGGGTCTTGGTTTCAGCTGGACCTGAAATCCAAAAGTTTGTAGAATAATTAATAATTTATTATTTCTAATGTTCTAGTTACTTGTATTTTATCAGAATTTTCAGAATATCGCCTTTGACATGACCACCTTATTTAGGAGGACCACCACACACCACACCACACCAGCCTATATCAGTCCACTGCTGGACATAGGCCTCCCCTAGTAAAGGGGGATATGCCCATAATCCCCACGCTGGAGGAGGCATTTAGGAGGACAGTTATAGGGAATTCAAAATTTTATCCAGCCAACATGGGTCTGGTGGCGAATGAATGAACACCGACTTCTGATCAAAGATTCGGCTTGATTCACTACCTCTGGAACTTGGACTCTGCCGTTGAAAGGTTTCACTTGTATGTAGTTTCCAAAAATGTATGTGGTTTACTACATGCTCAAAATAGAGAGGGAAACATATAGGAATCCGGCATGGCCTCCTAGAACTAAAATTTGAGGGAATGCATTCATTGGTCTTTCAATAGAAGTGCTGATGGGCATGTTTCGAATATAGTCTTAGACTTGCATCTAAATATCCCTTGATATTGATGGATGATGGATTGCAAAGAAAAAAGTGTAAGGGGATTAGTGATGTAAGGGGTTCTAACCCCAATATTCAGAACCCAAGCTAACCTCATCTTCACATGCTAACTGACAAACGGGGCTCGGGCGGCCGGCTGATTGCGGCATAGCGCAGCCTAACACCGGTACAAACCGGTTAAATCGCCTCTCCACCAACGGGCAGCAGCCTCGCCAGTGCGAGAAGTTGTAGCCAACCCAGCATTTTATAACATGCTAAAGGAAATTAAAACATCCACAAAGCAGTGAAGTTTCTTATGTGCATCAATTTATAAGCTACTTTTTATTCAGGTAACACGCGAGCGAAGCCACGTGCGGAAGCTAGTCTATATTAAAAGAGATATGTTGTTGATTATTCTCACCTGAACAGGGTTGACAGGTATTGGAGCACCCTCCGGCAAAATCTCAGGGTCCATATCAAATGGGAAGGTGCTGTACTCTGGCAAAGCATCTCTCAAGTAGAAGAGTTTATCATCAAGACGCTTTTCAAGCCTCAGCACTTGCACTTCTTGTATGGTTGGGTCATAGAGGTCATATCTGACCTGAAATTGATTACAAACAAAGAATTATTATTATTATTTGCTTATACACAGGCACCTACAAACTGATTTGTGTATTATTACTGGGTTATTGTCAGTACACTTTAAATATTTGTCCAGTCTATTTTTGAAAGAGTTCACTACTGTTTCTGGAAGCTTATTCAAGTTGTGTACAATAAACATTATTTTGTTTTAAAAGTTAACCCACACTTATGGGAATATATGTGTGAAAGGCTGGTAGAACCTGGGTGTCCGGCTGAGGACAGTGAGTAATGGAGCTCATTGGGGGCGGCCTTGTCCAGCAGTGAACTGCTATAGGCGGATGATGATGGCCAGCAGTCGGAGCATGAGAAGCTGTGTTCTGCAACCCCAACTCTCACTCCCAACATGGGGATTATGGGAATTTTCTCATTCTTACAAGGGCAGGCCTATGTCCAGCAGTGGATTTAGATAGATAGATAGAAAATTGTTTATTGAACAAGATAAAATACAAGTACTACAAATACACACCCAAACTTAATGCTAAATAGCATTTTCTTCCAGATAACCTTTGTGAAGTGTGAAGATAGATTGGTAGTGCTGCCAATTTTGTTAATAAACTGGTAGAAAAATTTAACATCTCTAAAAAATTTATAAGAGATAGAGAAAAAAATAAATAAATCATAAAACATAGTATAGGTAAAGATAAAAATAAACTTACATACAAAAACTAAAATATCATAAAAATACATAAATTACTTAAAGTACATAATACATAGAAGCTAAATTTTTTCACCAACTATTTTGTAGAGAGATAAATGTTTATAAAGTTAGGATTTGAAGATACGTAAAGAGTAGTCGTATATCTGCTTGGATTTATGTAAATTGATGTTGTTTTTAAATGCTCACCTCAACACCCTGATGATCGACCACATTTCTAAGTGTAAATTCAGCACGTAGACCACATCCTTTCCGCTCTATACAAATACCAACAAATCTATTGCTTTTTCCTTGTGCATGTGGATCGGCTATGGTCACTGCTAGGATTGAACCTGATGAAATATAGATAGTTATAAATTTTTCAAATTTTAAAAGTAACTCATTTTAATAATTTTGGCTCCTAGATATTTGTAAGTATTTTATAAATACTCTGTATCATAACAACATATAATAAAACAAAGTCCCCTGGTTGTGTTTGTCTGTTCGCAATAAAAAACTACTGAATAAATTTTTATCATAAATCAGAATGATTCATAATAAAGGTTTAGGTGTATAATTTTTGAAGGTTTTGTGTTAATTGGTAATATGACAATAATTAAAGAAAATGTCAGAAAAAGTAAAGTCACCTGGGAGCTTTCATTGAAAACGCTACCTAATCCTTTTGAGAAAATAATGAATGATGTGATAGGTCATGTTGTCTACTGCCTGTGCAGAGCTACAACGGGTCACTAGTATTTCAAAAATAACAGCTAAATATACTATATCAGAACTAAATGTTTATTTTGTCAATCAGTGTTTAATCAGTGCAGTACATTTATTTTAATAAAATTTATGATGTTTATTGATTCTATGGTAGTATACTATATTATAATATATTATATACATAGTTCCAAGTTCAGTTACAGCATATAGTTCAAGTACAGCTTAAGTTTATTTACCTTTTTGGTGAGGTACATAACTCATGAACATTACACAATAACATACCTACAAAGAACTGAGGAATGTCGATTTGTTTCCTCCTCTTGAGCATGTCATTTCGCTCTAGCTTCTCACGAAGGCTGTTCCGCCATTTGGGGTTAGGATCGGGTAGAAATTCGGGAAATGCATGCCTGTACTCCAAAAGAGGGTTGGTTTTAGGCCGACGTCTTGAGGACCTCATAGGCGCTGGTTTTGTGTCGTCTTCAACTATCTCAGCTTTTTCAGGCACCGTAGACAAGAGTCGGTAATCTGAAAAGAGGTGTAGGTGTTTCACATTCAAAGAATATTGGTAAGTTTGTAGAGCAAAATTTGGTTCTGCATTTCTTTTTCTAACCTCTTCGCATGAACCATTTTGTAGCGGCCAATATATTTTCTGATGTCTTTCGAATTGCTAATGCCATTTTAGGCAATCTAACACGATTTAATGTAAAGTTGATGCTGATTTCAAAGAAATTTTAAATTCCTGTTTCAAAGAAACAAAAACATTGTTGAATGAATGAAATGAATGAACCATAGAGAAATTAACAGGGCTGCCAGGTGTTGTTCAATGAAATCGCCAAATTTTTTGTTTAAAAAGGAGCCTAAACTTATATAGCCTAAAAAGTAGCCCAAATATTCATCCCAAAAGCTAAATAACAGCCTTTTTGGTTGATAATTTGGGCATAAGAAAAAGGTTTTGTATGTGAAATGAGTAACCCTCAAATCAAACAAACTTTGCCAGCCCTCTAAACCCAGGCGCGGATACAGGATTTCGTTTAGGGGGGGGCAATTTTTGTGTTTGGCAATACTGTTTACAATTTTTTATCGGCGAGCGGAGCGAGCCGCGAATTTTTTTTTCTCAGAAAATGTGTTATTTTGCCTAGGTATACTAATCACAAACAAAACACGAAAAGAAAACTGCGATTTTTTACATATTCATAGGAAATCGTTAACGACAGTTATGAAGTCGGCGAGCGAAGCGAGCCGCGAAAATTTTACACTAAAACCTCTGCATCGTGGTCATTTTTTATACTATTAGAAAAACAAAAACATACTATATATTGATTTTTATAGCTACAAATCTGCATAATTAACAAAAAACGTGAATGATCCTCATGACGGAAACCGGATAACGTTCCATTACTGGTTTTTTGTATGGACACAGTCAGTGTTGTAAATAGAATTTTACGCGCCCGGTGCGAGCTTCTATAATTGTTAAGCCTGGATACCAGATATAATAGAAAATCTATCTCGCGTTTCAGCATATATGAAGTTACAGTTGACTTCTCAGTGCTTAGTTGCTTTATTTATTATAGAAATAAAATCGGCGAGCGCAGGGATCCCCAAAATTTTTGGTGCACAAAGGAAAAAAGACAAAGAAAACGGTGGAATTTTTTGTAACACCTAGGTGTCTAGGCCTAGGCCCAAGAGACATAAAAAAGGAAGTCGGCGAGCGGAGCGAGCCGCAATTTTTTATTTAATCATTCTAACTAGCGCTGTTGTGTTCTAATTCGTCATTGTTGCAAACTTTATAGATTGGATTAAAAAAATGTTTTGCTTGGTTTTGTACCATTCACAACCAAAAGGTGGTAATAAAATCGGCGAGCAGAGCGAGCCGCGAAATTTTTCTATCAAAGGTGAGCATACAAGATATGAAAAAGAAAACTACGATTTATATCTGAATTTCAACCAACCTATATGTATTCGGTTATAATTATCAACGAAGACTTGGTCCTGATCTAGTCATTTCTGCACCCCACCAGAAAAGACAACTCAATTTATATCTGCACATCAAACTAATAATAAATTAATACTACCCAAAACTTGGTCCTGGTCTGGTAATTTTTGCGCCCCCCAGAAAAGAAAACTACGATTTATAACTGGATATTAACGAAATAATTAATGAATAATACCATGCATGGTCTGCGCCCTGTGCCTGAGCACCGGTGGCACCGCCTTATTTTCGGCACTGGAAACAGTATAATTAATAGCTAATTAGTTAACACATGACAATGTATTGATTGTTCCAAATTAACCTAGGTACATAATAAGTACCTTGTGTATTAATAACAATTTTTTTTTTAAAAGTTCATAATATCTAGTGAATATTGCCGGAGTTGAGGGGGGGGCAATTGCCCCTATTGCCCCCCCCCCTTGTATCCGCGCCTGCCTAAACCTCGTTTGAGGTTGAATAAATGCTGAAATAGATGTTTATTTATTTTCACTAGAGAAGAAGCAGGCAAGCAAGTCGAGTCGTCAAGTACTTATTTTTGTGACCCACATACAAACTCTTAAAGGTTGAATTTAAAAAAATGCTGAAATATGTAAAAATACTAAGAAAAAAAATACTAAGCCACCCCCGTTCACCCCTTAGGGGTTGAATTGTGAAAAATGCTGAAATAGGTGTTTATTTAATTTCTGTACAAAGGTTCAAGTCAATAGGTGACCATTTTTGTACCCCCATACAAACTTTGGCACCCCATTTGTACCCTAAGGTTAGAGAGTCTCAGTGCAAAATTTCAAGTCAACTAACGAAGATTTTTTTCGTCCCCTATACAAAATTTTCCACCCCCGTTAACCCCCTTCATCATCATCATCATCATCAGCTCATAGCAGTCCTCTGCTGGACATAGGCATACCCTAACCCCTTAGGGTATGAATTTCCAAAAATCCCTTTTTGTTCGGTGTTTTTGCTATAAAAAGCAAGCTACACTCCAAATTTCAACTTTGTATCTTCAGTGGTTTAAGCTTTGCGTTGATTCCAAAAAAAGGCCTTCACTTTAATATAATAAAATTAAATTAATTCATAGGAAATATAACACAAAATCTAAGTAGATATTATATCAAATCAAATTAAAGTCAAACTCCTTTCGTCTCACACCGAAAATCAAAGTTTTTTCATTGGTCTATGCTATGTTATCGAAGAGGGTCAGGTACAACTAGTCTGTGGGAGGGTAGCACATAACAGATTATAAAATGGAAATGGAACCAACCAAAATGAATCAAAAAGTCCTAGGGCCTTCCATTCATAATATGGCCTAATATAGCCGAATCATTTTTTCAAGATAGCCTAAATACGAAAAGTCACCGATCGCTTTTTTTGGTCGCCCCGACACTCTCTGAGATAGACTAAATGGCGAAAAATCGCCTAACCTGGCAGCACTGGAAATTAATACTACGTCTGAAAGAGTAACGAGTTACTTTATTACTAAAATAAACTATCTGTGGAATGCTTATGGATGATCGATATTCATCGTTAAACATCGATGTTAGGCGAGAAAACATCGAAACATCGATGTTATGATGATAATATCGAAACATCGATGTTACGATAATAATATCGATGTGTCGATATTATTATCGAAACATCGATGTTACGATAATAATATCGACACATCGATATTAAACTTTGGAGGCCCATCTGTCTAGCTAGGATCTACTTATCCAAAGTTAAAGAAAGTAGTATTAAACATTTGTGCTGCACAGCTACTTCGATGCAAAAACATCGAGGCTTTCTCGCTAAACATCGATGTTAGCTAAACATCGATGTTTAGCTAACATCGATGTATATCGATCATAGGCATCGTAGTAGGAAAGACTCTATTCAAAAGCTAGTTATCACCTGTATCAACAAAGAAATTGATTATAACTGCTTACAAAGTTTCTTTTTTACAGAGTGTAAAAAATTATGGTTTTTTTTTTTTTTATAAATAAAATTATATACTGTTTATTTTGCCATTTAAAACATCGATGTTTTCCTTTCGATACCTATTTAATAAATAAAATAACAGACTGTTTATTTTGCCATTTAAGACATCGATGCTTTCCTTTCGATATTTATCGGACATCGATGTTTTTTAATATCGATCATCCCTAGGAATGCCTATGAGTGAAATATAAATTGAAACGGAATCCACTTCACTTCTTTTTTTAATGGCTTCTAGGATAGTTTTTCACAATTTCGGTAATAGTCATATTATTATGAGGAAACATGTCATTTTTATTTTTATTTATTTTCTAGTATTTTTCTGATTTACGTCATTTATTATAATTGGCATTTTGACGCTTTGAGTGCTGAAAACACAGCTGTTGAGCAGGAGGCCCTCCGAGGCCAGCAGCCAATGTGTTATCCGTTATACAGTTCCCGCAAAATAATTTGGCCGCATTGAGTATAGGTACTTTAAACTTCTGCGCATGTACAGTCGCGGAGAAAACAGTTTATCAAATAAATTGTTTATAGCTCAGTAGAATTTCTTATTTTTTGTAGATTTTTTTCTATTTTAATCTTGCAATTGGTTTACCCAAACTTAGATCTCGTTTTGCTAGAATGTAGGTAGCTATAGTTTTTTAATAACAACGACATAAGTAAATTAACAACCACTTGAACTATGTACTTAGTAAATAATTCTTCAACATAGGGTACATAATTTCATTACGCGATAAAAAGGAATGCAAGGAGCAGGTGAATAAATGTTAAGTAATAAGCGCGGTGCGAGCTGAATAGAGCTTTACTGCGTGGTAGCTAAAGTCGCTATTTTAACGTTTTTGTGGAGTGAAACTTCTGTTCCTTTTTTATTCTGTGGGAGGAGTGAGTATTCTAGCACGTTGACAGCAGACCTCGGAAATTACGCTACGTGCCATGCGCGAGGCTCTTCCTGCAGCGCGAGACTGCGAGGATCTTACGGCGATGTGTTATTCAGCATAATACAATACATAAATAATAATAATATAATTATTATTTATTTATTGGGTCGGCTTGCCGAGGAAAACAAAATGTAAAACAATAATAATAATATGAGCCCTGCCCCGGTCGATGGTCTCCCATTTTGATACATTTTTACTATAATGTTTTTGATATATATTTATGTAGGTACATAAGTAGTATTAAGTTTAATTTTAATTTGATTTAAAGTAAAAAATGCATTTTTGACGAGTTAACAACTAAATAAAGTGTCATATTATGCACTATGTACTCGTACAAATATAAGTTTTGTAAAAATAAATTATTCCTATTCATACGTATAGGAACAATAATACTTGATACTAAGGAAATTGTAGAAAACTATCCCAGAAGATATTGCATGTATCAGGTCTTGTGTATTTTGACATCCTTTGTCATAGTCAAAATTCATCTCGATGAATGAATGAATGAACTTTTCGCAATGTGAAACTGCTGAAATCCATATTAAATGTGGATATAATCGAGAAACTCGCGTTAATCGAGTGCAGTACGTAGGCGAAATAAATACTGCAAAACTTGGGCTTGGTTGGCCTGAAATCCGAATTTCTCTAAAATTGATGTCCTCCATCATGCAGAAGTGTAACGACGATAACATTCCATTAGCTGACGACGATCCGCAAGTGATTATCAATGACGACTTGGACAACAATCGCTTGGACCACGGCCGATCAATGGACTCTTTACCTAGCTCTTACACTGGCTCTTCCAGCCCTGGACTGAATGGGCCTGCTAGTTTTGAACCCGACTCTGGTATAGATGAGCAGGAGGAGAAAGCTCGCCTGATTTCACAAGTGCTTGAACTTCAGAACACATTGGATGGTATGATCTCATTTCTATTTCTTTGTTATGTTTACGGGAAGTTAGGTGCTTCAACGCCTTGGCCTCGAAAATCTTAAGATTTTATCTGTTATATGGATGAAAATGTTAACGACATTTTTGATTGTTAGCGAATGAGATGGAACAAATATCTGCATGTATATCCACCACACCACACACCACCCCAACCTATATTAACCTCCCCCTATTAAAGGGAGATAAACCTATAATACCTATGCGGAGCATGTAGTCAGAGGATTTAGCTGTGCCTGTGTTGGAATGCCCTATGCTAAATTCAGCTGGCCGTCATAGTCACAGTCAAAGTATATTTATTGCTTGAAATACATGTAGTTTATAGATGTTAAACTTAATTATTTTATCAATGTGTTCTACCCTATTAAGCAATGCATTTATTAAAAAACATTACATTTAAGTAAAAAATAGGATTAATAAATTAATTAATTAACGCAATATTTCTATGATATGATTAGTTGACGACCTCTGTGGCGCAGTGGGCGAAGGTCCGCCTGTGACGCAGAAGGTTGCGGGACAAATATTTGCATGTTCTGCAGATATTTTTCTCAGGTCTGGGTGTATGTATTTACAAAAAAAAATATGTATCTATGTAGTATATCAATCATGTGGTTCCCATAATACAAGCTCTGCTTAGTTTGGGGCTACATGATGCTGTGTGATAACGTCCAGGATTATTTATTTATTATTTATTTTATTTAGTTATACTATAAAAATTACATAATAATAAGAAAAAAATTAATTACAAATGTCAACAACGGCAATGTAATAATCAAATAAGTTTAACAAATTAAAAATTCATTTTCCGTATAATAGCATTTCTTTGTCAATAGCGACTTCAACTTCCTCTAAAAGTCATAGCCTAGTTTGTTATACAGCAGAGTACACCATGGGCAGATGAGGTTGGCTTGGGTTCCAAAGATAGAGGTTGGAGCCCCTTTAAAAATATTTCTTATTAGAAATAAGAACTATTGAAACTAAATTATTTGAAATAAAACTTGGAACTAAATTATTAGAAATAAAACTATTTCTTGAGATCTTCAATAATATTATTACTACTACCTATTTGATTTAATATTCTATTTCAGATCTATCACAACGGGTGGATTCTGTGAAAGAGGAAAACTTGAAACTACGTTCAGAAAATCAAGTTCTGGGTCAATATATCGAGAATCTCATGTCAGCGTCGTCTGTATTTCAATCAACTGCCACTCCTAATGTACACAAGAAGTGAATCAATTTCTGCACCAACTTTTAGCTTGTCACACAGCTTCTTACAAAGCTCTACATAATAATATGCACTATTATGCATATGTCTACTTATAATATACTGTGAAAATCTAAACATAAACGAAATATGTATATATGTCCTCAAAATGTCTTTGGATAAATGTTCTTAACACTGCCCTAGCGGGGCTGCTGTTGCCTGCAGCCAAGGTGTTAAAGCCCAGTTTGTTATGTAAAATAAAATGTTTTATAGTTTCAGTGTTTAGTTTTTTAGTTTATGATAAAATGTAATTTTTCATCTCAACGGATCTTTGTTCCTCTGAAGCCTAAGATGATTTGACTAATCCTAGTACACTCCGACCCAAAATATAAAAAATAGGAACTACGTCGCTACTTGCAGCCAACTTCAGATGGATTAAGAAATGTTGTGAGTAGTGTAAGTATCTAAAGCTCGGATATCGCGTACATTGGCACGCGTAGTTGGTTACGCGTGTCTTGGAACGCCCTGCCTGTACTTGCAGCTATGCGTACACTTTGGGGAATGCGTGCCCCGCGGGCTGGCTCGCGGCGCGATCCGTGGTCAGTCGGTTACGGTTCCCGTAGCGCTATGGATCGATTGACCTCGCGTTCAGGGCCTCTAGCCAAAGTCACATTTCATTATCGTTAGCGATAGTCGCAAAGTCCAAAATGTTTGAGATTGGCCACATGACATGTCTACAGCGTATGTCAATCTCATACATTTTGGACTTTGCGACTATCGCTAACGATAATGAAATGTGACTTTGGCTAGAGGCCCAGGTTCGCGGCGGTCCACATTAACTGTACGCGTATCCAATGTACGCATGGACAGTCGGGGTCGACTACGCGTATTCAGGAACGCGTTATCCGTACCCAGCTTAAGGTTACAGTGTTACAATTATATCTTGGCGAACCTGAAGTTAGGCTTCTGTCAGCGCAGAAGCGAATTTTGTTCCTAAAAGTTCTATTGCGCAGCCAAATAGCTAACTTCACTTTCGCCAAGTTTAATTGAGGCACTGTACTTAAAAATGCACTATAAAAATCATTCCATTTAAATATTTATATTTGTGTTTTCAATGACTGCTCTCTATCATTTTTGTGTGCATTTTAAAGTATTTTTGACTTCAATGATGTTAGCTATGAATATAATAATAAATGTTGTTTTTAAAAACCATGCATATCTCCTGTTTCTGTTTTCTATTTATTCATTGTAGGTAGTTAATAAAGCTCGATCACGAAGACTAGCGATAAAGTAGGTAGATTATACTCGTATCGTAAACTTAAAATCTTGGCCAATGAGAAAGCGTAGATTGATATAACGGTTTTTCATAAAATGGCCATGGCCAAAATTTTTCGTAATGCCTAACTTTATGTTAAATACGTCAGTGGCTTGGTTGGTGCGGAAAAACACACCTTACTACAAAGTTTGCGTTTATCTATAATGTTGTCAGAGGTTGGATTTTTTTTCTTCTATACTAAATCTATGATTTTTGTATGAAAATGGAGCAGTGCCACTAGCGGGAAGTTTGTAAAACTTTGACATTTCCGTACAAAATTATAATAGGTAACGAAAACGTTAAATTAAGGTTATCGAGATACAGTAAGGTAACTTATGTTTTTCGCACTCAAACCACTGGTTGAAATATATACGTGAATGCCCTACAGTTGTAAAAAAACTTTTAAGTACTTTACACACCTAACATCCTACTTATTATAATATAAATGCGAAATTATGTGATTACTGATTATGAATGTGCGGATGGATGTTTGATACTGTGCCTTGCAAAAACTACTCAACGGATTTGGATGAAACTTAGAATAAGTATACGTAGTTTATGACCTGGATTAAAGCGCTCATGGAGTGGCTTACTTCGGTGTTCTTAGCACATCACCTTGGTTAAGCAACGATCCGCCTAGTCACTACTTGGATGGGTGACCGTTTAGTGTCAATTATATCTGAGCGCTTCCGTGCTTCGGACGGCACGTTACGATGTTAGTACCGGCTTTTACAGTCGTTAAGCCATGTCGGAGGCCTTCGGGCGGCCTAAAAACTTCGACACCAGAGTTGACCACTAATGGCCGACTCCTTTAACATACCGTTACCGTTATCGCTTCGTTTTCCCTTGAAAAACTATCAAAAATTAACAACGAGGCGTCGAAAATTTGACAGTTTTTCATGGGAAAACGAGGCGTCATCGGTAACGGTATATTTAGGAACCGGCCGTAACTCATACGAAGAAGAAGAAGAACCTGGATTAACGAATAGGTTACTTTTTATCCGGGTACCACGCGAGCGCAGCCGCGGGCGGAAGCTAGTAATAGCCCTAAGCTTGTTCCCTCTGCAAAAAAAAAAAAAAAAACTAAAAACGAGAACCTACAAGCGGTACATAGGTACATTGTTTGTATGTGTACCATGTGTACGTACCTACTAATCAGTGCCAGACGTCATAAAATTATAACATTAGTTAGCCACGCGGAGATAAGGTCTGGGGAATCTCTCTTAATTAATCACCAGACACGTACCTACCAAACTACGTATAGCATTCCCACGCCAAATTACGTCATTGTGAAAAAAAATGTTGTCTGTAACCTCGCTGCGCGCCGCGCCTTTTCATGCAAAATGCATGCCACCAAACGAGTGGGCGCGTGGAAGACGCGTGACCACGCGTGACCAATGCGTGACGAGACTGTGATGCTTTGACTGTGTCGTATAACAGCTTCTCAATTTCCTCAATTCCCGTTTAGATGATTGTTAATATCGGATAGCGCGGAGGCAGCGATTTAGCAAAAGATTATTAGAGAAATCGAGAAATTTAAGAACTTTAAAAGTTCCGTACACAATACAGAAGCGCTCACATAGTTAATAATATTCACCAGTCACCAACACTCCAACAACAGCCGGCGAGCATCGAGATACCCGGCGAGTCAACATTGGTAAGTTGGATGCCAGATCACTACGTTCGTCGTGAATGGTGAACACAGAAATGTATTTCTGTGGTGGTGATGATAGTTTATTCCGGTGTTGTTCCGGTCCCTTCATATTTGAATGGGAGGCGGGTTAGGTTAGGTGGCATTTAAATCCGAGAACTTCCGTTCTTCGATGTTGATGTTGACCGAGCTCTTTCAGCAGGTTTTCAGGCGGACAGAGAGACCACACCAGAGTTGGAAAAAACAAAGATTTCAAGTTTTATTTATGTAGACGTAAAAAAATAACAATATACTTACGATGTAAAACATTACATTTACGGGTCCCGCAAGGAGAATCGAACCCACACCTATTGTTTGCTGTTGCATCCATAGATTTAGTAAAAAAAAATTCTTTGGTTGCATCAGCCATCTTTCCTTTCCGACCGGCGACCGACGACGACGTCGTTCTATCTCGTTTGCACGGGCACAGTTTTGCGGTATTGGCGTATTTGGTTCGGTCCCTGTCTCTCTCTCATACCGCATGCGTCGGAAACCTAGACAGAGAAAGCTATAGACGACGAGATAATTCATCTCATTCTTTCAAGAAAGAGAACTACTTATGCGTGCTTCATGCAAATAAGGGAGACCGCACTATAGATTTGCTGTCCCTTATCGCGTGCCGGTTTTTTCGTTGTTTAGCGCAACATTGCGCTAAACAAACTTTGGCAGCTAGCAGCAGTTTCGGAAGATTTTGTGAAAACCTTGCTTGAAACTAAATTATTACCTGGAAAAATTATGTTTATGATCTATTGTAAATCAATAATAACAAATGAATGTTATGGATTTCTCTATCAAAATGGATCGGTGTAGTGTATTTTGGTGCAAAAGTGGCAGTGATCAAAACATTCCGGATTTGTCTTTTCATTCGTAAGTATCGTACTATTGACGAGGTATTTATTCAAAAATGGATTGTTAACTAGACTTCCACAGTAAATAACAACATTTAGAGCAGAAATCTGTAAGAAAATAAGCCAATAAGTGAAATTCAATTTTGTTTTGTTTTGTTTGGTGTTGCCGGCATTTGAAATGAATTTTGCCCACTGCACATTAATTTTTGGCTCAACTTTCATTTATTTGTAGTAAGCTAGGCGGCTGGAACTTTTGTCACAGATAGGTCTATATCTAGGAAGCCTAAATCTAAAATGGCGTAGTGCGGAACCAAATAGTTTTTGAGATATGATTATTTGAAAATTCAAATTTTTTACTTAATTTCGTCAAACTTGATGACACTGCGGGCAATTTTTTTTTCATCACTGAATATCAAAAATATGATCTTCTTCTTTTTATTTATGGCCTCTGTGGTATTTTTTGGTAATTCGACATTGACAATGATATTTCTCGTTGTTAATGTAATACATTGAATAGACAGTCGGTTATTAGATTTTTTACAACCACCTGGAAATCCTTCTCGCAGCAGTAGGTTCTAGGACACCCCAACTTGAGTAGCAATATCACAGAACTGACGCAGATCACCCCGATGCCACGTAGTCTTGTGGTCCCTATGCGTAGATTGGATATAAAAAATGTGGAACCAGAAATTCCCGTGGAAGATCCTGAGTGGAGCTAGCCCGCGAGGACGAGTGGACGAAGCGACACTCAGGGCCGACGAAGTCAAATACCCGAATCAAATATGCATTTTTATGATTTGAAACTGTTTTTAAACTGATCGTAGGTCATAGGTCCCTCTCCCGGAAGTGTGTTTTGACGTATATTGTTAAATTTTTTTTGTCTCGTTAACCTCTAAACTTAATTATTTTTTTCTCAGAAACTGTGAGATTCCCCCTTTTAGAGGGAGAGTCCTCACTCCCTCCCTGCCCTTCCCCACCCCAAAAGTTCATTACATATACAGGAAAGTCGTTTCATTTTTTATTAGAACTTTAAATTATATAATTTCTTTGGTTCATTATTATTTGCATAGCCCGGTTTAAAGATGACGTTTTAATTTCAGGATAAAAAACCAAAGGGCCACGTAATTCAATGGATGGTAACTGAAAATACACCTGTATGTCTCCAGTTATGTGAATCTTCGTAAGTATAAAAAACTTAAGTCTATTTTGATACTGATTTTATCGTTTAAAAGCCATGTGCTATATTTGGTCAACCTTGACTAACCGAGGTCTTAATGAATGTATAGGAAAATAGACCACGAAAACCAAAGAATTCATTATTTTTATATATGTTCTGCTATTAAATGTTAGGTTATTGTTATTATTATTATTATCATACCTACAATAATAGAATTCGTTCATTTTTGTTTTGGTTTAGAACTGTTTTTTTTATTTCAGACTAGAGAACCAGAGGTTACGTTAAATCAACGGATCATTCAGATTTAAAACGGATTCGGGATTCGTCAGTCACAACTGACAGCATTTTTTGACAATACACCTATATGCCCCCAATTATTTAAATCTGCCACAGTAAGTAAGTATCAAAAAGCCTAAGCTATATTTTATCAAAACCGGGTAAGTGAAACCCAAGATACTGCTTGCCTTCTCCGAAGTACCCGCAAATTTAATTAGCTAGTTGTGGCTTGTATTCCCACTGCGGGGCAAGTGTTTGCATGTTCTGTTTGGGGCTACATGATATTGTGTGATTACGTCCCGCATTATTTATTTATTTACAATGGACTTTGGCTGACAGGAAAGAAACACTTTAATGTTAGCTCCAGTTTTCAAAAAGTTTTCACTAAGATTTTATACTAGCTTCTGCCCGCGGCTTCGCACGCATGGTACCTGGATAAAAAATAGCCTATAATGTTATTCTTGGTGTAGCTCTACATAATGTGCAATAACAATTTGTTATATAGGTACACCTAGTTGACTACCTACAAAGCCTCGGTCTGCCTACTATATAACCATATTGCTAAATTGACCCTTAGACATGAGATACCTTACCTAGAACCTGTAACACAATGCAATTTAACACCATGTAATTTACTCCGGTGATCTTCGCAGTTCATCTTGGTTAAGCAACACTCCGCCCGGACACTACTTATATGGGTGATCTGGATGGCGCTTTCGCCCTTCGGAAGGCACGTTAAGATGTTCTTCCCGGCTTTTTCAGTTGTTAGCCATGTCGGAAGCTTTCGGGTGGCCTAAAAATTCCGACATCAGAGTTGGCCACTACTTCATACGAAGAAGAAGAAGACCAATATGTTCCATGCCTCAATTCATATGTTTCATCATTATCATCAGCAGCAGCATTAATAGCTTGTTATATTTCCCAGCCAGAACGATGAAGACCTTGTAAAAGCAATAAATTTATTGTATTGTATTTGTATCTAAATTTTGCGTGAGGGAGAAATAAACAATACTCAATACCTTTCGCCTTTATTATATTAGTAAGATTGCTAGCCTTTTATGTACGTATTTTCTACAGATTACATTTGTTATGTTTAAATACCAAAATTAATTTTTGATTACTGTTTTTAGGGTAAATCACCATCATACACACCACGAAGGCTGCGGAAAAAATTTGCGTTGGACTGCTAAGCTATTAGAAGATACGCGCAAAACTGCGAGCTCTTGGGGAAAAAGTTGGCGTTTTATAAAAAAGTAGGGAATTTAGAAAATATGATTGCAGAATCGAAAGCATATTTTCTAAATATTGAAGTTTTGGAGAAATAAAAATATATTTCCTATAATTTTATTCTTTTTAGTATGTAGGAATTTTGAAAGCGTATACAAGAAACATAAAGACATGCGTGAATGACAACTTAGGACACAAATAAATAATAGGATATTTTTGCCGTTCTGTAAAAAATCAATGCAAAATATATCTTTATTCATGTCCGTTAAAATATTCAATAGTCTCCCCGAAGACATGAAAGATTTGACACTTAGCCTTTTTAAAATAAGACTTTACAAATGGCTTGTAGATAAATGCTTTTATACGATTAAATTTAATGTATTAAAACTAAATAATAATTTACTATTTTTATTTCTTCATTTGAATGGTTAGTTTTCATTTTGACATATATTTATTAAGTAATCTCGATTGTCAACTTAATTATTGTTAATTAAAATTAACCGATATTAATGATAATTAATGACATATATACATATAACAATTTAATATTTGCACGCTTCTGTAATGAAGTATAAGTATGCGATCCACATAGCCTTAAAGATTTTCCTTTGTAATTACCATACTTTTATGCAAATAAATATAATTTGATTTGATTTGATTTAAAAATTATATAGGTAGGTGCATTCAATCAAATTTGCTAAACATCCTTCCTTCCCTAACATATTATCAAAAGTCATTAAAACTTGTTAGTGATGGTAGATTATAAATGAAAAAAATTTTTGTGTAAATGAAAAAATTGATAGATTAATACTTTACCTGCAGTATTAATTGATAGATTATTACTTTACCTGCATGACATTAATTTCTTGTTAGATTTATATTTTACCCATTATCATCATCAGCCTATAGCAGTCCATTGCTGGACATAGGCCTCCCCTAATGAGCGCCTGAGTCCCTGTCCTGAGCTCGATGCATCCAGCTTCTACCAGCAGCATTTCGCAGATCGTTACCACCTGGCCGGAGGGCGTATTATCAGTATATTTTACCCAAATCTATGGAAATTTTAATTATGTGGCAACCCTGCAGTTGAAATGAGAAAGACTAGGGTGGCCACGCAAACTATAAATCTATAAATATACTTAATCTATGGTCGGAAAGAATGAATGACGTATTAATGAACGATCAACGTAACGAACGATCGAACGAAATCGAAGTTTTTTTTATTTCAGTCGATTTTTGACAGCAGAGTTGAGCGAACGTTTGTTTTTGTTGTGAAATTAAACTGTGTACAAAATGCCGAAAAAGCTGAAAGTTGTGGTAAAATCTCTGTTCGGGCACGAGATCCGTAAAGACGTGAGCCTGGATAGTCTGAAGTCCTTAAAATTGGAAGACGCATGGCCCTTCATCAGAGAAGAAATCGAGATCGAGATCGGAGGCAGTCAGTTCGTGTGTATCCCTCACATTACAGAGGCTGATTTATATAAATGCACGTCCCTTTTCGTACAAAATGAGAAAGAAACTAATGGTAGAATATTCACGCCACTCGGGGAGCTCAGGAAAAATGTTAATAGGGAGAAAACGAATTCGGAATACGTGAAATGGTTGGACGCTGGCGAATTCCATGATAGCGAGTTCAAATTTCCACATGAGAGCGTAAAGGTGAGTCAATTGGTTTGTTTTGGCATAAACACTAAAGCTGAGGTACCGAACTATTTCACAACAGTTACCTACATGGTAAGATTACACCATGGTTTTGTTTCACTTTTTGCTTGTCCTTGACCTCTCCTTGTTGAACATAACCATGGTGTAGGTATATACCTACTATGCTGCTGCGCTGTTAACCAAATGTTTCAATAACTAGACCTACCTATGCTCCTAGCAGTAGCTAAGCCGAACCTTTAATACATTTATTGTGCAATAAAATATATCTGCAAATCATAATTATTTACCCAGTTTAACTGTGTCTCATACTATAGGCACCTCCATAAAGTAGATCATAACCATACTTACATAATTTTATATTAATAGAAATAATATGTAAACAATGAATCCATTCCAAACCTATATTGTACGATTGACACCTACCTTTGCGCCTGCGGGCGTCGGAGAGCATTGAAGCGCATTTTAAAACATGCTCGAGGAAATTGAAACATCCACAAAGCAGTTACTTTCCTTATAAGAATAAGAATAATTTATTTATACAAAACTTATAGGTAAGTACATAGTGCATATGCTATCTAAGAGTAGAAAATTAAAACTTAAGTACAACAAATGCTCTATACTAGTTTAGCACATAAACTATGAAGTTGAAGAAGTGTTGCATAAATTGCATGCAAATAAGGAACTTAACTGCTTTGTGGATGTTTTAATTTCCTTTAGAATGTTATAAAATGCTCTCTGACGCACGCCAGTTCATGTCAATCGTATAAATATGTACATTGTGTCTACATAAAATAAACTAGTCACCATGTTAATTAAAATTCATAGTATGCACACTAATACATACTAATCAACATAGTATTGACAATTGTGTCCTTGCGGTTAATAAACAAACAATCCAACAGTTAAGATAGAACACTAGATCTCTCATTGATAGCCTTGATGACCTGCAAATTAGTGGCCATAATTTTTATGTTCCCCAATAAAAGACTGCATAGACTTGAGATTAGCAAGGAGTTTTTCGTCTGTTTTCATCAATACTTTGTTAATAATTAGTATGGAAAGTGAGCAAACTATGTTTTTTATAAAATACTCTGGTTAAATTTCAGGAAATTTACTTAGTGCACCAACACTAGCAAAGAATATACTGCTTTATAAAAGACCTATTAAGCAGTGCATTGATATATGAGTCGGTCAGTTAGCCAGTCTGGTTTATTAGACTTTTTAAAGATAAAGATAAACAGTTTTTAATTTCACAGTGCATAGTAAAATATACATTGCAGTATGGATTTCTCTATAGAATGTCCTGCAGTTCAGCATGCCTCTTGGCCTCCTCTTACATTTTCCACTGGATTCTATCTCTCTCTAGGCTAGAGTTTTATATGTTCGAAATATTCAGTTTTAGATATTTGAATTCTTCGCAAGATTTTGTGGCCAACTTTGATGTGCACAGTTTTTAGGCCCCGACATAGCTTAACAACTGAAAAAGCCAACATCTTAATGTGCCTTTCAAAGCATGGAAAAGCTTAGTTCTAAATGTCACTAAGCTGTAGATTTAGATACTGTATTCAAGATTATCTATCTATTAGTTAAACAAGTCATTTACTGTATTTTAGAAAGTTTTTAGAACAAAAAATGCAAAATGCACCAATAAAGGAAAAAGCAAGGTAGGTTATTTATTTTAATTTTATCAATATCAGATTATCAGATATTTAGATATCATATAGAATAAACATTGTACATACTTGAAATAAAATTCCCCTAGTTATCAGCCATGCTATCTTTGCAATTGCTTGATTTTGAAGTACCTAGGTTCCTACATTTTGTTTGACTGATTATGTTAACTAAACATTGTTTAGATGTCCATGGACATTTAATTACACAGACTAAGCTTGAATTAAGGTCAGTTCTAGTTAATTATTAAATGTAGTCACAGAAAGTATTTCTATGTATGATATGTATGCATTTACAAAAAAATATATATGTGTAGTATAGCAATCATGTGGTTCCCATAATACAAGCTCTGCTTAGTTTGGTGCTACATGATGCTGTGTGATTATGTCCCGCATTATTTATTTTATTTTAATTATTTATTATTTCATTTTTAAATAACTTCATAAGCCTTTGCACCTAGTCCAAATCATCTAAAATTCTGATAATACAAAGAAAAGGTACCTACCTAAATTTAGTCAAATACATATTATCAAATATTATTTCTGATTTCCGAATAATTATCGCACCTCGGGCAGGCGAGGTTGGCTTGGGTTCAATTTTATTTTTCTTTTCTATTCAATTTGTTTCAATTAAATTTTAATGCATGATTTTGGAAATTAATGATCAGGTTTCAAATAAAAAAATATCTTACTGAACTTATATCTAAATGTAATAATCTCCTTAAACGAATACAATGCAACCTATCTAACTTGATATCCGTAATCGATAAACACATTACAATGTTGGTCCCGTTTTTCGGGCACATCCCGCCAACCAATGAATAGGTGTAGGTACCCTACCTGCCTACCTATTGTATGATTAAACAGATTGGGGAGTTCCTCTACGTGGGAATATCATACCAATAAATATTAGATTAGGTACCACCTATTAAACTCAAATCGAAGCACTAGTAAAGTTGAGAACAATCATTTTGTTACATTGGTCGAACGTGGAAGTTGGGCGTACTGTACCTACCAAAATAAAAGGAAAAGGTGGGAACAAATTTTTTTCCTATCTCCAGCTTTGAGATAGGCATCCCTTATAAGAAGGGGGTTATGCCCATAATCCCCAAGCTAGGCATGCGAGGTTGCTTCTTGAACCGTCGACGCTGCTACCCGTCGGCTGCCAGGGGATTTAGCGGTGCCGGTGTTATGCTGCGATATGGCGCAATCAGCCAGCCGCCGCCATGGGCCAGAACCTCGTTTTTTATTTAGTAGGGTGCACCACGTGCAGGTGATGTTGGCTTGGGTTCCAAAAATATAGGTTGGATTACCCCCCAAGTATTAGGTCCTTACCTATGAAATTGGCGTTTTTTCTCTCTATTTCCTTTTGCACATATTTTATTTAATTCAAAAGTCATATACAAAATTAATTTATTTTCTGAACGTAAAATTATTGCAAATATTGATAATTCAATAAAATACTATTTTTGAGAAAGTTCAACCCCAAAAAATTAAACTGAAAAACAGTTCATTTCACGTGTTGTCACTTTCAATGATTAAATTCGCATTATTTTTTTATGTGTTAGTTTTTTTTTTTAAATAAGACTAGGCATACTTTTCACAATGTTGTCCAATCATACACACAAAATTTTAGGAGAATAGGATTAGTAGTTCCAGAAAAAAATACGAAAATGTATGTATGGAGAAATCGATTTTCTCGAAATTCTCCAACACGCACGGCTTCTAAAAATTGCACGAAGTGCGTGCGTACGTGTCTATTCGTACGTCTGCATACTTTTCGTTCCCAACCACGCAAGTATAATTTAGGGCACTGCGTCGCTCGCCGCACGTTGATCTGTTTGTAAATTACTTGATCTATTTATAAAACAATTCGCAGACGAATGAATCAAGATTCGATCCAAAACACTGCTTCTCTTGATTTTAATACGTATAGTATAGGTGATTGGTTATTCGACCTATTCCTTGAAAGGGGTCTTTGGGTCATTCATTAGCAACATTAGAAAAAGTTCCATCAAGTGGGGGTCGAATATATTATATCGAATTGTGGCATCTAATTATTTTATGAAAATTTTCGACCTAAAACCGTCGATTTTGAACAAATGAGGGAGACTTATTTGTTTGTGAACCCAAATTATTAACCCATTTCTAGGAATAGGTCGAATAAACAATCAAACTGTTTATACATAATATTATAGATAGAAATGAAAGCTAAACCTTATAGAAAGAAATTCCCATTTTGACTGGTAATAAACAAAATAACGTGTCCTAAGCAAGCGAAGCGAGTACCTACTAAATAAGACAATAGAGCAATCATAATAGCAAAAAGAAATGTGCCAAACCGGCAAAAAAGGAACTTAACTTGTCAGACTTTAACTTGTTAGCTTGTGTAACATAGCTCAGAGAATTAGCAAACTTGAAGTGGCAGGGGGCTGCCACATCTGCCGCCGAAAAACCGATAATATATAGGGTAAACGAGGTCTTGAGTGGAGACTGCGGTTCGGCAAACGTAGTGTACAACGCCCTCCTGCGTAAGGCTGCTGGTAGAAGCTGGATGCGTCGGGCTGAAAAGGGAGTAATGGCGCTCATTAGGGGAGGCCAATGTCCAGCAGTGTACGGATATAGGCTGATGATGATGATGATTAATCTGACAAAAGACCTGCTGACCTACGCTACCTAGAGGACGTAGATGGGCAAATTCTCTTACGAAAATTATTCAAAACCAAAAACTTTTAGATCACACTCCAAGATGAAGCAATCAAGAACAAAGTGAGAGTTATCATGGTCTCCTTCAGCCGCAACGCCATCCCGAAAAGCAAAGAGCTGGTTAACAACATTTATTTGGACGTGGAGAACAATAAAGGTTGGTAAAAGTAAAATTAAAATAACCTTATCCCAAAAATGTTATCTACATTAACTTAAACGTCACAGTTTTTAGCATCTTTTTGTGTCTTCAACTGAAGTAAAACTTGGCCCTTTGCATCTAGTATAAATCCTACTATCCTATCCTACTAATATTATAAATGCGTAAGTTTGTGAGTATGGATGGATGAATGGATGAATGTTTGTTACTCTTTCACGCAAAAACTAATGAACGGATTTGGATGAAACTTGGAATATACACAGTTTGTGACCTGGATTAAGACATAAGCAACTTTTTATCCCGGTACCACGCGAGCGAAGAAGCCGCAGGCGGAAGCTAGTGATTTAAACTTTTACTCACTGACCGGGATCCTGTAGTGCCTGAGACATGGTTGGATGTAGTAGGCTTGCCCAGCACCTGTACCATCCTCTCAGCCTAGTCGGCCTTGCCTACAGGAAAGACATGGTCAATACGTTTGGAGCTGACTAAACCGCCCTCCTACAGTGGGTCCTACAAAAGTTAGCAATCATCATCACATTTTCTCTTGGATATCAAGAATTATGATAACACAAACACAATACATGGAAATAATTTTTGGAGAGGCATAATTTTCCGTAAACCTAAGTATGTGTGAGTGCTTATTAGTTCATTTGGTTCTTTAAATAATCATCATCATCGTCATCAGCCTATATATCCTTTAACAGTCCATTGCTGCCAATGTCCAATGAGCACCTTGCTATCTCCAGATGCGTCAAGCTGAGGACAGGTCGCAATGGCGCTCATTAGGAGAACATATCCAGCCTTTTATACATATCCAGCCGTGGACTGCTATCTTAGGCTGATATTAATGATGATGACTGCTATCTCCATACCCGGGCCCAGACCCTCAAAATAACAGATTATTGTCACATCACATCAGACAGAGTATTATGTATGTCGCAAATGTTCATACAGTTTTGAAAGAGCTCGCGAAATAAGTCTGATAGGAAATTAACCTGTGGCTGAGATCAGGCCCCTGAAATGCCACCATATTCTAAACCTTAACTGATTTCCAGATCTGAAAGGCAAGAAGTCAGTCTACATGATCACAAACGTCCTTATGGCTAAGACAATTGAGTTCAGAGTGACACGCGGGACTTCGTCCAGGATCTTCCACCTGGGGAATGCATCGCCTCTAGTCTTCGGTTTGGAAGAGTTCTTGATTGGTGATGATGGAAAACTTATTGCCAAGGTAAGATTATTGCTGTGTTAGTTAGGCTACGGTTTAGCGCTACAGGGTGTAAGAAATTCGAACTTCCATCCAACCCATGCCAACCTCCTCACAACCTCATGGTCCTGGGACTAATATCCTCTATGTGTAGAGCAGAAAAATAAAACTGTTACATGCTAAGGTAACATCAAATTCTGGGGTTTTAGCGTTTTATATCACACTAGCGTCCCGGCTTCGCAAGGGTTAGGGCACTTTTTTACACCTTGGGTTACGTTACTTAAGTTTTATTAAGGATCCCTAATCTTTTCTAGCAATAAATATAGCCTATGTTTGTCAGGGCGTGTAGCTTTCCAATGGTGAAGGAATTTTTGAAATCGGCACAATAGTTTTTAAGTTTATTCATTACAAACATACACACACACAAAAATACAAAATTTTCCTCTTTATAATAGTAGTATAGATCACAGTAATATTGTAAATAGGCGAAAGTTGGTGTCTGTGTGTGTATGTGTATCAGTATTAGTTCCCACGAAAGTTATGAAAGCTTGTCACGAGATTTACATGTCTGTGTAGAAGTATTAACTTACCTATTTTATAAAATACATACTTCTTCATAGATTTATAATAGAACAAGATCAAGTTACATAATTATTGTATTCTTGTTTATCTATACGCACAAGTAAATCTCGCGCTTTTATATCATATAAATGGTGTAATGTTATAAATTGATGGGTTTGATTTAATTTAAAGTTTTTTTTTCTTTTAAGAGCTTTAAATAAAAGCTTGTTTTTAAAAGTGTTTTTATCATTAATTATTTTTTGTTATTACTATGTTATATTGAATCTAAATGTTTGTAATGAATAAACTTGTCCAAATTCATACCGAGACCTATCTTTCGCGAGGCTGATGCTAGGCCGTCCAGCATTTGTTGCTCCTCCAGCGACTCCGCCAGTAGGACTATGTCATAAGCGGCCATCTAGGACGGTCCGCCATATTGGATTTAGGGGGAAGACATTTAGTTTTTCATATTCTTCTCAGCAAACCGTTTCATTCGATACTTACCCGTATTATGAGAGTGCACAAAAAGTAACTAGTTCATCATTTTAGGCCGTTCGACATATTAAATTTAGATGGAGCCATTTTGTTTTTCGTATTCTTCTCAGAAAACCCTTTTATTTGATACCTGTATTATGAGAGTGTACAAAAAATAACAAGGTCACCATCTTAGCCGTCTGCCATATTGGATTTAGAGTAGTTAACATTACATACATTTTATTTTTCGTATTCTTCTTGTAACGTTCTATTTTGCCTACCCCAACCTATTTAGGTAGCTAGGTTGAAAATAAACAAACTTTAACAGTTAACAATTATATTAAATGAATAAGTAGGTAGGTTCAGGGTCGCGATTCTAATTCGGTCCGAATACGTAGCCTAACTTAATAGTAAAACCACTGGCCTTGGCAGGAGGTGAGATTGGCCGGTAGTGAGATTCACCGGTGTAGTTCAGGGTAGGGCGCACGGCTACAGTTCTTCCCGAAGCGGAAGCAGAATGCTCGGGTAGTACAGCTCGCTCGTTGATCTGGCTCGGCAGCAATAGTGGCCGCACTCAAGCCGGTAGAAGGAACCCCAATTTGGGCTTTGACACGGCACACGATAGTAAGTTTATTACTATTTTGTAGAAAATAAGGAAGCGTAATTATAATTTTGGTCGCGATACAAGCAGTACGTGTACTAGCGATGAGAGTCGAGTGACGCTTGGCAAGTGTCAGTTAGAAAAACCCGTTATCTCGAGTGACGCCTCAATGCAGCCAACCTATTATTACTTGACTTTTTATCTGCGTAGGCGCATTGACGAAGATAGGTGGGGTAACTATCTATGGTTTGTATGAGACAACATTAGATCATTCAGATAGACTGTCACATTCTCAGCAAACCCTTTCATTTGATACCCATATCATGGGAGTGCATTAAAAATTACTAGTCCGCCATCTTGGGTACTCCGCCATGTTTGATTTAGAATGACGTCACATAGCTTACCATGCATTGTCATCCAAACTAAACGTGTGGACAAAATTTCAGCTCAATCAGTTGAAGATATCTGCTTCAAAATTCAGTTGCAAGATTTGACTCGAGTTAAAATGCAAACTTACCTTGGGTGCTCCGCCATGTGGAGTTTAGAATGACGTCGTACAGTTTACCATGCATTGTCACCCAAACTAAACGTGTATACAAAATTTTAGCTCAATCGGTTAGAGATAACTGCATCAAAATTGAGTTGCAAGATTCCACCCGCACATACATAGTTACAATGCAAGTTAAATCAGCTGCCAGCATTTCTTTTTCCCTTGACTTACGATCCTAACGGCTTCAAAAAGGGAGTTAATAGGCATCTTCTGGGGAAGCCCATACTAAAAAAAAACATAGTTTCTGACCTGGATTCACATTTAGGCTACTTTTGATCTGAATACCACGCAATCGAAGCCGCGGGCGAAAGCCAAAATTCGATTTCGGTGCATTTATGGTTTTGCTCCCATTGTAAGCGTTGCTTTTATCAAGCTTACCCACCCGACCCTGTTGCAATGCAACTTCCTATTTTATTTATTAGTCACGATCAACGTCACTCAAGCATTACGTTTCATTGTTTAGATTAGAATAACTGAATGCTCTTGAGGCAAAGTCACACTTAAGTACTCTGAAAAACAATGCCTGTTCACTAATTTACGAGCAGAAGATAATCGGCTAGATGGAGTGACAATCTACTGAAGGCTAAGCCGTGGTTTTTAGGGTTCCGTAACCAATGGGTAAAAACGGGACCCTGTTACTAAGACTCCACTGTCCTTCTGTCTGTCTGTCTGTCACCAGGCTCATGAACCGCGATGGCTAGACAGTTGAAATTTGGACAGATGATGTATTTCAGCGGGGTGATCGGCTAACTCTGTTGCAAACAGAAATGATTGATACCGATCCTGTTTTAACAAACTGTTACAGTTTGTCAATTGACGTTCATTGAATTTCGACGGATGAAATGTCAAAGTTCGTAAAAACACGATCGTTGTCAATCATTTCTGTTTGCAACACCCCGCTGTTGCCACTTTAACAACAAATACTAAACACAGAATCTTACTATAATATTATAAATGCGAAAGTTTTTGAGTATGGATGAATAGATGAATGGATGAATGTTTGTTACTCTTTCACGCAAAAACTATTGAACTGATTTGGATGAAACTTGGAATATACATTGTTTGTGACCTGGTATAAACTAAATATTTAAGTGGGCTCCCATTCAACGGTAGAGAACCTTTAGGAGTCCAACTCGCACTTGGCCGGCAACTTCAGGGGCCTCTCAGCCTAATGTATGTTGGCGGTTAGCTCTTATGTTTCTTTGTTTTTAGCCAAATCAAATAGCTCGTCGGCACTCGTGATTCCTCGCATTCGCGGAATAATGTTCTAGACTTGAATTACGTTCACGTTTAATCAAATTTTAAATACCGACCTTAATCCAAGTATTATGAAAATTCTTATCTCGTCTTTCCCACGGCATCTCGAATGCTAAGTTTATTGTGCTACGTCATTCTTATCTCGCCCTAGAAAAACCTTTGCAGGCTGGTACATGGCCTTATTGATGAAATATAAATGTGACTGTACAAAATGGAAACTACTGGAAAGTGTCCGATTGATCGAACAATATTTCTCAGTCTCGAGAACACAATTGGTTCGATGAATCGAATCAACTGGAAACAAAGTTAAAAATCAATCAGACTACCTACTGTCTCATTGATTAAACTAATTCCAGACAATACTTGTTACAATGTATGGTGATGGATGACTCTCGTTCTATACAATCCAGTTCATCCAAAGCTTGCCTGGAAGAGATCGTTTTTAGCGATCAGGCCGCCCATTGTAAAACCGCGGATTAGTTTCGTACTTAGAATAGTTAGTTCATTTAAATATTTGTAATTTTCGTGTACAATAAATATCTATGACGAAGTATACTATTTTGGTTGGAATATTTAAAAACTAGTTTCTTCGAAATTCCTATGTAGGCTAGAAGGGAAAGGACAGAGGACAGTCACAGAGGAGTGGTGTCTCAGCTCGACGGCCAAGAGACCCACTACCCGCCTGATGTTCGAACAACATGTGCTGTGCACGAAGCTCTGAATCTGTGCATGAGGCTTCCAAGGGACAGAAAGGAATGGCGTGATAAATACGAGGCCTATACCCAGCAGTTGGGTGTTAACAGGCTAAACAAAGATGATGATGAAATTTCTTTCAACATATCATGCTCAAGTATACCTATTTGTCCAAGCCAAACTTGTGCAAGTATCTTAACGTCTATGGTTGGTATAAGCCGTAGGATTTTCGACCAAGTCGCCAGAGGCTGCAAATGAGCGTATTTATAATACTGGGCATCATCACATTACACAACTTCATGTAGCCCCAAACTAATCAGAGCATTGTATTATGGGATCCACATGGCTGATATACTACTTATACATTTTTTTGTAAATACATACTTGTTTACATACATTATACATAGAAAACACCTGGGTGTTTACCTAGGTCTGGACGCGAGACAAATATTTGCGGATCATACAAACAATCTCTTTGCAGCGGGAATCGAACCCACAACCGTCTGCGTTTCAAGCGGGCCTTCGCCTACAGCGCCACAGAGGATGTGTTATTTATAATCTGAATGCTTTACTGGTAAATACTTATAAGATCAGTTATTAACACGTTTTTCCTCGGTTACTTGGGTTTTCCTCAAATCGTAACTCGCTAAACCCACTTCATCTAATTTTACATTTATGATTTGGCATGAACTGAAAACGTGATGTTTTTTACTATTCGTTGATTTGCGATTGTTATAAAGCTGGGTACGGGTAGTGCGTACATCGGTACGCGTAATCGGCTACGCGTGTCTTGGAACGCCATGTCTGTACATGCAGCTACGCGTACACTCTGGGGAACGCGTGCCGCGGGATCCGTGGTCAGTTGGTTTCGGCTCGCGTAGCGCTATGGATCGATTGACCTCGCGTTCAGCAATTGTATTGGTGTTTTCAGCAACATACAAATGTGAATGATTCGGTTAGGTTTTTATGCATAAATCTTGCCGAATATTGATAGTCTAGCTATGCAGCTAGAAACTAGCCGAAACGCGTATTGTATTTGGGCTTTCTTTCACGGTATGATCCTCCTATCACGACAAGTGCTCTGAGATATTTGGCCTTACTTATGAACATCTTTCAAAAGATAAACGATGCTTAGATTATTGGCATCTCTTACCGTAGCGTAATGACAGACAGTGACAGGGCTAACTTTGAGTATTGGTTAACTTTAAATAGCGTTCATAAGTAAGGGGGATTGTGGACAATGCCGCCGTCTGAAGTATTGGAGCTATAAACAGACAATAAAAAGTAGATTAAAATTATAAATTATTAATTTTACACTAAAAAAACAAGCAAACTTAATGAACAAATTATTACCAATACATTTAAAAAAAAACAAATTTTAAATAACACCGATATCATCAAAATCGTCACATTTATAATACCCATACTTATAAATTACCTAAGTCAAAATCATTCAATAAAAACCATGTCCAACCTAAAATCAAAATACATTTTCACTATACACAATCAAAAGTCATCCAAGGAGTATATGCACTTTTCTAATAAAAGTTTTTTAAATTTAGATTTAAAGATGGTTGGACTATCAATGCTCATAAGTTCGATTGGAAGATAATATTTAACCTTGGCTGTAGAGGAGCCTCTATATTCATTCTTCGTGTATCTTTTCTAAAAATACTATGCTCATTTGTTTCATATTTATAATGATTCTTGACAACATCCATTAGGGTCGCTAAAATGTAAAGGCTGGGAAAAGTCAAAATGGTCAAAGTTTTAAAATGATCCTTTCAAGATTCCCACGGAGGAATACGAGCTATTGTACGAATTGCTCTCTTCTGCATAACAAAAGCCCTATTAAAGTTATAGTCATAACTATTCCCCCAGAATTTGATGCTGTATCTCAGCTTAGATTCAATAAGTGCATAGTAAACTGATTTTTAACTTCTCTTGCTCAAAAAGTGTAGCTTAGCGGGCCTAAAACTCGAGTTTAATACCTCGGGCTAAAAAGTATTTTTTCTTTTTAATTTTTGTCTAAAATCATTAGCCCGTACAAAGCATTCGTTCTCTTACATAAAAACTCGACTTCTTGGTGCTCCGTTAATCTTTTTTTTTGAAAATAGAACCGTCTTGGTGATGTCTTATGAAGGTTGATTAATTTTTAATAAAATTTCTGAAAATTGTCTAATTTTGAATTGTTTTATTTTCTCGCAATCGAAGTGAAAAGTAGAGTGTTTTACTCGGGCCAAAATCACCCATTATAACTCGGTCTTGTCATCCTCCCTCGCTACGCTCGGGAGTATAACGACCTCTTATATAATGGGATGGTTTAGTCCCTTGTAAAACAATCTACTATTAGTTGCTCAGTATTAATTTCGTCTCTTAGACTCCTCAGAGCGTAGCAAGCAGAACTTATTGAATTTTCAATAGCTTCCAGTTCAGCTTTCCAGTTCAAGGATTGGTCAATGTGAATACCAAGAAACTTAACATTAGTCGTAAATTCAACACTCTCTTCATTACTTATTATTTCAATAGATTCGTACTTATGAGTAGTCGTTTTAAACAAGATAGCATTAGTCTTTCTTATATTCATTTTCAAATTATTTGCTTCAAACCATTTGTTAAAATTAACAAAAGCATTATTAATCTTAGTTTTTAGCTCATTTAAGCATGATGCGGGAATTACAGGATTCGTATCATCAGCATAGACTACTAGCTTTATTTCTGGGATGGTATTCATAATATAACTTATCAGATCGTTTAAGAAAACAACAAAGAAAATGGAGCTAAAATTGAGCCTTGTTTTACATTGATAGCTTGTGATTTGCAGATGACAAGCTGTCTATCAATAATGTTTTTTATTTCCACGAACTGTTTTCTATTGGATAAGTATGATCTAATTAGGCTCAAACTATTACCCCGAATCCCGTAATGTTCGAGCTTATCAAGCAAAATTTTGTGGTCAACCATATCAAACGCAGAAGATAGATCAAGGAACAAGCCTGCTACCTTTTTTGTCATTTAGATTACATAATGTAATAAAAGATCCACTGCATCCACAGTCCCCAAACTTCGTCGATAACCAAATTGCCTTTCATTTAAAACTTTGTTCAGATAAAAGTGTGCAATAATCCTATCCTTAATTAGTCTCATAATTTTTTGAGAATATTCGGCGGGAATCGAACCCGCAACCTCTTGCTTCTCAGGCGGACCTTCGCCTACTGCGCCACAGAGGTCGTCAATGACTTTCTTAATTCTCTGACAATAGGAAATCCGTCATAATTGTTCACATTATCATTGAATCTTTTATAAGACACACTAGAGATAGAGATAGTTCCCTCGAGAACTTTTTTCTGGACGAAAGGTACCCTATGTCCTTTTCTGTACCCTTGACAACGTGTACGCGAAAATTCATGATGATCGGGTAGTTAAGGCGTAACAAACAAAAAACTCACTTTCGCGTTTATAATGTTAGTTAGCTTAGCACACTTGTTCCCATCTGTTTGTCTCTATATATATATTTATCTATCGAGCACGCTCGTAGCTATGTAGTAGGTAGGTACTGTAAATCCCTGAAATTAGACTTGCAAATGGTGAAATGGGAAATTATGATGCAATCCAAATGAAACATTCATTATTTTGCGTAATCCACGTTTTGAAACAGAAATGATGAAACAAGCTGGTTAATTTGGAACTAAAGTGCGGCTATTGTAATTATGGTAATCATGGCAAGGGCATACAGAGTGAGCCATTTTATAAGGCACCTTAGCTCAATCAATATACATATATTTGTTCCAGCAATTTTAGAATTTTGTAGTTTTACTGATTTTGTGAGGCAGCACTGCCTTAATTTTAGGGCTGCCACGCATCACACAATACAAAGATTAGCTTAAAGTTTTTGGTGAATAGTTTTGAATCACGTATTTTTAAGTGAGGTTCCCACAAACTTCTAGACAACCATTGTCAGATTCACCACCTTTCGGAATAACCTACGAATACAAACTCATCCTGTATTTGCGAAGAAGTAATTTGCAGTTGTGTTTAAAGTTAAAGCGTAAATTATATTAGCATTAGCTAGCACCATTTCCTGTTTTCACATGTTCATTTAGCACTATAGCTTCGTTGTTACTGTTTGATTGACAGTGTTTATCATGTTTTTTACTTACTAATTATTATTTATTATATAATTATGGACGAGCAGCTTGATGCTCATATTGTGTTCATTTCAGGCAGTGTTAAAAATTAAAGTGAAAGTAAAGTTTCACGCTGTTATTATTCTAAGGTTAAAACAATGGCGCTTGCGCTTGACCTTGGGTTATATCGATCAATTTGATAGACGTTTTCGTAGAATCGTTTAAGTGCCTGCCTATACAGGAGTTCCTATAGGTACTATAACTATAATGATAGATAGAAAACTCTTTATTGTACTCACACCAACATAGACAAATATAACTATAAACAATAACAATAATGAAAGTACAATGGGCGGTCTTATCACTTAGAGCGATCTCTTCCAGACAACCTTTGGATGGACTTGATTTAAAAGACTGTAGCAGACGATGGTGTTATATCAATAAACACATACATTTTATAATCCATTGCGGACTATCCTACTACTATTGCGACTATTTATTTATTTATTTTAATTACTTATATCTATTAGTTTATTTTAGTTATTGAATTGCACCTATTAGTATGTATTTATTATTTATATTAGTATTTTATTTATTTTTATGGTTACCGTGACTACTACTTCGTCCTACTTTTCATTCATCATTGAGACGTTCATGGCGTAGCTTTTACTTCGGTGTTCTTATCATCTTGGTTATCCAACACTCCGCCCGGTTACTACTTGGCTGGGTGACGTTTAATGGCATTTAAATTTGAGCACTTCCGTGGTTCGAAAGGCATAGGATGTTGGTTCCGGCTTTATAGTCGTTGATCCATGTTGGAGAGTCCTTCAGGTGGCTTAAAACTCCGCCACCAGAACTGGCCGCAAGCTCATATGAAAAATAAAAAGATCATTGTCTTCCTGCCATGTTTTTTTTCCTCCATTTCCCTCTGTTCGACGTACTTTTATTACTTGTTAAAGTTGATTTAAGGCGACTATACAGGTCAAACCTCCCTCTTGCTCGGACTATTCAACATTTTTGAAGATATAAAATCACTTAATGTAGTTATGCAAAATAGCAAACCTTCACGGCCTAGAAAATAACAATACAAAGGTTCAGCAAGAATATCATGTTAAACCCAACACGTTTTCCTACCAAATAATTTGGACCAAAATTGGTCACATTGGTGCAAAAACGTAAGATTTTTGGTAAGAAAACGTCATAGAATCAAAATGATATTATTGCTGAACTTTTGTATTGTTATTTTCTAGGCCGTGAAGGTTTGCTATTTTGCATAACTACATTCAGTGATTTTAAATCTTCAAAAATGTTGAATAGTGCGAGCGAGAGGGAGGTTTGACATGTATCGTCGCCTTAACTTTTAATGTGATTTAAGTTTATGTATAATAGGCTGACTGACCTAGATTGACGATAAGGCATCGGACCCAAGAATGACAATGCATGAGAATATATTTCAGAATGACTTTCGCCGGTTTGTTTCCTTCTCTCATACATTCCAATAATCTTTGTTATAGTTTTTTCACGTGCAAAAGGTTGGGCTGCCGTTGTTGGTTTGCACACAAATAGAGACTCTATGAACTTTGACTCACGCTCGTAAAAAACTCACTGACAAAATTTTATAAAAGTATGAGCTGATGCTCATAGTTGGGGCTCCTCAATGCTCGATGCCCTTTCAAGTAGTAAGTACAAGTATAGGTTGGTTTACTCGCTCAGTTTGATCGCATTCTTACGCAGTTATCTTGATAATCATTTGCATAGTACTTTTTTACATATCCAAAGGAAGCTTATTTCGCCTATACTATTAGTACTATACTTAGTAACATAACCTACCTACTTGGGTATGCGATACCAAGATGACAAATGTAGGCAATTTTCAAGGGGTGTGAGGGGTTTCAACCTCCTTCGGAAGCCAAGCCAACCTGACCCGCCCGTGGTACACTCTATCTGCTGTATAACAAACGGGGCTCTGGCTGCCGGCTGATTGCGGCATAGCACGGCCTAACACCGCCACCTTCCCTACGCGCTGACGGGCAGCAGCGTCGTCAATTTTTACATTTTTTTCCCTGTATTTTATCTTGATGTCACGACGTGATTGATCTGGCTTATCAATCCAAATTCCAAACAAACAATACTCTTCTATTGTTTAGCCATTTATAAATAACTTTAGCGATAAATCAGTGCTGCGCGGTACTTAAAGAATATAATTGAAAATAAATATATATAAGGCAAAATTTACCTACCCTTTGTCCAATCACTTTCGAACATAGGCTGTTTCATACCGTGGGAAATGAGATGAAGTAAAAGTAATACGAGAGCTAGAGACTAGAGTCTAACGCCCAACTAAAGCCCAATATTCAGTATACGTAAAAACACTGAATATTAATGACAGGAAATATTATTTGCATCATATTTTAGTTGAAGACATGTTCATTTTGCTTTTCTTTTGATTTTATTTCCAATCCATTTTAACTTTCGCACGTGACGCTACGCGCCTTGCAGCCAGCAACCCGGCTAGAGAAAGTGAGTTTTCAGCACTCAAAGCGTTATACACTAGTGGCCTTACTTATGATCATCTTTCAAAAGATAAACGATGCTTATACTATTGCCATCTCTCACCTTTGGGTAATGACAAACAGTGACTGGGCTAATTTTGCGCATTGGTTATCTTTTGGTAGAGTTCATTAGTAAGGGGGTAGCACGTTGTCTGCGAGCCTTGGGCATGGTGCTTAGCGTCAGTACAAAAAGCAGTCCGGCGAAATTGTCTTTTCAGCACTCAAAGCGAGTGTTGTAGAAATTGCGTTAATGAACGTGATTCTCCGCACGAATGCTTCGACTCATTTATCGCCAGGTTATTATCACAACAAAACATTTTCGAAGAAACGTTACCTTTGTCATAATCTCAACGCGCTTCGATCAATCGATACCTCGATAATAGGGTTTCCCCGCGAGGCGTGATTCAATTACCAAGCTATCTATGACAAATTGATTCCAAACCTAAAAAATGCCCGTCGATTCTCGACCCTTTTACATTGAATTACTCAATTTTAGGGTTCCGTACCTCAAATGGATTAAAGGATCACTTCGTTGTCCGTCTATCTGTATGTCAAGAACGCGTATCAAGTTATCAAATCCCCTGGAGCTGTGATAAAAATCAAACTTCTGAGTTAACTCACTCAAAAGATGCAGCAGACACCGCAAGAAATTCAAAATAATATTTCTGGGGTACTTCCCGTTACCCTGGAATCATGAAATTTCGCAAGAAGGAATGTCTTGCTTATAACTGTTATAACACAAGTAAAGGAAAAAGTCCAAAAAACGTAAATTATAGTTACATCACAAAAAAAATCACTCCTACAAGTTCGTACGGAACCCTCGGTCTCGGTGCGTGAGTCCATTTCGCAATCGGCCTGTTTTTTATGTATAAAAAACAGCATTATTGTGTTGTATTGTAACTCTACATTATTTCCGTGAATTTAATAAAGCTATGTATTTGTTTTATTATTTTTATGAGGAGGTTTTATCCGCGATCATTTTGCGTTATCATTTCTTGGAAATTAGATAGTTAGATATTTGCCAGAATGGGCAGTGTTCATGTAGATCATGTCTTTGAACTTGATCGCATTTGGCAACGCTCCTAAAAACTTCAAAGGTTTTCTTATGCTGCCAAGATCTAATAAATTAAAATACCTATCTATACGTATTTATGATACGCTTGCATGCTTTTTGTCAAGGAAATGAATAGAGAAGCAATTGAATTTTCAACAGCAATGATTCTGTGAAAAAAGTTTGTTTAGTTTATAAGAAACTTCAAGATTGGTTCTTGAGAGTTTAGTTTAAAAGTTATAAGAACTCGAAAGTTTGGGATTGATTGAGAAAGTAGTTATTTCATGTGAAAGTTAAAGATTGAGAATCTGATTTGAGAATTAAGTTTGACAAAGCTTAGTAATTTGTTTTTTCTGTAATATCATATTTTTAGTACAAGAACGTTTTGCATTTGAAGAACTTAGTACTGATGAACCTAGTAACTTACTTTACAAAAATAAATTAGAATGTACTAGATGTAGGAAAGTAGAACAAGTATGATGCTCATCGGAATTGATTTCTATTTTCAAATAAAAACCAAACGACACGGCAGGATTAGATCATGGATTCGCAGTGAACAGGAAAAAGTATTTTACCAGCAAAAAGTACAGGTTCCACCGAGATTTGAACTCGGATCGCTGGATTCAAAGTCCAGAGTGCTAACCATTACACCATGGAACCTTGGAAACGTTGCCTGAATTTTGGTTACGCACGATTTGCAAAACATCTCGGAATTAATTTATCTGTGTTTGAACAGCCGCAATATTTTTACCTCTATCTTGTATAATTAATTGATCGTTTGATTTTGTTTATTTTTGTTCTTCATTGATAGATACTTACATGATGTACTTTTTTCTACTGAGGGCCTTGATTCTTAGGAATAAAGATTATAATAGAGATGACGACTGGGTAAAAAAATAGTAATTCTAATTAGTCCGTCAGCTAGATCAACAAACGTCACGCGGAACTTCAACGCACTATATCTTAGTAATTTTTTGTTTAGTTGAGATAAGAAAAAAAAATACGTGTCCAATATTTTTTGATAATGTAAATGACGGACTGATTACAATTTTTCAGTCGTCATCCCTATACTGATGTTGGACACTATTACAATTATGTAACTCCAAACAAAGCAGAGTTTGTATTATGGGAACCACATTACTGATATACTACTTATATATTTTTTTGTAAATACATAATATACATAGAATGCACCCAGACTCGAAACAAATATCTGCAGAAAGCAGCAGTAAACATTTGTTTCGCGGCGGGAATCGAACCCGGAACATTATGCGTCTCAGGTGGGCCTTTGCCCACTGCGATTAGTTAGCGGTTAATGTAACACTAGACATATTTCGCGAGAACTGACAAAACTGTATGGAAATTTGAAAGTACTCATGACATTATGTCTGATGTGACAATAACGTCTATTACTGAGAATCACACCCAGAATCTCTATCACAATTAGGGCTTGCAAATATTCGAAAATATTCATATTCGAATATTCGATTTTTTTTCGGGTACTATTCGAATTATTCGAATATTATTCGAATAATAGAAAAACACTATGATTTTATTAAAATCACATCTTATTTTGAGTGTTATTTTCATGAAGAAGTTTAAAATATCAACTTATTTTATTCTTAAACGCGTTTTTTCCACGAACTATTTTTTAAAAAATTACAAAAACGTATGTCACCGTAACGAGACATTGGTGATTTAAACGCACAATCAACAACAAATTAAATTTTTTTTCTTCGTATGAGCTAGTGGCCAACTCTAGTGTCGGAGATTTTAGGCCGCCCGAAGGCCTCAGACATGGCTTAACGACTGAAAAGCCAGGACCAACATCTTAACGTCCCTTCCGAAGCACGGAAGTGGTCAAATCTAAATGTCACTAAACAGTCATCCATCCAAGTAATGACCACGCGGAGAGTTGCTTAACCAAGGTGATCTCTTAAGTACACCGAAGTAAACCACGCCAAGGACGGACGGACGGACAAAGCAGCACCAAAGGGTTCGTTTGACCGGCTCGGTAATGTCTCTCTAAAAACAGTCTTATAAATGTGGGTTGGTTGGTATTTTAACAAAATCATGTAAATAATCATTCACGTTAACGACAGAGACGAATGGACAGAACAGTCTCGTCAACTACGCGAATGCACTACGCGAAACTTCCGAGTGTCTCCGAACCGTGTTCCGAACCCGATAAAAGTTATTGGGTTTGGATCGGATCGTTCGACATGTTGTCTACCCGAAGACGACGTAAACTTGTATAGTCTTGTATGGATATATCGCGCGAACTCTTGGTAGCATTTCATGCACATCTGAGTTCCAATTTCGGTGTTATTAATTTAAATCGAATATTCGAATATTGAAATATCAGTATTCGAATATTCGAACAAAAATAATATTCGAATTATTCGAATATTCTAATATTCGAATGCAAGCCCTAATCACAATGAGGCATGATTGAACCTCTGAGGCCAGTAGGTTCTATGTCTATGTTATTATGTCCAGGTTATGATAAGAAAGATGGCCAGAGGCGAGAAATATATGAACAAGTATTAGGTAACACATATACAATAAGCATTGCATAGAATTTAGCAAGGTTAAGAGTTTAGATATTGACCGTGACTTTGTCTAAAAGGGTTCAATGATCGAAAGACTTGTTTGGTTTGTCTCTACTAGTTTTTATTGATCTACCGGTCTATAGGTAGGTTGCACATTTGCTCATAGTTTTTGTTTCTTTTGGTCGTCATCCAATCCGTATTAGTCAGATTTCAATTGATTTGACGTCAACTTAGAATCTTGGCTGTATCATTAATTTATACCCAAGTACTTACAAGTAAGCCTTAGCTACTTAACACATTGGAATAGGAATCAACATTATAGAAACTAAGTAGATCTTACCTCTTTCTTGTCGCATATAGTTGGGTATCTTTTTTTTTCTTTGCTGAATGTGTGCGGTCTTCTGTTTGACCCACAGAGGCCACAGATATAGAAGACAACTAGATAAAGCCTTAAAATTCACTATGCTCTGAACGTCAACTCATACGGCTGATCTCTACTTTCTTATATCCATATATCATTTGCTAGAATGAGATGCATTCTTTATCTAAATGCGATTGCTGCGACTTCGTACCAGGGCATTTCTATGAAACATGGGCATAGAATTTTGTTCGAGCGCCCTGGTACGATTAACTTTTTGATCTATTTTGAAGTAGAATTAATATATGTATGCGTCCTTTTCTAACTGATGTTATTGGACATAAGAAAGTAGAGATCAGCCGTATGAGTTGATGTTCAGAACATAGAAGTGAATTTTAAGGCTTCTCTTCTATATCTGTGGTTTGACCATAAAGCTCCTGCCTTGAGGTCTTGCCACAGATAATCATACAATACTTGCGAACTGCTGTTTGTAAAACTGTTATTTTACCATTTTTCAGGAACCAGTTACCATCAAGTCCAAGTCCCTGCACTGGAAGAAGGTAGACCCGTCTGACCATCTCTACATACCAGAGCAAGATGCTGCATCCGTGGCCTAAATTACAAATGAGTTTGGTAGCAAAAAAGCGGGGGAAAATGTAAGGTTCTGGTTCGTCGAAGCGTGATCATCATGATCATGAGAACCGATTTTGAAAGTGGAAGAAAGATTTTGTTTTTAATTTTGCTTAGTTCGGGCGGGCTAAAGTCTGGCTTGACCATACAGCCTCGTCGACTTTTCCTTTTCTTCAATTACTTTGAAGGCGTAGATTATTTCGCCAACTGAACGAGAGGGCAGCGTGGGTGGAGTTGGAGTACTTAATATACAAATATTACTGAAATTTAACAAGTTCATTAGTACCTTAGGTCCTATCTAGGTCATTATATTACAAATGCCTTCATTAGTTCTTAGTTTATTACTATTATGCTTGTCTTTGTCTATGTAACAAACAAATTAGCAAAGCTGACTTACAAGAACTCATAATGGTGACGTGACGAAGACAGCGAGACGACATTTCTGAACAGAATACCTAATAGTAGGTAATGCCCTGAAGTGACTCAATATTTTCTGGTAATAGCTTACTCTTGAAACATCACGCGTAATTATTAAAATAATCCCGTTTTAAGAATAGTCTGGAACTATTCTGATTCATGTTCTTTTAAATAAAATGAAAACTTAAGTAGTAGGTACGTACTAGGACTTACTTTATGTAGATAGATAGTAGGTATTATTCGCAACAATACGGTAGGTACCAAAATTGGTTTTGTCTATGAACTTAACAAGTATTAAGATATACATACTTAATTAGTTTCTTATAATATGTACCTAGGTGTAGGTACTATAGTTTGGTATAGTTTTTAAGTTCATATTGTATCACCTAAGGCTAACATTTTTAGAAAGCTGTTTTGTAGGTCTTAATATATGCACCTCTCAGGACATAGAAATGGCATAGCCATGACCTAGATTTAGTTTAGATCAATATAAGTATAGTAGTTATTCAGTACTACTTATCACAATTTTAAATCTTTCATATCAACATCAAAAGTAAATGATAAACAAAAACAGTCCAGTCACAAGAGGCTTAATACTTATGACGGCGTTGTATCGTAGGGCATGTTCCAAAAACTTATAATTTTTGCTTGACTCATACTCTAACTAAATATATTCTTTAGTACTTACAAACATTTAACACTGCGACTGCGAGCGAAGAGACCCTAGGCATTATGTATTAAGCAAATGTTGATAAAATACATTTCCTTCTTCGTATGACCTAGTGGCCAACTCTGGTGTCAGAGTTTTTTGGTTGTCAATACCCCATTATGGCTTAGACTTAAAAGGCGAGACCACATCCGACAGAGACGGCCTCTGTGGCGCAGTGGGCGAAGGTCTGCTTGAGACGCAGAAGGTTGCGGGATATTTGTCTCGGGTCTGGGCGTTTTCTATGTATGATATGTAGGTATGTATTTACAAAACAATTATATGTGTAGTATATCAATCATGTAGCTCCCATAATACAAGCTCTGCTTAGTTGGTAGTTTGGGGCTACATGATGCTGTGTGATTACGTCCCGCGTTATTTATTTATTTACATCATAACGTGCTTTCGGGAGCACGGAAGTTCTCAAATATAAATACCATGATATGGTCACACATCCAAGTGAAAATTATTACTACTAAACGTAGTAAAAACAAAAAATTAGTTCATAGTCTTTACTAGGCGGAAGATGACCTGCTAAGAGGACCGAAGTAAGGCACGCCAAAATACAGTCATCATCATCATCATTATCATCATCGGCCTATAGCAGTCCACTGCTGGACATAGGCCTCCCCTAATGAGCGCCATTGCGCTTTGTGCTGAGCTCGACATAAAAATAGAGTGCAACGGACATATAACATACATTGTGTTTTCCCATAAAACATTTGGGTTGTAACCATGGTAAAATAATATGATAATGGATAATTTAATATTAATCAATAAAAAAAAATCTGGTCTAGTGATATTTATTATTTACTTTTGATGTATACTTCATTATTTGATGTTAAATGTATGAACATTCCAAAAAAAACTAAATTTTAAATTATTTTGTACTTAATTATGTTTTCACCATTCTGTGATTGATTTCTGACTTATCATATTTGTGATTTTAATAAACAAGTGATGGATTTGGTGTGTGATTTACTTTAAGTATGTCTTTTACGTTTTAAATTAAGTATTTTAATTTATCAATAAATATTGTGTGCAAATCTTTTGTTTTATTTCATATGTTTATGAAGAAACAGTAATAGTTTTTTAAATTTCTTTGGTACTTAAAGGTCTTTATTACAGACTAGCCACTGCCCACGTGGAACTTTGATAAAGATTAGCCTTTATGTTATACCACATCTGGAACTATACATGCAAAATTTCAGCTCAGTAGTTCAGTAGTTTAGGCGTGAAGTGTGCGGACGGACAAAAACATTAGAGTTCTTACCCGACGTCCACCTCCTGAGACCACCTGGGTGAACCATTCACTGCCTTCCTGAAAAGTAAAGACCACCCAGATGCCGCCATACTGTAATATACAGGTCGTCCACCAGCGTTTTCTGGCATGAAGCTGTAGATTTCGACAGGAACCGTTTGATATGTTCAGCTTAAATGTACTGTAAAGTCTGTAAACCGTGGATGTGTAGTTGTCTGCGATATTTGTGTCAACTTTCAGTTAATTGATCTTATATGAAGGAAAATCATATAAATGTTTGTATCAGATATAATTAAGCTAATATTATAAATATAGCTAATATTAATAATATAGCTATTTATGTAGGTAATATTTGGCAATAGGCAAACTATATTCTAGAAAGACAAAAACATCTTTAGTTTTAGTCAAAGTTTATTCAAATTATACCTTAACCTATACCCTACCTAAAATAAATCTAAAAAATTTGAAATCTATACCCCGCCCTAAACTAGCATATGGGCTGATCTGCCCATACCATTTATATGGTTATAGACCATTATTTTCAAATTAAATTTACATTTCACTTTACCCTGAGTAATACAAATTTTCTTCTTATGATAATGATACATATACAGTGAGCATACAAGTATTTCATGTTATGTATAATTGGAAAGATTTTTTGACAGTTTTATATTATTATCAGCCTGTAGCAGTCCACTGCTGACATAGGCCTCACCTAATGAGCACCATTGCGACCTATCCTCAGTTTTATATACATACATTTTATTATTCAATGAAAGTTCAAGAAAAATCATTACAATTTTCCTTACGCACAAGTCTGCATGTTAAATTCACATAAATTTCCATTTCACAACAAAGTACCGTTTCAACCACAAAACTAATATCAGTATTTCTTGATAGTCTTCCTTATGAGCGCCATTCTTTGTCTGTGGGCCTCTGTCATAGCAGAGCGCTTGTAAGGCCGTACCTCTTCATTGCCGAATCCTGGTATCCACATATTCCATATCCGTTCTGAAAAATAAATGGACCACAATTTTATTCTGTACACTATATTTGAGCAAGCCACCCACAACCAAGTTCACCGTCAAGTTTGTAGCACTGCAAACTTGATCAAATCGGCAAAACAAAATTCTAGTAGACTTGTCATGCACACCCCCATAGCCATACACCGTCAAGTTTACAGGACGCCGCATCAAGTCCGCCGCAAACTGACGGTGAACCTGATCGTGGGTGGCTGGCATTAGAACAGCTTAGCGAGACATGACAGGGATTCAATATTAAATTAAACAATTATGTAAGTACTCTTAATTGTAAAAAGGTGGGGTGCCTTACATAAGTATAAGAGAGCCCTGAATTCTGTGCTTTGTATAGGATGCAACAGTGTTTTGTAATATGAGCAGTGACTATGATAAAAAAAGTCTTCCAATTACAGTGGGTAGTTTGAATTGCAAAATCAATAAGATTTTTTTTTTCAAAAGCATCTTGTAAATTACATAAGCTAAAACTCAAACTTTTTATTTAATACTAGCTTCCACTCATGGCTTCACTCCCATAGTACAGAATAACAGGTAGCCTATAAGTTATTCCTGGAATTACTTTTGTGAAAAGTTTCAGCTCAACCTGTTCAGTAGTTTTGGTGTGAAAGAGAAGAGGAATGATGAACAAACAATTCTTATCTTTTTTACAAACTTTCTCCTTTAAAATATTAGATAACTAAAGATTTGATAAAATGTTTATATCATCATTATCATCATCACCATCAGCCTATAGTAGTCCACTGCTGGACATAGGCCTCTTATAATGAGCACCATGTTTATTAATTTAACTTACCTAAATGTAACTGTATATCTCTGAGCTCCACAGTTGATGCATGTCTATGCTTAGCTAACGCACAGGCATTGTTGAGAGATGTATCGATAAAGTCATCTGCCAGTAATAGTAAGATGTCCTCGACCTCCTCATCAAGTTGAACCGTCGGGTCCACTTCTCTTACTAACTCTTGGAGCCGGGGTCTGCTAAGTATCTGCACAGATAGAAACATAAAAATAACTATAACAATAAAACTGCACTAAGAATAATAGATGGACAGACAACATTGCTAAAATTGCTTGGCTTATAATATGTAGAAAGCGTTATAGAAGCATAGGAGTCATTGGATGATTCTGTCTGATATTGATGTTGAAAAATACAGAGCAATCATATGCTTATATGGGCACATTTGGGGATTACAGGGCAAAGCTTCTAGCACCAGCAATACTGCTGGCTGCACTATGACGAAATCAGCTGACCGCCAGATCCCTGTTTGTTATGGAGCAGGCCTTACCACAGGCAGGTGAGGTTTGCTTGGATCATAAAGACGGGGTTTGGAATCCCTTACACCACCCCATATATGCTCATGGCAGCCTTGATTTAATAGATGTAATTCTATACACATTAAAGAATTTCAAACACAAGTGCACAACAGAGAAATGGTTATGTGTAATTCTAACCGCCGTGTCTCCGGTTGGATTAATGTTATTCTTGTTCGTCTGAGCAGGGCTGTGCTGTGTTGGCGAGTTCTGAATGGAGCCCTGCAGCTGAGGGCTGGGATTGTTCACGAATTGAATATTTCCTTGGTTGATGGCTGGCATGTTGCCACCTGGGTTCATCTTCATTGAAAATTCGGGGGGGTTTTACTATTTCCCTGTAAAATTATTGAGATTTAAGATAGCAGGTGACACAACTTTCAAAAACAGTTTTGTTAGCAACTAATCATGCATGAAATCATCAAGAAAAGCGATGAAATATTTTAAAACTGAAAAACAAAACAAAACATTCAATGACAATGAATGACAGTTAATAAAATTTGACTTTGACACATGACACAAGCAAAGTGTTGCTAGCAACGATTTTACGGAGATAGTGATGTCCGTGCAACGATTATCATTGTTCTAAATAGTCGAATAACGTAACGTGGTGCATGTACATTGTAACCGCGTATTAATCCAAAATTTCTCCATCCGCTTTATATTTGGCCTGCGGAAATATGACCATGTCTCCGAATATCGCAATAAGCTCAAGTGGTTGCCTATTCGCCTTCGCCGGAACGCTCATATCCTTTATCTCCTCTACGGAATACTTTTTAATCCCACTACTCCCTCATACCTTAAGGAACGTTTTGAGTTCCTTTACCTCTCCAATTCCCGGTCCTTGCGCTCCTCTGAAACCCTCCAATTAAAGACTCCGGTCCATTTCACATGTTTTTATAGCAACTCGTTTACGCTGCAGGCTATAAAACTGTGGAATGCTCTTCCTGTTAATATCCGTCATGCAAAGTCTCTGCCTATTTTCAAAAACTTAGTAGCCAATCACTATCTTTCAACGCCTTCTACAATATAAGTCTATACTATCCAATTATGTGTATTGTTTATTAATGCTTATGACTTTTGTTGATTGTTTGTACATATTTATATTTATTATTTAATATTATATTTCTTTATATAATTTATATATATTATTTCATTAATATTATTTATTTCTTTATTAGTATATCATATATTAAGTTATTTTTTATAGTAAGTAAATATTAGTATGTATTTGGATGTAGTCTATTGTATTGTTTTTTTTTTTTTATTTAATTTGGACTAGGCACACCGCCGTTCCTGTTTGTTTTGAAAGTTTCTCTCCATCCAAAGGTTGCCTGGAAGAGATCGCTTTAAGCGATAAGGTCGCCCATTGTACCATAATTTTTAGTGCCTGTTTCAATAACTTTTAATTCTTTGTATGGTGTGCAATAAAGCAATATCTATCTATCTAACACTTCGGTTGGTATAACTACTTGGAAAGGTTACCGTTTTAGTGGCCTTGGTCTCGAGGAAGATCCGCTTTCGTGCTTCGGAAGGCATGCAAACGAAGCCATGTCGGAGGCTCTTTTAATTTTAAATCTTACTCGTCACACTCCTTCTAGCCAGTGCCGGTCCTATTAAAATTTTTAACTGGTGCGAGGACTAAAAATGGCGCCCCTCTAGCTAAAAAAAAATTAAGCAGTTGCTTTAATTTCCACCAGAAAAAGCAGTGGCTTCAGATTATTCTGCTGTCAAAAATTCGTTTAACCTGTTTGTGCGAATACCTATGTGAAGTGGTGGACAGATATCAAAATATTTTAATGATTGTCAACTGTTAGATTCTGTTCAAACATTAGAGTATTTCCATCTTTTAGATGTATTTTTGATAGATGTCAAAGTCCAGAACAAGTGATTGCAGCCACATTACATTGAACGATTTTTGAATCGATTGACACCATCGTCGAATAAAAAAACTGATATAATTATTTTGTCATCATTGTTAGGTCTTAATATCACAACAAATTAATTATTTCATCATGAACTATAATTATTTTTATTCTAATCACAATTTGGTATTGTCGAAATTGTATTGCTAATATTTAATTTAATTATATTATTTTCTTCTACAGAAAATGATATAATTAAATCGCGTAAAAAGTTTTGAATGAAAAAGACATGAAAACACTTTTGTCAAATAACTAGGTTTGTACATAGGTACGTCAAAATGATGTTCCTGAAAACTGTGACAAACATGCGTCAAAGGAAAAATGCTTTTCACGATTGCTTTTTCACATGAACACAGGAGGTTGTTGGGCGTATGAGCAAACTAGAGCGACCAGTGTATGTTGTCTGGTAGGTCATTCTAAAATGCCTAAGGGAAATGAAATAATAAGGGAAATTAATGAGAGGACAATCGAAGGAGTTGGTGATACGCTTGCAAGAGTATTTTGAAAAGGAAAATCAAAACAATGGACCCCTTCTGCCTGTGTCAAAAGTGCGTGAACGTGTTGCAGAAGCGCTAGGCATCAGTGTTACTAATGTAACGAACATTACAAACGAAGTTCATGGCATAAGCGGCACAGAAAAAATAAGGCATCATCGCAAAAAAAAAAGGAGACCGCACCTAGTATGCCATGTGGATGAATATGATGCTGTTGCAATACGACGTCATAGATACAACTACTACTTGAGAAATGAATTCCCAACGTTAAAGAAGTTGACAATATGGCTCCGGTTCGCTGTGGTTTGTTTCGTGGGCTGAAGTCTTCGTTAGCAAAAGAATTAAAAAGAATTGGATATTTATTTAAATAATCGAATAAAAGAAAAGTTTTGAAGGAGCGCACAGATATTGCACTAGACCGGTGTAACTTTTTGAAGAAAGCAAAACAAATAGAGGACTGCGAAAACGTATTTTTTATCAACGAAACGTGGCTTAATGCTAACCACACTTTATCGAGGTACTGGACTGATGGTAATGCTGCTGCATCTACCTCGAAAGTACCTATAGGAAAAGGAGAAAGATGAATCGTTTGTCAAGCAGGAAGTAAAAAAGGTTTTGTAGATGGAGCTGTGCATTTAAATAAAAAAAGACCGTGGAATACCATGAAGAAATGAATGCTGAAGTCTTTGAAGGTTGGTTTAAGGACTTACTGCTGGCACTAGAAGAACCTGTAAAAAACTGTTATCATCATGGATAACGCACCATATCACTCTCGCCAGTTGAATGCCAACGCAAGCCAACAAAAAGTCAGATATCATAAACTGGCTTTGCGATAATGGTGAAAACGTAGGTGAATCTATGTTGAAGTGTGAACTGGTAAACATTTTAAAAACTGAAAAACAGAAACGCTATATGTTGTGGATGAAATCGCAGCTGAACACGGTCACACAGTTCTCAGACTTCCGCCATACCACTGCCAATATAACGCCATAGAACTTATTTGGGCACAAGTGAAAAGATATGCTGCCAGAAATAACACGAACCCACCATTTACAGCCAAAAAGATGCTCGAATTGCTAAAGAATGCCTGCAATCAAGTGAGACGTGAAATTTGGGCAAGTGTGGTGGAAAAGCCCAAATGATTAATATTATCGGATTGGGAAAGGGATGTGAGTATGTGACTTTCGATAATATAAGAGAGCAAGAACCAATCGTTATAAATTTAGGCGAAGACTCACCATCTGACGCCAGTTTGATGTCGGTCAACGATTAACAAATTTTATTAATATAGGTAGGTAGCTGGTACTATTTACGTATAACAGAAGAAAACAAAAATCAATCATCATCATGAATTTTCCCAATATGAATATCCTCAGATATTGCTTAGTACGCCAATCTATATGGGAATAAATTATAATAGATTGAGGAATCCATAAAATGGAGTAGTCAGAGGGAAGTCCAAAGATTATATTTGACAGACGATGACTTTTTGCAAGCTGTTACTATGCCACGCGACATACCTGCTATGTAAATCTCACTATATTGTAAATACCTATTTTTAAATATTTTCGTTTTTAAATATAATAGTAACATAAAATTTAAAATACCTATTTTATGTTAAACAACTAAAACCGAGAAGTATAATCGATTATCGATTTTACGTTGTCAAATCGCGAAACCAAGTATTTAGATAGCTGCAATCACTACTTCCATCAGTGTTTCTGAATGGAGACTTTTGGTCCGTTTTCGGACTTCATTTGATTTCGGCGGACTTTTTATTCTCTTATAACTGCAACTGGCAACGCATTTGGTAACATTTTTATACAAAATATTAATGTATTTAGGATTATTTTCCTATTCATCCTGTCATATTATTAAAAAGTGTTGTTAGATATGCAAATAATACAATTAATTTATTTTTGTCATCCATCTGTATGATACCTCTTTATCTATTAGGGCATCATAGATAATTAAGAAAAGTCATTAATTTACTACGAAAAAAAATCGGATTACAAAACGAACCTTTTTAGCTTTGGGTTCGGACTGTTATAGAAACATTGACAGCATTGAGTTTCAAATGTTAAAAAACCATGGAGAAAACCAAGATGGAAGAACTATAGTGAAACAAGTGACGGACGACAGTTCACCCCGCCCCGCTCCCTGTTCCCCCGCAATTTGGTTACGAGACTCGCGCGCTCGGTCGAGCGTCTTTTGTTTCACGTTTTGGTTCATTTTGGCGCCCCCCCCTTTAAGGCGCTCGGTGCGGTCGCACCGCTCGCACCGCCTAAGGACCGGCCCTGCTTCTAGCCGAAAGACTTTCTACACGTTTGCAGAGCCGTGGTCTCCACTCAAAAACTAGTTTAGCCCAGCGGTTGTTGGTTCTTCCCTTAGATTTATTACCTTCAGCTTGCTAATTCTCTGAGGTATGGTGACAAGTTTTATATCGGATCTCTCTGCGATTCAATCCTTCAGAGAAACTCTATAGCATAGATAACTCGTTCCATAGCTCTCTGAAGGACTTTGAACTTGAACTGCTTGACTAGCTGTACTTAGTGTCCATAACTCGGCTCCGTATGTCTTCATAGGTAGGTAGCGTAGGACGTGCTGGTTGAAAATTACTTTTCGGTTTTACTGACTATAAAAAATGTACGACAAGGCGTCTTGAGTCGTAATTCTATTCAACACTGAGATCTTGATATAGAATCTAACCTACCTACATTACAAGCTAACCAATAAAACAACTTTGTAAATTACACTTATTTAATCAATCATATCCTCATCAATCAGCGATGACATATCAGAGAGATCGTCATCATCCGCGAAGCTGTTGAACTGAACATTGTCCTTGGCTATATCTTCTATGAATTCATGTAACGCCTCTCTCATGTCCCATTTGTATAGTCTTAGACGGCTGAAAATAAATTAAAGCATGAAATTACTTTATGTAGTCCTGTGTTATTGATAAAACTACATGGGACATAAAACACTTTTTTTGTAAATATATATCAACATAATTTTATTTTAAAGAAAACACTCAGACCACACTACACCAGCCTATATCTGTCCACAGCTGGACATCTCAGCTGGACAAGCCTCCCCTAAAGGAGGATATGAACCCACGTCGGGTCCACGGTCCACGGTCGTCAAATATGCACCAAATAGGTTGCACCGTATAGGCTTACTCACATCTCAGCTTCCTCCTTCTTCAACTGAGTGATGTATGTGAATACTTTGACAATCGCGTCCGATTCTTCTCGTTCAGGGTTGATCAGCATCAATGAGTTCTGATTTCTAATTGGATTCTGAAACAGAAAAAAATTTGACCTATCTTTCTTACGGTTCTCTCGCCCATTATTACCAATATTTTTTATAAAAAAATAACCAGCCAATTGAGAGTCGGACTCCCGTAAAAACTTAAAGGTATGAAATATATTTTTTTTGTGATGTTTACGTACAATTTTATAGTATTCGGATTTTTCCTTCTACTCAGAGGTACTTTGTAGTTTTACATTATATTAATCCAGGAAACAAACTATGTATTTTTTTACCCAACTACTATTGTTATATCTTTAGCTGATATAATGGAGCCAAATAAAATACGTAGATCATGGTAAATAAAGATTATATTAATTGACTCAGATGCTTTACGTACAATGGTTTTTGCTTGAATCAATCGACGTTTACACAGTATTAATTTGACATTTGAATGACTTGCGACGATGTGTCTTGCTTATATAATTTACAAGGCGTTAGCCTGAACAACTATTTATAATTTTTAATGCAATTTAATTTTATGATTAAGTTTGTACCTACAACCTCTGTACAACATGTACGCATTAAAAGAGTTGAATTGAAAGTGAAAGTGAAAATTTCTTCATTGAGTATGCACATTACAGTACACTTTGAATCGTATTTTTTTTAATTTACTCGTTCGTAACGCGACCAAACAGAGAAGAATTGGCAAGAAACTCTGCTAGGGTTATATTTTTTTAAATGTCAGTTTTACAATATTTTTTCTTAACATTGGTTGGAGACAGTTTCATCCCAAGCTTTTTTGACATCTTAATAATCAGAAATTTTATGATAAGTTTTATTACAGAGGTTACGTTTAACAACATTTTTGGAACAAACATACTTACACAGTATTATGTGCGATTACAGTGTTATGTACGATTCACACTTACCGGCGCGTGTCGGATAGCATTTTATAACATGCTCAAGGAAATTGAAACATCCACAAAGCAGTTAATTTCCTTATTTGCATGCAATGTACGCAGCCTTGAGCTTTGTCAAACACTGACATAAATAGATCCGTAAGTAGATATTGCATGCAAATAAGGAACTTAACTGCTTTGTGGATGTTTCAAATTCCTCCAGCATGTTTTAAAATGAGCTTTCATGCTCTCCGACGCGCGCCGGTAGGTGTGAATCGTACATTAGTATTCACAAAAAAATTATTTTGTCCCTTATTAACTCCGTAACGAAATAAATTTGGATGAAACTAACACACAAACGGGGTGTAAGGGGTTCCAAGCCAACCTCCATCTTCGGAACCCGAGCCAACCTCAACTGCTGGTGGTCCACCCTGCTGTATAACAAACGAGGCTCTGGCCGCCGGCTGATTGCGGCATAGCGCAGCCTAACACTGGCACAGCAAGTCCCCTGGCCACCTATGGCCAGCAGCGTCGGCGGTGAGAAACTGTGCACTTTTTTTTGTCGATGTGAAAATGCTTTACGCACGTCCTTCAACTCGGGGAGAGTTAGAGGGGTCTGTCGGGCTCTCCACCAGCGTCTAGCTCGGCGGCGTACCAATTAAAAACACACCGTGTTCCTTCACTCACCGCAGTGCTAGTGCATCATCGAACCATTCATCGCTTGATGAAGGGTTCGACGCTGCAGTAGCACTACCACGGCGAGAAACTGTGCCCTGGCCCAACCCACATACCCCGCGTGGGGATTACGGGTATATCCCCCTTCTTAGAGGAGGCCTAGGACGGAATATAGGCTGGTGTTGTTCTTGTAAGACATGAAATTACGTATTTATTCATAAATTATAATATTAATGATGTATTAGTGTGATAAAGTAGCAGTTACCTTGAAACAGAGATTGAGTTGTTGAGGCGTAGCAAAAGTGATATGAAACATTTCGTTCGCGATCATGTAAGTCCACGTCACGCCAGTCAGCCTCTTCTTAAATGCAAATGTCCGCCGGAAGTGGAATATTCGGGAGGGGTTGTTAGGCGTGTCCTTCTCTTTGAAGACTCCTGTCACAGTTATTACGAGCATTAGGCGCTGAAAAGTAATACGAAGTGTTTAGTACACAGTTTTTCATTTGATGCGGGGGGTTAGACCGGCTGTTGAGGCTCGCGACGTATCTAGCTGGTTAGTTAGACCTATCTAACCAAACCAAGTTATGTATGATTTACACCTACCGGCGCACATCGGAGTGCATCTAAGCGCATTTTAAAACATGCTAGAGGAAATTGAAACATCCACAAGGCAGTTAAGTTCCTTATTTGCATGCAATATCTACTTATGGACGATAAAAGCTCAAAGCTGTGTAAATTGCATGCAAATAAGGAACTTAACTGCTTTGTGGATGTTTTAATTTCCTGTAGCATGTTATAAAATGCTCTCCGATGCTCTTCGATGCGCGCCGGTTTGAGTGAAAGTGGAAGTGAAAGTTGGTAGTAGTGACGATGACGGTGTAGCTTATAAGGTTTAAGCTACACCGTCAGCGCTGTAGGACACATCATCAGCATTATCAGCTGTTTTCGACACACTGCTTGGCATAGGCTTTCTCTTGATTATGCTACTCGCGATGTTTCTGTGCCAGATCAACCTGGCTCTAGCCCGATTGTTGTAGAGTTTGAGTGAAAGTGGAAGTGTGAGTGAAAGTGAAAGTTTGAGTTTTAGTAGTGACGGTGACGCATTCTGCGGTGTTGGTCGTGATTTCGAAGTATTTTGCCAGATGCCTCTTCACGGTCACCCATCCGTAGTGAGTATGACCGGGCTAGGGCTTGCATTCGAATATTCGAATAATTCGAATATTATTTTTGTTCGATTTAAATTAATAACACCGAAATCGGAACTCAGATGTGCATAAAATGCCACTTCGCGTGATATATCCATACAAGACTATACAAGTTTACGTCGTCGTTCGGGTAAACAACATGTCGAACGATCCGATCCAAACCCAATAACTTTTATCGGGTTCGGAACACGGTTCGGATACACTCGGAAGTGTCGCGTAGTGCATTCGCGTAGTTGACGAGACTGTTCTGTTCATTCGTCTCTGTCGTTAACGTGAATGTTTATTTTCATGATTTTGTTAAAATAACAAACAACTAACCTAGATTTATAAGACTGTTTTTAGAGTGACATTACCGAGCCAGTCAAACGAACCTTTTTGGTGCTGCTTTGTCCGTCCGTCTGTCCTTGGCGTGGTTTACTTCGGTGTACTTAAGAGATCACCTTGGTTAAGCAACTCTCCGCGTGGTCATTACTTGGATGGATGACTGTTTAGTGACATTTAGATTGGACCACTTCCGTGCTTCGGAAGGCACGTTAAGATGTTGGTCCCGGCTTTTCAGTTGTTAAGCCATGTCTGAAGCCTTCGGGTGGCCTAAAATCTCCGACACTAGAGTTGGCTACTAGCTCATACGAAGAAGAAAATTTTAATTTGTGGTTGATTGTGCGTGTAAATCACCAATGTCTCGTTACGGTGACATACCTTTTTGTTATTTTTTTTTTAAATAAGTTCATGGAAAAAACGCGTTTAAGAATAAAATAAGTTGATATTTTAAACTTCTTCATGAAAATAACACTCAAAATAACAAAATAAGATGTGATTTTAATTAAATCATATTGTTTTTCTATTATTCGAATAGTACCCGAAAAAAATTCGAATATTCGAATATGAATATTTTCGAATATTTGCAAGCCCTAGACCGGGCGGAGTCTAGTTTTACAAGATTATTTGCTAAGAACACCGAAGTACACGCCACGAGCAGTCCAACGGCAGTTTCTCGCTATATATTATCAGCCTTTTTCGACTCACTGCTTGGTATAGGCCTTCTTTTGATAATGCCTCTCGCCTCGATCCTGCGGTACGCTAGACTGGTGCCGCCATGGTCTTTCTGATATCGTCGAACCATCTCGCTGGAGGATAGCTCTTAATGTAACCAACTCACGGCGACCACTCGGCCAGTCTATAGGGCAACCAATGACAAAGAGCGTTATTTTGAATTTACGCTTCCCCATTGGCCCGAATTTTATGTCTACGATACGAATACTTTTTCGGTAGTCTTCGTGATCGAGTCTGGTTACACCCGAAGTCAAATCCGATCGAGTTAGAGTGAAAGTGGAATTGAAGAGTTTCAGTAGTGACAGTGCCGGTGTTGCCTTCAAAACCGTCTTGTTAAAATAACTCTTCTGCGCTGTAGATCGTTGATTTAGAAGTATTTTGCCACATGCAACTAAACTGGCACCCATACAAGTAGTGACCGGGCGGAGAGTTACTTTACCAAGATGATCTCCTAAGAACGCTGAAGTAAATCACGCCACGAGCGCTTCTCGCGCTTTTCAGAGCTATACTTACATCATGGTGCAGAACATCAACAGTGAAAGTTGATGGATCGTGTTCAGTCGCCGGTAATCGGTCGCACAGTACAAATTTCAACTGTGCCTTGCCAGAGTACACCCTGTTCGCTTTCACGGCTAAACGCTTTTGTGTCAGGATGTTGCGGGAGTGAGAGGCATAGAGCGATAGCTCTATCTCTTCGGAGGCTGGAATGAAACACAGCTGTTAGAATATAAGTAGTGGTCTTAGTTTCGATATAAACTTTACCTAAGACTAAAGGCCTGTGCAAATCAGAGTGGACGTAAGTAATTCGCGCGTGTCTAATGGTAACAAGGTCAGGGAAATACCCTGCTCAGAGAACGATGAGAAGTTGATTCTAACGCTCAAGCATCAAGCAACTAATGGTAATGTGTAATCGAAAGCATAAAAGGTTTACCGCAAAATTTATTTACCTAGTTTTTAAGCCTATTTTAATATAATACGCGAAAGCTTGTGAAATGTATATATAATGTTTGTCCTCTCTGTCAAAACTACCTAAAGGATTGAACTGAAATTTTGTTAATATTTAAGCCTGAATTAACGTATAGGTTACTTTTGTCAGGGTAAAACGCGAGCGAAGTCGAAGCGAAAATATAAAAAGTCCACGATCTATATAAATCTAGCACAGCAATTTTATCACTCTGCATTCTCCCATCATTCTGCGTGCAGACATTATGTGGGCGTGCACTATGAAACACGCTCGTGCAGCCAAAGTCAACGTGTTAATGGCGATACAGACGGTGAAGATACTATAACATTTTATCTTAATATATATTATGCCACCAGAGACGACGAAGATACGATAATATATTGTACTCTATCGTCGCGACCGTTAAAAATATTAAGGTAAGATATATATAATAACTTAAGACGTTACGATAAATTATCATATCGCTCTCGAAAAATAATACGACGAAAATATAAAAATATATATTATATTAACCGTGTGTGATGCTTCATAGTGATTTTATGGCGAGCGATATTTTGTCTAGATAGATATAGATATTTGTCTCGGCTCTGGGTATTTTCGAATGTATGATATGTTATGTATTAAAAAAAACTGTATATATGTAGTGGCTACATGATGCTGTGTGATAACGTCCAGAATTATTTATCTTAATATAAAATGTAATAGTATCTCTTGTCTGTAGCACCCTCTACTTTACTTTTTACTAACTTGAAAATCCAGTAGATAAAGTGAGAGTTGAAGTCTCGCTATAGAAGCCGAGTAGCTCTGGCCGCTTCGGGGTGTCGTAGTGCGAGAAGTATATTGTAAGGAATTTCTCTACTAGCATCTTTGTTAATCTGTCTGGTGTCTCGAGGTAGTTGCGAATGAAAGGAAAATGTAAGCCAGTCTCATTGATCCTCATACCATCCTGAAATATATAAACGGAATTGAATAATTGCTTATAGCAGTCCACTGCTGGACATATGCCTCCCCTAATGAGCGCCATTTTTTAGGCTGTTCCTTTGAATTTTTCTATTTTTTTTTATATTCTTTGGTTCATTTTGAAGTTACTTTGGACACATCGCCCCAAATGAGGACTCGGTGGAAAGGCTTCTGATGCAAGGCTAGATAGAAGGGAAAAGGGCAAGCGGCAGATCATCAACTCGCTGGACGGACGCCATTAAAAAAGCTACCCACAGACCACCATAGTGCAGTGTTCCCGCAATGCAACCAACCGACACAAAAGGAGATGCATCGACAGAGCTGCAGCCCTCGGAAGGAAAACCGAAGACGACAACCCTAATGTGGACACCATCAGCACAGCCACGACCACTGCTAAGAGTGAATGACTGAGAAGAAGAAAAAGACCGTAGCTCATAAGATGGTGGTTCAGGTCACAGTGAATAGCGTTGTAAATAAGGGGTTCCAACCTCCATCTTTGGAACCCAAGCAAACCTCACCTGCTCGTGGTGCATAACAAACAAACGGGCCTCTGGCGGCGGAACTGATTGCGGCATAACGCAGCCCTAACACTGCCATAGCTCAATTCCGTGAACACCGACGGGCAGCAGCGTCGGCCGGCGGTGCCCGGCGATCAGTTATTAAGTAAATAAATAAATCCCCAACCTGCATGCACAGCGTGGGGTTTATGTGCATGTCCCCCTTCTGATAGGGGCCTATATCCAGCAGTGGACTGAATATTTTGTTTTTATTATTGTTGTAAAGAATTGGCCAACTTACCAGTTCACACAACCTTGGAAACTTCATGGTGATGCTTTTGACGTACACGGCTGGTTCTATTTCCTCGCAGAGCGGGTTCCCTTCTACCCATAGCTTTTCGATCTTACTACTCACTCTGAACAAGTCCGATATTGATTGTATCTGTCAAATATTCAAAAAACTATTTCATAGAATTATTAGAACATGCAGAGATCCCAATCCCAATATACATTTTATTACAAAAACTATATACTTCGATCAACTATACAAAGGATTTTGCACTACCCGCCCGAAAGAGGCTTGTCTAAAACTCCGCCAAAACGCATCGGAGCAGCAGTTTTAATTTAGTCGGCTTACTTAGATTTTCTGTCATAGCTTCTTTATTATAGAGGCGATATGTGTATGACATGCTTATCGGAGCAGCAGTTTTCATTTAATTGGCTTACTTAGATTTTCTGTCATAGCTTCTTTATTATAGAGGAGATATGTGTATGACATGCTTATCGGAGCGGCAGTTTTCATTTAGTCGGCTTTCTTAGATTTTCTGTCCTAACTTCTTTATTATAGAGGCGATATACGTGTATGATATGCTTATCGGAGCAGCAGTTTTTCATTTAGTCGGCTTACTTAGATTTTCTGTCCTAACTTCTTTATTATAGAGGCGATATACGTGTATGATATGCTTATCGGAGCAGCAGTTTTTCATTTAGTCGGCTTACTTAGATTTTCTGTCCTAACTTCTTTATTATAGAGGCGATATGTGTATGGCATGATTATCGGAGCAGCAGTTTTCATTTAGTCGGCTTACTTAGATATTCTGTCCTAACTACTTTATTATAGAGGCGATATGTGTATGACATGATTATCGGTGCAGCAGTTTTCATTTAGTCGGCTTACTTAGATATTCTGTCTTATCTTTTTTATTATAGAGGCGATATGTGTATGACATGCTTATCGGAGCAGCAGTTTTCATTTAGTCGGCTTACTCAGATATTCTGTCTTGTTTTTTATTATTGAGGCGATATTTGTATGACGTGCTTTTGACAAATGCTAGCAATATATGCGACTTTTTTCACAGTGTAATAGTACGGCGCGCGATATCCTTTGTAAAGTTGATCGCAGACTATATAGTTTAATTTAAATAATTTATCTACTCGTAAATAAATCCCGTAAAGAAAGTGTAGACTATACGAACTTCTGTGGCGCAGTAGGCTAATGATCAGACAGCTAATGGCCGATTATGCAGAAGGTGTGGGTTCTATTCCCGCCGCGAGACAAATGTTTGTAAGATTTGCAAATATTTGTCTCCGGCTCTAGGTGTTTTCTATGTATGTAATTACAAACAAAAATATAGGTAAGTAGTATATCAGTCATGTCGTTCATATGGATTCATAAAAACAAGTGCTGCTTAGTTTGGGGCTATATGCATGATGCTGTGTGAAAATGTCCAGCATTATTTATATCAAAATGTACATACACTACAATGTTTACATAAACTTCAGAGTTCCATGTTTTGTACTTACATTGTTATGACTTAAATTGATAGATATAAGATCGCCTTTTATGAAGAAGTTGAGTATTTCAACTGGTGGTTGGCTGAAATCATATAAATGGTTTTAATCCTACAATTATTATAAAGAAAAATTTAATAATTTCACAAACATAAATATGTGAAATGTTGTCCCCCCTTCACACCAAAACTACTGTACCCCTAGTACGAGTTGCACAATACGGAAACGTTCATAGTTTTCGTTTTCGATCTCTTTAATCGAGAATTTTAGTGTACGTTTTCTGGAAATCACGCAACTGGTTTTAAGTAGGAACAAGGCCGATAATGTTCTCTTCTTGCAGATTGCAATGTTCATTACACAAAACAGTAGGCAATTAACAAAAATAATTACATTTAAATTGAGCTTGAAAATGTAAACTATGAAAGATTTCGAATTGTGCAACTCCTATCAGGGGTACTGAACTTTAAATTGAAGTCCGTGTACTGAACTGATTGATTGAACTGAACTTACAACTGAACGTACAGACCAGCAGGGTGATTGGCTAACTTTGTTGCAAACAGAAATGATTGACACCGATCCTCTTTTTACAAACTTGCCATTTCATTCGACTCGAATTGACAAACTGTCACAGTTTGTTAAAACAGGATCGGTGTCAATAATTTTTGTTTACAACCGATAACCCCGCTGGAATAACAGAGACTACTTTTTATCCAAGCGTACCACGCGAGTGAAGTCGCGGGCGGAACCTATTGAATTAAACAAAAATCATTTACCTCAGCTCATTGTTGCTTAGGTTCAGAGCTTTAGTGTCCCGTCCCATCCGCAGCATCAGTATTTTGAAATTGCCTAACAGCGATATTTTGTAGAAGGCTATTTTCTTATCAATAAATTCTGGAACAAACATAATTTTACACCTACCGTCATACATATGGGATCCCCAACCCACATGCCCAGTGTGGCGATTATAGGAATATGGATCCCTTTTTACTAGGGGAGGCCTATGTTCAGCAGTGGACTGGTATAGGAACCACGAGTACACAATGGTAACACAACTCCCAGTCAGCCTCAAGATAAATATCTGCATTTCAAAAAACTCACACAACTTTCGGTCATGAATCTAAACAACTCTTCAAACAACACACTACACAACCAGCCTATATCAGTCCACTGCTGGACATAGACCTCCCCTAATAAAGGGGGATATGCCCATAATCCCCACGCTAGGCATGCGGGTTGGGGATCGCAGGGCACAGCTTCTCGCACCGCCGACGCTGCTGCCCTTCGGCGGCCAGGGGATTTAGCTGTGCCGATGTAGGCTGTGCTATGCCGCAATCAGCCGGCCGCCAGAGCCCCGTTCGTTGTTTAGCAGGGTGCACCCCGTGCAGGTGAGGTTGGCTTGGGTTCCGAAGATAGGGGTAGGAACCCCGTACACCCCCCTTACGAGACCTTACTTCATAGGATCATTTCTATATAGTAAGCTCTTCCTAGGTTCTCCACAACTCTTCAAAACACTCCCCATAATACAAACCATACAGCACACACAGATCCAATATCTCTCAGCAGTCTTAATAGCTCTAGATCGACTTGGAGCTTAGGATCATCGACAAAACTGCCCTGCCTTGTATACGGTCAAGTGGAAGGAGTTGGTATTGGGGCGCTCCAGCCCAGAGACTAGACCAGTACCCCACATGGTGTGGACTTCAAAGGATACACAATGCAAGATTAGTTTAAGTTTACATACCTTGATCGTTACAAAAGTTTGAAAGATCCAATTCACAATTTTCCGAGAACCGCCTGCTGACCACGCTAGCAACAATATCATCTATTGTAACTTCATTGTGAAACATTTCCAAGGACGTCTTATCATTGAACAGAATATCAATATTAAACATGCTCTGCTGGTACGGAAACATAAAGTCATATCTGATTATTTTGTTTACAAAGGATAGACTGCTTGTATAGAATGAGGTTATACCACCAGTCGTTATTCCAAGGATGGGAATGAATTGTGCTGTGAAGTAGTCGCTGAATGCATCATATAGGTCTGTTTTTGCATCTGTCCATCCGTGCACCTGAAAGGTAGAACCTGATTGTATTCCATAAAGTACTTAGTGGAAAGATACCCACTTAAAGACTTTCTGACTATGGCTGAAGAGCCGATTGCAGATAAGGAAAAAGAAAAAAAGCTTAGACTTTGACCTGATGGCCTGTGGCACAGTGAACGAAGGTTCGCCGGAGATGCAGAAGTTTGCATTCCTGGTTTTTTATAAGATTTGATTCCCAATGCAGGACAAATAATAAATAATGCTGGACTATCGATTTACCCCGTCACACAGCATCATGTAGCCCCCAAACTAAGCAGAGCTTGTGTTATGGGAACCACATGATTGATATATTACATATATACATATTTTTTTGTAAATACATACATATTATACATAGAAAACACCCAGACCTGAGACAAATATCTACAGAACATGCAAACATTTGTCCCGCGGCGGGAATCGAACCCGCAACCTTCTGCGTCCCAGGCGGACCTTCACCCACTGCGCCACAGAGGTCGTCAACCAAAATGAAAAAAAAAAAATGTTTCAAATCAATTCAATTCAATCAATTCAATGGTTGTCAAATAAAATATTTACATCATCTGCCTATTTGTCTAAGGTCTCGGGGTTTTATAAGTATATAAGTAGTATACCAGTCTTGTGGTTCCTATAAACAAGATCTGCTTGGTTTGGGGCTACATGATGATGTGCGATAGCTTCCAGCATTATTTAAAAAGATCAAGTAATGCTACTTAAGGCTTAGCAGAAAGATTCCCACACAAAGACTTCAGGTATTCACTGGACCAATCTCTCAACTTACTCATGAATAAAACCTGGAAGCATCAGACTTATAAAAAAACTACTCCAAAGAAATTGAGTCATAAGAGTAGTATTTCTTCCTAAATAGGGGTGGTAATTTAGAATATTGAGGAATAATAGGACTAAACGGGAAGTATACCGCCCCAAAATATATTAATACAAGACATCTCCCTCCTGGTAAACAAATTCCAAAAAAGAGCCTAAACACCCAATCACTAATAAATAAATAAATAAATAAATAAATAATGTGGGACGTAATCACACAGCATCATGTAGCCCCAAACTAAGCAGAGCTTGTATTATGGTAACCACATGATTGATATAATACACATATAATTTTTTGTTTTGTAAATACATACATATAATACATAGAAAACACCCAGACCCGAGACAAATATCTACAGAACATGCAAACATTTGTCCCGCAGCGGGAATCGAACCCGCAACCTTCTGCGTCTAAGGCGGACCTTCGCCCACTGCGCCACAGAGGCCGTCAATAATAATAAACATCCTATTCATCAGATCAAACCATGTTAGTCTCCTAGGCGGGAATCAAACCTGCGACTGCAGCCAAGAAGGTAGGTACAGCTACTATCAATACCAACTGAGCGAGGCCAGTCAAGCATTAGTTAGGTATTATAAAACTTGATTAACTTAATGAAAAATAGAAAACATACCATAATTTTGTGAAAACAGTGGTTAGCTGCTTCATCGTCGGTGGCTAAGCAATGTTCAATGAATTCTACAAAAGGAGTACTAGTACTCGATCTATTGAGTAAAAATTTTTTGTAGTTGTCCAAGGGATTTTTCTTTACGTTCATTTTTAGGGAAACAAACACATCCCCACAGAACACTAGTAATCATTACTCCCAATCCAATTACTCCACATGGGAGAAGAATATCGACACAGTACAAAAAAAGGGACTGGTTTAGTTTAGCTTTGATTTGAATGGGGGCCAGAAGATAGCTGGCGTTAGTTTCAAAGGCGGGAATATTCAAACTATAGTAGTATCGTTCACTTAGCTTTTTATTTGGACCTAGAAAACTATAGTAGTATCGTTCACTTAGCTTTTTATTTGGACCTAGAAAACTGTAGTAGTATCGTTCACTTAGCTTTTTATTTGGACCTAGATTATTTCGTTTATTCCTAGTAGTCCGATCGGTAGTCCGACTATCGGACTACTGGGAATGAAATGCCAAAAATTTGTCCGCGCAGTCCGATTGCGTAGTCGGACTACTAGGACTAGCTGAATTTTTACTCGGGTATTCTTACCAGTCCGACCGGTAACACGGTTTTGCAAACCTTAGCCGGACGCTGAATTCCGGTCAGGCTAGTTAACATTTTCTACTTTTATTTTTATTAGAAGCCTTTGACTCCTAAATCAATAGGCCCTAATAAAAATAAAAAAATTGTGCAAGGTAGTCAAATAGATATGAATAAAAGGAAAGGTTGAAAGTAAAATGACAGCATTCATGTAAATATTTTCTTTTTATTTAATAAAAAAATTACCACCATCACACTTAAACGTATCGTTACAATAGTAAATATAGTTAATGAATAGGTGACCATATTGTTCGCGCCCGTGCCACAGAGACGCGGACGCTTTTGAAAGACGACGCTGGCAACACGACGCCGCCCCCGCCTCCGCATGCAGCCCACCGTCGTCTGCCTCTTTGCCTCGCGACCGCCGTCGAACACGCACGCTCAAACATCGCAGTCCATACGTTTTATAAGCAACAAAATTATTTATTTTTGATTAATAGTAAAAGTATGTTTCTGTAAAGCATCTTTTATTACGATATGTCCCAATAGCAGACACATATGCATACTTATAAATGAATGAATCATCAAATTGTAACCAAAATTTAAATAGGACCACTACCGAGTGAAGAGATCTTGACAATTGCAAAGGAATTAATCATTTTAAGTAGTTGAATAAACCTCGTAACGAGAGTATTAAAACAACTTGTTAATTGATTGATGTCTGGGTACGGCTTGCTTCCAATACCCAGAATGATGATAATGATTGTTGCTTGATTTGATGGGACCGATAATGAGTGAAACGACTGTTCGTCACCGATGTGAGGTTTCAACTGTTTTATTATGGAAAAATTACTACGAAATATGCACAATTTGCTAATTATTTGTAAAGGCTGAATGTGCGGGATGCGGCCCGTACAGATAATAATATGATAACTAACATAATAACTTATGTTGATTTGGTTTTTGTGATATATAAAAATATTGTATCTTAGTTTTGAGTTAAATTTCTTTTAAAAATCGATACAATTTTTAATTAGTTACTTTTTTAGTAGTGTAGACTGCTATAGGCTGATGATGATGATGACAATAATATCGTCTTACAATTACGCGAGGTACTCTTGTTACTATACGGAACGTTGTATGGATCCGAACCTAGCTCTACAGTAGTAAAAGTAAATACAGCGTCTTCAATATCTTACATCATACAAACATTTTTCCCACGGCGAGAATCGAACCCGCACTTGCGCCAACAAGGGTAATGATTTCAAAATATTGGTATTGTTTTTATTATATGTAAACTGAAGAAGACTGAAGACTGAAGAGTGCAGAACACTAAGTAGCGTACCTCTCGCTCTACAAAAAAAAAACGGTACACTTTTTTGTTAAAAGGGAGCACTCCGGTAATAGACCTCCTTGATATTTTCAATCAGTCAAACAATCAAAGCAAACATGATGAAGAGGAAACACTCTTCTCTTATCTCGTTCTGTTGTAGCCCCAGTAAGTATTCCCCGCGCTCCGACCAATATTGGACGGGCCTGCTTCGACTCCTCAAGCAACGGTCAAAACAAACAAAAAAAAAATAAACACAAATTCTCAATCAAAAAGGGCGAGATCACCGTTGTCACCTTCGCTCTTTTCGGCCTAGATCTAGCATTTTTTACTGTAGTGAACCATAGATTTAGTATATTACCAGAAGATGACCTCAGGGTTCTCAAAAATGAAACAACATTTGGATTGACAACCAAAATGCAACAGCACATGTGCATCTGTGATGACTGAATACTGATGAACTAGTGAAGTTCCATTTTTATACCGACTTTCATTTATCGATGTTTTTACTCTACCTACTAATCAATACCTATCTAGTTATATTTTTTATAAATGTCTGATTTTTGGCTAGTGATTTGGCGACGTGATAGTAAAATACTTTATTAATCGATACACTTTAATTCAGCCTACCATAACTTAAACATATTAATTAAATAAGTAACAAAAACAAAAAAAGTAGGTTAGGTACCTACTTTTTTGTTTTTGTTACTTGAAAGTACGTAATGTGTAAGTATACGAAAATTTGACTGCGTAAAAGTTACTTTTACCCACAAGTAAATTATTAAGTATTTAAGTAACAAAATATTATTTCTTCTTTCTGGATAACCTGAAAAAAAATTTTGTTAGGTTGGAGGATTATAGCCACGTGCGGAGAAGACATGCAAGGCGTAGAACGTGAAAAGAAGAAGAAGAATAACTTTATTAATTTAAAACAAAAAAAAACTTATGTAAACAATTTAGGTGGGTAGGTACACATCGTTATGCTAGTTAGGTAAGACAGGCTGTACCAAAGTAATAGAAAAGATTCAGATACAGAATCACCGTCCCTTTAAGTATGTTTATAGGAAAATTATGTTAATTTTTACTGATCCAAAATTTATTTGGCTGTATATAGTTTGTACAAGCAACATACTTTTTTGCGCGATAGATGCGCTGCATCAACAAGAGGCAGTACAGTGTTAAATATAGATTTTGAACATTCTGTAAATGTAATAATAGATATAGTTAAGTACTTCATTCCTTTCAAAAGAATTTGTTTTTTTTGTAAATAAAACGCCCTCTACCCAACCTAATTTGCGATGCTTGAAAAGGGTAAATAAGTCCTGTACTGTTAATAACTAGTCCTTAGACCTGATGCTACCTACACTTATTTACCAAATAAATATCTAGTATCTGTTTCGTTCTTTTAGTATAGAAAATACAAATTGAATAGTAGAAAATTTTTAAAACTTACTGGCACATCTATGGTTGGAAATGATTTACTGAGTAAACTGTTCATTTTTGTTCCAATTTGATTGAGTTTTTTTCAAAATATCTGCTTCATATTTTAGAATATTTCTTTGGCTTCCATTTCGGCCTATTTATAGCATTTATCCATTTTATTTTCATTATTTCGGCTTTAGGAAATCTAAAATATAGAATACAATATAAAATATATGTAGTTTTTAGTAAGATGCAAAATATCAGATTTGCTGAAATAAAATGAGATATGGATGAGTTAAGGTTTTCACGATCACAAAGCTTGCCTTTACCGTACGTACCTGAACGGCAAACTCTCAAGGCCTTTCTACATTTTATAAAATAGCTATGTACACAATCAAACATAGGTAAACTGCTCTGGTACTTACCTATTTCAAAACTTACTTCATATAACTTCTAACCTAACCTAACCTAACCTAACCTTTATAAGTACTTTACACATTTATCGACATAATTATCGACATAATTATCGACACTACCCGTCACTAAGCACAACTTTAGTGCACAAATTTACTGTGATATTTAAACTAATAAATCTCAAAAACCCTACGTTTTAATACGCCGAACACTACACGTAACACAAGCTATACATTCTTAGAAACATAATTATCCATCTTTACAATCAAAGCTATAGCTATAGCTCAGGAAGAGAAAAAATTTAAAATAAAGTTAATCGAGAAGAAATCAAAACAAGATCCAGTAACAAGAACAACATATAAAACTCTCTCTCTTCTCTCTTCTTTTCAGGGAGAGAAGTAAAGCAACAAAAAAATTACTCAAATGACTACTTAAAGAACCAGAAAAACGAGATATTATATAAAGTTTATATGATTTTGGAAGATTCCGATTAAGACTCCGATATAAAGCCCTTGTCATGAACTTTTAACTAGCCCTTTCTAGTTTGTCAAAAAGTCTTTTCTTTTTCAAAAACCAAGGTGGCAACACTCTAGAGAGGCGACGAGACGCGAATGGGAATGTTTTAATTTTTAGCGAGTACTAAAGGGAGCCAATATTGCGCGGCCTGATTATTCACAGCCTGATTATCCATGTACACAATTGGCCATGGATGATCAGGCTGTACATGTTTTGCACGTGCTGATTTTTCACACCCATGGAATGCACAGCCTGATCATCCGTGCACACGCCATCGACGAGACTTAAGCTTCGTTTACAGTACTTACCCGAGGTGCCAAGAATAGACTAGGATAGTGCTATGTTCTTGTTCACAATGCCAATGAGTATACGGTGCACTTTGGCTAGAACTAAATGTTTACCGATGTTTTTAATAATACAAACAAAAAGGCAAAACAAAACAAAAGGCACCAAGCGCAGTTATCAATTTAATCAATCAATCTAATTCATTACATAACATAAAATAGTAGATTAGATTGCAAAGTTACTATGCAAACCCTAGCTACCGGCCAAACCTAAAGAAATTCGATAAAGCTGAAATGGCAGTGGGATGGCCATTCTGGCGAAGAACCGGCAACCGTTTTGGTGTAAAAGAGTGGATAACTGCGTCTCAGCCAGCCCTCTTAGTAGACGCCCAGGTGGAGTGACGAAAGGTTGCTGGCAGAAATTGAATGCGATGAGCTGAGCACACGGCGTAATGGCGCGTACTAAGAGAGGCCAGCTCACATCGCTACTTCAAGGGCAAATGTACTTTTTAGTAGTGCAGAGCAGCAGTGCTAACAGGATTTAACCCGGCAGCAAAGCGGGCACCACTCAACTATATTTACGTATCACAAATACGTTATCTACAGCGTGAAGGCGGGGCATGGGCTGTAGGGTTGACCCTAAACTGCCTTTCGAAGAGGATCAAGGAGGTAGAGCATCTCTATGGTGTTTGTTTTCGAAAGTGTGAATGAAGGTTCAGGAAGTTCTTTCGACACCAGAACATTGTAATATGAGTGATTTTTTGTGACACAAGCTTTCTTACCATGGGGCTACATGCTATGTGAAAATGTCTAGTATTAGGTATAACTATATTCTGCCTGCAGCTATGGTAACATGTTGATGTTATCCTTGGTGTAGAACTATAGACCTGTTTTTGTATGTAGGGGAAACAATCATACATCTCCACATATCAACAATTTTTACCTTCATAAAATATGTAATAAAATTTCATTTTTTAATTTAATAATAAAAATGTATAATCTAATAATCTGTGAACTGTGAATCTATGAACAGTCTGATAACGAAGAGCCGCAACCAATATTTATTGGGCTTTCGATTGGCAGCTTGATCAAAAGTCAAATACAAGAGGCGGCCCTCCTAGACTCTGCATGCCCTGTGAGGAGGATCCTCCCACTGCAGCCTTAGGCCCAGCAGTTCCGAGGCCAGCCTTTGATGGTTTCTTCCATTTTTTTCCGTTTCTTATTTCAACCCTTTCATGTTTATTTTTGCTAAAATTAGACCATGTCACAGAATACACCATGTGCTTCTCCTGTTACTTAGAATAGTTTTGCTTTATAAACAAACATTTGAATAGGTTATTTAGGATAATCTTAGAATATAAAGCTACTTAAACATTAATTTCCTAACTATATCATTTTATCCTGTCCTATACCTATGTATCATAATATAATATTTATTGTTCATAAACTTAAACTTTGTTGAGGACTTTCCGTTTGATAGGTATTACTTCTGTTTTTTTTTTATAGGTATCACTTATTTATTATGTTTATTAAATTAAGTAGTATAATATATATTATATATATATATATATATAATATAATGAAATATAAAAATGCATCATCTTTCTGTTTAGATTTCTATAGTTTTCATTACAGATCCGATTTCTATAGTTTTCATACAATTTTATTCATTGTTATTGTAGTTTTGGCTTATTTTAAGTACACTATACATTTTCTATGGCATTTTTTAAAATTTATTTGTAGGCACATTAATTTCTTTCTTTTTCGTCGTGTTCTTTTATAAATACTTTATTAATAACCTCTATATATAAAGTTTTAGTTTAAGTCTATATATTTAGTTTTTTCTAGTATGTCACGAACGGACGTACGTAACGTCCGTTCGTGACGTCACCAAAAGGGTTCCAACGGAAGACCAGCGCTTGTTGTAGGTATTCGTCTACAACTATCAATATGCTGAGTTAGGGCCTTTTTGCAACAGCGATGTTATTAACATGTATTAAACTAACTGAACTTTTATCTTGTAAACTGTTGTTTCAAATAAACATTTTCTATTTCTATTTCTATTTCTATTTCTCCAATGTCCCAGCTAGGTCTATACTAAAATTCATTAAAATTATTGCAGCTCTTTAGGCATAAGAAACATAAATAACAGACAGATTGACAGATGCCTACGGCATTAAGCCCACCCTCGGTAACATTTTTTAAGTATGTGCAATAAAGTTTTCAAAGAAACAGAGTTTCGCATTTATAACATTAGTTTGGGGTTTGGATTGCTAAATGTAATTGTAACTAGATAACACCTGCGACTTGTAACTAGATACCGCCTGCGGCTTTGCTGCTACCAGTATAAAAAGCCTTTGTGTTAATACAGGTCACTAAACTAGGTATATTCCAGGTTTCATCCAAATCCGTTCATGTTGAGTGGGGACAAACATACTTACACACACTCACACAAACTTTCACAATGAAAATATTAGTGTATAAAAAAAAACCTGTAATTATCGTTATGAAAAAAGAACCAAATTTTGTAAACTATTTTATTCTTTTATATTTGCAAATCTTATGATTGATTTGGTAACTTACTTTGGGACAGGCGCGGATACAGGATTTCGTTTCGGGGGGGGGGGCAATTTTGGTGTTTGGCATTGCACTTACCTATCTTCCATCGGCGTGCGGAGCGAGCCGCGAAAAAGTTATTTGCAGAGAATGTGCTGTTATACCTAGGTATAATAATAATAATTATTATGATTACAAACAAAACATGATAAAGATAACTGCGATTTTTACTTAGTAGAATGTCGTGTTTACGACTTATTTTATACTTGTTGAAGATTTTTATCGGTTGGTTATGTGAAGCCACCGAAATTAGTCTGAAAGATTTAAGGAAGGAGTTTATACAGACTGATGTTGACCAATGTGAACGCCACAAAGACATGAGTGAATTTAGGGTGCACTCAGCCAGCTCGCGGGGACGCCTATGTGCGGCAGTGGAATCCCTGATTGGAGTATTCCCATAATCCCCACCAGGTCATGCCCACTGGTGGGGATTGTGAGAAGAAAATATCCACTCATAATCCCCACCGCGTCGACGATAATTGTGCGGTGGGGATCATGAGCATGATAAAATTTTGTTTTGTCAACACTTCAAAATTTCAACACTTTAACACTTGAACATTCCAACACTTCAACATTTTAAGACTAATACTTTCACACTTTGACATTTCAACTCTGCAATACTTCAACACTTCAATATTTTTGCATATTAAGACAAATGCTTTCACACTTCAACATTTCAACACTTTAACATTTTAAGACTAACACTTCACTATTTCAACATCTTTAACACTACGTCCCACGGCGGGAATTGAACCCACAACCTCATACACACGTTTAAATCATGCTTTTCTGAAGCTCATACAAACATTTGTCTCGCGGTGGGAATCGAACCCGTAACCTCAATACCTACGTTTCATTCATACCTATCTGAAGTTGAATCTCGGTGGGGATTATGAGTCGATATTTTTCTTCTGTTTCATTATCCCTACTAGTGGGCCAGACCTGGTGGGGAATAGGGAATGATCCACGACGGTGACCTAACCCCCCATCTAAAAAGTCCCATCGGACTTTTTCAGGCCTCAGTGGATTATTTTAGATCATTTGGTCTACTGGACTTTTTAGGACTTTTTTGTACTTTATGAAAATAAAGATTAAGAATTAAATTAACCTACTAATAAAAATTCGTGGCTCGCTTCGCTTGCCGATTTTTAAAACCTACCTTTATTTGCGTTACAATCCCTCAGATTACCCAGATAGGTTAGGTGTATAGGTATTGTAGCATTAGGCAGGTTTAACTCTAATTAGGTACCTGCCAAAAGGTGGCTGGTGGCTGGCTTTGCTCACCAACTTTGTTGATAATTAGAGTAACTTTCACCCACAGGTCTAAGGCTTGAGTGTTTTATAGAAATAATATGGTGATCAGGATCTGATGATGAGGCAGGAAAGAGAAATCAGGATGTTTTTTCTGATGACGAACTCGTTGAAAAATTAATCGACGAGATCGAAAAGAGACCTGGGAGTTTTTTACCAGCTCGATCGCATTTGCGTTTACGCAAATTTTATATGGAATCGAGGTAGTGCCATCTAGTGAGAAACGCGTGGCACTGACTCCTTTCCATAAAAATTTGAGTATACCCTGTTCTTTTTAATATAACGTGTGAAGAATACTGAGATAATCATTTAAAAAAGAACAAATGGGACGAGGAAACTATGGAGCTAGTAGGTGTTGAAAAGTGGGGAGAAATGTCGGCAGAAGAAAATCTTTAGGAATTATGTTACAATGCAAAAAAGCATGGTTGGCATAAACTCTGGCCCACTGGACGGTGGGAATTATGACACTGACATAAAAATGTTAGGCTCACAATCCCCACCACGACAACGACGATCGCGCGGTGGGTAATATGAGTAGATTATTTCCTTGTCTCATAATCCCCACCAGTGGGCTGGTGGGCATTATGGGAATAACCCTTAATAGGAACCCTTGGTGCGCGAATTGAACTCGCACTTGGTAAGCTTTTTTTTCACGGTATTTATGTAGTTAAGCGTCTCCGCCCACGACCGACTTTTCCACCGATTTTTTGTAGGACAGTTAGGGAGGGGAACCTCATGGCAACCTCATGCACAGAGTGTATACTAACGAGGTTGGATCGACGAATGAAGTAACGCCATAAGAGACAAAATGGTTGGAATTGGATTGTACGTAATTATTTAAGTATTTTATGTTCTATTACTTTTTTTGTAAAGTTCATAGTTTAGGAGTTAGGATACTTTCAAATATAAATGAAAATATATTTTTCTGGATTTAGAAAATTAGGTATTAAGGGCTTAAATGGTTGGAAATAGATTAAACGTATTGATTTAATTATTTTATGTTCTATTACTTTGTTTCGTAAAGTTCATAGTTTAGGAGTTAGGACACTTTCGAAAATAAACGAAAATTCATTTTTCTGGATTCAGACAATTAGGTTTTAAGAGCTAAAATGTTTGTGTATTTTATGTTCTATTACTATTTTTCGTAAATTTCATAGTTTGGGAGTTAGGGCACTTTTAAATATGTATGAAAATTTCAATTTCTGGATTCAGAAAGTATGGCTTTAAGAGCGAAAATGGTAGGAATTAGATTATACGTAATGATATAAGTATTTTATGTTCTATTACTTTTTTTCGTAAAGTTCATAGTTTAGGAGTTAGGACACTTTCAAAAATATATGAAAATTTATTTTTTCGATTCAGAAAGTAAGGCCTTTAGGGTTAAAATGGTTGGAATTAGATTGTACGTAATTATTTAAGTATTTTATGTTCTATTACTTTTTTTCGTAAAGTTTCTAGTTTAGGAGTTAGGACACTTTGAAATTTGTATGAAAATTTATTTTTCTGGATTCAGAAAATAAGATCTTAAGTGCAAAAATGGTTGGAATGAGATTCTACGTATTGATATAAGTATTTAATGTTCTATTACTTTTTTGCGTAAAGTTCATAGTTTTGGAGTTCGGACACTTTCAAATATCAATGAATTTTTTTTTTCTGGATTCAGAAAGTAAGTCTAAGAGCAAAACTGGTTGGAATTGGATTCTATGTATTGATATAAGTATTTTATGTTCTATTACTATTTTTCGAAAAGTTCATAGTTTAAGAGTTAGGACATTTCCAAATATAAATGAAAATTTATTTTTCTGTATTCAGAAAGTAAGGCCTTAAGAGCAAAAATAGTTGGAATTGGATTCTACGTATTGATATAAGTATGTTATGTACTAGCTGACCTGCTCGCAACTTCGTTTGCGTTTATACTAATTTTTTACGTATGTCCTTTCATGTGAAATGTTTCCCAAGCCTGGTGATTTGACACGGAATCCTAAATATGAATGGAATAAAAAGTAAATATACTACATATTACTACATTACCTACCCCGTAATGTAGTCATATGTAGAGTACCTGTTTCTGTTCCCACTCTCACTCTTGTTTTCGTTCCTGTTTCCGTTGGCGACCCGTCGCCAAGTTAACTGCCTGTATAGGTATAATGAATGAAGGACCCTACACACGACATGTCTGTCGCAGCAGCGTCGTATATAGGGGCAGTCTATTCGTCCGGCGATCATCGCCAGGACGGTGTTGGTGCTGGCCCACGTCCTTCGCACGAGGGATGCACACCTCTTCCGCATAGTGGCGTAAAAACAATCGGTGTGTGCTTGCGAGAACATGCCGGAGGCGCTGCAGTAGCGGGGCAGCCCCAATACCGCTCTGAACGCGTTATTAAACTGGACGCGGAGGGAGCCATACGCCACTTGAGTGTACTTAGCCCACAGGCTGCATGTGTATATTTGCAAGTGCATTAACTCCTAAACTATGAACTTTACGAAAAAATGTAATAGAACATAAAATACTTATATCAATACGTATAATCTATTTTCAACCATTTTATCCCTAAAGGCCTTACTTTCTGAATCCAGAAAAAATAATTTTCTTATGTATTTGCAAGTGCCCTAACTCCTAAACTATGAACTTTACGAACAAAAGTAATAGAACATAAAATACTTATATCAATACGTAGAATCCAATTCCAACGATTTTTGCTCTTAAGGCCTTTCTGAATCCAGAACAATACATTTTCATACATATTTGCAAGTGCCCTAACTCCTAAACTATGAACTTTACGAAAAAAGTAATGGAATATAAAATACTTATATCAATACGTAGAATTCAATTCGAACCAATTTAGCCCATAAGGCCTTACTTTCTAAATCCAGAAAAATAAAATTTCATTGATATTTGAAAGTGTCCTAACTCCTAAACTATGAACTTTACGCAAAAAAGTAATAGAACATAAAATACTTATATTATTACGTACAATCCAATTCCAACATTTGAGCTCTTATGGCGTTACTTCATTCGTCGATCCAACCTGGTTGGTATACACTCTGTGCTCCCCTCCCTAACTGTCCTACAAAAAATCGGTCGTGGGCGTTGAGCCTACTACCTAGGTACATCTATCTATACCTACCTACTGAGGGTTAAATTGGTTTATTAGGTAGGACTGATTAGGTACCTTTGAACTGTAAAATCAAACGAATTATTTTCTTAACTTATATTTTATTTATTTTTACTATAGTAGTGATATAAATAGCAGGTAAGGTACTTAACTTACATGCATGTATTTCATAACACGGTGTAGGTAAATATGTAACCGATTAATCTAAACCCCTAAATCCTATTATTAGACATTGCATTCATATAAAAAAATCAACATAAAAAAGTCTAGAAATCGAAATAACAGAAGTTATTTATTTGTATAAACGAAGAATGAATTTATAAGTTTTAAAAATTATACAAAATATATGCGTAACTATACTAGCCCAACAGATATTGAAGAATAAGATCTAAGATGAGTCCCTAGAAAGAAAATAAACTACAGAAAGTTAAATAAACATATTATTATGAATTACATTAATGATTTTGTCTTAGTCAATAACAATACTCATAAATAATACAATAGAATCTCTATCATATAAAGATTGGGGATTTCATAATGGTAATGAAATTATTTTCATGGTAATCGTAAGTTGTACATGATCAACACACCCTTACTGATCAGTAAAGGGGCGAAAGTGTGAGTGGCAACATGGCTTGAACCCAAAAGCACACCTTACTACAAAGTCTGTGTTACCTATATTTTTGTATGAAAATGACGTTTGTAAAACTTATAGTTAACAAGATATAGCGAACACTGTAGTAAGGGTGTAAGGGGTTCCAACCTCCTTCTACGGAACCCAAGCCAATCTCACCTGCCCATGGTGCATCCTGATAACAAACGGGTATCTGGCAGCGGCTGACTGTGGCATAACGCACCGGCACAGCTACGTCCCTTGACCCTCAATGGGAAGCAGCATCGATGGTGCGAGAAGCTGTGCCCTGCGATCCTCAACCCGCATGCCCAGTGCAGGGATTATCGGCATATTCCCCTTCTTATAATGGGAGGCCTATGTCCAGCAGTGGACTGATTTAGGATGTTGTTGTTGTTGTTGTATGTTTTTTGCACTCAAGCCACCGATGAGCACCGTCCTACCGCTCGGTGGCTTGGCTCATGAGTGGTGGGTCCAGATAATAAATCCAAGTGGAATATTGACACCGGCTATGTGGATAAGGCAATCCACAGAGCTTTCTTGTGTTCACTTAGCTGTAGCAGAGAAGAGTTTAAGAGCTCTGCATTGGTCTGTAATAAAAAAAGTATGAAGACAGTTAATGATAAAAAAGGAAATGGTGTACACAAGTGTACTTGACAGATAATGCCATATGTAAAACTCAAAACAATGAGAGTAAAAATATAATTATTAGTATCATCATAATCTGGAAGTAAATGGAAATGTATGTTTGTTTGTTAAACTTTTACCTACTAAAATGTTTGTTTATAAATACAGTAAAATACTAGTTTTCAACTAATTTATACATCATATTTTACCTCTTGTTCGTTGTCTGGTAAAGCTAATTTACTTCTTATTTGATCAGTTACTAATTTATAAGGCACAGCACACAGCTGATGATCCTGCTGAAGATACAATCTGGAAAGTATTTATTATCACAATTAATAAAACAGCCAATGTAATTTTTATTTGACCCTTCTGCGCAAGGAACTATTATTGATAAAATTGACATAAATAAGAATAATTTCATAACATTGTAAAGTGTAGTACTATGATGGATGACAAACAATAGACGGAAACTTGTGTCTGAAAGGACTTTAGAAAGCTAACAAAGATACGCCCATCTCTGTTCTAATGGAATAGAAATGAAATTCTTGGGCATGCCGATTTCCTCACGATGTTTTCCTTCACTGTTTCGAGGACATATTGATTCAGCAGATGAAGTATTTTCCGTTTCTTCACTTAACTATTTCAAGCGGAATAAAATAAATAAATGACGACTTACCGAAGAAAATTTGCTTTTTCAGGTTTGGGAAATCTAAAGATAATGGTTTGGGTCTTTGGTAATGCTGAACGCCCAGACATAAACAATTAAAATTCATTTCATTAGTTAAACACAACGAAAAACTTTTTCCGCCATGTTTGATTCAGTGCTGCCAGGGCCCTTGAGTCATAAGTTACGTTTCATTTCCTGAAATGTTACATTTTTGCTACAAAAGTTACATTATCGTCTTATATGACACTGATGTCGATTCTGTTGTGCATTTTTCTAAACTAAACTAAATTGACATTGCTAAAAGTGATATATCCCTTTCTTATAGGTGTAAATGATAAGGATAGCTATAACTTTATAGCTGCCAAATTTAGTTAAGTTTAGAAAAGTGAACAACAAAATCGACACTAATGTCTGTTTTCCTGAACGAGCATAATGCCTGAGACTGTGATATTTGCCGATAGCTTCACAGAAATTAGCAATATTTATCAAAATTTCAAAATTTTTTCGTTGACATTAATCGAGAATTTCCCAATAACTATTTTGTGCTCGCTATTCAAGGAACAAAAAATCATCTTGGGTGGTGGGCGGACGAAAACTGTAGGCAATAAAAGGGTCTTTAGGCACGAGGCCAGTCTGCGCTCCGTTCACTTTGTCGTCAGTACGAAAATTAAAAATGAAATTTTAATGTGTGCTTAATTTCTAAATTACATTCTCAATGCCTTTGATAGTTCCACGGAGTGTGAAATCTGCAGTTTTATCTTATCTAATTACGTGTTTTTAGGGTCGGTAGGCATTAGCGTATCTATTCGGTCATTTTCCGAGGATCTGGGGGGCCCCAAAAAAAATCTAACTATGACACATCGGAAGTTTTATTTTCATATTTTGACATTTAATCTACAGTCAAAAATGGAACGAATGGTACGAATCCGTCACCTTGCTATTAGGCTTTGGTTCCTGAGATGCCATGGCCGATTGTCGTAAGCTGAACCGAACACCTAATGGAGTCGGAGAGTAAGAGCAATTAGTATCATAAATAACTTTACTTTACAGTGCGTAGCTGACTACGCATCAATCTTAATACCCCTAGGAAACAAAAGTAGCTGCTTCTGAACCGTAAATTAAATCGGCGAGCGTAGCGAGCCACGCACATTTTAAGTATAGGTTTACAAAAGAAACATAATAAAGAAAACGCTTGCAATTTCCTCAACACCTAGGTAACTGTAACAGTAGATGAAGAAAAGGAAATCGGTGAGAGGAGTTTGCCGCGTTTTTTTTTTGTAACAAAATAAAAACGCGATTGTATTTTAATTCGTCATTTCACAACCGAATTGGTGAGCGGAGCGAGCCTCGAAATTTTTCTTGCATAGGTGAATACAAAATATAAAAAAGAAAACTACGATTTATATTTAAATATTAACCGTATTATTAATATGTACCTACTAACCATGCAAGACCCAAAACTTGGTCCTGCTCTGGTCATTTCTGCGCCCTGTGCCACAACCCTGCCCTATTTACGGCACTCAGTGAACCACCAGGCCAGGCGGCCGTCAATTGATTCAAGGCTACGATTTTAATTTTAACCTATCTAATATCTATTGACATTAATATTCACATACATTCATAGTTCATACCTCATTACTTGTTCATACCTTCCGTTCATACTTGCTTATAGTTCATACTAGCGTTCTATGTTCATACTTCTTACTTCAAGAGGTTTACTTCAATATTTCTAACAGCTGACCCCGCTGACAGCTGACAGCGACCCCACGCCCCTTACGAGCGCGGAATCGCTGCCTCAGTCGAATGGAACCTACCGCGCGCACCTTCGATCTGTGCCATTGTTATCTCATCTGTTATCTTAATTCTATTGTACCTACTTTACGCTTCTTCAATTCTGTATGTGTGTTCAATTCCTTCAATTCAGTAACCTGTGTTGTGGCTCTGGACATTAAATGCGAACTGGACTATCTATCTACGTGTTTCTACTTTTTCATCCTATCTGAACCAGTATCTGCCCACACCTACCACCTCAAAAAGTCAAAAGATACGAAAAATGTAAGAAATGTAGCCTTCTGGCAACGCTGGTTTGATCCAAAGAGAAGAGAGTTTTGAGTTTGATCGACCGATGTCACAGAAAAGAAATCGGATTTCGTTTAAAAATGTTGCCAGGAGAAATAACATATACTTATTATTTTATTCATCATCATCAATCATATCGGTAACATAAACAGCCCAAGATTAGGTGACACAGGCGATAGTAACAATATATATCAATGGACACAGGTGTGTCGCTGTTTCAAATTCGACTGTGCTTGGTTTTTTGCATTCAAAGAGTATAAAAGTATAAATATTTCTTCCTTTTGTTTCACTAACCCTTTTGCTTTTTCCAACTTTTGTAAATTTTCATTTTATTTTGTGTAATAACACTAGGATTCATAGAAAATCCTATTTGAAAAATGAGTGTAATACCCTATTTCATCTGGTAATTTGTTGTCGAATGACCTATTTACTCTAGCTAATCTAGTTTTTGTACACGCAATTTATTTCTATTTCTTGTATTGTACATATATGCCTATCTCCAAGCCTTTTCATTTGTCCAAATTTTTCACTAGCAGACATTACGTGTAAATGTTTACAGAAGGCATTGTCAATATTTTAATTGTTTTAAAAAGTTTTTTTTTTTTTACAAACTCGTAAGCCAAGCTTGTAGATAGCCCTGACAGGTCTGTTTTGAAGTACAAATATTGATTCTGCCCCTGCAGCTCTTCCCCAGAGGAGTTTGCCATAAGACATGACGGTATGAATGTAGCTACGAGGCGAGCTGTGGCGGTATTTGTTAAAGCGCCTACACACGACCCTAAAATCAGAGGCAATATCGGGAGAGTGGTAGTGGCATAGATCTTTTATATACTACCGTTAGATTGGCAATGCAAAAGGGAGGGAACTTATTATACGCGTGTGTTAGAGCGAGATAGATAGGCGAGACCATTCATGTACACTCTATCGGCCTGTATCGGCCTGGCGTCATTCGTGAAAGATAGAAATCCTGAATATTTTACGAAGTCTCCGTATTTTACCGTGTAATTTATTGTTCGTGAATAATGGTGACTTGTGCGGTACTTGAATGTACCTCATCTAAGAAAGAAAACCCACAGAATTATACGTTTCACACGTAAGTACCATTGGAATGTTTAGCTGTATATTTCCAATATTTTAGCATTGCTACCATAGTTTATTACAGAAAAGGATAGGGAAAATTATTGCATTTTATCACATCTATGCTCTAAATGTATAGGAATTCTATTCAGAATCTTATCAAATAGGTACTTGAATTCCTACTATTTTTAACCTCACTTTTGTAGAAATAGTGATTGATACTATCGATGGTATCGATAGTCGATTATTTCGATGCCTAGCATCTTGTCGATGTCTCTTACTGACAAAAGTAATGCTTCGCATGCAGCCATAGAGGTAATTTTTATTTCATATTTTAGGATTCCGTAAGCAATTTATAAATATACAATTATAATTTTTCAGATTTCCAAAAAATATTGAAATACGACAATAATGGCTAATAATAATATAAAAAAAAGGAATGGGCACCAAAAAAAATATTCTACTATATGCAGCAAGCACTTCGAACAAAAATGTCAACGTGGAGCACAAAGAGTGAAGTTTCGTTCAGGATCAGTACCCAAATTATTCAGGCCAGTAAGTTATCCTATACGTTCTAAAGTATGTTTACTACTTACTCGTAAATTTACTGAATTTGTTGCTATTTCTATTAATTTCACTGTTGGAATGAATATTCATTATATACATAGAGAGGTACATACATTTTTCATCATCATCATCATCATCATTGGCCTATAGCAGTCCATTGCTGGTTATAGGCCTCCCATTATGCCATTGCGTCCTGTCCTATGCTCGACGAATCCAGCTTCTACCAGCAGCTTTTCGCAAATCGTCACTGCACCTGGCTGGAGGGCATCTTTTACTACGTAACATACATTTTTACAATAGGTAAATTCGTTTGCAGGTGGTATTAAAGTCAAAACGCAAAGTATCGTCATATGTCTACAGAGATACATCGCCGGTACCCAAAAGCTCTACAGCAACGTTTCTCTTCTGGAAAATTCACCGAGAAAGAAAAAAATGAAGAAAACTATTGACATCCATAAGAGACGCATAAATATGAAACAAAAAAAAATTAAAAAATGTCAGAGTACAAAAAAATGAGCGGACCAAAAAGTGGTAAAGTTGTCACAAGTGATAAAAAATCTAGAAAGTTTTCCGTCGCTTCAAAATAACGTTAGTGCCGTAATGGGATCTTGTTCTGACGATTTATTACAGCACCTCATTGAAAGAGTAGAAGACAAAAAATAAAATAAAAATCTTAAACAAGAGTATGATACGCAACTGAAGACATTTGCCCTAACTTTACATTTTTATAGGACATAGGTGGCTTTATTTGTCCTTCAAAAGAGGTTATAAGATCGGTATTCGGTCTGAACGAGTTTTTCGAGCACATTTAAAAGGAAAAAATGTAAAAGAAAATATGTTCTGAAAGTTAGTAAATAAATGTCCTGTGTCCTGTAAAAACTTTTTTAACATACTTGATATAAGTATGAAGCAAAATTTCAAAATGTTTCTAAAGAAAGTTTACGACATTTTTACAACAAATTAGTTATCTGAAGGAAAATAAAAAAAAAACAGTTTTGCACATGCAACGTATTTAGTTTTATTTTTGTTCCCTCAACATGATATTAACTTTACGAGTACATTGCATCAAATAAACAGAAACGAAGACGTTGCAATCTCTAGGTACCTATCGATAATCGAAGTTGAGGTAGGCAGTGCATAGCACATCACTATTTTTGTTGCACACATGCACATTACACACATACTCGTGTACTATTGTTTTGGTCTCGCACCTAGTTCAGTATTGCCAATCTAACTGTAGTATAAAAGATCTATGGGTAGTGGGGATGAAATCGGCTACTACTCTACACACGTCCCTGCCAGTTAGTACGTAACCTACCCTGAAGCAAAGCGCTCGTCGATCCAAGATGCCGTCTACACTTTCAAAAAATCAAAAAATAGGCATCGCTCTGGCTGTTGCTACGGTGCGACCAAAACAAAAGAGAAAGGCCTGGGATAAGAGGTGGTTGATGAAACACCATGAATTGAGTCACATGTGTCACATCAACGTGATGAGACATTTACAACCAGCTGATTTAAAAACTTTCAAAGGATGGATATTGGAGGTTTTATATAATATAAATACTCTTTATGTTTTTGGTCCCATATGTACTACGATTCCTTGTAGATATCAATTATTTTCGTTCAGGCCTCTTGCTACTTCTCCTTTACCATATCGCCGCAAGAAATAAAAATTGATTTATAAAAACACGTCCAGTCGCCACTACAGTCGCACGCACACTGCGGTGAAATCGGTTCCGATTTCACTACACACGCACGGACAACGCTCATTAGACGATAATCGGCCCTAAATCGTGAGCTCGCCCGAACCAATTTCTGAGTTAGGGGTAATAATAATAATACTTATCACGATTTGCCTACTCACGAGGCGATCAATGGAGCGATCTAGGGCGCTCCCCACCACTCTCCCGATATTGTCTCTGATTTTAAGGTCGTGTGTAGGCGCTTTTAGTTGACTTACTTTGTGGATAGCGTATGCTGCAGACCTAAGTAAGTTTGTTAGAAAGGGTTGTAATGTGTGGTTAAGTTTTGAGTCGACAGTTAATCCCAAAAATACATAAAATACACTAGGCACAGATTTTGGTTCAAAGCGTCAAATAAAAACTCCTTGGCCTGGATAATAGGCTTATTTTTTTTAGGTAGACCAATAGTACGTACTTAAACTATGTAGTCAGCTTCGACAAAGAAAAGCTAAGTAGGTTTTAGATGGGGTTTGGTTGACCAACTGAATTACTCAAGTAGATTGGTATTATTATTACATTAGTAGTCATAAGTAGAAGTTATCTATATACCCAGTACCTATAACCAGCTTATTGGTTGTAGACGAATTATAGGTAGGTAACCATGAATGATTTGATTATGCAGTTGCGAATTCAGGCGCGGATACAGGATTTCGTTTAAGGGGGGGCAATTTTGGTGTTTGGTAATGTTTTTGACCTATATTCCAGATAATAAATTCTTAGCAAAAAAAAAAAATGTTACAGTAATATGAATAAGGCAATAGCAAAAACAAATTCCGACGAGCGAAGCGAATATAAATATGCTAGATGAAAGGGCAATGCTGTCTGATGTATGGCACTACCAGTACCAATGCTAAAGTGATTGCGTCAAAAAGAAACCTAATTTTTTCGATCGAAATTAAACTGTAATTCATGGAATAGTAAGTATTTTGTAACTTCACCAATTTTCAGGATTTTGTTTTGGGGTGCTTGACTTCCCTAATTTTGCCAACCTTTTCTGTATCCTGCCTTAATAGAAAATCTATTTCACGTTCCAGCATATTAAGGTCCCTCCCTACGTCGAGTCTTCTCGTCACCCATACCGCAATGTTTGAAAACGAAAGTTTTCAATCAGTGCGTCCTACCCGTCATGACATACGGAGCCGAAACGTGGACTCTCACAGTACGGCTAGTTCACCAGTTTAAAGTCGCTCAGCGAGCTATGGAACGGGCCATGCTTGGAGTTTCTCTGAAGGATAGAATCCGCAACGAGACTATCCGACATAGAACTAAAGTTGTTGACATAGCTCAGAGAATTAGCAAGCTGAAGTGGCAGTGGGCTGGCCATATCTGCCGAAGAACCGATAACCGATTAAGGTCCCGACGAGTTCTTGAGTGGAGACCGCGGCTCGGCAAACGTAGTGTAGGACGCCCTCCGGCCAGGTGGAGTGACGATCTGCGAAAGGCTGCTGGTAGAAGCTGGATGCGTCGAGCTCAGGACAGGGCGCAATGGCGCTCATTAGGGGAGGCCTATGTCCAGCAGTGGACTGCTATAGGCTGATGATGATGATGATGATGATGAAGGTCCCTATTGCCACCAAGTTTAAAAATCTACCCATTAAGGTAAGTGAGATAGATTAGCTCGTAGGTACCTTATTATTATTAATATTATGTACCAATCATAGATCTTTAATATATTTTAAAGATCTATGGTACCAATGTTTAATATACGTATTTATACCATATTCTTTGAAACTAGTCGCTGTATATAATATAAATTTAATAATTTGCTTTCTTCTGAAAATTTATAGATAGGTAAGTTTCTAAACTTTTTCAAAATAACATTTTTTTTTATACGTGATATGTATGTACCCTTCGAGCAAAATAAGTCGAAGTATGTACCCTTCCTCTACTCTGTTATCCTGGAAAGAATGAATGAACTTCTAGAGGGAACGTATTTACTCCCAGCATGTTTACAAACACAGGTTTTTTAAGGTGTTTTGTTGTTTGTTTTCCGTTTGTACACGCCCTTACCAACCCTTCAAATTATAGTCTGTGGTTATTCAATTGTCGTTGATTAATTAGTGATTTTAACGTCTATAGACGTTTTTACTTGTGGCGTTCAAACGAGTGATGGCTGCTAAAAAAATCGACCAATCAGAAGGCATGTGCATCAATAATCAGGCTGTGATTAATCAGTCCGTGCATAATCGTCACGTGTTGATTTTTCACAGCCAGTTTTTGGTGGACATTTTGCTTTGCTTTGTTTGTACATGGATGATCAGGCTGTGCATAATCAGGACGTGCAATATCAGGACTCGTACTAAAAATTGTTCAAACAAATTAAACATGAAGAAGACCGCTATCTTATACTTGTGCAAGATTCTCATTTTTGTGATAGTCCTAATGAGTGTTATTTCTCATGTTGTGATTGCAAATTCTGCACCGAAAAAGCTGCAAATCGGTGTAAAGAAACGCCCTGCAGAATGTCCAATCAAAAGTAAAAAGGGGGATCTCCTGCACATACATTATACGGTACGTTCGCTTTCTTACGCTTTTATTTCATGAATGATTGATTATTGTCTTCTGTAGGATTACCTTTGGGCTCAGGCTGCATCAGGAATCTGTACAGATTTCAGCACTGAACATTATAAATAATATTCAGGGCATTTTAAATCCTACTATCCTATCCTACTATTATAATAAATGTGAAAGTTTGTGAGTAGGATGTCATGTTCACACTAAAACTACTGAACGGGTTTGGATGAAATTTGAAATATTCATAGTTTTTAACCTGGATTAACCCTAGAGTACTAATATAAATTTACCACACGTTAATACTGATCGCTTGGGAGGCTACTTTATAAATAAAATCAATTTATAATACATATTAGTTTTATATTAAATTTTTGAACAGATAACATAAATTACTTGGCAACCCCCTTGCTTTTCAAAAACTAAAATAGAAATTATTTTTAAAATCACAATTAGTCTTAAAATAAGACATCTTAAAATAACGATCATTTTTTTCTCTTATCATCAACAATCTTAGATCAGTCTGGTGAAAAAAATACTTCTTTAGCCTTGCTTTTTTAGGATCAATACTATTATCCAATACATAAACTTTATAAAACACTAAATAAAACTTATGGTAACATCAAAATGTTGTCTACAGACTTATTTGAAGTCGGCCTTACATTTTCATTTTCTGCTGTTTGTCCTTCTTGTTTCTAGATCTGTTGTAGTTTCTGGAACTCGTGAATTTGACACATTGCTTGTGAATTGGTGTGGTACTGAATTGTTTGGGGGTTCAGAGTCATCTACTGAAATATTTTGTAGGTCTTCTTACAGTCGAAATGGCACGAAAGAAGGATCTGCCTCGCTTTCCTCAGGATCATTAGGATCGAACTTCAGGTTGTCCTCGATTTTGCAAACAGAGTTCTCATTTAGTAAAAAATAGGCTATTTGTTCTTCACCTAAAAAGAAAAATTCATATGCTAAGTTGTAACATGCCTAAATGCTGAAAAAAAAGGAGAACACAAAACGAAAAATAAACTTACCGTTAATACTAATGATCGCCTCCCAGGCGATCCAGTAGCTTATATTTTGAAAACGGGGAGTCCTACGGGTCTGGCTATGCTTTCCACTGCGGGTGCAGTGTACACTGAATTGGCACGAAAGCACAACTTGATTCACGGGCGCGTGTTTTAAACAACGGAAAAAAGGCCTCTCAGTCAATGATTATTATTCTAGGGTTAACAAAAGCTAATTTTTATCCGGGTACCATGCGAGGAAAGCCGCGGGCGGAAGTTAGTACAGTATATATATCTATGAGTGTAACGCCAACATAGCCCCAAGGCTACTGTCACTCTGTTACTGTCCAAGGCAAGCAGAGCTTGTGATATGGGTACTGCATAACTATGCATCATATTACAATATTAACCAATTTTTTTTGTAAATACATACTTAACAGAAAATGGTATTAGTCTTTGAATTTTTCTATGTATTTCTGTTATATGATTACTTTATTATAGCCCAAACGTAGGTAAAAACATCCATCATGGCACTTTAATTTTCATTCAAGGCCATCTCACTGATTCTTCTGCCAAATGTCCTTCTTTCCTTCCTATTCATCTTGGGACCCAATTTGCCAAGATAATGTCCAGTCTTGGTGTAAATAATGTTCAGCCCTTATTGATTCATTCAATTACATAATAATCATTACATTTTCCAGGGAACTCTAGATGATGGCACAGAGTTTGACAGCTCAATTCCCCGTGGGAACCCTCTCACATTCACTCTTGGATCTGGCCAAGTCATCAAAGGCTGGGACCAAGGCGTCATCGGCATGTGTGAGGGTGAACAAAGAAAGCTTGTTATACCACCAGAACTGGCTTACGGTGAAGTCGGTGCACCTCCAAAGATTCCTAAGTCGGCAACTTTAACATTCCATGTTGAGTTAGTTAAGATTGAAAGGAAAGATGAATTATAAGCTGAGTTTTTTTATACAGCTCAGTTGCCTTAATTATAAACATCTGTCAAAAGTTAAACACTGCTTAACCCGTTGACCCGTTCACTGTCGCCTGCAGCACATGTTTTTCAGCATTCAAAGCATTAAAGTATTGTCATCTCTCACCGTTGGCTAATGTAATGACAAACAGTGACAGGGCTTTAAGCAATGGTTAACTTTGAGTAGCATTTATAATTATGACCCTAAGAGTATGATTTTATTAACAATTACAATTTAATTCTAGTGAGATATGTAATAGTCAAACTCACAATTTTTTTATTTGCCACTACATTCTGTGTATGTAATTTTAGTCATTTAAATGTATGAAAATAAAATTTGCTCTAAAATGGGTATTTTTCAATTTTAGAACAATCACTTAAAACCTATAGTCATAGTAGTATTAATACCTAATCAATTAGAATGTGTGTAGGAGTATGCAGGAACCTTTTAGGTTATTGTATTCTGAGAGAAATCCCAGTTTCTCGTCGGTAAATTGCGATTTACCATTACACAAAGGTCCACATTTTTCATTGTAAGATAGGCTATGAGTAGATTAGCCGATTTGGACTGTAAAAGTCCTATCAAAATCGGTCTAGTCATTATCCTTTCATAGTTTGTCACTCCACCTGCCGGAGGGCTACCTACACTACGTTTGGTGAGACTAGCCGTACTGTGAGTTACCACGTTTCGGCTCTGTATGTAGCCATGGTCAGGTGTTGTATGTGGGTAGCCCGGGGATACTTTGTAGTATTATGTATACCCCGTAATATAAAATATGCCCCGGCGCTACCTACCATGGCCAGAAATAGCTGGACAGCTTTGTGTGTTTGGAACCCCTTACACCCTAGCCGCCATTACTTTAGCAGAACAAGATCTGCCTGAAGACTTGACCGTGCTGGACAAGTGGACACCGACTGCATGGATAGTAACATATCAGTAATAGCAATGGTACTATGAATGCCTCATTTAATAAGCTAACGTGTTAATAATGAAATTGTGGATAGTAGATAATCCCAGATGCCGTTGAACAAAAAATGAATTCTTCTTCTTCTTCTTCTTCTTCTTTTTGGCGTTTTCAAGGGTCGGTTTTCCCCGAGTTTGCCAATGACAGTATTTTACTAGACTTAAAACAAAAATGCGAAGATCTGAGTAAAAGAAAATGTTCGGTTTAAAAAAGGGAGTCTCGAACAGAATTTATGATAAAAGTTGATCCATTTCTGTAACAAACACAACACAAATGACACACACAAATATATACTTAGATATACTTATTTATATAGACAAAATACGGTACTAAAAACTATATACATAACATATTTACAGTTTTATTTTATTTACATGTATAAATTTACATAAAATTTTAATAAAGGGAGAAAATACTAGGGACAATAGGAGTTTGGAAGAGAGAGGACGCGGGATATTGGGGGGAGTGACATCATACAGAGATAGATGCAGTCTCGGACACGAGAATAGAATATGATCGACAGTACCTTCGTCCAAGCCACATTCGCACAGGGAGTGGTCCCTGATCCTTATTTTAGCTAAGTGAACTGGTGTGCACGCATGACCTAGGCGGAGTCTACAAATGGTTGAGGTGGTTATTTTGTCAGCTAATCGGAATTTAAAAAACCATGGTCGGGATGGAATCTCGGGTTGAATTTCGCCATAGTGTTTGCCTTTCAAAGTCTTGGACGCCACCCACATGCGGTTCCACGAGATGGCCAAATGGGATTTTGGGACTAAACAAAGATCATGGGAGTAGATTTTTAAATGATCATGAGAACCTGTGTGAATTGCCTGTTTTGCGCAGGAATCGGCTGTTTCATTTCCAGGTATTCCAGAATGACTAGGGATCCATGCTAATGCAACATTTATTCCAAGTTCTTGGCATCTAAATAACGATTCACGAATCTTGAAGATTATAGGGAAATTAGACTTCGAACGAAAAGGGTTGGATAGTATAGATTGAAGAGAGCTTTTAGAATCTGAAAATATTATTGAATTGTTTAGATTATGAGATAGAATGTACAAGATGCATGATGATGATGATACTTTCAAGAATAGCAATTGCCTCACCGGTAAAAACAGAAGTGACTGAGGGGCATTTATAAGTTAAAATTATTTTGGAGGAGGGGATCCAAACTGCTACCCCAACAGGGCTAGAATCATTTAGTTTGGATGCATCTGTATAAATAGAGCGCCATCCATTGTAATTATTACACATGCGATGAAAAAACTCATCTTTGGCATTAGTTGAGTCCTTTTTAATGCCAAAATCTAGAATTATATTAGGGACGAATATTAGGGATTCATAAGGAGAGGAAAAAAGAGGAAACAACTGGGATTGGACAACGGGGTGGGGTAGGTGGGAGTATTTCCTAAAGCTACGGATTAGACATGGTATTTTGTCTTGATTATCGTCAAGAAGAGGTTCTATTAATTGGAATAGGCAATTCAGGATCTGAAGAAGGGGGTGATTGGAAATTTGAATAAGTTTAAAGAAAAACCTGTCTGCTAGATACTGTCTTCGGAGGGAAAGTGGAGGCTCAACACACTCCACTTGCATAGCATTGATTGGGGAAGATTTCATAGCCCCTATGATTATTCTTAGGCACCTAGACTGAACTTTATCTAGGATACCCAGAGCCAATTTTGTACAAGGGTCTATAAGAAATGTTCCATAGTCGAGATGACTGCGCACAATGGCATTATAAAGAAGTTTCTGACAGTATGGGTGTGAGCCCCACCAAACTCCAGAAAGGGAACGGAGAACATTTATATTCTTTTCACATATATCTGAGATGTAATTACAATGAGGAATTCCTGATAGCCTCGAATCTAAATGTATACCTAAAAATTTAGTAGTAGGGAGTTGCCGGATTCTTTCACGGTCTATATAGAGATCAATTACAGGGGGAACACGTTTTTTAGAAAATATAACACAGCTACATTTAGAAGTTGAGAGGGACAGGCCGTGGTCTTTTAACCATTCATTAAGTAGAGTAAGAGCTGTGTTAAGATTTTCTTTAACGTCATTTATGGAGTTAGATCGAATATACAGAGCTAAGTCGTCTGCATATTGAAGGACCTGGCAAAGAGGACTGATGGAGTGGTCAAGGTCATGAGTGTATAAACTGTACAATAATGGACTTAGCACGGAGCCCTGAGGAAGGCCCTTCCATATACTGCGTGTAGGTAGAAATGATCCTAGGTGTTTAATTAAAATTTTCCTATCCATTAACAAGTTGCCAATATAACGTACGATCCTCCGAGGAATACTCAGCTGGTGAAGCTTGTTCCTGAGTACCGGGAGAAGGACGCCATCGTAGGCAGCTGCAATGTCTAGGAAAACCGCGGTTAATGATTCCTTCTTAGAGAACGCAATACGGATATCGGTGGTGATCATACTTAGACTGTCCATAGTGCTCATGCCTTTCCGAAAACCAAACTGAGTTTTTGCCAAAATATTTCTATTTTCCACAAGCCATTCTAGACGGAATTTAATCATGTGTTCCATGACCTTGGCTAAGACTGAGGATAAGGCAATAGGTCTGTACGAGTTTGGGTCAGAGGGACTTTTGCCAGGTTTCCGTATGGGGATAATGATCTGAGTTTTCCATTCATCTGGGACAATTCCGTTCTCGAAAAAAATATTAATTAATGTTAAAAAATAGTCTTTGATGCTATCAGGAGAATGAACTATAAAGGAGAAGGGGATACCATCAACTCCTGGGGATGAATCTTTCAATCCATTCAGGGCGAGGTTTAACTCATTAATTGAAAAATTTCTATCATAAACAGATGAAGATGGGATGAATGTGGGAGGGGAAGGAATAGAATCGAAGTTAGGGACATAGGTTGGGGATAGTTTGTCACTAAAAGACTCTATCCATGAAGATGGATCATTTGATGATATTGTTGAGTTATTACAGGAACCTCTAAAACGTTTAATTTGGTTCCAAACTATTGATGATGGTGTTCTAGGGGAGAGGTTTTCACAGAAGTTCATCCAACCAAGCTTTTTTTTTTGTGAAAGAACTTTCCGTGCTTTTGCTGCACAGTGTTGGTATTCAATAAAATTTTCAGATGTCATAGAGTTATTATACGCAATTTCAGCATTTTTCCTATTCCTGACAACAGTGGTACAATCCGAGTCCCACCAGGGACTAGAAACTCTACATAATGAATGAGCCTGTTTTTTTATACGGAAACAATTATCTGCTATTTCTATGATAGTATTCCCTAACACAGAGTAAGCAGACAATGCATTGTCGGTGTTAACAGGAATAAGATTTACTGCTTTTGCGTTTAAGGAATTAGAGAAAGTTTCCCATTTTTCTTTCAAATCTCCTGTGAGTCTATACTTAAGGCTAGGGTTAAAATTTTGTTGAGGGGTAACAGAATTATACAGGGTGATTATAATTGGGAAATGATCACTCCCATAGGAGAGTGGTAGGGTTTCCCATGAAAGTAGGGGAGAGAGAGAAGGGGAGCAGGCAGTTAAATCAACAGCACTCAATGGGTCTTGTGAAGGGAGGGCTCTACGGGTAATGGATCCGTCATTTACGACGCAAAGGTTGGCCTCATCAAACAGCTCAGCAATCAATCGACCAAACGTACTGCAGTGGCCGGAGCCCCAGGAGGTGTGATGAGCATTGAAATCGCCAAGAAGAATGATGGGAGTAGGGACAGATGCAACTGCAAGAAGGATTTCCGGAATTAAGCAAGGTTTACCCTTGGGGATGTAGACTGAAATAAATGACATATTAAATACTCTAACTGCTACTAGATGAATGTCGATGGAGTGGGGGGGGGGGAGGGGAATTTGGGAAAAGGCCAGTGTGCGCCTGACAAGCAGGGCACTACCTGCTCGCCCGTCAGACCTGTCGTCTCGAAGACAGGAGAAGCCTGAGATTCGGAACGAATCTCCTGGCCTCAACCATGACTCAGAGACGGCAATGACTGACGGGCAGAATTTATTAATTAGGTGGAGAAGTTCAGACTTGCGTCTGTGAAGACTTCGCACGTTCCACTGGATAATGGACACTTGATCCATTATTGCCAGTTAATTTGAAGATCTGGGTCAGTTTTTGGGCAACGTTGGACGGTAGAGATGAGTTGGTTGTTGAACACAACTCAATTAAAATATTTAGAAGAGTTTCTATGAGGAAGCTCTGATGGTTGGAAGTGGACTCAGGGGTTTGACATTGGGACAAAGCATGTCCATTAGGAAGTGACGAGGATGGAGTGGAGATAATTTTTTGGTGGGATGTCTTGTCATAAGATTTAGCCAACGGCGCTCGGGGGCGGGGATTGGCATAAACCATCTTGACATATGACCGGGAAGTTGAAGGATTGGAAGAACGAGGGGATTCTTGTTGGGAGGAGGGGGGAGAGGGAGAGAACATTTCCTGAGCAACCTCAGAGAATGATCTTCCCACCTTGGGGAAATGAGTTGAGGCTTCCTCATAGGAAATTCCATTATGGGACATATACGCTTTAATGGATTTTTGCCTTTCAAGTTCGGGACAAGCTTTGTTGGAGGCGAAGTGGTTTCCTGTGCAGTGAATGCAGAAGGCCTGGGATTCTGTGGTATCACAGCTTTCCCCAGTATGCTCTTTACCACACTTAAAGCAGCGAGGCTTCGAGCGACATTGAGCCTTAACATGACCAAAGCGGCAACAGTTTTGGCATTGGATAGTAGGAAGTTGGTAAACTTCCACCGGAAGTGAAGTGTGGAATGAGAACACTCGTTCAGGCAATACTTGACCTCTAAAGGTAAGTACGACAGCTTGGGTAGGGATCCACGAGACTTTACCTTCGTCAATCGACTTACGGTTCAGTCTGCGGGCTTTGGCTACAAAGCCGCAGCCATTGGGGACTTGTACGTTTTCGGCGAACTCTTCCATCGACATATCTATGGGGACATTCCTTACAAGACCCATTCGAGTTATGTTGAAGGTAGGAATGGAAGCAACATATTTGTATTGACTCAGGAGGGTGGTGCAGTCCAAGAATTTGTTGGCTGCGGCGGCTGTGCAGAATTCAACAGAGACTCTGTTTCGGCCAACTGATTTGATGCCATCGGCACATATGTTTGTAACATGGTGGTTCGTTAAGAACTGACCAAATTTAATTGGTCGGATGGTTGTTCCTGCTGATGGGTCAGGAGATTCACGTGACACTTGAACAATAAACGGACCTTTGTCGACCGTAGTATACTCTTTCACCCCAATTACCAAGGTGGGATGTAACCTTGTATTTTGGACGGATGGTTGAGTCGGAGCTGCATCTATATCTGCTGCTATAGCGGGCATTTTACTGTTTGATGCACCGGACTCCTCCGTTCCCGTTTGTTTCCTGCGTTTAGCGCCCGGGCGGGTTGCGGGATTCGCAGGATCCGCAGAAGACGGGTCAGGAGGGTCCGGTGGGAGAGGAGGCGGATCGGGAATTGGAGGCGACGCCACGTCTACCTCCATCTTCCCGGTCGGCGGCAAAAGTTTCTGGTTAGTTTGCAAAATCAATTTATATAGTGTTAAAACATAAAATAAACCTTACCCACACCTGTAACTATTCCACCACCACTAAATTTTAACAAATCAACTTGAAAATATGCGAATTAACGCAATAAAAAGTGAAAAACTCAAAAGATCTCACTCAAACACTGTTGCCCCAAGGCTTCCCTACGAGCGAAAAAAAAAAAAAAAAAAAAAAAAAGAATTAATTAATGACAATGGCATCGACAAGTGATCTTTCAAATGACGTTCATTACAAAGATGTGCATTTATCTTTTCTGTGATTTCAATACTTTAATCTGTGGAGTTTGTGGTCTTTGTGGTGTTGTACTGTTGTGTTTATTTCTCTTGTTCGCCGTATTCCTGGAAGAAATTGAGTGGTTTCTGATGGTGCAATCCTTCTAAACCATTGCTAAACTGTTGTAAAAATGGTAAAAATAATATTCTTGCACCCAGACTTGGGTATCGGCGGGGCAGAGCGTCTCGTCATCGACGCCGCATTGGCTTTCAAGAAAAAAGGCCATGAAGTCTCCTTCTATACAAATCACCACGACCCGACCCATTGCTTCGCTGAGACTAGGGATGGGACATTCCCCGTGACCGTCATTGGAGATTGGATTCCTCGATCTATTTTCTGGAGGTTCAAAGCTGCATGCGCGTATGTACGCATGGTTTATGCTGCAGTTTACATGGCTTGGTACGTAATCCCCAATGAAGAACCGACGCTCATCTTCACAGACCTAATTTCTCTTTGCATTCCATTCTTGAAATTAGCCAGAGGTACTTTCCGCGTTGTGTTTTACTGTCACCATCCAGATAAACTACTCACATCCAAAGGTGGTTTCTTGAAGAAGCTGTACAGGTACCCGTTGAATTGGCTAGAAGAGTTGACAACAGCTAAAGCTGATAAAGTTTTAGTGAATAGTAAATACACTGCTAGAGTGTATCAAGAAGCATTCCAAGGGATTAAAGATATTCCAGATATTTGCTATCCTTCGATCAACACTGAGTTTTTCAAGGCAACTGTTCCAAAGTTGTTGAAAGAGGTTGTTCCAGTTGGCATAGATAAGTTTATCTTCCTGTCGATAAACAGATATGAGAGGAAGAAGAATCTCAAGTTAGCATTGAAAGCATTGGAACATTTGAAGCACATGGTAAATGAAGATGACTGGAGTAGAGTGCACTTGATCATGGCTGGTGGTTTCGACCCAATCAACTTAGAAAACATGGAGCATTACATGGAACTGACTGATTTAGCTGCAGAATTAGACATAGAAGACAAAATTACTTTTATGAAGTCACCAACAGATGTAGAGAAGGTTTCTCTCCTTTACAACTGTAATGCACTAATCTACACACCGTCTAATGAGCATTTTGGTATAGTGCCCTTGGAAGCGATGTATTACCGTAAACCAGTTATAGCTGCCAACAGCGGAGGTCCAACCGAGACAATAGTGAATGAAGTTACAGGTTTCTTATGTGAACCAAAAAGCCAAGCCTTTGCTGAGGCCATGAGCAAATTGATGATGAATCCGGAACTTTGTGAACGACTTGGCGATGCTGGTTTGAAGAGATTTGAGACCAAATTCTCATTTGACGCTTTTACAGAGCAGCTTGATGGAATTTTGAGTCGTGAAAGACAAATTGCTTTAGAAACAAGGGCTATAGAGCAGGAGAGAAAACATAAATAACATAATGCCAACACTCCAACAATGTTTGACCTTGTTTGAGTGTTACAACCAAAGATGTGCATTTCTAAATGTGATATTTCTCCTGCAATCAAAAATAAAGCTTTATCATAAGCCTCTGCATTGCAATGTTAAAAAAAAATGTTAAACATGACTTACTTTTTATTGCTGCTACTGCTATGCAATGATATATTACTAAGTGTACTTTTTTGGCAGTTTAAGTTTAAGAAACATATAATTCCAAAGAGAAAATGACAAGTTTTAACTTAAAAAAAGATGTAATATAAATAATTATCTATCCGAAACTAAATAAACACTTGCTTATGCACATTTTATTGTATTAAGGACCATAGGGACCTTAATTTTACTTAACTTCTGTAGTGACCTAAGACTAGTTTTGATAAAGATAATTGTGTCTATTTGGTTATGCATTTTCCACAACTAAGCCTTATTTAAGTCTTAGAAATGTTGCTGTCACTTTTTTGTAGATTAAAATAACAAAGATCGCCACAACATCGTTGTTTTAGAGCTGACAAATTAAGTTTAGTTTATGAAAATAACTACTAATAACTGAATCAACACCAATAGTAAAATGTAAGTAAATGGTAGGGAAAGAAGCTCACAAAGGTATACTTTGGCTGTAAATTGAGGACTGAAACTGGAATTTAAATAAGTTTTTTGGTTAAGTGTGTTGTTATTGGGTTTTAGTTTAGGGGCGTTGATGTACAGGAACTACTAGTCAAATTAGGAGAAGCTGTGCTTAGCAGTAAGACTCAACAAATCAGCCATGGGCCTCTAATGGGCCTATTAAGAACGGTATATGTCTATAGTCCTATGGACATGTGGGTTGGGGATCAGGGGGCCAGGGTCTGTGTTGAGCCACTATAATTAAGTCACCCTTCTCAATAAGGCCCTTTGAGTCCTATTACACTTTAAGACTAAACCACTTTGTCTATAAATTTCACTTCCTGTTTCATACATGTCCATACATCATAACTATCAGCCGGGTGATCGGCTAACTCTATTGCAAACAGAAATGATTGACACCGATCCTGTTTTAACAAACTGTGACAGTTTGTCATTGAATTTCGACAGATGAAATGTCAAAGTTTGTAAAAACAGGATCGATGTCAATCATTTCTGTTTGCAACAGAATTAGCCGATCACCCCGCAGATTTCACTTAGAAAGATCTGTATCATTGATGTCATTCATAAACTGCACAAATTTTTTAGTCAAAGATTACATAATAGTAGTTAGGTACAGGTTATAGTGCAAAGTTTTATGCAAATGTTATATTATGTGTGTATGGTCAGCAACAAAAGTTGATTATTGTAACACCAGTGAGGATACACTACCTGTAGTCCTGGATACGCGACCTGTCGCGTCATGTAAAAAGACCGCTGGCAGTCAAGCTGCGCATTAGGCAATTTACCCATGCGCATACACACCCCCTCTACTTTCTTCCTGTGTTCTGTTTACATAACGCTTACTGTAATCTTATACACTTTGAATGCTGACTGAAAACACAACTGTCTGTATTGATGTGATTGTCTCACTCATATATGTGCGAGGCCCATACTGAACACCATTTGATTTTTTTTTTTTAACCAAGACCAATAATTAGAAGGTTGGTATGTATTAAAGGTTACTTTTTAATTATACATATAATGACTGACAAAGACATCTGTATTAAAAGGTATCAATTCATGGCATATTTTCAAGTTATGCTTAAATATTAGCCAGAAGTTTATTTATTATTTGCAGAAATATAGTAATTTGAACAATTTAAAGTGGTAATCCACTTTTGTCGCTGACTATACCTTAGTAAGTGTAAGTGTTAAGAGTTGTGCAACTAAGAAAAAATGTAATAATATCCTAATTTTGATGCGAGATACTTAAAAGTAGCTTTTTTGTTGTGAATATTTAAATGTAAATAAATGTATACAGCATGATTTTTTCTTTGATTACACACCATCATCATTATCAGCCTGTAGCAGTCCACTGCTAGACATGGGCCTCCCCTAATGAGCGCCATTGCGCCCTGTCCTGAGCTCGACGCATCCAGCTACACTACCAGCAGCCTTACGCAGTTCGTCACTCCACTTGGCCGGAGGGCGTCGTAACGTACTGTACGTTTGTTGCCAAGCCGCGGTCACCTTAAGGCACATAATATCCATAAAATGCCAGGTGGGTGGAGTAATGATCTATGAAAGAATAAGGTAGAAGCTGGATGCGATGAGCTGATGACAGGGCGCGGTGGCGCTGTTAAGAGAGGCCTAAATCCAGCAGTGGATTGCTATAGGCTGATGAGGATGATGATCAAATTTCAGTAGGGCGATGACGAATAATATAGCATAACATAACCTGACGTACCGTAACGAAAAATTTTGACCAATGAGAAAACGTTATTATCAATTAATTATCTACACTTTTTCACTGGGCAAAATTTAGCGTCTACGAAATGATTACTTTTTCAATAGTCTTCATGATCGAGTCTCACTAGTTAAAGTTGGGCTTGTAGGAATGGTTACAGAGACGAAAACAAAAATAACTTAATATTAATAAAATAATTTATTCATAAATACATACATAGGTATTTTCTGTTTATTGTGTTAAACACTTGCTTATTTTACTACTTACAATACTTCCATGCTATATAAATGACAGCTGTTAGCCATATATTTTCAAATCAGAAAGAGACTGTAGTTGGTTTATTATATTTTGACCAGACATAAATTAGAGAGCCCATCATCATCATCATCAGCCTATAGCATTCCACTGCTGTACATAAGCTTTCCCTAATATGGCGCCATTGCGCCCTGTCATCAGCTGGATGCATCCAGTTTCTAGCAGCTTTTCGAAGATCGTCACTCCACCTGGCCATAAAGAGCCCATATTATGCCAGAAATAACTAACAAATATTTGGAATATGATATGAGCTCTCTGGAGTGTAAGGGATTCCATTTCTACCTCACTAACCTCACCTGCCCGTGGTGCACCCTGCTAACTAACTAACGGGGCTCTAGCGAACAGCTGATTGCGGCACAGCACAGCCAATATCGGCACAGCCAAATCCCCTGACCGCCGACAGGCAGTAGCGTCGGCGGTGCGAGAAGCTTGCATGCCCAGCGTAGATTATGGGAATATCCCCCTTATTAGGGAAGGCCTATGTTCAGTAGTGGACTGATAAAGGTTTTGATGTTGTATGGGCTCTTTAATTTGTTACTTTTACTATCTATTACTTAATTTTTACCCAAGCACAGAGCTGGCGGAGTGTATGTCATTTCTTTATCTCGATGTAAATTACTCAATAATAGTTTTATCAATGTTATAGACTTTCTCTTCATTTTCTTCGGGCAAGGGGTCCATGAGTTCTATTTGCAGATCGTATTGTTGATCTAAGCCGAGATAGCTGTCGCTCATAATATACACGGTGTAGATGATGCGACCTGTGGACAATAATAGTTTAAAAAAACTAAAAAAACACGCTTGCACGCATGCGTAGTTCGCGCACTAGCTCTGTCTCTCTTACTCGCATGCAAAGGATGCGGAAAGAAATTAATTAATCCTGGCGAATCTAATTAGGATAATCGGATATTTTTATCGGATTATTGCATTGTCATCGACCTTTGACAGGTGTGCAAAGTTTGAATCAAATCTGATCGTTCAAAGTAGGGCAAAATCGAGCTCAAAGGAGTCGGTTACATACATACATACAGGTGAAACTAATAAAGCGTGTTAAAAAAAAAACCAAATTACTGATAAGTTTTTCGAACTTTTTAGTTTCATATGGTAACTTTCCTCTTTGGCTTTTAACTTTATAAAGCAAAATATATATTTTTGAGATTTCATATAAGAAAACAGGCCAAGTGCGAGATCGGCTCGCGCACCGAGGAGGGTTCCGTACAACTTGTAGGTATGAAATATTTTTTTGTGATGTAACTACTAATTTACGGTTTTCGGATTTATTCCTTTACTTTTAGTCAACGGGAATTTCCCTATACATTTTGATTCCCTTCCGAGTGTCAAAATATAAGCAGCCGTGACTTAGAAGTTTGATTTTTTTACAGCTCCTTGAGAAAAGGGCATTGACTTACAGACATACAGACGGACAACCAAGTTATACGGGTTCTTTTTTCTTTTTGAGGTGTGGAAACCTAAAAAGTCATGAAAATCAAAAATAATTGTAATAAGATCTTCAGAATAGACCATTATTGCTAGTGAAATATATGTGGAAATATAGCTCTTATTACCTGTGTAAGAAGGCGTGTAGAACGTGACCTGTGAGGTCCCTTTACAGGAAACCCGCTTCAAGGCGTGAAGTTCCTGGTTATCGATAGTTCCCAATGTGACGAACCATCCTTCGTTCTTGCCGCGCGGGAAACGGGGGCAAAGCACGTTGTTAGGATTACCTCCGCGACGGTTCATGTTTATTACGAGTGTGTATTCCTGTACAAAAATTAATAATTAGGTATTCTATTATAATAATAGAATGTGTGTGGAGAACAGTGGTGGTGTAAGGGGTTCCAATCTCCTTCTTCGAAACCCAAGCCAACCTCACCTGCCCGTGTTTCACCCTGCTAACTAACAAACGGGGCTCTGGCGGCCAGCCGACTGCGGCATAGCGCAGCCTAACATCGGTACAAATGAATTCCCTGGTCGCCGACGGGCAGCAGCGTCGGTTGCGAGAATCTGTGCCCTGCGAACCCTAACCCGCATGCCCAGCCATGTCCTCTTCATATAATTATGAGGCCTATGTCCAGCAGTGGACTAAATAGGCTGGTATTGTTGTTGATTATTAGAGAGGTAATTTGGTTACCTGATTAGCGTGTAAGGGCATCCATTCATCCCTACGCTGTGGCTGGGGTACTCTCTTGTCCTGTTCGTGGTCGCTGTCGAACCATAGCCCGCGGATCTGCAGCTTTATGTCCAACGTCGGTAGGTCCATTATTGCCTGACAAAGAAAATACAAAATCTATTTAATAAGATCTTAGCTCGTTTACTGTATTCAGTAAGATTACAGTGACGACCAATTTACGTGCAATCGCTAATTGTAGATATTACAAGGTAAGTTTGAATTCGTATGCTATCCCGAAAGGAGTTGATTTGGACCATGGGTGACCACAAGTTGCTCAGCTTTAGATTTTTCCTTGAAAAACTTTGTGTTGTATATGGTTCCCCTAAAATTACGGCAGAGCTTTCAATCATTATCATCATCATCATCAGCTGTTCTAGGGCCTCGACAAGTTTTTGAGTTAAATTATGGCGTAACTTTGAAAACCAGTTAATGAAAAACTACATAATTCGAAGTCTTTAAACAAATTTTGTTAACGTACGAATTCAAACTTATCTTGTACTAGCGGCCCGTCCCGGCTTCGCACGGGTTAGTGCACTTTTTTTACACCTTGGGCACAGAATACAGAAGGGACAGAAGCTTCACTCCGCGCAATCATTTAAATAAATAGCGACTTTAGCTGCTACGCAATAAAGTGCTATTCAGCTCGCACCGAACTCAGTGCCTAACATTTATATTAACCTACACCTTGCATCCCTTTCTATCGTATAGCTCTATCTCTACTGACGTGGCACGTGTAACGTTAGGGTTGTCTTGAGAATTATTCTGTGACGAATAATAATAACCTGGCCGCCGACGGGCAGCAGCGTCGGCGGTGCGAGAAGCTGTATCCTGCGATCCCCAACCCGCATGCCCAGCGTGGGGATTATGGGCATATCCCCCTTCTTATAGGGGAGGCCTATGTCCACTGCTGGACATAGGCCTCCCCTATAGGCTGTTGTTGTTGAACATTTTACTATCCAGTTACCTAGCCACCTATTTCTTTTTCGGAACAATGATAATTCAAATAATATCTACCTACCTAGTATTAGATCAGAAAACTATTTTACACTGGCTGGCTGCATTAAGAACTCAGAAAATAGGCATACCTACTAGGTTTGGTACTTGGATCCTTAACACTTACTTAAGTGTTTAGGTGTCTTGTGTACGAAAACTGAATAATCACTGTTTAAGGTACATCATGCTAAATCTTAAGAGAAATTTTAGTAGGTACCTACCAAGATATTTGCAAGAGAAAAAAACAACATTTGGTTTGTAGGTAACCTAGGTATCTAGTTTTAGTTTTTTTACCTTTAGGTAACTTACCACATCGATTTGTATACCTACACCTACCTACCCGACCGTTTTTAAGTAGATAACCTACACTGCCTACTTAAAGTTAAACCAAATAAAAATGTAAAAAATAAAAATAAAAATAAAAAAGCTTGGGTTTCTAATCTTGCTCTCAGTCTACATAATCAAAATCATAATACCTACTTACTAAAGCACTATGTAGGCCTACCTATACCTACCAATGGCACAAAAATTGTCTATGAAAAAATACCTACATAATAATATTACGTTTATATATGTAGGTAGGTACCGCATTCAAATAGAACTTGTACCTAAGTACCTACCTACTTAAGTAAATACGGGAGACTTTGATATCTAAACAACGCATTATTTGGTAGAAAAACTTTCAGTTCTGTACCTACTATTGGTATTATTTACATTTTCTTATTATTATTCAGGCAACCAAATGCTGTGTAGTATTTTTTTGCCTTCATTTGGCGAAAAATATAGGTACATTAACAAAAACAAACTAAAATGCCGCGGCTGCTCAAGGACACTTTCGTTCCGGGCAGAACGCGGCAACCGACGAAACGAACCACGCTCGCAAGGCCGGCGATGCGTAGGTATATTTTATACCTATTCTGCGGAGTGAAAGAGGCCTGCCTTGGGTTACGTTCTTAAGTTTTAGTAAGGATCCCTATTTTTTTCTAGCAATAAATATAGCCTATGTTACTCAAGGTGAATGTAGCTTTCCAATGGTGAAAGAATTTTTGAAATCGGCACAGTAGTTTTTGAGTTTATTCATTACAAACATACACGAACACAAAAATATTTTTTGTTCCTCTTTATAATATTAGTGTAGATGTAGATGATTCCGCCTCAATCGTCACTGGCGGACTCGACTCAGAAACGATTCTAACATTTCCTAGAATTGAATAGAATAGAAACACATTTCGACACAGCGTACACAACAGAAAATAAATCAATCTACAATGAAATGTACAAAATATAAGAGCGCTAAAAGTAAATAAGTAGAATTTATTTAACCTAATGTAAATCGACGAGCCCCATAACCCTGTGCCGAAAAAGGGGTTGGATCAGCGTGTGCTAAACGATGAATTGACGCTACGGACGACAAGTTTGGTGGCAGTTAAATATATATTTAAGTACTTAAGATCGGCAAGGCAGTAGAGAAAGTAATGAAACTTACTGTATGTATCTGCTCTATTTGCCCCTCATCGAACTCTTTCCTCATGTACTTGGCCATTGTTTCGTAGCTTCTACAAGCGGCCTTCACTCCGTTTAATAGCATACATGGTTTCTTCGTGTCTGGAAGTACAAGTTATTTATAAAACACTGCCGCCGTTGGTACCAAGATAAAAAGAGCTTATGTCTTAGGAGTAAGGGGTTCCAACCTCCACCTTTGGAACCCAAGCCAACCTCACCTGCCCGTGGTGCACCCTGCTAACCAACAAACGGGGCTCTGGTGGCAGGCTGACTGCGGTATAGCGCAGCCTAACACCGGCACAGCTTCATCCCCTGGCAACCGACGGGCAGCAACGTTGGCTGCGAAAAGCTGAGTCCTGCGATCCCCAACCCGCATGCCCAGCGTGGTGATTATGGCTATAACCCCCTTTTTATTACGGTAGATCTATTTCAAAGGGGGTGTAAGGGGTCCAACCTCCATCTTCAGAACCCAAGTCAACCTCACCTGCCCGTGGAAACTAATAAACAGGGCTCTGGCGGCCGGCTGATTGCGGTATAGATAGCGCAGCCTAACAAAGCTACATCCCCTGGCCGCCGACGGGCAGCAGCATCGGCTGCGAGAAGCTGTGCAAAGCGTAGGGATTATGGGCATATCCCCTTTTTATAACGGGAGATCTATTTCGAGCCACAGACTGATATAGGCTGGTGTTTTTGTAAGTAAAAATAATATAAGTATTCAAAGCTATATTTATGTACGTTCCAATCCGTTTAGACATTACGGAGTTGAGTAGTAACAAACACACCCATTTATAACAGTTTCGGATTTATAATATTAGTTTGTTTGTTTGAAAACTTTATTGCAATTTTTTTAAATATGTTAGGTGGGCTTAATGCCATAGTTAGTGTGTCTAACTATCCTGTGTGACTGTAGTGGCAGTATAGCAGATAGCTGTACTATTGAAGTTTGTAAAATGTTTGATTCATTTCATGCCAAAACTACTGAACGGAATGCGATGAAATTGTATGTACTAATAGACCAGCTACCTGAGGCCGCATTTAGTAACTTAGTTGCACACCCAAATGATAAGCACTGGTCCTGTTTTTACACACTTTGACAGTTTTTCAGTTGACGTTCGTTGAATTTCGACAGATGAAATGTCAAAGTTTGTAAAAACAGGGAGGCGGGAATTTTTGCATCCAGAACAACAGTGTTATTTTATTTTCTATTGTTTTTCTGATTTATGTTGCGTAAAGTTTATGGCGCTTTAACCAACCTACGTTAGTAAGAAAACATAAGTGTAGTGAAATGAAATAAAAGTTATAAACTGTACTTCTCAGATGAAGGAATTTTTTGCTGATTGTTTTGTTATAGCCGCCATAGTTATAACAGAACATGATTTGACCGAAGACTGACGACTGGACTAAAAGACGGAAGAAATGGAATAGAGGAAGAAAAACACTCACAAAATAAAACGGAATACTTGAAACTTAAAAAGCTAATAAGGAAGAAATAAAAATACGGAAGAATTGGCAGTATGGCCAAAAGACTTTAGCCTGACCAATAAAAAAATTGTAAAAACAGGATCGGTGCTTATCATTTCGGTGTGCAACTTAGCTGATCAGCTCCCAGGACACATACATACATAACATAGACTACTTTTGCGAGCTGCGGGCAATAGCTAGTAGAGTTTAAAAATAAGGTGGTTTACCTCTAGTCATCTGTGAGAATATGTACAGTTGATCTGATTCAACGTGCGGGAGAGTGGTCAAGGGTGACTCGGCCGGCCAGCGCGCCTGCACTATTGCCTGCATCAGTATCTGACAGGACAGACAGACGGACAGCCAGCCGTTTTCCGCTGATGTATCTATCATTGCCTGTGGAAATACAACATGCAGACTAGAGTGACTTTGAAATGTCACATTTTTTTGGGATATTAGGTAACAGTATCAGCAGTAATACTACAGCCAACTCGTGGCGTGTCTTGCTTTTGTGTTCTTAGCATATCACCTTGGTTAAGCACATTCCTTGGATCGGTGACCGTTAAGTGGCATTTAGATCTGAGCGCTTCCGTGCTTCGGAAGGCACGTTCAAATCTCTCACGACTTTTTCAGTCGTTAAGCCATGTCGAAGGACTTCGGGCGGCCTAAAAACTCTGACACCAGAGTTGGCCACTAGCTCATACGAAGAAGTAAGGAAGTAGTAATACTTACTGATACTTATGAGAACCACATGACTTATATATATACTACTTATATACATTTTTTTATAAATAAATAAATATTAAACAGAAATTATTGGATTATTATTATTATTATTATTTAATGATTTGCGTGTAACGTAGTGTACGCCTAATGGCAGATCACAGTGAGCTCTTTATACCTTATAATAAATAAATTGAAATTGGAATTGAGAAAACACCCATACGTGAGAAATATTTGCAGAACGTACAAACATCGACAAACACACACAGGACATGGCGCAATGGCCAGCAGTGATCGAGATAATTATATAGAACACTATAGAGTGACAGTTTTCAAGTGAAATTTTACAAAAATCTTCTAACGGCCGGTTTCTATATAATACCGTTACCGATTACGCCTCGTTTTCTCTTGAAAAACTGTCAAAAATTAACAACAAGGCTTCGAAAATTTGCGTTTGACATAAATAAACTTCAAAATGCCAAATTTGCACTAATTTAGACCATAAGTCGCTTGAAAAGTGTTCAAAGACCGCGCAATTGACAGCGTGCACGGAGTTTTGGTGTGACCACTTTTATTCAACATTTTCCACTCTAGAGTATAAATAGCCCGATGCCAGCAGTAGACAGTTATAGCCTATAGGATACAAACATCGCCCATCTGGGAAGGCTCATACGAAATAATCAAGTATAGTATAGTATCTAGCATTGTTAGTTAAACTTACTTGCAAAATTCGTATCGTCTGGTCCAATACAGATTTGGTATCGGTCAAGTAGTCGGTATTGGGCAATGGAAGTCGCGACATGTGTGCTTGTAGCAACAAGAACGCTTTGACGTTCGAAGAATCCAACGACAGCGCATCCACAGGCAAACGGCATTGCTGAGACAGCTCTCTGAAATATAAATGGACATCATCATCAGCCTATAGCAGTCCACTGCTGGATATAGGCCTCCCCTAATGAACGCCATTGCGCCCTATCCCCAGCTCGACGCACCCAGCTTCTACCAACAGCTTTTCGTAATTTTCGCAAATCGTCACCCCACCTGGCCGGAGGGCGTCCTACACTACGTTTAGCGAGCCCCGATCTTAACTCAAGAACTCGTTTACCAGCGCTGCCACCTTACATCCTATGTTAGGTTAGCATTTCGCTGAGACTAAGCCTGTTTGGCCGCAACAGGGAGGGGCTAAAATGATTGTAGGTATGTGTGTTGTGTGTTTTTTATTGTGTCTTAACTGTTTTGTTAGCTTACACTATCATTATTTTGTTTGTGAACCTTCCTTTTTGTGTGTCAAATAAAGACATTCTTTCTTTCTTTCTTTCTTTCTTTTACCCCAACGGTTATCGTTTCTTCGGCAGATATGGCCAGCCCACTGCCACTTCAGCTTGCTAATCCTCTGAGCTATGTCGACAACTTTAGTTAAATGGATAATGTTGAACATTATCTTAAGACACAGCATCATCTAGCCCTAAACTAAACAGAGTATTAAGTCATTGTATTAAGGGAACCACATGACTCACATACAACTTATAAACATATTTTTTGTAAATATGTACATACACATTATACATAGAAAACACCCAGAGCCGAGACAAATATTTGTATATTTTACTTAGGTACAAACATTTGTGTCGCGGCAGGGATTTAATCCGCAACCTTATGCGACTCGTGCGGCCCTTCGCCAACTGCGCCACTGAGGTCAAAAATCACTATTATAAATCGGAGAGGAAAAGAAGATAAATTAGATTAAACTTAAATTACTAAAACTATTTCTACCGTTTTAGGTTCAAATTATTATCCATTCGAATATAATATACCCGAACAGTAGCTTACATTCTAAATCTCTTAGTTACCATAAGTACCTACTACTTAGTTATTATGAATGCTGTGTCCGCCTGTAATTGGTTTCTATATCAGAATGAAAACTACCCCTACAATGTATTGATGTTTAAACTGTTGGCGTTCCTAATAAATAAATAAATCATATTAACACAGAATAAGCTTTAAATTCTTAGCCATTCCAATATAATATACCCGAACAGTAGCTTACATTCTAAACCATATTAACACAAAATAAGAATCTAATTAATACACATTCAGAACATCATAATATACCTGACCAGTAGCTTCCACTCTTAACCTAAATACCACAGCATAAGGCCCAAATTCTTACCCATTCAGAACATCTTATACCTCACCATCAGTTTCCATGCTATACCGTAAAACAACAGCATAAGGTTCAAATGCTTACCCATTGAGAATATCCTCGTTATGCCTGACCGGTAACGTAGAATACTCCTCACTATCAGACAAAACCCGCAACAAATCATCTACATCCATATTATTACGCAGATGTGCGCTAAAATGAGCCATGGTTTTGTGTGACAGGTAGTAGTAGGACGCAATACGTCCCATCCATGTAGTGTGGATTGTGCGTTGATCCTGAAAATAATGTTGATTAAAATAAATAGTAAAAACAAAAGTGCACTATGTATTCACAACGTATTTTTGTCCTTTGGAAGTTGGCTGCAAGTAGCGACATAATTCCTATTTTTGGGTCGGATTTTGTACTTTTTGGTATTTGGTATATTTTACTTACTTCTTCAATTTCAATACAATTCGCGTTGGTTAGTGCGTCTAGGGAGGTTTGCACCAGATTTGACAGGTAATAATTAACGTCTTGAGGCTCTATGCTTTCCAGGTTGTAGTAGGTAGGATTCTTTAGAAGCCTACGGAAGAAATATGTCCATGTCATGTAGTCAAGAATGTCTTGTTTTGTTTGCACTGTGCCTGAAATTGAAGAATTACAAATAAATAACACAGACAGGTTACACTAAAACCTTGTTGGTTTAGGTTCTTCGTATGAGCTGGCGGCTAATTCTGGTGTCGGATTTTTAAGGCCGCCCGAAAGTCTTTCGAAGCACGTGAGCTTTCAGCGGGGAGATCGGCTAACTCTGTTGCAAACAGAAATGCTACTGTTAGCTACTAACACCGCTTCTGTTTTAACAAACTGTGACAGTTTGTCAGTTGACGTTCATCGAATTTCGACGGATGAACTGTCAAAGTTTGTAAAAACAGGATCGGTGTCAATCTTTTCTGTTTGCAACAGATAGGCGATCACCCCGCAGATCTAAATGCCACTAAACGGTCACTCATCAAAGAAGAGACCGGACAATCTAGTAAGGAGTTCCGACCGGAATCCTAGCAAATTCACCTACCCGTAGTGCACTCTGATAACTAACAAACGGGGCTCTCAATAGCAGCATAGCGCAGCCAATACCAGCCCAGCTAAACCTCCTGACCGCCAACTGGCAGAGGCATAGGCTGCGAGAAGCTGTGCCTTGCGATCCCCAACCCGCATCCCCAGCGTGGGGATTATGGTCATATTCCCCTTTTTATAGTGCAGGCTTATGCCCAGCAGTGGACTGATATAGGCCGCTAATGGTGGTCAGATGTTCCGTATATTTATTTTTCTCAAACATGCTTGAGCATTACTTTGACAAAATTCTTCAAGATAAATATAAATTGCTGTACTGGCCAAATACACGTGAGCAGCGGCAAGTTGTATGAAAATCCATATCTGTCGTGTTTTGCGGCCAAATAAATTACTATGTAAACTCATATCTGTCGTGTAATTTAAAAATGGAACGATCTTTTATTAGGAAACATGGCAACCAAAGAGGTAACTTATCAAATGTTTTATTCAAATTTCGAATTGGTTTGCAAATAGAAAGCTGTTTATTTAAAAATGTACAAGTTCTGCCTTGGTATTACATAGCTTTAATTTCCGCGCATTATTTGGGAAAGTACTATACAAGCCTTGGCCACAACTAGGCTTTGATGGACTCACATATGTGTGCCTCGGCTTCACCTCGGCCCACATTTACACGTTCGTCCATCAATGCCTCTTTTGCTGGCGCTGCAGTAATGTACAATATTTTACCAGCAACAACTTCAGCGTTCAAATGGTCAGGCAGTACTCCAAGCAGACTTGACTCAACCGGGAACGGTTCGTACAGGAATTTCTTGTAGAAGTTTTTCTTCTGGTCGTGAACTAACACTACTGCTACGCCTTCGTTGTCGTACTGAAATATAAGTGACAGTTTAGTGACAATATAGTATCAAATTGTTACAAAAATTGTAGACATAATTTTGTAAAGTTTTTCTATGAAAACGAAGCGCAATCGTTTATTAACAATTTTAGGAGTCTACTGTACATTGACAGCATCTAAACAGAAATAAGCGACCTATACTCAACACACACATTATTAATCCACTGTTGGACAAAGGCCTTGCTAATAAGAAAGGGGATATATAATCCCCACGCAGAGGACAGCTTCTCGCATCGTCAATACTGCTAACCGCGCTATGCGGCAATCAGCTGGCCGCCAGAGCCCCGATTGTTAGCAGGGAGGAGCATCGCTCGGTGAGGTTCGCTTGTGTTTCGAAGATGGAGGTTGGAACTACTTACACCACGAACCTGGCCTCTAGTTCATAGTGATAAAAGAATTACTTCAGCAACAAACATTGCCAAACAGTTGACAACCTTATAAAAAACAAATAGAGTTGATAGTCACCTGAGGTCGCCCCGCTCGGCCCATCATCTGCAGCACGTCTGTTATCGGCATATCGACGTATCTTTTCTGCTTTCCATCGAAGTACTCAGTTCCCTTGATCACAACTAAATGGGCAGGGAAGTTCACACCCCATGCCAATGTCGCTGTGCAGATCAGAACCTTAAACAGAGAAGAATAAAGGTGAAATTGTTAGAGAATAAATTCATCCAGCCGTTACGGAGTTGAGTGAAAACACACATACACTACTTCCGATTTGATTTGGTAAGTTACTTTGAGAAACGTTCCTGTTGCGAAAGAGTTGATTGAGACCATCTTGTTTTTTGGACAATTGTTATTTTTCTACACTGACTGTAATTTTTATCAAAAATAAATAAATAATGCTGAACACTATCACATAAGTAAATACGAAAATTCGGTTTTTTCTTCAAAATAAACCTTATCTATCTATATACATACACTATGTACATGCATGTATGATATTACCTGTATTTTCTGATTGATAAAGAGCTCCTCAACAGTCGTCCGGTCTCGCTCGTGCAAGCCGGCGTGGTGGATGCCGATACCGAATGCCAGCGTCAGTTTGAGGTTCGATTCCCGGATGTTGGACAGGATCTGTTCCATCTCTGACTCTTGCATGTGTAGCCATTGTTTCGGGTTTTCTTCGGCTGCTAGGTATGCTATTAGATCTAGTGCTGTCAGTCTGAAATATTAAATTAAGATAAACTTCCTGATTCGCTGAATAGCTTCTTGGTGAATTTACTGGCTTTGGACAAAAAGGCAAGAGGTTGCAGTAGTCCTAGATTCCTAGCCACCTAGCTCCTAAGATCTTTTATGCACAGCAGTGCCGGTTTTAGCATTACCGGCGACCTGGGAAAATTTCTATGGCGCCCCCACACTCCAATTTACACCATGTGGAAAAATGGGCCTTTATTTTTTATACTCTACCCGTTGACGAGCCAAACACAAATCAACGAGACGGCGGCGAAGAGCGAATCAGGACTTTGATTAAAGCCCTTAGTTAGCAACAGCAAAAGTAATAAAAGTAGTAAACATTTTTTAGTGTCACAACAAATGAAGTGCATAACTTTGTTAGTAACGTCTTTGTCGCGGCTTGGCCTAACGCCGCTACTGACGCACAACAAAGATAAACAATATTTTTTCTTATTCTTTTCACACAGAGGCATTACGGAATTTTAATCAGTCACTGTCCATTGCAAAGTAAAACTACAGATGGCATACCTTGTCTGTCGTCTACTGGATACGAATACTAGGGCGGGGGCGCACGGTGAATGCGTGCGAATCGCTTGGAATGTAGGCTTGTTCATTGACATCATTCGCGGGCAGTAGTGCCTTCCGGGGTGACCGGATATGTGCACCTACAAACAGAAAAGGTGTGGAATATTACAAATACAAATAGTTTATGTACCGAAAAGCCTAATACAAATAGAGTTACTGATGGTCCCCGCACGAAGCGTACCTGTATTGCGGGAGGCCAGTTTACTTACATATTATTTCTAAGAAACTTTAGCTAGTGTCGAGTAGCAAGTCGGCTTATGTCTAGTGTTTAACGCTTTGTTGTATGTCGGCAGCTTTGATGTGTAGACTGCTTTGAGGCACATTATAAAGACCTGCTTTCCTACAATAGTCCAATGCCTTTGATCTCGCTGTAAATTCCGACGAGTGTCGCGAAAGGGTTGGAAGGCAAGCGATATCACAAGTAGGTAAACGTTGTGTACCTTCCTTTTGTGTGTCAATTAATTTAACTCTTTTCCTTGTTCACATTGAATAACAACAATAAGTAAGTCTAAAGAAAAGGTTTTTTAAATTAATTATTGAAAATATAGATCTTTGCTTATGCGAGATGGACGATTGCTTACAGCAAACAGCGTTTACAGTTGCACCATTTTCATTAAAACCTCGTTTCGACCCCTTACACCCCGCGGGATTGCCCTGTCTAGACGCCTTTGTTCTACGTTTTATGTACTGTATGGATTTATAGACTGTGTAGTGAGTGTTCTTTTCTAATTCTTTTGTGTGTCAAATAAATATTTTTTTTCTTTCTTTTTGTATTACCTCTAATGGCACAGGTCGCACTGAAGGCCTGAAGTTGTATAATCCCATTTCTCCGATATTCAGCCAATTAGCAAGATCCTTAGCATTCGCAAGAGCAGTGGAGAGGCCAATTATTCGCAGTCTTCTCGACGTGTGCGATTCGATGAAATTTGTTCTGGAAGTGTGAAATCAATGAAGTCAATATGCAAAATAAAGAAGAAGCGCTCATATCGTGGCTTACTTCGGTGTTCTTGGCACATCATCTTGAATACACAAGACTACGCCCGGTTACTACATTGGATTGATGAATTTTGGTGGCATTTATATAGAGCGCTTCCGTGCTTCGGAAGGCACGTTAAGATGTTGGTGCCAGCTTTTTCAGCCAATAAGCTTAGGAGGCCTTAACGGCACCAAAGTTGGCCACTAGCTTAGAAAGAAAGCCAAAATAAACTTTAAAACTGCATATTTCGTATGTATTTTGTATGTACCTTGAAACTATAACCTCCAGCACTGGACCCCTATCTTCCCCCAGTAAATGTATTTCATCTATCACAATAAGAGCGACGTCTCGGACGTAGTTCCTCGTTTGCCATGACCGACTGATGCCGTCCCATTTTTCTGGTGTTGTGACTATGATGTGAGAATTCTTTATTGCCCTTATGTCGGGAGAGACATCACCTGTAAGAATTAAATATAAATATTAATAGGCGTTGATTAATAGGCGGGGATGTAAGGAATTCCAATCTTTGAAATCCAAGCCAACCAACTGTCCGTGGTGCAACCTGCTGTATAACAAACGGGGCTCTGGCGGCCGGCTGACAGCCCGACGCTTCTGCCGTCAGGGAATATAGCTATGCTTGTGTTAGGTTTATTCCCTGACCGTCGAAGGCAGAAACGTCGGCGGTACGAGAGACTGTATCCTATCCCCAACTCGTATGCTCAGTGTAAGAATTTCCGGAAAATCTCCCTTTATTAGAGGAATATGTACAGCAGGCAACTGTTATAGGCTGGTGTTGAATAGTCAAAAGTTTCATTCTGGCTCTAAAATTTTTGCAGATTCAAAAATGGCAAGCAATGGCAAAAAGATAGCCAAGCAATGGCAATGGCTGGCAGAAAATGCTTTAGCATTAAGTCCTCCTTTTGTACAATTCTTTGTTTTTGTGCAATAAAGTGTTAAATAACAAATAAATAATGGCTATCTTTTTTTGTAGCTGACATACATAGTCCAAATTGATTAAATAAAAAACGTACATACAACAGATGAGGTGTAAATGAGTCTTTACCTGTCAATTCTACAACATTCTTTTTTAGTTTTTCCTCCATTCTAATTTTCCAGTCTTTGATTCTTTCCTTGACAAGCGCTTTCAATGGCGCTATGTATACCACCTGAAAACATTAAAATATAGGTTTTGTTATGTCATCGTTCACAAGGTGCAATTTTTTATCCCATAGAGGGCAGCTAACTTTAACTTTGTAATTAGAAGGTTCTTGTTCTTAGGAAACCGTAAGTTTATTACAAAGAAAAAAAAAGCAATTTCGGATTTTTGACCTTAAAAAAATATTGAAAAAAGTTCAAAGATCAAGATGATCTCAATCGTTCTATTCTACAACAGAAACACTTTTCCCATAGTAACTTACAAATGAAATCGTAAGATTTAGCAAACAAAAAAGTTTTCCATTCAAGTTCTATGAATCGCCATTCGCCACAACATTGGGTCCATGCATGCCATTGGAAAACTTACAGGGAAACACTTTGTTTATTTCAAATTGATCTTTTATACATAGATAAATAGATAGATGAATTCTTTATTGTACACCAAATTAAAAAATACAATTTGCAGAAACTTTACAATTTAAAAAAAAAAAAAGGTAAGGTGGGCGGTCTTATCGCTAATAGCGATCTCTTCCAGACAACCTTTGGATGGACAGGATAGCATGAAAAGCAAAATACGGTGGTGTACATACATACATACGAAAGTAGCTGGATAAATAATATCATACACATACCTAACTAACTACAAAATATACCTACTACATAAAATATTAATATAATAAAAATGAAACTATAGACTACATAATTATAATACATTAACTACATAAATACCTATTTTCAAAATATAACATCATTAGTATCCCTTAGCAATAAAACCTAGCAGTCAAGAGAAAGGAAATGCTTGAATACTTTATCCTTAAAAATAGGCAGGGATTTAGATGATCTTATAGAAAGAGGTGAGGCGTTCCAAAGTCGTATAGCTTGTACAGTAAAAGAGTCGCTGTAAAATTTAGTGATATGGACAGGTGTACTAAGCTGCAACGTTTCTGAAGAGCTTAAGTTTCGATCGTGTGCCTGGTGCGAGAATACTGTTGTAGCAGAATGAGGATTCCACCGATAGCAACTTTATGTCAAGTTACATGCACGAACTGAATGTTGTAGGTGAATGGCACTTCATGTATATTGTATGGAAAATTATATGGGGTTCTGATCTTTACCTTACATCCTGGGTACTCATTAAACACTCTGAACATAGCCACTTCAGCGACTATCGTCTTGCCCGACCCCGTGGGAGCTCCTAACAGCACGTTGTTGTCGGTATGGTACAAGCAGTGGAAAATTTGAGTCTGTATCGGATTAAAATGACTGAAGTTGTACAGCATTTCGAATGATGGGTTGTTGAGGGCTGTTACTGGTAACGGTTGTAGTTCAAGTAAATCTGAAAATATAAGCATTGATAAAGATAAATTCAGGCAAAAATATTTGAAATTGTAGAGCTTTTATAGTTTTGATTTTCTTTTCAGTAAAACAAAGTTTAAGTTGCGAGTATTCAAACCGGTTAAATTCTTACCATCGAACAAGATAATAATACTATGTAAGTACATTTTAAACACAAAGAAAATATTTTATATTTTACCTGTGTGAGGAGGGTGTGTTTCAGGCAGGATCAAATGTTGGAATGTTAATGGTAATACACTTTCTGAACCAAGCCACCTGTAAATTAAAAAAAAAAACACTTTTTTTATAAATTATTATTATGTATATTATATTAGGTATTCCGAGAATTTCAAATTAATATTTTTTTGTGAAGAGGGAGTTCAATATCTTCTACGAAACAAATATTAAAATAATTTATAAACATTTTTTTTATTGATAGCTGAATTTCCTGATACAAGGTCACGACTCAACAAGAATGGCTAATATAAGGTCAGGAACTTCAATATTTAGCGTGAAAAGTTAGAATCCTACCTTTCGGAAGTTGCTCTGATGTAATACTGAGGCGGCAATGGTTCGGATATGGGTATTGTTATAATCAGTTCTTGCGGCTCATTCGTTATCACCTGAAATACAGATTTACAATGAAAACTAAACCTTATTCCTCCTTAAATTAGAATCTCAAAAATTAACGCTTTTAATCAAACCAAATGGTTTTTCAGAGTTTACAGTATACCATTCGGTCTCATAACCGCACTAACGAAAATGAAATTTTGGTAGTATAAAATAAGGGCGATATTAGCGTACCTGTTTTTTAGTGATAAGGAAGTACTCATGATAGTACATTATGTCTGTATCAGGATCTTCGACCCATATCCAGAAGGCTTCTGGTGCTTTGCCGTGGTATTTGTCGTTCCACCTAAATGTGAGAAACCACATTAATTACTTGGGTAGGTTGTTCGGCAGATATGGCCAGCCCACTGCCACTTAAGCTTGCTAATTTTGAGCTATTTTTACATCTTTGGTTCCATGTCGGATAGTCCCGTTGCGGATCCTATCTTTTAGAGAAACTCCGAGGATAGCTCGTTCCATAGCTTGCTTCCCTGAGCGACTTGCACTGGTGGACTAGCTGTACTGTGAGTGTTCACTTCTGGGCTTTGTATGTCTTTATTTATAGAAATTAGGTAATATAGGACCTAGTACTTACTTGAAATTAGGAGTGATTGTCAGTCGTATCCGAAGAACTGTTCTAGTGATTGGATGAAGAGTCGCTTCCATTTCTAGCAGCGGAAACTCATCAGCACATTTCTTCAGGTGTCGTGCATTTTTAGGATTTCGTATTAAATCCCCTAGAAAAAATGAATCATGGATCAAGAACCTCTCGGTCGTGCTCTTAAAAGAAAATCTGTGATTTAATCAGAAGATAATTCATATCTGATCCATGGATCAGCAAGTCCATCCATCCAGCAAAGCTACGCTAGATGGAATTTATGAGCAGTTTTGCCATGTAACGGTATATATCAAACATTTTTTCACTAGTGAACACAGCTTTGTTAATAACTGGTGTTCAGATATACAAATAATTACGAAAGTAAAATAATCATAAGATGCGTTTTTGACTGGCAGCAGCGACAGCGGCTGTTCTGTAAAGTCACGTGTTTAGTACACGTGACTTTACAGAACAGCCGCTATGAATACAAAAAACAAAAAAAAACATCTTCACGACTTTTTCCCCATAATGGATATCTTCAGATATTCAGTACGCAAATCTGTTGAGGTTACCTTAAGGCGACTATAGCGGTCAAAACTCCCTCTCGCTTGCACTATTCAACATTTTTGAAGATATAAAATCACTGAATGTAGTTATGCAAAATAGCAAACCTTCACGACCTAGAAAATAACAATACAAAGGTTCAGCAAGAATATCATTTTGATTCTATCACGTTTTCTTACCAAAAAACTTGCACCAATGTGATCAATTTTGGTGGTAATTTTTTGGTAGGAAAACGTGTTGGGTTCAACATCAACAACATAACACAGCTATATCTTCAAAATTGTTGAATAGTGCGAGCGAGAGGTTTGAAATGTATCGTCGCCTTAATACACCTTAATACGATACACTCTTTTACAGTATCCTCAACGGATCTTTGTTCCTCTGAAGTAAGGCTCAGCAAACGATTCTAAAAATCCTAGTAAATCCGACTCAAAAATATGAACTACGTCACTACGTTTACTTCATCAAGTTGGCTGCACCAACTTTAGAAGGTCAAAGATACGCTGTGCGTGTTATACCTAGCTCCTTCCAATCCATATCCCGAATCTGGTCGGGTTTCAGCATAGGGTACTCGATATGTTTCAAGGTCTCGATGCCGAAGCAGTTGAACTGTCGCATGTCGCTATAGAAGTCCCACTGCTGTAGTTCCAGCATCTTCGCCATTTTTAGATAAATGGCTGCCATATACGCGTTGTTTTTACGAAGGGTTATCTCGAATAGTGCTCTGACTATTCGTACTGCGTTCTGTGAATATATTAGACACTTTTTCACAATATGTATTATATCCAAGTTTCATCCATATTATCCATTCGACGACCTCTGTGGCGTAGTGGGCGAAGGCCCGCCTGAGACGCAGAAGGTTGTGGTTTAAATTCCCGCCGCGAGACAAATGTTTGTGTGATTTGCAAATATTTGTCTCGGGTCTTTGTGTATTCCAATAATGTGTAATTTTCTACATTTATCCAGTAGGGTCAGGCGGGGTATTTATGAGACATCCAATATATCATAATTCAGATTAATTAAAGATGTTAAATTGAGGTAATTGAGGTTTTTTTCTTATTTTTACCCGGAATATTGGATGTCTCATAAATACCCCGCTTGACCCTACGTCAGTCATGTGGTTCCCATAATACAAGCTCTGCTTGGTTTGGGGATAGATGATAGTGTGATAACGTCCGGCAATAATTATAAAAAAACCGTTTAGGTGTTACGGAGTGAGTAAAAATACACACAAACAAACGAACCCACACCACAAAAATAGACATTCTTTCTATAAGTGTATTAGTTATATGAGTGTGATGATACCTGGCTGATATAATTCAAGTCTGACTGCAGCGACGAGGCAGTTATCCGTCCTCTAGATAAATAAGTCTGCAAAAGTATATTGATCTTCCAGTGGATATCTTCGGGCGGGTCTTCTATGCGAAGTTCACAATAATCGTTTTTCAGGGCCCAAAGGTCTGTTAGCTCTTCTTTGCGGACCTGAAAATAGTATTTTAAACAGACTTGAAAAAAAGGAGGAGGTTCTCAATTTGGTTGTATTTTTAAATTTTTTGGCTGTTTCTTTGGGTTATTAGTAATATTATTTATTCGTAGACCAACACAAATACCGAATATTCAAATCTGTAATGGCGTTTTCAAGTTTTTGCGAGTGTGTGTAGTGGACTGAATAGGAAGAGGTTTGCCTGCTATTGCTATGTAAAAAAATACCTAATTTTTCCTAGACAGTTTAGTATTAGGCATTACCTTCAGTTGCTGGAAATCGGAGCATCTAGTCAACATTTCGAGTACTGCGCCCTGGGTCATAGATTTGCGGACCATTGTATTGAACACCTCCATAGTCTCGCACGTTATGTAGTAATGACTGGCTGTTCGGCCGAGATCTACGAAGACATAACTTATTTAAATAACTAGCTTCGCTCACGTGGTACCGGGATAAAAAGTGCCCTTGTGTTTTCCTAAGTCACACACCATGTATATTCCAAGTTTCATCAAAATCCGTTTGGTAGTTTTTGAGTATAAGAGTATAACAAACATCCATACAAAGAAGGCCGGTCATTTCAGACCTGACTATAAATCGAAGCGAATAAAAATACGAATTATGTATAAATTTCTTCTTCATTCTTGATAATGGAGTATTGAAATTATAACTAATAACTTTATTTATTAAGGCCGGAATAATTAGTAATTTAACAATAAATATTGATCGCAATACGCCCGCCCTATCATAACGTATCATGGTTATTGAACGCACTCTCGCCCACATTGTGCATCTGTCTTCCCAATGTCAACCATCTAAAACAAAACTGCCACTAACAAAGCACGCGTTTGGCTAGTTTTTGTTGAATGGCGCCAGTGTCCTAATCGATCGTAACCTAAAAGTATAAAATAAAAACCCAAAAAAATTCTCCGGCTTTAATAAAAAAAAACGATTAATTGAACATGATATCCTGCAATAAGAACTATCAATTAGGATATAGGTCATTTCTAGACGCGACATTTTATAGTCAGGTCTCAGGTCACAGGTTGTATGAAACTGACCCATCTTGTTTTCATTATAGTATTAGTAGCATTTTATACGAATAATCATTTAAATTATCGCAGGATAATTGTGATTATGATGACTTTCTTATGCTTTTTTTTTGGTAAGAAATCATACTTGTTAAGAATTGATACAATGCAAAACAGAATCAACAATTGTACTGAATAGAAACAAAGCTCGCTTGGGAAGTAAAGTGTTCCAACTTCCAACCTACATTTTCGGAATCCAAAGCAACCTCACTTGCCCGTGGTGCACCCTGTAAACTGACGAACAGGCCTTTGATGGCGGCTGATTGTGGCATAGCGCAACTTAAGGTGACGATACATGTCAAACCTCCCTCTCGCTCGCACTATTCAACATTTTTGAAGATATTAAATCACTGAATGTGGTTATGCAAAATAGCAAACCTTCACGGCCTAGAAAACCAAAAAAATTGCACCAAAATTGATCTCATTGGTAAAAGTTTTTTGTTAAGAAAACGTGATAGAATCAAAATGATATTATTGCTGAACCTTGGAATTGTTTTTCTCTAGAATGTGAAGGTTTGCTATTTTGAATAACTATAGTCAGTGGTTTAAAATCTTCAAAAATGTTGAATAATGCGAGCGAGAGGGAGGTTTGACATGTATAGTCGCCTTAACACTGGCACAGCTACATCCCCTGACCACTGACGGGCAGCAGCGTCAAGCGGTGCGAGAAGCTGAGCTCTGCGATCACCAACCCGCATGCCCAGATGGGGATTATAGTAGTTTTGGCGTGAATAAGGAACAAACATTTCACATGTTAACAAACTTTTGCCTTATAATTTGAATTGGAAGTAGGATAGCCCTATAGGGCTCGCTTCGCTCGGTCGCTTACCTGTAACATTCAGATCACCGGTGCGTTCGTTGTATCTGATCATATGCGTTTTGTCGAGTTGCATAGCAGCTGCTGTTATAAGCTCTCTACGCTTCGTTTCAAGCATCGGTTCCTCTTGCACATCACTGTATGATAATCCGTATACCTACAATATTAATCTTGTATTAAAATGTTACGGTTAAACTTAGTAATTTACCGAATCTTATTTTGATATTGAGCTAGAAGATAAATATCCAACTGTCATAGCTTTTATCCCACACAATAGTCGGCGTTTATTCTGTGTCGTGGTATTGAAAACTGGTGAATACATTGGTATACCAATTGGTGGTATTGGATTATCAGCGCCTAGCTACTTCTCTGTATGCATCAATGCTGAGTCGAGGCATTTTTGCTGCTGTGGGATACAACTAGATGTACAAACGACATTGCTTACTATTTATGTATTTACTTTACTTCCCTAATTCTGTTCTGCTATGTATTGTGTGCCAATCGGTAAATAATTGTTTTGTCTATTGTATTACCCCGGTCACTCTCACATGGGCGCAAAACTTCTCACACTGTATGAATGTGTGGGACTACGTGAAGGTTCGACGTTCGCGCGTTTTGTAAGCTTCAAAAACTGTCACAGCTTGGAAAACCGCGAACACGGTAATATCTTTGCATGTTCATTTGCGAATGTCGTTCTATACTTGCAGGTTTGAGATTCGTGCGAATGTGTCATTGTCATGTTATGGCCCACGTCGTGTATGTTACAAATAATAATCGTGTTTTAATTTTATTCATATATGTTAGTCTCTAAGGTATATATTTATGTGGCCCGTAGGATAAGTAAAACACCATCCTGTATTTATTCTATTGTTGCATGAAATAAATTTTATTATTATTATTGGGTATGTTTAGATTTGCACAACTTTTTCTTCAAAGTTAGTAGTATCTGTAATTACGGGTATACAGCCAAGTTAATTACAGTGTGTGGTGTGTATTCGTGGTTGATGCAGGATTTTGAATTGGTGCATCTTCCAAATGCAAGAACTTTCTAACAACCCTGCAAGTATTTTATATCGCGGCTTTTTGTAGGACTATAATTTATGTGTTTTCTTTTAAATCTATAAGTATAAGGCTATTATGAATTTAATTTGGGACGACTCCAGTGGTTTATATTTATTATTGTTATATGCATATAACACATGTCGAAACGAGCTCGATGCCTTCAAAAGAGGGTGGTGTGCGGTCGCTCGGGCGGGACAGAGATGTTTGGAAGTCTATGGGAGAGCCCAGCAGTGGGAAGAGCAAAAGGATTCGAATACGCACCCTTGCGTCTCAGCCGGCTAGTGTAACAAATTTTCTAAAGATGGCGCTTTTTTACCTGTGGATTGATCCTCATCCTGACGAATAGATAAGTATAACTGAGCCATTCCACAGCTTCATCTATGTTTGAAACTGTTCCTAATGACACCTGGAACATATAAAAGCGATTATATTTGATGGTGCTGAATCGAGACACGATATAGAATTTCAAAGTTTGTTAAAGAAGACTATAATTAACTTCATTTTCACAACAACTTGGGTCGAGCATTGATCTCGTTTGATTAAATCTTTGAAGGCTGAAATTGTCATCAAGATTGATAATTTTAAGTAATTTAGGTATCTGCAGTCTGATTTGACGGTTATTGTGATGGTTACAGGGTGGGTACGAAATTTTACCTCATTGAGGATAGCTACCTTTTATTTTGCAGTTGGAAGGTTTTGTTCTTAGGAAACTATAAATTTATTTCGAAGTAAAAAACACCCGCAATCTCGAAAATTACGTTTGTCATTAAAAACTAGTTGCTCTCAATCGACTTTATTCCAACAGGAAAACTTTTTTCGTAGTAATTTACCAAATCAAATTGAGAGATTTTACAAAAAAATTAAAAAGTTTTCCATACAATTTCAATGTCGCTTTATAAAAATAGTATGGAAAACATATTTTTTTAGAGAAACGGCCCTCAATGAGGTAAAATTTGACCCACTCTGTATGAATATAAACAAACATCCTTGGAATTAAATAATTCCTGTAGCTACATGTAACTTAAGTTACAAGCGTTAGTTAGCTCTTATATTGTATATTTACCTCAGCATTCAAGTTATCCGACAGCAAATTGATGAAGTTACTCTCAATCGGGAACTGATTCGTCATAGATTTGAGGTAATGCGTCAGTTTGTCGTGCGTCGTTATGATAATGCCAGTACCCGATGTGTCGAACTGAGGTCTACCCGCTCGACCGAAGATTTGTAGCACGTCTAGTATAGAAAGATCAACAAAAGTGCCGCGCGCTTGGTCATAGATTTCAGTACCCTGTATTGGAGAAAATAAAGTTCATTATAGACTATCAAAGTTTGATTATGTTGTTGTATCTGCGATTCCCGACCCGCATGCCCAGCGTGGGATTTATGGGCATATATATTAGGGGAGGTCTAGCAGTGGACTGATATAGGCTGGTTTGTTGGTGTGGTGTGATGGCGTGAGAATTTGTATCAGAATCGTTGTGGTTCGTTTCTTACTCTCCCACACCCATACATACCACAAATCTGTTTTCGTTTTTAAAGGCAAATCGCCGAGTCATTGATTTAGACACAAATACAGACACTGGGTACAACGTTCATTCATGCACGTGAAAAAAGTAATTGTCAAAATTGTATGAAAGTATAAGCAGATGCTCAGACGCTAATAGTAAGTAAGTACGTTTGCTCATCTGTGGCATGGACAAATGAGCTGTGCGTTTAGTCATATTTCTGTGCCATGTTGGAGAAAATAAGGTTTTTATATCAAGGTCGCGTAACTCGAGGGATGGTTTTTGAGTTAGAAGCAATTAGGTTGACATTTCATTAACTATATATCAAATAGCTTGCAAATGACTCCACTTTGTACCTGGATAATAAGCAGTCTGTATTCCTAAAACTTTATGAACTAAATACCATGTGCAGTTTCAGATCGTTTTAACTTGACACTAACCCTCATGGGATGATATAATGTTCGGTAATTAGGGCTCTGTAACCTTAGCTTTTTAAGTTGATTATTCAATGTCACATACTACAGACATGACACCTGGTTTTACTTACTCTTATAACTACGCCATGAGCAGGTAAATTGACTCCCCAAGCCAAAGTTGACGTACATACAAGAACTCTTATAAAACCTTCGGAGAAGTACTTTTCCACCATGTTTCTGCAAGTAAATAAAACACATCAGTGCTTCGTATTTGTAGCACAGTGTTTCCTTGGTCACACAAATCAGCAAGTCAGAGGGTTTTATTCTATATCTCTGTTGCGCACTGAAATGATTAGCACTGGATTCATTTTTACAAAGATTGACAGTTTCGTGGTTAGACTTTCTATAGAAATGTTAAAGTTTGCAAATATAGGTTCGGCTTTTGTGAAGTTCAATTCAGTTCAGTTTCAACCTTCATCTTCACAAACCCGAGCCAACTTTATCGGCCCTTGGTGTATGCTAACTTAACAAACGAAGCAATGCGGCGGCAGATACGGCATAGCACAGCCTAAAATAGGCACAGCGAAATTCTCTGACCGCCGACGGGTGGCAGCGTCGGTGGTGCGAGAAACTGTGGCCTGCCATCCCCAACCACCATGCCCAGAGTGGGGACTACGAGCACATCTATTTCCGAGCCTGCCGAAAGTGATGTAATTAAACAAACTTCTAGAACCAGCAACTTTTTAAACTCACCGGTCACTCCTAAGCATACCAGCGTGGTGACAGGCAAATCCACTAGCAAACAGCTCAGACAACTGCTTATTAGGACTGCTAGCAATTGACTTCTTAGCTTTAAGGAACGCCCCAGAATCTTCCGGCTCAAAATACTTCAGATGTCCTTTCTTTTGGGCTAACTCTTTGAGGACCATGGCCGTTTGGTGGGTGGCGTTACGAGCATGAACGAATACCATTACTTGGTGGCCTTTTTGTACCATCTCCGAGGTTTTGTCGTAGCAGATCTCGTTCATTTGTTGTATCTGAAATAGTGATATGGCTTAGCGTGACAATCTTATCTTATCCATGTGGGTGAAAGGGGAAAGGGTTGGAACACTTCATTTTCGGAACCCAAGCCAACCTCACCTGCCCGTAGTGCATTTAGCGAATTAACAAACGGGGCTCTGGCGGCCGGCTGATTGCGGCATAGCCCAGCCTGCATCGGCACAGTTACGCCCCCTGCTCGCCGGCGAGCAGCAACGTTGGGGGGCTGCTTGAAGATCGCAGGGCACGGCATCTTTGCAAACTTCAAGCCGCATGGATATCTGCCATTGGTTTACAGGTAGACTTTAAACTACATTCACTCCAAAGTTCACTCACACACGTCAATAAACTCATTGGCAAAATAGTATGAAAGTATGAATGCTTATAGTTGGTTGGTTTACTCTTTTGTTACTTTCCACAAAGAATTTATACCAATATAAACCTCATTGGTTGAGATGGTACCTATACCGTCTCAATTATTGCCCAGGACATAAAAACACCCACCCATGAAATTATTAATATTTAGCTCCGTCCGGGGCTTCGCACGCGTTACAGATGTATGGATGGATTTTGTCAAATATTCACCCCTTCAATGCGTTCCGCATTATCAAAAGTGCCGAGACATGTATAAATTAATTTTCAATCGTCCACCTAAATACAAAATTTTAAGATCCTAATTTCGAAACTGACATGCAAACTTTCATCCTTTCTTATGCCTACAATATAGGTACAAGGTATCATTGTGCAAAAGTCTCTAGGGGCTCTTAGGCTGTGTTGACATGGTTATTACCCAGTTAGTAAATTAACCACTTTTTAACATAAATAATTTGTCTCTGGACGGGAAACAAATCTTCATCAGTCCCTTCGTTTTACTGACATAGTTACACTTGAAAATCTCTCGTACTTTAAAAAGAATATTTCAAAGGTCTTCTTATAATAGTTCAGTTATATGAAAGTATTACAAACCTGTCTTAAATGAGCCATGCCGCCACTGCCAGTATCTTTGATGCCAATAAACTGTTGCTCTAGTGGAACAGGACGGAAACGCGAGTCGAAGAAGAAAAGACCCACGTTAGGATTTACTCGTAAGAATCTGTCAGGTGAAAATAACTTGTATAGAATGAGTTTAGTTTTGCTGGACAAAGAAATAATACTTAATCTTGGAACAGAATGTATTTTTTAAGAAATTCAAAAAAAAAATATCTTTTATTCATCTTTAAGGTTTGTTATAAAATGGGAATTTAAATCATCATTCTACAAATCCAGATTTGTTGCAATGCTTACAAAGGACCTTAGATGTAGATTAGTAGAGCTAGTCCGGAGAGGTACTACCACCATGCCTAAAACTGCCGTGAAGCAGCATTGCTGTCTTTCGGTTTTAAGAGTGCGGGTACCGGTGAAATTACAGGCACATGAGGCTTATCACCTTCATGCTTCAAGTCGATGGACGCAAGGCGTTGCATCGTAGGACACGTTTCAAACAAACGTGACTTACGATGCAATGCTTTGTGATAGGATAGGTAATGGTTACCACTTAACATTAGGTGGGCCAAGTGCTGGTTCCATCTACGATAACATAAAAAAAAATATCTATCGCTTAAAGTTAGTTATTATCCAAGTAAGAGATGACAATAGTCTAAGTTTCTTAGTTTATAGGATACACTTATAAAATGTAAATCCCTTATTGGCTGTAAGTCTTATCATAAGTTTTGTATGTACTGTACTTAAGTGCTGTTGATTTTGTTAAATAAATAAAATAAAAATAAAATAAAGCATCGTTTATCTTTTGACAGATTTTTATAAGTAATTTCACTAGTGTATAAACAATAGAGTTGATTCTCACCGAGCAACATCTAGATAGTTAGGCAACGTAGCCGACAGACCGACTATCCGGATCATGTTTTGAGAAGACTCGATTTGCCTCAAAGTTCTAGCCACTATGGCCTCAACGATTGGTCCTCTGTCTCCATGAAGTAAATGAACTTCGTCTATTATGATCAGTTTTACTATAGATGCTAGTTCAGTGTCCGCTGTAAACAAACAAATTTTATGACTTTTTTGCCTATTTTGAGGCCCGCGCTTTCACTCGCGTTAAAGTAATTTTTCTATGCCTCGCAAACTTTTTCTGGATGAAAGGTAAACTTTTCTGTAACCTAGATAACGTGATGCAAAATTTCATAATGATCGGTTGATTTGTTAAGGCGTGAAAGCGTAGCAAATATAGTAACAATATAGTTATTATGTATATCTTCATTCTTCGGATATATTTAGCAATCAATATTTATGTACAGACAACACTTAAAAGCATCTTAAAATACTTTTAGACAAGAATGCAGAACAACATTATGGCTTGCAAGAAAATTTCAACATTTTATATTGTTTCTTTCAACTTGGTTGGTAAAATGCGTTACACTAATACAGATAAGCCGATATTAGGTGACACACAACGGCCTTTAACCTCTTGAGTTGCCGGTGCAATAGTTCGGTGCTCCAGTCGACTAGTCCAGGCCTTACGCGAGCTACACCATTTCTTAAACTTACAATCACACACACACAACCCCCACCCTCTCGTACCTTCACGCACAGATAAAGAACTAAGACAGAAAGAGACAACAATATACTCACTTGCCCCCTTCCGCGTAACGACATCCCATTTCTCCGGAGTGGTTACAATCATCTGCGTTTGCTGTATTTCAGTCTTGGTTAATTTCATATCACCCGTAAGTTCTTTGACTATTATACCGAGACCTTTCAGCCGTCGCCCAAAACTTGCCGTCATTTCCGAAGCAAGGGCCTTCATTGGCGCTATGTAGATTATCTAAAATATAAAAAGTAAATTAACGCAGGAGTAAATTAAGAGGCTCATTGGTCAAGAGTAACTTGCTAAAGCAAGCCCCGACCGAACATTGGAGTGTGCGCAAGACCTACATCAATTTTATAATGCGCCCTGCAAACAAATTGGAGTCAGCTACCCGCAGCTGTTTTTACATTGGTTTACTACTCTGACGGCATAAAGGCGATAGTACGTGTGTGTTCATTCTTCACGCCAAAACTACTGAAAGGTTTGAGCTAAAATTTTGCAAATGACAGACCATGAATGAGATATAGGCTTCTTTTGATGTGAAACATCTAATGCATATGAGTTAGACCGGCTGTTGAGGCTGGCGACGCGTCGCGAAGCGAGAGTGAGGGTGACGTTAATATAAATAAATCAAAAAAATAAATCAAATAAAAATAAATCACCGAAGATCTTAAAACATAAACTTACGCACGTAGATTTTATATCCATTGAGACAGGACCACGAAGCTACGTAGATAATTAAATTAAACCGTCGCGGGCGCCTGGCTCATGTGAAACATCGAAACTGTTTTGTATAGAAAATACTTACTACCCACGACCTACAGGGCAGGGGCCTGATTCTCACCGATAGAGATTAATGTCACATTAACCTTATTTCACGACAACTGTCAGAACTGAATGGAAATTCGTTCAGTTCTTGCGATATAATATCTGTTGTGACAATAATCTCTAATCCTAAGAATCAGAGCCCAGAAGGTTTAAGCAACACCGTAGATCTTAAAACTCTAATACGTATTATTTCACGACAACTGTCAGAACTGAATGGAAATTCGTTCAGTTCTTGAGACATAATATCTGTTGTGACAATAATCTCTAATCCTAAGAATCAGAGCCCAGAAGGTTTAAGCAACACCGTAGATCTTAAAACTCTAATACGTATTAGAGTTAATGTGACATTAATCTCTATCGGTGAGAATCAGGCCCCTGCCCTGTAGGTCGTGGGTAGTAAGTATTTTCTATACAAAACGGTTTCGATGTTTCACATGAGCCAGGCGCCCCGCGACGGTTTAATTTAATTATCTACGTAGCTTCGTGGTCCTGTCTCAATGGATATAAAATCTACGTGCGTAAGTTTATACCAAACTGACCTTGAATTTGTTTTTCATTATAACATTATTTTCAATATACTGCTTTATCTGATGCACGACAGTCAGTAACGCTATGTTGGTTTTACCCGCGCCGGTTGGAGCGCAAATTAGAAGGTTTTCGTTAGTATTGTAAGCCGTTTGAAATACAACAGACTGTATTCTGTTGAGCTCTTTTATGTTCTCAAATGCCATTTGTCCAACCTGCAAAAATAAAATAACACTCAGTCGTGAATAGCTTTGGCCCTAAACTAGGATTCTGTTGTTTCGTGCACAAAATTCAGATTAGAAGTCAAGGTCAAAAACTATTGAATAAGATCATACGACCATATTGAGGGTCTAATGGGTTCCAAACTCCATCTTCGGAACCCAAGCCAACTTCTAAACAAGCTGGTCTATAAAGACTTAAATATTATTCAAACTTAATCTACCTTTTCTGTAATACTTTTAATCTGTATAATAAAAAAAAATATTTTTTATAAGGGCAAAAGTTTCCCTCATTTCAGTCCAAGGCTGACGATGCGATGGCTTGATGAATTTTATCGTGACTACTGGCTGCTTCTTCTATTGATGTGATGATGCCAACCATATAATCATTTTTTACCTCATCCAAATCTGATATGGGCACCCGTTTATTTCCAATCTCCAAAGGCGGTGGGTCGTTCTTAGGCAGAATTACTTCTTCATATTCCTTTGTGTCTTTCCTCACAACATTCTCTGGTAATATTAGCTTCAAGCCTGATACGAAACCTGAAAAGAGATTTATGTCTTAGGTAATAAAGTACACAGTGTGTTTGCTGGAATGTTGAAAACGACAAACATCTTCATCTTCATTCCTTTCCCTCATTATGGATATGGTCAGATATTGCTCAGTGCGCAAATCTATTAAAGCTATATACGGGTAGTCAGAGGAAAGTCCAAATATGTTCATATTCTGTACTAGCTTCCACCCGCGGATTCGCTCGCGTTAGTACACGGATAAAAAGTAACCTTTGTGTTAATCCAGGTCACACACTGTGTATATTCCAAATTTCATACAAATCCGTTTAGTAGTTTTTGCGTGAAAGAGTAACAAACATCCATTAATCCATACAAACTTTCGCATTTATGATATTAGTATTCAGTATATGCCCACTTTTTGCCCATCGCCGCTTTTATTAGGACACTAACCTAGCACAAGCCTTTCCAATTTCAGTTCTAGAGTATGTCGATCACTTTACAGTTTAGCACATAGTGAAGCGTTCAATATGTTGTGATGTAATAGGAGGTTTGTCAAGTCCATTGTAAGGGGTTTCAACCTTCATCTTTGAAACCCAAGCCAAACTCAACTGCCCGGGGTGCAACCTGCTGTATAACAAAAAGTGCTCTGGTGGCGGCAAGCTACGGCATAACGTAGCCTTGCATCGGACAACAGAATCGGCAGTGGGAGAAGATATGCCCTGTTATCTCCAACCCGCAAGCTCAGCGAGGGGATTAGGGGCATATCCTTCTTATAAGGTGGCCTACCTTATAAGAAGGATATGCCAGCTATATATGTCCAGCAGTAGACTGAATAGGTTGGTGTTGTTCTTATTGATCATGTTAAAATCAAATGATTATTACCAGCTGAATTCTTAGCGTCCAATGAAGAGTCATACACATTGGGGTATTGGACTTTGGTTTGGAAATACGATATTTTCTGTAGCACTGGATCTATGTTGTTCTGTGACCGTGTGGTGGAGAACGGTACGACTGGTTTTGACAGCTCTGCTAACCTGAAAAATCAACAATTTGACTATACAAGATGAGTTTGAATTATTATGTTATCCCGAAAGAGGGTGATTTGGGCCATGGTTGTCAACAAGTTAAGAAAACCTCAGTTGAAAATATGTATTCAAAAATGATCTCAAAAAATATATGCTTATCTTTGCGTTGTGTGTGGCGGTCCTAAAATTAGGGCAGAGCTACAATTAACATCATCATTATGTGAAGGAGAACGTTTAACAAAATCAGCTGTTCTGGGGCTATCTCGCAAGTTTCAGAAGTCATAAATTTTAAATATGGTTTAACTTTACAAGCCAGTTCTTGAATGAAAAACTACAAAATTCAAAGTCTTTGAACAATGTTGCTGACCTTCTTGAGTAGATTTAGACCCATACGAATATAACATAAGAATTCAAACTCACTATGCATAGAATGTGGTATGCTTTTCCAACATTCCGGAAAGCGAAAACTTTGCATTGAAAAATCCTACAAAAATTATAAAATATGCCAAAGTTTGTGAAATGTTTGTCACTCCTTCGCGCCGAAACTACTGAGCGTATTGAGTAGAAATTTTGTACATTATGTAGTTCTAGACCGGGATGAACAGTTTCTTTTTAATTTTTGCAAAATCTTACGATTTAATTTGGTAAGTTACTTTGGGAAAAGTATATACTAAACTATATACATACACAAGTATTTTTTTTCCAAAATCCGAATATGCAATTGTTATTCCTTCAAAATAAATCTATAGTTTTCAAAAATAAATTTATAGGAAACTGATGAGGTAAAATTTTGACCCACCCTGTAAACGGTACTATTTTAATTACAAAAAAAAACTGGGTAACGCAGACGGGGTAATGTAAAGTTAATAAGCAGTCAACATTTTTGGTTACGTTACAAACAAAGTTATTTCAAGTTAGTTTCCAGAAATCCCGCATGAATTTATGGTTATAACTACGTAGTAGTATTTGTTCTTCTGTGCCATACTCACAATCTAACGAGCTACAATGAATCAATGAAAGCCGTTGCCTGTAAGTGAAATCCTTCTTAAAATTCGTTGGTGTATATGCTACTTTATATTCGGGTATACCCACGCGAGCCGCGGGCGTAAGTTCGTCGAACATATTTTAATTTTCTTTGCTATAGGATTCAAAATAGAGCATGTTGAAATTTCAAACTGATATCAATGGGTGCCAAGGGGAATCATTTGAATGGGCTTGATTTGCGCATTTTAGAACAGTGATTTCTTTCAGAAAAACTTCGTTTAATACCGAATACACATTTTTGGACTTACCTTTTAGCACGTAACTGTGCGATATTAATCTCAGGTTCATTAACCTCCTCTTCAATTCTCCTCCCCTTGTTCTTTTTCTCTTCTTTCCGTACCAGTTTGGCGAGCATCTTCTCTCCCTCAGATTGAACTGACACTTGGCAGAGGTACTGGGGCATTTTGTTCTCGGGAAGAATTGCTGAAGCGACTGTAATAAAATGGGAATTATTCGTATAATATTATGATAGCGACAGTTTCATTGTGAAGATGTTATATGAATGAAAAACTTCTATAGTTCAACGGATGGCAATAGTTCAAGGACTTTGTTTTATATAAATAAATGTAGTGAAGTGATAGTATTTAAAAAACTTACTTTCGGCTATAGAAGGCCCAGCGACCGGGGGCGGGGCCCTCAAGCTATTAGTTATCTCCTGCCGATGAACCAACATCTCCTGAATGAACTCAAACTTGTCAAAGCCCAGCAGTTCAAACATGTCGTTCTGCAGATCATCATTACTCCGCGGAGAGTTGAGGAATGTTATGATTGATTGGAGGATATCTGCGCTGGATATGCCCGAGGTCACATAGAGCTCGTTGACTTTGGTCTCCAACCAGGATTTTCCGTACTGAAAAAAAGTTTTTATTTATATAGTTGATTTCAACAAAACTGTAAGTATACTTCAACACAAAGTAATAAGGTTGTTGCACCCACCCGGATCCGGATCCGCAAGGTCAATTTTGAGTAAATTATATCAAATTAATTTGTTTTGAACGCGTTAATGTAAATTTTGTCAACCTATCTCTAGTAACTTTTCTATTTCGAAAATTACTTGGTAGTCTACCTGCTGTCAAGTTGAGATTCCTTTACTTACTTTAGAGTCCTGCACAGGCCTGGATGCTTGAGCAGTCTGCTCATTATATTTCATAGAAAAGTCGTTGACAAATGCACAGCTTGTAGCTTGCTTTGCCCGTAGGTTAGCGAGTGGCTTCTTAGACGGCGTGTAAGGTATGTAATGACATTGTATGTGCTCCCCCCATATCTTGACGTTTTCGTTATTGGAATCACTAGATTCTTTACGGATGTACTCTTTTGTTTCTTCTGTTAGTTCGTTGGAAATGTTTGTAACTATCTGAAAAAGTTAATGTTATTGATATTTCATGACATCGATGGTGCATTAGGCAAAGGCCCGCCTGAGACGCAGAAGATTGAGGGTTCGATTCCCGCTGCGAGACAAATGTTTGTATTTTCTGCAAATATTTTTCTTGGGCCTGGGTTTGTTCTATGTATAATATGTATGTATTTACAAAAAAAAAGTAGTTTAACAGTCATGTGGTCTCCATAATATATGGAATATAATAATCAATGAAATAATACATGGAATATAATAATCAATGAAATAATATATGGAATACGGAATAAGGGGCATGACCCATAAAGGTTTCAGTCCTATCTAAAAGACAGAGAACAGTTTGTAGATATCCTACACTATGATGAAAATGACCAATTAAATAATATAAGCTCGGACATCAAAACAAAACAATAAGCAATTCAATTCCTTATGGAAGTACTCTTTTTTTAAATAATATATTAATGACCTTCCAAAATGCATCAACATAAAATGTACCTACTATTTGCTCATGATTTGTCCCTCCTCTTTAGCAATAACTTAGCAATTGACTATGAATTTATAGTAGTCTTTTATGAATGCATAAACTGGCTTCGCGGTCACAATTTAGAGATAAACATACTTTAAATCAAATGAGTGCAGTTTCGAATCTACCAAAGAGCCCCCATTAACCTTAGCGTACTATCAAGCACTCTAAACATTGATAAAACATACCTCCTAGGAATATCGCTGGACATTAACCTGAATTGGAAGGCCCATATTCAAAAAATAAAAACAAAACTATCAAACAATTTGTTTAAGCATTCAGCATATTAAAAGCAAATACAAATTATAATACGGCACTATCTGCTTACCTTGCCTATGCTTATGGGTGGCTTAATTACGCTATAATCTTATGGGGAAATAGTGTTGAATTTGACCAACTATTCGTAATGCAGAAAAAATGTATTAGAATCCTTGTAAATATCCAATCATGCGAAAGCTGTAGATGACGTTCCATAAAAAAGTAATTTAAAAAATTAAATCAACTTTAAAAAGAACAACTCAAAATTAGGAAATAATATTTTTATATTGTACATTAAATTAACCAACAAAAACTAAATCAACAATGTTTTTTGAGGTTTTTCGGTCCTTAGTTTTAAGTAAAAATTGGAATACATACTTGTTTGTAATAATAATAAGGTAGTTACCTAAGCGGGGCAGCTTCGGCTACGGTTTGTGTATAACATACCTACCTATCACCTTGTAGGTTAGGAACCCTACCTACCAACAAGCTTACTGGTACTTAACAGTTTATAGATATAGGCCCCTCCCCTCAATTAGACTTCTTCTGAATAGCAGCAATAGGTAGGTAGGTCGGAAGGTACCTAATGCAAATCATGATCTTAAAAATCAGTAAGTGTGGAGAAGTAAGCACCAGGTACCTTAAATACCTAAGTACTACCTAATTAATATTCCGAGAGAAACTCCAGTTGTAGGTATACATATACCTAAGACCAGCTTAGCCATCACCATCACACCAGCCTATATCAGTCCACTACTGGACGGAGGCCATATCAGTCCCTTGCTGGACATAGTCTTCACCTAATAAAGAAGGATATGCCCATAATCCCCACACTGGACATACGGGTGGCGGTCGCAGAGCATAACTTTTCGCACTACCGACGCTGCTGCCCATCTGCGGCCAGGGGATTTAGCTGTACTGCTGTTAGGCTGCGCTATGCTGCGCTATGCTGCAATCAGCTGGCCGCCAGAGCCTCTTTTGTTAGTTAGCAGGGCACCATGTGCTGAGGCCTCATTTACTAACTCAGTTGCACACCGAAACGATAAGCACCAGAGGGCTTACCACGAGTTTTGATAGTTTTCGAAAACTTTATAAGTTTCGGTATCTTTCCCAGTGTTGCTGTTTTAGCATTTTTAATGTTAAATTTAGCATATTTTCGGGTCTGTTAGCTTGAAAAATTCGCATTTAGCATATTTTTATGATTAACATTTTTTTGTACGTTACCTAAAAATTCAAAATTCCTAAGGAATTCAAAAGAAAAATATAGATTTTAGCATTTTATTTAGCATTTTTAAAAGTTATTTAGCATTTTTTGCAACATGTTTTAGCATTTTCTCCAAATAAAAAACGGCAACACTGATCTTTCCATACATTTTCGTAGTTCATGCACGTTTCCCTAGAGGCGCTGTACGAAAATGTATGGAAAGATACCAAAACCTAAAAAGTTTTCGAAAACTATCAAAACCCGTGGTAAGCCCTCTGTCTTCTTTTTACAAACTTTGACAATATGTCAATTGACATTCTTTGAATTTCAACAGATGAAATGTCAAAGTTTGCAAATAAAGGTTCGGTGCCGATCACTTCGGTGTGCAACTGAGTTAGTAAATGAGGCCTCTGGTGATGAAGACTTGGGTTCAGAAGATTAAGCCAGCTTAACAGTTGAACCAAATTAACGATTTTCATGTTAAACATTTAACTCTCACTCCCACCCCCATTCATATTCCCATTTTTCCTGAATGCATTAGAATTTGACCAAGGTTTTGATAGATTTTCCTTTTGACAGTGCCTGTAGCTCCTGGCTCTCAAACTTTATGATACCTATTTTGTCCATATCTTGAAAACTGCACTGTTTCCTACGTTGAAGTAAAGCAGCAAGTGTAAGCTAATAAAAAATAAAGGTCAAAATCGGATAAGTAGTTTTGGAGATATGCTCGGACAAACATACATACATACATACACCTCTAAAATGTTGTATATTTGTTTGGAAGCCCTAATAGATTCACATAAATGTACATATTTTGCAAATCCAGTAATATTACATACAAATGTATTGAATTGATAACCACAATTTTTTTGAAGTCCATAAAATTATCTACAGGCCTCGATATTTGTCAGAAAATATAAGACATTATTTAAATCAAATTATGACATGAATAAAGACTATAATAGAAGAAATAAAAATAAGCTAATTCTTCCGTAGACCAAACTTAAACTAGAAAGCAATAGCCTGCTCTTCAGATTGACAAAAATATATAATAAAATACCATAAAATTGAGGAAAAGGATTATTTGTTCTGTAAAAACTTAAAACTTACTAGAAAAATGTTATTACTCTGTTGAACAACATCTTTCTGACAAAGCATCATGACGTCCTATGACTTTTAAATTAGCATAATAAATATGTGGTTTTCCTATTATTATTTTAATTTGACATATTCTTTATTGACATGATTTCTACTTTTATTTAATAATAAGATTATTTTTAGTATCAAGTATTATGTTCTTGACCATTGATATGATAAATAGATATTGTTATGAATAAATGAATAATTTGATATTGTGCTAAAATAGGCTCAAACAAAATTGCAGTGGCCTAACAGAGTGCATGTATATACTATTATGCTACCTACTATCTAAGCTTTGTTATTTTGTACATAGAAGCAAATAAATGAATATGAATAATACAAACTCTGCATAGTTTATGGCTACAGCTGTCGATACTGTCCAGTATTACTTATTTTTGTGACAGTTCTACGGATAGGCACAAAAAATTCAAGCAAATTCAGTACAATTATGTGCAAATAAATGATTTCAAGTCAACTAACCTCACAGATGGTATTTACAGTGGACGATTGCACCGTACCAAAAAGCTGTCTTAGTTGTGTAAGGTGCTTCAGCATCACAATGTCATGATCTAGAAACATCCGTAGACACAACACGGCTGCATCTTCTATGACCTCACCAGTCTCATCAGCCGTCAGAAACTTGCATGATGCCTTCAGCTCTTGAAGCATGGCGAGGATTTCAGCCGAGTTGGATTCATTGTCTTTTATATAGCTTTGGATGTCGGTGAATGATTTGAACCTATAAGTAATTCATAATTTAAAACAAATAAATAAATAATTTAAATATTGTTAAGTATATCAGTTGTGGGACAATTTGCGAAAGGCTGCTGGTAGAAGCTGGATGCGTCGAGGACAGGGCAGAATAACACTCATTGGGGAGGCCTATGTCCAGCTGTGGACTGCCTGATGATGATGATGAACTATACCAGAAGTACATAGGTAGAATATTTTTCATATTGGATTGCTTGTTGCTACAATACTACGGATAATACAATGCACCAAAGCCAGATATTTGCTTACATCTCTTCGTAGGATGGAGATAGGGGAATCCCCTAAAATATATCAAGCTATATTCTTCATCACTTTTAGAACAGAAACTATTGTTAAACATAATGGTGAAACTTTATCCTATTGGCAAGATGTAGATACGGGAGTCCCCATTTTCGTAGTTATATGATTTATTGTTTACTTACTTTTGCAAGTTCCGAGCTCTCAAAGTACGATGAGTGGTGTTGGTGCCAGCAATTGGCTTCAGGCAGCGAGGTTTATCTAACTGAGTATGTGCTCTCAATGCCCTTGTTATACGAGGTAGCTCAGCGATTGCAGTCATCGTAAATGTTTAAATAATGATCTCAAGTAGGTTGGTTGGTATTGGTATTTCATTCAACATTTATACCTTTTAGAGGTAAGTAATTAATAACCTGAAAACGTTATCCAAGTACGGGTACCTATAAACATCTAATTATTTCATTTATGTGTTTTCAATGAAATATTTATTGAAACAGAGCCGGTACTTACTGAACAGTGTGTGGCAACTAAGATTTTTTCCGCTACATTATTTTTTTATCCTAGAAAAACTCGATAGAAAGAAACAAAATTAGAAGTTATTTTCAAGTGGTTTTCAATAATTTACGAAAATTGCAAATATTTTAGAACTTTTTTGCAAATGTTGCATGCAATTATACTGAAACAGAACAGTGTTGCTGCCTGCTGCCCTGGCAGTCAAACAGAAAAAGATCCGATCCCAAGGTCTAAATAGTCCGAAATAACACAATGAGACAAGAAACCCCGTTTTGTAATTTCAGTTGATTATAAAACAAAAACCAAAAATTCTTATTTATCTTTCCTGCTTCATTATCAGACCCTGATCTCCTTAGTTAGTACTATGTTTTTACCCGTAGGTTTGCTCGCAATACATTTTTCTGGATGAAAAGTAAGGCTTAATGTCCTTTTATTTACCCCCTGACAACAATACCAACAATAACGTCAGCCTATTAAGCCCACTGCTGGACATTATAGGCCTCCTTATAAAATATTTTTTTTGGACAGTTTTGATCATATAAAATGAAAACCATGCATTGTATAAAAAAATAAAAAAACTGCTTTAAAATAAGCTAATTGACCCCTCCAAGATACGATGTACAAAGTACAAAAGTACGATATACAAAGTACAAAATACGATATATAAAGCTATTACTTGAAACGCTATACAGCATCAAAGAATTCTTACAAAATGACTACAGTAATTAATCTATTTCAACCACCTGAATGAATTGCCTAGACCTGTTTCTGAGATAATTTTATGTATGTTTTTGAATCACCTCTATACAGCGAATATATAAATATTATAAGATGAGGTTCATAACTAATAAACTTAAATATTTTTATTATTATTTATTTTCTTTTTAATGTAATTAAGATACCTATCATAATGATCTTCATATTATTTGTAACTAATTTGACGAGTCATGGTCTGTGCACTTAACTGAAGCTGTTGTATTTTTCTTTTAAGTGTACCTATGGCAATAAAGATTTTCTATTTCTATTTCTATTTGTATACCTATTGGCACCAGTTTGAAATTTTGACATTTCTTATTTTGGACCTATTGGGGATGAAAATCATTTTTTTTTTTACTGGCAGTCTTATTCAGTCAGTTCATTTTAAATCTATAACAAATTTCAAGTCGGTAGCTTTAGTAGTTCCTCAAATAATCAGCTGTAACAGACGGACGGAATGACAAAGCAGCACCTTATGGGTTCGTTTGACCGGTTCGGTAACGTCACTCTAAAAACAACGTCGTGAGATAGACCAACTGCTATTCTAGAATCCAAAAAAGTCCGGTCGACCTTATAATCTGAAAAAAATCCGCTGAGGCCTAAAAAAGTCCGAAAACGGACCAAAGAGTCCGCGCCGGCAACGCTGTACTGAAGAGTCACTCAATCAGTGACGTACGTCTTTCACTGTCAAAGTTAAGTCAAAATTGTCACTTTTGTTAAGAAAATGTCATTGGTTCACCATGGAGGCCATTGAGAAAAGAAGAAGGAAAAACCAACCTTTTGGCTCTTCTGTAAATCGTAGCGAAACGTAGTATCATATCACAGAAGAGATTAATGGATTGTGTGAAAGATTAATAATGACCTAATGACATAATGAGTGCATACAGAGCTGATTGGAGTGAATGGAGAAAGAAAACATGTGGTGCCGACCCCACCTAGTGTAGGAGTAGGACCTTAGGCTGCCGAATGATGATGATGCCCCAAAAATAACCTTTTTCCAAAAAAATCTAATCTCTGGTGCTACCTACATAAAACGACTGCGAATGTCGTGCTCGTATAAAAATCGTAGATAAGTAGGTGGTTATGTCATTGACTTCATCAACAGCCTAAAGCAGTCCATGCAGTCATGACGGGTCGAACACACTGATAAAAAAAAATCGTTTATAAATATTGCGGTATGCGTGACGAGAAGACTCGACGTAGTTTTCCAACCCAGGTGAATCCTCCTCTTGACCTCCTTTTCGACGTTGTTGCTACACATCTGCAATATCTGCCGAAGGTATGTGTAACCTACTCCGAAACAATTTCGACGACGGGTCTCGGATCAATTCGGTCATTGACCATGACTTTGGTCATCTCGTCCAAATTCATACTAAGACCTATCTTTCGCGAGACTGATGCTAGGTCACGTAATCAGCGGCGGCGGCGGCGCGGGCGCAAGGAATGGCTCGTTCAATGCATAGATTTGCGCTGGCGCGCCATTCATTGCCCGCCGCCGCTGTCTTCGTGATCGCGGCCTTAAACATATCCTCCAACACGCTTGTGAACAGTTTCGGAGATATGACATCTCCCTGTCTCACTCCGCGGCGCAGTTGGATGGGTTTAGTTAGACTGCTGGTCCTGTACTCGGCCACTCATAGTGGCGGCTTCGTACAGACATCTCAACACTTCGATATAACGATAGTCCACTTGGCATCGCTGCAAGGATTCCAGGACAGCCCAGGTTTCTACAGAGTCAAAGGCTTTCTCATAGTCCACAAACGCCAGACACAGGGGCTGATTATCTTCGGACTTCTGTATAATCTGCCTCTCTGTGTGAATGTGGTCTATGGTGCCATATCCTCCGAGATAGGTCTGTAGTTTTTAAGAAGGGTTTTATCTCCCTTCTTAAAAAACAGAACCACCAAGCTCTCGTTCCACGCCATAGGAGTTCCCCCACAGTGAGGACTGCGTTAAAGAGATCTTACAGCTCCTACACAACAGAAGATCCTCCAGCCTTCAGAAGTTCTGAAGTAACCCCTTCTTTACAGGGGGCTTTTCTATTTTTAAGCTGTGTAGTGGCGGGTGAGGGTGGCTCTGGAATCGTGGTTTTTACGTTGGGGGCAAGGAGCATGAGCCGCGTACAGTCAGCCGTAGAATTCCTCGATCACTGATAATATCTCCGGCTTTGACAAGACGTTTCGTACATCGTGTGTTGTTAACTTCGTCAGGTGGCTCCGGAGTAGATTAGATCGGAGCGTGGACTTCAACAGACGGTTTCTTACGAGCTTAAGATTGATATTCAGAGATCTTCGGGCAAGTCTGTCATCAGATCCGGTATTGAACCCGTTGATCACGGAGACGTCTCTGAATATGTGCCTTTTTTCGGTCATGATGAAGTCAATGTCGTTTTTGGTCACAGTGTCGGGGCTTCGCCATGTCCACTTCCTGTGGGGCTTCTCAAAGAACGAGTTCATCAAGAAGAGCCCCTCCTTCTTTAGGAAGTTGACCAGCATTTGCCCCCTGTGAATTCTACACCCAAAACGGGCCCACTCTGGATTCTTCGCCAATTCGAACTCCTATTTTTCCGTTAAAGACCTCCATAAGAACGTTGAAGTGAACCTTCTTGGTTGCACAACACCACGAAGGCTTTGGATATGTCCTCGTACATATCCTCCACTTCGTTATCCAAATGTGCCGAATAACTTTCATACTGTATCGCTTTGACAGCCGAAGAATCAGGTACGCTACCCTGTTCGATACACAGGAGACTTATTCAACTTTGTTAGAGAGGCTGTGTGATTTAAATGGTTTTTGTGTGAAGTTCCTTAGGGTGTCCAGCCTAGAATTTCGAATCGGTAATCCAAAATCCTGGGGTGGGCACTAGACCATCCTGGGGTGGGCACGGAACCCCCGCCCCCCCACTATATACGCCAATGGCCTCATTAACGAGAAACCCGACGCCACCCTGGCCACGCCACCACTAAGTTGATCACGCTCGCGGAAGTACAGGAGGTAGCCAGAGTCTAAGGTAATGGTGTCCTCTCCCTCTCTACGGACTTCACACAACCCCAGAACATACAGAGCCTCCGTTCGTTAGTTAGCAGGGTGCATCACGTGCAGGTCAGGTTGGCCTGGGTTCCGGAAGTTGGATTTCAGAACCCATTACACCCCGTCATTGACTTATTATTAGAAAATTTTAGTAGATGGTGTCTTCGGTGGCCTCCGTAGGTCCTTACCTTCTCTTACACCACTCCATGTCTTGTATAACTATCTATGTAAGTACCTTTTTCGTGCTAGTGCTAACGGCCAACTCTGGTGTCGGAGTGATCAAAACAATTTTTGTTATTAAACTTGCTTTATTTCAGTGAAGCAGTAATTACAATAATACATACATGCGTTATTTATATTCAATGAATAGTTATAACTTTTATATTCAGTGATTACAGTGTTATAACTCTTTAGGGGCCGATTTGACCAAACTCTGACTTACTTACTTGAAGATGGAATCAGCGCATAGCCCACCTAATGTTAAGTGTTAGTCATTACTTATTACAAAGTATTGCATAGGCTACGCAAGTTAGAGAACGTGCCCTACATAACAACACCCTGCGTTAAATCAACTTGAGACTTGTTTTAAGGATAATGTGTCTGTAATTTCACCGGCGCCCGAACCCTTCAAATCGAAACAGCATTGCTGCTTTACTGCCGCAATAGGCATGGTGGGTGGGGTAGTACTTCCCCGGACGAGCCTTTGATAAAGAGCTCTACTAATACCTAGTAGTCAAGTTTTTAGTACTACTTAACGTAATGCTTGTCAGAGTATGATCAAATCAACATTAAAATGATATTCGTATGTACTGAACTACATCTCAGTTTTTCTTAAGTATAGTTTAGCCTCCGTAGTACTAATATAGTTTTGTTTCGGTCTATCAGTATCTAGATGTGAAATAGAAGCAACTCACTCTAACTAAACTATTCTCAGACTAAACCACGTCTAACCGTAACAATTTATTTTGAATTATAACCGCACACTCAATTTTACGCGGGTGCGGTAGCGGTATGGGCTAGTAAAACAATAGTATATTTTTTACCTGATAAAGCGTTGAAACACCAACAAAATGATAAATCTAAAAGTATGTAGGTACATGTTGAAAAAACATACTTAACTTCATAAAAGTTGCCCAATAGTAACCTATAGGTAGGTACAAGTTACAAGTATGTGAAATGATGATAGAAATATCAGTATGTACATAATTATATAATTATGAAGGTATATATTCTTCAAGTCAGCGAAATTATTCGTCAGCTAAAACATTTATACATAACTTCATAGAATTTTCAAAGATTGTGTAAATTTAGAAATACGGTTCTTATTTTCGGATTTTAACATATTATTCAAACGAAAACTGATAATAAATACAACTAGGAATTAGTGCATTGTTTTAAATGTATAGAGACATTTCGTTGTAAGAATACACACCTAGATACCAACAGTTAAAGACTAATTCGCTAAAAAATAATCAAAGAACAGTCAGGACTCAGGTGTACCAAGATGTATACAATTTAGTACTATGCCAAACTAGAAAGTGCTCTCGGGCGACAACGCACTCGTCGAATTTTTCAATTTTAAAACGAAACGGTCCTAAGACATTTCAAAATTCGAGTAAATAAAAATTGTTGTACAGTATTTAGGTAAGAAAAAACGTTATATCATACCTTCGCTATTCTCTTTGATGGTCCTTGACTCTACATTCACATTCTTAATAGGTACCTATGTACTAGAAACACTAGTTAGCGATAGTTGTAAATTATAATTATAACCCAAAACTAAATCACGAAAAATGCTAAGGTTACATAGTAGAAGGTATAAGTTGGGTAACTAACTTAAACATAATTTTTATGTTAAGAGAAAATAATAGGAATGTTCTATGTTGATTAGCAGGCTTATACCTAAGTTATAGATATTATACTGGTGTATTTGGTTTAATTACCTTACAGTGAAAGATTACAGATAGTCAGTTTTTGAAACGTTACTAAATATAAAAAAAAACTGATAATTTAATTATTAAAAGAAAATCCTTAGTTTGTAGATAAGGGTGAAGATTCAGTTGTTCATTTACCTAAACTAAAACTAATTTTGCAGTCTTAAAAAGCTGTTCCTTTTATAAAGATGAATATTGACTTACGACCCTAAAGAGAGTGAATAGACATTTCCCGAGAAGCTCGCCTCATTGTCGACCTCATTCTTGACAATGCAAGCCTTGAGGTCAAGAGCTGGCCAATAACTTATTTTGATTAAATAGAGTTGTTATTAAATTAAGCTAGTAAGAAAAATCCACAAAATTATCGACACCAAGGCTGTCATCAATACCTACATATAATATAATTAAAATAAAACCGTATATTATTAATAAACGCCTCATAAGTTCATAATTAGAAACATACTAAGCTAACTGAAATGACTGAAAAAGTAAAATCGAATCAAATTATCATCTCAAAAACTGACTATTTTATGATAATATCTATCTAGTACATTAACAAGAGATTTCAATTGAATGATATTTTTAGCCTTATGAAAATAACATTCCATTTAAATTTACTAACAGAGTACATGAACTTCAGTTTGAATACCATGTTAGTGTACTTGACGATTACCTCTTAAAATTAACCTACCTATATTATATAATCTATCCCTACTTTCCTAGACTTTCAACAATAACGTGATTCTTACATAAACAAACATAGTTCAGCCAACGTACGGTTCTAAACCGTATATCGAAATCCAAATTTTTAACATCCTTCAGTTAAATACTTACAGTTTTTTTTTTTGCTTTTAAATCTACTGGCCAACCGTCCCACGATCTCATAGCATACCCTCTACGTCTATCTGAAACATCTAGAATATTCTATCGTGAAACTTTACATTTTCTAAATACATACAAAGCGGTATTACACATAGATAAATACACACACAGTAACAGATGCATTGATAAATAGCTTAAGTACAAGTTTACACGTCGAAAATATTGGCCAGTTCAGATGTTTTTTTTTGTAAAAACGTAAGATAGCACAAACTCTTATCTAGTTTAATCTAGATACTAAACAAACAACAACGTCAAGGTGTACATTTTCGTTCCAAATAGATCACGGGTTCGAGCTTAGAAATGTTTATATAGCTAAGTGAATAAAATAATGTGAAATTTTAAATTGTATCAAACTCGCACGGCGGAACAAGAATAAGTACTAGATAAATTTACTAACATTATATAACGATATGGTGTTATTTTGGAAAAAAATAATTTTCAGTCTAAAAATTTGTTAAAATACATCTGACTATTTTCAGGCACGACAAAAATGCACGTGTTTCGTTTATAAAATATTTAAAATTATATATTCGAATGAAAACATCTAAGTACACAAAATATGAGAATCTATTAAGTAGTTAGAAGGTAGAGATAGTTTTGATTTAGGAAATTTGGTCCTTTTAAAAAAAAGCAACAACAATTTGCCGGTGTACAGTTTTTTCAAAAAAGATATTGCAAAAGCCTTATCTAAATGTTAGCAAACAGGTAACTGTGATTTTTATAACAAAATAAGATTATCTAAAAATACGCTTTATTTGACAGAGCCGTGTTGGTTATCGTTATAAAAGAAATCATGTTCTAAAACATGTGATTCCAAAATCTAGTACAATAACGGTTAAGTACATTATGATAAGAATATATTATTTGGAGGCAAAACATCAGATATAATTTATATTGATATTATCCGTAGGACATTTATGTATAACAACACTAACTTCTAAAGAAAAAACGTGTTACAAACAATTTACGTAGATGTTATCAATAGGTTGTCAGAAGCCATTTTGGATGTATCTGAAATCATAAAAAAAAATCACTTAAGAAAACAAATGTTTGGATATTTTAATGTAAAATAATATTCTAAGTTTGTAAATAAAGTTATTATATAATGAATTATTGAGGTAAGGTAACACTTTACCTTTGCTTCAATCTATCCCCTTCTCAGATGTTTACAGACCTAAAACATATAAAAAATAGGCATGAATAAGGTTATAAAATCTAATTTATACCTTTTTATTTTAACTTTTGTTGATATTATTAGAGTAAAATTGTATTTTTTGAGCATATAGGTGTTGTATAATTTTGTATAGAATTTGTTCACTAGTCAGAATTCTCCTATTATAAAATTGTGAAATGACATACAATGTTCGAAGATCACGCAACAAGTTATCTTAATGAGACAAGAATATTTTGTAACATAAAGCATAGGCTTTTTATAAATTAGGAAAGTAGAACCAGAGATACAGCTTGACCTCTTCAAAGTTCATGACTCAATACTCAATTATTCATTGCGTTCCATAATATTATTAGAGGTACTCAGGTTAAAATTTCAAGATAATTAAAGATCTTGTTAGGCATAACATTAATAACATAAAGAAGATGACGATACAGTTAATAAATCAAACGATAGATAAGGTACCTACCAGTTAATGTCAATATTTACATAAATTATATTTTATCCCACAACCATAAATAGCAGAGGTCTATGTCAATGGATCTTGATAGACAGGAAAGAAAGCTCGCAAGCGATTCTTGCTCGCGAGTCGACTAGTTATAACGTGAATCTTAATATTGTAACAGAATAAAGAATAAAACTATTAACTTTAATATCTGATAACTTAATATCGGGGTTAATTGGGGAGAAGTATTGCATTCTTGGACTAAAGTAAAGACAACACACATGAAGCGGTTGGGACATTAAGTGTATTAGAATAGGGCACTTAGCTGTTCCAGAAACAGTAGGTAACACAGTTGCGAAGCTGATTTGTGTATAAGTGATTCATATGAGTGACTTGTTTATGAACCACATAACTTTGCATAGTGTATGTTTTCTGAGTATGAGAGTGTTCAAAATTGTTAAGCTTGGACAATTATGTATAAAAGTCAGTGCCGTGTGTAGGACAAATTCTTGACAAACCTAAAGTCGAAGAAGCACGTAGCCCCTGAACTCTATTGCTTACAGACACAAGGGAAGTCACTTATATGAATGTCAGCTTATAACGAAACAAATTCCTATTGCACGAGAAGAGATTAACATGAATAATGATAATACAGAAGCTGACACCACCAACATTGCGTTCCCACTTACCAAAACAGACAAAAAAAGTAATAAAAATAACATACTATTCATTAGCGTAACAAGTTGATAATCGGTTACCGAAACTTGTTCACGCATAGTTGGCTGAAAATGTGAAATATAATGTTAGTTTGAGATTTGAATGTTTAATGTGAATCTCTACGGATGCTGAACTCACCAATGATCAGAGCTAAGATGATGATGCCGATGACAGCTGCGATTATCATCATCTGTAACCGAAAATATATGTTTATCCTAACGCAAAAGTAATTAAGAAAGCAACTGAAAACCCAATTATAAATCTGATCAAAGGCAAATGTTATTCTGTAGGCGTTATTTCAATAGACGATAAAGTTATAGACAATATAACTTTATCGTCTATTGAAATAACGATAAATAATAATAAATAATAAAAAATAAATAGAATGTGAAAGTTTTCAATCACAAAATAATCCTGGCAACGTAAACAAAGTAGGTATTATGAGCTCCAACAATAAAGTGAAGTTATTTTTGTTTACCTTAAGGTTCTGAAGCCAGAATTTGCTTTTCAGTTTTCCAGCCTGCTGTTCAAATTGAGAAGCACCCTGCTGTAGTGCATCTGAAACACAACAACAATATAATTCAAATGTCTGAAATTTAAATCTGTGAAAAAATTTAGATTAGTGTAATGTTTTCGGCGCGTTATTCTTCATCATCAGTCTATAGCAGTCCACTGCTGGACATATACCTCCCCTGGACGTGATACATAGACAAGATATAACAAAAACGTTATATATTTTTTTCTTTCTCGTATAGGGGTGTGAGGGGTTCCAACCACCACTTTCGGAATTCAAGCCAACCTCACCGGCCCGTGGTGCATCCTGCTAACTAATAAAAGGGGATCAGGCGGCCGGCTGATTGCGGCATAGCGCAGCCTATCACTGGCACAGTTACATTCCTTGGTTGCCGACGGGCAGCAGCGTCGGTGGAGCATAAAGCTTTGTCCTGCAAACCTTAACTCGCTTGTTCGGCATGGGGATTATGGGTATATCCTCCTTATAAGGGCCTATCTCCAGCCGTGGGCTGATATAGGCTGGTACTGTTTGTTGTGGTAGAAGCCAACTCTAGTCAGAGTTTTAAGGCCGCCTAAAAGCGTCCGATTCAGTTGTATAGTGTCGTGTGTGCGTGCAGTAAAGCCTTGAAAAACACGTGCCAGCTACCAACGTCATGTCCTTGAAACTTCAACTTGACCGGAGTAGTACCTATGTCAGGTACCTACTCTATTGCTAAGTCGATAATCTATTCGCCACACTGGTATACAAACCAAGTCACAAAGAAAGTGGAATTGATAAGACAAAAATAATCATTGTAGAAGATTTTGAATTTCAATTAACCTTACCTTTTTTAAATTAACCTATGCTTGCTGTTTCCCTCCAGTTAGTACAAAAGGCATAATTGTCACGCAAACGTTTTCCAGGTTTGCTCCGGCATCTTCGCCTATCTGTACCCATTGGGCCACGACCGATGCCTATCTATCCTGCACCCTGGTGCATACGGCTCACGTGACTGGCCCTACCTAACTTAACGTAACCAAATAGGAATAACTACCTCTTTTTGTCCATTTTTATAAAATAAATGATAAATAGTTTTAGGTACCTAGGTACCTAAAACTACTACTTTATCTCTTATACTAAGGGGGTGATTTCCTAATCACCCCCTATACCACGACACGATATTCCTATATTGTGTATATTAACAAAATCAATAGCATTTTCTGTATTAGTACCTGCTCTGTCATCAAGTTCGGAGAGTTTCTGATCTCTCTCCAGCACCTTCTCAACGTTTGTCTTCATGATATCAACGACCTGCAAATTAAATTCTATAAATAAATACATATTTCAGATCTTACGAGTAATTTTCCCTCATAAGTCTTATTTCCCCTTTATATTAATAGACTCGTTATTTTGTCCTCGCTAACAATATTATAAAAACGTTCCCTCGACACATTTTCCATAAATTGCTTTGTTGCAAAGGAACGTGGCAGAAAATGAACGCCTTCCTATAAAGATTCCAAGAGAGTTCCGTCAATATAACCTATAGCTCGTTCCTAGCTATCTTTAGCATCTTTATGGCTTTTATAAGTTGTATACCTACGCCATACTAAGTATTATCTGTTTGCGGGCTATGCTACTGGAAATTTTCTTTTTGTAACTTAATGTTAGGATTTCAATTTCTCTATTTTTTATCATCATCATCATCATCATCCGCGTACATTCGTCCGCTGCTGGTCAAAGGCCTCCCCTAATGAGTGACATTGCAGCGTGTTGAACGTCGCATCCAGCCTCCACCAGCAGCCTTTCGCAGATCGCCACTCCTTCACCTGGCCAAAGGCGAGGGAGGTTTGCTTCATTTTAATACCTACATACTTAGAATATTTTACTTTTGTTACTTTCAATTTGTAAGTCGATTAAATAAACTTTGGAAAGAGATGTCGACCACGGAATGGAGATTTAATTTCCGGACTTGCTCGTCGAACGAAAATTTTGTTACGAACACAAAACGAAAGTTTAGTTTGTTATTTAAATAAGTTTCTATTGGTTTCACTGAATATAGTAGACTAGCTGACCCGCCCGCAACTTCATTTGCATGTATACTTGAATATCATAATCTGACTAATGAATAACCATACTTGAATATCATAATCTGATTAATGGTTATCCATGGTTATCCCCTAATTATATAAAACACTTTAAAACCATTAATGTTTGTATGTTTGTCCTCTTTGTGTTCCTTATGGAACTATAATAGTAGACTAACTGACCCACCCGCAATTTCATTTGCGTGTATACATGAATATCATAATCTGATTAATGGATAACCATTAATTGGTTTGAGGAACATTGGTTTAATGGTTTTTGTGTTTTATATAATTAGGGGAGGCCTAAGCCCAGCAGTGGACTGCTAAGGGTCGATGATGACATGCAAAAGTTATTTTTTTCTGTTCATCCATTCCACGGTGTAAAAGTAACAGAGTATAAATAAATTAGGTTTACCTATCTTCTTAGGAAGAAATATAGGAAGAGAATTCCCCAGAAATCCTAAGATAACTCTCAGTTCTTGATAGATTCATGATTGGCAGTTCGTAATTTAGCATACCTTATTACTAAGGTAAATAAAGAATTTATCTATCTATATACTAAGGAAATTATATTGTACTAGCTATATCTAACCCGCGGCATTGTTCACGCTATAGCGAGATAAAAAGTACCTAGCATAATTGTTAATACAGATCATAAACTATGTATATATACTATTTTCCAAGATTCAACCAAATCACCCGTTACGGGGTTGAATTTTGTGGTTGAGTGGTGACAACAAACTCGCACACACACTCGCCCTCAAACACACACACCCACCCACACACACACACACACACACACACACACACACACACACACACACACACACACACACAAACTTTCGCATTTATAATATAGTGTGATGTGATATGTAAAATGATCCCTCAGTTATCTTTGCCATAAGCAGTTGGCATACCTCATCGACTTGCGCCTGCGTCTGCTGCAGGCGACGCTGTGCTGCCACTTGCTGAGGCGTCTTCGGCCCCCCTACAGGCATCTCACCATCACCACCCGGCGCCAATCCTCCTTCGCTTGCCCTGTAACAACCATTAAAAGCATCATCATTTATTGAAGAGCTGTGTAGACGCCGCAACTTTAGAGCAACGTCAAATTAAGCACGATTTTTATCAATTTGCATTGATAGCATCGATTTTACTTAGGTATTCTACAACTAAGACTCTTTTCATAAAATAAATCCTTCCTCCTAACCATAAATTTTCATTACAAACTCGGCAAACTTATAAGCATTTGTTTACAAGTTTCGGGAAACTTTGAAACTCATTTTAAGATCGATTACCGACTCACTTAACTACAAACCTGTTCTTTTCAACCTGATTTTTTCTTTTCAAGATATTACTTCTTCCCAAATTTCATGAGTCCAGCGAGGTGATCGCCTAACTCTGTTGCAAACAGAAATGATTGATACCGATCCTGTTTTAACAAACTGTGACAGTTTGTCAATTGACGTTCATTGAATTTCAACGGATGAAATGTCGAAGTTTGTAAAAACAGGATCGGTGTCAATAATTTCTGTTTGAAACAGAGTTCCGATCACCTCGCAAGTCAACGGAACCGTACCCCATATTATTTGGATCCCTTGCGAGTGTCAAAATATGCATGGTCGTATCATTTGATTGCGTTGACTTCTAAGTTAGATTTTATTTAAACTCCAAACTAAAGGATTGTAGACCAAATTATTTGATACTCCACGCATTCCATTCCAAAAAAAGTGTTTTGGTAGACAGTCGGACACCCAAGTGATCCTATAAGGGTTTCTTTTTCTACTTTTAAGGTACGGAGTCTTAAAAATTCGCTTCTCAGACACTCACATAACGATAAAAGCAAATATAATGTGCCTAAGTTGAGTGATGATACTCAACCAATGGATCAAATCTGTGACCCACTTAGTTTGATTTATGTCAGGCGGGCTACTGGCAACGGCTGATTGCATTCCAATAAGCATAGAAAATATTGTAATTTAGCTTCCGCCTGCGCCTTCGCTCGCGTTTAAGTTTCAATTATTTTTCGGGAACTCTTTTCTGGATGAAACTTGCTCTACCTATGTCCTTTTCTGTACATCCGAGGCTATACGAAATTTCATGATGATCGATTGAGTAGATAAGCCGTTAACAAACAAACAAATATACTCACTTTCCCATTTATAATAATAGTTAGGATTATTTGAGCTGTTGTAGTAATGTAGATAGATTATCCCATACATTCTATCTTGCCCGTTCAAGCTTTCCATTTTGCCCACAGGGTGTGGGCAAGATGGAATTTTTGATAGTTTTACTTTATGAGCCATATCAGCAGATTTACCAAACATTATTTGTTATTAGTTAAATCGTGTTGTAGTTTAATAAGATACCTTTAATAACTGAATAAAATAAAATATTTACCTATAGTTAAAAGTTTTTGTTTTATTATGTCGTTAAAGTACCTAAGTCTTCCATCTTGCCCTCCCTTCCCCTAACTACGTTACCGTAACCATTTAATGGCTACCATTTATTGAGTAACAAAAACATAACTTGATGTTTCTTCATAGCACGGTACGAGTTTATTTTACATTCAATTAAGTACTAGAACATCGTTGCTTTAACATTATTGTAACCCTTAATATTGCATGCATATTGGGATGTAATATATCCCTGTCGTGGGTTCTAATCTCAGCCGTGCACCAATACATTTTTTGTTTCGAATAATTTACGGGCACCTTACCATGTGCTCAAAACGGTGACGGAAACCCGCAACGTACACGCAACATGGGACATTATGAGCACAGTCCCACGTCGTTTACTTATAAAAAAAAATCCGTTCTATTTTACAGACTAACGGATAACCTTTATAAATCCCAGGGCCTAGTTAACCAGCGTTTATTACGTAGCAGACCGCCCACGACTTTATACGTAGTGATTTTTTCATCTACAACTCCCACTGCATACCTTTAAGGGCTGAATTTTATTAAATCTTTCAGAGATCCCATACACTATGCAACAAAACTCTTGGACTCTTGTTCGTGTGATGATTGTACAACCACATCACCTTTATCAGCCTATAGCAGTGCACTGCTGGACATAGGCCTTCCCTAATGAGCACCATTGCGCGCCGTCCGGGACGTCCAAATCAAAAATCGGTCTTCAGCTCTTCGGCAGATATGGCGAGCCCAATGCTACTTCAGCTTGCTAATTCTCTGAGCTGTGTCGATAACTTTAGATCAATCTCAGATAGCCTCGTTGCGGATTCTATCCTTCAGAGAAAATCTACTAGCCATTAAGCTAGATGCCTAAAGAATTCTAATTAGTCCGTCATTTAAATTATCAAAAAATTTTGGACACGTATTTTTTATTTTGTTAATTAAACTAAAAATGACAAAGATATAGCGTGTTGAAGTTCAGCGTGACGTCACGGGTAAGTACACTTTTTACATACAAGTGACTTCACGAGCCCCCACTCCCGAACTTTGACGCTCTATAACATTGTTAATTTTTATTGATAAAAAAAATAAAAAAATACGTGTCCAATATTTTTTGTTAAACAAACTGACTGACTAATTAGTTTTATTAGTTTTACCCAGTTATCATCACAAAATATCGATACTATTTTATAAGCGCCCCTTGACTTTGTCTGCCTAGAGGTCTTTTCCGCTGCACTTCAGGGCCTGAATTTCAGGAAACCCTGTCTTAGTGTACCTCTACACTACCCCCTAACTTTTAAGTCTATATATGATTTAGGTATAGCTACTGTCCGTTGATCGCTAGTAAGACAGCTTTATTACAATGAAGGAATGAACTATAACAGAATTGCTGACTCAAGTTACTTTAGTACCTACTTATAACTTAGTAGACGTACGCTATTATAGATTGGTTCGCCAGTCGTCTTCCTCCACATAAATAAATAAAAAATAACGATAATATGCTGGAATATCACACAGCATCATGTAGCCCCAAACTAAGCAGAGCTTGTGTTATGGGAACCACATCATTGATAAATTACATATACTTTTTTTTGTAAATACATACATATCATACAAAGAAAACACCCAGATCATGTAGATTAAAAACATGTGAACTAATATTTCCTGTTCTTGGAATTTGGAGTTTAAGATGAAGCCCATCAGATTAAGTTATTTATATCAGAGAAAACATCACCTCGACCTCAAAAATCAGAACACCACCTCACCATACCAGCCTATATCAGACCACTGGAAGGCCTTTAATAAAGGGGATATACTCATAATCCCCATGCTGGGCATGCGGGTTGGCTTGGGGATCGCATTGCACAGCTTCTCATACCGCCGACGCTGCTGCCCGTCGGCAGTCAGCGAATTAAGCTTTGCTGGTGTTAGGCTGACCTCAATTACATTTTTTTTTTGTGACATGTTTTCGATTTCTTCCTATAAGTTTAGTATAAGTATATCTATAATACTTACCATTTCTTTTATTGGATGAAAAATTGTGTTCGAGGAAAACGAAAAATTATCCGTTATTTTACTTTGGTTGCCACGTGAGAGCTTTTATCCAATAAACCTTTTTGTGTGGCTGTATCATTAGTCTTAGGTATAGGCCTCACCTGTCTGACCTGGCGCGGGCATGGCGCGGGCGCTTTCCTATTCCATTCAAGTTTAATACAAAATGCAAGGAAATAAAGCACAATTTAGCTCGACGACTTCGCGTCATAACCACGTCCGATCAACGACATACCGTGTGCCCTAAATTATACTTTATTTCCATGCATTTTGTATGAAATTTGAATGGAATAAGAAACCGCCAGTGCCTTGTCTGCGCCCGACGCTAGATCACATTCATCGGGCACGGACATGGCGCAGACATGGCACAGGCGGTTTCCTATTCCATTCAAATTTGATACAAAATGCATGGAAATAAAGCACAATTTAGGGCACACAGTATGTTGTTGCTCGGACGTATGACGCGCCATTTCGGCGCCCGCGCCCGATCGCCGCCAGATGGGCGTCAAATGGGCGTCAGATGGCCGCCAGTTCGTAGTATGTACTTGCTTGCGACATACGTCTGTTAGTGATGTAAAAATGCGTGACGAATGACGATATCGAATTTAATATTGAATTTTGTGAATTGATTGTAAATGCAACGCTTTATGTTCATTGTCGTTCCGATTATTGTAACTGAAATGTTCAAGATAAATTGTGGCTGGAAATCGGAAAGAGATTAAACTAAACCGGTATCAAGATTTTTTTATGTAATACCCATGGTAATACTAGCTGATCCTTGTGCAAATTCGTTTGCGCGTATTTTCTTCATCTGTATCAGGGCCCGATTTGGTAACCCGATGAAGAGGTTTTCGGCAGAGTTTTTCCAAAAGCTTAGTTAACCCTCTCCGTATGGGTTACACTATTATTTGATGGGATAAACCATTCAAAACCCTTTTGATTAGGTTATCTGATCATGAGGGTTATCAATAGTATTGGATTTTGGTATTATTCCAAAACCCATTCCTTAGGGTTACCCTTTTTATCATTGTAACACGGGTTATACGTGGGTTATAGGAGATAAAGGAGAAAAAAAATTCGATCAAAAGATGAAAATTAATTGCGGTAATTGTGTTCTAAGCATTAAAGGCGGAAATGCAGACTACTAATTGTTTATATTACGCAATAATAATTATATTATAATAAAATTGGAATAAATTTTCAATAACATCTGTCAAACTTAAATCGACCATATCTCAAGAACTACTTATCTTAGACTTGCCTTTCACTTCTTTATTAAATGGCTTCTGGGATAGTTTCCACAATTTCGCCAGTATCAAGTATAATTGTTCATAATAATATGAGGCAACGTAGTACGGTATATAAGTCCAGTCGTCCAGTCTTCGGTCAGGTCCTGTTTTCTGCTATAGCAATGGCGACTATAACAAAAAACGATCGGCGCACAACTTTCTTCATCAGAGAGTTTCCGTCCAAATCTTCTTTATTCCATTTCACTAATACTTGTGTCATATTACTAACGTATAACGGTTAAAATACCATTAATGAAAATCGATATACATTAGAAAAACACTAGAAAATAAAATTTAATAAAAATGACACAGCCGTCGTTCAAGATGAAAAAAATGGTGTAGACTTGCCTTTACTAGCTCAAATGATTGCTATTGACATGAACTTAATTTTCGATGACAGCTGTCAAACTTAAATCCACCATATCTCGAGAACTACTTATCTTAGACTTGCCTTTACTAGCTCAAATGATTGCTATTGACATGAACTTAATTTTCGATGACAGCTGTCAAACTTAAATCGAACACATCTCGAGAACTACTCATCTTAGACTTGCCTTTACTAGCTCAAATGATAGCTATTGACAAGACCTTAATTTTCAATGACAGCTGTCAAACTTAAATCGACCATATCTCGAGAACTACTCATCTTAGACTTGCCTTTACTAGCTCCAATGATAGCTATTGACAAGACCTTAATTTTCGATGACAGCTGTCAAACTTAAATCGACCATATCTCGAGAACTACTCATCTTAGACTTGCCTTTACTAGCTCAAATGATAGCTATTGACAAGACCTTAATTTTCGATGACAGCTGTCAAACTTAAATCGACCATATCTCGAGAACTACTCATCCTAGACTTGCCTTTACTAGCTCAAATGATAGCTATTGACATGAACTTAATTTTCGATGACAGCTGTCAAACTTAAATCGACCATATCTCGAGAACTACTCATCCTAGACTTGCCTTTACTAGCTCAAATGATAGCTATTGACATGAACTTAATTTTCGATGACAGCTGTCAAACTTAAATCGACCATATCTCGAGAACTACTTATCTTAGACTTGCCTTTACTAGCTCAAATGATAGCTATTGACAAGACCTTAATTTTCGATGACAGCTGTCAAACTTAAATCGACCATATCTCGAGAACTACTCATCCTAGACTTGCTTTTACTAGCTCAAATGATAGCTATTGACATGAACTTAATTTTCGATGACAGCTGTCAAACTTAAATCGACCATATCTCGAGAACTACTCATCCTAGACTTGCCTTTACTAGCTCAAATGATAGCTATTGACATGAACTTAATTTTCGATGACAGCTGTCAAACTTAAATCGACCATATCTCGAGAACTACTTATCTTAGACTTGCCTTTACTAGCTCAAATGATTGCTATTGACAAGACCTTAATTTTCGATGACAGCTGTCAAACTTAAATCGACCATATCTCGAGAACTACTTATCTTAGACTTGCCTTTACTAGCTCAAATGATTGCTATTGACATGAACTTAATTTTCGATGACAGCTGTCAAACTTAAATTGACCATATCTCGAGAACTACTCATCCTAGACTTGCTTTTACTAGCTCAAATGATTGCTATTGACATGAATTTAATTTTCGATGACAGCTGTCAAACTTAAATCGACCATATCTCGAGAACTACTCATCCTAGACTTGCCGTTACTAGCTCACACGATAGCTATTGTTAAGATCTTAATTTTCGATGACAGTTTTTAGTTTGACAGCTGTCATCGAAAATTAAGATTTTATTAGGAGCTATCATTTGAGCTAGTAATGGCAAGTCTAGGATGAGTACTTCTCGAGATATGGCAAATTCAAGTTTGACATATGTCATTAAAAATAAAGATCTTGTCGATAGCTATCTTTTGAGCAATTAACGGCTAGTCTAGGATGAGTAGTTCCAGATATATAACCATTCACAGATGAATTTGTAGAATGAGTTTCGAGTGAAGCTTTGAGTTGAGTTGAGTGTGATAGTGACAGTGACAATCCAAAATTATTATTCAAAATAGTTTTGAAGGTCATATTTTTTCTTTTTAACACGTTGACTGCTGGTCTCGGACATAACGCTTTACAAAATGCTCATTATGTGTACTGTTGGCTTTGCCTAATAAATACAATAAAAAAAAAAACCGCTACGCAGAGTACTCTGCGTAGCGGTTTTTTTAAACACATTTTTTTCTTTTTAACATGTTGGCTGCGGGCCTCAGTCATGACATAACTGATGAGTGATGACTTACGAAAACTGAAACACCATTTTTTTTTCTTTTTAATATGTTGACTGCGGGTCTCGTATATGACAACGCATACTCTGTGATGATGACCAATGAAAACTGACTGAAACACAGCACTTTCCTTATGTTTTCAAAACTTTTCTTTAATGCAGTGACGCTCTTCCTTCAACCAAATAAAGCGATCCGAACTAATACCTAATGATTGACGACATAAATCAAGAGTCAAAATCTAAATTCCCCCACCCAGTGTCAGGCGTAATGATAAACATTGTGTAACATTCAAAAAAACCTATCAAGAGGTAACTATATTCATTCGTTTAACCTCATAAGAGGGTAACCCTATCGACTGAAAACCAAAAGGAACGGGTTACACTTTCGCTTGTGTTATGAAGGAGGAATAAAGGAGAAGGGAAAGGAGAATACCCTAACGAAAGGGTAATCCCGTCAACTGTATAACCCAATGAAGGGGTTTCACTTTTGAAGCAACTAACTCGAAATCGGGGTTGTACGGGCCCTGATCTTTATATTAATTAATTGTATCCACGAGAGCAAGAGCATCTTCGTCTTCTGAGGATGACATGCTGACACATCGATAACGGACAACAGACTGCACTACACTTGTGCCTCTGTCACGTCATTTCTGCGTCATGTCCGAGCCATGTCCGCGCCATGCCCGTGCCATGTCCTCGCCACGTCCGTGCCACGTCCGCGCCATGTCCGCGCCATGTCCTTGCCCGATATGTGTGACCTGGGCCTAATAGTCCCATTTATTAGATCAAATCATATAGAATGTTAAAGCAAGTAGGTATCCATTCAACTATTTACTTAAATCAAGAAGAGAAAAACTTTAAAACGCATTAGAAACGATGGCCTTTGTTGTGTGGCAATAAAATACAACCGAATGGAAAACTCATATTTTGGATTGAGTTAAAAAGGTGTGGCGACGAGACGGTCAAACACTGAATATATAAGGTAGGAATTTAACACAATTAGAGTCACTTAGGTAGTATTATTTAGCAACAGATTTATTTGACCGGTGCTCCAACTTCAATGCCATTTTCAATATCTATTTTGACAGAAGAACAACGGCAACACCTGCCTATTCAGTATACTGCTGGACTGGTAATCAATAAGAATAAATGTATATGAACATAATCCCCAATCTGCACATGCGGGTTAGAGAATGCAGGGAACAGCTTCTCGCATCGCCGACACTGCTGTCCGTCGGCGGCGGGTGCCTTTCCACCATGCTGCGAGAATGTAAAAGCTAAGCTACAAAACTTTGTGACCGTACTAATGCTCAGCTATGTAGCGGTGCGAGTAACATGTGCTATGAAGATGCGCCGCCGCAAAGTAGCTGCGCGAGGAAGATGCGCAGCTCGAGCTATGCGATGTATAAAACGACTAAACTGTAAAAAACGTATACGAGATATAAAATAACTTTTTGCTTCCACGATGGCATGTCTACTTTCAGCGATAAACACCGGCATACTGTAGGTGACGACTCATAGCAGGCATCTATAGCACACATTCATAGCACACATCCATAGCACGCATCCTTCCATATAAAAAACATATCTTAGTTGAATCCGTTTCCACCAGTGCTAAGCTATTGTTAGCTTAAATGAATCTTTAATATTACTTATTATAAATATCGAATTATTTACAATTTTTTGAATAGGTTTCCGTTAGCTATTTAATGCAAAAAAATGGGGAATTGGCGGGCGGCGCAAAGCGCTGCCATTCTGTGTAAATTCTCGGTAGCGTAAGGTTGTCCACAGGAGCGCAGCTCCTAGACCAGTCAACTATTCTTAAATCCATAGTCTAGACGCCATTATTACCGACGAAATATCTGCCTGAGTTTTGTACTGTATTTCAAAACAAGAAAAATAAAGTTAAAGTGCTGAAAGTTATGGTGTTTTACTTCACTATGTACACCAATGAATATGATTGGTGGATATCAAACGCATCCATAGCAACGTAGCATAGCACATTTCTCGTGGAAAAGCAGCCGGATTTAGCTGGGCCAGTGTTCGGCTGCGTAATTGCAGTCAGTACGCTGGCAGAGCCACAAACTTAGAGGCAATTTCCAAAAGCAAATTCATTTAAAAACAACTGATCTGACCAATACTTCTTAAGATAAAAATGAAATGCGACTGGTGATAGATGTATGTGTGTGTTAGTGTCAAGCTTAGACTTCTTTTACTCCATTGGTTGGCCTAGCCATAAGAAACTAATTCAATTTTTACGGAAGCGATCAAGTGAAGCCTGAAATACAACTTAACTTCTCCGAAGAACGCGTAACACATAAATAAATTGAGGTCTTTGACGGACAGGAAAGAAATAAATCACAAACGAAGTAGCGGGTCAGTTATTTTGTAATCAAAATACTTTGTATTGGTTTCAAGTATTGTTATACAACATCGAGCGCTCCCGTATTCGCCCGTGTTACGTGCTTTGAAACTTTAATGGGCGTACCTTAGTAGCAAACGTATTGAATTTGTTATAACGTCAAGTTGGTACCTTGACTTTATGGGCATTGGTAGCTTGCCAAATAACTGGATTAAAAAGAGAAATTCTTTTATTTTATACTAGCTTCAGATAAAAGCAACATATGTGTAAAATTGGAGCGAAAAAGAGTAAGTGGAGATACGTGGTCTCTACCATGACATTATGTATGACCTATGTATGTATGCACGTATGTACCTACGTATGTACGTATGTATGTATGTATGTATGTTTGTATGTATGTATGTAAGTTTATATGTATGTATGTGCAAAATTTCAGCTCCATCGTTTCAGTGACTTTGGCGTGAAGAACAAACATACATCTAAATAAAACTCTCTTCGTCATCTTCGTTTCCGAGTCCGATTCCCACTTGACTGGTGTTTTTTGATATCTTGCAATTATAATAGTCATCATCGTCATCATCATCATCAGCCTATAGCAGTCCATAGATTGACAGAGGCCTACGCTAGAGAGCGCCGTAGTTGCGCCCTGACCTCAGCTCGACCCATCCAGCTACCAGCAGTCTATCCCAGATCGTAACTCCACCAGCCAGCAGTCATTATTAATAATAGTCAACATTTCTGTTTTAATTTTAGATAAACTTAGTTCGTCAAGTCAATATGACTTGAAATTCCTAATATGGTGTGATAGCTCGTCGCGGAACCATGTGGTCAGTAAGTTAATAGTGTGTGAACGTTTGACTTTAAAATATCAGCATATATTATTTTGTTCTGTATCTCTTGTCGATGCGTTGGCGGGAGCTCGATGTCTTCAAAAGAGAGTGGTGGGAGATGGCTCGGGATAGAGATGTTTGGAAGTCTATGGGGGAGACCTTTGCCCAGCAGTAGGACGAAAGACGTTAATTAAAAAAATCTCTTGTCGGCAATCCAATCTTCTAACTACATAAAAAAACACAAAAAAAAATACCAACATAATGTCCGGTAAAGACTGAAACCATCAAACCGATGTGCCTTAAACCGTTCATTAGAAAGGCAATAATGCGAAGATGGTTTTAGTTTATAACACTAAAACAATGCAATATGCGCATTCAATCCATTCAAGAAGTCAATTTGCTACATTTCCAATACAAAAAATTTCCCAAATTTTGTAATTTCCTTTTTTTCCAACAAATAAACAAAATGTTATTTCGTTTTATAGCGTAATAGCACACGCCGGGTACGTAGTTAATAAATAAATAGCTTTTCTGGGCACATCAAAAGCCTGAAGGCTCCTTATAAGGGTAGGTATTATCTGACTCATGTTTGACTTTACTATAGGCTGAAGTGATAAATGAGCGGCAGGATTAGGTCATGCTTCGTTATATATAATGGGAAGCGGAGTGGGTGTTCACTGTTCAGAATACTTAGGTAGTACCTAGCTACCAATTCATCATAATACTAGCTTATTAGTTCTAGAATTTAATTTAACTAGTAGGTTATGATGTTGGTCCCGGCTGTTCAGTCGCTAAGCCATGTTGGAGGCCTTCGGGTGGCCTAAAAACTCCGACACCAGAGTTGGTCACTAGCTCATACGAAGAAGAAGAAGGAGTAGAATATTTATTTATTTACAAATAACAGTCAGAGTTTCATAAAATAGGGATCAACAATATCATTTAGGTAAGTATATTTCAAAATATTTTTCAATAAAGAAAATGACGAAATGTTATAGTCTTGATACAGTTGGAAATATGAGATTGTGCTTTTTGTCTATCTTGTTTTTCATTTGGATTTTGAATTAACATAGGTAGGTATTTAACAATCAAATTAACACATCAAAAAGGATAAAAAAACGACTTCTAAGAAATAATTCTTAGAGGTGGAATACTTATTTTTTCAAATTTTAATAGGTCCTAACGGGAAGTAATACCCTCCCAAACGAAAAACTAGTTTTCCATATTGGTTTATAATAAAAGGAGTTAGAGAAGCTTCTCCTTTTTCAAAGTAGATTAAATAAAAAGTATGTTGAGTACGTACCTATTGATAACATGTTTTCGTTATATTTGTTTATCTACAATAGAACCTTACCTAAGGTTAAAGCAGAGTCACCTTCAGACCTAGGTACGGGGAATAAAGTAAAATGAATTCAGTTTATCGACGCTCTACATTGTAAGAGCATATATTTTAATAATGTTTTCGTAATGAAACAACAGTTAGCAAGCCATGATCCTTTTATTCTGATCTACCCATAGTAAATAGCGTCCACATCTTCGCTCAGGTAGCCGGATAAAAAATAGCCTATGTGTTAATCCAGGTCATAACTATGTATATTCCAAGTTTTAGCTAAATCCCTTCAGCCATTACGGCGTGAAGCGACCACAACCATACACACACACACACACACACACACACACACACACACACACACACAAACTTTCGCATTTATTATATAGTGTGATTGTATTCATATACAAATGTTATTATCAACAAATTCTATCATTATTACGTACTAGAACGTTGTCCTGTCCAAATAAGAGTTAAAAAAATAATCACATACAAAAATAACGAATTAGATTCTTTCAATTTTGTCTTTGGGATTTTCCTCATTTTCTTTTTTCATAAACCACTCCTGAATCAAGGGAAACAAAAAAAAAAAATGACACACTCACGGCAATTGACTTTTATATGTATAAAAGATAAGATATAAGATAATTCTACTAAAGCAATCCACATCGATATTCAATGAACTACATTTTAATGTAGGAGTTTCATCTATTTTTGGAATTAAAGAATTCAAACGGGCTTATAACTTACATTATTATAGCTGTTCCTTGCTCAGGCTCTCTAACGATGGAACCTCAAAAAGGTTTATTGATTTCCTCGGGTCTACGACCGGCAACTCTATTTCATTCACTGATCTAAAATCTCTAACCCGTATTCCTTCACTTCCAAACACAAAATGAATGCTATAAATGGTTTCAAAATCCCCTAAAATGTTTATCAAAGTTATAGTCACGATGCAAGCCTATTTTCACTTGAACACACGATTTTCAGCCAGATACAGCAAGTATGTGCTGTTGAATGGGATTTCAGAAATTATGGACAGAAGTGGAAAACCTTCCGCGACGGAGTTTCCCCATTTGTAAGGGAGAGGGCGCGTCAGCAAGCCATAATAGGCACGTACTGTCTAAAAATATCAATGAAACTCGCAGTTCTAATATAACCCTTAACACCTCAATATTAGGTGGAAATTCATTTTCAGGGAAAACCAGGGGTTTGTCAATGTTGTTGTAGCCGATAAGAGTGTGTGCGTAAGCTTATTGGCGCATGCGTACAGATAAGTTGAACGCTAACAAAAATCAATTCTATTCGTGTGGGTGTTACGTAATGACGGAGACATGTTCGAAGGCGACTGTACTTGTCCTAATTGTTGATAATCTTGTTCAAATACTATTATCTCGATGATGTATGATATTTTTCGCCTAAATGATATATACAATACCCTTCAAAGAAATACATGCAAAAATATGCCTAGAAACAAGAAATCCGAGAAATAAGAACGAGTAGGCGTTATGACGATATAATTTTGTAGGAAGCCTTCGAAGTCGTGGTTTTTATAAAGTATCTATGTAGATGAAACAATTTTAATGTTATATACAGCTGTTATTTTCTTTGATTACGAACTCTACGTGACTCTAGGGTCTGTCTTCTTAAAATAAACTTTATTTTGTACCTAAACATAAGCATTATTATCTCAAGAAGGTTTTCGAAAACAGAACAAAACAGTAAACAAACCCTACCAATAAGCATACACATAAAAAAAGAGAAGATTTAGCCGCTCTAATAGAGCAATTTGTATTTCACCTACCTACTACCTATTTATATTGAGTTATTATGTTACATACCTACTTCTATTGCTGGTTGCGTAGGTACGATAATTTTTGCATATTGGTTGATAAGTAAGTGTTTGATTTTTCTGTTAGGGATTAAAATTCATTCTTTGTGCATTTACTTTCTAAAGATTTACCACAACTACATGTTACGTGATCCATAAGAAAAGTACAATTTAAAGTTACTTTTTCGAGCATATCTCGCTCGATCTATCTCCTTTTCAACCTGCAGTCTTTGTGTATTTTTACCAATTTGTATTCTGATTGTGTTCTGTTTCGTGTGTCAGATGTAAGTAATCAATAAAAGTCGAGTATCGGTTGTACATAAAAACAAATAAATTATTCAAATTAAAAGGATGAATTGGTTTGAAGCTATAGATCCTACTAACATTATTAAATTATCAATAAGTTTGTAAGAATTGTGAAATTTTTGTTCATCGTTCACGTCAAACCTACTGATCGGATTAAGCTGGCACGCACAATATATGTAGTTATAGACCAGGAATAACACAAAGGATATTTTTTATCCGCGTACCACACGAGTACCCGAGTACCAGCTTAAGCCGTTTGACTCGATTCAAAAAAGAGCTACGATACTTGTCGACGATCCCATACTCACAAGTGGTATTGAACCTTTAAGTTTCAGGAGAGACTTTTCCTCCCTGTGTGCGTTTTACCGCTTGTATAATGAAGAGTGTTCCGGTGAATTGTTTGAAACGGGTGCCTGCTGCTTCTTTCTATCTTCGCACCGCTCGACATCGGACGAGGTAGCATCCACATACATCCCCCTATATCTTGTTGCACTGTGAGGTTCTAGAGGAATGTCTTCCCGGGAACAATCAAGCTGTGGAATGGTCTCCCTGCCGAGGTTTTCCCGGGAGACTATAGACTTACTATATGGAGCGTTTCAAAAAGGGCGATTTAAAATTTTTAAAAGGGTCAGCCACGCGCGTTTAATACCTCTTGATGTAACAGGCGTCCATAGGCTACGGGAACCGTTTACCATCAGGATGATCGTATGCCTGTTTCTAACTTAGTAGTGTAAAAAAACACGAAAGAAGCCGCGGGTGGAAGCTGGTAATAACGTCCTGTTTATTTAAGTTACACCTTTACTACTAAATCATGAAAAAAAACTGTGTCCAACACCCTCTAAAACAATGTTAAGTTGGCGATTCAAAGTGCCCTTAAGTTAAGGTTCTAAATGAATAAAAAAAATGAAGTTTGAAGTTTGAATAAGGCTATGCATTTTACGTATGCATTATGGTATATCTGTTGCATCCATAACATAGGAAAGTAGGTAGTAAAATGCTTGCCAAAACCATTCCTAAAACTCGGTCAGCTGATCATCAGGGCTCGCCTAGTTGGCAGCGAGCCCACAATGTCGGAATATCAAGCTGGTCTGATACCGCTCATAAAGAAAATAATATTCTGTACATACCTTCCTATTATTTACATATTGTTTTATGCAAGTCTGCTGAGGACATACAGGGTTTTTTTCATGATAACTATTGATGGAACTAGCACAACACCCATCTAATTTTAAATAGTAACCATTACCTATAACGAAGTATTGCTTTGTAGATCACGCATGCTTGGAACATGCAATAACGATCAACTTGAGGCACGAAGGTGCTAAGCCTCATGTTTATTTATGTTGTTTGCCTATTTATTTTATTTTGTGCCTGTAATTTCACCAGAACCCTTCTGACCGATGGTAGTAGGTACACACAGCGTCACGATCTGGTATACCCCTTTCAAGTATAAATTTAAACTGCTGCCGTGGAGGCTACCATATTCAAATGGCCAAAATCTTATACAAAAATATTTATACTTGGCTGGGGGATCGAACCAGTAACTCATTCACACCAGTTTATGAATCAGACGCTCTAACCAACTGAGCTATCGTAGCGGTTGGCGATAATGACGAAATTATAAGTTACAATATACGTTTATTATTTTGTCTAGGTATTCATGGATGCGTCAGCTAGTAACTTCTTAATTTGTTTAACACGGTAGTGCGCAACTACTTATAATTATTTTGTGCAGCACTGGACTATTGAGGGTAGTTGTGTATTAAATGACAGTTCAGAACAAAAGGTTGCTTGTTTCGTCTTGGGTGTGTGTCGTGTGTCATTGAATTTGTATATGAAAAATGTTGCATATAAAAAAGCCAGTCCGAAAAATTGAGCTAAAGAGTGCGTTTTGCAAAATAAAACTTTTGGAACGCTACAACCCATCAAATAATCAATGTCAATGTTAATCAATGTATGGAATTGGAAATGGCAGAATAACATTAGGTAAGTGGTATGAGAATTATTAGTAGGATTATCATAAACAATGTTCTTAGTAGACCTATTCCATTTTATATTATATAAACACATCTTATGCTTATAATATTATGTTTTTATTTTCAGGTTATTGGCAATGGATGTCATCAATGAGCAAAGTTGTGCAAGAAATAATGCAGTCAACAGTGCAAGTTGCTTATCCAGAAGGAACGGTGTATTTAGTTTATGATAACTGCGCGGTTCATCGTTCGCGAATTCTGACCAATTGGCTCGCTTCTCAGACGGGCATTATCACCATATCATGGTCATCTAAAAGTCACGATTTAAATATGTGGAGAATGAGTGAGCATATGTGGGGTCAAATTGTCCTAACTGGGACACGAGTGAAGTGTTGTGCACCTGCAACAGGAGGTCATGAGAACCTAGGAACTGATGCGTCGTAGTGGTTTTGGTTGGACTTTGATTACCCAAGTGAAAAGAAGGCTTCAACAAATAATTTAAAGTTTTGGACATCCATCCCATTCGGTATTAAAAAATATTTAAATACTATAAAATGTTTTCAATTATAGATGAAATACCAGACTAAGTATTTGCGTGGGTAAATAAGTATTAATTTATCATTTAAAACATTATTGAAAATTCAAAAAAATAAGTTACTATCTATATTCTATTATGTTAAATGTGGTGTTTTAATAAATTTGTTATAAAACTTTTGAACATTTTTTTTATTTTTTAAGCTTAATTTAAATAATTAGGTAACTTACTTACTACACTAACCGCGTAACGTAATCCATTGTTAGTAACAAAAATTAAAAAAAAAAACATATTGGTAATGAGGGATTTGAAACCAGTACTCTTGTAACGTTTCGATTGATGTCGAGTGTTGTAACCGCCACTCCATTGTGTCGTATAGAAATATGATTGAAATTAATTCGTAGGCAAGGAGGAGAAGTTTTATAAAACACATTTATGCAAAAAGTTGAGATCCACGAATGACGCCGCGACGGTTTGAACCTACTAACATTAACTAGGGGGGTTACCAGACTCTGACGCTGTCTGTACTTCACCGGATGAGCCCTTTACAAAGAACTGTACTAGACTGCTAAAGCTATTAATCGTTAGATAAAAAGCAGATAAAAATAGCAGCTATTAATCACAAATCGGAAATTGTTACGAACCGGAAGCTGTGCACCGGTCAATGTCGACGCGAGGTGAACGGGTTCGACTCCCGCGTGATGCAACAAAGGTGTTAGCTGTTTATTGAACTTTAGCTACGGAATTAATTTAAGCAATGCATTTTTGTTATTATTTATACTGAACATATCATAAATACATTATAATCTTTAGTTATTTAGTGTTCGTATTAACGGCTGTTTAGGTATAACAGACCTTAATCTCCAAGATTAGTGAAAAAGTATTCGTATCGTGGACTATAAAACTAAAGTAACATTTTGGCCAATGAGAAAAAGTAGATTCAAAATAAAGCATTGCCATTGCCAACATTTTTCGTTACGCTTACAATACGTCACGCATCAGGTTTAAATAGTGATCGCCCTGCAGTTATTTTTGAGAGAATTTTTCACATCATAAAGGTACATAAAAGATGTTGTTTCGTTTTTAACCGACAAAAGAAACGGAGGAGGTTCTCAAGTCGACCCGTATATTTTTTTTATGTATACCACGCATAACTTTTTACAGAGCAGTCTGATTTAAGATAATTCTTTTTTTATTGTATTAAAACTATATGCACATTATTGTAAAGCCCCTACTGATAACCAATGTACGTGTCCCGTCATTGAAAGATCAAATAAAATAAAATACATCTAGAGATGAAACTCTCTTTCAGACAGCATATAGAAGCTTAAAATACATAATAGAATTCGTAAGTTAAAATTTGTGCTTATGAAGTTACGTTATATTGCGGATCTGAAAATTATTATACAACTTTACTTTGCTCTATGTCAATCAATCTTGACTTACTGTTTATCAACATGGGGTGGAACAGGTAAAACATTATTACTAACAACTGAGAGAGCTCAAAGAGCTATTCTCAAAGTAGCCACTTTCCGTCATTTTATTTTTTGAACTACCCTTTTATATGAATCTTGAAGTGTTTTAACAGTCTGGCAGTTATTTATAATGAATATTGTTCTAAAGCAGCACGCAGCTCGTATATTACTCTTACCTGATGTTTAAACGTGATCTTGTGTTTATTTTATTTTATGTACCATGTTAAATTCTAGAATTTTTTTTTATTGAAAAGGGTATACTCCGATGTTGGCCTATATAAATTTGGAAAAAAACCTAACCCCAAGGGTGAGAAAATTGGGGTAGTTTATTGTTCACTCACAGATTTTGATGCCGAGTTGTGTATAACATAACAGTTAATGAAAGATGAAATGCTAAAGAATGGTAGCATGTAGCAGTTAATAGATTAAAGCCACAAGAAATTATAAAATAAAAACTTTTTAACAAAAACGAAAACCACCAAAAAAAACTGTGTTGCGCCGCGCCACCGCCCCGCCGCGCTTAATAATATACGTAATTAATTAATTAATTTGCTTGTTTGGCGCCGACTCAAAATTACTTAGGTATACTTTCATTAGTTTAAGAACTTAGTTATCAAGGTTAAATATAAAAGTTTATAATTTTTTGCTTATCAGTTTTTTCAGCGGTTTATTTTTTTGTTAAAAAGGTTTTTATCTCTATAGTATTGCTTAGTTTGGGGCTACATGATGATGCTATGTGATTATTTGTTATTTATTAATCTCAAATAGTTGAGATGAATCTCAAATGATGTGTGTTTGAGCATCAGTCTATCGTATTTTCAAGACAAGCCAGTTTTCATTTTCAAAGTGGTAGAGTCAGAGTATAAAATTTTATGCCTGACTAGCTTGTGCTTCGACTTCGTCAGCGAAGCGCATATTTCTTTCTATTTAGATTTTTTTATTATGAATGATTTTCCATATACAACTATCTTTTACCGTCTTACCTTTAGCGTCTACCTTTTAACCCCTCCGGGGGTTGAATTATCGAACTTCCACTATTGACTATTTTCAGCCTAAATACAAATTTCATTTAATTTACATGAGGCTGTGTCCAGCATTATTTATTTGTTTATTTATTTAAAAATATATAAATTTCAAGGTCCAGTGGTTTGGGCTGTGCGCTGATATATTATCCAGTCAGTCAGTTTACCATTTTATATATTTAGATATTTTCTCGCAAAAACCTACATAAAACACCTACCATCGTAAAATCAGTTTTTGTTAGATTATGAACGAAACCGAACAACACTATATATTGTTAACAAAAATAAAATGTGTAAAGTTTATTACTTGTGTGTCATGTTGTCTAATAGGTAAGTTATTCGTATACTTGGAGGCCTTCGGTCGCCTAAAAATTCCGACACCAGATTTGACTACATTCTACTATTCGGGGAGGAGAAAAATCCAAAAATTATTGAATCTTGAAAATCTTTACAGCCCTTCTTGAGTTATAAATGGTTGTTAAACCACCCGATTTTGTTTTAGACAAGGTTAGTTTTAATTGTTATGTTATCTGGTAAGAAGGCGATTTAGACCATCCCTAAGATGAGAACCTCAGTTAAAAATACGTTTCTTTACATTGGATGGACCTGCGTTTGACCACAAGCTCACCTGGTGCTAAGTAACGTTGTGGTCTAAAATGAAGAAGGAAGGTCCAGAAGACACCTATTCACTCTAGACTTAAATAATATCGGATTAAAAGTGATTCAAACAACAACAACCACAACAACACCAGTCTATATTAGTCCTCTGCTGGACATAAGCCTCCCCTAATATGAAGGGGCCGCCTTCAAGATACGCCTATAATCCCCACGCTGTGCTTGCGGGTTGGGGATCAAAAGTTTTCTCCAAAACCTGTAAGCTTTTTTTTGTGTTGTGCGTGGCAAGCCTTTAAATTAAGGCGTAGCTACAATAATCATTATCATTAAGTCAAGGACAAAGTTTAACAAAATTTGCTGTTTTAGAGCTGCTTCGCAAGTTTTTGAGTTAAATTAGTGCGTATCTTTTCGAGACTTTTCAATAAAAACTACAACATTAACAACATTAACATTCGAAAAATCTTTGAACAAATGTTGTTGATGAATATCAACATCATTTGTTTATAGATCTACTTCCTGAATAGGAAGTAGATTTGTACGTTTTCGGGATAACATACTTCACCGTTAATATCTAGGCTAGATAGGGCTTATATGGTATGTCATCATCCAAATCACCTTGATTAAGTAACCTTCCACCCGCTCACTACTTGGATTGGTGACCTTGTCATTTTGAGCGCTTCCGTGCTTCGGAAGGGATGTTGGTCCCGGCTTTTTCAGTCGGTACTCCATGTCGGAGGCCTTCGGGCGGCCTAAAAACTCCGAAACCATAGTTGACCACTAACTACTCATACGAAGAATGAAGGCAGGAATCATATCATCAGCCTATAGCAGTCCATGGCTGGACATAGGTCCCCCCAATGTGTATATATGTATCGAGAGATTTGCGTATAAGCAATACCTGAAGATTATGAAGTAATGAAGTATTTCCGCAACTTTTTCATTATATTTTTAGTGGCTATCTTCGCTCCTGCTCTTGTGGTGCCACATTTTATTTGGGTAAGCAACGTAGTAAAGTTATCTCTGGTGATCAGATCACCTTGGTTAAGCAAAACTCTGCGCGGTCACTACTTGGATGGGTCACCGTTTAGTGGTATTTAGATCGGAGCACTTCCGTGCTTTGGAAGGCACTTTTAGATGTTGGCCCTGAGGCACAGATCTGGTGGCACCAGAGTTGGCTACTAGCTCATACAAAGAAGGAAGGAATCTCTGGTGTATACAATGTAAGGGGTTCGAATCTTCATCTTTTGAACCTAAGCCAGCCTCACTTTCCCGTGGAGCACCCTGCTCAACACAATCTGAGCTCTAGCGGGCAGCGGGTTTCTGATTGTGGCATAACGCAGCCTGACATCGACACAGCTGAATCCCCTGGTTATCGAATGGCAGCAGCGTCGGCATAACTAGAAGTTATGGTTAACGCATATGCCCAACGTGGGGATTATGAGCATATCACCCTTTTCATTAAGGGAGGTATAGGAGGCATAGGCCTAGCAGTGGACTGGTATAGGCTTTTGTTGATGATGATAATGATGACAATATTTAAGCATTTCCTTGCAATGATGCGACGAGATGAAGATAGGGTGTAATAGCGCTCATTAGGCGAGGCCTATGTCTAGCAATGGACTGATATGGGCTGATGATGATGATGAAGCAATTCCTTGAAAAGTTGCGAAAACCTCTAAAGTTTGTTTGTAGCACTTTGAAGGATTCAACGTAGGCTAACTTTGTTAGACCATTTTGCAATTTACTGGTCATAAAGTCTTGCCCATCAAGTAAATTGCACGGTAATTTGAATGGGTCTTTAAGATGCTCAAAACCTTATGGCCTCTTATAGAAGGCTGAACATTTATAGTATGTGAAAGAGCATTTTGGTAGCGACAAATTTTTATGTTTTTAGTTTTTGAATAATAGTCAAAACCTTTTTACCCTTGCCATAAGCTTAAAACTTTGAAATTTTGACGACCTCTATGGCGCAGTGGGCGAAAGCGGGATCGATTCCCGCAGCGAGACAAATGTTTGTATGATCCTCAAATATGTCTGTATGTTTGTTATGTATGTATTTACAAAATTAATATACATAGCATATCAGTCTTTTGGTTCCCATATTTAATACAAGGTCTGCTTAGTTTGGGGCTATATGATGCAGTGTGATGGTATCCAGTGTTATTATCTGGATTAAATGTGGTACAGATATGTTGAATAGGATAAGTTACTTTTTATACCAGAAATGTGTACGGTTCCCGTGGGATGGGAACCGTGCATGGAATAACATATAGGCATCGAGATATTATATATTTTAATATCTCAATGTATATAGGCTACTTTATAACCGGTTCCGATGCGAGAGAGATACTGGTTGAAAATATTTAAACTGAATTCTAAATTTCTGTCAAAACTTTTAATTTCTACTCAGGTAGTTTTCACAATGCATTTTGATAATTAACTTAATATGTTACTGTAGGCATGTACCTAAATTACAGTGGTTTTGCCCCTGACGTCTTTGGCTAACAAATACAATTGAATACACGTAAACGCGCACGTCTGTGCCCTAGTTCGTGATGAGAGATGAATCGCCTAGATTATCCTTAAGTTTGTACAGACATAGAATTCTCTAAGTACCTGCTATGGTAGGTATAAGTGAGAGATTTTTTTTAAGAATCATAGTGTTTTTAGGTGTATAGAAAATTACACTTCAATTTTTTTAATCGTATGACTTATAACTAGGCGTTTACAATACATACAAAATCTAAATAAAAAATAACATATAATAAAATCATAAATCTAATCAAAATTTAACGCTAATTTATAGGTCAATATTTATATTTTCAATCCAAGAGACCACCTCAGGACAGAGATTCACCAGATCGGTCCAGGGTCCCGGATACGAGTGGATAGGGCAGCGCAGGATAATGTGCTCCATTGTCTGGTCCTCTTCACCACATTCGCAGAGCGCCGTGTCTGTCCAGCCCCATTTTTGCCGAAAGTAATTGCATCGGCCGTGTCCCGTTAGAAGCCGGTTAAGGCGACACCATAATTTGCGGGGCAAGCAGAAGCCTTTTTGTTTGGATGTGGGGTCAATGCAATGGGCACGCGAGCCACTAGTATGTTCAACCCATTCGCTTTTCCAACTGTCTGCTATTTGGAAGTTTTGAAGGTGTTTGGCGGTAGCGTAAGGGGGATGTCTCGATTTCAATCTGTGATGTGGAGGACAAGTAAAATTGCTGTGAACTGGGAGTGCCGGCTGTGACCGTATCTTATCAGCTTCTCTTTTTAGCGCTTGTTTTCGACGGAGATGAGGTGGTTCAATGTGGCTTAGGACAGGTAGCCAGTGCACTGGTGTCGATTTCACAGTTCCAGTAATGCATCGCAAAGCAGCATTTAGCTTCGTGTCTACCTTGTGCACGTGGGCACTTTCCAGCCACACTGGCGAGCAGTACTCTGCAGCTGAATAGACGAGGGCGATACCGGTCGTGCGGAGGCAATCAGTGGAGGAGCCCCAGGTTGTGCCACATAATTTGTGCAGTATATTGTATCGGGTAGAGAGTTTATGGGAAAGTTTACTTAGATGTTCTTTATATGTTAAGGACCTATCGAGGGTTACGCCGAGGTATTTCGGGAAGGGGTTGAATTTTAACTTTTCTCCGTTGAAATCGACCAAGGGAATATAGTTTGCGAGGCTGTTGTTGAGGTGAAAACACGATACTTCCGTTTTACTTAAGCTAGGTATTAGTCGCCAGGACTCAAAATATTTTGATAGCGTGGCAAGATCAGCAGTCAGGATATTCTCACAGGTTTTCATATTTTGGCTCTGTGCGACTAGTGCTATATCGTCTGCGTATATGAATTTAGTAGCTGTAGTTGCTGGGAGATCGTGAATATAGAGGTTGAAAAGCTGCGGAGCCATTACAGATCCTTGAGGTAGACCATTATTCAGCTTGCGCATACGGCTTTTAGTGTTCCCTAAGTGCACCTCAAACTCCCTTTCGCTAAGCATGTTTGATATCAGGTCGACAATTTCTCTGCTAGGGATCACTGCTAGAAGTTTGCACACGAGCCCCTGTTTCCAAACTGTGTCGTAGGCAGCCGTTAGATCTATGAAAACAGCGGTGGTCTTTAGTTGTCTTTGGAAACCAGCTTCAATGTGTGTTGTAAGGGCCAGTACTTGATCAGTGCAGTTTCTTCCACGTCGGAATCCTGCTTGCTCGAACGGAATCGCGGCGTTTATGAATGGCTCAATTCTAGTCAGAAGGACACGTTCAAGCAACTTAAAAGTACAGCTCAAAAGAGCAATTGGGCGGTAATTTTCAGGTAGTAATTCGGATTTACCAGGTTTTGGGATTGCTATAACTTTAGAAATTTTAAAATGTCTCGGGAGTTTGTTAAGTTGCAGGATGGAAGTGAAGAAAGATGTTAGCCATCCGACAGCTCGAGGGCCCATATGACGGATAAACTCATTGTATATGTTATCTGGACCAGCAGCTTTGTTGTTCTTCAGTAGCTTTATGGCTTCTATGATTTCGCCAATAGAAAACGGTCTCGATAGATTTTGATTAGTTGGCGAGCTTTGTTTTAAAGCCTTGAGGTCCTTTTTAACCTTTTTTGTGAAAAGTTTGTCTCTCTTCGCACGGGTGACATCTACTATCCGGTTTGCGATTTCATCCGGCTTTACGCGAGAGGTCTTTTTAGCTGGATGATGTTTTCCGGTGAGACCGTGTAGTACTTTCCATGCTTTTCGACTTGATCTTTTAAAGTCCATGGCTTCAACAGTAGCTTCCCATTTCGCTTTCCTTTGCTCATCTAGTGACCTCAGGAGCTTTGCACCTGTACTGTGGTCTCCTGTTCTTTGGAATTCTCCATAGAGTTCCTCGCTCTCTGTACTCCAGCCTGGGATATATTCTTTTCTGTAACCCCTGGGGATATTCCGCTTAGCCGCTTTGATCACAAGTTCAACGAATATGTCGTAGTTTGAAGAGTTAGGTTCTAGGTGTTTTGATGAGAGGTCTGAGTCGAGGTCTTCACGGAAACCTTCCCATTTAGCCTTATTAAAGTTCCACCTAGGTAGGGGCATCGAGTTTGCTAAGGGTATTGTTAGGCCGACGTTGAGAGTTATTGGGCGGTGTTGGCTATTTGGAAAGTCTGTAAGCACTGTTCTAGTAGCAGGCAGGGGTTGGTTTAGATGATCTATGGAGGCAAAAGTGAGATCTGGGTTGTAATCCTTATTCCATCTTGCGGAGTGGAAAGAACCCTTGTCTTTTGCGTCGAATAGCAAATAAAGATCGCTAATTTCCATCCATTGGACCAAAGCACTTCCGTTGTCGTCCACATTTGAGTAACGCCATTTAGTGTGATGGCTGTTGAAATCGCCGGTATAAATGCATGGGTGATTGTATTGAGGCAAAACATTTTGGGCCCATTTTACTCTTGGAGGTTTGTATATATTTATCACAGTGAGGCCGTTTACTTGTATGGTGATTGTGAAAACTTGATCAAGTTCACTGGAGTCGATGAACTGCACGCCATTGAGGCCCGTTCTTACGTATGTAGCTATGCCATATTTTGCATGATGAACAGCTCTAACTAGGGCGTAGCCCGGAAGGCAGCTTCTATTTTCCAGATCTGAGTCGTCCTTTGTATGGGTCTCTTGTAAATTGACTATGTCTATGCTATATGTCTGCAGAAGCTTACGCAGATAGTCAGTTTTGGCCTTACTTATGCCTTCAATGTTAAGTTGTAATATACGGACTGATGGTCCGATATCCTTAGTCAAAAGGCTCTGAGAAGAGCCGTTTACGGAGTGGTTCTGAAAAGAACCAGTTGCTGTTAGGCTCGAGGGAGAGCCACTAGTATTCATGATGTGTATGATTTTGTTTTTGAAAAAACGCCTGTTAGTCTTATTTCGAGCTCGTTTAGCACCACCCAGGGGACACGTGCAGGGTTGTTGAGGTGAATCCTGCGGACGCGAGCATGAACCGTCCCCCAGCTTTCTATTGCCGCTATAAGAAGTAATAAAAAAGTATTTAAAAAGCACATAGCACATATATTTAAACTATTACAATTTGACAAACATAAAAATTTGCCCTTCGAAGAAATTTTCTCTAGATTTTAAACAACTTGTATGCAAGCCTAGAGGTAAAAAAAGGTAAAGAGAGAGGGTTAACTCATAATTATCCATTCTCTAAGGTAGTGTGTAAACTCAAACTTAACTGTTCTCTAGGGGAGTGGGAAAACTCATACTCAACTGTTTTTTAGGGGAGTGCGTAAACTAATACTTGACTGATCTCTTCGGGAGTGGATAAAACTCATATTAAACCGTTCATTTTCAGCCTCTGAAATATTGTGTACTAGCTGATTTCTGCAATCACACTTGGATTCCGGAATGTGGCGTAGAGATCACCAACGTCACCGACTACCGGCTTTTTATAGATGAGTGTGATATGTTCGAATATAACTGTGATTATAATCGGTGTAAGTATCTACCTGATAGATGATTTAAAGTAACGTCGTAAGGGGTCTGCGAAAGGCAGCTGGTAGAAGCTGAATGCGTCGTGCTTAGAGCGCAATGGAGAATTGCGGGAGGCCTATGTCCAGCCGTGGACTGCTATATGCTGATGATGTTAAATAAAAATAATAATCCCCAACCCGTATGCTCAGCGTGAGGAGACAGAATCATAAAATATGACTGTAGGTAATTGTTGGGTATTATTTAATTATGATTATCTGCTTATTTTTAATTGGTATTTTTTTAGCGTTTGAAATAGCAAACTATTCCGATTGCTTCGGCCCAGTTTGTGTCACGCACAATAACTACTACAGAATGGGAAACTACAAGTTCGTTCGCGAAGGCAGGAAAATGATTTATGATCCAACATATCCGTCGAAAGGTGGGCTCCGTACGACCCTTCATGTTCACCGGAGTTACCACGTACCTAGTAAAAGAGTTAGATATACTCCAAACCTACCTGCACGCATGCTGCACGGCAAAAGAAGGTACACGCCAGAAGCAAGAAGAATGATGCATACACGAACGACGAAGAAGATGACCAAGAAGAAAAAAATCACAAAGAAAAAACAAACAACAAAAAAACTAACAACAACAAAACCAATAACAATGAAACCGACAACAACAAAACCAATAACAATAAATGTGATACCGAGTATGTGGGAAGAGTATGTGATAAAGAGAGAGATGATCGTAAAAGACGGAAGGAAAATGATCAAAGTGGTCAAAGGTTTTAGGAAACCGGGTCATACAGATTCTGATTTCATAGAATGAATAATAGTACAGATTACGTTATTTAAAGGCTACTTCTATGCGGTTTTCTATTGAAACCATCTTAGAGATCCGTTACAATAGCTCCAAAAATAGTAAAATTATTCATGAAAGGTTTATACCCATTATATTATTTTTTATATACAAAGAAAGATTGAGCATGTTTCTGGTCTCAGCTACATTACGCAGATCGTCACTTCATCTAACCAAAGGGGCTTCCTATGCTACGTTTACCTAATGGTCTCCACTCTTTTTATTGTACCTACCTACTATACGTTTAGTCCAACGTTCAAAGAAGGTACGCCATTGACATGGCAGTAGGCAGGCAAGCTCCACGGCCTGCCTACTGCCATGTCAATGGCGTACCTTGTGAGAGACCGACGTCCAGCAGTGGACTGGTATAGGGTGATGATGATCATTATGATGTAGAAAAATGTGTGTATAAAATATAAAACAATGTTATAAGTAGTACTTCTCATTGCAACTTCTCTGTATATACAAAAAGGTTTTGCTATAGAAAACACAACTGTCATTTTGTACATAGCATTTCGGTAAATTTATTTTTAAGCTATTGCATAGCTTCTATCGAGGGCCTTGAGCGCGGGGACCGAATCCAGAAATTCCGTAACGAAAAAAAACCTCACGCTCCCCACTACGACGGGCACGGAGTTGTGGCTTGAAGGCCGTGCATTGTCTAACGTCGTTTCTTTTCGGCAGTCTTCGACACGGTGTTTGTGTGCGTGCAACTAGACGTATTGTACGACTCTACGAAGCTCGCACGAATCGAGACGATCACCACGCTCAAAAAGTGTAACTTGAATTAATATCAAAGAAAAAGAAATACTGCATAAATAAAATAAATAAATAATTATAATTGCATAAGTTGATACAAAATGCTATGCAATAGCTTTACCGCGGCAGTCCCCGAGTGCCACACGTCTTTTTTTTTTATTATGTCTCTGTGTACCGCAATAAAGAATTAAAGAAAAAACCTGATAAAGTAAAAATTGTATTTTTTTGAGGTGCAAAATTTAAAAAAAAACTTGGTTGTAGAAACTGTTTTATTATTAATTTTTTTTTACAAACTAGATAAGTATTATCATAGCTCCGAGAATAAGAAAGTTGAAGTGGCAGTAGGCTGGCCATATTTGCCGAAGAACTGATAACCGTTGGGCTTCGATCAAGTTGGGGTAAATGAGTTCTTGAGTGGAGACCGCTTTGCAAACGTAGTGTAGGACGCCCCACGGCCAAGTGGAGTGACGATTTGCGATTTTAGTAGAAGCTGGATGCTCCGAGCTCAGGACAGGACGCAAATGCGCTCATTAGGGACGGTCTGTAGTCCAGTAGTGAACTGTTGTAGGCCGATAATGATGATGATGACCTATAAACCTATAGCACATATAGGTACATCAGTCAATAAGTAAATACAATTATCAGGTTAGCATGATACATAAATGATTGTTCATATTGCAATTTTTTATTACGTGTGAGGTAAGCTTATGCCCGATCGGACACTAGAGGGAGCGTTCCGTACTAGTACAACCCCATGAAAGTAAGTTCGGACATTAGTAATAATAAATAAATAATAATGTCTCGGATCTGGGTGTATTATCCGTACTATGGTTGCCTGGTGGAGATTGCTTTACGCGATAAGGCCGCCAATTTTGTTACCTTCAAGTTCATGATGATTCGATTAAGTTACTTTTACTTGTATGATTGTGGTGATCAATAAAGTGTTATCTATCTATCTATTTATCTATTCTATGCATAATATATTACTATCATCTATTTATAAATTACTCATCTGATTTTTAGTTATGTTCTTCAGTATGTGATTATATAAAAAAAATTGAGAAATAAATTATTATTTAAATAGTTTATAGTTTCCATAACACAAGCTCTGCTTAATATAGTGATAACGTTCAACATTATTTATTTATAGAGAGAAAAAGCCACTGGCTCCTGAATTAGTTTTACTTCGGGAATAAAAGGCTATGTTACAATTTTATGTCAAATAAATAAATATTAATATTATCTAGTTTTAGTTTTTCCCAATTTCTTGAATTCCTGAGTATGTATCAAATCTACTTAATTTTCCAGCGATCTGATTTGTATTTATAATTGTACAATTTATATTAAAGTTCACTATGCCACGTATCTGTTATTAATTACATAAGAAAAACAAAAATTGCCAATTCTATTCTGCGGCATTGAATAATGATAAGCCTAATACCCTCGAGAGCAATGAATCCGGGTCACTCAAAGAATCCAAAAAATCTCGGAAAGTAAGAATGCTAGGTTAATGCAATAAATTGTATTTAATAGACAATTTAATACTCCTTAAATGAAAGTATTAAAACTTCTTAGTTATTGTAAAGTTATATCATAAAAAAATCAAATTTGAAAAGGGAACACTGTCGAAGATGGAACTACGAAATTACAGGATTTGTTTTTGCTTTTGTTTGTAATCTGTCATTTATGTTGGTACATAAACCAGGTTGATAGTGCTCAATATTCATTATTCAAGCTGAAATCATGTCGCTTACACTTGAAGAATGCACCAGAATACTTACATTGGTGGAAACCGGCAGGAGTCAGCGCGATACAGCCAGGACTGTCGGTGTGTCGCTGTCAACAGTACAAAGAGTTCTCCGACGTTACGAAGAAACTGGTTCTAACCTACGCAGACCAGGAACGGGCAGAACTAGGTGTACCACAGCACGAGAAGACCGATACTTGGTAAACACCATGCTTCGAAATCGCTTTCTCACAGGAACTGAACTCACAAATCAGTTTCGACGCCTCGGAGGAAGTAACCCAAGTGCATGGACAGTAAGACGTCGGCTTGCTGAATCTAACTTAAAACCCCTTAGACCTGCAAACGGCCCTAAACTGGAGCGTGGCCATCGTATTTCAAGACTAAGATATGCCCAGAACCACGTAAATTGGAGTATTGAAGATTGGTCGAAAGTTATGTTCTCCGACGAATCAAAATTTATGCTCTACAAGCACGATGGAAGACACAGAGTGTATAGAAGACCAGGGGAAAGATTCAAGCAAGCATGCATCGAAGAAAAAGTAGCCTACGGTGGTGGGTCTGTACTTGTGTGGGCCGGAATTTCCTCTGAAAGTCGCACAGAGCTGGTGATCATAGAAAACGGCTCTTTAACTAGCGTAAGATATGTGGAAGAAATCCTCAACGAACACGTTGGTCCATTTATGGTCAATTTGGGTGAGGATGCTATATTTATGCATGACAATGCCCGACCTCATACAGGTAGGATTGTGAATGACTACCTTCAAGAGATGAACATTACTTGTATGGAGTGGCCAGCGCGCAGCCCGGATATCAACCCGATCGAGCATGCTTGGGACGAGCTAGGGAGATGCGTAAAACAACGAAACCCTCCCCCAATCACGCTTCCTGAGCTCAAAATTGCTCTCACAGAGGAATGGGAGAATATTCCCCAAAATCGTATAAGGAACTTGGTGTACAGCATGCCAAACCGCGTAAACGCAGTAATGGAAGCACGAGGAGGTAATACGAAGTATTGAAATTCAAGAAAATCGTCATAAAGTTCAAAAATTTCATGTTTCCTATTTTTGTTTTAAGGAGAGATCAGCAGTTTTTTTTCTTTATGTAATTTTGTGTAAATAAAATGTTTGGTGACTCATATTTTTTTAACTTTCATTTAAGGAGTATTAAATTGTCTATTAAATACAATTTATTGCATTAACCTAGCATTCTTACTTTCCGAGATTTTTTGGATTCTTTGAGTGACCCGGATTCATTGCTCTCGAGTGTATTATAAATTGATACATTTACTGAATATCGTCCATCATTATCTAGTCCAGTAGCTTTGTCGCAATTCTTCGCAATTTAGTCTACTTTAAAAAGGTCTGAAATATTTTTCAAAAACGATTGCGTTTTTTTAGATTTTTGACAAAGTTGCGTTCAGCGTTCGAGGTCACAAACTTGGATTATTCATTCACCAACATCGTAAACAAGTCTGCAAAAAATCAGAACTACCGGATTTGACGCATGCTGTGATGTATAAAGTTACTGGAATAATCCGCATTCCAAATTTTTCGCGCGAGTCCAAACCTAGCATATTTTCTTTATCTGCAGGCATCTAAACAAGAATGGGACAAAGAGTTTTGTTCATAAAAGTAGATACAGTGTGTAACTATTCAAATAACAGCTATCAAAAATGCATTAAAATAACATACCTGAATAAAATAAAACTAGGTTCAATAGAGATTGAAATAAATATAAAAATGCCATGGAATGGATTATAAAATAAACAAAGAATATTTTAAAAATATATACGAAATGTTCAGGTAAGCGTACAAAATGCAAATCAATGGTGAAAAATAATAAATTTATGAAAATGTATGAATATAAAACATATTCGAATAGTTATGTTGTTGCTTGTTTTTCGTATGCAACAATGAGGAAATTATGTTTCGTGCTTTGATATTGGGTAAGTTGATGTATCAAATCTACTTAATTTATGTTTCTGCACACAATCAATATTTATTACTACATCATTCGTAATATTTTCAGCTTTTTTTATTTTGAAGACTACTTTGCAACACTACGTTCCGGTAATACTGACATACTTCAAATTAGTCTTAAACCGGCATTTAACTATGGGATATATATTATATACATATATATTATATACATCTTGAGATACTTAGAATATTTTATCGCTCGTTATTAAATTTGCACGAGGCCGTTTACACTATATTATGAATTACATCCCAAACTATAAATATTTTTTCGAGCGATATTGGTTTTTATTTTACCTTACACCGCGCCTCCTCCTGCTTCGCCCGTTCGTGTGCAGAAGTGTCAACTGTTTACGTGTTTTAAATTTTTGTTTGAAACATAACAACAAACATAACAATACAACAACAATACAACAAGTTGAACATAACAGTGTGAATAGCAATCGCGGGATGTAATAATATATATAATAGCTCAAGATATACATTAAATCCCATAGTCACAAGCCGGCTTTATCATAAAATACTTTTTTCTAGATGAAAGGTAGGAACCCTATGTGCTTTTTTGTATCTCTGACAAGATGAATGAGAATTTCATGATGATTGGTTTGAGGCGCGAAAGCGCAACAAACAAATAAACTCACGGATTTCCTTTTGCAGGTTCGCATGCCTGTACAAAAATAAATATAAAAAAACAAAATTCATTTATTCAGTACGAACTTAAAGTACACTTTGAATCGTATTTTTTTTATTTATACATTGGTGTATTTATTTAAATTGTTTTCTGTATGGTCTCGCGTTGTGAATTCTCGTAATGCGATCAAATAGAGAAGAATAAATGGCAAGAAATAATTTCTTGCCATTTATGCTATGCTTCTAGAACTACATTATGTAAGATTTCAGCTTAATCCATTGAGTAGTTTTATCGTGAAAGAGGAACGAACTTAAATTTCATATACAGTAGGGTAGAGGCACATTTCAATCACAGACCTTAAAATATTACTAACTTTCGCTATTTCACGCTTCGTTAAAAGTTATTTTTCTATCCCTCGTGTACTTTTTTCTGGATGAAAGGTCTATGTCCTTTTCTGTGCTCCCTGTATGTGAAATTTCATGAGAATCATTTGAGCTATACACTATCACGTTGGCTGTTGGCCTGGGTGTCGGTGCTGGTGAACAGAGAGGGATAAGTTATTCAAAACTTACAGCGTCATAACCACACCAACACTATGGCATGACAGCGTAACAAACTATCAAACAAACTCATTTTTGCTTTTGTAATTATAGTTTGTAAAATATAGTTTGATACGCGGGACATTGACATTGACATACACGTAGTGTTGACGAGGACCGAACGATGACGAAAACTCAAATGGCTTTTCATTGGTTTTGATATCCAAATTGGTTTTCGTCATCATTCATTAATGATGATGACGACCCATTGATCGTCGTCACTAGGCACATGTTTGTCAATGTCAAAGTCTCGCGTATCAACTTATATTTAACAAACTGTAGGATTAGGATTAGGATTTTTGATATTTCTCAGCCACCAAACGCCTGCCTGCTATCAAAGTTCTGCAATCACACTTGGATTCCGGAATGTGGGCAGGAAAGTGCACAGAGCGATATGCGAAAGTTTTTAGATTTGTGTGATATGTACGAGTATAACTGCGAGAATAATAAAGGTATGATCATTTGTATTATTGTTACTACTGGAAATGTTAACAAAACTATACTCTTGACGTTAGAATAGTTGAATAATATTTCCAAGGGCTCTCAAAGGAATATAAAAATCTATAAATATGTACTGCAAGAGTGATACATTTTCAGATTACAATAAAGTAGATATGAAGGAATGCCCGGAAGAGACTACAACTTCTACAACTACAGAAACCACTACAACTACTACTCCAACTACAACTACAGAAATTACTACAACTACTACTCCAACAACAACTACTACCTCTACTCCAACAACAACTACAACTACTACTCCAACGACAACTACAGAAACAACTACCCTTAGTACAACAACAGAACCAGTAACCTGCCCTACAACAAAAAGTACAGAATCAACTACGATAAGTACAACCTCAATGACGGAACCACCAACATGTCCTACTACAACAAGCACGGAATCTACTACAATAAGTACAACTACATCTACAGAAGCAACTACTACAACTACGGAATCAACAATAATGACTACAACTACATCTACAGAAGCATCTACAGTTTCTACAACCAATACTCCTACAAAATATATACCTAAAACACCTTTGTTTTCTGATTGCTCAAGGCATAGTACCAATAGCACTAAAGCTATGGTCAAAACTACGACAACAAAACAAATAGTAACTACAATCCCTACTGTAAGTACTGAAGCTACACCAATCACTGAAATTGTAATAGAAGATACGGAAACCCCTTCAACAACTGAAACTTCGAACAAAGATGAAGATTCTGAAACTACTACATCAAATGATGAAGAAATAGTTACAGAAACGATTGTTACATATGAAATAGAGACAGATACTGCTATCATTGAAGCTCCAACTTCTCCACATACTCCACCTCTAGTTATATGTTCGCATCCTGAAAACTGCGATGCACCATCTACTTGGGAGACCACAGCCTACGGAGAGACCAGGGACTTCTTCCAGATATTAAGGGAAAGGTTCGGTGATAGAGTTAAGATTCTAAGAGCAACTACTCATTGGCCGAGAAAATTTTTAATGAGGAATCAAGGTAATGCTTTTTATAATGGAAGACATTGGGAAAGCAAAGTGAAATAAACAGTCTTGAAGTCATGTATTTAATCTAGGAAGGCTATAAAATAGGTACCTACACATTGAACTAATAAACGATTATTTAATGTATAATAATATTAAAAAATAGTTTATTATTTTGTTCTTAATATAGTTATCGTCTATAATAATTTAAAGTGAAAGAAATTTTGTTTGAGGAAAAAGTCCCAAAGTCCTCATAGAATTGCGAGAACGACGAAGGAGGAAGAAGTGAAGTGGTTAGTTTGATGTTTCTGCTTATAGATACAATATTGGTCTTAAAATTTGCTGTATAGCAGATGCAACGGAACAAATAATCAAAAACCCTTTTAAATACATGCGCGTGACTATTTTGTTTAACAACAAAGATCTTATTCTAAATAAGTACTAGATCAACCCGTTCTGATACACTAAATACTAATTCAACTGATCCCAGAGATCTCATATCAGATTCATCATTGTTGTATTATAATTGTACTCTGAGAAATCTGCAAAGATTGCAGACCTGATATTATACACGTGTGAACTAATGTACCTTGAACATATTTGCACAGTGGAGAGGTCAATGTATATTTTTTATGCGAAATATTGTCATTTGTTAATTTCTAAATATTAGAACACAGCAATTTTGTTTGTAATGCTCCTACATAAAAAAGTTACTTTAAAATAGATGATTACATATAATTTTGAATCCATGAAATTACCTATCTTGTTTGATTTTATTGATTGACTTCCGTTAAAAATACTCATAGTTAATAATTAATTTTTTTTTATAATTGCTATAGTAACTCAATTAAATATTTACTTAAAATGATCAATTCTAAAAATGTAGTTGAAATTCAAAACCATTTATATGGGCTTGCTAGCTTATCATTATTTGAGGTTTGTGTGCTTTATTCGACAAGTAGCTAATGTCAAGGTGTGGTTTTGTGTATGAGATTCAAATGATACTACTAGGTACGGGTATAGCCCGAAACTTCGGACGCGACAAGGAATAATTTCTCGTTGTACATTGCTTGTGGTAACTGAAAGTCTTGACATACAAGTAATTAATGATTGAAACAAGCTCAAGTAATTAATGATTGAACTGTAAATTTCCTGAACGAAGGTGAACTTTATTGTAAAAGAGAAGAAGTTACCGTTTAAAAATACCTTAGAAGAGCCCTTCCGGATAACCTTTGGATGGAACTGAAGAGTTAAATTGTTCCTAGTGGCGATACTCTCCAGAACAAGGTGATATTGGTAATTGAGCTTGGAGTGGCACCTGTGGTCTCCAAAGCTCTGTGTAACTGTGGCAGCAAGATACAAGATACAAGATACAAGATACAAGATATTTATTTGCATATAAGTGTAAGTAACAGTAGGTCTTAAGACTAGTTGTAAGTACATGACTTATTCACCGTTTTCCGGTATTGCAAATTTGGTGGGTTAGGGCGCTTTACATTTGATAAAATTAAAAAAAAAAATGTACAAAGATTACCTATAAAATTAACTAAGTACAAACCTAAATTATACTTTGAATATTTGTACAAAGATGAATAAAAAAAAATGTCAAAAATTAATAATATAAAAAAAACTGGAATAAATCATAAAAATTTAAAAAATAAAATGTCAAATAAGTCAATGCATAAATTAAATTAAGAATTCAGATACACTATAATAATATTTTTCAGTCAACCAAATTCTTAGCTTTTTTTCAAATTGTCTCCGTGGTAGATTTTTTACATCACCGGGAATTTTATTATAAATACGCCCACACATAGCAAAACAGCTCTTAAGATAGAGGCTCGTTTTTGGATTTTTTGAAAAAACAATTCTTTCTGGATCTCTTAAACATCTTGTATAAATATCGCTCGCTTTTGTGAATATTTCCGAGTGTTCCCTTACAAACTTAGCAGCTTCAAAGATGTACATACTCGGCAAGGTTAATAACTTTAATTTTTGAAATATGGGCTTACATGACTCCCACGGCGGAATACCAACAATTGCACGCACACATTTCTTTTGAGCAATAAAAGCTCTCTCAATTTCTGTAGAGTTTCCCCACAATATGAGGCCATATCTTAGAACAGAAGCTACATAGCCATGATATGCAGTCAAAATTGTGTTATGATTTGTAGTCTTGCGCAACTTATAAAGCACATACACAAATCTATTTATTTTTTTACAGACACTGTCGATATGTGCTTTCCAATTACAATTCCGATCTAAAATTACTCCCAAAAATTTCGTTTCATTAACCTCTGTTAGGCATTGTCCATTATAACATAGTTTAAGATTCTGACATTTTCTACCATAATTAGAAAACTGCATAAAATTTGTCTTTATTAAATTCACTTGTAAATTGTTATCACTAAGCCAAGAAATGATCGCATTGATTGTATAATTTATGTCAAGAGTATAATTATAAATGTCAGAATTACATGGGATGATAATAGAAATGTCGTCTGCAAAAAGCGTACAAGGATTAGGAGTAACTTCAGGAAGATCATTAATGTACAATAAGAATAACAGTGGCCCCAGAACGCTACCTTGGGGTACACCGCAGTTGTTCAACTTAAAATTAGATCTGAATGGCTTTAGCTCTTTATGGTCGTCAATACGTGAGATTTCAACGCATTGCATTCGATTTCGCAAATATGACTCTATCCATTTCAAGGCTGGACCTCTGATTCCATACCGTTCTATTTTGTCCAAAAGTATATCGTGCGACACGAAATCAAATGCTTTTGACATATCAAAGAACACCGTTGTAACTAATTTTCCCGCATCTAAGTTATCTATAATTCTTTTTACCAGATTAAAGCAAGCCAATGTAGTAGATTTCCCCTTCTGAAAACCGAATTGTTCACTTTTAAGGATATTATGTTTACCAATGAATGAGAGAATACGTTTCTGCATGGCCCGTTCAAAGACTTTTGAAAGTATCGGTATCAGAGTTATTGGTCTATAATTTTCTATTTTGTATCGATCTCCTTTTTTATGAAGTGGCTTAACTATAGAACACTTCAAAGCGTTTGGGAAACATCCTTCTACAAATGATAAGTTAATTATAAATGTGAGTACCGGCACTAGTTCATTTGAGCATGCTTTTAATATATTCGTCGCAAATCCATCATTTCCTACTGCTTTGGTATTCTTAAGACTTAATATGATTTTTTTAATATTATCGTAACCAAAAGGCTGCAAAAAAATACTACTTGAAATATTGGTTTTGAGAGTAGGTCGCATATTACATGCCTGGTTATTTGTCTGATCTATCCAATAATTATTGAAATTTTCGGCAATTTTTTGAGGGTCATATACTATTTGGTCATCATTTTTTAATTCATTTATCAACGTAATGTGTTTTCCACTTTCAGATTCTTCTTTTATAAGTTGCCATGAAGTTTTGCAAATGTTTTTTGATTTTTTCAAGATATTCTCTTTACAAATTTTGATCGATCTATCCATACAAATCCGGAGAATTTTAGAATATTTTTTGTAATAATGTTTATTTATTTTTGTTTTGTCTCTATAGTATCTATATCGCAATGATCTTTTTATTTCGCAGCTTTTTTTTAACCCTTTTGTTATCCATCTAGGCCGATTAGTTTTATTCGATATCTTAATTTTAATAAAAGGGAAGCAGAGATTATAAAACAAAAGCACTAAATTCTGAAAACTGTCATAAGCAGAGTTGATATCTGATTGCTCATAAATCTCTGAGAAAGAAAGATTTTGTAAGCATTTTTTTAATTTTTGTATGTTGTCAACGCTGTAGTCCCTTCTGTAATAAAAATATTCTGAACATAATGTTTCTTTATGTTTAACAGGTATATTTAGCAATTGAGCTGTATTGTGATCGGAAATGTCCCAATGTAAAAGTACACCTTCCGCAAGGGGGATGTTACTGATAATGTGATCAATACAAGTACTTTGTCTTGTAGCTTCATCAATGTGCATAGTAAGATTGTAGTTCATCAGTAGACTGTTAAGCTCTGTCGTTCTCTTTGTAGTCGTTAATGTGTTTATGTTTAAATCTCCAGCTAATACAATTTTCTTTTTCTTTTTGAAACAGCTGTTATGAAGTATAGCGGTCAATTTATTCATAAACAAGCGAAAGTCAGATGTTGGAGTTCTATATATACAAAAAACTGACATATTTAAAGGTAAAATGTCAACTCCACAGCATTCAAAATGACATTCCTGGTATAACTCATGAAACGACCTATTTTCTGTAAAGATTAGTCCAGCTCTTACTAAAATACACACGCCACCGCGTTTTTTGTTTTTTATTCCTGCAGTAAGATGCAGCCAGATTATAACCTGATATCTTTAAAAGACTCTCGCAACCCTTTTCAATAAATGTCTCTGTTAGGCAGATTAAATCTGGATCTTTTTTTTGTGTGCGTAGTTCCAAAATGTTTATTTCTAAAAGATTGCTCTTGCTCAAAAATCCCGCCACATTCTGATGAAGAATTCTCAAATATTTATTAGACACGAAAAAAATCGTCAATTGGAGCGTTTGTGTCAGTAGAAGTACTCTGTTGAGTTACTGAAACGTTTTCAGTTTGTGTACCCATATCTAGACACACCACAGACGCTACTGAGAGGGTCGCGTCTTCCAAAATCAGACATAATAGCTTGTTGATGCAACTATGGAAGATGATACCTATTCTGTGGTAAGTACTTAGCGGACTCAAATCACTCTTTGATTGGATGGTAGTTGGAAGTTGCAAAGGCAATCAGCCCTTTGCAGTTTTATGGTGGTTTTGAAATAGTTGGTGAATTGAGAAAAGTTACCACTTTTATTGATTTTAGTAATCAAGAGGCATACGTGTTGCAGAGGGACGGTTGGGGACATTTCAAGTTATAATTATTACAATCCACCACACCACACCACATCAGCCTATATCAGTCCACTGCTGGACATAGGCCTCCCCTAATAAAGGGGGATATACCCATAATCCCCACGCTGGGCATGCGGATTGGGGATCGCAGGGCTCAGCTTCTCGCACCACCGACGCTGCTGCCCGTCAGTGGCCAGGGGATTTAGCTGTGCCGATGTAGGCTGTGCTATGCCGCTATCAGCCGGCCGCCAGAGCCCCGTTCGTTGTTTAGCAGGGTGCACCACGTGCAGGTGGGGTTAGCTCGGGTTCCGAAGAGGGGGGTTGGAACCCTGTACACCCCTTTAACCTGTACCTGTACCTGTATTACAATCATAAGTAAATAAAGATATGGTTACGATATAGTCGAAGACGTTGTTTCCATTATCCTGATTCAGCCAGTCTCAACGTCTAACAACATTCAGTTACTTTCTAAAAATGGAAGTGAAGCAAGTAGGCACTTGTAAGGTAGTAAAATTATTATTTTCGACGATCTTGCAGACACGATAAACCTTTGAAATGAAAATCCAGAAACAAATCACTTGTCTTATAGTTAGTTGATGTAAAAGAGCAGCTGATGCTACACGTATTTTATTATTTTCCCTACGTCCAAGTGGGAATTAGTTATCAACAAATTAATTGAGCTGCATACCAACATTCCAAATGTAGTGACAACAACTTCATTTCTACGAAGATTATTCTCCGCTACCACGTTCAACCTTGAACCAGATTCAAGCCTCCACGTGAATGCACTTCATCACATGACTGTGACGTCATAAGTAAATAATAAAGCAATTAGTAGATACTGCGGTATGCAAGGACGCGTAAAGTACCAAAGTTTTGGTTTAATAATTAGGTACCTAACTAACATAAATAAAAGGTAAGTGGATGGAGCAATTTTGTAATCTGGTAGGTGGGTCACCTACTTCGTTGTTTGCGTGCTCACCAGGCAGTAGATGTCACGACACTATTAAAAGTTAGCGTAACTTAATAACGCTAAATAACGAAAGGAGGGGAGATGACTAAGTTATGGTTATGGACGAAAATAATTCTCTAAATAGACTTATTAAAAATATGTAACGGTGGAGGATCATAAAGGTCGATCATTTCAATGCATTAGTCAACGAACCTATTTCTATATGAAATATGTATATATAGTATGTATAACGAGTCTATGTATGAAGTTAGGCTCAGGAAATTCGACCAATCCTAGTGCTTACAATCGACCCAAATATAGGAACAACTTCGCTACTTGCAGCCAACTTCAGAGGGAGGACGGTACGTTATAGCTATTGTACCTCTAGGTTTATGTTTGTGTGATTATTTGTTTCCATTCTATTCTGACTTCATATTAATTGAAATGATAGCGCTTTACTCTTTGGTGCAGTGCCTCTAATTGTCTACTCTTAAGATCTTACAATCAGCCCAGTCACACAAAGACTTGTTCACAAGCGCCGTACGGCGCGTTTTGGGCAAACGGCCAACACTATAAGAGGCAAGCTTTTTAAACAGCTTGAGAATTGAAATGGAAGTTTTTAATTTTTATGCTATTTATTTGTGCCAGTAATTTATGTGATGATGCTGGGCAAGCCTACTCTATCTGATCAACAGGTTCCTCACGTAGAACCTTATGGTTTTACATGTGCGTTGATTGTAATTTCTTTTGCCAGTCTACTGACTGGTACTGAGCGAAGAACTTATAATATCTAGAATAAAATAGTCGGTTGAATCAATATGCTAATGAGTGTTCGCGCTACGCTGATATTTTGCTGCTAATAAACATTTATTTACTTACTTAATAAGCATTTGCCAATTTAATGATAAGTACTCACAATGTTTTAATTGGCGGATGTTTGTGCGAAAATGAACTTGCTACACATACAATCGGGTTTGTGGTTTGCTCGTAGTTGTAGCTAGACCGGAAGTTAAAGCGCGGAAATGAAGCTGCGAAGGTAAACCACTGGTTGATTGACTGTCATACGTCGTTGAAAATAATGTTCTTGTCAGCTGTTAGTAACCACTTGGTGACTAACTAATTAAAAGTGCTCTAGATTTTCCATACTCCTGGTACAGATCAAGGTTTATATCTAGCATAAGCTAGCCTAAGGTGAACATAGCTGGCGTCCTATATTCATAGAACCTTTTGTCTACCTGAGTATTAGTAGCCTATGTCTCAATAGAAAAAAATCGACGCCTTGGATCAGGGCCCTGATTCTCAGGAATAGATATTCATGTCATGTTAGATATATTATATTATATTATATTGAGAGAAATGTCAAAATTCTATGTAAATTTGTCAGTTCTTGGGACATATATCTAACGTGATAATTATATCTATTGCCGAGAATCAGGAACATCAGGGCCTGATCTCTATTTCTGAGAAACATCTCAGGAATAGATATTAGTGTCACCAATCAAGGCCCAGGGGCCTGATTTTGACGAATCGTCAAAATCAGGGCCCTGAGCCTTGATTCTCAGAAATAGATATTAGTGTCAGCAATCAAGGCTCTGAGCTTGATTGAAGGGAATAGACGTAAATATCACATTAGATAATATATCGCGAGAACTGTCAAATTTCTATATTTGACATTTTTTGTGATATAATTATATCTAATTCTGATATTTCTACTATTTATGTCAACTGTCTTAAACTTTTGTAGTTGAGAGTACTCAACTACAAAAGTTGTCATAAATAGTGGAAATATTTAACACGTGTTAAATAAAATAAATAAATGTAATTAAAGAAGCCTCTGCATCTACAGTTATTTCGTTGTAACGGATCAGCAAACTAATGAACACATTACCCATCAACATGGGCTGTTGAAGTTTACCTCTGTATACAAGCTAAATTGCCTTCAAAGGTTTCCACAACAAACGGTTTTGACGTAGTCGCCTTTTTTGATTCACTGATTTCCAAAAAAGATTTTCCATGAGAAATTTCATGGTTAAGATTCGTCCTTTCTGATGTTTCTTCAGGTTAGGTTCAGGTTCAAACGGACGAACATTTAAAAGAATTTGAATGTATTTCTATAGCAATTGAGAAATTATTACATTTCGAAATTTAAATTGGTTTTCGAGTGCTAAGTAGGTTAGTTACCAACATAATAAAATGAATAAAATTATATAAATGAACGCGTTACGAATTGGTGTAAATTAAAAAAGTTGAGGATTCAAAGTTTTCCTAAGTTATGGTTCTAATAGGAAAACAATTTTTGAAGTTTGAATAATATTAAAGTACCTTTAATACAGATTAATTGCATGCTGCTTGGCTCTAGTGATAGGTACTCGGATAGGTTGGCTATATGTTATTCCATTTCACAAACTATGCTTAATCTAAATCTGTCCGATGAATGCGAACAAACACACCAACACACACATTTTGCATATAAAATTTACCTTATACTACAACGCCACCGACGAGTCTCGTCGTAGGAATAGTACCTATTTTTTTCTGAATGTATGGAAATTTCTATGTCATTTTTGTACCGCTGACAATGTGTATATGCGAAATTTCATGATCATCAGTTGAGTAGCTAAGTCGTGTGCGTAACAAACAACCAAACAAACTCACTTTAGTATTCATAATAATTAGGTGATAAAATGTAATTCAAGAAAATTGTGTTAGATATATCAACTAATACTTACATGTAACACAGTTAGTAACACAGTAAGAAACATTTAAGTAAAGGTACTTTTGAGACAACTTGCCAAATTAATTGCCACAACAAGATCAAGCCAACTTCCTAGCCGGCATTCCCATCGAAAGATCAAGTGGTCCCGGAAGAGCAGAAGGTTACCTGCCTTCACTATAAAGCGCTGAGCACTTGTCCGCGCGCTCAGTTCCATACGCGCTGTTAGAAGTGACCGTGAAATTAAATTGTAAGTGCATTGTGGCGGGAAATATAACAAAACACAAAATTATCATCACAACTTTTTCCCCCAAGATATTCTTAGATCTACCAAAATCTATTGGGAAAAGGCTGAATGCTTTTAAAAAGTTTTCGTGATTACGTGATGTTAGATAGTGATTTGGAGATGTTTGAGCGTGACTGTATTTAATGTTTAATGTTGTGAAAAGTTGATTAACAAGTGATGAATTTTAATATATGTGCAGAGTTGTGTATTGTGTATAAAGGAGTTATTCTTGTCTGTCTCTTAGTTTTCCCCTTTAAAAGGGACTTGATTTATCGTTGATTTTGAGAAACAGCTCTACCTGCGGGGTGATCGGCTAACTCTGTTGCAAACAGAAATGATTGACACCAATCCTGTTTTAACAAACTGTGACTATTTTTCAATTGACGTTCATTGAATTTCAACGGATGAAATGTCAAAGTTTCTAAAAACGGTGTCGATCATTTTCTGTTTGCAACAGAATTAGCCGATCACCCCGCTGTTCAACGACTTTTTGCTATGGGTATAAGTAGTCTTTAATGTTTTGCGTTTATCGAAAGTGCTTTGTTCTTATTAATCATAGCATGTTTGCATTGATCAATAAAAGTAGTTTCTACACTTTAATTTAATTTTGAAAGTGCTTTGTAAAGCATGTTTGCATTAGCCAATAAGATTTTCAAATAGACTTTATAATATTTTCCCTTCAAAAATATGTACCTAAACTAATATAAATTTCATTCGACTTAATCAAAGCGGTTACTTATTATGAAATAAAACAATAAGTTTAGCTTGCAAAGGTTTAATCGTCAACCTCTCTCATTTGTTATCTTCAACTCTATTTTCCAAATTTGGGCGGCAATGACTTCTTTATTTGCGTCTGCAACAATCACAGTACGTGCACTGTACAGTCAGCTACAATTTAATAATGCTAGACACTCCCACACTGCATCATGTACTCACAAACTAAGCAGAGCTTGTATCATGGGATCCACATGACTGATTGCTGATCATCATTATACACAGAAAACACCCAGATCCGAAACCAGATACGATAACAACAGGAACTCCAGACTATATCAGTCCACAGCTGGTCATAGGCCTCCCCTACTAAGAAGAGCCTTCCCTAAGCTGGGTATGCGGGTTGGGGATCGCATGGCACGGCTTCTAGCACTGTCGATGCTGCTGCCCTGCATCAGTGGTTAGCTGTGCCGGTGTTAGGCTAGGGTATACCTCTGTCAGCTGGTCACCAGAGCCCTGTTAGTTAACTAGCAGGATGCAACACAGGCCAGTGAGATTAGCTTGGGTTCCAAAGTTGGAGGTGGGAGTCCCTACGCACCATACTGTACGCGGTTGTCGAACAAGTGAACTTTAAAACGACTCCTTAAAGTTAGTTTTAAAAAATGGTGACTTGCATCACCAGTTTTAATATATTGTTTGTCACTGATTTGTTTTAAGATCGCCGATGTTATGTTTAGGGTGCTTTAAGATTTATTTCTATTGTATATGTTCACTATGGTAGGTATTCAAACTTTTTTTTCAATTACGACCTTGAGGAATCTTTTTGATTATCAACTTTTTAATTTACACAAGTTCATAACGCGACCAAACTTAAAACATTGGCAAAAAACTCTCCTTGGCTTATATTTTTTAACGTTTTTGAATCCCAAGCTTTTTAATAATTGTAATAAGATTCATTACAGAAATCACATGTAACAAAATTTTTGAATTTATGTACCGATAAATTAAGCACGTCATTTGAGATTTAGTTAAAAAAATGTACAACTGTTTATTAAAGATTAACTAACTTAACGAATCCTAGTAGGAACCGCGAATTTATTTTTATTTCTAGTGTTCATATTATGATTTTCGCTATTTCTCTAGTAGAACTATTTAGCTTAGCAGAACACATATTTTGCAGCCGACTGTAGCCGCTACAGTCGCCTGCAAAATATGCTACGCTGCGTAGGTAGGTACAACTAAATATAGTGTCACTGAACTATACATTAACGCATATAGATTGACATCAGCTGACGCAGACGAGGTCTTAGGAAATATTGTTGCATAAGCTGAGCGATGAGCAAAGCGTCAAAGGTCATACGTGTTCTGTTTGCCTATATATTTGCAATACAACAATTCAAAAGGTCACACGTGGCGATCGATTTACCTTTTCAATTGCAACATATCACAACGTTCTCGTACGAGAGTTGCCCAAACCCTTTTGGATTTTTTTTTCTTTATTTTGTTAAGACTTTTGGTGTAGCAGTAAACTTTTAAATAAGTATTTCTTTGTGTTTTGTAACACATACAAAACAAATCGTTATTAGATTTATCATAAACAAAATACTTAGTGCCAGTTCACCACTAATAGCTAATTACAGCCATGTGCTATTACATCACCCTCTTTAAGATAACCGCCTACACGTACTAGTGGTCTTTGATAAATACAAGTAGTTTAGCACTGAAATTTTCTGAAACTATAAATATCCAAATCTAAGTTGTTGACCCCGAAGCTCTCAGTGACGACGATTGTGTGACGATTATTGCTTCCTAAAAAATCCTTAAGTTTGCTCATCAAAAAAGAAATAAGAGTACCTGGTTTTTGCGCTCTGCGTAACGCTAAGCTTCCATGAAGATCATGCCTTCACTTTAATACCCGAGTGAATTGCAGTCTTTGAAGTAGCTACCCGTCTATAATAGCTAGATTAGGTACCTTATCGGGCACCTTATCGATCGTCTACGGTTGTTACTTTAATAATGCACTTGTAAGCTGATTTCGAATAATGTCGCTTACTATGTTATTAGCTTACTAACGTCCACTCAAGGCTTTGTTCGCACAGTAGATATTTTATGTTTAATACCAATCCAAGACGTAGCTCTTTGTCAACCATCCTATTCTTGACATACTTACAGCCTGTCCAGAAGCTCAATCACGAAGACTCATTGATATTTACATAGGCAACGGGAACCGCTTACCATCAGGAGGACCGTATGCCTGTTTGCTAACTTAGTAGTATAAAAAAAAAAAAAAAATTACTGGTCATTTAACTCAATGCGAAGACTAGTGAAAAAGTATTCGTATAGTAGAAGTAAAGTTTTGGCTTAACGTTACGCTTATAGGTTAGCACTTGCGTTAGGTTGAAATCTTCGCGATGGCCCTACAGATTAGATGGAGAGATTCTAGCGTGAGTCGAGTTGCGCTTTTCCAATCAGGCTTGCAAAATGTCACGTGGAATGTGACCATTTCATTGGCTACGCGCGTCTGGAATAGCTTTTAACAGACCTCGCAAACACGACGCTTTGTCGTCGCGCTAAGTCGCGAGTGTCTGTCATATCTTGCTGTCGCGGAGTGTGTGCGGAGCTTTGAACAAAATGTAGGAAATTTGTTCCACGCTGCTTGTCGTAGCGTCTAATCGCCGACGTTTATCGTCCAATGTGCGCAGGCTATAAGATATTAGATATCCATGTATTTTTCATCAAGAACTTCTTAAAAATTCAATCTTGACAGTATTATATAATAATATCCATGTATGTTTTGGCTTTTACGGGTTAAAATATTGAAACATGATATGAAAGATACCGATAGTAGAGGTCGCGTCACGTAAAAAGAACGCTGAGCTAAACTGAGCGGCGCAGTAGGCGATTTACAGTAATTACCCGTGCGCAAACACACCCTCTCAACTTCTTCCAGCGTTCTTTTTACATGAAGCGTATTATAACAGTTTGTATAATTAACATGTCAATGAGAGACTGAAATGAAAAACTATAATCTACTAGTTAGGTAGGTACCTACTTAATTGTGTGAAATCCAATAAACATAAATTATAATGATAGGGATTCTGAATAAAGTTTGATGGTTGGTATTTAAAGGTATATGACAGCCTGTCTAATGTTACTTTGTAAAATATGAGCCAAAGTGGGTTTATGTTTAAGCGAAGGCTGAACATCTATTAATAGGTGTTAGGTAAAGTACCTACATAAGTCTAATGAAGCTGGCTGACTAACTGAAAACCAACGTACAGCCTAAAGTTTAGGCTGTACGTAGGCGTTTCTAGGACTTCGGTCATGAAAGTTCTAGAATCGCCTACGTACAGAAAGAAATTGGGAGGGTATGTTCATGTTACTGTGTCTACCCTACACATAATGGTGCATAAGGATTTGACTATTTTGGATTTCAATTAGACGCAGGTTACGTGTTTGATTCCTACAGCGGGACAAATGTCAAATTTGTATGATGTCCAAATATTTTTCAATATTTTTCTACTACTACCGAACATACAAAACAACCAGACCCGAAACAAATATGCAAATCATGTAAACATTTATCTCGCGGCGAGAATTGAACCCACAGCCTTCTGCTTCTCAGACGAGCCTTCGCCCACTGCGCCGCAGAGGTTGTTGGTCTAAACAATAGAGACATTAGCAGCATAAAATAAGTCCAAAAAATTATTGCAGATCAAAATGCGCTTCCTTCTCATCACCACCGCAGTCCTGGCTGTAGCCCAAGCCAGGCCAGGCCTCATCTACACGCAGCCCTTTTCCCCCCTTGGGATCCAGTATGCAAACGCTGTATCAGCCGTGCACCCCCACCATGCAGTGGAGCTGAACGCGGCTAGTGAAGCACTCCTACCTAGAGAGTTACTGAAGTCCAGGTAAATTTTTCATAGCTATTTAAGTCGGCGGGACGGGCTCAATGCCTTCAAAACGGGGTGGTTGGAGGTAGCTCAGGACAGAGATCTCTGGATATCTATGAGGGAGACCTCTGACCAGCAGTGGTCAGAAACGATTAAAAAGCAAATAATATTATATAAGATCCTACGATTAACCACGCATAAGTTATAATCCTTTTGTCTATTACGAGGTCCAGGAGGGGAAATGGAAATAAAAAAAACACTTTTCCAGCACCAGCTCACTTTAATTAAAATAGAAGTATTTTCATAGTAATCTTAACACTACACTGCTGGAAAGGCGTCCCATATATGCACTATAATGCGCTCTGTTATTAGCTTGACGCATCTTCTACCAGCAGTCTTTCGAGGATCGGCACTCTGCCTTGTAAGATGGCCATCTTACGTTTCTCGAGAGGCGATCTCCACTCGTTTATCTAGACGGTTGTCGGTTCTCAAACTAATAATATTTTTCAGAGATTTCTACGACAACCCAGCAATAGCCGAGGGCCTGGCCAGGGAGTCCTGGTTCACCAACAAGGAGATGCGGGTCGTTGAGAGAGAAGCTGAGAAAATTCCCAGAGAAAATATCTACAAGATTGTGAAAAATGCCGGATTTTTAGATCGCCACTAGGTATTTACCTGCTTATTAGGTAAACGTATATGAATTGTAGAATTGTAAATATATTTATAGATAACCCTGCCTTCTGAGCTGCAGGTCGCGGGTTCAATTCCCGCCTAGCACATCTGTGTCTGCGTGTTTTAGAAGTATCTATATATCTTTATAAGACTCTGATACCCATAGTACAGGCTTTGCCTACTTTGGGATCAGTTTACCGTGTCGGAGATGTCCCGTATTTTGTCACTTAGATATAGTTAATTTTCTTAATTACTATAAAATATGTATTTAGCAATATGCAGGTATACGCCTGAAATAAAAAAACTTTAGAAAAATAGATTCAGCGAACGATTTAGTTTTATATGTTGTATAAATTGTTTAATTAATTTAAACTTACTTTAGCTTTTGAACTTACCTAATATTTTTAGATCATGTCGTCACCTAGCAATTTGTAAATACTATTTAAGCTGTAATTCTTAGGATCGTATTCGTTATAGTAATACTGTTTCGTGGTATATAGGAATAGTTCTCGTAGTATGTCTTTTATCATTAGAAACTAGGCACTTATAATATCCCAAAAATGGTACATTTAAGTCTAAACATGGAAAAAATCTATCATATTTTTCCATTGGGAATTGAACCTGTGTACTTGCTGCTCAGTTACCCGCCCACTGCGCCACCGTATTACTTTGAAGGTCATTGCAAATCGGAGGACGGCAGGGCAAAGATTTTAAATTTACCAACGTAAACGACTGACATCAATGAGCATCCTCTCTAATGATAGTTTTGTTGGCCACTGAGCTTTAGAATTTATATCTTGACCATTATATACGTAGGTACGTATTTATGTTAATTAGTTAATTTAAGTCTATTAGAACCTGTGATATCGAACAATAAGTACTCAGTAAGTTATTGTTTGTCTAATTTATTTGATAAAAAAATATATATATACTTGGTTTTAAATTAAATTGGCTTGGATGTCACAATCTCCCCCAAATTCAGGCTTTTTGAAGCTTCTACCTCTTTTGCATGTCACCCAGCATTCATGAGTAGGTTTTTGAACAAAATCTGAAAATATAAAAATAAACATAAAGGAATGTATAATTTAAAAACTACAGAATAAAAACTTGGTTTGCCTAAGGCCAGAGGCCGAAGTACGAAAATTTTGATATATCGTATCGAAAGCGTATCTTGAAATTTTGGCCAATAAAAAAGCGTAGATTTGAAATAACGCGTTGTCATTTGTCAAAGTCGTACGATACACACGATACGATACGATTTGTCAAAATACAAATTCTTGCTTCGACCTCTGGACTGGCTGACTGGACCACAGAACTAACTCCACAGTCGACTTAACGTACCTACACGTGTGTGTAAAATTAAACAAAGGTAAGTATGTAAAACACACGCACGCCCATATTTGTCACTGTAAAGTTATGTCACTCGGTAATATAAATAAAATTATAATATAAAAAAAATAAAGCTGGCTGACTGACTGCAATGTAAACTTAGAGCCTAAAGCGTAAGTCTGATACTTATTTCCAGAAAATGTTCTATACAACAACTATATTCCTAACAAGCTGCCATATGACAAACGGGGCTCTGGCAGCTGGCTACTGTGGCATAGTACTGCCTAAGACCGGCACAGCTAAACCTTCACTCTGACCGCAGACGGGCAGGAGAGGCCTATGTCCAGCAGTGGACTGATTTAGGCTGGTGTGGTTGTTCCTTGCAAACTTTAGTGTGCGAGAAAAACGCGCGGTCTGAATGCGGTCGAAGTCGCGGTGCTTTTACTAGTCATCTTTATGATTTGAATTCTTTGAATTTATCGAGTCTAAGGGTTGAATTAAGTAACAAATTATTGCCAACTTGTTTTTAGACAATGTAGTTACCTAGCCCTTTTAAGATAAGTTTGCCACATCAAAGATTTCAATGGAAATAAAACAGCCCCTTTCCAGGGATCGGATGATATCAGATATTCCACGAATGTTCTTTGAGAATCCCGACCATTTACTTAATGCGAATTTTATAGACCTTATGCTTTTGAAGATAAGGGTTATTTCATAAGCTAACACAAAACGCCACAGTGGGTAACGCTATTTATGTTTGACCCCGCCAGGTCATAGGACTCTTTCATAAATTCTTTATCTAAAAAGGTCTGTGTAAAATGGTTTTAGACTTGTATCTCGTACTGTTCATGAGGATGGCTTAGTGAATGATGCCTATCTTTGTGTCAGTCAACATTTTATCATATTAAGAATTGATGATAGGTTTATGAGTTTCAGTATCAATAAGTGTCATAAGTTATCATCAGTACACTTAAGTGTGGGTCGATTATCACAATGAATAGGCTCGCTTTGTAAATAAATAAATAATTAGAAAATGTCAGACATTTTTACACAACATCAACATCAAGGAAAGCAGTGCTTGTTTTACGGGAACCACATTAATGATATACTATGTATTAAAGTTTAATGATAGAAAGTACAAATTCGTTTAGGAATGCACCTTAGATTCTATTGTAAATCTCTAAATCTAATGTAAAAGAACTGTAGGGTAACCGACTATTACCTTATTTTATTTGTAAGTAAAAGTGTAAAAGTAAGCTTGACGAATAATTTGGTCTATGACAAAGCGTTATTTAGAATTTCCGCTTTCTCATTGGCCAAAATTGTACGTCTAAGATACGAATACTTTGATATAGCTTCTGCTCAAAATAATGTGATTTTATGCGTTCCCAAAAGTCCCGTTCCTGAAAAGTTTTCATGTATTTTAAAGTTTTTTAGATTCCTTGTGACCTACCGTTTTAAAAATTCCTCTTCTCAAAAGTTTACTTTAATATGCAATAGTAATGATGTTATGTTAATTTAATTAATGGAAGGCTCGATTTACAAACAGGTAAAATACAAAGTAGGTATCCTACCAAGATTAGACACAATATTTAAAGCATGATTTCGATTTCTAGGCAAGCAGAAATATTAAGATATGTAAACTAGCGATAGACTAACATACTTAATTAAAGTTGAGGCAATTTGGGTCACGGCCTTACAAAGTAAAGTAAAAATCACAAATGTACCTCATCATCATCAGCCTATAGCAGCGCTCTGCTGGATATTAGGCCTCCCCTAATGTCGGTCCCCTCCTTCTATCAGAAGCCTTTCGCAGATCGTCACTCCACATGGTCGGAGGGCATCCTATACTACGTTTGCCGGGCCGCGTTCTCCACTCAAGAACTCAAAATCCAACTTCAGCTTCATCGGATGATTATTTACCGAATATTATTCAGATGGATTTCATTTGGCGATCCCAGAATTGGGTGAAAAGGGGTTTAAAGAGTTGAATTTATAAACTCATAATAGAAGTCATATGAAAGAAAAAAGCAGTAACAGATTAGTAAAGAAAATAGAGAAACCTTTTCTGCTATCACAGTTGAACTCATGCATGTCACATGTGTCGATAAATGTCCTCATTTCTCCGCAGGAATCGATCCCACATATCGGCACTTGGTCATGTCTACAGATATCCGCTATGTTGCATTCTTCAGTTAGCTAAAAACAGTTTCATGTCAATGTTTTGCATCATGGAATAGAAAACGTGAGAAAAAAAAGACGTGTGGCACTCGGGGACTGCCGCGGTAAAGCTATTGCATAGCATTTTGTATCAACTTATGCAATTATAATTATTTATTTATTTTATTTATGCAGTATTTCTTTTTCTTTGATATTAATTCAAGTTACACATTTTGAGCGTGGTGACCGATAAGAAAACAAATTTCAAAACAAAACTGAAATTAGATTCAGGTGAAAAACGTCAGACGTCAGTTCGTGTCAAACGCCAATCATGGACGTGTAGCTATCTTTACTGTGTTGAACACTAGCGCTGCGACGTTGTGACGAAGAACTAATAGAATACAAAAGTTTGAATATGAACTCTATTTCCAAGCAACAGATTATAAAATTAAGTAAATCGGAGTGGGGAGCGTGAGGTTTTTTTTCGTTACGGAATTTCTGGATTCGGTCCCCGCGCTCAAGGCCCTCGATAGAAGCTATGCAATAGCTTAAAAAACCCCCTTACTTATACTTAACCATTGCTCAAAGTTATCCCAGTCACTGTTTGTCAATAGCCAACGGTAAGAGCTGGCAATAGTTTAAGCTTCGTTTATCTTATGACATATTTTTATAAGTAAGGCATTGGCCGCCCCTAATGAGCGCCTTAGTCCTTAGGGTGACTATAAAGTAGAAAACTTGAGGTTTCCTTTTTCTTATTATTAGAAAGTGGTTCTATTGGCATAATCCACTGATAGATGATAATAGACTTATGGTATACATTATTAATTTTAAAGTAGTTTATTTGTAATCTGGAGTTTTTAGGCTCAAAAGTTGACATGGTTTGACTGGATAAACCAGATCTAAACTGGCCTCGCAATGTACGTAAGCCCTCCAATCATAATACCATTAGGTTAACCAATATCATCATCAACATCATCATCATCATCATCAGCCCATATAAGTCCACTGCTGGACATTGGCCGCTCCTAATGAGCGCCATTGCGCCCTGTTCTGAGCTCGACCTGGCTAAATTGTCGTTAAACCAACAATTTGTCATCAAATATGGCGGTCGGTTTCCGATGATCTAGTGAGTACCACTACCAATTAGAAGAACCTATACTTATTATTAATTTTGCGGTACGGCTTAACCTTGATATTATTCTATCGTAAGGTAAAATTACCCATGGTTTTTAGAAAAGAAAAACCGTGGGCGGCACCTAGTTCAGACATTATCTAGGCGAGTGCTATAATCAAAGGGAAGCCCAGCAGTGGGTCGAAAATGGCTGAAATGTTGATGATGAAGGCAAAATCGTTCGATTGATAAGACTCAGGATTTAGCCTCTGTTCAGCACCGAGAAGTAAGCGTGCTTCATAGCTCCGGTACCAGTCATGGAGAAATGGGAGTCAGCTTCACCGACGGCCGGCCTAAGCTGGGTTACAAGTTAGCCTATCTTTCTGTGGTTTGCGAGTATTAAGCGACTTGACAGCTCCGGTACCATTTATGAACAAATAGTAATGAGCCTTCAGAGGACAAGTAACTCAGACTAAGTACCGTGATGTACTGTGCAGTACCGGCAGTACAACCTATTGCATACAGGTCCTCGTATTTGCCAATTCAATCGTCTGCTTCATATTTTGTTTTTCGTTAAACACTTTGTAGATATCATTGGGTACTGTGCAATTTTGTATGTCTTCGACACGGGTTAAGCCTACACGTGTACCTGTAGGCTGATCAAAACTTGGATAATTTAAACTTCTACCTTGGCGCTATCCACGTGCGCGTAGGCGGTTTTCAATATAGAAGCCCAGAACAAAAGTGTGTACTGAAACATTATTTCAACTATTCGCCCACATTTTTATATGCTATGAAGCTAGATTGTACAAATTACTTCGTATATTTTTGAATGTTATTGTGGAAGAATAGAACGCGAAATACTGCAATAAAATACTTTACCATTATAAAAGTTAAAATAAATGCCATTGCTATCACGCCATTGAAATTCTATTTTTGGATGTTTATTTGTTTTTATCATGTCATCCCCAAAAGACAATATAAAGATTTTTTTCACCGAGGCTCTTTGTATCTCAAAATCACAAATAAAAAACTGCAGACCAAAATAATCCATGTATCAGTCAGTAAAATTGTAGCTTTTATAAAGATTAGTATTAAGTCGATATTAAGCTTTTACCAAAATCCTTTATCAAAATCTGAACGGCTAACTCTAGTGACACTGAATGTGACCTCCTTTTTTGTAATTGCCTAATTAAAGTTAGAGAGATATGCCACTAAGAGCACACTTTTAAAAAGTGCAAAAAAAAATGAAAAGTTGATGTGAATATCCTAATGATCCTGCGAGGTACGTACGAGGAACACACGACACAGAACGCACGAAACGAAATGTCATTCATATAGGAGGTCATAATAGGAGCATTCAAAACTTCTTCACTTCGTCTTATGGGCTAGTACCCAACTCTGGTGTCGGAGTTTTCATGCCACCTGAACGCCTTCAATCTGGCTTAATTCAGTCGCTAAGCCAGATTGATTGCGTTCAGGTGGCATGAAAACTCCGACACCAGAGTCGGGGCTTACATCCTAAAGTGACTTTTATGTAGTTACCGTAACGTAAATAAACTAAATCGTCCAAAATTGAGTAGAGCGTATCGCACCGTAGTCTCCCTGAACTCAGCACTGGTGCTGACGGGGATACTTAAACTAAAAAATATCGACTCATTCAATGTATTTAAATCAAAACTTTCACAGCATACTATTAAAAACTACAATTGAAAACCTACTTTAGTATTTAAATACATTTTATGTGTACCATACTAATATAGATACTTAAACCCTATTTTTTATCCAAACGATTTTGTTTATCTACCTTAAGCCAATTATTTCTCTCAAGTGACATTATGTCTTTTTTTGAGAAATAAATACTTTGAACCTATACTTCCTCTTGACCTCTCCGAATACAGGATGCAGCTGCCCTGTACGAGGTAAGGAGAGAAGAAGTGTTCCATCCAGTACTAGGAGATAGGGAGATTGAACAACCGGGTAGGTACGCTGAGACTCGACACCCGGCCGAACATATGAGCCTGGAGTTCGTGTGCTGGGAAGGCCAATAACAGGTGGATAGCCATGACACACAAGCAGTGAAGATCTTTACAGATGGCAGTAAAGTTGAGGGAAAAGTCGGAGCGGCAAGTCAGAGCGGCACTCTCCCTATGGGAAGGTAACGCCGAGACAAAAAAACTAAAGAAACTCATTCACCCAGACGCTATAGTGCCTGGGACATGGTTAGATGGAGTAGGCTTTAGCAACTAGCTCAGCCTAGTCGGCCGTACTCACAGGACAAGTCAAAAGACAAGTCAATACGTGTGGAGCTGACTAGGCCGCGGGTATGCTCCCGTTGTTTTTCTTCATCGTTTTGAGCACGTGATACATAATTGAAAAGACAGAATAGTTTCAAATTGTTTACTAGAGCCTATTAGATTTCGTGTTGATGTTACAATCTGTCCTGAACTCAGGTTTCTTGAAGGATCTTCCTCTCTTACACGTCACCCAGCATTCGTGGATCGGTCGTTGCTTAAAATCTGTAAATTTGAGGATTATTTTATTGTAGTTTGCTGACGAGCGGACATGGTAGGAAATGAACATATCCGCTCATTGACACATGTAACACCATAGGCAATACTGATGCGTTGCTTATACTTAGGCAAGAAGCTATTGAATGGATGATCCTCAAGTGCCTCTAATTTGACCGGCACTTACATAAAACCATCAAAACGAAACAGCTGTTTGGTGACAAAAATGCTGAATTGGTGACAGAAATGTACGTGATGCTGTGTGATTACGTCCCGCATTATTATTATTTATTTTATTAAATAGGCATTTCGTTTTCAGAATTCGAGGGATTCATTCAACACACTATCCAATGTATGGTGGTCTTCGCTATTGATCACGTTATTCATAAAACGTCCATTAGGTTTTTTTATTTAATAATTTTTTGCCTAAAATATATTAACAAAAAGTCAGCTCAATTAATGCTAGGAGACTTTTCTACCAGCCAAATCTGTGGTTTGTTATAAGATGGTGGTAGGTGTGCTTTCATTCGATAATTTTTTTTATCGAATGAAAGCACACCTACCACTTAAAATTACAAACTACAACATTTTGACTTATTTAGGTAGGTTACTACTATTTGTATGAACATAGGACCGACGGTAAAATTTCTTTTATTCATGTGACATAGTCGACGATGTATACCACATAAATAAAATAAAGTTTTAGAAAAAGGCTAAAAAAAGAAAGGACAGTAAAGTTGCTTGAAAAGCCATGCTTTTACCTTTTTTACTGTCACAGTTAAACTCATGCATATCACAAGTGTCTATGAAGGTCCTCATTTCGCCACAGGAGTCGATGCCACACATTGGCACTTTATCGTGAACGCACAGGTCTGCTATCTTACACTCTTCCTCGTTCTAAAATATTCGATAAAGTATTATAAAGCCGAAAGTCTATAAAATATGTAGATGTATGTTTATTTCTCCTTCACGCTAAATCTGCTATCCGAATTGTGCTGAAATTTCGCACATATGTAGTTCTAGAGCAGAAATGACCTAAAGGCTACATTATATTAGTGTAAAACGTGGAGGAGAAACCTGTGGTTGGAAGCTACTTCGAAGCCACGAACATTAGATACTCTCAGGAAATAAATGGACTATGCAGATTGGACATACCTATTTATTTTTATTTTTTGTATGTATAATTACAAAATATGTTGTTCGATATATTTCTGTTATCGACAGTGACTTTCTACTCGTAAATACCTAAGAGATTAAAATTTCAAAATTATAAATTTATAATCAAATCAATTTGTAAGGTAGAGTTTAATTATTCGGATCAATCGACCTCTTTATCCTCCAGTAGGATTACCTAACATTTTCCAGTAATAAGTTTTAAATACACACGGGAGCGTTGAATCTGGGTCACTTAATAACTTAATATTTGGAAACTTTACTCTTAAAGGCTGCTAGTAGATGCTCTGGATACATTAAGCTATCTATATGTAGCAGTAGATTTCTATAGGCTAATGATGATGATGTCACCTAGTTCATAAAAAATATGCATTCTTTCAAAATTACATGACAATTCAATGTATATTATTTCGGTTTATTATGTTGGTATTAATTTACCTTAACCTTATTATACTAAGCCTTCCACACATTATATTTCATTATCTCTTCAAACGTGTGATAGAGTATTTAAAACGAGGTTCGGTCTGGCCAGCCATATTATGCCCTACTTTAGAGATCAAAATACATGTAGAGTCATCGTCATCGAAATAGATGAGGAGGACTGTATATATTAATTTGCCTTTAAAGTGTTTTTAAAATAATTTTGATGAACTAGCTGAATACGGTTTATTGTAGTGACCGGAATTCATTGCTCGCGTGTATAGATGTTATTTCAGACCCTTAGCGAACTAAAATCAAAGTTCATAATAGGATCATCCCTTATCGAGCCGCTGACGTTTTAGTTAACTCACCTTTATAGTTTCACTGTGGCAATTGACTAAAGTTAAGTACGGAAGTAGAGCTGAAAATTTTACAACATAATGTTACTTATAAGCACTTAATACCGACAAGATTATTTATGATTAAAAAGGAACTTAATGCTAAACAATTTGAAATGAATTTGATGAACTTGGCCGGCTATTTACTTTCTAAATATTAATTATAAGCACTTCATCATCATCATCATCATCATCAGCCTACAGCAGTCCACTGCTGGACATAGGACCTATTATTAATTAAGGAAATTTATTAAATGGGTAGTATATATGTACCTAACTATTATTAATTTGAAAAAGAAAATTTACTTAATGTGTAGCACCTAGAGATAGTAGTTTGAATTTTTGAGAGTTTATCTTACAATTAAAAATAAATCCGTAATTATCTACTGCTATAAAAGTGTTATAAAATAGTTCAATAAAACTAAGGCCTTTGCATCTATAGATGTTTTATATAGCGTCAAGTGGTAAGTTTCCCACTGACCGGAACGCTTTAGTACCTGGGACATGGTTGGATGGAGTAGGCTTGCCCAGCACCTTTACCATCCTTTCAGCCTAGTCGGCCTTACACACAGGAAAGACACGGTCAAAATTCTTTGGTGCACAGCCCAGATAAGATCCCACGCTTTCCGGATCGGAATTCGGGTTCATCTCACTAACCCACCTTGGCTTGGGTTCAAATTATTACATACCTACTAAATTGTTAGTAGTAAAAGTGATTTGAGTTGAACTTACCCAATATTATAAACATAGCGCCATGTCATAGTAAACTATTTTTATTCGAATATTTTATTGGCATTGATTTGTTTTATAGTATTTCATGAAATAAGGCAATACTTGTTCGCTTCTACCTACTCGCAATTGTATTGCAATGATTTATTACGTACTAGCTTCGGCTCGCAGCTTCGCTCGCGTGGTACCCGGTAAGGTAACACAAATCATCATCATCAGCCTATAGCAGTCCACTGCTGGACATAGGCCGCGCCTAATGAGCGCCATTGCGCCCTGTTCTGAGCTCGACGCATCCAGCTTCTACCAGCAGCCTTTCGCAAATCGTCACTCAAATGTTATTCTTGAACTAGGTACATAATTATGTATCCTATCCGAGTTTATGTGTCCCGATATGTCATAATAATATGGGCTTTTGTGCGTATCAATACTCAATACCACATCCACATTAGGATGTGATGTGTTCTACCAACAGCCTTTGGCAAATCGTCACTCAAATGTTATTATTGAACTAGGTAATATAATAATTATGTATCCTACCCGAGTTTATGTTCCCCGGTATGTCATTATAATATGGGCTTTTGGGCGTATCAATACTCAATACATTTATTATCAATATATTTATCGTTATCACATGGTTATAAGGTAACAGAGTTAGAACAATATAATATGGTAGTATCAGATGTGGTCCCTTAGGCCAAGTCTTCAAGAAGTGTATTCCGTCGTAGAATGTATCTTCGCTTTGGTAGGTATCATCAGGTGAGATGTGGTCAAACGTACCTAAGCCTATTAAAAAAAAATGCGCAAGAGATTCAACCCGTTCAGTAGGTAGTATCTAGTACGAAGATAGAAGGAAAATTTCACATCTCACCTCTTCCATCCTTATAACAAACTTTTGTTTTTATATTATTTGTAGGATATCGATAACACGACATTTACCGCCATACCAACAGATTTTTATAGTTTTAATAAAATATGAAAAAAGTAGGTACCGCCACAAAAATAATTATCAATAAAGATCTATCAATTTATTCATAAATTAATTAAAAATTGTATGCTCTTATAAAATCTAAATTTCATAATAAAGGCCCAAATAAAAATCGTTTTCAAATAATTTTATTAAAATAACATAACGAAAGTTCAACCTAAATAAATTTATCAAGGTTTAATTTAATAAATTTGTATTAAAGTATATTATTGGAAGTAAAAACTAAATTTATCTAGGTTTTAACAAACTTTTAATTGAAACATAAATCCTTTAAAGTAAATTCATATTAAAAATGAAATGCGTGGCAAATAACTACCAAGTATTGCTTATCAAAAGGCCCTAATTCAATCAGAGCTCGTCTTATAACTATAAATCATATTTGAAAGGGTGCGTTTTGATTCAACTGTCTTGATACTTTTAATCTAAACACAAATCATGCCATATGCCGGTTTTCCATCGTAGTACTAATACTTATTAATTTATTTTTGAGGAAAATTTTCAGCATAAGAAGGGTTATTGATAAACTCATATATAAAATATAAAGCCAATTATGGTTCCCACGGTTAGAGATATAACTATAATGTCGGAATGTGTGAATACAATAAAGAGTATTAGGTATGTATCTTGAACTAAGTCGAGACTAATCTTGATATTTGATTTTCCGATCTATTAACAATGATAATTGTAATATTATCTATATATATCCACCACGAGAGCCTATATCAGTCCACAGCAGGACATAGGCCCTAATAAAGAGGGATATGCCCATAATTCTCACGCTGGGCATGCGGGTTGGGGATCGCAGAGCACACTTTCTCGCACTACCGACGCTGGCCGGGATTTTGCTGTGCTGGTGTTAGGATCAGGGACTGAATAACCGAAAAATTAAGATACCTTTATATATCGGTATGACATCATACCTTTATATTCCGGATACCTAAATATTTCAATAGCTAAAAAAATTACGGTACCGAAAAATCAGGTATTGAAATACGAAACGGTATAAAGTGGTAGCGCTACCTAATCCCCAAGGATAAAGGTATTCCTTTATATAACCGCGTCTTCTGTCGTCCTTGGCTAGTTTCAGTTTACAGTACCTGGACGACTGAGCTTTGCTCAGTTTTTTTTTAAACCGTGTTTTTGTAAATTATAATACGAATTACTTATTGATAAAATAAGAATATTTTTTTTTCCATCTTACCGACACATTACTAAGAAAATATGAACTGGTTACTCAATAAAAAATCACAAGTGCATTTAGTTTAACATTTTAATAGTTAACAGTAACATTTAACAGTTAATCAATCAATTTAGTAAGTATATTTTTATCATATTAATTATGAAATCCTAGTACTACCATACTATATTGTGGGTTTGTCGAGGATTTTCATTTGGAAGGTAGACTTTTGCCATGACTACTTTTGACTTTTTTGCCATGCATAAAGACCGGACTGGAGCTTAAGTCAACCTCAACAAATTCGAATGTTTGCCCTTGGGATTTGTTAGAAAATGCTACGTTTATCATGCCATGCATGAATACTGGACCACTACACTTTACGTCAACCCCAACAAATTCCAATGTTTGCCCTTGGAATTTGTGGACAGTCATGGCAAATGCAGATCTAACGGGAAATTGTTGACGCTGAATGGTGCATCTCAATTGTCCTTTTGATGAGTCAAGGGTTACTTACCCTTGGTATATATACTTCTTTGCCAGATTGTTTACCAGTAACAATTTTTGCCAATATTATGTGATTGCACAGACTTGTTACAATAAGTTTTTCACTTCTCTTGCTCAAAAAGTGTATCATAATAGTGTAGCTTAGCGGGCCTAAAACTCGAATTTAATACCTAGGGCTAAAAAGTATTTTTTCTTTTTAATTTTTGTCTAAAATCATCAGCCCGTACAAAGCATTCGTTCTCTTACATAAAAACTCGACTTCTTGGTGCTCCGTCAATCTTTTTTTTTTGAAAATAGAACCGTCTTGGTGATGTTTTATAAAGGTTGATTAAATTTTAATAAAATTTCTGAAAATTGTCTAATTTTGAATTGTTTTATTTTCTCGCAATCGAAGTGAAAAGTAGAGTGTTTTACTCGGGCTAAAACCACCCATTATAACTCGGTCTTGTCATCCTCCCTCGCTAAGCTCGGGAGTATAACAACCTCGTATATAATGGGATGGTTTAGTCCCTTGTAAAACAATCTACTATTTCACTTCTCTTGTTCAAAAAGTGTATCATAATAGTGTAGCTTAGCGGGCCTAAAACTCGAGTTTAATACCTCGGGCTAAAAAGTATATTTTCTTTTTAATTTTTGTCTAAAATCATCAGCCCGTACAAAGCATTCGTTCTCTTACATAAAAACTCGACTTCTTGGTGCTCCGTCAATCTTGTTTTTTGAAAATAGAACCGTCTTGGTCATGTTTTATGAAGGTTGATTCTTCCCTTCACGGTAGAATGCGAACTGTTTTGTTGCGGGTTAAATACTGAAAATTGTCTAATTTTGAATTGTTTTATTTTCTCGCAATCGAAGTGAAAAGTAGAGTGTTTTACTCGGGCCAAAATCACCCATTATAACTCGGTCTTGTCATCCTCATAACATTGTCATAACAACCTCGTATATAATGGGATGGTTTAGTCCCTTGTAAAACTACTATTACACCATTTCATAGTCCTTCTGATACGTCTAAATTATGCGACAACGTTATCAACGCATTTTTTTCAATTTTAGTTCGTGTGATGGCAAGTCTAAAATGTTGACACTATTGAGAAATTTTGTTGTTACTTTGACTGCTCCTTCAGGTGGATCTTTCATTGAGCTTTAGTAGATTTTGTACTTACTATACTTACTATAGTAGAAGTTTGGCAACTATATAATAATTATTTTTTTTCAACATCTTTTTTATGAGGCGCGAGTATTGCTCTGTCTTTCATTCCTTCATAATTTCCATTGACTAAGCAGTTACCTAAAGCCCGCTATACTTACATTTTGATCGAGTTTAGGCCAATGCGAGCGTAGGCAAATTGATACATGAAAAGAGCTACCGTCTAGACGTTCGGCAAGTCTATGCAAACTATTGCAAACGGTCAATGTAGACGAGTTTTGTGGACTTGCCCCAAGAAAGCTCCCCACACGTTGTGCGATTGGCCGGGTGCATGCGAGCGCCTTTGATTTGTGCAGAAAAATCGTCACTGCTCCGAAGTGAGACGACTGGTCGCGAGCGACTGCGAGTTCTCGAAACTCTATACACGTTGGCGGTTGCCTTTACTTGGCCAGCTAGGCGAGCGACACCGAATAATGGCAAGGCAAGGGTAATATGCTATCTATACGTTGGTGTATTGGCCTTCGCTCGGCAAGGCTCCACCAACATGTATTGCAGGCTTAATACTTCATAAGATCCGGGCTGCGTGCTGACCAATTCACGGTGCGTTTTAATCTCTTCGCAATATGGACGAACTTGTGCAGTGGCGTGAGTTCGGCCATTATCTTGCATTAGAGTTGAATTTTCCCCTATTAATCCCATGTAAAGTATCACGTGAGTTTCTAAAACCTCTGTTATACAGCGTTTTGCCGTCAAACCTCCTTTTCATGTACCTATAAAACCTTCTAAACCAAACACTCTTTCGTTTAGTGCTGCTTAAAAACGCCATCTATTGTCAAGTAGCTTTTAGTGTTGCGGTGTCAGCAAAACAGTTTAGTTTTTGTTTACAGATGCTCGTAAACGGGCAATTTTGTCAATTTCTTGCTGCAATGGTATAGCCACTAAACTGCCGATTAAATCTCTCACAAAGTGCAATAATTGCAATATTGTAGCCCGGCAATTTTGCAGCAATCGCACTACTGAAATATATTTCAGAATAGTCGCAAGTATTTAATGTCTAGTCGGCTACATTGAAAATTATTTATCCAGCTTTGACTTCACTGCAATATTGCCGTATATCGTCTTTGCTCTGATGTTTAGGTGCATCTTATTTCCCTCGCTCACCTCCCCCCGCCTCGTCCTGTAGCTGCCACTGCTGTCTCCTCAATCTAACCGCAATATGCTCCGCGTGTACGAATAAAACTCCTCAGCAATCAGTTGCTGAATCTTAAGGGTTATACTCGGCAATGTCGGCTTGTATTGCAAAATGAAGTTGCATATCTAATCTGATACCTTTAATCGAGCATTTCTTGTATATATATAATCTGGATCTCGGAAGCGGCTCCAACGATTTTCATAAAATTTTGTATGTAGGGGGTTTTGGGGGCGATAAGTCGATCTAGCTGGGTTTTATTAATAGAAAATGTTGTTTTATCTATTGGCGAGTAGTATTACTATTGTTTTGGCAACTAGGGCCATCAGACATCGAGTTAGTATATACTACTACTATAGAGTCACAGTCTTCAAGTGAAAACTGACAAAAATCGTCCAAGCGTATTTGACATAAATCAACTTCAAAATGACAAATTTGCACTAATTTAGACCTTAAGTCTAAGTAGGTAAGTAAGTTTTGGTGCAGATACTCTTTTTCCACGTTTGTGCCTCTATTTATATTATCTCGATGCTATCAGCTTAACAACAACTAAACTGTTTTACCGACATAGCAACACTAAAGTTACTCGACAATAGATGACGTTGTTAAGCAACACTAAGCCAATGAATGTTTGGTTTGAGGTTAGACCAAGAAAATTAATTGTTTATATAAATTATTAATAAAATATATGTCTTTTCAACTCACGTGTTTACTTAAATTGCCTAAAAGCTCTTTAAAAAAAAGTTTATTTAATAATTAGAATACGATTATGACTCTTTCTGTCATCTATGGGCGAGTAGTTATACTATTTTATTATTTACTAATTTTTACTATTTTATTATTAACTAGAGTCCAATAATAATGCCGAAGAAGAAAAGAAACTGAATATGATTCTGAATGTACTGATTGTATCAAAGAAAATGAAATTGATAAAGAGAGCTACCATTTCTGTCAAATGCTGCTAAGTGAGCTACAATTTGTACGACCATGCATGCGGAATATGGCATACAGGCACATGTTAAAGATTGTAGAATCTTTCAAAGGACAACATAAAATGGACAGTGAAATAAAAGTAATATATCCACCTTGTAAACATTAATAATAGTACATCAGTAATAATAAAAAACCATGCATAGTTTAGTAAATACTTATATTAATTAAACCAAATTTTCAATTAGGTAGGCATCTCATAAATTTAACATACTAAAAAGTTCAATTAACTCAAGCTAGCTTATTACTAATTTTGGTATCTTTCCATAGCTAGAAAATGTCGTAATCACATTTAAGGCGGATCATAATAATTTCTATAATAATAAATATTTAATATTAGTTCCTTACTTATGAAATTGGCGTTTTTTATGGAGAATTTCGAGAAAATGATTTCTCAATACACACATTTTTGTATTTTTATCTGAAACTACTAATCCAATTTCCCTTTCCTCTTTTTCTTCCCATTATTACGTAGGTAACTAGCAATAAAATAGGTAGCAATATTGTCTAGTAGGTTAGATAGAAGGTATAAAAATGAAAGCAGGTTGTAACTAAGTAATGTGCGTGCGTGAGCGCGTGCGTAACAGAACGAATACGAAAACCTAAAGAATAACTCCTGTCAGCACAGTATTCGGTGATCGGCGCGCCCCCAAGCGAGCCTCCCCCTCCCGTCCCGCCAGCCACCGTCACCACCCCGCTTGCATCCTTACCGGCTCGACTTAATATTTTTTCGGTACCGTAATTCTATACCGGTAAAATAACGGTATAGCCCAACCTCTATCGGATAATGGTATCCTTACGTTTTTACGGTACTGATACCTTTATACCGTAACGTTTTCAGTCCCTGGTTAGGATGTGCTATGCCGCAAGCAGCCGTCTACCACGTGCAGGTGAGGTTGGCTTGGGTTCCGAAGATGGGGGTTTAACCCCTAATACCCCTCTATCTATATAGTATGAACTAGAGGTTGGGTGGTGCGCGAGCTGCACGCAGCTCGCGGTTTTGGCGTGCATTGTAAAGCTATAAGACAGGATTTTGACGTGAAAGAAGCAATTAAAAAGGATATCGAAGTAGGAGAAGCAATCAAAAAAGTTAACTGATGTGAAAGAAACAATCCAAAAGGATAACCAAGAGGATGATGCTTTAACAGAGGATATTGAAGAAGAAGAAGCAATCAAAGAGGATATCGAAGTGCAAGAAGAAATCAAACAGGATATCAATGGTGAAAACAAAATCGAAATCGAAATCAAAATCGACCAACACCTACCCTACACCTACCCTACAACTACTCTACAAATACCCTACACCTACCCTGCAACTACCCTACAACTACCCTACACCTACCCTACGCCTACCCTACAACTACCCTACACCTACCCTACACCTACCCTACAACTACCCTACAACTACCCTAAACCTACCCTACACCTACCCTACAACTACCCTACACCTACCCTACACCTACTCTACACCTACCCTACAACTACCCTACAACTACCCTACAACTACCCTACACCTACCCTACAACTACCCTAAAACTACCCTACAACTACCCTACACCTACACCTTCACCTAACCTACACTAAATATCTATACGATTCCACCAAACATCGACACATGTCAATAAAGTAAAGAAAAAAAAGTTTTGTATGAGGGGGGTGAAAATTTTGTATGGGTTAATTTTTTTTTTGTATGGGACCCCAATTTTTTTTGTCGGATCCTTTTATCAAAATGCACCCTTAACAACATTAGTTTAAGCGCGAACCCTCTACGACCTATAGTTTCCGAGATACATAGGGGGTGGGGGTGAAAGGGGGTGAAAGGGGGTGAAAAGGGGAAATGTCAGATTTTTCCTGAGGTCGCCCACACTCCCTCTATACGAATCCACCAAAAATTTCAACCCTACAAGGTGGCATCTGGGAGAACAATCATGTCAGTCAGTCAATCAGTCAGTGGTAATCGAGCTATATATAGTATAACTAGAGGTTGGGTGGTGCGCGAGCTGCACGCAGCTCGCGGTTTTGGCGTGCATTATAAAGCTATAAGACAGGATTTTAAAGTGAAAAAAGCAATTAAAAAGGATATTGAAGTAAGAGAAGAAATTGATGAAGATTTAGAAGTGGAAGAAGCAATCAAAGAGGATATCGAAGTTGTAGAAGTAATCCAAAAAGTTAACTGATGTGAAAGAAACAATCAAGAAGGATAACCAAGAGGATGATGCTATAACAGAGGATATTGATGTAAGAGAAGCAATCAAGGACGATATTGAAGAGGAAGAAGCAATCATCAAGGATATCGAAGAGGAAGAAGAAATCAAACAGGATATCGTTGGTGAAAACAAAATCGAAATCGGAATCGGAATCGGAATCGGAATCGAAAACGAAAACGAAAATGAAAACGAAAACGAAAACGAAAACGAAAACGAAAACGAAAACTAAAACGAAAACGAAAACCAACACCTACCCTACACCTACCCTACAACTACCCTACACCTACCCTACACCTACTCTACACCTACTCTACACCTACTCTACACCTACTCTACACCTACTCTACACCTACCCTACACCTACTCTACACCTAGTCTACACCTACTCTACACCTACTCTACACCTACTCTACACCTACTCTACACCTACTCTACACCTACTCTACACCTACCCTACACCTACTCTACACCTACTCTACACCTACTCTACACCTACTCTACACCTACTGTACACCTACTGTACACCTACTCTACACCTACTCTACACCTACTCTACATCTACCCAACACCTACCCAACACCTACCCAATACCTACCCAACACCTACCCTACCCCTACACCTACACTACACTAAATATCTATACAATTCCATCTGGGAGAACAACCGTGTGATCGACGAAAAGAAAAAAAAAAATTTTGTATGAAGGGGTGAAAATTTTGTATGGGATAATTTTTTTTTTGTATGGAACCCTAATTTTTTTTTTCGGATCCTTATATTCAAAAGCACCCTGAGCAATATTAGTTAGAGCGCGAACCCTCTACGACCTATAGTTTCCGAGATACATGGGGGGTGGGGGTGAAAGGGGATGAAAAGGGGAAATGTCAGATTTTTCCTGAGGTCACCCCCACTCCCTCTATACGAATCCACCAAAAATTTTAACCCTACGAGGTTGCATCTGGGAGAACAATCATGTCAGTGAGTGAGTGAGTCAGTGGTAATCGAGCTATATATAATATAACTAGAGGTTGGGTGGTGCGCGAGCTGCACGCAGCTCGCGGTTTTGGCGTGCATTGTAAAGCTATAAGACAGGATTTTGAAGTGAAAAAAGCAATCAAAGAGGATATCGAAGTTGAAGAAGCAATGAAAAAGTTAACTGATGTGGAAGAAACAACCAAAAAGGATAACCAAGAGGATGATGCTATAAGAGATGATATTGATGTAAAAGAAGCAATCGAAATCGAAATCGAAATCGAAATCGAAATCGAAATCGAAATCGAAATCGAAATCGAAATCGAAATCGAAATCGAAATCGAAATCGAAATCGAAATCGAAATCGAAATCGAAATCGAAATCGAAATCGAAATCGAAATCGAAATCGAAATCGAAATCGAAATCGAAATCGAAATCGAAATCGAAATCGAAATCGAAATCGAAATCGAAATCGAAATCGAAATCGAAATCGAAATCGAAATCGAAATCGAAATCGAAATCGAAATCGAAATCGAAATCGAAATCGAAATCGAAATCGAAATCGAAATCGAAATCGAAATCGAAATCGAAATCGAAATCGAAATCGAAATCGAAATCGAAATCGAAATCGAAATCGAAATCGAAATCGAAATCGAAATCGAAATCGAAATCGAAATCGAAATCGAAATCGAAATCGAAATCGAAATCGAAATCGAAATCGAAATCGAAATCGAAATCGAAATCGAAATCGAAATCGAAATCGAAATCGAAATCGAAATCGAAATCGAAATCGAAATCGAAATCGAAATCGAAATCGAAATCGAAATCGAAATCGAAATCGAAATCGAAATCGAAATCGAAATCGAAATCGAAATCGAAATCGAAATCGAAATCGAAATCGAAATCGAAATCGAAATCGAAATCGAAATCGAAATCGAAATCGAAATCGAAATCGAAATCGAAATCGAAATCGAAATCGAAATCGAAATCGAAAACTAAAACCAACACCTACCCCACACCTGCTCTACACCTACCCTACACCTACTCTACTACTACCCTACACCTACCCTACACCTACCCTACAACTACCCTACACCTACCCTACACCTACCCTACAACTACCGTACAACTATCCTACAACTACCCTACAACTACCCTACAACTACCCTACACCTACCCTACACCTACACCTACACCACACTAAATATCTATACGATTCCACAAAACAAAAAAAAAAAAGTTTTGTATGAAGGGGTGAAAATTTGTATGGGATACTTTTTTTTTTGTATGGGACCCCTAATTTTTTTTTCGGATACTTATATTAAAATGCACCCTGAGCAACATTAGTTTGAGCGCGAACCCTCTACGACCCATAGTTTCCGAGATACATATGGGGTGGGGGTGAAAGGGGGTGAAAAGTGGAAATGTCAGATTTTTCCTGAAGTCACCCCCACTCCCTCTATACGATCCCATCAAAAATTTCAACCCTACGAAGTGGCATCTGGGAGAACAATCATGTCAGTGAGTCAGTGAGTGAGTCAGTGGTAGTTTAGCTATATATAATATAATAATAATTAATGGCATAGGGCATGGCACAGGGTGCCATTTACAAGAGGGAGAGTGCAACTGTAGTGCATTGGCCATAGACTAGCTGTACACGTACAGCTTGTTGTAGTCTCTCCCTGAGAATTCACCATCAAGTCAACCTCAAAGTAAACCAGTTTAAAGTATCAAGATCGTAAGTCGAAGTTCCCAATTACCGTCACTATAAGAGCTCGGGTTCTCAAACCCTCACCCCGTCGCTTGAGCCCGCTCCACTCATCATGGAACTGCCTATTGGTAATTGGCAAAATTTGCTGTAAAACTTTTTTAGAAACTTATATTTTTTATTAATTTGCGTGTGATCTGACAAATATACCTACACCCTGTTTTTCTATAGCTCTAGTTTTAATGCATGAAGTATCGAATTCAGAATTTGAAGTGTATTTCAAATAAACATTTCAATCGGAAATGTTTTTGTGTATTTGCTTTATGATAACTTTATAACTGATGAGTGTTTGTAACCTTTTGCTCTTTAACTTATTTTTAGTTGCAGTAGTACTTGCCTTTGCACCTCTGGCCATTTATGCTGTTGGCGATTATAATGCTGTGTACGCAGATCCAATGCAAATAACTGCCGTGGTATGTTTTTTGTTTCATTATTTACTTTATTTTTGTAAAATTATTCTGTTTAAACATTAAAAAAGATTCAATTTACATTACATCAATACATGATGATAAAATAATATTAATATGATGATATTATGATTATTATATACAAATAGCAGTAATTATACTGATACATTTAAATTTTAACAGAACACACAAAAACGAGAAACAGCAGGCAATGAAATATCACAAGCTGTTCACAATAGATTGCTGAAACATGGTGAAGCTCTGGAAAAAATCATGAGATTGGTTCAAATAAATGAAAATTTAATAAAACAGATAATCGATCGTTTGGATGAAAAACATAACCAGTCGGAAACGCATGGCAACATCAAGATATACCACTCTAATCGGCGAAGTGACACTGAAAATGAAGACATTCCGATAGTTAAATTTGGAAAAGATATTGTAAGATATGGTAACCTATTGCAAACTGTGGTGATGACTGATATCACAAAAGATCCGGGGCCAGTTACTGCGATGGATACAAACGTAACTGACAAAGAGTTTAATAAAGCAAAAAAGCCGTAGGGGCATCTCAGTTTTCGTAAAAATAATATATCTATTCTGAAATTTATTTGACTTTTCAATATATTGAATACATATGATAACTAATCTACCTATTTACAAACCAAAAGAAGACAGCACCGCCAGTACTCGTCAATATTACTTTATATCAGGAGGATAATATATATAAATATAAAATGTCAATATGAGAACTTTGAAGAACAACTTGTTTTATTTAAGCTTTCCTACTCTTCCAGGAATCACCAAACGACGGTGAAGAAATAAGAAATGTAGAAAGTATGAATGATGAATCTAGAACATATTCTGGCACCCAAAATCCTACAGGGTCTGAAAGAATTTTTCATGGCAAAGAGGCTAACGACTGGTGTTCTATTGCTGCCAAATGTAAAAAAAAATCTCACCCTATTTGTGGTTTCGACGATACCTTTGGCAAGGCAGTTTTCAATGATATTTGCCACATGCTCCAAGTTAACTGTTATATGAGATTTAGTAAGTATATTTATATACATACATAATTTTAATCTTCATGTTCTCGGCTATATTTGTTTACTATCATGTTTTCTATGTTCTATGCACAAGATGTACATTAACTCGTTATTTTAAAAGTGATAAGTCAGCTATGGTTTCTTTCTATGCACGGTTTTTAGTTCTTTTGTGGTTTTCAGATTTCACGGTAGCGCCTTGTTGAACTAGATAGAAGAATAGATCAAATTAGCGACGTAAATTGCTGTTTTCTATCCGACTCCAGCGCCCAACTCCTTCGCGTTTGGGCATATCCCTTCATCTTCCTTTACGTGTCTGAAAACTAAAAATAAAAAACTTAGTTATTTATTATCATTATATTTTAGATTTTTGATTTATTTTGTTTTTCTTTTTAAATAAAAATTATGTGATTTAATAGTGGGCTACCTTTTTTTACATATTTATTACAATTTTTAAGCAAGGAACCGATCGAAAAGTGACACTTAATAGCTTTGGGTTTGACACACAGATTCTTAGGCTCACTGACCGGGACGCTGCAGCGCTGTAGAGCCTGGGACATGGTCAGATGGAGTAGGCTTGCCTATACCATCCTGTCAGCCTAGACTACCTCCACAGGAAGGCATGGTTTATATGTGTGGGCTAACTAAGCAGCGGGTTTCCCTTACGATCTTTTCCTTCAAAGTTTTGCGCACGAAATAGATAAATTTGTTTTATATGAATACTCACCCATGTTATATTCGCAAGAGTACTCGTACATATCGCAAAGATCCAAGAATGTTCTGGCTTCGTTCACAGACTTCCCGCAAATGATTACTGTATCGTGGAAGCACATGTATGCATGCTCACATAACTTCTTAAGTTCCGTCTGGAAGAACCACCAAGCAGAGCACTTTAGTAGCAATCATGACATGTTTAGAGAATAATTTAAGCCCTTAGATTTTCTCAAGTAGATGTCACGAGAGACTTTTTCGAGCGAAAACAAAACTAATAAAGTACCTTAGAAAATTTCACCAAAGGATGTTGCTGACTAGCAACGTCTACCTGTTTACTTAACACCAACACTAGTACGTCACAAACATTTTGTATTGAAATAGTAATCCTGTCTAGGGCACATTTTGGATTTTTAAGCGAACCAAATTCATGAAGTTGATGATGATAATTACTACTTCCTTGCCTAAAATGTTTACTAACTATGTCGTCTTGTTTTTCAATAAATTATTGAATTTGACTTGTACTTTGGAGTGTACTTACCATATAAGTTTTATCACCAGTTATATGACAGTTCGACTCTGGCGTTATTATCACCACTAAAATGACTATGAAAATATTCTCATGCTTCATGATGATGGAGATAAGACAGTAAAATGTATTGACACTCAGTGGCTAGATATTGGCTAGATAAGTGTCTATAGTAGATAGTCTTTCAAAGTACAAGATAATCAGGGCCGGCTTGAGTGCTAACATAACGTTAGGATATTGGTCCGTATTTTTCCAACTTCCTTCTGCGGAACTCAAGTCCAGCTTACCGGCCTGTGGTGCACCTTGCTATCTAACAAACCGGACTCTGCGGGTCGGCTGTTTGTGGCATAGCGCATCTTAACACCGGCACAGCAAAACTATCTGGCCGCCGAAATGCAGCAGCGTCGGTAGTACGAGAAGCTGTGCCCTGCGATCCCCAGCCCGTGGGGATTATGTGCAAAGCCTCCTCTATAAGAAGGGATATCCCTTCTTATAGGGGAGACCTATGCCCAGCTGTGGACTGAATAAGCTGGTGTTGTTATTGTTGGTGTTGGAAGATTTACGTAGGGTTAAAAGCACTCTAAATTTGATTCACAGTGCCATAAACGTCCACAGTTTTCTAGATTCTGAATTGGGATGCGTTGTACTATTGTTCTCGTTGTTCTTGGCATTCGATGGCTCAAAGCTATTTATTTTGGTAGGCTTTTCCTTGCTTTTAATAGTATTGATGCGACTCGCTTCGCTTTCTCAGTTTGCTGCCTGTTATTTTAACCCCTAAGCCCATTCCTAGCTACGCCCTTGTATAAACTATCTAGCTATATACTAGGCTAGAATACAATGATATTTTGTATCTCAAATTCTATGAAATGCTGAGGGTTTCTCAACAATAGGTAAGCGTTGAAAGTGGATCTCACAATGCACTTCGTTATAAAAGCTTGCATTGTTAGAACGGGCATTCTTCAGCCAGGAAGTTTCTTATGAAGCTGTTACATTACGATGACGGCCGTTTTTGAGCTTCTTCTTACTCTAGCTATAAAAGTTCCCTTTGTTGACTTATCTTTCTTGGGTTGTTGTAATCAGTGCGCTTGCTGGATGGTCTGGCTGTACAAGTAAAAAGGTGGAAGTTTCTGCATGTATATTGGTATTTCATGTACCACGGTGTTGGTTTTTTATAATCTGAATCTTTATTGTTTCATGTATTAGATACATCGTGTTTAGTCCGTTTTACGATTAAAATTATTATGATTTCGTAGATAAGGTAGGCTTACATATCAATAAAAATATTAGGATTTATTTTTAAATTTAATTTTTATAGAGGTATTTAGATCGGAGCGCTTCGGAAGGCACGTTAAAATGCTGGTCCAGGCTTTGTCAGTCATTAAGTCTTTTGGAGGCCTTTGGGCGGCCTAAAAACTCCGACAATAGAGTTAGCTCATACGAAAAAGCGACATTTCAATTTTTTATCTTACATACCTCGTAGGCTAGGAGGTAAGTTCTAGTTTATCGATATTCTTACGGCCATGGCATGGCGCTTTTTACTTCTTAAGAGAGTTGAAAAAGCTTTTCAGACTGTCCATTTTCACACTGCATGAAAATCTGTAGGTATCGTTCTTACTGTTTAAATGCGGTTCGTTTTTTTGTGGTGTTGATTCCTAACACCTATTTCTTTGGAGTTTTTTAGAAATGTTAATAGATAGATAGATAGATAAATTCTTTGTTGTACACCAAATTAAAAATACAATTTGCAGAAACTTTACAATTTAAAAGAAGGTAAGGGTAAGAAGGTCTTATCGCTAATAGCGATCTCTTCCAGACAACCTTTGGATGGACAGGATAGCACGATAAACAAAAGACGGTGGTGTACACACTTACGAAAGTAGCTGGATAAATAATATCATACACATACATAAAATATTAATATAATAAAAAGGAAACTATAGACTACATAATTATAATACATAAACTACATAAATACCTATTTGCAAAATATAACATTATTAGTATTTTTAACAATTATTAATTAAGTTAATTTATATGTTAAACTGTGACCGTTTAGTGACATTTCGATTTGAGCGCTTCCGTGCTTCGGAAGGCACGTTAAGATGTTGGTCCCGGCTTTTCAGTCATTAATTAAGCCATGTCGGAGACCTTCGGGCGGCTTAAAAACTCCGACACCAGAGTTGGTCACTATCGCATACGAAGAAGAAGAAGTTAAACTTATAAGATGTACTTCTCATAATGTACCCGACTTCACCCACTACTGGGCTGCCTCCTTTTTCTAATGCCTGCTGTCTGTCTGCTTGATCTCCTAACAGCTGATGTCACTAAATTTGTCTTCAACTCATCGTGTTATGGGATTATTATTTAAATTGGAGAAATTGAGGAAATTCTAATATCCCAGATGGCATTGAATAATAATGAATATTATATTTACTGTAATACTGGTGCATATTAGATCTTTTACGATTCTGTGAAAGTTAAATTGTCAACCAGTCCAAAATCAAGAAATATTAGGCCTAATCTAGAAGATTTATTCTATTGGTAATTTTTATGCACCGAAGGGACATTGACCGCTTGGGACATTGGTTGAAGGAGTAGGCTTACCCAGCACTTATAGTATCATCTCCGTCTAGCTCGCCTTACCCACAGGTAACAAAAAAATCAAAATCCATAAATATTATCATGCATTTATTGAGCAACGTATTCATTCTATTTACAAACTACTAATACTTGAATAACCACATGTTTAATATCAAGATAAATGAGCTAAATGAGCTAGTAAAATAATAATAAGCTAATCATCATAGTAGTTGCTAGTTGGACGGCGTGAAACTGTCAACAGGGATTTATCTTCGGGACAGGCAGTCTGTTTGTAATCTGGAACGAGAGAAAAGCAGGTTTAGATAGTTGGTAGCTTCTGTGGTGCAGTGGGCAAAGGTCCGCCTGACGCAGAAGGATGTTGGTTCGATTACCGCTGCGAGAGAAATGTTTGTATGTCCTGCAAATGTTTTTCTCGGGTCTGGGTGTTTTATATTTATAATATGTGTGTATTTACAAAAAATATTTTTAAGGATATAATATATAGTACAAGACCTAAAACTTAATACCTGGCAATAACTTAATATTCTGGCAAATAAACATATCTTTGTCTTTTTATCAGTCATAATATGGTTCCCCTTATACAAGCTTTGTTCAGTTTGGAGTTAGATGATGCTGTGTGATAGAGTTCAGTTTTATTTATTTTTATTATTTAGAGTATAGTATATATAAGAGTATAGTAAACTGAGATTTAGGCTCCATTCCCAAGCTTAAATGCTTTAAGACAAAGAGCATTTTGCGATGCCTCCACTGGGGACAGAGAATAGTGACCCGGAAATCCCGAGACAAGAGAGTCCCGGGACATGAGAGGAATTAAACATTATTACAATTTCGTAGAATTCTTTTTAGATATTGCTACGCAAAGGCATAATGTATTTGTGTCTGGTACTAGCCATACAAAAGTTAAAGGGGGTTGGATAGTGAAAGGCGAGTTTATCTATTGCAAATCTGGATCTTTAAGACAAAAAACGTATTTTATACTTTGCTTGCCCTTCTGTACCACTTTAATACTCTGCTTGCCCCTTTTGTACCACTTTAATACTCTATAATAACTAAGGTAAAACACAAATTTAACTCTTGAAACTAAGCAAATATTCTTAGACTTACTCCGTCTCCTGATACAGTTAAAGTCGAACATGTCACAGAGATCCCTGAAGCCCATGATGTCTCCGGCGTGGCTGATGCCGCAGATTGGTACGCGGTCGTGGTTGCACACCTTCGCCATGCTGCACCATTTGGCACCCATCTGAAAGCATGAAAAGAATAATAATGAACGTTTAAGTCTTTGAATGGTGTAAAAACAACTGTAGCCCGCAGTCAATGTGTTAAGATGGATTTATAAAATATGACTATGTAATTTATATTTTTATATTCTGGAAGGGGGTTATCCTCAATCATCATCATAATCCTATAGCAATCCACTGCTGGGCATAGGCCTCTCCTAATGAGCGCCATTGCGCATTCAGTTCGACGCATCCAGCAGACTTTCGCCAAACGTCTCTCTACCTGGCTGGAGGAAATCCTACACCACGTTTGCCGAGCCGCCGAGCCGCCGAGTCGCCGATCCGCAGTCTCTACTAAAGAACTCGTTTACCCCAACGGTTATCGGTTCTTCGGCAGATATAGCCAGCACACTGCCACTTCAGCTTGCTAATTCTATGTCAGCAACTGTTATTTCTCCAGTTAGTTATACGTCGGATAGTCTCGTTGCGGATATATTTTCATTGGTTAGCATCACCTTCCTGGATAGTTAACATAGTCTAGAAATTAATGATGCACTGGCAAAGACTGATTAGACTTAAGAGAGAGAGAGAGAGAGGGATAGAAAAGGGAGATAGTGAGAGAAAATGCAAAGTACAGGTTGACATGACATGAGATGTGAGATGAAAACTAAAAACAGAAAAAATGGAAAAGGAACATTTCAATTCTCATGAAGATTAAAGTATGAAAAAGAATAATGATGACATTACTTTTTTTACCTTCCTCCCCATTGCGATGTCTTCATTATCTCTTTCTCGAGGAGGTCCGTGAGTCGTTACCGAGACGATGCAGACCACCACAAACACTGCGAATAATTATGAAGATAATTATGTAAAAAGCTGGCTGACTTTTCAATAAATTGCGAGTATAATATTCTTGTTAAATTCCCAGACTTGTCTTAATATTCCTGTACCCCGAGTTGTATAATCAGAAAGTGTTTATAGTTTTCGTTTGCGAGCCAAATTTTGAAGTTGTTTTTAGGCAATTACTTGGTGGTTTAAAATTACCTTAACCTATGTCGTTGGGTCAGTTTATATTGAATCCAATTCTTTAAGTGTCTTATAACATATAACACACATCAAAATTGAGCTTGAAACGAAAACTATTGAACGTTTCCTTATTGTGCAATTCTATTAGGAGTGCAGAACATAACTGAAGCGTTAGTTCATAACAATTTCAGAATGGTTAAAAAAATTACCTATTATTAGATGGTTCAACGCCATGTCTTATGCTCTCAACCCGTCAACCAGAAATGAAGTCCACACAAAGTAAACTAGACTCGAACTTTCCATTCTCTATTGTTGAAAAACGGTAAACTAGGTATGTTCTATTGTCTATGATTTATAAACATCCCGTGGTGTTACAGAGATGGTAGGGCTTAGTTATGTCAACAGTTAAAGCGGCGGCACGTGTTTACATTTCTGCTTTGAAACTGATTTGAATTCTGGAAACATAAATGTATTATGAAAGGACATGTCTGCTATCTAATCGTAGAAAACAGATATGAGAAAACTGAAAGGGTACTCCATGATACTCCTAAACAAGAATCGTGGTAATTTTACATCGACGGACTTTTGTTTTGTTTCTGTTTTGTATTTGAAATTTTGGCAACCTTTTTGGTATTATTCTTTTTTAATTTACTTGAATAATAGTTTTTATCACTAATCATTCTATAAACACATAATACATGGAACAAGCAAATAGTCCAACAATTGTTATGGGGAAATCATTAATATTATTTTGAGATAAATAAAGATATCTAAACAAAAATCATTAACTATTATAAGTATTGCAGGTCACCTATGTTTGGATCATGCCCGACGATGCAACGACCTGTGTCCATCAACTTGAGACACGAAGGTGATAGGTATTGTGCCTGAACAAAAGCATCCTTAATTCATTAATTCTTTATCGTACACATATATATATTTGCGCCTTTGTACATGGGATACTCAAAGTATCCCATGTACAAAGGCGACACCCTCAAAGAGTTTTCTAACAGCAGTGATTTTATAATTATAAATTTATTCATAACCCTCTTTTTTTCCTTGTAATAGAAATAAATTATACACTTTAATTTTGTTATCTTCTTTATTTCTAACTCAAGGATCCTAAGAAAAACAAACTAAATTATGTTAATAAATTTTTAGTAGAGAATCGATAAACCGCAAAATAAAAAATTCCCAGACTTGTGTGGGGGTGAGTAGGGTAGACTTTGTTAAAAATTAAATAAAATATGAAAAAAACTTGGTATCCCTTCAAAACTAATAAAATACTGGAGAAAACAATAGTCTACCCACGTCTATGAATACTTTTAAGACCAATACTTTCTTAATCTTTTAAACAAGTAATATTTTGTCAAAGTATCTTTGTCCATCCTTTTTAAACTTTTCTTTTCTGGGTTCACTATAAAGATGTTGAAAAAAAGATTTACATACAACAGCATAGTAAAACTTTCAGACAGTAATGACGATCTGCGAAAGGATTTTGGCATAACCTGGATGGGTCGAGTGTCCTTAGAGGGTGCAATGGTGCTCACAACGGAGCCTAGCAGTGACGTGAGCTAACTAAGCTGATGATGTTGATAATGAGATTCACATACCAGTTTTGTATTCACAGTTGAATTCAAGAATATCGCATTTGTCTATAAACCATCTCACTTCTCTAGTTCTCGTGTCTAAACCGCAAGTTCTTTGCTTAGTATGCACGCACACATAAGCATCTACGCATGTTGCCTGAAAAGATTATGATGGAACTTTGTTGAAACCCGAGATGTTTGGAGAATACTTATTACTTTGTATGACATTCCATAATGTATCGCTTGATATACATATACAATATTCAGAATCGCTTTGGTAAAATATTAATGGTTAAAAATAATGTGAGGCAAAGACGCGATGCCAAGTGCCGACCGTTTATGGTGATCACGTCTCGCTACATTACTTGTGTCCTTTATCCTGTATTTCGAATTCTGATTCACTGTACAATGGTTCAAGAAAACTAGTTCCAATCCTAACTAAATATATGCAAAAGAGATTATATTTGTTTGTTACATTTTCACGCCTAACTACTCAACCGATCATTATGAAATTTCGCATACACGTTGTCAGGGGTACAGAAAAGGGGTACCTTTTTGAAAAAGTTGTCAGGGGCTAGAAAAATAATTTTAACGCAAACGAAGTCACGGGCGGAATCTAGTAAATTGATATATTAAAAATCTCACCTTCTTCTTACCCTCACACAAAACTGAAAAATAAATAACTGATCCCAGCAAATATGTCAAGAACATTCTAAGCTCGAATGTGTTCTGCGTATTTGACTGAAATCTGAACGCTTTGTTTTGTTCTCAGTTTCAATACAGATTTGCGTGGGCTGATAAAATCAATGTTGATAGAAGTAACGTAGGTTGAGTTCACACAGGAGTTTTGCTGTAGCTTATAGAGAATTTATGAAAATGCACGTTGGTAGAAAACAGCATGTACATATACTAGTCTATGGAAAATAGAAAATGGATGCACATCCATGTATGTGCATACATGATAGATTTGCGTGGGCTAATAAAATCAACATTTTGTGAAAATTCACGACAGAAGAATATAGCAAAATTGATGTGTATGTGGGTAATAAATAAGAGCTTGTAACGTAACAACCATACTTTGCAATTAAATCTGACTTAATCTGAATGAAGGATTAAGTAATAGTGCACTGTTTGAAGCTTTAGTCAACAACATTAAACTAGTTTTTAAGTTTTGTGAATACATCACAGACTTTAGTAGTCTACTATTTTTTAATGAAATGTTTTGTTTTGTCTGTTGTGTCTTTTCTTATCTATATTTTTCGAATTCAAAGAGTTCAGAATCATTAATAAAAAAAAAAAAATCTTTTAAAAAAAAAGATGTGCTTTTAATTCTGGGCTACCATACGTCTTCTATACAAAGTATATTTCTAAAGTATGAGTTAAAGGTAAAAACTAAACGTTTAAGGAGACCCCCCCCAGCAGATGGACCGACGACATCGTTAGGATGGAGAGGGCTCAAGACCGTTCTTCGTGGAATTCCTTGGGGGAGACGAGACCTATGTTCAACAGAGGACTTCTATAGGTTGTTGTTGATAATGATGATGATGAGTTAAAAAATTACCTAAAACTTTTAGCTCGAAACATACATTTAGTAAAAGTAGGACCGAGGCTTTGTTGGTTCAATAAAAACGTAGCACGAGCCAAAACACATGCTCCTAATTAAATCTAACTGCGACTGTAACCTTCCATTGTACAAAATATTTATTCCATTTGCTTTAAAAACTCAGAGCTAACTTTATATTTAGCTTTAACCTTTGGAATTTAAATCAAATATACCTTTATTTTTCAATTTGCAAGAATAAACTAAAAAAAGGTTTTATTTCCTTTGTTCTGTTGTAAAACATTTTCGACATGAATATTGCTGTATCGCTTTGTAAGTTGAATTATTTTTTTGTATTGTTTTCTCAAATATTACATGAGTTTTATCATTTAATTTTCAGGTGTACTTACGTTCTTAGTATTATTCTCTGTATCGGAGACATCTAGTATAAATAAAGTAAGTTAAATATACTTTCGTTTAAACATTTAAGCAAGAGTAGCAGCCATTACGATCTGTAATGAAAGTTTCAAAATCTAACCTACCTACCTACCCTACTCTTTTACACACGACGGAACGGAGGCTTATGTATGTAGCTGTTTGTATGTTTGTATGTGTGTGCCATGGAATTACGTATTTAAACGAACGTTCCCATTTATCTACGAAACGGTTTTGCTGATTTACATTCGGTTTTTGGTAGAGTTTGTTATGAACTGTTTTGAATGTGTTAGTAGTATTTTATTTATTCGATGGTAGTATGAAAACATATATAGTTTAAGTAAATTAAAGGTTTACAGCTTTCAAATCATGCTTACTAATTATATTTAAGAAATAACGTGATCAGTTCAGTGATGTTGGAGGGGCAGCCTCAAAACTCCGATACCAGAGTTGGAAGTAAACAAATAAAATACCTACTTTCGATATGGGTATGGTCGCAAAAAATTATACGAGTAATATTCAAGATATTGTACCATACGTTAGTTTAATTACTAAATGGTGCATACAAGACAAATAGAAAGCCTTATTCATGATATAAACATGTTCCCGTGGTGGTGATATTTTATTAGGTGCTTACATATGAAATTGGCGTTTTGTATGGAGAATTTTTGAGAAAATTTATTTCTCCATACATACATTTTTCTATTTTTATCTGGAACTACTAATCCTATTCTGCTAAAATTTTTTGTGGATGATTGGACAACATACTACAAATTTAAGCATTGAAAGTGTCAACGCATGAAATGAACTGTTTTTAAGTTTTATTTATAACTTCCTCAAAAATAGTGTTTTATTGAATTTTCAATTTTTGTCATAATATTACATTCAGAAAATAAATTAATTTTGTATAATGACTGTTGAGTAAAATAACATAAGTATAAAATAAAATGGGAAAAAACGCCAATTTCATAGTAGCCTAAAAAAAAAAGATGTGTATATATTCACTTACTTTAACAAACACTTTCTATAATTAGTGTATAAATAAGTCGCGAAATTTTTTAACAATACTGAGGAGGAAATTGTGTATTTTTTTAGAAATGTTACAAAGCAAAAACGTGTATACACAATAACCATGAAAAGTGTGGTATTAACGGTGTGGGAACCCTAAGAAGATTTCTGGACACATGTGACATTTTTGAGTACAATTGTCTGAAAGAAACCGGTGAATAATTATTTATACCTTTATGTTTTATATCACACTAGCTAACCCACCAGTAACTTCATTTGCGAGTATCATGATGAGTCAAGTGTATAAAAAAAACATAGGAAACAAACATTTATTTTAATTTTATATAGTATTGAAGTCCAGGAACCCTGGCGGGTGTCCCTAGAACACCCTGTGAAAGTTTTATCACAATCTAATCAATGGTTCTATAACGGACTTAGAGCGTAGAAACAAATTTTGTGTTTTTTTATAAAAACATTATTAGAACTAGCTTTACCCCGCAGCTTTGTTCGCGTGGTACCTGGATGAAAAGTTTTTAATATGTCGGTCTAGAATATGGTCTAGAACTACATGTTTGCAAAATTTCAGTTCATCCGTTCAGTAGGTTTGGCGTATAGGATGAAGATACATTTTACATTTTCATATAAAATATTCGGCATTAAGGCGACTAGTAGGGTCAAACCTCCCTCTCGCTCGCACTATTCAACATTTTTGAAGATATAAAATCACTGAATGTAGTTATGCAAAATAGCAAACCTTCACGGCCTAGAAAATAACAATACAAAGGTTCAGCAAGAATATCATGTTGAACCCAACACGTTTTCCTACAAAAAAATTGGCACCAAAATTGATCACATTGGTACCAGTTTTTTGTTAAGAAAACGTGAAAGAATCAAAATGAGATTATTGCTGAACCTTTGTATTGTTATTTTCTAGCCCGTGAAGGTTTGCTATTTGGCATAACTACATTCAGTGATTTTATATCTTCAAAAATGTTGAATAGTGCGAGCGAGAGGGAGGTTTGACCCTACTAGTCGTCTTAATGAAACGGATGTCAAAATGAACCTTGGGTCTTATAAAATTCTTCATCATCTATTATTTATTGTGGCTAATATATGGGGAAAATTAATTGAATAACGATGCAGAGTTTGAACTTGTAGAGTTTATAAATATTTCAGCTTCTTTTTTTTTAATTGAATAGCCATGGTGTGGATCGGAATCTCACCTGTGGATATTGTTGGTCATCCACCAAAGTCATCATCATATCCCTGACCTCATTCCACTCTAAGTGGGGATGGCACAACATGTTTTCCTCTCCCGTTTCTTGTACATATTAGCCATCATCTCAACACTCATCCCGTCCTTACTCATATCATCTTTCACACAATCCATTCATCTTTTCTTCGGCAAACCTCTGCCTGCACATTCCTCTATATTCATAATTATCTAACATTCTTCTAAAGTCGTCCATTAAAGTACATAACTAAATTAAAGAATCGGTATATAACTTGCTTATTTTTTGTATTTTTTTATTAATCAAAAGATACTGAAACATTTGTATGTAGGTACATAAAAACATTATTTAACCTGTCACAGGTTTATCTCAGTGCTTCTAAAAACTCATTGGAGCTACTGATTGTACTTACTACTTTTGTTTTAGATTTCCAAAAAACTTCTATGGTAAACTGCAAGCATCTGAAATCACTTTACTCTAGAGAATTACTAAATAAACCAAATAGCGATAATGGTCTCGAAGATCCGAATAAAGAAAATCCTGTAGAATCAAATGTCGACAACGATCACGATAATGAAGGAACTGAGCAACCAGCCCAAGACGGTGAACTAGGTGAAGATGAGAATGCTATCGGCAACGATCAAAAAGGTGAAGCTGAAAATGCTATCGGCAATGATCAAATAGGTGAAGCTGAAAATGCAATTGGTGATGCTCAAATAGGCAACGATGAGGATGTTGTAGGGGCCGATGACAATATTGGTGACTAATACACCCTATCGGTACACTTCAACCAGGTGACGAGAATTTCAATGATTACGATAAAGAATTTCAAAAGATGAAAACAAATAAGTAAAAATAAAACACTTAAATGTTGATTTGTTTTTTATTGTATCATCACTTTACTTTACTTTACTTTACATTTAAAAAATCTTCTTGTTAGAATGTAATTAAACAGCGTAAGGGTACCTAACATAACATTATACTAGCCCAAAAAGGATTTGAATTGGAGATAAATTATGGATTCTCTTTTACGTAGCTCCAACACTGGTGTCGAAGTTTTTAGGCCACCTGAACTCCTCCGAAATGCCGGGACAAAGTACGGAAGCGCGCAAAACTGCCAATACGGTCACTCATCCAAATAGTGGCCGGGTGTATTACCTACTTACTAATGGCCGATTTCTATGATATACCTTAACCGATGACGTATCTGCGAGTATATTATAATCGGCCATTAGTAAGTAACACAACTCACTAATGGCCGATTTCTATGATATACCTTAACCGATGACGTATCTGCGAGTACATTATAATCGGCCTTTAGTAAGTAACACAACTTACTAATGGCCGATTTCTATGATATACCTTAACCGATGACGTATCTACGAGTACATTATAATTTGTATGCAGGTTGCAATGACACTTGGAGGCAATATAACAAAAATATTGAAGATCAAAAGGAACAAAGGACCTTTAACTTATTTTTGGTGTAGGTAAATAAAAAGTGCAGGCAAAAAATTTGGAAAATCACATCTGATACAAAAATAGGCTTTCTGTATTTTTTATCTTACAAATCGAAAAATAATCAAAAAAAACAAGAATAAATATTTGAAGACAAAAAAATTAACTCTCATTTTGACCACAATGTTAGATAATGTTTTTCATTCTATTGGTTGATCCACCTACTTCTACTTAATTGTTTAGGCCAGTTTGGAACAGCGCAAGGGTTTTCGAGCCTGTCTCATCAAATTGTTTTAATTACTTATTATAGGTACTCGTATAATAGAACAGAATAAATAATTCTATTGACTATCACACAGCAACAGAACAAAACACATTTTGTAGGTTAGTCTGTAAGGTATATATTTCGATGGGCCGTAGATTAAGTAAAAAAATAAACAAATAACCCCTTACTTAAGAACGCTACTTAAAGTTAATCAATGCTCAAAGTTAGCCCTGCCACTGTTTGTCATTATCCAACGGTAAGAGATAGCAATAGTCTAAGCATCGTTTATCTTTTGAAAGATGTTCATAAGTAAGCCCATAAGTAATCAATAATGAACACTATTACACTGCATCATAACGTCATCAAGCAGAGCTCGTATTATGGGAACTACATGACTAATATAATTATAATTATATATAAAACACCCAGAACTGAGACAAATATTTGCCGAACATATTTTTTTTTATGTATCCCAATTTTTTTTAACTCAGGTGGGATTTTTTGGTATTTATGAAAAATCTTAAGATTTAATGAATTGAAACAGGCATGACTTTGCGGAAATCCATTACAAGATATTTAAAAGATAAAATATTTAGTACAAATTCCGCCAACTCTCTCTGACGAGTTTCATAAAAACGCCAAACAGATTCTGTTTGGCGCTCGGCGAAGCAACATGTCTGAGAGTGCCGAAGACGGACAGCGAGTCTATCGTTTTCTGATGATGCCTTATGGGGAAGGCGAAACATTGTCGAATTTCTGTTGAGTTTTTACGAAACTCGTTAGAGAGAGTTGGCGGAATTTGTACTAAATATTTTATCTTTTAAATATCTTAAGATTTTCCTTAAAAGTTAACACTTATAATACAAAAAAAAACATAAAAATTGTCTCGCGGCGGGAATAGAATACGCAACTTTCTGCGTGTCAAGTGCACAGTGCCATAGAATTCGTCACCAATGGTGTTTGTACCAATATTCTTTGCAGGTAATAGTGTCCACGACAGATGGAACATTGACTGTTGTCAATAAGTACTGGTGCTGGAGGGCTAAGTACTGCCATACCACTGGTGTCAAGGTCTGTGCTAGAGATAGGCGGAGGAACCAAAGAGTTATGTTTCAGTGCGAATGCGATGTTTTTAAACAAAATTGCAATCATAATGTGGGTTAGTACTTTTTTATAACTATACATTACTTTAATCTCATTTTTAAAAAAAGCACTTTGATTATTTATTTTCTAACATATAGCAGCTAAATAATGTTATCATGTTTTGTGTTAATAAAATATAGATAACATACTATTATTCTAGAACAAAAAATAATATAAGTAATTCATAGTTTTTTTTATATTTAAGTTTTAACCATCAAAGTTGTCACTTCCATGGATATGACACATTTCTTCACTAGTTTCATAAAGAAGAAAAAAATCTGAGTTTTATTTGTCAGTGAATTTGTAAAAAAAGTGTGCAAATATTATCTGGAATATATCTACAATTTATTGATAAAACGTTTGTTTCAAAAAGCTACGAAATTAATTTACACCACGGTTGTAAAAAAAATGCATGTAACGTTACAAATCCGTGCCCCGTCCGGGCCACGTACACGGCACGCCTCGAGCACGCTTCGGGCACGGCCCGGTCTAATGAGAATCATCCCTAATACAAATGTTTAGAGGCATTTAGATCTGAGCGCTTCCGTGCTTAAGACACTAAGATTTCAAAAGTAAAAAATAGCACTCATTATTTTTTGAATTTTCTCGCCGTTATGCAACATTTTACAACCAAAATGGTTGGATCAGAAAACTTCTTAATGGTTATAAATTACTAATAATAATGTTTGATTTTTTTCAGATTTTACAGTAACAAATATTAATGAGTGTAAAAAGAGAAATAAACGAAGACGTAATAAAGGCTAAGTAGCGGAAAACGTGTTTAATTCATTACCCATTCTTCTGATAACGTTTTAGAAATGTTTGTGAAAACATTTTTAAGTTTTGGTAAGACTGAATAATATTTTTGTAGAACCCAAAGGATAGGAAATTAATTTAATTTTAAAATTATAATCTTTAGTTTCAGCTTTGTTATGTTTGACTGGTAATATTGATTGCGCTAGAGATCTGAAGGTAAGACTAGTTAAGGCTAAAACTATACGTGGTGGGGTAAACTATTTTACCAGGGACAGCTACTTTTTCTTTTGAAGTTAGAAGATTTTGTTCTTAAAAGAACTATAAATTTATTTTGAAGAAAAATCAAAAACATTTTCAGAAGTTGACACAAGTTGAAAAAAGTGTACGCTGATGATTTGCTTATGATTTTCTAGGCTGACTATACGTTTTTTCAGTAATCTGAAGATGCGGTTGTTTCTTTTTTCAAAATACGTAAACTTATAGTTTCCTAAAAATAAAACCTTCTAAATTCAAAAGGAAAATTTTGCCCCATCCTGTAGGTAAAACTCAGCACACAGATAAGCATTATGTGGAACTTTGCTGAACGACCTTAATAGATAGATAGATAACTCTTTATTGTACTCACACCAACTTAAACATAAAGGACAAAACAGACAATAACTAATAAAGAAAGTACAACTTAATGTACAAGCTACGAGTATTAGAAAATGTTTTCAAGTAATCAAGTCAATCAACGAAGTCCATGCAATCATTTGACCTCACGCGTGAATTGAACCCGCTACTTTGCGCCTGAGCTACTTCCCCGTTGGTGCTGGTTTATTCCAACTACCATATAACAACAAAATTAGCTTATTCAGTTCACTGCTGGACATAGGCCTTCCCCATAAGAAGCGAGATATGTACATAATCCCCAAGCTGCGCATACAGGTTAAATCCGTACCCTCTTGCACTAAGGACGTTACCACAATAAGTCGACCGCCATGCCATTTTATACAGCTGAGTGTACCTCGAACAGGTGAGGTTGGGTTGGGTTCCATAGATGGAAGGAGGGGTGTAAGGAATCCTTTACACTCCTCGGTGTACAGACGGTCATGAATACTTAATTTTTTTTCTATAAGATGTCAATCAAGACAAACTGCTACCTATACCAAAAATGCAAAAACAGTCATCGTATAGTATGCGGTTTCGACGACCAATCAGCGCATATAGCTTATTTTGATAATATGTGCACATTGCATAAGGTGAACTGCCAGAAAGGAGCCTGTAAGTATCATAATTATGATCATCATCATCATCATCATCATCATCATCATCACAATCTTCTACCACCAGGCTTCCATGAGCAGCCTTTATGTAGGTTTCAGATTCTCTTTGAGTGTAACACAATCTTCTATCTATATATATAAAAAGAGAACTATCCTCACTCACTCAGTCACTGACACACTCATCACGAAATCTCAGAAACTACATGGCCTAGAGGTTTGAAATTTGGTAAAGGTAGTCTTTAAAGAGTGTGAGCGCTCACTAAGAAACGGTTTTTGGAAATTCAACCCCTAAGAGGGTGAAAAGGGGTAAAAATGTTTGTATGAAAAATCGTATTCCTTGAACTTAGAAACTTGAAACCTGGGACATGTATTATTCCATACAATAAATGAAGATTAATGTTATTGAAAATTTGAAATAGTCCTCGAGGGGGTTGCAATGGGGTGTTAAAGTTTGTATGGGAAAATCTTAACGCGTGGTGTGTTTTTCTTGAAACTTCGTCAGAACACTTTGAATATTAAATAATAAAAGACCGCATACCAAGTTTTTGAAAAAAATACCTTAATGGAGGGTAATCTATACTTATAAAATCCTTTGATTGCTGAGTGTACTACCATTTGCCTAAAGCACACTATAACTCATTGTGTTCTATTTTTTGTTATTTTATGTTTGGCAGTAAATGTATTTGTATTTGTATTTGTATTTATACTTTGTCCTGAATGACTGACGGATCAACGCACAGCCTAAACCGCTGATCGTAGAGACCTGAAACTTGGAGGGCATGTTCTTTGTATGACGTAGGCATCCGGTAAGAAATGATTTTTCGAGATTCTACCCCTAAAGAGGTGAAAAACGTGGGCAAAGTTTGTATGGAACAACGTGATTCCTTGGTCCAAGCTATTTAAAATTTTGTATAAACATTCTTTAACAAAACTGATGAAAGACGTGTTTCGTATATTATTGAAATTTCTCGCCTAACGTGGTTAAAAAGGGGTAGAAAGTTATTTTAGGGGTGATTTGCATCGAAGTTGGTATCAATACTCCTTAGGGACATGTTATGCCATTTTATTTTGTCACCGTCACCCTAAAAAAGACAACCGTCGTTCACGATGACAACAATTCCCAACATATTACTCCCTCCATTTCCCTCTATAATTCGTCATATTTAGTAGGTACTGAAAACTACTGAAAGTTTATCAGCTGTATTTATTACTTTATTTCTTCTTTTTTCCTTATTATAACAAGTATTCTGTATTATGTTAGTTAATTTTAAGGTATGCTATATTTTATTAGTGATTTGTATTCTAACTAATCGCCGATTTCTATAATATACCGTAATCGATAACCGTGGTCAAAAAATACTTATGGCCGATTCCTATAAATATTTCAAGGGAAAACGAAGCGTTATCGGTTACGGTATAATATATAATTTATATATAATACCGTTAATATATTAACCCGTATATGCATATGCTTCATTTTCTATATTACAGGAATCGGCCATAAGTATTTCTTGATCATTGTAAGTTATTCGTATGTTATCCCGAAAGGGGGTGATTTGGACCATGGTTGTCAACAAGTTTTGAGAACTTCAGTTAAAAATACGTGATGAAAAACTTTTCTCCAAAAACTTTAAGGTCAAAATCCTTTTGCCACACAACCCAATTAAAATTAAATTAAGACAGAACTACAATTATCATCACCATCAATAAATTTGGGACATAGTTGAGCAAAATCAGCTGTTCTAAAGCTGCTTTACAAGATTTGAGTAAAATTAGATTGTACTTTACAAGTCATTTCTTCAATAAAAAATTACAAAATCCGAAAAGGCCTTGAATGAATTTTGTTGACCTTCGGGAGTAGATAGATTAACCACTTTTTGGGATAACATTCGAATTCAAACTCACCCTATATTTTGTTTCAGTTTACCTCCCAGTCAAAAAAGAATATTGTGATATGGCGAAAGCTTATAAAACAACGGTAAAAGATGACCTGGTGTTTGAGAAAATCAATAGGCCAACTACCTCAGCCACCACCCACAGCGATTATTCATATTATGAAAGTTACGATGACGATCATCAAAGTACCAATTCAACCACAACCACAAATTCAACCACAATCACAAATTCAACCACAACCACAAATTCATCCATAACCACAAATTCAACCACAAGGAAACGTAAACGTATGCATAGACATAGAAAATTTTTCAATCAAAAGGGATTTAAAATAATAAAAGTTCGTTAAACGTCAATTCTTTGATTTTTTATTATTCCTCAGCTTAAAATACACTTTCCCGTCGAAGCACTTTGAACTAAGTATGAAAGTGTTTACATAAATCTTTAGAAGTTCGGAGTGTCTTTTATATATAATTCTTCTATTATGTTAAAATGATCATAAAGGACAATGCCGTCTGATGTAGGTATGGCGCTCGGTACAAAGACTAAAGTGAGTGCGTCAAAACCAAACCAATAGGTTTTTAGTCGATTCTACAGTCTAACTAATTATTAAAAATTATTGTTGTTGCCATGGTAAAGGTTGTTGCCATAGTAACAGTATATATCTAAGGTTGTTGCAATAGTAACAATGGTTGTTGCTGTCTAATGGTGGCGTGCGGCGGACCGTGCGTGGTAAAACTAAAATAAATAAAATAAATAAATAAATAATCCTGGACGTTATCACACAGCATCATGTAGCCCCAAACTAAGCAGAGCGCTTGTATTATGGGAACCACATGATTGATATACTACATAGATACATATTTTTTTTGTAAATACATACATATCATACATAGAAAACACCCAGACCCGAGACAAATATCTGCAGAAAATGCAAACATTTGTCCCGCAGCGGGAATCGAACCCGCACCTTCTGCGTCACAGGCGGACCTTCGCCCACTGCGCCACAGAGGTCGTCAAAGAACTAAAGAAAATGTTAATGTCATTTTTAAATGACATTAACATTTTCTTTAGTTTTACCACGCACAATTTGAAATTGTAATTTTGTAGGATACGTTTGGTTTTGACGCAATTAAGTGTCTGTAAGTGTGACGAAGTTAAAATTTACCTACTTTTGAACTTTTTAACGAGTCAGTAGGTATGTCAATTTGCTTGAAACTTGTTTTGATAAAGAAAAATATGAAATGAATAAACATGGGTTAAATAATTTTTCAAACTTATTCATAAAACGGGGTTTAACGGGGTATCAAAGTTTTCGTAAAACATTCAGAAAATCTTAACACGTAATAGGATCAACTCCAAACTTATATTAAATAGTTGATCTACCTACTTTAAAAAATAAAGAAAACGTATCAGGATTATTCAATTAAACCCTTTATACGGGGTGTAATGGAGTGTTGAAGTTTGTGTGGACAATGAAGGTATTTAGCTCCACATCATCATCATCATCCCCGGCCGTTAGATGTCCATTGTAGGCCTCTCCCATTTCCTTCCATGCACAACGGTCACTCGCCTTGCCATCCAGTGGTAGCCCGCGTATCCTTTAATGTCGTTCACCCATCGTTTCGGTGGACGACCCCTTGGTCTTCTGTTCGTCCATGGTCTCCACTCAAGAACTCGTCTCGTCCATCGACTTCTTTAAAGCTGGCAATACGACCAATCCAACTCCATTTTCGCTCAACAATTGCTATTTGGCCACGTCTCTTAATTTAGTTATCGGTCTGATCCATTCGTTGCGCTTGTGGTCCCGCAAGGTGATTCTAAGCATGGCTCTTTCCGTCGCCCTCTGAGCGACCCTGTTCTTCGGACCGTTCTATTAGTGACATGGTCCCTGCTCCGTATGTGAAAACTGGCATGATGCATTGCTCGAAAACTTTTGTCTTAAGATCTAGCGGCAGTTTCCCGCAGTTTTCCTTATTAGCTCCAAATGCTACCCAGGCTTGGGAAATCCGGCGTTTTACTTCAGCAGTTTGGTTTTCGATACCCATTATTTTGTGTTCTAGGTAAATGTAGCTGTCAACAACCTCAACCGGCATTTGGTAGTTCATTGTGTCTGATATGTTAGTCATGAGTTTTAGCTAGGTTCATCTTCAAGCCAACTTTTCAGAATGAATCCTTAATTCCTCAATCATAACCAACATGTCATCAACACTAGATCTAGATAGGGCTAGACCATCAGCAAATCTCAGATTTATCAGCATCTCCCCCTCTACATTTATACCTTTTCTGTCCCAGTTGAGGTTTTTGAAGACGTATTCAAGAGTTGCGGTGAAAAGTTTGGGAGAAATAGTATCACCCTAGCAAACTCCGCGTGCCAGATTGAATTTCTCAGTCTTCTTATGCAAGCTCACACAGGCAGTGGCATGGATTTGTAGGTGCTTAATCATGGCGATGTACCGCTCGTCCACTCTGTAGTCTGCCAATGCTTTTTCAACCGCCCAACTCTCTACTGAGTCGAATGCCTTCTCATAGTCTTTATAGGTGATTATTAAGGGTTTCTTATATTCGTGGTACTTTTCTTTATCTGTTTTAATAGTTTGAAGATGGTCACACGTACTTAATCCTGATCTAAATCCTGCCTGCTCTCTAGGTTAATAAAAGTCTATTTTCCACAAACATACTTTTATATGGGGCTATAACGGGGTTTTAAAGTTTTATGAAAAAAAAATAAGTAAAATTTTAAAAAAATATATAATATATAAACTATATAATGCGCATTACCACGAGTTTGAAACGGTGAAGGAAAACATCGTAAGGAAACCGGTATGCCCTCGAACTAAAAATTTCGAAAGGTATTGTAAACAACCCCCCCTCCTATACTATAATACTAAAGCCTGCCTAACTTAATAAAGAACCTATGTGCTAAGAAAATTAATTTGTTATGGCCACGTGAATCGTCTAGTTTAGTAGTTAGAACCCTATGAAATGAACGTAGCAACTCAATGGATCTTTCAAGACATTTGAAACGATATTTATTCTAGCTTTCCTATTAATTTTCATAATCTATGTACATTCTAACACCTAGTTTTGAAAGAGGAGAATAACGCTATTTAGAATATGTAAATAAGCTTAGGTTTTAGGGAATAAAGTATTAGATATCCTAAAGAACTTGAACGATGTACTTACTTTAATATTTTTAGTTTGTAATAAAGATTGACAAAGAGTTTATTATATTCTTCCCACAGTCTTGCTTTAGTTTTTATCGACTTGTGAGTAGAATTATTTCTTTCATTCCGACTCTACATCAGGCATAGGATTGGAGCTCTACCTACGCAACAACCAGTGAAACCTATTCTTCTCCGATAGATAAATCTCTTTCATTCTGACTCTGTTGACCGGCATGTGGTCATGAATAGTTTTATCTCTCTCATACTGAATCTAAATGGCAAAGGATGCGCTCCGCCCCGCGCCATTCTGTGGGCCTCGTCACCAGACTGGACAGCCCCCCACCATAGTTTCATTTTGGAATTGGGAGCATGCCTCATTACTGGCTATTGTTACTAAAGAAACGTTTTTATTGTTATTATTACCTAGTGATAATGGAGGTATTGAATTATGTATATATATAGACATTTTATCACATAGCTAACCTAATACCTTCATCAATATTACCAATTTTTATTTTTTTTTAACCATGTTTATTATCAATTAATTTATTGTATAGTTTATAATTTATCGTGGGATGGAGGTGATGGTTAATTTTTTCTTAGTAGAAATTTAATTTCATTGCACTACATTCATTTCAGTATTTATTTTATTTAAAATGTTATATATATTACATAATGGATAAAATGGTTGTTGATGGCAAATGCTGATCTTATAAAATAATTTGATATATAATTAATAATATTTTTGTTGCATGAACTGATTAATACCTAGATACTTACATTGTAGGTATGCTTGGGGGGTTACCTTTTTGATGAAGTCATGGACTTACTGTTGGTTGTTGCTGAGTTTTAGACAGACACAGATATACAGTTTGTCTTTATTAAGGCCGATTCCTGTAATATGCCGTGGTCCATCGACCACCGATGATCGATGACGCTCCGTTTTCCCTCCCTCCCGTGCTCCGGGAAAATTCATTATTTCGGGGGAGAGCGGGGTGTTATCAGTTGTAGTATGTTATAGGAATCGGCGATTAGATTAAGCTATTGATTGAGAGTCTAGTTCGTATTCACTAAATGAATCAAATTAAATTATTTAATTGTTAATTAAATTAAATTATTAAGAAAATATGTATATATATGTAATCTGTGTATATTGTGTGTACACGGATTGTATGTATGTATGTATGTATATATATGTGCACACGTGTGTGTGTGTGTGTATGTATATATATGTATGCACATGTATGTATATGTGGGTGTATATATATATATATATATATATACACCCATATATGTGTGTGTAGTGTATATATGTATTATGTATATATTTTTGAGTTATAATAATGTTACATAATATACAATTTTGTTGATTTTGTTTTATTAATACTGATTTATTTATTAATGATGGTTTGGAATATTTTGTTCTGTCACAAAGAAAAGGTATTGAGTATATTTAGTTTTGTTTATATTTTATTTTAAATGATAGAAATAAAATTTTTATGTAATGAATTAAGAGAGTGTTTAAAGTATTTATTGAATTATAATTCTACGGTAGTTTTTATGTTTTATTCCTTCTTTCTTTCTTTCCTATTATGTTGTTTTGTGCTAGTTTTGTGTGTAAATTTTAGAATTACGTACCTATATTAATGGCTTTGTAAAATAATTTATTGTTAGGTTTAGGTTTAGTTTTAGGATTATAAGTTTTGTGTTTTCCTCACTAGATTTAAATGATGTTGTACTGTATAACAACAGTGAATCAAATATAATAATAAAAAAAAAAAAACTGGCTATTGTTTATATTATGGTAAATCTTTTGCTATGCAAAGAAGTAAGGAGTGATCTGCAGCAAAATGCATCAAATCACTAAATGGTTAATACCTTTATTTCAGGTAAAATGAAGCAGCTATTTGTCTGCTGATACAATACAAAATATCCAAGAAATTCAATTCTTAAAATGTTAGCTTTGCTAAATAATAAAATGTTTCAATGATATATTTCATCAAGAGTCCCGTAGGATTGTCTAAAAGGACTGCATTTGCTTGTCTTTGTAGAGTAAGCCTCATATTTTTGGCTGTAAATACCTCTTTCTTCTTAGTGAGGATTTATTGTGACGATAAAGACTGCTCATGCTAGTCATAGTAGGTTCAATAGCTTCAGTAGCTTAATCAAATATATCAGCAGTTACCTCTTAGGTACAATATTTAATGTGAATATAAAGAATCTCATTTCTTAGACAGTTTTATAAAGAATCATAGAACTGAACAGCTCATTCTCCCGAAGAATCTTTACTTTGGACAACCGTACCACGGTTAAGAATGGGTATCTTATATTGAATTTATATTTTAGATAACTAGCTTTTACCCGCTATCTCACGGTAGAAAGGTATTTTGTTATCCCGTAGGAACAATAATCCTCCTCTGGATCAAAGTAGGTACTTCATGTCTTTCGTTTCTCAGACAATGTAAATGCTATGATAATTGGTTGAACATTCATAGTGTAAAAACATAACAAACAAACAAACTTACACTCACCTCCATATGAGATAAGGCTTAGTTTTATGTAGTTCCATAATCCATTGCTAGTAGGTAGTAAATTGTATCTATTTCACAAATCTTGTGATTCAGAGTTTTATAGTACCATAAAACATTAAAGGTAAATATTGGCAACTCACCCAACAGTAGCAGTTCAACAATTATAATAATTTTATCTCACATAGTAACTTTGTGTGCTTGGTTTAATGGAGACTCCGCTGCTCCCTCATCCACAGCTTGTATAAGCCACTCTTTCCATCTGGCTCCCGCTTAGTGGACCCTCTGTCTCACTATGAAACGCAGATCTAGTATTTGCTGTAATAAAGTAATTAATCCCGCCGGACCTGCCTTTTATCATCAGTCCCTTACTGCACCTAACCGTGCTCAACCCTCCTTCATTTCCATCCCTTAGGAGGAGGAGAATCCCATATTCTAGTACTCACGATTACACATATCTATAGCTAGATTTTCCGCTCATTATCATTATGTACACTCGCCAATTGACATGGAGAACATCAGCTTTCATCGTTCCTTGTTTTTGGATTGAACATTCCATGGTTTTCATGCTGATTATTCCCTGAAAAGCCTCAAAAACATCCTCTCAATGAATTGCCGTAAATTTTCTTTCTTAGACCTCCCTGACTTCTCCTGTCACTCTCCTCTTTTTCTTTATTAATTTTTTTCTAATCAAAAAGTATTTAGTTTGGAGTTTATTTAGATAAGTTTGCTTATATTTGTGAACGACGGAACACTCTCCTGAGACCTGTTTCGTTACAATCAACCCCCAATTTTTACGCAGGTGAAAAGAATTGTAACCGAAGGAAAAATTTAAATTCCCCATTAATTCACAAATATAATATCTATAATTTATTTTATTTCAAGTTATTTCATTAAAAGTACCAATTCTAATTTGTTAACTTCTCAATTGAGTTAGTTTAGTGTTTGTATGTAAAATGTGTATTCTCACTATGTGACAAAAAGTATTTAGACTTTAAAGAGACAAGAATCAAATGAAGGAGCATTTACTTCTTAATAATACAATGTATTATGTATAATGATCAAAAACAATATCTCTTGTTGGAATCCAAATTCTACAAAAGGAAACTTGGTTGTGAGGCAAGTCATATCCTAGCGATAAGACGTAAGAGCATTCTACTGGACCTCGTTTCCACAGCCTTTCGAACACTTACACCCCCTTTGACCCAAACTCGAATTTCCACCAACAGCATAAGCTTCTCTTCAACCAATAACATGTTTACTTTAAAGAGCATGTAAGTGTGCTTAGTCCTTGCCTCGAAAGACGTTTTGTAGAGTTGGACTTCTTATGGATCAGTTATATATTGAATATACTGATGAATGTCCACTGACCTAAGCCTAACACATCTCTCCCGCATAAAAAGTCCATGTATGTATTCTTAATGTCTGAATTTAAAGTTAACAAACCGTTTCTAGTCATGTTATCGATTAATCATTTTGGCCCTCCAATAAACCTTTACTCTAAACACACTCTGTCATAGCATTAACTTTCGTTGCTTTTCTCGCCACCTTAAATAACTAATCAACTCAATGGAACCAGAAACTGCGAATAAATTGTACTGTTGTCCTAACAGCCAAAACAAAACCCGTTGGATGTAGCAAAACAACCCCCCAGTAGAGCAACCGTACTCACACCTTCACTATATATATATTTTTTTTTTATTAATTCAAGTTCAAAATGTACAAGGTTATAATAGTTTTTTTTTGTTGAAACATTTTACTAAATTTTATAAATATTTTATTTCATTTACGAAACGTACCTGCGTTTTATTATAATTATTTTATTATGTTAAATTATTTCTTTGATTTTACGTTATAAGTTTATTTTAGTTAGGTTCTTTAATATAAAACTCTTTTGTAGCACCCTGTCTGTTTTGTTTGATTGACTGACTCATTGACTGACTCTCTGTTTGACTATCTAACGCTGTAGTAAACTCTTAGTCTTATTTATAGATATGCCCAAGTTCTTCATAGGTAGATAGTACCACAGAATAACCTATATTTATAGATTCCGTTATTCTCGTCCTCACCTAGTAAGATTGTTATAGTAAACTCTCAGTCTACCTAAAATATCATCATCATCATCACTATCCATCAACCGAACTTTGTCCACTACGTTATGATATCTGAATACTGCTGTATGTTACCAGTTATCATCATCCAGACCATCATCATTAACAGACCAACATCTTCCACTGCATAGATACCGTTGGATACAAGCTACCTAATGTCAACCATCATCATCATCATCATCATCAGTCCAACGTCTCTCACTACTTAGACATCGTTAGATACAGATAAATCTAATGTTAATTATCATCATCATCAACATCTCAGTTCAAAGTCGTCCACTGCTTAGATAGCGTTATGTATGTCAGGTAAACCGAATGATAATCGTCATCATTATCAACAACTTTACAGTCCACTACTTAAATACCGTAAGATATAAATTTATCTAATGCTAATCATCATCATCATCATCATCATCATCATCATCATCAACATTACAGTCCACTGCTTACTGACCGTTATGCATAGGTATACCTAGTGATAACCACCATCAACATCATCATCAACAACATCTCAGTCCAATGTTGTTTACTGCTTAGATTCCTCTAAAATACAGGTAGGTATAATGTTAGCTATAATCATCATCAAGTCCTTCATCATCAAGCCAGTTTGACCCACTGCAAAGGTACTACGTGTACCTACAGTTATAATGTTAACGTCAATCTAAGGCTAGCGTAGATCATCATCAAGCCCTTCATCAACAGTCCAGTTTAACCCTCTGCATAAGAACTAATATGTACAGGTATAATGTTGGCAAAAGATCATCATCATCAAAACCTTCATCATCAGTCCAGTTTAATCCACTGCATAAGTACCAGTATGTATAGGTATAATGTTGACAAAAGAACATCATCAAGCCCTTCATCAAGTCCAATTCAATAATCCAACTGCATCTACTACTGGTATTAGATGAACATTTTCCTTAAATTAGTAGCTTAATGTAATTATTACTACCGACCCCCCATTTCTTAAACTAAAGCGCAGAATGATTTCATCAAATCGGAAACCAAAGTATAAACTGCATATTGGTTTCTCACTGATGTTTTATCATGAATCCCAAAGTTTCAACTACAGCAACACGACCTATAAAAAACCTCAGTCAGAGAATCAGTAGTACGTCTATCTTCCTATGTTATGAAGGTTCTTAATATTTATCAAAGGTTAGTAAGTTTTTAAGTTGACATTAAGTTTTTTAAATTTATTTGAAAATAATGCGAAATTAAGGTGAACGACGTTAAGGGAACGCGACATTACAGGAACGCGACGTTATGGTAACGCGACGTAGATATCTGTGAAAATATTGACACCTTGAGTGTTAAAACCAATTGTTTATATTAAACCGATCTGTAGCCCGAAGTCAATGTGTTAAAATATCTGATTATAGTTACTAGATAATTTATTTAATGATTATGATCCTTTAAGTAGTTTCCTAAGTTTAAGTAGCCTTTAACTTACGATACCTACTCATGTAAGTACCTATGTGATTTTATAAAAGTTTAAAGTTCCTTCCTCAAAATTAAGTAAAGCCTACTAAACTTAACCTGTGTCTATGTCTACCTACTTCATTATTTGTCAAAGTTAAGTAGGTAGGTACGTACTTAGCTTAAGCAAGATGTACTCATTTGTCAAATCTCTCAAAACGTAAGAATAGTTAGTGTTGAAATGCAAAAGTTGATTAACATGCATAGACGAAAGAGTCTTTTGAAACACACAGTTGAGTTCCCTATTGTAACCCTTCCCAATCTCATAAAATAAGACACCAACGTAACCAAATCTGAAAACTATCAATTTGTTAAAGTTCTAGGCAAATAAACTAAAATTCAAGAAATATTTTACGTGATAGTCTACTTGTTATGAACGACAAAGTCTAACACACCAACACAATAAAAATAATGAGTGCTGAACAAATTGTGATAAAACTCCGCAGAAGTGTAGGTTCAATCTTAGAATAAAACTCTGACAACATCAAGCGAAACCGCAGGCGAATGCCAGTGCTTATTGACATAAATATTCCATCCTTATAACGAAACAACATTTCGATTAAGTCCTGGATACCTCCCTGTGCTAATAATCTGCAGGTCCACCTTTAGCATTCTACATCTGGAAATAATAACTGAAAACGACTTCCTTTTGCTCAAGAATCATCACTACGAACAATCAGCGATCTCCTTCTTCTCGGTACCTAAGAACTGACAATTTCAACCTGACTGCTGAAGTTGTCAAACCAGCTGAAATCTAGACCAAGTGAGGATTCCTATAAACTGAAAATACCCAGGCTAACAACTAAATGTATCTACTGTAACAATATAGGTTGCCTGGAAGATATTGCTTTCAGCGATAAGGCCGCCTTGCGATAAGACCACCCTGCGATAAAACAGCTCATTGTACCTTTTAACTGTCATTGTGTGTAAAGTTATTCAGTGTAGTTTTCAGTTTACTCATCCAAATGTAACCTAGCTGAAATTGCTGGACTGCAGATCTAACTGAAAACCTCTGCCACATGTGTTTCCTTCAACTCTGTTCGCAATGCCTATTTTTACAGCCTATCTATGTGGTACACCAACATCCGACCTATCTACATTAGTGTACCTACGTCTAGGAATCAAACCTCATTATAATCAACCTTTCAAATCGAACCTCGACATGACGTTCTAAGACTTTCTACTCTTTGGATTTTTATCCCTGTCGTCTTTGCCGTCTAACCACAGGTATGGAAGAGAACAACTAACAATTATATTCTCTGTCTAAATGATACGATGTCGTCTCGACCACACGATAGTCTGTCGTGTCTCTAACGGAACTGTGGAAGTATCATTTAGGGATGTACTTTTTTACGCTGGATCCGATTTCGTGGATCGGAATGGATCGTAGCGCCTCGATCCGATCTTCAAAAGATCGATCCGGAAAATCGTATTGAAAATAAACATTTTAATATATTACATTTACACAAATACATTACATTTATTTCAAACATAATAGCTAACCACAATTAAACCGCAACAGAAATTACATGGACCTAAGAAAATACTATTTATTACGATAAAAAATAACTTTGTAATAATTAAGGTTGGCATCTATGACACCGTAGCAAGCGCCAATCATAATTACGATGAAAGTACCGACACTTAGTTTAAATTTAAAACGTACTCAATATAAACTAAAGTTATAGATCTAACTTTGTGTCTTACATGGTCTGAAAACCACAATGTTTGGAATACGATCCAATTTTAATGGAGTTGTATCGATCCGTGGATCGGATCGCATGGATTCGATCCGATCCGAAAATCGTTCGGATCGTATGCCCTCGATCTGATCTTTGAAAACAATCGGATCGCATCGGCACATCCCTAGTATAAACCACAAAGAATAGAACTGATGACAACTATTGTCAATAAACTTCAATCAGAATATTTTTGCAAATTAATGAAAATGAATTGAAAATGTGGAACGCTTCACGATTTTGCATCTCAAATTATGCTACAAAGCTACAGCCAAACCTTATCAATAGACGAAGAATTTCGCAACTGAAATACCAATCCTTGCTCTACCTGACTGAACCTCATCAGTATGAAAAGCTCTACTGCTGGAAGTCCTGACCATGTACTGCCCGTTCTGCTTGCCGAGAGAAACCTGTTTTGTGTTATTTGACCTGCCTACCAAGAAAATCTAACTTTGTGCTAAATGTGCTAGAATAATCGTTTCAAAGTCTCTCCTTCTTCACTAAGCAGCATTGTGCGATAAGAACCGCAACTCAATTAAAATTAATCTGAAAAAAATCTAAAAGTCTACCTTATTCCTCAATAAATCAATAAGCAAGTAATATAGTACTCGTGTTAGTACATGAATGTAAAGAATCCTATATTTTCCTAGAAGGGGTAGGCAGAAACCACGGACTTCTTACAAAACTTTGCTACAAAAATCCTATATTATTCTCCTGTGCTACCTGACTGAAATTCATACATTAGATATACATAGAAATTCCTAGAAAAATCATACAATCATTTGTCACATGAATCAGGAATCGAACCCACAACTGTCTGGTGGCTCTCAACCACTATGCCACGGAAGTCGTGTCGATTCATACGTGAAATGACGTTCCTGTTAGCATAGCGCTTTTATGTTTTCTCTACACGTAGAAAAGAAAGTAGATAATCGTACTCATACCTGCTTTTTATTTTCAAAACCTTTACAGACTTTCTTGTGCTAACTTCATGACTGCAACCAACTTTATCCTGCCTACCAAACCTGAATCCTCGCAGACGCCGAATGCACTGATCCTGAAACAGTATACTATTAATCCTGATTATGGTATTAATCGTAAGAAGACGATATGCCTATAATTCAAATCCTGATCACGGCAAACATTGTAAACCCCCCCCCCCCCCCCCCTCTTATACTACCTAATAATTATAAAACCAGCCTAACTTAATAAGAGACCTAAGTACTACGAATAATAATTTTGTTATGGCCACGCGAATCGTCTAGTTTAGTAGTTAGAACCCTATAACCGATATTTATTCTAGCTTTCCTATTAATTTTCATAATCTATGTACATTCTAACACCTAGTTTTGAAAGAGGAGAATAACGCTATTTAGAATATGTAAATAAGCTTAGGTTTTAGGGAATAAAGTATTAGATATCCTAAAGAACTTGAACGATGTACTTACTTTAATATTTTTAGTTTGTAATAAAGATTGACAAAGAGTTTATTATATTCTTCCCACAGTCTTGCTTTAGTTTTTATCGACTTGTGAGTAGAATTATTTCTTTCATTCCGACTCTACATCAGGCATAGGATTGGAGCTCTACCTACGCAACAACCAGTGAAACCTATTCTTCTCCGATAGATAAATCTCTTTCATTCTGACTCTGTTGACCGGCATGTGGTCATGAATAGTTTTATCTCTCTCATACTGAATCTAAATGGCAAAGGATGCGCTCCGCCCCGCGCCATTCTGTGGGCCTCGTCACCAGACTGGACAGCCCCCCACCATAGTTTCATTTTGGAATTGGGAGCATGCCTCATTACTGGCTATTGTTTATATTATGGTAAGTCTTTTGCTATGCAAAGAAGTAAGGAGTGATCTGCAGCAAAATGCATCAAATCACTAAATGGTTAATACCTATATTACAGGTAAAATGAAATTCAATTCTTAAAATGTTAGCTTTGTTAAATAATATAATGTTTCAATGATATATTTCATCAAGAGTCCCGTAGGATTGTCTAAAAGAACTGCATTTGCTTGTCTTTGTAGAGTAAGCCTCATATTTTTGGCTGTAAATACCTCTTTCTTCTTAGTGAGGATTTATTGTGACGATAAAGACTGCTCATGCTAGTCATAGTAGGTTCAATAGCTTCAGTAGCTTAATCAAATATATCAGCAGTTACCTCTTCGGTACAATATTTAATGTGAATATAAAGAATCTCATTTCTTAGACAGTTTTATAAAGAATCATAGAACTGAACAGCTCATTCTTCCCGAAGAATCATTACTTTTGACAACCGTATCACGGTTAAGAATGGGTATCTTATATTGAATTTATATTTTAGATAACTAGCTTTTACCCGCTATCTCACGGTAGAAAGGTATTTTGTTATCCCGTAGGAACAATAATCCTCCTCTGGATCAAAGTAGGTACTTCATGTCTTTCGTTTCTCAGACAATGTAAATTCTATGATAATTGGTTGAACATTCATAGTGTGAAAACATAACAAACAAACAAACTTACACTCACCTCCATATGAGATAAGGCTTAGTTTTATGTAGTTCCATAATCCATTGCTAGTAGGTAGTAAATTGTATCTATTTCACAAATCTTGTGATTCAGAGTTTTATAGTACCATAAAACATTAAAGGTAAATATTGGCAACTCACCCAACAGTAGCAGTTCAACAATTATAATAATTTTATCTCACATAGTAACTTTGTGTGCTTGGTTTAATGGAGACTCCGCTGCTCCCTCATCCACAGCTTGTATAAGCCACTCTTTCCATCTGGCTCCCGCTTAGTGGACCCTCTGTCTCACTATGAAACGCAGATCTAGTATTTGCTGTAATAAAGTAATTAATCCCGCCGGACCTGCCTTTTATCATCAGTCCCTTACTGCACCTAACCGTGCTCAACCCTCCTTCATTTCCATCCCTTAGGAGGAGGAGAATCCCATATTCTAGTACTCACGATTACACATATCTATAGCTAGATTTTCCGCTCATTATCATTGTGTACACTCGCCAATTGACATGGAGAACATCAGCTCTCATCATTTCTTGTTTTTGAATTGAACATTCCATGGTTTTCATGCTGATTATTCCCTGAAAAGCCTCAAAAACATCCTCTCAATGAATTGCCGTAAATTTTCTTTCTTAGACCTCCCTGACTTCTCCTGTCACTCTCCTCTTTTTCTTTATTAATTTTTTTCTAATCAAAAAGTATTTAGTTTGGAGTTTATTTAGATAAGTTTGCTTATATTTGTGAACGACGGAACACTCTCCTGAGACCTGTTTCGATACAGTATGTTCTAGGTTTGTGTTCCAATAAAAAAGCGGCGATGGGCTTGCAACCTGTCACGTGGAATGCTAGCTGCTTGCAAAAAGTGGGCGTGTATCGAACGTAATGTTTGGTCTTGCCTCTGACTACCCCCGTTAAGGTATCCTCAATAGATTTGCGTACTAAGCAATTTCTGAAGATATCCATAATGGGGAAATAGTCGTGAAGATTTACAAAAAATATAAAATCAACATTATTCAAATCTATCAGATAAATCTATCTGGTTATCTGGAGTTGGTTATGAAAAAATTAAAAAAAACTGGCCTGGGCAGCGTAAACCTCGGCTTAAATATACTCTTAACAAAAAAAGAAATACGAAAGTTTTGTCTGAAAAAAAAACTCAACACGTAATTCTCTCCAAACTTGGATTATATACCTAATCTAAATTTAAAATATAAATATTTGAAAGGATTTTACGTGGATTCATAAGTAAAAACGCAAACGAAGTTGCGTGTGGGACAGCTAGTAGCACTTGTGTCTATTGTCCATTTTTCTAGGACTGGTAATGCCATCTAGTGTATGTCAGGCTTACTCTTTCAGTGGCTCTACATCGGAGAGACAGAACATCAAACACAGCCTTGCAAAACAGCGGCAAAGTTAAGTCACAAAGTAACCAAAAGATGGCGGCACTGCCTGTTTAGTCTGCATACAAAAAATACTATTTTTATCTTTTGTAGTTTTTGTTATGAATATTTTTGTGTTCTTCGCGTTTAGGTAGAAAGAGTTACAGAAATATTAGGTACTACCAACATAAAATCACGCATAGCTCCAACAGGGATATTTAATAAAGGGGTAGGATAGGTATAACTAATTATGTAGGTATTAACTAATCAAATTATTTATTTCTATGCATAATAAGTATGTATTAACAAAAAAAATATAAGAAATAGCTGTATCAGTCATGTCATGTGGTTCCCATTGTGGCCTACATGTAACAATATCTGCTTAATTTGGGCGTGGTTTGGGGCTACGTGATACTGTGTGGTAACGTCCAGGATTATTCATTTTTTTTTAAAAGCAACATTTTTTTTGCTCCAAATATTTTTCATAATGGCGGAATCAGTCATGTCATGTGGTTCCCATTGTACATGTACAATATCTGATTAATTTGGGCGTGGTTTGGGGCTACGTGATACTGTGTGTCCAGCATTATTCTTTTTTTTTTTAAATCAAACATTTTCTTTGCTCCAAATATTTTTCATAATGGCGGATTTACTCGGGTCGATTTTAACCGTGCGGAAAGTCAACAGTCAAATCGCTTGTAAAAATCATATCGCCACCCCATTTACACGGGTCGTTAAAATCGCATGTGACTTATTTGGTTCGACGACCTCTGTGGTGCAGTGGATGAAGGCTCGCTGGAAACGCAGAAGGATGCGGATTCGGTTCCCGCTGCGGGACAAAGTATATCAATCATGTGGTTCCCATAATACAAGCTCTACTTAGTTTGGGGCTATATGATGCTGTGTGGTAACGTCCAGCATTATTTATTTACTCATTTATTTATTTATTAGTTAAAAAGGCCATTTTGGTTTGCATCATCGTTCATCATTGGTCATCGTCATCACTCATGACAATTCCCTCGTATCAACTATATCATATAACAAACTGTATAATATTTTGAAAGAAAAAGCAATTGATCGCATGCAACTGAGAACTTACCTACACGGTCGAATTCAGGCACCCGCCCCGCTGCCGCACGGCCTAAGTACGACTTTGGAAATTGCAATTTTATCACCTGTCACCTGTCACCTAGCTGAATTGCCATTTACACAGTCGATTTGGAACCGTGCGGCTGAAATCATGCGGCTGAAGTCACCCGTGTAGAGCCCGAATAAAACTTTGCACGTGCTTTTTGCAATCGCATCGAGGAAACTACCTACTAGGATGTGAATTCGCGAATACCTTATAAAGTGAAATTGACACTTTATTGTTGCTATGACGAGAGATTAGATAGCAAGCCCACGTCTCATGGCCTTTCCCACGGTATTTTGTGCTCAGGCCACAATTTTGAAGAAAGCTGGTTAGTTGCGTCGGCTAAGTACCTGTTTTTCAAAACCGATACCTGTGTAGGACAAAAAAAATATTAATTTTTTACACTGACACTTTGCTGAAAATAACAATGTAGTCCTGCACGTATCGCCCGCAGTCAACATGTTAATTAAAATTGGATTGAGTGTTAGGAACTTATAAACCGAATATCTATCTTTAGAGAGGGACTAGATCCATATGCGTTATGATCACATAAAAAATAATACTTGCAAGTCGGTATGTTATAATCTTAGATCAACGTAGTTATTCTATTATGAACATTCTTATATCGTTCTATTCTAAGGTATCTCTCTCTTCCTGGCTATAGATCCCACATGTTGATGGGGTTAACCTTCTTACAATTTTCTTACACTATCCTTTATTCTCGACGCCTGTATCGGACACGTTACATGCCACCATGTCAATTGACATAATTCTAAGATAAGTGGGATGAAACGCTTGATGACAGAGTGCAAGTCGATGAATGAGATGATGGCCAGGATGAAGAATAGGAAATTTAGTTTACATATTATTAATGAAAATCTGCTTGGGACCTATTGGGGGTATCGGGCAAGACGGGGTAGCCGCTTTTTCTCGCAAACTTATCAACGTTTGGTTGATAAGTTTGCAATCAATCATTCTTATGGGTGACTATATGCGCTGACGTGACGCCATTTAGTCTAAACATCAACAAACTAACCGAGCAGCAAACACAAGCCTTATTTTTTATTTCCTAAAAAAAAAACAGTTTTTGCCGATTTGCTTATTTGCCTATTTTGCTGTTTTGTATTTATCTGCGAACATGTTTATGACGTGATCAACAGTAGTTCTGATTCGGCTCAAAATATTCCAAATATGTCTACGATCAGTCTCACAGATAATTACTGGGTTGTCTTGGTGCGTTGCACTGTTTATTAAAAATATTTTTTTGATGAAATTTGTACAAGATAATAAACATGAAAAAACTTAATAACAGCATTTAAAAAGACGGAAGTTATTAAAAATTATTATGTTCAAAGAAAAAAACAGATAAAAGTTAGTGCAACACTAGTGTGCACTAACTTTTGACTGTTTTTCTATAAATGTGCCTGTGACACTGGAAACAGGGGTTATTTCCAATTTATGTTGCAAAGATCGTTATTTAGACTGAAATAAATGATGGGCTGCGTTTAGTTATGTGGTAGGTAGCCTCATTGCAGCAATGCTGGAGTGGAGGAGGAAGAAGGCGAAGCTACTTTCATCTGCGAGTTTTGTCAGCAATTATCCATGGGTACCCCATTTTGCCACCTAGGAATACCCCATATTACCCGACCCTGCGGGTAAGATGGGGTATTTGACAACTTTTTGTTTTTATTTTGTAGTGTGACGTGACTCAACATTATATGGTAATTATTCCTTTTGAGTTCTGAAAAAGTTAGACCGATTCTAACTACAAAGTACCCATATACATTATAAAGAAGCTATGACAGTTTTTATTTTATAGCACTTCAAACCTTAAAGTCTTGCCCGGCCCTCCCCTAGTTATTATGAATACTTATTTAATTATTCGAGGATGTATCCAGAATTGGACTTGTTTGCTATAGTGTTTCACTTTATTTGTAACGCTTTGGTATGCTAAGTAGTTATACTGTTATTCTGTTATGTTAAAAATCACACTAATATTATAATTGCAATATTTTGTGTGTATGTGAGTATGTTTGTCGTCGCTTCACTCCGTAATAACTGAACGGATTTGGCTAAAACTTGGAATATACATAGTTTATGACCTGGATTATCATATAGGCTTTTTATCCGGGCACTATGCGAGCAAAGCCGCAGGCTGAAGCTAGTTTTGAATGAATAAATAAATAAATAGTAGGTACATACAGGTAACACTGTGACATGCTTATATATTTTGACCTAATAATAAGTAGTTAAACCTGATTTCTACATCAAATATGGCCTGGTGTTCCAAAGTTTTAGTTAAATATGGTATTTATCTACTTCATAGGTATGTAGGTAATTTTTTCATTGTGACCTTTAGTTGGAAGTATACGTAAAGACTATCTTGGAGGATACCTATCCACTACTAATTATTAATAAAATATCAATAGCACATGAATAAAAAAAAAATAGTATTGGTACAACCACAGACAACAGAGAAATACCTACTGTTGTATGTGTGCCTACTGCCTACCGACCTTTTTTAATAAATTTATAAAAAAATAAAAATTAATCGGCGCCGCCAAATCCGATCTTATCTCTCTAAATAGGAGCCTAGCACCCTTTGTTTTAATTTTAATAGGTAAAAATGCTTTTTGAAATTCAACGAAGGCAACCAGCACGTGCTTCATCAATTAGAAATTATTATTAGAAAGGGTAAAAGTGTATACTAATCTTAAATTCAGGGTGTACGCGGTTGTCGTGTAGCCCGGGGCACACGTGGCAAATGACATCAAAATCGTGCGTGCGTATAAATACGTAGGGGTAGGGTTGATATCGATATCGATGATCGTGTTCCAAGTTCAAATCGTATATATTTTTCAGATTTCAATAACAAATTCAGCTTTTCTAAGAATCTGAATAAGCTACCTTTTAAAAAACGAAACTAAAAACTAACTAAATAAAAATAATGGGCGATCACGAATATTTGAACCTGACGTACGTTTAAAATAACGCTTAGTTTAATGTAGGCCAATGACTAAGCATTATTTTAAATCTACGCTTTCCTATTAGCCAAAATGTTACGTCTTCGATACGAATACTTTTCCGCTAGTCTTCGGGATCGACCCTTTGTTCAAAAAACAACAGATTTATAAAATCACCAGCGTCCACCCGTCGCTTTGCTCGCCTGGTACCGGAATAAAAGTATCACGAACATATATACACACACACACACATACACAAAATGTGTTTTATATTATTGATGTTTTGTAATTAAATTGTAATTTAAATCAACTTAGTTATAAATGAGTAATCCTACTAATATTATAAATGCAAAAGTTTGTGAGTATGTATGGATGAATGTTTGTTACTCTTACTCACGCAAAAACAACTGAACGGATTTGGATGAAACTTCGAATATACATAGTTCGTGACCTGGATTAACACAAAGGCTACTTTTTATTCCGGTACCACGCGAGCGAAGCCGTGGGCGGAAGCTAGTACTTTGTATATTGTATGGTTAGTGTAAAATAAAAGTTTCATCGATAACTAAAGTGCCCATCTCTAAAAAAGAGCGTAGAGTCGTGCATTACCCTGTCGATTGTTTTCAATATCGAGTCAATTCGATTTACACGAATAATGGAATCGCTACTTTGACGGTAATCCACTTAGTATTCAATATTAACAGTAATGTGGTGCCGGACGGCATAGTGCGGCAACATTATAATAATTAACTCATTCGCGACATGTTGCGACTTATCAATCACCAGTAATTCTGCACGAGCTTTCAATAAATCTTCAGAAATAAGCCAAATTTTTTGTATCCCTTCCTATGTGAGTTAAATGGGTATTTGTGCACGAGCTTTCAATAAAGCAGAAGTATGCAAATTTTTTGCAGTACCTATACAACATAAGTATGAGTTTAGTTTGTGTGCGACTGTCCCAGATGATAAACTAGTTTTATGTTTACTTATGTTACTACCTAACTACTTACTTTTTTATTTTTCCAAAAAATGCCTATTTTAGCGAAAAATTTTCTTCATTAGAGAATTTCAGTCCAAATTAACTTTTATTTTATTTCAACAGGTACACTTGTGTCTTATTACTACCGTCGTAAGATTGAAAAGTCGGGTCTTAGATAAAAATGATAGGTATCTAGTACATCTACACTACTATAATTATATTACACTGTATATACCGCATATATATATATATATATATAAATATATATATTTATATATATATATATATATATATATATTTATACCGCAACAGATGACGCTTCGTTTTCCCTTGAAAAAATTCTCAATATCAATCTCGAGTCAACGGTATATTGGGAACCGGCCGTAAGATAATTTCAATAAGGTAACCAGGGTATCAACAATTTTTTATTAATCTTCTATCTTCTATCTTCTATACTATAACAATTTTATTTTCCCATATAAACTATTCCTTCCTGTCAAACATTTAAAGTTGCCGCCCATTTTGTTTTTAGATCTTCCCAAGAAGGTTGTACTAAAACTAAACTTTTTGAGCTTCGTCTGGATCAAGGACCTGACCTGGACCAACGAGTTTAGTACAAATTATAATATTTCATCTTTATCTTCTGTTTATATTTAAAATTAAATACTATTCGTTAGTCGCGCTAAAACTCAGGAACGGCTGGTCCGATTTGGCTAATTTTGGCTGTGAAATATTTGTGGGAAGTCCAGCAAAGTCTTCTGACTATACTAACAAGTCTTCCGCTTTATTTTGTACAATGTTTTAATGTTTTTCCATCCTTAATGCAGTGGGCGGGGAGTGAGTTGGACTGAGAGTGGGCGTGGGCGTGGGTGGTATAGGCAGTTGAAGTGGAGTGGAAGTAGGAATGAGAGTGGGAGTGGAGTAGTCGTGGGCGTAGGAGTAGGATAGGGAGTTTGAGTAGAATTGAACTGGGCGTGGGCATAAGCGCGTGGGTTGCAGTGGGTTAGGGCGTAGGGAAGAGAGTGTGATTGGGTGTGGGAGTGGGAGTGGTTAAGTTGGTAAGTTATTAACTTTTTGAGCACTATTAGTTTGGGTTCGAAGAATTTTCTATACAAAATAGTTTCGATATTAGGGTAAAAAGTAAAAAGGTGTTAAAGGTTGTAGGTACAAAGTTCACCGGGTCACCTAGTAGAAGTATAGAAGTGATTATTTGACGTGCATGAAATTTGTAAATAGAATGAACTTATTTGTTGGGGCTTGCCAAAGACCTATGACTAAAGTATAGAAGAATCCTTAAAATTCATTCACGCTCTGAACATCAACTCATACGGCTTATCTCTTTCTTATCTCCAATATCATCTGTTAGAAAGGGATGCATACTTCTCTCAATGCGACTTCAAATGATTTCAAAAAGAACATCGTACCAGGGCGCTCGAATAAAAATGCTATGCAGTTTCATAGAAATGCCCTGGTACGAAGTCGTAGCAATCGCATTGAGATAAAGTATGCATCCCTTTCTAGCAAATGTTATATACATGCATAAGAAAGTAGAGATCAGCCGTATGGGTTGACGTTCAGAGCATAGTGAATTTTAAGACTTCATCTAGTCGTCTTGTCTTCTATATCTGTGGTGCTTGCCTACTTTTTAACCGACTTCAAAAAAGGAGGAGGTTCTCAATTCGGTTGTATGTTTTATTTTATTAGGTCAAAACATATTCTTTATTTAGGTCGGATTGTACTAGGATTAGCCGAATCGTGAGTCTAACTTCAGTGGGCTCAGTTGTGACTACTAATATTTTAGGGTTCCGCGTAAAATAACCATATTCAAGTTATCAAGTACATGCAAACGTAGTGGCGGGCTGGTCAGCGCGTTAATTCATAAATGGGTGTAATAACAGTGTTGAATTCGCACGTCTAGGCAATAGGTATGCATAATGTTATTTATCATGAAACCGCCGTCGATTAATCTAAGCCATTGTATGGGATCCGCGTTGATATTTTCCTTTTTAAACGGAATCCAGGATGTTTGAATGCATGAATATTTATCGCGATATCGCCCGTTTTGTCGTAAACCGCATTTTAATGGTTTTATTTATCTGACACTTCGGATGTCTTTTGAGACGAGAGTCAATTGGAGTCATAAATATTTTGATATTATTTACCTATACATTACCTACTCTTAGGGCCTATTTCACCATCTTCAAGTAACGTCAAAGTAACCTATTTGCTGGATAAAGTGATAAACCTCTGAGCGAATAAGATTTACAATGGAATTCTATGCACCGTACCTAACCGATGACGTTTTATTTTCCCTTGAAAAATTGTCGAAAATTCACGACAAGGCTTTTAAAATTTGACAGTTTTTCAAGGGAAAACAAAGCATCATCGGTAATGGTATAGTATATAATATATAGGAACCGGCCCTTATAGTGGTTACAAAACTCTTACCTAACCTATTAATAGAAAGTAACTACTATTGCGCCCTGCGTGCGCGCTCATTAACGTGACGATACATGTCAAACCTCCCTCTCGCTCGCACTATTCAACATTTTTGAAGATATAACATCACTGAATATAGTTATGCAAAATAGCAAACCTTTCATATTCTAGAGAATAACAATTCAAATGTTCAGCAATAATATCATTTTCATTGTATCACGTTTCCTTACGAAAAAATTTGTACTAAAATTGGTTGGTATTTTTCATTACTATAGTCAGTGATTTTATATTTTAAAAAATGTTGAATAGTGCGAGCGAGAGGGAGGTTTGACATGTAATAAAGTCGCTTTAAGGAGAGGATTCGGTCCAGCAATAGACTGATGATGAAGTAATAGTGTAATGATCATCCCTAAAATTGTCGGCTAAGTAAAATTTTTCTTATTAAAGATAGCACTGACTGAAGAGCAGATTGATCAGCTTATAGCAAAAAAATTCCATAATTAACCTATGTTTATCTATTCAACTCGAAATGCTCACTGCATGTACGGCTAGTAATTATGTTATCGAAGATTTTTTTATAGTGACAAGTGGTGTAAAGGGGTTCTAACTTCCATCTTCGAAGCCAACCTCATCACCTGCCCGTGGTGCACCTAATTGCTATCTAATAGATGTGAACCTGGTGACATAACACAGCCTAGTACCGGCACGCTAGATCCCCTGGCCACCGACGGGCAGCAGCATTGGCGGTGCGCGAAGCTGTTTCCTGCGATCCCAAATCGCATTCCTTGCGTGGGGATTAGGGCATATGGCCCTTCATAATAAGGGAGGACTAGGTCCAGCAGTGGACTATTTTAGGCTGGTTTTGTTAAAGCGACAGTTCTGGAGGAAGATATTGGCTACATTTTATCTGGGTATCGCACGCAGGCGGAGTTGTTGCTAGTTTGCTTCAAGGAGTCATCAAGGAGTTTTTATTAGGGAGTACGCGCTTTGAACAAAAATCTGTGCCTGATTTTTATCAATAAAAATGCCCTAAGGGGGGTTGTTTAACTCGTTTCCGTTTATGTGTAATACTAAAGAAGAAACGAAGCGCGCACTCCCTTAGTAAAACCTCCTTGGCTACGATGGTCTGCTATAAGTAAGTAAGCGCAAGTAGATTTAACGTTTCAAAATTATTCATCAAGTAAACGGAGTTAAGTGATTAAGAAACCAGTGATCGCTCTCCAATAAATACTTCAAACACCTACGTGCGAGCCGATAAATTCGCATTTTTATTCGCATGCGCTTTTTTATAATATTTATGAATTCTGTGCCTAACTGCAGTGTAATTTAGTAGTTCTCTGACTTTGGTGTCCATAATAGAAGGCACTGACCGGGATTTCTGAATCATTGAAATGAATCACACACAATCTTTGTTCTTTTCAATCCTTTTCTCCTTCCTATCTTAAAGATAGATTTGAGTATCTTTGCTCCTCTCACAACCTTTCTCGTAGGTCGTCAGATAACCTCTTACCTAAAACTCCTTGGCAACAAAACGTCTTTTTACTGTAGCTCGTTCACAGCCCAAGTTGTGCTGTTGTGGAATGCTCAGTATCAGAAGAGCAACATCACATTACACTTTTAAACTCAAAGTTTACCAACATTATTTATCACTTTCCTAGGGTGAGTATTTAATTTCCTGTCACTCTCTTTTTTCTTTTTTTTTTATAAACTATGTACTAGTATATTCTTATAATTATTGTATATGTTAGGATTAAATTTTATAGCATAAATTATTAATATTTTGTGTTAGTTGTATTTATATATAATAATTATATATTATATTGCATAAGTGCACCGCCATTCTCTATAGTTTTGCTCTACCTTTCCTTACTATGGTTGCCTGGAAGAGATCGCTTTCAGCGATAAGGCAATTGGGTTACCTTCATGATGATTAGGCTTAACTCACTCTTATTTTTCCTTGTATTCATGTGGTGATCAATAAAGTGTTATTCTATCTATCTAATCTATCTGTTTGATCTTTTTAAACATAATTTTTATTGTAAGCTCGGTTGGAATAGTAAATTTGCAGTCAGGTTTGTACTTACTGTATGTTTTAATGTTTTTTTTTAGGTAGCAGTGAAAAAGAAACATTCAAGAAACGTAATACAATTCAGGCATGTATTACAATATAAAAAAATACCTACTTCTCACTTCACCTGTTCGAAAATGTCACATTTATATGGAAATGAAATAAATATTTCGAGGTTCCAAATTTAAATGACTTTTAAATATTGTGAAGATTTATTGACCTCGGTAGAGACCACAGCAAAAAGAATTTACTGATTCGAAAATCGAAGTACCCTTCTTGGAGGCTATAGTATAGATGAAGCTCTTCAGAAGCGAAATCAGTAGTTTTACATGTCTCATGTTCGATATATAGGTTCTTATTACCTCCAAATGGGGCTTATAGGTGACTAACTAGCACTCTAGGGTAATAATGAAGCTAGAAAAGCCCTAGGGCGGTAAGTAATTAAAAAAAAACACTTCTTTCTTTCAATTTGTATTCAGCCCAATGACCAAAGAGGTCGCTTTGCTATTTATTCAGCCTTGTCTTCGTGTGAGTATAATAGTCATCAATTTTAAATATTGAACGGCGAAGCTCAATTTCGTTCTTGAAAAAAAAAAGTTTTTTAGTTGATTCTTTTTAATGAAGACTCACCTCAGCAACAAGTTCATTCAATATTGTTTACAAACAAATGTTTACAATGAATACGGGGCCTATGGGTTATCAAATTAAAAAAACGCTTAGGTACTTGACTTTATACTTTCTCGCATGAAGTGTGAAAAAAACATTCATTTGTATGGTCAATGAATCAATAATTATATGTCTTCACATTTATATTATATCCAAATTTTTGCCATAATAATAATCAATCATACAATTTTATCTTGAAGATTTACAAGTAATTGTTCACAAATCATCGAAATGTGTTAGCAATACGCACGTGACGATCGACCATTTAAATAAATTACGTATTTATTAAGAGGGCGATAAAGCTGCGAATCAATCCTTTCCCACGGTGCTTAACAGTTGCAGCAATATATTAATTTGTTTTCTTCTAACGATCGGTACGTGGAGTGCGAACTGCATCGCAATGTTAATGCTGTAATGAGCCAGTGATGTTAATGGTTCGCAATTAATATATTTCACTAGCCTCTTCAACATACAAAGTTTTATATGTAGTTCGGATGATTACACATTTTGATACGATAATCATAAGTAGGTTAAAAACTTCTAAGAGTTTATAATATATAAGCCCAGTCCAGTCAAAGTCAAAGACAAATTACTTTATTCATTATAAACTAGTAAGTACACTTTGAACAGCCTTTTTTTAAATTTACACCAATTCGTAACGGGACCAAACAGAGAAGAATTCGCAAGAAAATCTGCTTCACTTATATTTAAAAGGAATTTTACAATCTCTATTCTTATCTATTACATTGTTTTTGAGGGAGTTGGAGTCAGTTTCATCCCAACCTATTATGTCATCTAAATAATAAGAAATTTTATAATAAGCTTTAGATATTACATACTCATAGATTAAGTTTAACAACATTTTTGAATTGACATTGTTTGTTACAAGTGAAGCTAATAAAAGCGTTTTAACCGTGCTGAAAACACAACGGCGCCCTTGCTAAAGAACTAGCTTTTAGTACGTAGCGTCATGTTCGAAGCCCGAAGTTAAAAATATAAGTGAACTGTAAAGTTCTTTTATGAGAAATAAAGTTCTTTAAACCGAAAAATAACAGCATTTGATTTGCCAACGGTAAAGTGCCCCTATAGTCTCCCTATAGAGATACCTTGCTGTTACATGTTTTCATTTCATATTTAAGAGCCACTTAACATTTCAGTTTGGAGTTTTTTTACTGCTTCCTTATTAGTTCATCATCATTATCATTAGCAGTAATTTTCGGCCCATTGCTACACATTACATACTTAACATGTCTCCAAAGCTTTTTCTTGTCATCTTTTTATGGACTGACAAAATGCAGAAAGATTTTTTTCAAAAGATAATATATTTTACAAATCCAACCATTACTTGAATTGCATTTATGTGTACCTGAAATTTTTGAAATGACATTGACAATTTTGACCTTGACATTTACTAGTTTTTTTCTAGCCCCCACTGTCCCACTGCTAGGCAAAGGCCTACCCTTCAAACTCAAATTCGTATACCCTTGAGTTGTCCAGTCTTAACGGCCAGTAATATTCATTAAAAATCCACAATTTTGGTAACATTTATTGAGATCAAGATTGTATAAAATAAAATAATTATGGGTAAGTACCTACTTACTACTTACACAAGTACCTCAAACCTACCTCAACCATTGGTCCTTTGAGTAGAACAATAGAAACATTACGCGCTTATCGAAATATAAATCTATTTAATGGTCAATATTAGCAACACTGTCCATAATACGCTAACTAATTATTTATTCTAATACTGAGCTGTGGTCATGTCACCCACATCTTCGTGATCAACAACAATATTATACGTATTGATTTGTTTATACAATGTTATCTTTCCGCTGATATTAACGATTACAGAATATTTATCTTATTTACCTTCATATCTTCCTACAATTACCTCCAAAAGATCTCACTCTAATAATATTATTTTAGGGATTTTATTTCAGTTACCTACTATCAGTTCTTTTAATTATGTAGGCTCGAGTTTTCAATCGTCACGTCAGCTCGTCGGTCGATCACCTAGCTAGTGGTATAAATAAAATTCGACGTTCTATTTTCAAATTGTCTCTACGCAAGTTCTAATATAATTTGTAAATAGAACGCGTATAACTTCATACTAGATAAAAAACAAAAATCTGGTCCAACCTCTTTGCTATACATAATTTATACTGTTTTCAAATTTGTTCAATAAATCAAAGATAAACTATTTAATTTGACACATATGGCTTACCCAATATGTGAATTCAAATATAAATAAAAGTTTTTGGAATAAACTAACTCATTAATTGATCTGGCAGTTGAAAAATCGGGCTTTGGATAAAACAAAATGCAAATAAGGTTAATTTTACTGATGTTATTGTCGGTGTCCATCATGGTATATTCAGGGTGAGAGGATAGAGTATCACGTACCATGCCATCAATAATGCATCGTACTCGCAGTCAGGTGGACATCATTGAAATAACAATTGATTGAAGTTTACTAGAGCTTTTTGGTTGCAAGGCTTAAGAATACGGCGGTTATTTAGCTTGCATTTTCACTTTTCAGTTAGTAGTGTACTTGTAAAGGGCTCTCTCTCAATGACTACTAACTCTACTCTCAACTCACTTTCACTTTCACCATGTCTATTTCTGCCGTGAATCAGCATTGCTGCGTATCAGTTTGAAGGGTTGGTGCTGGTGAAATTAAGGCTTAACATCTTCATGCCTCAAGTTGATGGACGCAGTTCACGTTACAAACATGCGTGACTTACTTATAAGCAATGGAAAAGTACCAAATAACATCGGGAGGGCCATGTAGGTACTAGTTCAAACTTCATCTTAGTTAGTCTTTAGCTCCACCTGCAACTTTGATTCGTCTATCTAACGCAATTGCTCGTGTTTGGTTGCATCTTTGTCTAAAGAGCAGCCTAACTTCGGCACAGCTTTATTCCCTGACCGCCGACGACAGCAGCGTTGACGGTGCGAGAACCTGTGCCCTGCCTCCGCATACCCAGTGTGGGGATTATGGGCATATCGCCCTTCTTATTAAGGGAGACCTATGTTCAGCAGCGGATAGATACAGGCTGGAGTAGTCGTTTTTATTGTCCGAGGCGTGGAATTACAGGAGACCATAGATCAACACCATATTCCCCTATTTATTGGTTAGTTAGTTTATAGTCTTCGACACTATGCTCACTTCATAAAATCGCTCATGACCTGTACCCTACAAATCGGGCTTAGCTTTGCCCTGATTGACAGCCGAAGCGCCACCAGCATAACTAGACCTACGTCCCCCCTCGAAACCTTCTTCTCCTATACCTTCCAAGAGCCGCGGCGTACCACCTCGGAGCTTTTCCTAGAATGGACTGCAGTGTAACAACTATTAAGACGTCGATAGTTGTTCTTCAATGTTAATACTGAGTTTAGGGATGTTAGTCATTTGGGAAAGCCGTAAAAACTTTAAATCTATCGGGTGTAAGTATCAAGATTATTCGTCTACTATGCCATAGAAAGAATTACAACTTTTAATTAGGCCTAATTTATGCTATAAATATTTTTTTAAGTATTGATAGCCAGCTAATGCAATTAATTACAATTACACCAGCCTATATCAATCCACTGCTAGACATTGGCCTCCCCCATTAAATATATAAAATATTTCAGACCAAGGATCCATATTACAATAACAACACACATAAAAACATAAATAAGAAAATCATAGAAAAAAACTAATCTTTCACATTATATTTAACATCATTGCGACACTAGGTTGAAAACCAAAACCAAATGAGAAGGATGATATGCCTGTAATCCCCACCCTGAGTATGGGTGGGGTAGACAGACCTACAGATGCTCTTACCGCCGATGCTACTGCTGCGCTTTTCCGCATTCTTAGTTAGCCCCGTTTGTGAGTTAGCAGGTCGCAACTACATAGCATGGGTTCGGAAGAAAGAGGTTGGAACCTTTAACACCACGTAATTAGAAATAATAGAAGTTATAAATAAAAACTTTATTGAAACAAAATACATAGGTAGCTAGAATTTCACATTTTTTATCCCAAAACACATGTGCAAAATACCGGACAAAGAAAAGAGCCGGAAAACCATCCCTAACCGCATTACACATTTAAAATGATTCGTGAAACTTATGCAATTGTATTTGTAGCTAATGTGTGCCATTAGATACCTTCGCACAGGTCTTAATTTGGTATTTGTATGTATGGCCTTGTCTTGTATTAGTTTGCATCTCTGATCCTTATTAGTAGTGGGATAGTATAGTGCCACAAACTACTGAGATGAGAAAGATAGATAGATAGATGATAGATGAACTCTTTATTGCACACAACCCCAATTAAAAACCAAAAATTTACAAACACAGAGAAATGAAATTGTAATGTAGGTAAAATAGGCGATCTTATCGCTTAAAGCGATTTCTTCCAGACAACCAAGAATGGAAAGAATATAATTAAAAGAATTGAGCGGAGGTGCTCTTAATACAAAAACTAATTACCTACCTATATTAGATATACTACATATTAAAAAATAATTAAATTAAAACTATACTATTAAACAAAATTTTGAAAATATCCTATTATAATAGACTAAGTACAATTATAATTTCAATAATATACTATTTAGCTAAGCAGTTGATGTGAATTGATGAAGGTAAAAATCTTTGACACGTTTCTTAAAAGATTCCAATGAAGGAGCAAGTCTTATAAGAGGTACTTTATGGTTAAAAAATACCCCATCTCATGATAATCTCTCGTGTCGGGGGTTCCCGACACAAAAAAGAGGGATGATAACGTGTTTTCTGTGTATCTGTCTGTGGCATCGTAGCTCCTAAACGGATGAACCAATTTTGATTTAGTTCTTTTTGTTTCAAAGGTGACTTGTTCGAGAGATTTTTAGCATATTTATTATGCATTAGCATTTTTATCTATGATTGAAGCAAATCTGTGAAGCCGTTTGACGATCATCAGCTCTTTTCTTCTTGATAAAGGGATGTTAATAGCTTCCACATGTCTAAACGATTCAAAATTTGGTATCCTGTTACTTCAATAATTTTGCAAGAACATGGTAAAGTTGGTCAGAGAAGATGTCTCCGACCGGGTGGAGTGTTTTTTTTTTTTCATTTTCAGTTTTTTTATGTATGAACAAAAGAGAGGTTTTGTGGCCCTAAGTATCTTCATTCAGAGCCTTCTTCTTCGTATGAGCTAGTGGCCAACTCTGGTGTCGGAGTTTTTAGGCCGCCCGAAGGCCTCTTAACGTGCCTTCCGAAGCACGGAAGCGCTCAGATCTAAATGCCACTAAACGGTCACCCATCCAAGTAGTGACTTGGTAGAGCGTTGCTTAACCAACATGATCTGCTAACAACTAAGAACGCCGAAGTAAGCTACACAGCGCTTCATTCAGAGTTAAAATTATAAGGTCAAAAATACACAATTCACAAAAAATATGTCATACATTTTCGAAGACTAGATTTTTCAATGAATCCCTTGGTTTTTTACTATCTTGCTAACTAAAAGTGGGCGTGTACCGAACGTTATCTTTGGATTTTCCTATGACTACTCTTTAAAGTGGTCTCCTTATGATTTTCGTAGGTACTGAAACTGATATTGCCGTCGTGATGATGTTTTTTTGCCGTCTTCATAGCTACAGCTTTATGACGTTTGGCCTTGATTGCGCAGAACACATTTCTACATTTTGGTATGGACTGTATGGTCTACTTGTTCGCAGTATGCCCACTATTCTAGCTCAGACATATAAATATGACGGGACTTAGAGAACTTTGTTCAGTGGCATTTAATTTTGTTGCACTGTAACGGTGTGATACTGTTATGTAATGAAACTTACATCGTAATCTACATTACCATGTTTGTAATGATTTGATGCAGTGAAGTGCAGAAATGTAATGACGTCAACTAACTGGACTTATCTGGGTGTGATGAACCCAAAGATAAGATTAATAGATTTATGAACTTAAAAATATTGTGAAAAATAGGTTTTGCGCCGCGGCTTCAATTGCGATAACTGTAGCCAGTAGCTCAGCGCTTTGTGTGGTGTCTGGATGTTTATAAGTATTAGTCTAAATTACCCTTAATTATAATTTATTTCACACCATTTGCTCTAAAATGTTACATTACGGCTCATGGTACCTTCACGGAAAGTAGATCACACCAAAAAGAATTAACTGATTATTAATTCAATTGGCCTCCTTAAAGGCTGCATATTTTAGGTCCTACTGAATGCATCAATTTTTTAACGAATGCAAAAAACGGTATTTTTGATTGTTTTGTTATAGCATGTTATAGCGACCATTGTTATAATAGAACATGAGTTGACTGAAGACTGACTAATCCATGTCAAAAACATTTAAAGAAAAAATTATACATTATCATAGTACAAAATAATACGGAATACTTGGCGGTATGGTCAGAAGACTTTAGCTTGCTTAAATAGAGCAAAAAAAAGAATTCACAAAAAATTACCTCGCTGGCGCAATGGGCCAAATGCTGGCTGACATTCAAGAAGTGCAGTTTGATTCTCGCTGCGGGATAAGGTTTGTTGTTTTTCGAGTCCAAACCCATCACACCATGGTGTAGGTACTCATAGTTCCTGATACTGACGACACAGGCGAAAATCCTACTATTGGGTCATGGCTATTTGATTGTTGGGTGTTTTGGCAGGTATGTTGTTAGGCTTGTCTTTTATTTTTTCGCAGAAAGTATGAAAAGTAGAGTATTTACCTCGGGAATATAGCTGCCTTTGTCTTCATCATCATCATCAGCCTATAGCAGTTTACTGCTGGACATGCCTTCCGTAATGAGCGCCATTGTGCGTTGTCCTCAGCCCAATCCAACGCATCTACTACCAGCACCAGCAGCCTTTCGCTGATCGTCATTCCCCTTGGCCAGCCGGGCATCCTACACTTCATTTGTTGAGCCAGGATCTCCACTCAAAAACTCGTTTATCCTAACGGTTATCGGTTTTTTGGCAGATAAGGCCAGCCCACTACCACTTCAGCTTGCTAATTCTTTGAGCTATGTCAACAACATTATTTCTATGTCGAATAGCTGAGTAGCCTTTGTCTTGGGTGAGCTTGGATTCCTCGCTATTTTCAGGATTCTAGTTTTAACAAGCGAGTAAGCTCTAGAATCCTTCGTTGCGCTCGGGATTCAATATGGCACCGCTTTTTACTCTTGATTAATAATCTACAATCGTCGCATCGGATCTTTGTCCTCTCTCAGCAAACGATACAATCCTTTTACAATCCGACCCAAACATAGGAACTACGTCACGTCGCAACTTGCAGTTAGCTTCAGAGGGCCAAAGATTCCTCGTGAGTAGTAATAAAATGATGATTAATAAAAATAAACAAAATGTTATATTACATAAATCAATTTATTGCATTACCATAAAATAATAATATGCATCAAAAATACAGCTTATTTACAAACTTGTATTATTACAGAAATATATTTACAAAACATAAAACTATTCCTTTGGAATGCAACGCACTTAATATTTGGACGGAATCGTTTTCCACTACTAAAATTACACTTTATAAATAAAACTTATATTAAAATACTGTAAATTCTTAAACTTGAGCTTCAAATAACTAAAGTTCATCAACAATATATAAATGCATAGAAATAGGAAGAAGTCACAACTCTGCGTTCTTAGAATAAGGGCTTAGATTAACATCTTGAAGTCAAGTCCCAATTAAGCTACTCGCCGGATATAGTAACAGAGGGTTTACTACAATTCACCAAAGTACGAAATTTCGTGTTTCGTTTCTTGCGATTGGTACCCACATTATCAAACGAAAACCGAAATTTCGGCACGAATTTTGTAATGTAACAGTCTGAACGTTGCGCATCCTACTCTATTTCACTTAACATACATCCGCAATATTGGAATTGACAGTATGAAATACGGTCAATCGCACGAAACGAAACACGAAATTTCGTACTTCGGTGAATCATAGTAGACCCCCCGGTCCTCTCCGAGTTTCATAGTCGGAGTAACGCAAACCACTCTGAATAATTTAGGAGCTCCCCCAAACTAGGCTGCGTCGACTTGTGGCGTCCAAATAGCGTCAACGCAGCGTGAGAGCTGCACCCCATCAACGTCAGAGGTTCGATCACGAAGACTACAGTTTGTTAATTACAGGTTGATACGCGGGACATTGATATTGACATACATATGATGACCGAGATCGAAAACCAATTTGGTTTGGCAAACCAATGAAAAGCCATTTTGGTTTTCGTCATTGTTCATCATTAGTCGTCGTTATCACTATGTGTAAGTCAATGTCAACCCATATTTATCGAACTGTAGCGAAAAATTATTCGTATAGTAAACGCTGGCCGATGAGGAAGCGTAGATTTAAAATAACGTTTTGTCATTGGCCAACATTTTTCGTTACGCTAACATATCGATACATTACATCAGGTTGAAATATTCATGGTCCATGATTCCCACAAAGGTACGCTCCCACCGAAGGGAACTTTGATATAGCAGCAGCGTCGGCACTCTCACGCTGCGTTGACGCTGCTGGAAAACCGGAGTTGACGCTCGACAGTTGCCTAGTGTGGGGAAGCCCTTACTAGGAGCTTTACTTACCGATTAGCACTAATTGGAAAGTAAGCTAAATTATTACTCTAAGATGATGAAAGCGGTATATTCTATAATAGGGTAAGAACATTAAGTAACTAAGGAAATCATTATGTAAAATTATGAAACTGAAAGTTTAATTTTGATGTTCTTAGATATGAAATGTCCATAAATTTGTAATTTTAGATAATGTTAGCAACCTTTACAACAGTATACAGTTACACATAGAGATCATTCCTAGAAGGTTGAAAAAATGAACGGATAAACAGACATACATACATACTGGAATAAATTGTAAAAATAAATTGAAGGCTTGGTCGTAAAATAAATTCGAAAAATGAGTAAAACATACAGCCATATCTCATATACAGTCATTTCTAATTATCTCTGTAAGTATCTTACTCATTGTATAAATTCGAGAAATAATTTAATCATATCGATATACTGTTACAAGGTATTTGATTGAAATAAACTGAACAATAGTAATAGTACTGACATTATAAACTTCCAGTCTTTAATTACAACATTACAGTAATTAATTTTTTTTTCCGAAATTGCCATGCCCTTTCAATGTAAAACCAAAACCTATCTAAATTACCTATTTTATCACTAAATACACTAAATATTCTAAAAACTAAGTAACCATAGCCCGTTCTCCGGGTGGTATCGGGACCATGTATGTGAACCGTTGGGTGTAGTCTGGCATTTTCAGGGTGTCAGACCACGGTGGACTGGGGTTCCACCGGTCTATACCGTCTGTATCCTCCAGGGCTAGGCGCATGCGTTTCGCGCTGGGGTATTCTAGGGCTGTGAAAGAAAAAAACATGTTTTTAATCAATTTAACAGAGCTTACCTAGTAAGGTTAATTTGTATCTTTACCAGATTTTTAAACCTGGCTAGGCTTAAACTTGGTATCGCTCATGTTAGGTATTAAAACCTATAGAACGTTATCAATTTTATGGACTAAGATATTTTTCTATGAGATTAATATCTTTACAAATAATAGCAGTTGAACACTAAGAAATTTTTCACCAATGAAAAAAGTTCAATTTCTAATTGTTATCGAATGTGGCTAATTAGGTATGTGAAAAATAACCCCGTTAAAAAGGTAGGTAATAAATATTCTGGGACACAGTAATAACAGTCGCTACCTCTTTCATTTGTATATTATGTAGGTATGTTTCTAGTTTGATCTCTTGGTAACAATTTTCTTAAAAATTGTTGAAGTTTTGATGGGGACCATGGCAACGTGCCCACAGAAACTTTCAAGGCTCGCATAAGGTCGGACCTTAACTAGACCCAACTAAACCACTGAACTAGTCAACCATCATCATCATAATATAGCAGTCCAATGCTGGACATAACCCTCCTCCAATGAGCACCATTGCGCCCTGTCCTCAACTCAACGCATCCAGCTTCTACCGGCATCCTTTTGCAGATTGTCACTCTATCGAAAGGCGACCTGCACTATGTTTGCCAAGACGCGGTCTCCACTGAAAAACTCGTTTACCCCAGCAGTTGTCGGTTCTTTGGCAGATATGGCCACCCCACTGCCACTTCAGCTGGTTGATTCTCTGAGCTATGTCTACAACTTTAATTTTATGTGGGATAGTCTCGTTACAGAATTTATCCTTCAGAGAACCTCCAAACATAGCTCGTTTCATAGCTCGCTGAGTGACTTTGAAACTATTTGAAACTATAGAGGAAGGCAGACTCACGTTCAACCGCTGTGCTGGTGCAGGGTTCCTGGTAATTGACTCTTGGGTATTGCTCGTAGTACTCTCTTTTCCCGTGGTGGGGGTACATGTACATACTGTTCACCACCACCTCTGGTGGGACTTCATAGTGGTGGGGGGACCTGGGAACAAAAATGTTAGTTTTAATAAATATAGTGAGGCTCATATCGAAAATAAGTTAGTAAATATATATAAGGGACATATTAAATATGGTCCAATTGATCCCAAACTGGGCAGATCCTATACTATGAGTACCAGACTGGCAATTATACATACATACTTTTATAAAACACCCAGACACAGAACAGACGTCCATGAGTTTGACAACCTCTGTGGCGCAGTGGACGAAGGCCTGAGACGCAGAAGGTTGCGGGTTCGATTCCTGCCGCGAGACTAATGTTTGCACTATCTGCAAATATTTGTCTCGGTTTTAGGTGTTTCCTATGTATAATTAATTATGTATGTTATGTAAAAACAAGTATATAAGTTGTCAGTCATGTGGTTCCCATAATACTCTGCTGAGTTTGGGGCTACATAAAGCTATGTGACAGTGCCCAGCATTATAAAAAAAAATTCACCATAAAAATATTTGTCCTGGGCGAGAATCAACCCGCGACATGTAACTCAGAAAGCAGAGATACTTTCAACTAAACTATGAGGCTTGTCACGACACCAGGAAAGAACTACCACTATGCCTATTTCTGCCGCAAAGCAGCATCGCTGTTTCAGTTTGAAGGATGCTAGTTAATTTAAAAAAAAATAGGTAATTAGAGTCCAGTAAATAGTTCCATAGCATTAACACTAAAGGTCATATTCAATACGCATACGAAATAAACTATCATACATAGACCCTTTTTGAGCATCTCATTTTGTATTTGGATATCTTAAAAACTTGAAGCAATTTAGACTCTATCCTGACGTAATAAGAATGATTCAAATGTTTAGTTTGTATGGTTGGAATAAGTTCACAATAAATATGGTAATGAAAGGTATCAAATTACGGACGGACAGGCAGTGTGATGATTTTCTTGTTAGGGTTCAAAAAGTAATATTTTTTTTATAATAAAATAAAAGATTCATACCCGAAACAAGAAAAAAAAGAAAAACATACTTTGCTGTCAAGTCAACTCAACTTAAGTCCAAGACGGGGCGCGGAGGGAGAGCATCGCGTTCACTCACCCTGATGAAGACTCTCTTAACGAGTCGAAACGCCGTCGATGCCTTCACCGATGTAACGGTACGTGATAATTTCCGTTTTTTGAATGAGTTAATTCACGTTAGTTTCATGAGTAAAAAAGCTCTACTTAGTTTGGGAACACGAAATATTTTAAAAAACTAAAACATTTAATGCGAGCAAGTAGGTTTATACACACTGTTAAAACAAGCGCCATTGCGCTCAAATTAAATGCCAAAGATAACGAAAATCATTTTGCTTACAGAACCTACAAGCATAAGTCCTGCTCACGCTTGCCCACTCATATAATATTCTCGTGAAGTGTGAGACGTGACGTGTACAAATCGTACGCGTCGACCTTGTCGTATGTTTGTTTTTTGAAACCAATTTACTGAGATAATTGTGTGAATTGTATGGTAATTGGATGGGTGCATTCTGATGGGGCATTTTGTTTCGTCAATTGATTTTGCACCTTGGTACATCAGAAATGACGACCTCCACCAGAACCTAACCATATGGTTCGTAAATAAATTTATTTAAAAATACGGAGAAGCTCATGAACATAGACTTCATCATCATGTGAACGTTAAGACCATCCAGCTCCTCGACAACACGGACATAGTGAGAAGACTCAAAAGCCTTTTGACCTAGTGAAGTAGAAATTAGTGCAATAGTGCTTTAAAAAGATCCAAAGAACGAAGTGTCCCCTTAAGTAAGTAGAGACAGCAAGAAAGTGTTGATGGAAGTTGGAGTGAAGTTGGCAAAGTTCTACTCAAATATAATATAAGTCGTTGTGACCACTGACACGATAGAAAAATAATGAAAAATTACAAAATTGATAAAGTCATTGAACAAATGCAGTTGACCTACGGGAGTAGATTTATCACTTTTCGGGACGAATACGAATTTAATCTCACCTTGGATTTTTTCGGGTACCTTTCGAGAAAAGTTTTAGGTTGAGGCCAGTAATAAATAAATCAACTAACCTTTCTTCACTAATAGTAGAGCCAGGCGAGTGCGTAGAATAGTCCACTGGGCCCCGATCAGTATACACCCTCTCACAGCCATATTCATCTTTTTGCACATACGCAGACACGTGGTAGCCAGTGTAGTCGACCTCCTGGTTCTCCACGTAATACTCCTGGTAAGGGTCCTGGTAACACTGGTCACGTCTGAAGAACTTCTGGCAGCGGGGGTCCAGCATCCCACAAGGTTGGTTCTGGTACCCATAGTATTGGTATAACCAGGAGTTGGCCAGCATTATTTGAGCTTCTTCTTCGCTGTATGTGGAAAATTAGGTTTTAATACAAGACATCATTCTAAATAACAATTTGAACTCAATAACATGGGCTTAAAAAAAATCTCAAGATAAGATTCATAGTTCATGATTCCAAAGTACTAAATAGGTACTTTTTTGCAGTTTTAAGTGACAGTTCTAGGATTATTCGTAAACTAGCTTTAGGGATCAAGCCAAGGCTTGTATTCTACACTAATACTGCGATGACCAATCATCTTACAACTCTATCTGCAAAGTGGATTGCCAGCTCTTCTCTGGGTTACGGATTAGCGTCAATCAAAAGAAAGACGTGTCAAATTGATCCATAGATAATAATGAAGATATTTTCAGCAAATAAATGGATATTTATAGCAAAAGCTTTACCTAAGAACTTGGTTAGTTGCTACAATGAACTGCCTAGGCGTATCTGCGGCGTCCTTGACTTGAAGAACCATGTGGATCCATATAAACTGACCGCTCCTCTGCTGCAGCTTCACCAACAGTATGCAGCATTTGTCTTGTTCTGATTGTGTAACTGTAACAAAAACTACAAGCTTAGATACGATTGTAGTTAAAATGTTTGACTTTTCAGTTCTGGTTTCTAAAAAATATAAAAATCTTTAGGATCATGTGTTATTACTGTTAGATACGTGTTACTTTATTGCACACCATACAAAGAATTACAAAATAATGAAAAAGGCATTAAAAATTATGGCACAATGGGCGACCTTATCGCTTAAAGCGATCTCTTCCATCTGTTTTCTTTGATCTGTTTTATATTATTTAGATAACTACTTATTATTATGATTTTTTCATCATCGTCATCATCAGCATACAGCTGTTCACTGCTGGACATTGATGACGTCATAGATCACATAGACATGATTTTATAATTATCAGAATTTTTAGTCTAGCTATTCGCTAATTTACCCCTAATGAGGTTGAACCCTAGAATGTTTCTTAAGTGTGGGATTAGCATGTTTTTATTCCAGTTTTCTTTGATTGAAGAATTTGATTGGCCATGAAGGTACTTAATTGGCGTCGTTGTTTCATAATTTGCATTGTCATCATCAGCATTCGCCTATTATAGCAGTCCACTGCTAGACATGGGTCTCTCATATTGAGCGCCATTGTGCTCTGCCATTAGCTCGACGCTTTCAGTTTTTACTAGCAGCCTACATCATGTTAACACGTTGATTGCAAGCCTCAGACCTGACGATACGCGCTAGTGTTTAGGAAGTCAGTGCCTCCTGTACAGTTGTGTTTTCAGCACAAAATTGTGCATCAAAACTGTGATTTTTCTTCTGTACTTACTTAACCTATGTTTACTTTGCGCCTCCCGCAAACTGTCCCAATGTATCAATTGGTACCATGATACATCCGCTAATTCGGTCTTTTTCCATCCCAAGTACCATTCTCCACTGAAACAAAAAGTTGAATTTTAAATTGTGTAGATATGTTTAGGAAAGCGAGAAACCTAGATAAATTATTTATAGACTAGACTACGCATGCATAAAATATTCTAAGGTTTAGATATGAGATAAATGTGGGGAAGTAGAATACTCGATAGATTTTGTCTTTCTAGGTATTTGCAAAACGAATCAATGTGGGAAATGTTTGTAAGTTACTAGCTTCCGATCGCGGCGTCGCTTGCGTCCTACCCCGATAAAAGTAACCTGATCTAGAACTACTTAGGTGGAAATTTTCAAATCAATCCGTCCAGTGCCTAGTTTTGTGGAGACAGACAGACGGGACAAATATTTAAAAATCTTTTGCTACTAGTTTTGACACCTTGATATGCTATAGGCATAATTGTTTAGTAGTTTCCACCCACGACTTCACTCACGTGATTTCCGGATAAAAATTAGCTTATGTTATTCCCAGTCTAGAAGTATGTATGCGCAAAATTTCAACTCAATCAGTTTTATAGTTTTGGTGTGAAAAAAGGACTAACATGCTTTTGCATTCATAACCAGATTTGACACCTTGATATTATGTTATCGGCTATTAGGTAAAATGTGAAATATTTGTCCGCTACACCAAAACTACTAAACAGATTAAAAAGGATTAAAATAAAATAAGAATATAAAAATCCACCTTAGTTATCATAAAATAGCAAAGAGATTTCGTGCAAGCAAAGATTAAGACATACTCGTTACATTGGTTAGTAAAACATTAAAAAGATTGCTGAAAATTAATTAGAAATAAGTTATCTCGTTACACTTTGGACCTTAGATAATTAGTTTGAAGCTTAATTAAAACACCGTTTTATGATGATGTTTTAATTACAATTTTAAAGAAAGTAATATGATGTACGCTAGATATTTAAAAGGAACCTAACCAATGAACAGACATTATAATAAAAAATACAGCTGAGATGAGAACCGGAACTGGCTCCTTTTTTGTGAAGTCAGTTAAAAAGTTTTGAAATAATCAATGCTGGACATTATCACACAGCACTATCTAGCCCCAAACTAAGCAGATCTTGTATTATGGGAACCACATGACTGATATACTATTTATATTTTTTTTTTGTAAATTTATTACAGTCACATACTCGCAAATGATACAAACATTTTTTTCGTGGCGGGAATCGGACCCGCAACCTTCTGCGTCTCAGGTTTTAATTGAAACAATATTTTGTAAATACTGAAAAGCCATCAAAGGTTTTATATATGTTTATACTCATAGCAAGGATATTGAGTTTGCGTACACTGAAAATATGTATATACTTGCTCAGGAGCCGGAATAGGCTATCAACGATGACTCTGCTTGATTACTTTGACTTGCTTGTGATAAACACGTTGGCAGAAACATCTGCATTAACTCTGGCAAGGTACGATTTGTACCAGTGCCACTGGCTATATAAATATATAACTTACTTAGCATCGATATGCAGTATCTTCATGTCCATAGCATGCACGGTGGTAAACACGTTGGTGGCGCCGTGCACGACGCACTCGCGCGTCTCTGGCATTGCTAGAGGCGTGCATTGTGCTAGAAATACTGGCTCGTTTCGGCTGCATAGTGGTAGGTAGGATACGTAGTGGCCTCTTACAAGAACTACCTGAAAATAAGGTACTTTGTAGATTTATGGCAACAGAAATCTCTAAAAACGAAGGTTTATTTGTAAAGTTTTCGGGGGCTCGTTCTAACTTTTTTAAATTGGTTTTCGTAGCGTCGTGAACCTACAGTTTCCCATAGAGAATTGATTATTAATATTTTTGCATTATCCATCAAAACACAAAAAGGTTCTGGGAAATGTTCAATTCGGCATTCACAGAGCTGAACAAAAAAATGTTTTATTCTCTTGAAATGAAAAGAAAATATCACAAAAAGATTCAGATGGGAAATGAATTTTTGAGTGCAATCTGTTCTCCGTTAAAATCATTGGTTTTTATTGTAATTGTAAATACAAAAGGCCTGTTAGTTTTTGAAGAGCATTAAGATTTTTGGTGTCCAATCTATTTATTAAATATAAATTAAGTATTTTAGAAATCAACGCTCGGGTGTGTGTTAGTGCTGAAAATAATGAAAAACAAAAAAAGTCATGTTTCTCATTAGATCGAAAAGAGATGGCGAGATGAACTTGACATATTTGTAAGAGTGTAGGAAGGTTCAATTATTTTTGTTACATAAAGCTCATAAAATTATGATCATAGGGATCATCGGGGCAGGCCTTTGGACAGCTGTGGGCTAACTGTATTCGTAATAAGACTTACTTTTTGGTCGCCAAATCTCATCTGCCTTCTAGCGTTTCTTGATACATTCATTCTGCAGAAGAAATGTCTATTCTTTGGTATATTTTCAGTCTCTCCATTGCCGCCCCTGTTGAGCTCCATCTGAACTGTTTGGTGGTCTTGCCTATCTATGATATCGTATACGCTGTCTCCATGGATTAGTAGATCTTCCTAAAAATGCATAATTTAATTCAATTTAATTTAATTCAATTTAATTCATTACAATACTACTTGTAATGATATTATGTACACTTCGCTTTTTGTTGTCATTTTTTTTACTTGATTTCAGTACCGATAAGTTATTTACAGCTTGGGAAGTATCAACATTACACTAGTAGTACATTTTTCGTTTGATATGTATATACTATTGTTGCTATATTGATATTAGGTGCTTACTATGAAATTGGCGTTATGTATGGAGAATTTAGAGAAAATTGATTTCTCCATGCGTATTTTTATTTTTTATTTTATGGAACTACAAATCCCTTAAAATGTGTGTGTAATTGTGTGTTTATTTGGACAAAAAGAAAACTAACACATATAAAAATACAACGCATTTAAGCAGTGACAGCGACACTACAAGAAATTAACTGTTTTTAAGTTTTATTTTTTGGGGATGAACTTCCCCAAAAAAAGTATTTATAGAATTTTCAAAAAAATGTATACAAGATAAAATAGTGTGAGAAGACGCTTATTTCATAGATATGGACCTAATATTTTATTAATATTTTTTTTACTATGTTTTGCCTATACCAGCCAAATAATTAATATCAATATGGAGTTAAAATAAATAAAATTGCTAAAAGCATGCAACACACATACCATAGAATGTCCTAAGTACTCCGCAGCATTTTCCGAAATATACAACAGTTTGCCGTTCTGTGTCATCATCATCATAAAACCGTTCATTGCCTGAAAACAATGTAACTGTCAGTATATATTTTTATGGTTCAAACATACCTAAAATAGCCAACTATGAAACCTGTTTTCAGAGCTCCCCTTATCAGACTTAAAAAACTTTTATAATTCTTTAAATTTTTTACTAAGTTCTCTGTTTTTTACTAAGCTTTCTCTATTATTTTTATCGCAACTTGACTTTGAGACATAATATTTACCTCTGTTACTATATTTTAGCTAATTAGAGTTAACCAACAGTTTTTTAAGTTCTAATTCAAAAGGTTTTCGCTGCTTTTCGACTTGATGCGCCATCTTTTTAATTAAATTGGTAGGTAGGTTAGGTTATGAGTTATTTATGACGTTAGAACTTTAGAAGAAAAGCAGGTTTTTTATGACATTGTACTTTATTTTGTATGATAGGCATCGGTTGTAAATTATAATGTCTTGAAATACGTAAGCTAAAAGTAAAGTAAAGGGTCCACTGCAAGTTAGGTAGGTAGGTTTTTTTATATCGATGGCTAGGAGTTATACACTAGAAAAAAATACAAACTCACCTTTGAAAATCCGATATTGGGTGTGGGACTCGCTTGTTCTTGATACTGATAACTGAAGTCGTGACTCTTAAACACTAAAACAGAAAGAAAGACGGAGTTATGGGTGAAGTTATAGCAACTAGAGATAAGATAGCGAGCTAAATGCATTTTAAACGTCTTAATATGCCTTTTCGTGACTGAAGGTGAGCTGACAAAAAGTTTTTGAGACATTTTGGAAATATGAGAGCGAGATTTGATGATAAGGGATGAGGACGTGATGGGTTTGACAAAGATTTGGAGCATGAGAACCATGATGGAAAACACGGAAATGAAGATGGGTGAAGGGGTACGGTTAGCTTCAAAAGTAAATAGATATGAGATACTAGAAATTGTGTCACGAGGGAAAAATAAATATATTCGAAAATTGTACACTGAATTTTTGTCTATATCAGTTCCAAAATTACGTACTGAATATTTCAAACGAAGGATTTTCAAAATCTAAATTACCTACTATTGATTTTGATTGCGAATACGGAATGGCGGGAGATTGTCTGATGCAAAGTTACATGGAAATAATCATGCTCATGATTTTACAAATCATGTGACATTTCGATTATTACGTTTTTGTAATCACGTCATAAATAAATCATACATTGTCTCTTGTAAGTAGAGTGTACTTCATTTAGAGAATTTAATTGAATTATACAACCTCAAAAAAAGTTTGAATTTGACAATATAGTTTTCTATACAGTAAACTTGTTTAGGACATTTTCTTTGTAAGATGTTAAGTGCTGTTGCAATGTTCTACTTTACTTAGGACGCCGGAAAACTAAAAATATTTTATGGGTGCGAGTGTTTATGTTCCTTTGCGAGTTTTTTTCAGTGCCAAGGTTTGCAAATGTCAGATTTTAAGAACGGCTTTTCAGTATTTTGTAGAGAACATAACCAAATACAATAGAAAAATATTTTTGAAAGTGTTTTGTTGCTTTTGAATTAGGTTTCTACATAATTTTACAAAAAAATATGAAAATTTACATTTGCATTCTAGATTAGATTTTTGGTTTGTATTAAAGTGTCCTTAGTGTAATTTGTTTTGAAAAAAATATGTGCGCTTTACCACGTCGTCAAAACGGTGAAGTAAAACATCGTGAGGTGATAAATAAATAAATAAATTTACGGGACATCTCACACATGGTCAACTGATCTCAAACTAGAGCCTGTACTTTGGGTACCAGAGATTGATAAACACACATAGATACTTATAAAACACCCAGACACAGAATTAATCTTCATGTTCATCACACAAATGTTTGTCCTGGGCGGGAATCGAACCCGCAACCTACAGCTCAGGAGGCACAGTTACTACCAACTGAGCTATGAGGCCAGTTTAGGAAACCTGCGGCTTACTCAGCTCCACACGTAGTGAACATGTCTTTCCTGTAGGTACGGCTGACTAGGCTGTGAGGATGGTATGGGTGCTGGGCAAGTCTACTCCATCCAACCATGTCCAAACTCCCTGGTAATACAGCGTTCCGTTCAGTGAGTACAAAGTTACTCATTGGCGCATCTAGAATAAATTCAAAGGCCTAAGAGAGAATAGAGTGTCCTACGTTGGCATAATGTTTTAAGGATAACCACAGAACAAAAAAAACAAACCTCTAAATTACAAGGCAATCCTAACGCTCAACGAAATTTATTGCATGATATTTTTGGTTCTCTATTCAGCAGAATAGGCTTTAAAGATGGAGGCGCAAATAAAATAGCTGTTAATTACTAGGCCACCCCTTTGACGTTTTTATTCTATGGAGATATAAAAGTAAGATACAAATCCTACCTTGCTGGAAGTAGTTCATCTTCCTCACGTAGACGCAGACGAGTGCCATCAGCTGTAGCTGTGAGAGACGCTGCCTGGTGGACGGCGGCAGTGGGAGCAGGTCGCGTAGGTTCGAAATCTCTGCGTTTATGAGGTCTCTCCGCATCTTGCTCGCACCTTTCGTTGATTTTGTAGGCTCGAATCTAGATGTAATTTGAAAATTAGAAACTGTTAGAGTAAAGTATCTTATTAAGTTAGATAGTATACTATACTAGGGTAGATTTGAACAAATAACCGAACTGCACATAAGCGCCCTGCAAACGTAACAAAACGGACCGCGCATCGGGACTGCGTTCCAAACAGCAGTCCGATCTGTACGGTTTGGACTGCGGATCCAATCTGTCGTGCTAATGGCGTGTAAAGATCGGACCGCGCATCTGGGACTGATCACTGACGTGATGCGCGGTTAAAACTGTGAGATTTGCCTTCGCGTCGACATGCCAGATCGGACTGTCAGTTCTGCGCACACGTACGTTTCGGAGTGCGGGTTGGAATGGCGCGTGCTGGGGTCTACTACAATTCACCGAAGTACGAAATTATGTGTTTCGTTTCTTGCGATTGGTACCCATAATCAAACGAAAACCGAAATTTCGGTACGAAGTTAGTAATGGAACAGTCCGAACGTTGCGCATCCTACTCTATTTTACAAAACATCAGACCGCAATATTGGAATTGACCGTATGAAATACGACCAATGGCACGAAATGTAACACGAAATTTCGTGCTTTGGTGAATTGTAGTAGACCCCCTGTTTCCCGCGGTCTGAACCTTACGTGTGTAGGGCTATATTCTCTAATACATCTAATAGTCAAATACATAGTCTCGACCTCACATGAGAATTCTCTTCTACCTAGGTAAATGCTGTATCAGGAACTAACATTTGATAACTCCCCCTAGGTATTCCTCGCAATCACAGCCCTAAATAAACTTATTATCGCCAACTCAGAATGTGTTATCTTTACAAACGAATGGAAAGTTATCATAACATCTTCACAATACCTTAAGAAGACCTAAGGAATTGTGAAAATGTTACATACGTTATTTATTTCATTTTATTTTGCTTTCTAATTTAAATAATTGATTTGATTATATATTATATGTGATTTAATAGCTAGTTAGATTTTATTTTATTACTATTTACTTGTTATTATGTTATTTTAAAATTATTTGGTGTAACACAATTGTTTTTATTTATTGTTGTAAAATGTTTATGAGTGTAAGTGGTCCAAAACCGTTATAATTAATTAAATAAATAAATACACAAATTGAGTACACCATGGTACAATCGGCTGAATAAGATGCTATAGTACCCTGTCAAAAGAAGAGAGCTTGCAACAGAAGGTACGTGATCATAAAATGAAAGACACAATTATAGAGCGACATTGTTCTATACTGTACCTACTAAAGGTACAGATAAGAGAACATCATATAGATTTTTTAAAATAATAATAATTATAAATCGAATTATGCGGAGGTTCCTCTCTCTGCAGCCACTGACCGTTTGAGCCTTGCCCCGCATTCGGTGGTCTCCCGTTTTTATACATTTTTTACTATATTGTTTTTAATGTTATTTATGTATAAAGTAGATAATATTAGGTTTATAGTAAAAAATGTTTTTAACGAGTTTTAAAGTGTCATAATAAAACTAATAAAATATTCTGCAAATGCGTTTTCCTCAAATAAAAGTTGTTTATCAATTTAACGTTCAAATACATATTCCCTTTTCACAGGGAAAACTATTAAGCATTCGCTCCCACAAACTTCCCCATTTCTAAACGTTTAAGCGAATGTTTTCTAGGATCTAAACAATGCGCGGATACAGGGTTCCGGACAGGTGCGGCGGCTTTTGTGATTAACATAACGATCTCTGTTTTAACGCCGCTCGATTTGTTGGGCTAGTGAGAAGTAGCCGGAAATAGCCTATTAGAATTTTATTAATACTTTTTATGCATAATTAAGAGCAAAGTAAGAGCTGATAATTTTTTGATGCTAATTTGCAAATCTTACTTCTTTGGATTGCAGAATCGCAAAGTTATAATTAATTAAGTTTTTATACAGAACAAAACAAACATTACAACTGGTTCATACGAAATATGACGTTTTTATTCTTATTACCTATATTTTGTTGTTTCTAAATTGTATATATATTATCATAATCATTCGCATATAGCTGTACATTTATGGACAAAGGCCTCTCCTAATAAGCGCCATTGCGCCCTGTTCTCAGCTTCACGCATTCAGCTTCTACCAACAACCCTTCTTAGGTTGTCACTCCACCTGGCTAGAGAGCATCCTACACTATAATTGCCGAGTTGTGGTCTCCACACAAGAACTTGTTATGCGGTGCCACCGGAGGTACCTAACGGTGGTCTGTTTTTCGTCAGATACTGTCGAAATAAATAATATCTACATTGTTCAAAATATTGCTAGACACTATTCAGACATCATCATGTAGCCCCTAACTAAGCAGACCTCGTATTCTAATGATCATCATCATCGGCCTATAGCAGTCTATTTCTGGGCATAGGCCTCACATAACGAGCACGATTGCGCCCTGATCGATGCACGATGACTAAAGTACTTAAGTTGTATTTTAAATATTTTTTAAAACCCTGAGAAAAATATTTGTTACATAAAAACATTTGTCTTGCGACTGGAATTGAACCCGCAATTTTCTTTGTCTCAGGCAGGCCATAGCCTTCTGTGGCACGGAGATCTTCAAATATAATCCATAAAAACGCTACCAAAACAAACAAAATTATATATTTTATACCTACAAACATTTACGAACGATTCCTAAAATGCCCACTTTCCCCAATCAATAACTCAAAAACAAACAATCACTCAATACCAATTCAATCAAATTAATAATAAAGTACCCATCGTCGTTCCCACAATAAAGGCTAACGATCGAAAAAAATCTAATCAGTCAAGAAAAAAAGGCTTTAAAGGACTGCCCGGGAGATGAAAGGGCCGACGGCGGCACGGGTGCGCAAGCGCATGTTAACATACAGATGGACACGCATGTTATCATTCAAATGGTGACGGAAAGACACTTCCCTTGGGTTTTTTATACTGGTGTTGGATGTTTTTATTTACAGTTGATTAGAGATTTCATTTGAATGTCACTTAAAATTGGGATCCAATTGTAATATTTTATAAAGACTTTTATAATAAAAAAATAAAAACGATGTTTTAGAAGGTTCATTAATCAATTATAAATTACGCACTTCTATTACTTCATGGAAGACTAGCTTCCATCTGCGGCTTTGCTCGCGTGGTACCGGGAAAAAGAAAGAAAGAAAGAAAATACATTTATTGACCCAGATAAATAAAATACAAAATATGTAGGTAAGGTACCTATAACATGAATACAATACAAAATTATAATAACAAATATCCTAAACGGCACCCACCCACTAAGCCAGGCTAAACTAACTAAAATGTTATAATATTTGTGTGATGTGATGTGAACATTATAATAATATATTAAAATCAGCAAAACAGACCGAAATCATAACAAACTTGAAAAAAACAATTCAAATAGCAGTTAGTCGAAATTAAAATCTTTTGCACGTCCGTAAATAATAAATAAATAAAATAAGCAAAAGTCTAATTAATATTATAATGTATTGCTTTTAGAAGAAGAAGTCACATTATAAAGGAATCTAAAATTTATCAGAAAAAAATTGAATTTTATAAAAATCACAATCAGTTCTTTATATCGTTGACAGTACCTACTATAGGTACGTTTTTTCTCTGATATCAAATCAAGAATGCAATAGTTGGTACAGCCAACCACAAAACCGACATTCCGTACATACTGAGACGAGGCCATTTCACGGTGAATCCTATGTTCGAAGCGTTAAAATTCTTCCGTAATACGGACATTAGGGGTCTGAGTGAATGACAGTGACAGTGATTACTTTGGGTCGTTGGATGCGTGGAAAATACTGTTTATTAGATACCTACTTAGTTACAAAACATGTATATATTTTACACAAAAAAGTATTTGCTATAAAAAGTATCTTATCTTTGATGGGAATACTCTGCAATGAAACTATCCCACATATAACTAAAATGGTAATATAGACATAGCTTGGAGAAATAGCGAGCTGAAATGGCCATATCTGCTTAAGAGCCAACAACCGTTCTGGTAAACGAGTTTTAGAGTGGAGACCCTGGCTCGGCAAACGTAGTAGGATGCCTTTCGGCCAGGTGGAGTGTAATTCTGCGAAAGGCCTCTGGTAGAAGCTGAATACATCGAGCTTAATTCAGGGCGCAATGCTACTCATTCAGGGGAGGCCTATATCCAGCAGTGGAGTGGCTGGTGTTATAAGCTGATGATGATTATGAATGGAAAAATATATATTTCAAGCAACAGGACTCATATTGAAGTTTTACATGAACAAAGATTTCCACTAATATAGGGGCAGTAATAGAGGGGCGATCAATTCGTCCGTAATGTTGGATACTATCACACAGAATCATGCAGCCCCAAACTTACCAGAGCTTGTATTATGGAAAACACAACATAATTATAACTAAACTGAACTAAATAATTTTTAGCAAATACAACATAATTATTAATAGAAAATATCCGGACCCGAAACAAATATTTGCAGAACATACGCATTCGTATCGCGGCAGGAATTGAACCCTATGCGGGTCCTCGCTTGCGTACTTTGAGTATTCCTCAAGATAAAATTGTGACAAATTAAAATATTTCGGGTTCAATTCCGCCGAGAGAACTTTTGTATGATTTTTACACGTTGTCTCGGATCTGAGTATCGTATTTACAAAAAAAATCACGTGCATCAGTCATGGGGTTCTTATAATACAAGCTCTGCTTAGTTTGGGTCTACATGATACTATGTGATGATGCCAAGCATAATTTAAAAAATATGAGGAATAGAGGATGCAATGCCGGGCAAGCCATACTCCATCTAATCATTTCCCAGGCACTACTAGATACCAGTCAGTGAGTTTATGTAACCAATTGACGATGTATAAATTAGAGCCTAGATGTAAAGGCCTGCTGACTGTATCTATTATAAGTAAATAAAGTGAAGTTAGTACAAAGACAAGTCATGATACGCAGCTACGTCGTGACAATCTATTTATACCGAAAATGGTTCTAAATCAACATGCTACAATTTTAGAACCGTGTTAATGCGACATATTTCTAATTTTCTTAAAAAGTATTAAACTCATTGCTTTATACAGGTAAAAAATATAGATAGGTTTGGGTTGGTATTGGGTGGTAAGTGGTTCCATTATCCATCTAAGCGGAAACCCAAGCCAACCTCACCTGCATGTGCACCCTGCTAACTAACAAACGGGGCTTTGGCGGCCGGCTAATTGCGGCATAGCGCAGCCTAAAGCACCGGCACAGTTACATTCCCTGGCTGCCGATGGGCAGCAGCGTCGGCGGTGCGAGAAGCTGTGCCCTGCGATCCCCAACCGACATACCCAGCGCGGGGATTATGGGCCCTCTTATTAGAGGAGGCCTATGTCCAACAGTGGACTGATATAATCAAATTGTTGTTGTTGTTGATAAATAGGTATCTTTATTTGCAACACACAAAAATACACACATACAATCTACAAAAAGTAAGTACTGTAATACACAAAAAAACGATGTATGTTATGCAGGTAGTTTTTAAGAAAATTATGATACCTGAGTACCGAGTACAAGATAATTATTCTTTTGCCATCATGGCCTAGGCTCACAATAAGATAGCACAAATACAAACCTAAGTGGTTTATAGTTTCTATTATTACAATTTAAGTTACGTTTGTTTATAGGGTAAATAAAAAAAAATGTGACAAAAAGGTCATAACTCAAAGCATAATTTTTCTCAATGAATAAACACTGATTTTCAGTTAAAATAAATCCTTTTTACGTATCTAAACAAAAAAAAAAAGATTATTTACGTTTTCATTGTAGACTAGCTGACCCGATAAGACGTTTTTCTGTCCAAATTCTAGAGTTCATAGAAAACTACCATATTGTTTTTATTTATTTTTAGCAGTTGCATTGGGTTTTTTTTTAAATTATTTTATCCTAAGCCACCCCTAAATCAAGGCGATCAAAACAAATATTCAAATTGGTTTAGCTGTTTTCAAGTCTTTTCGAGAAGATTAAGGCAATTAATTTTTTAAAAAAATTATTGCGTGTGCGCCACTTGGCTGTCCGCTTGAATTGGTTAGCACAAAATTAAATGTCATAATGCAAGGGAATACTTACATAAAACATTAAAAACTATTTCTGTCTTATTCCAAATCGAAAACTAAATATAGTCTAGGCTTAAAACTGGTATTTTGTATACAAAATGTCAGATTTAAACTTACGACTATCAGATTTAAACTTAGACTATATTTAGTCTTCGTTATGGAATGAGGGGGTTAAAGTTTTTTTTTAAATTATGTTTAAAAACTGATAGTGGACTTACCAGGGACATTCACTGGTACATAGGTACTTTTTATTACGTACATATTTAGAGCTCCGCGTAAAAGAACCACGTTCGGGATTTTTTTTACAATGAAAGCACAAATAAACAGGAAAACGGAAGTTGCAGGCGGGTCAGCTGGTACCTACTAAATAAAGTCAATAAAGTGGGTATTTTTTCTTGAACAAAATAAATGTTTTGATTTTTATAAATTACACCCTGCTCTACTCCTACCCTTCTCTAACTTGGCACTCTGCCATCTTATACCGATCAATGTATGGATTATTGATTGATTATCAATGATTACATCATCTAAGTGTATGTCTGTAATGTATAAGATATATTTATTCTTCACCAGCTTCTGCCCGTGGCTTCTCTCGCGTGTTAGCGATACAAAAAGTAGAATTTGTGTTAATCCAGGTCACATGTTATTAATTGTGTACATTCGAAGTTTCATCCAAATCCGTTCTGCCGTTACGGAGTAAAAAACATACTAACAGTAGTAAAGTAGTAAAAAAACATACTAACATACACACACGAACACACAAGAACACACACAAACATACACAAAAACTTTCGCATTCATAATATTAATGTGTTATATTGTCTTTTTATGTTATAGAGTTCAAAAAGTTTCGTTTTTAATAAAAAAGATTTAATAGGTAGATTTGTTTTATTATTCGCTTAATAAGTCTAAATAAGTTAATAACTTATATATGACGTGATTTATTGTTCTAGGTATATCAAATCATATTTTTACGTAAGCTAAAGAGTTAGAATTTCAATGACTCAATTTGGATTGTATAAAAATATTATCCTATTTAGTTAAATAACAACTAGTAAAAATAATAGTTATAGGTTAAGTAAACCAAAGCAAGCTTATTAAATTAATTAACTAAGCATATTAGAGTAAATCACTCACCTTAAAAACATTTTGAATTGATAAAACTATAAATTCAAACACTAAACTTAAACACAAATTATCAGTCCATCGTAAGATAAACACGACCACACAGCTCGACTGATCAAGTTCTAATGATTACTTAATATAAGGAACAACCCTTCAACACTAAACTTCACAAAATTAATGTCATACCGTAACCATAAAAATAACGATAAAACGCACGTGCCGGACATAATCAACACCTATACAACCTCACACTGCGCAACCTCAAAAACATTATAAAAAAAACAAAACGTTAAAGTCTATGACAACGCGTCAATTAATGCGTGAGCTTTTTATTAGAATGAGATTAGGCCCGATCCTGAAGCTCCGATACTTCCGTGCGCGGCCGCATCGGGACAACGACTATAAAAAGCCAGTAAGCCTCTCTTTCCCGCGAGCCTTTATTTTCTTTTTGTTCGAAAAACATGCGCTTGAGTCCTAACGAATCCCTTCGCCCGACCGCTCCAGTTTCAGAAAAAGTATCATATAAAAATGTCATTTTAAATATGGAACGGTGGTTCAATTTTAGAGTAAAAACTGAAAAACCACTTCATTTGGAGCGTAACAGGCGCGCAAGAGCGAGACGGCTAGATTCCACGTTTTTCCGCGCAGCCTTCGCAGGTTTTACGTGAAAGAAATGGAAGGAGGTTGTACGAGGCCGTTCAAAGTAATGAGTTCGAGGGAGACGTCGGTAATGCGCTGTAATTATGAGTTGTTCGCGCAAACGAGACAAAAGTATGATGATCTGTGGAATGACAGTTATTGATATTGTCGTAATAAGCGGCGATTTGCGGTGAGTGGTGTGTTTTGGTTGGGTATGCGTTCGCGCATGTAACGTAACTTTAATTAGATTTTAATGATGAGCGATTGAGTTGAGATTTGCTTTATTACAATATATTGTATGGAGTGCAATTATTTATTATCTTGACGGCAGGTGTTAGGTGCATACTCTTGCAACCATGCACTTTGCCGGTTTTTATAGTTGTTTGTAAATTACGTGGTCTTGTTTTCTTGCGACGTGCACAGCCAGTATTGATCTTTTATTATTTTTTATTTGATTATAGATTCTTGTATGCCCATTATTATCTTCAGCTTGTATCAGTCCACTGCTGGACAAAGGCTTCTTCCAGTAAGCGCCACTGAACCAGATCTTCGGCTTTCCCCGTCTATCTTCTGCCAGTCACCGTCAATCCGGCCTCTACCGCAATTCGAAGTCTACCTGGCCGGTTTATTTGCGGGATGTACCCACAGATGCAAAATTCTATTTCAAATCTTTAAGTACGATCATAATCATCAAAACGCTTTCGCCAGCCAAATTATTAAACATCTTCATTGCAAATATTCCCCTAGAAAATCTTTTTATTTTGAAATTAATGTGCTCTGCTATTTTTGTGGCTCACCGTACCGTACCTACCATGATGGCAGTAAAAATATCGTCTGTACTTATATGGTAAGGTACTTATAACCTGTGTTACAAAGTAACTTGTAATTGAAGCCGCTAAAGACAAGGCTAGATCTAGTGTTTACATCAACTAATAAATAAAAAAAACTAACTAATATTATGATGCCATGAGTTGGTTTGACTATTTGCTTGTTTGTTACGCTTTAACTTGGTACCTACTTCAACAGATCATCATGAATTCCATATAAATTAGGGGGTACAGGAACATGACTTAGGGTACTTTTTATTCAGAAAAAAAATATTAAATCCCAAGTGTAACAAACATTTGACATTCAACATTTCATCTGTTGAAATTCAAACATTGTCAGCTGTTGAAAGTTTGAGAAAATAGGTCTGGTACTAACATGTTACTAATCTATCTCGATGGATACTTATCATTTCAGTGAGCAACTGATATACTTTTATTTTATATTGGCCATCAGATCTATATGCCACTAAACAGTCACCCATTCAAATAGCACTGGGTGGAGTGATAAATAAATAAAATAAATAAATAAATAACGCGGGACGTATTCACACAGCATCATGGAGCCCCAAACTAAGCAGAGCTTGTATTATGGGAACCACATGATTGATAAACTACACATATAATTTTTTTTTGTAAATACATACATATCATACATGGAAACACCCAGACCCGAGACAAATATCTACAGAACATGCAAACATTTGTCCCGCGGCGGGAATCGAACCCGCAACCTTCTGCGTCTCAGGCGGACCTTCGCCCACTACGCCACAGAGGCCGTCAAATGATACTTATGATGATCTGCTAAGAACACAAGTAAGCCACGTTATCAAAATTCTAGGGAAGCAATAATAATTTTACTGCTGAAAACACAGCACGCTATTTGTTGTACCTGTGTATAATAAAAACGACACATTAGATTAAACTTTCATGCGCGTATAATTTTTTTCCCGCTACACCCATTCAGGGACTGAATTTTAGAAAGTCCTCTTCATTACATCTACACTCCTACATCTACACTAATATTATAAAGAGGTTTTTTTTTATTTTGGTGTGCATGTATGTTTGTAATGAATAAACTCAAAAACTACTGTGCCGATTTCAAAAATTATTTCACCATTGGAAAGCTACTATCACCTTGACAAAGGCTATATTTATTGCTAGAAAAGATTAGGGATCCTTACTTAAACTTAAGTAACGTAACCCGAGGTGTACAAAAAGTGCCCTAACCCGTGCGAAGGCGGGACCGGCCGCTAGTTTTTATTTATTTTGACATTAAATCCACTGTAAGCACTGCAGTAGAATAAGTCGGGGAACATCCCAACACTATCAAATAGATACAGAATGTTTTCTATATCAAAATAAAATTAATAGTGAAAACAAATCAGTTATGTTTTGACATGAAATCAAATGAAAAGATCGAAACTTTCAAATTTCAAATGAAATGAGTAACTTCGGGAAATATCCCACTATACTTACAATTTTTCAGAATATTTGTTTTGTCCTGAAATCAACTGAAAGGATAGAAACTTAGGAAACATGCAACAATGCTACCACTTTTATTACGATACAGAATATTACTTTGACAATAAATCCACATAAGGAAAGGAGATTGAGGAACATCCAAATATACCATTACCTTTATTTTCAATCAAAAATATTTATTTTGACATCAAATCCACTGAAATGAAAGGAGGCTGAGGAACATCCAAATAAGTTTAAACTGCCACTTCAGATTATTTATTTTGACATGAAATCCACTGAAAGGATAGGAAGTCGGGGAACATTCCACTACACTACGTTTTATTTTGATACAGAAATAAATAAAAGTTTTTTTGGGTCACGACGCTGGTTATAAGATGTACGGCTACCCTCAGGGCGGCTCCCGTGGTACGCGCGATAACCACCGTAATCTTACCATCTTCAGGCTAATGTGGGAACACGATGAATTTAGATTGGTCCACTTTATTTTAGCATTAAAATATATTGATTCGGAAGTTGAATAAAGTTTTTACAGTTTTTTGCAAAGTACTACACAAAAACTTGAAATTTTGTTCTAAGTTATGGTTTCTTAGCTGTATTAGAAACGCAGTTTTGTTAAAAATATACGTTTGTGTTGTGATCAACTATAGATTTTAAAATATACGCCAAGTTTAGTTATAAACTCTGAATGGATCTCAGTAAGTGCGTAAGACATTTTACCAGGATGGAGTAGGCTTGCTTATGGTGATCGAATCATTTAGATATAACCTTTTTACTAAGTCTAGCGGGAAGTTTTGATAGTATTAATTAAATTACTGCAAAAGCAAAAAGTGGATATTTACAGGAAGCACCAAGCAATAGATTGTAGAGAATTGTGTTTCATTGAAAATTTGTTTGTGATCTGGGAGACAAAGTGTAGAGAAACCCCTCACCAATGGGACCGATGACAACTTCAAGATTGCAGGTGGATGGAGGCTCAAAGCCGTTCTTCGTTATCCGGGGCAGAATGGATTTCCACGATGATTTCCATCATCATCATTCAACCTTTATCATCGGTGGGCTGATAAAGATTGAATGTTCAACAGTGGGCTGTTATAGGTTGATGATGATGAACTGGGGAATTTCAGAGATTTAATATCCTTGTATCTGAATATTTAAATTTCAGACTTATACAATTTCAAGGTTCATATAAGCGTTCATAAATACGTGATCTTCAACCCAGTATAGTTGAGATAAGATCTAAAACGACCTATTTAGCCTAAAACGCTGACGAAATGAGAGCGCACCCTCTCTGATACCGTCTACAGATTCCTAGAGCTGTGCACAGTGTACACTCGACGACAGACACTAGACACTAATATTTGTAAGGAAAGAAAATTTTAATAAATCATTTTATTTTTGAGTCGCTAACGCTTCGCTCGCGTTAAAAGTTATTTTTGTAGGCTTTTTAAAAGTTTGTAACCCAGACAGTCTTTTTCACAGTTTTTTTTTCAAAAAATCTTAACTAATATTATAAATAACTTTGTTTGTTTGTTGTCTAAGCTAATCAACTGATTATCATGCAATTTCATATTAACGTTGCCAGGGTTACAGAAAAAGGCATATTGTAACTCTCGTCCAGAAAACAGTACCGAAGGATAGAAAAATAGGTTTAACGCGACACTGCGGGCCACTAATAGCTAGTAATAACTAAATAGCCCTCTTCCATAACTCTTTATAGGTAGTTATTATACGGAAAACTTTTCAAAAGTTGCCTAGCAATCTTCGTCTATTTAAAAATTAAACAAATCCGAGTGTACATTGATGGTATCAGGCTAATAATGCGGTGCCTTTGTCCATTGTTTACATTAGGGTGGGTACGTGGTTTCGGCGTCATGCCGGCCTCTTTGCAGACCTCCCTGCTGTTACTGTTAAATACGTCGTCATTGTGACGGCACCCAACTCTGTACAGGATGTCCTGCGTTTGTCCTGCGTTTTCAACAAAAATCTGTGCCTATCATCATCATCATCATCCTCATCACGTCTTGAGGTTTACACAAGGACTTTCAGATTCAAGATTCAAGATGTTTAATGTAGTGAATGTTCATAATACTAAACAGAAGTAGTAGGTACTTAAAAAAACTTAGTTGTCTTTTTCAAGCATCGCAGAAAATATAAATTATACCGAGTATTTGGTACTTCAAATGATCCTTATTGTGTTTTTTGTGTTTTCATTTTATGAGTTCGTGCTTTAAACAAAAATCAATGCCTATCATAATCATTCCCCCAATGACCGCCACTGTGTCCTCAGCTCTGAGTCTGATTTTTCTCGCTTTGGATGCCTCAATAAAAGGAGTTGTGTCTCGTTCGAAAGTGAAAGTCAAAATTTCTTCATAAAAATTACGAACAATATAGTTCACTTTTAATTGTATTTTACCTTACCTTACCTCCAGCAAATTTCATCAAAGGCAGTTTCGCCGTGAAGATAAACAATATAAGTAAGATAAAAATTTACTTTATAAAACATCCTTTATCACCCAAAGGGTGGGCACGCGTCGCAGTTTAGGCTGCGCGTGAGCAGCGCGCTAATGACGTCGTCACCGGCCGGACATGCGCCGTTCGCGTTTGATCCACCGCGAGGGCTCAGGTGGCTGAAACATATCACATCGGGGACCATCAAAGGTGCTTCTTTGATTATTGAAGCCGATCAATGATATGATTTACCGTTTGTCTGATAGATTCTGTCTTGGAGCTTTATTTTTCATAAAATAGAGTGTATAAACGATTGGTATAACGAACCGTCCCAATCAAATCTACCTACAAAGTTTTTAACGTCCCCATACCAACCAGTAGTTTATAAAGCAGGTGATTAAACTAGCAACTAACACGTCCAGTAGGTATGCAGTCGGTCTTAGTGTTGGGATGCAAAGTGCACCAAGATACTCAGGCTGAGTTACTCGTGCCCTGAAGGCGCACTACCATTTGTCCATTGATGGTACCGGAGCTGTTATGTCGCTCACTACTCGAAACCAATGAAGGATAGCTAACTTGTAATTCAGCTTAGGCCGTCGGTGAACCCGACTAGGTATTATTTCTCCAAGAATAGTACCGGAGCTGATGATAAGGAACAGTCAAAAGTCATCGATGTCATCAAACTGAAAACAAGGCTGGTGCAAACGCTGACCGAGTAGAGACCATGGGACGAGAAGCGCCCACAAGGCGAAGACCACAAATGCGTTACATTGTTATCAAGAGAGATGGAGTGGAATGGATGGAGATCGCAGAAGGCATTGGCAAATGGCATTGTGTTCGAACCTTGTTTCATGAATTTTGTAAATTTAATGGAGTACGATTCTATACTATTTAAATAAGAGTAAAGATTCTATAAAGTAAGTACATATCGATATTATTTTATTCTGGCAATTTCAATGCGCTTTGTATCGGCATTGATAAAATTTATAGATGTTTGTCTGAAATTGGAAATAAACGGGAATAATTGTATTATTTCTACAATCCAGACTATAATGAACTCAACCGGTAGGGGCCGAAATAAAATTAAGATAACAGCCAACCCACACATTAAATACTTACCTCACAGTTAACCTACCTACTTTGGTAGGTACAACTACTTCTTCCATTGCAGGGGTCTCTTCGCCCTCAGAATTTCTATTTTCCACATTTCATAACATACAACGAAATTCACTCTCACAGCCCTAAAAAAACAACCAACAAAAAACATCATTCATCAACCTTCAAAATTAACCCTGACTAAATTAACCAAACCTACAATTTTGTTATTAAAAGTTACGTCTACCATTTTTCAGCGTGAGTTTGTAAAGTTTTTATTATTTAACCTTTTTGGTGTTTGAACTAATGTTCCAAGTTTAAATTTCGATGGATTTTTAAAGATAGGTTTGAATTTAGAACTCGACTCGACATGCTATTTATTTTTGTAGGTCCTAAATTGAAAGATTACAAAGCAGGGATTTGGGATTACAAGGTATTAGAGCTTTTCGGTTGGATTGGCCTCAGATTGTTAGGGTCAAGCTATATTTCGAGGAATCTATACCGCTTAGATGATTCATCATGGTCTCTTATACTATGGATATCTTATTTCCATATCAAATCAAACCATGGGAACATAAGTAGCTGCTACTTATGTATGATTTTAGACTAGTTTCGCGTGTGTGGGTTGAATTATCATTCAATTGATGCCTTGGAAAACATTTTAAGGAGATGTTAGGCCCGGTATTGACCAAAGGCAAATTTAGAAGAGCAGTGTAAAAAACTTTAAACTCATCACGTAGGTTTCACGTAACTTCAAAAACGGATCATGTGATATTTTTGCAATGTCATTGGTTGCTTTTGCACGTCTCTTCTCCACTTATATTTGGAGGATACCGGAGGATACCGACGCCATGCCATGTTAATAGTTAAGTTAAATTGGTTAAGTTGGTCTAAGCTCCGGTAACAGAACTGATATAATATAACATTATTATTATAATAATGGAAAATACCGGTCCTATATTCATACTTAGTCGCCAAAGTTATATATGTCGATGGTCTTTTGTTGGCCAGAAAACTAATAGAGTTTACCACAGCTTATAAAAAATATAAGTACCTAGTTCCAAAGCTCTGATTGGAAAATATTCAACTTCTTATTCTTTATGACTTGCGGATATTAAAATGAAGTACATCGTTACTGCATTAAAAAAAAATGACGATTAACTTATGTTGTTTAGGGATGATGAGTTGGTTGATTAAAAGGACTTGTGTGTGGTCAGCCCTAAAAAGTGGTTAGGTTGTAGGGCGTGGTGGTCAGATGGCCGGATAGTCTGACCCGTCTCACTGTGCAAGGAATTGGAGAACTTTTGAATGTCAATCAGTTTTTAACAGTTTTTTTGTAAGATCTCATGACTTATTAACCTATTTCGATCGATTAAAATGCGCACTTTGACTGTACTTAAAAAAAAGTATGTTTTTTTGTGTAAAATACATAAGCAACTGAACTGTTTGAAAATGTGAACTAATATTCTTAATAAATATTATTTATATCACCAGAACACACCAATAAAAAATACATTTCTACACAGAATAATTACCTAGGTCCAGACAACTTCACCTGTTTCATTGAGTATCACACAACTTCACCTGTTCAGATCTATCCCTTACGCCCGACCAGATAGCACGATTACGATTATAATGAGCCTGTTATTTCCCACTGCTGGGCAAATGCTTCCCTACGATCCCCCCAATATTTTAGATCATGAGCTGTTGGTGCCCACGCTCTATCGAAGGTGTCTAGTTCAACGCGCCATCTTTTTTCGGTCTGCCGCGGCACCGCCTGGCATTCTCAAGACTTCACTGGAATTAGCACGATATATTTTTGTAGCCAAACCTAGAGCATCATGAATGTACACCCAGGGTTTGTTTGAAACACGATAGCTTGATGTTCAATACCTCGATGTCTCTACCTCGACAGTACGTTTCGTCGGTGGGTCGTTACCTCGAAAGATGAGTACCTCTATGGGTTTCTACTTCAATGGACTTTTGCCTCGACGTTACCTCTAGTATCAAGTACCTATAATATCTAGAATGCAAGAAATCCGTTTTAAAAGCCCTTGACCCCACAATTCCACCTGTTCCAATCTGACCCCTACCGATCGGATCTGAGGGGCGGGTGGGGGGCACTGCCCGTGATTTAATGCTCCACTCGCTAATTATGGCTTGTTCAAATTGTAGCTTTCTCACGGAACGGGAAAGGCCGGTTACGTCGATCTTGGTAAGAGCTTTGCAAGGATTTAAACTACTTTGAATTTCCATCTCTACTTATACTAAAATGTTAGATAGGATTATCCTATTTAGTTTTCGAATTCTATCATAGTAGGATGCAAAAAAGAAACCAAAGTTAATTTGGCATACAATTATTTATTATAAAATAGCTTAAGATATGAAGTAGTAAAATGAAGTACCTACAATATTTATTTTTTTATTTATAACCTTCAGAAATTTTCAGACCTCCAATATCGGAACAGAATGCTTTCGCAAGTCAAAACTTATTTAAATAGAAATTAAACAAATTAGTTTTTTAGAGTTAACTAAAAGAGAGAATACAAAAAAAAAATTGGTGAACATACATGAAAAATACATTCAGTCGAACATAGAACTTCATACTTTTTATAAAATAAAAAACTGTATTGAACTGATAAAATATTGTATAGCTTAAATCAAAACTCCGATAGTTTTAAGTTAAACAAAATGCTTTGTATTGAACTGTGTAGTTTGCAAATGGATTTCATATATTTTATATGAAATAAAACTAGATTACATTTATGCGATTTTAAAATTCACCAAGAACGCAAGTTTATGCCAAGAAAATATTCACGCACCTTTATAGCACAAGCGAATCGAAACCTTTATTTAACCAGAGATTAATCGGCGATCAACATTTTGTTAGCGCCATATCTAGATGCGCCAACCGCCCGGTACGTTACTGCATTTGCTATATTTAGGGTTGTCTGAAATCCGGCTTTTATGCAGCAATAAATGGCTGGATTTAAGCCGGAAAATTAGTGTCTAAACATACTATGTGAAATTACGCGATGTAAGTTCGGCATGATTACGCCTGCAATGCTATTTGATTATCAGATGACACATTATGCTGAAATTACGTTGCGTTATGGCGTACAGCCGAACTTGTCAAAATCAGCTGCAGAACTTACGTCGCATAATTTTCGGCATAGTGTGTTTAGACGCTTAATTTATACGTACTTGATTTATTAGATCCAGTCGCACGGATTTTTTATTTAAAAGCGATAAAAAAATATAAAATGTGGACTGCGGACTGCGTTAAAAGATATTTTTCTATTCTTCGGGAACAATACTTTTCTTCTGGATTAAACGTATCCTATGTTATATATATTCTTTTCTGTACATGTTGTCTGGCGTTTGCGAAATTTCTTGATGATCGATTGAGTAGTTAGAGTTAGGATTTTATACCCTATTAAAAATTGCTTGGTATTAGCTATTAATAGGCATATTGAAAACATAATAATAAACGGCTGTAATTAAAAAAAACCACAAAAATTTGCGCATATTTATAAAAGAAAGATATATAACTTTCATTACGTAAAACGTTAAGTTTGGATACTTTTGATACATACGTAGACTGGAAATAAAACATTACCTATAATTAATAAAAATGTAGTCGTGTCTCACAAAAAATAAGTAAAAATTTTTCGATTTAAAAATAGTATTCCTAATTGGCAAAGCCCGACTTTCCTGAATTCCATGAAGCAACCCTAGCTATACTTATTCTGTCTGCTACAACCTGTTACCCGGTCAACCTTCTCCCATCTCATTCTCCCTTTACCATTCTACATCTATCCATCTCTTTTCCACGATCCCAGGTCAGGCTGGAGCACATTACAGTAATGATACTTAAACACATATTTAAGTAAAGATTCTTTTTGCGTAAAAAGACATGCGTCTGCCTTACGAGATGGCTTACAAGATATTTATAGTCTGTAATTTTATAGTGGATTCTGTTGCAAAGGCTGGTTGGTTTTGAGTGATGTTTTGCGGCTGTCAGATTTTTTTCCTTGGCTCTGGACACCCCGGTATATCCTCCACGTGAGTGTAAACTGAAACGAACAACCAAAAATTCTAGTTACTTCGTTTCGATTTACAGGTACCTGCCTACGTTAACTTTTTATTTCGTTCAATAAACTATTTTGTCCCTAAAATTTATTTACATTAACATTGGCAATAATTACATTTTTGCAGTGATTGAATAAAAATCCAAATTTTTATAATATTATTCTCTAGCTTCGGGCGATCAGATTCCTCCCGAGGCTCCGACCGGAAATCATCCAAATCCGTACACACTGGCAAACTTTCGTATTTTTAATAATAGTATGTAGGAGGTCAACTATTTCAGGTCATTATCATCATCATCATCAGCCTATGGCAGTCCACTGTTGGACATAGGCATCCCCTATGAGCGCTATTGCAGCCTATCCTCAACTTGACGCATCCAGTTTCTACCAGCAGCTTTTCGCAGATCGCCACTCCTAATGGCCGGAGGGCGTCCTGCACTACAACATATAAGTCCTATAATTCTGGTGATTATGAAATATTTTACTCGACTACGGCAATGCTTTGGCATAGGACACATGCTTTGGTATAGGAACAGTAATGCTTTCAATTGATTGTTCTTACTTTGATTAGTATCACAAGCATACTCCAGCAGGTCACAGAGGTCCAAAAATGACCTCCTCTCGTCACCCATAGTGCCACAGATGGGAATCGTATCGTGGACGCAAGACTCCGCTAGGATACAGAATTGTTCGATCTTGTTCTAGAAGAAAAAGAATGAACACCTAATAAATGGTTAAAAAAAATTTCTAACATACGGTCAACTAATCCCAAACTAAAAAATAAAATAAAATGATTTATTCAGAACAGACTTAGGTATTAGGTTACAAATATGTACGATGAAACTGCAAAATTTAAAACTGTGTAGCAGCTTCAACGACCGCCACCTTAGCGGAAACATAGTTCTGCTTATAAACAAAAGTTATATGAGCTTATTAAATCTAGGCAATAAAAGTGATTAATATTAATAATTATACATAATAATAATGTTTCTTAGACTATAACACTATGAATGTTGTGTATGTGTGTGTGTGTGTGTGTGTGTGTGTGTGTGTGAGTGGGCTATCCTGGTCCCCCCAGTCTCATGAGAGTGATATGGGTATCAGAGACTTATAAATACATAAGTATATATATTTATATATATTACTTATGTAACACCCAGACACAGAACAAACTTCCATGTTCAACATACTAATTATTGTCCTGGGCGGAAATCACACCCACCCTAAGCAGAAGCAACCATGAATGTCAAAAATTTATTTATAAAAAAAGTTTTTTTTGCAAGTAAATGTAACTCACCGATGGCGTAGAAGCGTAGTTAGGTATATGGCAGCGTACTGTTGATACTTGTAATAATACACAGATTGCTGAAAACAAAAAAAATATTTGATAATCTAATTAGTGCTCAGGTACAAAGTGTAGGTTAGTATGTGCTACATGGCAGTAATATAAGTACTTTGTTGTCACAAATTTATCTATTTATACTCATGTATACATTACTGCACACTCTTTTGCTGCAGGCAGCGAGTCCATCAATGCCTAGTTGTGGCCGAGGCTTCTAGAGTACTTTTCTCAAATAATGCGCGGAAATTAAAACTAAGTAGTTCTTAAGCAGCAGTTGTACATTTTTCAATAAACAACTTTCTTTTTGTAAGCCACTTCAAAATTTAAATAAAACCTTTGATTAGTTACCTCCTTAGTTGCCATCTTTCGGACTAAAAGATCGTTCCTAAAAATGGAACGATCTTTTAGTCCGAAATAGCACGACAGATATGAGTTTATAGTAATTTATTTGGCCGCTAAACACGACAGACATGGGTTTTCATACAACTTATGCCGGCCGCTGCTCGCATATATTACAGTACAATAATTTCGAATTATCTCAAAGAAGTTTGTCAAAATAATGCTCAAATTTTCAAGCATGTTTGAGAAAAGTATATCAAACCGACATTTTTAAATTGGCGACCTCTGTGGCGAAGCGGGCAAAGGTACGCCTGAGACGCAAAACGTCGTGGATACGATTCCCACCGGTTCAAATTTTAGTATATTTTGCAAATTTTTGCCTCGGGTCTGGTTTTTTTATATTAATGTATACGTATTGAAAAAACTAGTTTATCAGCCATGTGGTTCCGTATAACAAACTCAGTTTGGGGCTAGATTGTAGGTACTGTGTGATATTTTTTTACTTTCCGGTATTATGATTATTGTGTTTAAATTATCTGTTGTTATTATTTGAAAGCAATTCATTTTCAAGGTAAACGAAGAATATTATAATATTTTAGATTAGACCATTGCGTTTGCAATTTTTATATTAAATGCATTTAAATACATGCTTGCTATTCTAATCTACAGCAAGAATTTATTATATATTATATTATATTATAGGTATATAATACATTTTTGTAAAAAAAACAATCAACAAAACTGGAACAATTCAAAGCGTTAAAGCCATTATCAAAAGTAATATTTCGTAAAAATACTATAACGAAATTCAGCATAATGAAATCAGCATTAAAATTTATATTAAACTAGCTTCCGCTCGCGGCTTCGCTCGCGTGGTACTCGAATGAAAGCCTATGTGTTAATCTAGGTCATAAACTATGTAGATTCCAAGTTTCATCCAAATCCGTTCATTAGTTTTCGCGTAAAAGAGTAACAAACATTCATCCATACATCCATACATATTCACAAACTTTCGCATTTATAATATTTTTATATTAAATTTAAATCCACTGGAGTAAAATTGTCACCTGTGTTAAAATGGTTTCCCGTGTTAATTAAAGTAAATTAAAGTTATTTCGTATGAAAATCCTGTAAAATAACTAAAATAAATAAACAACTTACAGCAAATAAAGGCCGCAGTCCACATGGTGACGTAGGTGTGAATTTAAATGATATCTCTATGCCGCGCCTGAAGTGTACCTATGTTTGTACGCCTCTGCAAAGCAACAGTTCTCAACATTTAGGTCTAACAAAGCTTTTTATGTATGGGCCAAATCTGAAACTACGCAAGAGTTAGTTTAGGGAAAATATATATTTTTTAAACACAAGTCAGATGGTGCGATCCACGCGCGAGTCGTGTCGCGCGTAGACAATTGCGCGATTGCCGAGCTACTGCTGAAGACGCTCATTAGGGGAAGCCTATATCCAGCAGTGCCCTAGGAATAATATATTCTTTATTATTTTATTTTTATATACATAAATATGCTTAACAGTACACATCATTATGACTTATAAACTACATTATAAATAAAATACCTAACTCGAGGCATATATTTGCAGAACATACAAACATTTGTTTAGGTTAGGTATTGTGCTATAGTATGCGTTATTGGGAGTCACGGTGCAGTGATAGACTGTCATTGTTAAGTACGGGTTTGTTTGTTAGTGTTTATGTGAGGACTCTGCACTTTGACATCGCGGGTTCTACACCACATTATCTTTTTAATATAGGTTTATTTTAAATTGTGTCTGAAAACGATTAGTTTGAGAACCCCTGACCCGCTGTGGTCTAGATAGCTCTCAACAAAGCTTGTGTTATGTCATAATTTCCTGCCCTACAAGCATAGTTTTGATTTACAAACGCAAACAATAGTCGTTTAGCCAAACTAGAGCATTGTGATATCGACGGTGGTGTAAGTGCAACATGATATTTAGAAAACTTATTACTAGTAAGTTTAAAATTTATTCAAATGAAAAAAAACTCTGGCGAGTTTCACAAGAACTCAACAGAAATTTGACAATGTTTCGCCTTCCCCATAAGGCATTATCAGGATCGCTGTCCGCCTTCGGTATTCTGCAGAACTCCGCAGACGTGTTGCTTCGCCGAGCACCAAACAGAAATTTATTTTCGAATTTCTGTTGGGTTTTGTGGAACTCGTCGGAGAAGGTTAACGGTAATTTATACTAAATATATATTGTCTTTTAAATACCTTGTAATGGATTACTGCAAAGTCACGCCAGAGTCAATTAACTAGTTTGTTTTATACAATTTTGTTAGTGGTAATGTACGATTCACACTTACCAGCGCGGCGCGCGTTGGAGAGCATCGAAGCGCATTTTATGCATGCTAGAGGAAATTGAAACACCCACAAAGCAGTTGAGTTACTTATTTGAATGTAATATCTACTTACGGATCCATTTATGTCAGTGTTTGAAAAAGCTCAAAACTGCGTAAATTGCATGCAATTATAGAACTTAACTGCTTTATGGATGTTTCAACTTCCTTTAGCATGTTGTGAAATGCTCTCCGATGCTCTCCGACGCGCACCGGTACCTAAGTGTGAACCGTACATAATTGTAAGTAATGGATTCCTTAGCATTAATGATCTTGTACAATAATGATATAAGTAAATGTTCTCTTTAGCTAATGACTGCCATGCCTAAAACACGAAAATGTAACGACCAATTTTTTTTGTTTTCTTTTTTTGCCTGGGGTGGTTTAGGTAAATAAAATTAAAATAAAGGAAAAACAAAAGAGCAGCTGAAAAATCGAAAATTTCGAAATTAATATCTTTAGCACGTTGACTATAAGGCCTCGTAATGACGCTCGACTCTACGCCATGCATGAAAACAGTAGCTCGCACCGTAGAGCAAGTGTGTTGCCACTCAAAACTTTAATACCTGGCTACCTATTTTGTTCTAATTAACGGTAAACTTGCTATACTTACTTACTTGTTAATACTTTCCAGGTATAATAATCTTAGGCCTAGCTTCAAAAGCAAGATCACACGTTGAAATAGAAGCTGAGGACTATTTTTTCCCTCTTGAACCGGTAAGCATCTAGAGGGTGGTCCAAACCAAAGAGGAAAAGTACCTACCAAAAATATTGTAGAATTTCATTCAACGGAATCCTATCCTACTTCCTAATAATATTATAAATGCAAAAGTTAGTGAGTCTGGATGTATAGATGTATGTTTTACTCTTTCACGCAAAAACTACAAAACGGATTTGGATGAAACAAAGCAGATGCTAGTATAATACACAGCACAGTTTGTGACCTGGTTTAAGGTCACAAACGTGGTAAGGTGGGTTAAGGGTGTATTGCACATGAGCTACTTTGTATCCCAGCAAGCAGAGTTTCTGGTGGAGTCTAGTAAACATCTACTTCTTAATTGATTTATAAATTTTATATAGTATATTTTAATATACTTCTTATTTTATTTTTAAGATATAATGAATATAGGTACTCTTCTATTGATTTGTGCACAAAAATGACGCATCAAATTAGTTAATAGATTCTAAATTCAAATTTATGATTTTTAGGTTATAAACTTCTGCAAGATGGCCGACCAGTGCCAGCATGACTTCGTGCCAATCTGCGGGCAGGACTCGCTCGGTATAACTAGGATGTTTAACGATAACTGTGACCTTTACGAATACAACTGTGATGAAAAGAAACGTAAGTCCTTCGAGGTATCTAGCTAAAAACTTGGAACGCGTATGGCCTGGATGACTAAACCACAGAACTAATTGCACTGTCAAGTGTCAACTCAAGGGACATCCTTTTACGTACTTCATAACATACTAACATCAAATACTAATATCGAAGTTTGAAAGTGACGGTAAAATTGAGGACATTTAGTCGTATGGGCATGTTGTGAGAAGGGATGAACGTCATGTCGGTACATGCTATACTTATCGGTACAAGATAAATATGCACTTGGAAGGATATGCTACTAAAATGCTAAAGAAATGATCTTACATGAGTAAGAAAGGAGTGAATGTTGAGATGACGAATGACAGAGGGAAATGAAATAAGAACACATGTTGTGCCGACCCCACATAACGAGGGATAAGGATAGGAAGATGATGATAAAACAGACATAGATATAGACATATATTTAAATGAATAAATAAAAAAATAAATAATGCGGGACGTAACCAGACAGCATCACGTAGCCCCAAACTAAGCAGAGCTTAAGCTTGGGAACCACATGATTGATATATTGCACATTTAATTATATTTTTTTGTAAATACATACATTACATTACATTTATTAGCAACTGAACACACAAAACAACAAAATAAACTAATAACAAACAAAATAGAGAAAGACTTAACAAAAAACATAGTGGGACAATATCCGCTGTTTTAGCAGCGGAAGCTGATATTCTGCCGAATCCATCATGTGTAGAGCCATTAAACCCTGTGAAACTAAATAAGACTAGTTTAGGTATGTATTTTCCTGAAATAGTAGGTAAATATTGTTAAATTAGTATTCAACAATAACATACCTATAGCAAAGCAAATAATAATTATCATATAAGTCATTATAGGAAATAATACAAGTCATATAATTAGATCAAAATAAGTGATGAATAACAGAATAAAAGAAAATAGTTATTGAAGTGTGAAAAGTGAAATTATGAAGTCTGTTAAAGCTGAATTAAATATGAATGTCAGATTGTAAGGACTTGAACATGGATTAAGAATGGCCTATCTGATGTTCTCTATCTCTAACAAAGTACATGGCAGGTCACGCCTATTTGGAAGGTGCCATACGATGCAACGCTCTGCGTCCTTGAAATTGAGGCATGAATGTGATAAACCTCATGTGCCTATCATTTTTTATGCGTCTTATTCTACTTCTTCGTTCGACTTAGTGATTATCTCTAGCTGTGAAGTTGGCCGCTTGAAGGCTTAAAAACACTGGTCCTCACTGGCAAGGGTCGACACTTTGTTTTGGACGACTTGTCTCCAACAGCACCAGTCTATTCAGTCCACTGACATAGGCCACCCAAGGGCGTGCGGTTTGGATTTGGAATCGCATTACAACAATTCTTGCACCACTAACACTGCTGCCCGTCGTCGGGGATTTGGCTAAGCCAGTGTTAGGCTGCGCAATCAGCCGGCCGTCAGATTGTTTGTTAGCTTACTGGTTAGGTTACACCACGGGCCGGTTAGGTTGGAGATAGAACTCCTTACAACCTGTTAGTTCTATTAATTATGTTCTGTGGTATTACTGTTACAGAATACCGACACGTCAAAATGGATGTCTGCAAATATGAAGCAGCAGCTGCGGAAGCGGCGGGTTCATAGAAATATTATTAAAATTGTATTTTTGATATAACGTTTGTTTTTTTAATTATGACCAATACACCCCTTCGAGATACTCGTACACAAAATATCTACTTTATTATTGATTTTATTCGTCGATTTTAATCCAAAACTTTTAAACGTGTTGTTAATTCCATGTGTGCTTCATAAAAAGTTTTGCGATGCTCTCTAGCTGCGATGTTTTCAGGCATTTACAGTTTGGATAATTGGTTTAATGTTGGTAAGTTGGTTTAGGTTTAAAGTATTCCAAAAAATGTAGAGTAAAAATAGCAAATTTTTGATTTTCCTTATTTTTTTAATGGAAAATACTTTTATTATAGTCGAACTGAGGACAGAACGCAGTGGCTTATGCCCAGTAATGGACTGAATGGCTATAGGATGTTGATGATGATATTAGTCTTAACAGATCGATTCCAAGGACGCAGTTCTAGTTAAGGTCAAAAGTTTACTGTTTTCTCAAAACAGCCACTAAGCACCAGGACAAATATCTGTTCAAACAGAAGCGCCTACATAAATCACTTGCGCCCGCGCATCTTTACAAGTAAAGTAAATATATCACTTCTAGTACGTCACAGGCGAATATGTTACATATTCTTAGAATTGTTTAAGCAAATAGTTTGTGCTATGGATTTTATAAGCATGCTTAGATTATTTATTTTGTACCTCTCTATTGTGACCAGACTAGCAGAGGTATACGTTTGAAAAGTTTTCGAGTCGAATCTGTGAATTTGGTTCATTCTATTTCAACTTCGATGGATTTTTACGATGTCAAAAGCTTCTGATGAATATTCTCATAAAAGCTGCGATACGATGGCGCGTCATAATTCGACTCAACCTGACATAATAATGTGATTCTGGCTCAAACTTCACTGACGGATTCAACTCTGAAACCGTTCGAGCGTTATACTTGCAACGTACATTAAACAGACATACAACTTAAAATCGTGTTTCAATAAAAATGCTGGGCACATCACACAACATTATGGCCCCAAACTAAGCAGAACTTTTGTTATGGGAATCACACATTACTGACATACTACTTAATACTATTTTGCAAAGAAAACTCCCATCACTCAATTCTTAATTTTTATTTGGTGTTGTGGGCAATAAAGAGTTAATCGATCTATCTATCTCCCAGACAATATTTAGGTACCTTGCGGCGGATTTGCCTCGCGGAGGGAATCAAACTCCTTCTGCGTTTCAGGCGGCCTTTGCCCATTGCATCACAGAGGTCATAAAATTTCATTGTACCTATGATATTTATTATACTTAGATAAGAAGTCACTTCTCGTCCATCCCATTAAAATCAAAACAATTATAACTCTATGTAATTTAGAAGAGTTTGTCTTAAATCAATACTTTGGCAGGCGGATCGGTGTTCGCAGAATGTATTGAATAATTGCTGCTGCTGCTATCCATCCCCCAGTTACATTCTTTAGCTGCCTCTTATGACACCAACAGCCAGAAATGTAGAGGCTGCGTTATTTTCTATAAGTCCTCCTTTATTTTAATCTTTTTTGTAAGCCGTTGGATAAAATTATAAGTATCTTATATTTCTGCATTTACTGTTACAGCTGGTGAAAGGTAAAAATGGCCAAACGTCAAGATACCTACCACTGGAACTCGATTTTACTGTCACCCCTTCCACTTTTTTCTTAATACATCCTGACGCCATTTTGATGTAATCAAGTCGGTACTTTAAATCCATGGCCTTACTTATGAACATCTCTCAAAAGATAAACGATGCTTAAACTATTGCCATCTCTTACCGTTGGATTATGACAAACAGTGACAGGGCTAACTTTGAGCATTGATTGACTTTGAGTAGCGTTCATAATTAAGATACGTGATTAGCTTTTTTTATAATAAAGTTATTTATTTATTGCACAATAATGTAACAAAAAGGTGGGCTTAATGTTACGAGCCTTTTCTATCAGCCAAACCTGTGGTTAGTTATAAAATGGTGGTAGGCGTGCTTAATAATCCAATCTTAAAATTACTTAAAACTACAACTTTTTAACATTATTACTCTCTACTTAACTCTACGGAACGCGTTCGTTGCCAAAACTTAGAAATGGTACATTGTATACTTTTCGTTGTCTGACGATTTTTCGTGGATTACAAACATAAAATTAAATATTAAACTAAGTTAAATTCAAAAAGACAGGGAAACTTTAGCGCAGCATCGAAGTGGATGGAAAAATTGGGAGGAGGCCTACAATGGGATGAATCAGGCTGACAGTAACAGTAACAGTAACTTAAGTACTAAAATTATACTATATTTAAGTAATTTTCTATGTAAACTAATCCCATAGTAAGAGCAAGGCTATGCGTCTTCATAAAGATAGCGCTGCGCCCACGCGCCAACAATGACCAATTAATAACTGAGCTGATACGGAGCCGTTGAGCTGTTCATTGTCCAGCTCATAGATAAACTAGCTCATTCCGAGCAGCTAGCAGGTGATAATATTGACAGTTATAATGCAGCTCGTTACTAGTTTGGTACCTATTTAATAACTAATGGCAAAATTTGAATCTATCTAGGTTTCGTTGCTCCACAACAGTTTACTGTAAATCCTAAAAAGTGGGCATGTCTGGAAGGACCTGTCTCTGACTATTCACTAAATAGATATTTAGTGGATATATATATTAAAACTTATAACGTTTACTAAAAAAATATTCATAGAGGTGTTGGAGATAAGTTTTGAGCCACAAAGGTCGTCATATAAATTGTTAAAGGGCGTAAAAATTTCTCCATTGTTCTATCTACAAATACCATTCGAGTTACAATACAGAACTAAATCTATTGATATCGACATTTGAACGAATGGCAGGTCAAGGCATGCCATACGTGGGTTATCAAACCAGCTTTATAATCTGAAGGTATCTAAATTGTACCAATTTGTTGCTATTAATTTGTACCAGAAACATTAGTACTGACTTTGAAGTACTTATGATAAGATTACAATGGATTAGTGGTTACGTCTTTGATTTTCTTAGCAATGTGAACCTATGCTGTAATTTTATATCAACTGTTTATCTATTTTAATGAGAAAAGGATACAATATGTATTACCATTTTAATTTTATTCGTCCTGATTTTTCAATACTATGGGCGAAAGCGCTTCCAAAGGGAATTTTTAAAGAATTTAATAACTATTACAATCATAAGAATTCGACTCATTCCAAAAAATATTTTTAAAATTGCCACGTTCCTCTCCTAATTAGTATGTTTCTTCTTCGTATGAGCTGATGGCCAACTCTGGTGTTGGAGTTTATAGGCCACCTGAAGGCCTCCGAATTGTTGAATGACTGAAAAAGCCGGGACCAATAATCATAACGTCTAACCCGAGACCAATAATCTTCAGTTAGGTACTTGACGGGATTGATGTAGTGGAAAACTTTAGAAGCGTCTTATTAGATGATATGGCTCTATAAATTATTAGTTTGCGTTATGCTCGGAAATGTTCGAAATTATCACACAATAGAGATGACGTATCTCGGCCGAAAACTCGTAGTGGTTGTGCTAGAACTAACTTTATACATGAGTGGTCATTTCTATCATCAGATTTTATTGAAAAAGGGTACGAACCCCCACGCTGAGCGGATTCTCATGTCAATGCTGCTCTCAAGCTCAGTCGCGTGGCCTGATCCCTTTCCTCACCCTGGAATAAATTTTTACATTCTTAATTTCACCCCAAGGCCCAAACAACCCGAGGTCAACACAGCAGCCAGGTGCCCACATTCTATCAACAATTAGCCCACTTAACTTGCAACTAGGCATCGCAAACACATCCTAGCTTTGTCCACCGCGTTAGCAGCAGTCGGCTAAGTGCTGCCCGATCCTTGTTAACTCTTTAGGTTAACAAGACGACTGTGTGCCTACGCCGGTTATTGGTACAAGAAGGTAGCGCCTTGACGGTCATGTTTTTTTAAGTTCTAACATTGTACCTGTACTGAGAAGTGTTTGGATTTTCAAAGACCAGTTGGGAAAGAATTTATTTGCAAACTGACCTTGCGTTGGAATGACATAAAATCAGACAGTTTGTGTGTGTTTGTGTGTCGTTCCGTAGCTGACAGCAAACAATAGTAGCAGGCGACGTGTCACTAGCTACCGATGGTCATCATCTACTGTACTAATTATGCCCATAATTTCCAATGTTGCTCATTAGGAATCGCAGGGTACAGCACATGACCACCGCTACTGTCCGTCGGTTATCAGGCTTGTCGGTGTAGGCTTCATCGGAGAGCCCTTTGTTATTCAGCAGAGTGTTTCAAAGTAATAGAGTGAAAGGTCGGTGAGGTTTTTACCGAAGATGTTGGAACCTCTTACACCCTATTTCAGTCAAGGTTTCAATATATTCATTTTCAATATTTCTGAACTACATTACAATGCTACCACTTTACTCAATCGTCGCGTCCTGTTCGAGAAGCTCATGTAGCATAAAATGTGCTTACTCTATTGAAATCCTTTTATTTGTTCAGATGTTTGTAAGATTTTCTCTTCATCTATTTATTTTGTCCAGCTACTGTGTAATTTTTGACATAACCTTTCCATTTTGTGAGGTCAATATTTACAAAACTGTAACAATCCTAACCCATCCGGCCACTGTGACTGGCCTTTTCTTACTCCATTGATTAGAGCGAGACAGATAGCTGAAATTTTGTATTAAACATAGATGAGACAATAGTAAGTATGTTAGAGTTGTCACCGTAGAGTTTGAAGAATTCGGCTTTTTCCTAAAGCTGCATTAACACGTGGATGTTAAACGGTGAACTGGATGCGCGCGCGCCGACATCTGGGCAAACACGTGTGGACCACGAAACTGTATCAAGTTTGATTAAAATGAAAATTTTCACTGTCAATAAAATATTTAACTTGTTAATTGTAAGCAAAAAGGTTTGTTGGAGGTAATAATTACCATGTGTACCTTATGTATGAGTTATTTTGCATTAAGTTAGTTCTACCTAGGTATATCTAGCGGCACGTAAGTCTAGCGCTGAACGAAACTTCTGCGCATGGGTCTCTTGCTCTCCCTCGCCTCTAGCTCCCATATGACACCTTACTTTTGACTTCTGCGCAATAAAGGTCAGCGCTAGAGTTTCGTGCCGCTTGTTGTACCTACCCAGCTAACGTTTTTCTGTCTTCGACATTTACCTAAAATGGCAAAGTTCGCAAATATAAAATCGGTGCTCATCATTTGAATTGGCAACTGAGTGAACCAAAGGGAATACATATTCAAAAAATGTTGACTCTGGCGGACCTGTGACCTTTCCATCTATTACACCCGAACGCATTACCAATGAGCTACCGAGTCAACTCATTACGATCACGAAGACTAACGACTGGCTATTTTGCCAATGAGATAGCGTAGATTCAAATTACGCTTTTTCATTGTCCAAAAAATTTCGGTACGCTTACGTATACGTCAGGTTGAAATATTCGTTATTGGTTGAAATTTTGGACAGTCACGCACATAGCAAAAGTTATAAATTTTATGTATGAGTAAGGATTAACATTTTAAAAAATATATACAAAAAGGTTATTATTAGGTAAGTCTTTATTTACAAAAGTATTGCCTTTTAATCCAGAACAAGTTTCTACTAAACCATGATTATACATAAACATTTAAAGGAAATTACTAACCAAACTCACCTCAGTGATTCACATTCAAAACAATCCCCACCCAAGTAGGGTCGCCAACTCAATGCTCATTAATTCTGAACTAAGTAATTAAAGGCTGGGATAAATAAACGTATCAGACGAGTGAAATACGATGCTTGAGGTACTCGCTAATAAAATAAATGAAGAGTCGGTCTTAGGGCTGTGCAGTGTGACTAGTCGTTTCTCTAGCGAACTGTGTAACTCAATCTGTATAAGAAAAACTTTTTATGGCACAAAACCTATAACTTCCAAAAGTAACTCTTTAAATAAAGAATTATGTAATTGTCTATACGTATAACGTACCTAAATATGATTTACCTACTTACATTACAAGGTTAAAAATAATATCATCAGAGAAATAATAAAAAACAACGCAGCTGAGCTTGTAATATGTACTACCTACTATGGAACCTATATGACGGACATATACTTTTTTTCGTAAATACATTAATACATACATTATTATACAAAGAAAAAACATCCAGACCTGAAACTGCAAACAACTAATGCAAGGATTTGCCCCGCGGCGGAAATTAAGCCCACAACCTTCTGCGTCTCAGGCGGAACTTCACCCAATACGCCACAGAGGTCGCCCACTCAATTAAAACAAAATATCACAACCTATTTTATCAAACCTAAATTGTACATGAATTGTTATATTTTACATAAACCTATCCAGCAAAAATCATAATACTTTGGTTGCACCTCTTTTCTTTTGGGTGTATGCGCAAGAGTTCGGCCTGGGCCGATCTAGAGGCAATTGATTAGTCGGCGCTCTTTGTGCGCCCGCGCCGATGCTCACAACAATTTGCTCGAGGCCCGACCGCCCTAATTTTAATAGCTTATAAAATTTATATTTAATGTATTTATCATAAGTTGGTATTGTGTGGATTGTGGGAGAGGGGTACTAGAGTTTATAATTTGGGGGACATTCGCATCATCATAATCAGCCGTTTTTGATCCATCACACCACTACACCAGCCTATATCAGTCTACTGCTGGACATAGGCCTCCCATAATAATGGTGAATATGCCCATAATCTCCACGCTGCATACCCAGCGTTGGGTATCGCAAGGCACAATTTCTCGCACCACCGACACTGCTGCCCGCAGGCGGTCAGGGAATTAAGCTGTGCCGGTGTGAGGCTGTGCTATGCTGCAATCAGCCGGCTGCCAGAACCTTGTTCGTTACAGCAGGGTGCACCGTGGGGAGGTGAGGTTGGCTTGGCTGATCGGCTGAACGGATTTGTATAAAACTTGTAACATAAATAGTTTATTACCTGGATTCACTTAGGCAACTTTGTATTCCGGTACCATGCGAGAGAAGTCGTGGTTGGAAGCTTGTTAAATATAAAATAATAATAATGTCTCAAAATAGCTTAAATATACTAATAAAATCCTCAAAGTCACATCCACTCTATTCTTTCTATGACGTTTATAAAATGCCTGTTTTTTATTGCATGTTCACATGTAGAACAAGCATTAGCTATTGTCGTGTACGTTTTACAAGCCACTTGGTGCCTTGAGATTAGTGCTAAATCTCTTTGAAATTAACAACGTAGATATGTCCCCTTTTGTGCATTATGGTTGAACGGTAGGTATGAAAAATTGCATTGACTTCCTCTATATGAAAATTTAATTGAATCTCGAAAATAAACGACATAGAAAGGTACCATTTTGTGCATTATTGTGGAAAATGAAATAAATGACGTTTTAATTGAATATTGGTAGGTAAAAGGAGCGTCGGAAGACCAGTAGCGAGATGGGTCGACAACATAGTACGCGTCGCCGGGCGATCGTGGATACGACTAGCACAAGACCGTGGTGGATGGCCACAAACTCCGGGAGGCCTATATCCAGCAGTGGATAAAGTCAGGCTGTGGATGATGATGATGGTAATTGAATATTGTAAATTATCGACATAGAAAGGTCACGTGTACATTATTGTTGAGATAGAGATGAAAAATTCCATTGACTTCCTAAGTAAAGGTTCGATTGAATTCGGGGCGTGTTCATGCAGATTATCTTGGTTAAGCAATACTCCATCCGGTCACTACTTGGATGGGTGACCGTTTAGTGGCATTTCAATCAAAACATAGATAATAAAAGGCAATTTTTTTGTTCATTATGTATGATGGAAGGGTAGAGATAAAAAATTGTTTTGACTTCTATAACAACAACAACTTCAGCCTATTTAGTTCACGGCTGGACATAAGCCACCCCTAACAAGAAGGGGATATGCCCACAATCAGCACGCTGGGCATGCGCGTTAACACAACTACTTGCACCACCGACGCTGCTGTCCGTCGGAGGCCAGGGGATGTAGCTGACGGTCTTCTTCTTCTTCTTCGTTTGAGCTAGTACCCAACTCTGGTGTCGGAGTTTTAAGGCCGCCCGAAGGCCTCCGACATGGCTTAACGACTGAAAAGCCGGGACTAACATCTTAACGTGCCTTCCGAAGCACGGAAGCGCTCAAATCTAAGTGTCACTAAACGGTCACCCATCCAAGTAATGACCGGGCGGAGTGTTGCTTAACCAAGGTGAACTGCTAAGAATACAGAATTAAATCGCGCCACGAGCGATGCCATGTGCTGGTGTTATGTGCTGTGCTATTATTCCGTTCGCTAATTTAGCAGGGTGCACCAAAGCCAGGTGATGTTGGCTAGGGTTCCAAAGATGGAGGATGGAACCCCTTCCACCTCAAATAATAAATTATTATTATTATTTAATTATTTATTGCACTTTTACAAAGATAATAGTACAATTGGTGGACTTAATGCTAGGAATTTTCTGCCAGTCAACCATGATAGGTAAAAAATTGTGGTTGGCGTGCATGAACTTATCAAAAAGAACAACAAAAGAGAAAATTTAACATAAAATCACCAACAACATACCAAACAAATGTCCTTAAAAAGAAAAAAAAAGATTATTAATTAAAGATTATTAAATATACACACATACATATATAGGTCTAGATATAGTTAATAGAATGAGACAATAATATAAAAAACGTTAGCTACATAACCATTAAAACACATTAACAACATTAAAAATAAAATAACAATAATAATACTACCAAATTACAGATAATTAAAACAAAACAAAGTAGGAAATAATATTAAGTAGCTAATTAGGTTGAACAATGCTTGTCATTGGAACTGAAATAGAAATTATGCACAAGGCGTTTAAACGCCAGTTTGGAGGATGCTTTTTTGATGCTAAGAGGGAGAGCATTCCAGAAACCCACTGCCACCACTTCAAATGAGACGATAAGCAGAGGTGTGCAAAGGGACTTCAAGGCAGAGAGTATCAGAAGACCTGAGATAACGTTCGTGTGTATCGGACAGGATATTAAACTAAATAATAAATGATTATGTATAAATTAATAAAATTATAAATGGTTTGGTTTGTTTGAATCAGGCTATTTAGGTGTCCGCTAGGTCTTCTGTTATCTTAGGCCGGTAAATATATATAATTTATTATTATTGTCAGGTACATTCATGCACAGATTCATTGAGACGTGCGGTTTGTCCTGGACCTACCCCACGAGTGGCAATCGATGGGTGCAAAGATGTTAGTGCGCATGCGTGCCTGGCTCGGTGCTCTGGAACGTTAGGTGCAAAAGTGCTTTATGAGTTAAAGCATATTATTTTATTAATTTGTTTTGTTGATTCTATGGGGTTTTTATTATTATTTATATGGTGCTAGGTTAGTGTTCCAGTAGAAGCGGCGATGGACTTGCAATCTGTCACGTGGGATGCTAATTGCATGCAAAAAGCGAGACCTTAAGTAATGTTTGGACTTGCCGCTGACTATCCCCTATATGGTAATAAAGTCTCCAATAGATTTACTGAAAAATTGCTGAAGATATCAATAATGATGAAAAAGTTGTGATGGTGTATATTTGTTTTTAGTTTGTGACCTGGACACAGGCTACTTTTTATCCGGATTCCATACGAGTGAAGCCACGGGCGTAAACTAGTATTATATAAATCTGGTAATTAAAATGTGTTTTAAAAAGCCAACTTGCAAATCAAAAAGTGTTCTCAAGAACAATTAATCACGCCGTGTTTTATATTAGTTATGAATGAATGAATGAATGAATGAACACTTTATTGAGTGAAACATACAAACAAAGACAATTATATTTAAAAAATGGTGCAATGGGTGGCTTTATCGCTGAAAGCGATTTCTTCTAGGCAACCTTTGGATGGCGATGGGCGATAATAACTAAAGGGACGGCAGCACAGTTTAAAAACAAACTTATACATACCCAACATACCTACGCCAAAATAACCAAACAAATTTTAAATCAATACGAATAAATGTATAATAATACCTAACAATAGAAACAAAACAAATAAAAACAATATAATTAATAAATACAACATAGTTAGCATTTTAAGAATAAGATAAATTAGAAAATGACAGATAGCGAAGCTTAAGTTTAAGTTTAAATTTGTTGAGTTGTATATTTCAAAGAATAAAAAACAATAGTATGAATAGATAAAAGATATATTTTTTTAATAGTTTTTCGAGACAGGCATACCTACATCTAAAAGGAGTGAAACCCCGACACTAAACAGAAATTTAAAACAGTTTTTTCATAAGATTACCCTCGCTGCCAAAAGCTACCCCAAAAAGCTCAGCGTAAGCTCAACGAAACCTTTTCTCTGCGACATTACTGCGGCCAGTCCAGTCGCTTTGCCGCAGAAGCGCGTAAAGCACCCCCAAGTCTGTATTCTAGAACTATAATTCAAAATTTGAATTAGTTCTTTATTCGAAGTGTGTGCGTGAGTGGGAAGCGGATACAATGTAAGTACTCCTTAAAGATCGTTAAAAAAATTTAGTCTTAAATTTAAATCTCGTCAAGTGTTCGAAATCTAAACTTCTTTTGTCGCATTTAACTACATAGATATTTGAGTTGTAAAGGTGTGCCCTAGTAAGAATGTAATGTGACTGATTTTTGCGCAGTGTTTGTCTAAGCGAATTCAGCTCAGCATGAAAATGTACGCAAATTTGTAATGCAGTCGAAATGCGGCAAAACTGTTTGTTTAGGTTAATAGGTAACAAGTACGAGATCTGAAAGGTGATTATGAATAAATGAGCTTGTTTAGGTAGCTAATGGTCTCGTTGATGTTATTTTGAAACGTCCTTGTTACCCTAAAAACATACTAAGTATGTAGGTAAGTACAACAGATAAATTAATGTAGAGTGGTTGATCGATCACGTACCTTTATAGCGAATTCGTATTTGGGAGTTTTGATACTAGGTCTATTGTATTAATTCACAATTGCCATACTTGATGTCTTTTTCGTCAAATATGTGCGCTTTACCCCGTGCTCAAAACGGTCGGTGAAGGAAAACATCGTGAGGAAACCAGCGGCTTAGTCAGCTCCACACGTATTGACCATGTCTTTCCTGTGGGTAACGCCGACTAGGCTGAGAGGGTGGTATAGGTGCTGGAACTTACTCCGTCTAACCATGTCCCAGGCACAACAGTGCCCGTTAGTGATTAAAAGTTACCACATAACGCTGTACATTTAAATAATTTAAAATAGATGAAAAGGTAGGTAGGTTATACAACTAAAAATGTGAACTTTCTTGTAGCGCGGGTCCGTTGTACGTATTTTTCGAATAAAAAGTTCTGTTAGCTTTTGCACAGCTTCGCTTGCATTGTGCCGGTAATTGACGATCAATTTATACTCTGTGGCCTGTCATTCTCGGTCTCCTCCTCCTATGTCGTTCTCCTCAGTGCTGAGGGTCGTGGCCTTCCATGGATCACTTTTTTTGATGATACTGCGCCACCTTGATAGCGCCGAGTGATGGTCGGGTCACCTAGCATACTTATATCGTCTAGTTGCTTTTCCATTTTCTTGGGATAATATTAAGTGGTGGACTCCCACGACCTTCTATTTTAAGGCTCTTAGAGGGCATTTATGGGGGCATTCAGGATAACATGAAGTTGTCAAGCGAATTGACCGCCGCCTGATACCTCTGCGTTGACTTCAGTTATTGATATTTCTACAAGGCTCTTTTTATTAGTGTCGATTTCGCTAACCTAAGGTTAGTTATACGGGAGCTTAAATATTTATTTTATTATATTATTATTTCTTGTTATAGCGGCAACAGAAATACATCATCTGTGAAAATTTTAACTGTCTAGCTATTACGGTTCATGAGATACAGCCTGGTGACAGAAAAACGGCAAAAAAACATTTTTGGTGAATGGGAGCCCCACTCAAATATTAATTTTGTTCTATTTTATAATTTTTAGTATTTATTGTTAAAGCGTTAACATAAATGCATCATCTGTGAAAATTTTAACTGTCTAACTATCTAGGGTTATGAGATACGGCCTGGTGACAAACAGTCGGATAGTGGAGTTAGTAATAGGGTCCCGCTTTTACGCCTTCCCTTTGAGTACGGAACCCTAAAACTTGAGCCCCTTAAGGTCTGCAGCTTGAAACACTCGCGTACGAAGTCACCATGAACTCACTAGTTGTTATTATAACTGTAAGCTGAACCCGCTCATATGTCACCAATCACTGTCTTATCTTTCAATCAGTAGCGCCAATCAAGGATGTTCCTTTCTATTGAGCGAGATCAAGGAATCGTAGGTTAGATAGCATCATACCATTAAACAGTACAGACAGATCTGTTTAATAGATTACTGGACTAAAGTTCAGGATTAAATAATTTTATCACCCCTTTTTTAAAACTTAAACATATCTTATTTTATAAAAATCTTGTCATGGTGTTTGTGGTCGCATTCCTACGAAACGGCTCAACCGATTTTTATGTATTTGGTAGGTATGAGAAAAGGTCTTTGAGTATATTTCATTCATATCCAGATGTTTTTTCATATTTTGTAGTTGTAAACCTGGAATAACACATAATTTTCATCCGTGTACCACGCGAGTGAAAAAGCTAGTATTTAATATAATAAAAGAATAAAATTTCAATATTCGTCATGGTAAGTTTAATCCAAAATACGAGTAGATTTCTTTAGGAAACCTCGTGGCCTCTGAAAAATCTTGTAACTACATCTTGAAATAATTAGGCATTGGTCTTGCGGGAAAAAGTGGAAACAGAATTTGTAATAGAATAGAATAATAATAGAATTTAGTATCTCTTTACCCATGGTGCGTTTAAGTGTCCACGGTTTGAAAGATAGCAAATCGTTAAAACTAAAGGTAATCAATGACCATTAACCTTCTATTAGGTTTATGCAAGTTGAAATGCAAATATAAGCATCGAGAAGTACACTTACTTATAGTTATTTCTCTCTAGTTTATTTTGTTTATGTGTGTGTTGTAGGTCCCTCTCAATTCCGTAACGGCTGAACGAATTTGGGTGAAACTTGGAAAATACATAGCCTTTTTATCCAGGTACCACAGGAGCGAAGCCGTGGGCGGAAAAATGAAAGTGTTGGTTAAGGTTGCAAATAAATAAATAAATGTTGTATTTGTATTGAAAAATAGTAGGAGATTCGTCTAGAAAATTCGATTTAGGTCATATTATGTTGTTGAGATGTTCCTAAGAGTTTATGTAACGGGCTTTCCGCCTGACGTCATTTGGCAATATGCCATAGTTTTTCCATCGATCTAGCAATGGCATTGGGTAACAGAATTAAATGGCATCAGTTTGAATTGCAAAAGGATTTGCGATCAATAGTTCCCACGGTCGTAAGGTGAAGGCTTTTCAAATGTAACGTGCTTTTGTTTTCGTTTTACTTATTTATTAAACAGCTGGATATTAACCAGTTAGTTTCTGAGATAAAAAAATTCAATGAACCTTAACCGTTGAGCTAACATTCTTTATTCAGGGTATAGGTAATGGTTTCCAACCGTTACCTTTGGAACTCAAGCCGACCATACCTGCCTTTGATGCATCCTGCTAAATACAAAATAACTAACTGGGCTTTAGCGGCCGCCTGCAGCATAGCGTAGCCTAACACGAGCACAGCTAAATTCCCTGACCGCCGACGGAACAGCAGCGTTGACGGTGCGAGAAGACGGTGTGTCTTACAATCCCCAAACCAGCATCCCTAGAGTAGAGATTATGGCCATATCCCCTTTCTTATAAGGGGAGGTATGTGTTATGCTCAACAGTGGACTGATATAGCTTGGTGTTGTTGTGGTTGTAACATTTTATGTCATTGTGGATTCAATTACCATTAGGTAAAGATACTACAACTTAATAGATAGTACACACAATTTAGTAGATGCCATTCTTTAATTTTGGATCATTGTTTTCAGGGCGGATGAAGGCACACCAGGAGGTTTGGCGCCGGCAGAGCCCCAGACTGGACCAGATGGAGAGATCATCGGGGGACCACGCACGCCGCAGCAGATTGCGGCGCAGAGGCGGCTGCAGCAAACCCAGGCTCAAGTCGATGAGGTGACATACTATACTTTAAAATGCTATCCAACATTTTCAAACTAGACGAAATCTAGTCCCGGCTATAGATCTATTTATAGTTAGATAATCCAATCCCACTAAAACATTTTCATATAAAGTAACGCCAAGACGAGTACACATTGCTTGAACTGTAAAAGTTGAGAGAGCCAACACTCTCCATCTGTCAGCATAGTGTATTGCGTTCTACGTCAATCTTAATCTTATATGTTCTCTACAAACCTTAATCCTAAGTAAAAATGTGTGGTTTGGTCGTTTCGTTACTCAAGGACTTATTGGCACAAAATTATGGTCTAGTTAGCGAATTACTTTCTGTTCATAAGTCTATAAGAGTGTCTACGTCACTCTTATGAGTGCCTGTCAAGGTAAAAAAATATTCAAAAAATAAAAACAAAACTATCGCAATTTGTTTACGCACTCAGCATACTAAAAGCAAATACAAATTATGAGACAGCACTATCTGCTTACTTTGCCTATGCTAATGGGTGGCTTAATTACGCCATAATCTTATGGGGAAATAGTGACGAATTCGACCAACTATTCGTAATGCAGAAAAAATGTATTAGAATCCTTGCTAATATCCAATCTTGCGAAAGCTGTAGATTACATTTCATAAAAAATAAAATATTAACATTACCTTGCATCTACATTCTACAGGCCTCGACATTTGTTAGAAAATATAAAACATTATTTCAATCAAATTATGACATGAATAAAGACTATAATAGAAGAAATAAATATAAGTTAATCCTTCCCTTGACCAAACTTAAACTAGTCAGCAATAGCCCGCTCTTCAGATTGATCAAAATATATAATAAAATACCCGAGCGCATAAAAAATGAGGATAAAGATTCTTTGTTCTGTAAAAACTTAAAACTACTTTTACTAGAAAAATGTTATTACTCTGTTGAAGAATATCTTTCCGACAAAGGTTCATCCTGTGACATTTAAATTTGCATGATAATTAAGTATAGTTGAATAAGTGGGTATTGACATTGACATTAATTTTTATTTGTATTTTCCTCTCATTATTTTATTTTAATTTAACATAACCTTTATTGACTTGATTACTAATTTTATTTTATTTCATTACGTAATTACTGTAGATATTCAAATCATACAATAAGAATTGTACATCTGTAAAGCCACCGACGGCGTTTCGACTCATTTAGAGAGCTTTCATCAGGGTGAGTGAACGCAACATGGGAGAGTGTCGCGTTCACTTATTTAGAAATTAAGATAACAAATTGTATTAAATAAAATATAACATAATTTTTAACACGAGTATGTACGATAAGGAATATTAATAATTATTATATTACGTAATAATTAGAATAATGGTTATATTTCGCTTTCAGGTGGTAGACATCATGAAGACGAATGTAGAAAAAGTACTCGTGAGGGACGAGAAGTTATCTGAACTGGATGATAGAGCAGGTAAGGTTTAAAAAACGGGCCAAGTGCGAGTCGGACTTGCGCACCGAGCGAAGGTTCCGTACAAACTTGTAGGTATGAAATGTTTTATTTGTAATGCAACTACAGCTATGAGTTTCATAATTCTAGGTCAATAGGAAGTATCTTCAGGTTTTAATTCTCTTGCGAAAGTAAAAGCATATGGCATAAAGGGCCGTAAGGTTTTGAAGTTTTTTCACCGCTCTAAAAGATTGAGTATTGCATTTTTTTTTTTTTTTTTTTTTTTTTTTTTATAATAAATAGGCTTACGTTTGACTGCATTTCGCCTGATGGTAAGCGAAGATGCAGTCTACGATGGAGCACGCTTGCCTAGAAGAAACCTGTTCACTCGAGACTTGAAGACACCCAGATTATAATCATCATCAGGGAACACACATTCGGGTAGAGCATTCCACTCCTTGGCGGTGCGCATGATAAAAGTGGAGGAGAAGCGCTTTGTGCGCATGTGAGGTATATCTACCATATAACGATGTCGCCATGCAGAGCGCCTGGTTGTCCGATAGTGAAATGGAGCTGGTGGGATTAAATTGTGCAGTTCCGCTTAATTAATTATTAATTTCAATTTGATACCTCCATGCGATCCAGAGAAAAAGAGTCTTGACAGACAGACAGACGTACAACGATGATCCTATAAGAATTTATTTTTTCTTGTTAACGCTAAAAAACATTAATCAAAACATATAAAAAAACATAATAGCAGTAAGAAACGTCAAATGTTGAATTTCTGTTACAGATGCGCTGCAGCAAGGTGCTTCACAGTTTGAGCAGCAAGCGAAGAGTTTGAAGAACAAGTTCTGGTTACAAAACCTTAAGGTAAAAAAGAATTATTTATATTAAATATGCGATAGCGAAAAAAACCACGAAGATACTAATTCCACATAATTGTGAACTATAAAAACTGAAATATGACAACTAGCGGAACAGGAACTTATTTTATGTCAAGACTTATATCTAACCGAGAATAGGACGGAACGGCCTCTGTGGCGCAGACGGCGAAGGTCCGACTGAGACGCAGAAGGTTGAGGGTTCGATTCCCGCTGCGGGACAAATGTTTGCACTATCTGCATTGTCTCGGATCTGGGTGTTTTCTATGTAAGATATGTATGTATTTACAAAAAAATATATACATGTGTAGTATATCAATCATGTGGTTCTCAAGCTCAAGCTCTGCTTAGTTTGGGGCTACATGATGATCTGTGATTACGTCTCGCATTATTTATTTATTTATAATACTTCCTACATTGCGGGAACAACGATAAATTAATTTGTGACTGATGTAGATCTATTGTTTCTGTACATGTCACATCCTACTAATTTTATAAACACGAAATTTATGCAAAAAAATATGTGAAATGAAAAATATCATGATGATGATGATGATGATGATGATGATGATGATGATGATGATGATGATGATGATGATGAATTATGTTTGATCCTCCTTCACGCTTAAGTTACTGAAGGCATTGAGCTAATTATTCACATTATATGCTACTTTTTGTCCGGATATCACATAAGCAAAGCCGCTGGCGGAAGCTAGTACAACCTATAAATATATAAAAGAAAGTCGTGTTTGTTACACTTTTTATAACTCAAGAACGGCTCAACCGATTTGACTGAAAATTTGTGGGTAGGTAGCTTAGAACCAGGAGATGGAAATAGGATTTTTTGAATAGGACTTTTTATCCCGTTAATATTAAAAGTAGGGGTAGGGTATGGGTAGGGTAGGGTAGGTTTGTTGTTGTTGTTGTTTTATCCTCATTGATTGATTTTTCTACTTCAGTATTTCCTTTATAGCTTCTCCCACATCAATTTCCTCTTCTTCTTCTTCGTATGAGCTAGTGACTGGGGTCAGAGTTTTTAGTGAGATGGCTTAACGACTGAAAAGCTGGGACCAACATCTTAACGTGCCTTCCGAAGCACGGAAGCGCTCAAATCTAAATGTCACTAAACGGTCACCCATCCAAGTAATGACCGGGAGGAGTGTTGCTTAACCAAGGTGATCTGCTAAAAACACCGAAGTTAACCACGCCACGAGCCCTTCTATTTCCTCTTTAATTGCTTCTTTAACATCACTACTTCGATACCCTCTTTGGGACAGGACGTCTGTCGAGTCAGCTAGTAATAACTAATGATGGACATAATCACACAACATCATCAAGCCCCAAACTAAGCAAAGCTTGTATTATGGGAACAACAAGATTGATAAACTACTTAAACACCCAGACCTGAGAAAAATATCTGCAGAACACGCAAATATTTGTCCCGCGGAGGGAATTGAATATAATAAAATTTATTTTTTTCAGATGATGATCATAATGGGTGTGATTGGAATCGTGATAATTGGACTGCTGTTTGGTAAGTTATTTTACATTCTATTATTAATTGATGTTGTGACGTGAAAGCTATAGCAAAAGACTAGTTTTCTATATGAAAACCAGTTGAAACACAGAACTTCTACTGTTTAGTGATTACACAAAGAACGTAAAGATGAAGACCGGGTTTTGTTTAATAACAAACAAAAGATGACAACTCATCGAAGGAAACCCCAATAATGGAAATCTATTTTAATTTAAACCGTTTATAAGCATCTCTTCTTCGATAATAAAAGTTTTATTGAAGAAGACAAAGGAAAGTTGAAATTTTTCAAACTTCCAAATTTCTAGTGGATCTACAAACCGGTCTTCCTCTGAATGCGTATAAATATTGTCTGTGTCATGTTATTATGTGTCTAGTTTTACAAAATGCTCGTCTACGTTTAGACACGCTACTCTTCCATTGGCTGCAGAATGATCTATCCAATTTTAGAACTGTCTTATGCTTTCTATTAGTGGAACTGTAAAATGTCTTCAAAATTTGGTGTAACGGCGTAAATTCAATGAGAATTTGCATTGTCTTCCAAATCTAACATTATAATTACTTAAGACTTTGGTCAAACAATACTTAAGTACAATGCAGATAAAGGCACATTGCTAAAAATAATTATTGCCTTTTATTGGTTCAACACGTTGACAGCGGATCTCGCAGCAGCGGGTCTAGTAGCAGCTCATGCCCTAGAGCAAGTGTGTGTTTCTGCACTTAAAGTGTTACAAGATGTAAAGGCCCAATATCACCACTCTTATGAGTCCAGATAGGGCAATTTGAGTCGGTGCTAGCCAATCAGGATTGCCAAATGTTACGTTGACCATGACGTGCGTCCATATTATGATTGGCTAAACGCAACTCGAATACTAAATTATCTAATTTGAACTAGCACTAAGATAAAATGCATATTCTCATTGACCACACTCAACACCGTCTAGATCTTAGACCAATCTGGCTAATCTGTCAAAATCCAAACTAAACATCGAGGGTAGCGCAGAGAGGCTTCGGGCATATTTCTGCTTGGCATTTGCAGGTGATAACATTAAGGCAATGTTTAATTAGTTCGGTACCGTTCGCCGGCGCCCGCCGTCCCGGCTATACCCGCTGTGGGCAATCATACCTTGCCGACGGTTCCCAGCCCTTGTAAGTTAATGTCCTGATCACAAATTACAGCGAGTGCTTCTTTAAATCTATGTGCTTGTATTTATTCTTACGATCTTGGTCTACGAGATACGATAATCTGTTGGTGTTTAGTGGTAGCATCAGCAAAGTCGATTTAAATCAAAAGAACACAAAGATTTTTAATAGAACGCAAACTTTTTAAATAGGTGCCAAAGTGCCTTTAATTTATGATTCTTACAATAACTAAAAAAAAATATTTTTTGAAATGGTATAAATCGACTTCTAAACTAGCGAAAATTTGGTTTGGAAATTGATGAACTAAAAATCTATTTCAATTCTTTGTTAGTTCCTAAGCCATATTTTCGCTCATCTAATCCAAATGGGTATATTTGGTCTTGCCTTGTAGATCTGCTTCTTCACAGCTTTGTGTGCTGATATGTGTGACTGAGACTGATTTTGACGTGCATGCTTTGTAATCGATACCTTAGAATTAAATTTACCAAAAGTTAGGTCTGGTCCAGCATCAAATAAACCACGATGATCTTTCAAAATATGGCAAATAAAAAAAACAGCCGAGTGCAAGTTGGACTCGCGCACCGAGGGTTCCGTTCAAACTAGTAGGTAAAAACATTAACATTGATGTTACTACAAATTTACGGTAATCGGTTGTTTCCTTTACTTATGCTATAAAATATGACTTCTTGACAAATTTCATGATTCTAGGATAAAGGGAAGTAACCTACTGTGAATGTCAAAATATGCAGCATAAACAGCTGTATATTTTGATCTCGTTCACTTAGCCGTTTGATTTTTTTCCCATCTCAAGGCATTTTGCATATTTGATATTAATTTCAACACTTCCATGATACTTTCACGAGTTTCTAAGAAAAGGAGCCTTGATAGACAGACAGACAGACTGACAATGAGGTGATCCTTTATGGGTCCTTTTTTTCCTGTTTGTGGTACGGAACCCTAAAGACACTAAAACTTAACTAAATAAGTAGATATATGCCTATGTACTTCCAGTCAAAACTTACATCACACAAAATGCACTACAAACCTAATTATGATACCCACCATACTCAAAATGATTTTGACTCTGAATGATTTGCAAGCATAACACATTATATGCCTACACATATTTACTTAAATACTTTTTTCCACTAATTTATGCTAGATGGTATTTTATTACATTACATTTGCATACTAGTAGGTACAATACATAGAGTTTGCATACATACATCACACCATACTTTTTACATAATATACAGCATGCGTCTTATTAGGGTAAAAATATAACATTACATTATCACCAGCCTAAAGCAATCCACTGCTGTAGCCCTACCCCAATAAGCGCCAGTGCGCCCTGTCCTCACTTCGACGCATCCAGCTTCTACCAGCAGACTAGTCAGAAAAAAACATAACGTCTTTTTCTCAATTGCGTAGGGCACGTTCCGAATTTGCGTGACCTAGTAAGCAATACATTGTTATAAGTAATGGTTACCAATTGACATCATGTGGGCTATGTCCTAGTTCCATTTTCAAGTCTCATAAAATAACCTACAATACTATTTGCATTATTATGATACAATATTCAAATATAATTTTTTTTAGAAATCTTGTATTTACAAGGATCACAATGGTGTCTATTTACAGTTTACAATACTAATTATTATTCATTCTGTTTTTTTCTGTCACCGACAAGTAGTTTTTATTCTAGCTATTACACGTACTTACTCTCTACATAATCTGTCACTATTAAATAAAACATTCACATGGTTTTTCAATACATACATCTCATTTAAAATTTATTAGATAAAGTTTATTACTAACATGATCTATATATTTTATTGCAGCAATATGTAAGTAACACACTTAGAACCTATTTCTTTACTTTTTTATTTTAAAGTTTTTTGTTATTCTTAATACCTACTCACTTCACAAAACTTACCAAAACAAAATCAATCATCAATTTTACAAAAAAAAAAACAAACCTAATTTATTTTTTTATATTGTGTAACTCATTATGTTTATGTTTTCAGGAAAATACTTTTAACTTCACTCTTCACTGACGGATTTCGGAGGTGATTTATAAATGCTAGTTACATATTGAAATATAATTATACAAACACTAAAATGTACTAACTGAAAACTTCTAAGAAAAATAGTAAAATGATTATTAGTCATCTTTAGATTTTGGTTGTGTCAAAGACATAATAAACAATGTAAAATAGTTAAACGATTTAGATAATATTAATATTAATATTTAATAATATTTCATCTTGTGTCTTGAATCTACCATCTTATATTTTTAGTACTCTAAAATGATCTTAAATATCTATCTGAAGTTGTGTTAAACTTATAATTTAACTATTTATATGGCCTAATTATAATTCTATGGCTCACTATGCGGCATATTTACAACTTTTACGATATTAATAAAATATTAAATAATTATATAAACTTAAACTTGTTGCTATCACAAGTCTTATGAAGTCTCTTGAACTCTCTTGGTTTTTGATATTAAAAACGTGGCAATAAGTTATCTATTATTGTGATAAATGTATGTTTTTGAAGTAAATAATTTAATTTGCGTGCCTTGAATTAAAAAAAAATCGTAAAGGGTTGTAACCATTTTTTATGACATTGAATCCCCAATTGGCCCCAAATTGAATAATTACTCAAAAACAATGTAATTTTGAGCTTTAATTAGCTGAATTTAAAACTTAATTTTAATTTTCTTAGAAAACGTAAGTGTTGATGCCGAAATTTATCTAAGAATTCTTAACGAGAAAAGCTTCCTTCGATGTTGATAATAAAGTAAATTTGACTGTTTTTAGTAGAGAAAATCATATACTCTAGCTTTATATATAATTTAAACTCTAATGCACTAAAACACGTAATCGTTTTAATATTCAAGTCAATTCTACTAATTATTTAGTTAGGTAGATATACCTTCTACTTGTATCAAGATTAGATCCTCATATTAGTCTCAAATGTATGAATGTTAATGAAAATGTATTAATAAAAGTCTTGAAACAATAATATTGTAATTAATAAAAAAGTAGTTTTATTATTTCGTGCCATAATATTTATAAATAAATTCAACGAATAATTAGAAAAATCTTATGAAACGATATTCCGTGTACTTATTCAATGTCAGTACTTATTGCATAATTCTGTTAGATGTATAAATTACGTGAAAAAATTATTGTGAAATAAAATGTGATCTGGTAATCAAAAATTTAAAGAAGTCTTTCTTTTTAAGTAATAAATTCCTTGTGTTTGTAGGCCGCTCCAGGTTTTATTTTATTCAGTTTTGTTATGAATTTAGTCGTTAGTGTTAGCTTAGTGCAGTTGGGCGATCAGGAATATTTAAACCTGGCGTATCATATGAGGAGCCCACTCCAAATCACCTGTCAGAAGCTCTATGCCTCGGCGGGCTCCCTGAGAAGACTGCCTAATTTTCTGCCAACTGCAACAAAACTGTTCTAAGAAATGCTCTGGAAGAAATCGCTTTCAGTGATACGACCGCCCATAGTGAAATTTTTATGTTATTGTGTTTTGTTTTATGTTTCACGCCATAAAGTATTTATTCATTCATTATCGTAAGCGTAAACTATTTTTTTGGCCAATGAGAAAGCGTATATTGAATCTACGCTTTCTCATAATTTTACACGATGTGAATAGGTACTTTTTATCAGATTTCGTTATCGAGTCTCTGCTTTAATACCTACTATCCCATACCCGGAAAAAAGTAGCAAAATTATTATTCCTGGAATAAGATTACATTGCAAAATTTCAGCTCAATCCATAAGATCTTTTGGCGTGGAGAATAAACAAACATACATATCTAGCATAATTTTTTTATTTATTTTTTCACAAAGGCATAATTAAATTTGTTATCTTATAGTTCTTATGATAAAATATTATTTATATGCGAAATTACCTACATTTATTTGTATATAACACTTTCACGCCCTATCTACTCAATCGATCATCATGAAATAAAATACAACATTGTCGATGTAGGTACAGAAAAGCTTATCCTGAAAAGTTTACAAGGGATAGATAAATAATTTTAACGCTAGTAAAGCCGCGGGCGGATGCTGGTTAAAAATATTTGTAAGATTTAATAGTGCCTAAATAATTATACTCCTGGACAGCATCACATAGCATCATATAGCCCCAAACTGCCCAAACTAAGCAGGATTATAATAAAGATCGTGGGATTATTTATTCTGTGGTGCATTGATGGTCGGATGACCGATTCAGGAAAGACAGACTGGAAAAGACCTACATCGGTTAATGATAGTGATAATGATGAAACCGAAACGCAACGCACACATTATTATAAATCTAAAAGCATGAAGAGGAGTTCATTAAAGCCACTGGGTCGACAGTAAAAGCTCATGAAACTACCATAATTTAATATTTAGCAACGCGATCGACACGAAGTTAACGTGTTAATATTGCTTTACATGGAACAATCTTCGTAAATTGATAAATTTAACCCTGTCACTATTCAACACTATACATATTCAATAGAATAAACTTTATACATATAAAAATAAGGTGTAAAATGCTTTGGTTAAGTTGTCTATGGTAGTTTTCGCAAGCGTTTAATGCCATAGAGAATGATGTGAGAGCTTAAAGCTTTCTCTTTGATAGTTGGCCGCCATTTTGATCTAATGGTCTGTTTGACGTGAATTATGCGCTTCTGTCATTCGGAGTGAACTAATGTTGGCGTGCTACAGGGTTCAATTAAATGGTAAATACGGGGTAGGTACTTAACTTAGTTGGATCGAGTAAGTATGTTTTTTACTTGAAGAAAATATAGGTACTGAACGTGAGTCCAATTGTATGTAACAAGTTTATTTAACGTTTATTAACACGTCCAAGTTGTTTAACTATGTTTTATAACAACCTGGATAAAAATAAATAAATAATGCTGGACATTATCACACAGCATTATGTAGCCCCGAAATAAGCCGAGCTTGTATTATGGGAATCACATGATTGATATATTACTTAAATACAGATATTGCATATATATTACTGATATGTGGCCGTGTGGAAGTAATGTGAACGTGTAAAGTCAAAAAGTCAATCTATTGAATAGGAACTTTAAAGTACCTATTTGCAATTTGGATCGTAATTTTTTTAACACCAATTCGTAACGCGCCCAAACAGAGAAGAATTGGCAAGAAACTCTGCTAAGCTTATAATTTTTATACGTCATTTTTAAAATATTTTTTCTTACATTGTTAAGGGAGTTGTTTTATCCCAAGCTATTTTGTCATCTAAATAATCAGAAATTTATTAATAAGCTTTTAAAAATTATTAAATTTATTTACAGATAAATTAATCACGTCATTTGGGATTTTGTTAAAAATACGTATGTTTTGCCCTTTAATATGTTGACTAACTTTATGGATATGCCTTATAATTGTAACAGCTAGTTGTTTCTTTATCTAAAGATAAAAAAAAAGATAAAAAAGATAAAAATTGGAAAAATAAATTTTTTGTGCGATAGTCGCTTTTTATTTTAAAAAAAAAATATGTTTTCCGATATACCTTAATTTTTTCATATTCATGTTGGAACGGAACTGTCATAGCATTTATTTCTTTAAAATTAGTCCCAAGTGATTATCTGGGGTCCATATTATAAATTGCACGAACAGCCCTTCTGCAACACAGTTATGGTGTTGATGTTTGCAGCAATAAAAGTTATATTAATATAACTATTGCTGCAAATATCAACACCATAATTCTGTTGCATATCTGGGTCATCATTATCTGTGATCGTGTAGTCATTATCTGGGGTCCATATTATAAATTGCACGAACAGCCCTTCTGCAACACAATTATGGTGTTGATATTTGCAGCAATAGTTATATTAATATAACTTTTATTGCTGCAAACATCAACACCATAACTGTGTTGCAGACGGGCTGTTTGTGCAATTTATAATATGGACCACAGATAATGACTTAGGACTAATTTTAAAGAAATAAATATTACTAAACAACAAACTAACTAAGTACACAAAATTACTAAACTAACTTACAAGTTACTAAACTTGTACCTAATTTTTAGCAAAGATATAAGTATAAATTGTTTTATCAACCACACTAATATAACGGGCGAATAACTTTGTTTATTAACAAGTTTTGTTACATTTGTTTTTGTTAGTACAAAAATAAGAGTAGTATTATTATATGAATAGGATCTCAATGTAGAATAAACTATGACATCATCATCATCATCATCATCAGCCACTGCTTGACCCTAATAAGCGCCATTGCCCCCTGTCCTGAGCTCGACTCATCCAGCTTCTATCCGCAGCCTTTCGCAGATCGTTACCACACCTAGAAAGAGAGCGTCCCATAATATGTTTGCCGAGCCGCTTTGCAATAAACAAAACTAAATATACCACTGCCCCTCAAAATAAACAATATAAATACAGATAAAAACAAACCATTTAACACATCAGAATCAACACCTCCGTATCATTTCACTCTCTCACTCCACATCTTGACAAGCAATTAAATAATGCTCGGAGTGTTCACTAAATTCAATATCTGCTAGCCGACTCTTTTAGATCTACGAGCTTTATGATTCTAGGCCCTACTACAGTTCGGTTCTTTTAAAATGTTGGTAATGAAACTTAAAATACAAGCAACTGTATAACTTTAATAACTAATTCCATAAATTTTCTTTAATTTTGTGGCTGTTGGTCTTTTCAATAAAAAATAAATAAAATAAAAAAGGTCAAATATGTCCAGCAGTGAAGACTGGTGTTGTTGTTGATATTGCTCGAAACTCAAATAATATAATACTATATCTTTATTGTGTACCGGGTGATATCTACATCTACATCTACACTAATATTATAAAGAGGATTTTTTTATTTTTGTGTGTGTGTATGTTTGTAATGAATAAACTCCAAAACTAATGTGCCGATTTAAAAAATTCTTTCACTATTGGAAACTACATTCTACATACATTCTACATTCATCCTGAGTAACATAGGCAAAGGGAAATTCAAAAGGGAATATATAAAAAAAAATCTTATGTTGACGCTGGGACGGGCAGTTTGTTAAAAGGAAACTATTAAAGTTAAGTCAACATAACTGAATGTACTTTGTTGTCGAGAAGAACTTTATTTTGTCCGTAACAAAAAAAAAATATAGGCAATACATTTTTAAAGGCTAATTAGATTATGTCATTGAATTCTTGCTCTACCTCACTCAGACGATGTCAAGAAGATACTAGACCGAGTGATTTTTTTTTGGGCTGAAAAGAATTTACCGATAAATTCTTTTTTTTTTGTGATTCTTATTTGTTTTAGAGCCTGTACCTCAACATTGAGCTGCTGCTCAATTGCCGCTATTTGCCAAGTGAAAAAGCTCTAATATAATTCTCTTTCAAAACTAAACATAGGTAGTGCTCATTGAGGGTCCTTATTGTGAATGCCTTGTTAGCCATTGAATTTGTGCAAACTTGTTTTATTTATGTATGGACGTGTTTTAGAAAAGTCTTAAAAATAAGCTGTCCTTTAAAACGGAACAATTGATCGTCCGACCCACGTTGAAGATAAAAAAAAGTAAATTTTTAATAATTTACCACTTTACGAGCATGTTGTCTACCTACTCACTAAACATTAGCACGACTATCAAGTCAAAAATAGTGATACTCTAGTGTAAGACCATCATTGCTACCTATATTTTTCCAAATAAATACTATCATTTCATTTCATTTAAATGCAATTTACACTTGATCTAGTTCACACTCAATCGAGAACCGCTGGTAAACAAATGCAATTCAAGAACTGTTGCTGTATGTAACTGAACACGCTTTGTTTTCGCGGACAGTTCCCACCGCGTGGCTAATTGAGTGTCTGCCGAACGAAATATCGTGTTCGCACTCCATTTTTGCATCACTTTATATGCTGTTCCGTCGCAAAAGGGGCAAAACTGCTAGCGGAACGGGGTAACTAGGTGTTGGACTCAAAATACGTGCAAATCTCTTGACGAACTCTGTGGCGCAGTGGACGTAGGTCCAACTGAGACGCAGAAGGATACGGGTTCGATCCGTCGCGGGACCAATGTTTGCATTAACTGCAGATATTTGTGTCTGGTCTGGGTGTTTTCTATGTTTAATATATATGCATTTAATAATTCATGTATCAGTCATTGTGGTTCCCACAATATAAGTTCTGCTTAGTTTGCTGTGTGATATTGTCCATTATTTATTTTATTAAAATAAAAAAGAAATATAGATAAAGAAAATGTTTACTTGCAATAACAGTTTTTAAGTACTCAAGAGTTCAGTAAGTAGGTATGTTAAAGATACCTATGTATCTAATATAGCTGTTACTAAAAGGCCCTAGCTCGAATGCTGGTCTTTTATTAAAAAAAATGGTTCAGAAATAATTCTAGGCCAGGAAAGAAGACACCAAAAGGAACAGCGCAGCAACACTCGGAGCAATGGAGAGCCACAGCTGTAACTCTAAGCTCGTCTACGATTGCCACCTTGCACTGGAGAGTATCGCCACAAGAACAATGTAACTCTTCGCAGATGAACTAGCGAGGAGGGGATCAGAAACTCAAATAGAAGGTCCACCGCCGTTCCTACCTCTGGCCTTCTCTCAGCTACGCACATGGATGCGGCTGCGTACCCTTAACCATCACAACGAACACTGGGCACGGACGAAGGACTGCAGACAGTCCAGAGCAGCGCTACCGGCCACTTCACCGCGGCTGACCCGTCGTCTGTTAAAACTCAAAAGACAAGATCTTCGCACCATCGTTGGAACCCTCACGGGACACTCTCCTCTCAACAAACACCTCTACAACATCGGAGCAACAACAGCCTACTCTGCAGAGGGTGTCTGACCAAAGAATATCAGAACCCCACGTAATCCTGAAATGCGTGGGAGTTGCATTACAACGCGAACAAATCCTTGGAACCCCGAGGTCAATCCGCGAAGTCTGCGAAGACCCCAGGCAGCAACTTCTGTGCTTCTGGGCGGAGTTAGGCTAAGTATTTAACCAGATCTCCCACACGCACAATGGACCAACTGGAGTCCAACTACCGAAAAGGGGAAAACCTATTTACATTTTTATTTATTTCATCTTCTTACTTCTACTCTTGTCATAGTTGTCGTGGTTATGGGGGTTTTGATTGAATGGCGGTATGGCTCCATTGTAAGCTATTTAGTAGCTTACAGGGAACAACCGGTCATCGTGGCATAGTGTGAGGGATATAAGGTCTGACCATCACGTAGGGGAGTGGCATCGTAAACTCTTTGACCTCCATCCTGCTTCACAGGTGTAGGTACTATTGATTCTTCGTTGCGGGTGCATGTCCAAAGAACTAAATCATTCGTATTATATTATTAATTACTTAACTGAGATTCTTCTTCTTCGTATAAACTATTAATTTTGGTATTGAAGTTTTTATGCCACCCGTATAATTCCGACATGGCTTAACGACTGAAAAAGCTGGGACCAACATCCTGCATTTAAAATAATGTATTCAGGTAGTGACCGGGAGGAGTATTGCTTAACTCATATTATCGCTTAAGAAAACCGAAGTAAGCCAGTTAAGTGACTCAAAATTTAAGAACTTGTTTTCTTGTAAAAAAATTATATGACTTATGATCTAGGATATAAAAATGTAGGGAAAGCGTAGTCCAGAGATTAGTTTGTTTGTGGCACTTGGTATCTCATCTGGTGATAGCTCTGACTGGGAGACGGGAAATTGTAAAGCAATTGTTTAGAAGATCATTCTTTTTGGACTTTTATAAGACGTTCTATTTGACGACCTCTGTGGCGCAGTGGGCAAATGCCCGTCAGAAACGCAGAAAGTTGCGGGTTCTATTCCCACTGCGAGACAAAAATATGTTTTGCAAATAAATATTTGCCTTTGGTCTGGTTATTATCTTTATATAATAATTGTAAGAACAAGCTCTGCTTAGTTTGGAGCTGCTGCTGTGTGATACCTAATGTCCAATTTTTTTATTTTTCGTTTGATTTTATTTTTATCATATAAATAAAAGCTGTGCTCTTATCAGCGTAACTGATGCAACACAATTGTGATAGGACAGATAGGATATAAGAGTATACTACGATAAATGTATCGTTGTAGGTACGTCATTATTTAGTTGCACTAAATAATTGGTCGTCGCCATCACTACGTGTCAATGTCAATGTCCCGCGTATCAACCTATATTTAACAAACTGTAATACCCAACTATGATAGGCGCTGGTGAAGAAATCTACAAATCATAGCCCTTCTAAGCATTCTTCCTATAGCATCATGTACAGTTTCACCTTAATTGTAAATGATGGTCTCATACACATGTTTTGCAAAATGAAGATCCATTTCAAACAATCTCCGTCCGATCCCGGCCTAGGTCATTATTTTCACGGATACTCTTCGCAAGTGCCTGTCAGGCCGTGTTTAGTCTGTAAACAGGTTGTTGGTATTAGAGGTTATTGTCGGTATCAAGTTCAATCAAAGTCTCTGCTTTGCTCTCAATCACTAGCGACAAGGTATCTGTATCGAAGACGTAAAATTTTTGCCAATGAGAAAGCATCGATTCAAAATGTTAATGGCTAACTTTTTTGACTGGCTACAAAAAGGGAGAAGGTTTTCAATTCATCGGAATCTTTTTTTTATGTATGTTCTTCGACTACCTACTCAAAGACGGCTGGAACGATTTCAGATCATAGGCTCGACCTCGCATTAGAAAATTTTAGATTTGTCTATCAATACCAGGATTTTTCAATTATCAAAACCTTAGATAGTTATTCTATGAGAGATACTATTACGGTAGATATAAACAAAGTCGTTCGAACATAAAGTAGGGATTAGGTATCTAGTAAATATCTTTATTAGTACACATCCGATGTATTAAAATACTTGTGTAGATTTTAATCATAGTTTTCAATAATAAGTTGTGAAAGTTTTGATTTAAATACTAAAATGAGTCGATATTTTTTATCACTATATTTTATTGATTGTATTTTATATTTTGCCCTTGTCAACCTACTTTTGCAACCTGCTCTCTACACAACTGCATTAAAAGCCTTTCAGTGTGGCCCGTAGGTATCAGCAAATTGGGATTATTACGTTAGGATATAACGAGGTGTTCGAGTTCACTCTCTAATCAGTACCACCGCTGTTGAGGGTCCAAGGGATGTAATCACGACGTTATAGCTTTTATTATGTGCCAAGGATGGATAAGGTAATGTGTGGCTAACAGATTGAAAAATGTCCCGCGAAATACGAACGTGTACGTACCTACCCTACCTACTTGTAGGTACCGACTAGATACAGAATTTTATTCCATGGTGGCTATCATCTGGGCCCTGATGCTAAGGCGTTACGTTTGAACTAATAGTAACTACAGTCTAACCTACGAGGTACAGACTTTTTCCCATGCAGCTATCATGGGAGTGCTTAAAAGAGTTCTTGCCACGAAGGAGTTTGCATCAGAAACTTTAGATTTAAGTCGATTTATCCTTTACAGACCTCGCAAACACGACGCTTTGTCGACGCGCTTAGTCGCGAGCGTCTGTCATATCTTGCTGTCGCGATTGTCGCCGTGTGTGTGGAGCTTTGAACAAAATGTATGAAAATTGTCCCCCGCAGCTTGTCGTAGCGTCTAATCGCTGACATTTGTCGTCCAATGTGTGCACATGTTAGTGCTTATAAAACTATGGAAAAAAAAATTGTACCTACTTAAATATACACCAAATTTACAATGTTAAACTGCAAGTTAATTAATTTGGTGTAAATTTTATAGTACCTAGTAGTAGAGCTCTTTGTGAAGGGCTCGTCCGGGGAAGTACTGTCACCATGCCTATTTTAAAGGCGAAACAGCATTATTTTCTGTGTTCAGTTTGAAGGGTCTGGGTGCCGGCGAAATTACAGGCACAAGAGGCAAGCTTCCATACATGCCTGACCTTTATTGTAATGCTTTGTGATAGGTGATGGTTAACACTTAACATTCGCCTAGCAGACAGTGTGTTGTTGTGTTGTGATTGTTATTTTTCAAATTTAATATTAAATTGTAATTCTAATTATCCTAATTTGTAATTTTAATCTTAGTTATCTTGTGGTTTTGTTTTTTTTCATTGTAATTTTGATTAATTAGTTTTGTTTGATTTTATGAGCTTAATGCTTGAAATAAAATGTGTGTATTATTATTAGGTGTTAGGATCGAGGCGAGTGGTATAATCAAAGACGGCTGTGCCCAGTTGTGGGCAGAAATTGGCTAAGATGATGAAGCTATTTACCATACATCATTTAATCTACCTATTTGGTATTTACCATACATCATGTGGTTTTGCCTTTAATTCTAATATGAATCTACCTACGTAGCTAATGTAAAATAGCCAACAAGTGCTTATCAATTCTCGGTATCTTGTTACCCACAACAGTATCTGAAATTGTCTAACATTTGTATCCGATTCTGCTCAATTTAGAATCGAAGATATTGTATTCGTAAGGCAGATTGAGAGGCGGTTAGGGGAATTGAAATCGATATTATAATGGAATTGCATTATGTTGAATTTTATATTGTCAGGTACATAATCAGAATAAAAGGAGGAAATAGATTAGGTCTACAAGATTATTTCGTATATTATCATCCCAAAAAGGGGATCTACTCTACTCCCGACGGTTAACAAAATTTTTTCAAAGACTTTTCGAATTAGTAGCTTTTTTTAGTAACTTATAAAGTTACGGAATAAGTTAACTCAAAAAGATTTGAGGCAGCCCTAGAACAGCTGATTTTGTTGAGTTTTGTCCTTGACTTTGATAAACATAATTGTAGTTCTAACTTAATTATAATAGGGCTGCCACACACAGTAAAAGATAAGCCTATCGTTTTTGTAGAAAAGTTTTGAATCACGCAATTTGAACTGAGGTTCTCCCAACTTGTACTTGTACAGTATGGTTCAAATCACCTTCTTTCAGAATAAGATACGTATTCATACTCATCTTGTAGTGATTACCTATTATACCTAGGTACATAATTATAACATATTTTTATGTTTGTTACTTCATATCTCTGTCGCCGTTTATCAATAACAGTTAGGTACATTTCTCTACGAACACTACCCACCCACACTAAGAGCAAAGAGACAAGGGACCTACGCCGATAATAGAATTTGACAGGATTCCTAGAGATAAACAACTATAAGTGATAAATGATAATCGAAGCGCTTACTTCGGTGTACTTAGCAGATCACTCCGCTTGGTCACTTGGGTGGGTAGCCGTTTAGTATCATTTAATTGTGGGCTTCTGAAAGATGTATACTTTTTCAGTTCATTAAATAATTTTCAAGGCCTTCGGCAGCGTAAAAACACTAGAGTTGAGAACTAGGTAGTTCATACGAAGGACGGAAGTGATAATCAGAAGTAAAAAGTATTCAAGAAAGGTTTCTTCTTCAACCTGTATCAGTCCACTGCTAGTCATTGGCCTCTCCCAGTAAGCGTCAGCCACTGAGCCCGATTTTTGGCTCTCCGCATCCATCTCCTGCCCGCCACCTTCCGCAAGTCATCGTTCCACCTGGCCAGGGGGCGCCCCACACTACTTTCGCCAAGACGCTGTCTCCACTCTAGAAGTCATCAACCCCAACGGTTATCAGTTTTCGCCATAATATGTGACCAACCCACTAACTTAAGCTTGCTAACGAAAGGTTTATCTACTACTTATTATTTGAACAGAATTATAGATTGCCAAACGTAAATTCGTAAATTCTTGTATGCAAATTCTATTTTGATTAGTTTATTGTCGATAATAATCGATTAATTGGCGGTCCAATAACTTAGGTACTAACTTAACCCCGTAAGTACTAAGTGGTAGATACAGCACATATAGAGATAGTTGATTCACTCGATATTTATAGATACCCACATTTAGAAAACCACTAGTGCACCTGCAGCGTTCGTTCTGAAGCAGGGCATGGTTCAAACATCATTTCAGAGACCCGCAGTCAACGTTTTAATCGTCATTTAGTTCACCAATGACGATGTTTTCATCTTCTCTATCTAGGTACTACGGTAAATATCTGACTTCGACTTAATATATCTAATTATTTGCTCCCTGTAATATGCTATTGGTATAACTATACGACTAGTCTGAGAGGATTGAATAGCTGCTGGGAGAGTCTACTCTATCTAACCGTGTTCCAGGAACTACAGCGTCCCGGTCAGTAAATAAAAGTTACCATAAAAATAATCTAGATAAGATGAAAGAAGCCGTCTGTCTTCTATGTAATTTGCTTACGCCGAATATTTGAATATTTTTGACATATCGCGCTTAGAAACCCAGCAATAGGGAAAGGATAATTGTAACATTCAAAATAGAAGGCAAAAGATCTTTTGCCTCTTTTGTATTTTTGGAGGATCAGGTGTCGGAACAGCTGGAAACTCGGTTAACGTCGCGCTCCATCAAGCCGAAGACCGTGGCAGATGGGAGGTAATAGTGCACGGAATCACGATCCTCAACTATAGGGATTAAGGAGGAAGATGTAAAGTTCTAAGTTGGTGATACTCTTTACCAGCTGTTTCCTACAAGCTACAATGTGCTACTTGGGACAAAACAGCACAAGACACAGATTTACCAGCACCTACTTTGGGACCGAGTGTGTAAGGTTATCAACTCATGTACTCAATTATCAGCTACACGCAATAGGTGTGCGCTATTTACGCAAGGGTTATTAAAATCGCTAGTTCCAGCCTCCGGTTTAGTTCGAGTAATGACAAAAACAAAATTAAAAACGAAGTTCACCGCGAAGTGGTGCCACTAAACAGGGTAACGATGCCGCGGCAGACGTGATGGAAGGGCGAGCACGCCAAATTCCGTGCCAACTGAATCATTTTAGGACAGGAAAGGGATGAATGGAGAGGGTGAGGCTTTTGCTCAGCAGTGGGACATTGAGGGCTGATAATAATAATAACATTTCAATAGACATTTTTTTCAGTGACACTGGCAGCAACCACTTTACAGTTCAAAGCATAATTTAACGAATACCTACCCATGTTTTGATGACCTCTGTGGCGCAGTGGGCGAAGGTCCGCCTGTGATGCAGAAGGTGCGGGTTCGATTCCCGCTGCGGGACAAATGTTTGCATGTTCTGCAGATATTTGTCTCGGGTCTGGGTGTTTTCTATGTATGATATGTATGTATTTACAAAAAAAAAATGTATCTATGTAGTATATCAATCATGTGGTTCCCATAATACAAGCTCTGCTTAGTTTGGGGCTACATGATGCTGTGTGATAACGTCCAGGATTATTTATTTATTTATTTTTATTTATTAAGACGCAAAGGTTTGGGGGTTCGAATCTCGTCGTGAGATAAATATTTGTATGATTTTCAAATATTTGTCTTTATTATGGTGTTAAAAAATATTATAATTAAGTAGACCTTGTGGTTCCCATAACTAATACAAGATTTGCTTAGTTTAAGGCTAGATGATGCTGTGTAAAAATATCCAGCATTATATATAGCATCCAGCATTATATACAATATTAGTTTACTTACTTTTAATTTGTCTTCCTGAAGTAAGATGATTTCGATTTCTTTTATACAGGGTGGGGCCAATTTTTTATCTTGTCTTTTGAAGTTAGGTTTTGTTCTCGGTAAGATTATTTTCAAGAAAAAAGCAACCGCATATTTGGAAAATGTACATTCAGTCTAGAAAATGACATTTGTTGAAAAAAATACAGCCGCAATCGATCCTATTTCCCTCCATGAAAACTTTTCGCAAAGCAACTTACCTAATTAAATCGTAGAATTTAGTAAAAATCAAAATGTACATTTCCAATCAATTTCTATGTATCGATATTTGCCACAACATTGGGTACATACATGCCTTCGATCATTGGGTAGAGGTAAAATTTTGCCCTATCCGGTATGACGGAAATCGAAATCATCTTACTGAGGTGCGGGTTACCTACTTTATTAAGAAGCTAAGTGTACATAATGGGATTCTTCATTTGTATTAGTTAAGTTTATATCCTATTCTTTGACTTCCGCATTCATTAAGTTTCATCTAGCAGAAAGTTCACGCTGAAATACATCGACACGGTCACAATTTCGTGCTGTTAACAGCACATAAAGTAGGTGCTAACTAAGACGTCGGCCACACGACTTATAGCGTCGGCTGGTACAGTTTATGGTGTCAAGATTCACTTGTAGATCGGGTGTAGACTGTAGGCTTCATGGTTACCTGTAATGTAAGGTGTTAGTCGGTCTAGCTGGGGTATTTTCAAAGATTCGAAACCATTGCAAAGCCAAGCCGAGTTTCTTGTCAATTATTCTCTGTTTGTTGTCGCGTTAACGAATTGGTGTAAATTGACGATTCAAAGTGTTAGTGAACATGAAGAGTTGTATTATTCAGCACTTTAGCTCCAGCTATACCGACTAACGCTAAGGTGTTTTAGTTGGTTGTGTCGATCCTGACAAATTAATGTATTATTCTGGTCAATCGTCACTGTCACACTAGATTCAGATACGTTTCGAATGTTTGAGAATACCCCAGCGTTTATATGTTGTGTTGCTCCATCATGTCGTAGCGTCTACAAAATCATCATTAGCAGCTATTGAGATCCTAAAAATCAGTCGGAGATACAGTTGAACAAAAATTTACTGATTTTCGATTTGGAATGCTTTAATCTTTTAGAATGATTTAAAATACCCCCTGTAGGTAGTTTAGTTGAGCCATGTCGGAGGACTTCAGGCAGCCTAAAAACTCCGACACCAGAGTTGGTCATTAGCACATTTGAAGAAGAGGAAGGTAATGGCAAGTTTGAAGCAGTGATAGTAGCTAAAGCTGCAAGGGGGCAAATATTTATATGAACAGATGATGGACACCAATCACCGTCTCAAACATGCTTTTAACTTTTGCTTTATGTTGTTGTATACCACCACCACCACCACATCAGCCTATATCAGTCCACGGCTGGACATAGGCCTCCCCTAATAAAGGGGGATATGCCCATAATCCCCACGCTGGGCATGCGGGTTGGGGATCGCAGGGCACAGCTTCGTTGTATACAGTTTTTTTTTAATATAAATAATGCGGGACGTAATCACACAGCATCATGTACCCCCAAACTAAACAGAGCTTAAACAGAGCTGTTATGGGAACAACATGATTGAAATACTAAACATATATATATAGTTTTTGTAAATACATACATATCATAATAGAAAACACCCAGACCTGAGACAAATATCTACAGAAAATGCAAACATTTGTCCCGCAGAGGGAATCGAACCCGCAACCTTCTGCGTCTCAAGCGGACCTTCACCCACTGCGCCACAGAGGCCGACAGTATACTTATTATCTGCCGTTTCATGGAAAAAACTATAGAAAACTCTTGATAAAGCCAGAGCCTTGGTAATCAGGAAAGGATAAATTATTGATAAGTATATAAATGTAGATACCTATATTATAGTTATTGCTAAAAATGTACACTTAGATTGTCATATGCTGTTGAAGCACATACAATTACCTACTACTGTAGGACAAGAAGGTAATTTGGATTGTCTGAATAGGATGGTCAGACAATTCTTTAATGATATTTGAAAGATTTGATTTCTTAATTTTACAGTAGTTTTGTTTTAGTTTAATGAACTATATCTTAAGCCCCTAAAATTGGAACCATTCATAATAAAATCGAAAACACTTTCAAGACTTAAGATAGGTTCCTTAACCGCAGTACACGAGCCAACTTGCGGGCTTAAGCTAGTGATCTACAGGATGTTCAAAGTTCGACGTCCACGAACCACCGCAGTGCAATAAAACAAAGCCCTCGCCTACAGCTGTTTGCGGGCACAAGTTATTTGCTTTCGTCCCATACAAATTATGACATTGTGCCCGCACAGGCTTCAAGAAATTAACCTGCCGCTTAAGGTCATCCATTTAGCTTTAAAACATTAATTATAACACCTGTTTAAGTCGAAATTTATCGTGTTTTGTTGTTCATTACACGGTTTTTGTGCCTGTTCGTTGGGGTGTTTATGTTTTTGTAATTTATTGCTCGAGGCGGTGTTTTTATGCGCCAAAGCCTTTAGAGGCACGTGGTGGATTTATGAAGGAACGTTTCAATCTGTGCGATCTTTTGCGGTTGTGTTCTTTTTGCAACAATTTTCTATTTGTTTATGTCTGCGGCTTTTTGAGTCAGTTTGTTTGATTTTTATTTGAATTTTATTAAGATTTGAGGAGAGATTGAATTGACCTTTGCCTTTACTTGTATAAATTTATTTTTATAATGGTGTTGGTATCGAACTTACTGATGTATGTTCATCATGTTTTCCCTCATATAAATTTAATAAAACATTTAATAAAAATGCTCAAAATTATTTTGTGTCATACTATCTAGCTCCACTCACCTGAGCCCTACCTAGATATAAAAGCTATATGTTATTTCTGGTTTGTACCTTACGTGTCAGTTTCTGAAATGTGAACATGTGAAATGTTAAATGTTTGTCCCGAGTTCGCGCCAAAATTACTGACCGGATTGAGCAAAATTTTGCACATATTATGTAATTAGTTTTAACTTACATATGTGCAAAATTTTGCTCGCGAAATTGTTTTTTTTTTGAACATTTCACATTTCACATGTTCACATTTCAGAAACGGTCACCTTTATAATATAACTAGCCTGCTGCTTCAGCCGCGTCACATCAAAATCATTTCAGCCGTTTTGACTTGGAAACGGAACATAGATACAAGCATACACACTTTCGAATTTAAAATATTAAAGATGTAGTAGGATAATAGGATAAGGGAAAACCAAATTACTAAACTTAATATACAATGAGTGACAAGCCTCAAATTTTGTCAGTTAATTGTGGGTGCTGATAAGATAATAAAAGATATATATTATCGAACAGCGTGGCTGCATACAACAATAATGGTTCAGCCGCTAATTAAACACCTGGGATTATTAATCCAGTTCGTGTTTTGTCGCATTGTTTAAGTAAAATTATAAATTGTATGATTAAATAATATAAAAATAGATTATTATATAAAAATAATAAATTGTTATATAAAAGTAATAAATTATATGACCTTTGTGGCGCAGTCGGTGAAGGCTCACCGGAAACGCAAAGGTTGCAGTTTCGATTCCCGCCGCAAGACGTTAGTTTGATTTGCAAATAATTTGTCGGGTGTTTTCTGTGCATTAAATGTATATATTTCAAAGACAAATAATATATAAGTTTGACGGCCTCTGTGGCGCAGTGGGCGATAGTCCGCCTGAGACGCAGAAGGTTGCGGGTTCGATTCCCGCTGCGGGACAAATGTTTGCATCATCATCATCATCATCAGCCTATAGCAGTCCACTGCTGGACATAGGCCTCCCCTAATGAGCGCCATTGCGCCCTGTCCTGAGCTCGACGCATCCAGCTTCTACCAGCAGCCTTTCGGAGATCGTCACCCCACCTGGCCGGAGGGCGTTCTACACTACGTTTGCCAAGCCGCGGTCTCCACTCAAGAACTCGTTTACCCCAACGGTTATCGGTTCTTCGGCAGATATGGCCAGCCCACTGCCACTTCAGCTTGCTAATTCTCTGAGCTATGTCGACAACTTTAGTTCTATGTCGGATAAACTCGTTACGGATTTTATCCTTCAGAGAAACCCTGAGCATAGCTCGTTCCATAGCTCGCTGAGCGACTTTAAACTGGTGGACTAGCCGTACTGTGAGTGTCCACGTTTCGGCTCCGTATGTCATGACGTGTAGGACGCACTGATTGAAAACTTTTGTTTTCAAACATTGCGGTATGGGTGACGAGAAAACTCGACGTAGTTTTCCAAATGCTGCCCAACCCAGCTGAATCCTCCTCTTGGCCTCCTTCTCGAAGTGGTTTTTACCCAACTGCAATATTTGCCCGAGGTATGTATACTCCGAAACAACTTCAAGAAGGTGTCCATTAACGACGACAGGACTCGGATCAATTCGGTCATTAACCATGACTTTGGTCTTGTCCAAATTCATGCCGAGACCTATCTTTCGCGAGGCTGATGCTAGGCCGTCCAGCATCTGTTGCAGCTCCTCCAGCGACTCCGCCATTAGGTCTATGTCATCAGCGAATCGCAAGTGTGAGATGTGCTCGCCGTTTATATTAATTCCCATACCTTTCCAGTCCAGTGTCTTAAACATATCCTCCAACACGCTTGTGAACAGTTTCGGAGATATGACATCTCCCTGTCTCACTCCGCGGCGCAGTTGGATGGGTTTAGACTGCTGGTCCTGTACTCGGACACTCATAGTGGCGGCTTTGTACAGACATCTCAACACTTCGATATAACGATAGTCCACTTGGCATCGCTGCAAGGATTCCAGGACAGCCCAGGTTTCTACAGAGTCAAAGGCTTTCTCATAGTCCACAAACGCCAGACACAGGGGCTGATTATACTCTTCGGACTTCTGTATAATCTGCCTCACTGTGTGAATGTGGTCTATGGTGCCATATCCTCCGCGAAACCCGGCCTGCTCCGGTGGCTGGAACTCATCGAGTCTTCTGGCGAGACGATTTGTAATAACCCGAGAGAACAGCTTATAGACGTGACTCAAGAGCGAGATGGGTCTGTAATTTTTAAGAAGCGCTCTATCTCCCTTCTTAAAAAACAGAACCACCAAGCTCTCGTTCCACGCCTTTGGAGTTCTCCCACAGTGAAGGACGGCGTTGAAGAGGTTCCGCAGCTCCTGCACAACAGGAGCTCCTCCTGCCTTCAGAAGTTCCGAAGTAACACCGTCTTCACCGGGGGCTTTTCCATTTTTAAGCTGTCTCAGGGCCAGTACGACCTCGTCTTGGCTGATCTCTGGCAGGTCGTCGGTATAGTGGCGGGTGAGGGTGGCTCGAGAATCGTGGCTGCTACGTTGGGGGCAAGGAGCATGTGCCGCATACAGTCGGCCATAAAAGTCCTCTATCTCAGATAATACCTCCGGCTTTGACAAGACGGTTCGGTCATCGTGTGTCGTTAACTTCGTCAGGTGGCTCCTGCCAAGCTGCTGAGTGAATACTTTGGACCCTCGGTTTCGCTCTATTGCCTCTTCAATGTTTGCATGTTCTGTAGATATTTGTCTCGGGTCTGGGTGTTTTCTATGTATGATAAGTATGTATTTATAAAAAAAATATATACGTGTAGTATATCAATCATGTGGTTCCCATAATACAAGCTCTGCTTAGTTTGGGACTATATGATGCTGTGTGATCACGTCCCGCATTATATATAAGTACTATATCAGTCATGTGGTTCCCATATTGCAAGCTTTGCTTAGTTTGGGGTTACATGGTGATATGAGTTGAGCATTATTATTTATTCATTATGTATCTAATTTACTTGAGGTTTATTCAAAGTTGTGGATTAAATATTTGATTTATTTCAATTCTTAGTACTTTTATTTAGTTCATTAATATGCTGCCTGCGTGATAATTACTTCAACCGAATACACGTTCTAGTCTCATAATTTGATTCCGCTAAACTTTGAATTTAGCGGTGTCAACGTAGCAATGAAAGCGTAGAGGTTACTAGTTGAAACAACTTAGGCTACGCTGACGTAGCGATAATATACGATTCACACCTACCGGCGCGCGTCGGAGAGCATCGAAGCGCATTTTAAAATATGCTATAGGAAACTGAAACATCCACAAAACAGTTTAGTTCCTTACATAAAGTGATGCCAAACAGTGCGTTGCCGGTGTGCACTGCGTGTTGACTGACCATGGAATCCTATATTGTTATGTATGCGTTTTCCACTCTAGAGCATAAATATATCTACGTCTATCAATCTTAATTTCAGTTTTTTATTCAATGGAATCTGAGATAACATTTCCACAATTTGGCATCGTTGTTCCAATTATGTTCATAGGCATTAAATAGGCAGTTGTCGTGTTGCATGAGTCTAATATCGTGCATTACACATAGCATCGAGCATGGTATCAAACACAGAGTACTTACACTGCAAAGTATTAGCGTAATAGGTACTAAGCGCTGACATAGTGACGATAAATCGTGAGACATTGGAAACAGCGGATTTACAAACATTCCGTAGCAATGACAATGAATCGTATTTAATGATGAAATATTTGTTCTAATAATAAATGTACGATACATTTATTATTAGAACAAGGTAGGTTCAGATCAAACATTGAGTATTGTTGTTTTATCTTTATTCGCACCAACAAAATTACACAATAAACTTTACCTACTTAGAGTTGCTACTTCATATTTTCTTTTCTTGTTAGAGAAACCAAAGCTTTTTGAGGCCACATTCCTTTTTCGTGAGTGATGGCCAATGGCTTTGGAGTCTTAGGCCGACTGAAGGCCTCCGACCAAGCCGGGCAAACATTTTAACGTGTCTTCCGAAGAATGGAAGCTGTCAGATATAAATTCAACTAAACGTCACGGATGGGTGAGGTAAAAATGATATGTGGTGGTCACATTAGCGGCTTCTCAATTGTACTGACACCCGGGCGGTACGCAAACTACGCAGCCCGAACTTTCGCAACGATAGCCGCTAATGGTGGTCACATCTGCGAAAATCATTGTTGCACGAAGCTTTGTCGCGATATTCCAGTGCGGCTTCAGCATGATAAAATACTTCACTCACCCTGATGAAGACTCTCTTAACGAGTCGAAACCCAGTCGGTGCCTTCATCAGTGTAACGGTACTTGTGAAAATTGCCGTTTTTAACCAACTTTAAAAAAGGAGGAGGTTCTCAATTCGGTTGTATTTTTTCAATATTAATGAGTCAATTCACGTTAAAATAAGATAAAAAGAATCTTAGAATACATTTTATGTAGCCGACTATACTTAGTATTGCTTAGGCCCAGGTCACACATATCGGGCAAGGACATGGCGCGGACATGGCGCGGACGTGGCACGGACGTGGCGAGGACATGGCACGGGCATGGCGCGGACATGGCTCGGACATGACGCAGAAATGACGTGACAGAGGCACAAGTGTAGTGCAGTCTGTTGTCCGTTATCGATGTGTCAGCATGTCATCCTCAGAAGACGAAGATGCTCTTGCTCTCGTGGATACAATTAATTAATATACAGATCAGGGCCCGTACAACCCCGATTTCGAGCTAGTTGCTTCGAAAGTGAAACCCCTTCATTGGGTTATACAGTTGACGGGATTACCCTTTCGTTTGGGTATTCTCCTTTCCCTTCCCCCATATTCCTCCTTCATAACACAAGCGAAAGTGTAACCCGTTCCTTTTGGTTTTCAGTCGATAGGGTTACCCTCTTATGAGGTTAAACGAATGAATATAGTCACCTCTTGATAGGTTTTTTTGAATGTTACACAATGTTTATCATTACGCCTGACACTGGGTGGGGGAATTTAGATTTTGACTCTTGATTTATGTCATCAATCATGAGGTATTAGTTCGGATCGCTTTATTTGGTTGAAGGAAGAGCGTCACTGCATTAAAGAAAAGTTTTGAAAACATAAGGAAAGTGCTGTGTTTCAGTCAGTTTTCATTGGTCATCATCACAGAGTATGCGTTGTCATATACGAGACCCGCAGTCAACATATTAAAAAGAAAAAAAATGGTGTTTCAGTTTTCATAAGTCATCAGTTATGTCATGATTGAGGCCCGCAGCCAACATGTTAAAAAGAAAAAAATGTGTTTCAGTCAGTTTTCATAGAGCATCATCGCAGAGTACTCTGCGTAGCGTTATTTTTTATTTTTATTGTATTTATTAGGCAAAGCCAACAGTACACATAATGAGCATTTTGTAAAGCGTTATGTCCGAGACCCGCAGTCAACGTGTTAAAAAGAAAAAATATGACCTTCAAAACTATTTTGAATAATAATTTTGGATTGTCACTGTCACTATCACACTCAACTCAACTAAAAGCTCCACTCGAAATTCATTCTACAAATTCATCTGTAAATGGTTATATCTCTGGAACTACTCATCCTAGACTAGCCGTTAATTGCTCAAAAGATAGCTATCGACAAGATCTTTATTTTTAATGACATATGTCAAACTTGAATTTGCCATATCTCGAGAAGTACTCATCCTAGACTTGCCATTACTAGCTCAAATGATAGCTACTAATAAAATCTTAATTTTCGATGACAGCTGTCAAACTAAAAACTGTCATCGAAAATTAAGATCTTAACAATAGCTATCATGTGAGCTAGTAACGGCAAGTCTAGGATGAGTAGTTCTCGAGATATGGTCGATTTAAGTTTGACAGCTGTCATCGAAAATTAAATTCATGTCAATAGCAATCATTTGAGCTAGTAAAAGCAAGTCTAGGATGAGTAGTTCTCGAGATATGGTCAGTTTAAGTTTGACAGCTGTCATCGAAAATTAAGGTCTTGTCAATAGCTATCATTTGAGCTAGTAAAGGCAAGTCTAAGATGAGCAGTTCTCGAGATATGGTCAATTTAAGTTTGACAGCTGTCATCGAAAATTAAGTTCATGTCAATAGCAATCATTTGAGCTAGTAAAGGCAAGTCTAAGATGAGTAGTTCTCGAGATATGGTCAATTTAAGTTTGACAGCTGTCATCGAAAATTAAGTTCATGTCAATAGCAATCATTTGAGCTAGTAAAGGCAAGTCTAAGATAAGTAGTTCTCGAGATATGGTCGATTTAAGTTTGACAGCTGTCATCGAAAATTAAGGTCTTGTCAATAGCTATCATTTGAGCTAGTAAAGGCAAGTCTAAGATGAGTAGTTCTCGAGATATGGTCGATTTAAGTTTGACAGCTGTCATCGAAAATTAAGTTCATGTCAATAGCAATCATTTGAGCTAGTAAAGGCAAGTCTAAGATAAGTAGTTCTCGAGATATGGTCGATTTAAGTTTGACAGCTGTCATCGAAAATTAAGTTCATGTCAATAGCAATCATTTGAGCTAGTAAAGGCAAGTCTAAGATGAGTAGTTCTCGAGATATGGTCGATTTAAGTTTGACAGCTGTCATTGAAAATTAAGTTCATGTCAATAGCAATCAATTGAGCTAGTAAAGGCAAGTCTAAGATAAGTAGTTCTCGAGATATGGTCGATTTAAATTTGACAGCTGTCATCGAAAATTAAGGTCTTGTCAATAGCTATCATTTGAGCTAGTAAAGGCAAGTCTAAGATGAGTAGTTCTCGAGATATGGTCGATTTAAGTTTGACAGCTGTCATTGAAAATTTATTCCAATTTTATTATAATATAATTATTATTGCGTAATAAAAACAATTAGTAGTCTGCATTTCCGCCCTTAATGCTTAGAACACAATTACCGCAATTAATTTTCATCTTTTGACCGAATGTTTTTTCTCCTTTATCACCTATAACCCACGTATAACCCGTGTTACAATGATAAAAAGGGTAACCCTAAGGAATGGGTTTTGGAATAATACCAAAATCCAATACTATTGATAACCCTCATGATCAGGTAACCTAATCAAAAGGGTTTTGAATGGTTTATCCCATCAAATAATAGTGTAAACCCATACGGAGAGGGTTAACTAAGCTTTTGGAAAAACTCTGCCGAAAACCTCTTTATCGGGTTACCAAATCGGGCCCTGATACAGATGAAGAAAATACGCGCAAACGAATTTGCACAAGGATCAGCTAGTATTACCATGGGTATTACATAAAAAAATCTTAGTACCGGTTTAATCTCTTTCCGATTTCCAGCCACAATTTATCTTGAACATTTCAGTTACAATAATTGGAACGACAATGATCATAAAGCGTTGCATATTTTACAATCAATTCACAAAATTCAATATTAAATTCGATATCGTCATTCGTCACGCATTTTTACATCACTAACAGACGTATGTCGCAAGCAAGTACATACTACGATCTGGCGGCCATCGGACGCCCATCTGGCGGCGATCGGGCGCGGGCGCCGAAATGGCGCGTCATACGTCCGAGCAACGACATACCGTGTGGCCTAAATTGTGCTTTATTTCCATGCATTTTGTATAAAATTTGAATGGAATAGGAAACCGCCTGTGCCATGTCCGCGCCACGTCCGTGCCCGATGAATGTGACTAGCGTCGGGCGCAGACAAGGCACTGGCGGTTTCTTATTCCATTCAAATTTCATACAAAATGCATGGAAATAAAGCACAATTTAGGACATACGGTATGTCGTTGATCGGACGTGCTTATGACGCGAAGTCGTCCGAGCTAAATTGTGCTTTATTTCCATGAATTTTGTATTAAATTTGAATGGAATAGGAAAGCGCCCGTGCCATGCCCGAGCCAGGTCAGACGAGTGGGGCCTATACCCTAGACTAATTAACTATTTGAACACTTAACTACCTCAAAGCAAGAACATTAGTTCATTAAAGGACATGAAATTAAATTGATAGTATTGTTTATTTGAACTATATTGTTTTGTTTGTTACTAACCGAATATTGAGAATGAAAGGCAGTCCAAGAATCAATCGAAGCTCCAATAATGTATCTTAATTTGACTTATCCTATATACCTACTCATGCGCATCTTTGCAATATTTTTGCAGTTTTTGGGGCTCCTTTAAAACACATCCAAAAAATATTCCCACTCACATCCGGTAGCTTTTATTAAATTGAAAAAAAATATTCCCACTCACATACACGAAATGTTATACAGTCTTAGGCAAGAGTTTCTGGGTTTTATTTATTTGTAACTAAATAACGACGTTTGTGTTGATCTTTTAGTTGCGAGTCTGAAATAATGCTTGGTACATTATTGAATGTCATTATTAGTTTAATTAAATTTGAATCATACTTTCTTACCCATTACGGGCTCCGCCTTTATCATTTGACCTTAATTGGGTCAGTTGACCTTAGGTGTTGTGATTTTTACCAAATTATACACTAGCATGTTGAAAGCTAGCAGTGCCGGAGGTGTAGGACATGGAGGGTTGTTTTATTCAGCACTCATAGCGTTAAGAATATCACCACAAGGTAGCGTACTCAGAATGCAACTTGTTGTGTTTTGTTGATAATTGTCTCGAGTCTGGATATTTTCTTTATTATGTTGTACAGGCATGTGGTTCTCACAATACCAGCTCTGCTTAGTTTCGTGTTATAAGAGGTTGTATGTTATTAGCTTTCACCCGCAAATTCGCGTTGAAAGGTATTTTTATGTTCCGGGAATAGTAATTTTTTCTCCAACTGGCTGAAAAGCGACTTACACTATGTTCGCCTTGTCGCAGTGTCCACTCAAGAACTCGTTTACCCCAACGGTTAAATATTAGTTAGGATTATTATAAGTATTTTTCTTCACCAGTCTGTTTATTTAATTGATGTTGATCACTATCTCTAAGATAATCAGTAGCTGTATCGTATAAAATCAATTCAGTATTTACAATAACGACGACTATTAGACCTAAGTGCCAAGCCAGAACACATCACTATATAAGTGGTCCCGTACTATAAAATTTTACGATCTTCCTTACGCCTCTCAAAGTGATTGTTATAACTGAATTGAGTATTTCAAGATGCTGTTTTGGTATTCAAATAGGATGGCTAGCTGTTTAAGGTATTTACTTCGTTATTTAGGAATGTTTAATTTCGCCAAGGATGTTAGAATTATGTATTTTTATTTTATTCAATAGTTTGCTCATAAAATACTTTGTGCTCGGCCAGCATGCTGTCACAAATGCTGGCACGGCAAAATTAAACATATTAAACTTCGTCTGAGAGTTCACAGAGGACACGCGGGCGCGGGCGCGGCGCGGGTTGATAATGAAACCTATGCCTATTTTATGCTTTAATTTTAGAGAAAAGTAAATCAAATATCTGTTTTTATAATGCTTAAAGATGATACAAGACCATGGCCCACTTGATGTTATGTAGTCAACATATAGCAAAGTCTTGCGTCTGTAGCTCAAGCATACTTGGAACGAGCTCTGCGATGTGCAACTTGAGACATGAAGGTGACAAGCCTCATGTGCCTGTAATGGCACCAGCATTCACACTCTTCAAACCAAAACTTTTAATTACTGTCTCACGGCAGAAATAGTCATGGTTAACCATGCCTAATTCCCCGGACGAGCTCTTCACAAAGAAGTCTGCTACTAATGGGAGTTAAAAAATATTTATTCAATTTTTGTGTGTGATGACGTGAATAAATCGTAAAGACCTAACACCTTGTGCTCCTGCGCAATAAAATTTAATAATGTCTACTTCCACTGATATGTGACTCATGTTATACCAGTTGTCTTTTATTTCTCACTAGGTCTTTTATTTCTTTCTCATTGGACGTCTTAATTAGAGTACGTTTTAAGATGAAGCACCATTATTCTCGCTATCTTACTCCCGCGCAACTAGAACATGTATTCTGTTTCATTATTTTAATAGTGTGTTGTTGTGGATTCTTTGGTCGTCAACATTTTTGCAAAATCTTCCTCATTTAACGTACTTAACCTTCCTAAATTAACCTTCTTAATTTAGCTAGGTACTATAAATCTCACTAAACACCTTTGTAACTATAATCTTATTTTTACTTATTTTACAAAGAAATGTATAATATGTACCTATCTAACTATATCAGTCATGCACTTCCCGTTATAACAAGCTCTGTTTAGTTTGTGGTTACATGATGCTGTGATAGTGTCCAGAATTATTTATTTATTTATCTTCAGTTAAGTCACAGTTTACGATCACCATAAACTTGTATCATGTAAAAAAACGCTGGTACATTGCCGGCTATAATTATTTTTTAACTAAACTTGAATACCAATTGTTAGAAAAAATCCGATAATATGTCACCAACCAGAGGTAAAAATTACCTACATAATTTTATTTGTTAATTTTAATAATATGTTATGCTTTATATTATACCGGATGTAATAAGCCTTAACTCATGTCCAGTAGCCCACAATCTGTAAAAATATAAAATGTTGCGCTCCCCTGGACACCCAGTTTGAGCTACATTTGCACATTCGATAACATCGCCTGTGACATAAAATCGTTCGGCCGCAACTTGGAATGGCTGCCTTCATATCCAAGCACCATACAGTCGTCGACAATCGTTTGTAGTGCATTCAATTTTTAGTAGCGTTTATATCACCTAGAACATCGAAAAAAGGGTTTTAAACATATTAATAGATTTGCGCTGTAACTTAAAGTAACGTACCTAACGAAAAATATTATATAAGGTTTTATAAAATCTCGAATAAGCAGGACTTGAATCTACGTCTTAGCCAAATACCCCTGGCCAACTCGAATGCTAACTCGAAATTCATTGTCATGTCGTGGTCGAATTCGATGTCATGTCGTGGTCGCAAGAAAATAACAAAATCACAATCAGAACTGAGGACAGGGCGCAATGGCGCACATTAGGGGAGGCTTACGTCCAGTTGTGGACTGCTATAGGCTGATGATAATGTTAATAAATGTGGAAGTTTGTTTGTTAGTGTGTGTGTGTTAGTATGGTTTTTCTCACTCAACCAAATTTCCATTTCCACAATGGCTGAACGGATTTGGATGAAACTTGGCATATAGGTACAGAGTATGTGACCAAGATTTACAAATGGGCTACTTTTTATAAAAGAAATCGGAGACGTGGGCGGAAGGTTTTCCCAACAGTAATTGGCAAAGGTAGTGTAGGACTCCCTCCAGCCAGGTGGAGTGTCGATCTCCGAAAGGCTGCGAGGAGAAGCTGGATACATCGAGCTGAGGACGGGGCGCAATTGCGCTCATTACGGAAGGCCTTTAACCAGCAGGGGACTGCTATACGCTAATGATGATGATGATGATGATGATGATAATTAATAGTCATCGATAGGTACTGATATTTTAAAGGGTACTAAATCAAAGAAACATTTGATCAAATAGTAGATTGTTTTACAAGGGACTAAACCATCCCATTATATACGAGGTTGTTATACTCCCGAGCGTAGCGAGGGAGGATGACAAGACCGAGTTATAATGGGTGGTTTTGGCCCGAGTAAAACACTCTACTTTTCACTTCGATTGCGAGAAAATAAAACAATTCAAAATTAGAAAATTTTCAGAAGATTAAAAATTAATCAACCTTCATAAAACATCACCAAAGCGGTTCTATTTTCAAAAAAAAAGATTGACGGAGCACCAAGAAGTCGAGTTTTTATGTAAGAGAACGAATGCTTTGTACGGGCTGATGATTTTAGACAAAAATTAAAAAGAAAAAATACTTTTTAGCCCGAGTTATTAAGCTCGAGTTTTAGGCCCGCTAAGCTACACTATTATGATGCACTTTTTGAGCAAGAGAAGTGAAAAATCAATTGTAACATTACCTTGCATTTAATTAACACCTCTTCAAAAAAGTTTTATATAAAAAAATGTAATAAAAAATATTACATTTTTATTACATCTTTTTTTATATAAAACAGTTTTCTTTATGAAACTCTATCCACGCCTGTACACCATAGTTATAGGTCCTGCTAGGTCACGTTTCAGAGACAAAGCCTACTGCCTTTATGTCTTAATTTAGAAGTCCTAAGTTATGTGTATCAGCGGGAATTCCGTGAATTTGAAAGTCAAAAATGATAAATGTTAGCTTTCGAGAATTTGTAATTTTGTCTACATTTCAAAGTAGGTTTACGTAGATTGCTATCATGATAATCGGACTAGATAAAAGATAAAGAACACAATAAACACATTTAAAAATCCCTTACAAAATACCTTTAAACTTACAAATATAATATTTATACTGGTCACATTTCATTCACTTTAACATAATATGGTTCATTGCCATGGTTGCTTTTAACTTCATATTTAATGTTTCATTATTATAGATAATTATTTTTATTGTATTAGTATGTCCTTTGCGTATCACTAATTCCGTTGCGCTCTGCACAGTGGCGCCACTGAAAACCAGCGCTTCAGTTGCATCCATGCTTCTGCAGCATTCGCAGAGTGGCGACCTTTTTGTGTCAATATTTCTCTTATTAGATTTAAGCACTTACCTATTGTTTATTTTTGTATATTTCAATAAATGTTTCTGTATCTTTTATGTGCCAAATTTTAGCTCAATCATTCCCTTTATCAAATTTGACTTTAATTTGTAATTCAAGCGAGGGAACGCTCGTGGCGTCGCTTGTTGCGGTGTTTTTAGCAGAACATCTTGGTCAAGTATCATTCCGCCAGTTCATTGGATGGGTGACCATAGTGGCATTTAAATCTGAGCGTTTCCGTGCTTGGGCACGTTGAGATGTTGATGCCATGTCGGAGACCTTCCGGCGGCCTAAAAACGACACCAGAGTTGGCCACTAGCACGAAGAAGGAAGGATCACAGATTTTGTGATTCAAAATGTTACCTACTACGCATTGGATGATGGCGTAAAATCACAGGAAATCAATAACCACTGATTCTGGTTTTTCCTCAACCTAGACAATTGTGATTTCCCCCATAAAATTATTGTTAACACGTAATTTTCATCCATTTATTCATTTTATTTGTTATTCATTGATACTAGTCATTGTAAGGCCCAGGTCACACATATCGGGCAAGGACATGGCGCGGACATGGCGCGGACGTGGCACGGACGTGGCGAGGACATGGCACGGGCATGGCGCGGACATGGCTCGGACAAGACGCAGAAATGACGTGACAGAGGCACAAGTGTAGTGCAGTCTGTTGTCCGGTATCGATGTGTCAGCATGTCATCCTCAGAAGACGAAGATGCTCTTGCTCTCGTGCATACAATTAATAAATATACAGATCAGGGCCCGTACAACCCCGATTTCGAGTTAGTTGCTTCGAAAGTGAAACCCCTTCATTGAGTTATACAGTTGACGGGATTACCCTTTCGTTTGGGTATTCTCCTCCTAACACAAGCGAAAGTGTAACCCGTTCCTTTTGGTTTTCAGTCGATAGGGTTAACCTCTTATGAGGTTAAACGAATGAATGGAGTTACCTCTTGATAGGTTTTTTTGAATGTTACACAATGGTTATCATTACGCCTGACACTGGGTGGGGGAATTTAGATTTTGACTCTTGATTTATGTCGTCAATCATTAGGTATAAGTTCGGATCGCTTTATTTGGTTGAAGGAAGAGCGTCACTGCATTAAAGAAAAGTTTTGAAAACATAAGGAAAGTGCTGTGTTTCAGTCAGTTTTCATTGGTCATCATCGCAGAGTATGCGTTATCATATACGAGACCCGCAGTCAACAAATTAAAAAGAAAAAAAATGATGTTTCAGTTTTCATAAGTCATCAGTTATGTCATGACTGAGGCCCGCAGCCAACATGTTAAAAAGAAAAAAAATTGTTTCAGTCAGTTTTCATAGGGCATCATCGCAGAGTACTCTGCGTAGCGTTATTTTTTATTTTTATTGTATTTATTAGGCAAAGCCGACAGTACACATAATGAGTATTTTGTAAAGCGTTATGTCCGAGACCCGCAGTCAACGTGTTAAAAAGAAAAATATGACCTCTAAACTATTTTGAATAATAATTTTTGATTGTCACTGTCACTGTCACTCTAAAACTCAAACTCAAAACTCAACTCAAAGCTCCACTCGAAACTCATTCTACAAATTCATCTATAAATGGTTATATCTCAGGAACTACTCATCCTAGACTAGCCGTTAATTGCTCAAAAGATAGCTATTGACAAGATCTTTATTTTCAATGACATATGTCAAACTTGAATTTGCCATATCTCGAGAAGTACTCATCCTAGACTTGCCGTTACTAGCTCAAATGAGAGCTACTAATAAAATCTTAATTTTCGATGACAGCTGTCAAACTAAAAACTGTCATCGAAAATTAAGATCTTAACAATAGCTATCATGTAAGCTAGTAACGGCAAGTAAAGGATGAGTAGTTCTCGAGATATGGTCGATTTAAGTTTGACAGCTGTCATCGAAAATTAAGGTCTTGTCAATAGCTATCATTTGAGCTACTAAAGGCAAGTCTAAGATGAGTAGTTATCGAGATATGGTCGATTTAAGTTTGACAGCTGTCATTGAAAATTAAGGTCTTGTCAATAACTATCATTTGAGCTACTAAAGGCAAGTCTAAGATGAGTAGTTATCGAGATATGGTTGATTTAAGTTTGACAGCTGTCATCGAAAATTAAGGTCTTGTCAATAGCTATCATTTGAGCTAGTAAAAGCAAGTCTAAGATAAATAGTTCTCGAGATATGGTCGATTTAAGTTTGACAGCTGTCATCGAAAATTAAGTTCATGTCAATAGCAATAATTTGAGCTAGTAAAAGCAAGTCTAGGATGAGTAGTTCTCGAGATATGGTCGATTTAAGTTTGACAGCTGTCATTGAAAATTAAGGTCTTGTCAATAGCTATCATTTGAGCTAGTAAAAGCAAGTCTAGGATGAGTAGTTCTCGAGATATGGTCGATTTAAGTTTGACAGCTGTCATCGAAAATTAAGGTCTTGTCAATAGCTATCATTTGAGCTACTAAAGGCAAGTCTAAGATGAGTAGTTATCGAGATATGGTCGATTTAAGTTTGACAGCTGTCATCGAAAATTAAGGTCTTGTCAATAGCTATCATTTGAGCTAGTAAAAGCAAGTCTAAGATAAGTAGTTCTCGAGATATGGTCGATTTAAGTTTGACAGCTGTCATTGAAAATTTATTCCAATTTTATTATAATATAATTATTATTGCGTAAAATAAACAATTAGTAGTCTGCATTTCCACCCTTAATGCTTAGAACACAATTACCGCAATTATTTTTAATCTTTTGACCGAAATTCTTTTCTCCATTATCTCCTATAACCCACTTATAACCCGTGTTACAATGATAAAAAGGGTAACCCTAAGGAATGGGTTTTGGAATAATCCCAAAACCCAATACTATTGATAACCCTCATGATCAGATAACCTAATCAAAAGGGTTTTGAATTGTTTAACCTATCAAATAATAGTGTAAACCATACGGAGAGGGTTAACTAAACTTTTGGAAAAACCCTGCCGAAAACCTCTTCATCGGGTTACCAAATCGGGCCCTGATACAGTTGAAGAAAATACGCGCAAACGAATTTGCACAAGGATCAGCTAGTATTACCATGGGTATTACATAAAAAAAATCATAATACCGGTTTAGTTTAATCTCTTTCCGATTTCCAGCCACAATTTATCTTGAACATTTCAGTTACAATAATGGAACGACAATGATCATAAAGCGTTGCATATTTTACAATCAATTCAAAAAATTCAATATTAAATTCGATATCGTCATTCGTCACGCATTTTTACATCACTAACGGACATATGTCGCAAGCAAGTACATACTACGAACTGGCGGCCATCTGACGCCCATCTGGCGGCGATCGGGCGCGGGCGCCGAAATGGCGCGTCATACGTCCGATCAACGACATACCGGGTGTCCTAAATTGTGCTTTATTTCCATGCATTTTGTATGAAATTTGAATAGAATAGGAAACCGCCTGTGCCATGTCTGCGCCATGTCCGTGCCCGATGAATGTGAACTCGTCGGACGCAGACAAGGCACTGGCGGTTTCTTATTCCATTCAAATTTCATACAAAATGCATGGAAATAAAGCACAATTTAGGACACACGGTATGTCGTTGATCGGACGTGCTTATGACGCGAAGTCGTCCGAGCTAAATTGTGCTTTATTTCCATGAATTTTGTATTAAATTTGAATGGAATAGGAAAGCGCCCGTGCCATGCCCGCGCCAGGTCAGACAAGTGGGGCCTATACCTAAAGTTTCTGACGATAAAATATTTTTTAGAATTAATTAGTTAAAGGAAATTGTTTGATTTCACATCTCTGGATTATATTTTTGATTGATGAGTTTAATGTTGTTGTATTCAACCGCTTTGACGACTTTTTGGCGCCATGCTGGTTGCGGACTTCCGCCACGGGAACAATATTTTTGTATGATATAAAAATATTTGTGTCAGGTCTGGGTATTTTCTATAATGTATGTAGTACCTATGTATTTACAAAAAAAAACACCGGCACTCACTTCAAACAAACCGAAACACAGTAATACTGATTCACGGCAGAAATAGGCATGGTGGCAGCACTTCCCCTGGCTAGCGCTCGATAAAGAAACTACTCCTAAAATCATCCAACATGAACTTAGCTACGTACGTATTACTCGATTGCCGTATTTAGGTCAGTAGATAATAATAATTTTTTAATCTATTCAAATTCCAACGAACAAAGATTACCAATTTATATCAAACCCTCAGGGCGTGTGTGCGATACGCGAGTGAGAAACCAAGTACGTAATCTAATCAAGAAGCTTAGATGATCACTGGAGATTTCAAGTCAAAGTAAAGACTAACCGTCCAATTTATAATAGTTCTATAAACCTTACACAGCTAAAATAGCCTTAAAATATCATGTCACCTCTTTTTATTTACATTTAAATGACAGGGCCAAGTTTACTTTATCAAGCAATATAAAACGACATTTGATTATAAATATGGGGGTTAGTATTTAATCTTGAGTTTTTTACACTAGAACTTTTGGTCTCAAGAACTGTAGACTGTAGCCTAGGGAGCAGTGAGTTAATAATTTATTGCCGTTCTGCTTTGTTTTGAAAGCCATCCATCAAAAGTTGCCTGAAAGAGATTGCTTTAATTAAGCGATAAGGTCGCTCATTGTACCATTATGATTAATACCTTTTTCATTAAGATAAAACTGTAACTTAAAACTAAAGTATGTAACTAAAAGTTTGGAAAGAAAAAGTTCTTTATAGTAAGAATGTTCTTTCTTCTTTTTTTTTTTTTTTTTTTATAAATGGTAAATAAGAATTTCGTTTTTGAAATAGAATACAAGATATAAAACATAATGTTGAAGGTACAAGTTCCGTTAACCCTCTTCGTTGATGATATGATGTTAGACAACAAGACAAAATTTATATTACATTTAGCACGCCAAAGATCTAAAAACAATGCTAGAATCTATGAATACATTAATGTATTCAGCTACTTTTCTACTTGAAGATAAAACAAAAATTATGTCCTACCTAATAGTTATCAAAATCAAATTATTGCATCTTAGATTACGCGTGTTTTGAACGTGCCCTCCGATTCAACGCTCAGGGTTCATCAACTATAGGATATAAAGGTGTTTTATTTCACCGGCACCCACATCCTTTAACACGTTGACTGTGGGCCTCTCTGTCACGCGCCATGCACAAAAAGGCCGACCAACGTCCTCCTCGTGTACTACAGAATATATATCTGTGTTTTCAAAATGTAATACACTAAACTCAAAGGCTGCTGGTAGAAGCTGGATGCGTCGAGCTCAGGACAGGGCGCAATGGCGCTCATTAGGGGAGGCCTATGTCCAGCAGTGGACTGCTATAGGCTTATGATGATGATGATGATGATGATGATGAAACTAAAACAGCAATGCTGCACGGCAGAAATAGACATTATATTAGTATTTCCCCAGAAAAGCCTCTACTACCTAAAAAGAGCTCTACTACCTCCAGTGACTATGTATATAAGCTTTTTAAAATCTAATCTATCGGTTGCACTGATAATAAATACGCACAAAGTTATGCGGTGCCGTAAGCGAGTAAGCTTTCTGAAATGTGAACTGGTTGCGATTATTTGGGTTCGATACCTGTTTCGGAAATCGTATGCTCGGTAGCATTTTTTCACTGCGTACTTATAACTAACATAGACATTATTATATTACCTTTCCTATAATAATTTTTCATAAGACTTTTCTATTTTGTTGTTTGAACGTTAATGTCTTCCCTTGTCCTTAGGTTGGGCACTGGAAAATGCGATACAGTTTTTACTATAGCAAATTCCAGTGTATCCTAAACATAACGTATTTCGTTCAAATAAATAAATTGAAATTGGAATGAAATTGAATTTTGCAAAGTATTATATCAAATCGAAGCCTCTGATAGATGAGTAATAATTAACAATATGTTATTTAATTTTTGGGTGTGCTCTTTAATGACTTACCTACGTAACCAGTCTTGTTGCTAAAGATACAATTGCATATTAGGCATGTCAGTACCCCGTTGAGGTAATTGTATGTAATGGCTGCAGCTCGTGTACAAATGTTTTTAATAACCAAGTACATTTCTGACAGAGTCACCAACCGAGAGTTCCGAAAACCGAAAGCATACTAAGGTCCAAGATGTCAACGAGCGGATATTGGGTTCAAGTGGAGTTGGGCCGGACACTTGGCCAGACGGAGTGACGACAGGTGAAGCAGAGTGCTGACCGAGTGGTGGCCGAGATTTGGTAACAGGAATCGGGAACGTCTTTCAGCGAGATAGGTCGACGATATTAGAAATGCGAGGCGAGTGGAATCTAAAGAAAGCCTATCAGCTGTGTGTCGAAAACGGCTGAAATGTTGATGATGAAGTTCTAGGTTATGGCTATAAATAAATCAGCTCCAGTTACAGATCATAAATTAAAACAATGAATACAGCTGGTAAGATTAAACATCAAGATAATCCATACTTAGCTTTAATAACGTCATTCTTCACCCATTAAGAATTTGCATCGATGACAAACAAACAATAATAAATTAGCAATTCCGAAGGCTTTTCAATAATAAATCAGTGGGGAACACGCGTGGTAGCAAGTGGACTTCATAACTCAAAGCAGGTTCAAATGGTTCAAGTTGATACGTGGATGTAAGGTGGTATGGAAGCGATTTGTACATAAATAATAATACTAGATTATTCTATAAAGACTATCATAATAAAAGCAGAGCTTGAATTATGGAATTCGCATGACTGATATAATAGGTACTTATAAACTTTTGTTGTATATATATACATACATTATATATTATATATATTATACATATTAGACATCGTAAACACCCAGACCCAAGACAAATATTTGCAGATCATAAAAACATTTGTCTTGCGGCGGGAATTGAACGCTCAACTTTCTGCGTTGGTGCCGCGGCGCAGCCGTTGCATTTAAAGAAAAACCCTAAAAACTCGTATCGAACACTAAACAGGGACACGACACTTTTGGATGCATTAGACACAGATCTTTTTTCAAAGCGCGCGCACTCCTTTAATAAAAACTCCTTACTTATTTTTTTTCTTAAATTATCATGACTTGGGTATATATATGGTTTTATTGATGAAGTCTTTTCCAGTAAAAGTTCTCTATAAAAACCCTTTGCATAGCAGCCACTCATTATTAAATAGCTAGAAAATGTTAACAGAACAATAGATTTCTGCGTTAGATACGCTGCCAATCGCTTTGAATAATTATTAATTCCTGTTAAAATCTACGAAGCCATTATTATGAGCCAATTAATGGAAGTTCGTGATTAAAACGACTAGTTATTGGTGTCTTTATAAATGATTTTATTATATTTTAACTTATTATGTTGTAGGCATATTTCGCAGCCGATGTCGAGGTACTTTTAGAGCGGTCATATACATTTAAGAATTCTGTTTCGAGAAACTGTTTTGGAATATTGATTCAAGATTTAAAAAATAAAAAAACTGGCATTTACGTTTCTAAATTACAATCCGAGATATTGAATCGGAATTCCGTAAATACATCGCACTGATAAGTTTATTTTCGTTAGGAATAAAAAAGATCAGTCAAGAGACTCTAATCAATAAGTTCAGAAATTTTTCGTGCGGATTTCCGAACGTACCATGCAGAATTTCGAAACGGAAAAAACTTTGAACGGAAACAAGAGTTACTGTACGTATGTGATAGGTCCATAGCTTTGAATGTGGCAAGTTTAATACTAAGTATTGTAAGCTTCCATTAGTTTGATAATTTTTAGTTTTATGAATCCTTGATTATTTTTATTCAAAGTGCGCACTTCCTTAAAAACACTCCTTGGTTGTTGTTTTCAGTTTGAAGAAAGTTTATTTTTTACTTGGGAACGCTCTGGAGTTGTAAAGTTATATCTTTAGCAAATAATTAGTAATATCAAGTATAGTATAGCTTCTGCCCGCGGCTTCTATCACGGTACACGAATAAAAAGTAGCCTATATAAAGTCTATTCTAGAACTACACTATGTGCAAAATTTCAGCTAAATTTGTTATTTAGTTTTGGCATGAAGGACCTCTCTACTAACATTATTAGGACGCTGTAGGTACGTGGCTGATAATCCTTAAATTGAGTTGGTTAGTCCTAAGACCTAATGTATCCTACTGACTTTACCTAATAAAACATTTCGTGTATGTGAGTGGAATGAATATTTTTAAAATTTAAATAAGCTGTTGAACGTGAGTGGGAATCTTTTTTGGATGTGATAGAAAGGAGCCCACTTATAAATAACTTGTATCTTGAATCTTAATCTTCATGTAAGATTTGATATCTGCATATTTTCAAAATGGCAAACTATAAAAAGAAGCAAAAATTCAGCTACATTTTTACAAATATTGAACTTATGACCCGTGCTTCTGAATGTCAGAGAGAAGTTATGGTCTCTATACAAAATAACATTGGACTTGGGGCATTACATTACGTGTATTGTATTGATGCACTTGTTCTGTAGTATTCACTTAAGGACCATTCAAATGAGAAATTTGCAGAATATTTATAGCTCTAAGCAAAGTTTCTCGGTCTTAGTGAGGTAAATAAGTGAAACCAGTGAGAAACCAGGGATTTTGAGTGACTTTTTCTTTATGAAGGGCTAGTGACGTGGCTTAGGTACTTCTGTCCACCCAGGACTATTTGGATGGGTGACCGTTTGGTGATATTTAGATCAGAGGCACAAATATTTATACGGATCGTATCATAAGCGCATCTTGAAATGTTGGCAAATGAAAAAGCATAGATTCGAGTTATCGCGTTGTCATTGTCCAAAAATTTACGGCACGCTTACTATACGACATGTCTCAGCCTCTGAGCGCTTCTGTGCTTCAAATAAGTAGATAAGTTTCAGATAGAGCTCCATTAAATTTTTAGGGAGACATTGACTAAAGACTTATGGCCAGCATCATGGTCTTAATAAGTTTTTTTGCATACCTATATATTTTTACTAAGATATGATGATATTGTATTTTTCCGGTGATATTTTTAAATTAAGTAATTGAAATATACAAAATATCTACATTAAAATTCGCCTTAAGACCACCATAACCGGCACGGTAGCCAAAGGTCGCAGGTTCGTTCCCGTCCCGCGCATAAATATCCTTGCCTACAATAATACCGATCATTCTTGTCCTCATCTCATTGTTTAAGTATTTATTGTATGCATCGGCCATTGTTCTTAATCCTCTTTTTGTATTTCGCTGTATGTTCATGTAATATAGTTATCAAGTTTTTGTAGTTTTAATATTTTCATGAAAACTTTTTTTTGCTAAAATAGTTTCGTTTTAAAATTGAAAAATAATTGAATGAGATCCACTTATTTGGTTTCCGTTTTTGATTATAATTATGATGCACCTAAATTAGGGCCGCTATAGTTTTGTACGTTAGTATCGCATATTTATATATCACAAAATAACTTGGCATTGAAAATAATAATAAAATCTGTATTCTAAAAATGTGTTATTTATAGATAATTGGAATTGATAAAATAAAAATTGAATATCTTTTCACTCACGCGAGATAGTCACAAAAGCGGACTAGAGCATTGAGCGATGTGAGCAATTTTTGATGCCCGCAGCAAACATGCCTAAAGACAAGTTTTGGATATGATAAATAATCGATTAAAATCAACTAAACTTGATGTTTGCTAGACGCTACTGTCTACTGAATTTATGAAAAATATTTGTGGTCTGATTGGGCATAGTCCCTCACACAAGTTTGCTCTTTATTCTATAAGGAATAACGAGCAAACTGTTGTTCTAATGACTTCTAATGTGGTCTAATGACCACAATTTGATGCCCGATCAATCATCAATCATCAAAACAGTTAATTCGCCTGACACACCAAAAACATATTGGTCCCTAGTAGTAGTACCTAGGCACCTACTTAGACTCATCATATGTAGTTACATACTTTATGTATGGGACCCTAAATAGGAAAAATATCATTATCCAAAGTATTGAACACAAATCCTGGAAGGCAACAGAACTGCTACCATACACCATTCAATAAAATTGCACACTTTTTGCCGCCTTGAAATCCGTTACGGCCTACACTTGTTCTTGATTTTATTGACATGAGATAACCAATATCAAAAGAAAACCAGATAAAGGAAAAGAAACCTTACCGACTTTTGATGCGATTGAAAACTGCTCTTCGCATCTCCGGTAGCCGCAAATTAGGCTGGTGCTGATACAAAACTTAGCTGATTATTTTATCTGGATCTATGACTCTATGTTGGTGGGTTAAGGTTGGGATTGGTGCGAGTTTTGGGATAAGGAATCTGGTAAAGGAGTTTGTGATATTTTACGCGTATGGAGTGACGAAGTGACAGGCGGGAAGGCGGCGTCCTCTGACGCGTCCAATCAATTTGTTGAGCCACAATACGCAATACATCGTCGCCAAACGAACTCTGTAACACCGGGAACTGGGCTATTCTCAAAGTTCGTAAATTAGAATAATTTTATGCACAAACAGTGATTACTAGACGACGTGGCGGTATTGCGGTAGCAAGCGATAGATAGTTAGTTATGTAGAAAATTCTTTATAGCACAAGATAAAACAAGTACCTGCACAGGCAATTTTCTTCCAGATAACCTTTGTGAAGTGTGAAGATAGATTGGTAGTGCTACAAATTTAGTAAATAAAACAGTAAAAAAAAATACTCTAAAAATTAGATGGTAAATAAGCGATGGTGCGAGGAGTTTCAGTATTATCTGACTATCAGTGGCATTGGCGTAAGACCGCAAACACTGAAAAATCAATTGTAGGCTTTTGCCCAGCGGTGGGACATTACAGGCTAGTAACAACAACAACAACAACAAAATAATGTATAAAATCTTACTAATATACAAAAGTATGTTTATTCCTCATTATTGCCTTGAGCCAAACCACTAGGTAAAAGGATGTGCCTGTAATTTAATGCTGCTTTGAGACAGAAATATATGTGCTGGTAGTATTTTGCCGGACGCGTCCCTCACAAAGAGCTATACAACTACTAAAAGAGTACAATAGCTGTATTTAATTTAAAACAAATACAATCAATTTGAGAACTTCCTTTTTTTGAATTAAGCCAAAAATATTAACTCACGCTTATTTTCACATAAACACGTGTTTCTCTGTTGAGAATAACCCCGCTCGCCGGGTGTCTCATACAAGATGCATAGGTGCGCAGGAGTCGTTTGCGTTGTTTTTGCACAGCTAATGAAGTGGCATGGTCACTCATTAGACCGTAACGAGCTTGCGTAGGTCCTAGACCTGGTCTTAGACTAGACCTTTGGAGGTCTAGACAAGATCCATTTTTTGTTTACGACTTCAGTGAGTTAGTTGTATTTACGTTAGTGTTTTATTAGTTAGTTTAGTTATTGGTAAGTTCTTGACCGCGAGGCTTGCTTGGAAGGATGAGGTCGACGAGCGATGGGGCGAGCTTTCCCAGGAGAAGGCACTCACACTGGCTAAGAGCACTTCTACGACTACTGGCGAAGACGTTCTAGTTTCTGCACGATCAGGCTGTCAACTCTTATTACCGGGCGCGCAATCCATGACATCCTTCAAGTTTCAGTTGAATAAGTGGCTAATACTTCAGTCAATATATTTATTACATTTATTAATCAATTTATGACTATTAAATGTACCTAATTATTAAATTTATATTTTGTGACCTGTAGCTGCAGATGAGGTTGGCTTGGGATCCGAAGAAGTTGGAACTTACAAAAAATAGTATATGAAATCATTTTAAAAATCGTTTTTATTATTTATTTATTTATTTAGAAACAACATAACATCATAACAGTTAATGTTTAATGTTGTAATTACGTACAAAAAATAGCTTATTTAATTGTTGCAGCGTCAAAATCTTTCTGCGCTTTTTAAACCAACTCTACGGCGAAGCAATGAAGCATAACAAACAAAATCGTAGATTTTGTTTTTGTTTTGCTCGCTTAATTTACATCTCGTTCACTCAATTACATTTAAGTATAGGGATGACGACTGGGTAGAAAAATAATAATTCTAATTAGCTAATTACTAACTGACGGACAGTTAGATCTACAAAAATAATGGACACGTATTTTTTTATTTATCGAATCAATAGATATTGACGGAGATAAAGAACATGAAAGTTCGGGAGTGGGGGCTCGTGACTTCACGGCTAGGTAAAAAATGTACTTTATCGTGACGTCACGCGGAATTTTAACGCACTATATCTTTGTTATTTCTTTGGTTAATTGACAAAAGAAAAAATACGAGTCCAATATTTTTTGGATATGTAAATGACGGACTAATTAGAATTTTTCAGTCGTCTAGCCTATTGCCTTCTTATTCTTCTACTTCGTATGAGCTAGTCAAAGGCCGCGACCAACATCTTAACTTGCATTCCGAAGCACGAAAACGTTCAGATCTAATTCTCACTCACCCATCCAAGTAGTGACCGGGCGGAGTGTTGCTCAGCTCAAATAATCGGCTAAGAACGCCTAAATAAGCCACGCACGCCACAAGCGTTTCAGTATTGCCTAAAAAATTGTTCTTAAAATCTACGAACGTCATATTTAAGCCTCATTGTACCAGAGTCAGCTTACAAGCTACAAGCACAGCATTTACAAAAATAAGAAGCCTTATTTCAAAATGATGGAATTCCCTCAGGTACCCGAGCGCACATTGTTTTCCATCGAATAAGATTGTATAAAAAGGTACGCATAAAAAGATAAGGTGTGTAAGGGACCCCAGAATATGTATACTATCCAAAGGAAGCGATTCTAAATAACTTTCGCTCGAATACTGAAATAAATAGCGATCCGAAACCCGCATTCGCAGCGTGCGGAGTATGGGCATGATAAGAGGCTTATTAGATTATATTTATACATAGGTAAGGGGTATTTTTGTAAAAACATACAATATTATACATAGAAAACACTCAGACCCGAGACAAGATACAAACATTATGTCTCTCCGTAGGAATCGAATCCGCAACCATCTGTGTCTCAGACGCGCCCCTGCTCACTCCAGAGATCATCAATAGGTATAATAAATAAATAATGAGGGACGTATTATCACACAGCATCATGTGGCCCCAAACTAAGCAGAGCTTGTATTATGGGAACCACATGATTGATATACTACACATTTTTTTTTTGTAAATACATACATATCATACGTAGATAACACCCAGACCCGAGATAAATATTTACAGGACATGCAAACATTTGTCCCGCAGCGGGAATCGAACCTGCAACCTTCTGCGTCTCAGGCGGACCTTCGCCCACTGCGCCACAGAGGCCGTCAAAAAAAATATAGATGGATAGATAGATAGATAGATATTACTATATTGCACACCATACAAAAAATTACAAAATAATGAAAAAGGCATTAAAAATTATGGTACAATGGGCGACCTTATCCCTTAAAGCGATCTCTTCCATGCAACCTTTGGATGGAGAGATACTTTCATAACAAACAGGAACGGCGGTATAATATATCGTATACCGTAATGTTGGTTGACTGGTTCATTATTATTTTCCAAGAAACAACAAGTAATAACTGAAACAAATAGGAAAATAAAATCTTTGAGAAGTAATACTGGAATGTGCCCCGTTAATAAATACAGTATTTTGATACACCTTGTGTAATATAAAAAGGTGTATCATATAAAAAGGTTTTGTAGTAATGCAGTGAGGAAATGGAAAGTGGGATGGTCTGCGTAACGCGAGATTCCCGCGCGCGCGGTGCTATGCGGTGCGATTCGGCAAGCTAGTGCGGGGACATATCGATTAGACATTAGTATCGATTAACTATTCAACGCGCGCAAGATACAATTTGTGCCACAAAGGTTTCACAGACCGTGCTACGGTAATGGACTGTCCTTAACGCACCGTCGGTAAATGTACTTGTACTCTACTCATCTGAATTGAATGTACACAAAAATAAAAATATAGAGAGTATGGCAAAAATATGTACGAGGCGAGACACTTTAAGAATTTTCTTCCAGCAAACATTTGAATCTATGAGACTTTGTGTATTTGTCGGGTGAATTATAAAATAATACGCTTTTAGCGCAAATAAATGAACTTGGTTGATTCCGCCAGTGTTTACATAAAAACGTTTTTTTTCTACTATTAAAAAAGTTCTGAGACATAAAATACTTCTTTCTTAGATTTGAATTATTGAGTTCGTAATACAATCACGGAATTCTACAATTACTCAATTTATAAAATATGTGTCAAAATATCGTAAACTCTGTTTATCGATAATATTTTTTAAAGTATATCGATGAATTCAAAGGCCAACACTAGCTAAAGCAGGCAATCTCATATGTTTTATTGGAGTGCAATGTGCGTCGAATGCCTTTGTGTGGGATAAAACAATTCAGTGTGCACGTGCCTTTAGCCGCGTAATGCGCCTATTTTAAGATTACCCGATTACTTTAGTACATTGGATTGTAATGCATGATTATGATAAGTTCAGTCAGACAATTTTGTGAAATGGATTTATAACTTTAGAATGTATGGTGTAGCGCACATGTAATTTAAGTTCAATGATAAAACCGCAAATCAAAACCACAAAGATTCTGAAAAAGATTAGTCCTAGCTCTAATATTTAATAATGGGTGTAAGGTGTTCCATGTCCATCTTCGGAACTCAAACCAACCTCTCCTGCCCGTAGTGTACCCTGCTAACAAACGGGAATCTGGCAGGCGGCTGACGTGGGACATAGCGTAGCATAGCACAGCACAGGCACAGCTATCGGCTGCGAGAACCTGTGTCCTGGAGGCCTATGCCCAGCATTGAGCTGTATAAGCTGGTTAGTGGTTGTTGTTGTGCCTATAATAATAATTACTAGGATCATTTGTTATGCATTGGTTCAATTTTAAATGCACAAATTAGTTTCAGTGCTTAAAATAATCAAAGTAGAAGTCAAACTGAATCTTTTATTCACTTGGTAGATTCTTATGACGATCATCATCATCAGCCTACAGCAGTCCGCTGTTGGTCATAAGCTTCCCATATTGAGAACCATTGCGGCCTGTCCTCAGCTCGATGTATTCAGCTTCTACCAGCAGTCACCCTACCTGGCCGGAGGCGTCTTACATTACGTTTGCAGACCCGCGGTCTCCACTCAAGTACTTGTTTACCCAAACTGTTGTCGGTTCTTCGGCAGATCAGATATGGCCAGCCCACTGCCATTTCAGTTTGCTTAATCTCTGAGCTATATCGACAACTTTAGTTGTTTTTGGATAGTCTCATTGATACGGCGTCTATCCTTCAGAGAATTTTGGTACCTTCCCTACCTATTCAATATTTTCAAGTTTAGTATTTTTTTTAGGAAATAGGACCGCTACTCCAAGTTAGTGTTGCCAATGAATTATCTTCTATTTTTGCGTGAGCTTTTTATTTTAAATCGAATAAACTTAGGCGAAAGGCTTCTGGTGGCACTGAGCGGAAACGTTGTAGTGCCTAGGATGCTTAGATGGCCTTGTCCAGCGCACAATATACTACTCTCAGCCTAGTCAGCCTTAACCATTGGAAAAACAAGGTCTATACGTGTTGCGCTGACTAAGTAAATATTATAACCTAAGTAAAAATAGTACATAAATTGAATGAGCTTGAAATATTATAAAAGTAGTACCTAGAAATCTTTGTTAAGAGCTCATCTGGGAAAATACTACCACCGTTCCTATTTTTGCCTTGAAGCAGCATTACTATATTTTGGTTTGAAGGGTTTTTGTGCCGGTGAAATAACTGTCTGGGTTTAACACTTCATGTCTCAATTAATGGATGGAGATTGTTGCATCATAGAGCTCGTTCAAAACATGCATGACCTACGAAGCAATATTTTGTTATAGGTCATAGTTATCACTTAAAATCAAGAAGGCCAGGTGCTAGTTTCATCTTTAGGCATCATAAAATACAGTAAAATAGGGTCCGTAACTTTTCTTTTAAAATACTAATAGGTACTAATAATGGTTGATGAGTTATCAATTTGCTCGTTATTTCCATTAAAGTCCATACAAATTCCAAAGATTCCTTACCTTAATGTAACGGTTAGAATTACTGCTCTGTCCCTTCACAATTGGCTGTCCTTTTTCTTTGCTCAATCACCAGTTTTAAAGACCTCCATCTTCCAGAGAGCTCTCAAAGAAATATATCAAAAACTGGTTCAACATTTTTTGGATTTCTTGCATCCAAAACCAAGTTATAAAGAGCTGCGTATTATGAACATGGTCATGAAAAGGTTTGAAGAAGGTAGGATCTTGGTTTACTGGTAGGCTGGTGAGCACGGAATCATCGCAACGTATCGATTTATTTAGGAACGCGTGAGAATGAATGGAATTTCGGAAGCTGTGTTTTTTAGAATCTTATTTTGGTATTTATAATCTTCATTGGAATTAAGGCAACGAGACATGTCAAACATCCCTCTCTCTCGCACTATCCAACATTTTTGAAGATATAAAATCACTGAATGTATTTGTGCAAAATAGCAAATTTTCACGTCCTTTAAAATAATAGTTCATATATCAGATATCAGTTTAGCATTAATATTTTTGAAGCGGCTTAATTTGTCTAAGAACATTAATTTGCATCTTTTTTCGAAAACACAAGATATAAACCCAAGATGTGAACGAAATCCAGAGCGAATTGTCTTCTCTAAAAAACCTAGAACAGCGCTCTATCAAAATAATAGTTGTGTGGACGTATATTTAATAAAACTCCTATCCCTGTTTATAAGAAAGTTAAAAACATGGCTCATCGAAGAATCTTTTTACAGTAAATCATCGAAGAATCGTTTTACAAGCATCTTTTTACGAATTCCTGGATAGATTACTAATTTATGAATAGAATCAATGTAATTTTTATTTAGATAATATACTTGACTTTATTGCATGCTGTGTATACAGTGAACTATGTGAAACCGATAATTATAAATATTATTCTAAGACCATTATTGTACCATACTTCAGGCAAAATAAATCATTTCATTCAACGAATAAACTACTGGAATTTAAGTAGTTATCTTTATTCTGACACTAATAATGCCAATGTCTTTCCTGTTGTTAAAGCTTTCTAGATAGACTGGGAAGATAGTAATAATAGGTGCTGAATCAGTCTATTCTACCTAAAATACTAGGTTAAAGGTAAATATCATCCCATGGAGTGAGTAAAAAAGAAGACTGAGCTTCAGAAAGCACGTCAAGACGTTGGTTTTGGTATTTTAGTTATATGCCATGTCAGAGGTCTTATGGTGGCCTAATAACTTAGACATCAGAGTCGGCCACGAGCATTCACAAATTATCATCATCATCTTCCTTCTATATCAGTCTACTGCTGGACATAGGCCACCCCTATAAAAAAGGGACCCATAATACCCACGCTGGGCGGATTGCAAATTGTTGGTTGGGGATTGCAAGATACAGCTTCTCGCACCACTGACGCTGCTACCTATCAGGGCCACCACTGTGTCAGCTACCTGTGGCCAGGGAATTTAGCTCTGCCGATGTAGACTGTGCTATGCCGCAATCGGCTGGCCGCTATAGCCTCATCTGCTAGTAAGCAGGTACCACGGGCAGGTGAGGTTGGCTTGGGTTCCAAAGATGATTGTTGAATCTCTACAAAGTAGTTTTACCCAAGGTACCACTTAGCACTATAGAATTTATGCAAAAGCCTTTGTCCCATATCGATTTGCATCCAGTTCTTATACTACCTCAATTAATCGGTCATCCGAGTAAAAACTCTAGAAATGCAACCGTGAAATTAATTAACTTCTTACTCAAAGGAACGCATTTCTGACCATCGCTGGAGTGTGACCATGAGATTCCTTGAATACTTACTTTAAATTCTTGGATACTTGATAGCAAAATTAACGAGTATTTATTGGTTTATTTAAAACTTTTTAGTCGTAAAAAACTTAAAACTTTTTAGTATTTCATTTTTGTTTATTTCTTGAATACTCACACTGGTACGTAGTAACCTACTAAAAAGTTTTTAATAGGTGATAGGGATAATATAAAGGCATTGTGTGAATGTGACTTATAAAATTCATACAATCGAACTGAGAAGCTCTTGTGTTTTTGGATCATTTTGGACACCAAAAGGCATCAGGCCTCCAACATGGTATAACGACTGAAAAAGTTGCGCTTGACTACTTAGAGGCCTCACTGGACGATCTTAATGCCTTCCGAAGCACGGAAACGCTCAAATCAAAATTCTATAATTCGGTCATCCATCCAAGAAATGACCGGGCGGAGTATTTATGTTCTGCTAAAAATAGATACCAAAGAAAGTCACCTTGATTATTGTCGAAATATTATATTGATTATGTACCTATTGATTATTTGAAGTGCTCGTGGTGTGGCTTACAATAACTGTGGTGTCGGAATTTTTAAAATTCCGAAGGCTAACAACATTGGCTAACGAATTAAAAAGCTTAACAAAGTTATGAATACCGAAGTATTCATACATTTCATCTTGGAATCTCTTAACATGCCAAAGTACTCATAGCACATGATCTTTTGGTTAAGCTTTTTCATTCGTGAAGCCATGTTGTTAGCATTCGGACGGTCTAAAATTCCGACACCAGAGTTGGCCACTATATAAAGAAGGAAAGCAAACACTAGGAAGAAGGAAGGAAATAAAATACTCCAATTCATAGAATAACATACCTTTACTATACTATAGCTAAACTGCAGTAAATTCGTACAGCACACGAAGCTACAAATTACAAAGAATATCGGTCTGGCATTGATACGAGCACCGGTTGCCATGCCAACGCGCTGTGGGAATCGGAGGTCACTGCTATACTCTGAACTCAATGGGTGCAATGGTCACTTTGATGCACAGGGGGTGCGCTTGCGCATGCCATGTTAGTTTGACGATAGTGGCGGATAATCAACAGCTTTAAATGCCGTAGGGATCAAACCCCTACGGAACACATTTATTTTGTTATTTGTAAATGTAGCGTGTTTTCATTGAGCTATGCTTTGAGTGTTGAAAAACACAACCCTCCATATTCACCAGCATGGGCTCCAGCATGCTTGAGGCCAGTAGGTTAGGTTAGTGTTCACAACATGACTTTTGGTAATATATTCTTATTATTAGTTAGGTACCCAGAACATAATAAATTAGTTATAACAAGTTTTGATCTCATAATCAAACTACTTAATTATTAATTATGAGCTAACTAACGGCCCGTCCCGGTTTCGCACAGGTGGACATAAGTTTTTTTTTGGCCTAATCTAGCCTATGTTACTCAGGGTGAATGTAGCTTTCCAATGGTGAAATAATTTTTGAAATCGGCACAGTAGTTTTTGAGTTTATTCATTACAAACATACACACACACACACACATAAATATATTTTTTTTCTTCGTTATAATATTAATGTTGTTGTAGATAGTAAGGTTTATGGACAAATAAATAAATGTACCTAAATTTGAATATCAAAGAATAATTAGGTAGGTACTTGCAATAAGATGTACGTTTTATAATTAAGTGCTATGTCAAACTAGAGAGCGCTTGCTAATAAATGACAAAGCGCTCGTCGAATACTATAGACACGCGGTATTATCACACGAACTTTTTGGAGCCATTTTGACACCCTCATAACTATTACTATTTACAGCAACATGGTACTTAAAATCTAGTGTATAACGCTTTGAGTGCAACACAAATGTATACATCCTTATACGTACATACTCTACTACTACATTAGAAAAAAAAGTTACAACACGCTGTATAACGTCAGAGAGCTATCGGTATTGGCACTGAGCCTTCCTTGGTACAAGATTACCTACTACAAGTGCTTACGTTGGAAATATCTAGATAAGTGATCGTGCTAAGTTTTGTTCAATATTTTTTTGAGTAATTGAATTGAAAAACAAGCATTCATTTTATATAAATAAGACACTTTTTTTACTTATATTTGTTTACACTACACTAGCTCAAAGCTGCTTTACTTTTTCAGGCTATGTCCGTATTGTCAAGGAGCTGGATACTGACTGGCCTAAACATTCAAGATGTACGATGATGATGATGATGACCAAGAAAATAAGTTTTCTTATTACATAAAAACTTTGATGTTTACTTGCTTTTTCTAACGTTTCTGCAAATTGATCTGAATTCACCGGAACTTCGGGTCAACGACACATTATTTCAAAGTTGATCTATATTTCACAAAAAACTTCAACAATCCACATAAAAAAAATATCGGTAGCGCTATCTTGTTCTTGTGATTGCATGTGACACCAAACGCACGGGTAAGAGTAGGACGGCTATAGTTTGTGCGTCTGACCTGGTTGTGGGCAGAGTTTGGCACTGATCCATGACGCCTGTTCTACTCGAAGTTGAAGCGACAACGCAGTGCAAGTGAATTTTTTGTTGTCTCCCTCACACTTGTTTTTTTTTATAAATTAGTGTTGACATCTTTTACATAACGCGTGAATAACAAGTTTGTTTATAATTTTGTGCGTATCTAGTTAGGGTAATTTCAGTTAATATGTTAACTATAAATTCCTTTTTTTAAATATGTGGTTTACTAATATAAAAATATATGCGTATCTGGATATACCTACCTAATTGATGATTGATATAAAACTTTTTTCGTGTTATATTCACTTATTAAACGATTATTTTGAGATGACATTTTATAAATCTTTGGATAAAAAAGAAGAACCGAAAATGAGGTGTTCAGAATAAATTTAAACGACATTTTTTTTAAATTGTCATTGCATATTTTAATGTATATAATAAATTAATCATACCTGGGTTCAGTAAAATAATAATTCTAATAGTAAAAATGACATTTACATCGAGCGCGTTGATGTCTTTTGTACAGTGGATTTGTAAAGACATTCTCATTTTATTGAAATGTTAGCTTCCACCCGCGGTTTCGCTCACGCACCGATATAAAAAGTAGTCTTTGAGTTAATCCAGGTCACAAATTTTATATAGGAATTCAAAGTTTCATTTAAATTTGTTCAGCGTTACGGAGTTGAGTGGAAACAAACATACTAACACACAAACATTCGCATTTATAATATAAGTGTGATAATTTAAGATATAATGAATACTTTTTATTATAAATATTAGTTTGCTTCAAGCTCAGAACAGGGCGCAATGGCGCTCACTGGGGAGGACTTTGTTCAGCAATGGACTGCTATAGGCTGATGATGATGATGATGATGATGATGATTAAAAATATTAATAAAATACTAAGACAGGTACTTCTGTATATATTACTTCTGTTATTCTAGAAAAATTATAATGAACAACACTATATATAACTGTATACTTCAATTTAAACCTACCTTGGTTTAAATTCCTATCTTTAACATAAAGTAGCAGGGCCAGATAACTATTCAAAAAAGTATATTCTCGGTATTATAGCAAAATTGCGGGTTCAAATCCAGCCTGAGTCGAAATTTGTAGGATACATCAATAACTTTGATCTAACATTAAGTATTCATACAAAATTATTTGTAGCCCTACGTGATAACCGAGCACCGTACACGGTACAAAGTGGTTTCACTTTTCAAAGATCCATTCACACATCAACAACACAAAAAGTCTTAACAATTAACTACGGTTCAAAACCCAAGCATTCATTTATAAAATAATCCCGCTTAAAATAAACCATCTGACCCGTCAAAATTAAAAGGCGCTTAGCGCATCAGCATCTGTCAAAGACGCTTCAAACCGTTATTACCCCGTCGACAGATCTACATATCGACTGAATCCTTTCCGTGAGAAAATCTTTTAGAATAATCGACAGTTCTAATACGTAGAGAGTCGGAGGCTGCGAAGGTTTCATAGGTCCAAAAGCGCGCGAACGCAGTGTGGCGCCGATGCCCGCGCGCATAGCACGCTCACACGACCCGCGCGTGCCCGGACACGCGACCTGTCAAAGCGCGTTGACAGTTCCGAATCCGAATTCGGAACGCCCATTGGCCCATTTAAATTTGGACAAAAAATGGAACGGATGATTTTGAATTTCGAACTGACGTAAACATTTTACATGGATTTTTGTGTTTTGGAAGTGACATTCGTTTCAAAATACCTTTATTTACATACAGCGTTCCGATTTCAGTGCTAAACGTTTCTCTAGGTCTGCTTAATTTTCGTTTAGTGGTTACAGCTTGCAAGGGCGTGAATTTTATTTGTTAGAAGTGTGAACTGTAGGTGTGAAATATTGGATTTGACCAAAAAGTTGTGTTTGAGCTGTAATTTTCATTTACCGATTCGTAGATAAACAATTGAAATTTGGGATTGGTCGGTACTTCAAACGGTAAGTTTGCACCTGTTGTTGTACTTAATTAAATTTCTACAATATTTTTCACTATAATTATAGCACTTAGTAGTAAGTGTATTACTAATTCTTAGTAAAATGATTGAGTAAATGTTATTTGCATGAATACCTAGGTCATAATTTTTGCATGATGTTGTAGGTATGCCACAATAAGGCCAGTATTCAAAAACTAAATTCAAAGATGACTGACTTAAAGCGGTTCAGATTTTCAAAAGTTTTCAACACATGTTTTTTTACCTCTTTATCCCCGAGGGTCTATTTAGTATCTTGTTTTTACAAACTTTGACAGTTAATTGACATTGTTTGAATTTTGACAGATGATATGTTTGCAAGTTTGCAATATAGGTCTGGAGCTGACAATTTCGGTGTCCAACTGACATACTGATGCATCTGATCATGGTAATTTATACGGACCGAAGTCTTGAACAGATGTTCCAATTCCATATTTAGAAAACAAAATGTTTTAAAGGACAACTTATTGAGTATTTATTCATAACAGCCATCTGCCACATGTAGAGATTTATATAAAAAACTGATTAGGTGTAAGTAGGTGCATTCCCCATTTGAAATATAATAAATTTAAGTGTTTGTATTGGCATATATATTATAAAATAGTTTGTTTGTAAAGTAAGAACTTGTTCAAAGAAGTTAATTTATCATTAAATTTATATAAAAAAAGATTGTAAATGATGTTCATGATAAAAATTTGTTTGTTTAAATTTTATTAAGTGGAACTTGAATGTTCGATAAGATATTTACAATTTGTGAAAATTTTACAGTTCTGTTTTGGACATTGAATAACTATCAAAAATGTGTAATTTTTACTTACGCTAAATGTTGTTGCTAAACATATCTGTTAGTTGTTATCTTACAAAATTTTACATATATTTTACACAACTAAAAATATTTTGAAATAATCAACTAAAACAAAATCGGCTTGTTCTCATATCCTACTCATATAAATATTCAAAGGTAATAAGTAATGATACATTTATTAACTAACCACACATTCTAAAGATTCTAAAGTTTAATCCATACCGAAACATAATTCAACTTTTTTCCCCCATCAAGGAGGATAAAAGATAATGTACCTCGCTAATTGACGTAAAAAAACCACGAGTCGTAAGTAGTATGTTCACAATACCGATTGAGCATACCTATTCTTAGTTTTTGCTCGAATTTAATAGGTCACAATGACGCATCCAGTGGTTATAGTTTCGAGCAAACTTCTTGGTAGAGCACAGTAGGGCGATCACGAATATTTCAACCCGACGTATTTTAAGCGTAACGAAAAATTTTGGCCAATGACAAAGCGTTATTTTGAATCTATGTTTTCTCATTGGCCAAAATTTTACGTCTACGATACGAAAACTTTTTCACTAGTCAGGTTCCATTCTCGATAACTTTATTTAAATCTTTATGAATGACCGATAAGGTATATGAGATTCTGAAACTGGCTACTCTTGATTATAGTATAACTGTTTATTTAATTTGCATCTATTTAAGAAGTTAAAAAGGTACCTTTATTTTACACTTTTATTTAGTTATGCTTTATAAAAATCTCCAGTATCTATATCCTTTCGTCTTTGACCTTACTATTAGTAGTAGAACAGTGTCTAGTCTCATTTTGCGTCCTTTGAAAAGGTATTTAATGTGAAAGCCTATCGACAACCGTAGCGTTGGGGTAAACGAGTTCTAAAGCAGAGACCGTGTTTTGGAAAACGCAATACAGAGTACGCTCCGTATAGATGAGGAGATGATCTGTAAAGGCTGCTGGTAGAAGCTGGATGCACCGAGCTCAGGACAGTGTGTTTTGGCGCTCATTAGGGGATGCATATGTCTGACAGCTGCAGTAGCGATGATGATGATGTGCAACAACACACAACACGAGTTTATTCAGTCTACTGCTGAATATAGGCCTGCACTATAAAGGGGGGATATGCCCATAATCCCCACGCTGGGCATGCAGCGGGTTGGAGATCGCAGGGCACAGCATCTCGCACCACTGACGCGTCCGTCAGCTGTCAGGGGATGCAGCTGTGCCGGAGTTAGGCTGTGCTATGCCGCATTCAGCCGGCCGCCAGAGCCCCGTTTGTTATTTAACAGAGTGCACCACGGGCAGATGAGGTTGACATTCCATATTCCAATAAATATATCATATATCAATAACAACTTGACTAGGAATCTTTTATTTGACTGATATCTCTAGCATCTATCGATTACAAAGAACCTGTTCAAAAAGTACGCGTATTTGGACCAAAGAAATTTAATTGCGTTGCCGCAGAGGTTAGAGGTCTACTGATGTTTATTTGGAACCGTTCCGATCAACGTCTCGTTTTTTTAATTGAACCAGATGGTAGAAAAAACGTTGACGTTGGAAGCGATAGATTTGAAAATGGAATGGCGTGGGTTCTTTTTAAAACGACGTGAGAGATCTTAAAGCAAGAAGGCTCTATGCTAATTAATTTGGAAATGGAATATCGTGGATCCTTTTTTTAAATGAGTTGAGACGAACGAGACAGAGCAATACGACTCCTAGTGCTTATTTTTTGCATTGTTTTGAGATGGTTTTGCGATTTAAATTATAATTTCAAATTAATATACCTATTTATAGGTACTCAGTTTTACAGAACTTTTTGCAAAATCACACTAATATTATGAATGAAAAAGTTTGTGTGTGCATGAATGTATATCAACTCCGTTTCAGCTGAACAGATTTGGATGTGACATGAAACATACCTAGAGAGAGCCTACCTTTGAGATCTGTAACATACATAGGCTTTTTATTCGGGTACTAATCCATTTTGGTAGGTAATCCACTTAGGAGAATGCTGACTGATGTATGGCGCTCGGTTCCAAGACTAAAGTGAATGCGTCAAAAAAATCTCCGTTTTCTTAAGTTTTTAGTCGATTCTACTGTCAAAATAATTAAAAATGAGAGTTTTTACCATAGTAACACTTTACATCAATGTTTGTTGCCATAGTAACATGAATATCATTGGTTCTTGCAGTCTGATGGCGGCGTGCGGAGGAAACCAAATCAACAAAATATTTTTTTACTTGATTAATAATTCCGTCGGTGTGTAAAACTAATAAAAATGTTAATATCATTTATAAAATATAATACATTTTATGGCATACGTTTGGTTTTGACGCAATTGGTACGGGTTCTCGGCATTCTCCTTTAGTATATAATATAAAAAAATCAGCAGACATTTAGTGTTATCATAAAAAATGTAGCGCTACATAACTCATGTACATTTAATATTTTGTAAAATAATTATTTATCTACTTCGCAAAACCAAACTGGCAGCTTGTTTTGAAATTCGAAAACATAGAATGACATGGCAACGATCATGACCTTTGACAAGCGTACCCTGTCACTTCTAGTTAGGTTTGACATCAGTAAATCACACAATTTGGACCGGAGCGCTGCGCGGGCGCATTTTTTCTCGGCTTGTCAGTGCAGTCATGGATTGCAATTTGACATTTTACGGTACAACCTTGTACTATTAGAGAAAGGTTTAAGGTTTAATATAAATAGAAATGTTATCAATGACTTCTCACTCCTGAATTTGGTCTTGTTAAAATATATTAGTATAAAAACAACATTCATTAAAATGTGAAAGTTTATGTGTTCGTTAGGATAGGAGGATATGTTTCATCTTCAGCTTGTCTCAGTCCACTGCTGGACATAGGCACCTCTCTTTAAGCGCCACTGAGCCTGATATTTTGCTCTCCACATCCTCATTTTGCAGCCACTTTCCACAAATCATAGCTCCACCTGGCCGGGGGGTACCCTACACTACGTTTGCCAAGACGCGGTCTCTACTCTAGAACTCGTCTAGGATATGTGTTTTCCCACTTAACTCCACAACGGCTGAACGGATTTGGATAAAACGGATATACATAGTGTGTGGCCTAGATTAATATGTAGGTTATCTTTACCTAAATATTTCTAATAAAAAAACCTAATAGAAAGTTTACATCTGATACTTTTCAAGTAAATAGTAAAATTATAAATTTGCTTTGCACTGTTAACACGTTGACTGCGGTACTCGTACTTCAGACGCCATGCCCGAGGTGACCCCGCGTCTGCACATCAGAGTTGTATTTTCAGCACTCTGCTATATCTGCGAATATGACGGCAGATATTCGAAAAGGGCGTAAGTACACGAAATAACACATTTTTTTTAAAATTAATTCATTAATGCTGGACTATCACACAGCTTAATGTAGCCCCAAACTAAGCAGAGCTTGTGTTATGGGAACCACATGATTGATATACTACACTTATACAGTTTTTTTTGTAAATACGTACTTATCATACATAGAAAACACCCAGACCTGAGACAAATATCTGCAGAACATGCAAACATTTGTTCCGCGGCGGGAATCGAATCCGCTACCTTCTGCGTCACAGGCGGACCTTCGCCCACTGCACCACAGAGGCCGTCGTACATGAATACAATTTTATGTTAAAAACATACATCTAAAATGCGCTTTATCAATAAAGTAATAAGGTAAAAATAAATGAACGTTAACTTTTTGTAGGAAAGCTCTAGAAAAAAAATATTTTTGCCATCAGATGCTTCTTTTTTCGCTGATCACGGTGGTATAAATAACTCAATTTTGGAAAAATTGTTAGATGAGCCCATTTTGAATATGACAGCAGTATAGACATAGGCCTCATCTAATGAGCGCCATTGCGCCCGGTCGTCAGCTCGGCGCATCTAGCTTCTACTAGCAGCCTTTCGCAGATCATCACTCCACCTGGTCGGAAGCCCTCCGTTATACAAATTTTAAGAATCTTTTTAGCACTACAGCGTCTCTGTCAGTAAGTAAACTTGCCACTTGACTCTTTATAAATCATCTAAAACAAATGCAAAGGCCTAAATTCTATTTTAATAATAATTATGTTGGACAATATCACACAGCGTAATGTAGCATGAAGCTCCAAACTAAGCAGAGCTTGTATTATGGGAACCAAATTACTGTTAAAAAACATAAATATATTTTTTGTAAATACAAGAAATGTACTCCTAAACGGGAACCACTCGACTGTAAACTGTTCATAAGCTAAAATAATTACATACAAACATAATAATACATAGAACTTTGTGTAGATTCCTGTGGGAACTACGAATCGCGGCTGATTCATTAAGTACTAAGTTTTGATAAATATCAGTCATAAATAATGATCAATCTGTTTTTGTGATGGAACGGGTTACAAAGGATATGTTTGATCCAACAAGATTTTTGACATCTGAAGGACAAGATCCTAAAACGTCACTAAGATAAAGTTACTACCTAAAATGTGGAGCCTTTCATAGTATTTTCTTTTATGTGCGTCAGATTGTTAGAATAATGAGTTTGGCCGCCAAAAAATGTACTATATCAATCGTAATTGGTAACACATAGTAACATACGTGAACAAATGCACGTGATTTTTGTAAAGCTTAGGATACATGTGAGATAAACAAAAAATATATGTTTAAATAGGATCATACAACATGACTTTTGATATCTGAAGTACAAGATCCGATAACGTCACTAAGTTAAAGTTATCTACCTACCAAAAATGTAGAGCTTTTCATAACCTTTTTCGTATAAATTGGTTGTTATAATAAAAAATAATGCTGGAACAATGTGAATCTGGTCACACAACTTATTTTTTTTGTAAATACATACATATCATATGTACCTAGAAAACGAGCAGAATATGCAAACATTTGTCCCGTAGCAGGAATTGAACCCGCAGCCTTCTGCGCCACAGAGTTCATCGTTGCTTTAAGAAAGTATTATATAAAAATATGGATTTATTATGTAAAAAAATCATTAAATTTAATAACTTAGTAGATACTTTTATTTAAGAAGTTACTTTTGAAAGTGAAGTTGAAAGTGAAGTACACATGGAAGGGAAAATCTAAGATTTTATAATATCCCAAAAATGTTGGCTCAGTGCGGGGTTTGCACCCGCGACCTTCCCGTTGACTGCGGTACTCGTACTTGAGACGCCATGCCCGAGGTGACCCCGCGTCTGCACATCAGAGTTGTATTTTCAGCACTCTGCAATATTCAATATTCGAAAAGGGTTTATTTAAGAAGTTACTTTTGAAAGTGAAGTTGAAAGTGAAGTCCACATGGAAGGGAAAATCTAAGATTTTATAATATCCCAAAAATCCCGGTATATAAGGGAAGGTCGCGGGTGCAAACCCCGCACTGAGACAACATTTTTGGGATATTTTAAAATCTTTATAATAGATACGTACATATCTACGATATATCAATACTTCAAAAACATTTTAAAAATCAAAACCTACTCTCAGGAATTTAGCAACTTATTTCGCTTACAGTATAATATAAAAACGTTAAGATGGAAACACAGATGCTCAAAACAAAACACCGAATACCAAGATGAAGCACGTCGAATACCCACAAGCAAATATTTAAATTTCAATTCGAACGTCGCATATGAATGGAGAGCCATAAGCCACCGACTTTTTGTAAGCGCATCCGCACTGAGACAATAAAGAAAAAGCCATAGGGGGAAAAAAAGAAAAAAAAAAGAAAACAGCATCTAGATTCAAGAGCTGGCTGATTCGAAGGAAACAAAAGAAGTCGGCTCCTGCCTGACCGAGATCTTTGCGTACATACGCGAGCGCATCTCGTTTGCTTTTTTATTTTTTTTCCGACCGTTGCTTGTGATTTCTTTTCTTGATGCATCACAATGAGACGGTCTATCGTGTGTCAGTAGCTTTTAACAATTACAAGATGCGGTTACGGAACGTTTATTCGATTTTTGAAAGTGGCAATAGATTTCTTAATTCAAAAATGTTTTCTTTTCCTGCCAGTATCATCGTTTAGTAACCGGCCCGTGTCAAATATTACTAAAGATAAAAACCGGCCCAGTGCGAGTCGGACTCGTGCATTGAGGTTTCCGTACATTTGTAGGTATAATTTTATTGGATTTTTTTTGTGTTTGACGAATTTACAGTTACATAATTGACTCAGGTGTATTACAGATATTCAAAAGACAAAATATTAAATTTAAATTCCACTGGCCTTCTCTGCCGAGTTTCACAAAAACTCGACTGAAATTTGACAATGTTTCGCCTTCCCTATAAAGCATCCTCAAGAAATGACTGAAATCGACTCCTTAGTAGCTAGTTACCTACCCTTTTATTTTTGATATCCTTGCGAGTGTGCGTGACATAAACGGCCGTATGTTTTGATTTCGTTGACTTAGAAGTTTGATTTAGACAGCTCATAGGGATTGATGCAGACCAGAGCATTTGATATTAATTTGACGTAATAACTCCACGCATTCCTTACAGAAGGGTCTAGATCGACGGACAGACAGACAGACTGACAACGAAATCCTATAAGGGTTCCTTTTTTTCTCTAGAGATACGGAACCATAATATTCGATATCATGGCGCCAAAATATAGTCTTCTTCTAATTGGTGTGTTGGCTTCTTCAAAACAGGTTTCAATTACATTATGTTTTAAGTTACGAGCAATATGTTTAATTATAAATATCAATGAGTTCTTTCAACGATTAGATCATCACCATTTATAAAACAGTGCATGGGAAACTTCGAAAACAGGATCTGATCCCAGCTAAGATGTTTACTCATCTTATGAGTAATAAAATTAGTAATAAACAAATTCATGCGTAATTGCTTAGGGTTAAATACATTTTACTATGAGTATAATAATGATTCTTGGTAAACAGCTAGGCTTTTTTATTTAAGTCGGTTACGTGTTGGGAAAATTATGAGGTAAAAACTTTATGTTGTCTTTTAATGCTTTGAGTACTTAATAACACAGTAAGTGCGACTCGCTCTTGTCCGAGGCCTGCAGTCAACGTGTTCAGAATAAAGTAGGTATTGGCGAAGAAAATAGGAGTAGCTCTTACTTTCGACAGAATTAAAACGGATGTCATTTTTAGGAAAAACTTTTTAACAATAAGCCACCTCTAAATCATTTTTATTTTTATTTTCCGAGGTTGATAAAATGAGCGTGTTACTGTGCTCTGCGATGCCCAACCCGCATGCCCAGTGAAGGGAGTGCATATCCCTTTTCTTATTAGGGAAAGCCTTTGTCCAACAGTGGACTAAGTAGTGGAGTGGTAGTGTTGGTGGTGGTAAAAAGTACCTAAGTAAGTAAAAAAACTTACAAGCTGGTCGAGTTGGTGGTGGTAAAAAGTAAGTAAGTGAAATGAACCCTCCAAAACATCCTAACGGAGTACACATCACAAATATTGACCCCCCATTTTTAACACCCACATTAGCACATCCTGACAGAACTGTCCACAGTTTTTTAAATGTTCCATCCCAAAAACCTTTAAGCAAACCTGACCCTTAACATCAGAAGATATGGTTCAAAATACTGTGGGTAGGTGCTGGTGGAATTAACACCAGTATTTAGCGGTTACTTACCATGGGGTGCAGGTGGTCTTTGTTTAAACGGCATCTGATTTGATTTTTCTTTTTTGGGCACTTTAAGGTAATAAACATGCTCATGTGTTTAAACTTTTATAGTTACACATATCTACTCGTAAGTACGGAACCCTAAAAAGATAAGTAGGCACTTTTATACCTACCCATCTTTTAGGGTTCCGTAGGCATGGGAAGAAGGAACCCTTATGGAACCGTTTCGTTGTCTGTCTGTCCGTACGCTGTTTCAGACGAGCCATGTCAGTGGCCTTTGAGCGGCCTAAAACCTCAAACACAAAATACGACAAGAAAGAGACAAAGCTACAATGATATATGATATAAAAATATATTTTAAAATTAAAAATATTTTTTACTGCAAACATTGTAGACATGACAAAACTGAACTAATCATACTAATATCACATCACATCACATCAGATCACATCACATCACATCACATCTTATCAAACTTACATTATATTATAAATGCGAAAGTTTGTGTTAGTATGTTAGTGCATGTGTTTGTATATTTTTCCCACTCATCTCCGTAACAGCTAATAGATTTGGATGGAACCATAATTTGTGACCTGGATTAACACATTAAGCTACTTTATATACCAGTACACGCGAGTGAAGCGAGGCGGAAGCGAGTTTGTTACAATACAAGCTCATGATTGGTCTGGTCTAGTCTAGAGGAATTTCGACGAACTCTATGGTGCAGTTGGGAGAAGGCCCGCCTGAGATGCTGAAGGTTGCAAGTTCGGTTCCCGTCGCAAGACAATTTTTTTTATGATTTATAAATATTTGTCTGGGGATCTGGATGGTTTCTATGTATAGTATGTATTTACATAACATATATAAGTAGTAAAACAGTCATCTAGTTCCCATATATCTGCTTAGTTAGGGGCTAGATGATGCTATGTGATTATTATGTTTGAGCATTATTAATTAATTATTTAAACACAAAAACATGGTATGGGTCCCGGTTTAAGGTTGTAAGCCAGCATTCGTTGAAAAAGCTTAAAGCTTTGTTTCGCTTCGCTCTAGTTCAGCTTATCAGAATGACTCGATTTGTGGCCCTCATCTGAGATACACCGCATCATTCACCGACCCACTGACCAAGAGTTAGGAAAATAAATTATTTAGGATGTGGCATTTTAAGTTTGCCCCTATGTTATTGAATACATTTATGGCACAGTGAGCCAGTGTGTCCTGATTTGTTTGCAGGATTTGTTTTCGCTTGTTCTACAGATATTTGTCTACGTTCTGAATGGTTTCTATGTATGATAAGTATGAATTTACAAAAAAAAAAAAAATTACAATATTACGAGTCTTGTTGTTCCCATGATGCAAGTTCTGCTTAGTTTGGGGCTAGATGATATGTGTGTGTTGTGTGATTATGTCCATCATTATTTACTTAATTGTTATTATCTACTATATTATACGCGCTATTCGGTTACTTATTCATCTCTCCGAGAAAATATAGATTTTTTTTACCACAACCTGCCAAAACTCATAGTAATGGCACAGGTTTTTTTTAAGAAACTATAGAATGTATGTAATAATAGCCACCTAGGTACATACATCGCTGTTTAGGTACCTTTTAATGTGCCTATTCTAAGGTTATCCATATTAAATGTTTACTAAAAACATAGCTTTGTGACAATATAGTTTGGCGTTTTCCTAAGTTTTGATGTCATTCTGTATCTTAAAACCTTGTCCCATAAAACGCTGGCATTTTTTTTTTATTGTACACTTTACCAACTGTTGAAGCAATCGAGATCTTGAGACCGTGGCTCGACAAACGTAGTGTCGGACGCCCTCCGGCAAGGTGGAGTGACGATTTGCGAAAGGCTGCTAGTAGAAGCTGGATGCGTCGAGCTAAGGACAGGGGGCAATGACGCTTATTATGAGGCTTATGTCTAGCAGTGGTCTGGATATAGGCTGATGAAGATTATGATATGGAAACTATACCACGACTTCTATAATAAATTATCTCCAGGTATCTCTTCTTCAGGAATAGTATTGTTTGTTTAAAAAAATAAGGCGCTAAAAAAATCAAGCGCTTCCAAACAGAAAATTTGAAAAAAGATTCTTCGTATCAAAATGCCACATTCAAATGCTTTCTTGCCTCCACAAAACCTAATCGTAGGCCATTATGCTCTACCAGAACTAATTCACTGGGCCTTATCATAATTTGAATCGACATTTCGTATGACTTTTGTATGACAAACCAGAGTTTTCTTACGGTTATTAATTCCACTGTGCTATGAGTTCTGTTCTCATTAGGTAGTTAAATGAAGGTTCAGTCAACTTTAGTGAATTTTGGCGTTAAGTGCTTTTACCGTTGTTTTGATATTAATATCCATTACTGATCCTAACCGTTCTAAGATACATGAGGAACGATGTTAGAAAGAAATAGAAATAGAAAATCTGTATGTGTACTTGTAACTGTATCTGTAATTCTGTACTAATGTTAAAAATGCGAGAGTTTGTGTGTAGGTGTGAGTATGTTTGTACCCACTCAACCCCGCAACGGCGAAATGGATTCGGATGAAACTTGGAAAATAATAGTTATGGACCTGGATTACCTTATAGGTTATTTTTAATCGGGGTACCACACGAGCGAAGCCACGGGCGGGAGCTAGTCCAAATAAAAATTTAAGATTACGTCTGTGGCGCAGTGTGTTATTGCGCGAGACGCATAAGGTTGCGATCTTGATTCCCGCCGCGAGGCAATTGTATGATCAGATATTTATTTTTTCGGCTCTGGGTGTTTTCTAAGTATAATGAGTATGCATTTACAAAAAAAATATAAGCAGTATATCAGTTATTTGGTTCCCATAATACGAGCTCTGCTTAGCTCTGCTGAGTTGGAAACAGTTTCATTCCAAGTTTTATGTCATCTAAATAATCTGAAATGTTATATAAGCTATAGAAATAAGTGTTTTAAGTAGGACCTACTACACCTAGCTACTTATTCAAAGTTCACAAGTACTTCACGAGCAAATCACAATCAGTACCCCCACTTGCAATTTCTAAGTTTATCATCAAAGTCATCGAGTACGCATTTACTTAAACCTAACCTATTGTTGCTATCCCTAAAGTCACGGTTGCTACCTTATTGGCATATTGCGATCCCTACATGGCAAGGACCTAATGACCTACGACATTTCGACTCCCTCCTTCACTGTCTCCACGAGTTGGAAAGAGACGGACGAGCACCATAATAGAATATGGCGGTATGTTTTGTTCGATTTGCTAGTGGCCAGTCTCTCTCATATTGTTTCTTTAGTGCTCCTGTCTATGGTTTGTTTTTGTTGGGTATGATAGGTTCCCATGGGATTGTGATAGCATTACTTAAAGCTACTTGCATTGGAATGAAGCTGTTTCAAAAAATATTACGTAAAAATCGGATAAGTTAAAAAGTGGCAAAATAAAAAAGAAGGTGAGCCAATAAATTCATATGAAGTTTTCAAGTAGGCTGCTGGTAGAAACCGTATACGTCGAGCTCAGGATAGGGCGTAATGGCGCTTCATTAGGGGAGGTCTATGCCGGGCAGTGGATTGCTATAGGCTGACGATGATGACGATGATGATGATTCAAGTAGGATATTTTAATTATAGCTTTTTCCAAAACTGATTTGACGGCTGATAGAAGTGAGTGGATAAAGAAATCATGTTGTCCTGACCTAATCTACCGTGGGATAAGGGGAGGAGAATGATGAAGAACCGACACTAAGGCTAGTCAAGTGCAAATCCAAACATTTGTAATTGGATCATCTGGCAGGTTGCCTGCAAACCTAAAGTTCTATAGCATTTCACGATTTTGTATCATCGCCCAATTTTACGGCTGTGCTATTTTATTATAGGCTTTAAAATGACAATACCTACTGAAGAACTAATTCTCTTTATCAGACGTTATATCTATATGTTAAGGGAATTGAATAAATCCTTTGTACAATAGTTCCAAAGGCAAAGAGGCAATCAGAAGGGGGTGATTTGAACCATGGCTGTGCACAACTTGGAGAACCTCAATTAAAACATGATACAAATCTTATTATATCCAAAAAAGTTTAGCTTATCTTTATGTTGTGCTTGGCAACCCTACCAGTAAGAAGTTGCTACAGATATCTTCATCATTATGTCAAAGACAAAGTTTTACAAAATGTGCTGTTCTTATCTGCTTCACAGGATTCCAAGTAATTGCTTCAATGAACTATAACTACATAACTCGAAAAGTCGCAACACTAATGTGGTTGACCTTCGGGGAGTTTTACCTCCTTTCGGGATAGTGTACGAATTTAAACTCACCGTGTATATTTACTCATTTCTGTCGAGTATCTACTGACATGAGTGAAGTAACCGCATAAGCGTGTCCCAAAAATATCTTAGGAGAGGGCCGTCGACATCTTTACTTATCCCAATTACATCGCTTTTACAAATAATGGCATTAAAATTATACACCATGAGATGTCCAATTTATTGGCCGAAAGTGGACGCAATCATTTTAATCGGGTCCTTATACACTTTGGGGCCAAAATTATTGGTGCATTGAAAACAGTAATTTCGTTTTAAGAGCGAGCGAATGAAAAGTACAGACATTATGGTCAAATAATTGTAATGTTTTACATCGCGTTTGTCCGTCAAATTATAAATGCTAGAGTTTCATTCTAGTTGAAAACAAATACTCGGTTTTTAAATAGGTTAAATACTTAAGCTAAGAATAAAATTGACTAAGAAATAATAAGTAATATTTATTCCTTTTTGACCGATAATTTTGATACACTGTCCTTTGTTTTATTTGGATATCGTTTTTCATTTTTAGTTATAAAAACTGTCATACAAACATAAAGTATAAAGTATTCTTTCTTGTAAGTGTAAATAAAGTATTCTTTTTCTTTAGATGTTTTAAACAAAGAAAACTAAAGTTTTTAACTGGTTTAAATTTTCAATACCAAACATGTGGTAGTTACTAAACAAATATTAATAACGCTGTTGGTTAACGCGTCCCGGTTTTGATGGGAAGGTCGCGGGTTCAAATCCCGCCTGCGTCGAAATTTTTGGGATATATAAAAATCTTAGATTTTCCCTGAAGTGTGGTCAAACACTTATAAAACAAAAAATTAAATATTAATAATAGATGGTAGGTACTTACTATGTATGTGGCACATACCCAGCTAATATCAAAACTGTCCTTAACAATACTAAAATCAAAATTCAAGAATATTCCACCGATAAATCACTGCCCAATACTGCACGACGATTCGTCGACAAAAATGGTCATAATTAGCATTTTATGACCAGAATTTGACACTTCCATAATATATAAGTGAGAACAAAAAATGCTTATGTTAAGACCACGTTAATGAACGCTCCTCCCATCGCCATTTTAGGCGCATTTTGAATGATGCATCATGATTGGTGTACATAAATGCTAAACATGCTGTCGTTAGCGCTCCATTTTTGGCATAAATGCGTGTTTGAGTTGCTTAGGAACGACAAACACCAGTAGTTTGACCAATAATGTGAGTTTTGTGTTTGAGTGGGGAAAGAGAGCAGACTTATTAACTTACTATTAAAGGGAAGTTTTTTCGTGCTACTAATATAGCATCATTATAATATAACATAATATGCATACCTACTGAATTTCGTCCTATTTTATTCTACAGATTAGTTATGTACTGTTAACGAACTTACTATGTGCTTCGTAAAAAAATAAGTTTTCGTTCAGTAATTATGAAAAGGTAACTGTCATTGATCGTTTAAAAATATGTAAGGGCCTTAATGCCTTCTCACCATGAACTGAGAATAAGGACCTACTCTGAAAATTTCGCGAATGACTTATAAGTACAAGTACCCTTGGCTGTGACATATTTTTTTTCTATCAACAGGTTGTCTGAGTGAGGCGGAAAGGTGGTGACCTCGTGCTAATGATGACAACGGACCGGGCGCGAGGGGACGCCGACCTGTGCGTTTCGATACCGTCTCATCACCATCATGTTCACCAGGTAAGGATTTGCTGGCTTAATTTCCTGTTCCTATCCTTCATAATTGCACTCATGATTTGCATACTTCGGTGCTCATATCAGATTACCCGAGTTAAGCAACACTCCGCCCGGTAACTACTGTTTAGTGTTATTTAGATCTGAGCGCTACTGTGCTTCAGAAGGAACTTTAAGATTGGAGGCCGTTTGGTGACCTAAAAACTCCGACACCAGAGTCGGTAACTAGCTCATTCGAAGAGGATGAAGAAGAATTCCTGCAGGCAATTTACAGGTGAGTTTGAATTGGTAAGTTAAAAAAAAGAAATTCAGTCGTTTGAAGGCTGTTTCATATGTTTTTGAGTTAAATTATTTTCTAACTTTACATGCCATTTCTTCAATGAACAACTACAAAATTCAAAAAGTCATTGAAAAAAAGTTGTTGTTTTTGACTTTTAGGATTAGATTTACATCTTTTAGGGACAAACATACTTCAAACTCATCTTCACACTACCTCACCTCACTTCTATAACAGAAGAGAAGCTAGTGCACTGACGTATTAATAACGCACATTTACTTGAGGCATACAGGTGTGAAGCATTATATGCATTTTATAACCCTCAACATGAATGCATATTCCATGCAGTTCTAACTTCTAATCATTAATCTCATGAAAAAAAAAATATTTTTTTTATGTAATCTATTATCTGTCTCTAAAGTCACTCAACTTACGTGTGTTTCTAAGAAAAGAGTCCAATTTACGCGTAAAAAGGTTATATTTTGTAATGGTTTGATGACTGGCAGCAAACATCGTGACTTACCAATTCGACACTTGGAAACGTCACTCGTATCGTTTCGTGACTGTATCACGTGCTACACAAATGACCGTTAGTTCTAAAACAAAGGTACATCTACGAAAGTACATCTACGAATATTTGAATTTAGATTTATTATATATTAAATAATATCTGGGATAATTAATATAATTTCGCCAATCCACGATTTGGATGAAACTTGGGATAGATATACATAGATTGTGGCCTAGATTAATACCGGCTGCTTTTTATCCGTGTGCGAAAGCTAGTATATTACATTGTTCATAATAATATGAGGCATCGATGTACGGCATATAAGTCCAGCCATCCAGCCTTATAGCCTAGCTTTATAGCCGACACCTATAGCGAGAAACAAACATTTTTCTTCAACTGAGAATTCCAGTCCAAATTCACTTTTATATAATGTTTCTTATTTACTAGGTTGGTCAAAATTTTTAAACGAAATAAATCAGGAAAAAATAGAAAACAAAATAAAACAAAAATGACACAACCGGTATGTCATTGCTCGGACGTGGACGCGTCATAACCACGTCCAAGCAATGACATACCATGTGTCCTAAATTGTGCTTTATTACCATGCATTTTAATTTGTATGGCATTGGAAACTATCGGTGCCGTGGCCTGCGCTCAAGATGAAAAAATAGTCCTCCTTAGAATAATTTAATTATCACTCATTCATACTCCTGTCACAAGACACATGACAAAACGTCACAAACTTAGGCAATTCGAACAATTTTCTTTAAACGTAAACGTTGTATGAGCAAAAAATGTTCGAATCAAATTATCAAGCGAGTGGATAAAAAGTCCACAGTTGACTTCCAAGAATGTTAGGAGCATTGGCTATCTCAATGGCTTTCGGAGAAATGCAATTTAAGTTTTTATAAAATGTCATGATATCTTAATTATACGATTTTTATTCGAATGTAATAGTAATAGTAATAATAATTTCATATTCCTATTGTATTCACTGGAGAGTATACTTTGGCAGACAAAGTGAGGACAGGTGGATCAGTAGCCATAATTACTAACTTAGTTACACACTGAAATGATAAGCACCAGTCCTATTTTTGCAAATTTTGACAGCTTGTCAATTGAATTTCGATAGATTAAATGTCAAAGTTTGCAAATAAATTAATAAATAATGCTGGAAGTTATCACACAGCATCATGTAGCCCCAAACTAAGCAGAGCTTGTATTAGGGGAACCACATGATTGATATACTAGGTACATATATAATTATTTTTTTATAAATACATACTTATCATACATAGAAAACACCCAGACCCGAGACAAATATCTGCATTACATGGCCTCTGAGTGCTGACCGAACTGTGGCCGAAGGTTGGTCGGGGACGTCCTTGAGCGAGATGGGCCGACGAAATTGGAAATACCGTGGACGTCATCTGGCTCAAACTAGCGCAGGATTGAACCAAATGGCATAATCAAAAAAAGGCCTGTTGAATAGTAAAAAATAGCTGATAATGAAGAATGATGATGATTCACCGGATCCCTTTCCTGATTTTTTTTCTTCTTCAAAGAGCCACTGGCCAGTGGTTACGAACTCTTGTGTCGAAATTTTAATGCCACACGAAGGTCTCCGACTACTTAAGGCTTTAACAAGCCTAGGCTACTTTATTTTGCTGACTTTATACCATTTATGAGCGCGTTCACATATGCACTATATTATCGTTTGTCAGACAGACAGCGGGAGCAAATGAATGAAAAAGCAATCCTGTGTTGTGACGGTCGTTTGCAGAGATTTTTTTATGATACTTGAGATGAAACTAGCACATGGTCACGCATGTTTGGAACGTGCTCTGGGATGAAACGCCCTGCGTCCATCAATTTGAAGTATGAAAGTGTTAAGCCTCATGGATCTGTAATCTCACCGGCACCTTCAATCCGACACAGCATGCTGTTTCACGGTACAAATAAGCATTGAAGCAGGTACTTCCCCGGGCGAGCCCTTCGCAAAGAACTCTACTACTTCAATGTTACAGCTTACAGTACGAATGGAGAGAGCATTTACTCCCACGTGAGCTATGGTCGCTGACAATCGTCGTGTCGTCTATCTCGAAGATACACGACACGGTGATCGTCAACGTTATCTCTATCTTCCATAAGTGACGCTCAAACTATATGACGTACATAGGTTAGGTAAGTTTATCTATTCACACGTATGACGTATCTCGCTAATCAATTTCATGTCAGTATCACTATGTATCTAGATGAAATGTATGTTTAGTTCGCTATCTTAGATGCAATTAGATCGATTAGCGAACATTACGTTACTCACTAAAAATACGTCACACTATCAGTGTTCACCTGCAAAGAAAATGTGTGAAAAATATGAACAGTATTAGATTTGACGTAGGTGTTAATAATTTAATTTTATCCGTCAACAGTGAAAAAATTGTGCTAATTTTTCAAGTAATATTAAACAATTTGTATTCCATTCCAGTTTTTACAGAAGGTTTGGTTGTATGGCAAGTCCACCAGTTGAATTTTATTCAGAGAGCTATGGAGTTATGCTCGGAGTTTCTCAGACGGATAAAATCCGTAACGAGTATATCCGTCATAGAACTAAAGTAGTTGACATAACTCATAGAATTAGCAAGCTGAAGTGGCAGTGTGCTGGCCATATCTGCCGAAGAACCGATAACCGTTGGGGTAAATGAATTCTTGAGAGGAGACCGCAACTCGGCAGACACCCTCCGGCCAGGTGGAGTGACGATTGGCGAAAGGCTGCTGGTAGAAGCTGGATGCGTCTAGCTGAGGACAGGGCGCAATAGCACTTATTAGGGGACGCCTATGTCCAGCATTGGACTGCATAGGCTGATGGTTGACCTTTATTTGTACCTCACCATTACCTATCACAAAGCATTGCATCCTAGGACACACTTGTTTGGAACGTGCTCTAAGATGCAACGCCATGCGTCCATCAACTTGAGGCATGAAGGTAATAAGCTTCTTGTGCCTGTAGTTTCACCCAAACCCTTCAAACCGAAACACACTTCACGGCAGAAAAGTTTCGATGTTTTTTCACCTATACACATATAAATGTTTTGAAACATAAAATCCTCGGCAAAAACAAAATTGTTACATTATGCAACAACTGCTTTAAAAGTATAAACATTATTTTTTTTTCAAATAGATGTCTACTAATGCCATCGACCAATGTTGTCTAAGATCTCGGCATATCTCAAATGTTTCTTACTTTTTGTTTAGAACCATTGAAAATATCGTAATGTTCATGGCCATTACGGAAATAAGTGTACAGTCACCTGCACTGCAATGTATACATTTTACTGGAAGCGGGAAATGGTGCCATACAACAAATATTTCATATAAAGTCTCGAGTGGAAACCGCGACTCAGCAAACGTAGTGAAAGACGCTATTCCGCCTGGTGGTGTGACGATTTGCGAAAGGCTGCTGGTAGAAGCTGGATGCGTTAAGCTGAGGACATAATGCAATGGCGCTCATTGGGGTAAGCCTGTATCTAGCGATGGACTAATAAAGGCTGATGATGATGATGAGTTATGGTTTTTAAACATAGTTTACCACAACAGTGTACAACTGTACAACCATTAGAAATCTTTTTTTTACCAGCTATTTATATTAGGCCGTCAGATGACTTGCTTATTACTACGACTAAAAAGCATCAATTTAGTTGACGACATTTCATAACCATTATTGTTAGAAGTAAACCGTCTTATGTTTCAGTTAGGTTTAGTTTTTAAACAAGTTACTTATTATAATAACAATAAGCCATATATTTTTGCAAAATATTCAAAATGAATACCACGTTTTGACAACCATGAGTTCTAATTATTCAACGATTTAGCTTATCTTATACTTTTTTAAGGTCCAGTAAATACCTATTGAATCATCTGGCAATTTATAATTAGCCAAATATTACTTATACGAGTATAAGTAGTTAGCTGAAGTCAACCAGTCCAAATGTTATGCTAAACATATTAACATAAAAACTTATGACTTTTCTTGTTTGCCTTCCTATCAAAGTATATTGATCCGGGCACGTGGGCATTTGACAGTTGATAGAGCGACATTAAGCCGATCAGTGCAGGTTTGTTGTCCACAAGTGTACATGGGATATTGAGGAATTTGTAGTTTGGTACAGTCTGTAACAAAAGTAATATTTTGAGTTGTAGTTTTCCAGCCATTTGGTAGTCCCAAAAAAAAAACTTTTGTTCGTTCCTAAACCAAATACCTTCCACTAAATTAGAAAGAACTTAGGGTATTGTGTTTGGATATTTAAATTAGCTACTAACAACGGATCTTTGTCCTTCTGAAAGATTCGACCAATCCTAGTACATCATCATTTTCAGCCTGTATCAGCCCACTGCATAGGCCTCTCTCAGTAAGCGCCACTGAGCTCGATTTTCGGCTCTCCGCATCCACCTTCTACAAGTCTTCGCTTCACCTGGCCGGCGGCACCCAACACTACGTTTGCCAAGCCGCGGTCTCGACTCTAGAATTTGTCTATCCTAACGGTTATAGGTTCTTCGGCTTGTGTGACCAGCCCACTGCAACTTGAGCTTGCTAATTATGTGGGTTATATTGATTACCTTGGTCCTCTGTCTCTGTTTCTTGTTACGGATATTATCCTCATTTAAACCTAGTAAAATTCCGACCTTCAAATAGGACCGCTACTTCAGATTCACCAAATTCAGAGATACAAAAATACGTTGTAAGTAGTATGTACTTGTCACTTTGTCCAGCGAGTAGCATAGGTCAGACATTACTTGCAGATGTTAAGACAGGGCCTTCATATGAAACATGAGTGTAGAGGTAAACATATGCACTCACACTCCCTATACCTATTTGAATCACGCGGTACACGTAAGTAGGAATACATTTATTTTGTTCATGGTTATACTGTGTATCGCGAAAGAACCTTTATACTCTGAAGTAGAGTTTTGCTGCCCGGGGTGCACCCTGCTGTATAACAAACGGAGCTCTGGCGGCCGGCTGATTACGGCACAGCGTAGTCTAACACAGGCACAGCTAAATTCCATGCAGCTTCGTTCGCGGTCAGAACCTGTGAACTGCGATCCCCAAACCGCATCTAGCGTGGGTATTAGGGCCATATACCCTTTTATTGGGAGGCCTTTGTCCAGCATTGACTGCTTTAGGCTGCTAGCGGTAGTGATGGTTACTTCAAATAGGTATTAGGAGTGTTGTATCCGTTGTGTTTAACCGCTATAATATTCATGCCATGAAACTAGAACATATTATTTAAAAAAAATGCGGGACGTAATCACACAGCATCATGTAGCCCCAAACTAAGCAGAGCTTGTATTACGGGTACCACATGATTGATATAATACATATATAATTTTTTTTGTAAATAAATACATATCTTACATAGAAAGCACCCATATTATTTATTATTGTATTTGTATTTATTATTATTTATTATTTAATGGCATCTGGGATATATTACCTACAATTTTCACAATTCTGCCAGTATCAAGTATAATTTTTCGTAATAATATATATTATTGAGGTTATCACTTTTGAACCCTACATCACATTACACAATAGTCAGTGACACGAGACATCACTGACATTTAGTTGACAGCCGGACGTCAAACCGTGTGTTTTGACACAAGCCTATGTTAATGAAGGCTCGATCTAATTAAACCTTTGTGTTTGAGCCAAACTCATTAAAATTTAATGGAACTGTGAGCATTCATTGCGTTAATCCATTATTGGTTTGTAGCATCAAAGATGAAGCAATGTTTGTAGATTTGTACTATTATATTCTTTTGTTAGTTTTCTTTTAATTTCATTTGCTATTGAGGGATTTTGGGAAAGTAAAGTACAAGCCAATGTCTTTTATCTATCCGAAAGTAACGTTTGTATTTGAATTTTGTTGATACTTTTGAGAGGTCAATTTACAGTCTTTCTATATTTTTATACATGCTTAGAAAGTTCACTGTCATAGAGATATTTATACTCTAGAGTGGAAAACGTGGAAAAAAATGTCTGCACCAAAACTCCGCGCCCGCTGTCGATTGCGCGGACTTAGAACACTTTTCAAGTGACATAAGGTCTAAATTAGTGCAATTTGACATTTTAACTTGACAGTTTATTTATGTCAAACAGGCTTGACCGATTTTTGTTAAATTTCACTTGAAGACTCTGTAGTGCTTTTTATAATTATTACGATGCTTGCTGTATTATATTTGCTGGGCATAAAATTACCATATTATTGAATTAAGAAATTACCGGTTAAAATAGCACTTTGGTGCTTTGGTGAAATTTCTTAATTCTCTTCAGCTATTACTTCACTTTAAGGAAAATAGTAGTTGCACCAGAAATTGCGGTGTAAGTACATAAAGAGAATATTGTGTTGAAAATAAAATATTTCAGTAATTGTTGTGCTTATTGCTACCGTGGTAATAATATGTTTATAAAAGATTTCGATTAATCCAACAATTCAATTGATCCAACATAAAATTTGCATTAATAATAAGTGTAATAATAATAGGACGAAAGTTTGTTTGCAAAAATAATATTTGAAAATTCTTTGGTTTAAAAGAGTTTTACAAAAAAAAACCCTTTTATTTTAGGTAAATTTTTAACCAATTGCCCAAAAAAGTTTTTTTTTTTAATTTTGGTCAATACCTATACCTAAAATTTATAATTTTGGTCAATTCCTATTACCTATACTTTAAATTTGCCAATCGCACGTGACCATTAGCACATTAGACAAGACCTTAATGTTTAATCGAAGGCACTTATACCCGGAAACGCTCTAACTCACCCGCCAATCACTTACGCATCTTAGACAGCCGCAGAAATGCACAATTAACCTGCGTATGCGCACAGTCTTAATGGATTTATGTACTTATTGACGGATCAATCATTGGCGCGGTTTAATACTAAGTGTTACTTAACCTGTGGCACCGAAGGCTTTTAATTGAAAGATCCATTTCTAGTGTTGCTCGTTTTGTTTGGGATTGTTTTGATTTAAGCTCCAAATGGTTTTTTTGTTCTTTGGAATCGCTTTGGCGGTATTTGAAAGAGTTACTCATGGAGAATCTTTGTAGATGTTTTTGTAATTACTTAAAGTTTGAATTCGTTCTTTCTTAAATATAATTGAAGATTGTTTGTCTGTTCTTATCAAGTGGTTTTTATCATACGACGGCCTATTTGTCGCAGTGGGCCTTTTGCCCATTTTGCTCGACTGAGACGCAGAAGGTTGTAGGTTAGATTCCTACCACGAGACAAATGTTAGTATGATAGTGAAAGGTGACTAAATCAAGAGTGTTCTTTTTTGTTCAAGAAAATCCGTTGAACTGAACAGATTTTCTGATTTCATGAGATTCGGCAAGTCTTCAAGTAAAGGAAAAACATCCGAAAATAGTAAATTTGTGATAACACCAAAATTTATATGTACAAGTTTACACGGCACCCTTGGTATGTGAGTCCAACTTGAATTTGTCCGGTTTTATTTAGTTCAGAAACTACTATTGATACAGAAATTTTTTGATCGAACGCGTAGCGATTGCTCTCGCATTGCTATTGCAAGACATTGCAAAACTTTACTTATTAATGCATAAAAAATTTGCTGGCACAAAAGCACCTGTAATGCAGTGGAAATCAAACCAACACCATCTCACATCCAACTTCTTACCAATAGCTAGTTTCCTACGGCTGCAAATGCAAAACTATAAATCAGACCATTCAATATCCTTATATTAAATCAAGGTTTCAAACACCTACACCATAACCTGTGGCCCTGTCCTACTAACTTTTCAATCATCTATGCAGTCTACATACTAACTTGGCTGTATTCTATAGCTTTTCCCATACTAACTCTATTTCTATCTGTAAACTTGTATTAACTGTAGTATTCTGTTGTATGACGGTATCGCACACAGTAAGAGCGTCCTAAGTCACGGCTAAGATACGATAGGATCAGTCTGTATCTCCTACTGTTAATTTATGCTAGTTAGCTTATTTCTTTGATTAAATAGACTAGGTCCATTTAGTAGGATAGGCAATTTATTCGAAGGTAGATAAGTTGCCATCAGGAGTCTAAGGGATTTCATCTCATCTTTGGAACCGAAGCCAACCTCACCGGCCCATGGTGCAAGCTAGCTAGCCAACAGGGCTCTGGCGGCCGGCTGATTGCGACAAAGTGCAGCCTATATCGACACAGCTAAATTCTCTGGCCGCCGACTCGGGCAGCAGCGTCGGCGGTACGGGTAACTGTGCCCTAAGATCCCCAACCCGCATGCCCAGAGTGGGGACTAAGGGCATATTATACGAGGGGATTACTAAGTCATAGACTGATATAGACTGTTGTTAATGCAGTGCATAATGCATACCGAGTTTTTCGTACTTTGATTTACTTTATGGGTAGTAGGGGTAACAGTAGTGTAACAGCAGGGGGAGTGTATTTAGTTTCTATCTTAAAAACCTAAGCCAATATCACCTTGCTAACTAACAAACGGGCCGCCACGCGCCAGAGCCCCATTTATTAATCCAGTAGTTTTGGCAAGAAGAAGGAACAGTAATACAAACAGTTTAACTTTTTTTATAATACAACTTGAGTTCGAATTAAGAATTCGAAAAAGGGGGTAAATCTACGAAGGTCAACAACATTTGTTCAAGGACTTTTTGAATTTTTATAATTTTTATTTGAAGAATTGGTTTGTAAAGTTTGAGATAGTTTTACTCAAAAAGATATTTACTTGTTTGTCACCAACCCACATTTGACACATTAACATTTGAGATAGTTTTACTTGTTTGTCCCAACCCACGCCCTTCAAACTGAAGCTCGCCACCACCCTCGTCATGACAACCACGACCACTCTGCCAAGAGTGTGACGACAGAGAGAAGACAAAAAGATAAATACATCACGCATTTTTGACTGAGACTCTCAACGGATAACCATGGTCCAAATAACTCCCTTCCGTAATAAGCAGAGATCGGAATAGGTAGAGATTTGGGGTCAATGGTCTCAAATGTGACATGCCTCTGGGATTCCGATATTTTAAAATTATTTAGGGATTTTTTTCAGGATTTTAAAATGATTACGTGGAAGCGTAAGTTCGGAAATATAAAAGCAATTTAACCCTTTCAATGCCCTAGGAGCGGCATAGGTAGCCGGCATTTTTAGTAAAAAAAACTGTTTTGTTCTAGGACTAGAAATAAAAGCCCCACAAAGTAATAACCAGATTGGTAAAAGGATGCAGAATTTAGTGAACTTTTAAAGTCTCATATCCTATTGCTTATATTGCTATTCAATACAATGAGTCTTTAGTTTTGAGCTTCTAAATATCACATTTTAGTTTAGAGTTTAGCGTAAATTTAAACTAGGATTTGCTAATGAGAACAAAATAATTACAAATAATGTTTATCTCAATCCCGTAAATATTGAAACTTCCCGGGAAAAGGCATGTCCATGTTTTGATTTCATGATGCGAGTACCAAAAATCACTCCTACTCCGATCTCTGGTTATTACCATTATTACATTATTACATTATTATTGGTTATTGTCTGGTTATAAGATACGAGTTCAAACTCACCCCGTACAAGTACAATTGTTTTTACAAAATCTTTAAGAACTTTGAGTACACTCATGACCTTTAACCCGCTCTACATACAAGTCTTAAAACCTCGAAAAACAACTCTAACTAATGCATTGTCAATCACTTTGAAATCTATGAAATGTATGACTTTTAGTTTTAACTTGCGCAATGATCTGATGTAATTCATCTGTCGGGTTAATTAGTGATGGTTTTTATGCACCTTTCATTGTTGCAAAATATATATATTCTATACACTTTTAATCGGATTTATGAAATTTGTAAGAAGTTTTACATGAGTGAGCTATTACATAATACACAGATAATACCTACTATAGGCTGATGAATATTTCGCAATAGTAGCAATATAAGAAGGTCGTTTAAGAACTTAGTTAGGGTAGATGCATATCTGATGGAAGTCATGGAAGTGGATACGTCAGGTCGTACGGTCGATGATTTAACGCATCATCAGCTCTTTGTATGTGTAAGATACCTACGATGATTTATTATATAATTTGACTGTTCTGGTGTAATGCAATCGACGATGCGTAGTGTACCTTCTGACAAATATACTTATCGTACTATCTAATACCCTACCCAAAAGCCTACTTATAGACATTATAAAGGCGAAATAATTGTAAATCAAATCAAATTGTTTATTTGCAACCAAGAAAAACATTTAACACACAAGGTAAGTAACAAATCATAATTAACATAGTTGCAAAAGTTCCCAACTCAGCATATGCAGGCTTGGCTAGCCTGCGCTGGTCTTCCGTTGAGGCCGTTGGAGACCAAATAGAAAAATTAAAAATAAATAAATATTTAGAGCCACGAGTAAATTTAGAATTAACTTAGGTAATTATTTTGGTGTTCTTGAATAAAATAAAATAAAATAAAATAAAAATGAAAGTTTGTGAAATTTATGTCCGTCCTTCACACCAAAGCTACTGAACGGATTGAGATGAAATATGAATGTTGCACATACATATGTAGCTCCAGACTTGGAATAGGTAACATGGCTACTTTTTATCCTGGTACCACGCAAGCGAAGCTGCATGTGGAAACTAGTAGTCACGATTAATATACCTATATTCTAAGTCTCTTCCCAAAAATTGGGATCAAAACACAAACTTTCGTATTTATTATATTAGAGTTAAGTACTATGTAGTACTCCTCATCGGCTTCGATAATCTCAACCCTAGAAATAAATTTTGGACTCTTAAGTGGGCGCTAATAAAGGAGGACCTTTTGTACAATACTTTTGCAATTTATGGAATATGATGTGTTAAATAAATAAATAATATGGCTGACCAGAACGAACTTGGTTTTAAATACCCTATCACGTCTTTGCCAGTAGAGTCGATCCGCAGAGTTATATGTATAAGAACGCTTAGGTCTCTCTTTTAGTTGTCAAGGTAACAACATTGTGAACATTGCCTATTTTGTTCGCGAGCCGATGAAGGCCTGCAGGCCATACTTTGCTCAACCCTGCAACAGCGCGCGCGCTTTTGTGTGAGCTTGTTGAATTAAGGCCGCCAGAAAGAACTAAAACATCGCAAATGAATACTTATTCACCGCCGAAAATATCGACAGACTTATCAAAAATGTGGGTAAGGCCGACTACACTGAGAGGATGGTATAGGTGCTAGGCAAACCTACTCCATTTATCCATGTTCCAGGTACTACAGCGTCCCGGTCAATGATTCAAAAGTTACTACTTGGCGCTGTATATACTGAAATAAATAGGCAAAAGCCTCTGATTTATATAGAAATAAGATGTTATCTTGTAGTTTTTGTGCCAATTAGTGCATAATGTCAAACAGACCTTTAAATTATGAGCACAAAAGGTTGACAGATGACTCTCCCAGCCATGAGTTGACACGAGCTTAAAAAATAACCTTAGCTTAACTTACGTAAGCGTTTGACATTCGCTTTAATAGGACAATGACTATAAGGTTAAGATCAAATTAGAACTAGGTTAGAAACAGCTAGATTATTATGTGGTTTATTTTTAACCAGCTTACCTACACTGCATTGTTTCATTCAATAGTCTTTACAGATTTATAAAAACCCGCGAGTTGGACTCGCTCACCAAGGGTTCCGTTAAAACTTGTAGGTGTACTACATATTTTTTCAGTAGAAGTAAATCGTATAGATGATAACATACATAGTTCCTTCCTTCTTTCTTCGTATGACCAACTCTGGTGTCGGAGTTTTTAGGCCACCCGAAAACCTCAGACATGGCTTGACGACTGAAAAAGCCGGGAGCAATATCTTAGCATATCTTCTGAAGCTCGGTATCGCTCAGATCTAAATGCCACTAAACAGTCACCTATCCAAGTAGTAACCGGGCGAAGTGTTGCTTACTCAAGATGATCTGCAAACACCGAAGTAAGCCACACACAAGCACACGCACTCAATAGGAAAGCAACTTAGAATATTACATTAAAACGATTGATAATGACTTCCGCGTTAACTTCCTCATCCTCAAGGTACAAGCCAACCATACAAATCTTTGTGATGGCAATTATGGTATTCATAAATCTATGGTACATTTGACAATGGATGATTTCCTATATGTAAATAGATGTGTTTGTGAGGTAGCTGTTTAGACGACCATATAAAGATCTTAGTCTTAGCTTTTTCCTAATAATGCTATACAGGCAAAAAATTAAAAAAAAAAGAAAATAGTGTTTACACATGGTATGTATATGACATACTACAAACATGGTACAATAAATTTTGTCGTCGATATTAATATTCTAAATACATATTAATATGGGGTGTAAGGGGTTCCAACCTCCAACTTCAGAATCCAAGGTAAGGTTATCCGTAAGGTGCCCGTCACCCTGCTCTAACAACTCAACCAAACTCAAACTCAAACGGGGCTCTGGCGGCCGGATGAATGCAGCTTAGCACAGCCTAACTCCGGCACAAATTTCCTGACCAACGATGGGCAGCAGCTGCGTTGCGAGCTGAGTACTGTGATCCGCGATGCCCAGCGTCGGATCATGGGCATATCCCATTAAATAAGGGTAGGAATATGTCCGGCTGTGGACTGATATAGCCTGGTTAGGTGAAGGGAAGATGTATTTATTCCTCCTTAACGGCTAAGCCACTTAACGGATTCTTCTGAAATTTTACACAGACATAAAATTATTTAATTAGTTTTAGATTAAGAATAACATTATAGGCAAAATATGCTATAGCTTATTCCCTAGTGTCTAGTTAAATCTAACTTAGGATATAAGGCACTACTAACAAAAAACATGTAATTTTTGTGTCTATAAACGTTATCTATCTATTTATTTTTCGTTCTTCCGGTCTTAAGTCTACTACTGGAGGAATCTCTCATTATATCGGAGGATACAATCTCCACGCAAGCAGATTCATGATCACTGTTCAGGCATAACAGGGGTGTACGGGGTTCCAACCCCTATCTTCGGAACCCAAGCCAACCCCACCTGCACGTGGTGCACCCTGCTAAACAACGAACGGGGCTCTGGCGGCCGGCTGATTGTGGCATAGCACAGCCTACATCGGCACAGCTAAATCCCCTGGCCACCGACGGGCAGCAGCGTTGGTGGTGCGAGAAACTGTACCCTGCGATCCCCAACCCGCATGCCCAGCGTGGGAATTATGGGTATATCCCCCTTTATTAGGGGAGGCCTATGTCCAGCAGTGGACTGATATAGGCTGGTGTGTGTGTGTGTGTTCAGGCATAATGTAAAAACACGTAAAAAATGCCATCCTCCAGTGTTCCCCAGGTTTCCTCTCGACATCCATTACAGTATTAAGTGTATTTTGAGCCGAATTACAATATATCATTTCAAAATGCAGAACCAAAAAAAATATACAACCGCAACTCAACAAATCAATAACCACAATGCAAAATAAATGTTAAACAAAAGATTTATTTCAATAACCATCAAATGAGCGTGAAAAACAATTATAATCCAATTGGTATAGTACCCAGACGGGTGCTTAAATAACCGGCCGGTCGGCTCGGTGTTCATTACTTGACAGCTAATTTTAATCCTCGATTAAAAGCTAGGTATCTGTCAAAGTTAAATTAGAATAATGAGGTGGGATATTTTATTGTGGACAGCAGTGTAAGCAAACGTTTTCAGTGATTTAATGTTTTGATTGATGAATGAATGAATAAACGAATGAACACTTTCTTGCATGAAACAAAACCCAAACTCAATGACATTTAAAAATGGTACAATGGACGGCCTCATAGCTGAAAGTCATATCTTCCAGGCAACCTTTAGATGAAGAAAGTGATATGATTTAATTAACAAGGTGAGATGGAAGCTGGATTCGTCGAGCTCGGGCTCATATCGATGTTTTAACTACTCCTTCTTCTTTACCTTTTCTGGAATATTAGCCAATGACAAAGCGTTACTTTGAATCTACGCTTTCTCATTGGCCAAAATTTTACGTCTACGATACCAATAGGTACTTTTTCGCTAGTCTTCGAGCCTATTTTCATCGCTTTTACCGAAAATTTAACTAAAACAAAAGCTTCCTTTCAAAACAACCTTTGAGACATAGATCTATAGCTAAATAATTCCTTAATAAAATACATCCTTATTAACAAATGGTATTTGGTCTATAGTAACAAATTTTAATGCGCTATCGAAAATCATGGTTTGTGGAGCAAACTGGACTCCACACCCTTTTCTTCAGATAACAAGTTGATTATGATAGACCTAGCCACAATTGTAAGGAAAGTGTGTCCTAAGGCTATCGGCATTTCACCTTATATCACACGCTTTACTGTAACCTATTGTGTTTCTATAAGGTTAAACTAATAACACACATGTATTTTGAAAACTTTATTGTTTAACACGTTGACTGCTCCGCGCCATGCGCGAGGAGGAGCACGTATCCGTAAGCAAGTTTATTTTCAGCACTCAAAGCGTTATGCCTGTATACACCTGAGTATAAAAATCAGTTAATATTTTGCTATGTTGGGTCGGCACATACGTGATACTATTATTTTATTTCTTTATTATATATTATTATGTTTGTCAATTTCGATTGTTACAATAATCGATTGTTTCTTACTGTTAAGAAGTGTTTTAATTTATTGTGCCTAACCAAAGGCCATCCCAAGATAATCAAAAATTTTTTTTTTTGCCAAAAATTAATTCAATATTCTTTGGATTTTCGAAAGAAATGAGAATTTACTTTTGTCCCTTTGTCTTGACCGCCTAGATTTAGTATGAAAAGTTATCTTATAGAAGTTTATAGAGTATTATTTTAAAGAAATTTTCAATTATGTAATGTCAAACAGTATGAAGATTGGTCAATATAATACAGGTAGATATAATAAATCTTGGAAATAACTCCGAGTTGACTCTGACAGACAAGTAAACATTGAACGCAGTCCTCGGTCAAATGTCCGGTCAACGCTCGGCGCGGGACAATAGTGCACTCATTAGCACTACATTTGCATGCACTAATTACTGTGACTACTTAGTACTTAGCTGCAACTTGGACGGTAGCTAATGTGCACTGCCATTGACTTTACTACGATCTAGAATTTAAATTGTAAGGACCGAAAATCAAATCTAGTTGTTCATTGTGGAACTATCTCATGATCATCTGCCTATAGCAGTCCACTGCTCAGGCCTTCCCCAATGAGCGCCATTGCGCCCTATCCTGAGCTCGACGCATCCAGCCTGTACCAGCAGCCTTCGTAAATCTTCTTTCCACTTATCTAGTTTTTGATAAAAAGAAGGTATTTGATTTATTTTGGATGGACCTTTATTTGACTCACGAACTCGCCTAATAATAAGTAACGCTGTGCTCTTATTTTTCGACTCAGTTTTCATCACACACACGTTTCGATTAATCGGTGCAGTTTAAACGGTACAGTGCTATCGTAACGATTTCTCGTAACGTGTGTGCGCCCATTAGGTGGAGCACGACGACGGTTCAGATGACACCTATTCAACCTAGACTTGAAGTAGTCCTGGATTATAGTTATCAGGAAAGATGAGATAAGCTTAATTCGAAGATTATTCTTGACTTATTTTTTGAGATATTTCAAGTTGTTTTCTTGAGTCGCAGTTTGCGAAAACTATTAATTGGTATATAGTTATATATTTATTTTTTAGTAACTGCCTGTTAGTTTTACTGTAAAAAAATTGTTAGGAAGAAGTAAAAGGACTTTTTGTTGATTGATAACCTTTTATATGCCAAGACACAGATTCACACGAGACAATTTTCTATCATGTCCCATACAAGAGGTTTTTAAAAATGCCATTTAAATAAACTCAGACCGTCATAAATAATTAAGCAAATACCAGGATAACATAAACACACTGTACATAAATTGATACAGTAAACAGTATGGAATGCTTCTAATGTAGGTGATGTTTCAAACGTAAAGGTCGTAATGCAGCCTGTGTTCTGCTGCAACCGATACGCTGTTGCGGTTTCTAAGCAACCCTTGGGATTTGCCGCAATTTCATAAGCGAAGCGATAATAAGGTTTGAAAAATATACCTACTATTATTTTGTTTTGTTTGCATTTAATATTTTTTGAGCTGTCCAAAATTAATCCAGGTCCATGTAAATTTATTTAAACTTGAGTATGAATAGAATTCCATTTAAAATTAATAAAGTATAGGTAGCACTATGACGTTATGAAGAATTCAGATTGAGGCATGCTTGTCACCAGCTTTGCGCTCCTGTCAAGTGCGCCCCATTACCTTACCACCATAACTACCTACTTTATTTAGGAAATGGACTACCCATCATCCACCTGTTTACTTAAAAACAATAGTACGGCCAAACCTACCTTATTATTACTTTTCTAACTTTCCAAACAGAGGCGATGAATATTGGTGATTAGATTATTGCAAATCCTCAAGTCATGTGAATAGAAGAGTGTTGAGTTTTTTTACGGTATTTGAAGATAGAACAAGCACATGGCCCACCTGATGTTAAGTGGTAACCAATTAGTAATTGAATCAGTGCTTTGTGATAGGTAATTTGCAAGTCCCTATCACAAAGCTTATCTCTGCAAAGCTCTGCGTACATCAACTTGTGTATTTTACTGACACCCCATACCGAAACATAGCAAACATGCTTAACGACAGAAATAGGCATGGTAGTATTACTTCTCTGGACAAGTCCTCCACAAAGAGCTCAACTATTCTCTTCTTCTTGTATACATGTGATTGACTGCACGAAAAATGGGTTCTCCCAGAAGAGATGGATGAATTGTGTGAAAGAGAATAAGCGTGTAAAAGAAGTATGCACTAATTTGACAGCTGATAGAAGTGAGTCGAAGAAAAAATGTTATGCCGACCCCACTTAGCGTAGTTCAAGGGTAGGAGAAAGCCCTCGGATGTTTGCAATGGCAAACCTCTCAAAAACCTATACAACTGACATTAACAGTTTGACGTCTTATTAAATAGATAGTTCTAAATATCTCAATTTCTGCAACAGTTTCTGTACTGTACCGCACCTTAGCTGATATTGGAAAATTGTCTAAATTATCAGCCGTCTCGCGGCGTGGGAAAACAAGTTTTCACTCGCATTCGATAATAATGAAACGTTCCGAACTCGTATGTAGACGCTCCATAATTATTTGCTTGTCTCAAATCATCTGCTTGCTTTGTTAAACAGTCAACTTCGAAAAATAAACAGATTAAAACTTTGGGAAAGCTTTTTTACGAAAAAAAATTAATAAATGGAAAGTGAAATTATGGATTTATTTTCATTTTCAAAGTAGTTATGTAATGCTGGTGTAACAAAAAGAGGCTAAAATTTTCAAAGTTAGTATTTGATGACCCCATCAAAGAAGAGGCTTCAAGTTTTTTCTATAGAAGATAGAATGCCATGTTGTTTAGTAGTTATTGTAAACTCATACTCTGCTGGTTTATAACGCTTTGAGTGCTGAAGGCACATTGGCCCTGGACACGCACTCACTCCTCCTCGTGCATGGCTCATGCCATTATATGCGTGGCTCTTAGTCAACGTGTCCAATCCTAAGTAATATTATAAATCCAAAAGTGAGTTTGTTTGTTACGCTTTGACACTTTAGCTACTCAAGCATTCATCATAAAATTTCGCATACACGTTGTCAGAAACAGATGGTCAGGGTACAGAAAAGAATATAATTACGGTACCTTAAATCCAGAAAAAAGTAGAATTCCCGAGGCATAGAACAATAAATTTCAATGCTAGCAAAGCCACGAGCAAGCTTGTTAAAACATTTTGTGATCACGATGTTAAAATAAATATCAATGGGCTTATACTACGTTGAAGTAACTTATTAACATCAATATTTTGGTCAAAAAGCTCAAAAGCTTAAACTATGAAAATAACGCAGTTAAAGTACTCTCGCTCACCAAGATATAGACTAGTCTAAATTGGGCTTTGTTCTATTCCTAACGAAACTCGTGAAGATGCCCTTATATAAAATAGATTAACCTTCGAGAAACCGGTGCAATGCATTTCGTTCCCACGATGCATGAAGCTGCTGTGTTCCGCTTTCGGCTGTCATTCTGACATTTCAAGCTTTGAAGTTAGAAAAGTTTCTATGATCCTAGAAACTTATCTTTATAGAGATGGCCTTCTTCGTATGAGCTAAAGGTCCACTGTGTCGGAGTTTTAGTCCACCCGAATACTTTCGCATGGTTAAACGACTGCAAAAGCCGGGACCAATATTATAAAGTGCCTTCGTAAGGAAGTGACCTGAAATGTAAAAACAAAGTACTATTAACTCACATTCATTCGCTCTAATAATGTAACCCAAAAAATTCATACTAAAGTCTTTGGTAAAATAATTAAGGTGTTGTTTGACGAGAAAAATATCAAAGTCAAAGTCAAAGTCAAAGTCAAAATTCATTTATTCAGTAGGAACTGTATAGTACACTTTGAAACGTGATTTTTTTTAATTTACCACCAATTCGTAACGTGACCAAACAGAGAAGAATTGGCAAGAAACTCTGCTTGGCTTATATTTTTTTAACGTCATTGTACTTAATATCTATTACATTGTTTTTGATGGAGTTGGAGGCAGTTTCATCCCAAGCTTTTTTGTCATCTAAATAATCAGATATTTTATAATAAGCTTTATTACATAGATTACGTTTAACAACATTTTTGAATTTATTTACAGATAGATTAATCACATCATTTGGGATTTTGTTAAAAAATCGTGCAGACATCCCTTTAAAAGATTTACTATTTTTATGGAGCCTTACAGTGGGAACAGCTAGTTTATCTTTATTTCTAGTGTTAACATTATGATATATCAATATAATATATAAATATAGGTGCGTTGCGTGCATTCACGTGCACCATTCTACACGTGCGTAGATGTTCGATGAGCATGTATAATCGACCAACGCTAAGCTGGATTCATTTAGTAAGTCTCAACGTGCGTACACCACTTTCAACGTATCTTTGTCTCTCTGAAGTTGGCCGCAACTACCAACGTAGTTCCTATTTTTGAGTGAGATTGTACTAGGATTGTTCGAATCGTTTGCTAAATGACAAAGATTCGTTTGACGATTGTACGCCGTAGTTGCGTAGTTGTTTTCTCGTCCAAATGAGCAAGATCTCTACGTTTGATGTTGCTCGATTGAATGCAAATTTACGCACGTGGAGACAGTTTTAACAATAACATTTATTTTTTTCAGACACACTAAATATGTATGTACGACACGCTTTTATGCATTTGATGTTTTCTCTTCAATTTGGGTGAAAATAATAAGTTATCGTGAAAAGGGTAATTTGTGTTTTACATGACATTTGCCATCCTGGGGCTGTATAAAATATGCAAATTATAAATGAAGGTGTTCGTGGTAAACAAAAAAGCATGCAAAACCATTGTCGGCAACACCTTCCCAAGTAATCAGCTTCAAATGGAACTCTTTACGATTGCGTGTTCCACTTAATTATTCAAATAACATATCCCGAACTCATTGATTCCGATCCTTTGTGAAGCCGAAAAGGTTTTGCTTCTTTTCACAAGCCGTCATTTTCCCACCTTTTTGCAGAAAACCACCGAAATCTGGGGCATGGATATGCCTTGCCATATCCGTGACGACAAATATCATTGTGAATGTTCGTATATTTCTGTGAAAACTATGCTTACAATGTCGTAAATTAAAGGAAAAGTACATTATGGATTTCTCTCTTTATTACGCCTCAAAATGATAATAAGGTTTTAAAAAAAAAACAAGCCACCATGGCTTGTTTTTTTTTTAAAACCTTATTATATCAACAATAATAATATAGCACTTATGGTTGCCTTAAAAATGAATTGTGTGAAAAATGACAAACAAGGGATTGAGTGTTGAAATCACTACTTATGGAAGTAAATGGATGTTTTAAAAATTGGGGAGATGATGGCTCACAGTTTTCAAATTAGATAGTACTTAAATTCAATTAAATATTTATTATTTTTTATAAAACTTGATCATAGTACCCACGAGCACATGGCCCACCTGATGTTAAGTGACAATCACGACCCATAACAAAGTGTTATATGGTCTCGCAAGTTTAGAAGATGTCTACAATGCAAAGCCTTGCGTCCATCAACTTGAGGCATGAAGGTGTTCACCGACAAATTTCACCGGAGACACCTTTCTTGAAGCAGCATTCCTATTTAAGCGAAATAGGAATGCTGCTTCAAGGCAGAACAGCCATAGTCCTAATACTTCCCCGGACAAGCCTTTCATAAAGAGCTACTATAAAAACTTAAAGGCAGCCGGGAAATCATTACCACAACTTCGTTTAGTACATGTTATACAGTGTCCATATAATATGAGGCGTTAGGCGGCGTCCTTATTGGCAATGATCGTAGGATGATACGATGCGTTTTGGTCGTGCGATGAAAATGTTAGCCTGCTCGCACGATGTGTTGCAAGCTTCAATAAGGACATGAAAAAAATGTGTGTGTTTAAGTCTCGTCGTGCGACGAAAACGCATAGCGCCATGGTCCGATCGCTGCCAATTAGGACATTGCCTTAGCAATGTTAAATCGATACTTTTCTTCAGAAAAAATGATTTCGAGAACTCTCAAGATCACACTCAGTAAAGAGATTATTCGCTGTACTGAGGAAACCGAAAACTTCAGAGGCTCGATCACAAAGACATAAAAAAAGTATTCGTATCGATGACGTAAAACGTTGGCCAATCAACAAAACATACAAGTGTAAAATCAAAATAACACTTTATCATTGGCCAAAATTTCTCGCTACGCTTACGGTACGTCAGGTTGAAATATTTATAATCGCCATACTTAAACCAAACGTAGTGTAGGACGTCCTTCGGCCAGGTGGAGTGACGATTTGCGTAAGGCTGTTGGTAGAAGCTGGATGCGTCGATCTCAGAACAGGGCGCAATGGCGCTCATTAGGGGAGGCCTATGTCCAGCAGAGGACTGATATAGGCTGACGATGATGATGATGATGATGATGATAATTGATAATACTTAAACCACTTTTAACGTGTTAGTTATCTAGATTAGCTAGCTGAACCCAACGCACAAAGACTGATATTAAAACACAATTTTTTGAATTTACCAGTTTAAAATGAAAAGTCAGAAATCAACAAAGTAAAGGTTAACCTACAATATACCTAACAGAAGTTTCAAAAATATTCTTGACTAATGTAACGTGTTTGCTATCGCTCTACAGGAGTCTTGAAGTTACGCTAAGTAAAATAACCGTAAAGTTACCTATGCGATCACTACTGGCACTGGAGGCGAGGAGTTAAAGGTCGATCCGTAACTACAACCAACAAGACCCATGGTATATGGAGATGGACAGGTTGGCTGGTGGGTCGTAGGTTCACTGAATACCCTAGGTTGATGCTAATGCGTTTGTTGTCGGAATATGTAGGATTGGCGGTTGCTGCGTCTTAGTCTTTTCGTCAGATAGCAAATGATGATGAAATTTTGAATAATGTTCCAATTTATAAAAGTAAGTGGACGACCTCTGTGGTTTCTTGTGTGTGTTTGATTCCCGTCGCGAGACATATATTTATATGATCTGCAAATATTTATCTCATGTTAGGGTGTATGCATATTTACCAAAAAATGTTGTTATTAAAAATTATTAGTTAATTAGTTAAATCAGCCTTAGGCTGACCTAAGGCTGATTTAACTAAAAAAAATAGATTGTGCTCAGGCACAATCTATTTTTTTTTGGGGGGTAAAATATGAGGTTGTGCGAAAATATCCAGAGTTATTTATTTATTTAAGTAAATTCAAACCATGATAAGCCGGTGGATCTTTGTTATTAGATTTAAAAGCACATAATTGCCATTAAAATAATTTGCATCACTAACAAATTGAGTACCGTTGACATTCAAAAATGATTTATTGATTGTTAATAGTTCTTTAATAACAGATTCATCGTAAATGTTATTAATTGATGATTATTTATCACGAATATTTCCTTGATGTGCTCAAAAGTTTTTGGATTTATTCAAGCGTAAAATGAAGTAAAAATTTATATGTAATTTTATGTTCTACAACGTTTGATTAAGTGCAATTAAAAATACGAAGTTGATTTTATCTGAGCAATCAATCTTGGTATAATATTTAGCTTCACACTTTGTGAGGTCAACATTTTGCATAAAAAATATCGGTAAATCTCAGGTTTTATATGTAATGAATATAATCAATTATTTTAACAAACGGATGCACATCTTCAAAACTTATATGCTAAGTAAAGTGTGCAGTTGACATTTCCGCAAAGGTTCGTCATCTTGACTTCTACCTGCTTTAGATTATGATGATGGTTTTTTGTTCAATATTTTTTTCATTACCTATTAGATAGATAGATAAATTGTTCACCAAATTAAAAAATACAATTTGCAGAAACTTTACAATTTAAAAAAAAGGTACAATGGTAGGTAGTGATATACACCACCGACTTATATACGGTGGTGGTGGTGATGGTGGTGCGTATTACATATTAATTAAAAATATTAGATAGTAATGATTACTGAAAGTTGTTTCGGATAACCAAAATCCATAATACCTATAATAAGAAAACAATATCAACTAAAGGAAAAGAAAAGGCCCGAAAATAACCACTATTGGAATTCAATTCCATTAATATTCACTCTGAACACAACGCAGAGAGGAGACATAAAGTTCGCGTCTACTGTCATCCAAACCATTAGTGTGATTGTAAGCTAACATCCCCGACGTATTACAGAATCTGGGCAGCCCCAAAATCATTCAAAATATATAATTATAATACTACTTCCGACCGCGGCTTCACTCGCGTGGTGCCTGGATAAAAAGAACCGTATATCCAGGTCACAAACTCTGTATATTCTAAGTTTCATCAAAATCCGTTCAGTAGGTATTTTTTGCATGGAAGAGACAAACATCCATCCATCCTCACAAACTTTCACATTTATAATATTAGTTGGATATGATTTTAAAATACTGAATATGTTATTAGTACAAGTTTCTTGGACAAGACCAATTCTCATCATACCTACAATAATGCACTAGGGTACCACCGAAGCACTTGACGAATAGTTATATTAACGTTATTAATAACCAGCCATCAACTCCACTTCACTCATTGAACAGTCTGAATGGACTAATGAGAAGAAATATTGAAAGAAAATCGCTATTGTTTTTCTATTTCAATGTTTAAAATTGATAAAAATATTAAAATAAGTTTTTCATTAAATCATACTACTATTATAAATGTAAAAGTTTATGTGTTAGAGACAGTGAGTCAGTGTTCTCACTCACCTCCTTTATGTCTGAACGAATTTGGATGAAACTTGGAGTATTCTGATTTATGACCTCAAACAAAGAAACAAACATACAAACACACATACACACTAACACACAAACTTTTGTATTTATAAGAATAATGTGATTCGAACATGGAAACCGTTAAAAGCCATTAAGTGCGTACCTACAATCTATAAAACCCAAATTGGAATAACCTTTCATGCACTTACAAATCCAACATCAATTCAAGGTGATCTCTAGGAAATACTACTTGCGTTATCGATAAAAAAAAAAAATCTTCGACTAAATAATAGTGTACAATCATTGGAAACTAGGATATGAATTGTGGAACTAATTTTTATTCGAACATAAATACCAGTAACAACATAATTGAATGTCGTAACTTGTTTCATGTTAACAACCATAATAGATGTATTTGGTTTAGAATAAGAGTTATGCAAATAGTAATTTGATTTTAGTTTCGTCTAACAAGGGTGGGGCGTGTAGGTCGAACAATTGGCTAGGTTTCTTGGTATCTCAGATACTATTATTACTATACGTTCAACATATATTCACAAGATATTTAAAAGATAAAATATTTAGTACAAATTCCGCCAACTCTCTCTGGCGAGTTTCGTAAAAAACTCAACAGAAATTCGACAATTTTTTTCGCCGAGCGCTACACGTCTGCGGAGTTCTGCGGAGTGCCTAAGGCGTGCCTATCTTTTCCTGATGATTCCTTATTATCATTATCAGCCTATAGCAGTCCACTGCTGGACATAGGCCTCCCCTAATGAGCGCCATTGCGTCCTGTCCTCAGCTCGTCGCATCCAGCCCCGCATGATGCCTTATGGGGATGGCGAAACATTCGCGAATTTCGGTTGAATTTTTTATGAAACTCGCCAGAGAGAGTTGGCTTTTGTACAAAATATTTTATCTTTTAACAATCATGTAACGGATTTCCGCAAAGTCACGCCTGATACAATTCATTAACACATACACCAGTCTATATCAGTCCACAGCTGGACATAGGCCTCCTCTCTTTAAGTTTATTTTCTAACGTTCTGAGGTCCAATAGTTTTACTGGTTGCATCAAAATAAAATAATCCATATCAGTATTCTGTATGAACAGGTTCGACCAGGGCAAGTCAACCAAAGGCGCGAGCAAGCTCCGCCGGGACCTCATCAACGCAGAGATCGCCAACCTTCGCGACCTGCTGCCACTGCCGCCGTCCACCAGGCAGCGCCTCTCGCAGCTACAGCTGATGGCGCTGGTCTGCGTCTACGTGAGGAAGAGCAACTATTTCCAACAAGGTAAGAAATTAAATTAATTATAACAATAAACTGTAATAGCAAAAAGCTTGCAACATTTTTTTCATGATAATTTATTATTGCGACTACATTTTTTAGTACTTATGCCATTTTTTGGCTACCATTATAGGTAGGTACTACCTACTAGGTACCTACTATCTTATGTAGGTTAGATACTTTGGCAATTGTGAAAGATACCTATCGGTTGGTCCCTGTGATCGTGAAACGAAAGATATAAGTTTGAAGATTTATATGGTTTAAGTTTTGGGATTTAGACTGGGTAGATAGAGTCTTTGCCAAAAAAGTTGGATCAGATTTCTTACTATCCTATGTCTAGAGCCTACACCAAGTAGTAGGTGATATCGGGTATATGATGAACATATTATTTCAATTAGGGTCTAACTGACCATTTTATACATTCAAGTATTCAGTTTCTTACATAGATTCCCTATTCTTTTCAGGCATGCCTGAATTTATGATTTCTTATTATTAAACTGTATCTACCTCAAACTAGCTTCTGCTAAACATTAATATCCCAGAAAAGCTAAACCAGCCGACTCATCCGACACATCATTGCCACCATGCCCTCCACTCATGTCATCCAAGCAGCTAACCATGCATAAATTATTTAACACGCGTACAGCCTGTCAGTAACCAGGTAATGAGAAACTACATCAATTGCTAAACGAAGACCGGTTAGTATTAGATTCACTCTAAGTCTGACTCTTAGTGGACATAGTAAGGTAGGCCTGAGGTTGAAGCAATATTATTGTAATATAATTATCTTATCGTTTAGCGTATATTAAAATTTTGGGCAATGACAACGCGTTATATCAAATCTATGCTTTTTCATTGGCATTGGCATTAAAACAATAACCATAGCGCCCTACATACGTAAAGTTCGGACCGCGCATCGGGACTGCGTTTCAAACCGCAGTCCGATCTGTACGGTTTGGACTGCGAATCAAACTGTCGTGCTAATGGCACGTAAAGATCGGACCGCGCATTTGGGACTGATCATGGACGTGATGCGCGTACGTTTCGGAGTGCGGGTTGGAATGGCGCGTGCTGTTTCTCGCGGTCCGAACTTTACGTGTGCAGGGCGCTGATACCTACTACACAAAAATGACTACAATGTTTCATAGCTAGGTACCCTCACATTATCTTGCGACTCGTTCTGCTCGCTCTCGATCCGGTTTTGGCTGAAAATCAGTATTTTTGCTTTATAGCAGAAAACTCACTGAGCCTTAGCCAAAGCCTTTTTGTCGTGCTGCAGTACACACAAAGTTACATATAACATTATCTACCGTAATTTCTAAGACGTACTTATTTACCTTTTAAACACTAGACACTAGTTATGCACTAGCACTTTGACTGCGGGCCTCCTCGAACTTGACGCTCTGCGCCATGCTCGAGGAGCGCAGTCAACGTGTTAAAATGTTTGTGTTTATTTTAACTTATTGTGCTTATTTTTTTCTATGTCTGCGTGTCTGTTGAACCAAATAAATGTTTCTCTATATATGTATCTATCTATTGGCCAACATTTCAAGATACGCTTCTTCTTCTTATTCGGATGAGTTAGTGACCAGCTCTCAGCTCACATGGGCATTTGACAAAACTTGAGTTGCAAGCAACAAAGCTTTGTGAAGTCATTTTCATCAGCCTATCAACTGCTGCATAAGCCTCCCCTAATTGTTTAAAAGTTAAAGTGTTTTCTGAAAATCTAAGATAATAATGATGTACTAATAAGTGTACTAAAAGCTAAAAAATATTAGGGTTGGTCCTAGGCACCAGTCATCACACGGAGAAGTGTGATAACTGGTACCTAGGACCAACAATCTAGGGCATTGATTAGACCCAAAAATAAAATCCAAAAACCAAAAATACTGAACATATTCAATGTTATTGTCGTCAGAACTAAAGGTGTGTACGAATTATCAGATCAATCTATCAACAAGAAAGAGATATTTGAATTACTAAAGACCCAAAAAAACAAAGAAGGCAATCTTTAATATTATAAATCCGCTTAAAAACCCAGGAATCTGTAGGAGGATATATCAGAGGCCCATGTAGTATTGCGTAACGGGCTAAGAATATGTATTTCTTTACCTAGATCATCATCGATCCCAAAGCAGTTTTTGTACAAAAACGTCATTCAAAATCAAAACAAATTGCTTGAATGATTGCTGCCATTCGAACAATCATTTGTTATCCAACGGCCGTGAGAATCAATCGTAATCAATGTGCAATAAGTTACCTATTACCTTAAACTTCACGCCGATGACCTTGTAACTATTCCACACATTTTTATTTTTATTTACTAGCCAACTCGCCCGCAACTTCGTGCGCGTGGTTCTTTTCCGTCTACTAATTAAAAATTTAAAAAAAAAATTATGCTGCCTAAGATTTTGAAATACGGGTAGTGTATCTTTGCCGGAAACGCATTTTCAACTGTAGGTAACGTCATAGTCATTCGAAGGTATTCCACATTCAGCAGAATTTTTTGCAGTACCGATTGGTTCAGTGCCAATGTTGTTACACTTTTATCACCAAAGGACTGAGAACATAATTAAATATTAGAGAACATCTTCCAGAACCATTCAGAGCGTCTTTCAGCACAAAAAAAGAAATTCTGAAAGAATTTTCAGAAATAAATTCGAGATAAACTTTGTGAAAACCACTTGCGCTAGTACGGACAAGACTAAGTGATGAGACGAGAAGTTGACCATGGCTAATAGAGTCAAAAGTAGAGAACAGAAAATGAGGTCAAGGTCACGGACGACCAATTACCTGGCTACGAACAATAAAAACTAACTTAGAGTATACCAGATACAAAAAAACTTAAGCTCTGTTTTAACTAAATCAAAATTAAAAATACCATATCTCGAAATTCCTTTTCGTGATAATAAATTCTCTATCTGATCCAATCAGAGAATCACCATCTAAACTCACAAACATATACAAACTTCACTTCTTTTTAATATTAGTGAAGATTGAATACTGCATTCATCCTTCAAGCCCAATTTACCACATTAGGCAAGGCCGAACACACGCACGCAAACCCAAAGCTACGGAATAAAGTATAGTTGAACAGCCTTGAGTAAAGCTTAAAGTTTTTGTGTTTATATTTGACGACACGACAGAATCGAGTCGACGAAACTCAAGAAAGTAGTATTGCTTATTATTTTTACTTAGGGTATTATCACAATAATATATCTTATTCGTTTAATTTTCCTCCAGTCAGGTGGAGTGACGATCTGCGAAAGGCTGATGGTAGAAGCTGGATGCGTCGAGCTGAGGACTGGGTGCAATGGCGCTTTTTAGGGAAGGCTCATGTCCAGCAGTGGAATGCTATAGGCTGATTATGCTAAAAATAATATGTGAACTATTCTATACTAATAATATAAAGGCGACAGTTTGTGAAGTGTATGTAGATATGTGAAAGTTTGTCTGTCCTTTACGCTAAAACTACTGAACGCATTGAGCTGAAATTTTGCAAATGCTTCATGCATGTGCAAAATTTCTCTAATATTAAAAATTAAAAAAAAAACAATAACCTATTTTAAAAAAAAAAAACACAAAAAATGTTTCTTCCCACATACCCTATGTACGTTATAGATTTTGAAACCATCAAAACGATGTGCGCCAAACATATTTTATTACGGGTAAAAATGCGAAGATACTTTTAAACAGGCTGTATTTGAATTCGTATGTTATCCCGAAAGGGGGTGACTTGGCCCAAGGTTGTCAAAAACTTTTGGGAACTTCAGTTAAAAATACGTGATGCAAAACATTTCTCGAAAAAAATTAAGGTTATCAGTGTGTTGTGTTTAGCAGCCCTAAAATTAAGGCAGAGTTACAATTATCATCATCATTAAATTTAGGACAAAATCAGCTGTTCTAAAGTTGCTTTACAAGTTTTTGGGTAATAATTAGGTTGAACTTTACAAGCCATTTCTTCCATGAAAAACTAGAAAATGCGAAAAGTCCTTTAACAAAGTGTTATTGACCTTCTGGAGTAGATTAACCTCTTTTCCGGATAATATACGAATTTGAACTCACCATACATAAAAATAAAAATCAATGTTTGTATATCAGTCCTCTATGCATTCCGAAACCATGCAGTCATATTGTGACATACAAATAAACACGCAAACAAAGCTGCAAGTGGGTCAGCTAGTAACATAAATTTGGTACCATAGCGGAATATACAGGAATATCATTTAAATGGTACGAGCGAAGCCGCAGACGGAAGCTATTAGCAAATAATTCTTAAAACTTTGATTCATTTGAAAAGCTTCAAACATTGATCTGAATGCAATGTAAAAGACATAAACGCGTCACTTAAAAAATACTGTTTTTCCATTGTCTTATGACCCTAACGGCTTCAAAAAGAGAGTTTATAGGCATCTTCTGGGAAAGCTCGTCCCATCGTCGACCTCATCCTTGCCCACGCAAGCCGGTCAAGAGCAGCGCCAATGCCAAACAAAAAAAAATGACAATATTTTTTAGTTGTTTCTCGTCTTGTCGTACCGGAAATCGAAAATTTACTTTCATACAAAACTAGTCCTGCCATTTTTTTTTCAAATACAGTAAAAAAATTGATAAATCGGTCGAGCCGTTCTGAAGTGAATGAATAAACTTTCATACAATTTTATTTAGGTACATAGATTATACTTTGAGTTCGAAGTCTGTTATTTGTTAGTAGCTTTACTTATCTTATCCTAACTGATATTATAAAGTTTGTTTGTCCACATGAAACAATAAAGAATTTGATTACGATTAAATTTCGCATGCACATTCTCAGTGGTACAGATGAAGCGCTCCTGGCGTGGCTTACTTCGGTGTTCTTATCAGATCACCTTGGTTAAGCAACACTCCGCCTGGTCATTACTTGGATGGGTGACCGTTTAGTGGCATTTAGATTTGAGCGCTTCCGTGCTTCGTAAGGCACGTTAAGATGTTGGTCCCGGCTTTTCAGTCGTTAAGCCATGTCGGAGGCCTTCGGGCGGCCTAGAAACTCCGACACCAGAGTTGATCACTAGCTCATACGAAGAAGAAGAAGTGGTACAGAAAAGGACATAGGGTACCTTTAATCCAAAAGAAAATTATCGAGAGATTTTCTATCCTAACTTCTTATTCTATCTAACTTTAAAGCGAGCGATTCTGCAGGTGGAAGTGCAAATAAATAATACTCTATTCTTCTTCTTCTTCGTGTGAGCGAGTGACCAACTCTGCTGTCGGAGTTTTTAGGCCGCCAAATGGTCTCCAACATGGCTTGACGACTAAAAATAATAATAAAAGCCTTTATTCAGACATCCTAATACAAATATAGAATTACTTATAAACTAACTTAACTATTTTCTATTTATGTTTTGCTTCGACATTATATTTTCTAAACTCTAGTTGGCTTATTTGCCTCGACAGTAGTCTATATGCTTTTATTGGCAAAAACCTCTTCTAACTGTCCCCATTTTACTCTATCCATAGTTAAATACCAAGATGGCTAAATAAATTCAGAGAATCGATCAAAAAAAAGGTTCATAATCGTACCGGCAAACATAAAACCCCCAATAATTACATAACAAAGTTTGTTCTCACGATCTAAACAGTTATTTTGCTTCTGTTCAAAAAACAATGGCGTATCGGTTTTGATAGGAAAATTAGAGAAAATTAGCGGTCCTGGCTCGCTACCGACTGATGGTTAGCTAATGGTGCCCGCGGGGAATCGAACCCGGGCCCTGTCACGCCCGCTAGGTTCACATGGCGGGGAATCTCGGAAAATTGATTCGTTATGAATTCTTCGACTGTCGGAATGCTTTGGTGGATGACTCATTTATCGACTGTCTTTTAACAAATATTTAAAGCTTGGTAAATATTGAATTGTATTTTATATTATATGTATTGTATTATTGTATTTATTGAATGGAAATTGTATTGGTTTGGTTAGTTTATTTTTTTATATCTTAGATACTTAGAATTATACATATTATTAGTTTAAAATAATTTTTCATGATTGTCACAGCATGTTATAATGGAATTTAATAGGTCGAGCATTTAATTACCTAAAGATATTTTTTAATCAAAAAACATATTAGTCTCCTACGTACAGTATCTCGTTCTGTGGTTTAATAATCTACTCTTACTATATTATAAAAATCACTAGTCGTGCGTTCGTTTTGCAAAAACTTGAAAATGGCTCAGCCAATCTGAATATTTATTTATTGTTTTGTTTGCTTCAGGCCTTCGCCTCTTTCCTAAGCCAAATCTAAATTTTGTATGGGAATTCCCACTTCGGATTTAAAATCCATTTTAGGTGGTACGAAGTTCACTGTGTCATATTATAATTTTAATAAGGTCGATTACTTAATAATAGAATAAAATAAAAATAGTTTATTTCAGACAATATAGAGTATATGCAATTAGGTAATACAAAAAAGATACGTTATTTTTTTCCGGAATTATTCGGAAATACAAAACCCTATAACATTATACTTACACAATGTAAGCCAAGTCGATACTCATTTTTGTATTCTTCCCGATTTCTTGCGAGTTGGCGACGGGGTATTGCACAATACAAGTCCCTACTTTCATTTGCGTCCCTATTCTGAGTTGGGAATGGATTCGATCTTTCATTATTTTCGAAAAGTTTCGGCTTGTTTTATTTGACTTAGAAAATAAGATCAAGAAAAATTGCAAGAAGAAAGAAATTTGCAAGTACCTACTTAATTAATAATATAAATGATGCTAGACAATATCACACAGAATCATGTCTTCGCACACTTCGCAGACGATATCGTCCATACATCTGGTGGGGGTCTTCCTACATTTCATTTTCCAGTTCGTTGTTGCCATTTGAGAACCTTATATTTCCCAACTAGGGGTGATATTATTTTTAAATTTAAATGGGATCAAACAGGAAGTAGAGTAATTACATTTCCAATAAAGAAAATAATTTTATTCTTTTTCATCTTTTTAAGAAAAAAAGTGAAACAGCATTCTGTCGCCCATTGTACACTTTTTTAGGGTTTCGTAACCAAAAGATAAAAACGGAACCCTATTACTAAGACTCTACTGTCGGTCTGTCTGTCTATCACCAGGCTGTATCTCATGGACCGTGATGACTAGACAGTTGAAATTTTCACAGATGATGTATTTCTGTTTGCCGCCCGCTGTTACAACAAATAATAAAAACAGAATAAATATTTAATGGGGGGCTCCCATACAAAAACTGTGATTTTTGCCGTGTTTTGATTAACATTAATGACGGCAACAGGTAGACGAATATTCGCAGAATATTTAGTTCTATATTCACTTCAAAAATAAATTATTAAATGAAAATAATATAAATTAAAGGTTGTATGGGGGCCATACACGTATAGATAATATAATACGGAACCCTTTGTGCTCAAGTCTGACTTGCACTTGTATTACACACAAATATCATTGGGTTTTTATATGTTTCACACAACAAATTGTTCAATCAATAATTAATTAACTAATTATTTTATTCATTAATGCAGTTAATCAATCGCTTTTTGGTTATTTTATGAAAGTACGTTCTCTAAAAGTACGTAAGACATTCGATTCACGTAAGTTGGGACAATTTTGAATTAATCATCAAAAGTTAGTTGTTGTTTGCATCGTAAAAAACAGTAAATTTTACAATAGACAAATTATTATTAAGGAAACACTTAAGGTACAGCATAAATGATAATTTATGGACATAAAAACGCATTTAAAAGCATCGCGGCTAAATAAATTAAGAGATTGAAAGTTAATCGACATAAATAGCATATTTATGTAATAAAGCTTCTATCTATGGAGGTATTTTGTGAGGCTTATAAATATTTAAACAGTAAAGTGTGAATTTAAAGATAAGTTAATCGGTTTTGATAATAAATAATGCATATTTATTTAAAATCGCATAAATATGGACTTAATATTCTATAAATCAAATGTATACATTGTTTCTATTTTGTTCACTAGACAAAATAGAACATAATATTTTATAATTTACCTATAATCTGTCATAAGTAAGTATTCTGAATAATTTTAAGATTAAATAATAATCCACATTATATTTTTAATTACACAAATTATCATAATTATTTTAGTAATAAATAAAAAAGAATGCAAATAAAATGCCAAAAAACTAATTACTTATCTCGATGTTTTTTTAATGAACGGGAAACGTTCCGAGAATGCGAGTGAAAAAGTTAAGTGAAAGTGGTAAGCTTTATAGATGTAGGTAGGTTGGGTTACCCTTATAATAAAACTAAATTTAATTCAGCTTTTATCAATATTTATTAATTCTTAGATGGTGCCAAGCCCCGGGTCAGCTAGTCTAAGTAAACTTTTGTATTCTCTTAACAATGGAAATGTTACAAGATAAACGTCATCTCAAGTCAAATAATTGAAAAAGAAATAATCGATAAAGAATAAGGACTCGAGTTGATAAACGTTCGATAGCTCGATCGTGGGAATAGCAGTTTGCATACGATTTGCTGAAATCATTAGATTGTTGAACTCTCGATTGTTTTCGAATGCCGATCGATTTAAGTTTAAATTACCGCCTGGTAAAGTTGTCTACTTGTTTAGATATTGGTTTAGTTATTGTGATAGGCAGTTGGTCACTTACTAAATTTGAATTATGAATATTGTGTAAGTTATTTTAGCACTTTTTATACACTAGCTTCCGCCTGCAGCTTCACTCGCGTAGTACCGGCACGGAAGCTAGTCATTTTACATATTCGTTATTGATTATTGTAGCATAGTGTACCCCGACAACCAATTCAGAGATAGTCTTTTTATAGATAATAGTTTTGTCTTTTCAGAGATAGTAATTTTTCTAACCATAGACAATGACTTCTTCGTTTGGTCTTCATTGCTATGTACAATACATACATATCGCGATCGTCGCGACACCAGCCATGCTTTATATGAATACTTGAAAAAAATGTGATTGGTAAAAACAGCAGTTCTAAACGATGAAAAAAACATCGTTAGGAGCCTTCACGCGTATTGTTTTTTATTTTGCTAAGAAAGCTTAGAGGATTATCTTTAAGACTCATGCGCATAAATCGTTTGCGGAGCTTCTTTTTCAGTTTGTCAAAATCTACATTTTGACAATTTTCATAAGTTTTCTGTATATATTGAAATTCCCACTATCACACATACATCTAGTTCTACTAGCTCGGTTTAAATATGGCCTACGTGTTAAATTAGAATATATTCTATTAAACTAATCAAATCAAAGTTAAATTCGTAATTTTCCCGCCATCCTCGACGAAATTTTGAATTTTCGAAAATTTGATATTTGTCACTTTCTTCTAACTATAGAGGTGTGTAAAGAGGCTGACGAAGACGAGGATATGGCCTCACTTCGCAGTTTGACTCTTAAACGATATTACGCACGCACCACTCCCGGTAAAATCACACGCATCCTTACTCCCTGAGGAATGTTCTCAACAATTTCTGAATACCTTACGTGGGAACCTTACAGGTTTGCATAAGATGCATAATTAGGTAGTAAGTGGTATTGCGTTTTGGTTGTGTTCTTTGATCGTAATAGTCGGTGTATGATGGGAAATTGCAGGACTCGCTTGACCTATTTATCTCGCTTTTTTCCCTGATTCTGTATTATTTTCTCTGTTCTTAGAATTTTTAAAGTGTAGATACCTTTCTGGAATGTAGAAGTAGACACTAATATAAATACCAGACATGTAAAGCTACAATGCATTATTTAATGTTTTGAGAACCAACTCGAGGTCAATAGGGCGTGTTCTAAAGAATTGTTTGAGACTGTGCGTGCAGGTCCTTTCTATCTTCGCACCACTCGCCATCGGCAAATGTATTTGTACTGTGAGGTTATAGAATGGTCTCCCTGCTGAGGTTTTTCCTAGAGACTACAATAAGCAGCTTTTCAAACAGGGCGATTTAAAATGTTAAAAGGATTAGCAACACGCATGTGATACCTTTTGGTGTTACAGACGTTCATAGGCACCATGAGGATAGGTTCATAAGAACCGCTTACCATCGCTTACCGCCTGAAGGCCGCCGAAGATAACTCCGCCGCAAGACACAACTATTTGGATGATGTGTTGACGAGCTATTTTGACACAGATAGTACACAGTACACAATATGTGCCACCGTGAAACAAAACATATCTAAACAAAAGACATCAGCTGAACATTTCAACGTCATAAAGGCAATGACGTTATCGTCATTATGACTTATCCAGTCAACCGATCATAATGTTTTGCATACTCGGTGTCAGCAATACCTACAGAAAAAGACAGGGTTTTTTTACAGAAAAAGGAGTACCTTTTCTTTTCTTTTTTTCCTGAGGTCAAGAAAAGTAACTTTTTAATAACTTTTTCACTTCTCTTGCTCAAAAAGTGTATCATAATAGTGTAGCTTAGCGGGCCTAAAACTCGAGTTTAATACCTAGGGCTAAAAAGTATTTTTTCTTTTTAATTTTTGTCTAAAATCATCAGCCCGTACAAAGCATTCGTTCTCTTATATAAAAACTCGACTTCTTGGTGCTCCGTCAATCTTTTTTTTTGAAAATAGAACCGTCTTGGTGATGTTTTATGAAGGTTGATTCTTCCCTTCACGGTAGAATGCGAACTGTTTCGTTGAGGGTTATTGAAGGTATAGAGATTTTAAAAAAAAGATGGTATTGGCGCTAAATCTCTAGAATTTTCTTCATTCCAAATCACAAACTTTTACGTTTAACTTCCTGACTTTAACTTTCAAATTGTGAACGTGAAAAATGTCATCAAGTGATAGTGAAGATGCTAATATGCAAATGGAAGAAAAGGGCAAAGAAATAATTATGAATCTGTTGCCGACAAAATCACGTGAAATATATTTAAAGAGTTACGAAAATTTTATGAAATGGAGAGATGAGAAACGTGTGGATTCTTTTACAGAAGGGGTTTTTCTCACTTATTTTGATGAATTATCGAAAAAATTCAAATCGTCGACTCTTTGGAGCACATATTCAATGTTAAGAATGACCTTAAAAACGAGACACGACGTCGATATTAAAAAATATGTAAATTTAACGGCTTTACTGAAGAAATTGTCCACTGGATACAAGGCAAAAAAATCTAAAGTCTTGACGACACAAGAAATCGAAACATTTTTAAATAACGCTCCAAATAAACAATACTTGGCAACAAAGGTAACCTACTTATGTACTCTACTCAAACTAAATAAATAGATACCTACCTACATACCTAAATTATGTACCTAGATTATTACGATTATTAACACACTTATTTTTTTGTTCAACAGGTTGCTTTAATTTATGGAATCAGCGGTGCATGCAGAGGAATAGAGCTTGCCAATATAACGCTAGAAGACGTAGAAACGGATACAAACCTACAAGCTGTGAGTCTGCCGAACACGAAAACAAACAAAGAGCGTAAATTTGTCATCAGTGGAGAATACCTTAATATAGTTAAAGCCTATCAGGAGTTACGTCCCACTAATGTTTCAACGAGAAGATTTTTTCTAAATTATCAAAATGGTAAATGCACAAGGCAAGTCATAGGCAAAAATAAATTTGGTAACATGCCTAAAGATATTGCCACTTATCTAAATTTACCAAATCCGGAACTCTACACGGGCCATTGTTTCCGCAGAACATCCGCGACTCTGTTGGCGGACTCTGGTGCGAATATAACGACATTAAAACGCCACGGTGGATGGAGGTCCGATCAAGTGGCTGAAGGTTATATAGAGGACTCTATACAAAACAAGTATCACGTCACGCAGCGGATTATGGAAGGAATCAATATTCTACCAAACATTACAGAACCCCAAGCATCTACATCGCGGGATTGGATGAATATGTCAACTCAGCTGAAGCCGCACTCAGATCTTAATAATGCAGGAAACTCAAGCATGATTCGAGTCTCTCCAACTTTTACTCCACAACAATCAACTCAAAATATTATCACATCCCAATCACAGAGAACCGAAATAAAATTGCCCGGGAAAAACATATCACTAAACATTCAAAATTGCTCTAACTGCACATTTAATTTTTAATAAAATTTCTGAAAATTGACTAATTTGGAATTGTTTTATTTTCTCGCAATCGAAGTGAAAAGTAGAGTGTTTTACTCGGGCCAAAACCACCCATTATAACTCGGTCTTGTCATCCTCCCTCGCTAAGCTCGGGAGTATAACAACCTCGTATATAATGGGATGGTTTAGTCCCTTGTAAAACAATCTACTATTAATACGAACGAAGCCGAGGATAGTGAAAAGTGTGAGTGATAGAAAAGAGATATGAAAATACCCGTTTTACCAAATGAATGTAACAGTTATTGTCAAGAATGTCGTGCATTATACGTTCCAATTTCTACAAACATTTTATTGTAAACAAGCAAAACATAAACTTGCGCATCAATCGTGATGCAGCCGCGCATCAACGTATCATTACTGATGCATACTAAAACTAGAAATGAAGTCTCGGACGCGACTAAAGTTTTTGAATTATCCATACCTAATATTCCAGCCACGTTATCTCTTCAGAATTCAAAAATGTGGATAAATTTGAAAATCTTTTGGGGGAATACCTCTGCAGTTTGTATTCTCCGTGGCTTGGTATTATCTTTTTAGGATCACTCATTTCGTTATCTGGGTGAAAATACGTTTAAAAATTATGTAGAACGGGATAGAAGTTTAATGGCGACTATTTCTGTCCAGTTTCTTTCCTGGTATGTAGTAAACATCACCTATAATAATGTATGGGATCCTCATGCATAATAAAACGTACCCTATGGTGCACTACCCTACATCCAACTAAAGGTTTTATTGATCTGTCATAAATTTAAATATCAGATATTATTTTACAATTTTACAAATACAGAAAAAGTCAGCAGTACCTATGTTTAGAATACCAATTCATGTAATATCGCTAGTGCCTAACTCATAATGTTGAAAGTTTTTCCGTTACAAATTCCGTTGAAATCGCGACCAAAAGTCGCGCAACAAAGAAAATTTCTAGCTTAGTGGGAGCGGCAGCAACACTTAGCGGTCCATTATCAACATATCGCAATTGTTTGTTCGTTTGCAATTGTACTGTAATTAGAAATAATTGCTGCGGTATGCTGAATGTAGGTAAATAATGCTTCATAGTTGTATAAAACCTGTAAACTGTAGGGGTAATACGAATATTTTACAAGCATTCGAAGACAAAGACATAGACAGGCATTTATTTGATGCTTTCACACACACGAACAGTACAAATTAAAATTATACTTAAGTACTAGCCTACCTTCACAGTAATTTATCATATCAAAAGAAAGATATGTAAATAATCAAATAAATTTTGTGTGCTACCGCAACAAGTCGGCTCCAGCTCAGAATTATGCTTCACTACCGAAGGCAGCTACAGTTTAGTGTGCAGTTGACTAACCTACTGAAATTTAAATAGAGAGAGAAACAATGAATGAGTGTGTGTTTGTATATGAGTATAAGGGTATGCATGTGTGAGTGGGCTATCTTGTTCCTCCAGTCTCCTGAGAGTCTGGTTATCCCAGGGATAACCCACGGTGTGTATGCAGGAGTGTTGTATCATATATTTGTACAGAGTATGTCGATTCTATGTTTCTCAACTGTATTTATATTATAAAAAACCTATTATATAAAAAAATATAATAACATATAACTCCCCGGTACTACTAAATGTATATATATATATATTATTCATATGTCGGAGATGAGGTAAATCCAACGTGTAAGCACATATCGAGGAATGCAGCGATCTCCCATTTGTAGTGCTTTTCCTTTTCATTCCCATAATCCATCGCGATCCCATCATATTTAACCTTTTTATTTTCGTGTTCGATGGACGACGTCCATCCTCCCTTCCCGCGCCCCACGCTCCCTTCTTCTTCTTTTTTTCATGGCGTTTCTGGATCGTCACCCAAACGTCCCATCTGACAGTCCATCTACGATGTGTCAAGCATTTCAACGACCACAGCACTACAAATGGCATTTCACTCAAGATCATATACCACCAGATATGATCTCCAGACACTCCTCGACACGGCCAATTCTGACATTACACACGTCCCTGTGTGATACTATGGATAAACTGTGGTAGTGCCATCTCAGACGCCATTGATTAAGTAAAAGGCAAGAAGTACGAGTATGTACATACACATTCGGATTGCTAGTTTCTGCTTGTTAACCTGAAAAATTCTAGCCAAGCAAACAGTTCTCATTAATTTTTGTTTCATCGAATACTGATAGGTAGGTAAAATAAGCACAGTTGTGTTGCTGATCATGACATTGACAGTTGGGCATCAGTACCGCCTAATAATTAATCTGTTTTTCAAGGCTATCTACCAAAATTAACTGCAAATTACTTTTTGAAATAGGAATCGGAAGCCCCAATAATCTGTAGCACAAACGCTTACACACACCATAACGTAAACTTATTCAGAGAAACTCTACTCATAGCCATCAAGCCGCGATTGAAACTGGCAATACTCAAATGTATGAATTAGATTCACATCTCAGTCCTTAATTTCATCAGGCGTATAAACGCACGCGAACGCAACGCTTCGTAGAACGCAACAAAAATAAAGATTTTGCTGTTTCCGTCATTCTAACATACTTACAATTGATCGGTTGTTCGGATATGGTTTAATAAGTTAGTCAAGTATGTAATAGCACAATTCAGATGTAAATAAATAAACAAATTAAGGTTTAATAACTTACATAAATAAACAAATTAAGATTATTAAATAAAATAACATTGCTCCGGGGCGCTTTGGACAGAATTCAACAGTTGTCCCCGCTGGACAGTATTCAACCGCTTAGTTGTCCCCACTGGACAGTATTCAACCACATGCTTGCCCCCGTTGGACAGAATTCAACCACATGCTTGTCCCCATTGGACAGAATTCAACCACATGCTTGTCCCCGTTGGACAGAATTCAACCACATGCTTGTCCCCTTTGGACAGAATTCAACCACATGCTTGTCCCCGTTGGACAGAATTCAACCACATGCTTGTCCCCGTTGGATAGAATTCAATCGCTTGTCCCCGTTGGACAGAATTCAATCGCTTGTCCCGCCCGTGAGCAGTATTCTCAGCCTAGTTCCGACCGCGAAACTGTATTCACCGCCTGGTTCCAACGTAGAACCGGATTCACCGCCTGGTTCCGACCATAGAACCGGATTCACCTCCTCTTTCCGACCACGGAATTATTCACCGACTGGTTCCTACCGCAGAACCGGATTCAACACCTCGTTCTGACTGCGGAACATAATTAACCGCCTCGTTTCGACCGCGGAACAGAATTAACCGTCTTGTTCCGACCGCGGAACAGTATTAACCGCCTCGTTCCGACCGCGGAACAGTATTAACCACCTCATTTCGACCCTGGAACAGTATTGACCGTCTTTTTCCGAACGCGAAACTGTATAAACCACTTTGTTCCGACCCTGGAACAGTATTAACCGTCTTTTTCCGAACGCGGAACAGTATTAACCGTCTTGTTCCGACCGTGGAACAGTATTAACCGTCTTGTTCCGACCCTGGAACAGTATTAACCGTCTTGTTCCGACCTTGGAACAGTATTAACTGCCTTGTTCCGACCCTGGAACAGTATTAACCGCCTTGTTCCGACCCTGGAACAGTTTAAACGCCTTGTTCCGACTCTGGAACAGTATTAACAGCCTTGTTCCGACCCTGGAACAGTATTAACCACCTTGTTCCGACCCTGGAACAGTATTAAACGCCTTGTTCCGACTCTGGAACAGTATTAACAGCCTTGTTCCGACCCTAGAACAGTATTCACACATTCAGTCTCACGCAAAACTCGCCATTAAAATTTTCTCCACACTTGCTCCACATTGCCGTATTTGCAACGTTACACGTCCCGTCGCCTTCATTTTTATTTTTCCGACAACTTGGCCCGCACACGATCCGACCAAACCGAACTCTTTATTTACTTAGCAGTCACAACGTTAATGCGCAGCGTAGGCATAGCCTATTTTGTAAAAGCGTGCTCCACCAGTTTTAGCGCAGGTAGGTGCCACAAATACTTAGGTAGGTATCTAGAACCAAACCAAACATAATTCCAACTCTTTGTCGACAACCTCAGATACCGTTCAGTACCAAATTCCACCGAGGATACAGAGACAAACCACACATCACACCCAAGGCATATCCACATGTTTGCAATGTAATGCAGTGTCATCCACGAAATATGCATCCGTTAAAATTTTAAATGATTCCAAAATCAAAGTGAACGTGACGTGTCAATACTTCCTACATTATCGAGCGAGAGTCAGAGATATTTCATTACAGAGCCCGCAACCGCATGCCACGATCAGCAACCCTGGATTCCGTCTTACTAGAATCACTACACATTTTCAGGTTCGCATACAAAAAGCTAAATGACTCGCAGGTACTTATCTTAAAGTGAGGGGGAAGCGCTATTGAGAGTTAATATTATCGTCGCTGCTCTTTTGATCCGGCCATACTGACATCTCACACATCCTCGTGTGAGTGTTCAATCTGCAAAATAAATTCTGCCAGCTTATTTGTTCTCCTGCTCGGTCATTCTGACCCAAATAAATTCTAATAGTAATAGTTTATTTTATTCTCATTGTGTAATATCAATCCTCTAGCTTAGAATCTGACAACTACTTAGGTTATTATACCTTGAAATATTTAACAACTAAGTACTAAGTGTGAGAGTATTAATGACTCTCACAATACAACTCACAAATAAAAAAAAGAAACCAAACAATAAAAAAAACACATCATCATCATCATCATCATCATCAGCCTATAGCATTCAACTGCTGGGTTTGATACTTCGGCTCACATAAAAGTATTACAAAATGTTTACTCTTGAACCACATTACTTTCTAATTCTAATTTAAAGTAGGGGGGAAAGTTCTGCACTGACGTCTCGCGTTGGGGTGTATGTGTATGTGCATTGCCCCCGCCAACCCACCCCAGCCAACCCAACTCTCTAGAATAACGGAAGACTTTGGGTTGGTGTCAACATTGCTCTAGAATTCCCGATACTGCCTGCGTTCTGAGAGCCTTGATCAAGCAGTTTTTGTAACCCGGACTTTGCTCCAGTTTCGCCTGTGGCAGTGCAGTGTAGGATGACATTGACATACATGTTCCACTGTTTTTTTCATCTTGAAAGCAGCCGTGACAGGTACCGTTAGCATTGTCAGACCGATGACGTTATCAATTGTATGGTAGGTGTAGTAAAATTGAGTGGAACAGGTAGTTCATCTACTCCCCACTAGATGGCGTGGCAATTACTTCTGTGGTCGCTCGCCAATAGATAGCGGTATGTGGGTTGTATCAATACAATCTCCGCACCAACTCCTTCATGAATTGGATCACGAGTATCTCTACTCCAAAAGATTATCTGTAGCTCACGCTTTAGTTCTGTTTCCATCATCATCCCAGTAAGTATAAATCCAAATGCTCACCAAATAAACCCATACATTCTGTACATCCGTCAGAACACCACAGCACACTCTCCAGAAGCTCGTCACGTTGGCCTTATAATATACCCAAATTATTCCTCAGAGTCGGTTGCGCATTCACAGTATGTTTCAGGACATGAAAAGAAAACAATGTTAGCACATTGTATTATGGACTACACTGGATTAGATTACACTTTCATACCGTTAATGCAAATGCACAATAAGATAATCAGACCTATGGGACTCGAACCCACACCATTAAATTCACATGACAATAATTTTTTTGAAATACTTTTGTTCTAATTGTCTTTGTATAATTCTTGTCTAAAATAAATGTAATTTTTTTAAACAAACTGCATTCAACCGTAACAACTGTGTTACAGATGACAGACTTAATGTAGCATAGACTCACAACCATTACTGAAATTACTAATATTACAAATAAGCAGTGAAAGCTTAATGAACTATTTTATTACAACAACTAACTTGAAACTAAAAGGATTGTATAGGCTTCATTACATACTCATGATATTGCTTAGTAATTCAGTACCATGTATGTACATTGTAGTTAGGGGCAAGTCCGAACATTACATAATATTAGTATACCTTCCTTATCAAACCTATGGCAGATCAATTAGAAAGCTGTCTACCAACTTGCCATTAAATTATCAATGTTAAATTAAAAATTGTATGAACTCACCGGATAAATACACCATTAAATAAATGCATCAACCTTTACAGTCCAGATGCAAAACAAACCATTACATTGTGGCCTATCTTGTCTACAAACCATAAGCACAGCCAGTGAAAGTGGTAATCAGGAACTTTGATATAGGTACATAGTTTTCCAATAACATTGTCATTCAATATACATTTCCTGTTCTATATTTTCTTGCATTCTTTTAACATAGTTGGTTCATCATATGATGCTCATCATAGTATATTCTTTCCACTTTAGGAAGCAGTTCCATAGGTTATCTTCATCACAAACATCACATGCCACACAGCTCATCCATCTCAGTGTAAACGCTCCTGCTAATCCATATTCAGTGTAGCAGTCTACTGCCGTCAAGCATCTATGCTGTAAATCATTTTTATTTTGAAGAGGGTACGCGATGGATCATTGACTACAAACTCTAATATTGCTGCATTCATGTTCATTGCAGGTATCCCTTTTGTGTAAATGTAACATTCCTTTTATGGCAATAATTCAGATGGTCGGTGTAGATTTAAGTCAAAGCAAAACAACATCCAACATCACACACATAGCTCTGATACTGGGCGGGACTCTCTCCTGCGTCGTGGATATCACAAGGAAACCATGGTACTACCAATCCCAGACTCTGAACAAATCGCTGCTGCAAATCATGCAAACATCCATTCCGCAGTGTGAATCTTATCCTCTATGCAAGCCATGCGAAGCCGGTAACTCGTTGCATCCTGTGACTGACAATGTTGCATTGCATCACATCTTCCAACAGGTGAACATCTTTTTCAGTACTTTTCTAACGTAAAGTTAGCTCTGTTGCGGCGACGAGCTGGCGCCGATTTGATTACTCGAATGCTAGCGACTTGTAATGCCATTTTCATCATCCACCGCGCATGCATTTGATTGTAGGCGTGCATTCACTATCCGCGACTTCTGATGTCGGAGATGAGGTAAATCCAACGTGTAAGCACATATCGAGGAATGCAGCGATCTCCCATTTGTAGTGCTTTTCCTTTTCATTCCCAAAATCCATCGCGATCCCATCATATTTAACCTTTTTATTTTCGTGTTCGATGGACGACGTCCATCCTCCCTTCCCGCGCCCCACGCTCCCTTCTTCTTCTTTTTTTCATGGCGTTTCTGGATCGTCACCCAAACGTCCCATCTGACAGTCCATCTACGATGTGTCAAGCATTTCAATGACCACAGCACTACAAATGGCATTTCACTCAAGATCATATACCACCAGATATGATCTCCAGACACTCCTCGACATATATATATATATATATATATATATATATATATATATATATATATAAAATAAATATATAAAATATGTATACATATATATATAATAAATATATAAAATATGTATACTAAATGTGTATATATATATATATATATATATAATAAATATATAAAATAAGTACTAAATGTGTGTATATATATATATATATACATTTAGTAGTACCGGGGAGTTAACAAGTGAACGGTGCACTATAACTATTGGTACCAGTCAACCCTGCTTTCTGTTTTTCAAAAATGAACTGTTTGTAATGTTTTTATATGTGTGCTTTGATTTCAAATGTCGAAGAGGTGGTTGTATATTATTCCAGCATTTGGTTGCCTAGTACCGAAAGCTGCCCCTGAATGCAACAGTTTTATGCTTACTGTAGTGTAGTATATACGTGTTGGCCTCACTGTAATTACTATGGGGGTGGTTGAGCTTAGAGTAAAAATACTCTGGCATCTCAGATGTCATGACACCATGCACCATTACTCCCATGTGTAAAGCCCTCCGCGAAGCCATGTTAAGAGTTGAATTGTCATTTAAATATTGTGTTATATGTGTTTGCTGTGGGACATCATAGCAATACCTACAACATGCATTCTGAATTCTTTGTACGAGACGAGCAGTCTTCGAAGTCAAGCGTGGACCATACACAAGATCTCCATAATTTAATTTTGATAAAAGCAAAACTTCGCATACTTTAACTCTTACATCTTGCTTCAAGAATGACCTTATTTTATACAACTTTAATCTATAAAAACAAGTCTTAGTCAAAGGAGAATGCCGTCTGATGTATGGCGCTCGGTACCAATGCTAAAGTGATTGCGTCAAAACGAGACCTAATTTTTTTGAAAGATTTTATACTGTTATTCATGGAATATTAAGTATTTTTTAAGATAAACGTAAACAAATTGTTTTTATTTGATATTAGTTTTAGAGTTTGTTTTTGAAAAATGCTTTCCCGAGACCTTGTGTGTTGTCTACATAATTATAAATATTACACTATAAACATTTAAATATGATAATATCTATAAGAAAAGGTTTATATACCTCACAAAGATAGGTAAAAGGGTGTTTTATCTTCTACGTCGTAGGTAGGACATTACATACATTACTACTGTGTTCTACTTTATATTATTTTCAAATAATGATAGTGACGAGAATGTAGATAGGCATTTACATCATTATAATAGGTATTAGTACTTACTGGTGAAGGTGAAATTCAAGCTAAGATCCAAGATCTTAACACATTAGTCACAACGACGAAAAGGCCATGGATGCCTCGATTGTTTATCGTTCATTATTGTGATTATGTCTAATAAAATATCTATTTTCAGAATAAACACTGCTACACAATGCCACAGAACACTCTAGTAATACATAAAAATAGGAGATAGTTTAGTAGTACCACAAAAAAGTTTCTGATCCAACCACTTTGATTATACAAAGTGAAAAAACCTCCAATGTTTTCATTAAATTCTACTGTCTAAAATTAAAATTGAGGGTGGTTGCAATGTCATGGCGCCGTGCGCCGGAAACCAAATAAACGAAAGAATTTTTTACGTGATTATTAATCGAGTCGGTCTGTAAGACTAAAAAAAATGTTAATGTTATTTATAAAATATAGCCAATTTTATGGGATACGTTTGGTTTTGACGCACTTGGTACGGGTTATCGGCATTCTCCTTTAGAACATGAGATTCAAAACGAAGTGGACCATCAAAAATTATTCCTAAATTTCTGGCTTTATAAACCCGTTCAATATTATTACCAAAAATATTTACAGCTAGATTTTTCCCCGATTCGTACTGAGAACGCGATTACAGTGGCTAAAATTGTAAGATAGATACCTACGCCTACGATGATTGGTGGACTCTGCAGGAGTTACCCGCCCGGGGAAGAACTACCACTACGACTTTTACAGTCAAAGGTCTACAGCTGGTAGTAGCTTCATTCATATTTTTTTTATTTAATGGCTTCTGGGATAATATTTCCCCAATTTCGCCAAAATCACCTACCTATATTGTTTATTATATTGAGTTATCTTTGTACGATATATAAGTCCAGTCCTCCAGTCTTCAGCCAGGTTATGTTCTGCTATATTACAGAACATGGAGGATCGGGCTCAGTGGCGTACCTTGGGAGAGACCTATGTCCGGCAGACTGCTATGTGTTATATATAATTATATTGATGATGATAATGATTGATATCTAATAGTAAAAAAATAATTTATGATTTCACCACTCCGGTTTTTTCACTTTATTTCGCACTAAATAACAAGATGAAAGAACAAAGCGTGCTCGTAGTACTAAAATAATTTATCTTATTATCGTGACTTTTCTACTGGTAATATTTTATTTATTACCTATTTACTGTTGATACAGTCATGTCAATTGTCTACTGATTTCACCACCCTACAACGCAGGTGCGAAATGTTTCACAAAATTTAAAGTAGCTAAGCCGAATCTGAATTTGCAAAATGCATAAATAAATTTCATATTGACGTAACAATTTCAAGCAACCACCTGGTAGCGGTTATTAATCATTTGCTAATCCAAGCTGAGTTAATAGATAAAGGCTAAATCATATTTTAAACTAATAATTTAATTTAATACTATATAAATAAAATTACAAATTAATTTAATCAAATCTGTTATTATGGCTGATAAACTACTTAAATACTTTTTTTTGTAAATTCATAAAAATATAATAAAAACTTACAACCATACTTAGATGAATTTCACAAAAACATCTACCTATGCATTGGTGGAAATGCCATTTGATGGAATCTTCTATAATTTCAGTGGGCAAATGAGATACTGAATATACTAAAAGTTTCAAAGTTGAACCTGACAGTCACTATTTGATCCAGAATTCCATGATTGTATGTGGGTATGTTGTGACATGGCATCGTGTCGAAGCGTTCAAGCGTTCTTCAGAATCGCCATAAGCAGCTTTTAAGATCGTATAAATCCGTTGGAATAGAAATACTATTCAATAAAATAAACGGATTCGTTACAAACCGTTTTAATATTTTAAAATACTCCTGCTGATCTTTTAAGAACCAAAGAGCCGAAGAACCGTTGGGGTAAACAAGTTCAAGAATGGAGACCGAGGCTCGACAAACATAGTGTAGGATGCTCTCCGGCCAGGTGGAGTGACGACCTGCGAAAGACTGCTGTGATTGACAATACATTGTCTGTCACTGCATGCTGGTAGAAGCTGGATGCGACGAGCAGCTATAGGCTGTTGTTTGTGATTTTTTTAATGATACCTATTTATGGAACTAGCAGATGGCTCACCTGGTCTTAAGTTGTAACCAGGACCTATAACAAAGTATTGGTTCGTAGGTCGTGGATATTTGGAACATGCCCTACGATGCAACACCCTGCGTCCATCAACTTGAGACATGAAGGTGTTAAGCCTCATGCCTGTCATTTCACCGGCACTCACACCCTTCAAACCGAGGCACAGCAATGCTGCTTCACGGCAAAAATAGGCATGGATGAGCCCTTAACAAAGAACTCTACTACTGCTAAATGATTAATGATAAATGATATGATGATGATGATAGTATTTTAAGAATGTTATCTTTAAAACAATACAACATATCGCGACGTAATACGCGTGTACCTACGTACGTGTATTTATCTTAATCCAATTACCGTCTGTTGCCACGTCACATCTGAAGTTTAAATGAGGCGGAAAATTACTTAGTTACTTGTTGTAGGATTATGCGACAGGTGGAGTTAGATGCTGTAATGTTTTCTTAGTTTTGTACCTAAGATAAGTTACCTAGGTTTTTTCTAAAAAGAAAATCGCTCTGGAATAAGGGCGTAATGGGTTCAAAATATTTTTTTAGCCATCACACTAATATGCTTCGTAATAGTGCTTCGTTCGCGTGTTACCCGTATAAAAAGTAGCAGTGTTAATCCAGGTCACAAACTATGTTTATTCTACTAATCCAAATCCGTACATAGTCCTGAAAAATTAGGGGTTTCACCTCGGAATGAGAGATAGTCGGCTATAAACTTCTATAACCTTTATTTTAATACCCTAAAACTTGTCCCAAAACCTACTTATCGTATTATAAAGATATTCCAAGTTCAAAGGTCAAAAAAACTATTTATTGCAAATATCTTGTTCCCTATGGTTTTTATGCTATTTGTATTTCAATAAGTATTGTAGAACATCATATTCTCTACAACTTTTGTATAAACATTTATATAATATCTTGAACCATTTTCGAGATTGTGGGCAGAGCGCGTGCAGTGTTTAACTATTTGGAGTATGGAGCTAACACACTTAGGTATAAGTAGGTTTTGAGAGAAGTTTTAGGGTGCTTACATAAAGGTTTATAGCCAACTTTCTCTCATTCCAAGATTGTTGCCCTCATTTGACTAATTTTCTTGACTAACAGCTGTTACGGAGTTGAGTGGAAACAACCATACTCACACACACAAACTGCTATTGGTATTTAATTAAACCCTCACAAATTCTATGTTAGCTTCAGTTCAGTCAGTTACACACCTACAAATAATTAAAGGTATTATAATATTCTACATAAGCTTAAATTTACGGAGCTTTCCGTCCTACATCTAACTAAGCTGCACTTAAGCAGCAGTTATTCTTAGGTATCGGATTACATGTAAGTCTCAGTGTAGGTCAAGGTCCCGCGCAAGCTTGACTGGTAGACTTAAGGCCATTGTCCACTAAATGTAGCTGCATTAGTGAATGCTAAGCAAGATCTTTGCTGCAATGCACTTAGATGCGCTGCCTAATATATTTATTGTATGAATGTTTTCTTTATGTATTTCTTCACGGCAGACCTAAAGAGTTTATAGAGGAGTGCGCCCTTTAAACAAAAATCTGTGCCTAATGTATCCATTCTCCCAAAAGGGGGATGTGTCTCGTTTCCTCTCGTGTTCTCGTTTTTGGACATAAAAAAAATAAAGTTCAGAATGTTGTTCAAAGTGCGCACTCTCCTATAAAACTCCTTGGGTGGAACAGCGGATAACAGGAGTACAGAAAAGAACAAAGGGGTACTATTCATCCAGAAAAAAGTTCCCAAAATTTACGCGAGCGAACTTTTTTATCACCAAAAACACACCGTTTAAAGTCGCTCAGCGAGCTTTGGAAAAGGTAGAATCCGCAACGAGACTATCCAACATAGAATTAAAATTGTCGACATAGCACAGAAAATTAGTAGCTGAAGTGGCAGTGGGCTCGCCATATCTGCCGAGGAACTGATAACTCTTGGTGTAAACGAGTTCTTGGAGACCGCGGCTTGGCAAACGTATTTTAGGACGCCCCTCGGGCGCCAGGTGGAGCGACGATCTGTTACAGGCTGCTGGTGGAAGCTAGAGGCATCGAGCCCAGAACAGGGCGCAATGGCGCTTTATTACAGGAGGCCTACCTTTGTCCAGCAGTGGACTGCTATAAGCTGATGATGTTAATGATGTTATTTTATAACTTAAAGTTTCAAAGCTTCAGTCTTATTTATCAAGGTACTATAAAAGCTACAGATACCAACATAGCTATGCTCTTCCAGTACACAGTAGCCCTTACCCTCATACCGTACGCACCAGAAGATTTATAGCTTCGTCTGTACACTATTATTACACATAATGTTTTACAATTGAATATTATTTTATCAAACATGTAGTTTCTTGTATTATATCTATATTTTGCTGGGCTTGGGATTGTTTCTATGAATTACTAGAAATATATCCACGTAACGTAAGGTTTTAGAAGAATGTGGGGTGTAAGGTGTTTTAAACTCCAACCTCGGAATCCAAGCCACCCCTGACCTGCACTTGGTACACCCTGCTAACTAATAAACGGGGCTCTGACGGCCGGCTGATCGTGGCATAGTAACACCAGCTCAGCTACATCCATTGGCAGCAGCGTCGGCGGTGCGAGAAGCTGTGCTCTGCAATCCCTAACCCGCATGCCCAGCGTTGGGATTATGGGCATAACCTCTTATTAGAGGAGGCCTTTGTCCAGCAGTGGACTGCTATAGGCTGGTGGTTAAGGCGACTATGAGGGTCAAACCTCCCTCTCGCTCGCACTATTCAACATTTATGAAGATATAAAATTACTGAATGTATTTATGCAAAATAGCAAACCTTCACGGCCTAAAAAATAACAATACAAAGGTTCAGCAATAATATCATTTTGATTTTATCACGTTTTCTTACCAAAAAACTTGCACCAATGTGATCAATTTTAGTGCAAATTTTTTAGTAGGAAAACGTGTTGGGTTCAACATGATATTCTTGCTGTACCTTTGTATTGTTATTTCTTAGGCCGTGAAGGTTTGCTATTTTGCATAACTACATTCAGTTATTTTATAGCTTCAAAAATTGATCTCGCTCGCACTATTCAACATAAGGTTTGACCCTCATAGTTGCCTTAAAAGTAAGCAGTAGGGCTTTCTGTGAAGGTCTCGACCGTACGAAGGAGTAGTACGACCACCGTGCCTATTTCTGCCATCAAGCAGCATTGCATTCACTGTGGTACGTTCTAGTGACTATGTGCTTATCTTTCGAAAATAACAGATCTTCTTTTTCCAATGAAGTTCTGGTATCAATGAAGTGTTAGTTTTTTCAGGAAATTAAGCTTTTATTTGGATTTTTCGTTTCGAAAAATGTATGTGCACATTACCACGTGCTTGAAATAGTGAAGGAAAACATCATGTAGAAATCGACATGTACCCTAGAACTAAAATTCCAAAGTCATGTGCTAGGTTAGTATTCCAATAAACAGAGGCGATGGGATTCCAACCTCTCACGTGGAATGCTAACAGCTTGCAAAAAGTGGACATATACTGATTGCAATATTTGGACGTGCCTCTCACTATTCACTATTCCCCTATCAGTATTCTCAATACATTTTCGTACTGAGCAATATCTTTTTTTTTAATGCAGAACGTTTCCACACCGCATTATGTAGCCCTAAACTTAGCAAAGCTTGTGTTATGGGAACCACATGATTGACTACATAACATACTTTTTTTTTGTAAATACATACATATCATGCAAAGAACCCAAACCCAGACACGAGACAAATATCTGTAGAACATGCAAACATTTGTCCCGCAGCAGGAATCGAACCCGCAACCTTCTGCGTCTCAGGCGGACCTTCGCCCACTGCGCCAAAGAGGTCGTCGCATCTGAAGATATTTAATGGTGAAAAAGTCGTGTATATGTTTGTTTTGTTTTCTTGAGTACAGTATCTTAAGTTGTACTATTCCAAAACATTCATATTATACGTTTTTGGGCTCAATTTTAAGTATCTTTTTTCGTAAATATGTGTTGTGAGAACATTGCAATCTGTAATAATTACATTACCTACGTTGTTCGATCAGTTTCTATTTAAAACGAGTTGAAGCGTTGAGCTCGTGGCATAGATGACCTGGTGATACTTTTTACCGGAAGATCTTGGTTAAGCAAAACTAAGCCCGGTCACTTGGATGGGTGACTGTTTAGTGAGATCTAAGCGCTTCTAAATCGAAGCGTTTCCGTGTTCCGGAAGGCTCGTTAAGATGTTGGTCCCGGCTTATTTAGTCGTTAAGCCATATCGGAGGCCTTCGGGCGGCCTAAAGACTCCAACAACAGAGTTGGCCATTCGCTCATAATGAAGAAGAAGATTTCCAAAAAAGTGATATTTAAAATGAGCTCAAAAACTATTAGGCACAGGTCACACATATCAGGCAAGGACATGGCGCGGACATGGCGCGGACGTGGCACGGACGTGGCGAGGACATGGCACGGGCATGGCGCGGACATGGCTCGGACATGACGCAGAAATGACGCGACAGAGGCACAAGTGTAGTGCAGTCTGTTGTCCGGTATCGATGTGTCAGCATGTCATCCTCAGAAAACGAAGATGCTCTTGCTCTCGTGCATACAATTAATTAATATACAGATCAGGGCCCGTACAACCCCGATTTCGAGTTAGTTGCTTCGAAAGTGAAACCCCTTCATTGGGTTATACAGTTGACGGGATTACCCTTTCGTTTGGATATTTTCCTCCTAACACAAGCGAAAGTGTAACCCGTTCCTTTTGGTTTTCAGTCGATAGGGTTACCCTCTTATGAGGTTAAACGAATGAATGGAGTTACCTCTTGATAGGTTTTTTTGAATGTTACACAATGGTTATCATTACTAATATTTATTAATTAATAATAATTTCGGATTGTCACTGTCACTGTCACTCTAAAACTCAAACTCAAAACTCAACTCAAAGCTCCACTCGAAACTCATTCTACAAATTCATCTGTAAATGGTTATATCTCTGGAACTACTCATCCTAGAATAGCTGTTAATTGCTCAAAAGATAGCTATCGACAAGATCTTTATTTTCAATGACATATGTCAAAATTGAATTTGCCATATCTCGAGAAGTACTCATCCTAGACTTGCCGTTAGCTCAAATGATAGCTACTAATAAAATCTTAATTTTCGATGACAGCTGTCAAAATAAAAACTGTCATCGAAAATTAAGATCTTAACAATAGCTATCATGTGAGCTAGTAACGGCAAGCCTAGGATGAGTAGCTCTCGAGATATGTTTGTTTTAAGTTTGACAGCTGTCATTGAAAATTAAGGTCTTGTCAATAGCTATCATTTGAGCTAGTAAAGGCAAGTCTAAGATAAGTATTTCTCGAGATATGGTCGATTTAAATTTGACAGCTGTCATCGAAAATTAAGTTCATGTCAATAGCAATCATTTGAGCTAGTAAAGGCAAGTCTAAGATAAGTAGTTCCCGAGATATGGTCGATTTAAGTTTGACAGCTGTCATCGAAAATTAAGTTCATGTCAATAGCAATCATTTGAGCTAGTAAAAGCAAGTCTAAGATGAGTAGTTTTCGAGATATGGTCGATTTAAGTTTGACAGCTGTCATCGAAAATTAAGTTCATGTCAATAGCAATCATTTGAGCTAGTAAAAGCAAGTCTAAGATAAGTAGTTCCCGAGATATGGTCGATTTAAGTTTGACAGCTGTCATCGAAAATTAAGTTCATGTCAATAGCAATCATTTGAACTAGTAAAAGCAAGTCTAGGATGAGTAGTTCTCGAGATATGGTCGATTTAAGTTTGACAGCTGTCATCGAAAATTAAGGTCTCGTCAATAGCTATCATTTGAGCTAGTAAAGGCAAGTCTAAGATAAGTAGTTCTCGAGATATGGTCGATTTAAGTTTGACAGCTGTCATCGAAAATTAAGGTCTTGTCAATAGCTATCATTTGAGCTAGTAAAAGCAAGTCTAAGATAAGTAGTTCTCGAGATATGGTCAATTTAGGTTTGACAGCTGTTATTGAAAATTTATTCCAATTTTATTATAATATAATTATTATTGCGTAAAATAAACAATTAGTAGTCTGTATTTCCGCCCTTAATGCTTAGAACACAATTACCGCAATTAATTTTCATCTTTTGACCGAATTTTTTTTCTCCTTTATCTCCTATAACCCACGTATAACCCGTGTTACAATGATAAAAAGGGTAACCCTAAGGAATGGGTTTTGGAATAATACCAAAACCCAATACTATTGATAACCCTCATGATCAGGTAACCTAATCAAAAGGGTTTTGAATGGTTTAGACCCATCAAATAATAGTGTAACCCATACGGAGAGGGTTAACTAAGCTTTTGAAAAAACCCTGCCGAAAACCTCTTCATCGGGTTACCAAATCGGGCCCTGATGATACAGATGAAGAAAATACGCCCAAACGAATTTGCACAAGGATCAGCTAGTATTACCATGGGTATTACATAAAAAAATCTTAGCACCGGTTTAATCTCTTTCCGATTTCCAGCCACAATTTATCTTGAACATTTCAGTTACAATAATTGGAACGACAATGATCATAAAGCGTTGCATATTTTACAATCAATTCACAAAATTCAATATTAAATTCGATATCGTCATTCGTCACGCATTTTTACATCACTAACAGACGTATGTCGCAAGCAAGTACATACTACGAACTGGCGGCCATCTGACGCTCATCTGGCGGCGATCGGGCGCGGGCGCCGAAAAGGCGCGTCATACGTCCGAGCAACGACATACTATGTGCCCTAAATTGTGCTTTATTTCCATGCATTTTGTATGAAATTTGAATGGAATAGGAAACCACCTGTGCCATGTCCGTGTCATGTCCGTGCCCGATGAATGTGACTAGCGTCGGGCGCAGACATGGCACTGGCGGTTTCTTATTCCAATCAAATTTCATACAAAATGCATGGAAATAAAGTATAATTTAGGACACACGGTATGTCGTTGATCGGACGTGGTTATGACGCGAAGTCGTCGAGCTAAATTGTGCTTTATTTCCGTGCATTTTGTATTAAACTTGAATGGAATAGGAAAGCGCCCGCGCCATGTCCGCGCCAGGTCAGACAGGTGAGGCCTGAGCCTTAAAGTTTTCCAATTGTGCAACTCTTACTAGGGGTACAGTAGTCCCTTTATTTAACTTAATAGCGTTTTTACAATCAATAATTAATTTAATTGTCAGTAAGCTATTGTAACAATTAAGTGAGTAAGGTCAGAAATTATTATTCACGATTATTACATACGATTAACGTGTTAACGAATCTATTGAATGGCCGATACGAATCGATGAAAGATGTTTCATAATTGTGCGTGTAACCTTATATCAGAACTCTTTGTTGTTCGTGTAAATAATGCCTTTTGGTGAAGGTGTTAAGAACTTGGGTTGTATTGCGGCCGCAGAAATATTCATAATATTTATAAATAGATAATTTTGTTCCGGGTGCTATACGATTAATTGATTTTGTTGGACGGACAACGAATTGATTTTAAATAGGTTCCTTTTTTCCTTTTGAGGTCCTAATCGAATCCTTAAAACTTATTTTTAGTGTAAAAATCATTTTCAATTTAAATACGTAATGCTTGTCATAGATGCTACTGGTCTTTGCATGCTGGCGCTATTGAAAACGACTATACTAAGTAAATATAGTGGCTACTACTTATGTTCTGCAGTATACGCTGAGTGGCGACCTTTTTGTGACATTTCTCCTAGTAGATTTAAGTAGGAACTTACCTATTGTTATTCTGTATTTTGATACTTTAAAGACTCTCTAATTAAACCCTTTATAACACAAAAACTAACAAACAACACAATACGCTCCTGCAGTCTTTGTGTTTTGAGCAGTCAAAGCTATAAAATGCTGACTGTACTAAAAATGTTATTAAAATCCTGAGAATTGAGTGTTATCTGAACAAAAGACATGGAAATGGTGAGATAGTAAGGTGATCGTAACCTAGAAAGCCTAACCCACAGAATTAGCAAGCTCAAGTGGCAGTGGGCTGGTCACTTAGGCCGAAAAACCGATAACCGTTGGAGTAGTAGAGTCCTAGAGTGGAGACCGCGTCTAGCCAAATGTAGTCAGGGCGCCCCTCGACCAGGTGGAACGATGACTAGTGAAAGATGGCTGGCAGAAGGTGGATACGGAGAGCCGAAAATCGGGCTCAGTCATGCTTACTTGGGGCTACTGAGCCCGATTTTCAGTGTAGTAGTGGACTAAATAGGCTAAAGATATACCTAGTGGTGAGAATGAATTCTTAGAAGTAGGACGAGCTGATGCAAACACCATGTCTTATAGACATTTGAATGACAGATTTCCTATTCCTAACAAAATGATTATATAAGTATCGTATAATCACAGAACTTATACCACAAACAGGAACTCAACAGCTGTCGTACCATTGATTTATTGGTTAAACGATTGTAATTGTAAATAATGATACGATAAATGAATAATTCTATCAACTTTCAAGGTAGACATGGTACAATGTTTTATTAATATTAGATGCTTTCTTTACAATCCAAAACTTTTTATATCAACAACAACACTGGCCTATTCAGTCCACTGCTGGACATGGGCCTTTCCTAAAAGAAGGGGGATATGCCTATAATACCCTTCTTAAATTGACTAGCTTCCATCTGCAGCTTCGCTCGATTGATATCCAGATAGCCTATGTGTTAATCCAGGTCATCATACACAGGTCTACATATTCCACGTTTTATCTAAATCCGTACAGCCGTTAGGTACGCAGTTGAGTTGAAACAAACATAGGGAGTATGTTTGTTTCAACTCTCTCTCTCACACACACACACATAAACTTTCGAATTTTTAATTGTGTTATAAAAATCTACGGTACCTACTATTCAAGTTAGAGACCTTTAAAATTAAAATGATTAGAAGGATTTTATAAAAAAATGCAATGGTGTAGGTACACAACGTTGGAGATCTAATAAATAAAAAAAATATAAAAAAATCGAGTACTTTCAGTGGCTCAAAAGCTGACTTATTATGCTCTTCTTTGTTGATAAAGAGTAGGTATCCAGTGTATAAAAACATAGTGTAGGACTTCGGATTGTAATGTATTCCTAACGTTACTGACGTTACTTAAATGCTCGCGAGGCAGCTTTAGTATTGCAAAGGACAATGCCGACTTATAAAAGGCGCTCGGTACCAAGACTAATTTCGGTAATCTCCAATAAGTTTTTAGTCAATTCTACTATCTAAATAATTAAAAATGAGGGTTGTTGCTATAGTAACAGCAAATATCAATGGTTTTTGCCATAGTTACAATATGTATCAATAGTTGTTGCAGTCGTAATGGTGGTGTGAGGCGGAAACCAAATCAACCAAATATTTTTTACTTGATTATTAATCCCGTCGGTATGTAAAACTAAAGAAAATGTTAATGTAATTTGTAAAATATAATAAATTTTGTGGGATACGTATAGTTTTCACACAATTGGTACGGGTTCTCGGCAGTCCCCTTAGTTAAACATGATCCTTGTCACAATAATGATGATGTTGTTTGTAGCTCCGTTTTACTGTTGGGGTTCCCGCACAGAAAACAGGGTTTATTCAAAAGCCTGTTTTATTTGTAAAATTGGTATCATGTATTTTCATCTGACTATCAAATGTATACCACTCACTCCCAATACCAAGCTAATCACCTATCCATCAATACGTGTTCCGAAGTAAAATGACGTGACCTTAAAACTAAGTACCAGACTCACTTTCAATTGTTTTATAAAAAATAAGTTTAATATTTTACGAAAGGTCACTGGAACCGGCAGTGATGATATCATTACCTTACAATAGGATACGGTATGGTATTAAAAATACTTATCATCGTTTTTGCGAAGTGTTCTTACCTATAGGTATTCCCAAGTATCAAATAATGTCTAGGCATGAATATCCAGGCTAGTGGTTTGCCTGTAACTTTGGTTGGTTAGATGCGTACATATTGTCTACTTATTCATTCCAATTCATTTTTTTGCAAGAAATGTGGTACATGTAGTAAATAAATTAAATATTATATTTAAATATAAAAAATTTAAATAAACAGAAATAATTTCACATATTTCACAAAACATTTGGCATGCAAAATTTTACATTTTAACAGAATTTATATATCTACCGTGTAAAAATAGCATAAAGAATAATATTTTTAATAAAAAAAAACGTAACAAAGTATAAGTTTACAAACTAAAAAAAAACAATAAAATAAACCATTACAAAAATTACAGTAATCACAATAAAATTTACAAAATACGATATCAAAAATTATGTCCAAACTTAATTTATATTTATGAACATTAACTGCATAAAATATTACAAAGGCTTACTCTTAGAAGAAAAAAGAAAATGTTACTTTACCTTTTTTTAGTTGAGGGACGCAGAATTTTGCGCTGCGGAGAACGTTCCAAATATGCGTGAGCTACGATGCACTGCTTTGTTATAAATAAGTTATGTAAGTTATGTTTATTTATTTATTAATGGTAAGGTGGGCCATGTGCCTGTTTTATCGTCAAGTAACAACATAGAAAAATATTTAGGATCTACTAAAAACCTATCAAATGAACTCTAGAAATAAACGTTCAAAAGTCTGTGTCATGTCAATCATGTCAAGTCAGTCAGAAATATGTACAACAATTTCATTCTAATTTATTACTATTGCATCAATGCCTACTGACGTTACTATGAAACTATGTATCACTACTTTGTACTTTTTTATTGCAATAAAAAACGTAAGCGAGCTAATAGAGTAGACATCTTACTATAACATGTGAAAATATTAAATACCTAGTTACTTAGGTATCATAATCATTGTTTAAAAAATGACGACATCTGTGGCGCAGGGGGCGAAGGCCCACCTGGGATGCTGAATCTCACAAGTTAGCAGCAAGACCTTTTTTTGTATAATCGTCATCATCAATAATCTAAAGCAGTTCACTGCTGAACAATTAGGCGTAACCTAATAAGCGAAATAGCGCCCTATCCTCAGTTTTGTTCGATGTTTGCTTGATCTAAAAATATTTGTCCCCCGTCTGAGTGTTATCTATTAATAATTTGTGTGTACATATTTACAAACTAAATAATTAAGTATTATATCATTCATGTGGTGGGGTTATAACTCTGCTTATTTTGGGACGATGTGTGATAGGTTCCAGCATTATTCATTTATTTATTTATTTACAAACGTAGGTAGGAACCTTTCTCAATCCTAGCAGATTACCTAATACAAGTTGATAATAGTGTGAGGATGACTTTTAAAAATAAACAGTTTCATGGTCATTCAATGACTCTTATTATAGAAAAACATCGTACAATTAGTACTATTTGCAATAAATTTTATATAATTAGAATTGATGGCTTCATCGTTGATGCTAGTAAATTGATAGATATATTGATACAGAGAAAATATTATTTCATTCATACTTTACGCAATTTTTATGTGTCAATTCTGACACCTAATCTAGTGATAGGCACAGAATGATTTATTGAAATAGTGGCCATGATTAGATCGGTGAGTACTAACAGTGTTTGTTTGTTAAAAAACCTTGTAAAATTTGTAGTTACAAAATGATTAATTGGTTTTCTACGGCCATATCGTTGTGGTTTTAATTACCTAAACGAAATTGAGCTAGACACTTTGGTACCGACCTACTAGTATTCTTACTAGTATTCTGGGGTTCCAACCTCCGTTTTCAAAACCCAAGCCTACCTCATCGGCCCGTGGTGGCCCGTGGTGCAAACTAACAAACGGGGCGCTGGCGGCATAGCACAGCCTAAATAACAGCTGTAAATTCTCTGATCGCCGACGGGCTGCAGCGTCGGCGGCGTGGCGCGACGCGGCGGTGCGAGAACCTGTACCCCGTGATACGCAACCCAGTCCCCTTCTTATTAGGGGAGGCCTATTTACAAGAGTTAGATTTACTAGTATAGGCTGGTGTAGTTGTTGATATAAATTAATGTTTACAGCTACGTTTTGATAACACTACATTTGACACGAAAGTAAAATCCTATAAAAATTACTTAACAATATTCTATTGAAATATTGTTTAACCCTTTTCATCTCACTGGAAGGTAAATGTCTCTCCCATAAACTTTCAAACATCGCTATCCTGATCCACTTCCCACCACCTTCTTTTGAAGCTCGTCCCGGCGAAGCATCCATAAAAACAATACAATACAAACATCGAGATATTTATACTCTAGAGTGGAAAACGTGGAAAAAAAGTGTCTGCACCAAAACTTCGTGCACGCTGTCAATTGCACGGTCTTTGAACACTTTTCAAGCGACAAAGTTTTAATTAGTGCAAAGGAGAATGCCGTCTGATGTATGGCGCTCGGTACCAATGCTAAAGTGATTGCGTCAAAACGAAACCTAATTTTTTTGAAAGATATTATACTGTTATTCATAGAATACTAAGTCTTTTTTTTTTTGATAAACGTAAACAAATTGTTTTTATTTTATATTAGTTTTTGAGTTAGTTTTTTAAAAAATGCTTTCCCGAGACCGTTCAGTTTTGTCTACATAATTATAAGTATTATAAACATTTACACTATACACTATAAACATATAACTATGATACTATATCTATAAGAAAAGGTTTATATACCTCACACAGATAGGTAAAAGGGTGTTTTAACTTCTACTTCGTAGGTAGGACATTACATACATTACTACTGTGTTCTACTTTATGTTATTTTCAAATAATGATAGTGACGAGAAAGTAGATACGCATTTACATCATTATAAGTATTAGTACTTACTCATGAAGGTGAAATCCAAGCTAAGATCCAAGATATTAACATATTCATCACAACCACGAAAAGGCCATGGATGCCTCTTCCAAACTATGCTGGTTTCGCGTCACCGGTTATTAGCAAACAGTTGATGCCACGATTGTTTATCGTACATTATTGTGATGATGTCTAATGAAATATCTATTCACAGAATAAACACTGCTACACAATGCCACAGAACAGTCAAGTAATACATAAACATAGGAGATAGTTTAGTAGAACCACAAAAAAGTTTCTGATCCAACCTCTTTCATTATACAAAGTGAAAAAACCTCCAATGTTTTCAGTAAATTCTACTGTCTAAAATTATAAGTGAGGGTAGTTGCAATGTCATGGTGCCGTGCGCCGGAAACCAAATAAACGAAAGAATTTTTTACGTTATTACTAAACGAGTCGGTGTGTAAGACTAAAAAAAATTTTAATGTTATTTATAAAATAAAGGCAATTTTATGGGATACGTTTGGTTTTGACGCAATTGGTACGGGTTATCGGCATTCTCCTTTGGCATTTTGAAGTTTATTTATGTAAAAACACGCTTAGACGATTTTTGTTAAATTTCATTTGAAGACTGTCACTCTATAGTGTTTCGATGAATACAAATCAATTTATTGCCAAAACCAAAACCACTTACCAAGAATAAAATAAAAAAAAAGAACAACAATTAATTAGCATTTGGCATAGACTCAGCACTATTCTGCACAGGGCTGGTCTTCAGCATACCCCATTACTCGAGCTTAGGTGTTAGTCGAGCCTAAATAACAGTAAGCAAGTTTCACATAAAACAACAAAACCTGTTAAAGCCTTAATTTTTATGCATTGACTTGTATTTTCTATGTATGATATGTATGTATTTACAAAACAAAAATTATATGTGTATTATATCAATCATGTGGTTCCCATAATACAAGCTCTGCTTAGTTTGGGGCTACATGATGCTGTGTGATTATGTCCCGCATTATTTATTATTTTATTATTATTACTTATTTCTTTTTTTTATTTAGATGATTAATTTTAGTTTTTGATAATATAATTTTTTGTGATTTTTTCATCTTTATATAAATCAACAATTAACTATTATTTAGATACCTATGTAATACTTACTTAGATAGTTATTTTTATATGAAATCTTTGTAATTTTTTTACAAAATGCTAAGCGCCCTCTACCCTTCCAAATTTGTACCTAAAATACCTGAAAAGGGTAAATAGGTCCTGTACTTACTAAATAGTCTTAACCTCTACTATTACTTACAATTATAGGTAAAAAGTATAATAAAAAAATATATATATATATATATATATATATATATATATATATATATATATATATATATATATATTTTGGACAACAGGATACATATTTTCTTAATACTACTTAATAACACAAAAGAAACACACGAAAAAAGCCACACACTTAAAAGTAATAGAATAAAAACTAAACATTAAAAGCAAAATAATAATAATAGTTAAATCACCCTCCGCACGAAGCAATGCCACATGGGACAGGTGATCCTGCCAGCTACAGTTTGTAGGATGGTGTTGAGGCTGTCACGTATAAAAATTACAATCTCTTTTATTGCAACTTATAACCACTGTGATTATGTAAGGAAGGAACACAAAAAACATGAACAAAAAACCATTAATTTAACAAACCTTACCGAATATTGAAACATAATATAAACAAAACTATAATTGAGACACAGGTGTTTCATTTCGTAACGTGTAATCACCACATTCGTTTTTCCGAATATGTTTAAAACGAGTACAAACCAACTAGTAATTAGAATATGAGAGATTACCATAAGGCATAGAGTTTCACCTCTTAACACCTCTTGTTTTGTACTTCGCTGCGTGAAGTTAGATAAAGCTGTACATCCACTGTATCGCTACGACAGATTTTGTATTCTATTTGCATTGTCTAAAATCCTTTTTAAATTAATGCGTGTCGCAGATGCTGATTTAAGGTAGTGCCACTGAAAACCACCGCTGCCATTGCTACCATGCTTCTGCTGCATACGCTGATTGGCGACATTTTTTGTCACTATTTTTCTTATTAGATTTAAGTACCTATTGTTTATTTTTAATTTAAAACTCAGGTAATGGTTTTTCGAATTTAATTTTGATTCTTTATGGTGTTATGCTTGTCATGAGTCCAATAATATTTTTTAACTTAATGATAATTGAAGCTAGACTAGGCGGGCTTCGTCTGCCACATGTGACACGGGAAAAGCACACATAATAGTCACCGCAGGTTATCCCACGCGGCAGATCGCGCTGACGATGGAAACACAAACTCGACTTTTTTTATGATAAGTTGGAAAACAATAGCATTCAAAAGAGAGGAATGGAAAGAAGGAAAGGTGGCATTTGCCTTGCAGTGGGATATTTCAGGCTCATAATGATATTAATAAATAATATAATACATAAGTATAACGTAGATTATGCACGCGGCGGTCTAATAAGCGTTAAGCTTTACCCGCAAAGCCTCCATATATTAGAGCTATCGTCCGCCCAACGGTAACCCTATCTAATTTCCAATCTAACAACAACTTAATTAATAGCCACTTGTTCAAATCGATTTCCAAAGTGATTTATAAATCGAATGACCTGTATTTATGTGGGCAATCGAATGCTCATAGATCGTTTAGCGTTTAGTTCAGCCCTTTTGTCAATGGTTTAGTTAGAGTAAGACTTGCTAATACTTGTCAAATTCAGATAAATATAATCTAACCTACTAACACGAGACATCTTATTCATCGTCACTGATCCTAAACCAGCTGGTATATTCTAAAAATAGTTTACACATAATGGCTTCGGCAGAATACCAGCTTCTGCTGCTAAAAGAGGAGATGTTACGCAGAGTCGATGCCATTTTGATGTTATAGCGCACATCCCACCATGTTTTATGTTATCTTTTTCTCTCTCTCTCTCTCTCTTTTGTTACCTAATCTTAATTGTGTTGTGTTGTGTGTTCTGCAAATAAATATATGCCTATGTCTGTCTATTTCTAATTTAAAATTAACCCAAAGGACCAACTTATTTATCAATGCTTTAAATAAATAACAAATTCATAGCCTGCTTCGTACCTGGGTACCAGATACAGCCAGATAAAGAACATACAAATCCCATCGACATTGCCACAGTTTTAGAATATGTCTCACTCTTGCTTTTTTTTACTAAAGTTGTCTGATAGTAACAAAAAAGTTAACGCTTTGTTGACAACAACTATTAATATCGAGCAGAAAGTCTGTCCGAGGCCCACTGTTTACGATTTAAGATTACTTTTGGACGTGTTTAGTAACTTTTGTTTAGTCATCCACCGAGTCTATAAGACTAAATGAATGTCTTTTTAAGGGAAAAATTATATTTTTAACATATTTCATTTGCCATCGTTGACCCACAGAGAAAAGGCCTCCCTGTGAAAGACCATGTATATAGTCAAGCTCGTCCCGCCATCTAATTCTAGGCCTTCCACGTCATCGTCTGGCACCAAGTGGGATCCACTCTGTTTTGTTGCATATAATTAATAAACTCTTGACCTCTATCAAACCCGAAACAGGTGAAGGCCTGGTCTAAGATGGAGCACGCTTGCCTAGTAGGAACTAATTCACTCTGGGTGCAACAAGATTATTATTTTGTGTTGAAGTATAAGTAGGTAGTAAGTAGTAAGTTTTTTGTGGAAATAAATTATGAACTATATGAACTCTGAATTTGAAGACTCCGAGATTGTACTGGTCCGGGAATTATCTTGTGTTGTGTGGTTATCTCTGCCCCTAAGTCGCTTAGTCACAAATCAAATTGTCTTTAAATTTATTTAATTTCGTATAACTTTAACTTAATAAAAAAATAATTGACTTGCTTAGTGCTTACGTAACTAAGATCGTGTGTAGACCGATTACCCATTCACACGGGTCATCCAAATTAGCTTGTCAAGTTGCGCTTGCGCGTGTGAAACTCACTTTACAGTTTACACGCCCCGTTTGACAGCCATCAACCAGATGGACTGCTTTGATTTTGATGAGCTTAATGAATAATTATAGAAATTACCTGTTTCTGCCCGCGGCTTCATCGACGTTATTTTGGGATAAAGAACATCAAAACATCAAAATATTTTATTGTAATTCATTTAAGGGTAAGACTTATATTGTTTTTATTTGGACATTAAATTTGGATACACTAAGATCAAATTCCATACGGCCACTGATCAAAGCGTAAACCAGGTCAGATCGACTATCCATCCATCCCCACTTTACAAAATGAGTTTTAATTCGTACGGCAAATCTACTCCCGACGGTCAGCAACATTTGTTCAAAAATTTTGTACTTTCATTGAAGAACTAGGAAAGCTTCCTAATAATACCAATTCCTGTAAATACCTACCTAAAGTTACGCCATAATTTAACTCAAAACTTATAAAGCAGCCCTAACAAGCTATTTTTTTAAAAACTTTGTTCTTGACTTAAAGACGATGATAATTGTAGCTCTTCCTTAATTTTAGAGCTGCCACACACAACACAAGGATTAGCTTAATGTTTGTGGAGAAAAGATTTGAATCACGTATTTTTATTAAGGTTCTCACAACTTGTGGACTACCATGGTCCAAATGACCCCTTTTAGAAATAACATATGAATTCAAACTCACCTTGTATATCTGAAGATATCAATAATGGGGATGTTTAGTAGAAAAGAAGTTACAATCTTCTGTCAAGCCCTGTCAAGCCTTTGTGTCAAGCGTAGTAGCAATCCCAAAAGCTACAACGTTTCTTCTTCCGCGTATCATTATATCCTACTCTTACTAATATTATAAACGTGAATGCTTGTCAGGATGTATATCCATTGTGAGGAGGTACACCCGTACTTTTTTTGTACCTACTTTGGATGTATAAATAATAATAATGCAGCACACTATCCAGCATCATGTAGCCCCAAACTAAGCAGAGTGCCTAGTGCTATTTTTGTACCAGCTCGATCGCGTTTGCCTTTAGGCAAATTTGTATGGAAAAGAGTCAGCGCCACGCGTTTTTCACTAGATGGCTCTACCTCGATTCCATACAAATTTGCGTAAACGCAAACGCGATCGAGCTGGTAAAAAAAATCGCACTAGGCACCCTGAGCTTGTATTAATGGGAACCACATGACTGATAAACTACATAGATACATTTTTTTTAAATACATAACTTAACATAGAAAACACCCAGACCTGAAACAAATATTTGCAGAACGTACAAACATTTGTCTCGCGACGAGAATCGAACCCGCAAAGTTCTGCGTCTCAGGCGGGCCTTCGCCCACTGCGCCACAGAGGTCGTCATGGACTCTTTCACGCCAGAACTGCTAAACGGATTTGGATGAAACTTGGAATATACGGCGCATGTGGCCTGGATTAACACATAAGCTACTTTTTATCCAGGTGCCACGCAAGCAAAACCGCAGGCAGAAGCAAGTCACTTATAAAAAGCTCATTACAAGACTGACAGACAATACTTAGACCTCGAAAAGGATTCGCACGATCTAACTGCACATACTGAACCTTTATATAAACCTCGCAAAGAACTAAATCGAATCTAGAAGCAAGGAATACTTTTAAATTGCCTGCATTTGCATAGTAGGTCTCGTTTCACGGCTCCCTAAATGGGATAAGTGAACTTTAAATAAACAATTTAAAGTTTAAATTTCATTAGGACTTTATAAAACAAAATGCTGTATAAGCAGAATGAGTTGGTGGCAATAACGTAGATCTATGTTCTGCAGACGGTTTCGCTAGCGTAGTACTGAGGTAAAAAGTGGCTTATAATCATACTAGCTTCCACCCGCGTGGTAACAGGACCAAAAGTAGCCTATGTATTAATCCGGATCACAATCTAAGTTTTATCCAAAGCGGCAGTAGCAGTTTTAGTAGCAGTAGAGTTCTTTGTGAAGGGCTCGTCCGGGGAAGTACTGCCACCATGCTTATTTCTGCCGTGAAGCAGCTTTGCTATGTTTCGGTTTGAAGGGTGTGGGTGCCGGTGAAATTACAGACACAAGAGGCTTAACATCTTCATGCCTCAAGTTGATGGACGCAGGGCATGTTCCAAAAAAAACGTAATCTACGATGCAATGCTTTGTGATAGGTAATGGTTACTTCATATCAGGTGGGCCATGTGCTTGTTCCATATTCAAGTACCATAAAAAAATCCGTTCAGCCGTTCTGGCGTGATTGTTTAATAAATATCCATCATCCATTCCAAACTTTCGCATTTATAATACCTTCTGCCCGCCTATGCATTAATCCAGGACCAATCTATGTTAATCTATGTTTAAGTTTCAACAAAATCCGTTCGGTACTTTTTGCGTGAAAGAGCAACACACATCTATCCAAACTTTCGCATTTACATTATTAAGTGTGAAGGGGAAACATTTCACAACTTCATATTTTACAATCATTCACATCTAATAAGAATTAACATTAGGATTCATGAATGCCTCCAACTCACGAATAGCAAACAATACTAACGAATATGTTTATCGTATCCTTAAGAAGGAAAGTTATTATAGACCCTAATGGGGACTTCAACAGTGAGGGAGAGAACTTAGTAAGTAAGTGTTAACTACATCTAAAAAACCTAACACAGAAACAAAAGACAAACATGGCACTGTACCATTCAATTGGTGCCGGTAATGGTTCAATTATTGTACTTAAAACTGCCAATTTGTTCACATTTTTTTCATATATTAAAATTTGTTACTTCACGATTCATTATTCAAATAATGAATCGTGAAGTAACAAATTTTAATATGATATTTTCCATCCAAAACGTGAATTTCAATTCAAACAGAGATCTGAATAATCCTAACCAATATTATAAATGCGAATGTGAGTATATTTGTTTGTTTGTTTGTTACGCTTTCATGCCTTAACTAATCAATTGATCACCGTGAAATATAGCATACACGTTGTCAGGGGTACATATTAGGATAAAGTACCTTTAGAAAACGAGTTTACAAGGGATTGAAAAATAATTCTGACGACCTCTGTGGCACAGTGGACGAGTGACCTGCCAAAAACAATAATATGAAATAGAATTATCTGACGATAAAAACGCAGTTGTTGTGCAAGAAATTGGGGATCAATTCCGGTTCTATCAACCGATAATAACGTGCCTTTATTTTACAAAAATTTGTTTCGAGTCTGGGTATTTGCTATGTATGATTAAGTATGTATTTACAAAAATAAAACATAAGTAATATCAGTCATGTGGTTCCCATACTACAAGATACTGCGTGATAATGTTCAGTATTACTTTAACACGAGCAAAGCCCCGGGCGGACACTAGTAATATTATAACGATGAAATATTTCTCCCAGCAGAATCCCAAAGTATAAACCATAGACACTTCAGAGCACTTATTAAGAGCTGAGACGACGAGAGCTGCGGTGGCCAGATCCCCTCGATACATAACATTAGGCTAACGAACATCTCAATTTAACCACCTGCCTTGAACCAGTCCTTAGCTGGTGTTGAAATCATTTTATAAACAGACAGTGTTTGTAGCTATTGTATTGGATGATTTCTTATGATTCCTTTTTCCGAAAATATAATGATTTATGAAAAAGATTTATTTATATTAAGATATACATCGTTTAGTCTTATTAGGGTCGTTAAGTATGTTTTCATAGGGTTGATAAAGGTTACAGCGACAGGCTCGCAACGTGTCACTTGGAATGCTAATAGTGGCTCGAGTGCGAAAAACATAACTTACTACAGTGTTTCGTTAACTATATTTTTGTATGAAAATGGAGCAGCGCCCCTAGCGGGATGTTTGTAAAACTATGACAACTTCATTTAAAAATATAGTTGACGCTATTAACTTTGAAGTAAGTTATGTTTTTCGTACTCAAGCCACACTGGTCTGCATTCAAAAAACGTTCATTTTAACCCCAGATTTATTAATAAATGTTGTATTACATGAACAGCATAGTAAATAGAGTTAACAGTAAGGTGATCACGAATATTTCACCTGACGTATCGTAACGAAAAATTATCGGCAATGAAAATGCATTTCTTTGAATCCAAGCTTTCATTGTCCAAAATTTCAAGTCTACGATATACTTTTTCGGTAGTCTTCATGAAACAGCCATTGTTTGCAAAAAGTAGGCATGTACCAAACTATGTTTGGAGTTGTCTCTCAGGTAGGTAAAAAAATTATGAAAGTAGCATTTCAGTCATGTAGTTCCTAAATTTGTTTGGGACTATTATGATGCTGTGCAATAATGATCAGCAGTATTTATTTATTTTGCTGATATTAAGGCATAATAATTTTGTCTGTTGTCAAACATCTTCATGCCTAAAATTTATTGATGCACGTCGTTGCTAAGTCACTCGTTTCTAGCAAGCGTGGCACACAAATAAGTCCTTGTTTTGGCCACATCAGGTGGAACATTTGCTTGTTCCATCTTTTAGGAAAAAAAAATATGGTTCGTGACAATGAGGTTTTACTAATAACCTCAGTTTATATATAATATCATTGGTTCGTGAAGATGAAACATAAGCATGATCCACCTGGTGTTAAGTGGTAACCTGTGGTGGTAATCATCACATAACACAGTGCATTGGATCGCAGGTCACGCATATTTGAAACGCCCTGTATCCATCAACTTGAGACATGAAGGTGGATAAGAGATGAGGCTCAGCTTTCCTTTATGTGTAGTGAGCTAGGCGGCTGAAACTTTTGTCACAGGTAGGGCTACACCTAGGAAGCCTAAATCTGAAATGGCGTAGTGCGAAAACGAATAGTTTTTGAGATATGAATTTTTGAAAATTCCAATTTTTCACGTATTTTCGTCAAACTTGTTGATAATGTTTGCTATTGATTGCAAATTATTTGGTAATCTGACACTGACAATGACATTTCTCGTGGTTTTTGCGGCAATTTTATGGTATTTTTTGGTAATCTGACAATGACAACGACATCTTTTGTTGTTTTCCCGCCGGTTTTTGGTGATTGTTTGATTGATTGAATTTAGTCGTGTAAAAATTGACACAGATAAACAGTAGGTTATTAGGTTTTTTTTTTTTAACCACCCGGAAATCTTTCTCACCAAAGTAGGTTCTAGGACACCCCGACTTGAGTAGATTAGGTTCGAAATCTAACACAGAACCGACACAGAGCACCCCAACGCCACCTAGTCTTGTGGTCCCTACCCTTAGAGTGTATAAAAAATGCGTGAGTGAGAGTTCTGACGAGAGCCCATACTGGAGTCAAATATCCATTTTTATGATTTGAAACGGGGTTTTAGAGTGGTCATAGGTCATAGGTTCCCCTTCCCTAACACTACCGCATCCCCCCCCTCTCCCGATAGTGTGTTTTGGTGTATATTGTTTACGTTTTTTCCATACTTAACCTCAAAACTAAATTATTATTTTTCTCGGAAACTATGAGTTTCCGCACTTAACCCTTTTAGGGGGAGGGTCCTCCCCCCCTCCCCCACCCCTCCCACCCCCTTACCCCCCAAAAGCTCACTACACATAAAGGAAAGTCCTTCCAGAGATGATTCTCATTACACCGTGCCGTGTCCGAGCCGGGCTGTGTACGTGGCCCGGACGGGGCACGGATTTGACACGTTACATATATTTTGTATGAAACAGTAGGGGACGGGGCGGGTCCGTGAAACAACCGTGATGTTGACTAGCGTCGTCCGGGCCCGGACGGGACACGGATCATGCACTGTGTAGTATAAATTGTTTCACTCAAAATGTGTATTACGTTTCAAATCCATGGCACGCCACGGGCACAGCCCGTTCTAATGAGAATCATGCCTAAGCCTTTTGTGCTGTAATTTCACTGACACCCTCAGTCTCTCACCCTTCAAACCAAAACCACAAAAGAAACCGAAACACGGCAATGCTGATTTACGGCAGAAATAAGCATGGTGGCAGTAGCTCCCCGGACGAGCCCTTCACAAAAAGCAAATATAAATAAATACAAATACAAATCATTTATTTGTTCGAAACATGGGTTAAATTATTACAAAGGTCTTAAAAATTATTAGATCAGCCATGTTTCGCCGTATAGGCATACAAATATCACAAGTGTCATTTACCTAAAAAAAATCACAACAGATAATACAAAAATAACATAATGATAAAATTAATTTTGGGTAACGATGTATGGTAATATTAGGTAGGTACGTGTCAAAATTTATCAGTCAAAAACTCCTGTATGCTGCAATAGGCTTTAGATGTCAGCATTTTCGTTAGCTTATTTTTAAACATATTAAAATTGTCCTGTTCCTTTATGTTTTGAGCTCTACTACTACAGCCTACTAGGTTAATCTTTTTGACAGACTTCAAAAAAAGAAGGAGGTTCTTAATTCGGTTGTATTTTTTATTTCTGTTGGTAAGTACTTAGTACTTAGGTAGTTATTAAGGCAATGCAAGAGCACGTGTATCGCCTACGGAGCGTGTGCTCATAATGGTTAGCACTATTAATTAGCAGTTACGATCGAGTGCGCCGGCGCACTCTAATCAATTCAGATACCGTACAATTATTTAGCGTCAACTTACTTGTTTTTTAATAGTGTCACGTACGAGTGTTGTTTTATTGGATAATTTACTGACTTTAAGAAAAGAACGAGGTTCTCAATTCGGTTGTTTGTTTTTAAAAATAAATAATAACGAGAAAGTTCCAAAAAGAAAATTTGCTCTCTAAGCGTGGTAGAGTTCTTTGTGAAGGGCTCGTCCGAGAAAGTGAACACAACATGCCTATTTCAGCCGTGCATTGCTGTGTTTCTGTTTGAAGGGAGTGGGTGCCGGTGAAATTACAGGTACATGAGGCTTATAACCTTCTTGCCTTAAGTTTACAGACGCAGGGCGTTGCATCGTAGGTACGTTCAAAACTTGTGCGACTTTGCATCATGCAATACTTTGTTATAAGTAAAAGTTACCACTTAACATCAGGTGGGTCTTGTGATTTTTTAATCTTTAACTATTAAAAAAGGCCAATAAAGTCACTCTCGCCTTACTGTGTTCAGTGAGCAGAGCAGTGATCGTTTAACTTTACACTTCATTTATTTATACATTTTCGTAGATTCGATTAAATACGTTATATATATATATATATATAAATACGATATGTTCTCAAAGCCAATTAAATACACATAGCAGTCTACTGCTGGACATAGGACATAGACCCAATAAGCGCCATTGTGCCTTGTCCTCTACTCGACGTAACCAGCTTCTACCTAATTATGAAATACATGCAAATCCTCAAAAATAAAATTGTAGCTAATCTCCCATCCAAATCTGGAGAGTTTGTCCTATAGTGGACTTCTTGAGCCTGAAGATGCCTAGCAGATGTAACGAACCACCAAACTCACGTTCCAAGGGTACCTACAACAGTATTTTCCGTACTATCATTAACTTTAATGACACGAAATATTTCGAGAAACGAGACGATGTCTAGACAAATGGTCGCCACGTTAGCATTTCGCTGTCCTTAGTATATAAGCTATGACAGGCGATACAATTATAGATGCGATAGACGATTTTTTATCGCATATGGCAACTATTTAAAATTTTACTTGAAAATGGAACAAGCATATGACCCACCTGATGTTATGAGTATGCTTGGAACGTGCTCTATGATGCAACGGCCTGCGTCCATCAACTTGATGCATGAAGGTGATAACTGATAAACCTTTTGTGCCTGTACATGCACTGGCACCCACACCATTTAAACCGAAACAAAGCAATACTACTTCACGACAGTACCTAATAGGCATTCATATTTTTAAAGTGTTATCAATAATTAAGTTTGAACGGCGGCTCTTGCGTCTCTCTTTCCTTCATTGTAATATAATATTAGCAGCTTGGCGAGAAGATTGGTTCAAAGTGGCTTGTGATAGGTCATCGCGTCGGGGACTAACTCAATAAATTCCAAAATAACCGTTTTATTACTGTTAAAAATACCGATATTTTACAGTAGCTACTAGTGTTTTCAAAGTGTTTTAAAAATATGCTTTTGGTACCGTCTTAGAAACCCGGTACAAAAATATATTATATATTCAGTCACTGTAGTTGATTTTCTTTCTCTGGTCTCATATTATCGCATAACCACGCTCGTCCTCGTAGGGCATGGCACCGACAAAACAAATGTACAGCATTAGAATCAGTTAGTATGCCCGAGTGGGCTATTTATTCCAACTCAGACAAATGCCTGAGGCGAGTTGGCTATTATATTCAGATTAGTAAGATTAGCTGCAATTCCGTAAAATGTGTGATATTAATTAATTTTGACTGTTTATACTTTAAATATACTCTTTAAAAAAGCACAAAAAGTTGAAAGGGCCAAGGTTTTATAAAATGAAATAGAGTCATCGTAAGTGATAGCACGATGTATACCTTAAAACATTTCCTTGGTATACCTCATTGAAATGACGATCTTTTTTACTAACATCCACAAGTAACTTTGATCATGGGCTAGGCGGATGAAAATATTACTAGCCTATATCTTGTACGTTCTCGTAGTCTAGAGCCTATGTATATTCCTAGTCAAAACCACTTAGGTGGAAATTTCAGCTCAACGCGTTCAGTCGCTTTAACGTGAAGGAAGAACAAACTTTTTACAATTCTCTAACATTAATTTTCTATTGATTTAAGAATCAGTAGAAAGTAGGATACTCTTCCAAAAGTTGATCGAAGTATTACTTTGAAGGTACGTTACGGCACTGTTTTAACAAAGCAAAATTTTGGCAACGAACTATCTGCTGATATTTTAAGTAGGAGCAAAACTCTTGATAAAATTAAGATCACCAATTAATTATTCACTAAAAGATTTAGGAAACTTTTCTAGAACATTTTTTAGAAGTATGTCACTGACGTACCCTATAAGTATGTACTGTGCGGATATGTACACCGGCACAGATAAATTCCCTGATAGCCAACGGGCAGCAGCGTCGGCGGTGAGAGAAACTGTATCCTGCGATCCCCAATTTGGATGCCCAGGGTGGGGATTATAGACTTGTCCCCCTTCTTATTGGGCAAGACATATGTTTAGCAGAGGACTTATATAGGCTTGTGCTGTTGTTGATGTATCTTGTTTAAGTTCTCTCTCTCTCTCTCTGCCTGGCTGTATACAGGTTGCCCTATGGGACAGCCTTCTTAAAATTGTTCTTCCATCTCACTCTATCTTCAACGCCTGCTTTGGAAACGTTACATGCCACCAAGTCTCTGGGCAACACCTCTGCCCAAGTGGTCTCAGGTCCTTCTAGATCTTCTACCGGGGACGGATACTTCCAGTACCTGGTTGCCAACGTATTCAGGTGGTTGTCCATTGACATTCCCGTATCATCTCAGCCTACTCTCTTTCAGCTTATCGGCGAGTTCGTATTTTGTCTAAATAAGAGTATTTATATTTGGTCTCATAATCTAATCATGAAACGCTAGTCAAAATATGGCGAACTGCGTTGTTTATTTGCCGTAAAACCGCCCATAACTTATCGTTATTCTAATCCATCGTCGATATAACCTATTTTGATACACTTTAGAAAGTGTAAATCCCTTGCACAATAAGATATGTATTGTACAGAGACCAAACTATCACAATCTTGTCGATAGAGATTCTGTGGAAATCTACAAAATACATTTAAAATTTTGGTTATAAGCTTTCAGTTGCAAAGTAAAACTTATTTACCATTTTTTATTCTAATTAATTATACTAGCTTCCGCCCGGCTTAGCGTGGTACCCGAATAAAAAGTAGCTTATGTGTTAATCCAGGTCACAAACTGTGTATATCCCAAGTTTCATCCAAATCTGTTCAGTAGTTTAAGCTTGAAAGAGTATAAAACATTCACCCGTTCATTCATCCATCCATACATCTAAACTCACAAACTTTCGCATTTATAATATTAGTAGAAAGTAGGATTAAAAATATATAATCAGCAATGTGGATTCCATAATCTTACAAGCTCTGCTTACTTGGGGCTAAGATGCTATAAGATGTTGTGTGAAAATGTTTAGCATGATTTAGTAAATCCATAAATATAATATAATAGAATAGAAAGAATAGAATAGAGTATCCGGTGAATAAATTCAAATTCAAATGAGTTTTGCTTCGTCTGAAAATTTAGCTATAACAAGTTATATTCTTATTTATACCACAACGAGAAATTAACTGGATCCCGTGTGGGACGGGAAGTATGTAACACGCTGTATTTCCAAACATTTTATCATCTATTTCGTTGTTTTACGAAAAACCCTCGTATATTCTGTAATTTTTCAGGTTCATAAATGTATGTCAGTCATTTAGTTCCACGTAAACAAGATAAAGGAAAATAATTGACATTATTTATTTATTTTTAACTTATTTATTCTTCAAGCATTATCTCTACTCGTGTGTACTGTTGCCTGCACCATGGCGGGCCCATTAGAGTTGGGAATTATTCCATATCTTATCGATACTATCGGCTGCCCGCTCTTGGTTATTGTTTATCGTCGAGAAAGTATCGATAGATATTATCGATTAATTACAAACTATGTTTGTCCCGTAAGTGCGCAATGACATTAAAATATAAATTCTTAAAAGTGTAGTAATATTAAAATATAGTATCAAATACATTGGGATGTTTCGTTTATATATTTTTTACCAATGACACAGAATAGATATTTGAAAAAAAGAAAAGTTTCTAATGCACTTACACCAACATACGAAACCAAATGGACAGTAATAATATTAATAATGAAGGAACAGTGCATTGACATCTTTTCACGTTTTCTAAGCTACACTGAAATTCAAACATGATAAAATTGTTTACTTAATTTTGATGGTATATGTAGTGCCTTGTAGAAATATGCTTGCTTTTCTTTTCATTACTATCACTAAGGCAAAAATCAGCTAATCTTTATAGCCGACGAATCTCAAATTCTTGTGATTTATTGAATCTATGAATTCATTTGCCAATGGAGGTTTTTGTTCTGCTACTGAACATTAAAAAACTAGTTTGGCTTGCAACACTTTTTTAATCACGGCACAATAGAGCGAGGTGGGCGTAGTTTAGTGATGTGTCACAACAATTAATGCATGATAAGTTATCGATATTTTCGATCATATTTTGATTTATCGTTTAAAAATTCAGGATCTATAATTTGATTATTCTTTTATGCGGCTATTATAGCATTTAAAAAGTGACAAATCAATTTTGGCTTTACATCCGTGTATGTCATATAAATCTAGTTAATTGAGGACAGTTACCGCGCTTTAGGCTAAATTATGCAAACCTACCTATACCACTAGGTTTACCTTGGTAATTGGTTCATTCAATAAACTACAAAAGGGTATGCAGTATCTTAAAAAAAAATTGGACACTATTTGGTAGATATACCTGAGATGATAATAGCTTGCATTTTTTATTGTTTATATATTTCATACACACCCAGATCCGAAACAGTTTTTTTGTCATTCAGTTTTTTTTTGCGACGCGAATCCAACGTGCAAACTTCTGCATCTCAGGCAGGCCTTTACTCACTGCGCCACAGAAGTCAGAGGTGGTCGAAAGAACAAAATTTGTATCATCTGTTTTTATTATTTTTTAATGCGTTGGACAATTATCTCAATCAGGGTACGTTCCCCCAAAAAAGTGCCTTGCAAGGTAGACTATCTCCAAGTTCTACTCAAAACCCCATTTTACTTTTGTAGCCGCTATGGTTGATCTTTTACCTTAAGTGGACTTCTATAGGTTGCGGATGATGACCGAGTTAGGTACATCATCAACAATAGTCCACGAATATTGACGATGTCGTCGATTCATCGAGTCCCACACTCGATCCAGATCGAGATCGTTTTCCGTTTCCATACGCTCGCCATTCAAAAACTAACAAAGAACTTATATCCCTCCACATCCACATCCACATCCACATCAGCCTATATCAGTCCACTGCTGGACATAGGCCTCCCCTAATAAAGGGGGATATACCCATAATCCCCACGCTGGGCATGCGGGTTAGGGATCGCAGGGCACAGCTTCTCGCACCACCGACGGTTTTATATCTATATATCGGTTTCTATCTCTCAACGGATATTATTTCTAGGAATAACTCCAGGCCAGCCCATTATCACTTCAACTTAAACTTTAAAGCCAGAATTATATTAAGTAATGCATTTTTTGTTTCAGTTTTCAAACGCTTTGACATCAACCAACAACAATCAACTGCACCGAATTTTGGATTTTCTAAGGTTAGTATAACTTTCCCACTAAGGTTGATTTCGGATAAAGGGGCTGAATTTCATGTAAACAATTCTTAACAGTCAATTCTATGTATTAAACTAGTTTCCACTCGCGTCTCCACTCGGTACCAGGTTAGTACCAGGCGAAAAAGTAGCCTATGTGTTAATCTAGGTCACTGACTATGAGTCACCACAAATTATGTTTCAATCCACAAAATACAAAGGTTAGCTGGTAGACATTGCTTCTTAGCATTAATTCCACCTATCTATTTTGGACTTCTTTGCATTAAAGATCACGGTTCACCATAATATTCTCGTGAAAAAAAAAATTAAATGAAATGATCTGTTCAGCCGTTACGGAGTTGAGTGGGAACAGACATACACACACAATAACAAACAAATTTTCGAATTTATAACATTAGTTGGATAACATAAACGCAGAATAAAGACTTAAAAAAAAAGTTTTCTCTGATTGACTGTATTGTTTTATATAAAATAACAATTAATTTTCTGTTTACAAACATTGTTTCAATCGGTAGGTAGATGACGCCTACTTTATTGTTACAAACTCTTTCCCACGGTCAACTTTACTCATACGCATCATTTTACGAATTGTTTCCATCTCTTTCTAATTGCTTACGAATCCTTAAGAGGAACGAGGACACGTATATTTGATTGGCTGCTGAGGGGTGTGGTCCTGTAACCACTAATTAACGTAATGCTAGAGGTTTTAATGATAATGCTGGGAGTTATTTTTAATACAAACCGTTTGGGGTGATTCATGTCGGTATATACATTTTTAGTCATTGGATGCTATGGCTGACTGAGACGGAAGATGCAGGTTCGATTCCTGCAGTGAGTGTATGCTCAGCTTTAATTCTCTTAAACGTAGACAATTAGTTACAAACTCATAGTTCCTGGTACCTACGGAATAAAAGGATTCATAGAACTCATGGGAGATGATTACAGTCAACTCTTTGCCTGATATTGTTAAGTTGAAAATGAAAGCGACATCAGTTCTTGAGAGTATCTCAAAAGCACACTCAAGTACAGAAATTAGTTCAGTAGCAATCAGGTGATTTCACGAACTTAAGATCAAAAACAGCTCTTAAGTTTAGACTACTCTCAGAAGGGAGATTGACTTATTGAATACGAGCTTTAATGTAGTGGCAAATATTATAAATGTGAAAGTGAGTTTGTTTATTTGATAAGGTTTCAGATCCTCTTGAAATTTTGCAAAAACATTGTAAGTTGACAATGCAAAATTTCATACCCATTGGAAAGGTATACCTGTATACCTTTTATCCAGAATCAGTATTATAGTGCAGTGTAGCTTTTAAAATGCAAGCAAATCCACGGGAAAAAGCTAGTAAACTAGAATCCCTAGAAACCTAAGATAATTTATCCGCCACCTACAGTTAGTTAAGCTCTAAATACAGCCTAATTTCACCAACAGCGAACACATTTCACCATAACAATGCGTAAATACTACACAAAGACATTCTATTCAACTAAGTATTATAATACAATTTAAGCACAGAAAGATGTTAAATTAAAATGAAACTATTTTTTAATGAACAAACTTTGCAGTTTTTTTAGGTGTAATGGGACTAGGTTGCCCTCGAAAAGTAAATCAAAATCGGTTTATCCGTTAGAGTTAGTTCTGTAGGAGCTACGATGCCACAGACATACACTTTTGATAAGTATACAGATACACGTAAACTAATAACACCCACTTTTTGCGCCATGGATTAAAAATATATCATTCAAAACACTAATAGCCTTACACCATCGAGATACGATAGCAACTGTAATGGAAAATGATATTGACAGTGAAGTCAGAGAAAGACTACTACCTAGATATTTATTTACGTTCAGTTAAAACTATTTCTTCTAATATTTTGCATACGGATTCTAGACATTGTAACGTTATGGCAACTAGCTAATTCTCAAGCAGCAATAAACAGCTCGCTAGTTCATACGACAGAATGTGCGATTGTCGCGCGACCAGCCGGCGATTGTTGCGCGTTTCAAAGGCGATTGTGTCGCAATTCGCGTTCGTCCTATGTAATTTATTCAGCTCATAATTCAGATGTAGGATGCTGGTGGTAGAAAGGAGAGCATTGTACAATGAAGATAAAATTAGGCCCACCAGGTATAATGGCATTTATACTTATATGCAATATTGTATTCATAAGAATAAATTTATTCATAAACCAAAAATCTGTTACACCTACACGAAGCAGATGGGTAAATGACATACTGTATTTACTTACTAATAATACATTTTGGTATAGGACAACGAAACGCCTACAGGTACCTACTTATGGTAGAATGATAAACCAATAGGATGAAGTGAAAATGTCTCCAACTCCCTCAAAAATCAATGTCGTAGTTAAAACTTATAACAATTGTGACCAATACGGTTAAAAATATAAATTTAAAATATATAAATTTCCGTTTTTCAATATGAAAGGTGCCTTCAATCAAATAGGACCGGGCAAAACGGGGCCCTTAAGGTTTGAAGTGCTATAAAATAAAAACTGTTAAAGTTTCTGTATAATATTTAATGGTAGGTACTTTGTAGTTCCGTAATCGGTCTAACGTTTGTACTGTTTCCAGTGTCGCAGTCACATTTAGATATCAAGTGCTGCACTAACGTTTCACTGTTTTTTTCTTTGTACATAATATATTTCTATTGCGCCCGACTTTTTCATATTAAATTATTTCGTGTTTATTATCTTGTACAATTTTTTTTTCATAGTGTCTTGTATTTCGTTTTTGCAAAGGTGATATAGCAAATTTTTCAGATTTTTTATTCAAGCTAGAGGCTTTAGCAATAGATGGGAAAAGCTTTTACCTGTATTGAATAGTCAAAAATTATTTTAATAGGCAAGGTAGGGTACCCCATCTTGCACATTCATGCCAAAATGATTTCAAAAAAATATTTTCAACAAACAGACAACACCCCATCAAGCCAAACGAGTTATTATCGGTGAGCCTGATCGTAGACACATTTGGATAATTTTGAGCTGAATCAGAACTGCTGTTAATCACGTCAAACACGGTCGCAGAATTATACAAAAAAGATAAGCAAATTGCCAAAAAAAGGTTTTTAAGGAAATAAAAAGTAAGGCTTGTGTTTGCTACTTGGTTATTGTTAAGATTAAATGGCATCATGGCATCGCACAGTCAAGCGTGTTAACGATTGTGTTTGTTTGATTAGTTTGCGAGAAAAAGTGGCTACCCCGTCTTGCCCTGCTCTCCCCTAAGTGTCAGTGTTCCATAAAGTTCCACTGAATTTAAAGGTTTTACTTTTGACTTTTTTGACTACAGGGCGTATAGGGTATTGTCTCTGGTTAGTTAGGGGCTATACCTATAATGCTGTGTGAAAAATGTCTAGCAAAATCACACCAACATGCGAATGTTTGTGTTTGTGTTGTGTTTTGTGTGTTTGTGTTGTGTTTTGTGTGTTTATGTTGTGTTTTGTGTGTTTGTTCCTGCAACTTAGAATTGCCATAATTTGATACCTAACAAATAGGCTTTTTTAGGTTCAGTTAACCGTGTGTGAGATATCCCTTATATTTATCAGAATTCTAGCAAAATAAACATTGTCTTCGTTGCTATTTGAGGGTTTGAAAACTGATTTTATATATACTTTTTATTCGCAGGCTTTAACGGGATTCCTGATGATGATGACGCAAAACGGAAAACTATTGTACATATCTGACAACGCGGCTGAATACCTCGGACATTCTATGGTGAGTTTTATCAAATATTAACATTATCCTACTAATACTTATTATAAAGGTCAAAGAAGAAAGAAACCAGTGATATGTGAAATTTCTGTCCTTTCAACATTACAACATAACGTAGTTCTAGACCAGAAATAACATATAAGTATAGGGTATATTTTTATACTACTTGAAGATGGAACAAGCACATGGCCCACCTGATGTTAAGTGGTAACCATTACCTATCACAAAGCATTGCATCGTAGATCACATTTTTGACGCAACTTGAGGCATGAAGATGATAAGCCTCTTGTGCCTGTAATTTCACCGGCACCCATACCTTACAAACTGAAACACATATAACTTGATAGTTAAGATTTATCCTTACTATTTCTATTTTAGTGGAATTCGAAAAAATTGTGTGCATGTGAATAAATAAAATTAATTTAATATACTTTACCAAAAAATACAAACATTTACAAATCTAAATTATAACGCTTACTACAACAAAGTGATAGCAATAACCAAATTTAATTTAACAAAACAAAAGTGTGTATTCTCTGTGACCCGACTCGTTGAATGCATTCGAGAAGTACCGCCAGATGTGCTTATTAATCATAATTTGATGATATTGACTGGCTATCATTAGGTAGTAGATATCGATGTAGGTAGTGATGTTTCACACGGAGTTACCGCCAAATTTTTATATACAGGATGTTTAGAAATATTACAAGGAATTTGAGAAATTGTGTTATAACAGCTGGATCGTCATGCTTATATGATAATAACTATATCTACTTTTTTACGAAGTTACGATCTCAGACACGGAAATTGACTGGTCACACAATGTATAAAATTTGGAAGTACATTGCGTAGGCTTACGGCAAAAATGTGCATTAAATAATACTATCCCTTAATCAATTAAATTCTTAATAAAGCCGTGGTGGCCTAGTGAGATGTACTCCGACTTAACATCTGGGTTCGAATCGCAGCCGTGCACCAATAGATTTTTCGTTTCGAAAAATTTATGTGCGCATTACCACGAGCTTGAAACGGTGAAGGAAAACATCGTGAGGAAACCGGCATGCTCTCGAACTAAAAAGTTCGAAAGGTAGGTTAGTGTTCCAATAAAAAGTGGCGATGGGCTTGCAACCTTGTCACGTGGAATGCTAGCTGCTTGCAAAAAGTGGGCGTTTAGCGAACGTAATGCTTGGACTTGCCTCTGACTACCCCCGTTAAGGTATCTTCAATAATTTTGCGTACTGAGCAATATCTGAACATATCCATAATAGGGAAAAAGTGGTGAAGATGTTTGTTTTTATTTTTATTTTATCCCATAATAAAACTGCCTGGTTCAAAAAATCTGGATAGCTCATAAATTAAATCTAAAAATAAATAATTAGGACAAAAACTAAGATTGCATCATAAATGAACACCATTTCTAAGTAGATACTCTAGTATTCTAGCACCCTATATAATCGGCGGCTCAGCGCAGCGTACAATAAAACGCAGTGATTAATTTAACGGCGCGGCGCGGGCGCAGCTAACGAGCAACTATTCGGGGTCAGACGCGGGACTATTTGTATCCGGACCACACCGAGTCCCAACGGCGGAATCGTAAATTGATACTCCTAATAGGTACTCTTCTTTATCTTTCTTGGTACGAACCAACTAGAACCAAGGAAGTCATGGATTGTCAACAACACAACACCAGCCTATAACAGTCTACGCTGGGCATGCGGATTGGAGATCGTTGGGCATAGCTTCTCGCACCGCTGACGGCGCTGCCCGTCGACGCGACCGACACGGTCCCGGGAACAGGGTAGGCACCCTGTTCCCGGGACGATGTTTGTTTTTATTTTTATTTTATCCCATAATAAAACTGCCTGGTTCAAAAAATCTGGATAGCTCATAAATTAAATCTAAAAATAAATAATTAGGACAAAAACTAAGATTGCATCATAAATGAACACCATTTCTAAGTAGATACTCTAGTATTCTAGCACCCTATATAATCGGCGGCTCAGCGCAGCGTACAATAAAACGCAGTGATTAATTTAACGGCGCGGCGCGGGCGCAGCTAACGAGCAACTATTCGGGGTCAGACGCGGGACTATTTGTATCCGGACCACACCGAGTTCCAACGGCGGAATCGTAAATTGATACTCCTAATAGGTACTCTTCTTTATCTTTCTTGGTACGAACCAAGGAAGTCATGGATTGTCAACGACACAACAGCAGCCTATAACAGTCTACGCTGGGCATGCGGATTGGAGATCGTTGGGCATAGCTTCTCGCACCGCTGACGGCGCTGCCCGTCGACGCGACCGACACGGTCCCGGGAACAGGGTGCCTAGTGCGAGTTTTTTAACAGCTCGAACGCGATTGCGTTTACGCAAATTGATATGGAATCGAGGTAGCGCCATCTAGTGAAAAACGTGTGGCACTGGCTCCTTTCCATACAAATTTGCGTAAACGCAAACGCGATCGAGCTGGTAAAAAAACTGGCACCAGGCACTAAGTAGTTTAAAGTACGCGCTCAGACTAAAAAAAATTAAGACAAACTACAATATAAGTGAATCCGGAAAAAAAACATGCTCTTAACATAGATGATGTAGTAGATACGATTAATTGTTTATTCACGATATTGATAAAACTTTGATATAAACTTGCAAAACATCTTTGGAACACAGGAGAACCTTAAGGCCACAGGGGAGGCCTATGTCCAGTAGCAAAGGCGGATGTTAAAGTTGTCGTTGTAATTGTAAATAAGTCAAAAATAGGGACCTACATCGCACGGGCTAAGTACAGGCAACAACGAGGGCCAGTGATAAATGAGACGAAAATAATGATTGAACCAGTTTCTTATCTAATCTGAAAGAACATCTGTTTTTTCGCTCAAATGCGCCGATGATTTGTTTTGATTTGTACGCCAGATCAAAATGTTGTGCTGCTTTTGTTTTGAACTTTTTGATTGAGAAATAGATAGTACATAGATAGATAGAAGATTCTATAATGCACAAAATTCAATATACATAGGCGAACTTAATGCTAAGAAGCATTGTCTTCCAGCTAACCTTTGTTTACATTGTTTTACAGGCAGAGTTTTCAGTTTTTATTGAAATAACTAACATAAATAGAGTTCAGGTTGAAGCCTTGGCTCCTGAACTAGCTTTAGGTGTATGTCACGAGTCAGTACCTTCCCATTTCTCAGGTAAGTTATTAAGACATTTAGTAACTAGTAAAATTTTTGTAGCATTTACGTTTCAAAGTCTTATTGGTTAAAAAGGGCATTTTATTTCACGGCAATTGTTATAGCATTATGCAATTGAATGGCTTACTAATTCTCACCATCCATTTTTATGCTACAATGAAAAAATGAGATAAGATAAAAATCAGAAGTAGTAGGTAGAGTTCTCTATGAAGGATTATAATATGTTCCTTGAAAGCATTGCTGCTTTCGTTTGAAGGGTGTTACCGGTGAAAATAAAAGCACATGAGGCTTATCACCTTCATGCCTAGGTTGACCTATGAAGCATTACTTTGTTATAATTAATGATTAACACTTAACATTGGGTAGGTCACGTGCTAGTTCCATCTACAGGAATCATAAAAAAATTAAATAAGGCTTAAATTTTTTGGTACGTGTTATATCCTGTTTATAGCTAATTATAATCGACTTTAATCAAATACCAGACAAAATGATAGAAACTCATTCATGCTTAATAAATAAGCGTATCTAGTAATCTTACAAAAACTAATCTGGCTTTCAAGACTTGCATCTCATCAAGCTATCTCCGTGTTCCATGATCACCTACATCCGGCTTACCTATAGATACAGATATACATAGTTCATCTATGGCACAGTACCACATCGGTACCAGTACCATAACTCATAGATCGTCAGAATTCCCACGATACCGTTCCTACAAGCCAAGATGTAATGATCCGTACCAACTATTATTAACTCCCAAAAATATCCACATGGAACCTTAATCACAAACATTTAAAGTTCAGTTTTGAATAAGAGCAAAGATACCTCCCAGCCAATATTTTATTGTATTCTGCAATTAAGATTAATGATAAGGTAGTAAGTACTTAATCCAAATATCTCGTTAAAAACAATGCCGAAATAGTTAATACACCGTTTATAAGTTCAAATTGGTGCGTGGGTGTGCCTAACTGTACTTTAAGTTATAATTTATTAAGAATGTTTATAAACAAGATAACTGGCATTTCACACTCGGACAACATAATAATCGTTAAGTTATGGATTTGCTTACTTTATAGAACAAAGTTACAACCCAACAATCACAATTTCGTTTAAGTTTACTTAGTATTTTGAATAAAATAAAAAGGCTTTTAATTTTACTGTAAATCTATCCAATTTTAAGAATTACATTGTCAATTTATCCAATTTATAAAAAATATTACTATTCACTCGCACTCAATAGGTATTTAAATAGATATTTTTGCTTTGTAATTATTTTATCCGTAACAAAGTTTTTTTTATTCTTCTGTTTTCGCGCACTTTTATTGATTACTTATTATATCACTTTATTACTTTTTATTGTTACTTATTATTCTCATTTTGTGTTAATTTTAACAGCATCTTTATCGATCTTTTAGCTAAGCTTTTTAGCTTTTAACTTATTAAGGTCTATTTCCTAACATGTTAATTTACAAAGACTCACCTAGAACGGAAGTTAAGAACTTGAGAAAATTTCAACCGCACACGTTGAAACAAACCATAGACGGACAATAGACAACACATTCAATATGCAAACCGAACAATGTAATGATAATCGTATATCCATAGACAATGCCTTTTCGTCGCACTAACCACTGTATCAATTTATTGATGCACAACATTAACCAGTGGAACAAGACCCTCGAAATTGAAGCTAAAACTCCATATATGTCTATAATTCCTTTGATGTTGAGAGGTACGAAGGTTCTTGTTATTTGGTGGGTACGCAAGAAACGGTTCGTACCCAGGGCCTATGGCAGTAAAGGATGGTTCATGTTAGAGCGTGCCGAATACAGCACGTATTTAGATGGAAAAATCAGCAGATGAATTCGGTGGCCTATGGAGAAGCTTACTTCTGGAGTCCTTATTAATTTTAGCTAGTTCGATATAAATAATTTATTACTGAAAGAGATTAAAACAAAATGTATAAGATTTATATTACCATATGTTAAACAAGTTAAAACTAACATTAAAATAAAAGATGAAGATTTAAACTTGTGGATTTTTAAGCATAACTTTAGATAATAAGCGGGGCGCTCATATAGATGGGTTGTTGAACAGACTCAGTTCTGCAGCATGCCTACGCAGTCAAAAGAATCCGTCAACTTACTGACGTAGAAACGGCTAGACTAGTTTATTTCAGCTACTTCCATAGCATTATGTCGTACGGCATTTTGTTGTGGGGGAATGCTGCAGATATCAACACCATATTTGTGTTGCAGAAGAGGGCTGTTCGTTCAATTTATAATATGGGCCCCAGAGAATCACTTAGAACTAAGTTTAAAGAGAAAAATGTTGTCGGTGCCGTGCCAATATATATATGAAAACATAATGTAAGTCCGAAATATATTAATTCCTCATAAAAATAGCGACTATCATAATGTTAACACTGGAATTAAAGATAAACTTGCTGTTCCTACTGTAAGGCACGATAAAGTTAGTCAATCATTTAAAGGGTTTGCCCTACGTACGATTCTTTAACAAAATCCCAAATAACGTGATTAATTTATATGTAAATAAATTTGTCTTATAAGGCTTACTATAAAATATCTGATTATTTAGATGACAAAAAAGCTTGGGATGAAACTGTTTCCAACTCCCTCAAAAACAATGTAACTGTTAAGACTAGAGATTGTAATAACATGGACAAAAAAAATATAAGCCTAGCAGAGTTTCTTGCCAATTCTTTTCTGTTTGGTCGCGTTACGAATTGGTATAAATTAAAGAAAAATTCGTTTCAAAGTGTACTTTACAGTTCCAACTGAATCAATAAATTTTGATTTTTTTTAATTTGAAAGAAATATTAGGTACATGGTAGCCTACAGCGCTAGAAAAACATTAACCAATTGAACAAGAGAGCCTTGCGTTGTAGTTTTTTGGACTTACTTATCATATAATTTTACTTACAGTCTTCTGATTCAGATTGTGTATTCAGCCGTTCATAAATGGAATAAAAAAATATTTCAAGTCAAAGGTGATTTTGATGACAATGAACCAACAACTCCTTCTACGCTTTCCTAGAAAAGCCTCTAGAGAGACCATTTGAAAAATAGTTCTTGTCTAGTTGGATTGGCTCATCCCTGCAGTGTGAACAACAGCCTTTATTCCATAAGGCAATTGCATATCAATAATGTGGATGCCCTTTCCATTCGATGATGTGTCGTTATTGTTGCGAACCGATTGTTCGATTCAATAAAGGTTGATATGGTAATGTTGGAGTCAGATTTACGATGTGGAGAATCTTTTGTGCGTTTGGGTGGAAATTTTAATGTTTAAATGATGATTGAATTCATAACTACTGTGTTCTAAAGTAATAGAATTTATGTACCCTTTAAGTACTCTTAACACTACTTTTTGTTTCGCAGATGCAATGTCACTTGGCAATCCAACACCTTCAGGCTTCGCTCGCATTAAGGCTATTTTTCTATCCCTCGGGAACTTTTTTCTGGAAAGTACCCTATGTATTTTTCTGTACCCCATACAACAAGCGTAACTAACAAATAAATTCAACTTCGTAATTACTAAAGAAGTTAGGATAGATCTCCCCAAAATATTTCAATGATGCAAGGTCAACATTAATCGAGACCTTTCTGCAATTTTGCTGATGTTATTCCTAAATTTTATTTTCAGAAGGCTCCCGAGACTAAATATTAACCCCCTTATTCATAACTAAATGCCATTTTATAACGGCTCGATAAAGTAAGCTTGTCCCTATCATTTAAATTTAAATAAAAAGAGGTGACATGATATTTTAACGCCAATTAGCTATCTGATGTTTGTAGAACTGTTATCAATATGACGGTAAGATTATTACAATTATTAACAAAGTTATATTGGACAGATACCTAATTTTGCCACGATCTTTTTTTATGGTACTTGAAGATGGAACAAGCACATGGTCCACCTGTTGATGTTACGTGGCAACCATCTACTTAAACCCATGAGCCAAATCCCCCATAATCGAATCATAAAATTTTTAAAAGGTGCAGGTGAAAATTTATCTTTCCTAAGTTATTTATACCTAGATCATTACAATTCTCATTACATTTGTAGGTAACACGTTCACACAAGCATTTACTATGTTAAATTCTCACCTCTATCAATCAACAGTCAGCATCATTTGTAACACAATTATAAGCGATACATTGTATTGTTGATCATTAATCTACATATCCGGAGGGCTGTGTTTGTATAACATTAGTTCTACTTCTGTAATTGTCGGAGTGTAAATATCAGTGTACAAATACAATGATTTATTGTATTGATGTTCTCAACTCAACAATCACATTTTTGATGTTTTTCTCTATATATATTTGTTTATTTAAAAATGGTAAAAGTTTGTAAAAACAGATGTGAAATTTTTGTTTCTCTTTCACGGAAAAATACTGAATTGAAATTTTAACTTAATTTTATAGAATGATGTAAAAATCTAAATCTATCAACTAATTAATCTTGGTATCAATAAATTACCCATAGAAAAAGTGACAACATATTACTCTGTATGGTCTTGTACATATATTACACTAGTAGATCAAATAAATCTCAAAAATAAAACTAATCTTAGATTGACAACTGCCTCCTACCCGTTATTGGCAACAGTATAGGTATATCGATGTGCATACCCTTCGATTAACTATATAACCTATAAAGTTTTGTTTGATAATTGTCTAACTGTCAAAGTTTTATATTTTCAAAAACAACACAAATTCTTTTTTTTTCCACTCAAGAATGATACAGGCCCTGCAATTGTCAACCCCTAAGCTATATTTAGCAGTGGACTATAGTGTGCTGGTGTGGTGGCGGTTGAAGAATGATTCAGATATAGCCGTCCTCTCTCTGAAAAGGATTTTTTGATCATCTACTTTGTACATTCACAGCCACACGACTTCACCCACAAATAACTAACTTATTAACGAGCATTTAGGAACCTGTCTCCCTATCTGGCATCTGCTAAGTGAATTACATCAGCTGATTAATGGGTTTGCTCTTTACTTGTAGCAGTCGTTTTAAGTTAAATGATGTTTTGAAATATTGTTCATAGTTTTCTGAAAGATTTATTATTTGATTGAACATTTTACAGCTTGGAGAAGATAAGTTTGTAGCTATCGTTATCCTATGTATCTAGGATATTTTCTTTTTATTTTATTTAAAAACAATTACATATATTCTATAACGTGTCCTAAGTAGATATTTAATATCTTGAGTAAAACAGTTAGGTATAGTAAACATCATCATCATCAATCTAGGATTCCACTGCTGGAAATAGATCGCGCATGAATGTAAAACAGTTATTGGGCTATCAAAAAATTATGAAATTCATTTTAAGCATGTTCTTTAAAAGCGACTTCTGAATCTGATTAAAAGATCTTTAGATTTATTAAAAGTCCAGCAAATATTTTATTTCTTCATCATCATCATCAGCCTATATATGTCTACTGCTGGACAGAGGCTTCTCCAAATGAGATCTGTCATAGGGGGATAATGCCCATTATCCCCACTGGGCATGGGCATGCGGGTTGGGGATCGCAAGACACAGCTTCTCTTGATTTATTACCAGCATCCAAACCAAATATAACAAGATGATAGAAGAAGAAGAAGATAACAAGAAGTCTTGGTATAATGTGGTATAAATCAGATTAGGTAAGTATAGCAAATGTTTACGCCAAAATTGTATGTCTACGATACGAATACTTTTTCCTTAGTCTTAATGAACCTCTGTACCAAGTAACCTTCACCTGAAAAATCTTTTAAAAAAAACCAATTGAAACTAATATATCTGCCATTTTTTGGAACCTACATTCCAAATCCAAAACCTTGATGTTCACCATCATCATCATCGGCCTGTAGCAGTCCACTGATAGATAGATGTAAGATTCAAACTTACTGGTGCGCGTCGTCGTAAATTAGGCCTCCCCTTCTGAGCGCCATTGAGCCCTGTCCTGCGCCTGACGCATCCAGCTTCTACCAGCAGCTTTCGCAAATCACCACTCCACTTAGCCGTAGGAAAACCACGATGTATTTTATCGATATTTTAATGAAACTTCGCCACCACTGAATTAATCAACCCACTAGTGAGTCGATTGATCGGTTGGTGGCAAAATAAATCTACTAGCCCTGGTGTTCGCCACCTTCGCTCAATCACTTTAAAATAGTCCAGCTCACGGTGGTCTTATTCAATATTTTCTATAGTTGCTTAGTTTCTATATTTTCGATTGATTCTATTGAGTATTGTATACCGTTATTGTAACAGATTGGAGATATAGAAAATGACTAGTCCAGTTACGTTTGTCGGGTTTTAGGAATTGATTTATTGTGCGATGGGATCTTTTAGTTTAAGCGTTTGATATTGTTTCTAAATATATATTGTACAGTCATTATTCAATAGTAATTTTATTTTAAATACTTTGTTGCGGTTTTTGTTCTTCAGCTTATGGAGTTATTGCAGCATCTTGCTGTTGTAGCACTCATGAAACTATTTTTCATGTAATATTTTTTTTTGTGGTAGGTACCATACCATTTTTGTTCCTTGGGTTTTAGGAACCATACATAGGGTTTTAATGATATTATGTGGTAGCCATTACCTATTACAAAGCATTGTATCGTAGGTTACACTTATTTTGAAGGTGCCAAAATTTTTGATTGAATGTTAAAACAATAAAACGTTTTCTATCTAGAAATCTATGTCTATGTTAATATCTTCCAACCACAGCCGGATTAACAGAACGAATGTTAAATATTTTTCTTCCATTTTAAAATTACAATTTTTAACCTGAATTTTGTGCTTTATCACAATTTTCAAAAAATATTTTACCAGGCAATATTTTTAATTGACATTAGTTATTAATATCACTGGGATAGGAACTACAACATAATACATAATTAACACTACTTAATTGTATCTCTACAATTATACCGACATATTTGCATGAATTATATATCAAGTTTGCTCAGTATCATAAACATTAAAGACCACTGTCTATTAAAGCGATGTATAACAAAAAAGAACTAGCTACATAGGCAACAATAGTTCCCAATTACAAGGTGGAGGCACAACTAACAACTACTATCTCTGAGTACTACATACAAATAGACTTTGACATTTGTATTTGTATTTGTATTAGACTTCTTCCTTGTTGTTGCAAACTTGGCAGAACGTTCGTGGTCGTTACGTCAAGACGGTCGCCTCATAATCCTACGCGATTCCTCTCGCTCCACTTTTCTGGCACACTCGTTTAGAGGAAATTCAATTGCAGCCCTTATTTAGTCTCATCTCTTGATTTGGTGATCTGCTGCGCGTTCTTTTACCCTCAAACTTTCCCTGTACTACCCAGCGCTCAACGGAGACTTTTCTTCCGCGTGACACGTGTCCAAAGAAAGTATGTATACGAGATTATAATACCATTGAGAGGCGATGCTTGATGCCGAGTTCTTGAAGGTAGGTAGATACGTCCAATCAGAAATGTATTTGAGTAGTATTATCAGTCATGTGGCTCCCAAATAACAAGCCCTGCTTAGTTTGGGGCTACATGATGCTGTGTGTTAATGTCCAGCATTATTTATTTATTTAATTAATGGCCCTTTGCCTTTGAACAAAATTTTGTCTTATATTACTAAAAAGCACGTGTAAGATTATTATAGTGTACAAGTAGGTATTTAGACTACAGCGGTTGGACACCCGACTTCATCCGCATTGAGATTTCACCCCATTCAATCCCTTCAGATATTGAATTCCAGGAATTGCATTTTTAGTCCCACATTATCAACACAAAACAAGGAACATATCCTCAAAAACTCAAGTGTCTAGGAAAGTGATAAGGAGATCATTCCAATAAATAAAATTGGATACCTACTTATTAGGTAGGTACACTAAATAATACCAAATTATAGAAGAAACAATAAAAATATAATATATTTATACTAGCTCCCATTACGCGGCTTCGCTGGCGTAATACCCCGATAAAAAGTAGCCTATGTGTTTATTTAAGTAACAATCTATGTAAATTCCAAGTTTCATCCAAATCCGTTCATCGGTTCTGGCGTTTTTGAGTAACAAAAATCCATCCATCCAAACTTTCGCATTTATAATATTTAAAGCAATGCATCCTTACATTGTAGCAATTCCTTAGTGGATAGCATACCTTAGCTATACAAGTAGGTATGGACTACGGCAGGGCGGGCATGCCTAGAGCAATTATTGCTCTACGATTAAAGTTAATTTCACTTTTGTAGTCTATGGAATTTCATATTTTGGTGGGTGGTCTATGGATTGCCTGTACATAGCAAAAAACAATAGCTGATTATTGTTCCTCGCAATTCAATAGTTGATAAAAATGGTGCAAAAATAATATTTTTTTCGTATACCGCAATGTATCATTTGTATACAAAATATTTAATTATTAATTACTAGACTTACTGCTAGTAGAAGCTGGATGCGTCGAGCTGTGGACAGGGCGCAAAGTCGCTCATTAGTGGAGGCTGCTATAGGCTGATGATGATGATACATCATCAGGATTCAAATTGGTTTATGTACAAATTATGTTTAATTAGCCTATAATTTAACATAGTAAAATTATGAATATTCAAATAAAAGTAAAATAAATAAATAAAATAATGATGAAATACTAGATTTCACCCGCGGCTTCCCTCGAGTGGTAATATTGGCATGAAGGAGGAATAAACATTTCACGTAATTTTTTTTTTCTTTTTATCAATATAATATTAGTAATTTAACTTTCCAACTTTAAAATAGATCCTCAAAACTAATATAAATAATAATAAAAATATTTTTCTAAGGTATAGGTTCTAAGGTATATAAAAATGAGAATCATCATCATCATCATCATCATCGTCACCCTAAAGTAGTCCACTGCTTGACATAGAACTCCCCCAATGAGAGCAATTAGCAAAGAAAATAGGGTGCCTGATTTTCAGCACGACACATCCAGTTTTTTCTAAAAATTAGAAGACAAACGAAAATAAACAAACATAAAAAACAAAAGAGTGACCACGCCATGTCCTCGTCGGCCACCTACAATGTACTCTCGCAATAAACCTTTTCCATTCTAGGATGCACTATTTTTCACCATACATAACTAATGTTTACAATATTCCCTGTTCATTTCCCCATATTTTAACCCCCCACGGGCGCACACGTGGGCGGCAAGTGCGCGTGCGCACAATTATGTCTTAACGGAGGGCCCGCGACAGGTGGGCGGGGCGCTGTGACGAGTGACGTCACGCAGGGTTGTAAGTGATATGAATATTTGTTATGATAAGTATACTTTTATAGATTGTACTTCGGAGACTGTACGCAAGAGCTACATGACTTCATTCCACCTTCACCTTTCATAGGAACTTCAGACGTACTGCAAACTATCATCCGCATCAAGTTGATATTCCATTTAACAGGACTAAGCGCTTCCAAGCATCATTTATAATGTCCACTGCTAAAATATGGAATCAGCTGACAGCGTCTGTTTTTTCATTGACTTATGACTCTAACGGCCTCAAAAAGAGAGTTAATAGTCATCTGCGGGGAAAGCTCGTCCCATCGTCAACCTCATCTTTGCCTATGCTAGCCTCGAGGTTAAGAACTGGCCCATAATACATATAAAAAAAACAAGTTGTTTTTTTATTATTTAATATGGGCTAGCTCTTGACCTCGAGGCTTGCATAGGCAAGGATAAGGTCGACGATGGGACGAGCTTTCCCAGAAGATGCATATTAACTCTCTTTATTGAAACAAAAAAAATATGACGTTAGAATATTGACAAAATGTTTTAAAGTGACGTACTTTCAGAAGTAACCAGTTAAATTAAGCAATTCAGGGTTGAGAAAATTAATGGGGGATTATCATATTATTATCCCGATATTTATTAAATTATTTAATTATTCAGTTTATACACAACACCTTAAAAGTATAGAAAGGTGTTAAGATGCTAAATTAAATGAAGATATTGAGCTTGTAGGTAGGTAATAGGTTGGTAAGTATAAGCTTAAGAGTGTATTTTTCAGTATGCACTATGATTTAAGAAAAAGCTCACGACAAATCATGGCAAATATACGTGGTAGAAATCATAGTCAGCGATAATAATAAGTACTTTTACAAAAGTTGAAAACTTATTTATTCCTCTCTTGCCAACCCTAAGTAACATTACTCGTAATATCAGAGTAAAACTAAGTTTACTCTAGGAATATGATTTAATTAAAGTTATTAAACCAGAGTCAGGTTAATTGAAATTTTATGCGGATAAAGAAAATTAAACTACGAAATCATTGACCCCGACGGACAGAGGTCGGGAGTAGAAGGGTTAAAACATAATTATTAGGTTTAAATTCAATGTTGTTACAAGGTAATCTTGCTGATTATGGAGTACAGTTTGTGCCTTGGAACAATAGATTGTGCTTTGTTAAGAATGATTTTAAGTTTCAAATCTGAATATTATGACGTCCTATTGGTAATAATGCTATGGGAATATTATTTTTATCTGTATTTTGTATTTTTAAATTGGTGTAAAGTAAAGGAGATGATGATTCAAAGTCTCCCTAAGTTATAGTTTTAATTGAATAAAGAATTGTTTAAGTTTGTAGTTTGCAATTTTTTACCAAGCTCTTATTTATTTTTAACAAGATGACCAATATACCCAACAGTGGGTGAAGTTGGATGGTCGGGTGGGCGTTGTGGATGATGATGATGATGACGCGGTTAATGTCGTACTATCTAAAATGAATTTGTCCAATTACCATAAAAGATTATCAATTTAAAATTTTACCATTTTCAGGTGTTCCTTTGGGTTTTTCCCCATTTTATTTTTACCTAAAGCATCCCTAAATCAAAGCGAACAAAAAACATTCAAATCGGGTCGAGCTGTTTTCGAGCCTTTGAGCGACATACGCACGGTGATTGATTTTTATATAAATAGATTCATAAACTAGTGGGAATGAAAATAATATTTATTTTGAAAGTTTTATTTGGTACTGGCTGACTCGACTTTGCGGTACCTACTCTCCTGGTAATAACCTGAATAAATACACATGATGTTTGAAATTTTAGTCAGGAAAATCATGATTGTCAAATCTGATGACGCATTTCATCGCCCAATACTAGATATACAATCCATTGATAATGTTACTCATTCTGAATTGGTCAGCTATTTCTACCGGCCAAAGATTCTATTACCATCCAACAAAAGAAAGGCCTACAGAATGCTAATTGTGGTAGCGGGTTCCGTCACCATAGCCGCAGTTAGGCCTTTTATTTTTAAACAGGGCTATACTTTGCGAGATTGCGCAGGTATTTTCATCAGTTTGCAAACCGCAAGACATATTATTTTAATCGCGGACGCGGCACCTTTGTCTAACGCTTCCTACGTTTATCTTTGTTTGGGTTGTGAATGGGTTTTGAACACCCGGGTGTTGCGCGAATAGACTTTCCTTGAAAGATAATATTTTTAATTTAGCGCGCTACCTTGCTAAGAAATGAATGTTGTATACAACTTTTTGTCCCTAGCTACCAAACCAAGCTTTTACAAACCCTTTTGTTGTTAAAAATATTTTGCCTCTATACCCCTTCAGGAAATCAATTTCAATCACCCCCTGAAGGTTATATAGAAAAATAGCTAACCCGCCAGACTTTGTCCTGTCTAAAAGAGGGTATCGAAGATAAAGAAACATTCAAAAAAGATTTATTATCGAAATTGAAAAAGCAATCAAAAAGGATATTGAAGAGAATTAAGCAATCAATGAAGATATCAAAGTGAAAAATGCTATCAAAGAGGATATCGATGTTAAAGAAGCAATTAAAGAGGAAATCGATGTGGGAGAAGCTATTAAAGGGAATACTGAAGTTGAAGAAGTAATCAAAGAGTATATCGAAGTGGAAATATAATCAATGAGGATAAAACAAAAACAACAACTACCCTTCCCCTACTTCTACCCTACCCCTAACACTACCCCTACATCTACCCATACCCCTCACCTCTAAAGATTATAATATTAAAAAATAAATACTAACGGGATAAAATTATCCTATATCCGTCTCCTGGTTCTAAGCTAACTTCCCGCCAATTTTCAGCCAAATCGGTTCAGCCGTTCTTGTGATAAAAATAGTGTAAAAAAAACACGACTCTTTTTATATAAATAGATTCTCTACTCCACACTATATAAGATGGGAACATACCCTAAAGTTAAGGTTGTGATTTTCAGTCAGTCAAACAGCTTCATTACAATGTTATATTATTTAGATTTTATGCTACAATCATGTACTCAAGACGTGTAGATCAACATATTTGACATAGATATGCCGTTTTAAAGACAGACAAACAACATTATCAACTCAAATTGCTAGCTGATTGTACCCGTTGTCCACAGGAAGATCTGCTGATCCACGGTGACAGCGTGTACGACGTCATCGACAAGCAAGACCAGCAAGCCGTCAGGACTGAGCTGTCCCGAGCACCGAGCGACGGAGAGGACAGAGTGTTCCTCTGCCGGATGAACGTGGCCAGAAATGCTCGGAGGCAGATGCGATTCGGTGATCAGAAGGTAGGTTTCATGTGCGTCATACATGGCATAAGTTCTTGAAAAAAACGCTCGTGATTTAGGTATCTTCTTAGCAGATCATCATAGCTAATCCCTCTGTCCAGCCACTTCTTGGATGGATGATGTTTCTTACCATAGATCCATGCACTTCTGTGCTTCGGAAGACACGTTAAGATCTTGATCTTGGCTTTAGTCGTAACGCGATGTTGAAAGCCTTCAAGAGGCCTACATACTCCAACATCAAAGTTGACCCATACTGTTACGACTCTGGAATGAAAGCCTTCTTGCTGAAATTTTAAGCTTTATCATATATTTCAACGGAATCTGACCACTCGCATCAGTTTAGTACTTACTAGAAACCGCGACACACGCCTTGACAGGAATACGCATTCAATTGTTTTCATTTACAAATAAATAGTTAAATTTTATGGTTTTTAAATCCAAAATCTGTCGGACGGCGTAAAAGTTCTAGTGTGAGAACTAAATAACCTGCAGAATATAACTAACCTAGGTAAGCCTAGTATTTCGATTTAATGGTGCTATGTAGTGCACAAAATCAAGTACAAAATTTTGGGAGCGCTGAATCAAATACTAACTTAGTCTTACATAACCTTTCGAAATATCTTCAACAATAAAGATTTTTTAAATACGTGCAAAACGGCATATTTGTATATATTTCTTATATTATTTATGTTCATAGTAGCTATTTTTTTTAAATTTATTGTATCAGACGTATTTTTAAAGAGATTAAAGATGAATATATAATAATACAATAATATAAAACCTCTTTATTTAGTAGAAACCTTAAGGAACACTTTAAAGCGTATTACTTTTTTAATTTGCAATGCAACCAAACAGAGAAGAATTGGCAAGAATCTCGGCTAAGAATCTCGGCTCGGCGAAACTTTGAATTTCTCTTTAAAATTAACTAGAGTTGTGAAAATTTAAAACCAAAATTACGTAGGTTCATTCATTCAGATTACACACCTCTGTATTTTCACAGGCATAAATCTAAACTAAACGATGAAGTCGGGTTTTACAATCTCAATGCACTTCAATCGTTGTAATTATTTAGTACCTTGGCTATAAAATCATCAGATCAATGAGGGTTATTGGTGGCACAGCTTAGATGTGTATAACTAAGTTATTCCATACATTATTGTCAAGTTATTAGCGTAAAAAAATATTGTAATCAATTATTTGATTTATTTACTTGTTAAAAAGTTTTAAGTAGCCTACTTTGGTAGAGAATTCTTGTAAGTAGGTATTAAGTTCGCCTTTGTACTTTGTTTCCTATCTACTTAGCTCATCTATTAAACTGTTTTAAACTAGAATTAGAATTCTTATGATCCCTGAAGATGGAACTAGCACATGGTAAAATAAAGTATTGCTCAGTAGGTCACGCGTGTTAGGAACGTATCCTACCATGCAACGCCCTGCGTCCATCAACTTGAGGCATGAAGGTATTAAGGCTCATGTGCCTGTAATTTCACCAGCATTGTTATTTCCACGCCCTTCAAAACGATCACAGCAATGCTACTTCACCACAGAAAAAGGCATGGCGCAAGTACTTCCCCGGATGAGCGCCTCCCAAAGATCTCTATATTTATTTACATTGTAAACATTGGTTTCAAATAGGTACATTGGTTATAGGTGAGTCTACAACAACAACAACAACCACACAAACACAAATTTAGATAGAAAAGCTACTGTTCTGATTTTGAGAATTCTGTCACCAATAAATAAATAAAATTAAATAAATAATGCGGGACGTAATCACACAGCATCATGTAGCCCCAAACTAAGCAGAGCTTGTATTTTGGGAACCACATGATTGATATACTACACATATAATTTTCTTTTGTAAATACATACATATCATACATAGAAACACCCAGACCCGAGACAAATATCTACAGAACAAACATTTGTCCCGCGGCGGGAATCGAACCCGCAACCTTCTGCGTCTCAGGCGGACCTTCGCCCACTGCACCACAGAGGCCGTCTCTAATAGGTTTATCTCTGAGTGAAGACTACCTCAAACGAAGTTGCAAAAAGGGTAAGCTAGTCATTATACTGCTGGTCCATTGAATATCCATAAAAAAGGTATCCTTCGTTTGGGAAAAAAAAATATTATTTTTATTTTCTTTATTCAATGGACCAGCAGTATAAATTTTCACCTATAACCAATGTACCTATTTGAAACCAGCTATCTATCCGTATTCACACAATTCGTGGGAATCCGGGCCTTGAGCGGATGTGTTGAGAGTAATTTCGCTTGATTTATCCGCTTTTGACTATCATTTCGGGTTTACACCGGTTTTTACGGTAACACTTCAAAGAAAATCGTATACATTAATGTACCTATCACATAAGTATCATAATTATCCCTTAAATAATAATTATTTAGTAAGCAGTATTCAAACCTCCAATTTACATGTTTATAAAAGATCTATGTAAATAAATTTATCGTTGTGTAGGCTGTTGGTAAAAGCTGGATGTGTTGAACTGAGGACAGGGCACAAAAGCGCTCATCTACATTGATGAGGTCTTCCTATTTTCAACAGTGCTATAAATAAATTTATCGTTGTGTAGGACACCCTCTAGCGCGGTGAAGTGACGTTCTGCGAAAGGCTGTAGGTAGAAGCTGGATGTGTTAAACTGAGGACAGGGCACAAAAGTGCTCATTGAGGGAGGTCTATGTTCAGCAGTGATATATAGGCTGACGGTGATGATGATGACGATATAAATAAAAATCAATTGTCGTGATTGTGTCCCCCAAAGCTCTAAAATAGCTTCAGACGTGGTTTAAGAAAAAAGCAAATTGGGTAAAACCCAAAAGAAGAGCCAAAAAGTAATTAAGTCTAACTTCCTACACGGTGAATATTTCTCCCTCCTTTTTTTGGAAAAAAACACGATGATAATTAAAAAATATAAAACAAATTTTTTGTGTTATTTTATTATATTAATTTTGTGCTTTAAATTAAATGCAAAAAAACTATGTACACAAATTAAATGTTTTTATTTGTTTACTCAAGTACTTCACGTACTTACTCGTACGTACTTAGCAAATGTATGGTGGTAAAAAAAGAATGCATCGAAATAAATTTGTCAGAAAATTCGATTACAAAGTACAATATCAAAGAAAGATAAAAATACCTACCAGGTAGACAAGAGAGACTTTTGTCTGTGCAAGTACAAAGGAAATAAATTATACAAAGTTTTTTCGGTAACAAAATGTTAAGCATAGAAAATGCGTGTTTAAAGCAAGATATACAGTAAGAAGATAAAGGCTAAATCTGCGACACTTTCGTAAGAACGCACGTGCACCCGTTATTAATCGCATACAGTGACTACGTAATTGCAGACATTAGTTATTTCAGAGTGTTTTAACGCCACTACGCTATCGCACTACCACTTACTGTGGCCTGCTAAATAAATAGATATCACACAAACAAGTGTACCTATAGATGTGAAACTCGTTTACAGGACAAATGGTTGCATCAACAACAACCTAGCTGTATCTAAATTTAGTATGCTACCTAAGCTGAGTAGGCCACTAGCTCATACGAAGACGAAGAAGAATGGCTGAACTTACTCACACCTCACCCCCGTGTTGTTAAATAAAAAAAAAGTATATAAAAAATATCCAAATCGGTCCAGCCGATCTCAAGTAATACGCTTACCAACGAACAATCAATTATTTATCAAAATACTGCAAAGCGTATTTTTTTATACTATAAGAAGATGGAACAAGCACATGGCTCACCTGGTGCTAAGTGCTAACCATCACTTTAATTTATAAATGCGAAAGTTTGGTTGTGGTTGAGAGGGGACTAAGAAGTTCGAGTATGTTTGTTCAAAGTTAATTCCGTAACGGCTGAACGGATTTGGATGTAACTTGGAATATACATAGTTTGTGACCTGGATTACTAGATATGGTTTTTTGACTTTTTATCTGGGTGAAAGCGAAGCCACGGGTGGAAGCTAGTTACCTATAACAAAGCATAGGATATGTAGGAAATATATCAGTTCACAGCTCACAAAAAATCAGCCGCCCCTTTATCTGCTTCTTAATTTCACTTCTGTACACAAATTTTATTAGTTTTCTGCTGTGGGTGTCTCACACTGAATAATTTTAATGCATATTTTATGGTTCTAAAGAAAGGGTAAATTATTATGTTCAACTCGGTTAGATGGAATATAGATTACCTTAATAAATCTACGTATATTTGCTCTACATTTAATAGTCAGGCACTTTTTGGTCACAATTGCTTCAGAGATTTTAATATAAAGGCGTAGAATAATCGCAGCTTACGCTTATAAAAAATCCCCACTTCTCCTTTTTAATAAAATTAAACTTCGGAAAGAAATCAAACAAAAACTAACTCAAGCAATGTATTTCCAATGGCCTTAAGTAAGGCGTCTCTAATGTATTGCAAGGCTTTCGAGGTGGCGTAAAAACTCTTTTGGTCACTTGCTTTTGAGTCTAGTACACACTATGGCATTTACTTCAATATTCTGGACAAATACTTAAACTGCACTGAAAAATAACCCCAATATACACGTATCATATCAGCTTTAAAGTTGACTGTGTCATGCCTGTGTATTAAAAAAAAATTCATGCCACCACTGCACATCACACCAGCCTATATCAGCTGCTTGACATAGGCCTTGCCAAATAAAGGGGGATATGCCCATAATCCCCAAGCTGGGCATGCGGGTTGAGGATCGCAAGGCACAGCTTCATGCAGCTCCAATAAATACCCTTTTCAAGAACGAATCATTAAGCTTACAATAAAATAAATTAAAAAGTAGCAGTCTTGTCTAATAGGTAGGGCAGTCTTACTAACTACTAGGTAAGGACGCTACTCTAGTCATCGACATCATTAAACTATCTGCTCGCAAATCCGGACCAATGACAGTGTTTAATTACAGCGCTGTGCAAATCTAGGCTTGCTAACAAGAGCCTCGGAGTAAAAAGAATGCACCTATTCAAGAATATCAAAAGTAAATGAGCAAACCTAGTCTTTGGTATATCTACTTTTGCAATAAAAAACCCTCATCGCACTTGCAAGATGCTTAATGATCTTTATATGCAACAAAAAGTATATTCGCATTAAACATTATATCACACTAATATTATAAATGCGAAAGTTTGTGTGTGTGAGAATGTTTGTACAACTCCATAACGGCTGAACGGATTTGGCTGAAACTTGAAATATACATAGGTTGTGACATGGATTACACAAGCTACTTATATTCAGGTATCACGCAACCCAAGCCGCAGACGGAAGCTAGTTTAATATAATCATCATCATCATCATGATGATTTAATATAATAATAGGTCTTTAATCTATATTACCACCGAAAAAAGGAAGATACCCAAGTAATATACCTTTTTCAAACTATTTGCTATTATTAAGAAACAGAACTATTTTAACAAATATGAAATAAATATCTATTTCGTATTTCATGTGTATTTTTTTGAGCGTTCGAGTCATGTCCAGTTTTATACACACACCTGAGTTGCTAAGCTTCTTCTGATTGCGATAGTTCGTACTGTTCAGTACGCACAGACATCGGACTTGTCATCGCGTCGATAAACCTCATTAGACGGCTGGGCTTCAAAGATTGGGTTTGCAACGGGCATAAGGATTGTAAGGCTATTGTAGGAATATGGTTTAGTGTTGTGCTTAAAGCTATTTCATCATCATCAACCTATAGCACTCCACTGCTGGAGATCAAAGATATGCTACTGAGCATGATCCTCGGCTTTTATCATCCACTGTCTGCCAGCTACACTAATAACTAACGGTAATGGTAGTAAATCTAGTTTTATATATGTACTTTATTATACATCCACACATTCCACACCACACAACATCAGACTATATCAGTCCACTGCTGGACATAGGCCTCCCCTAATATAAGGCGATATGCCCTTAATCCCCACGCTGGGCATGTGGTTTGGGGATCGCCGGGCACAACTTCTCGCACCGCCGACGCTGCTACCCGTCGGGGGCCCGGAGATGTAGCTGTACCGATGTTAGACTGCGTTATGCCGCAATCAGCCAGCCGCCAGAGCCCCGTTTGTTAGTAAGCAGGGTGCACCACGTGCAGGTAAGATTGACTTGGATTTCAAAGATGGGTGTTACCCTTTACACCCCACACATAATTGTAAAAAAAATTGTAAGATGTTCCCGGAGAGCTTAAGTCACTAGCCTATCATTTGAGTATATTTTATGGGTTTTAAATCTTCATGCCATTACCTATATTTAGGGCAATCTATTACTAAAATAATCCCTACATTGACAATGTCAAAATCTTATTTTTCACATTCGTGCTTATAAAATTTCCTTTTATCACAAGACAAGAATTTAAATGATCTTATAAAACCGTATTTTAATTCAATTCTTTATTCTTTTTAATCTGGGATAATATTTTCGCAGTTCTGCCAATACCACGTTGTATTGGTTATGGTTAATATGATTTTGATGACTTCGATACCCTGTCCTCACTTCGAGCTGAGGACAACAGGGTGCAATGCCGCTCATTAGGGGAAGCAGTGGACTGCTATAGGCTGATGATGATGATGACTAAGCCAACTTCTTCAAACTTTTTTCACACTTCAGAGAAAAAATCTTTAGTGGAACCTTACACTTTGCATAGAATATAACCTCCAAGTTCCATGTCTCTAGGATTTACGGTTTAAGTTGTGCATTGATTGTCAGTCAGTCAGTCAGCATTATTAAGCTTTAGATATTTTCTTATGACTTAACTCTAAGTTTGCACATTCAATAAAATTTCCAAATTTCCAATAAAAAAACCATGCTCCAGTTCCTTTATTCACCATTATACCTATCGTTTTCATCGACTCTATTACTTTTAACGACACATTCGTATATCGTTTCCTGATCACTATCCATCGATCCGTAGTTTAACAGTTCCATAATCTCTTCTTCTTTAGCTTTCTTCTTTTTCATCCCTATTCTTTTACAACACATTGTTACTATCTTACCTAATATCAGCACTACACTCATTACAAGCCCAGCTAAAATTGCCCACAAAATAGCATCATTAATAGTCCAATCATTTTTTATTTCTTTTTTATCTATGTGCGGTTTCTTTTCTATCTTCATAGTTCTGTTACTGAAATTCGTATTCAAAGCATCATAAACCTCTTTTACTAGTCTCGTAAACACAGTTTTACTTAACCAATCAGCTAGATCCCTTCTTCCGATCTGACGAAGACGACGTGCTACATCCACGTAGCTCCTGTCCCTTCCCTCCCACTTTTGAGAGCCTTTATCCCATTTTGTAAGCAGCTTGAAGCAAGAAGCTTTTGGCACTTTTTTCTCTGCAGCGGCTAAACCTGCTGGAAGGTCGAAGGTCGGGAAATGCAAAGAGGTGTAAAGTCGCCGGCATTCTTTAGGGGTCAGCCGCTTGGATATGTATTGGTATTCGGGAATGCTGATGTCGATTGTGCACATCGAGTTTTGGAGGAAGAATATAGCGAGCACGTATTGTAAATTTTTCATTGTTTTGCTTGTTGTATTTTTATTGATTTACATGTAGACTATTTTGCCTTAGTTTAATTAAATTTTGAAACCTAAACTTATAAATCTGTGTTTGAAACCGCGCGCGAAAAAGTAAATAACTTTGAATTTTGACAGTGATAGTAATTGACAATAAAATTTATGACAATCATAAAGGAGGAATTGATTGATAAAATTAATGAATTGGAATCAAAATAGGTGACAAATCTTTATTATGGTTGGTCCACTTAACGTCGAATAGTCTACTCCGTGGCGTAATAATAAGGATTTTTGATCTAAGTAGGTACCTGAAAATGGTCAATTGCTATAATTATATTGGCCAACAGCTATAAGTACTCTTACTTTCATACCAATTAATTTATCTTCAGCCTGCATCAGTCCGCTGCTGGACATAGCCAACTTGGCAAACTTGCCAATTTTGTGGGCTATGTATTACCGTGGTCCTCTGTCAGATAATCTCGTCACGGATTTCATCCTTCAGGATGATTCTGAGCATAGCCCCCTGAGTGACCTTGGATAAGGTCGTCTTTATTGATACAAAACATTGTATGTTTTTACCATAATACGTCACTAGCACCAGCTTTTCATAACATCTGATGGAAACAAAGCGCATTACAATTTTCCGAAGTTTCTCCCTCGATTGAGCTAAACGTTTTGCAAGCCGCGCTAATGGTCCGATAGTCACGAGTCCGACATATAAGAGGCTGATATCGTTCTAATGGTCGTATTATTTCATAAATACCCGCAATTTTCTAATAAACTGTCGATTCTGTGCGTCCATAATTTTATTGAATAGCTTTGTTGAATGGAGGCTCATAACTTTGGGTTTTTCAGAAAGATTTTCTTTCTTATTTGATGGTAAGGGATCTTTCTAGTGTAACTTGTTCTTATGGTCGCCTAGAGACTGAAACAAATAGTCATATAAAAGGTTCATTTAAAAAGGTTTTTCCTGATTTCACGCATTATTTCCAGAAAAATTATGCATCATTTACATCGAGATAGTTTGTATAGAGACTAGCAAAATTCGTCCAAGCCTATTTGACATAAATAAACTTCATAATATCAAAGGAGAATGCCGAGAACCCGTACCAATTGCGTCAAAACCAAACGTATCCCATAAAATTTATTATATTTTATAAATTACATTAACATTTTCTTTAGTTTTACACACCGACGGGATTATAATCAAGTAAAAAAATATTTTGTTGATTTGGTTTCCGTTGCACGCCGCCATTAGACTGCAACAACCAATGATATATACGTTACTATGGCAACAAACATTGATATAAAGTGTTACTATGGCAATGACCCTCATTTTTAATTATTTAGACAGTAGAATCAACTAAAAACTTGTTGGAGATTTTTTGACGCACTCATTTTAGTCGTGGTACCGAGTGCCATACATTAGCAGCATTCTCCTTTGCACTAATTTAGACCTTATGTTGCTTGAAAAGTGTTAAAACGCACTATGCGTGCGCTGAGTTTTGGTACAGATACATTTTTCCACGTTTTCCACTCTGTAGTATAAATATCTAGATGAGCATTTACGACTTTTTACATCTAATTCTTTGTAAACAATCGAAAGCAAGGTTTATTTGAATAGATTTTTTTACAGATATCTCTCATTCACCCAGAAAAATCACACAGCATTATCGATTTTTATTATTTGATTATTTATAAACAATCGTAAAATTTTGAACACGTTGCTGCAGGCCTCGGACATGACCTTACGCACCATGCCAGAGCAGCAGCAGTCTGGCTAGAGCAAGTGTAATTTCAGCACTCAAAGCGTTTATAATAACTTAACCCTCTATCTATACCTCTGATAGGACCTCTGTGGTGCGGTGGGCGAAGGTCCACCTGAGACGCAGAAGGTTGCGGGTTCGATTCCCGCTGCGGGACAAATGTTTGCATGTTCTACAGATATTTGTCTCGGGTCTGGGTGTTTTCTATGTATGATATAAATGTATTTACAAAAAAATGCATATAAGTATATATAAACCATGTGGTTCCCATAACACAAGCTCTGCTCAGTTTGGGACTACATGATGCTGTGTGATAGTCGCACATTATTTAAAAAAATATTCATACACTTTTTAAGGAACTTCAAAGAAAAAGGAAGAGATTCTCACTTCAATCTAATATCTATCTATCATTTGATTTGTACAGGGCACAGTGGTAATTTACTTTCTTTTTAGTTAAGTTTCAGAAGGTATAAATAATAAAAAATGTTAGTAGCCAACTTTAGTAATTTACTAACTGACCAAAACACTGTTTTTGGGAATGATAATTAGGTGTAGTTAAACCGCATTCAACATAATTCTCTCCTACTAACTCTGTAGGTACCTATATACCTACCTACTTATTTTGTGTGCGTTGGATTTGTGGTGGTCGAATAAATAAATTTTCTTTCTTCTTTCTCTCTCCATCCAAAGGTTCGTAAGAGATCGCTTCCAAGCGATCACACCATCCATGGTACTTTTAATTTTTACGATTCTGTTTTTTGTTTCTTAAATTAAAGTGTAGGTACAATAAATCATTTTCATTCATTCACTGAAGCGCTCGTGGCGTGGCTTACTTCGGTGTTCTTAGACGATCGCCTTGGTTAAGCAACACTCCGCCCGGTCACTATTTGGATGGGTGACCGTTTCGTGGCATTTAGTTCTGAGCGCTTCAGTGCTTCGGAAGGCACGTCAAGATGTTGGTCCCGGCATTTCAGTCGATAAGCAATGTCGGAGGCCTTCAGGCGGCCGGAAAACTCCGACACCAGAGTTGGCTACTAACTCATACGAAGAAGAAGAATTCATTAATTCATTCATTCAACTACAGTTCATTAGGGGAGGCCTATGTCCAGCAGTGGACTGCAATAGGCTGATGGTGATGATGTGATGATTCAACTTCGATGTTTTATTGCTAATTCCATGGAATATCTACTGTAATCACGGTACATACCTTCCATTACAAAAAAACAGAAACGTTGAGCATCATTAGATATACAACGACAAAAGAAGCTTGTGCAACTCAGCTTAAAAATGTAAGTTCTGCTATGTACAGTCAGAAAATAAAGGAAAAAAACATTGTTTGCCTTTTACGTCAAATTTTCAAAAATACCCAGATTTATGGATGCCCAGTAAGATACTTAAAAATTTAATAGGAAAAAATATGTTCTAGTTTGAATATTTTTAATCTTGGTATCGTAGATATCATCTAGCCCCAAATTAAGCAGAGCTTGTATTGAAAGAACCACATGTCTGACATACTTCTTACATAATTTTTTGTAAATGCATACACAATACATGTAGAAAATACCCAGACTCGAGACAAATATTTATATTATCTGTCTGGCGGCGGGAATCGAAGTCGCAACCTTCTGCGTCTCAGGCGAGCCTTCACCCACTGTGCCATAGAGATCGTCAAGATTATGATACAAAGGTTTGAATATTCCGCCATGTTGCTCTAAATTCTCATGCTGTCGGTACAGATCAGTTCCAGTATGTAACCTTATTCCACATTACAATAATGGTTGAGATAGCTAGTACATTCCTGCGCTCGCGCATTACAAAACAGTTAATCTGTCATTTCTATATGACGCATTACGTTTCTATTGGAAATCCTTGACAGTTTATATTAATGTGAACACCAGCCTATGTTTACATTGTATCACTTCAGAAAATGTTTGTTAGTCTAACTAAAATGTATTTAATTTGACATGCTGACTATTATTACTTACTAATTCATGTTAATCTTTATGTTATTACTAATAATGTACCTAATATTTGGTTGCCAATTAGCAGGATCTAGTAATTTATATTTTTCTTACCATCTGAATGTCACACTTACCTGGATTCACAAACAATAAATGAATTATGTATTGTGATTTATTTATTCAAACCAACTTTAAACTCACTCATTTAACTTGTTGTCTGCGGCCCTCGTACAAGACCCTCTGTGCCATACGAGGAGGCACAGACTGGGTCATAACGAAAAGTGTTTTCAGCAATCAAATTATAATTTTATAACCTTTTCGACGCTATCTTAGGTTTCGTTACATATACGTCTTGTGATAGTAACGTATTAGTTTGACAGGACCTTACCTAGAAGAACCGATTTTGGTTCGTTGTTTTTTTGTGTTGACGCTACCTTATTATGGTTTCATTACTTATACTTCTTGTTATAGAACTTATTAGTTTGACAGTACCTTAGTACTAAAGATTTTGCTTTCAAATTACCTACGAACTTTTTTCATAATCCTATATGGTTGTAAAATGAAACATAAACGTATATTTATTTATTTTCAATTCTACACGCGCGAATGTAAGTGAGTACCTACCTACATACTATGTATGTAGCATTCTCCATTCGATGTTAAAATACTCAACGTACCTTAAAAGATAAATACCATGCTCATTTTGTATGAGTCATCAAGAAGTCGTCAATGCATTCATTCACTGATACAGACAAACTTTTTTTTTAATGTGCTGTTTTGTAATTTCATACAACTTTATCATACTGTTACTGCAAACCAACTTTTTATTTGGAACTTTATTCGCTTAACTTAGAGATCAGAATGAGTATGACTTACTGAAATGATAAATTTGTTAGGGCGTGATCTTGAACGCTAAACAAATATGTTTAAGGTTCGATATAATAGGCCTATTCATGTATCTTTAAATTGACAATATTGTGATTCTGAATATGGAAATCGATAGCTTTTGATGGACCACTCAAGGTTATAGAGATATTTAATTTGGTACCGAGGTTATTTAGATAATTTAGATAGGTACCATACATTATACTGTGTAAGAAAAACCATGTACACTTTAGGCGCTACTTCCACAAGCGAGAGTATCGCGGCAATAGTATCGCCACTGCCCTATCATTCTATAATATATCCTCCAATATATAATCATCCAATGCCGTTCCTCGAAATCGACGAGATCAACACAGAGTCTGTAAGCCAAACCCAAAGACTACTTTAATGCGTAAAAGTGTCTTTTGCATGGCACCTTCCATTTATAATAGATTACCAAAAGCTCTTAGAGAACTACCACGCTCATTGTTTCAGAGAAAGTTGAAGGCCACTTTGGAAAGAAAATGCTATTATAAAGTAAACTATTTTATTACGGACAAATATTTTTTGGACAATAGCAAATAGTGACGGCTAGCTAAAATATCTTTTCTTTTTTTTTTTCTTTTATTTAATATTTTTTTATATGCATTTTTTTGTTTTAACTTGATGCCTACTAGTTAAGTAATTTGTAACTAAGTAGTAGTATTGACTAAGTAATAGTATTGATAATGTTTGTACTCACCTAAATATTGCACACCATACAGGTATAAATACATTGTGACATATTTAAACGTAAACCACCTATGTACCATAATGACATGTATTTAATGCAATAAATATTACTTTACTTTACTTTACTTTAAATAAGGATAACTATTAAAATGTATCAGCGATATTATCGCTGCTGTATCGCCGTGTAGGAGACACTTTCATAGACTTGTCAATGAATGATGTGACAGGGGTATAATAGCGCCGCGATATACTCGCTCGTGGAGATAAATAAATAATACTGGACACTATCCCACATCATCATGTAGCCCCAAACTAAGCAGAGCTTGGTATTATGGGAACCATTTTTTTTTGTAAATGACAATTGAGCGCTTGCTGACAGAAGGCATGCGTTCGTCGAATGATACGACTGTACAACGAAATGCATCTAAACTGTAAACTTACATTTTGGCAGTTCATTAGCTACAGCAAAAATGAAGGTCCTCGTCAGTGGAAAATAGACATGTAATTTCAATATTTGTACGCAATGGATTATCCATTGCGTAGGTACACGGGTATCAGTGAATAGGATAGGTTTATCTGACAAATGAAAAGTTAGCCTAAAACTATTTTTTTTTTCATTCGATTATCTATTTGATTTCGGTGTGTGGCTGGCGATATATTTATTATTATATATAATAATATATCAATATGTTGCATTATTTATTATTATATATAATAATAAATTATATAATAATAATATAATATTATATTGATATATATTGATGTAGGTACATAGTTAACTTTGATTGAGACGTAGCGATACATTAATGTGGAAACGTAATTCTTTATGTAAAAATAAGTAAACATGTGTTTTGACTTGCCTGTTATGTTATGTAAACTTAATATTTGATAGATAAATATAATATATCTGAACTCCCGATTTTCATTAGTTTAGAAAGAAATATATTTTTTTTAGTAAAAAGCTAATTAATAAATACGAAATTGTGATATCGTAATTTTTAAACTTAAGTATTTACTTATTTGATTTTTTTGCAGTGATAAATCAACCTCTTATCTAAAGTAGCACTTAGATCTAGTTCTTAATAGACGTGATTTAACACTATTTATTATGTACTCTCTGACTTCTGATAACTGTGTGATTTGTAGCTATTTTTAAGATTTATTTCGTATCCGTCCCGAGTTTTCGGCCCACTGCATTAAAAAGTCTTTGTACATCCCGCACGATTGAAAAATTAAGTAAAATTAATTAATATAAAATATTTTTTGTGTCCCTAGGCTTTAATAATGTAATTAGATTTATAAAAGGCAATTAAAAGAACTTTATTCCATAATTTTATGGTTCACACATAGAAATTTGACACGTTTTATTGTTTAATTTACATTAATTCCTAACGCGATCAAACAAAACATTTAAAAGAAAAAAAACTGCTTTGTTTATAATTTTTAACGGCTTTGTTAATTTTGACTATATGGTAGATACATTGTTCTTGAAAAAAGAGCTTCAATATTATATTGACAAAAAGCTTGGATCATATTTATCGATATTGTTTATGTGGGACGATGCAAGTTAATAAAAAAAAGTTTAATGATGAATGCGAAAGTGAATTTGTTTGTTTGTAATGCTTTCACGCCATAACTACTCAACATGAAATCGACATGACATCCCGAAAAAAGTTCTGTTTCCGGGGCATAGAAAAATTGAAAGCAAATCCGCAGGCGGATACTAGTAATTTATAAATATTTTTATCTCTTTACTGTGTGCATGTGTACCTACATGTATCAACCTTAGTTCAGCAAAAAATACTAAATACATACCTATATTATCTTCTCACGGATAATAAAAATACAGTATCAAAAGTACCAATTATTACAGAACCTCTCGAACTGACACGTAGGTATATTAATTCCATAATGACCATCAGAATGATGCTTCTTTCGTCACAGATGGTATTTCAATGTATAATTACATGTTAAAATACAGTGATTGTGAGCTTGTATTTTTTGACTAAAATATTAAGGGAAAAAAATGGAGGTACATAGGTACCAAGAGTTAGAGTTATTCCATGAGATTTTATCACAACTATGTTGGCTACTATCACTTTTTTCTTCTTTCTTTTGAAAGAAGAAGAAACGATTTAATGTCATCAATTTTTTACTAGTCATCATTATCATCATAATCATCAGCCTATAGCAGTCCACTGCTGGACATATAATAGGCCTCCCATAATTTACATAATACATAGAGGTTACTCAAATTCGAAGGATAGTTGACTACCTCTGTGGCGCAGTGGGCGAAGGTCCGCTTCACTTGAAGGACGCAGAAGGTTGCTGGTTCGATTCCCGCCGAGCAATTGTATAATATGTAATTTGGGTTTACATGTCTGTATAATGTCTGTATAATATGTAGTTTGGGTTTACATGTGGCCAGTATTATTATTATTATGTCCAGCATTATTTTTAGTTTTATAGGCTTGCAAGCTTGCAACCTGTGTCACGTAGAATGCTATTTAAAAAACTGGGAATTATGATTTTAGATTAAAGACTTGATGCCGACTTTCCCCTACAATGTAGGGGAAAGTCGGTATCAATAACCCTTTTCCCTCAATAACTGAAGAGATTTATTGAGGAAAAGGGTTTGAATAATGATATGTTTGTTGTGTTTTGTTTGAGAAATCTTTTTTTATGTGAAGGCTAATTTTCCAAAATAAGTCAGCAATAGGGTCATGACATGAATATAGAGGATGGATGAGAGCGTGGACGACTACCAATGACCTAGCTACGATCAATAGAAAAATGTGTTGTTAGCGAACAACTTATCTAACAAATAGGACTTTTATAAAAAATAAACCGACTTCAAATAAATCACTTCTTACTTCTTGCCCTAAAGAATTTTGAAAATCGGTTCACAATTGACGGAGATATTGGTGATCATAGGGCAAAAATTACAAGTGAGGATGAGGTTTTTTTAGTTTTCCGGGAAAAGTACCTATCTCAGGAGTAAATTTTATATGGGACCAACTGTGAAGTATACTCTTTTAAACAAAAAAGTAATTTTCAAAATCGGTCCACAATTGTCGGAGTTATCAGTGAACATACATAAAAAAGTAGAAAAAAAAAGGTTCCGTCGAATTGAGAACCCTCCTCCTTTTTGGAGTGGTTAAAAGGACAACCCACAACCATACGATGTGGTGCAGAAGTACCATATAGGTAAGCTGACCCTAAATAAAATGGTATAGTATCCGGTAGAAAGAAAAAGAAGAAGAATCACAAAGAGCCTATATGTACTCGTAATTTCGATAATCATCAAATACCAGAAACAATTTAAATCAATGACCTGTATGATTAAAACAACCAATTTGAAAGAAAGAGTGATTAGCTAGTAGCTTTTCTAATTTATAATATTCAAATATATTAACAACCTTACATACTTTTAAAACACCTTTTTGACGGATGGGTATCATATATTATATTACCGTATCAGCTAGAAATACCCAATCGATCATCTAAAAGACCAGTAAGACCATTGAAATTAACATGCCTATCAATTTACTGATTACAAGTGGCCAATTAAAAAAATTGCTTAAAAACATTGCATAAACCATGAACTATGAACCGAAGAGTAAATCGAAAGTGATTATGGTATAAATTAATTTTCAAAATTATGGGGTAGACGTACACTAAATCAAGTCAAATTAGAAAGTTCTAATTGCTGAAGATGCCACTTGGGAGTAATAAAGAGCAGTGTGGTCTGTAATCATAGGTTTGATAATTTTGCGTTAGGAAAAATACCGTGCTTTTTTACGCTTCGTATAGACTTGGTATATGTCTATGCGTCATGCGTGAAAAACTATAATAAAAATATTTTTAAGCATGCTTTACCGGATTTATATGACTTGGAAGCGTAAAAATGCAAGGTATTTTTCCTGCTCTAAAATTATCAAACCTATTATCAAATTATCATCATCAGCTATCATCACAAATGATGCTCATTAATGACGCACTTATCAGGCCTCCCCGGTCGGCGCCATTGATTGCGCCTGTCCTAGCTGTCCTAGCTCGACACGTCATCTACTAGCAGCCTTTTGCCAATAGTCATCTAAAACTGCCCACCAAACGCGGTTCAAAATAAAAATCCTGTTATTTTCATTAAATTGTAGAAATAAAAGAAAACTTAGTTAACGTTAAAATACTCATCCATGAAATGCATACTCTAAAACGAAAACTCAATACACATACCGAGCTTTTTTTCGCTCGGTACAATCTGTATTTTCGATGGCCTACATCGTGTGATTCTAGCCATCTAGTTTAATTTAATTAATTATACTCGTACGTGTGATGTTTGATGAAATCTTAAGTAGATCTCGTCCGGTTTTATGATCGAAATTACGGGCAAATTTTCAATTATCTATTCGGTAATTTGGATGAAACTAGCTTAATTAGATGTTGTATTTCACGTCTTGGTTGTATACGCTCATTGTTGATGGTACTTTGCACATCATCGATATATACGTAAGTATAATTTATCTCAATGTGGTTCATTGTATGCGAGTTTGCAAGAAATCTTTAGAATAAATATTTCACTATCGAACTCTTTGGATGTCATAACTTGAGTATGGAATTACTGAAACAACTACAAATATTCTAAGGAAAAATAATTCGGTAAAATTATGTTTACAAATGAAAAAAAAGATAATCGGACTCAGTGACGTTTACTGGGAGAGGCTTATGTCCAGCAGTGGACTAATACAGGCTGAAGATGAAGACGATACAATAAACCAATTTTTCAATTTCCAGTTATTCCTTGTGTTCAATTTAAGGTAAACTCGACGCACATCTAACTAAAGTACATTGCACATTGTGTATCTATATTACTTGTAGTAGTTATTGAATAAGAGCTGTACAAAAACAAGGAATTTCACACCTAGCTCTTTAGAATAAAGACGGTCGATTTATTTAAGGATGCTCGATTGGTCCAAGCTGTAGGTAATATGCCCTGAAATTGAATAATTGAAGTAGGTCGTTGCGAAGAGGATTGTATCGATGCTGGGCAAGCCTATTACATCTTATGACGCATTTACTTTATTAAATAACATTATTTTTAGTGATTGAAATGGTGTCCCAAACCGGGGTCAATTTTGACCTCGAAAAAATTTTGCTAAAAGTAAGTCTTGGTTTTTTGTCTCTGTCCCACGAACTTTAGGTAAATTAGCTCTACCTATTTCGATCACTGTGTTAATGCCTTAAGTTGATATTTAAAGACTGCCTAAACCTAAGAAGAACAAATATTTTTGAGCTATAATGGCTAACTCTTTTATTACAATACAAGCGTTTCCTTTTAAAAATGAAGTTTAATCATCACAAAGGCATATATTGAGCATTTTTTAGTACTTTAACAAATGAAGTTAAAGAATTCAAAAAGGGTTGATGCTAAATAGCATCTCCAGCACTTGGACCAATCGCACATATATTTTGCCCGGCCGCACTCGAACCTGAGTTTATTTGCTGCAAAAACGTTCTGCGTCGTTAGGCAAGATGCATTTATTTATGAAATGTAAATAAAGCTGATTGTAATAACAAAACCTCTCTATATTAAGATGTAGTATTTGCATTCTGCATTGTCATCGCGTGAGTAAGTGTGCGTTGAGGATTACATGAGGCCTTGAAAAATGATCAATGCAAACTTGTTTGTTATGTGAAATATTTAGTTAGGATTATCATTTGATGCTGAGGGGGGTCAAGCGACATTGGCATACGATGAGTGAGTAGGTAGCCTAAAAAACTAAGAACTTTTTCAGTAAATCTACAACCTACTAATACTTTATAACTATTTACTTTTTCCCTAACAAACTACATAGGTATATTCCAAGTTCCATCCAAATCCGTTCAATAGTTTTTGCGTGAAATAGTAACGAACATCCATTCATCCTTAGAAACTTTCACACTTAAAATATTATTGGGAATCAGTGTGATTATAGTGTGTATAAAAATAATCTTTTCAAACCAAAAACAAAATAAACAATACAATCCGCCAACCCAGACAACCTGTTACCCAAAGGTCTATAACATACAGTTGTGGTCGTGGTCGAATCGACCACTTCGTGATTGACCGGCGCGTGCCAAGCACCGTTAAAGGATAACATGGAAAATAAAAAAGTTAGAGGTGTGTTCTGTGACGTCACGATTCGTGACCACTACGCGTGACTCCCTTGGCACGAGCGACTCTACGTTATTTGGGTTATGTAAATAGCCGGAGGTTAATAAGTTATTGAAAGATGGGCCTTTGTTTAATTGTAGTAAAAAAGTTAAAACGATTTCCGTCCTGTTCATACAAGTTCTATAAAACTCAAATAGCTAAAATGGCGTTAAAATATCATGTTACCTCTTTTTATACATTTAAATGACAGAAAAAAGATTACTTTATCGAGCGTTATAAAATTATATTTGCTTATTAATAAGGGTATAAATATTTTAAGGGCTGCAAGTCATCAATGAGCAGCAGCATCGTCGGTGCTCTTTTTTTCTGCAGTAGAAGGACAGATAAGCAAAATCCTGGAATAGTAAAATCCCAGATTAGCAAGAGGACAGGTTTGCATACAGGCAGAATTACAGACACACATAACCAAAGTAAAATTGAATAGAAACAATTCGTAAAGTTTTATTTGAAAGTCTTTGGCCAAACGTAGGTATCAAACATTTTATTGCAGAAATTTTGTTATTGAATATACTCGTGATAACTTGATCCTTAACAGACATGCTCAGCGTGGGGTTTTAAAAAAACCTCCGGCACCAAGTTGGTCATGCAAAGAAGGAAAAAATATTATTAACTTGTGTCTTTTCGTCTACCGCATGCCGAACGAACTCTGGGCCAAGACTACGACTGAATGGAGCCAATGGAGAAATGAGACGGCCACGCAAGTGATGGCGCGAAAAGCTTAACACCTTCGTTGACTATCAGTGGCAGGCATTGGCGTTGGACCACTAGGTATGATATACTTGAGGGGAGGCATTTGCCCAGCTGTGAGACAATGCGAACTAAAAACAACAACAACTACTAGTATCTGTCAAAAATCTTATTTGGCAAAACTGCATACAAAGTGGCACCTTTTATCCAATACCACCCAGGGTAGCTATTTGTATTAGATCTAGATACTCCAGTCTTAAATAAATCCTACTTATTTCCTTTGTTGGTGGTACGAATTTACATCAAATTACCACAATGTTTGTGATAATGCAACCCTCATATTTTGCTAAGTTTATTGTGTATTAGCGAGATACATAAAAATGTTTACGAGTTTGCGCAACAGATTAGGCTAATATTAAGTTTGCACGTAGACAGTACCCAATTCTAGCTTTTGCAACGTGCAACTTTATTTGAAAAGAGCCGAGGATCGGGCTCAGTGCCCGCTATGGGTTGATAATGATGATGATGATGATGATGATGAACTTTATTTATGGGTTAACGGAATACCCATTCGTATAAGTCTTAATGTAATATGAGGTATACTAGGGTGACTATAGGTTGTTTCCGATTTTGCCCCTCTGGCATTCCGCTTTTATGTCTACTCTAAGATAGAGAAGACACCGTATTTTTCCGATGTATTCCCGATTGTGGGTCTTCTTGCATCTCAAACATGTCTTTTTTCATTATTAAAACATTCAAAATGTTGCTGTACCTATTTATACATCCAAAAATAGGTTTTCTCTATTCTACCATCGAAAATATATTGTCTAAGATGATTGTGCTGAGTCGGCAGGACCGATTCTTCTAAATGTAGAGACTGATCTCACAATGAACAAATTTCAAAATTACCTTTACCCAAAATGACTGATTTTCTAAAAAGCTGTTCCATATTGTCAGTCAGTCACATTCTTTGGAATTTTAGTATAACATTTAGATCTGAAATCTAGTTAACGTATTTGTATCTAATATTCCACTTTATGTAATGTATTTTAGTAATATCGCAAATTGTACACGTGGGCGAACACATTTAGCATTATCTCAATAATTGACATAGCATTATATCGGCTAGTTTATAACTCACCTACCGAATAACAAACTAATTATAATATCACAGAATCATAACTTATAGTGAAACAGAACTCGAAGTTTTCATTATAAAGTTTGGTTTACCGGCGGTCATTCACGTTTATTCACACCCTCTCCGGAAAAAATCCTCTGTTCGTTACACGCTGATAAACGCATTTTTTTCCTGATTGTTCCTCTGTCTCTTTCTCTCTCTCTCTTTCCCTCTTAGTCCTTTGCATCTGGTCTAGATGTTTTATAAATCACCGAGTGGATACTGACCGGGTCGCACTGTAGTGCCTGGGACAGCCTAACTACCTTGAAGTAAGCTTACCCAGCGCCTATACCATCCTCTCAGCCTAGTTGGCCTTACCCATTGATTGTTATGGTTGGTTATCCGCCCAGGTGGAGAAAGTCTGCTGGATGCGTAAAGCTCAAGATAAGGGCGTAATGGCGCTCATTAGGGGACGCCTATGTTGAGCAGTGGACTGCTTTAGGCTGATGATAATGATGATTATCAATTAAAATATAGGCCGTTTAATGTTTTAAACAGTTATTTTGTAAAATGATATAAGCTAGTTTTTTATTCAAAAAATGTCGTAATACAAAAGTTGTAGTAGGCATGTACTAGTATAAATAATTATGAGACTATATAATATTTCTAGTATAACGTAGCACCTCTAAGTGGCACCAAACTGTCGGGGGGTGAAGTCATATCGGACAGGCAGGTCACGACAGTGGTATCTTAGAAAGTGGTTCATTGTTCACCTCAGTTTCGGCATGGAAGTAGATAATAAGTCACGATTGATTATTTGTGTCAAACAGTTGAGCCGGAGTGAGCTATGAGCGACAGCTTCGTCACATAATAAGTATGAAAAAATTTAACACCCTGAAAGTTTAATTTGAGCTTAATAAACGGGGACAATTTTTTTTTCATCTTTTATCAATTAACATAACTATTAAATTACGAAATTAATTATATAAGATACAAGTGTAGTCATCATCATCATCATCATCATCATCAGCCTATAGCAGTCCACTGCTGGACATAGGCCTCCCCTAATGAGCGCCATTGCGCCCTGTCCTGAGCTCGACGCATCCAGCTTCTACCAGCAGCCTTTCGTAGATCGTCACTCCACCTGGCCGGAGGGCGTCCTACACTACGTTTGCCGAGCCGCGGTCTCCACTCAAGAACTCGTTTACCCCAACGGTTATCGGTTCTTCGGCAGATATGGCCAGCCCACTGCCACTTCAGCTTGCTAATTCTCTGAGCTATGTCGAAAACTTTAGTTCTATGTCGGATAGTCTCGTTGCGGATTCTATCCTTCAGAGAAACTCCAAGCATGGCTCGTTCCATAGCTCGCTGAGCGACTTTAAACTGGTGGACTAGCCGTACTGTGAGTGTCCACGTTTCGGCTCCGTATGTCATGACGGGTAGGACGCACTGATTGAAAACTTTCGTTTTCAAACATTGCGGTATGGGTGACGAGAAGACTCGACGTAGTTTTCCAAATGCTGCCCAACCCAGCTTAATCCTCCTCTTGGCCTCCTTCTCGAAGTTGTTTCTACCCAACTGCAATATCTGCCCGAGGTATGTGTACTCCGAAACAACTTCAAGAAGGTGTCCATTAACGACGACAGGACTCGGATCAATTCGGTCATTGACCATGACTTTGGTCTTGTCCAAATTCATGCCGAGACCTATCTTTCGCGAGGCTGATGCTAGGCCGTCCAGCATCCGTTGCAGCTCCTCCAGCGACTCCGCCACTAGGACTATGTCATCGGCGAATCGCAAGTGTGAGATGTGCTCGCCGTTTATGTTTATGCCCATACCTTTCCAGTCCAGCGTCTTAAACATATCCTCCAACGCGCTTGTGAACAGTTTCGGAGATATGACATCTCCCTGTCTCACTCCGCGGCGCAGTTGGATGGGTTTAGACTGCTGGTCCTGTACCCGGACACTCATAGTGGCGGCTTCGTACAGACATCTCAACACTTCGATATAACGATAGTCCACTTGGCATCGCTGCAAGGATTCCAGGACAGCCCAGGTTTCAACAGAGTCAAAGGCCTTCTCATAGTCCACAAAGGCCAGACACAGGGGCTGATTATACTCTTCTGACTTCTGTATAATCTGCCTCACTGTGTGAATATGGTCTATGGTGCCATATCCTCCGCGAAACCCGGCCTGCTCCGGTGGCTGGAACTCGTCGAGTCTTCTGGCGAGACGATTCGTAATGACCCTAGAAAACAGCTTATAGACGTGGCTCAGGAGCGAAATAGGTCTGTAGTTTTTAAGAAGAGTCTTATCACCCTTCTTAAAAAACAGAACCACCAAGCTCTCGTTCCACGCCTTTGGAGTTCTCCCACAGTGAAGGACGGAGTTAAAGAGTTTCTGCAGTTCCTGCACAACAGGAGCTCCTCCTGCCTTCAGAAGTTCTGAAGTGACTCCGTCTTCACCGGGGGCTTTTCCATTTTTAAGCTGTCTCAGGGCCAGTACGACTTCGTCTTGGCTGATATCTGGCAGGTCGTCGGTGTAGTGGCGGGTGAGGGTGGATCTGGAATCGTGGTTGTTACGTTGGGGGCAAGGAGCATGTGCCGTGTACAGTCGGCCATAGAAGTCCTCGATCTCTGATAATATCTCCGGCTTTGACAATACGGTTCGGCCATCGTGTGTTGTTAACTTCGTCAGGTGGCTCCTGCCAAGCTGCTGAGTGAATACTTTGGACCCTCGGTTTCGCTCTATTGCCTCTTCAATGAGGCGTGTGTTGGAGCGAAGGTCACGCCGTATCATCTTCGCAATTTGCTTGCTCAGGTCTGACCTCTCTGACGAAGTGGCCTGAGTGGTTTCCCGTCTTTTTGTCATAAGCCGAAGAGTCTCATCTGAAAGTTTGGACTTCTTGCCTTTAGGCTGCATTTGGCAGAATTTGATGCCCTCGTCCCTTAGCGCTCCAACCACGTTCTGTAGGGCCTCATCAACGTCATCGGTGGGTTCCACGGCAACAAATCTATCACCGAGAAGCTTTTGAAACTTCTCGGTGCCCGCCATGATCTGGAGTAGATTGGGTTGGAGCGTGGACTTCATCAGACGGTTTCTTTCCAGCTTAAGATTGATATTCAGAGAGCCTTGGACAAGTCTGTGATCCGATCCGGTATTGAACCTGTTGATCACGGAGACGTCTCTGAATATGTGCTTTTTATCCGTCATGATGAAGTCGATCTCATTTTTGGTCACAGCGTCAGGGCTTCGCCACGTCCACTTCCTGTGGGGCTTCTTCTTAAAGAACGAATTCATTAAGAAGAACCCCTCCTTCTCTAGGAAGTTTACGAGCATTTGCCCCCTGTGATTTCTACTTCCATAACCATGCGGGCCCACTCTGGATTCGTCGCCAACTCGGACTCCCACTTTGCCGTTAAAGTCCCCCATAACAACGTTAAAGTGAGCCTTCGTGGTGTTGTGCAAGGCTTTGGATATGTCTTCGTACATATCCTCCACTTCATCATCCAGGTGTGCCGAGGTCGGTGCGTAAACCTGAATGATCTTCATACTATACCGTTTGGATAGTCGAAGGATCAGGTACGCTACCCTGGTCGACACACTGGAGATTTCTAGAACGTTGTTACAGAGGGCCTTATTGACGAGAAACCCTACGCCACCCTGTGATGTTTGGTCACCCTCGCGGAAGTACATTAGATGGCCCGAGTCTAGGGTAATGGTGTCCTCTCCTTCTCTACGGACTTCACACAACCCCAGAATATGCCACCTAATGTTCTCTAGCTCCACTTCCAACTGCGCTAGATGTTCATCGAGCCTCAGAGTGCGTCCATTGAACGTTGCCAGGGTCAGTTGTTTCAGGTAGCCAACGGTAGCCCGGTGATTGTTCGCACCCCTTGCCCCGCCGTTACCATGGCCGCTACCTGTATGGCCAGGAATAGCGGGGCGGCCGGGAACTGGGGGCCATTTCTTTTTTGTACTTTGCATTAGAGGGTTTATGCCCATAATCCCCACGCTGGGCAAGCGGGTTGGGGATCGCAGGGCACAGCTTCTCGTACCGCTGACGCTGCTGCCCGTCAGCGGCCAGAGGATTTAGCTGTGCCGATTTAGGCTGCGCTATGCCGCATTCAGCCGGCCGCCAGAGCCCCGTCCGTTAGTTAGCAGGGTGTACCGCGGGCAGGTGAGGTTGGCTTGGGTCCCGAAGATGGAGGTTGGGACCCCTTACACCCCCCAAGTGTAGTAAAATTGAATAAAAGAAAATTTTGACTGCAAATTTTTGATGAAAAAAAATTGTTCACTGATCGTTTTTAATTATAGTCGCCATTGCTATGGTAAAATTGTTGAAAACTATCACAGAAGCCATTGAATAAAGAAGTGAAGAGGACTAAAATATATTTAATTTTAATATTACTATTAACGATTGGTTATTATATGTATTATTATAAACAGGTATTATACTTAGGTCTCTCCCAAGTTACGCCACTGATTTTCGTTTCTTTTCATCCACAGTCTGCCAGCTACATCACGCAGATCGTCTCTCTATCTAGAGCCAGACGCCCCGTCTATTGCAATGCTTATCAAAGCGGTATCCACTCTAATACACGTTTAGTCCAACGGTTATCAGTTCTACGGCCTTTCCGCGGCATATTGGCCAGCTCACTGCCACTTCAGCTTGCTAATGCTCTGAGTTATATCAGCCTTTGAGAGAAACTTACGTCCAAATTTGGACTAATGATTATACTATACCTACTGTACTTTAGACAGCTTTTTCACGCATTGCAACAAACAATTCAATATTTGATTATTTACTTCTATTTTCGCTATCTATCTGGCTTCTTTATTTTATTTGAGCTATTATCCTTAAAAATATATAAGACCAAGGTAAATCAAGTGCCAAAAAATATGCTTTTTTATAACTTAAACCGGAGATAATGGAATAGTTTAAGCTTATCAGTTATACTTTAATCTACGAGCTATATCCGGTTAATCTATCGTCATTAGACACATTAGGTATCGTGGGTGGACACAGACAGCGAAGTGTCACAATACTTATTTAAATTTATATCTATAAGAATCTAGAGTATTCTCTCTTAATACCTACATAGTAAATATAGGTGAATCAAAATAAAGTCAGGCTATTGCATCTATTATAAATAATTGTTTTACTTATTTTACGGGAGGTTGTGGCACGTTATACGATTGCTTAGATGAAGTAAGCTTGCCTAGCACTTCCCACATGGTCACGATGTTTTTCATCGACGAAAATAGACCCATCATATCTTCTGTTATCCTACTAATTAAAAAGACAAAAGTTTGTGAAAATGTGATATGTTTGTTTTTCTTTCACACCAAAACTAGAAAACGGAATGTGCTGAAATTTTGCACATATATAGTTCTAGACCTCGAATAACATAAATGCTTTTTATCTGGATACCACGCAAGCAAAGCCGCGGGCGGACGCTAATATCAAATATGTTTAAGCAACAGCCTAAACTTACCATTTCAGTTGGGTGGCAGATGGTGTTTTAGTATATTTATCGCCTTATCGCACACCTATGCTCGTTTATACGATACTAGTACAGTGCTATCGAAAAGCTTTTAATGTTTAAGAAAGTGAAAGCCAATTTAGAAATTATAAACATTCGTAAACTCTGACTTCGTAACTACCATATAAAAGACATGAACGCACTCGATGCTCTACGAAAAGCGTAGCAATATCGTTGTTATTGTTTCTACAGTGTACTATGAAAAACTAGCACTCAAAAACAATATCATATTTAAGAATAAGATACTTAAAAAACACGTACTAGTTAAGGTATTCCAAGTTTCATCCAAATACGTTCAGCTGTTACGGAATTCAGTGGGAACTAACATCTAGCACACAGACTATCGCATTTAAAATTTTATCTGTGTTTTCTTCAATCCTCAATTTTTTTTATTCAATTAGGAGTCAATTAGTATCTAGTCTTGTACAAAATGTATGACGAGCGGTAAATTATCATAACTTAAGATGTAATATATATCCCACTTGCTTCCGCCCGCAGCTTCGTTTGCGTGGTACCGGGATAAACAGTAGCCTATATGTTAATCCATGTCACAAACTATGTATATTCCAAGTTTCATCCAAATCCATTCAGTAGTTTTTGCGTGAAAGAATAACAAACATTCATCCATTCATCCATCCATACATCCATACTCACAAACTTTCCCATTTATAATATTAGTAGGAGTAGGATGTAGGATAGTGAAAATCCGGCTTTAGAATTTGAAATAGAACCCAAAAGTTGCTAAAATATATTTTTCTGCAATACACTAAAAATCTCTGACTTTTAGGATTACGTATACCAAAGTCGGTATATCTAATAGTCGTAATCACAACCCACAATCAATACGAGGCTATGAATAGGACAGTCCACAATAAAATATCGTCCAAGGCCGATTGCATCCGGATCGAGGATCGGTGAGCGGGCGAACTGTGAACTATTGTGTCGATACCTAAAACTAAATCAAAGTAATATAAAATGTACCTATAGCACAGTACATAGAATAATACTCCTAAAGCAGATACAGTTGTCAAAGTTCTTATGGCACATCGATTTATTGATGTAATTATCATCATCCACAACCTGTAAAAATCCACTGCTGAACCTGAACACCACAAATGCTTTTAACGAGAACGTTCTTGAACCGCCATCTACCGACTTCTCACTTTGCGATGACGTCTGTCTAATTTCTGGACGTTAGTAAAATAGTTCTATGTATTTTATTGGTTTGTGTGGTCATGTATCCAATGTCATAGAATGTGATATGCCAATATGTCCCAATTGACAGACAAGGATAGGCCTAGCCTACTAGCATGTATGTATAGATTCATCCAATCCAATTATTTTTGATCAAAATAATACATTAATTCCGTTCATTTAATAAAGATTGACCATTGACGCAGTTTAAATCATCTAGAGACGTATTTTACATCTAATTCGGACTACAAAAGGTATGTCCGACCACTCTAAACTGAACTAACCCAAAACCCGCCTGGATTGTATTCAAAGTTTAACTAAAACTATTTCAATAGCCACTGATAAATGTGCCATAATAACAGCCAGGAACTGTAGATACTCAAAACTTTTGAAGAATGTCATAGCGACACACCTCCTTTTAGAAGGGTTAAAGTTGTACTGTGGTAAACGCTGTAAACGACTTATTATTGGTTATATAAGTTTCTTATTGTAACTAAAGCACTATATTGATTCAGTAGTATCATTTTATTTGCTGTCTTTTGACTTGAGCTTTTGTTCGCGAACTTTAATACCGTTATTTATGAACCTGGTTTATGGATATAAGGTTTTACTGCACGTTTTACGTTTTACTGTGTGATTATAAACCGACATATCGGAAAAAATGAGTGTCAAACTCGAACTCGTACCTACACTATAAATTCTTTTTAAACCGACTTAAAAAAAGGAGGAGGTTCTCGATTCGGTAGTTTTTGTTATGGAACTGAGCCGTAATTAATCTTGGTGTCCGACACGAGAACTCTCTACTTTCCCCTATCCTTTGCTATCTCTTGCCAGTTGTCGGCTTAAAGTCCGCGCAGGTCAGCTTCCACCCTATAATCCAGCGATACTTAGGACGACCAACCGGTCTACGCCCAAGTGGTCGACCACAACTTCGTTTCCCGTACCGGTCTGATTTAGTTTTATATCGCGGTACATACAACGCTCAAATTCTTCTAAAATAAATCGGATTTCAAGTAAAAAACTAATAGATATCATCTTTTTCAGGTCGTCCTAGTCCGGGGGCACTACGTATCCTACCTACCACTATGCAGCCGCAACGAGCCAGTATTCCTCTGCGCGTGCACACCACTCGCTATGCCAGAGACGCGCGAGTGCGTCGTGCACGGCGCCACCAACGTGTTTACCACCGTGCATGCTATGGACATGAAGATACTGCATATCGATACTAAGTAAGTTATATAGCTAGTGGATTGGATAGGCAATACCAATGAATAGACTTTATTAGGTAAATTAAATAAGTAACGCTAAGTACAGGGCGCAACGACGCTCATTGGTAGAGGCCTATGTCCAGCAGTAGACTGATATAAGCTGATGATGATGATGAAATAAATTACTACTTAAATAGGATTGCAGTTTGTATATGATGTCATGGGCCATACCTTTGATTACAAACATGGCAAGTTGTATTCTAGACAAGCAGACACGACATTCGCTGTCCTGTTCATAATCTTGAGATCATAGAAAAATCCCATAGACTTCCATCCCATCACTTTCAGTTTTCCCGTGCTTCTTTCCTAAGAAAACCTTTTTTGAAATTTCAGACTATTACATCGGTCCCGCCATTTTCATTTCACCCAGTTTCACTACGCTTACCAATGAATAGCTTTTAATTTACCAATGAACTAGCTTCCGCCCGCGACTTCGCTCGCGTGGTACCTGGATAAGCCTGTGTTAATCCAGGTCATAAACTATGTATATTCCAATTTCATCGAGTTGATTGGGAACAGGGGAACAAGTTTGTGTACCTGTGAATATATTATTCACAGACACACAAACTTTTGCATTTATAATATTAGTGTGATGTGATAACAATAATTTTCACTTAGAAAACCGTATTCGGAATTTTGGACTACTAAATCTATTTCACGTATACCAACGAACAGCTTCTAATTTTTATTAAAAATAACAACAAATTTCATGAGACGCAATAATTGTCATTGCAAAATAATAACACTTTCCACATATTGATATATTGACAGGTCTATCATTATTCATAATGTACAAGACCTATCAATCTAGCTAGACAGAAGCAAGTTGTTATTGTATGCAAACGGTGTGCGAAGCAGGTGCCTGTTTACATTACAGAAGGTAAATTAATATTGCGATAGAAATATCGATACCAAAACAATTGAATATGTGTTTCGAAAATAAAGCTGGTATGGTAATGTTTTGTGAAATGCTTCCGTGATAGACAATAGTAGGCTTTTAATAGTTTTCTTCCTGGGTTTTTGCATTTGAATTCAAGCCCATGATTTTTTTTCTATTGGGACATAATTATAATTATCATTTCTGTTTATTCTTTTGTATTTTAAGGCGCGACAACTTAAAGGATAACTATTTAGATAACTTAAAGGTAGAACGCATATTTTTATATATTTCTCGTATAACATATTCAATTTTACGATGGTAACAGTACTATATATATATATCGATGATGGACAAGCTACTCGTATTGGCTGGATTAAAATCTGACATTGAAAATTTTTCACTAGTAGGATGAAATAGATAGAATTATTAAAAGTATTTTTAAGAAAATAAATCACATTATAACCTCCTATTTTATACGGTAACTTAAAGATTGATGTCCATCTTGTCTATAAATAAAACATGGAGACTTTTCCATAAATTCAACGAAAGCAAACTTGCAAAGGTAAACCTGATTGTGATTTTGTACTTGTACTTTTTATTTATAAATGTGGCTTTTCTTAACTTAAGGAAATAATAGTAAGATGGATGACCGTAAACGAAGTTATCTACATGTAATTGGTAAAAAAAAGAAATTAAGGGCTAAATTTTCAATCATAAGAAAATCCAGTAAAGCTTATAACCAGCTTTAAACTTAAGGTAGGTATTTAAAATTTCACGTTCTATTTACAATTTATGTAACTGATAGTGTGGTAAGGTATCCAAGTTAAATCGCGCTTTAAAAAAATATTTGTGCAGGTTTTTTTTGACATTACAATGTCCTATTAAATTTTCTTGATCTTATAATAAGATTTCTGAATTAGCCAGTTTTTTAGCTTTAGCTTGAAGGATGTGGTCTGGTAAGTAGTAGAACCAAGACCAAGAAAACCTGCTCAGATTCCTAATCCAAGCCACGCTACAAGTGCTTCACTTTTCACAGCTGATAAACCTTTACAAATAACAAACACAGTAGTGACAAACCGACTGTTTACCTGCATATTATTTTGAGTTACATTATCTTGGTGACGAGAGGCATGAATATGAAGTGGTTTCAATAGAGCTGTTGTTACATCTGCCTCCTTGACGGACGGTGGCTGCGGCTTACGCATCAATAACCATTGTTCGTGTACCTTGAACTGTTATGGGTATTTACATAAGGAAGTTTCAATAGCTGTGATGATTGGTTTGTGCAAGTTAGAAATATTATTTGTCATAGCATCACAAATGATTTCTATGTGAATAAAGTAATGACAAGGATTGAATCGGTACCTTGGTGATGATGATGATTATGATCCTCCTAGCTGATTTCGGCTACTTATCAACGTGTCAGCTCTTGATATGAAATATCTAATGCGGCAAGTCCAGTTGTAGGCGTGACAATGCGATGCGAGCGCTTGGCGACGCGTCGCCAGAGAGTCGGATGCATATTTTCTGTACAAAATAGTTTCAATAGTTCACATATACCAGGCGCATCACACAACGGCTCAATTTCAAGATATTATACCTATGAGTAGTAATACTAATTATGGTATTTTTTTTTATCTCGCTTATGAATTTAAAGATCTCCCTACTTTTGAATACCTAGGTATGTTTCTTTCTATAGTTTGCATTAATTATAATCATGTTTGGTGTCTAGCCAAAATGTCTAGCATCATTGAACAAAGAAACAAATACAAAAATCAAAAGTAATTCGCTTTCGAATATATTCTCCGACAAGGGCAACCTATGATTAATCGTCGATTTGACCCCATCCGACTATTTGTTCGGCTTCAAGTTTATATTAATTATGTCTTTTGTGTAATGAAATGGATTAGTTAGGTACACATAGTAATGAGATTGAATAGTGGTAGACCTTGTTTTTTGTGTTCTACGTTAAGCAGATGTATACAACCGTCGCAGATTTTTGTCCAGAAGTTAGGCTCAGCAAACGATTCGACCATCTAATAGGTCCTATTCCGGATATTTCGCAGCAAAATCTCTCGTAGATATCGATTATTTTACTATAGGGGTCGAAGTTTACACATTCTGCCGTTGGACTCGTGGCGGAGACTCTACGTTGCTACTTAGGGCCAAAACACATAACCGCCGAAATCGGCAGTGGCGTCACTGACGGTTTAAATAATAATAATAAATTTTATTTCAGGCAACAAAGAAAAAGTACAAGATACGATTTACTTAATCTACGGCCCATTTATATAAATACCTTAGAGACTATCATACATAATACATATACCTAAAACTATTTGCTGACACGTAATGTTTGCGACGTGTGACGCACTTGCGCTGTGTCGTACAGTCGCCCGCGAAAACGACGGAACAACACACTTTTTGCCCAAAACTCTTCCTTAGTAAGGTCGAAAGATTTTCGGTCGGAACACGAACCACAAAAGATTTAAAATCATTGTGGCGCATTTCCAACATTTCGATCCTTAACTGCAGATTGGCCTTCCTCTTCACGTATTCCACGATATCCTCCATCTTCGTTGAATAGTGAAGACTCGACACGTAGAGCAGCGTCGAAGGCAAAGCCGGGCGCAGGAGATAACCTCAGTGAATCCCTCCGCATCTCGAGGCTCCTTCCTAGGACTCTGTTGAGGTGCAGGGCTGCGGTCGGGCCCACAATTCTGCTTTTTCCCCCTCGTAGAGACTGCTGCAGGCTGCGAGGGTGCAGCGGGCAAACGGCTTCTCTTTATCTTCTTTGTCGTATTTTTAAAATAGAGTAACGTCATCTACCATATGACAGTAAAACGTTATTTTTCGCGACGCTGCAACGCCGCAACGCAACTGCCGATATTGGCGGTGCGTCGCCGCCAAAATCGGCAATTTGCGTTGTTTCAGCCCTTACAGCCAACTTCAGAGGGATAACGATACCTACGTTGTTAGTTAGTGTTGGGGTGTAAGGGGTTCCAACTCCCATCCTCTGAACCCAAGCCAACCTCACCTGCACGTAGTATCCTGCTAACTAACCAACGGGGCTCTGGCGGCCGGCTGATTGCGATATAGCGCAGCCTAACACTGGCGCAGCTAAATCCCTTAGCCGCCGATGGGCTGCAACGTCAGCAGTGTGACAAATAGTACCCAGCGTGGGGATTATGGGCATATCCCTTTTATTAGGGGAAGCCTATGCCCAACAGTGGACTGTTATATATTATAATAGGCTGGTGTGTGTCTGTGTGAGTAGTGTTTGGTCCCTGTTTCGGAACCTGGCAATGCGCAACATTTGTTGCCGTTTTTGCACTGGCTGAGATGGGAACCCCTTGCAAGTAAAGCGTGTTCATTTTAAAGCATGACTAGATTCTGCATGCAACTCACACGTTCAGATTTTGTATGAATGAAGAATGAAGAAATTAAACATATTGGTGCTCAAAATCTGAGCTTTTAAAGAAACAACGTCGCTACTTGCAACCCACTTCAGACGGGTAAAGATTCGTTGTGAGTAGCAACGAATTTTAGTCCCTCTGTAGGTAGGCTTCACACCTACGGCGCGCGTCGGAGAGCATCGAAGCGCATTTTAAAACATGCTAGAGGAAACCGAAACATCCACAAACAGTTAAGTTCCTTATTTGCATGCAATATCTAATCTTTTTATGTCAGTGTTTCACAAAGCTCAAAGCTGCATTAATTGCATGCAAATAAGGAACTTAACTGCTTTGTGGATGTTTCAATTTCCTTTAGCATGTTATAAAATACTCTCCGATGCTCTCCAAGGCGCTTCTTCCAGCCGACTTAAGAGAATTCAATCCTAAATTTTTAGTAGTGTTCATAGATTCATCACTTACCTGCTTATAATGAGTTGCGGTTCTAAATTCTTTTAAATTGTAAACATTCAAGAATATTCATCGAGTTCTAGTTTAACATTGAATAGTTTAGTACTATTTAGTCCGAGGCTGCTAATTGGTAATGAGCGCTAAATAGGGCCCCTATTCGTATAACGGTACCGTTTGAACATGTTGTCACATTATTTTATGTTGATACTATTAAATGCGTTTAGTCTGCTTTAAATGCTAAACTCACTCTTAATTACTTAAGCACTTAGTAGGTATATCCATTTGCAAAGTTACTAAATACACTTTTTACTGCCACAATTTCAAATTTATTGACTCGAATAGCTGGCGAGAGACGCAAGAAACTGCGGGTTTCGGTACCATGGTGTATCTACTCATGGTCACTGATACCCATATGATATAGGAGAATCCTAGGCTAAGTGTGATTATTGAATATAACCATTATCATCAGCCTATAGCAGTCACTGCTGGACAAAGGCCTCCCCCAATGAGCGCCATTTCGCCTTGTTCTCAGCTCGCTGCATCCAGCTATGAATGTTATGTCATGATACAACTAGCTTGCGCCCGCGGTTTCGCTCGCGTGGTGCCCTGGTAAAAACAACCTGTGATAATCTATCTAGATCACAAACCATGTATCTATATTATATTTGTAATGATATAGATATCTTTAATACTTCAGTCTCTCCTATAAAGAGACTGTCTAAATCATAATAATTGCAAAAATATTATTATATACTAATATTTTATTTTTATACATCTATAACTATTATTTAGAGAGTAGATATTCCACAGTTCTATTTGTAGTTTATGTTGTGTTCTCTTCTAGAACACTTATGATTGTTCTCTTTATAACTAGTTTTTAGTATATCTGTAATATAGAGTAATGTCCAGTTTAAAGAACATTAACAAAAAATCAAAAACAAGTTTCATCCAAATCCGTTCAGCCGTTACGCAGTTGAGTGGAAACAAACATACTCACACACACACACACACACACACACACGCGCGCGCGCACACACGCGCACACACACACACACACACACACACACACACACACACACACACACACACACACACACACACACACAAACTTTCGCATCCATAGTGTGTGATTAACTTATACTTACCTATTTTTTTTTATATTTGTCCAGTAGTGAGTGGCACCTGGGTTGGGAAAGGACCTCGCTCCACGGCGTGAGCTGGTACCACCTTCTCCACCCTGACTGCTGTAAGGAGGCGCAGAGCAAACACAGGTTGAGTGAGTACCAATATTTTTAAATGGAAGACTGATAGAGTTGAAATGTCATTATGTTCCGATACCATTCATACCGAAAGGGAAAGAGCAAAATGTTCCAACCTCCATCTTCGGAACCCAAGCTAACCTCACCGGCCCGTGGTGCTGATAAATATCTAACGTAGCTTTGGCGGCCGGGTGATTGCGGCATAGCGCAGCCTAACACCGGCACAGCTTAATTCCCTGACCGTCGACGGGCAGCAGCGTCGGCAGTGCGAGAAGCTGTGCTCTGTGAATCCCAACCTGCATGCATGTATATCTCTCTTATTAGTTGGGCCTATGTCCAGCAGTGGACTGATGGCTGGTTTTGTTTTTGTTTATACTGAAGGTTCCAAAAGCAAGTTTCATTTTCAGTGTTGCCATGCCATAGCTTTCAAATGCTTCTCTTCGTAGAGAGGTTGATCTTAAAGGCCCTACCGTCGGCATCGTTCTCTTCAAACATGTATTTCTATCAATAATAGTAGTCGAATGTTCGAGCCTGGGTTTGTTCCTAAGCAAGTGATAAAGGCTTTATAGGTACATCCCATTAATAGTAATAAAGATTATATGTATGTTTGTGTGTGATTATGAGAGAGAGAGACAGAGAGAAAGAGAGAGAGCGTGAGCAGAGTTGAGTTGGAAGAAACAAGTTCCAACCAATTGTTCGTAACGGCTGAATGGATTTGGTGAAACTTGGAATAAGTCTATAACCTGTATTATCACAAAGGTTATTTTAACTCGGCTACTACAAGTGCGCGGTACCCGCAAGCCTTATATATATAACAAGGACTAACTATTTCTCCGGCTATATTTTAATAAAATTATTTTTGCAAAACATTTTTGTACCATTGTCGTTGTAACTCGATTTAATCGCTCACGTACTAAGGCCATTCACACACGGGACGCACGTCGCGCGACTTTCTCTAACGTGTGAAGACGCGGATAATGTCGCTAAACTGTTTCGTGGGTTATCGAGGGGTCACGAGATGTACTTTGATAATTGTCTGAGAATTAAGCGAGGTTTTGCAATATTTTTGCTATGTTTTACTGTATCAAGGGAGTGACGCAAAAATATGTCATTATTATAAAATATTTAAGTAACAATACTTTGTTCTTCAAGCAAAAGATCAATGAAATTCAAATTGAAATAAAAATAATTTATTCGGAAAGACATAACATAATAAAGATACAAAAAGAGGCTCTAAAAGTGCACAAGACGGAAATAGATGCTTAAGTAGGTAGGTAGTCCATCCTATCTACAAATCCAGTTGAGTGTCACGCAAAAAAGGTGTCAACTCAGCATAATGCTAAGCAGGCAACAACCTACCTTCTCAGCGCTGGTATTCTGTTAACGCTATATAGGTTAAGTTCCAGAAGTCAAAAAGTTTGTGGAACTCTTAGAAGTTAAATGAGTGAGTGAATAGATAAATAAAACAAATAAAACTAATTATCTACCAATTTAATTCTGAGATTGTATCTAAGATGTAAATTCAACCAAATTTTTATTATCAGAGTAATTGGTGCAAGCCGTTCTAGTTATTAAGGCAATAAATAAATAATAAATTAAATAATTCTGGTCAGCGGTCCAATCAATTCCGGTCAGCGGTGGCACCTACCTAAGATGTAGATTTGGGTAACCATAATGGACTTAAAAGTATCTACCTACCCTCAGGTTATCTCAGGTAGATCGCATGTAGGTACCTTGTTAAATATATTATACTTACCTACTTAATTTCGTCAGTTTTTCCTTGAGTCAAGATCAGAAGCATAAGCAAAACACAAACTTTCATAATACCACTGCTTATATAAGATCAAATTCTAGACGCAAATACTATTATAAATCTAAGTTATATCGGCTTTATTGATACAGCAATGATTATAAAGCGATCGATAAACATCAGTTGTTATTCGAATGCATTTACTCGATCCAGAAAGTGAATAATTACGAACTCTACATTCTGCATCACGTCGTTAATCCGCGCGTAGGCGGTGGATACACTCGCAAATCAAACCCACTTTACCCAGGCCCACTTTACTTAAACACACGTGCAAAGTAAGATAAGTAACATCAACTTCACAATCATAGTTAGTCAATCTCATTGCCACAAGCCACCGTGAACAGATAGGTCACTCTTTACTTTTAACTGAAAATAAAGCGCGCTTCTGGCATCAGCAACATCGTGTGATCTGTTTGTTGATCTATGGACTGAAGTGTGTGGAGAATCTCTGTGGTATTGTGAGATGTTTAGAATAATTGAATAGAAATAGTTCAATCTGTTAATATGGGTATTTTTTTTCATGCAAGTTCTGTTCCTTTTGTTTAGTTTGTTTTTTTATAACGTAACGCTTTGCGATAAATGTCATGCTGTGACAATATTGTTTGAATCCCTTTGGCCACCTTATAGCCTCTGAGCCCGCTTTGCAATGCAGTTTTATTAATTTGGAATTTCTATATTTGGTGTTTCTAACGTTAAACTAATTAGGTACCTACTAATAGATTATTCCTACTAGATTCGCTATATCAGATTGTTTTATTTTTCTTAAAATAGAATAATGAAGGTTTGTGTTAAAATCAGTACATAACCAGCCTTTTTTCTCAGCCAATGTCATTCTAAAACTAACAAGAATTGCTCAAATAACCCTCATTACTTTTCTGCATTTCTCTATTCAACTTTGTATCTACAGAAACAAGATTTAAAATGGCATGGATTGTTTATAAATGACTTGTGAGATTCAAATTGACTTGGCATTCGAGATATCATTCAAAACATTATTCGAATAATTCGATAATCGGTAATGACAAAGACGGGTCCTAATGCGGTCGTGTATGGTGGCATTAGCTGCGATAGCTATTTTTCTCCTATTAAAGTTCAAAGTTAGACTTTTATGATAAACTAACTTACCTCTTAGGTAACTATTTTTTACTGATTTTTCCGACGTTTTCTCTCGACCGACGGTCACAAAACGTGAACCTGCCCACAGAAATCGCATTTGTCGGTGGTTTACTAACTAGCGTATTCAGGAGGCTGAAAGTTAACTAGTCTGCGAGCGAGACGGTTGGTTACTATGGTTTATTCCCGGGAATCTCGGTTGTGTCATCAAAATGAATCGTTTCCGTTCCCTTTTTTTTTCAAAACAACTGGTTCTTCAAACCCTATTGGGGATCGTAGGGCAGAGCTTCTCGCACCGCCGACGCTTCTGCGCATATCGGCGGCCAGGGGACGTAGCTGTGTAGGCGTTATGTATAGGTGGTAACCTATAAATACTAATAATGACTTGGAACCTATTATTGTATTTACGACAATGTTTTAAACCTAAATTACCTATTATGTTGCTTTTTCCTGCAAGTACTGAAAGATTCAAAGATTTCCCGGTTCCAAACCCTTATCCCCAACTCGCATGCCCAGCGTGGGGATTATGGGACATATCTCCTTCTTATAAGGGGAGGTCCTTGTCCAGCAGTGGACTGATATAGGCTTATGTGTATGTGTGTCTATCACTCAATGACGTTTATGTATCTCCTTAAGTTAACGGATATCCTGGCCACCCCCATCTATAGAATATCCGTTCACTATGCATATCATTAGATCCTACACATTCCTTAGTTGACCTGGTCAACTTATCAAGATTAATACCACGTAATTCCTTATAAATAAGAGCTATTTTATCAAGAAACTATTTTTGATTTCATTACATTTATTTGTATGGTATTCTAAAGCTGAACGTCCACTGGGCTACTCAAGTCACAGCGTAGTCATGCCAAACTATTTTTATTCAGCAGTAGCTTCCATCCGCGGCTTTGCTCGCGTGGTACCCGAATAATGTGTTAATCTACGCTACACACTACCCATACTATTCATAACAGTTCTATGCTAAAATGGCGTTAAAATATCATGTCACCTTTTGTTATTTTCATTTAAATGACAGGGACAAGCTTACTTAAACTGTTACTACTTACTAGTAGTAGTACTACTAGTAGTATAAAGTAAGCTTGTCGTGTAAGCGTGTAGTTTTATAAACGCTAAGCAGTAGCTTAGCGTTATAAAACTACATTTGAATATGAGTAAGGGGGTTAGTGTATTGCAAGTTTTATCCAAATCCGTTCAGCCGTTACGCAGTTGAGTGGGAAGAAACATACAGAAACTTGTATTTATAATATAAGTGACTGGTACATAGTCAACGAAAAAAATTGGATGGTTAATTGTAACCATCGGTTAGGATAATACATAAAAATCTACTGTCAAAAAGTTATGTACCAGTGGACGCTTAGCTTTAGGACCTTCAATACAAAGTTTATTTGCTTTTCTAATTTATGCGCGGTACATAATTAGCATTCGTTTGTGGTAAATAAATCAAGTGTGTTGTATATTGATAGGTGATCGTGTAAACTAAGGCTTATGAATAAAATAGATCTACTTGGTATTTTGCCGATGTATCGATACATACCAATAAAATATAGATCTGATTTATCAGTTAAAAGGACCCTGTATCGTAACAAACCATAATGAGCCTTATTCCGTCAACAGTAACGCAGTCGGAACAGGAGCGGTCCTGCATCGCTCTCCTCAGGCTACAGAAGCGATGCGGGCAGTTCCTCTGGGTGCACTCCGTGATGCAACTGAAAGACAACCTGGAGAACTCGCAGCGGCCTGTCATCGTCTGCACCAATCAGGTCCTCAGGTAAGGTTGAGATGCCCAAATACTGAAACTCTTTTCAAGTATTCAAGACGATAGCGTCGTCATCAGAATCTCTATTGAAAGCTCAAATATTTTTGAGGAACATGAGAGGAGGCGTTTTAGTATTCAGGCCACAAAAGACAATTACATCGAATCAGGTCCTCAGGTAAGATTGAGAAACGCCCGAATACCTACCTACCTAAAATCTACTCAAGTATTAGAGACGCTGCTATCCTTCAGAACCTATACTGTTATTAAATTGTTTGCTACTTCAAAATTTATTTATGCACAAATATTTGTGTCGCAATGTTAGGGCCTCGCCGTCATCGCAAAATATGTCTAATGTGACAATCATCTCTTATTTATTTGTTATGAATATGAATATGAATTTATAGTTCCCTTCCTAAACAGCATTGTAATATTTTTCCCAATGAACATGATTTGATTTGATCTCTAATTCCGAGAATCCAGAGTTTCAACCTGTGGTTTCAACTCAAATCAATACAATAGCAGCAATATTCAAAATAAATTGGCCTTTAAACAAGTCCAGTTGCACCTTTCATTCCCAATCCTACTTGTTTGTAATGATTTTGTTAGCGCCGATTAGCATCCGCTGCCCCTAATCTCAACGACTTGAATGGTGGTCCAGGACTTGGTTCTTGCTATGGCACATACTGTCAAATAAAAGTAGAATTGAATAGAATACAACCGAAAGTTATTTATTTCTGTCACTATTGCTGAAATATATAAAACTAAAAAACTTAAAAAAAAACTTAATACCTTGGCGTAGATAAAGAAGCTCTTATGCGAAATAGTGTGTTAGTGTAGGTATTAATATGTTCCTACTCAACTCCGCAACGGCTGAACGTATTTGGATGAAACTTGTTATATACATAGTAAAATATTTAATAAATTATATATTTCAGGTCACTAACTATGTATATAACAAGTTATATACATATTATACTTATGCAGTTTTTAAACAGATACCAAGCGAACGAATTCCTATGTAGAAGGCAAGTTTAAAATAAATGTATAAATGAATGGATTGAAATGGAATTCAGAGACAAGTAGGCTAATCTAAGCATATGCATACAACTAATTTGTATCATTTGACAATTTTAGAGTCAGAAAGTTCTTTGTGTTTGCTGCATTCTTGAAAGCATAATGAAAATCATTAACATCAATTTACTAAAAAAAATGTTTACTACAGACATGAATTAAGAGGAAATGTTTTACAGATTACACACACTGTGTTTTAACAGTTCAATATGCTATAATTGGGCATTTTTCTAGCTTTCTCCTGGGGTCTGATGCTAATGAAAGTGGAGAGCAGACTAAAATCAACAGCGTCAAAGCAGGGCCCTAACTCTTTCATTTTTATACGCGAAGTACCTGCAAACGTGGCAATCGGCATCTATTCATTTTTAGCCACCGAAAAGTGCCATTCAATAAGCTGGGAAGTCTAGGCACCTTAATATTCAATTCAAAGTCTCAAACAATAGAAAGTAAAGTAGAATAGAATAGCAACACCACCCATTTGTTTGCCACAAAGCGTTAGACATGTAAATAGGAATGAAAGATAGGGTCAAATGGCGAAATAAAATGAGGTAACAAACCTAAATTGAGAAATGCTTTACCTTATAAGGTAAGACCAAGTCAGTGTGTAATTTAGGTATAAGAAAGTAAGTAGGTAACATTATTATTTATATTAAAAAGCTTAAAACGGTGGAAGAATATAGTTATGGCATTGATTATTATATAACTCAATATAACTAAACTCTACTGTCATTGGTACTGCTACTGTCATTTATGTCAATGATAATGCGTGGGGGGATGTAGAGGATGAGGATCCATAATTATGAAAAAAAGGCATGGGCTGCATCGAGATAATTATAAAGAACTCTAATTGGCAGAGATTGACACAATCATGGAGTTAATGGGATTGCGCGCTTTTAACAAAAATCGATGTATAAATTTTCTTCATAGAAATGCCCTAAAAGGTATCAGTTCTCGTTTCCTCTTGTGTGTAGGTAACATTCAAGAGTCACGAGAGACACGACCCTTTTTTTGGAGAATAAATTAGGCACAGATTCTTGTACAAAGCGGGTATTTTCATATTAAAACTCCTTGAAAACAATAAATCATTGAGATCTACCGTTTGGAATAGTAACCTACTTATAACAACAGAATCTAATCTACAATAGGATTAGGCACTAAGTATCTGCCTAGGTATTCCATTTTATTTTGTACAAGGTTCTAAGTAGGGTTCATTCTTTATATCAACTCCAGTACAAGAGATTCAAACTGCTGTAGGTTCGAGACCTCAAAATTTATTTTTGAAAAGTAAGTTTAACATCGTAAAACATAAAACGATACATCTAGTAAACTCTTCTAAGTTTCTACGTAACTTTTCACATTTCCCGCCATAATACAGTGTTGCCAGCACCATCGATCAACAGCGGCGCTTGTTAAACACCGTTTCTCACATAACAACAATAGCTCTGCAGGCATATTTCAAGCTATCCCGATAGCTAAAGCTACATCGGTCGGCAGATCGCTCCGAACACCGCTCTTGTTCAATAAATCACCCTTTACAATATTTATACGAGGGGGCATCACTATGGACTCGTACGTGTTGAGCTAGTTTCGTGTGAATTTTGCTTTCGAGTGCTAAGAAAGTTCGCGTTAAAGGTACGAATGTACATAGCTCATTTTCAAGATTGTCAAAAATGCCTTTGTACATGGCTTTTAAGTAATTAAGGGATTACAGGATTTAAAAAAAAATTGATGGATTTAAGAATCTCTAATTTACATTGATTTGGTCATCAAATAAGCTTTTGTTTTAAGAATTAAGGGCTTTGTTAAGTCCAAGTGTTCTCGAAACGATATTAAAAATCTTCAAGCTAGCTGCATAGCATCATATAGCCCCAAACTAAGCAGTGCTTGCATTATGGGAACCGCATGACTGATAAACTACTTCAATACATTTTTTTTAAATACATAATTACATATTACACATACAAAACACCCAGACCCGATACAAATATTTGCAGAATACAAACGCCGACGACCGTCATTAAAAATGTCTTTTAAGCATACCTATCGATAGATACCACGGTCAGGTATAACTGAGTGTGAAAGGTGTGAATATGAATCGACTCACAATAAAACCCTGGACCGTAGTAAGAACCCTGTTTACGAGAGGCGTACGTCGCTCATCTACCATTGATATCTCAATAGGGAAGTCTGTAAGTGACCGCGTTAAGTTATGGCCGGTCATTTTTCAAAGTCCGGTACGCTGCGCCCGCGCCGTGGGTCTGTGGTATTATCGAGAGGTTTAATGGTACGACTTTAAGCCAATTAGCTGGCAATGGCCGTTTAGGCGTTCGATGTTTAAATGCTAGGTTTAAATGTTTGTCTTTATCTCTTTTGTGTACTAAAACTTTGATTGGGTACCTATCATACTTTAATTCACTATTCCTATTAATACCAGGAGTCCTGGAGTAGTAGCTGCTAATAGCTGCTAGAAGGTAGGTGGTATCTATAGTCCAATTTGACCGACTAGACAGTGTAATAATAAAAATGTTCAAGCAGTTCGGTAGTTAATCTACCTGTCTTGCGACAGTTTAGATAAAAAAATGTTTCGTTATCATCGAAGGTTGTCATTCATCTGGGCAAGCCAAATAGTAGAGTGGAAAGTGATGAATTAAGTTAATTATTTTATGAATTAATCTCTACAACTCTATAAATCAATGTTTTCTGACCAGAATCTTACTTAAAAAATTTGACTACTCAATCGACAGGAAGGTAAGTATGATATGTAGATATAAGTAGGTACCAAATTTAGAAGATATTCCTCTTCAGAATTGATTAATATTTACTGAGATCAAATTGGACATATTTATTAATTTAAAGTATGTTTATGATTCAGTAAATGTTTGATTTGCATATGCAATCGTTAATCAAAGTTTGATTTGATTATGAACGGCAATAATATTTAAAGGTGAAATTTAAACGGTCTCGACTACTCAAGAATTCTAGATTAGTCTATTCAATAACTAGGAAGTACATGTTTACCTTTAGGTAAGTAATAAGTGGGTCGGTAGAGCTTCATCACACAGTGTCTTTAGGGATCGCTGTTATGAAAGTTTCGTATGTACCTATTTAGTTGAATGTGGGTATTTGTAGGCTGGTTGTACACCTTCTTACTGCGTTCTCAATTGATTTAAAGAGAGCATTTAACATAAAACTTAAATGGTAAGTCATAACTATTAATAACCCTCCTAGTTTGCGTAGTCGGGTAATAAAATTGACCTACGAAGCTCCGAACACGTAGCCCTATTAGCATTGCGTCCCAGATCGTAGACGCACGCGCACTGTAGCCTGCAATACCTCGCATCCTAGATGTAGATAATTTTCAAGGCTCCCAAGCATTCTCAGTTTGTTTTTTGCTCCATAATCCTTCGCTTGTTATGCATAACAGAGCTAATGGAAATATCGTATCCGTACGTTCGCAGTTTCCCACCAAGACGCCAATTTGTGCGTCCGAGCAGGTTAACGATAGGGCTGGGTCTTAGATTTAAAAAATAACTAAGTGAACCAAATGAAGAACTAGTGAAATTGCTGGGCGCTTAGTTCCTTTGGTTCAGAAGAAGCTTTTATAGCGATCGTGGTAGAGCTTTTGGGTGTTTAGTGTACTTACTTACCTACGCCATCTAGAAACTTCGGCAGAATGACCTATCTACTTATAGAATAACTTCATGGTAAGACGAAGTAGGTACTGGGAACGGCACGACTATGAACGATTCTAGTACAACAAAAAAAAACATCTTTACAACATTTTCACCAATAGGAACAGGTGGATAGAGCTAATTAGGGGAGGCCTATTTCCAGCAGTGGATTGCTATAGGCTGATGATGATGATGATGATGGACTACGCAGTTAGTACGTAAATCTAATGAAGATGCATTTTTTATATTTGACGTCGGGGCCGCAACAGAACAGAAGAACCGATAACCGCCTGGGTAAACGAGTTCTTGAATGGAGATCGCGGTTTGGCAAAAGTACCTAATGTAGGACGCCCTCCAGCCAAGTGGTGTGATGATCTGCGAAATGCTGTTGGTAGAAGCTGGATGCGTCGAGCTGAAGACGGGGCGTAATGATGCTCATTAGTGGAGGCCTATGTTGATGTCTGCTATAGACTGATAATGATGACGCATCGCTAAAACGACAAAATTTCTACGGCGCGTTTTGCACCGCACCGTTGTTGATTTTTGCGATGTGTCGTCGCACCGCAGTGTTGTGAGCTCACATTTATGGGCCAGCTCTTTATCTCGAGACTTGCGTGGGGCAAGTAAGTAGTCGACGATGAGGCGAGCTTTCCCAGGAGGTTGAAAGGTTTAAATAGGTCGTACTTGAACGTCCTCTTAAAGGCATCTGTGGTGTAGTGAGCGAAGGCCAGCCTAAGTAGTAGGTTGTGAGTTCGATTCCCGTCGTGAGCCAAATATTTGTATGATCTGCAAATCTCGGGTCCACCCAGGTGTTTTCTCTCTGTATAATATGAATTTATTTATAAAAAATATACAATCAATCGTGTGGCTCTCATATTACAAGCTCTAGTTAGTTTGGGGTTATATGATGCTGCGTGATACCGTCCAGTATTATTTATTAATTTATAAACTTATACGGTAGGAACACCTATGGTAGGTCCTTTAAGTACCTATGCCAAATTGGGTGTTAGACAGCCCTAAGCAAAACGCATAAATCTCACCGACATGACGTAGGCGGGATACACGTTGACAATTTGTTGTCGTTCACTGTATCATGTATGTGTTAAATTAATAAGCGCGATACAAAAAGCACTCTCGGTTAAAGCACAGAATCCGGTTCTAAAGATTAAGATGCTCAGCCTTACTGCCATTTAGATTCGATTTGTTTGAATGCAGCCGTTTCTATTTCAACGACTTTCAATGCTACGTTGGTTACGTAGGTAAATATCATCAATAACCTGTAGAGTGTAGACGTTCACTGCTGAACATAGGCTCCCCCAATGATTATCAAGCAGAAAGGACTTGAGCCCTCGTTTTCCTCCCGCAATCTTGACGATGCTATCGATGTGAAAACCCTCTGGTCTTCCCAAATTTAAAGCAGTTAAGTAGATAATTAGTAAATTTTCTTCTCTTGCCTTAGCAAAACAACCGTAGACTAGGGATTTGTCAACGGAAGAATATAAAAATCTTAATTTTTGATATATCTAGTAGATTGTACTTTACGCCCATTGTACTTTCAGTATAAGTTATTGTTTGTTTTGTATTTTGTGTTTAAGTTGGTGTGAGTACAATAAAGACTTATCTATCTATCTATCTATCTAGATATAGCAAAAAATTTATTAAACATAGTCATCTAAAGAAAGGATATAAATTAGCGTTTGGGAAAAATATAGACAAGTTTGGGATGTAGGGAGAACTACAATCAGCAAAAATAGGTACCTTCCTTCGCTTTCTTAGCTAGTGGCCAACTCTGGTGTGGGAGTTTTTAGGCCTTCGACAAGGCAAACTGGCACTGTAAAAGTCGGCACCAACAGCTTTACATTCCTTCCGAAGCACGGAAGCGATCAGATATAAATACCATTAAACGGCCACCCATCCAAGTAGTGACCAAGCAGAGTGTTGCTTAACCATGATTATCTGCTGAGAACACCGAAGTCAGTCATGCCGTGAGCGCTTCAAAAAATACACTGATTTCTCTATCGTAGATTTAAAAACAGGCCACGCACGTGTCGTAGGTACTCGCGCACGAAGGGTTCCTATTTGTTGTCATAGCGGCAACGGAAATACATCATCTGTGAAAATTTTAACTGTCTAACTATCACGGTTCATGAGATACAGTCTGGTGAAAGACAGACGGGCACTGTGGAGTCTTAATAATGCTTTGTGTACGGAACCCTAAAAGGGCATGCTAAGGCGGCTGAACGTTCGAAGTACACAGTCAGCAGCGTTTATCCTGATACCTAGAAAAAAAGTATCCCTTTATAAAAAACTAGCTTCCACCGGCGGCTTCGCTCGCGTGATACCGGAATAAAAAGTAGCCTATGTGTTAATCCAGGTTTTAAACTATGTATATTCCAAGTTTCATCCAAATCCGTTCAGCCGTTACGATGTGAAGCGACCAAAGACATACTCACACACACACAAAATTTCGCATTTATAATATTAGTAGGATTCGAACAATTTTCTAAATAAATACAAGTTAAAGTTCCAACTGGGAATTATGCGAGATCTCAACAAAGGAGGGATTAAATCTTGCAAGGTGCCGGTTCACAGTGTATTGAATTTGTACTCGGTAACCTTTCGCGGCAGCTAACGTTACCTTTAGATAGGATACGGGGAAATGTCACATAGTTGGACTAAGCCCTGGACCTACATAGGTACAGTGAGCTTAAAAAGGAAGACGAGACAATAGACTAATAACATAAAGCTGTGTAAGGGAGGCACCTACCTAGATACCTACTGAAGGTAATAATGTGAAAACTTCACAAAAGAAATAGGTGCTTGGGCCGAATTGTGTACTGTTCAGAAAATTTTGAGGTAAATTTCTAAACAGTATCACGGATATATGATTCAATATATAAAAAAGTTTTAGTTTAAGTATGGGCTAATTGATGTACCTACATCAATATGTTTAGTTAATTAGTTTCCTGAAATAAAAATATTACTATTAATATTAGCATATCATCTTCGAAATAAAGGTTTGTTTAATAATGATAAAAAACCGGCCAAGTGCGTGTTGACTCGCGCACCGAGGGTTCCGTACAAACTTTAAGAAAATTATTATTTTGTGATGTACAAATGTACAGCTTCCGGATTGTTCCCTTTATTTGTGCCATAGGACAGTGCTTCTTGCTAAATTTAAAGATTCTAGGTCAACAGAAGTACTTACTCTTTAGGCTTTGATTCCCTTGCGTATCAAAAATATGCGGCTGAATTAAACAGCTGTATCTTTTGATTGCGTTGACTTGGAAGTTTGATTTTTTCACAGCTCTAAGGGTTTGCAGACTGAGTATTTGATAAATATTATTTTAAACTTGCCGCCACGCGTTCCTGGAAATTACGGTTTTGACTTGACAGATAGATATATACAGACGGACAGACTGACGTCCTGACAGACAGAAAACGAAGTGATCCTATTCAAATTCAAAATTATTTATTCAATATTACAAGTACTTAAAAAACATGGTTTGGGATCTCTTCTTTTAAGTCGTAAGACCTGTATTAGAGGAGTCCCCCTAAATAATATAATGGTGTATTATAATTTTGGTAGAGTAGGTATAGGTACCTAACTTAGTTAGGTAATAATAGTCACGCATACAAACACGTAATGACTGACCCTGATCCTAATTTTATTTTCCTCTTTTGTCATAGTGGTAGACAGAAATTATAGGCACCTTAGTTACCACATACGGTATGTGTATGATAATGATGCCTGGGTATACTATATGTATATACTGGTATACCCAGGCATCATCATTATCAGCCTATATAGCAGTCTACAGATGGACAAAAGCCTCCCCTAATGAGCGCCATTGCGCCCTGTCCTGAGCTTTCGCAGAAGCTGCTTAAAGCAGCCTTTCGCAGATCGTCACTCCACCTCGCCGGAGGGCGTCCTACACTACGTTACTCAGGCGTAGCAGGCTAAATCTGGCATAGAAAATTAAACCCACACGCCACTCGCACCGCGATCCATCACCTGTGCACGCCAATCTGTACAAACCCCTCTCTCACCGAGCGTACCTAAATCAAAGTTTAGATGTGTCTTGGACGTCGACAAATCGGTTTAGCATTCGCATTAGGAAACCGAGATAACTGGTGGCAAATCAAAGGGCGAGAGGATAAACCCAGCCAATGTAAACACACGTTCTGCATTAATGAACTTGAACTCTTGATGAACTTGCCAGTTAAGCTTTTGCGTAAAGGTTTTCAACGCGTTTGCGTTACGTTTGCACGTATTAGGTACTTTATTGTAATGAAGTGCCTACTTAGGTAGTTACTGCTCTTGACTTCAACAACTTTTCCAGCTTACCACATCTTACAATGACCGAATTTTAGGTAAATTATTCATTTACTTCAAAGTGCTCGTGTCGTGCCTTAGGTAATTCGGTATTCTTAGCAGATCACCTTGGTAAGCAACACTTCACCCGGTCACTACTTGGATGGGTGACCGTTTAGTGTTATTTGGATTTGAGCTCTTCCGTGCTTCGGAAGGCACGTTAAGATGTTGGTTTTTTTCAGTCGTTAACCCATGTTGGAGGCCTTCGGGCGGCTTAAAACTCCGATACCAGAATTGGCCACTAGCTCATTCGAAGAATAATTACGTACATCTGTGCAGATCTACAGGTTCGAATATATTATTTACTGAAAACGGTATACTCCAACCAAGTACTGACCGACTTAAGCCTTAATAAACTTTCGTTTAAATACTTATTGAATACAAAAGTAGGTAGGTAGGTATCTGTATATCAAAACAATAAACATTAAACTTAAGGGACTCCCATTTTCTTGTAGATGGGTAAATGCGTAATGGGTAAAGCTTGTAACAATGTCGCGGAATCTTGGCAATAACATGCCATCACCCATTAAAAGTTATTTTAACTGCGTATCTCGGTACTAAATTGATTCTCACAAACAGCTACTAAGCATTTGCTAATAGCTGTTGACATTTCAAGAAGTCCCTTTTGTCGCATAAAAATAACATTCTTACTATTTTTGCAAATTACCTAGCCTGTAGATATTTATTAAAATGAAGATCTCTATCATATCCTGGTACAAATGAAGCATTATAAAAACGTCTCGTTAAAGATCATTGACCTAAAAGCACTAATAAAATTTAAGTTACCTACCTGTTTTATGATGATGTCTGATAATCTAGATTATAAGAATTCTTCGTTTAATTTACCCATTTGACTTCTCGTAAACTTGTTGCAATATTGACAAAGTTCTTTTGTCAACAGTGAACAGGAAGCTGAAGTAATGAAGGCGAACCCGTGGCTCTACCATTACTACGCAGTCCAGTCCAAACTTCACTACGGGTTAGCATACGAAGCGGCTACGAGGATGTACGGGCCCCCGCCACCAGACATCCAAGCCTACCCTCCAACCATGCAATACGCGCCGACCCCACCAGTGTGTCTGAACGGAACCCAACCTGTCATGATGCCTAACGCCGGGCTCCAAACGCACATACCCCACGTACCTCCACACTTAGCTCCCATGCACTACGCCTACGAGAGACCAGAGAACGTTCCCGGACCAGTAGACTACTCCGTCTCGTTGCAAGAAAACAGGTAACTAGGAACAAACATAAGAACCAACAAATTCCGGGTCAATCATAATTACAGTTCAATCAACGAACTGCAGATGAACCAATGCCGTTTGAATAAAACCTTGTGGTGTCGATCAAATAATATTTTGGAATGCGGACACACTCAAGCCTTTGTCCAGTTTTTTCCATAACCATCCAAGCAGACCAAAGTTATTCCGCATGTTTAACTTCAGATTCTTGTTTCAGGTACCACAATATTCGGATAGAGGATACGAGAGTCCAACCCAATGCTAAACGGAAAGGAAAAAGCCCAGATGACAAACCTATCGCTCCCGCAAATATTTCACCTCGATGTACACCCTCAACAGTTACCTCAGGAGACACATTAGTGGCAGTATCAGCAGGTTCCATCGCGAGCAGAAGACCAGGATCAAAGACATTTAACATATCAGAAACAGAAATAGACCAGTGGAATCCTAGTCCCACGTGGTCAGAGTCAGCGCTGCAGAAAGTTCCAGATGTTTGTCACCAAGACCTGAGTCCTTATGTAACCACAACTCCACCGACACCTTCTGGGACGCCATCCGCGTACACGCAGAACTATAGTCATTCATTTGTGTTCGACTGGTCACCAGAGCAATATGTTCCTCATACTAACAATAGATGTAACACAGTAACCACAGAAAGTTCCTATCAGCAAACTTGGAATAGAAGTCAGAGAACATTTGCAAATGGCACAGAGAACTTAGACGAGAATTGCAATCCTAATAGATTAAGTTTATCGATGAGGGTCAGTAATCCACCGCAGGCGGCGTATAACGCGAGAGAAGGGGAGGTGCTTAGAAGGCAAATTGGTAAGTTGGTTCGATCACACAACTTATGGCCATTCATTTTGTCAGACCTTTCCTATCCTAGCTAATAACATGGTGCCTCGATGTGATGTCCAGTATAAATAGATTTTCATGCTCAAACTTAGGCACTTAACTTACTAGCTAGGCTCATACTTCATTTTAGATCATCATAATCAGCCCGTAGCACTCCACGGTTGCACATAGGCCTTCTCTAATGAGTGCCATTGCGCCTTCTACCTGCAGCCTTTCGCAGATCGTCACTCCACCTGGCCATTTTAGATCAAGGTATCATAAAATTTAATCAAAATACCTCTCTCTAACCATAAACCTCTTGTTTTAGATCATCCGCACCCCGATTCACCGGACGCCAAAAAGCCTGCATTATAACTACAATAGAATTATCTTGTTACCCTTAATTTAATTATTTAGGTATGTTATTAAATTAAATGTGTACTTAAAATATAATTATGAGCTCTGGAACTCTCCTGTGATGTTTGTGAATTTGTAAATGCTTAGTTTAGTTACGTTTTAGATAAAGTTGTACAAATTGTATTCGTAACGAACGATCCTAGTATTAATATTTTTAAATATTCCACAGATGTGATCTGTTGTGTATACGAAGTGTATTTTTATGTAAATATGTTTTTAAATTATATAACAATAATATACTTAGGTAGTTGTTTCAGCATTGATTGCGTCCAAGAAACCTTCGAAAATTTCTACTTTTTTAAAATTGATGAAATTTTAGAAATCGCCACTTCATGTCTTCCAAAATAAACCTTAATCTGTCCAGTTGAGTCCTATTTTAGTTATATGTAATTAGATGTTACTGTTTGGAGAATCAGTTTTTATCATAGTATTATTTATGATTTTGTTGATTGATTTTGAAAGTAAAAATTATTTTCCTTGAAGAATTTTGTTTAATTTCACTGTTTCAAAATAAAGTTGTTGAATTAATAAAATACGTAGGTAAATAAACTCATCAATGATTTATTATTTTACCCTTAAACAACGATACTCTACAAACAATATATTAGTCCATAAAATATTAGGTTTAATCAGGTCTCAGTCTCATGTTTCTCAAAAGACAAAGGTCCCTAGCAGTATCTTTTCTACCGTAAGGCGTAGACAGATCATACAATCGGAGTATTAAACTTATATTGAAGCTATCTGGAAGAGCCTTTATTAGTGTTGGTACGAGTTCGCTCGACATCTTCTGTAGCACCACTTGCGACCTCTCATGTCCACACCGTACCACATACACCAAGAATTCAAGTATAAATTGAGTTTGTGGTGTTACATCGCCATTCTTTCCTGCCAATTGCGAAAACGATACAAATAGCGTCTCCAAGGCAGACTGAAGAGGTTCTCTCAAAACGATTCCATTAGCGTTCGATCCTTGGGAGTAGTAAATGCTTCCTTCTGAGGAGTTATCGTTCAACCGTCTGAGTTTGTTACTTGACATGTCCAAATCATCAGAGTCGTCATGTCGCCGCTTCCTGCTGAACTGTGCTCGATTACAGTTGCTGGCTTCAAGCGCAGCGTAAATACAGTAGACTGAAAGTTTTGCTAGAGTTGCGCACTGCGGCTCTACCAGCTCTTCGCATAGCTTCGCGTTGTATAGATACTGAGGCAAAACATGCGAAATCAACGCTTCGGTACACCTCTCTATATCCAAATGAAACATCGCCAGGACTATATCAACGGTTCTATCGAGATCTTCTTGGTACCGGAATTTGAGTGTTTCCTTCACTAAGTTCGTTACAAACCAAACTGGCCCAGTGGTGTTCAGAAGGCTTTCAATTATGTGAGTAGCGTCGATGTGAAGGTAGCCTCTGTTTTTGATATCCTCCCACACAGTTTGCAGTTGCTCCAGAATTGGCTGTCGTGAAATAATGCTGTGAGATAGTATGATGGGTTTGGACTTGGGCACTGAGGGAGGGTGAATATCTCTCTGCATTTTTCTGATTATTTGATACATCAGAGCGGCGCGTTCTTTGAAATTATCGATTTGCATTTCAAGTTCAGTTAGAGGAGTCAGAAATTGCTGGACCATGTTGATGGGTTTTAGGAATGCATCTTGATGGACAACGTTTATGTACGAGCATAGCCACACGGACGCACACACGCTCAGTGACGCCATTTTTTGTCGCAAGGAATCCAGCATGCGTTTCACGTCAGCAGCCGAAAGTGAACCTTGTTCCCAGGCAAATAAGATTTCTTTGATTGCTCCACTAACATTCATACAGAGATCATGGGGTTTCATATTTGTGTTTTTAAAGTCAAAGTCTGGAGAACACAAGGTGTGAATGAAGAAGTCTATTAGTTGAGGCTCACATTTCTGAAGAATTTGTTCTGGCGATTTGTAAACACCCTTGTGAGGCATACATTCTCTGACCCACTTTTCAAAGAATGAATCTCCATTATCCTCTAGTACTGCATTAGGTCCATAATCTTGCACCACCGAGCACAGTATTAAAAATGAGATATCAAATATGTAGGATTTTGTTGGTGGGGCACCCTTTTCACTTGCAGCAATGAGAGCAAATTCATTGAACTTGATCAATCTCGAGACAAATAGCTTTAATTTCCCTTCTACTGTGGCAACGGCAAGAATTGTATCTAATGTAGTTCCTCCGACTATCTGACAGAGCATTGCATACAATGACTCCTGAGTTTTATGGAAGTCACCGCCCATAGTTTTCAATATACCTGCTAAAGTTGGTTCAGCTCTAGTGATGAACGAAGGCACAGATCCTTGAAGACCCGTAGGTTCTAACTTCTGCAATTTAGTTGTTTTGCTTTCTCGTTTCTGTTGGAAGTAAACCAAATGGCTTTCTGACACTACATTTAATTTCACCAATGGTTCAAGTAATGATACTATGCTGTTGCATGAGTTTTTAGTATCTACTACATCTAATAAAGGAGTTGCTTGTAATAGTTTCTCAAATGCCTCAACAATCTCAATGGAATATTCTGATTCTTTGTTTGTTGTTCCGCACATGTTGTGTATGTAATGCATAACTTGGGGTATCTTTAAGAAAGTGAATGCAGCCCATAATGCTTGCTTCGAAGCATCTTTACTTGAGTCATTGAGGGATATGAAACAGGATCTGATAAGTTCACAGAACAGCCGTGATAATGAGTAGTTTTTAATACGATGGACCATAAGCAGCTGGCTTGATAGCTGTTGCATGTCAGCACTAGGGTTTGCTAGCACATTGACAGTAATAAGTGCCTGTAAGCAATGTGTTACAGGTTCAGCACTATTGTTCAAAGGGGCCACTTTATCAATATCCAAAACGCAGATCTTTTGGATAGTCTCGTGGATGGTCACAGGTGCTTTAAATTGTGTATTCATCATCATAAAGGCCTGAATCTCTTTGCATTTTGTTGTCACCTCCTGATACTCTTCGGGATCATTCTGCTTAGCAAGATAAAACATTGCCAGTAAAAAGTCAGAACTAACAATTTGATTAAGAAGCATTGTTGATTTTTCTAATATCTCTTGGCTTTGGACTGGGTTAGCTGAGGGCTTGCTTATACAATAGTGGTAGACCTGTAGGAGCCATAATATAATCGAGGATACCGCATAAGTCAGGGTTTCTTCCTCCAGTTTTCCTCTACAAGTAATACTGTCTAAAAAACTTTCTAAGAACTCTAAGAGGCTACTAACGCAGTGGGGTTTGTGAAATGCATCGAATTTCGCAATTCTCTGGAGAACAGCCGCGTATGATACTAGGTGAGACGCTAAAGAATGCTTTAGGTAAGAGATTACTAACTGGTTCGCGCCGCATCCAACCATAGCTTGCTGCAAGATACAGTCAGCGAGGTTATACAGGTCGCCGCTTACTCCTCTTGGCAGAATGGTCTTGATGTTGATGCCCCATTGAATGTCGGTCCATCTCTCCCTCCAAGCTTTTAGAATGAGGGCCTTCAGGGAGCTAGTTTTACTGGTAATCTTTGAAGCGTCCATCTTCAGCTCCCTTGGGTGCAAGTATGAACTCAAGTGGGATTTCAACAGCAGTTTCACATAATTTTCTCTTAGCATTCACAGTCTATGTTGTTGTCCATTCACTTTTACTACAAAAATAAGCTTTCTTTGCGGTAATAGCAATATTTACGAAAAATATTTCAGCACAAGTCACGTCAATAAGCAGTTAGTTCTCGTATTCCGTTATTCCGTCATTGTACATAAGGGCTGTCAATGTCAAGCAACGAAACAACTCAGCCAACTAGAAGAAGGCAATCAAAAATAGCGTTCTGTGATTGGATGGTATGTAGTGTAAATGAGAACTCACTCTGAATACCGTTCCGTTCACACCAGCTCAGGGCCAAACTTTAAAAAAAAAATATAGCTTTAGTAATTAATTAGTATTTATTTAGAAAGGCAAAATAAATGACTTTCTTTCTTTTTACTTATTCGTACTGAAAAATGAAGTTTTATTTATAAAACTTATTGAACTTGAATAATACAACAACAACAATAACGTATTCTAATCGTAAAACGACACGTATTTCTATCTGTAAGTCTGTCAGTGTCAACCTGTCAAGTAAAACCTATCTTTCGATTTAATCTAGTGGAAACATAATAACCTCAAGTTTTGTTTACAAACAAAACAGATCTGCGAAACTTTGAAAATAAAAATGAGTTTTAGAAATTACAAAGATAAAATTGAAGAAGGCGATACAGTGATTCTCTACATAAGTAACAACCTGTATGCTCTGGACGTGACAAATGAAATTAAAAACAAGAAGGGTGATATGGTTGAGAATGTTTTTCAGACAACGTATGGTGCATTGAAGGTTAAAAACCTGATTGGTACTGAATATGGAAGCCGGGTAAGTGTTTTCATTCTGTGGTTTTTACTTTAGGTACAATAAATCTAGGTAACCTAAGACTCCATGTGTGAACACACACATTAACCTGTTTTTTTTTTATATTGAGATGAGTCGACAATACTGTACCTATGTTGCTGTTGAGTGTTGCGTTATGTAGCTAGTTACTTACTCTCCTCGTGCACCACACCAAAAAGCAGGTCTTGGCCTCCAACATGAGAGAACGCCACCAGCTTCTGTCTTGTGTTGCCTCTTCAAGTCTGGCACTTGAAGGAAGCCAAAGTCTTTCTCAACATCCTCCTTCACCAGTATCTGGGCTGATCTTATATAGGTAAATATTAATTTGTTCTTGCTAGGTGGAACTATCGAAAGGATGGGGTCATGTTCTGCAGCCAACCCCTGAACTATGGTCTCTGACCCTGCCTCATCGCACTCAGATCATCTATACACCAGACATCAGCATGATACTATTACAACTAGACTTGGTTCCAGGTTCTGTTGTTGTAGAAGCAGGTATGTACCTGGATTTTATACACTTTTCTGTACTCCTAAGCATGCTGTTTTGGATGGAGTGAGGATTTGCGAAAGGCTGCTGGTAAAAGCTAGATGCGACGAGCTCAGAACAGGGTGCAATGGCGCTCATTAGGGGCCTATGTCCAGCAGTGGACTGCTATAGGCTGATGATGAAGCATGCTGTTTTTGAGGACATATTTTTCTGATGCTCTTGCTGTCCAAATATGTCAATTTTTCGTAAACTCTTATTTTTGTCAATTCTTTAGATAACCATCCTTAAGACATTCAGTATGAGATTGAGGATAAGGAGTGACGATCTACGAAAAGCTACTGGTAGAAGCTGGTTGCGTCAGGCTGAGGACAGGGGGCAATGGCTCATTGTTCAGAGTTTGAGGCCATTGTCCAGCAGTGGACTGCTATATGCTGATGATGATGATGAAGACATTTAAAAATTTTGTTGTTCCCACTCAACTCTGTAACAGCTGAATGGATTTGGATGAGACTTGTAATATACATTGTTTGCGATCTAGATTTACAAATTAGACTACTTTAAACCATGCATGACACGAGCGAAGACGCAGGCAGAAGCTAGTTTAATTTATATCTTTAACAGTGTTTGTGACTTTTTTTGTGTACATGTTACCAGATAAGCGCTCGTGGCGTGGTTAACTTCGGTGTTCTTAGCAGATCACCACGGTCAGCCGCGGTAATCGATACCACAACATCAAAAAAATATAATGCGAAAATGAATAATCTACAGAGTATTTACTATCATCTTACCTATACCACAAAAAAAATCTTTCGTACTCATTTTCATAATATTTTATGACAAACTTGGGGAAACTTAAGCTAGTAATGGGGTAAAAAAAATATACATAGTTTGCAACTCTTTTTTGTATCTTAATCACACTACCAGCGCTCTTTTTACATTGCTATTGGAAGCTAGAACTTTTAATAATTAATCGTAAAAAAACCGGACTTTATCAGGTTAGTGCTGATGATTTTAATAGTAAATGTGTTCCATCAGATATTTCAGTCACCCCCGTCCCTAAATACATATAAAAGTTGATCCTAAATTAACTATATCACCTTTTGTCCTGTACCGACTTTCCGAAAGTAATGATAATGACCGAAACAACATCTGAAAAGTGTTTTGGTGTTCGAAAAATGGAGTAGTTTTCTTTTAGGAGCTGATTTATATAAGTCACACCTGTCACATGCAGCACCTATCACAAAATCATTTACAACATAGATTTCTTTGCAGGGGCTGTAGTGTAATTAACTCTCACAGTATATCCTGGCACCAATGGTGCTAGATTATTCATATATCTGTCTTGTCAGTATGGTAATTTGATGGTATTGGTGGGTTAAACTTTAGTAGAATTTAGATTAGGTGGTAATGCACCTATTAAATAATTAATGTTAAGTTTAGCGCAGAGTCAAGGCGAGTGGCATAAAATAAAGAAAAGCATATGCCCAACAGTGGGAAGAAAATAGGCGAAATTACGATGATGATATTGTGTACTAGGTCAAGTATAATAATTAGTTGATATTGGGAACAAAATAGATAATGTAGAAGGTTAAATTACAATAATTTATGTAAGATTGTGTGACAATCAGGACAAATTACTAGAAATCGCTAATGATGACCTATCACTTGTCCCATTTAAACAAATCATTGAAAAATATTTTTTATATTTCTTACTTTCAGTACTAAATAAGCAACCATACAAAATAAGTTTTTATAATAGATATACAAATAATCAACTTATCACACCCGTCACAAAGACCTGTCACACCCGTCCCAATGTTTATCGATTGATATAAAATTTAATATATTCATTATTTACATACTTCTACTTCAATACTAATAATTAATTCATTGTTAACATATATGGTAAATTATTTTTATACTAGTTTATTATTTTCGCTAAAATATAGAGATATCGGACAAGGTCGCAAAACTTACTAATAGCTGGCGTCACACCCGCCTCAGGCCTTTAACTGGCCGTATTTTTTTTTATGTTATCTGTAAATTTTTCTTTTTTTTCTGTGTACATAAACTACACAAGAATCTACAGAAAAACAGTATAATGTTGTTAATTTCGACTACTATTAATAAATTATGGACTCTAATAAAAGTTAAAATGTCACACCCGTCACCGCGGACTGAACCGCCCGGTTATAACTTGGGTGGGTGACCGTTTAGTGACATTTAGATTTGAGCGCTTCCGTGCTTGGGAAGGCACGTTAAGAGGTTGGTCCCGGCTTTTCCGTCGTCAGGCCTTCGGGCGGCCTAAAAACTCCGACACCAGAGTTGGTCACTAGCTCATACGAAGAAGAAGAACCAGATAATATTTAATTCCTATTTGATTTATACCTCATAGGCACCGGCAGTGGCTCCCTCACACATGCGCTGATCCGACGAGTGAGGCCACGTGGGCATGTCCATACTTTTGACTTCCATGAACAGCGAGCCAAGTTGGCTCAGCAAGAGTTTGCTGACCATGGATTGGCTGATTTTGTTACTGTAAGTTCTGATGCAATTGGTTTCCATTCAGGTGCTTTTTTGGCTCACCTTTTAGATTTCAGGTAGCCAAAAAAAATATTTGAAGTATTAGCTTAATTCTAGAATGCACTATATCCGTTTCTTAAACTGAATAACTAATTTACACTTGTTGTTTATTTTTATTTATTGTTCTTGTGTCTTATTAATATAAATGCCTTAGGTACTCCAATTCCAATTAATTTATTTGAAAAAAATATGTTAGAATAGAATCGTACATTATATTTCACCAAACATTTGACATGCAAAATCGGATTACATTGCGATGGTAGGACGATAATATCGCTGCAAAATACCCGCTATACATATATATAACATTTAATTCGAATCGATATATACCGTTATATCGAAGTGTTGAGATGTCTGTACGAAGCCGCCACTATCAGTGTCCGAGTACAGGACCAGCAGTCTAAACCCATCCAACTGCGCCGCGGAGTGAGACAGGGAGATGTCATATCTCCGAAACTGTTCACAAGCGCGTTGGAGGACATGTTTGAGACGCTGGACTGGAAAGGTATGGGCATAAACAAAAACGGGCAGCACATCTCACACTTGCGATTCGCTGATGATATAGTCCTAATGGCGGAGTCGCTGGAGGAGCTGCAACAGATACTGGACGGCCTAGCATCAGCCTCGCGAAAGATAGGTCTCGGCATGAATTTGGACAAGACCAAAGTTATGACCGAATTGATCCGAGTCCTGTCGTCGTTAATGGACACCTTCTTGAAATTGTTTCGGAGTATACATACCTCGGGCAGATATTGCAGTTAGGTAGAAACAACTTCGAGAAGGAAGCCAAGAGGAGGATTCAGCTGGGTTGGGCAGCATTTGGAAAACTACGTCGAGTCTTCTCGTCACCCATACCGCAATGTTTGAAAACGAAAGTTTTCAATCAGTGCGTCCTACCCGTCATGACATACGGAGCCGAAACGTGGACACTCACAATACGGCTGGTCCACCAGTTTAAAGTCGCTCAGCGAGCTATGGAACAAGCTATGCTCGGGGTTTCTCTGAAGGATAAAATCCGTAACGAGTTTATCCGACATAGAACTAAAGTTGTCGACATAGCTCAGAGAATTAGCAAGCTGAAGTGGCAGTGGGCTGGCCATATCTGCCGAAGAACCGATAACCGTTGGGGTAAACGAGTTCTTGAGTGGAGACCGCGGCTCGGCAAACGTAGTGTAGGACGCCCTCCGGCCAGGTGGAGTGACGATCTGCGAAAGGCTGCTGGTAGAAGCTGGATGCGTCGAGCTGAGGACAGGGCGCAATGGCGCTCATTAGGGGAGGCCTATGTCCAGCAGTGGACTGCTATAGGCTGATGATGATACATACCGGCTCGAGGAGCTAGGGCGTTAATGTCAAGAGTTTAGACCTCCTACATCACATTGGCTTGATGAATGGAAAAGCTAAAACCTACACCAAATACCTTCCAAGGCAGGAAAATACATAAAGCCTCGTTTTGTTTCTCTATTAGTAAATAGAATTATCTAGATATTATAATTATAGTTTATTCACAGGCAAAACACAGAGATGTCCTTCAAGATGGCTTCAGTCCAGACCTGAATGGCAAAGCTGATGCTGTTTTCCTTGACTTGCCCAGTCCTTGGATAGGAGTTGATCATGCTGTAACTGCCTTGAAGGAAAGTGGTAAGTCGCTTGCATATCGCTTGTAATTAATTTAAGTTCGTAGAAGTTACCATCTAACACTGAATACACCTAAATCGTTTATCAGTGTACTATATATACATACAGAAATGACATGAGGCCTGTGGTACTATAGATGCAATGGCCAAGTGAGGTAAAGATTTACACGATATACTCCACATTAAATTCATACTCTAATTACTAACGTTTAACATGTCCAAACCCTGCTTAACAAATCCACTGTATGTCGTATAAACTAACTGCAACCTTGCAACCTTGGATTTATTGTACCTCATTATCTTATTGCATCTTAGATTACGTAGGAATAGAAAACGCTAGAGATCCCTAGTAATGAAAATGTTGTGCTTGATCGAGTTACGAATCGGAGAAAAATCTCCTTTACATCGATGAATAGGTAGATTATTCGTGTCAAACTAATTTTAGTATAAAGTATTTCAACTGCTAATAAAATCATGTTTTGACCACGTTTATTTTACTATGTATATCCTAATTATGTATTATAAAGTGTTTTTTCCTCTTTCACTTTTGAATCTTTTTACATGCGTATGTATAACATCATTTTAATCAGGTATACTCGAGCACAAGCGAAGCCCTGGGACCAGATTCGGACGATTCGATATATTTCAGTCTATTAGATTTATATCGCGAGAACTGTCAATTTTCATTCAGTTATGACAGTTTCGTCGTCAAATCGTCAGAATCAAGCCCCGCCCTGGTGGTTAGTATAGATACCTATATTCTTTTCTTGGTACACAGAATAAACCATGTATCTACTAACTACTGTTCTTACTACTGTTCCTATCCTAACATAATTTAGCCATACATTAACATCACTTTGTTTTGTGAAATCAAACTGAGCTATGTAGCGCACTATGAAGTCACTACGTTTTTGAAATAAGTAACGCCATGTCTACATGTTCCTAAATCAATGATCCACAAATAATCGATAAATCGTTTGCCATCTGATAACTTTGCGTCGATTATTCAGATTCCCTTGTAAGTTATTCGATTCATTTCATTAATCGGATTGTTGATATCGATTGCTGTGAACCCGGGGCATATAGAAAAAGAGGAGGTACTATTATGATAAAATTTACGAATGCCCTCACACTTATGTCGAGAAACTTACACTTATTTTATCAATCACGAATATTTCAACCTGACGTATCGTAGAATAACGAAAAATGTTGGCCAAGGACAAAACGTTATTTTTAATCTACTCGTCCTAGAGGCTTTCTTACAATTTACGTTTTCGATAATGAATACTTTTTCGCTAATATTTGTGATCGAGCTTCTGATAAACAGTCAATTGAATTACTGAGTTACTACGTTACGTATTAGAAAACTTTTTTTGGGTTTGGCTAAAGTAATTGTAAGAAATATTACCGGATTAGGAAAAATCTTTTCCGCATTAAAACACTACTACTTATTTAGCCCTAGACCTAGACAGATTTCAGTGGTTGCCAGGTACCTACGTGTCTACATCTATGAAATTTTGTAGTATTATTTCCTTTGAATTAGCACCTTTATAGATGAAGCTCTCTAGGTTGCTGTACCTACAACTAAACGTATACCCAAAGCAAACTAAAACGATTGACTAAAAGTTTTTTCGGTTGTTAAAAAAAAACCGACTTCAAAAACATTTAAAAAAAAAACTGTAAACTAAAAATTTAAAAATAATTGCTTAGTTTTTGGTTCATCCACCTTTTTTCTATAAATTTATCCCTTACGATCTATGCGTTTACCACATATGTAGATCTAGATACCTACCTGTTAGTTTTGGAGTCGGAGTCAGCTTTGGAGTACGACATTATAGCAACTACACTCCTCCCACCTCGGATGTGTCCTCCTGCGCCGCCCACGCAATAGTTACCTACCTTGGCGTGCCTTGGCTGACACCGACTCCAAAAATAACAGGTAGGTATCTAGATCTACCTATGTGGTAAACGCATAGATCGTAAGGGATAAATTTATAGAAAAAAGGTGGATGAACAAAAACTAAGCAATTATTTTTAAATTTTTAGTTTACAGTTTTTAAAAAAAATGTTTTTGAAGTCTGTTTTTTTTGAACAACCGAAAAAACTTTTAGTCAATCATTTTAGTTTGCTTTGGGTATACGTTTAGTTGTATGTACAGCAACCTAGAGAGCTTTATCTATAAAGGTGCTAATTCAAAGGAAATAATACTACAAAATTTCATAGATGTAGACACGGCGTAGGTACCTGGCAACCACTGAAATCCTCCTTTTTTTGAAGTCGGTTAAAAATGGTCTGAAACGATTTCAAATCAGACTAATCAGGCAGGTAAGGCTTGCACATTCAAATTGAGGTAAATAAAGCAACTAATCAAACTATCGGCCGATCAAAAGTCAGTACTTGCGTCTAGAACCCTTTAAGGAACCCTTTATCTAAGCAACGCTTAATCACGTAAACCCTAAATCATTTGCCTAATTGGTAGCTAATAACTAGAACAGCTAGATAGCATCAGCATCACAGGCATTGTTACAGCTGTACCCTTCAAGTCGTTAGTCTATGAAAGTATAGTGCCATTGTCAAGATACAATATATATTTCGTGGGCACCAGCAGATCAATGATAGGAACCGCTACTATTGCAAGCGATAAAAACAAGCAATCGTTTAAATCCTAATTACAAATATTACCCCTCAAATGATGAATTGAGCTTCCGCCCGTAACTTCGCGCATAGCATCTGCTTACCTACTCAATACCTCCCTTAATGGCCTCAAAGACCTCCCTTAAGGTAACGATACATGTCAAACCTCCCTCGCGCTAGCACAATTCAACATTTTAAAAGATATAAAATCACTGACTCTAGTTATGCAAAATAGCAAACTTTCACGACCTAGAAAATAACAATACAAAGGTTCAGCAAGAATATCATGTTGAACCCAACACGTTTTTCTACCAAAATTGATCACATTGGTACAAGTTTTTTGGTAAGAAAACGTGATAGAATGAAAATGATATTATTGCTGAACCTTTGAATTGTTATTCTCTAGAATGCAAAGGTTTGCTATTTTGCATAACTATAGTCAGTGATTTTATATCTTCAAAAATGTTGAATAGTGCGAGCGAGAGGGAGGTTTGACATGTATAGTCACCTTAAGGGAGGCCTTTGAGGCCAATAAGGGAGATAAGCTTAATTTTTTCATTAAAATCGGTTCAGCAAACGTATGTGTAACAAAAAAAAAACGATCAAACTAATTTAATTCTAATCACGCCCCACTCAATGCTGACGTTTGTGCGTTTATTCCCACTTTACTCAGTAACGGCCCAATCCATTCGATTTGTATAAAAATTGAAATATAGGTAGATAGTTTGTGACCAGGATAAACATATAGGCAATTTCTATCAGGTTCCACGCGAGTGAAGCCATTGCTAATAATATTAATAAATGAAAAATTCTTAGTTTCTTTATTTTAGAACTAGGCTCACCGACTATGGCTCTCAAGTTGAATTGATGTTGCCTATTAACGATTCCTCCATAAAATGAACTCTTCCTTATTGCTAGAACGACCGACCTTCAAATACTGCCTACGGAACGTTCTGTAATTATTTCCTAAAATTAATTCTCCTTTCTCCGCAAACATCTTCGGGACATCAGAGAAATATAACACTTTAGGTATAAAACTCGCTAGTTAAGGTATTATATGAACCATTTATAAGCAATTCACAATAGCTCCCTAAAGTGCCCTAGAAAAATCATGAAAGAAATCGAGGCGGAATTAAAATCAACAGTCAATTTTGTGCTCTATTATTTTGTATTTATTTAAATCATTACACCTATTATCACAGGTAAGATATAATACAATAGGGTAGTCCTCAAAACAATTCTAAGCTAAATAATTGAATACACAGTATGATAATTAGTAGAGAAAAATCAATAAAAACAATAAGAAAAATAATTGATTACAAAGGTCAATAAGCAAAATAAATCATTAAATGAATGACCAATAGTCAATAATAATTAACCCATCATTCATAATTCGATTTCTAAAAATAATAATTATTTACAATAGCACAAAATAAATAATAATGCTCTTGACCTTTTGAACTCGCTTTGTGAACAGTGGATTATGTTTATGTTTATTATTTTGTATTTATGTATTTTTATATTTCTTTAAAACATTACACCTATTATCACAGGTAAAATATAATACACTATAGTAGTCCTCAATATAATTCTAAGTTAAATAATTGATAAAGATAAAGATAAAGATATTTATTTGCCAAAAAACATATTATACATATGTTTTTAAAGGTAATAAATTATATATAAGAAACAACATGCTTGACCGGTTGCGGTATGCAAAATTAGTAGAGAGATGGCATGCAACATTAAAACTAACTACAATTTTTTATCATTGAGAAATTCGTCTAGACTATAATAACATTTTGAAATTAATAAAATTTTAATTTTCTGTTTAAAATTTTTTTCGTCCAGGTTCTTGTACAACTTAGGTAATTTGTTATATATTTTAGGAGCGACACTAACAACACTTTTTTGCATTAGTGCTGTTTTAACAGGATGTGATTGTAACCTAGTATTATCTCGTCTGTTTCGAGTTACAACGTCAGATAGCCTAGGAAATAAATGAGGATTATTTTTTACAAAAAAAAGCAACTTCTAATATGTAGAGGGACGGAACAGTCAGAATTTTGTTCTTTAAAAATAGTGGCTTACAGCTATCAGTAATTTCTGTTGTAAACATAGCTCTCAGACATCGTTTTTTTAGCTTAAAAATTATCTCTTTATTGGTAGAGTTGCCCCAAAAGATTAGCCCATATCTCAGTACAGACTCTACCATACCGTGATATGCCGTCAATAGAGCAGCAGTGTTCACTGTCGACACTAGTCTATGAAGAGCTTATGCTAGGCTACTGACACGTTTACTTAGTTCTTCTATATGTGGTTTCCAGTTTAGTTTTTGAATACACACTATGACAATTAGTAGAGAAAAATCAATAAAAACAATAAGAAAAACAATTTATTACAAAGGTCAATAATTAAATAATTTATTTAGCATAAATCAATAAATTAATGACCAATAATCAATAATAATTAAGTCATCATTCATAATTCGATTTCTAAAAATAATAGTTATTTACAATACATACAAAATAAATAATAATGCCCTTTTGAACTCGCTCTGTGAACAGTGGATTATGTTTTAAGTACGTGAAAATGTCCTGGTGTTTATCAAGATGTTTCTCTTAACCGAATGTCTCCTATTACTGTTACCTTAACAGTCCAAAATCAATACAACTTTCCATATGAACCTTGACATAAATTTATCACACTTATTACAAAAGAACCTTTGTCATTTAATACTTGGTACCATTATTTCGGTTTTGTTTTGGTTTTTTTTTTATTTTCTACTTTGTATTTGTATATGCGCTCTCAATAGCTGCTTTATTTTGACTCTAAGTCTGAGCCCTTTAATTTGCCATATTAGTACAGATAGTTTAATAGTTGCCTATGATTAGCCCATGGTCGTCAGCAGTTGATCTTTAAATATATAAAATCCTTCTGTAACTGACTGACGATCAACGCACAGCCTATAAACATTAAGTTCTAGAGACATGTGATTTGAAAGGTGTTTTGCATAGTTCATAGATGTTGGAAGATTAAAAGGTGCTAAGAATAAGCAAAACTTAGTTTGATTTTTTACACGTTATTCTGGATTCCGGACACCAATGCTATGCTGAGCCGACTGTCTAGCCGTCTTAAGACAGCAGCAACAGGCGACACGCCGCCGCGACACTACTGGTTTCTATGTATTATGAAAGCGAAGTGTCGCGTCTACGGGAGATATTTCGTAGAAATACATAGAAACTAGTGCCAAACAGGCGACAAGTCGCCTGCTGCTGCTGTCAGCAGTCGGTTACGGAAGCGTTCCTTTAAGGGGTATAGATAGATAACTAGACATAGAAAACTATTTATCGTACTTGAAAACTTTCTGTCGAATCCGTTAGTGACGTTTGAGCCCGGCGCATCACAACTCAACACAACCCGACACAATAATAAAGGTAACATTATTGTGTCGGGTTGTGTTTAGTTGTGCCATCGTGTCGTGGCGTCCTTCAGAATCACCATCAGCAGCTTTTAATATCCTAGAAATCCGCCGGAATAGAAATACAATTGAACCAAAATTTATGGATACGCTTCGAAAACTTCGTTTTAAAATACCTCTGAAATAAACGAAAAACCTCTAAGCAAAGTCGCTAGCATTCTCCTAGTACAACATAAGTACGCTTATTATGTGGTCAATAGCGGATAATATACCTAATCGGTGTATTTTAAACATATTACCAACGTACACAAGAGTTTAATGTAGAGATATGATCAGACGTACCTATGTGAAATGAGGATTATCTGTCATTAGTTTATTATGAAGGTACTCAGTTAAACAAAGATTATGGGAGGCCTATGTCCAGCAGTAAACTGGTAAATGCTGGTGTTGTTGTAGTTAAAGGTACCTACTTGTTAATTTCGAGATAATTTTAGTCAAAAACATGTTAAGCAGCTTTAAAACAGCTGATTTTGTTAAACTTTGTTTCTTAACTTATTGACGATGATAATTTTAGGTCTGCCACACACAACACAAATATAAATTTTATGGAGAAAGAAAAAAGTTTATGGAGAAATGTTTGAATCTGGTATTTTTAAGTGAGGTTCTCACAACTTGTTGACAACCATGTTCCAAATCACCCCTTTTCAGGATAACATACGAATTCGAACTCACCTTGTTTATTGACAATTATCATCAAATATAAATAAAATTATCACTGGAACACATAAAAAAACTAAAATTGTTTGTTTGGAACAAAGAACAGTTATAGCAGAGTAAAAGTAAGTAAGATAGAAAGGGATATCTGTCCAATAAAGTATAGTAGGTAAGTATTTACTATAGTACTAATGTATGACAAGGGATGTGTTAAAGTGTGTATGTGTGTGAAGTGTGCGGTATGCGTTTGTGTAGTACGTGCTCTGCTTAGTTCGGGATCAGTCTACTATGTTTGAAAAGTCCCGTATTATTTAGTACAATCATAAAACGCGTGACGATGCAACGTAAAAGTATTTCATCACAAACGGGAAGATTTCAACCGTAACTAAATTCCATTCCGGTATATCGAACACCATATTTTGTGTCAGTTCCTGTCCTAATATGTCGCTATTAATAAATGACCCTGTTCAAGCCTGCTGCGCTACAATAGCAGACAATGTGCCTAAGAAATGTTTGAAGAATGTGTACAGGTAAGTTAAGATCGTAGCTAGTGGAGATCCATGGTATCTGCTTACCCCTCTGGGAAAAAGGCGTGATTTTATGTGTGTATGTATAAAAACATATAAGTAATTTTTGAAAAAGCTTTTATTTGATGTTAAATAAAAGGACCTAAACTCGATGGGGTTGCGGTTATTATAGAGTTGGCCACCTAGGACCAGTGCGGGCCGACTGAACCACCGAACTAATTCGCGCGTTTCTTATGGCCTTAGATTAAAAGCTGAAATCTCGACTCGATGACATTGTATTTATCCTTAAAAAAATCATTCACCCTGACCATTTCATTTAAATTTTCACCATAGTTTCTATACATACTACACTACAAAAGTTAATTCCCACGGTAAATTCAGGTATAGTACAGAAAGTTCAAAGGTAAAATTTCGCCAGCACTGCAGTAAGTGGCCACAATCTGACCATTAACAAATGTCCGAGGATACATGACGTATCTGAGAAACAAGAGCCTCTACCATGGTGGTCTTATGGAACACGAGTGTAACTGTAATAGGACAGCCCCTTTTGCTCAACTGTCTTAGTCCGGACGTTATCTTTGGGTGAAAAATAGCATCCTTTGTGCCCTGGAAGCGTTGTCCTAATGGGGAAAGTGCAGCAAATTAAACAAAATAATAACAAACTATGTCTCGAAGCGAATCCTCACGAATTCAGTAGGAAAGTAGTTAGCTATTAAAGATATATAAATTTATTTTAATCACTTTACAGACCATTTCTACTTAATTTATAACTTTCCAATTATGTAATAACATATTTCAAATTGCAATATTGGCTTAACTTTGGGAATAAAACCTACATAATGTTTATTTATTTACTAGTGGACGCCCCGCGACTTTGTCCGCGAAAGAGGTTTTTTCTTTATACCGCAGCCTCCTGGAAGGTTTTCCCCGTTATGAGATCAGAATCAGATCAGAGATTTTTTTCGAAAAACTGGAGGACTTTGAACAAAACTCATCCCCTGGTATGGTCGACCCTCAATTTTAACAGTTGTTATTTGAACAAAAATTTATACTACAATCAGCTACATACAAAAATCTAATATAATGTTAAAAAAACCGGCCAAGTGCGAGTCTGACTCGCGCACGAGGGGTTCATCAACATCGTCTAGCCCCAAACCACTAAACTAAGCAGAGCTTGTATTATGGGAACCACATGACTGATATACTACACATAGGTAACTTTTCTTGGTAAATACAAAGAAAACACCCAGACAAATATGTACAGATCATACAAACATTCGTCGTAAACTTTCGCTTTTATTGTTTCACTAGCATCCGCCCGCGGTTTCGCTCGCCTGGTACCCGGATAAAAAGCAGCCTTTACCTATGTTATTCCAGGTCTAGAACTACATTATGTATGTTCTACATTTTAGCTCAATAGTTTTTGACCTGAGGAGGAACAAACATTTCACGTTAAACAAACTTTCGCTATTTTAATATACGTAGAATAAGTAGCATAGGATTTCTAGGAATGCCACCATCTTAAATTTCTTACCGAGTTTTAATCGTTTAGGTTTTGTTTCGATAAAGAAACCGATTACGAACACAGGTAGATTGATTTATTTAAGGAAAACGCGGTGAATAAATACAAAAACATATCTTATTAAAAATAGAAGGCCGATGGTAGGTGATTATAGGGGTGTACAGGGTTCCAACCCCTATTTTCGGAACCCAAGCCAACCCCACCTGCACGTGGTGCACCCTGCTAAACAACGAACGGGGCTCTGGCGGCCGGCTGATTGCGGCATAGCACAGCCTACATCGGCACAGCTAAATCCCCTGGCCACTGACGGGCAGCAGCGTCGGTGGTGCGAGAAGCTGTGCCCTGCGATCCCCAACCCGCATGCCCAGCGTGGGGATTATGGGTATATCCCCCTTTATTAGGGGAGGCCTATGTCCAGCAGTGGACTGATATAGGCTGATGTGGATGTGGCGGTGATTATACAGATCTTATTTGTAAGGAGTGTAAGGAGGTCCCACCTCAATTTTCGGAATCCAAGCCTATTACCTGCCTTACCTGCCCGTGGTGAACCCTGCTTATTAACAAACTGGGGCTCGCGGCCGGCTGAATGTGGCGTAGCACAGCCTAACACCGGTGCTAAATTTCCTGACCTGCGACGGGCAGCACCGTTGGCCGGCGATCCCCAACCCACTTGCCGAGCATGGCGCTTATGGGCATATTTCTCTTCATTAGAGGAGACCTATGTCCAGCTGTGGACTGATATAGGCTGGTGTGGTGGTGTGGATTATTTGTAAAGATCAAAATATGTCATCTCTCTTTCTTTTCTCTTTGTATGGGCTAGTGGGCAAGTCTGGTGTTGGAGTGTTTAAGCTGCCAAAATACAAACGATGTAGAACGCACAATCATTTTAATAGTAGTAGATAGCTAGAATGAAACTTCTTGTTTGTAAGCGTTTATCAGATTTACGGCATGTTCCGGATTTCCGGATTGATCTTTGTAAAGTTTCTTAGCGTGCAATTAACTTATAAAATGATAGTAGGTTTTAAATACATATTTTTATCTCTATTTTAATCTAATTTAAAATTAATTTATGAGCATCTATACATTTCAATTTTAATAATTGTATGTTCTCAATAAAGTGATTCAAGTATGCATTGGAGTTGTTGGCGGTTAATCATTACTTTATAACCCATGTTTTTTTCCGCCGACTGCCTGGTCGTAGTACATTTCTAGTAGCATTTAAAGTATCGTAAAACAAGTTAAGATCTTCATATCCGTGCTTTTATAGCTAGTTTTAGGCAGTCGGTTCTTGGTCCTGGCTTTTTATGTCGGGGACTTTCTCGGTATTTTTAGCAGATCATCTTTGTTATGCAACACTTCACCAGGTTACTAATTACTTGTATAAACTTTGATTGTTTTCTGCTATTTAGATCTGAACGCTTTCGAGCGATCTAAAAACTCCAAAACCAGAGTTGGCCACTAGCTCATTCAATGAAGAAGATAATTCGAGTTTCTCAAAAACTCCGACACCAGAGATAATTACCATTCAAAGAGACATTTCCTAGCTAAGTAAGTGACTATTCCTTGTACCTATCTAAGCTCTCAATGATTCCGTCATCAACACCCAATAAGGTACAGAATCCGCATCATAAACACTATCTAACATCTTAACGAAGCATTTAATTTGATTAGCATTAACACCGACGATGGATTGATTAATGGTTATATCGTGTTTGGAATTACTTATTAAAGGTTTAGGTTACGCTGTGACCTTGGATTGAATTACGTGTAAAATATCTTGTTAACTTAAATTACTGTACACCTGAATATACATTTCCGTCTGTGCATAATTTTATGCTGGATATAGGCCTCCCCTAATGAGCGCCATTGCCCCCTGTCCTGACCTCGACGCATCCCGCTACTACCAGCAGCCTTTCGCAGATCGTCACTCTACCTGGCCGGAGGACGTCCTGCACTACTTTTGATGAGCCGCGATCTCCACCCAAAAACTCGTTTACCCCAACTGTTTCAACACTCAAAGTGTACCTAGAACTAGTTTTTTTTATATTATATATTCTAGTACTATTTACACTTGACCCCAAGCAAATAAAAAACAACTCTAGTCAACTGGTTTACTGATGTAATTCGATGTCTTACAGATCTTATCCAATGGGTTATAAGTACATACTTTCATAGGTAATATCTCAGTATTAACAAGCATCGCATAAGGATGAGCTTATGTCAGTAGCTCGTTATGTATCCGTTATATCACTATGAACAACTCAATATCTCACTCAGACCCAATGTCGACACATCAATGATTCATCAACAAACCGGGAATCGCATTTACATGATATTATACAGAATTGCTGGCTCACTTAGACAAGGATACAAATCTTATCAAATCAATGTTGATAAATTTATTCGCTGACATGTTTCATTTGCTAACCAGCTATGCTGATAAAGATCGGAACATTCAGAACTGAACCACTGCCTTCGATACATGCCTATTTTAATACCTTCATTGTAACAAACGCTGTTTAAATATATATGTAGTAAGCTTTTTCAAGTCCAATCCTAAAAATGCTTCCCTAAGGGCGCTTGTGCACTACAAGGAATTTTCATGACCGACAGTTCGATTTTGGTGCACCCTCCGTGTTTACTCGTAGGTACGGTGCAGTTTAGGGGAGCTCTCTTTGAAACTACACGCCACGCACGCGTAAATACGCTATACTCCCATCCAAAATCTCGGTGTTACCAGATTAAATTTATTTAATTCGCTATTTATACCGATGTTTTCAAATTTTTTCAAATGTTTGATCAATGGTTTTGGTAAGCATAGAAGACAAACATACAAACATTGATTTTAATTTATATAGATTGATTGATAGGTACTTTGGATTGTAATACCCACATTTAATTATATTCAAACAATTTCAGTAATCCAATCGAAATCAATGCGTGATAATGATCTCATATCCTTGTTACTTTCGTAGACATGAAATTGTTGTATGACATAACTTGTCCCCTAAGGCGTCTCGCACAATGTACGCGAGCCAACCTCTTATAACATTGTCTTTGAAAACCATTGGACCTTATTAAGTAAAGCCAAGATCTATTTTTAAATGGCTAAATCTACGCGGCCGAACTAAAAATCCGGCACGTGCTACCGGACCACAAATTTACGAATGCAGTTGCCGAAATATAGTTCGATAGTGTATTTACAATGCCAAGAACTAATTCTATAGTAAGTTTAATTTGGTAAATAGTTGCGCCACTAAATCAAATTGCACTCAATTAAGATAAAGCGCCTCGAACGACAGCTATGGACAATAGTGCGTATGACTAATGCAGCGTTTTGTTTGGCTAACTGAATAACAACTGGGTTAGAGTGAATTGAATTCCTGATATCAGTCGATTAGTTGCGTAAATCAATAAAATAGTCGATTGTATAGAATTAAAACGTACAATGGGCTCTCCATAGTCGTATTGTTCTTACCTGTAGTTGTGGCGACAAATCGCTTTTAATGAAAACGAAAAGACATGTAATATTTTTTCCAAAATCCTTAAAGAAGTCCCTCTTTAACTATTAAATAAAAACCTATTTCATTAAATCAGCTAGGGTGGTATTTAGTGCATTTTTGTTACGTAGATGCTGCTTAATCTTTATGTCACATATTACGCGATACCCACGCGATGTCTTATAATGACTTCCGGTTTGATATGTACTGTCATTATTAATTGCTCTGTATCGTACTCTTATCGTGACTATATCCGTGCAAATTTTCAGAAACTGGGTGATTATTTTAGAGCAAATTGATCAATTTTTCACCTTTAATGTATGCGACAAATATTTCAACAAATAAACCACCTGCACAGGAATTTTACAAGTTAAATGCAGATAATCTTTGCGTTGCAAATTCCAGAATATTAAAGCGAGTAGGTACGGTACATACGAATCGTTGATTTATTTACGAGCAACAATAAATTTACGGCTTCTGTACTAACCTTTGTGCGTTAGTTGATTGCATTAATTAGTTTGAATTCCAATTGCGAGATATTTTGATTTTGAATCACCTACGCAGGGTTTCTTGAGGTGTCACTGAGGGCGTATCTAAATAATTTTAAGCCTCAAAAGTTGCGTATAATAGTCGCTACGTATATATCTCTATCCTTCTGAAGCTGGCTGCAAGTAGCGACGTAGTTCCTATATAAGGTCAGATTGTAGGTACTAGGATTGGTTGAATTATTATTTTATTATTATAGAAAATCCTAACACAATTAGGTTTTTTCCTGCAGCCATAAAGACACTATTATGTTTTAGTTGATAAGTTTAAGTTTAGATAATTTCCTTTTGTTGTTCTCAAAGCTGAAATAAACCTTTATTCATTTTCATTTTTCAATTGTTTACTGAGCCTAACTTCATATTAAATAAATTCGTTGTGACTATTGTAAGTAGGTCTTAACATTTAATTATGTGAAGTTTGCTGTTTCATAACTGTGCGATCAGAAGTTCTGGGCCCTGATTCTTAGAAATAAAGATTTTTGTCTTATCAGACATTCTGTCGCTAGAACTGTCAAATTTCCTTACAGTTATGACAGTTCTCGCGAAATTCGTCTTACTAGCTTCCGCTCGCGGCTTCGCTCGCGTGGTACCGAGATAAAAAGTAGCCTAGGTGTAAATCCAGGTCACGAACTATGTATATTACAGGTTAAGACAATTGACAGCAGACAATAGCCAAATATTTATTTACCACTTGGCACACAATACATACAACAACTTAATTATGTAAGTAGTAAATAGTAACAGTAGGTAAGCACGGTAAGCATCATGTAGTTTTGTGCTACATGCACCATGTAGTTGGTTTCGGCCAAATCCGTTCAGTAGTTTTTGCGTGAAGTAAGAAACATTCATCCATTTATCCAAACATTCCTACTCACAAAATTTCGCATCCATAATATTATATAGTAGGATGTGACATTGATCTCTATTCCTGAAGAATTAGGCCCCTGACCACGTATTTCAGAAGGGTTGAACTGTGCCAACCTTTTATAATTCCAGATACTTATAGATATGTCATATTATACAACTAATCTCACCGATATAACAAAAGAACCTACTAGATATAAAATTCCAATTACCATGGCAGGTGGATTGAAGATTACAGTGTGATTGTAGTATTTGTGTTAAACGAGTAGATGCTGCTTGCCACAACAATATCCGAAAACGTGAATATATTTAGTTATTACCAAAAACCTGAAGCGCTCCTGGCGTGGCTCATTTCGGTGTTCTTAGCAGATCATATTTGTTAAGCAACACTGCACCCGTTCACTACTTCAATGAGTGACTGTTAAGTGGCATTTAGATCTGAGCGTTTCCTTGCTTCGGCGCTTTAAAGTTAGTCCCAGCTTTTTCAGTCTTTAAGCCATGACTCTGACACCAGAGTTGGCTGGCTCATACAAATAAGGAAGGAAGGGCGAAAAATTTAATAATAAAAGCTTACCAAAATACTAAAAGGCTCAACCAAGAGCCACGTTAAACTACCTCTGCAACTTGACGTTTTGCGACTCCTCCCTTTTTTGTGAACCCTCCTACACTTTATTTTTGCAGTCTATGATCCTGGTTTTATAACCAGTTTTCGATCAGCAAAAGTGCTTTCAGCTTACGCAACGTAATACGTTAACAATACTTCTAATCAGATGATATGACGAAATGATTTGTCCTATTGTAAGCCGAATGTATTGAGAGTAGCGTTCGAATGGTATTTGTAAATGTAAGTAATACTTCAACGGGTTAGTGTCGGTCGCTTTTGAATGGTACAAGTTTGGGCAATGTGTGGTATATTCTACTATGGTGGTATTGAGGAATGCTCTTTGTAATGAAGATAAATAAATAACCGAAATATACGCACTTCACTCATACCGTTATTATGTGTAAATTCTAGAACCTTGTAGCCGTCACTGCTTGTAGGATCAGACGTCATTGCAATCTGAAGATTTGTAGAATAATATACGAGCTAATAGCTAGGTACAATCAGTCTTTTACGTCTGTTACTCTGTTATGGCGGAAAAGATTTTTACCTGCCGTAAAGGAGGTATTGATTACCGACTGTTGAAACATTATGGCCTAAATACCTACCCGTTATGCCATTCCTTAAACTAGAACAGTATCAGGACATTCTTTATTCATTTCTTCCATTGTAAAACATAATTTAGCGAGTGTTTTAAGTGGAGAACGCGGTCGAGTTGAGGACAGGACGCAATGGTGCTTATTAGGGGAGGCCTATATTCAGCAGTGACTGCTATAGACTGATGTTAAGGATGATGATGATGATGAAAATATAATGGCTCTACTGAACGCTTCTTCTTCTGTGTTCTTCTGTTCTTGTAAGCTAGATGCCAACTGGTGCAGCTTTAGCCGCTTACGACCGCCGTGATCGTAGTTCAACATTCTAATGTGACTTCCGAAATTATTCCATTATAAAACCTTGTTGAGCCTTTTAGTCAACGTCTACAAAACTCTTCAATCGTACTATCTATGAAGATTCCCTGTCAACATTTCCAGCTGCCTCGAACCTCTAGTTCCTTATTACCATAACTCATTTACAATAGCCCCAAGATAGACTAAACAAATATGACGTAGCGTTGTGACGTGTGGCATGGCATGGCATGCCGCAGGGTGCGGCGAGTCAAGGCAAGAGGTCATAGAGAAAGGCACGGCCTGTCTAAGTTAATTTTACAAATATTAATAGCAATTAGCTAATAGTGAGTGGCCGTGAAATGGTCCAGTTTAGAAGTAGGAATTTTTTGTTACTTTGTTACTCTGGGACCAAGATCAGCAACCGCTAATATTGATACTGTGCAAATTGGCTTCAATTCAAATGCATATGTTTTTCAGTATAGAACCTTTTACATCGCAAAAGCTTTGAAAACTATAGCAAACATTATTAAATTTTAAAAATCATCAGGTTGGTATCTCTAATCATAAACAGAAGAAATTTGAGCATTATTATATATATTGTCAAGTCTTCAACAATAACCGTCAAGAACAAAGATGAAATACTTGTGCATCGATAAATTTGAGTTTAGCTATGGATTACGGCCGATAAACTTTCTACAGAGTACAGATGGTTAGTTATCGAATATTTTAAAACATTCGATAAGTTTCCGAATCGAATCCATCAATTTTTGTTCGATTGTATTTCTGGAATCTTAAAAAGCTGCTGAAGGTGATGCTGAAGAACGCCATAACACGATGGCGCATCACAACACAACATACCCCGACACATTAATGTAATTGTGGCTCAATTGTCACTGTCGGTCTAGCATCTAGCGGCCAAATTAGCTGTTATGTAGGTAATCAGCTGCGGTTAGCGAGCTCAAAGTTCGACTGCCCAAATGACATTGTGCTTTGATCTAATTCTAGACCAGTTTGGCTTGACATAAGTTACCTAAAGCTTGGACTGGACACAAGGATTCTGTTATAAATAGTAGGTACCTTCTTATAAACTTTATTAATACGACTGACTATTAGACGATAAATGAGATTATTGTCTGCATCGATTGAAATTGAATTATGCCTATATTTTAGGATAGAAAAATAGACGGTAGGTTATAAAAAGTCATCTGAATTGACTAAGTAGTTTTTGCGTAATCGACAAACAAATTGACATTTGTTATTTTACAGAAGTAAGAACAGTACAGTAGAGAAGAAAAAAACACCATAAAGCTATGTACTCAATAGCTGTGATTGGGCCTCGGATTTCTATTTCTACTAATAAAATTCAATAATAATTATCAGCTGCCCATTCTATTGGTATCCGAACGAAATCCCTGATCGATTACGAATCGATCAAAGCACGATCGCATGATAACTAAATCATATAACAATTAACCGGATACATAATTTAAAAATAAATAAATCAGATTTAATTGTTGATCGGGTTTTATTAGGCTTGTCATTTGTTTATTGCGGACTCCGGCTGTGGACTGGATGGGTTATAGGGCTGCCAGAAAAAGTCACGGATTGCTTTTTTCGTATGAAATGATAACCGTGCGTTTCCACTAGACAAAAAATGTTTTTTTTAACAGTCTAATCTAATGAAACTAGTCAATCGAGCAGTTGGGCAACAATATCAGTCTACTTCAGTCATACATACTGAGATTACGACTCGTGACAAAACGAAAAGTGAAAACGCACGGTAACATCGCATCATTTTATTCATATTTGTTCACCTAAGCTCCGAAATTTGATGTTTGTTATAATATGGCAGAAAATTATCAAGTAATCGTTTCTTTTAATTTCCTTAGTGCTCCTTGACTCCCAACAGATAACTTGCGGTTTGCGATTTATGCATGAAAGTTCATTTCTTATGCATAAGAATTGTCTGTCTTTTTGTTTCATTCATAAGTTATGCTTAAAGTTTAATGGTGAGTGACTTAGTTAATTAACTAGTTTCTGCCCGCGGCTTCGCTTAAAACTCCGATAAAAATGTTTATTGCTCTTATTAACAACATGACATTTCTCAATTCACATTTCACAAACTTTCGCATTTATAATATTAGGTAGGATTTAGGAATACTATTTCTATTAATTTATAGGTACTATGCATTTTTCATGGCACATGTTATGGGAGATCAATACCCACCCAGCTGTGGGTGAAATCGTGATGATAGATAAAATAAAACTATAATATAACACACCAACATAAGTCTTAGTACAATACGGATATTAGCAATAATGATGTTGATGCATTTTTCGTAGGTTTCCCACTAAGAATGCGCAAGTCCCTAGTAATGATTTAGTTTCAATACCCGTGGACGTGCAAAGCGGCCTGTCCGCCACGCCAATTTATACCTACCTGCACATGTTTATTGTGAATACGGATTATAAACACGGTGTCTTTGAAAGTGAATTTATTTTACGACCCTCTAGGTGAAATACTGTTTTTCGCGGTCAAATGTTTATGTTTAATTGCGATTGAGATATACGATTCGGTACGTATTTTATGCCACAAAGATAATGGGTTAAACAAGCATTTTTAAACTCATTAAATTGATTTTTTGGTATTGTCTTAATTATTTTTTCATTTATAATTTTTATTGAAATCCAGGGTTCCATACGTCAAAAGGAAAAAAGGAACCATTATAGGTTCACTTCATTGACCGTCTGTTTGTCTGTCTGTCAAAACCCTTGCAAGAGAAAAACCTAGGGTACCTCCCGTTGACCTATCATAAAATTTGACAAGGAGCAATGTCTAATAGCACACACACACACCAGCCTATATCAGTCCACTGCTGGACATAGGCCTCCCCTAATATAGGGGGATATGCCCATAATCCCCACGCTGAGCATGCGGGTTGGGGATCACAGGGCACAGCTTCTCGCACCACCGACGCTGCTGCCCGTCGGTGGTCAGGGGATTTAGCTGTGCCGATGTAGTCTGTGCTATGCCGCAATCAGCCGGCCGCCAGAGCCCCGTTCGTTGTTTAGCAAGGTGCACCACGTGCAGGTGAGGTTGGCTTGAGTTCCGAAGATGGGGTTTGAAACCCCGTACACCCCTGGAACCCCGTACACCCCTATAACCCCGTACACCCCTAATGTGTCTAATAGCACAAGTAAAGGGAAACATCTGAAAACCGTAAATTTGTAGTTAAAACACAAAAAAACAGGTGCGAAATATTTTTTTTCATGCATACTGTTCCCTCCAACTATAGAGTATAGATAGACCACAGAAGGAATTTTCAAAAACGGACTAGTTGTTCCAGAGATTATCCCCTCCAAAAAGCTCACGACTTCGCTTCTTTGTCGATTACTTTATACGTTATCCCATAAATCACCTAAACCAAGTAAAATTGAATAACAAAAAGTATCACGTGTCCAAACTAATGTATCGCATTAAATTCATTTATGCCGGCAATTAATTCGTAGGTGAATGTTTTAAACGATCGGCTGTAGGGCCCTCAAGGCGGTTTCTCTACAAATGCGTCTAGGCACGCTACGTCTTGCAAGCTGGCTGTTGTTATGAATCTGTGAGAATTTACCACATACCGTACCTAATAATGTGATGTACTTGTTTTCGCCTTCGGCTTTAGCGTGCTGCTTTGATAAAACAATGCTTTGCTTCTCTACTAATCTATAGACTAGATTACTGGTAGTTGATTGCGTATGTTAATAATTGTGTTCAGTCTTTACATTAAGTTAAATTAAATGCACATAAATGTCTGTAAATTAAATGAATAATGGAATGTTACAAATAAATAAGTAGGTACATGATACAAATACAAATTTACCAAAAACATATAATACTTAGTAAGTATTATATGTTTTTGGTAAATTTCTAGAAAAGCTTTTCTTCAAAAACTTCCGCCCGCGGCTTCGTTCGCGTGGTTCCCGGATAAAAGTGACCTATGTGTTAATCCAGGTTACAATCTATATATATTTCAAGTTTCATCGAAATCCGTTATTAGGGGATAGCCATACGGAGTTAACTGGAAACATATACTCGCTCCAAACTTTCGCATTTATAATATTGGTGTGATATTAATTTTGTAATGTGATATTAATTCCGAAGGATAGCGTCGTCTCAAATGGTTTAGACATTCTCAAATAATAAAGTAGCTTTTATTAGGTATTCGGACTTTAGAGACAGAAACTTACATTTGGCTTTTATGTTAAATATGAAAACATGTTTCAAAATATAGTTAAAAGGTTGTAGGTAAATTTCTAATATAGAAGCTTTCGGTGCTGGTAACCGTGGTCAGAGTAAACTATGTCTAACCGGTCGAAATTATGGTTACAGCACTTACAAGCACCCATTAGTGTACAGGCATCAATAACAAGCCAAGATTGTTGTATAATAGGTAAATGCACCGAGGACTAGATATTATAAAATGTATTATATTGTTTTTCTAGCTTCCACCCTTGGCTTCGCTCGCGTTAAAGTTTTTTTTCTATTCATCGGGAGTTTTTTTTCTCGGCGAAAGGTACACTATGTCTTTTTCTGTATCCCTGACAACATGTATGCAGTATTCTTCGTATGAGTTTGGCCAACTCTGGTGCCAGAGTTTTTAGGTCGCCCGAAGGCCTCCGACATAGCTTAAAAGGCCGGAACCAACATTTAACCACATTTAAATCGAAATGCCACTAAACGCTCACCCACCGAAGAAGTGAACGGGCGGAGTATTGCTAAACCAAGCTGATCTGGTTATGAACACAGAAGAAAGCCATGCCACGAGCGGTTGAGTAGTTAAGGGCAATGTGAAGGGAAAATGCCCCCGTGAGCTATGCATTATTTTTTTTATTCAATGGCATCTGGGATATTCGCACGAGCTATCGTCTATCGGACCGATAAAGGGCTCGATCGTCCATGAACATGCTTTTAGATCTCTAGTCAAGTTACATCATGAACGAATTTTGCCTACTAGACATACGAGGCCGAAACGTGGACACTCACAGTACGGCTAGTCGACCATTTTAAAGTCGCTCAGCGAGCTTTTTAACGAGCTTTGCTCGGAGTTTCTCTGAAGAATAAATCTGCAACAAGACTATCCGACAGAGTACTCAAGTTGTCGACATAGCTCAGAGAATTAGCAAGCTGAAGTGGCAGTGAGTTGGCTATATCTGCCAAAAGACTGACGAGTTCTTGAGTGGAGAACGGGTCTCGGCAAACGTAGTAAAGGACGCCCCCCGGCTAGATAGAGTGACGATCTGCGAATGGGAGCTGTTAGAAGCTAGATGCGTCTAGTTGAGGACAGCGCGCAATGGCGCTTATTGGGCTCCCCCAATAACACAATCCACTCAAGAAGGCCTAAGTCTACTACTATAGGCGGATGATGATGATGATCATGAGTCATGATTCAAGAAACATTGTAGTAATACTGTCAAAAAGAAGAAACAGCTGTATAAATTTATCTGGTCTCAGGCCTTAATTACACGATAGAGTATACTGTTATAGTCCCGCTAAGGATGACGGTTCCTATGGCTATCCAATAATGCGTGCTTCCAACGATTAGAAGAGTTAATTTGTGCAATAAATAACTGATCGCTTTGGTTGGTTCAATTAGATTGGTAGAAAGCTGGGCATGAATCTTTGCTACTGGGGAGTTTAAGATATATTTTTTATTTATTTAATTAAATATATAAAACTGTAATCAAGCTGACTCGACTGACTAACTGACTGACCGACTGACTGATTGATAGACCGACTAACTTGACTTTGACTAACTGCCTACAATCAAGGCAGTCAGTTCAGCCCTAGATACTTTGGAGGCTATGGTCTCTTGCTCGTGTAGCAGTATGCACTAAGAAAGTGCAGTGGGGGCAATCTTAATCGAGAAAAGTCGCAGGGCATCAACTAGTAATAAAATAAAGTGATGTTTCCCTTTGAAATGTTTTTAAGTATTATGACAATGAGTATGATTTGACAATCCTGGCAGTTTATTTCAAGTGAAAGTAACTGATGTACCATCCCATGTAAGTTTTTATTTAATTGTCGTTCCTTCATTTGCAATTGTCTTTGTATCGGTAGCCATAACAAAATCTCCTACGTTTTAACTGCTTCATCAATGATAAATGATGGTTCATATGTGCGCATACGCACGTGTCTCGCCACCAACGTTCTATAACCGACGCGTGTCTAACGTCGAATAATAACACGTCCGCTTGTCTTGGCGGCCGTCGCGCGACTAATCAATTGGCGCGGTCGCGTGATGTCTTCATCAGCCGCTCGGGGGGGTTACGCCCCTGCGCTTGCGCACCTATGCGCCTTTCTACGCCAATGTTGTGGTTCTATTGTAATTTTGTAGAAAATATGTTGGGATATTTGAATAATTAATTTACCTGCAACTATCTTTAATCAAACCTATTAATAGTAATATATATTACTGGCTTTAACATAATCAAATTATTAAAATCAGAGCTTTTAACTAAGCTCTATGTCCATACATAAGTAGTTTTGCTTATGCTGTAATCATTATTAGTTTAAATTAAATCTTCAGACTAACAGAGCTAAAAATGTGCACCGAAAATTATGTTATTAGTTAATACTAGTTCTTACTACTAGTTCTTACTACTAGATCTTACTACTAGTTCTTACTACTAGTTCTTACTACTAGTTCTCACTACTAGTTCTTACTACTAGTTCTTACTACTAGTTCTTACTACTAGTTCTTACTACTAGTTCTTACTACTAGTTCTTACTACTAGTTCTTACTACTAGTTCTTACTACTAGTTCTTACTACTAGTTCTTACTACTAGTTCTTGCTACTAGTTAATACTACTACTAGTTAATACTACTACTAGTTAATACTACTTCTTACACATTTTGTTTATTATTATCTAGGAACTCTACTTTTAAGTGTCTCACAACATTTTTTCTCTCGACATACTTGTTGAATGTAGGCACTCGCAGCCAGTCCAAGTTTTTTAATTGCTCCTTATTTAATCCGTACAAACATGTTCCGCCGTACGTAGCCGTGAAATAGGCGCCTAAGCACGCATACGATTTATTTAGCAATTGAAAGTGGCCACTTAAAGGAATCACAGTGCGGGGAAGGCAACAAATCCAACAAATTGAACAGGACCGCCAATTGAACAGGATCGGCAATTACCGAAGACAATGCGTGCGTGAGAGCTGCGCCGGCGCACGCAGCTCGCGAATTAGACTCGTTATCTGCCCCGGGTAATTAGGGAATAGGGAACGTTCCCACGGACAGGTGGGTTCGTTGGGGTATGAGAAGGAAGACAAGCATTGGTGATGGAACAGAATCAGTTCTTGAACCTATAAACGCGGCTGCAGGACAGCTCTTTTCCTATTTGGATTGATTTGTCATACATAATCAGGATACTAGGAGTTCGTCTCCATCTTTGAAACCTATACCAACCTCACCGGCCCGTGGTATACCCGCTAACGAACGGGGCTCTAGCGGCCAGCTGATGCCGGGATGGTCAAACTGACCCCGGCACAACTAAATCAATTGACCGTCGACGTGCCGTGTTTTATACCTAAATTGCATGCCCAGGGTGGGAATTTTAAGCATATCCTCCGTTTTATTAGAGAACGCCTATGTCTAGCAGTCGACTAATTGGGAACCAAACCCGCAAACTTCTGCGTACCATGCGGGCCCACTGCGCCACAGGCCGTCGAACAAGTAAGAATTATAAAGTCAAAATGCCAGTAGCTATTAGTTAAACAAACTGTCAAATCTGTTCATTTAAAATAGAATTAGCCATATAAAACTGCTTCGCCTGGAATTTCCTATAAACATGTAAACGTCGACAGAAACCTATTAATAATCAATTAATAGCCCAATAGTGCAAAATAAATCATAAGCTACTGAAGTCTAACATAAGGAATAAGTCACAAAATAGGACACGAATAAATTTAAATATCGAAGCCCAGCCATCGGCGCGTACGCAACTGCCGATGCCGATATTAATTTTAATTCAGAACTGTGTTCTCAATGCGCGCAAGTACTAATCAGTAGGTAACGAAACTAAGAAGACAGTAGATTGATTTTAAAGCCCTTTTGTATTTAAAATACCCTTTTACTCATTACATTCTACAAATCTTATTGTATACAGAACCAAGTGTTGGTAAAACAACACTATTTTTGTAGTAATTTCTATGTAGTTTCAATACTGCTTGCTATATGCATTGTGGGCAATTGGTAACTCGATTGAATCGAGTTTGGAACATGGAATCGATTCCGTTATCGAGAGCGGTGCGTTTTTAATAAGGCACCTGTTTAGTTGACGAACGTGTGAATGAGTTTTATTACCTTATCCGTTCCAAGGGAGGCATTGGCACGTCCCCTAATGATTTACTGCGTGTTTTATCTTAAACCTTAAACCATAGAATATATTTAACAGTTATACCTCAATAAACAGTATTTTGTAGCCTAGTCTATATTTCAATCCATAAACCCCATTGTGGTTCGAGACAACGCAAACGCAAGGATTTACTCGTTATTTATGATCGTTTCGTAGTTTCGCGCATGCGTAGACGTCTATAATCTCACGAAAACAGCATAGAGAATAGCGCAATCGTAAGCTGGGACCATTTATTTCGGAAAGCGATTGGCTTCCTTGTCTAATGATGTTGTTATGGATTTTGATTCATTATGCCTGGTTACGTGGGTGTAGGTATTTAGAGTTCCTAATTGGATGATTTTGCAATCGCCATTGACTCGTAAAATCTGGGTCTGGATTTATCCAAATTAACTTTCTAATGATGGAGGGTTTGTGATTGAAAATCACAAACCACATATAATCAATGTGCTTTACTCATTTTAAGGTTTTGAAAATGCTTCTCTCGCGTGGTATCTGGATAAATAGCCTATATGTCTAGAAAAAAAATAGTCTGCTTAATCCGTTCAGTTCTTTTAGCGTGAAGGAGGAAGAAATATATAAATAATAATAAATAAATAATGCTAGACTTTGACACAGTGTCATGTAACCAGCAATGTAGCTAAGCAGAGCATTGTGTTTTGGGAACCACATGATTGATATATTACATATAAACATTTTTTTTGTAAATACATACATATCATACATAGAAAACACCCAGACCCGAGACAAATATCTGCAGAACTTGCAAACATTTGTCCCATGGCGAGAATCGAACCCGCAACCTTCTGCGTCCCAGGCGGACCTTCGCCCACTGCGCCACAGAGGTCGTCACACGTCATATATGTTCACATTTCACAAAATAAGTATATATATAGAATAGTATTGGAGGTATTTCGGTTAAAAAGCTGAAACGATGATGATAATGAACTAGATTTAATCATTTTTAACAATTCAAACATTATTGAAGAGCTTTTGCTTAATTTGCAATATTCTATTCCGAATCGTGACTCAAATAGCACCTACACCTAATTACCCTGGCTCTTTACGAGCACGCTCGGTGCGTATATGGTGTTGTTGGGTTGTCGCGCGACAAGCTGCTGTGTCGCGCTGTCGCTACTGTGCGTTGGCTCTTTGATAAGCCCCAGCCAATGCTGTAGAGGGAAAGCATTTTGAAATCGCAAATCTGTAATGGAATTTCTCTTTGCTCTTTTCGAACTACTCATCTTCATTAGCTGCACTCTTGTGAGCGCATCTTATGCAGCTCTCTCCATCTGCCTCTCTCCAAGGCAGGCTCCTTCCCTTTACGATATCACGGCTACTTTCTCTTTAATTGCTCATATAATTTAACCTTGGTTTTCTCCTACCTCTATTTCCTTCTATTTTTCCTTTATGTTGCTGACATGTCGTATATCGTGTCCCAACATCTTTCATTTCTGTTTTCTATATTTTTTAAAGAAAATTCTTTCTTCGAAGATCTCTTTGGATTTGAATTACTGTTTATTCTAAATCCTTGTTTCAAGACTTGATTAAGACCTGGACTTAATGAAAAGAGGATAAATGTACTTTAGTGTAAGAGAAAGCTCAAACTAAGGCCTGTATTCAAGAAGCTGAATTCAAAGGTGAACTCAAGCGCAGATTGTCAGTTTTCAATATAAATCCCAATATAAACGATTTGTTAATATCCCAAAACTTACCTGTCTAGGTAAAGTCATAACCTTCGCCGTTTTACGGTGCACTATAACCGAACCTCTAAGATCAACATTCTTGTAAAGTTCACCACCAGCCCATAATCCCCACGCTGGGCATGCGGGAATCGCAAAGCACGGCTTCTTGTACCGCCGACGCTGCCAATGCTGCCCGTCGGTGGTCAGGAAATTTAGCTATGCCGGTGTCAAAGCGCCGTAATTCACTTTTATCAAAATCCATAGAACAAAATGCTGTATCAATCGCCAGCTATCAAAACAACGATACTAAAACATATTTTAATTGCTACCCGGCCGATGACCTTAGATTAGGCTTTTTCTCGTATTAAGGCCCGGATGCCTATCTAAAGGCCAGGCCAACACATTGATCGGCCGATTCCCAGAAATAAATAGCAAAGTATTTATAAAGGCTAAAGCACCGAGCGATCCGGCGCGCAGATTGGAATACATTCTTGTATCACTTGTAAAATACTTTATTGGTCTGTACTCTGTACTCCGGCTAGTTTGTATTGGTCTTAGTTTTGTGTGAAAAACCCTTTTTATGGTAGGTAGGTACTAGATACCTAAGTATTTTTAAAACACATTACTAATCGACTTTAGTTGCGAACCGTACTTTATAAGAGGAGGATTCAGCTGGGTTGGGTATTTCGAAAACTACGTCGAGTTTTTCGCTACCCATACCGCAATGTTTGAAAACGATAGTTTTCAATCAGTGTGTCCTATCCAAAGAGGTTGGATTTTTTTCTTTTGTTCTACGCGTCATGACATACGGAGCCGAAACGTAGACACTCACAGTACGGCTAGTCCATCAGTTCGCTCAGCGAGCTATGGAACGAGCTATGCTCGGAGTTTCTCTGAAGGATAAAATCCGTAACGAGTATATCCGATATAGAACTAAAGTTGTTGACACAGCTCAGAGAATGAGCAAACTGAAGTGGCAGTGGGCTGGCTATATCTGCCGAAGAACCGATAACCGTTCGGGTAAACGAGTTCTTGAGTGGAGAACGCGGCTCGGCAAATGTTGTGTGGGACGCCCTCCGGCCAGGTGGAGTGACGATCTGCGAAAGGCGGCTGGTAGAAGCTGGATGTGTCAAGCTGAGGACAATGGCGCTCATTAGGGGTGGCCTATGTCCAGCAGTGGACTGTTATAGGATGATGATAATGATGTACTTTACAGCTCTATGGTGGTGCATTTAAGAGCTGGCCAGTTAGTATCATGACTCATGACGTGTAGTATTCTAATATGCAAAATCATATCGTCAAAGTATTGTACCCGTAGCAATAGATGGTAAAATGGTAGGTACTTACGGGCAAAATAATAGCTCAGCTATTAAAAAAACGTAAGCTTTATATCCTAATCCGTGGAGGGTACTTTTTATCCGGGTACTTTTATACAAATACAAATTCATTTATTCACATAAATAGAGTTCTTACATTGGTATGTACATGATCTTATTATTTTCTAATCGTCCATCTATTTAGCCATATTAATGGCATGTGAATGTCGTCTAATCATTTCTGATATTATTATAGTTTTGTGTTTTTCTTATGCGAGTACCGGGTAAAAGCTAGTCTTTGAGTGCTGAAAACACAGCGGGGCACCCGTAGGACATCGCACATGACGCTACGCACAGGGCCCGCAGTCAACGTGTCAATATTGATTATATTACGTGCTGGCTTTACATCAAAACTATCAAAACATTTGAAGCCGACTACGCCAAATGAAAGGGACACCACATACCATTTCTAAGGTGAAATTCAGCCCTGCTAGAGCAAGACGGAGGTACGTTTGGTACGATTTTGGATTTATAGTTGCGCCTCCCCGTTAGTTTTATCTAATATCAGCTGTGCCGTATGGTGGTATCGCGGGCCTCCACTGGCTTCGGCGTTAGGAGTCCATCGATACACACGGAGTGTTAAATTCCTCAGCCGGCGACACCAGTAATAACAATAAAAATAAAAACAATACCAGCCTATTCAGTCCACGGCTGGACATAGGCCTCCCCTATAAGAAGGAGCATATGTTTGTAATCCCGACGCTGGGCATGCAGCTTGGGGTCTGCGTGCACAGGTTTTCGCACAACCGCCGATGATGACTGTCAACGGCCAAGGGATTTAGCGGTCTTGGTGTAAAGTTGCGATATGCCGAAATCAGCTGGCCGCCAGAGCCCCGTTTGCTATACGGTACGTATATATGGTAAGGTTGACGTAAAATTGCGCTTTGCGGCAATCAGCCGCCCAGAGCCCCTTTTGCTACAGCAGGTTGCACTTCGGGCAGGTTAAGTTGACTTTTTCCGACGGGGCCGTGGTAGAATCCTACCGGGACCCCATGACCCCGTCAAGTGCTGGTGCAGCGTCGAGCCCTTCATCAGGCGATGAATGGTTTGATGATGCACTAGCACTACGGTGAGCGACGGAACACGGTGTGTTTTTAGTCGGTAGGCCGCCGGGCTAGCGAGAACTAGTCGCAGGCGGAGAGCCCGACAGACCCCTCCAACTCTCCCCGAGTTAGAGGATATGCGTAACGCATTTTCAAACCGACAAAAAAAAAAAAAAAAAAAGGTTCCAAAGATGGAGGTTGGAATTGGAACCTCTTACTCTTCAACACACCAGTAAAGCTGTTCCTAAATTGGTACTTGATTATACTGAAATATGTACTGCGGATAATAAATGAATCGAAATCGTCAAAAGGAAACTGAATAAACTCTAGATAATGAGTAGACAAAATCAGATAAAAATGAAGAGAACAATTGAGTATCCCTTACGAAAAGAAAATTAGTTCGTTTCCTGTCTCTTAAACGTCGTGTTAAATTCAAAATGTAGTCGTCGACTCGTCGGTGATATAAAATTCAATTCATTTCGAAAATCAAATGCACTAGAAATTTCTCGTATAGTGAGGTGCGAAGCTCGCGCAGCTAATGATACACTGATTAACAATATTCGGGGTAGATAGCAGTGAGTTACTTGCGGGGCGGGGCGGGGCGCGATGTTAGATTGCGCGCGCGCCGATTTATGCCAACCTCTACACATTAAACCTTATCGAGCACTAAATATGCCATTATTATATGCGGGCAAATACGAGAAGATTTTATATTGTTTGATTTATACGAGTGAGAAAGGTATTTGGATGGGCAATCTTCCGTTTCGGATCGTAGCTTTGAATCATAATGATTTTAGGGTCATTTAGTTCATGCTTTGTAATATTTTGTCTTTGCTCTCATCCACAATTGCAATCATATATCATTTTGTAAAAAACTGGGCTGGCAAGACTCTAACGCATTATTTTAACTAGCTTCAACCCGCGGCTTCGCTTAAATAGTACCTACCCGTTTAAATAGTAGTTTTTGTGTTAATCCAGGTCACAAACTATGTAATTACAAGCGCTCGTGGCGTGGTTAACTTCGGTGTTCTTAGCAGATCACCTTGGTAAGCAACACTCCGCCCAGTCATTACTTGGATGGGTGACCGTTTAGTGACATTTAGATTTGAACGCTTCCGAGCTTCGGAAGGCACGTTAAGATGTTGGTCCCGGCTTTTCAGCCGTTAAGCCATATCAGAGGACTTTAGGCGGCCTAAATACTCCGACACTAGCTCATACGAAGAAGAAGAGAAAAGTATTATCCAAATCCGTTCAGCCGTTACCGAGTTGAGTGAACACACACCCCACACACACATTTATAATATTAGTGTGTAACTTTACAAGATACTTAAATATTTTTAAGTCGATTATTATGAGAATAAACGTAATAGAATTGCTGAAATATTTTTTATTAAATGTAACCATACGTTAAACGTTAAATGGTAACCATTTACTTACAACAAGGTATTGCTTCGTAGGTAACGCGTGTTTGTAACGTGCCCTACGACGCAACGCCCTGCTTCCACCAACTTGAGCTATCAGTATTTGCTCCAAAACTATCCTAATCCAACAATTCATTACTCAACTGAGATCGTAGAATCCTATAGTCGCTGATTCCCATAATAATTTAGCGTTTGCGTTGATACAGTATCGGTAGTATCACGCGTGTTTCGAGTTTGTTAAAACGGAATAAAAGCCAATTTATAAATTCGTCTGAGACACGAGAATCATTAATTATGTTGCTGACTGGGTGGCTGAGAAAAACTTACTCCACTCATTTTGCTATCATTGTCATCATGCCCTGTCCTTTTCTCTCTTTCGCTAAAGTATCAAAACTGTTTTATAGTCCAACATCTTACATTGCACTTTCGATCATTGAAATTTGCGTTGTATGTCGGTTGGGTTTGATTGTTTTTGCTTTAGCAGCATCGGGAAGGTTGTGCCATTCAGCCGGCGAAGGATATCAGTGTCCCTTTCTATTGTTTTTCTCAGCAACCTTCCCGGCGTTAATGGTGTTATCTGCAGCCTCGAACGCAGCCACCTCTCCGTATATTTCTTTATCTTGTCCACTCTGTTGGCGGTTGGTTTTTTTTTATCCATTTGCTAATTTCGAAAATGAGAAGACCCTCGCGATGGGATCTACGATGGTAGATTCAGCGAGAACGTCGCATTAATAAAATTAACGAATGCAGTTTAAATTAATTGAACCCGTACTGGGAACTACGCTATCCTGAATCGTTTACTTTCCTGGTACTCCTATCAGGGAGCAAGTATATTATTTATGACATCGCGTGCTATTTGAAAAACTGTTTTTTTTTTGTGTGTCAGTATAAGCCTCTATACTTTTCAAGGACCAGAGAACGTAAATACGGTCTCGCTTACGATAAAATAAGACTGCATTTCAATTATTTTTAACGATGACATTACTGGCACATATGAGGCGCTAAGCCTCAACACCATCATGCCTCAAGTTGATGGATGCAGGGCCTTGCATCGTAGAACACCTTCCAAACATGCGTGACATACGTATTAATTCTTTGTTATAAGTACTAGTTACCACTTAACATCAGGTTAGCCATATGCCAATTACATCTTCAGGTATCTTGATAGAAAAATTATGTCATTCGTAGGCCGCAATGGCAAATCATTGAGGCTTTTTATAAAGTACAATCAGAAATTTATAAATGACTGAATGCTAAATATGGCAACATTTTACAAAAGAAAACAAGTGTGTGTTATTTTAGTCACTTGCTGATTCTGACATTACCTTCAGCATAAGCTCTACTATAGAACAGTCATCCAATAAAGTTATGTAAACTTATTCTCCGAGGATAAGCGATATCTCCAAGTTCTGAATACATAACTTCGCAGCGATAATTCTCTAATGCAAATAATATTAAATTGAAATTATGTTTGTTTGTTTGACAGCACAATCCGCGCCATTTCCCAGGATTGTTTACATTAAATTACAACATTCGGTTTATAGGTGGTGTGTTCATAATAGTTGTAATAGGGATGCCACTTTGAAATAGCTCTGATGGTATGTTATATTACATACAACCCATTTTTTAAACAAACTTCAAAAAGCAGGAGGTTCTCAATTCGTCGGAACCTTTTTGTTCGACTTTTTTTTATGAATGTTCACCGATAACTCCTGAAATAGTGGACCAATTTTCAAAATTCTTTTTTTTTTAAATAATCTTCACAGGTGGGCCCATATAGATTCTATTCCTGAGGGATTATTACTTTTCCCGAAAAACTCAAAAAACCTCATCCTCACTAGTAATTTTCGCTCTATGATCACCAATATCTCCGTCAATTGTGAACCGATTTTCAAAATTCTTTAGGGCAAGAAGTAAGAAGTGATTTATTTGAAGTCGGTTTTTTTTTAATTAGACCAGGGTCGATAATTTTTAGAACCAAAAAAAATTATAGTAGAGATTTCAACGAACAGAAAACATACCAACTTTGTGAAAAAAGCTGATATTTTGACGGGTGAATTTTCGATTGAAAATTAGGGTGCTTTTTCGATATTAATTCAAAATAAGGTGAAAAAAATAAATATTTCAAATCAAATAAATTACAGCGTATTTGGGACATAAAAAGGTAAGTTTTCACCAAATTTGGTGAATAAAAAAACATTTTTGTAAAAGATAAAAATAAAAAACCAAAAACTTAGTTTTTTGAATTTTTCACATACATTTTGAGGTTATGTGAAAAAAGTGTTAATATAAAAGTTTTAGATCTTTTTATTACCTACAACTTTGCCATATCACTTTTTTCCATAGGACTTTTAGTTTTGCCGGAAATCGAGAAAAACCGTTTTTTACCCCTAAAATCTCACCCCCATCCCCTTCCCGACCTCAGATCGCCCGTAAATTATTTTTCCTTTCATTTTTATAATATTCTCCTCCTTTTCTAATGGGTTTCATCCTACTATAATTTTTTTTCACTTTTTATTATTTTTAAAGGCTTCTACCCTGGTCTAAATGTCCTACTTGTCAGAGTTTCCGACGAGATCATGTCTTCTCCTGGGCTTCGGTCGTTTTTATCATAATTTTCATTATTAAAAATAGCTTTATTAATAAAAATGAAAAAAATAATGCCAATCTTTTTCACACAACATCATTATCATCAAAGTGTATGTACATAGCTTGTGTTTTGGCTACCACATCACTGATAAACTACATAAATAATTTTAAAATACATACCCAGAACCAAGACAAATATTTGCAGATCATAAATTTGTTCCGCGGCGGGAATTGAACCCGCAACATTTCGCCCACTGCGCCATAGAGGTAGTCAAATGTTAACAGTTACCACTGACAGAACTTCTTGTATTTTTGACTGTAATTTTTGGTCATGACATAACGTTTCTGTACTTTTATACGTCATTCGGCCTTGAAATTTTTATGAAATGATATGACCAGCAACTAAGCCATAATTACAGCTTTGGCTTTATTGATAAATGAATTCCACTTGTTGACACCTTCCGTTACTTTCCCGTCGTTCATTCTTATGTAGCCTGTCGCAATTAAGCTTTGTGATATTCAAAATTAGTTAAACTCTTCTGTAAATTCAGATGTAATTAATCGTATCTTTTCTATTTGAAGTGTGAAGTCCAGAAGGTTCTCGGGATAACCCTACAAAATGAGTGTACTTAAGTAAAACTAACTTTACAAGTAGGACTTTAAAAAAAAAATAACCGACTTGAAATAAATCACTTCTTACTTCTTGCTTAGTTTGGGGCTACATGATGCTGTGTGATGACGTCCAGGATTATTTATTTATTTTTTTATTCTTACTTCTTGCCCTAAAGAATTTTTAAAATCGGTTTGGTGATCATAGGGCGAAAATTACAAGTGAGGAAGAGGTTTTTTGATTTTTCCGGGAAAAGTACCAATTCCTCAGGAATAATTTTTAATGACCTGTGAAGTATACTCTTTTAAACAAAAAAAAGAATTTTGAAAATCGGTTTACAATTGAAGGAGATATCGGTGAACACACATAAAAAAAGTCGAAAAAAAAGGTTTCGACGAATTGAGAACCTCCTCCTTTTTGAAGTCGGTTAAAAATAGGTTAATTGTTTAAAATCATTTAGCAACAATGACTTTCTACAGGCATGTGGGTAGTCACTGCGCTGCTGGCTTTTGTCCAGTACTAATGTTCTTTTAAAGTCTGGTTATAGTATGCCTTTTGCTGCCGTGAAGCAGCATTGCTGTGTTTCGGTTTGAAGGGTGAAGGTGCCGATGAAATTACAGGCACAAGTGTCTTATTAACCTTCATACCTTCAAGATTCAAGATGATGAATGCAGGGCAATGAACACGCGTTCCAAAAAAGCGTGCCATACGATGCAATCCTTCGTGAATATAACTGCTAATGCCAGTTAACTTCAGGTGGGCCATATGCTTGTTCCATGTTCATGTACAATAAGATAACGTGAAAGTTCAGTCATCAAGGTACTAGAGGCCAGGGGTAACCCTACCGGGTATGAGTCTGTTGGAAAGGCGCGCGCCCGCAGGCTGGGGCGGGGCGGACGCATGAGCAGGCCACCCCGGCGATGACGCCCAACACCACACGCGGTCGCTGGTACTATATGTCTTGGATGCATTGACGATGGAACGTAGGTAAAACACTATGGAAGTAGAAAGTGTGTTTCACCTCGGTGTGAGCTTTCAAGGCTTAAATGATCATGTTTTGTTAATCGAATATATCTAAAACGCATAAGCATACTTATATAACGGAATTTATATGATGAAGGATGATGATGATGATGATGATTGTATGTTTAATTTTAATGTAATGTGATATCAATTTGTAACCGAATCCTATCTAATTTATAATTATTTCCTATCTAATTGTTAATTAATCCTATCTAATTTATAATTATTTTATTGGAATTTAATTTAATTGTGTGTGTGTGATATGGATTTTATTATCTGTTCTAAATAAATAAATAAATATAATACAATACAATATATTCCACGGAATATGGATCTTCAATTTTTGTTTCTGGTCACAAAACATTTCATACATTAATGAATTCCAGATAATCTATTCACAAAAGAATTTAGAACACCCGCTAGGTGCACCAAAAATAATTGAAAGCCGAATTGCCATTTCCGACGAAATCAATATCTGCCATCGACCCCCGGTACAGCTGCGTACCGACCATTCAAATATAATTAATCGGTTAATCTAAAGAACAATACCGTTTGTAAGAGCCGACCTCATTACGTTGGAGGGCACATATGATTTCACCGCGTTATCTACGCTAATACATCAATGACTTGTCCAGTATTGTTAGTGACGCGACGCGAGCTATTGTCATACCTTTGGTTATAGTAGTGATGGCTAGTAAAAATATCGATAAATAAATTAAAAATGCCTGATATTTTCACACAACATCAAATAGCCTTAAATATAATTTCACAATGAGATCACAAATTATAAGAAGCTTCCTGTTGTTTTATTATATTTCCGCGTTAAATTGGCTAGCGTTTGAGAGAATGCAATCTTATGAGTTATGAAAAAGGGCAAAAGGTTATGATTCATTTACCTTTTGCTTTTGTCGTTCCCGTCGCTATTCTCGTATCTTTGAGCGTACCGCATTTGAAATTATTTATGACTACTTAATATTTTATTAATGAAGCTTACTTGCACCTATATCTATGTTCGCCTGAAAATGGTCAAAAGTAAATAAGTACGTAGTAAGTAAGGAAGTAGCGATAAATTTCATCAGATCAGTGAAAAAAGCTTCCTGTATATTTCCGCGTTGCATTAAGTAGCGCTCGCATAGCGCACGAGAGAATGCAATCTCATAACCTTTTGCGTTTTTGTCGTCTCCGTCGCCATTCTCGAATCTTTGAACCTACCCATTCAAAATAATTGATCTCCTCTTACTATTTTATTACTTATTAATAAGTTGCACCTGTGGCTTTGTTCGCCTGAAAAAATGTAACCATTTTCAAATTATCTGTACGCCTCCAAGGCCTTCACTTTCATCAAAATCATCATCATCAATGAAGAGTTACATCGATGTTTTTTGTCTATTCTCAAACCCTCGATATAAATCTGCTCAGGTCCCATCTCTGCAGACACTCGTAGGTACAACAAAGTGATTGAATGGGAGTATTTACAGCACAAAGCCGTTGTTACGTAACGTTCAGTTATACGTTACTAAATGGAGCAATCTTTAGGTCAGCTTTTATACGATCTTCATGCAATCTTTCACTAAACTTACACTTACCCAGAGATGTATGTCACACTGCCTTGCCAAATTCATAGAACAATTATTTATATCAGGACAATATATCTATAGTTTCAATTTAACTTTTCACTTGATTCTAAGATTTTTAACTACTTAAATTGTATATTAATGATTTTAGATTAGAATTATTAGATCATAGAAAAATTAGTACAGATATGAATTTTGTCTTACCATTTATTTAGTATTAAATCAGTCAATTTTGCTTTTCTCGTAAATGTTGTACGTACAGCATACCCTAAGCCAAAACCACTGTAATAAGCAAACTAAAATGTACCAAATAATATGAGCACCATAGGTAGGCAATGAACTAACCGGACCAGACACACATCAAGCGGACGTCCTCACCGATCTGTCAATTAGCCGACATTCCTGTGCCCTGACCCAGTATGTCGCAAGTCCCAATATGATGACTAACCTTATTGTTCGCTAAGGGACTTTCCAAACTGGGCGTAATGCTGGCGCCATATACAGCTTATTGTGTTAGTTCATATGAGCTAGCGACCAACCAGTGTCTGTGACTTTTCAATGTAACTAAGAAAACTTCACGATAACCCAATATGTTTTGTTAATCTACTGTCGAACGAAACTCTGTATGATATCATTATAACTCCAGTTTATTAGGTCCTTTACTATCAAGCATTTTAATCGTCCGAACGTATTTCTGTTACCTCACAATTCCATAACTGTAATCTCATAACAGTAAAATTTCAATTTGTGCATCGAAGATGAAAGATAAGAGTCGAAATCCCGCTGCACTATCGACCATCGTGTGTATTGTGCCGCGTAACACAATGGTAGGAGTCGATAATGTCCGAAAGGATTTCACTCCCCGCGTCAGGACCCGTCCGACCGACTAACAATGTTTGAAACGCGTCAGGGGCGATCGACCTCGCCATTACACAATCCAAATAAAACAACCCACTTCATAATGCGCTACAAAAAGACAAAACGTCGACAGATGTTTTCATTCCCATGTGATAGATGAGAGATGACCGCGCGCTGTTCAGATAGAAGCTTTTTTTTGAAAACCGAAACGTTACGGAAAAGACGCGACTTCTTTTATGTTACCGGCCTGTTATCTGTCACATCTTATCGACCAATAAGGACAGCGAACGTCACTCAGTCTGCCAATCTGAGTGGAGCGGGCGCAGCTCAGCGGGGGTCGGATTTAAAAATTGTTCCAATTTTAAATGTGAATCGCGTGCCAGTGTGTTATAACTGGAGCGATGTATTACGTATTCTTATGGCATAAGTAGAGTCCCTTGAGGTAATGGAGCCTTTATTTTTGATTGGTCTCTCAATTTAAATTCAGAATATTGCAGACTTTTTAATGATATTTGCAGTTGCGCTAAGAGGTTGATTCCACTCACTATACCCATGTCCATCAGATATTATATTTCTAGTAATGTATGCTTTTAGGTTGATTGAGACTTGACATACTTATCAATAATTAAGTAGATAAGTTATGTAAGTGCTAAAGGGTCGGACCAGAGGCAGCTCGCAAAAATGTGGATGGAATTTTCCGTAATGTTGGGTCAGGCTCAGATTAATGTGGACTGACCGCAGTATATCTGACGCACCTACTTCAATCTATTAGGCGTGGGCTTTTAAACAATCTGATTAATTCTGTACACATTTACTACCCACGCAAGAGTTGCAGGAAAGTAAATAAAAATAACACAACACTAGAAAAAATATATCAGAATTTATTAAGTTTATTATTAAAGGAAATTTTTCATAGTCATTTGGTACTTTCTTCCTGCTGTACCAACTATGACTCTAAGATACGTGATAGGGTTATGTCAATGCAAACGACCATAAGGATACCAAGGGGTACAGTAGGGTACAGTTTAAACTCCAAACACAAGCATGTGAGTCTCTTATGTTGTATACAGTTTAGTACTTTGTCAAACTGGAAAGCAGTTGCTAACAGATGATACGCGCTCGATAAATGATTCAATTGAACAGCGACACGGTTCTTAACTGTAGCTTATTGCAGATGACAATCAATGATAGCGATCTTAGGTCCAGTTCATTATAAACATTATCTCTCAACAGGTGGTAGATTCTGCTCGTTCTCACCATGCATCGAGCAAGTTCAACGGACGTGTCTGGCGCTGCAGGAGCAAGGCTTCACAGACGTTGCCACTATGGAGGTGCTGCAGAGTGAACTTGGTGTGACTAGGCGGAAGGTGGCAGTGAGGGATCTGTCTTTCTTGAAACATAAGGTAAGAAAATTAACTGGAAAATCTACGTGACTCGAATATCTTACATTTGTAGTTCTTTCACTCTTCTTATCTTTATAACTTCGTAAGAACAAAATTAAATATAATCCAAGTTTAATTTCTTAAAATTAAAAGTGGTATTGTAGTATGCTAGCGTTAATTCGAGACATTGTGCTGTAATTAACGTTTCACTGTAAGAATAAGAAAATAGACTTCAGTATCTAAATATGCTCAATCTGTCCTGAATTCTCAATAATTATTCTAATAATGTTAATTGGAGACAAAACTATATTCGTAAAACCTTTTTTACAGTCTGTCACTGACTGTACTGTACCTCTATAGTCGGTAGTGTATCCTGAACTTCACCTTCGAACTGCTTAATCTGCATAACTTCTACCAATTTATATCGCTAGAACATGAGAAATAATTATTATGGTACCTGACGACGGGACAAGCACATGTACTCTTAGTACGACACGAGAACCATCAACATAGCGCCATAGAGCCAATGACTTAAATAAATGTCGCAGCATTATTCAGTCTATCTAGTCCAATTGCGGAGTCCTATTGGGCTGTAGATCTACTGACCTCACTCCAAACCACTTACACATTAACTTAACTAACATACGAGTCCAGCCTCAATCGAGATCGATCACAAGCTAACAAGCCGATAGGTACGAGTAATTGACAGAATCTACGTATACAGTATTCAGCTTGCGGTTGATATAAAAATAATAACCAGGATGTTCACATTTAGTCCATATTTTTTTGTCAACCTACATATATTTAGGCGTGACAGCTATAAAAGAAATACCCAACAATTAGACCTTGAGGTACACCCTCTTTTATTGCTTGGTACTTTTTTTTATCAAACGAATGTTCTTAAATTCTACATTTCGTCAAAAGCCAACAATTTTGGTTTTTAATCATATGCCAAACATAATGTAATTTAGTTTTAATGTAAATATTTAATTAGCAATTTTCTGGTATAACGCACTCAGTCAAAGCTTCTCGATAAAACTATACATCAGTCCAGGTGTTATATTCTAAGATAAATAAATAACATGTTTTGATAAATCGCTAATTTATCTCTAAACTAATAATTCCTATCTAAAAGCTCTCACCGTAAATAAATCTTCTCAATCTAAGCCCACTAAGTCAAGAAACATCGTTTCAATTAATTACGCTTGCAAATACTTGTATAGATTAAATTAATTTCTTGTTTGGTTAGTTTCACTTATTGTAGATTGGCTTATGTAAACGCCTAATTGATTTTATTACCACTAACATAATATTGGATTATGATGTCATCGTCATCATCATTTACTTGCGAATCACTTGATTTCAAAAATTCTAACTATTGAAATCAAGCAATCAAGGTTTCGATATTATATTTTTTTTTTCGTATCAGCTAATGGCCAACTCTGGTGTCGGAGTTTTTAGGCCACACGGAGGCCTTCGACATGCATAACGACTGAAAAAGCTGAGACTAACGTCTTTATGTGCCTTCCGAAGCACAGAAGCGCTCAGATCTAAATTCTAATAGACGGTCACCCAACCATGTAGTGACCGGGCAAAATATTTCTTAGCCACGATGATCTGCTAAGAACATGAAAGTAAGCCACGCCACGAGTTCTATATTAAGTATTTAACGTACCTAGTTCATTTCAAAGCCATACTAGGCAATAATTTTAAATTCCTATGGTTTTCTACAAACCAATTTTCTAGTAACTTGTCTATGAACAAAATTTCTTTACATGGGTGTGGCATAATTGATTTTGGTCCAACTAGTCCACTTATGGTATTCGTGTCCTTACACACTTCATCAGTTTCATCATGTTTATTACTATCTATGCAATACCAACTAAATATTCATCATTTAATCATCTAGGTATTAAGATATATTTAAAAGACAAAATATTTAGTACAAATTCCACCAACTCTGTGTTGCTTCGCACGTCTGCGAATTTTTGAGGTGTGCCGAAGGCGGACAGCGCGTCTATCGTTTCCTGATGATGCCTTATGGGTAAGGCGAAACATTGTCGAATTTCTGTTGAGTTTTTATGAAACTCGTCAGACAGAGTTGGCGGAATTTGTACTAAATATTTTGTCTTTTTAATATCTCTTAATAACTTTCTTTCAAATATCCTGTAATGGATTTCCGCAAAGTCACGCCTGATTCAATTCATTATCATCTAGGTATTGATTTTGTTGTCAATACATAGTTCATATTCATATTCATATAGTTTATTGAATACTTATCCAAATATCTGGAATAAATGTATTGTTAATATGCACCTATGAAAAAATCATCATCGTATCATCAGCCTTTAGCAGTCCACTGCTGGACATAGGCCTCTCCTAATAAGAACCATTGCGCCCTGACCTGAGCTCGCTAATCATCTATTTGTTTTGAAGTTTACTTAACTGTTTTTAGAATAAGTATATTTTTATTTTGCTAAATTAGATAGGTATAAAGCATTGGATGAATCTGTAATGTTATATCTTCTAATAATAAAATAATTTGAATTTGAATCTATCTAAAACTTATAAATCCAAAAATATCTAAATAAGTATCACTGAATAAGTCCTTTACCCTTTTATTACCTTCAGCTCACAGAACACTGTATCAGTGCTTTAGTCCAGCGAATGATTGGTGATTTGTGAGAGTTTATTATTCTTGATCAATAAATAAAACAAAACTGAATTATAGATGTTTAAATATTTGTCTAGTTTACTCTCTCATTCAGGATTACTTTTTTCTCTAGCAGTTTACTTTTTGTTTGTAAGCCCCTAATAAAGTAACCATATAAACATGCAATAATATACTATTCGTTTCCAAATGTTCGTCACAACAAGAGTACTTCCAGATCTAGTTTCATCTCCCGACAGTCTATTTTCTTTACGCCGCCCGTACGTCTATTTGGCAGATAATTGGGTATACGAAGATACGTGAAATGCTCTCGTATTGAATAAGGTCATACATCTCCACAAGCCACAGGCAATACCATAGTTCGCTCACGTCGCATCGGATGCAGACGGAATGATGTGGATCAAAACCATGGAGTTTTCAGACGAGCGAACGGATAACACAATGTTTGATTGATTCGATTTTATCGAGCATGTTCTTGTTTACACGCACAACTGGAGGATCTATGTTCAAAGCTACGTTCGATTTGTCAATACAATTTAAGGAATCATTTGTTTATGTTTGGTTAAAAACCTTTATAGAAATAGTAGATTGTTTTACAAGGGACTAAACCATCCCATTATATACGAGGTTGTTATACTCCCGAGCGTAGCGAGGGAGGATGACAAGACCGAGTTATAATGGGTGGTTTTGGCCCGAGTAAAACACTCTACTTTTCACTTCGATTGCGAGAAAATAAAACAATTCAAAATTAGACAATTTTCAGAAATTTTACTAAAAGTTAATCAACCTTCATAAAACATCACCAAGACGGTTCTATTTTAAAAAAAAAGATTGACAGAGCACCAAGAAGTCGAGTTTTTATGTAAGAGAACGAATGCTTTGTACGGGCTGATGATTTTAGACAAAAATTAAAAAGAAAAAATACTTTTTAGCCCGAGGTATTAAACTCGAGTTTTAGGCCCGCTAAGCTACACTATTATGATACACTTTTTGAGCAAGAGAAGTGAAAAATCCTTTTTATTGTTAAATTATTCATCACAGTATGAATAATACTCTATTTAGAAAAATAAACTACGTGTAACAGCCAATCTGTTTTTTTAGCCAGCAACTAGAGCCAATCTGTTTTTTATATTATATTTATATCAAGAACTTTGGGCACCATGAACACACAAACCCGGATCAAACATAATTTTTCAGATCAAACATTTTCCCTGAATAATTCTGATGTCGTAGATGGTTGAATGTATTCTGATTTAAAATGTTCTTGCTCGTTCGTGTTCGTTCACGTGGATAAAGTTTACTACCGAGTAGTCGCTGTTTCGAATTAAATTAGATTAACGATGGATAGGCAACTCTATCGATTGATTGATGTAAATTGATAGCTCCCCGGTAGTGTTATAGAGATTTACGAAAGTAGATTGTGAGAAATTTTCTCAGAATGACCGTAGATGGTTTGTTTATTTGTTGTGCTGATTCCGGTCTTGAATATGATAGTGCTTCGGCGTATTGAACCAAAAACTTCACTTATCGGACATAGAAACTTGAATGATATCACTCTTTTCCACGTGACCTAGTCAGTAAATTGCTTGGGGAATACAAAGGGGTTCCAACCTCATTCTTTGGAACCCAAGCTAACCTCATTGCGCGTAGTTCACCCTTCTCTTTAATAAATGAGGCTCCGGCAGCGGCCGGCTGATTGCGACCAGGCGCAACTAAATCCCCTGACCGCCGACGAGCAGCAGCGTCTGTGGTGCGAGAAGTCGTGCCCTGCGATCCCCAAACCGCTCGCCCAGCGATCCGCAGATAATGGGGATATAACCCCTACTTATAGGGGAGCCATTATGTCCAGCAGTGGACTGAATAGGCTGGTTTAGTAGTCAGTAAATTGTAAAGTTTTTTGTAAATCATGTATTTTGATATAACAAATAAAGAAATTGAAGACAAGTGAAATATTTTACGATTTGCCATCTTTTTATCAAATTGCTGTACTTAATTAATAGGAACCATTAGATACACTTTTTAAAAAATCGTTTCATGTAAAAAATAGCAGATTATTAAAGTATACCTACATTATTATGTTATTTACATGAGTGTCGTATATTGCTTTTAATATAATAACGTTCATATTTGTACAGATACATTCATGCAGGGTTCAATACTGACCCTAACCTTAACCCCGTGTCTTATGTGCATTGTAATAAAGTGCATATTAGTGTTTGCAGTATCCGCGACATATCAGGCTACTTCGTCACGGCGCTGTTTGTCGCGAACGGTCACGTTTACGGTAGCGAAGTGATGTGCATGTTCGTGGCGTTATCGATTTATCGATATTCCAATTAATATGTCGAAGTACGATGATCGATTATTATGCATGGGCATTAACGGACTTATTTATATATTAATGTACATACTGGGCCCATAATTGTCGTATTCGATATATGTCGCGAGATCTTCCAGAGTTTTGACAATTCTGGCGATGCATGTCTAATGTGACAATCATCTATATTTATGACAATTGGGAAGCCCCTGTAGAAAGATAAGCAGGTGACGATGATGAAATAAAAACCTGCACAATATTTTATTGATGGCGAATAAAATACGATGATGATGATAATCGTATTAAACAAAAAAAATGCAGTAATTTATTTATAGTAAAATTAGGATTGAACTCGAAAACACCTTGGGCAATCATAGCTATGATTGGTTGAAGATTCCGTATTCCGATTTGGTTTCCGCAACGAGACTATCCGACAGAGAACCAAAGGTGTTATCTGTGACCAAAGTCATTGACATTTATTTGCTGAAGAACCGAATATCTTTGTGGTAAATGAGTTCTTAAGTTGAGACCGCGTGTCAGCAAACGTAGTGAACGCCGTTTGGCTAGAATGAGTAACAATTAGCGAAATTCTAGCTTGACGCGTCACGCTTCTACCAGTAGCCTTCCCCATCATATTTTTTATCCCCTGCGACCTCAAACAATGGCACGGTGAGCGTTAGAGGAGGCCTATGTCCAGCAGTGAACTGCTATAGACTGACGATGATGATGAAGATGTAGCATTGAACCAATTCCGATTCTTTTTAATAAAAAACGTATAATTCTAAAGGTGATTCAGGCGTCAAAATAATATAGCAGCTATTAACTCACCACCGTTGTATCGATAACCTCAGAGGCATGTCTAGTAATAACAAAGGTTTCAGCATCCGTGGGAAAATCCTAGCGCTTTTTAAAAGCTAGCTAAAAGCCAGGCTCATGCCCATACTTATAGAAATAACAGCTTCTTATCTAAGTATCGTAGACTAATATAGCATTTTCTTAGCGTGGAGTATTTTAGTTCCTGGTGAACTAATTATCACCTTTTCTATAAATTCCTAACTAATTTTATAAATGCGAATATGATTTCGTTTGTTTACGCTTTCGCGCCTTAACTACTTAACCGATTATCATGAAACTTCGCATTAACGTTGTTAGGGGCACAGAAAAGGAGATAGGGTACTACCTACCTAATAGAATATGAGCATGAAACGAAAAAAAATGTCGTCTTCTTCTTTAATTCGAGGCCTCTGTAGTATATCGCCCACAACTTTGCCAATGCCTAAGTCGACAAGATTTAAAAACGTTTGGAGGTTGAGTGTTGTTTTAAATGCTGGACACTAACACACAGCATCATGTAGGTAGCCCCAAACTAAGCAAAGATTGTTTTATGGAAACAACATTACTGATATACAACTTATATACATACATATTATACATAGAAAACACCCAGACCTGAGACAAATATCTGCAAATAATGCAAATATTTGTCCCGCGGTGAAAATCGAACCCAGCAACCTTCTGTGTCTGAGGCGGACCTTTGCCCACTGCGCCACAGAGGCCGTTATAAAAAAGGGTTCGGTGTTTCCAGAGGAAGACTCGACCAAAGGGCAACAGCAAGATGATTTATCTCAAACAAATGTCATAATTAAACATTCTTCATGAAAGATAATGTCTAATGTACGAGGGAATGCGCGCTTAAAACAAATATCTGTGCTTAATGTATTCTCCCAAAAAGGCGTTGTCTCGTTTCCTATATTTGTTTAGTGTTAGACAAAAGAGAAAACGAGATACGACCCCTTGTTGGGCATTTTTATTGAGAAAAATCAGGCATAGGTTTTTATTCAAAGCGTGCACTCCCCTATAAGAACTCCTTGACATTCTGTAATTCAAGTCTTAAATCAGAACGTCAACGCACAAAACAATTTTCTTACATCAAAGTCAGCGCCGTGTACACATTAGGTAAATCTATCGACAGTATCGATCTCGTAATCGACATCTGTCGATAATCGATGATCGTATCGATACGTTTACGTATAACAAAATATCTGGTCTGATAATGTTCGGAATTTGAACTAGTTCTTGATAGGAAGTGGGAAGTAAGAAAGTACATGTTTATTTAAATATTACCTTTTTGAATGATAAATAAAACAATTGGGCTACACTTGCTGGACCAACTCCTCGGGGATGGAAAATGGTAATTAAGTCATCATTGATCATGCAGCCTTTTTGGCTAAGTCGCGTGATACCACTTTGACTCGTGAAACCATGAATTGGTTTCATTTTGTCATTTTTACACATGATGAATTGCGATTGAGCACGTCTGGCCTTGGGTTTCAGACTTAGCCGATAAGGCTGATGGTTAGAATCATAGCACGGAAATAAATAAATATTACGTAAAGTAACCCACAACCAAGGCTCAAAAGATTTCGATAACATCTGTGGCGTTGTGGGCGCAGGCTCGCCAGAGATGCAAAAAGTTGCGGTTTTGATTCCCGTAACGAGACAAATGTCAATGACCTGCAAATATTTGTCTCGGGCTTGGAGGTTTTTAACCCCCGACGCAAATACGACGGGGTTTGACGTGGCTGTGTGTGTGTGTGTGTGTGTGTGTGTGTGTGTGTGTGTGTGTGTGTGTGTGTGTGTGTGTGTATGTGTGTGAGTGTGTGGGTGTGGGTGTGGGTGTGTGTGTGTGTGTGTATTGCAGACTGTCCTCAGCTCATATTATTATTTATTCATATTTAACGACCTCTTCCTTGTTCACGCAAGCCTCGAGAACAAGGCCATACTAAATTTAAAAAATATATACAAGTAGTACGTACCTACATTAAATATTAGTACTTAAAGTATTCATGTTTAGTTTTCTCTGCTCCATGTTCGCTTGTGGACTGGCTGGACATAGATAAATTGTCTAACTTAATCTTGTTTCTAGTTTCTGTGAGGCACTAATATTAGAGCGAAATTTATCACACGATCAACACGTGTGATTGAGTATTTTAACCGATGACTACAATTTACTTAGTTCAAAATTTTGGGCCTAGGACGCAGAAGGTTTTTTTATGGTAGGTTAAGATGGAACAAGTAAAATGTGTGCCAATAAATATATTGAGTATTGAAATGACCCATCTGATGGTAAGTGGTAACCCTCACCTGTAAGAATGTATTGCATCAGGTCACGCATGTTTGAAACGTACCCTGCGATGCAATGCCCTGCATCCATCAACTGGGCATTTGCCAAATGCCTACCCTAACCCCTATTAGAACCTCAATAGATTTTCGAACAGAGCACTTTCTTATCCATAAAAAGATTCTAACGAATTCAGAACCTGCTCCTTTTCGATGTTAAAATAAATAGATAATTGGTAAGATGTAGGGACGATTTGTCTGTTTTCATAGAATAGAAATCTTACTAGTCAATTCTTCAGTTTATTTCAGTGACTTTCCACAGCATTACTTTCCACAGGATTTTTGTATGGAATCTGGGTGATGAGCGAGAAAAGTTTACACCAATTGCGTTGATTCTTTTGAGTAGTAGCACGCACAGCTGCCGGAGCACAGATATGTTTTCAGCACTCGAAGCGTTATACACTAGTACTTTCTTCGCTTACCACTTCTAATACCTTCCAGGGCTCTGGCGAAAGTTCTGGGAAAACTAATTTAAAATTTAGTAAAGACTTACTGATGACCTGTATGGCACAGCAGGTTGCTGGTTCAATCTCGGGTAAAAGTATTTTCTATGCATATTTATATTTATAAAATAAATATATGTAAGTAATATATAAGTCATATGATTCTCATAACACAAGCGCTGCTTTGGGGCTAGAAGATGTTGACTCAGGTGTATCTTTGTGGAAATCCATAACAAGATATAAGAGCGCCAAACAGAAAGTCTTTCTGTTTGGCGCTCGGAGAAGCAACACGTCCGTGGATATCTGCGGAGTGCCGAAGGCGGACAGCTAGTCGATCATTTCCTGATGATGCCTGATGGGGAAGGTGAAAGATTGTTGAGTTTGTGTTGGGTTTTTGTGAAACTCGTCAGAGCAGTTTAGCGGTATTTGTATTAAATATAATGTGTCTTGAATATCTTAGAAGATGTGTGAAAATGTCCAGTATTATTTATATTGGAACACATTTTCGAAACCTGCTCCAGTTTGGTTTAATCAAACAGTGAGATTGCAACGACCGCACTCAACTCGCCACAAGAGCACGTAACGAGCGATTACTCGGAGCGCATCCTTTCGTCACGCCTGTCGCCCGATCAATCCACTAGGGTTGTACTGATATCGATAAAGCAATCGATAATATAAAACATGGCGCTCACTAAGGCATTCTTTACCTGCCTTTCTTTAAATTCCTTGCGTATGGTCATGATTCGTGTTTCGGAAGGCACTTTAAGATGTTGATCCCTGCTTTTTCAGTCGTTAAGTCATGTCGGAGACCTTCGGACGGCCTAAGAACTCCGATACCAGGGTTGGCCATTAGCTCATATGAAGAAGGAAGAGAGGAAGTCTATGATTTGTGGATAAGCCTATTGGTGAATAGAGCTTTAACAGGAATACTTTTAAAATTTCATTTATGTCTTCCCACCCTTGTTATATTATTATAACGCAGGAGAATTTTTTACTCTCATAATTTGAATGAAGGTTCTTGAATATCGCTTTGGCAAAGAGGTTACTACAGACCACTTCTACTGGACTGTAGGCTATAAAAAAATATAAGCTAAGCAAAGTCTCTTGCCAATTCTTCTCGTTTTGGTCGTGTTACGAATTATAATAAATTAAAAAACAAGACCGGTAAAGTGCGAGTTAACTTGCCCACCGCGGGTGACGTCAATTACGTCTAATTCATACATTCAGTATTGTATTCTCATGGATATCATGAGTAGTATAGTAGTGAGTTCTAGTGAGGGAAATATATAGTTTCTCTATTAACCGTGTAACTCTCCTTAAAGCTTGACCACCATTTCTCTTACATTTATTAATTTTTCTACAAAACCGTTTTGAATAGAGACTTCACTACAATTTTCCTGTAAAATATAGATATACTTCTATAACAAATTAAAAAAATCAGGTTTTATCACTTTGCAAACTTCGGAGTTAAGGGGGGGGAACGGTCATTTTTTGGATGTTTTTCATCATAAATCCAAAACGGTGCATTATAAAAAAAAATTAAAAAACTGTTTCGTGCAGTACAAATTAAGCCCCTTGACATCATACCCCACTTGACCTAGCCAACCCCCCTTTTATTTTTCACCATCCCATTTGGGATGATTTCGAAAAAACTGTTTAAATTACAGACTTCGCTATATTTTTCCTATAAAATATAGATATATTTCTATAACATATAAAAGAATCAGGTTTCTCACTCTGCAAACTTCGGAGATAAGGGGGGGGAGAGGATGGTAATTTTTTGACGTTTTTTATCATTAATCAAAAACTGTGCATGATATAAATAAATAAAAAACTGTTTCGAGCAGTACAAATTAATTTTAAAGCCCTTTGATGCCCCACGCGACCTGTTGGTCCCAGTTTGAATTTTTGGACCCTTTTGGGTAGAAAACAATTTTTTTTTTTTATTTTTTTACCGGCAATCTTATTCTGTTAGTGCATTTTAAATCTATACCAAATTTCAAGTCAGTAGCTTAAGTAGTTTCTGAAATAATCAGCTGTGACAGACGGACGGACGGACAAAGCGGCACCATAAGGGTTCGTTTGACCGGTTCGATAACGTCACCCTAAAACTAACAATTCAAGGTGTACTTTAAGTTCCTACAGAATAAATTATTTTGAATTTGAATTTGAATAAAACATTTTGCTATAAGCCACGGGCCAACGGGTGCTCATCCCTATCCCTTGCGTATTAGCTGCGCTCGCGCATACGACAGATTTGTTGCATCACACGCGCGAGAATACGTTGGATCGTGTTACACTGCCCTAAATCTCTTTGTTCTTTGATTTGCGGGTTCTTGAATAGCTTACGTAGCTCTAGTAAATTCTAGATAGGAGTATCATAGCCTAGTACGAGAGTTATATGGTCGATAGCTATCGCCAGTCGTGACAATAGACGACACAATGATAGCTCATCATCCTCCGACTTCACCCACTGCTGGGTATTCCAACTCCATTTTAGTTCCGTTGAGCGGTTTCCAATGTCTTTGATCTTTGTTCGGACGATAGCTCAATTTGTTGCAAATGTATTAAAAATGCGCTCTCCTTTCAACACTACAAACGACAACTTTTACAAACAACACTTCAATCGTCCGGACACACGATAGTGTCGTTTAGATATCGTCGTCAAATGGAGTTTCTTTAAAAAAATCCTATTTAAATATTAAAACACTACGTCATATAAAATTGAATGGTTATGTTTTTTGTGAATAAAATGAACCAGGCAAAAAGCATGGTACTTATTATATAACAACCTGTAATCAGAATCGAGATAAAATATTAGCATCTACATTTTATGTAGATTTATGGAGTGGCTGTATCTAATCTAAATCTTAGACTTCTTAGACACGATTAATTCAATGGTTCTTTACGTTTATGAAGAACAAGATACTTTTTTGTAAATCGAAAAGGGGAACCCATAATATGTATGTAGATAGGTAAACATTACAAAACAAATTAAGACTTAACTTTTGTTGTAGTTGTAAGATAGAAGAAGATGTAGAAAATATGGAAACTTTCTATAGGTACCTCAGTTTATATTGTAGTGCCCCTGCGAGGCTCATGTTGCGGACCTCAATAATTTTAAGATATAAATGTACCTACCACATGAAACAATAAAGATTGTGATAATGATTATGTAAAATCTAAGTAAGAATAAAAAAGTGAGAAAGATTGAGAATTGTTTCTTAAAAAACGGGGAACATATTTACAAAATCGATTTTCTTCTAGCATTCAAACAAGCATAATAAAAATGTAAGATTTGTTTTCCAAAGCATAATTTGTTGTTCGTACTGGTAGCGTGTTAAAGAAAGCCCGATACACTCATTGGTCAGCAGCACCAGGCGACAATGTTTGGACACGCAGTTCGCGCGACAATGAGCGCGATTGGACGATAAGATACTATCAGCTGCGCACGCGCCGGCTAGTCCGTGAATTTCGACGCGATTTATGTAATGGGAACATGGAGTAATTGATGGGGAAGTGGCCTTAATTACTGAAGAAATTTGAGCTTTTTTAAACCTTACTATAAGATACTTAACTGCATGTACATCGCGTTCTACTTAAATTCTTGTTGTCTTTTACTTTCGGCTATCTTATTATTGTACAAGCTAAAATCAAAACGCGGTGGTTATGTATTTAGGTTATCCGTAGGCTTTGTATATGACTTAGGCAATGTGCACCGACACAAATCAATACCGACATAATCAATAATTAAGATGACAGTTAGTAGAAGAACTGGTTAAGCTAAACAGCCGTTTAACCACCAGTTAATTTGTCGGAGCACATGGGCCTTAACATCTGATAATGCACTATTTCGTTGAAAAAATAACAGCAAATATTTCATTTGACATCTTCAGCCTATTAGTAGTCCATTGCTAGACATAGGTTTCCCTTAATGAGCGCCATAGCGTTCTTAAGGGATGTTTGACATATCAATCTTTGATTGATTTCGAAAAATATATATAATCCTATAAAGATTAACTAACAGTTATCTGACGAATAAAATATCGGTCGTAACTAAACAAAAATCTTAAAGTCTTTACCCGTAGTTGATTCAAAACAATTACCACAGAACAAACATCATAATTAAATCGATACCACCAATAATCGACAGTCGAATCTAGAACTGACATCGGAAACAACACAAGTTTTTGTTGTGGCACAGGAATGACACCGCGATACAGTCTCATTGTACAGCTCTTGACAGTCGTTAGATACCGTCAATTCTGCTTTATCGAGTGATGCATCACTCGATTCGAGGCTCTCGATTATGAGGTTCGATTCTATGCTTTGAAGGATGGAGCGGCTGTAATGATAGCTGGTATGAAGCAATCGAATCTTACAGGTTTATCGTCGAAGATTTGGCTATTTGAAAGGTACCTAGAGAGTTCTAGACTAAACAGTTTTTTGTATAGATATTTTGTAATGTCTGACATATGATAAATTAATTGAAGATGTGTTCAGACAATTTAATTAAACTAAAGTTTTAATTCATCCGATTAAAGAGTACCATTTCTTATGATAGAATGGTATATTTGCCAAGAATATTATTGTAACATAGGTTAGCAGTAGAACTTAATTTGTTAATTACTTTTTAACGTCGCTAGGACATTAAGTGATACAAAAATAAATATGTACTGTTAAAAATACACTTATAAAGAATATAAATAACTTAAATAAATAAATAATGCTAGACATTATCACTTAGAATCACGTAGCCCCAAACTAAGCAGAGCTTGTGTTATGGGAACCACATGACTGATATACTTCTTTTATTATTTTTGAAAATACATAGGTGCATAGGCTTATTACTTATTATACTTAGGAAAATACCCAGACTCAAGACAAATATTTACAAACATACAAACATTTGTCTTGAGGCGGGAATCGAACTCGCAACCTTCTGCGTCTGAGGCGCATACAAAGGTCGTCTTATATATTTATTATCAGTGAAGTTTTTTTTATAAGTAAATGGTCTCGGTAGTAGTTTTCTATTTGATCAACAGATCCCCTTAAATTTTAGTATGTAAGAATTTTATACTGAGACTTTCCAACAAAAAGTCTTATCATTGCATTGGTTAATCATGAACAATATCAGTGACGACATTGTGCCGTACATAATAACAGAGTTGCGTCGATCAGTCATTTCTGTAAGTAATGTGGGAAAGCCCGTACCCGCCTTTGTTGTACAAAGTGCGGCGCAGCTGCGCGCGCGCACTTATGCTCGTAAATCATAACCATACGTAATAATACCTTATCTAAATTAGGATGGACGCTCGTTTAGATCATAATTAAGGGATTTATTTGAGAATTTTAGTGCGAGTTTTATTTTACGAACATATTCGACTGTCAAAGTTGATATCTTAGATTTTATATTCATATCTTTCAGAATTACGAAAAAACATTATAGTCTGCAAAATAATCAAATAGTTATGAAATCGCAAATTGAAACTGAAGTGACCAATTAGACTTTTTATCCAAAGAAATAAAGATATAAATCATTTATTCTCTTGTATAACTATTAATTACTCATCTTCATAGATGAAGGAAATATCCATTTGTGCACGACCAGTAGGGAATGCATATTTCAACCTGATGATGATCAGATGTCAAAGTTTTACAAACTTCCCACTAGGGGCGCTGTTCCATTTTTGAGCCACTGGCGTATTGTAAGCGTAACGAAAAATGTTGGCCAATGGTATAGGGTTATTTTGAATCTACACTTGCTTATTGCCCTAATTTTACGTCTACGATACGAATACTTATTCACTAGTCTTCATGATTGAACCTCAGGTGTTGAACCCACGTATTTCTGATCAAATCCTCACTCCAAGCCAAAACGGCTACACGGGCCCCAAGCTTACTCGAACACCATACGATGTGATTAGTTGCATTTAATACACGCATACCAGACTAGGGCTCGCCAACGAGCTAAATGGTCCAATGCGACCATATTTGGTACCTGCGGTTACCCAAAATGTATCTACATGGTCTGATCTCGATGTTGAACGAGAGGTCGGAGACCTCTCTGTACGTACCATAGACCTTAATGTAAATGTTTATTTGAATGCGGTTCTATTTTAAACTGTCTTTAAGTATCATCATCATCATTCGCCTTCAAGTAGAAAACAGTGATCATAAGAACTCACAGGGTTGAACCTTTAGGGGCGTAAGAGATTCCCAATTAAATCTTCGGAACCCAATCCATTCAATCACACCAGCCCATAGTGCACCTTGCTTACTGACAAACAGGGTTCTGGCAACCGACTGATAGTGGCATAGCGCAGCGTAACTCCGGCACAGCTAATTTTCCTGATCGCCGACGGGCAGCAGCGTCGGGGCGGGCCTGCGCTCCCCAACCCATGCCCAGGGTAAAAATTACGTTCATAACGCCGTTGTTATTATATTTATGTCTAGCCGTGGACATCAGACTATATCAATGGCGTGGCATACTTCTGTGTTCTTAACAGACTATCTTGGTTAAGCAACACTCCGCCTGGACATTAGTTGAATGGGAGACCGTTAAGTGGAATTTAACGCTTCCGTGCTTCGGAAAGCTCGTTAAGATACTGATTCCGACTTTTTCAGTCGTTAAGCCATGTCGGAGGCCTTCGGGCGGCCTAAAAACTTTGACACCAGAGTTGGCCACTCAGGTCATCTGATGATGAAAAAAGCAAGAAAGCACTTTGAATCTTGGCCTAAAGCTTCAAAACTTCAAATATTGGAAATCCTCTACTGAACATAGCCCAAAAGATTTCATGCCAGTCAGCATTTGTGGTCTTGGTTATTTTGTTGAAAGGTTAATAGCAAGATTTTATATGTACGCCTTGAACCCCAAAGTACCTTAGCTGATACTGATAAATTATACATCTGATAGTAGACTATAACAAAAGCCGAACACAAGAGATTAAGTCCCAACAGCCTATATTAAGGTATCTGATTGAGACGGCCAGATCCAATATATCTCTCTGGGCGTTAATAGCGTGGAACTATCGAGCACCCTATTATTTTGTCAAGTTGCGGATTTATAGATCGCCCTGTATAACGGTGAAATAGTTAGCCCTCGAGTGGGGTTCAGTTGATTTACTATGTGAATTTATTTAATTATTTTAAACTTAAATAAGTGTGGCATTGTCATGGCATATGAACGAAGAGGTTGGAATGAAGTTAGGCATAGGCATAATTCAAAAGGAATCGGCGTATAATTAGATTTAAGATTTATTTATTTACCTTAACGTGATAACATAACATAACATCGATTTATGTAAATTATGATAGTTCGTAAATTTTACGATTTACTTGAATTTTCCAAAACTTTTTATTATGAAAAAATCTTCGTCTAGTCACACAATACCAACAGAAGTCAAACTCGTGTATGCACTTCACTTTTCATACCTACGCTCGGCGGTGGCGCTAGGGCTGTCAACTTTAGGGCAACCCCAAACCCGCGATATAGCCCGCATAGCAAGAAACTTATTCTTCAGTATTAGAAACAAAACAATAAACATAATATAACAATACAAAAAGTTTACAGAACAAAAACATATGAAATTTTACATTTGACAATTTCCACAATCGATAATCCCTAATAACTTCTAAACATATTACCCTATATACACAATTTCTTTTGCCCTATCTCTTTTAGACAAACAAAAAATCATGTTTTCAAATTAAGTAATATTTGTTGGCGTGAATTTACCTTAAAAAATTAGTTACTTCGTATAAACTGATGAAAAATAGGAAACCATTATATAACTCGAGCTTAGACAGCCACCTTACAACATATTTTCCGTTAAAATGAACCGTCGAAATACAAGCAAATACCTACATAGTACGTATGTATTATGTGGCTTAAAAACGACATTTCAGCGTTTAATGATAAATTTGAACAACCGTCCACTGAACTTTTAAAAAATATTTTTTTTGTTGCTCCTTTTTTACACAAAAAGTTCACAGCGCGTGTATCAAGCGGGTGACACTCGCGCTTGCAATGGTCCGAACTGTTCCGAGATATGGTGTGTCGGTGTCGGTACGGTATCTATGTGTGCGATGCTCGAGAGCACTTGGTACGTAGACAAAGAAGACAACATCTTCTGAACCTATCTGTGGTCTAGTCGTCGTTAGCTAAATATTTCAATTATACGTATGATAAGCGTATCATAATATTTTGGCCAACTTTCTATCGGCCGATAGTTTGGTCGGGATGAGCTACTGGTGCATAATTGACTGATACTGAATCGAACTAATGCACTGTAATATGCGCACTTTGAAACATCTTCATACCTCCTGATTAACCCCGAGTTGCACGAGTCATTAGTTCAGTGGTTTAGTTGGGTTCGGGCTTTTGCGAGACAAGTTATTATAGTTCATTAAATATAGGTTGGTACTCGGGACATTGACATTGACATAAACGTAGTGATGACGACCAATGATGAACGATAACGAAACACCAATTTTGTTATCAAACCAATCAAAAGCCATTTTGCCATTTAGCCGGCCAATGATTCTCCAGTCTATGAGGGCTTTTATTCTGTTTCATGGGTAAATAAAGATTCTTCAGGATAGTGTGTTAAACTTAGGCACCTTGTTTGTATTAGTAAATAATTACCTTAATTTTCCTGGGAACTTTCTAGAACAGTATTTGTTCTCACAATTGTCGTCTCCGATTAGTGTTTGATAGCGATATAACTAAAGGTTCAACGCGAAACAATTTGATGGTGTAGTAGGTAATGTATGGTGGCTGTCTGTTGCACAATTAAATGTGATTCAGTGCATCTGTTGTATATAGCGAAGGGTTCAGATTGCGATTGCAGAACCCTGATTTAAGATCGCTTTCATCTAATGCTCTGGTCTTTGTGCTTGTGATTTTTATACTTTATTACACAATAAATATAACAACTCATAGTATAGCATAGCATACATATTATGTGGCAATGTGGTTTGACCCTCCGAAGGCAAAAAACTTTGAATTCATGAAAGATTATTTTTGGCAACGGTTTTTTTTAGAATATTAATTTGTCAGTAAAAGTACCCTTTTTCTCAACAGTTTTTTGCTACTGAAACTAGAAGCGAAATATTTATGTTTAAGTTCAGACAATTATGATTTGGAATGGCATAAAATAGTTTGCTTTAACTATAATTTATAACTAAAACAAAAAATCTATTAATACGATGTCCACCTTATATTATAAATTAAAAAATAGTAACATTTCAGAACATTTAAGATGTACAAATAAATAAATAATGCAACATGCACATGCACATTAATAGTCATTATCTCACAGCGTCATCTAGCCCCATATAATAACAAAATATTAACATTAAAGATATCTAACGTACTTTCTTACATACTGTGTTAGTTAAATTTTTATTTTCACTTAATACGAGTAGTTTATTTTGCTAATTTGAAAGCTACAAAAATATTAAAAAAGTTTGAATAGTCACCTCATTCGTCTTGTTAACAAAATTGATAATTATATTTCTTGTGCATTTATTTTTTGCCAAATCTTATTTATATGTGGTAGGTTTATCTTACTTCTGAATGTTTAAGTTCTCATTTATAAAAACTATTCTAAAATTTATTTATCTATCGTTAGACTGATCCATCTGTCTTTAGCAATACACATTAAAATCAAAACAGGACGTAACATACAAACAATAATTATCACATTATTTTATAATCTACATAAACACACGTAAACAACATACTTATCTGCAAGGGTGTAAATCAAGCCATATCTCAGAACACCTATAATCTTAGCAAAAATAAATGACACATAATAATATCGTATGATTGAATATAACGCGGTATATTTCATATTGTGGCTATATCTTGGACATTTACACCTGACATGTTTATTTGTAGATGATAAATTTATATGAGCACCATTATTTGTAAAATATAGACTGTATTTAATGTTTGACCATGACCAAGCCACATCCTGCGACGGAAACAGCTGGTTCACTACACACTGTCATGCTATTTCTTCTGGTGCAAAATGCGTATTTGCTACCATGCTTCTGCAACATATATTTCTTATCTTATCTATCTACAAGTGTCTACATCTATCATTTGAGCATCCAAGCATATATGTAGGTGAAAAGAAGACAAAGCCTGTCACTGAAGCTGAAAACGACTAGGAGGAGGATTATTATCTATATATATATATATATATATATATATATATGTATATATATATATATATATATATATATATATATATATATACTATCATGAGATTTCTACACATGATATTTCATATTTCATATTTTTACGGCCAAAGTGACGCATATTTAAACCTTGAAACATTAGATATGCCTCATTATATTCAAATAGGAACATTATTCCTCAATTTGCACTCTTTGTACACATAACCACAGAATACAGAAGGGACAGAAGCTTCACTCCGCGCAATCATTTAAATAAATAGCGACTTTAGCTGCTACGCAATAAAGTGCTATTCAGCTCGTACCGAACTCAGTGCCTAACATTTATATTAACCTACACCTTGCATCCCTTTCTATCGTATAGCTCTATCTCTACTGACGTGGCACGTGTAACGTTAGGGTTGTCTTGAGAATTATTCTGTGACGAATAATAAGAACCTGGCCGCCGACGGGCAGCAGCGTCGGCGGTGCGAGAAGCTGTACCCTGCGATCCCCAACCCGCATGCCCAGCGTGGCCAAAATTTTAGTAGGTAGGTACCTACCTAGATATTTGCAAGAGAAAAAAACAACATTTGGTTTGTAGGTAACCTAGTTATCTAGTTTTAGTTGTTAGTACGCCTACCTTTAGGTAACTTACCACATCGATTTGTCTACCTACACCTACCTACCCGACTGTTTTTAAGTAGGTAACCTACACTGCCTACTTAAAGTTAAATCAAATAAAAATGTACCTAGGTTGGGTTTCTAATCTTGCTCTCAGTCTACATAATCAAAATCATAATACCTACTTACTACAGCACTATGTAGGTAGATACCTACCAATGGCACAAAAATTGTCTATGAAAAAGTACCTACATTATAATATTACGTTTATTTATGTAGGTAGGTAACGCATTCAAATAGAACTTGTACCTAAGTACCTATCTACTTAAGTAAATACGGGAGACTTTGATATCTAAACAACGCATTATTTGGTAGAAAAACTTTCAGTTCTGTACCTACTATTGGTATTATTTACATTTTTTACTATTATTATTCAGGCAACCAAATGCTATGCAGTATTTTTTTGCCTTCATTTGGCGTAAAATATAGGTACATTAACAAAAACAAAGTAAAATGCCGCGGCTGCTCAAAGACACTTTCGTTCCGGGCAGAACTCGGCAACCGACGTAACGAACCATGCTAGGAGGGCCGGCGATGCGTAGGTATATTTTTATACCTATTCTGCGGAGTGAAAGAGGCCTGACATAACCCAAATCCCGAATGTTTTGTGAATTAAAATAATCGCAATATAATTTCAAAAATAAAAACTCTTCAAATGAAAATTATAAATTTGACAACCATTTTGTTCGCACATGCTCATCAATTAATGGATGCTTCTTATGTGTGAAATTCGTATTGAAATTTGGATGATTGTCAAAATTTTATCATTCAAAACGTGACACAAATTCGTCAAGGACGACTATATCTGAATAATTCAGAAAGGAGATTGCACCTCTATTTAAGAAAAAAAAAGACGTGTGGCACTCGGGGACTGCCGCGGTAAAGCTATTGCATAGCATTTTGTATCAACTTATGCAATTATAATTATTTATTTATTTTATTTATGCAGTATTTCTTTTTCTTTGATATTAATTCAAGTTACACTTTTTGAGCGTGGTGAAAAGAATTTTTTTTTTTATTAAATAAAAATACGTCTAGTTGCACGCACACAAAGACCGTGTCAAAGACTGCCGAAAAAAAACGACGTTAGACAATGCACGGCCTTCAAGCCACACCTCCGTGCCCGTCGGAGTGGGCAGCGTGAGGTTTTTTTTCGTTACGGAATTTCTGGATTCGGTCCCCGCGCTCAAGGCCCTCGATAGAAGCTATGCAATAGCTTCAAATCTGATCTAACTTCTTCTATTATATGACCCAGGTGTTCTTAATCAGTCTGTAGCGCGCAATCGCATGTGTAACCTCTGAGTTTTATGTAGTGTTGATTAAACTCGTTGTCCGACTCGTTTTCTAAAGATCTGATAATGCTTTATTTATTTTTTTATATGATGGTTTGGGAGCAATTACTATCTGCAGCCGTAAATGTAGTTATGAATCATGCGTGGTGTGGAAATATAGATTTTTGTAGAGTACTTTCGAATCGGTTCGAACGAGATTAAAGTAGAGCTGAGAGAGTTTGTGTGGAATTTAATTGATCGTTTCTATAATTAATTATTAATTATAGATAAGTTAATAAAAACTACAGTTTAACCTGACCTATATTTTTAAACAAATTTTTAACACATGTAACACAACTAGCCTATATCAGTCCACTGTTGGTATAGGCCTCCTCTAATTGGAGGTGGTGGGGGGGAAAAAGTTCTGCACTGGACGTCCCGTGTTGGGTTGCCTTTTGTAACGCCTATAAACCCCACGCTGGGTATGCGGGTTGTGGATCGCAAGACACAGTTTCTCGCACTGCCGACGCTGCTGCCCGTCAGCGGCTAGGGATTTAGCTGAGTCTGCGCTATGCTGCAATCAGCCGGCTAATTATTCAACACATTTTCACCTTTCTCCTTAGGATTAGATTTTTGAAAGAAGCCTCGTTTAGAAGTATTTCCGTGTAAAATATCACAAAATTGGTTCAACTGTTTAGCTATTAAAGCCTTACAGGATATAGTAGAGTGATCACGAATATGTGAACCCGATGTATCGTAAGCGTAACGATAAATGTTGGCCAATGACAAAGCGTTATTTTGAATCTACGATACGAATACATTTTCGCTAGTCTTCATGATCAGGTTTTACTGTGCATACAATTTTTTTTACAACCTTTGCATAACACATACAAATAGTTACATTCACATTTATAAAATTCAGAATCAGGAATTTTTATGAGACACGTGAACTAGAAAGCGACGCAATCTACGATTCGCGACACGAGACGAATGAAATGTAAATCTGTACAAATAGTAGAATCGATTTGCTTTCCCAACGACACCGAATCGGATCACATCTATTCCTCTGCACTCGCATTTCCGGGTTGTGGAAGGCTTTAGGAGGCGTTCGCATTGGGTTGGATTTTTTATTGCTTTTAGGGATGAGGATAAGATGCAATAGCGCTCATTAGAAAGGCCTTGGTCCAGCAGTAGACTGTAGACTGCTATAGTCTGACGATGATGATGATTAGGGATGGTAACCGACAAAGTCAAATACTCAAGTAGAAAAGGCTTATTGAAAAATATGCATTTATTAGGTTTCTTTAATTATTTATACAATTGTAACTGGTGGTTAATATATCGGATATATATTTTTACCATCACTACTGTCAGCTAATTTACTGCTGGGCATAGGCCTCCCCTAGTAAGAAAGGAGATATGCACATAATCCCCAAGCTGGGCATATGGGATCGCGGGACACAGCTTCTCGCACCGCCAAGGCTGCTGCCTCTGACCTGCAGTGATTTTAGCTGTGCCGATGTTAGGTTGCGCTATGCCAGAATCAGCCGGCGGCCAGAGTCCTGTTTGTTTGTTAGCAGGGTGCACCACGAGCAGGTGAGGTTGGCCAATATAATATACTTAGTCTACTTTTTATTAGAAGTGTAGACGCAGCACTAAGCGTTAGAATCATGGACACAGCGCGGCTTTAATCGCGCGTGTTGCGTATGTCATTGATGTAAACGTACATTTCGCTACACTTGCATCGCAGGCACCATGTACTGAGCCTGGCTCTTTGAATTACATGCCATAGGTAAGTTTAACTTGAAAACGATTCTAAAAATAAGTAACATTGGTAGCCAGGTTGAATAAGACCCAAACAGCATTTTAAAAAATATATTCGGATAGGATTTTGCTTGTTTGGTACCTAAATTATCTCTAAAATGTTTTTAAAATCCGCAATGGAGGAATGTGAGAACACAGATCCTTCTTTTCCCACCAGTCCACATCAGCCTATATCAGTCCACTGCTGGACATAGCCTCCCTAAACAAAGGAGTATATGCACATAATCCCCACGCTGGGCTTGCGGGTTGGGGATCGCAGGGCGCAGCTTCTCGCACCGCAGACTCTGCTGCCCGGCGGAGGATTTAGCTGTGCCGGTATTCCTATATTCCGGTATACCAATAAATTCAAATGAGGTTACAATAATAATGAATGAAAGATATCCAGCGTAGAGGCTGATGATGATAAAGGCTCTCATCCCATGTATTGTGCAAATGATTAACGTACGGTTCACGTCGTGCGTCATTTGGCACGTTCGCTATTTATTTACGCCAAGTAATAGTTACAATTTACCGGTTAATCTGATTTACTGCTGAGGATGATACACAAAATGAAGCATGGCTTCTTCTGTTGCGCAAACGCTGCCATAGATCGAAGAAAACCGCAAGAGGCCCTCATAGATGTGAAGCTTGTAAATGTACTTATTTTCCTATGGTACTATATTTTCTTCTATTGTGTTAATACTGCCAACGATCGAGGAAAAATATAAGACGGTAAGCTCACATTCACACAGATGTAAAGATGTTGCAAAAGTAAGTTGAAGAAGCGGAAAATTTGTTGACAGAATTTCTTATCACACAGTCAAAAAAACTTTTTATAAGGTTGTAAAATGTTTTCAGCATGAAAATCATTTAATGGCTTATTCTGTTGTGCAAACGCTACCACAGATTAAAAATAACTGAAATCCCTGTCATAAGTTTAAACGTGATCCATTTCGTGCATATAACTGCGTGATAAGAAATTCTGTCAACTAATTTTCCGCTTCTCCAACCTACCTCTGCAAAACTTAATCATTTTCTTGGTTATTTGTGGTAATCTTTAATGTGTCATCTATCCATCTTGCTCAAAATTGCCATAAGCGCCACTCTTAGCATTCAGGCTGGTGATCACAGGTATTGTACCAGAGTGAGCTAGTTCATACAGAAAAGGGTAGGGAATCACAGTATTGGTTTTAGCTGTACAAGAAACGGCCGTTCATCCTCTTGTGTAATAAATCCTCTTCAGTTGCTTCTTATAACATTTACAGGAAGAATTGGAAAGGCCTAAACTAAGTAAAACTCTGCGGATCATTTGCTGCTGTTTATCGTTATTTTAACAAAAATAAGCTGATCGCATCTATCTGCTTTTCAAAATACAAAAGTTTTCCTTAAGGAATCCGTTTCATCATTATCATTATATATAACAGCCCACTGCTGGATATACGCCTCCCCAATGAGCGCCATTGCGCCCTATCCACAGCTCTACTACAGCAGTGCAGCAATTCGTCTGATTGTTTAATCACTTTAAAATACGTCTCTAGAATTGGTCAAATCTTGTATCTTCAGTTCTCTTACAGACTAAACAAACATCACGAAGGCGAAATATGTTTCAGTCACATTTATTGGGATAGAAAATAATTGATGATACTCAAGTGACTTTGCGTAATGATCAAATATATAGTCACTGATTTTCAGTTTATTTTTATACTACAAGTATGTAGATTGTTTACTCTGTAAACATTAAAATGTAAACTTTTTAAAAAGATTTATATATATGAGGAATTAGAATTTTTATTTATTTCGTCTTAATGAATTAAATAAATAATGTTGGACGACATTAGCACACAGCATCAGCCCCAAACTAGGCAGAGCGTCTACTGTGGGTACCAGAGACTGATAAACATTACATAAATACTTATAAAACACCCAGACACAGAACAAACATACATGTTCATCACACAAATGTTTGCCCTGGGCGGGAATTGAACCCGCGACCTGCAGATCAGAAGGCAGAGTTACAACTGAACTATGATGCCATACCACTTATAATGCATATCTGTAACAAACTAAATATTAAAAGCACTTATATATGAGTACAATAAACTATCATTATGCTTGCTTACTTCTGTGATTCCAATTATCCAGTGTATCTCTTTGTGTAATCCATTTTAAAGGTGGTCATTTCGACAAAATTTATATAAAATCTATAAATAATTGCGAAAAAACTGAAAACACATGACGCATTATTAACCAAAATCTATAGTTTTCCATTGTATTGTATAAATCAATGTTCAATGGCCAAATTTTTGTTCAGTAAAGGTCATACATAAAAACCAGGTTTTTTCGTTTTTTTATCATTGCTGAAGATGTAACAAGCCCATGGTTGACCTGATGTGAAGTGGTAACCATTGCCTATCACAAACAAGAAAGCATTGCATCGTAAGTTATACATGTTTGGAAGGTGCGCTACGATGCAATGCCCTGCGTCCATCAACTTAAGGCATGAAGCTATGAAGCTGTTAAGTCTCATGTGCCTGTAATTTTACTGGCACCCACACCCTTCAAGCTGAAACAGCAATACTGCTTCACGGCAGAAACGAAAACTATCGAATAAAGTTTGTGAGTACTACGATAAAGTTGTGACAAAGTATACCTCACAACAAACATGAATTCGTCAACAGCTTTCGCTATTTTCAATCTTGATGACTTTCCCGACCCCTTTCGCTCTTAGCTTGCAAACCTTCCGCATATCATGCAGCAACATTACAAAACGCTAGACAATGTACGTTGACAGCTTACTCCATTTGATTTTTGCGCTCTCATTTACTATTTGAATTTACGATACCACGGCAGACGGTATAGAGTCGTCACAAGCATGTGGTTCAGCCGATGAGCAACTAACCCATGGACTTGAAACAGAGCGATCGTTTATCGAAACGTTATTATACTTGCTTTAAACTACATAATATTTAACCATACATAGGATACGTATAGTTTGTTGTGTAAGCATATCGTTGACAGTGACAAAGCATAGCTAAGGAATAACGCTTTATCATTGGCCAAAAGATTATGATACGAAACGTTAAATATTCGTGATCCCTCTGGTAGAGACTACGGATTCTCTACTTACTGGATTTTTATTTTCGTTTTCTTTCTTTTCTTTTTTTATTCTTTTTGTCATGGGAAACATGATGTTTATAATATTTTTACTCAAAACAAAGACGCCGACCATTCCCAAATAATAACAGAGCTTGATTCGTAAACGTAACAAACGAATGAAGATCTCTCTTTAGCAAAATAATAATTATTTGATAAGTAGTCTTTTGTTTTGACTAAGAACGACTGTTGATGCAAAAGTCCATAGATTGGTATGTCCACGAGTTCAGTTCTAGGCAATAAATTAGCCTGTTGGGAGTGGAGTGTTCCCACGAACAGTGGAACGGTATCAAGATGGTGCGCCTGAGTCGAACAACGTCTCCGAAGCGGCCTAGAAACGGCGCGAAATGCTTTATTTTCCCGCTCAATTTATTGTGACGTTTTGCTAGCTGTCACTGTCACACTCGTTGTTTACAATATGGTCGGCTTTGTAAACTGTCACTCGCTCGCACTTGTTACATTGTAGATGCTTGTGTAATACATCATTGTTGTTTTGAATGTGCACATCCGAAGTGTTGGGATGAACTCTGACATGGATGAAACATAGAAGCAATTAGAGCTGTACTCAATCCTATCCTCATGCAAAGAAGACTTATGCCTGTTCCCCTAGACGGTCGAGATCACAGATTTCACAATATTCAATCCTGATAATAATCAAACATGTCCATAAAAAACGCCGCATTTCAGTTTTCTATATAATTGGTGGTTCATCATCATCAGCTTATCTATATAGAGTAGTCTACTGCTGGACACAGCCTCCCCTAATAAGTGCCATTGCGCCCTGTCTGCAAACTCGACGCATCAAGCTTCTACCAGCAGCCTTTCGCACAATCGTCCACCTGGCCGGATTGGTGGTTACCTAACTTTTTTTTTCATTTACAGTTCCATTTTACAAAAAAAAACAATCAAAATATCTAAAATACTAATGCAACAAATCTGACAGTCACTAGCTCCTGCTTCATAATCATGTTTGCAACTTGCAACCTTATCTCTGTTACCATAGGCTAGACGACTGAAAAATTCTAATTAGTCCGTCATTTACATATCCAAAAAATATTGGACATGTATTTTTTCTTTTGTCAATTAACCAAAAAATAACAAAGATATAGTGCGTTAAAGTTCCGCGTGACGTCACGATATAGTACATTTTTAACCTAGCCGTGACGTCACGAGCCTCCACTCCCGAACTTAAATGTTCTTTATCTCTCTATTGATTCGATAAATAAAAAAATACGTGTCCAGTATTTTTTGTTGGTCTAATCATAATCATAATTAGAATTATTATTTTTTTACCCAGTCGTCATCCCTATTATAATTATAACGCAAGTTGACTAATCAAAAAAAGTTCAAAAGAAGTCATTAAAAACATTTTAGTTTTTTTTAGTTTTAGTTGGGATTTATTAAAGAAAGATTCAAGCTTACAGTTTGCGCCAAAACACTTCTTAAATTAAAACTTAGAAATATCTTAACCATAACTTATTTTTACCATTAAGAGTATCAGTTACAGAAGACACTGACTTGCACTTGAAGTCAGAGTTGCAAAATCTATTCCTACTTACTTATTCGTGTCTTAACAACAACAACAACAACTAGCCTATTCAGTCCACTGCTAAATGTGGCCTACGTACAGCAGTGGACTGAAATCCCCTATAAAAATAAATATGCCTTTAATCCCCACGCTGGTCATGCGAATTGATGATCGCAAGGCACAGCTTCTTGCCGGTGTTGGGCTGCGTTATGCCGCAAATATTCAAATTGATTTATCTGTAAGTAAATAAATAAATAATGCTGGACACAGCATCATGTAGCCCCAAACTAAGTAGATGCTTGTGTTATGGGATTGATATATAACTTATATACTTTTTTTTTTTGTAAATATATATGTATCCGCCACCACCACACCAGCCTAAATCAGTCCACTACTGGACATAGGCCTCCCCTAATAAAGGGGGACATACCCATAATGCCCTCGCTGGGCATGAGGGTTGGGGATCGCAGGCACAGCTTCTCGCACCACCGACGCTGCTGCCCGTCGGTGGCCAGGGGATTTAGCTGTGCCGATGCAGGCTGTGCTATGCCGCAATCAGCCGGCTACCAGAGCCCCGTTCGTTGTTTAGCAGGATGCACCACGTGCAGGTGAGGTTGGCTTCAGTTCCGAAGATGGGGGTTGGAACCCCGTACACCCATATCACAATACATACATATCATACATAGAAAACACCCAGACCCGAGACAAATATCTGCAAAACATGCAAACATTTGTCCCGCGCCGGGAATCGAGCTCGCAACCTTCTGCGTCTCAGGCGGACCTTCGCCCACTGCGCCACAGAGGTCGTCAATACAATATACTACTAAGTACGATTTTCTGTTAATAATAATTAATGACTTTAATGTGTACACATGCTTTGGAATACTATCTAGCTCATAACCTGTTTTTATGAATTTTTATTATTGGTATACTGATTGTTTTCGGTTTTGTGTGCCAGATGTAATAATAAATCATCCAGCTGCCAAAACCCCGTTTGTTATACAGCAGAGTGCACCACTGGCGGGTGAGATTGGCTTGGCTCCCAAATATGGAGATAGGAACTCCTTACACTCCAGTTACCTAACGCCATTAATTGAATAACGAAACTACCAGGCAAAAAAACAATTCCTAATTTGCTTTGGAATTTGTTAAACGCGTGCCTAACCAGGTCAAGCCTCTTGTAGGTATAGTTCCAAACTGCTTTCTGTAATCTTGTTATCTGACTGTACTTTAAGGAGGTGGTTCACTTGTATTCATAATAATTACCTTTACAGTTCAAAAGATGTCACATCTTGTGTCACATTGGTAAAAATCTTTCAGACGTCAGTGTCCCCGGTGACTTGATCATGGAATATCGAGAATACCGCTGAATTGCATGAAGTAGACATCCTTACTTCTATGTTTAGAGTAAGTAGTGGTTGGAGATGCCCTAAATCATAAGCCTTTGCGTCAAAACTATATAATAATAATTTCACTGTACCTCTTTTATCATCATCATCATCATCATCATCATCATCATAGCTCGTTAACGGCTTAGTCAGCTCCACACGTTTTGACCTTGTCTTTCCTGTGGATAGGGCCGGCTAGGCTGAGAGGGCCGTTTAATACTCAATACTCAATCATTTATTGCGTTCCATAATGTAAATATACAGGTGTTAACAAATTTTCATTGCGATCATTACAGACCCTGTTGGGCACAACAATAGTAAATAGGAGAGAGGAGGACGTCATAGTTATAGTCACATGATAGTATTACATTTAAATAGATAAATTAAAGTCAATTTTTACTTAGTCAATATTTAGGTAGGTATATTACAATTCATTATCATTTACGTGCTGGAAAAGCCTACTCCATCCAACCAAACTTTAAACTTAAATTCCTTTTATTCAGTTAGAGCCTTTGAATCGTCACCTTTTTTAATTTACACCAATTCATAACATTGGTAGCGTCACAAAACAGAGACAAATTGGCAAGAAACTCTGTTACCGAAAATTGATATTATAATACTATTACATTCTTTTTCAGGGAGTTAAAGACATTTCATTTGATCCCAAGCTTTTTTGTCATCTAAACAATCAGAATTTTTATAATAACCATGACCCACCGTCCCGGCCAGCTAGTTAGAAGTTGACGCTGTATCAAATAAATAAATAAATAATGTATGTATGTAGATATTATTTTCACAAGCACCAAATAGATCAACCCCTTAACCGTAATGCTGTGTAGGTGTAAGTTTGTCGCGCGTTCACACTAGCAAGTCGTTAAAGCTCGAACACGTTACTAAGTTGCATATTTATTATACAAGAACTTAGTTTGTTCCCCTACCAATTACAACGGAATAGCTGGGAAATTGGTTAATGAACTATACTATTAACGAGCAATCGTTATTTCCATGACGGGCCGTAGCTGTTTAACTTTATATCTTTGAGAGTATTCGTAAGTTATTTGAGAAGTTGGTGGTAAAAATATTGGCTTTCTACTTAGAGGCATTCGTTTTGCCAGTGGTTTTCTTCACATCGGTACTGGATACATAGTGTTAGGTAAATCCTAATTCAAATTTCAAAACAAGATCTGTGTCTAAATTTACTAAAATTGGTTCAGCTGTTTTGATGTGATCGTAACCAACAAACATCTAAACAACTAAACATACTTTGCAATTATGATAATAGTGACTTTATTTATATGATTATCAGTTAATAAACACTTTCTATTCATTTACTGTTTTGTCGAGATGTTGTATATTGAAAATTTATTCTTACAACTCATAGTTAGCAGTGCTACATAAAATGTTCAGTGTACATTTTCATTATAGAACAGCAAAATGAATGAGACAATACAGCAACCTTGTTCGAATTATAATTAATTGTGATAGTAAATATTACAAACATCCGTAAATTATGATTGATTGTACCACTCAAAACAGTAAACCAGGATATACATAGGATAGGATATATACAGAACCAGGAATGTAGGTGGGGTATCAAATATATATATTTTCTGCAATGTGGGTTAAAATTTCTGTGGCTGTATATGAGCCCTCATAATTATGACTAACGGAGACAATTTTCTAATCATATTTTCATCATTTTCTAATATAGAGTTCTAATCATAATCATATTAATTTGGTTAGAAAAAGATCTTAAATGCTAACTTAGTTCTTCAAAAATCTGCCTTTTCAGACGAATAAACATATATAAGTAAATATATTTAAAAAACATAATTTAGGAGAAAAATCACAATAAAATAACAAATAAAAATATACAATAATTAACAAGATAAATAAAAAAACATAATCGATAAAAGTTGTGATAATACCTAATAAAAATTAATAATTATCTAATATTATGTATGTATATATGGCTATACGGGATATAGCCTAGTATAGTGAGTCATAATCATAATACTTTGTTGTAAGTGAACAATGTATCATAGTAGTATTGATAGAACGATAAGTTTCCTTATCAGTAGGCCTCAATGAAAGTAAAGCTCCTGCGTAGGCTTATTCCAATGAATGGACGTGGGCCAGACCGGATGGAATTGTTGCAATACCATAAAGTCACGACAAAACTGACCAGTTATTCTGACGCTTACATGACCACACAATCTTAGATAAAATGATCTTCAGCAGTTCGATTCTTGCAATCACACAATTGTTAATGCGAAAGTTTGCTTCTGTCTGTTTGATTGTATGCTTTTACATTTACTTACCTATGATTAAAAAAGAGCATTTCGAACCCGAGCGTGTTTTTAACCCCACGATGACTGCATACTAATTGTTTGATCCCTAATTGGAGTTCCAATTGAAAGTGCTCGAATTGAGAATGAATGTCTAAACACCATCATCATCAGCCTATAGCAGTCTACTGCTATATATAGACTCCATTTGCCGAGACGCAGTCTCCACTCAAGAACTCTGTTGTCGGTTCTTCGGCAGATATGTCCATTGTCCAGCCCACTGCCACTTCAGCTTGCTAATTCTCTGAGCTATGACGATAACATTAGTTCTATCCTTTGGAAAAACTCCGAGGATAGCTCATTCCATTGCTCACCGAGCGACTTTAACTGGTGAACTAACCGTACACAGTACGGTGTGATCGTGAGTGTCGGTGATGCCTAAACGAAACCCTCCACCAACTAATACCAACGTTGATAGTGCCAATTTTACGTCATTGTAGCGTAGTTAGATTCTTGCAATAGTTTTTATTACTTTTTCTATTTCTTACTGCATTACAAATTGTTTGGTACCTGCATAGGAGTACCACTTAATATTCTTAACTTGATTATTCTATGTGTCTGAATTGAACGTAATAATGTTGAAAATGTTCCGCATTTCTTCGGTGTGCTTATGCCACGACATACTTCACGTCATAATGATTTCGCACACCAAGCTTTTCAAGCTGATAGGTAGCTTATGACCCTAAAACTGGTTCAGTTCGTGACCCGCCACGACCCCGATCTAGTAACTGCCTGTACCCATTGTCTCGGATTTTATGATTGGCGCAATTTAAAAGACAGTATGTTTTGAAGATTTCTATTTAAAGACAGAAAGTTTATATGAATAAATAAATAAATAATGCTTCTGCATTATGATGATAATCATCTAACCCCAAACTAAGCAAAGCTTGTATTATAGGAACCACATGAGTAATAAAGAGTGGTGTTGTTGTAGCTGTACAGGCAAGTCTAAATTTAATTCGGTGCATGCCCACTTCTTGCAAGCTAATGGGCTAAAACTTGTCTTACTGTACCATTCGTTTCAAAAGCTTACCTTTTAAACCCTCCATACAATTCTTTGTTCCTTAATACAAGTTTTATCTCTTTATCTCGTAACTTGTATTGTTGATGGCGCTATATCATGACACGACTGCTATCTGTAATTGAAATGCGTCGCTGTGACAGTCCACTCATGCGCATATTGGCCACTTACTACTTATATTTAAGGGGTGTAATAAGAGCCATGATATATCCGTGGCCGGCGCGGGCGCACTGCAAAACCCGTTGCGATTCGCGCTGTCATATGCATGCAATATATAAAAGAAACTACAAACAATGTTATGGCGACTTCCCCATTATGGATATCTTCAAATGGTACTGCTTAGTAAGCAAATTCATTGAGGAGACCAAAGATTGGTTACATGCCCATTTGTTGCAATTGCAGTTAGCATTCTACTTGACAGTGATAATTACAAATCTCTGAGCTAAATGGGGTGCAAGGGTTTCAACCCCCATCTTTAGAACCCAAGCCAACTTAGCGCAGCCTAACACCGGCACAGCTAAATCCCCTGGCCACCGACGGGCAGCAGCGTCGGTGGTGCGAGAAGTTGTGCCCTGCGATCCCCAACCCGCATGCCCAGCGTGGGGATTATGGGCATATCCCCTTTTATTAGGGAAGGCCTATGTCCAGCAGTGGACTGATATAGGCTGGTGTGATGTGGTGGAGCTAAATACCATTAATACATACAATTTATGTTACGAGTAAGTTTAGAGCTTTAGAATTTATATCTTATTATATATTAACCAGTTGCGTAATTTCCAAAAAACGTACATTAAAATTGAGCTCTAAAACGATAACTATGAACGTTTCCGTATTGTGCAACTCGTATTAGCGGGACAGTAGATCGTAACGATACGTACGATACAAATTGACGTTGGTAAATATAAAGTCCCCTGCCTTGCCGTCCACCCATTTCCGCTGACCATAAGGTCTATAGAATTATTCTTAGATTAGTTAAATATAATTTTGTAAAACAGTTACAGTACCTATTCATCGTAACGTATTTTTAGAATAGTTCTTGTACACTCGATCAGACATTGAAGTGGATTCGTACTAAATCTCAAACTAGCAGAGATGAATCACCACTAATAGCGAGACTCATTAGTGTCAATTGCTGCACTTATAATTTCCCAATTAAAAGTCCGTGATGCTTAACAACACTAACATGTACTTGACCTTACCGATTACAGTTAGGGACAATTGACGTGGCAAATGGTGTGTGAGTACGTTATGAAAGACGTGCTTTATTAAACGTGCTAAAAAGCAATACGTGCGTGTGAGTCTGCCGCCGAGGCCGCAAGGAGAAGTGCGTCGCCAAGGAGTGTGTTTTCAGCGTTGTATACACCAGCGAAATCACGCTATAAATAATATGAACAAGTTTCCAGCGTATGTGGGCTAACTTTTTATTGACCATGACTATCCGCCTTGATCTTGCACGCCAATATCTTTAGTACCAAAAATATACTTGACACTTATCGAAAGTATTTTTTTGTATGTCAAACATGAACAAGATATGCTTATGCTTGGATCTTAAAAAATGAGTAATTATATTGAAATAAATAAATATTATTTAAAAAACCATGTTTATTTCTTATTTGAATTTATCTTACTATTAATCAGTAATTTATTTATGATTAATTTATGTTTTTCCCTGATATTTAGGTTACGGACTGTTCCCATTGCTTGGACTCACTATTGGGGCCAAGAGGATTTTCAAGTACTGGTCTCACTTCCTTCATATTGCTTAAACTATAACTTTTTTCTGTTCCAATAAACGATTGGTTGATTAATTAAGTTCCTTTTATTTGTTTTTCTGTATGAATATGTTGATCAATAAAGAAGTATCATATCTGTCTGTGACTTTGTCTTTGAATCAATTTTTTACCGAGTTCAAAAAAGGAGGAGGTTTTCAATGCCGTTGTCTTTTTAATTCAATTCCCTTGATTTGACGGTGAAATTAGTTTGGTGGTTCAGTCAGCCAGTCTTAGGCGAACCAAGTTACTAATCGAACATGTTTGTTAAATAAAAGCCAAATTAGCAGTCTACGATGTGCCGCAACAAATAACGAGAACTACAAGTTCCTTGATTGACAAGAAGCCTTGGTAGAATCAATTTGTCGAAACAAAGCGCAATTTCATCAATACCAGATCCGTGTAGAACAAAACACAACATTATTTCATCAGCTAGATATCTAAATATATAAAATCGTTGCAATACTGACTGACTGACTGACAGTCAAATGCAAAGCGTAATAAACCGTAAGTCAAAGAAACTTGATGTTTAAAGAATATAAATAAAACATTTTCCCACAAAATCATTACAAAATACAGCAAAGCTGCTTCACGGCAGAAATAGGCATTATAGTACTTCCCCGGACGAGCACTTCACACAAAGAACCCTACTAACAACCTTGTGAACAGAGCTTGTGTTATTGGAGTCACACGACTGATGAAATTCATACTTAATATACAGACCCGATACAAATATATGCAGAACGCACAAATATTTGTCCCGTGGTGGCAATCGAACCAGCAACACTGTCAAGCTCGCACTCAGCAATAGCAAAGATTTGTATAGCTTATCGTATGTCGTATCTCTCGTATATGATATACGACACGAAATATATATTTTAAAAAAAATATTCAAAATTTCTTAAAATGTTAACATAAAAATATTAAAAGGTACAGAAATCTTAATTAAACATAGGTATAATAAAAACATATGACATATATACCTTGCTATTATATTTTGCAATTTATTTTTATTAAACATAATATTTATTAAGATTTGCTGTTCCTAGTTTTAGGGTAGTATAACTTAATTACATGCAGTACTAAAACTTTGTTATACTTGCATATCTGATTACATATCTAGGTTAAAAATGTTTTCTCAAATTTTGGTAAGTTGATTGTAATGTTTTGCGAGGTTAATAAATAAAATAAAATATAGCAATACCAGACTAAGTCGCTAGCATTCTACTAGTACAGTATATTCGATCGTAGACTATTGCTATTGCGTTGCAGTAAATGAACTCATTTGGCTCTATTGTCTTTGTTTCGGTAATACATTACTAAAGCATAAAGTATAGTAATCATCAGAATTGAATTTATATAAAAAACACGTCAATAACTTTATCCCTCGTAGTATCCTCGTATACTTAGGACGTAGATTATATAAATAGTAGGGTGTGCAAATATTATTAAAGACGCTATGATGCTATTTTTAATAAAATAAATAACTATTTTAGTCACATCATAGTAAATATTTATAATAATAAATATTTATTTATTATTTATCGATTGTACAATGTTGTTAAAATTTGTTGGGGTTATCTAAGTAATTGCACAACCACTATTAGGGATGATGCCTGGGTAAAAAAAAAACTAATTTGTCTGTCGTTTAGATTAACATAAAATATTGGACTCATGAATATTCTTTGTCACGCTAGGTGCCCCTTCTCGCTGTCCCCTAGAAAGTTAAATGAATAAATAAATAATGCGGGACGTAATCACACAGCATCATGTAGCCCCAAACTAAGCAGAGCTTTTATGGGAACCACAGGATTGATATAAAAAAAGGTTTAAAGTCGCTCAGCGAGCTATGGAACGAGCCATGTTTGGAGTTTCTCTGAAGGATAGAATCCTCAACGAGACTATCCGACATAGAACTAAAGTTGTCGACATAGCTCAGAGAAGCAAGCTGAAGTGGCAGTGGGCTGGCCATATCTGCCGAAGAACCGATAACCGTTTGGGTAAACAAGTTCTTGAGTGGAGACCGCGGCTTGGCAAACGTGTTGTAGGACGCCCTCTGGCCAGGTGGAGTGACGATCTGCGAAAGGCTGCTGGTAGAAGCTGGATGCGTCGAGCTCAGGACAGGGCGCAATGGCGCTCATTAGGGGAGGCCTATGTCCAGCAGTGGACTGCTATAGACTGATGATGATGATGATGATGATGATGACATGATTGATATACTACACATTTTTTTTTAAATAAAAAATACATACATATCATACATAGAAAACACCTAGACCCGAGACAAATATCTACAGAACATGCAAACATTTGTCCCGCACCGGGAAGGGAATCGAACCCGCAACCTTCTGCATCTCAGGCGGACCTTCTACCACTGCGCCACAGAGGCCGTCAGTTAAAGGCAATTGAAAAATTCTGCCGGCCCATAGGAAATAAAAAAAAATACTTTATCGTTACTAGTTGAACGACGTACGTACCAAGTTCGCTCGCAGTGGAAGGCAGGCATAGAGGTAAATAATTAATTCAAGACATCAAACAACCCAATTGAGTAAGCCTTTCTAAACAAACATAAAAGCAATTATTTCCCTAGAAACTATCTTAAACATTTCCGTGATTACACGCTCAACAAAACATTAACTAAATCTTTCCACGGGTTTTCGTTTTTTTCCTGGTTTTGTATAGAAGCATCTACTTTTAGGGGCTGGTCTCGGTTCATTGAGTATTGGATTTGGATTGACATCGTGACTGATTGACGGGCAAGGTTCACGATCTGCTGCCGACTGACGACCTAGCTTGTGTCCATTGACAAAGCATCCGAGAATTAAGCTAAGGGGGTTTTCTCGTCTGGTTGATATACGAGTAGCTTTAGAAAAAACATGGTTAGTCCATGTCTTTGCTCGCGTGGTACCCAGATAAAACTATTTGTTGAATATTCCATGTTACAAACTAATATGTACATTCAAACTTTCATCAACATCCAAGGGAACAAACATACACACGAATGCACGAACTTTCGCAGTAAATTGAGATAATATTTACCCTGTGCATTGTAAAAATTGGAAAAAAAAATGTTTTTTAAATGTTAAAAAATCTTACGATTTGGTTTTGGTTTAATTATTCGGTTGATTTACTTTGGAAAAAAAATTAAGTCAGTCTTAATCGTTTTTAGTCTTATTGCTTTTTTTTTTGACAAATTTAATTTTCTATGCTGCCTACATAAAAAAAAAAAAATTGCTGTAAACTTCGTTTTGGAAGGAGAAAACCTTTTAAATGCAAAAAAAAATCCTCAATCAGATAACATTTTGCTCTACCAGTATTGACATAGATCCTACTATATCCTATCCTACTTCCTACTAATATTATAAATGCGAAATTTTGTGAGTATGAATGTATGGATGAATGGATGAATGTTTGTTACCCTTTCACGCAAAAACTACTGAACGGATTTCTATGAAACATGGAATATAGGCTACATTTTACCGGTACCATGCGAGCTAGTATAAAATATGTGTTGAAATTTTTTTTTCACATTTATTTACTAGTTTAACCGATTTATCGTAACCACGTTGTCAATGGACACAGCCGGTCAGCTAACCTCCGACACGGAAGGCACGACCGGCAAAAATTCTTCAATGCACTCGTGACAAGAACCCGGCCCATTCATAGATCTGAGACGTGCAAGCATTTTCGCACCATTCGATGTGCTCAGATGTCCAACACCTGAAGAGATCTGGGGGAATCTTTATGTGGAGCAATGAATGGTCATGATCAGGCTAGTTTTTGTTGTGAACCTTTTTTTTCTCTTTTAATCCCGGGATATTTCGACAATGATCTTTTAGCTAAATGACTCCGACCGATGCCTAAGGGTGATTACACTGTATTCTACTAAAAATACATAATTAACCCAGATAGTCTGCACAAGCAATGATTTTGTTTTCTGATTTCAATAATCCAATTTTCTATGACCTCTGTGGCGCAGTGGGCAAAGGCCCGCCTGAGACGCAGAAGGGTGCGGGTTTGATTAGTAAGATTTATATTATCACAAAGTAAATATGAAATTTACGTGTCAAAACGTGTTTCATTAGTTAGGTACATTATGGTTTATTTTTACCATTTTTGAATGAGTGTGCGGACCAGGGAATATTTTTTATACTACACCTGCTCGGAAAGTACCTTGATACTTTATCAAATTTACGGTCGAAAGTACGTCATTGCATATCGAACAAATATGCGGGGAGAAAACGCATCTGAGCGGGAGAGAAAAGTGTATGAAAATCCATTTCTTACGTGGTTTTTCTTTTTTAATTTGGGTAAGACTATGCGCTGGTAACCTAAATATCAAAAGCCAAAAAGTTTTTACAGTGAGTTTTTATCTCCAAGTTCGCAAAATGACACTGGCCACTAGCTAAAAAAAAGCACTGGCTAGTCAAAGTCAAAGTCAAAGTCAAAGTCAAGTCATAGTCAAAGTCAAGTTAGTTTTTTATTTTCATCGTAGGTGTAGTATAAAGCCCTATGTATCACTCGAGAGAAAGTGCGATTCCCGATCTCGGGTGTTTTAAAGCCCTCGCCTACGGCTCGGGCTTCAAACGACACCCTCGACGGTGATCGGTCACTTTCTCCTCTCGGTGAACAATGTACTATTTTTCTTAAAAATTTCAGAATTTTATTGCACACCTCTTAAGGGCAGCTTTAATAAAAATAAAAAACACGTGAATAATAATGAACTTTTTAGTTTATTTATACCGAGTTTTGAGTGAATCGAACTAAGGAATAATAATTTTCCATATAAACCATTTTTTTATTACCACCCGTTTTTACCCTCTCAGAGATTTTTCAAAATAAGATATCTACATAACCAATTTCATCTAAATAATATTTATCTAATATTAATCTAATCTAATAATTCAGTTTGAAGTAGTTACGGAGATACGTGGTAACAAACATTCACACAGACTTTCACATTTATTATATTAGTAGGAAGGGAGTTGGATATTTATATATTAAAAGTAAGATAGCAGGATAGGATATTAATGCGTAAAGCTTTGGATATAAATCTGTTATTTGTAAGTTGAATAAAGAAATTGAAATAGAGACAAATGTTTGCATGATTTGCAAATATTTGGCTTGGGTCTAGGTGCTATCTATGTATAATGTGTATGTACGTACAATAAAAAAATATTAGTTTTACATCAGTCATGTGGTTCTCATAATACAAGCTCTGCTAAATTTAGGGCTAGGTTATGTTTTGTGATGATGACCAGCATTATGTATTAATACATTTTTAAATGATTTTATAAATTAAAATTGTTATTAATCTTATTTATTACCATATATTTACTACAAATTGTAAAACATAAAAAATACATTTATTGGTTTCTATATTTCAAATCTAGATGGCGCTGCTAAATATTTCGCGATTCTAGATCGCGCTATCGAAGCGTTTCGGTAAAACATCGACAACGCAAACCAAATGTTATTCCTTTAACTTTGCGCAGAGGCAATATCGTAACCAATGAGGTTAATCCGAGGTGCGATTATTGCTAGTTGAAAACTTTACCAATACCCCGCCATGTGGACGTGAAATACCGTCCGCTACGGCAATTTTTGTACAGCCGTTAAGGCTTAAAATTCCTAGATATCCTAGAAAATCCCTGATAATTATAATGTGAAGATCAGAGTCACAGAGTCCTTTTCATTACAAAAAAATAAAATAAGAATAACAATGAATCATAATAATTTTAACAGACTTCTAAAAGAAGGAGGTTACCCCCACCGGTACCAATACTAGAACCGATCTGGAAAATTATAATTTCGTTTTGGATGGTTTAATTCCCGTTTGTGCCATTAAAATTTTATGATCAATTTTGCTTCAACTTTCCGATAAAATATAAAATACCTATTGACGGCCTCTGTGGCGCAATGAGCGAAGGTCCGCCTGAGACGCAGAAGGTGGCGCGAGTTCGATTCCCGCCGCGAGACAAATGTTTGTATGTTCTGCAATTTTTTTTCCCGGGTCTGGGGGTTTTCTATGTATAATATTTATTTGCAAAAAAATGGTATATATGTAGTATATCAGTCATTCCCATGATATAAGCTCAGCTTAGTTTGAGGCTACATGATGTTGTGTGATAGTGTCAAGCTTTACCTCATGAACACGATGCCCTTTAGGCCACCTTTAGGACCGTATGCGATTTCTTCAGTTCACGATTATATTTAAACCAATCCGAGTAACTTTGCCTTATCTCTTCTCATGCATAATAAGAGATACTTCTTAATGTCATAACAGCCACTTTTCCAGCCCAAATGACCGCAGCTAAAAGGATTTAAAAACGATACAAAATACCTCTGAGACCGGACCATTCGAAATCGATACGAGTTTAATGTCACCGAGATTTGACATTCACACCCGGTGAAAGTATAGGACTTAGCAATCGAATCGAGTGATAATCGATCATTTGCTCCGTAATACGATTATCGATTCGATGGGGGGGTCCTACTTTTTAGTGCTGGTACTTGAATTGGTTTATTCCCACTGACTCCGTGAATTTATTCCACTGGGTTCAAATATTTTACAATACCTTCACATTGGTTTTGCCTATTACCATGTGTCATATGGCCATTATAGGTAAAAAAATCAACAAATTGTTGATGTACTTTATTTTGTTTCCGAATTTAGATGTTAGGAAACTGTCACGTTTTCCAAATCGATCTGATGAGAATATACGCTAGAATAAGTGCTTATAAATTAAAATACGTAAACGTTAGAATTTATGTAAGTTCGTACTGCACTTACTTATTATCTACTTAGAATTGTAATATAGCAAAAGCTTTTCATGGCCACAATATCATTGAGATGATGTTTTCAAAGTAAGCTGGGTAGTAAGCAGGTACTTAAATTTTTAAGTTTTGTAGCACTTTGAGTACTGAAAAAACAACTCTCCATGTTCTGTTCTTTAACACGCCTCGCCATGTCGAGGCCGGCAATCTCGTGTACGTACATACCTAGTACCCAGCTGAAATTATGAGCTATTTATTATGCTTTTAAAGTTTTTTATTTGTTTACAGACCCTTACTATTCGTTTAAAGACCTGTCGAATAATCTACACTAAAGCTTACATAAAATTAAGTATGCTTATAAGAAATTCAGAGTCTACTTGCGCAAGACTCCGTTTATCTAATTGCAACGTTTAATTGCAATGTTCTGGTCAATTATACAGCCACATCTAAACAGCTAAGGTGTTTTATTAAAGCCTTCAGACTACGCATGGCCAAATCTTCCTAGGTCGAGTTAATTGTTAAGGTACACCTAGGATCTAATGTCCATGCTGGGGCTCACAGAAGAATGCTCGGTGCGCCCGTAGTTCTTGTCTTAAGATTTTGAAAGTACCCCGGTATTTTTAGAGCATGCCATCTCATTAGCTGAGAGTGCTTATGTGGGACATAACCTTTTCTCGTGACGGGCGGAATCTATAACTACAAGATTTCCCCGAGTCAAAAAACAAAATAAAAAGGATATTTCATCCAATATCAATATAATTGTAGTTGACTATTCCAAATTCTAACCTTATTTCATCGTCTTTTTATTTTATTTTAGTAAGATTATTTGGGAACCTATCGTTACCAATATTATTATTGAACCTAACCTAACCTAACAATGACATAGTTGTAAAAAAATCTAAAGTACCTCACTATTATGATGAAAATCTATTGACAGCAATATATTTTTATAAGTTTTCTACTTCTATACATAAAGGAAAGCTTGTTATGAAGTTACACAGCTGCTTTCATTTTCAGCTGGGCCGTAGCTCTAATTCCGATTTTATGACACGTGGTTGTTTGTTAATTGAAATTGTAACAATTTGTACTGATTAATTGTTTTGTAGATATATACTGTGATTAGATGTAGTCGTAAAAAGTGTAATTGTTTTTGCAACATGTTGGTTTTAGTTTGGGCTGGGTTTGATTAATGTTTGCTTTGGTATTGTAATTTGAAAGGTTAGTAAATAAAAAGCGGAAAGCGCGCCTTTCGCATAAGTTGAAGTGGTGAACAAACTTTAGTATTGAATTGACGGGACAGGTAGCCTTGTGCAGACGAAGAGGGTAAAATAAAATAAAATAAAGTTTATTGTCTAAATACAACAATTGCATATAAGCAATTTTGACTTTACTTATAACAACAATTGCATATAATACTTTCACATTACTGAAAAGTAGGTCGCAACAGGACCTTCGGTAAGACAATGGGCGTAAATTCAGTTGTTGCTGCATGTTGTGCATACAGGGCTGATTTTCAATTTACCCCTCTCGGGTAGATCTTAACCGAGGACTCGGTTAAAATAAATAAATAAAAAAAGTCTATTCGCTGACTGATATAATCTGAGTATAATTTAGATGGATATATATAGCATTTATTTCCAAGAATCACTATTTTCAGAGTGTGCTTTAAATTTTACATGCAAGTGACCTTATAAGAATGAATGAATGAACACTTTATTGCATGAAACACATAACAAAAACACAATGACATTTAAAAAATGTTACAATGGGCGGCTTTATCGCTGAAAGCGATTTCATCCAGGCAACCTTTGGATGGAGAAAGGGATAAAAACTAAAAAAAACACAAGGAATACACAGCACAGTTCAAAAACAAACTAATACATGCCTGCTACAAATCAATACAGTAAGCATATTTATATCAATACCAATACACACAATAATAACAATAGACTAATACATACTTTATCAAAAAGATATCATAAAAACTATTAGGTTAGATTTAGGTGGTTGTATTATAACTAATCAATCCCATTGTCGAGCAAAGGCTCTACTGTCAGGCTCACAGACAGGAACAAAGTCAAAGTCAATTATTGCGTAATATCCACAACTATATATATAACAATAACTTATAATTTGTCGAACAAAGGCTCTACTGTCAGGCTCACAGACAGGAACAAAGTCAAAGTCAATTATTGCGTAATATCCACAACTATATGTATAACAATAACTTATAATTAATATAAATACTTTTAATCCGCCTCTGGATCGTTTGTTAGTCCAGTGTTTTCTGACATAGGCCTCGAACATTTGGCCTGCACATTCTACGCCATCTTCTGGGCCAATCATCTTCCCCCCCGCTTTACTGGTGTCTGCCTCTATTGCGCTTCCCATCTATACATCGCTCGCTACCTATCGCCTTTCAAATTACGGTACGCAAAAGTAAGAGACAGTACTTTATAGTTTCTCTTCGCCCGCACAAGGATAAGATAACATGGCCGGTAGCTTCAATAAAAAAGGTTGTTACCACAATTCAACTAATTTATAATAAGGATTTATTCTTATGTATATCAATTTGGCAAGAAATTCATTAAAACATTGCCTAGTAATAATTTAGGGACAAAAAGAAAGCAACATCCGAAAAATAGATGACCCAAAATTGGCTATATTACCATATTACACGCAAAGGAAGTTGCAAGCGGGTCAGTTAATTAGGTATTAAAATACCAAGATGAAATACCGAAACAACTTTCGAAGACAAATGACACCCTCGGTGCTGATGTATCGTGCGTCTGCATCAGCCAGCGGCTTCCGAATGCATTCCTCAAACCGGACGCCTCACTTGATTATTACTCCATTTCATGTTGCCTGGTTAAAGGACACTATCCAATGAATTGTTGCTTTGTTGACGCGTGTCCAGCCCACCCTGCAAGTCTGTACGACCAAAAACACACCACAGAATGTTTGCAATATATATATTATAATGTTTATAATTTACTCTCGCCATCAACAAACAAAAAAATTATAAACATTAAGATCAATATTTAATATTAATCCCATAAAAACTTCACTTAATAATGTTGTGTAATTGACAGAATACGGATAATATAAACTAATGCATAGTTTCAACAAAAATAAAAATACTCTTCTTGCTGCAGACATAGAATTCTATAAGAATGTCAAAATATATCATTACCTTGACAGCGCGCACGTCAACCTATAACACGAATTCGCATTTCCATTACGCCGCGCCTCTTGACCTCGCGGTTCGCAACGAAGAGCTTCTAAGTCAAGCCTCATAGTTATGATCAACCGATACGATCATAATTTAAGAAGTTAACAGAGCTTTTGTGGACAGTAGGCCTTATACTAACTCTGATGTATTCTGCTGCACTCAATCATACAAACTGTATGCTATTCTATGACCGTGTCTGCGACACGCGCTATCTCGCCACTCACTCATTGGCCTGTAATGAGCCCGTATTAAAAATTACACCGTGTCACTTGGAGCTTTTAAATGCTGGACTTTATGCTGTTTTATTTGGCTTTACCTATAAAGGGAAGAATGTAAATTAATGTCTATTGTTGGGTTTTATTGTCTTTTACGAGTTTTGTTAATGGATTGCATTTGTGCAATCCATTAACAAAACTCGTTCGTCAAAAGGCTGCTGGTAGAAGTTGGGCCAGCAGCCTTTCATCCACCTGGCCAGTCCTACACTACTTTTGCCGAGGCCCCTCTTTTTTTCTACGTCTTCATATCTTTTACTTTCTTTATCTTCATAATTTAAATTTCCCTATCGGTACCCTCAAGAAGTGCACCCTTTATCCACCAGATATAACCTCTCGTCACTTGGGGAGTCTGGATTACACCATTACCGCGCGGTATCGTAAATCAATCGCCATTATTCCGCCATCTGTCAAACTGTCAGTAATGGGAGCGCATGAATCACATACGAATATGTACTTTCAATGGGTTTTATTAAACACCGTTGGGTTGATCATTCATGATTATTTTGGCATCAATTTATTTAGCGGTTCCATAACTAAAGAAAAAGATTACAATCTTGTATAGTCAGTGGCAAGTATAGGTAGTATGTGAAACTGGGTGGGTCAAACAACTAAGTGGATCAAAAGAGAAATTATTTCAAAGGGACATTATGTCAACAGGGAATGAAGTATCCGCAGACCTTTACTTTAATGATGATGATTTACACAGTTATATAATAAGTTTTTTTTTTGATACATGAAGATGGAACAAACAAGATGGCCCTTCTAATGTTATGTGGTAACCATTATCAACCACGTATTACAGAGCATTGCATCGTAGTTCACGTCTGTTTGGAACGTGCCCAAGGCAACATCCTGTTTCCATCAACTTAAGGCATAAAGGAGATCAGCCTTCATCATCATCATCAGCATCATCATTATCATCATCAGCCTATAGCAGTCCACTCCTGGACATAGGCCTCCCCTAATGAGCGCCATTGCGCCCTGTCCTGAGCTCGACGCATCCAGCTTCTACCAGCAGCCTTTCTCAGATCGTCACCTCTCCTGACCGGAGGGCGTCCTACACTACGTTTGCCGAGCCGCGGTGTCCACTCAAGAACTCGTTTACCCCAACGGTTATCGGTTCTTCGGCAGACATGGCCAGCCCACTGCCACTTCAGCTTGCTAATTCTCTGAGCTATGTCGACAACCTTATATACCTGTAATTTCACTGGCACCGAAAACACAGCAAATGCTGCTTCACGGCAGAAACAGGTATGGTGGTAGTATTTCCCCAGACGAGGCCTTCACAAATCGTTCCACGTACTACTACTAGACTACTAGTTTAATTTTAAACTGCGCTGTTATTTGATGAAAGAACATATAGCAGACTAGAAAACAAGCATAAGTAACTAAAACATGGCCCTAGCGTGTACCCTATCTATAACAAATTCTGAGCGCTACCGACGCACTCCACAAAATATCTCTCAACACTCTTTACTTTTATTTATTTTATTTTATTTCTGTAATAAACGTCTAAATCGACTGTACGGTGGTTTATCACCAGTGGACAGTTATGGCGACAGGGTACATGAATCGATGATAAAAAACACTTGTACGTTAAGCCTGGTTTTCACAGATCCAGTGGTTCAAGCCAGTAAACTGGATTGGGTTTGGTCGCGCGCAACCGATAGTTGTAAAAATACACAAAGAAGCATTTGTTTTCATCGTTTTCATACATTATGATCTCTGTAACGGTTACCTTCTGGAAACCCTCATAAGGTATTGTTTGCTCAGTTAAAAAAGGAATGATATATTTTAGCTGTTAGTCATCTGATCTTAGTTAGCAGGACATATAAAATAAATAAGTAGATAACATTTGTTTTTTATTGTTTTACATTATGTTTAAGTTCCAAATAAAGATTATTTATTTATTTATATATTTCAACGATTTTCTGGAATTTTTAAGATTATTATAAAATTTTAAAAGGGTAAAGTTTACCTACAAAGTTATAAAAATATTTTATGGAAACTTAAAGGAGGAGTTAGGGCCATTTTCTTCGATTTTAAACGCGAAAGATTTAATAGTTTTATGCTGATCTAGCGCTGGCGTGCTAGTCTTCCAACTGGATTAGAATACTGGACCAGTGTAAATCATCCAATGTATTTATGTATGGGTCTGGTATTTTCGTTTTGTTTGTATGTTCTGCGAATTGTGTCGGTACCATTTAAGGAAAGAAATATGCCTTATTTTTAAACGCCATTCGATGGTTGATGACCTGAGATAACTCTTTTACTGTAGGTTTTCTTAAGAAATGAAGGGTTATACCTTCATTCCTTAAGAAAACCGCATATTTTTATCTAATGCCTCTCTGGAGAAGATTAGTTAAACCTAAGCAAAACTGTAACCGAGTGACTAACCTACATAAACCAAAACTGTCTTCTTTTGATGTTTTATCAGTAAATAAAGTGTCATTACAATGCAGACCCGCAATGATTATTTTGGCAGTGACCATTTTGAAATCTTCAAAGATATCATGTAGCTCCATTGTTACTTAGACACATGTTTTAAACCTCATGTAGGCAATTCGATCTCGTGATTTTGTCTTTGTCCGATAACCTGGTAGTTCCGCGAAGGTAATCTATCTAAAGCCTCACAAATTGGTTTAAGGTCTTCGACACTACGAGGGGTCCATTTTTCGGCACGGGCCAACCGCCGGTAATTATTTTAAGTGTCAATAAATAATAAAGTTGGCTGCGCGCTGAGTGCTCGTCCATCTCTCTTATCTCAATTCTTAATGCGCCTCTTTGGTCGTTCTGTTCTTTTTTCGAATTTTATTTCTTGTTTTGTTTATGTCATCCAGTGGAGAGGTTAAATTCTGTGTTGACAGCGCGGAGGTTTTATGTTTTAATCCGGGCTTTATGGTCGTATTAATCGGTACTTATTAGAAAACGTTTTAAGCTTTTTGTGGTGTTATAAAACTGTTTATCTGTTTTATGGCGTTTCAGGGAGGTAGAGAGCTTTACTGCAGATTCAATTTGACTCATTAAAATAATGAAATAGAAGCCATTAATAGAGCAGTCCAAATAGAGTTGAGCTAATAAATCATAAGTTGTTATAAACAAGTGGGGTCTATTTCGTTGTGTATCCGAGATCCGAACGCAGCGATCCATCGATCACGGCCCGCGTTCCATGGATTTATGTTACGTAATTGCGGTGTGTGGGCATGCGCGCGCGCAATGCATTCGACATTACGTTTTTCATGTTAATGCCTTGATATCTCTGTTAATGCACCGAGAAATTGTATGTTTATTATTGCACGCGATTGCAGCAAATTGAACAATTATTTTGACATGATTTACGAAATGTATTTTGTTTGATGGGAAAAGTATGTGTTGCGTTTTATGCACCTTGCTGAGATTTACAGTTTGCTTTTCAAGATAGAGTGCGTTTAGATAGCGTGGCTCTCAAATCTCGAAAGATAGATAGGTTTTACCAGGAATAATATTCAAGATTATAAACATAAGGTAGGTACTAAAACTGAATTCAAGAGCTTTGCAAATATTTTAGTAATATCCGCTGCTATCAAAACTCTTTAAGATAAGTATGAAAAATGTTAGTATCGCTAAATGTCAATTACTACTTGACCTACCCAATACTGCGTTGTGAATTTGAAATGCATAAAATTGTGAATGTGACGCATTGTTTTAACATTGAGACAGCGTATTATTGCTAGTTAATGCGTTGCTTCTTTTTCGTGTAAGCTAGTGGCCAACTGGCCAAGATAGCCCAATTTACACATATTTACCCTACGCGTGAGCTCCAGAGTCAGTTTATGGACAAGGCCGCCACAAGGATGGTATAAGTGCTGGACAAGCTTACTCTATCTAGCCATGTTCTAGGAACTACAGCATCCTGGTCGGTGAGTAAAAGTAACTATTAAAAGAAACATTGTTAAAACATCTAGATTAGATGCAAAGTTCTTTGAGGATAGTATCCGAGCAGAAAGAGTGAAAGGAACGTTTGAAGGAAGGTTGTGAACGATGTTACGTGAAGATTGATTGGCGGATTAGGCTGCTTTTCACGACGAGGGAGTGAGGACGACGACACGATACATTTTTGCTGTTTTGTATGTAGAGGTTTTTATAGAAGATACACAAATAATTTGGAACCCTCTTTTATTTGCTCCCACATCCCACATAAATAAAAATTTTAATATAACCTCTCATAGAGCAAGTCAAGGTCGAAATCCCAAGTTCACATTGCGGTTTCCAGATAGTCAACTGACAGCTAATCTCGTATCTTCTAGATACTCTGTGGCGGCTAATGCTGGGGTTAAATTAGTGTAATCTTCACCACAATTCTGTCAAGGTCTCTAATTATAGGCTCACGTGGCTGTAATTCGCTTTGAAATCGAATATTTAGTGATTATATGCTAGAAAATTGTTTAATGTTATTATCATCTTAGATAATTCAAATGTAAAACACTTATTTAGTCATTATAAGTTATTGGTTTGGTGTCTATAATTCAATAATTCATTTAATATCATAATTATTCTTTAGACGATATCCATGCATCGTTCCAAATTTTGACAAAATGCAACTTGCAAGTAACTGTTCATGAAAAGTCATTTCATTATAAAGTTAACTTTTAGAAGCAGTACAGTTCTTTGTGAAAGGCTCATCCGGGGAAGTACTTCCACCATTGCTGGGTTTCGGTTTGAAGGGTACGGTGAAATTACAGGCACATGCGGCTTAACACATTCATGCTACTGTGTTAACACGTTCACTGCTGGCCTCGCACATAACGCTCCGCGTCATACACGAGGAGGAGGAACACGTGCAGAATCACATTAGTGTTTTCAGCACTCAAAGCACTTACACTAGACACTAGCACGTTCACTGCTGGCCTCGCACATGACGCTCCGCGCCATGCACGAGGAGGAGGAAACCGTGCAGAATCACATTTGTCTTTTCAGCACTCAAAGCGTTATACCAATACCCTGTAAGTGAAAAAAGTGCGTTTTAAGAAAACGGGCAAATTGGAATTTGTAACCCTATAGATTTAGTGAATACATCATCATCATACACACAGCCTATAGCAGTCCACTGCTGGACATAGGCCTCCCCTAATGAGCGCCATTGCGCCTGTCCTGAGCTCGACGCATCCAGCTTCTACCAGCAGCCTTTCGCAGATCGTCACCCCACCTGGCCGGAGGGCGTTCTACACTACGTTTGCCGAGCCGCGGTCTCGCGGTCTATGTCGGATAAACTCGTTACGGGTTTATCCATCAGAGTAACCCCGAGCATAGCTCGTTCCATAGCTCGCTGAGCGACTTTAAACTGGTGGACTAGCCGTACTGTGAGTGTCCACGTTTCGGCTCCGTATGTCATCACGGGTAGGACGCACTGATTGAAAACTTTCGTTTTCAAACATTGCGGTATGGGTGACGAGAAAACTCGACGTAGTTTTCCAAATGCTCCCCAACCCAGCTGAATCCTCCTCTTGGCCTCCTTCTCGAAGTCTTTTCTACCCAACTGCAATATCTGCCCGAGGTATGTATACTCCGAAACAACTTTAAGAAGGTGACCATTAACGACGACAGGACCAATTCGGTCATTGACCATAACTTTGGTCTTGTCCAAATTCATGCCGAGACCTATCTTTCGCGAGGCTGATGCTAGGCCGTCCAGCATCTGTTGCAGCTCCTCCAGCGACTCCGCCATTAGGACTATGTCATCAGCGAATCGCAAGTGTGAGATGTGCTCGCCGTTTATGTTTCATTTATGTTTCATACCTTTCCAGTCCAGCGTCTTAAACATATCCTCCAACGCGCTTGTGAACAGTTTCGGAGATATGACATCTCCCTGTCTCACTCCGCGGCGCAGTTGGATGGGTTTAGACTGCTAGTCCTGTACTCGGACATTATATGCCGCCACTATAATTATACATTATTATTATAGTGGCGGTTTCGTACAGACATCTCAACACTTCGATATAACGATAGTCCACTTGGCATCGCTGCGAGGATTCCAGGACAGCCCAGGTTTCTACAGAGTCAAAGGCTTTCTCATAGTCCACAAACGCCAGACACAGGGGCTGATTATACTCTTCGGACTTCTGTATAATCTGCCTCACTGTGTGAATGTGGTCTATGGTGCCATATCCTCCGCGAAACCCGGCCTGCTCCGGTGGCTGGAACTCATCGAGTCTAGTGAATACAGTGTTCTTTGAATCGTATTTTCTCAGTGTAGGTAATAGCTAAAAGAATAGAGACTTAACAGGGCATTAGAATAGATTAAAAACAAAACGATTGAGCTCTGTTAAGCTAAAATACTGTATCTTAAGATAGAGTGTATTGGCTTTGCACGGTAGCAGATAGTTGGTAGGTAGTTGATAGACGCGGGTGTTGTACGTGCCAAAAATGCGTGATCTACGATGCAATTCTTAATTATAAGTAATGGTTGCCACTTAAACATCAGGTGGGCTATGTGCTACATATCCACCTCTGTGAGCTATCGTTGCATAACTACATTCATTGATTTGATATATTCTAAAATGTTGAATTGTGCGAGTGAGAAGGAGGTTTGACATGTATCGTCACCTTAAGTATAGTCATAATATAAAAAAATATAAATATACATCTCACACACGCCCGTGACCATGTCGACTGGTCCTGTTCACCACTCAATTGTTTTACATTCATAAAGTCATGCTTATTTCCCAGAGTGGTAGGCATAGACCACAGATCTCCACTTGCTACGATGGTATACCTTTGACGACATCTGTAGCGCAGTCGGCTAAAGTCCACCCGAGACGCAGAAGGTTGCGGGTTCGTTTCCCGCTGCGAGAAAAACCTATGTATAATATGTATGTATTTACAAAAAAGAAATTTTGTGTATCAGTCATGTGGTTCCGATGATACAAGCTCTGCTTAGTTTGGGGCTACATGATGCTGTGTGACAGTGTTCAAAATTATTTATTATCTACTCGTACCTCTTTCGTTTCTTTCACTACAAATTCTACATTGCAGAGCGTTATTTCGCAATATGCGTAAGATTGTCATTCTCACTGCTGCAATGTTTCGTTTAGCAATCAGGAGGGACATCTTGCTCTGTGATTAGACACCCGGCGCTTCTCTCGCCGTGTGATTTATTCTGTACACTGTCATTTTACTGAATTCACCTGGATGCTAGGTGCTCATTTGTTGCAAAATGGATGCATTACGAAGTTCGTCAACAGAATGATGCCATGGCGTGTGTTTGTATACAAGATTTTAAATACAAAATGGTACGAACAAACAAATATCATCACGACTTTTTTTCCTTATATAGATTTTTCAGATATTGCTCATCACGCAAATCGATTGTTTGTTTTGTGTTTAATAGTTATTGATTTATCATATTCATATTAAAACAAAGAATACATAAACATATTCATCTTCAATTTATATGGTAGTAGGTAGTAGGTTCGTGTGATGTTGGCGAGCGAGTCTGGATCTGGTTTTGACTGAATCAGCGCTGGTTTTTGTTTTTATAAACATATTCCAGCACAACGCTGAGTCAAAACCATTTTGCCACGGCTTTCTGGCACGTACAGTGAGCTAGCACAAATACCGATGTGGGCGCATTATCGCATTCTTTATTTAGTGGTAACTGTAAGATATATCCTATCTTATTAGATTAATGTGCTTTTTTTATTGTCTATCTATTTAAACTTACGTGTGCTTTATGTTCAAGTATACCTAACATTGTTCATAATTTCTCTGTATTTCCTACTTTTAAGTCAGTGGTGAATAAACGATTTTTGATTTGATTTGATTTGATACATCTCAAAAGACACACTTATGCATTGTACTCAAAAATATCAAAATTGGAAAGTCCAAACATTATATTTGGTACCCATTTTTCTTGAAATATTTATTAATGGTCATGGAATATACTTTTAAGTATAATATTTTGAGTATTTAGTTAAGTCTAGTCTTAGTTATAAATTATTTCGCCTGAAATGACAGATGTAAACTTAAATAATATTCTACCAATAACATGTGATTCGTTTAGATTAATAACGTACGTAGATATGCATACATTACATCAAGCATCGATTTAAAGGCATTTATCGTACAATTTATAACAGTTCTATAAACCTCGGATAGCTAAAGTGGCGTTAAAATATCATGTCACCTTATTCTTTTTACATTTAAATTAATTTAGGACGAGCCTACTTTAGCGAGATTTATAAAATGACATTTGATTATAAATAAGGAGGTAAAAGTATCTAAGTTTTATTGTACCTATCTCTCAGTCAGATAAAGTTAATAAAACTTAAGTATCATTATGAATATTTAACTTGCAGGTGTTAATAGCATGTGATTTAATGCGAAATTCCCTTGAAGCTGTTGTTTTAAGATAAATTATTTGTGATTATGTTTGTTGAAGGACGCGGCAAGATACGGTATGTTCTTGTGCCGTGACATCGATAATTACGCTACACCCTGACCCCCTGACTTGGATACAGACAACGACATAATATGTCGATATTTATTAAAACAAAAAATCAAACTGCCATAATAATAGATAGGTACTATCGAAATTGACTAAGCCTGTCCACAGGTATTGACCTTGTCTTCCTTGTCTCTCGTGGGTGGCTAGACTGAGAGGATGGTATAGGTGCTGTAACCTACTCCATGTACCCATGTCCCAGGCACTAGAGCGTCCGTCAATGAGTAAAAAGTTATCACTTGGCGCTGTATAAATCATCTGTATTAGATGAAAAGCCTAAGTTATCGGCCTTTGTTCAGCTTTTGCGGAGTTGAGTTTGAACAAACTCAACCCTAAAAACTTTCACACTTATAATATTACTGTAGTGTTGTTGCTGACCAACAGGAGTCTTTTCAAACATTTGAAACTTTTCAGAGTCGAATATGACAGTGGCGATTGTATCAGAATCACATTATTAGGTCGGGTGATGCGCCATCGCAGCTTTAAAGCTCCTAGAAATATAATAAAAATTGACGGATTTATTAAAAGCTCTTAAAATAGCCCTGCTAATTTTGTAACATTTAAATCACCAAAATATTTCTGTTAATAAAACACAAGCAGGTTCATGATAACATTTCAAAACCCACTGCTGGACATAGGCTTCCTCTCTCAACCGCCATTGCAAACGGATTTGTTCTATTTGCATCCAGGTCTATCCCTCTACAATGATAAATGCTTAAAATCTCAGTTTCTTAGCTATTATGTTCGCGACTGCCCTGTACCATCAAGCACGTATTCGTTCGGCAGGTGTCTTACCATCTTATATTATCTTCACGTTTAACTTTAGTGACGTCACACCGTTTAACCGATAGCTTTTAACTCCCCAGTAGGTATACAGCAGTATGAGTTGGTAATTATGGGCTTGGACATGATAAGATGGATGTATAATTTAGCACCTCGTTTTAGCATACCTACTTACCTATCAATCGGCTCAGCTCAGACCTACTTATAATTATTTATGCAATAGCACTGATCGTAGTGGAATGTACAAGCTTTAGAAATCTTTAGGTTTAGGACAAGCATGGAAGTGAAGAGTAATGGCAAAACTTACTTAGATATTTTCGCGTTGTTGAACCCGAGACTGTAAACTGTGTAGGTGCCTATTCGAGAAACAGCAGGATTCTATGCCCATGAGATTAATCAGTATTGCCATGGATCATGGAATTATCAGCTGTTATCCTTCGAGCAAAATAAGATAAATTTGCTCAAAGCGCTTATCCCCAATTTTTCAGCCGTCTTTTTGCCGAAATATAGGGGTTCCTACCTCCATCTTCGGAACCCAAACTAACCTCACCTGCCCATGGTCCACCCTACTAACAAATGTGGCTTTGGCGATCGGCTGATCCTGCATAGTGCAGCCTAAAACCGGCACAGCTATATCCCCTGGCCCCCTGGGGCATGTCCACCTTCGTATTGGGGGGGGGGGGAGGGGGGCTATGTCCAGCAGTGGACTGGTAGGCTTGTGTGTGTGTGTGCTTTTGCCGTAGTTCATACGAAAAGACGACAGAAGTTCTATCGCTACTTTGGCAATTTCATCGCAAAACTGTATTTTCATTCACACCTCGAATGATTACATCATCATCATTAAGTTAGTTCCCATAGCGAATTGATACCTGCGATGATTTACTGGTGTTAAAGTTCAATCAAACGGGTATGAGTGAATCATCATATTCATCAATGAGATTATCTAATTACCTAATACTTGCAAGATTTAACATAATGAAATTAGTTTTTATTCACTTGTTTTTATCTTAGCATCCACCGTGTTTGATATGTTGCAACTTACATATGGAGTATTTATTTACTTTTTTTGTTACAGTCATCTGAAAAGCCAGTTGAAGAGAAACCGAACAGCGAGATGAGTTACGTAGTCAGCTCATGGCCCGCCAGCACTCCTGGCCACACTGGATACCTTACCTTCGCAACGCTGCCCCCTGTGTTCGCGAGAAGTAAGTTGTATCAATTAAGAATGATTGTTCTTTTAAGCGGTTCCATTGCGTTGCGCCCTGTCCTCAGCTCGACGCATACAGCTTCTATCAGCCTTTCGCAGATCGTCAATCCACCTGGCTCCACGGCTCATTAGGGGAGGCCTACGTCCAGCAGTGGACTGATATAGGCAGTATAGGTGATGATGATGAAGCAGTTTCAACTTTCATCTTAGGAATCCCAACCAATTTCGCCTACCCGTTGTGCTGGAACTTTGTCTGTGTACTACCGAAGTGACCGCGTCTTTTTCCGGGTAGTTTTTTTATTATGCACATTCGATTCAGCCCTTTGCGATGGAATTTCCGAAAATTCATGAATCATCATTTTATTTTCAGGAAAAACAAAGAAGCCTACTGAGATTTGTGGAGAGAAAACTGGAATCGACAACGGGGAGAAGATGATTATTGATGTCAATTAACTAATTTTACTAGTTATCAAGTACCATTTTAAATTAAAAAAATGTTGTTTAAAAAACAGTTGTATGCAGATGTTTTATTTTCATTTTGAGGCCTTGCGGAGGTTTTAAAGTCTCCTACAATCAACATATGTATGAACTCAGTAAAGCACCAAGCAGATCTTTTATTATGGGAACCAAATGACTGAAATATACATAAAAAAAAAAAATTTAAATTGTAATTCTATATTGTAAACACATTATACAAAATAGAAAACACACAGATCCGAGACAAATATCTGCAAATCATGCAAACATTTCCCTAGCGGCGAGAATCGAACCCACAACCTTCTGCGTCTCAGACGGACCTTCGCCCACTGCGCCACAGAGAATACAGATAAAAAATACTAATCACCTATACTCATTCATTTATTACGTTCCTTAATGTTATTATAGGTACTTAGATGTAAATCTTTTTAAGATTATTGAAGATCCTGCTGAGCACAACAACAATAATAGACAGGAGGCCGTCACATTTATAATTTGTCAAACTATACTTGAAGTAAGTTTTTAAATAAAAAGTCAAGAATGTGACTAATATAAACTTTATTAAATAATATTTTAAAATACACGTTATTGACTCAACTTAAAAGCTAAATTAATATCTTAAAATATGTATTATAATTTCATCGCAATATTGTCAATTTATAAAAGTAATTTACAAAATGCTTGTTTCACAATGAGATTACAAACAGAGCCTCTAAGTATAACCCTAAGTAATTGGAAGAAGGAATAAGGCATTTTTTTTAATTAAAAGTAAAAAGAACCAGAAAAATTTAATACTCCATGGCGTAATTGCTATTTTTATTTTATTTTAGAATACATTTACACATGGCTAGATCAGAGGTTCTATTCGCTATCTTAGTTGCCGCCTGAAACGATTAGCAACCAAGGAGTTTCGATTATGGGAGTGCGTGCTTTGTTATTAGTGGTAGTTTTGTGAAGGGCTCATCCGAGGAAGAACTACCACCATGCTTATTCCTACTGTGAAGCAGCATTGCTGTGTCTCAGCTTGAAGGGTGTGGGTAAAATTACAGGCACATGAGACTTCAGAACACCTTCATGCCTTAAGTTGATGGACGCACGGCATTGCATCGTAGGGAACATTGCATTCATGCGTTGTATTGTTGTTATTTTCAAGGTCGTGAAGGTTTGCTATACTACATTCAGTGATTTTATATCTTCCAAAATGTTGAATAGTGCGAGCAAGAGGGAGGTTTGACATGTATCGTCGCCTTAATGCCATGTGCTAGTTTCGTTCAGTGATGATTTTCAGGTATCATAAAAAAAGAATAAATGTGACAAATTTTTCCAACTAATAGATTTTTGTCTTGTACCCTCTGTCTTTTGTGTAATAAGAGAAAACGAGGCAACATCTACTAGCTGGAAAATTAGTCACACATTTTTGTTCAAAGCCCACTCCCTTGTACGTTAGTAATAGCAGTAATTCCATGTTAGCACCGGATCTGTTTCACTTTAGCTGGTTGTCTGTTGAACTAGTTCTATTTTCGTTAACCGAAATATCAAAGTTTAAAAATAAAAGTTCCGTGTTCATATTTTAAGTTTACAACTGAGATAGCGAATATATGCCGGAAACCGGCGGACAGCAAGGCAGTGGATTTTAAATTTACCAATGTAAATTCGTATGTACTAATGACAATCAAATATAATACAAAAGCTCAGAGACCAGCAGCGGGGCGATCGGCTAATGGCCGGTTCCTATATTATACCGTTACCGATTACGCCTCCCCTACGTTTTCCCCTGAAAAACTGTCAAATTTTCGACGCCTCGTTAATTTTTGACAGTTTTTCAAGGGAAAACGACGCGTAATCGGTAACGGTATAATATAGAAACCGGCGCGGCCGTAACTCTGTCGCAAACAGAAACGATTGATACCGATCCTGTTTTTACAAACTTTGACAGTTTGTCAATTGACGTTCATTGAATTTCAACGGATAAAATGTCAAAGTTTGTAAAAACAGGATCGGTGTCAATCATTTCTGTTTGCAACAAAGTTAGCCGATCACCCCGCAGTTGTTGGTTTCGAATTCTCATTCGTTTGGTTTCGGTTGGTATTTGAACGTTCTAATGTATATTTTGTTACTATCAGATACTTAAGAATTTACGTTGGTTAATTTTTAAAGCCTTTACCATGCTGTCCGCTGGTTTTCGTGGCCATAAAGGAGCATAAGGGCTGGGGCTCCTAGATATGGAGACTAAGGTCTAGTCTGTTAATAATAGACCAATCTCAACTCGATTCAATTCAAACCATAATCAATGAAATCTGGCATAAAAATTCCATCGTTTTGCCAATATCACGTTTTACTGTTCATATAATAATGAAGCATCGTTGTAGTATTAAATAAAGTAGTGCATAAATCCAGTCAGCAGTGTAAGTTTGCCAGTAGAGTTGATAACAATTTGAACCAGCCTTAGGCCAGAGCCACCAATGCGAGTGGAGTTGAGAAATAAACCAATTTAAAAAAATCAAAACGCTATCTATAGTTCATTGGGTTTTAGCTATACGAAAACCAGAGGGTCCATTTAAAAACTCAGTTGCCCACTGAAATCATTAGCACTGGTCCTGTATTTACAAACTTTGACATTTTTTCAAACTCAGAGCCTTCCCAGATGGGCGATTTGCTCGCGCGAGTTAGTCGCGCGATTAACATGCTTATCCAATCAGGCTTGCTGAATGTCACGTGGAATGTGCGCGCACATTCCACGCGACACGTATAAGCATATTAATCGCACGATCAACTCACGCGAGCAAATCGCCCATCTGGTAAGGCTCATTCATAGTCCGAAGCCGACCATTTCGATGAGCAATTGAGATAGTCAGCGCCATCTATCAAATCAGTTGGAACTTTGTTTCGTGAATCGAAAGCCCCTCATTGGATAAATAATACACATCTTTACTCCGCTTTGATGGACCAGTCTTTAGTAGAAGTGGTATAAGGCAGTGTCAAAAATATAAAATTTGGCAAATGGAGTTAAACATTATCACAGACCTTTTGATAGGTATTCAATGTATTCACTTTATCTGCAACACTCCATAATATTCTGATTACATTTCTAATTTCCTAATTTTCTATAAATTAGACCCGTATTTTAAAACGAATGCCAAAGAATTATGCTTCAAACTTCAAGTTTGAAGTTTGTGCCGACTCCACATAGCGTGGAATAAGGGCAGGTGATGAGTTTGAATCCGCAGCACATTTATCAAATGTGTGATCTGACAAGTAAATTCGATCTATTCAATGTCGATGTAACTCTTCTAAAATATAATCTAAAACGATACAATTAATTGTTTTTTTTTTCATAAAAACTAATAAAATATAAAATAGAGCAACATTCTCGCTTGAGTAGTTTTAAAATACAGGTCAAAGGCGGATATAGGCAACTCTAAAGAAAGCTGTTTGAAATCGCGTTAGACAATTTACAACCTTCAGATCACAATCACACAGCTTGATTTGCCTTCTCACTGTCACTAGGGTACAATACTCGCAACGTTTCTTTATCCCGCTGAAGTTGGCTTCAAGAAGCGACGTAATTCCTATTTTTAGGTTGAACTACTCCTAGTGTGTTAATTATAGGTTGATACGCGGGACACTGACCGTAATGATGGCGACGACCAATTATGAACGATGACGAATACTAAAATGGCTTTTCATTGGTTTGACAATAAAATTGGGTTTTCGTCATCATTGGTCGTCGTCATCACTATGAGTAAATCAATGTCAATGTACCGCGTATCAACCTATATATTTAACAAACTGTAAGTCGGAATGAGTGGTGAATAAATTTGTATTCTATTTTGCTATAAATTTGGCTGACGTATCTAAGAACAATGTATGATTCTCACTAACCGTCGCGCGTCGGAGCGAGTCGGAGCGCATTTTATAACATGCTAAAGGAAATTGAAACATCCACAAAGCAGTTAAGTTCCTTATTTGCATGCAATTTACGCAGCGGATCTATTTACGTCAGTGTTATAAAGCTCAACGCAACGCACCGATGGTCTCCGACGCGCGCTGGTAAATGTGAATCGTACATAATATGTTTAAAGAGAAATAAATATTATGATTATGATTACTAGGATTGGTCAAATCGTTCTCCGAGCATAACTTCATAAGGACAAAGTTCCATTGTTATGATTGTACATAACTTATTATATTAAATGATTTCTAAATACATCCATAATATTGCTACGCAATTATTTCGTTCATGTTATTTAAAATTTCTAAATAGGAACCTTATAATAATTTATTAAAATATTTCTACCTTCAAATTTACTTACGTGAAAGTTGCCAGCTAGTCAAGCTCAAAAGACATGCCATAAATAAATAATAAATAAAAACTACTGTGTGGAATGATATAAAAATACATTTTGTGCATATAACTTAACTAATATATTAGAATATATACTATTTACTATTCATATAATTTGATTAAAAAGTTAGTTGGGTCATATATTATTTGGGTAATTCGAAGATTAGAGAAAAATAAAGTATTTTTTGTCGAAGAGTTTTGAAGAAGTCTGTATTGATACCAATTTTCTCGCTTTTCAAGTAGTACAAAGTATTTCCGCAGTTATACACAGATCCTTAGTTTTAAAAATCTTAAGTCAATGAATTAGAACTTCAAAAGCATCTCCCAAATGCCAAATGGTTAGTTTGGTGCGTCGGACTACCACAGAATATCCAACATACTGCGATCTGAGGCTTACTCAAGAATATTGTTGACCAATGAGAAAGCGTAGATACAAAATAACGCATTCTATTTGGCCAATATTTTTCGATACGCTTGCGATACGACAGGTTCAAATCTTCGTAAATAGCCTACAGGTCACATCGGAATACCAATACTTTATTTTGATCTGTGGTATTCGGTTTGCCACAATCACGAACCAAAGAAATGCCGGATGACCGACTGTGTGGGAGCAAGACCGATCGCCTCGGGCCTGTGTCTAAGGTCGGGCAAACAAGGTGACCATCTGACAAGGGTTCAAGTCTGTTATTCTGTTGGAACACCGAACCACGCGGTACAAGGAATCCTGATATATCAGCAATTTGTGTGATCTGTTAGTTATTTACATCCTTATCTGAAGTCGCTAAAGTCTGTTTTGAGTTGTATAGTCGGCCTGCTATTCTGTTGTTGGAAGACCGGTCTGGGTGCTTGCCTGCCGCGCGCGCTGGCTTGGCTCGCTTTCACAGCGCTCTCTAACTTGTTGCGAAGTTCCGATGACTGCTGCATCATTGTTTTAAACTCCTGAAATACATTTTATTTCATAAAATATAGTACACGAGAAATGATTTTTTTAATAGTCCGTCTTTTATGGTCAACTGATTCCGAACTATAAGAGCAAGTATGCGTACTAGACTAATAAACAAATACATTAGGTACATAGACACCATTCGGTACATTTCGAAACCTCTCTTCTCTTTAATTTTATATTATATTCTCTTTTTCTCTTTATCTTTATATTTATTATCCTCTTTTTCACCATTTTGTACATTTCTTGGTTAACATAGATATGTTAACCAAGAAATGTACAAAATGGTGGCGACGCGTCGCGAACTTAAAAAAGAACTGAACAGTTAAAACTGCACATCTGTTTATCATGCCTCTCGAAGCACGGTAGCTTGTTTGAGACTAACCTGCGGATGTTTAGGCCCGACCCTGGTGAGCCACTGCAGTGCGAACTCGTGCAAAGCGCGCACATGCGCCGGCGCACGCGACAGTTCAGCGCCTTCGCGCAGGTACGATATCACTATCGGCACCAGCAGCCAGAGCATTTGGATACCTAAAGATAAACATATAGAAACATATAATTGAGTCATACAAAAGACATACATAAGTCATACATCATACAAAAGAACTGCTGTAAGTGTTTAAATCTAATTAATAGAACCCGATCAAAATCTACAAACAGTTTATCGTTCACTTACCAACCGATAGGAGAACCTATGAAGCAGACGAATAAACTAGCAGACACCAGGACCAGTTTGCTATGCAGTAGGTAGATAAGAGAAACAGCGACACAAAAGGGTCGCCATTCAGGGTATGCTGTATAATGCAGCGCTGGTTTTCAGTGGCGCCACCCATAGCAATTGTAATAGAGGTAATTTTCACGGTAAATATATTTTGCAATGTATACAAGTTCTAATTTCCTCACCTTTTGGACCGCCATCTTCTGTTTTGCGTGTAACAATTAAAGTAATTTTAGAGTCAGTTACAGGGTGTAAAATGCGAGCATAATATAAATTTTTCGTTGTTGTGTTCTTTGAATTTTTAACTTGAGTTTCATTTACGGTAACCAATATCCTTAGGCGAACAACTGTTAGGCTTGGCGTAGGTCATCAAAGCCCGATAGGCAGGCAAGTAGTGGTGTACCGAATCCGCCACAACTTTGTTATAAGTAATGGTTACCACTTAACAACGGGTGGGCTTACCTACTAGTTCTATTATTATCACGGTTCATGAAATTCAGCCAGGTGACGACAGACAGACGGCCAGTGGAGTCTTAGTAATATATTAATAATATGGGTCATGTTTTTACCCTTTGGGTAACGGAACCCTAAAATTGTTTTTATCCGGATACTACAGGAACGAATCCGCGGGCGGAAAGTAAGTAAAGGATGATAACTATCTTCTTGGTATGAGCTAGTGGCCAACTCTGGTGTCTGGAGTTTTGAGGCAGCCCAAAGGCCAGCGACAATAACGCTTTATTTTATAAATCTCCTTTTTTTCTAGCTATCTGCTTTTCTGGGCATTGAGCTAGAGTTTTGATTTTTTTGCTCCGTCATTGGCATGCATGGAATATGCCCAGTGGCAAATCCATATCCTCAGTGTTCTCCAAGTTAGTCATTGGTTGTATGAGATCTTGCGGTGTTCTTCTCTTTAGTCACGACAACGCTTCATCATCATCTGCCTATGTCAGTCCACTGCCGGACATAGGTCTTTCCGTAATGAGCACCATTGCGCCCTGTTCTGAGCTCGACGCATCCAGCTTCTACAAGCAGCCTTACGCAAATCGACACTCCACCTGGCCGGAGGGTGTCCTACACTACGTTTGCCGAGCCGCGGTCTCCACTCAAGAACTCGTTTGCCCCAGCGGCAGATATGGCCAGCCCACTGCCATTTCAGCTTGCTAATTCTCTGTCAAAACGCTTAGCAACTCAAAAACCCTAATGTCACATAGACACTTACGGGCAGCATGAGGCGCGGCGTGCACCAACTCATCCAAAGCTGTAACTGCTGCTATAGCAGCGCGCGTGTGAGCAGCGTCCGTCGGCCGTCGAGCAGCCGCTGCTCGCGCTACCACGCGAGCAGCCAGCCCTCGCGCCCACCACGAAACGCTAGCAGCCGGCGCGGTGGTAGACCAGATATTACGCAGCACTGAGCAGCAAGATGCGAACACCTGCAGATATTAATACAATACAAATATATTTATTGCCAAACATAAAATAACAAAAGATAAAACCGACCAAGTGCGAGTTGGACTGTTCCATACAAACGTGGAGGTAAGGGTACTTACTATTGACCATTCGAGATCTATGGTAAGTACCCTGGTTTTGATTCCCTTCCAAGTGTCTAATTATGTGACATAAACGGCCGTATCTTTTTATTGCGTTGATTTAGAAGTTTGATTTTTTTCACGGCTCCAAGGCATTGCAGACCTGAGTATTTCAACTTGATACCTCGACGCAATTCTGACAAAAAGGTCTTGACAAATAGACATACTGTCAGACAGACATGTGTACAAAGGAACCCTAAAAAGGAACCTAATTAGGCGCTTCTCCCAGCCGTCGCTGCTGCCCGTCGACGGTCAGGGAATTTAGCTGTACCGGTGTTAGGCTGCGCTATGCCGTAGTCAGTCACCGCCAGAGTCCCGTTTGTTAGTTAGCAGGCTGCACCCGGGCAGGTGAGGTTGGCTAGGGTTACTCGCTATTACCTCATTATCATCAGTCTCAAGACAGTATCTGAAGTGGTTGATACAAGGATAGTGCAACGCAGGCGCGGGTTCTGCTCGACTCAGCACCGCCGCCATGCCACGAGCGCCAGTCACAGGTTCGATGCGCTGATCCGGATCATCTGGACAATAAAGACAATTTTGCTATGCTACAAAATGGCAACTTAGTTTTATAATCATGAATTATATTTCTTTAACGTCTTTGTTGTAATAATTCATAATGTTATTAACATTGTTTTTAAGGGAGTTAGAGGCAGTTTCATCCCAAGTTTTTTTTATCATCTTATCATCAACATCATCGTCAGCCTGTTGCAATCCTTTGCTGGCCATAGACTTCCCCCAATGAGCGCCATTGCGCCCTGTTCTGAGCTCGATGCATCCAGTTTCTACCAGCAGCCTTCAGCACATCGTCACTCCACCTGGCCGGAGGGCGTTCAACACTACGTTTACCGAGCCGCGATCTCCACTCAAGAACTCATTTACCCAACGGTTATCGGTTCTTTTATCATCTCAATAATCAGAAATGTTATATACATCTACAGAGATTACGTTACGTTTAACAAAACGTTTAGTGATTGTTGTAAATAAATGTTATCTATCTATCTAGTTTAAACAGTATCACAGCAGGAGGTCATTACTCTTCGAGATTCAACATTTCTAATAAGATTTAAATGCAAATTTCCTTACCACTTTTCACCCTTTCCACAAGGCTGGCGAGTGCACTCTGCAGTAGCATTGCGTGAGCGGCGCGGGTCTGTTCGTGAACCCTGACCGCTTTGCACTCCGCTGCGCGCTCCAGCACCACTATGCCGGCATCGGACAGCGTGGCTGAATCTTTGCTGAGGCGTAGGATCTCAGTCGCGAGGAACAAGATCGTTGGTAGGATGGATAACGCTCCTGAATGAACGAATAAATTAATGAATGAAAATGTACAATTTTATTGTACACCATAATTTTATAAACAATAGTCATAATAATTATTATTATCAACGGGATATTTACCATGATTTGTGAGTTTTTGTTTCCCGATTTCAACGCAGTTGCATGCGCCATGATCACGGGAGGAACTGAAGTCTGTGCGAGTGGGTAGTTACTGGCAGACGAATCGATCTACCCTCTTTCTCGGTCTTTTATTACGAACGACACCATTATCACTGGTTTCAATGTCACTTATAACTCGATCCCGACACAGCACTTACTGTATCGGTACATACTTCGGAAACATCACTTTTACGGTTCCTACACATTCTAATTACAGGATTCCAGACTCCAGACAAATGAAAACCATCGCCTCGATTGAAATTCCTGTGTTTGGCAATCTCAATCACTTCTTGAACCAGTCTTGGTGTATAGTGGCGTTCTGTTGAAATTACTTGCCGATTGTGTAGTTCGATCCAGTGATTTAAAACTGATTCCAGCAGATGTTCAGCTATGGCAGAATTCTGAACATCAAGGTTCATCACCGCCCTGATATTTTCTTTTACTCGAAAGGTTATCGTACGCTATCGTCGCGCTTCGTTAAGTGTACGTCGATTAGTCTGCCAGTAACTACCCATTCGCACATACTTCAGTTCCTCTCGTGATCATGGCGCATGCAACTGCGTCGAAATATCGGGTAACAACAGAACTCACAAATCATGGTAAATATCCCGTTGATATTCATAATTATATTCACAACAGTGATAATTTCAAAAGTTATAATAGTCATAATCTTAAAAAATTAAAAGGTACATCATAATCATCATCAGCTGTACTTCTGTCTTCAACTCGTCGCGACCAGCTACTTTTGCAGATCGTCACTTTACCTGGCCGGAGGGCATCCTACACTACGTTTGCCGAGCCGCGGTCTCCACTCAAGAACTCGTTTACCCCAACGTTTATTGGTTCTGCGGCAGATATGGCCAGCCAAACAATAGATCTTAAAAAATAAAAGGACCAATGACTGAAATATAAATACAGTCAAAGAGTCGAATTCTCTTGTCTTTGTAATTCTGGCACCGCACCTGCGTCGATCGTGACGAAGCAATGACTATCAAAACTTCGATTATTTCGCGCGGACTATCCCAGTGTGCAGCCTAAATTATCGCGACGATAGCCGATAATGGTTGGTCACATCTACGTGTACTATGTCAAACAAGAAAGCGCCTGCAAACAGATTACAAAACGTTTGTCGAACGGTAGAAACTTTACACCGACATAGTCCTAAAATATATAGCAGTATGTATACATCCTAGTGCACGTGACTGAACGAATCAATGGCGTTTCGAATTAAGCGAATCATTCGGAACGTGCTCCTCTCGCTGTAAATTCAAACAACAGTAACGGCGAGGTCAAAATGGAGATCGCAATCGCAAATTTCTACGACGTCGCAAATATATCCTGGAAATTTCTAACGCGTCGATTCAGCCAGAAGCACTACTAAAATGCCGTATACGATGAAATTCTTACATTACGTGAACGCATCGCAATACGGTACGGGGTCGTCGCACCGCGTTTTGTCCTCGCCGTAAGACCATATTCACAGCAAATGTATGAAATATTTTTACGCGAGCGAAGCCACGGACAAAAGTTAGTTAATAATAACGTTGTAATGAATCTTTAAATAGGTAAAATTAAGACGTGAAAGTTCTTACGAAAGTTAGCCTTCTCAGTGGATTTCCCTGTTGATAATGAACGCGTAAATTTATACGGAAAATACAAGTCCAATCTTATTATACATTAAATTTGGTATATCTTTACCTTGAGGACTAGTCAAAGACGGTAATTCGGACAAGGCAGACAGAGTCTTCACAAGCAAGGTGTCTCCATGCACGCCAAGTCCCCTTGGCACCCCAATCACTCCCACTGTGCCTTCCTGTTTCAACGGACTGAGAGCAGGCAGACGTCTGGAAGAATAAACTGGTTTTAAAAACTTCACAACAACAATGTTATTTTACATAATATGGCCAATACTAGCTTCCGCCTGCGGCTTCGCGTAGTACCCGGAAAAAAAGTAGCCTAGTTGAACGTATTCGCATGAAACTTGGAATATACATAAATTGTGGCCTGAACTAACATTTACGCTACTTTTTATCCGAGTACCACGCGAGCAAAGCCGTGGGCGGAAAAAGGCTGTCAAACATCCTTAGATTTGACAGACTTGGAGTTTACGAGTTAGGCATGTATGTCTCATGCTACAGCTCACTAGTTTTTACGACATCGCTTTCAACTTACCTGACTAAAAGACACACGCATACTTCAAGGCAGGAGAAGACTAGTGATTTCCCAGGGGGTAGTTCGCCTGTTGGGCCACCTTCCCCTAACGTGTGCACCACCTCCAGAACTGATTGGGGAATTTCTTCCGTCGTTTCTTCTGGGGCTAGTTCTGCAAATATTCAGTTAATGGATTTAACTGTTACTTTTGTAAGCATCTGAATATAAATAAATAAATAAGTAAGAACTAGTACTTAAAAAAATTAAACAATATTTTTGAGCTCATAATCCTATCAATAGTCGATCCCAAACATTTTCCAAATTTTTGTTTGAGACTGTTCCTATCGTAGAATCTTTACAACAACATTCGGCAACTTGTGACGAACTTTTTACCTTTGATCTTAGCGTGCATATTCGCATGCAGCTGTTCTCTGGCAGCGTCTATGATCAATTTCAGAACATCAGCTGCTAGGAGTAGCGCCTCAGTACTTTCTTGGGTAAGCCCAGTTCGGTGTATCATTTGGCACAGTTCTATTGCTAGGGACCTGAAAATATAATACAAATGTGTAATTTGTAAGAGAGGTATAGGAGTTTTTCAAATCTGTGCCTGATTTATCTCAATAAAAATGCCCTTGGGAGAACACATTAGGCAGAGATTTTTGTTCAAAGCCCGCAATTCCATAATAAAAACTCTTTGGATATAGCTTACACTGTATAGCTAAGGATCAATAGTTTTCTGTTTGACCTAACCTATGAAGGTTTGAGAAAGTGCTATAGCGTTGCGTTTGTACGCTGCGCCAAAACACCGCATTGTATTGTACGGTGAAGAGGTTAGCTGTCACACTGAGGCTACACTTCCACGAGCGAGTGCATCGCGACGAGTCCGCGCTTCTATCGTAGTCTAAACTGCACGAGATTTCGATTATTCTGTCAGCGTATCGTCGCGACTCGCCACGGAATCGCCGCATAAATACGCAGACTCGCTGTACAATTGTTTCCGCGGCGAGCGCGCTACAAGGTTGCCACGTATGGCAACCGGCGCACAAGAATACGTTGACATTTTGCTCGTATTCAACCACTCGGATAATATCGCCGTGAGACACATTCTATGAGAGTGTATAGAAATACGTGGCACGACGATAATATCGTCGCAATGCACTCGCTCTTGGAAATAGCACGCGTCAAACGCGACGCTCTGTCACCGTCAAGCGTTCAGTTTGACGGTCTAACCTCCTTACACACGCACAGTTCGACACAACGCGGCGTTTTGGCGCAGAGCCAGTACGAGCCAGACGCTATAAGCCTTGACGCAGGTACTCTTCCTGTTTGAGACTGCCATGTAATTAATCCAGAGTTCTTCTTCTTCTTCGTATGAGTTAGTGATCCACTCTGGTGTCTCCAAATCCAGGGTATAATTTACATTCATAACAAGACAATAAAAGAGCGTCGTTGACTAAAGTTAGCTTTTACAACAAAAATATATTTTTTCACCTGTCTTTCAATAATCTGGCTCGGTTTTCAGCGGCGTCCAGCAACGTTACCAATGATAGCAACACTGATATTGAGTTTTCCACGCTCATGTCGCGTTGTGCACATAACGCCTCCATACAGATACCTAGAATAATACTCTGTGTTAATATCTACCAATCAAGAAGCAGTTAACTTTGTTGACCACCAATTGGCCGTCAACAAATGTAGGATTATTTAGTAAATAGGAAATGCGTATTCTGCAAGTGAAATGGAACTGAGGACGAAATGATTAAAAATGTTCTGAGCCAACATCGGAAAGTGAAATGGTATTTTATTTTGTTATAACTTTACATATTTGAAAAATAAGTAGCATTAAAATTAGACGGTGAACTTATTAGTAAAAAAGACAGACAGCCGTACGGACAACGAAGTGATCCTATAAAGGTAAAGAAAAAATGATTTTTCTTATGAAGTATGGGACCCTAAAAAAGATTTGCCCAAATAGTTTTCACTTATAGAAGAATTTGCTATGTTTTCGTTTATGAGTGAAAAAACGATTTAGGATATTAGTTTAATAAATGTTTTGTATTTTAGGAACTATACAGAATTCACTATCGATCAAATATAAAAAAAAACATCTTACCAAACAGTAAGTGGAATCTTTCATCCACTGGCTCGAAGAATTCAAAGTTTCCATTCTCCGTTTTGGTTGATCTGTTGTCCAGATTGCTCTCTGTGGTTTCTGAAAAGAAATTCATACATGTACAACATTGTAGCCAAGAAGCTATTCTCTCTACAGGGTTAAGGACTAAACAAAAAGTGTTTACTTTTGGCCTTATTGAATTGTAGCCTATCTCACAAACTTTTACTAAATAAATATATTCCATTCAAAGATATTTTAATTGTTAGGACCGGTTGACAACCAACAACGGAAGGTCGCGGGTTCGATTCCCAACGCGAGACAATCGTTTGTATGGTAAGCAAATATTTGTTTCGGGTGTTTCCGTTGTATAATATGTATCTACGAGTATTAAGTATATGTGTAAGTAGTATTTTAGTAATGGGGAACCACATAACTGAAGATCTGTATAGTTTGGGGCTATATAATGCTGTGTGATAATGTCCAGAATTATTAAAAAGCAAGGTGCAACGCGGGCAAGTTAGTTTGGGTTCCAATAACGGTAGAAAACTTTTTTGGCCCCTTATTTTTAAGAAAATCATGCATAAAACACTAAAATACACACGCCGGCAAAATTAGGGGAACAAAGGTAAAAACTTGAATTTTTCATTTTTTTTAATGTTGGTTTGTTTGTTTTTTTTTAATTAAAATTATGGATATGTGGTAAACAAAAAAACAGGGTTTCTCATTGAAATTTCTTTAATTCAAGTAAAAATTAAATAATTTTTTTCAAAGTCAACAAATACAAAAAAAACTAACAGCGCGTATGGCTTCCACGGGCTCTTATGAGAGCCTGAATGCGTTTTCCCATGCTTCCAATGATGCCATCAGTCATTTCTTGAGGCATATTCTCCCACTCTTCGACTAAGGCCAATTTGAGCTCGTCGACGTTCCTGGGAGCTGGGTTCCTCTGATGTACCCTTCTTCCGAGGTTGTCCCAAACATGTTCTATCGGGTTCATGTCTGGAGAACGTGCTGGCCAGTTTATTTGGGTAATGGCAACCTCATTAAGGTATTCCCGCAACACGCGCGCGGTGTGGGGCCGAGCGTTATCGTGCATAAACACAAAATCATCGCCAATAAATGGGACAAATGGCATAACATGGGGCTCTAAGATCTCTGAGATGTATCGCAGTGCAGTCAGGGAACCGTTTTCAATGACGACAAGCTCTGTACGGGCTCCCAAAGATATGCCGCCCCACACCATAAGCCACTTTTTCGGTGAAACTCGTTGGATTGTAGCGTTCTCCTCGATACCGCCACATCTTCTACCTCCCATCAACGGAATTTACATAAAAACGGCTTTCGTCAGTGAATAAAACTCGCCTCCATTCGTATGTCCAATCACGGTGTTGACTAGCAAATGCCAATCTGGCTACTCGATGGCTCACCTCGAGTTTTGGCGCTTTGGCTGGCACTCTCGACTGCAAACCAACTTCATTTAATCGTCTTCTCACTGTTCGTTCACTTACACGGACGTTACGCACTTCTTGTAACAAGTTTCGTGTCTGAACAGCAGTTTGACGACGGTTTCTCAGAGTTTGCACCTTTATGAAACGGTCATCTATGGCGTCAGTTGCCCGATTTCTTCCTTGTCCTCGCCGACGCACGTAAGACCCCGTTTGTCTGTACCGTTGAACATTGCGATAGATCACAGATACCGACACACCCAACACTATACCAACTGAACGGTAGGTGTGACCTGCCTCGATCATTGTTATGGCTCTGGCAACATTAGTTGCAGGCAAATCACTCATTTTGTATTCAATACAATGTATACGCTTCAAAGATTACCACTAAAATGAGCTAAAGTAAGTTTAAAACACGCTAGCATTTTTTTAATGAATTGCACTTATGATCGTAAAATTGTCAACAATCGCTCAAGTGGGTATAATTTAATGTTTAAACATCGAACAATAAAGATTTCATTCAGTCATCGTTCCAAAGAGGTTAGGGATACAAAAATATAGTCCACATGCAAAACGACCCAACCAGTTGAAAAAAAACGAGGTTTCTTGCCTGTTCCCTTAATTTTGCCGGTGTGTGTATTTCTAAAATCACATTCAAAGAAATAATTTCCTATTCTCTTCCATCGAACTTTCTCTACGGTGGCCATAATAAGTTTGTATTTGGCTACATACCAGTGGTAGTGGCAGGTGTGTTGATATTAGCGTTGAATCGTAGCGAGGCTGCGTAGAGAAGCGACGGCCACGCATTAGCGTAATGCGCTCTGGAAGCTTCCGCCGTTTCAGCGGAGTAAAACGCACCGCCACCATGAGGTAATTGTGACGCGAATTCTGTCATAAAACAAAACGACGCATAACTTTCCGAAGATCAGTGAGCCAAGGATATCACTATTGAAGATCTTGTATACTTATTTGTGTGATATGAGGTGATCTTGGAATTTACTGAACCATTGAACGTTCGTTTAATGACAGAAAGCTGCACTATTCCTATTTTGGCTCAATTCATTCCGTAGTTTTGGCGTGAACGTGAAATATTTCACATATTTACATTAGAATCTTCGTGGGGATATGCCCATTATATCCACGCTGGGCATGCGGGTTGGGAATTGCAGAACACAGCTTCTCGCACCGCTTACGTTGCTGCCCCTCGACGGTCAGGGGAATTAGCTGTGCCGGCGTTATACTGCGCCATGTCGAATTCTGCCGGACGCCAGAGCCCCGTTTGATAGAGCAAGGTGCACCACGGGCAGGTGAGGTTAGCTTGAATGCTAAAGATACAGGTCGGAACCCCATACACCCGGATAATCATACCAGGAGGTAGACTCAGCAACGCATGATCCTTCAAAGCAGCCAGCCAATTTTCTCCCAAACTTTCCAACTCCGGTTCCACCAATCTCAGTAGACTTTCTCCTGTAAAAATTTAACTCATTTTACTAACAACCTTATTAATGAAATGTTCGATTAGAAAAATGATGGATCTATAGAATCTGGACATATGCCTTCCCTATAAGAAGGGTGAAAGGCCCATGATCCCCACGCTTGGCATGCGGGTTGGATCGCAGAGAGCTTCTCGCTTCTTCTCTGCTTTTCTCGCAGAGATGTAGCTGTTCCGGTTTTAGGCTGCGCTACGCCGCAATCAGCCGGATGCCAGAGCCCCGTTTGTTATAGCAGGGTAACTGCACTCGCGCAGGTGAGGTTGGCTTTGGTTCCAAAGATGCGAGGTTGGGAACCCTATACATCCCCTTGTCGGTCAGTAAACTTCATTACAATTTATACACATTAAGTTTCAATTCGTATGTTATCCAGAAAAGATGTAAGTAGTAAGATGTAAGTTGTAGTTTTTCATTGAAGAACTGGTGTGTAAAGTTACGCCATAATTTATCACAAAAAGATGAGGCTGCCCTAGATCAGCTGATTTTGTTAACCTTTATCCTTGATTTAATGATGATGACAATTATAGTTCTGACTGACTAATGTTTGGGGCTGCCACACACTAACCAAACTTCTAAGATTTTTTAGACAAGTTGTGTTTCAAACACATATATTTAACGGAGGTTCTCACAACTTGTGGACAGCCATGGTTCAAATCATAACCATCGGACATGATTTGAACCTGATTTTTCGACAGGATCACATACGAATTCAAACTCAACTTGTATGTTTTTACCTTTGCTCTCAAACTCCCCAAAATCGTCTTCTTCGCTCTCAGTACTGGCGTTATCAACCTGATTATTGTTTGACAGTAACTGGTTCCGCCATTTTGCAATCTCAGCGCGATTATTGAACGGTTTTGTATCAAGCTGTTTCACGTAGCTGCCTGGTGCGCTGTTGTTTGACACCATCGCTACTATGTACACCTAGAGAAAGTGAACTTTAATTGCAGTGGCTTAAGGTTGATTTTAGTGATACAAATATGCCCATCTAATCAACTTTAAAAAGATTGATGTAAGATCTCTTATAAGAACTACTTGGCGCACTATTGTTTACTAATTGCTCCTAAGTATACGAGGGGGAAATAGTATTAATCAGCAGGAATTAGGGTTTTTATCAGTGTAACAAATGCGTTGCTAGTGCGTAGAATTTAACACTGTCAGTTTGATCACTAGGCATAATAGACAATTATGGACAGTTTTCTTACCTCAGCCCATGCTTTTAGTATAGACAATTTTTCCAGTGTTGCCATGCTTTCGTTGTAAATCAATGTGGTGTTGCCTTTCGTGTTCAATTTGTCCAAACTTGATACCAAAAGCTGATGTACCCTGGAAAAAATAAATACTAATTTGTGATATAGCTCCGTCCAGATCCTACCCGTTTCCAACAGAAAACATTATACATCAATAAAGAGTCTGGACCAATCAGTAACTCGCAGTTACTGATTAGTCTAGACTCTAGTCATGCGAGTTGTTGAAAAAACACAAAAACATATCTTTCTGCACCCTGCTAACTAACAAACGGGGCTCAGCAGTGGACTGATATAGGCTAGTACAATAGTCACAACGGATCCGTGTCCCTCTGAAGCTCAACAAACGATTCGACCAATCCTAGTACAATCCGACCCAAATATAGAAACTACTACCCAAATATAGAAGCTCAACAAACGATTCGACCAATCTTAGTACAATCCGACCCAAATATAGAAACTACTACCCAAATATAGAAGCTCAACAAACGATTCGACCAATCCTAGTACGATCCGACCCAAATAAAGAAACTACGGAGCTGCAGCCAGCGAGATATTTTGTGCTTATTTTACTAAGTTGGCAGACAGGGATACGATAGTAATTGATGTGGATGGCATGAAGGTGATAATACCTACGACGCAATGCCCTACGAGGCATGAAATTGCAAAGCCTCATGTCCTGTAATATCAACAGTATCCACAACCTTTTAACCGAAACACAGCACTGCTACTTCACGGCAGAAAAAGGAATAGCAGTAGCACTTCCCCGGATGATCCAAATAATAATAATAAAATAATCAATCGACCCAATCAACAATCTAACAAAAATATAGGATCGCGACGCGACGTCGATTGTTGCTTGCAGCCAACTTTAGAGGGACATAGATACGTTATGAATATTGTATTGTTATATGTTACTTGTATGGTATTTATAAGTACCTTCTGAGATCGTTGATGTCTCTAGCGACTCCGCAGCCGATCCAAGCAGAGCAAACATCACAGGCAGCCGCGGTCACATGAGACGCCGTGTCTCCGGAAAACGCGGGTCTAACCGCTGCACCAACCTTAATTTACAACAAAAAGTATGACAAATTCTGCAAAAATGACCCAAACTTTTTTCCGAGTCACTATAAATTATCTACTAGGTACAGAAAGCTGTTGCAATCTCTTGTTTAGTTGTTGTGTTTGTTTGTCAGGGGTGTTACGAAATTCACAGTAACCTTTTGTTACTGTGAACTTCGTAACACCCCTGGGTATTATTTTAATGGTACTAGAATATGGAACAAGCACATTATTATTAGGGGAGGACTGATATAGTCTGGTGTTGCTGATGTTAGTGTTTTTGACTGACCTGAGCTTGATATTGCTCCAACAGCAGATGCCCTGGGAAGTCAGGTTCGGGTGCTCTTGCGTATTGTTGTATTATCATCTGCAAGGTTCTCAAGCCACACAGTCTGAGCGCATCTGATTCGCCAGTAGCGCTAACGAAGGCCATACGAACCAGATCTGATAGATGGAATGAGAGGTAGTCACCTGAAAACAACAAACGATTAAGGCGTAATCCTATGATCTTTTAGAATAGAGAGTATTTGAGCTTGAGTTGGGTATTGTGATTATGTATTTAAATGAGCTGGATGTAAGGGGTTCTAAACTCCATCCTTGGAATCCAAGCAAACCTGCCCGTGTTGCATCCTGCTGAATTACATACCGATTGCGATTGCGGCATAACGCAATATTAAATTATACGGCACAAACGGCCGTATCTTTTGATTGTATTGGCTTAGAAGTATGCCTTTTTTTGTAGTTTTAGGTATTGCATACCTGAGTAGATACTGATATACAGAAAGACAGACATACAGGCGGATAACAAAGTGATCCTATATCAGTTCCATTGTTCCTTTTGAAATGACATCCATCAAAATATCTTACCACTGGCTGCATTCTCTTGTTTCTTGATAGTCGCTTTTACCAGATCGAAGTGAGCTCCATCACCTGTCGCTTCGCAAGCTCCCATTATTTTCTGTATACACTCCATAGCAAACACCTAAAAATAAAGGCATTCAAAGTTCATTACAGGCACATATAGCTTTTTATAACTATGAAGGGAAATGCCTCATGTGCCTTGAGTTGATGGACGCAGGGTGTTGCATCGTAGGCACGTTCAAAAATGCGTGACCTATGATGCACTTTGTTAGGTAATGGTTAGCACTTAACATCAAGTAAGCTAAACTAAGCTAAAGTATTGATCAGAATCAATACCAAATACTTTTTATTTATGATCTCTATTTTTTGCTTGAAAAAGGCACCAAAGTTTTTTAAGTGCTTATGTTAAGATCATTCCCTACATGTGTAGTGTTATATGCATACCTAAGTAGTTATGCAAATGAACATCTTGATTCTTGAATCCCTGCCAGTTTTTATTTGTATACTTTGTGATTTTCTTTCTTTCTATTTTAACATACCCTAGTGGGCCATCTGGCTTGCACTGCGGGATGAGTCGATTGCTCCGATTCAGCGTGAAATTCCACTTGGTCGTCGTCACCTTCCACATCAAAATCTGTCTCGGGATTGTTACTATCCTCTACAAAAAAAAACCACATATATTTATAGTTAATATTTTAAGTAGTAGCCTCACCCCGGGGCTACATTAACGTGTTACCGGGATAAAAAAATATCCTGCGTGTTAACTAAAGAACACCCCGCGACTTCGTCCGTCCGTAGAGGTTTTCCCCACTGCACCCCTTCAGGGACTGAATCACATTGAAATCATTTCTTACTGCACTCCTACACTATGCAAGGAACATACCTTCCATATACGTGAGTGCATTGATTGTCAGCCAGTCAGTCAGCTTCATTTGAATTTTATAGAATTTAGAATACATATTTTTTCACTTCTCTTGCTCAAAAAGTGTATCATAATAGTGTAGCTTAGCGGGCCTAAAACTCGAGTTTAATACCTAGGGCTAAAAAGTATTTTTTCTTTTTAATTTTTGTCTAAAATCATCAGCCCGTACAAAGCATTCGTTCTCTTATATAAAAACTCGACTTCATGGTGCTCCGTCAATCTTTTTTTTTGAAAATAGAACCGTCTTGGTGATGTTTTATGAAGGTTGATTCTTCCCTTCACGGTAGAATGCGAACTGTTTCGTTGAGGGTTATTGAAGGTATAGAGATTTAAAAAAAAAGATGGTATTGGCGCTAAATCTCTAGAATTTTCTTCATTCCAAATCACAAACTTTTACGTTTAACTTCCTGACTTTAACTTTCAAATTGTGAACGTGAAAAATGTCATCAAGTGATAGTGAAGATGCTAATATGCAAATGGAAGAAAAGGGCAAAGAAATAATTATGAATCTGTTGCCGACAAAATCACGTGAAATATATTTAAAGAGTTACGAAAATTTTATGAAATGGAGAGATGAGAAACGTGTGGATTCTTTTACAGAAGGGGTTTTTCTCACTTATTTTGATGAATTATCGAAAAAATTCAAATCGTCGACTCTTTGGAGCACATATTCAATGTTAAGAATGACCTTAAAAACGAGACACGACGTCGATATTAAAAAAATATGTAAATTTAACGACTTTACTGAAGAAATTGTCCACTGGATACAAGGCAAAAAAATCTAAAGTCTTGACGACACAAGAAATCGAAACATTTTTAAATAACGCTCCAAATAAACAATACTTGGCAACAAAGGTAACCTACTTATGTACTCTACTCAAACTAAATAAATAGATACCTACCTACATACCTAAATTATGTACCTAGGTTATTACGATTATTAACACACTTATTTTTTTGTTCAACAGGTTGCTTTAATTTATGGAATCAGCGGTGCATGCAGAGGAATAGAGCTTGCCAATATAACGCTAGAAGACGTAGAAACGGATACAAACCTACAAGCTGTGAGTCTGCCGAACACGAAAACAAACAAAGAGCGTAAATTTGTCATCAGTGGAGAATACCTTAATATAGTTAAAGCCTATCAGGAGTTACGTCCCACTAATGTTTCAACGAGAAGATTTTTTCTAAATTATCAAAATGGTAAATGCACAAGGCAAGTCATAGGCAAAAATAAATTTGGTAACATGCCTAAAGATATTGCCACTTATCTAAATTTACCAAATCCGGAACTCTACACGGGCCATTGTTTCCGCAGAACATCCGCGACTCTGTTGGCGGACTCTGGTGCGAATATAACGACATTAAAACGCCACGGTGGATGGAGGTCCGATCAAGTGGCTGAAGGTTATATAGAGGACTCTATACAAAACAAGTATCACGTCACGCAGCGGATTATGGAAGGAATCAATATTCTACCAAACATTACAGAACCCCAAGCATCTACATCGCGGGATTGGATGAATATGTGAACTCAGCTGAAGCCGCGCAGGAAACTCAAGCATGATTCGAGTCTCTCCAACTTTTACTCCACAACAATCAACTCAAAATATTATCACATCCCAATCACAGAGAACCGAAATAAAATTGCCCGGGAAAAACATATCACTAAACATTCAAAATTGCTCTAACTGCACATTTAATTTTTAATAAAATTTCTGAAAATTGACTAATTTGGAATTGTTTTATTTTCTCGCAATCGAAGTGAAAAGTAGAGTGTTTTACTCGGGCCAAAACCACCCATTATAACTCGGTCTTGTCATCCTCCCTCGCTAAGCTCGGGAGTATAACAACCTCGTATATAATGGGATGGTTTAGTCCCTTGTAAAACAATCTACTATTTTATTACCGGGTCAGACATCGCAGCCTGCTTGGATTCTTGTATAAAACGCCCGATTTTACATCAATTTGTTAGCTGTGTTTTGTTTTGGTTTGTTTAGCATAGCTCGGACCAAATGAAATATTCTTGTCACAAATATATTATTTCTTTTAATTGAATGAAATAGCTTCCTTACCTAGTTTGACCAGAGCACTCATTTTGCTAGTGCGACTCAGTTTTTCAGAGCCGCCGCGAAAGCAGCAGTCAATAGACAAGTCAGCATATCCCGCGAAGGGAAAATAGATCGAGATCTCCCATAGACCAATCAAATGTAAGTATTCTTACCTAGTCTGACCGTAAGCACTCGTTTAGCCAATGCGAGCCAGTCTTTCAGAGCCGCCGCGGACGCAGCTGCCAATAGACAGCAAGTTAGCGTGTCCCGCGCATGGGAAACAGCACTGGGATCTCTCTCGATATCTAAGTAGGCGAATAACGCGCCTGGTAGTCCCGTCTCTGTTATAACTACCCCTGAGGAAAACAAAAAATAAACAAAACATTATTACAATATAGTACTCGTAAAATCCAATCTTATATTCACGGGTTTAGGAAGTTACTTTTCACGGCAATTATGCCTGAAAATGTTTATTTTTAATGCATGCCTAATTTTTTCTGATGTTTTCTTTACCAAGTTTAGATACCACATCTGGTTCAAAGCAAAGATATGGGTAAGTATAGATAGCACACACATAAACCAAGCTATCCCAAAATGTATTTATCATTACCAAAGTGTTATATTATTCTCTTCGAAAGAGCGAAATCTCCTAATACAATAAATATAAACTCAAAAGGAAGTCTCGACTACAGTTTTGTAAGTATTGGTTAAGCAAATATAACATTGGTATTTGTATACTAACCACAATAAGGCTTCGCTGGCACATGATCCTTGGCCATCATAGCGTGGCGGCAAACCTCTGCTGCTTCTTTCTGAGACAATTGTCTGAGACAGCACAACGCAGCACGCCGTACTGTTAGCTCTGAACTGGATAGATCACGCTAGAAGAGATAGTGAATGAGTATATGCGTTGAGCTATTTGCGATAGGCTTTAAGAGTGGGCTGTATGGGATGTATTATTATATATGTAATTTAAGAGCCTAGCTCTTGTCGGTGTAGTGATGCAATTCTCTCCATTTAGCTCTTTCCATTTCACTTTCTTATGACATATGGCATTTAAAGGGGTTCTAATTTCTATTTCAGAATTGGAACAGTTCGGAATCTAAGCCAACCTCACCTGCCCGTGACGCACCCTGCTGTGTAACAAACGGCCTAACACCAGCACAGCTAAATTCATTGACCGTCGACGGTCAGCAGAGTCGGCGATTTAAGAAGCTGCGCCCTGCAATCCCCAACCCGCATACCCAGCATGGGGATTATAGGCATATGCCCTTTCTTATAAGGAGAGGCCTATGTCCAGCAGGGGACTTATATAGACTGGTGTTATTGTTGTTGTTGAGTGATCTCTTGATAATTTATCAGAACGTACATTAAATGGTCACGGTTTTTTCAGTCGTCAAGCTATGCCGGAGGGCTTTAGGCGGCCTAAAAACACCGTCACCAGAATTTCCAAAGAAATAAAGAAATAGAGTGAGTTTTTTTCTAATATTATTTTTGTTTTTGTATACTTTGTGTTTTTTTCTTTTCTTGTTTTATAAAGTATATTGTGTATTTAAGGTGTGTTCTGTGTTTTTGTCAAAAATAAATGCATATCTATCTACTAAAGCACTTACACAGAGTTGAGGCACCAAGGTGTGCAGATTGATGTGAGAAGGTGCGAACATCTGCAGCTGCTGCAAGCAGCCCAGCGCCTCCGCCCTCGCGCCCGGCCCGCCGCATTCTAGCAGCGCTGCGCACGCGCACACAAACCGACCTACTGCCGTCACTGCAGACAAACCATTTCATTAGACTTGATATTTTATTCAGGTCGGATTCAAGCTGGATGCTTCGCGCTGAAGACAGCAGTGGACTACTATAGGCTGATGAAGTTGTTGATAATGATGATGATTTAAGTCAGAAAATTACCTTGTAGCTCCGGTCCAACGACGGTAATAAGCGCGGCGAGTAGCCTGCCAACGCTTCTATGCAGCTCCTCAGGGAAAGGTGGCGAGATGAACAGAAGCTTGAGAGCCAGGGTAAGTGTGGAGTCCACATGCGAACGGAACATAGGGCCCGATGCGTCTGCTAATACTGAGAGGGCGTGGAGCGACCATACCTGGGATAAATAATGGGATCAAAAGGGTATTATTATGGATATTATCACTAAAGAATACAATACAAAGAATTTCGTGTAATAATAGAAGACTGGCCTCTTAGCTCAAATGGTTTGCTCTGCCTATTTTAAGATCACTTCAACTTAATATACTAATATTATTATACTTATTATTAAATATTGTTTGCCCACGGCTTCACTCGCGTTAATGTAAAATTTGTCATCAATCCGTTTGAAAACTATTTTTCTAATTCTCGGGAATAGTACTTTTTTCTGGATAAAATGCCTTCCCTATGTCCTTTTCTGAACGCCGTATAAGGTGTATACAAAATTCATGATGACGGAGATTGAGTAGTTCAGGTGTGAAAGCATAACAAACAAAGAAACTCACATTCGCAATTGTAATATTCGTTAGGATATAATAGTTAGGATTAGGATTTAATTTACCTGTAGTTCATGTCCAGCGCTGTCCTGAGCTAAAGCTCTCAAAACCGGTAGAGCCGCAGCACTGAAACCCGCGCCTCTCGCCCTTTGCACTGCGCCCACGCAGGCAGCCGCCGCCGCTTTAGTCGGTCTATTGACAGCGCTTCTCGCTAGGGCTATAGCCCTCTCACTCAGAGCCTGGCTCTCAGACTCGCTGATACACCCGCAAAGCCGACCGGCGCAAGATGCAGCTAAAGCACGGACGGTCGCGCTGTTTGCTGATAGCCCAGTCTAGAACAACGTCAATCGATCTTTGAAAGAGGTAAAGAAATTATTTGACCCATGTTAATATAACACAAGTAATATTCACACGTCGGTAGGCTATAGCTGGATGCGTCGAGCTGAAAACCGGGCGCAATGGCGCTCATAAGGGGAATCCTATGTCCAGCATGGGACTACTATAGGCTGATGATGATGATGATGATGATAGTAGGCTTTAAAATACAAAGAAAAACACAAGGATTGGTATCTTAACTAATGATACAATAGTCAGGCCGCCACTATAGTAGGCTGGATATAGCTAGGGCTATAGCCCTCTCGCTCAGAGCCTGGCTCTCAGACTCGCTGATACACCCGCAAAGCACAAGACTTGTGCTAGCCTTTCGGTTGCATCTACCTGGACTGTGAGTGCTTCCATGTTTATTTAAACTGGACTATCAGCAAACAGCCGGACTGGCCGTACTTTAGCCGCATCTTACGCCCGTCGGCTTTGCTGGACATAGGATTCCCCTTATGAGCGCCATTGCGCCCGGTTTTCAGCTCGACGCATCCAGATGTATAGCCAGGTAGATGCAACCGAAAAGCTAGCACAAGATATCTTGTGCTAGCTTTTCGGTTACATCTACCTGGACTGTGAGTGCTTTAACCCTGTCGAGGAGCGCTGTGATACATAACTTCATGTTTATTTAAACTGGACTATCAGCAAACAGCCCGACTGGCCGTACTTTAGCCGCATCTTACGCCCGTCGGCTTTGCGGGTGTATCAGCGAGTAAAAATTCGGACTGTTGCGCTGTTTGCTGATAGCTTTGTCTCGAACAACATGATGTTATGGTGTAGGTGTCACAGCGGATCTTCGTCCCTCTGAAGGCTCAAACACAAAGCCCAAACGATTTGACCTATCCTTGTCAACATAGACAAACCGACCCTAAACTAGGAACTACATACGTCGCTACTTGCAGCCAACTTGAGAGGGACAAGTAGAGAGGGCATAGTGTAACTAATGAAACAATAGAAAGGCCGACTTAGTGGGCCTTTTCAAAGCGGTCCTCTCCAAGGCAACTCAGATTCGATGTGGATGTTGCACTCCAAAGCCGAGCAACACATGACACGGCTAAAGCACGGACCTGTCACACTGTTCGCTTGGAGCTAGTCCAAATTGGGGCTTCCTCTAGTTTAGATGTATCTAGACGTTATTCTATCAGCTTAGCGGTAGTAGTACAGATGGAGCGATGGACATGCGTGTGTGATGGACAAGCGTGACATGCGCATCCCATATGTACTTACTAACTTGGCTAATAGATCCATCTAGAGAAAGATAAGACAATCGAAAGCTAGCTAAAAAGTATTAACAAGTGACTCATATATCCTCATATTTCGTGGATCTCAGCAACGATAATTAGGCACAGTAGGGCCATTTAGTAACCAGTTACTAAAATAATAAAATCAGGAATAAAATCTACTTAGACCAAGATTAGGTAGGTGTTTTAATTGGTGTAACAGCAGTGAAGTGAAATATTAATAGCATTGTTAATAATATTGAAAGCAATTAAGAATGTAATAAAAATCTTGATTTAATACATTGGATTAAAGTTTTTGAAAACCATTTCTGACACTGTAGGAAGTTTTCGAAAACGGGTCGTTCAAATCATACATTCTCTAACGTACCTACTAGCAAGTTAATGAAAGGCGTGACAATGAAAGAACCAGTGACGCGATAAACCACTTTTATCTCAATAATACAAACTTCAATAGTAAAATAGTAAATTATAAAAACAATTCATAGTTAAAATAATACTGGTGGTACAATGATATTACACCTACTTACAGCTTAGACTTCGATAGTTCAGTTGGTTTGTCAGTGTCCCTTCTCCTGATTTTTGAAGATAACTGGCGAATTAGTTCTACCATTCTTACCATTATCAGTTCTGTAGCAATAGTCTTCACCGAGTCTTGTCCTAAAGCGCTCTTCTGTTCGGCTAACGTCCTCAACGCGAGAAGCAAAGCCGTGTACACATTAACTTGTATCGCTTCTTGACGCGCACCTTTAGACATTTTAATACATTCCGTGAAATGTTGCAGCATTTGCTGTCTGAAAAGAATAAGGATTTTATGTATATTCATCTCCCACAAATAAGGTTGTAAAGAAGGGGTGCACGAGGCTGACCTTCATCTAACGGAACACAAACCATCCTAACCTGATCGTGGTTCAACTAACCCTGCTAACTAACGGGGCTGCGGCGGCCGGCTGATTGCGGCATAGCGCAGCCTAACACCGGCTCAGCTACATCCCCTAACGGCCTATGGGCAGCAGTGTCGGCGGTGCGAGCTGTGCCGTGCGATCCTCAACCCGCATGCCCAGCGTCGGGATTATAGGCTCCTTATTAGTTATGAATATTCAGATGTATCTCTCTGTTAAAGAGAACTGATTTAAAATTGACTAGCAAGATTTGATTGAAAGTTAGAGTGAAGTGAAAGTGTAAATTTATTTATTACAGTACACTTTGAATCGTCAATTTTTTTTAATTTACACCAATTCGTAACGCGATCTAACAGAGAAGAATTGGCAAGAAGCTCTGCTAGGCTTATATTTTTAATGACATTTTTATAATATTTTACCTTAACTATTTTGAGAGAGTTGGAGATTTCATCCGTAGCTTTTTTGTCACCTAAATAATCAGAAATTTTATAAAAGCTTTATTACAGAGGTTACGTTTACCAACATTTTTGAATTTATTTACAGATAAATTAATCACGTCATTTGGGATTTTGATAAAAAATAGTACGTTATGCCCTTTAAATAATTGACTAACTTTATGAAGCCTTGCAGTAGGAAAAGATTAAAACATGAGGCCTTTTCCGTTGTGCACTTTTCTAAACTTAACTTAAATTGACAGCTTTAAAGTTGGTCCTGGTCATTTTCACCTACAGAAAGGACTTTCAAATTAAGTTTAGTTTAAGAAAATTAATAACAGAATCGACACCAGACATACTAACATTTGAAGTTAACATATAAGACGTATATTATGAGTTATGAGCTTCTAATTGTATATAATACTTTATGATGAACATAAATCTTACGAAAATTATAAAGGTGAAGGTTTGTGAAATGTGAAACGTTTGTTCGTCCGCCACAACAAAACTACGGAACGGATTGAGACGAAATGCACATAATGTAGTCTAGGCCAGTAACATAGGCTACTTTTTATCCGGTTACCACGCGAGCGAAGCCGCGGGCGGAAGCTAGTAAATACTAAGAATTCGTATTTCATAACTACCTGTGTTTGTTCGCTGCTCTAGCGAATATCTGCGGGAAGAGACTGACAGATGCATCGATGACGGCGACTCCCAGTGGCTGAGCGCCATTCAACCCTCGGTACACGCAACAAGGCTCATGTTCCAATGCACTCGATCCACTTGCGCTTAATGGTGATGTAAGCTGTAGATCAAAAAAGAAAGTAAATCAAAATAAACTAGGATACTGCATGACTTTGAAACACAATCATACACTTTTTGAGGTTAAATTTTGTGAAAAACTTTCATATGTATAATTAACCCATTGTAAAACCCAACTCACCCTGAGTTCTAATGACATAATGATAATGATGGTAGCTCCGCCTTACAGTTGGATTTTCATACTCATCATAAGGCTAAGTTTAATGTTTTTGTATAGAATTGAGTTTAACTTATTTTAGGTCAGGTTCTCAGAGCATGTGGACAGCCATGGTCCTAATCACCCCCTTTGGGGGCCATTCAAGTATTACGTAAGCACTATAGGAGGGGGCGGGGGGTCTTTTCGTTGCTTGTTTTTTATGACATCGGGAGTAGGGGGGAGGGTGGTCTAGATGGTGATTAACTCAGCAGTAGTTATTTATTTTTTGCACATTGGCAACCCACACTTTGTCTATGTTTAAAAACGAAACAAATTTTCGCGGATTCCCACAAATAATGAATATGTTTAGGTACTCGCTTAGAACCGAGCAAGGGAATTACCGCGCGCTATTCACTTGTCTAGGTTTCGTAAAAAACTAAACTTTCGTTTCGGTACGATTGACGTGTTATAAGTAGCAATGTTTACGTAAGCATGGGTAAGAGCTTTGCTTACTTTTGCTGTCAAGGGGGAGAAGGGGTTAAATATTGAAATAAATCTGATTAAGTATACGTATACTTGAACAGCCCCTTTCGGGATAACTAATAGAAACTCACGTTGTATGTCTTATAAATACTTCAAAATCTAATATTCATAAACTTTAACCTTTTTAGAACGAAGACACCTTCAATTATAAAGGCTAATAAAATAGATTTTATGTGCAATACATTATATCCGGAAGGTGGAGCTAGGGCGCTGCTGGCCTAAAGTCAGCAGAACGTATTCGTGATAACATTTGATTTGTTTGACTTTGTTGAAATAATATCAGTAATACCTGCTCTTCGATATCAGCGTGGTCGGTATCATAGATCCATCCCTCTTCACCGAGCAGTATGGTATCACGTGGGTGCATAGCGGTTCTGACCATTCCTGAGAAAAATCCAACTCTTAATTATTATGACATCATTTTGCACATACGGAGCCTTGGTGGCCTAGCGACTTCCGATCCGGAGGTCGTGGGTTCGAATACCGGCAGTGCAACAACTGATTTAAGTTTTGAAAAAAATGTTTTCATATTACAACGTGCTCAAAACAGTGCTTCAACATCCCATCAACCGGATGCGTCGAGCTCAGGACAGGGCCCAATGGCGCTCCTATGCCCAGCAGTGGGCTGCTATAGGCTGATAATGATGATGATGAAGCCCATCCACCCCACAAATTCCGAACACTCACCAGTAGCAACATTTCCTCCAGCTGGGTCGGCTGATCCGGCCAACTCTGCCGCCAATAGCCTCAAAAGCGGGGCGGCTGGGGCACTAGCCCCGGTGAGCGCGCTACAAGCCTGGTATAGCCGGAGTCTAAGTAATGCCGCTGGGGCTTTTAGAGCCCCGCCGTAGCTTCCTACTACACTTGTCACGCTGTAAAGATTACAGTTTGATAAATATAGGACTTTTTTAAAAATATTATCTGCACTATATTCTCTATCGTAACGTATTTACTGCATTATAACCGCGGATTGAGGGCCTGGTGATCTGTAAGAGAGGTTTTTCACAAACCTATCGCAGGCACCAGTCTCACACAAAGTATAGGTTCTATTATACTGACTAGGGCTTGCATTCGAATATTCGAATATTCGAATAATTCGAATATTATTTTTGTTCGAATATTCGAATACTGATATTTCAATATTCGAATATTCGATTTAAATTAATAACACCGAAATCGGAACTCAGATGTGCATGAAATGCCACTTAAGAGTTCGTGCGATATATCCATACAAGACTATACAAGTTTACGTCGTCGTTCGGATAAACAACATGTCGAACGATCCGATCCAAACCCAATAACTTTTATCGGTTACACGGTTCGGATACACTCGGAAGTTTCGCGTAGTGAATTCGCGTAGTTGACGAGACTGTTCTGTCCATTCGTCTCTGTCGTTAACGTGAATGTTTATTTTCATGATTTTGTTAAAATACCAACTAACCTAGATTTATAAGACTGTTTTTAGAGTGACATTACCGAGCCGGTCAAACGAACCCTTTGGTGCTGCTTTGTCCTTCCGTTCGTCCTTGGCGTGGTTTACTTCGGTGTACTTAAGAGATCACCTTGGTTAAGCAACTCTCCGCGTGGTCATTACTTGGATGGATGACTGTTTAGTGACATTTAGATTTGACCACTTCCGTACTTCGGAAGGCACGTTAAGATGTTGGTCCCGGCTTTTCAGTCGTTAAGCCATGTCTGAGGCCTTCGGGCGGCCTAAAATCTCCGACACTAGAGTTGGCCACTAGCTCATACGAAGAAGAAAATTTTAATTTGTGGTTGATTGTGCGTTTAAATCACCAATGTCTCGTTACGGTGACATACCTTTTTGTAATTTTTTTAAAATTAGTTCATAGAAAAAACGCGTTTAATAATAAAATAAGTTGATATTTTAAACTTCTTCATGAAAATAACACTCAAAATAACAAAATAAGATGTGATTTTAATAAAATCATAGTGTTTTTCTATTATTCGAATAATATTCGAATAATTCGAATAGAACCCGAAAAAAATTCGAATATTCGAATATGAATATTTTCGAATATTTGCAAGCCCTAATACTGACTACTGTTTACTGTATTGCTGTTCACTACTGTTTACTGTTCCAAGCCTTGTTAGGTACCATAACCTACTGTGATGAGAGAATAAATAATTTGATGACTGACATTAGTGATGATTGAATGACGACGGCCAATAAATAAATAATAATAATAAATAATGCTGGACTATCACACATCATCATGTAGCCTAACTAAGCAGAGCTTGTGTTATAGGAACCACATGACTGATATATTACATATATACAGTTTTTGTAAATACATACATATCATACATAGAAAACACCCAGAACCGAGACAAATATCTGCAGAACATGTTAACATTTGTCCCGCGGCGGGAATCGAACCCGCAACCTTCTGCGTCCCAGGCGGACCTTCGCCCACAGCGCCACAGAGGTCGCCAATGATGAACGATGACGAAAACCAAAATGGCTTTTCATTGGTTTGACAAACCAAATTGGTCGTCGTTCATTGGTCGAAGTCAATGTCCCACGTATCAATCAACCTATATTTAACAAACTGCTGTTTTTGTTTGTTTATTAATTACTTGCTCGCTGCTTCACTCGCATAAAAGAAGCCTCACTTCTTCTTCTTAGTACGAGTCAGTTTCCAACAGCCAACTCTGGTATCGGAGTTTTTAGGCCGCCCGAAGGCCTCCGACATTGCTTAGCGACGGCAAAAGCCGGGACCAACATCTTAACGTGCCCGGCGCTCGGAAGCGCTCAGATCTAAATGCCACTAAACTGCCACCCATCCAAGTAGTGACCGGGCGGAGTGTTGCTTAAGCAGGATGATCTTATAAGAACACAGAAGTTATCACCCACAAGCACACCACGAGCGCAGGTCACCAACGATGTATATTCAAATTTTCGTCCAAATCTATTCAAAAGTTACGGTTTACGTTACACACAAACACATACCCCATCACATTAACGTATACTTGCATTTTATTAGTCTGATTTGGGCCACCAACGAGAGTAACTACTAACTACACAAGATTATTTTGTTAAATCATTCAGTACAGTTTTTTAGCTTCGTAAGTTCTGTAACTGCCTACGGCACTTTAGATTTCAGGTTCGACTTCGGTCTAGAAAAACATTTGTATAATGAACACATAGATGTTTGTTCTATGCCCCTTATATGACTAAGGCCCTTATCAATAAAACGATCGCTCTGATCACGATGTCACAATCAAAGTTCCATATAAAAATCGTTTTTGACAACACTTAATTAAGCTGCACTTTTGAGTTGAAATTGGTTTAGAACTCGTCCAGATGGAGCTGTTTACGCACTAATAGAGTCGAGCGTAGCGAATCATATGGACGGACGCACGTCACATTCCACGTGACATTGGCTACACGCAACTCTAGTCGCGTCCATCCCTCATCTCACCATCTGGACTAGCTCTTTTAATATAAAAAAGAGAGAATGAACTTACTTAGTAAGTACAGCAATGGCGCCCTCTATCGGCTGCGCGAGGCGTTTTGCTGTATCATCATTGTTGACTAGCGACGGACAGTGGATTAGAAGACTGTGCAATGCTGATAAAGCCCCCGCACGTCCTTCTAATGTGACCTACAAACAAAGATTTCAAACATACATCTATGTTTAGGTATATGGATTAGGTATATGGTTACGCCCTACATTCCGCCATGTAGTCCTCGCGTTTTATGATGTGTATTTATTTAGGCGACGTTTCGATCGTGCTGCAACGTTTTGATGGTGGTCAAGGGATGACTGGAGTACTTGAGCTACCGCCAAAAAATGCAACCAGTTGCCGCAACTACCCGCACTTCATCATGAGACTCAGAAATGTCCATGTTCATTAACATTTGCACACATTAATTTGAAGAAAAACTAGCACCCTTAAGAGGAAATTTCTTTGAAATCTGTTCTTTTTATTATTGCATTTATTTTCGTTTTAAGTCACCAGAAAGAAATAATAAATTACCTGCCAAGTAAAAGCGTCTCCTCTAGACTTCTCGGATTCCAGTTCCTTGACGGATCGCGGAAAACTGTTTCGCCACAGCAGCAACATGCGAGGCAGCAGTCCTCTGACCACGGGCACTCCTGTACCAAAATATAGACATCACTTAATAATCACTTTTTTTTTTTTTATGCCGAAGCTGTCAGACGAACAGACGGGCCACCTAATGGAAAGAGGTCACCGTCGCCCATGGACACCTGCATCACCAGAGGCGATACATACAGTCTTGACCATACACTAGCAGTCTTTCCTGTGTCGTGGATATCAGGAACTTTGAGTACATCACAGTATCTTCCTCCTTCGTATATGCTAATGGCAAACTCTGGTATCTTCATCATCATCATCTCGGCCCCGAATCATCCACTGCTGGATATAGGCCTCCCCGATTGAACGCCATTGCGCCCTGTCCTCAGCTCGACGCATCCAGCTTCTATCAGCAGCCTTGAAACGAGCAGCTCTGGAACCAGCTACGCTCGAAGTTTAACTGAAAGATAAAATCTGCGAAGAGACTAACCGACAGAGAACTAAAGTTATCGACAAACACTGGTATCTTCATCATAATCATCTCGGTTCCGAATCATCCAATGCTGGATATAGGCCTCCCCGATTGAACGCCATTGTGCCCTGTCCTCAGCTCGACGCATCCAGCTTCTATCAGCAGCCTTGAAACGAGCAGCTCTGGAACCAGCTACGCTCGAAGTTTCATTGAAGGATAAAATCTGCGAAGAGACTAACCGACAGAGAACTAAAGTTATCGACATAGCTCATAGTAATTCTCTGAGCAAGCTGAAGTGGCAGTGGGCTAGCCATATCTGCCGAAGAACCAACAACCGTTGGAGTAAACGAGTTCTTGAGTTGAGGTCGCGTCTCGGCAAACGTAGGACGCCGTCCGGCCAGGTTGAGTGACGATCTGCGAACGACTTGTATAGTATGAAATATTGTGTACTAACCGAGTGTACAAATGGCGCCGACAATCAGCCAGCCAGCGTTGGTTCTAGCGGCAGTGAGGCGGCTGCTTTGTCCGGCTGAACGTAGCAGTTGTTCCGCCGCATTGAACGCTATCTTGCCCCGACCGTGGGGAACGCCAAGTGGGGACAAGCGGACTGCACCTAGTATAGCCGCTAAGGCTGCTGAAAAACCTGCAAATAAGAAACTTATTTTACAAAACAATACTACTCAGACCTCTCCATCTATTGTAAATGTTTTATAAAGCACCAAGTGGTAACTTTACTCACTGACCGGGACGTTGTAGTGCCTGGGACATGGTTGGATGGAGTAGGCTTGCCCATCACCTATACCATCCTCTCAGCATAGTCGGCCTTACACAGGAAAAATATGATCAATACGTGTGGAGATGTCTTAGCCGCGGGGTTTCTTGCGATGTTTTCTTTCACTGTTTTGAGCGCGGTGTAGAGCATACATAATTTTTTCGAATTAAATAATAATAATGTCTTTATTGATAACACAGTGACCGATACAATCAGTTTTTAAAAATAATTTTAAAAAATAAAATTAAAAAATCCATTGGTGCATGACCTCCATGTCGAAGTCAGGATACATTCCACTAGGTCATCATCACGGCTCACAAAACAATAATAAAAGAGGAAATAATGAGTAAATATTTTTAATTTAAACCAGAAGACACTCAAGTCGCCTCTACACATCTACAGATACCGATGTGTAGAGGCTTATTGAAACCCTGTGAGTCAATAATCAAATGAGATAATCATCACTTCTCAGAACACTCACCAGATATATGATGAGGTGTCGGGCGAGCGGCGTCCAACGCATCCACACATCTGTCTAACAGCGGCGTTATCTGCGACGGCAAGGCTACGCACACGCAGCGGATGCACCAAGCGGCCGCCAACCGCGCCGCTACGCACGGATGCTCCAGCACTGTGCATATAGCATCCAGCATGTTCAACGATGTGTCAGATACGAGATTCTGGACTGAGGTACCGAGTTGTAAAGCTAACTCTCCGGCTTCCATCAACGCACAGACTAGTAGATGCTGGCTGAAGAGAGTTTCCTAGGAAAAAAAAAAGACGTGTGGCACTCGGGGACTGCCGCGGTAAAGCTATTGCATAGCATTTTGTATCAACTTATGCAATTATAATTTTATAATTATTTATTTATTTTATTTATGCAGTATTTCTTTTTCTTTGATATTAATTCAAGTTACACTTTTTGAGCGTGGTGACCGATAAGAAAACATTTTTTTTTCTTTTATTAAATAAACGAGCTTCGTAGAGTCGTACAATACGTCTAGTTGCACGCACACAAACACCGTGTCGAAGACTGCCGAAAAGAAACGACGTTAGACAATGCACGGCCTTCAAGCCACACCTCCGTGCCCGTCGGAGTGGGGAGCGGGAGGTTTTTTTTCGTTACGGAATTTCTGGATTCGGTCCCCGCGCTCAAGGCCCTCGATAGAAGCTATGCAATAGCTTAAAAACTTTATTAGATGCAAGGTGTTTTAACATGCATCTTCGGAATCTAAGAACGCCTAATCTGCCCGTGGTACACCCTGCTGTATAACAAACGGAACTCCAGCGGCCGGCTGATTGCGGGGTAGCACAGACTATAGGCTGGTGTGGTGTGGATTATGTATACATGTATCACAAAGAGGTGAATCAACCTAACGCATGAGATGTAAAATTCTTTAATGAAATGTGTCCGGACATCAATCGAAAATGTATCAATTGACCTTTCAATGGTTGAAATACGATGTCAATTTTATTTTTCAGGTACATCCATCTTTACAATATTTACCTGATTGCAATCCTTGGCATTTTCCGGGTTGAAATCAATGCTGTTCATCTGTTTGATGACAACTTGTATTATTTCACGACACGCCGACGCCTGTGCCTTTTCACCAAGCATCTTACCCAGCGTATTTCGAAGAATGAAGTTTATACATTTCCTGAGAAAGGACATTGTTTTAAATGAAGTTGAATCCCTTGCCTTAAACCGGCAATGCACTGAAAATATATTTGTTGCGTCAGAATTTAGACGCTAGTATTCCTTGAGATTATTTTTGTAATGAGCAATCTAATAGTATTGCAACCTAATCAAGGTTAAGGTTAATGGATTGTATCTCTCATTAATTTCTTAAGTGGAATCAAACAGAAATTAGTTGATAAGCCACTAACTAGAAATCAACATAATTGTGGCACTGTAACGACTTCTTACTCATGTCATTATTCATATTCATACAATTTTTTGTTTACCTTAAGTAGCTTCCGGGATAAAATTTGGAAAACCCCTAAGAAACAGCCGAAAAATCCAAAACTAAAATCTAACCGGGCATTTTAAATACACGCTAACGAAGTTACAAGCGGGCCAGATAGTCAATTATCTGCATAAAACTCTATTTTGCAGCCTAAATATTGCCTCAAAACCAGTCTGATAATGATGCCATAAGGGTTATTTTACCTTGAATAAACAGCGTCAACATGCGAGCTCGCCGCCTTAGGATTAGCGACAAGATCCAACACATGATTCAGGAACGTAGTCATATTCCGCTCCAGCCAAACACCGCCCATGTTTTGTACAAACACAACATACGCCTGAAAACAAAAGGAAAGATTTAATAGCAGTCACATAATGATGCCACAAGATACAGTCTGTCTTCCCAGATTAGTAAAATATCGGCGTCTTCAAATCCAGAGCGAATCAATTCATTTTTGGCAAGCGTACTCCATCTTAGACCACATCTTCTACTTTCTGATTAATATATTAGTAAGACACTCACATTTGTAACACAAACGCGGACTTCTCTATTCACTCCAGAACCAGATTTGATGATCTCCCCTTTCAAGAATGACGTGCCGCCTCTTAGGAAAGCTCCCATCAGCAGATTCAATGCTTCGTCCAACGAAACTACATTCTTCGGCGGGTCTTTCTTGTTTTGTTGTACTAAAATTGACAGAAATAGTTAATTGTACGAAGTTGGTGGAAGGGAGCAACTCAAAATAGCTGATCACTGAAGTCTAAACAGATAACTGTAATTTAGCTGACTGACTGAGCGTAACTAATATAGACTTGAGACTTTAAGGGTTGCCATAGCATAGTGTGGGGGCCTCTGGAGTAGCGAGGGACAACCTCTATGCAAACAAAGGGCTCTGCTCACTAGTCTTATAAGATAATGTTTTTTTTTAACAGGGACGGTACGGGGGAATTCGAAACCAAAACATATACAAATAAACTATATTAGGAACCATTTACACTTTAACTGTAAAAGGTTTGTAATTTACAAACTATGTTGGATCCCATAATACAATCCCATTTCGGAGGCCTTATACTTGGACACGTTCTACGAAAAATCTGATGGTGGATGACGGCATATCTCGGCCGAAAACTCGTAACACTTGTGGTTAGAACGAGGCTGCCCAAACCCAGGCCCACGGGCCAAAAAGTTACCCGTCACCGCTTTTGAATATGCCCGCCAATGCTCGGCTGTGCCAATCGCACTACTTTCTTGTCCCCAGATCTTCAATTGGACGTCAATTTATAAACAACCAAATTATTCCCCGCATTAATCTCCATTTGTGTCAAGGTGTGTGTACACAAGGATAGATGAGAAGAGTATTCCTCTCATTATCATCATCATCATTAGCCTATAGTTGTCCACTGCTATGAGCATTGCGCCCTGTTCTGAGGACTCGAACTCGAACTCGCATCCAGCTTCTACCAGCAGCCTTAACGGTACTCTCATAATCACCTATAGAAACTCGCCGACAATAATTTTACTTCGGTTGGAGAGAACGATGTGGGAAATTCTTTCCTATATTACTAATGGCGAATACTTACCCGCCGGAGTGCCTTTCTTGCTGTTCAGATTAGTCACCTCACCGGCTTGTGTTATGGCTATCAATGTTCCTAGAAGCTCAGCGATGGCGCATCTGTTGAAATAAAATAAAATTAGTGTTACCACGAGTTTGTTGGCGCATGGACGAATGGCCGGCTGAGAGATACAGCCACGTATTTACCACACACGGTATAAACACAGTCAGAAACAGCAGGCGTTCGGTACCAAGCGAATTAGAGATTGAATTCCTTGGCATAGAACGCGGAACGCGAACACGTGACCGCTTTCTGCCTAATAGTACCTTAAGTGTTTCAGAAACAAAATCAACGTGTTTTTCACACGTGGGGCACACCCTTTCATCACAATATATAGTGGATACAAATTACCTAAGGGTATAGTCACTCGGCTGAGCGGCTCTAAGGCACGCGGCTGCTATAGCATCCAGGTCAGCTGGTGTTAACTTCATCAAAGGTAATAGGTTCCTCAAGGCATGAGCTGCCGCGGCCCTTACAGGTGTCGCTCGGTCAGACATTAGGGCGTTGCGGGAAGCACGCGAAACCTCACGGACGGCAGCTGGGGCGGCAGTGCCCATGCCTACACAAATCTGAAAGAATAAAAACTAATTTTATCAACTAAATTTAAAGGAAGTTTTCACCCGCGGCTTCGCTTTATAATTAGTAGCCTTTATGTTATTTCTAATCTAGAACTACATAATGAGCAATGAAGCTTAATCCATTCAGTAGTTTTGAAGAAGGTGAAACAAACGTTTCACATTTCGCTAACATTCGCCTTATAATTATTGGGGACGAGGGTTCTGAAAATATGAATTCGACAATATCTCTAAGACATTCGAGAGCCATGCTCAAAGCGTTATCTATTCCTGAGTAGTAATCTGAGACCTTTATTCATGTAAGCCCCCATAAGGGGACAGAGTAGCGGTACACATGGGGGACAAGTCAAACTAAACTCACTTTCTCAAGAGTATTCATAATCTCAAGTCTTGTCTGTGATTCAGCACTCTTCAATGATCTCACCAGGGTGGTTACAGTCTCTTCATAAGACCTGCCCATCATCCTGCCGAGTTTCTCATACATACCACCCAAACAACATATTGCAGCCCTAAAACATTAAACTGATTAGTTTACATTATATCAATTCAGGGGTGTAAGGGGGTAAGGGGTTGTAACCCAAATCTCCGGAACGCAAGCCAACCTCACATGGTGCCCCATAGGATTGCGGCATAGCGTAGCCTACCACTGGCACAGCTAAATCCACTGGCTGCTGATGGGCAGCAGCGTCTGCAGTGTGAGAAGCACCGCCCTGCGATCCCCAACCCGCATGCCCAGCATGGAGCTTATGGGCATATCCCTCTTCTTATAGGGGAGGCCTATGTCCAGCAGTGGGCTAAATAGGCTGGTGTTGTTGTTGTTGTATATCAATTTAGTGGCTCAATATATTTCTTAAAAAAACCTGCTGACTATCTATCTATCTACTCAGAAGAGGAGATAGGAGGCGTGCAGAGAGGGGTACCAACCTACCCCACTCCCCGATCATCGAAGCTCTTTACATTCGTCTCCTCATTACGTGCGCGTGCATTGCTATAACTATGTACATAATAATACCTTTATAACACTACTTAGTAAAGTTATTCAGTAAAAAACAATTTTGAAAACCTCTTTTCTATGTAAGGTTTTTACAAAGGAAATTTTCTTTCCAGGTATGAGTGTCATTGGGGTACATTGTGCAATATGCATTGCCGGGGCAGAGCAGAGCAGGGGTCTGCTAACCTTGGGAATTTTTGGGGAGGCCTGCTTTTTATATGGTACTTGTAGATGGAACCAACAAATGTCTGTCCTGACGATCAGTTACAACCATTCCCTAAAAAAAAATTGCATCATAGATCATGTTTTGGAATCTCTGCTCAAAATGCACTTACAGTCTGGTCGGCAAGTACGAAGGGGAGTCATCCTTAACTTTAATGATGTCATTGCATTTATTCACAGTGTCAAACAGCAGAAATGTGTCTCCGACGGAGAAGAGAGTCGCTAAACATCTTGCAAGAAGCCTTCGTGCTGGTACACCAAGGTTCTCACGGAGTAGATTCACTAGTTGCGCTACCAGCTTCTGTTGGCAGCTTTTAATGTCAGACTGAAATGAAATGTAATTTGTCTTTTATTTTTGTATAATATATTTTTTTTTTTATACAACTTGAAGATGGAACAAGCACATGGGCCACCTGATGGTAAGTGGTAACCATTACCTATCACAAAGCATTGCATCGTACATCACAGTTTTCCAGAACATGTAATAACAAATATAGTACTTGGTCCACCAGATGTTAAGTGGTGCACATATAAAAAAGTATTTCATCATAAGATAGGCATGTTTGAAACATGCCCTATTTCCATCAACGTGTAGCATGATGGTGTCACTCCTCATGTGCCTGTAATTACACAATACACTGGCAACCACACCCTTCAAACTAAAACACAGCAATGCTGCTTCACGGCATAGATAGGCATGCGTGCAGTACTTCCCTGAGCGATCCCTTCACAAAGAGCCTACTACCACTAAAACTGATAAACAATATCAAATTTACCTTATGAGCAGCAACGAGGACCTTGTCAAGAAACCGAAGCCACTCAAATATAAAGTGCGGCTTCTTATCATCAGGTAGCTGTTGCAGTGCAGTCTCATTTAGAGTCAAGGAGTGAGAGAGCTCCATGATCCTGTAAACATCGTTGGTTGATGGAAATCATCCTGATGGAATGCCAGTAAACCAAGACATCACTCAGAATTGTGGCACATGTGCGTTCTTGGCTCAAGGCAAAGATTCAATTCCCATTTGGGTCCAAAATTGAGTCAGCATTTTTTTGAAAAAATAATATCCAAAATAGTATAAATAGATAACTATGGTGATTACCACATTTATACAAGAAAAAGTAGATGTAACATAGTTAGGCAATCATTCTCCTGCCCTTGTCCCATGCTAGGTGGGGTGTTTAACCCTACAGGATATGACAATGTACATTGTTGAGTATAGTGTTAAGTTTTGATCAAATAAATACAATACAATACAATCTTCCACTCACTTCTCTCAGCCGTCAAATCTGCGTCCACTCCTTTCATAAATTAAATAAGCATATTACTATGAAGGTATAATAGGAATGTTTTTGCAAAGATCTTGCTTATTTTACAATGTACTTGCAACAAACTTTTAAATATAAATGAATAGCTTGGTTTAGCTGCAATTTGAAACAATAACAATCATGTCATTTTATCCCACATTAAATTCTAGTTTTATTTAAATTGTGTTGACTACTATTCCCAGTATCTACACTGCCTCTAATAAACACAGATAGTACTGAAGTTTGTTTATTATAGTTAATTATAGTCAGAAATGGCGTCAGACCGATGATTCAACTGGGTTGGTGCCATTGGTGGTACTAAGTTCTGCCAGGAACTATTCATTCAACACAAGGTTGGTTATAATATTAATTAGTAAAAGCTTAATAACACTATATATTATAGATACGCCAATTGGAGCAAATTCTAAATGCAAACAATAAACAAACCTGATTTATTAAGTGGGACGTAAGACGTAAAGATCAGACTTTCACACAAACTATACAAAGTTGCAAACTATCGATCATGTGAAACATGTAACTTCTATTGGGCTCTCAATGACAAACTATAGTAAATAATTCCTTTGACCTGCATTTCTCAAAAATTTTAATGGAATGGAATAGGTAGTAATTGAAGAGAAAAATCGTCAAATCCACAAATACAAAAATCCAACAACCAACCAAATCCGTCAAAAATACCAACTGGTGTTGCCGGTGGTCAAACTGAAAAAGATCCAGACACAACAGAAGGCTTCTTTAATCCGGCATTTTACAAGAAAGTCAGTTTTGTAACTACAACAAGTTCAACAACACAAGGTGATTATGATTGATCTAATTGCCAATATTATGCCAAATGGAATAAGCATAGTGAATTCCTCACTCATCTAAGTGAACTATGATCACAAATTAGTTCTAATTCTCCTTTTAGGAAGTAATATACACTAATAATGTAATGTTATTACAAACATAATAGTCAGTAGGCCACCAAAGGCCCATAGTTTGTTATTAAGGCAGCACTGCAAAACGGAAACGTAGAGCTGTCTTGGCTGAGATTGCAAAGAAGAATTCAGTATTCAGTATATTTATTATTTGCATCTTCATGCTTATAGTGGGGTTAAACACAAGATATAGAAGGAAATTTAAAATGAACAGGCTAAATGAATTACATTCGTCGTAGTGCAAAAGATTAATCTTCTACAAGACAAAATATTTAGTACAAATTCCGCTAACTTTCTTTGACAAGTTCCACAAAATGCATACGCATGCACCGCCCTCCCGCCCGCAGATTCACATGCAAATCAGAGAAAGAACAAGGAAACATGCAATCAGTAATAAATGCAACCGTCTACTTACTCTTCCACCAAATAAAAACAACACGTTAACCTGCAACTAGCTTGGAGAAACGACACACACACAAATACACAAGAAAGATGTTATGATATTAATACACAAGAAAGATGTTAGATGTTATGGGGAAGGCGAAACATTGTCGAATTTCTGTTGAGTTTCTTGTGTATTTACGTGTGTGTCGTTTCTCCAAGCTAGTTGCAGGTTAACGTGTTGTTTTTATTTGGTGGAAGAGTAAGTAGACGGTTGCATTTATTAATGATTGCATGTTTGCTTGTTCTTTCTCTGATTTGCATGTGAATCTGCGGGCGGGAGGGCGGTGCATGCGTATGCATTTTGTGGAACTTGTCAGAGAAAGTTAGCGGAATTTGTACTAAATATTTTGTCTTGTAGAATATCTTGTAATGGATTTCCGCAAAGTCACGCCTGGTCAATTAATTATCTAAAGATTAATCTATCAATAAAACGAGTTATAACTGACTAAATATAGATAGATAGCTAGATAATTTCTTTATTTGGCATACATTAAGTTGAAAAACAGTAAAAATATAAATAACAGCACATACAAGATAACGGAACAAAATAACAACAACATATAAACAGTGAACAACACAAATACGTGGTTGGGGTAGGCAGGCAGATGGTAGCGTAACCACTGATAGGTATTTAAGCAGGTAGGAACACTAACCCGTCCGCATGCCTACCCATCCCTAACATCCTTATGCTGTGGAGGTGACTGTCTTTGCTGAATGTCATTTCATCCCTATTATTTCTAACTAAAAATAGACAAAATAAAGAATACGAGACATTTACTTTAATTTTAACGATAACCTTAGTGAAAATATGTCATAATCAACATTATGAATACCCATTAAATAGGATGTCATTAACCGAACTTTGGAAATAATAATAATTTTATAATCTTTAAATAGGTACCTACTAAGTTATAAACAAGTATAAAAATTAGGCCGTCACGTAATGCTTAGCAGACGTAAAACATCGCAACTACTCGTATTTTGTTTAGAAAATACTTTGAACCCTCTATCATCAATCATTCATTCATTACATTATACTCTACTAACTCTTGCTTTAACTCTCTCCTCTCGGTCCTCGGTGCTTGGTACTTGGTCTCAGTCCTCTGTCTGGGTCATTGGTTTCAGTCTCGGTCGCATTTTCAGTCAATCCCAAAATCAGTCAGGTGACAACGCCGTAGCTGGTCAAACCGGTTTGACCTCAACAGCCGGGTCCCACCCGCATAAAATGTTAAACATCAAAAAGGAAAAAATAATAATATCCTGACAAGTAGGTACCATTATTATTAACCCTCACAATATATTTTGTGTAGACACTAACAGAAAAAGCAGCTTGCTATATCTAGCTACTAATTAGCTTAGCTGGCAATACTTTTTTAAAGTTGACAACTTTAATTTTTTGACGTTATCAGATATTGTCACTGTCAAAAGCAAACTTGTTCAAAGCATGGGGATTATCCATCAATCACCCAGGCCATAGATTAAGTATATATATAGATTTATAGTTTGCGTGGCCACCCTAGTCTTTCTCATTTCAACTGCAGGGTTGCCACATAATTAAAATTTCCATAGATTTGGGTAAAATATACTGATAATACGCCCTCCGGCCGCGGCCAGGTGGTAACGATTTGCGAAATGCTGCTAGACAGGGACTCAGGCGCTCATTAGGGGAGGCCTATGTCCAGCAATGGACTGCTATAGGCTGATGATGATAATGGGTAAAATATAAATCTAACAAGAAATTAATGTCATGCAGGTAAAGTATTAATCTATCAATTAATACTGCAGGTATAGTATTAATCTATCAATTTTTTCATTTACACGATTTTTTTTTCATTTATAATCTACCTTCACTAACAAGTTTTAATGACTTTTGATAATATGTTAGGAAAGGAAGGATGTTTAGCAAATTTGATTGAATGCACCTACCTACATAATTTTTAAATCAAATCAAATCAAATTATATTTATTTGCATAAAAGTATGGTAATTACAAAGGAAAATCTTAAAGGCTATGTGGATCGCATACTTATACTTCATTACAGAAGCGTGCAAATATTAAATTGTTATATGTATATATGTCATTAATTATCATTAATATCGGTTAATTTTAATTAACAATAATTAAGTTGACAATCGAGATTACTTAATAAATATATGTCAAAATGAAAACTAACCATTCAAATGAAGAAATAAAAATAGTAAATTATTATTTAGTTTTTATACATTCAATTTAATCGTATAAAAGCATTTATCTACAAGTCATTTGTAGTCTTATTTTAAAAAGGCTAAGTGTCAAATCTTTCATATCTTCGGGGAGACTATTGAATATTTTAACGGACATGAATAAAGATATATTTTGCATTGATTTTTTACAGAACGGCAAAAATATCCTATTATTTATTTGTGTCCTAAGTTGTCATTCACGCATGTCTTTATGTTTCTTGTATACGCTTTCAAAATTCCTACATACTAAAAAGAATAGAATTATAGGAAATATATTTTTATTTCTCCAAAACTTCAACATTTAGAAAATATGCTTTCGATTCTGCAATCATATTTTCTAAATTCCCTACTTTTTTATAAAACGCCAACTTTTTTCCCCAAGAGCTCGCAGTTTTGCGCGTATCTTCTAATAGCTTAGCAGTCCAACGCAAAATTTTTCCGCAGCCTTCGTGGTGTGTATGATGGTGATTTACCCTAAAAACAGTAATCAAAAATTAATTTTGGTATTTAAACATAACAAATGTAATCTGTAGAAAATACGTACATAAAAGGCTAGCAATCTTACTAATATAATAAAGGCGAAAGGTATTGAGTATTGTTTATTTCTCCCTCACGCAAAATTTAGATACAAAAATGAAAAAAAAGACAAAAATGAACGAATTCTACCATTGTAGGTATGATAATAATAATAATAATAACAATAACCTAACATTTAATAGCACAACATATAAAAAAATAATGAATTCTTTGGTTTTCGTGGTCTATTTTCCTATACATTCATTAAGACCTCGGTTAGTCAAGGTTGACCAAATATAGCACATGGCTTTTAAACGATAAAATCAGTATCAAAATAGACTCGCTTTTTATACTTACGAAGATTCACATAACTGGAGACATACAGGTGTATTTTCAGTTACCATCCATTGAATTACGTGGCCCTTTGGTTTTTTATCCTGAAATTAAAACGTCATCTTTAAACCGGGCTATGCAAATAATAATGAACCAAAGAAATTATATAATTTAAAGTTCTAATAAAAAATGAAACGACTTTCCTGTATATGTAATGAACTTATGGGGTGGGGAAGGGCAGGGAGGGAGTGAGGACTCTCCCTCTAAAAGGGGGAATCTCACAGTTTCTGAAAAAAAAAATTAAGTTTTGAGGTTAACGAGACAAAAAAAATTAAACAATATACATCAAAACACACTTCCGGGAGAGGGACCTATGACCTACGATCAGTTTAAAAACAGTTTCAAATCATAAAAATGGATATTTGATTCGGGTATTTGACCTCGTCGGCCCTGAGTGTCGCTTCGTCCACTCGTCCTCGCGGGCTAGCTCCACTCAGGATCTTCCACGCGAATTTCTGGTTCCACATTTTTTATATCCAATCTACGCATAGGGACCACAAGATTACGTGGCATCGGGGTGATCTGCGTCAGTTCTGTGATATATCTAGAACCTTTGCTACTCAAGTTGGGGTGTCCTAGAACCTACTGCTGCGGGAAGGATTTCCAGGTGGTTGTAAAAAATCTAATAACCGACTGTCTATTCAATGTATTACATTAACAACGAGAAATATCATTGTCAATGTCGAATTACCAAAAAATACCACAGTGGCCATAAATAAAAAGAAGAAGATCATATTTTTGATATTCAGTGATGAAAAAAAAATTGCCCGCAGTGTCATCAAGTTTGACGAAATTAAGTAAAAAATTTGAATTTTCAAATAATCATATCTCAAAAACTATTTGGTTCCGCACTACGCCATTTTAGATTTAGGCTTCCTAGATATAGACCTATCTGTGACAAAAGTTCCAGCCGCCTAGCTCACTACAAATAAATGAAAGTTGAGCCAAAAATTAATGTGCAGTGGGCAAAATTCATTTCAAATGCCGGCAACACCAAACAAAACAAAACAAAATTGAATTTCACTTTTTGGCTTATTTTCTTACAGATTTCTGCTCTAAATGTTGTTATTTATTGTGCAAGTCTAGTTAACAATCCATTTTTGAATAAATACCTCGTCAAAAGTACGATACTTACGAATGAAAAGACAAATCCGAAATGTTTTGATCACTGCCACTTTTGCACCAAAATACACTACACCGATCCATTTTGATAGAGAAATCCATAACATTCATTTGTTATTATTGATTTACAATAGATGAAACATAATTTTTCCAGGTAATAATTTAGTTTCAAGCAAGTTTTTCACAAAATCTTCCGAAACTGCTGCTAGCTGCCAAAGTTTGTTTAGCGCAATGTTGCGCTAAACAACGAAAAACCCGGCACGCGATAAGGGACAGCAAATCTATAGTGCGGTCTCCCTTATTTGCATGAAGAACGCATAAGTAGTTCTCTTTCTTGAAAGAATGAGATGAATTATCTCGTCGTCTATAGCTTTCTCTGTCTAGGACCCAGGCGGTGTGGAAAAATAGAAAAATAACACCTGATGTACATACAGGACGGGTCACACTTTATAGGCAAGTTTCGTTTAATCATTTCGTTTGAGACTGTAATTTCTATTTATACAAATTTTAACTTTAAATAAATTTTAATTTGTCGAAAATAAATCAAATTTTCATTATAACATTAATTTTAAATCATGAATTTTTATTATATTAAAAATAAAACTATATTTTTAAAACCAGACAACAGATTTATTTAATGAAACGAAACGTGATTTATTTTTCCTTTATGATCTATTACTTTACTCTTTGCAATCACCAATCTCCATGCCCTCAACCGGCAGCTGACCAACGCTCCAACTCCCCGCCACAGAAACGCACAAGGGCAGCGTAAGTTCGCGCTAGCAAACCGGGCCGAAATACTAGCGGACCGTCTGGCGGTGCCATTTTCTCCGTACCCTGTTGCTTTGACACTACGGGCAATATAACCTCCCATCACGCTACTGTCGCAGCAACGGTAAAGAAATTTCTGTCGCACCCTATCCCACCACTCAGGGTGCCGAGTTTATTTCTCGCGCTGAAGTACGGCGACCAGTCCTCCACTTACCGAGGCGTAAAGCCCCAGGCAGTGATGAACTCCCTAACTCAGAGCTTCAAAATCTCCCTCGAAGAGGCAAGATTGCCCTTACCATTATTTTCAACGGAATACTGCGAATGGGGCACTTTCCCGTCGTCTAGAAACAATGCAAGGTGATAATGCTTCCAAAACCAGGAAAAGACTGACGCTGCCCAGCAAGCTATCGGCCTATTACGCTGCATCGAGCCCAGGCCTGAACAGTTCGGTTTTCGTAATCAGCACTCCACAACACTTCAGCTCACAAGGATCCTCCAGCATCTAACGCACGAGCTCAACAGTGGCCGCTCTACCGTTGGAGTCTTCCTAGACGTAGAAAAGGCATTTGACCGAGTTTGGCATTTATCTTAAAACTAATTTCCTCGACCGCACCGCACCACCGGCCTTAATCCAGATCGTGGCATCCTTTCTGCGTGGTTGAAGTTTCTACATCTCGGTTGACCAAGGAGAATCTCGTCACCGATCCATCACAGCTGGAGTGCCCCAAGGCAGTTGTCTTTCACCTGCACTCTACGCCCTGTACACAGATGACATTCCGACGCTAGAAAACCAACTTTTGCCTGGGGAGCAGGACGTTAATTTAGCACTCTTCGCAGACGAAACTGCCTTTTTCGCATCTTCCGCCTACCCCGATCTGGCTGCCTGACAAATGCAAAGCTTGCTCAACCTCTTGCCGATGTGGCTGGATAGCTGGCGCATTGCCGTAAATGTCGGAAAGACGGCTGCTCTATTCGTCACCCGCCGCCGCACACTATTACCAGCTCTAGATGTGAGGCCAAGCCATAGATTGGCAAACCTCTGTTCGATAGCTGGGCGTGGATATCATTAGATCCCTAACGATGAATGCCCAGGTGGATCGTGTTCTGTGTCTTACGCGCGCCGCACGAGCAATGCTTCGACCAGTCCTTGCCTCAAGACTGCCGCTACAAACAAAGTTGGAGGTATATAAAACTTACATCCGACGCGTACCATGCTAGACTTGCGTATGTGAGCCACTCACGGCTCACATACGCAAGTCTAGCATGGTACGCGTTATGCTCCGCCACAAATCGAAAACGGATTCAAGCCAAGCAAAATATTGCTCTCCGTGTGTGCACAGGAGCTGGGCGTTACGTTAGGAATGACGTCATCGCCCGCGACGGTTCCCAAATTCCCAGCGTCAAGGGCTTCGTGATTTCGGATGTATGATCGCGCAGACAACAGCCGCCTTAACGCCATCGCTCCGCTACACGCATGGCTTTCTGACAATAACTCCCCATGTCCCCATGGCGACCTCTACCTCGCGAGCTCCTGGAGACAATATATTCTCTGAACCAGCATGGGACTCTACCATGTTAACCAAGTAATTGGACAGTGTAACGCCTCTGGGAACTAAACCCGTACAGGGATCGTACTCAGAGTAATACCCAAAGACTCGAGAGTAGTTGTCTTGAAGTTGAAGCTAGAGCAAAGAGGCGTTCGATTCTTACCCACACTTCATAAGCCATGATGATAGAGTCGAAGTGTGAAAAGGTTTAAGTCAGTCTGTGTCAGTCAATAATCAAATTGTCAATTTAGTCAAGTCAATCAAAGTCATTTTATTAATTGTCTATAATCTGGACGCCTTGTTTTTTGTGTTTTTGGCAAAACAAATTAAATTCCGTAGCATCTGTTTATATTGAAATAATGTTGGTGATCTTACAAACCATGGGTTTTTCTATGCTATGAATTATATTATTTAAAGTTGCTGAATAGCGTTGGTACGCGTATCTCTTAGTCGAAGCCAGTATCCCCCTTAGAATCAAAATGCTTAGTATGAGCTCACAGCCTAGCCCGGCTAATATGCAGGCCGCAGTGGATAGAGAGAAAATTTATACGTGGATAGTGGAGCTATGCAACCCGGAGACGCGGGAGAATGCGTTACTGGAGCTGAGCAAGAAGCGCGAGGTTGTGCCAGACTTAGCACCCATGCTGTGGCACAGTTTTGGTACGATTGCGGCATTGTTGCAAGAAATCACTAATATATACGTGGCTATGATCCCACCAACGCTCACCGCGCATCAAAGCAACCGAGTGTGTAACGCCTTAGCGCTCATGCAATGTGTCGCCTCACATCCCGAAACTCGCTCTGCCTTCCTCCAAGCTCACGTCCCTTTGTTCCTATACCCTTTCCTTCACACCGTGTCCAAAACCCGCCCCTTTGAATACCTACGCCTTACGAGCCTCGGCGTTATTGGAGCTTTGGTGAAAACTGATGAACAGGAAGTCATTACATTCTTGCTCACCACTGAAATCATACCGTTATGTCTTCGTATTATGGAAAATGGATCTGAACTTTCTAAGACAGTTGCTACATTTATACTGCAGAAGATTTTGCTTGACGACAGTGGTCTATGTTATATCTGCCAGACATACGATAGATTCTCACATGTAGCTATGATACTGGGAAAGATGGTATTGTCCCTGGCGAAAGAGCCATCAGCCCGTTTACTGAAGCATGTTGTCCGTTGTTATTTACGTCTTTCTGATAATCCAAGGGCCCGCGAGGCCCTGAGGCAATGTCTTCCTGATCAGCTAAGGGATGCTACTTTCTCGGCGTGTCTCCAGGAGGATAGTTCGACAAAGCACTGGCTGGCACAGCTCATCAAGAATTTGGAAGCTGCTCCTCCACCAGCCAGCCCAGCCCAGCAGAACTTGTGAGCTTCGATTCCAAAAAGGCTGCAAAAGCCCACTACAGATACACCAACTAGTACAAATAGTTTAATAAAACATAGATCAAATCAGCTATTTGATCCGATTGGTTGTTTAGCTAGAATAGCCTAATTTATAGCAATAATTACATTGTAACTTTATAGGCAAAGGTTGCAAAAACAATTGGTACTTTTGCCCAATTGATCCATATAATAGTTAATTTATCTTAGTGAAATTGTGCTACTACTCTGTGGTGGGCTTGTGTGCCTTTAAAATGAAAATGTCTGCGATGATATTTGCTGCATTATAAGATTTAATGTTAGTTTGTAATACAGGAAAATCCGTTTATAAATAGCCAATACTTTGCAAAGCAAAACATTCTTAATAGCAGAGATATTTATAAAATAGAAGAAATTTTATCTATTTAGTCTCTGACACAGCTGCATATTGTAGCTGGATATTGGAACAAACCACATTTCCTGTTGCCCTTTTGCTAAAACTGTTTATCATATGCTACAACAGTTAATCAGCAAATAACAAAACCATATTAGATGCATTTCATGCATCGGCTAATTGGCAAAACTGGAGATCAGTTATTGTTGTGGACATACAGCATAAGCAGTCATCAAAATCTATGGCAGCATTACATGTTTTATAGTTAATAAAGTTTATAGTCATAAATGTGTTATTTATCTGTCCATATTTTATTATAAGCGGATTATTCTTATGTTATACATATCTCATCTACTGATATGTTGAATTAATGTATTCATAATGAACTGAATGTTTGCCTTTTTGTCAAAATCCTTATTATCTTATTGTTTTTAGGTTGAAAACCAGATGGATGCACTAATTTTGTATGCAGTAGTAATTGGACTGGAATAGACAAATAAACAAATTTTTTGAAAAACTGTCTATCACTTTCATCCCACACCTAATCTATTCGGTTAAACAAATAGTAGGTATTCTTAAGAGTTAACTTTTTTTAATTAGATTATAGTTGAGAGTTGCTTCACTATACAGTAAGAAATAAAATAAAATTCAAATTGGCATGAATTTATGCAGTACTCTTGGCGTAAGGGGTTCCAACCTCCATCTTTGGAAGCCAAGCCAACCTCGCCTCTGTGTGGCCCTGCTAACAAACAAACGGGGCTCTGGCGGCGGCGGTTGGAACCCCTTACCCCCACTCCTCCATCTTCGGAACCCAAGCCAACCTCACCTCTATGTGGTGCACCCTGCTAACAAACTGGGCTCTGGCGGCCGGCTAATTGCGGCATAGCGCAGCCTAAAACTGGCACCGCTAAATCCACTGGCAGCAGCGTCGGGAAGCTGTGCCCTGCGATCCCCAAATCGCATGCCCAGCGTGGGTATTATGGGTATGTCCCCCTTTCTATAGGGAAGGTCTTGTCATTAATAGTCATTTATTCATAAATATGAGTATACGTCACAATGTAAAAAATAAAATGATTGTAAAATTAAATTTACAAAGAATCTGTAATTAGTAAGTTTAATATTAGACTTTCAAAATACTAAGGTGACCAGTAGCAGTGGAGGTCTGAAGACTGGTTTTGCTGTTGTAATAACTTCTCTATGAGTTCTTAGCTAGGTACTCGTCATTCCAAAGTTATAAGAAATGAAAAAGCCAGCTTGGCAGCAGAATGAAATAATGTTTATTTATTTAATAGTTTATAGACGAGCAGCTTTCGCTGATGTGTCTACATCACACAGTGTCGAAATGTTCTAATTTGTATATTGTAATTTTTAGCACTGATTTGATTAATTTAGTAACCGTTCATGAGTGTTTGTTGTAATGTTGTTTCGTCTTGGTTCGGAGTTTCGTAGGTATGTAGTATGTACTAAGAGTTCGATAATTTAAATTTAGGTAGGTACTGTCCAATCTGTCCGACTACGCAGTCGAACAAATATGATAAATTGGCAATTCATTCCCAGTAGTCCGTTAGTCGGACTACCGGTCGCGGTGGGACTGTTACGAATAAACGCTAAAAAGAATAGATAGGGTAGGTGCAGATTTGCGAAAGGCTGCTGGTACCCTGGTAGATGCCGGATGCGTCGAGCTGAGGACAGGGCGCAATGTCGCTCATTGGGGGAGGTGAATGAAGAAGAGGTGGAGGTGAAGTTATAGGTAATTCGGAAAGCTTGCAATAAGATCCAATTTTTTTAAAGCAAGGTGTCCAGCTTTAAAAACTTGAAAATTCTCTCGCATTCAAAAAGAACGGCTCTACCACGCTTACTATTTATTTTATTTTTTAGAGTTCCGTACACAGAGTGTAAAAACGGTACCCAATTGCTAAGACTCCACTGTCAGTCTGTCTGTCATAGGAGTAATAGTGTGTTCTGTGTGTGTCTGTCACCACTCACCAGGCTGTAGGTATCTCGTGAACCGTGATAGCTAGACAGTTGAAATTTTCACAGATGATGTATTTCTGTTGCTGCTATAACAATAAATACTAAAACAGAATAAAATTAATATTTAAGTGGGGCTCCTCCCATACAACGGCACGGAACCCTTGTTGCACGAGTCTGACTCGCACTTGGCCGGTTTTTTTAGATTCCAAAGTACCAACGGCAACGTCAGCGTCAGGTCATTGATTATGAAATAAGGTATCATAATCATCCCAGATTTTAAATCATGGCTATGCTATATGTATAATCGATATTCGTACTTATGTACCTACTACCTTATTCATAATTTTTTGTAGGTATATTTCAACTCAAAATAATGGCACCCATGCCTATACCGCAGGTCTCCTGCGCCAACCATGGGCATGCAACAGCTACCGCTGTAAGCCTATGATAATATTTGAAGATTGAAGGAGTAGGTACCCACTTACTACCTACCTACTTGACTTGAGAATGGTTCGAGTTTTTGAATACTAATAACGGGAGCGTCAAGTACACAGTAAACAGTACCATAGGTAAGGTTAAAAGGTAAAGGCAAATAATTATGTTCATTTTATTTATTTCATTACTAAAAATCAGGTCCACGTGTCGGTGGGAACTGCGAAAGGGCCCAGCGTCTGGCTCCCATAAAATTAGGAAACGCTGGTTTTGTAGAGGTAGAAGAGGGCTCCTGTCTTATTCTTGAAGAGCCTTTTATACTGGGATGCATAATAATGATATCTTTACTAGATCTCTTAGGGCCAGTGCTGCTCTGGGGCCTTACAATATAGTTTTTGGAACAACTGAGAGTCGGCGGCGGAGCTGGCGAGTTACGCAGTTGTTCCAAAAACTGGGTACCACAACTGGCAGTTTCAATACATTGAGCGCATGCTTTGTCTGTTAAAAAAAAGTTCTTACTATCGAATGTCTGTATCTGTTTGGCATTAGCTTTAAAGTTCATACGTTTCTGTGAACATTTACAACTGCATTTGTTGTCGCGCTTCCGGACCATAGTCACGCAATCATTGTCACAACGTAGCGGTCCTGTGACTAACGTATTCACGGATATATCAATAAATTTCTTTTTCAAAAGTGTTTCTTTAGATCGGAACTTGGTTCGACTTGCGTTAGAATCGTTCGGATCTAGCTTGCTGATCACCTTACTCTTCTCTACGATGATTGAGCGGGTAACTTTACTATCTTCATCACTGAGGCTCGAATTATGATATTTGCTGGATGTTCTCTTCGTATTAGTGCTTTCTTTGGATTGCTTTAAAGAAGGCTCTACGATTTCATCGCACAGTTTTTTAGCTATTCTGGACATTGGTGATTTGAGTGTTAGCTGGTTATTAACCAGCTGTAACGATGTGTTTAAACTTTACCTATTTAATGGTACCTGTTTATGTTAAAATCATATTTCGATGTTGCTTTTTTGTATTTTGACGTATAGTATTTCTAGATGAAATCATCATTGTGTTTCGGTTTCATGGTTTAAATAATTTAGATATTTCTTCGGAAATGTTAGGCGATGATGTACCACATGATGTACGATGATAACTCGCGTCATTTTGAAATTATGTGCCAAAACAAAAACAGGATGTATGTTTTTGATTGGTCTGTACATGGTCGTACTGCACATTTAAAAAGCATAAATTCTAAAGCTACATCCGCACCTAATCCGTCCTCGTTAAGTATTTATTGTATCCTCTTTGGCGCCGCCGAGTCAGAATCTCAGAATAAACAAACAGACAGATGACCTAGACAGATCTATGAATACAAAGAAATAGGACTAAGGCATAGAAGAAGTCTTAAAATTCATTTATGCTCTGGACATTGACTCATACGGCTGATCTCTACTTTCTTATGTACATATATGTTAGCTAGAAAGAGATGCATAGATAGATAGATAGATATTGCTTTATTGCACACCATACAAAGAATTACAAATTATTGAAACAGGCACTAAAAATTATGGTACAATGGGCGACCTTATCGCTTAAAGCGATCTCTTCCAGGCAACCTTTGGATGGAGAGAAACTTTCAAAACAAACAGGAACGGCGGTGTGCCTAGTCCAAATTAAATAAAAAAAACAATACAATAGACTACATCCAAATACATACTAATATTTACTTACTATAAAAAATAACTTAATATATGATATACTAATAATATTAATGAAATAATATAAGATAATGCATACCTTATCTCAATGCGATTTCTGCGACTTCGTACGACTAAGTACCAGGGCATTTGTATGAACCTGCATAGAAATTTGTTCGAGCGCCCAGGGGCAGCAGTCTCGACTTTTTTGTCAACTACCGATATATCGCTAAGTGTAAGCCCACAAAAAACATCTTCCCAAAAATTGGGGACTAATATTTACCTGTAAAGACGAGTTATTAAATAATTTTATTCAATGCTTCTACTACTTAGATAAGATACGATAAATAGGTATTTATTTCACCCAAGTTATAAAGTAGGCAATATTTTGTGTAAAATTAACGTGGGTAAAATAGGACCCGAAATAGATAAAATAGTATTTATAAAACACCGTTACGCCGTTACACATTAAAAGAAATTTGAAAAATAAATAATTCAATTAATCGACGAATTCCAATCCACATACATACTTAAATGGATAAAAAAATATATTTTGTGTCTACTATTAAAAAAAAGTATAAATAAACTAGGTATGTAAGCTTTTTTTTGCAATGATGTAGGTACAAATTAACGCATAACAATGATGATTGTTTTTAGTTTGTAAGGAGTTATACAAGTTTATGTTCTTGCAACACTAAATTATAAGGGAAATTTATTTTTAGGTTAGAAGTTACCGATAGTTATCGTTATCTTTATCGGGCTGTCATATTTGGCCGCAATGAAATTCACAAAAATTGTAGAGTTGACATTGTATGTCGGTATGTTAACGACAAAAATAGTAAAAGTCAATGATCGGCAGCCCACCTCGACGCGCAGTATTATTTGTATGAAAATCTGTTTCCGATTTGCTACCAAATTTCGGTAGGTAGCGATCGCTAACTATGTCGAGACTGCAGCCCCTGGTACGATAAAATTTTTGAAGTCGTATTGATATATGTATGCATCCCTTTCTAACTGATAATATTGGACATAAAAAAGTAGATATCAGCCGTATTGAATTTTAAGACTTTATCTAGTTGTCTTCCTATATCTGTGGTCTAATAAAATCACAGTTATGACTAAAATTCAAATAAAGCCTTAAAATTCAATATGCTCTGAACGTCAACTCATACGGCTTATCTCTACTTTCTTATGTCCTTAAATCATTTGCTAGAAAGGGATGCATATTTTACACAAACCCTCGACCCAAGTTGGGAGACTCTTAGTCGATACGACTCTGTGTCGCGGAAATACGTGAATCGCCCTCCAGGGCAAATGCTCTGTAATGTAATGTAATGCTGTGTAATGTATAAACCTGCATAGAATTTTGTTCGAGCGCCAAGGTACATAATCTCTTTTTAAGTCGCATTGATATATGTATGCGTCCCTTTCTAACTGATGATAATGGACATAAGAAAGTAGAGATCAGCCGTATGAGTTGATGTTCAGAACATAGTGAATTTTAAGGCTTTATCTAGTTCTCTTCTTTATCTGTGAGTCTAATTCTTTTCCACATAAAAGAAATAGAATATAAAACATAAAATTCACTATGCTCCGAAACACCAACTCTTACGGTTAATCTCTACTTTCCTAAGTCCAATCCGCTAGAAAGGCGCATACTATTCTCAATGGTTTCAAGTGCGCGAGTCTATGGTAATGTTAACAGTGGTCCACGCGTGGACCACATCTCAGAAATCATCACAGTTCCACATTCCCGAGTGGTGTTACGTGCTAAAAATTAGCTGTGAGCGATTATGAGATATACTAATGGGATCATTCGATTATGGGAATGTCTCATTAGTAATTACTAATTTATTGTTACTACTAACGGGATCATTCAAGTAAAGGAATATCTCAATAGTAATAATAATGTGGTGGCGATTATGATATATACTAATGTCTCATTAGTAATGTTATAGCGGTGTGCGATTATTAAATATAGTAATGTATCATTAGTAATTGTAGTAGCGTTTGGCGATTATGAGACATACTAATGGGATCATTCAAATAAGGAAATTTCTCATGAGTAATTGACAAATATAATGAATTGCTACTGGTACATAACTGTGTTTGAACTCAAAACTCAACTCGCGACTTTAATCACGACTCACGACTGGACTTACGACTGGACTCACGACTGGACTCATGAGTCGACTAAGGACTCGACTCACGACTCAACTCGTGACTCAACTAGTCGACTCACAACTCGACTCACGACTGGACTCACAACTCGACTCACGACTTGACAAACGAAATGACTCATGACTCGCCTTAAGACTCACAAAATGACTCACGACTCAACTTAAGACTCAACCCACGATGCGACTCACGACTCGACTCACGACTTGACTCACGACTTGACTAACGACTAGACTTACGACTCGACTCACGACTCGTCTCAAGATAAGATTCAAAACTGACTCAACTTAAGACTCGGCCTGAGGTGGCAACCCAACAGCTCCATCTATATTATATCTAGTAATTACTAATACGAAACTACTAACGTTATTCGATTATGGAAGTTGATTAGTTACTAATTTCATAATCGATTATCAATATTAGTAATTAGTAAATGTTTCGATTATGTGAGTCGTTCATAATCGCGCACCTCTACTAAAAATGGTTCAGATTTTAGCATTGTAAAATCTGAGGGCCTAGTACGAGTTGCGTATACTATATCGAGGTCAATTTTAAAGTACCTTTTTTCGTTAATGACCCCACCGTTTTGAGTGATAATTATTGCAATCTGCAAGAAAATTACATTACCTACGTTTTTAGATCAGTTTGTACTTAAAAGCAGTTGCGTAATATACAAAAAAACGTAGATTAAAAGTGAGCTCGATATGCTAAACCAAGAAAGTTTTCGAATTGTGCAACTCGTACTAGGGATACTGATGGTTATCGTTGATTTATGACTTATAAGTTGACATGACAGTAAATTTTACGTTTGCAACAGCGATGCCGGCGCGGACTTTTTGGTCCGTTTTCGGACTTTTTGGGCCTTAGCGGACTTTTTTCGAGTCATGACTTTTACCGGACGTTTTCGGATCGTTTTACCTTAGTTACATTTTTGTATTTTAACAAGATAATATCCATCTTTACCTAATAGAAAAAAATCTTGGCTCGCTCTACTCACCAATTTATACCTACCTTGTATTGTGTTATTGTAGTATTATATAGGTTTATATCTAATTAAATAGGTCCTACACAACAAAAGTTGGTGGCTGATAATGTGAGTATCTTCCATCTATATACAGGTGTGCCTGTGTATGAAAAATACCAAATTATGATCAAAAATACAAAGTTTGCAAAATATTTTGAATGAAAATGGAACAGCTTCTCTAGTGGGAAGTTTGAAAAACTTTAACATCTTGATACATAAATATATAGTTAACGCAAACTTTTTCACCCTCAAGCCGCTGATCTATTCGAGGTTTATTACTTTAGGGCGATTCCACCATCGCGGTGAGTTGCCCTAGACGCATTTGAGGTTTGTTATTCGTAAAATGGAAAGCATTTTTATTGATTTTATTGAAATTATTGTTTATAAATTTATAAAAGCATTATATAAATTCTTGAATACTAATTGGTAATTTGTTATAATGGTTTGATCTCATAGTTTGGTCTTTTTCTTCTTCTTCGTATGAGCTAGTAGCCAACTCTGGCGTTGGACAGGCTCAACAACTGAAAAGCCGGGACCAACATCTTAACTTGCCTTCCGAAGCACGGAATTTGATCTGTGAGTAGTAGCTTGTGTAAGTATAATATAATAAGTAGAATGAGGTTTAAATTCACTTTAGTTTGACGATTGCACTCGTGGTTGCTTCAAAAGCAAAAACAAATTATTTAAGTTTTTTTACAATATTTCTTAAATTATTTAGATTGATAGATGATGAAAGCATGATTCATAATTAACAAAGGTATTTTGTATGAACAACCTTTGCAAGAAAAAATTCGTGGCTCACTCTGCTCACTGATTTTGTTGTCGGCTCTTGTTTCTTATTAGCACAAAACTACGCACTAAAATATTGACCAATAAGGTAGTTATGGCCAAAACTACCTTAACCCAACCTAAAAAGTTTACAGCAATGACGAATTTTAATATATACAATTAATTTATGGGATGGCAAACCTTAAAGTCCCAGGACGCTGAATCTTAAAAAACGCTACTGATAGGCCTTACCTTTCATCCAAAAAAAAAAGTACCTACGTTCCCGAGGAATATGAACATAACTTTTAATGCGAGTGAAGCCGCGGGCAAAAGCAAGTAGGTTGTAAAGAAATGCAGTGATCAGGGTCTGATGATAAGGCAGGAAAGAGAAGTTAGGAGTTTTATGAGGTTATTTTTGGATAATCTTTAAATTACAGAACGGATTACTTTGTCATATTTCGGACTATTTTGACCTTCAATTCGGATCTTTTTCTGTTTGACTGCGTGTGCGTGTAACACTGGTTTGCGAAATTTCAATTGTGATTAAATTGTTTTAGTGCTAACAATGGCTATTCATTTTCTTGAATAAATTCTGACATAAACACTTCCACTGAAACAACATTTTACTTTACTGATCATGTGGGTATTTGGGTACGGGTCCCTGGTGTGGAAAGTAGACTTCAGTTATGAGCAGAAAGTGGTTGGGTTTATCAAAGGTTACCTGCGAAGGTTTTACCAGCACAGTATCGATCACAGAGGAGTACCCGAGAAGGTAAAGAACGCTGAAAAGGACGCTTAATCTATCTTTATTAAATATAAAACACAAAAAATGTTTCTACGGGTTATAACCTATTTTGAGACCATTTATCAGATTATGATTAAACTTTGGTAGGTACTTAAGGTAGCTCCGGGGACGACGCCTGCGAGGATTCCTGGCCCAAAAATCTATAAAATAAAATTCAATATACACATTTTTGTGCTCTATGCATTCCGAAATTGTTGATCATAATTGTGATACACAAGTAGGTATACATGCAAACGAAGTTGCTGGCTGTCAGCTGGTACGTAATACAACCTAACAATGATACAAAAAAAGTACAGGCATGTACATACAGTCTTCAGCAATCTGTATAGGATAGTACGCAGTTTAGGACCATGTCGCTGCAAAGTGAATAATTCGATGAGTGCATATACACCTTATTGCAGGTTACTATAGCTAGCTTACGCCTGCGGCTTCGCTTGCGTGCTGTGGTGCTATGTATTAAACCAGGGAATAATCTACATTCAACTTTCATCTACTTTCATCAAAATCCATTGATTCAAAATACATTTCATTCTACTTTCATCAAAATCTATTGTATCCGAAATAACAAGTAGGTTAATATGATAGGTAACACAAGTAATAACAAATAGTTTAGTATAGGTAGTAGGGACCTATGCTGTCCCATGGTGGGACAAAGGTGTGCCGTTCTCCTTCCATCACTTACCATTGCTTGCTACATCCCACCAGTTGGTAGAAAGGCAACAATACCGTCATGCTAATGTTTCCGAGGCCTGCCCTGGTGGCCTCACAATACTACGCTCAAATACAGAACCACTTGTCAAATTATATTTGAGCTGTTAAACATTCAAACATACTTTTGCATGTGTACTAAAATGTGGATCTACACTAAACTTAGGCCTGTGCATCTAGATTCATAAACCATTATATGTTACTAACTTCCGCCCGGGGCTTCGCTCGCGTAGTACCGGGATAAGAAGTACCCTATGTGTTAATACAGGTCACAAACAATGTATATTCCGAGTTTCATCCGAATCCATTCAGTTTTTTGCGTGAAAGAGTAACAAACATTCATCCATTCATCCATACGTACATCCATACATACTCATACTAATTCTGGAGGTAGTTGAAGTAAATACTGATTTGTTCCAGCCAGGTCGAGTAGTGACATTAATACCCAGCAATGAACCCTCAAGTGAAGTGTGGGGTGTAGCATACAAGATCAGAGACAAGGATATAGACGATGTTACAGAGCATCTGGATTTCCGGGAAAAGAATGGCTATTCTAAGAAAAATGTGACATTCCACCCTAAAGAGAATCTAGATCCATTTGACTTGACACTGTATGTGGCAACAGAGGAAAATGAATCTTATGCTGGTGAGTTATTCTGAATATTTTTGAACCACCAATTCTATCTACATGTTGTAAAAAGTTATATTATAAATAAAACAAACATTATCACAATAATTCCCCATAGTGTAAACATGAAAAATCTTTAGATACAATTCTTAAGAAAAACTATTAGGGATAAAATCAAAGTCTCCTTTAATGTATCTAAGCAATTGACTGAGGAGGTAGGTACACCATCCTAAAATAACTCTAATAACTCTTAGGTTTTAAGAGAAAAGAAATCCTTGAAATTCTTACTTTTTTTATAATAAATACGGTTCATTAAGTTTTCATGTTTCAACTACTCAACCAATCATTATAAAAATTCACAGACACTTTGTATAGAAAAAGACATAATGGTATTATGGTATGTTTTATCCACAAAAAGGTTCCCAAGGGTACCTACCTTCCTTATTCTGTGTCGAGGGATGGAAAAATAACATTAACACTTGCCAAATAACACAACCCTCCATGTTCCACCAGCACGGGCATGCTCCGTCCAATGGCAGTAGCCAGTTACTAAAATGATAAGAAATGAATATATGAAAGTCACTCAGTTTTTGTATCTCATTCCAGGCCCAGCATCAATAGAAGACATAGCCAAGCAAGTTGTGTCCTGCCAAGGCCCAAGCGGGCCAAACAAGGAATATGTCTACAACCTTGCAGCCGCTATGCGGCAAATAGCTCCACATATCAATGATGATCATCTATTCGACCTAGAGGCTGCGGTACGGAGTATTGATCCTGATAGAAGTAGTTGAGAGTAGTTAGGGCTTGCGCGCACCACGATTTTTTTTTGCAGTTTAAAAATCAAGCTTTAATATAGCTTTATATCTGAGCTATATCTACATTCGATTTTTATCTCGTATATGCACGAATTGATATCTAAACCGTAATGCGTGCAAGACCTTAGAGGTAGTTATTGATGCTTTCCATATAAAAATCAGACTGCACTGTTACTTACTATAGACGGTATAGTTTTAAAAATCATAAAATTTTTGATAATTTAGCTCTGCTGTCTGCTTTAATTTAAAGGCTGCCCCTCACAATACAAAGATAGGCTTAAAGTTTTTAAAGTTAAAAAGAATTGAATCACGTATTTTTAACTGATGTTCTCCCAGCTTGTGGACAGTCATGGATCAAATCACCCTCTTTCGTGATAACGTACGAAAAACACCTTTTATAATATGACTATGTAATAATCATATGAAACGCATCAGCTTTAAGCTACAGACGTATTAAAAATTAAAAGTATAACATGGATTACCGCTTTTGACCTTGAATGCAATTTTGTATGGATTATTTGTCCTACACGTTTTGCAGTTTTAACTCGCCACTATTTTAACTCAGGCCTATAAAGTCGTGCCGGGACCTATAATATTAATATTTTAAAAACATATAATAGATATTGGACTTGACATATACATTTTAATTGTTACTGTTCAAACTGTACAGTACAGTGAATGCAGTTTAATCGTTGCGATTTGTCGTACCAAGTTTGCCATCTAATGATGCATTCCTATAACAATTAGTAAAGATGACGCATTGTTTTTCTTTGAAAACTAGTATCGTAGATTGGGGTGAATAGAAACAATTTCGAACTTTGCATACATTTTTAACATTTTTTTTTAACATTGGGTGGTTTAGTATATGGTCCGGGACCCGTGACAAAAAAAAGTTAGAATGCTTTGAGTTAAATCTATCATCATGTTTTGCCAAAAAATACAAAAACATACGATTTTTCTATTCACCCCGCTGTCGGGGTCAATAGAGACGCTATAGGGGTGAAAAGAAAAAAAATAGGGCTGTCACTTTATTTTTACCAACTACAGTAGCACCAAAAGAGGGTAATGTTTTTATCGTTGAGCCGATCTATATATTATATATATATATATATATATATATATATATATATATATATATATATATATATATATATATATATATATATATATATATAAGAAGTCTATCCATATGTGTGTTTATATATATTATTTATTCGGTATAAAGACTACCATATTAGGTTTGAGTAGGCTCTCACATTCGTCTAAATTATTGAATAATAAAAGCCTAATTAGAGGTAATGTGAATTTAAATTAAACCAAAAATTTTATTCAGATGGTTTTACCTCGTTTTACTAAGTCAAAAAACAACGAATAAAATTATAAAAATCAAAGAAACTTCTAGAATGTTAACGAAAATAACCTTCTACGAATTATACCTTATTTTATTAATAATCACTACGACTTACTTATTATAGTTATCACAGCAATACAAATCAAACCAATCTAATCAGTTTCTTCAAAATCAGGTAGACAATCAAAATTCAAAAAAAAAAACAAAATTCAAAATTCATTTATTCAGTAGGAACTGTATACAGTACACTTTGACAGTACAATACATCAGTACACTTTGAAACGTCATTCAATCAATTATTTGATTTGATTTTATGTGTAATAATATGAAGGAGACAAATGACCTACAAGTTTATAAATAAATAAATAAAATATCTTACTCTTAACTTGGTCTTTATGCATAATTAAATAAAAGAGGCAACAAATCACTTCACTGAAATTACCTACTTAAGTATATGTATAGTATGTAATAGTACTATTTTAACCAATTTATTCCGAATCATCTTCCATCAAAACTTTTAACTATTTCTTCTTTATTTCTAAAGAAGTTAGTTTTATCATGTAAAGTTGTGGTTGGTTTGGCGTGAGGTTTTTTTGAGTAAGTTTTAGGCACTACTTTAATAGTATTCTTTTTCCGGCATGAGTATTTTCAAATACTGTGTCTGATATTATTGTAACATTGCTTTTTTATTTACCTCACAATCGTCCGAATTATTCTTGGATACTTCATTCTCGTTTATATATTCTAATTCCCTAAACTCTACTATTTTTTCACTTGCTATATCGTCAATAAAAAGCAGAGGCATTGATTCAATGTTTAATTCCAAAATATTATTTTCTACGTTACTTTATATGTCGATTTTTTCATTTTCATCTCGCCGTTTCTCAATTATTTCATATATTTTTCTCTCTTTCACATTATTAAAATCATCGTTTCTTCCATGTGCATCATAATTTTTTGTGCCAATTTCTTCTTTTTTTATCTCTACAGTGTATCTCTTCAGCGTTTTTGTCTTTTTCCCAACTCCTTTCCCTTTATTTTGTGCAGTTTCTTTTCAACAATGTCTGAGGTGCTAGGTATCTCTTCGAAAGCTACACTCTTTCCAGCAACAACATTGAGTTTCCTATTTCTATTTGACTCTGTTATGTTTAATGTTCCGTATCGAATTTCTTTTAAGCAAATTCAAAACTCCATTTTCAATTATGTTGTTATCCTCATCGCTAGTTGGTTCGAAAGGAAGTCTCTGCAAAACTTCTTTGGCATCCAGGGGATTAATGCCGGTTTTTCGAAAGCCTGCAAAAGTTATTTTTAAAACTAACCTTGAGTTCATTCATCAACGGTTTCAAAAGCTTTGAAAAGCATCCTTTTGGTACTGTGGATAAGTTACGTCCATGGGTTTTCTTCCATAACAGTAATATTTTTCCCAAAGCCATTTTCTCGCACATATCAGTTAGCCTTATAACTGATATGTGCGAGAATAAATTATCGCCAATAAGAAATTATCTTCCTTGTTGTTCTTTAAAATAGGGGATCACTATATTTAGGATCCAGTCTTCAAAGATAACTCCTTTGAACCATCCGGAAGACGACCTATTATATCGCGTTCCTTCTGGACCATCCTCGATCCAGGTATTGAAAAGATGTTTAGGCTTTTATAAGACGTAAGGGTGAAAGCAGTTCCCCTTCAGCTGTAGCGGACATCATGATAGACACTGATGTGATTTGTAGTGTTGTGTTTTCTTTCTGGGTATTTGCTTCCACGCCTAACTAACCCTCTTGTCCGACCAGGATCGTCAGTCAAATTTGTTTCATCATAATATACTATGTTTAACGGTAGGACTCCTTCTAACGATTTTTCCAGTTCCTTGAAATAATCCGTTATTGTATTCGATGTTACTTCCGTTCGCGCTCTTTTTATGTTTTCCACAATTCTATTTGCCACTTTCTCCTTGTTTCGTTTAAGGAAACCGTAAATATAGTCGGGACCAGGCAAATTATTTTATTTATTTTTTATTTGGATGCCTTTTTTGTCAAGGGCTAGCTTAATAATGTGCCTGAGATCCATTGGATAGTCCAGCGCATTTGTGTAAATAATCAATTAAAATATCCTTTATCTCTTTTGACAGTGCTGTCTGGCCTCCCTATTTTTTCATCGTTTTTGTACTATGATGTATGTATGTATGGTACAGCACAGACTTGTGAATGTCATATTTTTTTGCGATCATGCTGAGAACAGTATTCTGCGACTCTAATTCCTTAACTGCTTTTTTTATTAAGTCGGGGTCGTATTTTCTATATTTTTTATTGCAGATTTGCATACTTTTGGCATCGTAGTAGACCTGTGAAAAAATGATTACAATGAAAATATAAAACAAATTTACTCCTACTACTTTCAAATTTACTTAGGTGACAACCCTAACACCAATAATTTTGAGTAAATCTGTTCACCACTAGCACCTATTCGCTCGTTCTACGTATTCACCCCATACTGAACTTCAATTCACCGCTTACGTGCTTCTTTTAGACAAATTTTCAATGTTTTTGCCATCAGTTTTATTTTAACAAATTACAGCAAATATAGAAAGATTTCTAACTTACCTTTCGTAAAATCACACAGTTTATGAATTACTTGGCCAGAAAACACAACTTTTTCACAGTATTAAATAATTCTCACGTATTGTGGAAGAATTTGAAGCGATAGCACAGTACGCGCTTCGCGAGATGTCCGACGTTCGAGTTATTTATGCCAATGTCAAACAGTTTTGGCATATGTATAATGTTGCCCTCAAAAGAATGAGTATTGTGCCCTTTCTGACCGTAAAATTTCCCCAAAATAGAACCATCTATGGTCGTATGTACAAGAGCTTAGAAAAAAATCCGTATTTTTTTTATATTCACCTCGCGATTTCTATTTACCCCAATCTACGGTAGTATGTAACAGATATTTGATAAAAGTTTGACAAGATATTTTAAAAGACAAAATATGTAAATTCCACTAACTCAACTCAGATGAGGTTAAAAAGAGTGTCAGAGAAGAGGGTTAGCGGAAGATTTATTTACTAGCTTCTGCCCGCGGCTTCTCTCTCGTGGTACTCTGATAAAAGTAGCCTATATAATATTCCTGGCCTAGGACTGCATAATGTGCAACAAAATTCTATTTAATTTTTTCAGTAGTTTAGTAGCAGGAAGTAAGATTTATTGTCTGTTATCTTAAACGACTGTTAACGCTAACCATACATTTATGTTGATGCACTTAATTGATCATATCAATAGCTAACTGTTTCATTACTAATGTAATGATTCATTAGTCAAACAAGGAAGAAGGGTTTTGCTTCAAACTCCAAAACTGTTCATAATAGTAGGTAATTAAACATTTCAAAGACACCTTTTAGAGCCGAGACTTGAACACTCCACCAGAACGAGCTATGCTCGAAGTTTCTCTGAAGGATAGAATCCGCAACGAGACTATCCGAGATAGAACTAAAGTTGTAAACATAGCTCAGAGAATTAGCAAGTTGAAGTGGCTATATCAGTCGCAAAACCCATTACCTTTGGGATAAAAGAGTTCTTGAGTAGAGACGACCAGGTAGAGTGACGATCTGCGAAAGGCTGTTGGTAGAAGCTGTATGCGTCGAGCTCAGAACAGAGTGCAATGGCGCTCCTTAGGGGAGGCCTATGTCCAGCGGTGAACTGATATAGGCTAATGACGAGAACGATAGTGAAACATATCAATAATTCAAAAAAAATCGCACATAGCTGAACTCGAACCTACTACTCTCCCACTATCATCGACGCGTTTATCCAAAGTTTTATCAGTTCCTATTTCTATGACTATTTCTGCCGTGAAGCAGCATTGCTGTGTTTTGGGTTGAAGGGTGTGAGTGCCGATGAAATTACAGGCACGAGCCTTAATACCTTCATGCCTCAAGTTAATAATAGTTAGTTCCAAACATCCGTGACCTACGAACCAATACTTTGTTATCGGTAATGGTTAACACACACCAGGTGGGCTATGTCCTAGTTCGAGCAATAGGTATCATAAAACAAAGTTCCTGCTCTTCAAGGCCAAGCAAATTATGTTAAACTCATAAATTAGTTCAGCAATTGGTCGTATCAATTACCGAAACTACGTTCAGAAAATTGTTAAGAGATTTTGAAATGAAATCTACACTCAAATTGCGTGTTACCTAAAGCTTATAGGTGTTAGTTGATTATATGATTAATGCACTAAGCCCACCTTTGTTATATTTATTGTGCAACAAAGTAAAAATAAATTTACTGTATTCAAATTTAAAAATGACAACACTATTAATATCATGTGATACAGTTACTCATATTCATATCCCATAAAAAATATTTTCCTATTTTATTGGGTACCTATATTTTACTGAGTGTAAAGGTGCATCCACACCACAGTTAATTTTTGTGGGACAACATTTCCAAGTGTTAGTTAGTTAATATCCGTTAACAAATTTATTTGTTGAGTCTATAAATGTAGTCGTGTTGTGATAAGTAGCGTTGCCCAAGTTTTGAAAACAAGTAAACAGAACTATGTGGTAACACTCGATAAGATTTTGAACATTTATTATGTCTTGTAACTGGCTTGTTGCTATTATATTGTCGATACTTATATTTGTTATTAACGTTATGGATGTGAGCAACAAAATAAAAAATAATATCTAAATCAGAAATCTACATTATTATTTATTTATAATATTATAAAGAGGAAAAATTTGATTGTTAGTTCGTTTGTTTGCATTGAATAGGCTCCGAAACTACTGGACCGATTTAAACAATTCTTTCACCGTTGGGAAGCTTCACTATCCCCGGGTGCTATAGGCTATATTATATGTGTTTTAAAAAAAATAGGGTTCCTTACTAAAACTCCAATAATGTAACCCGAGGTGTAAAAAATTTACCTAATAAATTCCTTACATCGCCTGCGCTGCGAAAGCGATTGATGATAAAACAAAATCATGTACTACGACTTTCAACAACAAGAAATAAAGGGTGTATGTGTGTGAGTGTGTGTGTTAAAATTTTTGTTAGATACCCGTGCGAAGCTGGGGCGGACCGCTAGTTTTATAATAAGCCTCAGAGATTTAACGCGAAGTGTTTAACAGCATTTTTAAATTTATTGTTAGATAAATTAAGCTTGTCATTTGGGATTTTGTTAAAAAAACGTACATGTTGCCTTTTATATAATTGACTTACTTTATAGAGGCTTACAGTAGGAATAGTGAAACAAATATTAACAAATGGTCGCAAACGTTGAAGAATGTTACCTAATGTTATCGTGTTCCATTATGTTGCTCCACAAACAGTAACTGCGCTGTGGATACACCTTTTGTATTCAACATCAACATCAACAGCCTATATCAGTCCACTGCTGGACATAGGCCTCCCCTAATAAGAAGGGGGATATGCCCATAATCCCCACGCTGGGCATGCGGGTTGGGGATCGCAGGGGACAGCTTCTAGCACCGCCGACGCTGCTGCCCATCGGCAGTCAGGGAATGTAGCTGTGCCGGTGTTTTAGGCTGCGCTATGCCGCAATCAGCCGGCCGCCAGAGCCTCGTTTGTTCGTTAGCAGGGTGCACCACGTGCAGGTGAGGTTGGCTTGGGTTCCGCTTAGATGGAGGATGGAACCACTTACACCTTTTGTATTACAGTACTGAATCTATTGTTTCGTTTTGACCCTTTTACCCTTCCTTTTGTCAAATGCTGTAACTGTCATGCAAAATGCGTTTTCTAACCATAAATTGCTTTGGCCTATGACCCGAACCCGTCTGGTCGTGTGTCCTTCTAGTTGTCAACCTCATGTAAATGAAATCGTTTTATCAAAAACGCTTATGGGCATGCTTACTTCTAAGCGCATCAGCCAGTGTTAGGTAAGGATGACTGAAATTTAATAGCTGTTTAATATCAAGTGGGCCATGTGCTTGTTCCACCTTCAGGTATCATAAAAAATGTATTAATATAATTTGTTTATATACAGGCAGCTTATAGCTGATACGTTTATATTAGGGCTATTTGTCAGTACACTTTGAATATTTGTCAAGTCTATTTTTGAAAGAGTTCACCGATGGAACACTAACTACTGTCTCTGGGAGTAGTTGTATACGAGTAAAATATGCTTCCTTGGATTGATTATTGCTTGTACCTGGCCAGTATAGCAGCTTAAGTGCCCTCTCAGCTTTTCCATTACCTACTTATTTATGTTTCTTGATAAAAAATCTTCTGAATACTGTTATTTTCATGAAGTCACTGCCCACATTAAAAAGCGGGATTTGTAAGCTTAAAAATCAATGAACTCGATATTATTTTCGACAGCCTTTGTTTTCAAAATTAGAACTGGCTCATTTATTTTCCTCTGAGCTAAAAATGTATGCTGTGATATCATTTTCAAACGATCCGTATAATAAAGAGGTTAAGGTCTACAATGAAAATGTAAATAACTTTAGGATTCTATTGTAGTCTTTGTGATGGAATGATGAATCATATCATTGTGATTAGGATCTTCAAGGATAAGTTCCTATTTTTGTATAAATCATAGATTTATGTGATTAAAAGTTTTGTGATACCTGCTTAAGTTATTTTCCTGTTATATTGTTTTTTGTTAGCTTGAATTTTTGAATATAAAATGTGAGAAAAACCAACATTTTGTAGAAATAAATATTTATTTAGCAAAACCTGTCGTTTTTTGTCTCACTAGATAAATATTACGGTAGGTACCTAATAATAAAACATGAAATGAAGGAAAAGTCCTAGCTTTATATTAATTTATAGGAAAAATCAGTAATAATTACAGAAAATAGTTCAAAATGTACAAACAAATTATATTTGTTATTATTAAACTGTACAAACAATGCCTTTTTCCTTGTAAAATCACTTATAAAATATAGTTAACATCATTTAGAATTTTGCGATAGGAAGTGTCACATGGCACCTTACATTATCAATTTGTGATAACCCAACCAAAGCATAAAGATAAAAACATAGGAAAGAACTGGCAATAATTATATTTATAAATAAGACTAACTGTGTAAAATTACCCATATTATAAGCTATCTTTTTATCGAAATCAATGACTTCATTCTCCGATACAACCTTGATTTTAATCTTTGGCGGGTTTGTTACCTGCAGTATCACTATCACTCGCAATCCTTGCAGTATGAAGATATTACCTACTTGTCCTTCTTACGACCTAAAAGCTTATCTATAAAACTCCTCTTTCGCTTCACCTTAGTCGCACCTTTTGCATGGTTTTCTATTTCTTTCCCTTCCGCTGTCATTTTGTCTATCAAGTCTGGAATGGTCAAGTCTACGTATTCTAAAGGCGGTTTTTTGGCAGATTCTCTACTCAACTGCCTTTGGAAACTTCCTAGTTCTGGCACTTTATCGTTCTTCTCGTCCAGCTCTGTCAGGGAAATTTTAGAAGATTTTTCACCGTCCAAACGTTCTGGACCATTTTTCACAATTCCTTGCTTATCATTGACGTTATTTACAACTTCTGCAGTCTTTATTTGGCTTGCGTCAATATTGTTTCCCTTCTCGAATACATCATCGTCTCCAGGTTTTATTTCAATGACTTTCTTTCCACTACTTTCGACACTATCGGCACTTGATTTCGGAACGGAAGCAATGACTCTAGGCTTAGTTGGAGGTAGTTTCCAATCAATAGGTTTGCGTTGCGGGGAATATCGCTTCACCAATTCTTCAAACAACTTGTTTCGGTCGATCTTTGGTGTGCTGTGATCATCTGGAAGACTCTGATGCCTCTGTCTCGGGTCCTCGTTCTCCTTACCCCCTGATCCATCGACTTCTGATGGTCCTAAATCAAGCTTTATTTTGCGCGTTGGAGTCGGCGTCTTGTACGGCTCGGCGAATGGAAATTTATACAGGTTGGGGCTCTCGATTTTGTATTTCTGCACCGGAGAGTTGGGTGAGTAACTCTTTGCTGGTAAAGAAGCTCTAGTCCCAGCGCGGTTGAAGGGACTGCTGGACGGATCGTGGAGGTTTGAAGTCATGAAATCTCGTCGTAGTTTTGAAAGTCGCCTAGTGCGGTCGGTCATCGACCGTCGGTAGTCCACATCATCGCTCTGGTTCAATTCGGACGTGAAATTATCCGAATATTTCCTTGGCCGGAAGTCGTATTCTAGCTCCTCAGTCCGGGATTCCCTCATGCTGGAGTATCCCGGAGTGTTCCGCTTGAAGTTGGTGGTAGTTTTTCCGTGATTCGACGTGATGATGGGCTCTACATCCGAAGCTGGCGTCAGGCTCAAGGGCGAGGCCGGCGGAAGGAACACCGTGTTGTGTTTGTCGAACACCTCGCGCCGCTGACTGAACTGGTCACCACCAATGATCTCCCGCGACTTCACGCTCATCGTAGGCGATTTAGCCGTCATTTCCGCTCGATAACAAACCGCAACACAATGTTATTGATTCTATTTTCCTGTAAACACTGTATTTCTATTTCTGTCCGGCACACATTATGACTTCACCGGTAACATCGCGCCTATGGTAGGTACACGTCTGCACAATAAATTGGACAATAAGGTGGTCCGGTCGTCCGAATAAGGCGGACCGTTCGCGATATGTGACTGATCAATAGAGTGGAAGCGATAAGATACGGGCGTCGTCGTCGTGTCCCGCGCCACTTTAGCTGTTTCTTTATCTTTCAGCAGTCGAAGTCAGTTGAGTAAATATAACTGACTGAATACAATCGTGTAGGTAGGTACCTACGTAATTAATAGCGGAGCGAGTGAAAGCGCGCCGTACCGCGGACTATCGGCGAGCGCCTCATTATGTAATGAATATTAAAACAAATGTCCCAAATACTATAGAATGTCTCATTGTTATCCTCACTGAATGCTAATTCGCTACATGAAGCTAGTATTTACACTGTCTGACCCTACCAGTTCGCGATGAATCGTTAACAGGTTTATTGAATAGGGCTCTGTCTCACAATCTCCGAGATTGTGGAAACGTCTAATCCGCGATGTGACGAGATATCGACTGTTGGCTATGTTGCTATTATAAATAGTATTCTGTGGATATAGAGATGAAAATTGTATGCAGTTCGATACGTTTCCCAGTTTATTTGTGCCCAATGAACCGCTACAACGAAAATGTTAGTGATTAGCATCGAGGTTAGAGCGAAAAATGTTGTATCTCATTGATGCAATGCAGCCGAACCGATAAAGCTATTAGCTACTAATCAGTAGCTCCTCTACAATTCACTTTAGTGCTATTTATATTTACTGAAATACCTATATGCTAGAATGCATCATGTTGATATTTTCTTGTGCCACTTTAGAATATTAGGGCGTTCGCTTCACGGTAGCCGGTTGATAATAATAATCTTGGTTATTTATGAAAATCGCTGGACGTAGCCTCAGCATTCTTAGAGATGTCCGCTCTACCTACATTTCTACGAAAATGTATTGTAGTTGCAGAAAATAGCGAGTTTTGTGTGCCAAACATGCATCTGAATCTAACATGGTGGATAAAAGTGGTTCACGCATGACTATGCGGTTTATTGTCATAGTTATGAAAAGAAAATTGTACTCAGTTCGATTAGGGCTTAAAAACTTTGACTCGGAATGGGGAAAGGATTTATGAACACTTTACCTATTCATCGTGTTCTCTTCTTTTTAACCAATTCTTGTTTACCGGCCGATAATCTTAACATGCAGATAACATTTTAACAGACTCTAGACTCCCACACGTCTGTATTGTTACCAATTTGGCATGCTATTAGAGACGGATAAACCATATGGAATTCTTTACAATACGCTCATTTACGTATTAATTTTGTGTTAAAAAAATTACTTACTTATTTTTACCTAGGCAGTCCGGTATTCTGAAGATTGCTCCATGGGGTGAAGCACCCCAAAAAACCACTAACTAGACAATCGATAGATCTGCAGTTCTAGGTAGTAGCACAGAATACAGAGAGGAGAATTTTCTACCATTGACCTTAGGTGCGCTCAGTCATCATAAATATCATCATATATTTCACATCGCTCTATCGAAGCTTTAAAATGCCTACCAAATTGTAAGAAGTCCATTTCGATCCACCTTATATTTGTAGGTATACTTGAAATCAGAAAAAGTCGTACAAAATGGTTACTAATCAATTATTTATCGATTAACTTAACCTCTCAACTTATTAATCAGTTGAATTGCCAATCATACACGTCACTCCAAAAATATGCACTAAATTAACCTTTCTATACAGTAATAACCTACCTATCAATTTGAGTAATCATCATACAAACGTACCGGCCAAACCTGTTGGTAGGTATACCTAAGTACTTCGGTACTGACATTGAAAGCGATGGAATTTGCTGAATGCATTTTGTAGAGGTATATGGTAGGTACCTAGGAATGACTTCCTTGTGTACCTACTTACCTACCTAACTTAAATACTGCTAGGTGTCCTTGAATTTTATATGCACTGTTGGAGATTAAATTGAATGCTGTGTGTTCTCTAGTTAAACAAAATTTGAAATAAATAAGTAAGAACAATTTTGCCATGCCCTTCCTGGGGTCATATTGATTAAATTGATATACAACCATTATTGATATTTGATATATGAACCTATATTTAAGAACAGCTCTTTTGTAAATATGAACGCACTAAACAACTTTGACGTTGACTTTAGAAAAGTAGTAGGTAAGTGCAGTCTCTAGTTGAAAAACTAAACCATGATTCTCTTGTAATCAGGTGAAATTGAAGACATTTTAGATATCTAAAATATTTCGATAAATGTTCGGGATTAGGTACAGGGTATGACATTCAAAGTTGCTGAAAGGATATGTGCTTGCTGCTTACCCTATGCGGGTACTAGCACAGTACGTTACTCACATAGGACACACCAATTTTTGCTCGGATCTAAAGAATAGTACCTACCTACCTAACAGCATCACTAAGTATGCGGTAATATCCGAAACTGTTAGCTGTGTTAATACCACACATCATTCGTCAGGTGATCTCATTCGTGTGAATTTGAATACATTTTTGGGCATTGGCCTTTGGTATATGACCGTGATCGGAAATCGCCCACGTTTTGTATTCAGCTAGAAATTACGCAGAGGCACTCCTACTAAATAGCCGTGTAGGTAGTTTCGGTTTCGGGAACTATAAAGCAAGAGATGGATTTGGGAGAGACCGTCGTCCTATAAATAAGAAAGTGGTTTAGCTTATCGCGCATACTCCCAGAAATGGTGAAATAGGAATTCACAAAGATTGCTTCACCTCTTAGAGCTAGGAAAACAAAGCAATCCTAGTGCTTCTCTTCATCGTTCACCGCTCTAAGTCCTGGGTCAGCTCCTGATGGAAGGCAAACTAACTTTGTAGAGCTCACCTCTATCTCTCGGCATCAATTCCCATCGAATATTGAAGTCTTCGTATTCGTATCTTGAATTGGCTTGAAGAAAGCAATAGAAGATAATTTACCACGTAATTTATTGACCGTGTCTGTCCATTCAAACTTTTGGCCTTATTCTATCAAGCTTATTTTCAGGAATATAGCAGACTTCCTTCACATGTGGCCTTGGAGAACATAATAAAGCCTTTCCGTATTTGGGTTGCTATATCCTTGCTATATCCTCGTGTAGTGTAGGTAGGTATGAGGTAACTTATATAACCTACGTAATATACAATTTTTCTATTTTGTTTTGTAACAAAGACAACACACACATACACAAACACAAGTCTGAAGAGCCCCTGTGTCTTTCTTTTGTGGACTATGAAAAGGCCTTTTAACTCTAACGAAACTTTCTAAGTGGAGGAGTCTTGGGAAAACGTAGTGTAGGACGCCCTCCGGGCACGTCGAGTGACTATCTGCGAAAGGTTGCTGGTAGAAGCTGGATGCGTCGAGCTGAGGACAGGGCGCAATGTCGCTCATAAGTTGAGGTCTATGTCCAGCTCTGGACCTAAATAGGCTGATGATGACGATGGAAAACTAATAATAACTCAAATATGGATCTATAAAAGTGTTCCTAAGGAGGTAACTATCTAAGTCACGTACTGTACCGCACCCGGCGCATATCTACGACTACGTAACATTTTTTTGCGGTGTTATGTTGCGTGACTCCGGAGACCGATGTTAACGTACCTATGACTAATGATGGCCAGTCAATGTCCAGCAGGAAATCGGTAGGTTAGGCAAGTATCTGGTGGTCGTAAAGTGTATACATATCATCAATATTCATTGTGTAGGCTTCACGTAAGTATGAAGAAAGGTGAATGTGAAATGTTGGAGACTTTATCCGTTGGACTAATGTAGTAGGTAGGTAGGGTCAGGCGGGGTATTTAAGAGACATCCAATATTTTGAGTAAAAATAAGACGTTAACAAAATACCTCAATAGAACATTTTTTATTAATCATAATTCAGTTTAAAGTCAACCTTCTGGGATTTAGGATTTTATACTGAATTATGATTAATAAAAGATGTTAAATTGAGGTATTTTCTTAACGTCTTATTTTTACCCGAAATATGGATGTCTCATAAATACCCCGCCTGACCCTACATAGAGGAAATGGCTGAATTTAAGAAGAAGATTTACGGTTAACTGTTTTAGAAATGTACATACATCTCAAAAATAATAGAGAAATACAAAAGTGACTTACAATTTAAGAATCGGTCGTCAGGTCGGTTGACAATGACGAACGTCTATAATATATTAAATGATAATAATTATTAACTAAGTAATCGTCCCTTATTTAGGTTTCAATCTTTATACAAGTTTTAGTTATATGTACCTACATGTAAAAAGTTACCTAGAAGAATATAATGGCACATAAAAAAAAACATGCTCAATCATTTTATTAATGTTCTTTTCTGAAAGTTCATAGGTTATCCAAAACCTGGTTACCAATGTAGGTAGGTACTTATCTGAATATGACAAATTGAACTATTGGCCTTTGTTACTTCCTCAATTTCTTCGCCTGTAGAAAAGTTTATCTTCTTCGTACCAACATAGTTCAAAGTTATGCAGCCACCAAACTACTTGATGTAGGTACTACTAATTTGATTGTCTAATTTGGCTTTTCGTGATGAATGCATTGAAAGAAGAAACAATAAGATCTTTATTATTCAGATAGGACAGTTATTTTTTTAGGATAAGTCGTGATTTCTATTTCTAGAAACCAAAATACCAATATAAATTTCTAACTGCACAAAATGCAGTGGCTAAGTGGCAACTGCCTACTTATGTACGTAGGTAACTTACTTATCTACTATAATTGATAATTTGTGATATTAGGTAAGTAGGGCTAGGCTATTGAGTTATCCACTTACAAATAACATGTAAACCGATGAACACTATTGCTGGTTGGCTGGAAGTGGCTGAAGTCAATATTAGTTAGATAGTCATATAGGTAATCAGGCCATGCTATGGTTTGGGGATGGTTTAGGAAAGGGATGAACGGTGTGAGTGCTGGTGAAATTACAGGCATTACGTTTAACACATTTATTTCTCAAGTTTGAACTTAGGGGTTGAGATTTGAAAAATGCTGAAACAGGTGTTTGTTTGTTTTCATTAGACTCTGTCAAAATTTCAAGTCAATTGGTGAAGATTTTTTTCGCCCCCCATAAAAACTTTGCCACCCCCTTGAACCCCTTAAGGCTTGATTGGCAAAAAATGCTGGAAAAGGTGTTTATTTACTTTTATTAGTCTCAGTTCAAACTTTCCCACCCTGTTAACCCCGTTAGGAGTGGAAAATCGTGAAATATGTGTTATTATTTTTATTAGAGCCTCTCTGCAAAATGTCAAGTCAATAGGTGAATATTGTTTTTGTCGCCTATACAAACTTTGCCACCCCATTTGTACCCTTTAGGGGTTGATTTGCGATAACTGCTGAAACAGGTTTTTTTTGATTGTTCATTTTTATTAAAGAGTCTCAATCCAAAGTCAATTGGTGAAGATATTCTTCGTCCCCCATACAAACTGTGCCACCCCCGTTAACCCCTTTAGGGGTGAAATTTCGAAAAATTCTTAAATATTTATGTATTTATTTTCATCAGTCTTTGTGCCAAATTTCAAGTCGATAAGTGCAGAATTTTTTCGTCCCCCATACAAACTTTGCCACCCCCGTTAACCCCCTCGATAGTTGAACTTCCAAAAATCCCTTCTTATTCGGTGGTTTTGCTTTAAAAGAAAGCTACACTCCCAACTTAGTATCAGTGGTTTAGGCTGTGCGTTGATTCCACAAAAAGGCCTTCTATTTTTTATATACCTATGTCGCAGGTATATATCACTAGTGAAATTGTAATATCACTGCTTTAACAATATACCTGCGACATATATATAGGTAGGCCGCTCTGGCGGCCGGCTGATTGCGGCATAGCACAGCCTACATCAGCACAGCTAAATCCCCTGGCCACTGACGGGCAGCAACCCGCATGCCCAGTGTGGGGATTATGGGTATATCCCCCTTTATTAGGGGAGGCCTATGTCCAGCAGTGGATTGATATAGCCTGATGTGGATGTGGATGTGGATATATATAGGTTGAAAGAGTTCAAATTGCTCTTGACGAATATACTAATTGAATTTAAAGGAGACACGAGATACGACTAATCTAGACAACAGATGGTCGGCATGCCCTTTGACGTCGTCGGCGCAGTTATACAACTTGACCTAAAGGTCACCCACTTTTAACTGCACCGTCATGCAAATGAGAACTTATTAAGGTCATTTTGTGTAAAGGCCGCAGTAACTTAGTAACACACGACAGAATGTAACATTTAAAGATGTTGGAACAAAAAAATTACATTACCTATGGCAAGACAAAACCTATTTCAGTTACTTATCTAGTACATCATCAATAGTCTGTAGAAGTCTGAACTGCTCAACATAGTCAATATACTGCTCATCAACAGCCATTCACGACGTCTTGAGCCCTTTCCATCCACCGACTTCCACTTCTTACGATCCCGTCGCGTCCGTCGGTCGGTCTGGTTGAATTTTTTTTAATAATCAACCGACATCCACGCTGTCTTCTAATATTGTCGGACGTCCTATCTCGCTGGAGCTACGTCACTTATTCCTGTAACTAACTAAACCTAGCAATCAGTCAGCTCTCTGGTCCACATGACGTCACTCCGTTTGGCCAAGTATTTGGGTAACCAATATCCGCTCCCTGACGTCCTGGACCTTAGTCTGCTTGTGGATTTCGGTATTGGGGACTCGGTCTGAAAGCACCTGGCTCAGATTAGTAAAGGATCGAAGCGAGTGGCATAACCAAAAGAAGGCCTATGACCACTAGTGGGTCGAAAACGGCTGTTGATGATTCAAAAGCTGACACCAGAGAAAATCTGTTCCTTCTTTAAGTAAGCGTGCTCCGTAAACCACATCTAGTGGTCAAACACTTGACAATTTTTATTTGTAAAAAAGGAACATTTAATTTCAAAGAGATAAATAAATAAATAAATAAATAATGCAGGACGTAATCACACAGCATCATGTAGCCCCAAACTAAGCAGAGCTTGTATTATGGGAACCACATGATTGATATATTACACATATAATATTTTTTTTTGTAAATAAATACATATCATACATAGAAATAATAGTACCTTAGTACCTAAGGTAGGCTATTTGATATTTCAAATCATTTGTTGGACATCTGTGACTGACAATATTGTCTGTTACTGTTGAACATAGTATATAGGTAGGTAGGTAACAAGCGTAAAATTTCTTGAATGCATCAAATCAATAAGAAACATTGATAAAACACGATTTGCCAACACGTAAGTGAATTTATAGGAAAGTTATCAGCAAATTAAGATATCACGTCGGTAAGTGGTTGATAAAATAATCGACTGCTATCAATAAAATAACTGGTTATGCAATTACACAGTTTATTAGGAATAATGTAATATGGACCAGAAATAATTATTACTCCATCCATTCCTGTATATTGTAGTCTGGTGATCGTTCACAATGGTCTTAGATAGATCACTTTTTGTAATTGTTAACATTTTTCGTAGATTGGATTTGCTTAGGAATAATAGAGCACGGACTATCAGAGTAAAAACGGCCAAGTGCGAGTTGAACTCATGCACTGAGATGCTTACCTACATTCTTGAAGGCTTACAACTTTTTCGCGATTTAACTACAAATTCACTGTTTTCGTTTTTTTTCGCTATAATTGTGCTATAAGACTGCTTCTTTCCAGATTTCATGATTCTAGGTCAACTGGAAATACCTATAGGTTGATTCCCTTGTGAATGTCAAAATATGTGACATAAACGGCCGTTTATCTGGATTGCGTTGAGTTAGAAGTTTGATTGTTTCAGTTCCAAGCCAACGGTTTTTAGGGATCCTCAAAATAGGATCACTTCGTTGAAACCAATATCAAATACTGTCATATACCCTAAAAACTGTCGGCGGCATGTAGGTCAGACAGATAGCACAGGATCCAGAGTGGCATAATTAAAAATACTCAAAAGCCCAAAATGGCTAAAATGATGATAATGATATAATAATACTAGCGGAGGATTAAAATATGAATGGATGAATATTTGTTACTCTTTCACGCAAAAACTACAGAATGGATTTGGATGAAACTTGGAATATACGTTTGTTACCTGGATTAACACATAGGCTACTTTTTAACCCGGTACCACGCGAGCGAAGCCGCGGGCGTAAGCTAGTAAATTATAAATCTATCCGTTGACTGTCCAATAGAAAGCATAACTAGTTTTCTTCGTTAATACTGTTTTGACTTTGTATTACGATTTTATTTGTTCACTTGATATAAATACAAAAAACCTTATGTTAATTGCCTAGATTTCAGGCCGTAGGGCCGTGTTGTCTTAATCTATAGGAAACTAACAATAATCTTATCTAGATAATGCAAGAAAAGATACTGTTTACGATGTAATGTTATATTTAACTTCATTTATATATTACATGTTACATTCGAGTATACAATATAAATAAATAGGAAGAATATCTCACTTATGTCATGATTAATACGCTATAATTTGAAGATCTTTTTTAACAAAAGCTACTGCACATTTTCAGCAAAAAAAAAAACATCTTCACGACATTTGCTTATCTTCAGATATTTGCTCACACGCAAATCAATTACGGATACCATAAAAGGGGTAACCAATGGCAAGTTCATACATGCCATGCTTTTTGCAAGCAGTTTTGTTCTTTTAACAAATTAGTATGATTAGATATTATGGAATGACAAACTAAAACAAAATAGATGGTCAAACATAAGGCCAACATTGAAGACAAGCGCTTTACAATATACAAAATAGCTGTTTACAAAACGAGTACTTAGTCTACTTACTTTTAATGCTAACTATATGTATTGTATTTTGCCCTGGGAAAGTTATATCAAAGAAATGTAAATCAATGCAATAAACATACATTTCTACTAATGTCTCAATATTTATTAAATATTACATGAATAAACTAATAACTTAAATTTTGTTCATCTCATCTAGTTCATCTGCATTACTACTAGATAATCTAATAATTTAAATTTAATAACTGATTCTAATTCTTCGATCTATATCAAAGAATGTGACGAATCATTGCCAAACTCCTTTTGGATAGAAACTACCATTCTACAAGTAACTGCAGATAAAGAAAATAGTTTCGTAAAAAGCTTATTTGACGCCAATATAACTAAGTGTTTGAAATAAAATTACCAACAAACTGTTTCATAGGCACTACGATGATAAAAATAATACTAGTAATATTGGAGAAAAACGCACTAAGATTTTGATAATATCTCCTTCATAGCTAGCTCAATTTTCAACTGTATACAGGCGACCCTTTCCTGAAAGATCTGATTGATCAAATTCAACCTTTTTTGTTCAAGCATAGCATTCTCTTTTATCAACCTTTGCTTTAGTTCCTGATCTTCGGGAGTTAGAACCTCTTTGCTTTCCTTATTATGCAAACCTTCTTGCTTGTTTTTCAAAGCAACATGACTCCTAAGTTTAACTATTTCAAACTGTTCAGAGTTGATTTTCGCTTGTAATAATGATTTTAGCTGTAAGTACTCAGCGTTTTCTAGCTCGAGTCTGAGTATTTTGAGTTCCTTTTCCGTGAATTTCGGTTTTTCGATGATAGGTTCGGGCGGCGCTTCGAATTCTGGTGATTCTATGAATTCTTCGTCGAAATTATCTTTGTCTGATTTGAATTCAAAGTTGTCTTCAAATTCAGCGTCAAAAGTTGGATCGGGTAGTTTGAATTTTGCGTCAAAGGTTGGATCGGGTACTTTGAATTCCGCATCAAAGTTTGGATCGGGTAGTTTGAATTCTGCGTCAAAGGTCGGATCTGGTAGTTTGAACTCCGCGTCAAAGGTTGGATCGGGAAGTTTAGGCGATTCCTTACCCAGAACTCTATCTTGGAACGCGTCAGGTGGGCTCTTGATATCTGTGTCTGTGTGCATGCTGGTTTCGTTGTGTGAGTTGCGTCTAGACTCGCTATTTTCGTCCATAGATGGCTGTTGTTGCGACAGGGCGTTTGGCTCGACCGATTTTTGGAGGGAACGGAGCTTTCTCTGAAATTAAAAGGAATTGTTTGAAGGATTATAACGCCAAAACCGAAAACAATCAAATATCAAAATGTTGGTGGGATGGGCAAGTGCGAGCACCAAGGTTTCATAAAGAAGTATTTTTAGATTTTTGGCAATGTAAAACTTTTCTAATAGATAGGTAGAGTACTATCTCGATGATTGAGGGACAAGTAAACAACCATTAGTGCTGGTCAGACTGACTCTTGGTAGTTTCTTGTATTTACACTGCTACATGTGTAGTGTTTGTTACCTTAGAGCAGTGTTTTTCAACCTTTTTCATGTCGCGGCCCCTTTGAGATGAAAAATATTTTCGCGACCGTGGGGGACGCATCGCGGTCAAAATTTTTCGCTGTTTATAACCTTTTTATATTATTAACAAAGGAGAATGCCGTGAACCCATACCAATTGCGTCAAAACCGAAAGTATCCCTTAAAATTTATTATATTTTATAAATGACATTAACATTTTCTTAAGTTTTACACACCGAACGGGATTACTAATCAAGTAAAAAAATATTTTGTTGATTTGGTTTCCGCCGTACGCCGCCATTAGACTGCAACAACCAATGATATATATGTTACTATAGCAACAAACATTGATGTAAACTGTTACTATGGCAATAACCCTCTTTTTTAATTATTTTGACAGTATAATCGACTAAAAACTCATTGGAGATTTTCTTGACGCACTCTGTTTAGTCTTGGTACCGAGCGCCATACATCAGACGGCATTCTCTTTTAAAGGAAAATCGTTACGATACCGATACCTTTAGCTGCGTAACGATTCTCTGCGCCTCCCACAGCTGATGATCTCTCGCCGGAGTTATAAACCCAGCGTGCATCTCTGCGTGTATCTGACTGAGAAGGGACTCTTGTTTGCGAAGCTCTAAGCTCATGTCGTTCGCTGATTCGGGGAAGTCAGCCGGTAGAGATAGCAGAGGGGGTACATATCTGTGAAAACCAGTTGAAGGTGTTGATAAGCTTGATTATGAACAAAAAGTAAATGACGCATTAAACTCTGCTATAACTTGTCTCAAGAATAATAATTTGAAAGTAAATATTGAAAAAACTAAGTTTATACAATTTAGAACTATTAATAAAAATACTAATCTTAATCATTAAGATTAAGTATCACATAATGGACAAAAAATTGACGATATAGCTTGCATTAAGTTCATGGGTATCTGTATAGATAGTCTTTGTATTCCCACTACGGCGAATTTCTGAAGTTGTCTCCAGAGACGCAGCCATAACAGCCTACTATGGCTATGTCAACTCAATCTTACGTTACGGAATACTGATTTGGGGTAGATGCGTTAATATAGAACGGGTATTTATTATGCAAAAAAGATGTATTCGAGTTATTTTTGGTTTAAAAATGACATCTCGTGCAGACCTTACTCCCGACAATTTAAAATGTTAACACTGACTAGCATTTATATACTTGATGCAAGCGTGTTTGTATTTAAAAATAAATGAATATTTCAACAAGCAAGTACGATGAATAAATATAGTGTCCGACAAATATATAAAAATAAATTATTTAGAACACAAACTAGACTGACATTAACCGCAAATAATAGTTTTATAATGGCAATTAAAATTTACAATAAAATTCCGAATGAATTTAAAGAAATGACGTTTAATAGATTTAAATCTCGATGGCTTGCTGAAAAATGCTTTTATAGTTTGAATTAATTTCTAGAATATAAAATGTAGGTAGGTATGTATACTCAAAATTAATCAGATAAAAATTTAATATAAAAAAAACTGATTTTATTATATTTATGTTAACCTATGTTTTAATTTATGTGACATGTTAAAAATTGTAATTTGATTTTATTTTTATTTTTCTGACTGGCTATTTTAATTTTAATATATTCATATTATTCATACGTCTGAAAAGGCAGATTTTTGTAGAACTAAGTTAGCATTTACGACCTTTTGTAACCAAAAATCTTTTGAATAAAATTATTATGAATTATGAATGAATGAAGAGCTATGTCCACACTGTGCTCTTTTTCATTCATCAAGGGCTTACATCATAGCGCATTCAACAGCGCACGTGACGCATGCCTCAAAACAACTGACAGCATAGCGTGCGCTGTAAGGAACGTGTTCCCGCGACTGGTGGATTTCTATGCAACAAAGCGTTCAAAATCAAATTGGCCAAGTCAAATGTTACTTAGCACTTATTATCAAGCTGACTTAGGAATGTTTTAATATTATGAGCACTATAATCGACTTATTGGTCGTGCAAATATTACTGTGAGATAAGATGTTAAATGGTAACCATAACCTATTACAAAGCATTGCATCGAAGGTCACGCTTGTTTGGAACATACCCGACGATGTAACGCCCTGAGTCCATCAACTTGAGGAATGAAGGTAATAAGCCTCTTGTGCCTGTAATTTCACCGGCACCCATACCCTTCAAACCGAAACACGGTAATGCAGCTTTAAGTCAGTAATAGGCATGGTGGTAGTACTTTCCCGGACGAGCCCTTTACAAATAGCTACTAATACTAAAAAAAAATATATTATGAATATGTACTTACTTGATAAGCTGGACATCCGGGAACAGCTTTTCCGATTTCGTAACTAGGTAGGTAAGTAGATTGAGAGACATGTTGAGAGCGGGGCCCATAGCCGTCGATATTGTCTGTATGCTTGCATGATTCACCTGAAAACAACATTTTGTTTTATATATTAGTGTGTCATCAACATTAGGGGATAATCGGTTTCAACCGCTACCATTGGTACTCAAGCTATCTTTAGCTGCTCATGGTGCTAACTAACAAATGGGGCTCTGGCGGCCAGTTGATTTCAGCATAGCGCTGCCGCGCTGTTCGCGCTGCTAAACGAGCAGCAGCGCGAAAAGCTGTGCCCTGCGATCTCTTCATAGGAGGCCTACCTATTTCCAGCAGGGGACTGATATAGATTATTGTTGTTTCATCATTCATCATCATCATCATTTATGGTAATGTTGTTGCGAATGGAACTTCATGGAAATTGTATGGAAAACAATTTGTTTTAATAATTATTAATATCAACGGGATATTTACCATGATTTCTGAGTTCTAATGTTTCCCGATATTTCGATGCAGTTGCATGCGCCATAATAATAATAATTATGTTCACAACCATGATAGTTTCAAAAGTTATAATTTTTTTAATTTTTGCAAAATCTTACAATTTGACTTGGTAAGTTACTTTGGGAAAATAATCCTATTGGCACAGATAACATAATGGAAATAGAGTCGATTGATAACAACTTGTTTTTTTTACAAATGTAAATTCCATTTCAAAAAATCTTGTTTTGAAATAAGCTTCAAATTTCCTAGGAAAAACACCAACTAATTTCAAAATTTTAAAAAATCTTCAAAAATAGTGATGAAAAAAACAAAACTGCACTAAAAAGAACAGTAAGTCAAGAAGTAGTAAAAAAAGAATGCATACGTACGCTTACAATCAACCTTAGTTTCTACTCAATAGGCTAGACAACTGAAAAATTCTAATTAGTCCGTTATTTACATAACCAAAAAATATTAGACCGTATTTTTTCTTTTATCAATTAAAAAAAAAAGATATAGTGCGTTAAAGTTCCGCGCGACATTTCTTACCTAGGCGTGACGTCACGAGCCCCCCACTCCCGAACTTTCACGTTCTTTATCTCCGTCAATTTCTATTGATTCGATAAATAAAAAAATACGTGTCCAGTATTTTTTGTTGATCTAACTGACGGACTAATTAGAATTATTATTTCTTGACCCAGTCGTCATGCCTATTCATAATATACGATCTATGCGTTTACCACATACGTAGATTTAGATACCTACCTGTTATTTTTGGAATCGATGTCAGGTAAGGATGAATAGTACAACTATGCTTTAATTTTACCTGTTCGTTAGCGACGACGCTCTCAAAATGCCGCATCAGCCACCCGACCAGGCTGTAGTTGCAAGATGGCAGCTTGTTGACCAGAGCTATCATAGTCGCTTCTCGCTGAGGCTCCGCTATAGCCGTGGCTTGCTCAAACTGACAGTGTAGCTCCTGAGTGAGGATCGACTCTGGCAGTTCACTGAAAAGATAAATAGATCACACTAATCACCTAACCACCATCAGCTACTTAAAGAGGCTGCGCAGACAACACATCATGGAACTTGGTTCATGATGAATAAGAAAGGGTAAATGATCGCTGGACCAGTTCTCTTACATGCCAAATCATGTCAACAACAAACCTGCTCATAGTCTGAAGACTGATCGCAGATAAAACACAGAACAAAAAAAAGGATCACACTAATCCTACATTGTTTGTGTGTATGTTTGTGCTTTCTCGTGAGATGTTTCCGAAACATAGTTATTTTCTGCGGAACCCTCAATATGTATGGACCTACCCCTTACCAATGAAAATACATCGAAACTATTTTGTATAGAAAAATACTTCAAACCCACGACCTAGAGTGCGCTTTAGGTTAGTACTTAGTACCTTACCAACTTAATCAGTCCCAGTTCCCAATCCCTCTCCCACTCTCTATCACTCTCCTAATTCCAATCCCATTACCTATCTCACTCCCAATCATCATTAATGCTGTTTGATAATGAGCCTGCGGTGTCCGCGTGGGCGCAACAAGCTTATTACTTAATTTTGAAGAATACTTATGTGCCGTTTTGTGGAAATAACCTATATGAATATGAATAAATAAAATTATCTTTTCTCATACCTACCAAATATACATAAAAATCGTTTGAGATATTAAAGATCTATCACAGTCTTCAGTCTCATCACGCAGTTTTCATAATATGAGTTTAACAAAAAGCTGTTGGATTTATTTAAAATTTTCTGGTATACAAACCTCAACGGAACTGAGCTACGTCCACAACTTTAGTTCTATGTTGGATAGTGTTGATGTAGTGTGTTAGTGATAGGTACTTATATTTCAAAAATACCTGATGAAACCTTTGAGCATAGCACAGGCGACAGGCACATCCCAATGGTAGGGGAACGTTTGTCCGCGATCGGTGAACAGTTTGCGGAGCTGCTGCAGCTTTATTTTATCAGGCTCAGCGCGGTATATCTGGTTGGATTTTAAACCGTGTGCCTGAGGATATAAAGCATAAATCTAATTAACAAATATTAATAAACCGCCATACTTATAAACGAAAACATTGCATTATCCAACTGTAAACCTAAGCATCCAGTTTTCGGATAAAATTAATCGAATAAATCATCTAGCCAAAAACTAATCAGAGCTTGCAATAAGGGAACCACATGACTGATATACTTAAAAACATGATAGTCCAGCATTATTTATTTATTAAATACCCGAGACAAACATTTCCAGAACATACAAACATCTGTCTCGCGACGGGAATCGAACCCGCAACCTTTTACGTCGCATGCGGAAGCCTTCACTCACTGCTCCATAGAGGTCGTCTAAGGCATTTAGTTCTTAACAAACTAAATTGCTAAAACTCCCTACAGAGTACAGATTTTGCCGATAGTTTGATAGATTTGAAAATGGATGTATGTATGAATCAGTCAAATTTTAGTCGTGTTTCCACACACACATGTTATGTTGTTTATAGAAAGAACACAACACAATGCCAGCCTATATGAGTCCCTATGTCCCACATAGGGCATGTGGGTTGGGGAGTGTAAAACTGCGTTATGCCGCAATCAGTCGTCGTCGCCGGAGTCCCATTTGGCAGGGTGCAACCACGGATCTGTGAGGTTGGCTATTTCCCCACGTTAAAAAAAAAACAGGGTTCCGAAGGTGGAAGCTGGAACCCCTTACACCCTTTTGATTCAATAACAACTCTTAACACACCACTTAACTCTAACACTCTTTAATATACATGATATAATTTACCAACTTTTGCGTGTGGTTTTGCTTGCTTTAAAAGTTATTTAAATCCCTCAGGAACATGTGGATGGTGTCTTAAAGTGTCTTTATCAGTGCCCAGGGTGGGGATGTATGCGCATATCCCCTTTATTAGAGTAGATGTTCAGTCAACATATAAAATAACATGGACTTTAAAAATATATAACCCTAACAGAGTTTCTTGTCAATTCTTCTCTGTTTGGTCACGTTACGAATTGATGTATTGTAAATTAAAAAAAAAAATACGTTTTTTTTTACAGTTTATAGGCTTACGTTTGACCGCCATCTCACCTGTTGGTAAGTGATGGTTACGTTTCATAGTGTACTTTACAGTTCCTACTGAATAAATAAATTATGTTTTTTTTTACATAAACGGATTTAGAAGAGCAAAATCTCCTAACACAAGCAAAGGAGACTTCCAACCCAAATGTAAGTTATTAAAAGTTACTGAAATAAATAATTTTCATTACAATTATTTTCAGTTAGTTTTTTTTTTTGGCGTGCAATACGATCGCGTCCACTATTTATTGTGCGGTGGGTTTTCCTTTATTTATTATACCAAAAGCTTATAACTAGGTAGTTCAATCAAGGGTCCGTTCTCTCCGAGGTAAGCCAGTCTGGTCAAGCCGGTCTAAATTTACCATCACTGAGATGCGCCACTCTCAAGTGATAGGCAAATACTCAACGATGCACAAGCTCAATCAGTTAAAGAGTTAAGGCGTAAAAGCGTAACAAACCAACTCACTTTTCGCATTTATAATATTAGTTTTATAGAAATAGACAATACATAATTTGACAAACAACATTAGAATAAGAAGACAGTAGTAGACAGGTATAAAATAACATACAAATGATTCTACATATAGATTAGGTACTAGATACAGTGATATAATCACAAAAAGACAAATAAGTAGGTATAGTATGTACCTAGGTCACTCCGTGCTGGGTGCCGCCAAACTGGTCCTGTCTCAGCTTTAATGCTGCTTGTGAGGCAGCGCTGATTTTCAGACAAGGCCAAAGCGGAGTGACAGCAAACTTTTGCAACGCAACAATTAGGAATAACTCAACATTTAGGTTATGATAGTATAGCCCCAAGTGGGTGATGAGCACCCACCAAGAGGATAAATAGGATAATAATAGTTTTTATTATTCGTAGTCACAGAATAAGGGTTACCTGTAAATAATCGATGCTATCCCGTACTACAAGCGGCAGCCCTGTGTCGTCGTGACATCTCGAGCGCTCCACTGACTGTTGCAGCGGCACGCCGAAAATAGGGAGCGCAACTGAAAACCAATTCATTTATCAGAAAAACAAACATCACGACTTATTAACACTTATTATTATAGACAAGCTTCCGTACACGGCTTCACTCACGTGTTTCATGGATAAAAGTATAGATATAGCCTTTCTTAAAACCAGGTCACAATCTATGTATAATTATAGTTTCATCCAAATTCCTTCAGACGTTGAGGGAACAAACATAAATTCACACACCTTTCGCATTTATAATATTAGCGTGATGTAAGAAGTACGATTGAATTGACTGATGGGAGAAGATCACGCAAACGAAGTTACGACCGGAGGTACGAAGGCAAGGGAAATTATTCGTATCGTAGACACAGAGAAAAATATTTGCAGGGATGACTGGGTAAAAAAATAATAATTCTAATTAGCCAGTCAGTTAGATCAACAAAAAAATATTGGACACGCATTTTTTTATTTATCAAATCATTAGAAATTGATGGAGATAAAGAACGTGAAAGTTCCGGAGTGGGGGTTCGTGACGTCACGCGGAACTTTAACGCACTATATCTTTGTTATTTTTTCTTTAATTGATAAAATTTAAAAAATGTGTCCAATATTTTTTGGATATGTAAAAAACGGACTAATTACAATATTTCAGTCGTCTAGCCTATTGTCTGGCGGCGGGAATCGAACCTTCTGTGTCTTCAGGTGGGTCTTTGCTCACTACGTCGCAGATATCAAACTTACAGTCTAGTGCGAAGCCATTGAGAAAGGGATTCATTTCACAGCACAATTTGCACAATCACGAAAAATCGTGACAAAGAAAACACGACCGACTCTCACAAGTTTTTATCTCGTAAAGAATTTGTTTTGTTTATTTGTTGATAAAGAGCGTTATCGGTTATATCATAATGCACAGATGTCATTAAAGGTACTCGTGTTGGTTGTCGTATTGCTAAGCGATTTTCGACTTAACGTACTGTTCGTGAAAAGGTGGATTTTATGATTGGTGCGTAACTTAATCTTTGTTAGTACTTATTCAATTAAGGTGAACAATAAGTAAATTAAGATGACGAATGCGTGGTAAAACTTAGTGGATATTGATTTATTTTGACGATTATCATAATCATCATCATCATCATCATCATCGGCCCTGAGCTTCTATCAGCAGCCTTTCCCAAATTCGTTACTCCACTTGTCCGGCGGGCTCCTCAACGTTCTCAACGTTCTTCGGTAGATATGGCCACCCACTGACACTTCAGCTTGCTAATTCTCTGAGCTATGTCGACAACTTTAGGTCTATGTCGGTTAGTCGCGTTACGGATCCTATCCTTCAGAGAAACTCCGAGCATAGCTCGTTCCATAGCTCGCTGATCGACTTTAAACTGGTGGACTAGCCGTATTGTAAGATATCATAATGAGTAATGCTTATTTAGCCTTTTTCGCTTTTTATCTGTTTGGCGCTCGGCGAAGCAAAGACAAATATGATCCTTGCTACTATTATAAATAAAGTTCAACTCACCTCCCAAAGTGAATATCTCCTCAAAAGGCACACCAGAGGTCACTGTCGACGGCACTTTGGTCAGCTTCCTGTCCTTTTTGTCCTTGTCTTTCTCCTTTACTTTTTCTTTTTCTTTCTCTTTCACTTTCTCCTTATCTTTCTCTGTAATGAAGTTATTATCAGATAATAAAAATGGGGTAGGATATGCATAGGTAAGCCTCTACGTCCTGTATTTGGTAAGTAGGTAGGAAGGTAGGCTGCACCTACCTTGCTCATTGGTATCATCGATAACTTTAGCAGGCTTTTTTACAACAGTTTTCGAAAAACAATTTTTTATCCCTCTGTGACCTGAATGGAATCTAGGCTAAAGTAGAAATGGGCCACTTAGCTAAAACGGACGACGGAAGATGAACAAGGGCAGTCAAAGAGTGGTGGCCCAGAGTTGCTCAACGACCAAGAGGCAGACCATCCGCCCGATGGTCGAACGACATCGTGGACGTAGCTGAGAATATGTTGATGAGGCTTGCAAGGGCCGGTCCCAAAGAGTGACGTGACAAAGTAAAGAGCAGGCCTATACTGACTAAATGATGATGATGATGTGATCTGAATAAATTATTTGCTGAAAATACCTTTTAGTTTCTCTTTTTCTTTATCTTTTGGTTTCTTGTCGTCTTTCGTCTTCTCTTTCTTCTCGTCCTTCAGTTTCTCTTTCGACTCCAACTTGAACTTGGCTTTTTCCTCCTTCTCCTAGAAAAAAAACAATTTGTTAAAAAAAATCTGTACAAGAATTTTGGGCAAGAACAACAACAGAATGGATCCCTAACAACGGAAAGCGTCATCGCGGCCGACCCAGACGGAGTTGGCGGGATGACCTTGACACCTATAACAAGGACTGGACTATAAAAGCACAAGATCGTAAGGAGTGGAAGGGGATAAGGGATTCCTTTGCCCTGCAGTGGGACGATTCAGGCTGATAATAACAATAATTAGTCTCATCGATTTATACTTTTACTATTAGTTGTTACTAGCTTTCGCCTGCGGTTTCACTCGCGTGGTACCCGGATAAAAAGTAGCCGATAAATAAATAATCCAGGCCATAAATTATGCATCGTACAAGTTTCATCCAAATCCGTTCAGTAGCGTTTGAGTGAAAAAGTAACAAACATCGATACCATACATCCATACATCGCACACACAAGAGGCTTATCATCTTCATGGCTCAAGTTGATGGACGTTGATGGACGTACGTAGAGCACTTTCCAAAAAAACATGATCTACGATGCAATGCTTTGTGAAAGATGCCACTTAAAATCGGGTGGGCCATGTGCTTGTTCCATCTTCAAGTACCATAACGTACGTATTCACGTTTATAATATTGGCAGGATAGAAGATGATTTACTAGTTGACTCGGTGAACTTGGTCCCACCTAAAATTTATCCAAAAAGCTTAATTATGATTTTTCACCTGTTTAATTGGGTTTTTCTTTACTTTCATAAAAAAATTATTTCATTACATCCCTGAATCAAGGCGAACGAAAACAAAAAATAAATATAGAATTGGTCGAGCAGTTTTCGTGCGAGACACACGCACGGCATTATAGATTAGTGTTATTAGTCCAATGTAAAAAATAAGTAAAATAACAATTCGTGTGAAGACAGCGGGATTCGAACCCGTACTTCTCACGTTTAGCCAGAGGGCTTACCACGGGTTTTGATAGTTTTCGAAAACTTTATAGGTTTTGGTATCTTTCCATACATTTTCGTACAGCGCCTCTAGGGAAACGTGCATGAACTACGAAAATGTATGGAAAGATCAGTGTTGCCGTTTTTTATTTGGAGAAAATGCTAAAACATGTTGCAAAAAATGCTAAATAACTTTTAAAAATGCTAAATAAAATGGTAAAATCTATATTTTTCTTTTGAATTCCTTAGGAATTTTGAATTTTTAGGTAACGTACAAAAAAATGTTAATCATAAAAATATGCTAAATGCGAATTTGTCAAGCTAACAGACCCGAAAATATGCTGAATTTAGCATTAAAAATGCTAAAACAGCAACACTGGGAAAGATACCGAAACTTATAAAGTTTTCGAAAACTATCAAAACTCGTGGTAAGCCCTCAGGTCACTCTTCCACCTCCAGCGTCAACGAGTTTATTAAATATTAGCTTATTCTAAATACTCGATTCTTAAGGAATGCCATATTTGTATACCTAAATTTGTACTAACAAAGAAGTTTGCTTACGATCGCCTACTTACTTGGTTTATTGAAAACCAAGAAATTATTTTGGACATATCGCGCGCAGAAACCCCATTATTATGGTAAGTATAATTGTAACAGGCAAAAGACCGAGAGGGGGGAGCCCGAAGCGCTGGTCTGACCAGGTGACGGAACAGCTGGAAACTAGTAAATGGCGCTCCATCAAGCCAAAGACCATGGCAGATGGAGGAAAACTAATTAACTAATAGTTTCCTTGCACGCAATCACGATACTTAACTATGGAGTAACGATTAAGGAGGAGGATGAGAATACAAAGGATTATAACTTAAAAAAGGGCATTTAAAATATTAATTGTACAAAAGGCGACCTTATCGCTTTAAGCAATCTCCCTCAATCAATCAATCAATTTTACATGGTTGATACCCAGAAAAGGAAAATATCGTAAGGAAACCCATGCCTTTAGTCATCACCATATGTATTGACCATGTCTTTCCTGTGCGAGGCCGACTAGGTTGAGAGGATGGTAATAAGTGCTGGGCAAGCTTACTTCATCTAACCATGTCCCAGATACAACAGTGTATCGTTCAGTGATTAAAAGTTACCATTCGACATTACGTATACCTACATCATCCAAACTAATATTATAAATGCGGAAGTAACTCTGCCTGTCTGCGACGTTTACACGCCTAAACCTCGGAACCGATTTTGATGAGTTTTGGTATATATAAATAGATAGATAGGACCTCGGAGAAGGACATAGGAAACTTTTTGTCGCAAAATAAAATTTAAGGTGGGGTCAAATAGGGGATGAAAGTTTGTAAGGGGAAATAATCATTTCTCAATTCGGGGATATAAATAATCAAAATAGTTATGCGAGGAAATAAATAATCTTTCTGCGTTTTGACCAATCAATGTAAAATAGTGGATGACGGCCTCTGTGGTGCAGTGGGCCGCCTGAGACGCAGGGTTTCGATTCCCGCCGCGGGATAAATGTTTGCATTATCTGCAGATATCTATTTCGGGTCTGGGAGTTTTCTATGTATCATATGTATAATATGTATTTATAAGTATCTCAATCATGTGGTTCCCATAATACAAACTCTGCTTAGTTTGGGGCTACATGGTGGAGTGTGGTAATGTCCAGCCTTATTAATATTATTATATTGGAATTCTTTGATGTGAAACATCTAATGCGGTGGGGTCAGACCGGCTGTTGACGCGACGCGTCGCCAGTGTAAATAGGATCGGGATCGGTACTTTTTATTCCGTACATATTTAGCGTTCGGGCAGTCAGCTATTCTAGAATAAATGCAAAGGTTTTTTAAAGACCCCTAGATCAAGACATTTGTTTTATATTCCGTACATATTTAGGGTTCGGGTGGGTCAGCTAATCTAGATAAATGCAAAGGTTTTTTAAAGACACCTAGATCAAGACATCTGTTTTCAATGCTAAGTACCTTACCGTGTCTAGCGTGTTTGTATCAGAGTTTTTTTTATGAAGATTCTAACACTTTTTCTCTTATATTTGTTTGATCGTACACGCGATACATTCTACGTCATCGTTGCATTGAAACACGTGTTATGACAGTTGATAAGTAAACAAACCAAGTGACCAAATGTTAGATTATTGTGCTGTAGGGTTCCGAAGTTAAACAATGTTATATATTCCAGGCATTTAACCCTAAAAATCTCCATCAAGTGCATTCATAAATGCTTCACTTTGCATATTAACTTCTAATGTTGGGTTAAGGCCTCCTGTTTTTTATTTCACTTCTTCCAGTTTCCTTTATGTTTCGTCTACAGACAACTTTTTCAGTCGGAGGCCTTCGGGCGGACTAAAAACTCCGAAACCAAGTCAATCAAGGCCGCTAGCTCATACTAAGAAAGCAGAGACTGTATGGTACAGGCCTTCTTTTTATTTATTTATTTATTTACTTCAAGGAAAACCAATAGCTTTATTTTAAAAGACTAACCATAGTTTATACAATAGAAAGCCAATAAAAGGTTCTCACGTATAGATTAAGCCTCATCTATTTATCCCAGTACCTAATGTAAACGATGTTGCTCAGTCGTCGCTGTTGGGCATGATAAACACTGTCTTTACTCATTTTAATATAAGCTTGTGACCGCGGCTTCGATCGCGTTAATGTAGATTGTTATTTGTGTATCTTTCGGGAACAACATGACTTACAGAAAAGGTTCAGTACCCTTGGCAACGTGTATGCCCTTATTCTTAGTTAATGATCGGTTGTGTAGCAGGCGTGAAAGAGTAACAAATAAACTTACATTCGCAATTTTTATATTAGTTAAAGGTTACGCCTACACAAAAGTAACCTTTTCGTGCATGCAAGATTGTCACGCATAAATCCATAAAATTAGTCAACGCATGTGGGCTCTTTAACCTTTAGAACTTTGCTCAAATAATATATGTAAAGGTTTTCTTATGAGGCACTTGCTTTTTTCCGCGACTTCGCTCGTATGGTACCGGGATAATAAGCCTGTGTTCATCCAGGTCACATATGTATATTCAAAGTTTCATCCAAATCCGTTCAGCCGTTTCACACTGTTGAGTGGGAACAAACACACACACACACACACACACACAATATGACAATAAGTTTTTGCAACGGTAGGTACCATATAATGGTGAAGTGTGTAGACAAAATAACTATGAAGGTAAGACCTATTGTTACCATACTATGATTATGATTTGGCGATTTTTACGATTTTCCGAGACTATGAATCCATAATACGTTATTATTAACAGTGGTCTTCTTATTCTTCGTATGTGAGCTAGTGGCAAACGATTCGACATGGCTTAACGACTGAAAAGCCGGGACCAACATCGCAACGTGCCTTCCGAATCACGAAAAAGTTCGTATCTAAATTCCACTTAATAATCGTATAGCTTGATCAAGAAGTTCAATTTGTTATGGAACGTCTGGTAGCTGTGGGGTCGGTTTACACGACAGTACAGCTGCCAAAGGTTGTTACTCGTTTAGCGCCACCCAGGGGATACGACCAGGGTATGAATTGGTGTAAAAAATGTCGATAAACTGTCGAGATATCTGAGGTTTCAAATAAATACATGAATTTTGACCTTGACCTTGACTTTGAGTCACAAATTCAAGTGACCGGAAGCAGTTTTGCTTAGCCAAGACGATCTCTTCAGACAACGAAGAAAGCCACGCCACGAGCGCTTCAGTTACGATGTAAATTAGTAGTTCATTAACAGTGGTAATAAAACAATAGTCATAAAAGTATACAACTATTCGAATATGTTATGATAATTTTCATGTTACTCGCTCCTTAATGTTAACTTATTTTATAAACATCGGACTCCTGCACAGATTTTTAACGGTGTTTTTCCTTGTTTGAACTTTTTAAAGAAATCCAAACGAATGTAAACAATCCTTTCACTTCTTAATAAATGGGAAATTTTGTTTTGTCTCACTGCTATAAATTTAACATATGTCGTCTACACCTATAACTATAGCTGTGATACTTAATCTGTATGTTCTGTTCTATGTATCCGCCTATGTTATGTTTTGTGTTTATTATGTAGGTGTTCGTAAATCCTACCACCTTCCTACTGTGCACACGTGCAAGTTTGTGAGGATGTATGGATGCATGGCTGTTTGTTACTCTTTCACGCCAAAACTACTGAACTGATTTCGATTAAACTTGGAATATACATCGTTTATGAGCTGGATTAACACATCATATGCTAATTTTTATCTGGGTACCACACGAGCGAAGCCGCGCGCAGAAGCTAGTGCTGGAAGATATAGCGTGAAGACGTATGTTTAACCCTTTTCAAGCTTAAACTACTGTTAAAAGTTTGCAAAATAGTCTTAGGCCAGGAATACGTATAGCCTAGGCTGCCTTTTATCCAGGTACCACACAAACTAAACCGCGGGCTGAAGCTAGTCTATATACATTTTATAGTCGTCCTCAAACATTTCATGTCGACCCTAGAAATTAATTTGTCTCGAAGCTCTCGACTCATTGCCAGGCACGAACTAAGCCTTCCTACACATAGGCAAGTATACATAATATAGGGGGCAATTTGAAAAACATTTTGGGCATTTAAATTGGCTGATTTATGAGTAGAAAATTTTTCATACTTTAATAAACAAGGGCCATGAACTGTACAAATTAAGGGCAGTGTATTTGTAACATGGTCAGAGCAATGACTCATGCCTTACAAGAGATTTGGCCATGCGAAGTACATAATCCATGGCTTTGTTGTCTAGACTACAAAGAGGCTATAAAACTATTTCTTTCTAAGACGAAATCTGAAACTACTGCTCTGTTTATAAAAATTCTTTGATTGGTTACTTAATTTGCTGCTTAGCCGACCCGCGCGCAAATACTGTTTGCGAGATTACTTATTCATCTTTCAATGTCGACATCTTGACATAGACATCTGCTAAATATGATTTTGGGAACTGACGAGAAGTGATGCTTCGTTTCTTGTTCTACTTGTTTACTTACTTTTTGCTTGACCGATAAAAATAAACTAGCTTCCGCCCACGGTTTCGCGTTGTACCCTGATTAAAGGTTTCTATATGTTAATCCAGGTCACAAACTATGTATATTCCAAGTTTCATCAAAATCCGTTCATTATCAAAATAGTTTCTGCGTGAAAGAGTAACAAACATCCATCCCCTTTCTTCTTTACAACTTTCCATATACATAATATTACCAGGGAAGCCTATATTATACCGTAACCAAAGACAATTCGTTTTCCCTTGAAAAACTGACAAAAATTAACAACGAGGCGTCGACAATTTTCAAAAGAAAACGAAGCGTAATCGGTATAGGAACCGGTCGTAAATAGGATAGGATTATAGTCTGCTATAAAATATAAACTATTATAATTATCATCATCATAGGCCTATAGTCCACTGCTGGACAGAGGCAACCCCTAATGAACGCCATTATCATATTAAAATAAAGAGTCTCAAAAAATTTCGCCGGTTTTGCGTGATCTACGAACAAACATTTTTTACAGTTCCAAACTGGTTCTAACATAATAGAGATTCATAAAAGTTGTACTGCATAAGGTGCACTTAATATGTTGTTTACCATATATAGCTAAAATATATTATTCATACACATTTCAAACTTTCCAAGTTAGCGTAGTTTAAGCTTAGAGAAAGTAAGTTCCACCGTATAATCCTCACAAACACAAATATTCGTTTCACTTAGCTCCGAACATCACTGGATATCAATATACACTTTCAAAGCCTACCCGCATTGATGTAAGCCACTCATAGATTGTTCGATAATCACGATACGTACAGATAAGCGTGTACAATAGTCAGAACGGATCTATGTTCACGATTCGACCAACATTACAAATATTTGTAAAATCCAATCCAAATATAGGAACTGCAGCGTTACTTGCAGCCACCTTCAGAAGAACATAGATACGTTGACTAATGTAAATGTATATTACAAAAATACCTTTGTAAAAACGTTACGTAGGTGATGCATCGTTGGCATTCAAAACAAAACTGAATAATGTTTCACGGTTTCACCGACAGTAATGTCCAAGGTTAGGAGTATGAGTAAAAGGTGTTTTAGACTATCCGATTATTTATAAATCCGGATTTGAACTAGAATTTACCCAGTGTATTGCTCAGTGTTTCGCAGTGGGCGAAGGCTCGCCCAAGAAGGTTGCGGGTACGATTCCGGTAGCGAGATAAATATTTGCATGATTTGGGTGTTTTCTATTTATAATGTGTATTTATTTACAAATAAAATGTTGAATTGCGTGAGCAATTAGTTCATTGGTCAACTTGTCCAGTCCTGACCTTATTCGAGCCAAGTTATTACGTAATATATCCGTCATAATACAAGCTCTGCTTGTTTGGGACTAGATGATGATATTTAACAATGTCTAGCAATCAAACTAATCAAACTTACTTGTTTGCATTTAAACGTAAAAACTGACTACGGATTTAGCTTTATGATAAGTATCTTTTTTGTGACCTAGGTCTGGTCAAGTTCTAGGTCTCGGTTCATCAGCCCAAAGATTGAGGAGTCAAACTATGAAACCAAAGCAAAAAGAGAGCCGAAATGACAGACTTATAACGGTGTAAAGATTGCAGGAAGTGGATGGACTGGATAGGGCTCAAGATCGATCTTAATCTTAACCTTGCCCCTAAGATCGGCTACAGCTTCAATTTTCGTTATTTTGTTGATGAAGATAGATGGAGCAGCAATTTTTCCTGACCTTCATATAATCATGTCGGATGGTGTAAAACTCGTGTGTACTATGGCGCAGAAAAGGAAATTATGCAAAAACCTACGAGCCCAGTGAAGCGCGAAAATTGAACTTAGTGATTCAGTCATAAACATTAAGAAATGAAGAATTTGAAATGTTATTTTATCACACAGAATTTAATACAGAGAAGCATTATCAATGCTCGTGTCACTGGTAAATCGAATATCGGGCTGAGCTTAATCATTTAATCTTCACAGCGAACCATTTATCATACCTCGCCCTATCCATTTAACACTTTGACGGCAAATGGCGTTCCGCACCCAGCCGCAAGACTCGCGGTGTTACGACAGTGAAAGTTATATGTGGATCAAAATTGATGACACACAAATTTAATTTCATTACTATAGCTTCATGTGAAGGGATCATCCAGGGAAGTACTACCACTGCCTATTTCTGCCAGCAATGCGCTGTTTAAGGTTGAAGGGTGTGGTTTAGCCTGTACGTTGATTGTCAGTCGGTCAGTTAGTGAGCCAGTAAATTCGTTTTATAGTACATATGTAGGTCCTAAGCAGTAGGTGTAGGCACAGAATAAGAAAAGCTGTATAGGAACTAAGTATTATGAGTTTTATTCAGGGTACTCAGGTAACATGAAGACAAGCAGTCTTCCTTATATTGTTACTGTGATCCGAATGTTGACAAATGCAAAATTTATAATTCATTTATCTTTTTACTTAGAAGCAATGGCTCAACTTTCATTTATGTACAGTGAGCAAGGCGGCTGAACTTTTTCAGATAGGTCTGTACCTGAAACGTAGTAACTACGACGTAATTGAAAACGTAATTTTGTACATCTTCCTTTTCACATATTTGACAGCGTAAATAACATTGCTAAGTAGTTTTGACATGGCCAAACGCCAATATTGTCAAATCTGACAATGACAATGACCCAGCTACACAGAAGCCTTACTTATATAGCCTTATTTACTCACCTTAAGTTCTCTCATCTTCTCCCGTTTCTCTTTCTCCTTTCTCTCCTTTTCTTTCTCTTTCTTCTTCTCTTTTTCATTGAGCTCCTTATGTTTGACTACTTCTTCAAGAACCTTCTCTTTGTCACGTGACTTTTCTCGCTTCTCCTTGCTTTTCGTCGGGAATTTGAATGATTTTGTCTTCTTTGATTTTGATGGACTTCTGTGAAAATAATTTTGATTTGAATCCACGTTTTGGAAAAAGTAGTATAGGACTTTTCTAAGCTAGCTTTATCCTAAGGTGGCAATCTGATATATCGGCTGGTAGATTCTGGATCCAAAAAGATGATGATGATTGTAGTATATAAGCCATATACTAAGGGTTGTCGAATGACAATGCATACAATTGTATCCATTCTGCACACCCATTCGCCTCGACTGCCGTGTGCAGTGCAGAGTGAGCTGATATTTTATTATTGATTATATTCAGCAGTAGAGTGATGATGATTTGAATATTACCATCTTATCACAAGCCACAGATTTGGCACGAAAATTCTGGAAGCCACCTTTTGTTATATTTATTGTGCAATAATCTTTAAATAAATAGCCATATTTTGTTGATCTGGAAGAAATCTACCAGATCAACCTCAAGATCTCTATCAGGTAGAATGTAAAGTGATACCATGTTTTTATATTGTATTGGCAAATTGACACGTTATTATGATTAGTATGATCATAATCGGCTAACCCATATTAAAGGCTATTTCAAAATACCTTTGACTGGACTTTCACTGTCAAATTGCTGATTATAACTAACTTTAACCAACTTTTTAATACAAGACAAATAATATTTTATATAGTGAAGTTAGTTCATTCAAAGCTCTTTTTAGTACTTACTTTATGTGATTAGGTCCTTACTTACTCAGTTAACTCATTAACACATATTATATTATGACTGAACATCCACTGTCAAATTGCTGATTATAACTAACTTTAACCAACTTTCTAATACAAGACAAATAATATTATCTATGGTGAAGTTAGTACATTCAAAGCTCTTTTTAGTACTTACTTTATGTGATTAGGTACTTATTTACTCAGCTGACTCATTAACACATATTACGAGCTGTTTCCAAATGTGGATTCAAATTGGTTTATGAACAAATTATGTTTAACTATTCTATAATTTAAAAGTTTAAAAGTGAAGATCCTTGTTTAAATAGATAAATAAATAGTTGTGGACAGGTCAGCTAGTACAAGTCAGCAAATTGACTGCTGTGCTCAGGCATAGTGTGTAGCATCAGCATGTTCTGCAACAGGTGTGGCGGTGTGTTATTCAGCACTCACTTAGTGTCTGTGTCCTCTTCCGGAGAGCTTTCACCTTCAAGTGCAGCATAGCCTCTATCTTTCTTCTCTTTTTTCTCTTTACGTCGTCCTAACAAGTCCTTTTTGCTTGGTTTCTCATGGTCACCTCCATCACTAACTGCAGGAATTATTGAAGAGTTTTTAATTGCTTATTATAAGACATGTATATCTTTAACATAAAAAACTGTACAGGCATATTGGTAAATATACTGAAGCAATGTGATGTCAATTGTATTTCCATCTTCGAATCCTAAGCCAAAGTCACCAGCCCATGTTCTAAATACACCGAGTTAACTAAACAAACCGGGCTCTGGCGGCCGTTGACCAATGATGGCATAGCGCAGCCTATCGCCGGAACAGGTAAATCTAATAGATGTGCCCTGAAATCCCCAACCCGCATGCACAGCGTGGGGATTATGGGCATTGTTTTTGGGGGCCTATGTCTTGCAGTTTACTAACGATGGCTGGTGTTGTTGATAATATTATGATTTACACTTACAGTCACTTTCATTACTTTTCCTTCCACTCTCAGAGGCATAAAGGCCCGGAAAATCCTTTTCAACATCAGGACTTTCAAAATCCATAGTTTTGAATTACACGGGGGACTACATGAAATTGAAGAACATTTCCAGTTCCACAATTTATTTTTTCTTGTTTTTGTTTTCTTTCTTTCACAAATTCGTAATTCGTAAAGTCACTTACGTCATTGCAAGTGTCTTAACTTCTTCACTTCTTTATTAATTAGCTTCTGGGATAGTTTCCACAATTTCGTCAGTATTAAGTTAAGGTTCATAATAATATGGCAACGGTTTATAAGTCCAGTCGTCCAGTCTTCAGTCAAGTGCAAGTGCAAGTGTCATTTAAAAATGATAATGAATTAATCCAAAATTGAGTGTGATTGTCAGAAATTTACTGTCATGTCATTGGACCACAGTGAAATGAAATAAAAAAAAATTGAAAGGGAATGAAGAAGATAACATGGTTAAAATATTACACTTTTATGTACGTAGAATCAAAGTCTAGACCGTTCACATTACTCTAGTTTTTATTTCGCATCGATCGGTGCAATATTACCGTAGTATAAGCATGGGAAGTTTACGTAGGTTTTTTAAATCTCGCTAGTGATCGCGAGTAGCGCGTGACGTCATCGCTCGTATACGGCGGCGGGCGTCCGTAGTACATTTCGCTGCTAAGTTGTTTGCTCTGTGCGCTCTGTTTATTTTTATTAATTTAAAAGAATGCTGATTGAGTGAGTGTATCGTGTAAATTATTGTTTTAGAACTAAAATGAAAGAAGGATTTAAAAAAGGCCATTCTAACAATCATCCCATAGTTCACAATATGATGGTGGCAGAATATTTTATAAGAATAAAGAAATCATTAACCTTGGAATGGTTCAATAAACTGCGAGTCGAGTACCCTACATACCTACTAATATATAAATGCATCGGGGAGCCCCCCTTAATTCATTTTAATTTAATTAAATTATTTATTTTTGAAGTAAATATATGTATAAACAAAATATTCTGTGCATATTTCAAGCGTCTACCTGTTGCTGTTATTAATATCGAGCAAAAAAATGGCAAAAAAGTGCCAACAGAAATACATCATCGGTGAACATTTCAACTGTCTAACTATCACGGTTCATGAGATACAGCTTGGTGACAGATAGACGGACAGACAGACATACAGACGGACAGCGAAGTCTTAGTAATAGGGTTTCCGTTTTTTACCCTTTGGGTATGGAACCCTAAAAAGCATATTACTAGCACAAACCAAGTACCTACCTTGTCTACCTACTAGGTACTTAGTGAGTATTTCACATGGCAAGGTTAAGTACCTACTACTTAATATTTCACATGGTATTTGAACAACACATCGACATCGAAATGATCCTCACAACAATATATATGCTGTTGTTTTTGGCCCTAATGGATGTGCTCTTCTCATAGCATTGTCCATTTTTTCTGATTTTCGCATCCTTAGGAACGTAAAAAAACAACTTTTCGGGTGTTTTTGTGGCCCTTTTTTTACACTGAGACACAATACAACATTTATTATATGAACTCATGTAGTTTTTATTGTTTCTTATTTAAAATAAACAAAGCAGTTCCGCGCGCGACGGGTAAATGCTTTGAATCCCCGAGTCACTCGCGCGGAGGCAGGATCCGTGACGTCATCAACGATATCGCGCTCGGTCCGCGGCTTAGACCGAAAATGATAACTTTGCACTTTGATATCTTGGTCAGCTTTAGAGATAAAAAAATAATAAAAACACAGTTGTTCTCGTAATTTTTTGTAGATTTTTTTGGCATATATAACAAAAAATGGTTTTCTTCTTCATTCTCTGATGAAGATAATTGTGCATCGATCGTTCTTGTAATAAAGTCGCCATTGCTATAGCAGAAAACAGGACCTTACGTTGCCTCTTATTATTAGGAACAATTATACTTGATACAATGAAATTGAGGAAAAATATGCCAGAAACCTAATAACGAACTGAATGAATCAAAAATTGAGTTTAATTGACAAAAATTATTTTAGAGCCATGTCATCATTGAGGTGGGAATCAGAAGCCATTTAATAAAGAAGTGAAGTGAGGTGGGAATCATTGAGGTGGGAAATTGTTTCTTTATTCATTGTGCTATCACTATCATTGAGGTGGGAATCATAAAGTTTCTTTAGTCATTGGTCATTAAATGTTATTGGACCACTGATTGCATGCTAATTCCATGTTGACAACTGACTGTATGTGGCTCTGCTCTGCCAAAGTTAAAATCAGGAATCACCCACACAGTGAACAATTATTTTATTAAACTTGATACTAACGAAATTGTGGAGGACTATCCTAGAAGCCATTTAATAAAGTGAGGTGATGATTCCAGAGAGCTTACCACAGGTTTTGTTATTTTTCGAAAACTTTAAAAGTTTCGGTATCTTTTCCAGTGTTGCCGTTTTAGCATTTTTAATGCTAAATTTAGCATATTTTCGGGTCTGTTAGCTTGAAAATTTCATGATTAACATTTTTTGTACGTTACCTAAAAATTCAAAATTCCTAAGGAATTCAAAAGAAAAATATAGATTTTAGCATTTTATTTAGCAGTTTTAAAAGTTATTTAGCATTTTTTGCAACAAGTTTTAGCATTTTCTCGAAATAAAAAACGGCAACACTGATCTTTCCATACATTTTCGTAGTTCATGCACGTTTCCCTAGAGGCTCTGTACGAAAATGTATGGAAAGATACCGAAACTTATAAAGTTTTCGAAAACTATCAAAACCTGTGGTAAGAGCAATAGCGCACTAGCGACCAGACCGCAGCGGCCAGGTCGCGGCGGCCATCGAGATAGATACATTAGTATGAAATCGCCATAGAGCACGCGCACCTGGCCGCACGCGGCCAGCGGCCACACCAAGCCGCAGCGACCACCGAGATCGAAGCGACGCATTTGCGGCCCGTGTTCAGTCGCTGGCCGCTGCGGCCACTGAGATCAATTGCATTGTAGTTTAATCACCAGTGTGCGCGCACTAGCCGCGGCGGCCGCACGTGTTGTGGAACTACAGCGTGATTTGTGATGATCATCGCGATGTCTTTCGACACGGAAAGATTTGAAAAAGACGGTTTTGGCCGCGTTGCAAATCGTAACCCCTGCGGCCAGGCCACGCGTACTGGCCGCTGCGGCCTGGTCGCTAGTGCGCTATTGCTCTAAGCCCTCAGAGTGGCCGAGTACGCCGCGGCGCGCGGCGGCGGCGGCGGTCCGGATTAGAGATGTACTTTCTAGAAGCTCGATCCGATTTGTGGATAGTAATCGTAATGGTTCTATCCGATCCGCCATGCATTTGAACCGATTTTCAAAAGAGCGATTATTTCAATCAGAAAAGCTAACCACAGTGCAACAGATATTACATGGATCTTAGATAAGACCAATAATTATCTCAAATAAATAAAAAAAATCGACTTCAAAAAATAAATTATCTCAAAATTATGAAATAAAAAAAATCGACTTCAAAAAATAAATTCTCAAAATTATGAAATAATTTTTTTATAGTGAACATGAAATTATGCAACAAAAATTAAATCAACAGTAGTTAAGAATCAAATTAGGGCCTACAATGTTTTTTGAAGTCTGTGCATAGTTTCCGAATCTAAAATCGAATGCGTTCCTGATAAAGATTATTATTATAACACTTTATTCATTTTAAAACTCATAAAAAATACATTTTTTACTATAAAATTTAAAACATTATTAATCTACTATGTACAAAAATAATATAAAAAAACATTATAGTAAAAAATATATCCAAAATGGTGGACCACCGACCGCGGGGCAGGGCTCAAACGGTCGGTGGCTAGGCCTGCAGAGAGAGGAACCTCCGCACAATGCGTGCCGAGTCCAGGAGAGCCGCCATCTGTATCTGACCCTTGATCCAGCTGCCTAGCGAGAGCCTCTTAAGGTATTGGTCAAGGCTCTTCGCTATCAGACCGTTCACTGAAACGACTATCGGAACGATAATTGTTGAGTCGACATCCCACATAGCGGTAATCTCGTGTGCCAAGTCAAGGTACTTGCTAAGCTTTTCCTTCTCGGCCTTCACGAGATTAGCGTCATGTGGGATGGTGATGTCAACAAGTATCGCCCGGCGTTCCGACCGGTCTACCAAGACGATATCTGGTTTATTCGCAAGAATAGTCCTGTCCGTGATGATAGAGCGGTCCCAGTAGAGCGTAGCACGACCATTTTCGAGAACCGGTACCGGTGCGTACTTATAGTACGGAACCTCTGGACCGACAAGGTCGTATTGGAGAGCAAGCTGCTGATGGATGATCTTTGCTACTTGGTTATGTCTGTGCAAGTATTCAGTGTTAGCGAGGTGCGAACAACCCGAAAGTATATGTCTGAGGGATTCACCGGGACGATGACAAGCTCTGCAAATGTCAACGGTTCCATCCTTCATGATATACTTTCGGTAGTTGTTCGTCTTTATTACCTCATCCATAATCGCACAGACAAAACCTTCGGTTTCCCCAAAGAGGTCACCGAAACGTAGCCAGTTCACGGATGCGATTAGGTCTACATCAGGCCCTGTAAGGGCTTTGTAGAACCGTCCATGCAGCTCCTTACTCTCCCATACAACCTTGCGGTCGAGGGCACTCAGCACCGTAGGTTTGTGCCAGTTCTCCTTAGCCAGTGAAAGCGGGGTAAGGTTCTTGTCAACTGCATCACGATGCATATCACTGTCGGCATGGAGGAAGTATTCTCTGAGCTTGCACACCTCGCGGTTATGGAGGGTCTTGGCATTTAAAAAGCCGCGGCCCCCACATTTCCGCGGGATGTACATCCTCATTACCGACGAGCGTGGATGTCACATTCTGTGTGTCGTAAGAAGTTGACGAACCTTACAGTCAAGGGCGTCAAGTTCAGTTTGAGTCCATCTCAATATGCCAAAGGTAAATAAGCAGAGGCATAACCCAGCCGTTGAAGGCACGAACCTTGTTACCACCCGACAAAAGACTATTGAGTACTTTAGTCAGGCGGCAAAAGAATCGCTACTTCACCGACTGTTTTATGTCTCTGTCTACTATACCTAACGCTTCTGACATACCGAGATATTTGTAGGTTTCGATATCGGAAAGAGATCTGAGGGATATCGTATCGGAAAGCTGTAAGTTTGTAGTATTTACAACTTTCCCCCGCTGTACTTGCATGACCGCACACTTCTCGACACCGAACTCCATGCTGATGGCACTGCTGAATATCTGTGTGATATTCAACAGAGTCAGCAGCTCTGGTTTTCTCGGCGCGAAAAGTTTGAGGTCATCCATGTACAACAGGTGAGAAACGATAACACCCTCTCTCCGAAGTCGATAGCCTAGCCCTGAATCCTTTAGCAGAGTACTAAGAGGATTCAGTGCCAGGCAGAACCATAGGGGACTCAGACTGTCGCCCTGGAATATACCCCGCTCTATGCGAATCAGATCTTGCGGAGCAGAGGGATCCCGTCCGCTACCTGGATGACGAAGAACTGTGATCCACTGTCTCATGCATGTACCTAAGAAGGATCTCAAAGTTGCATCAATTTTATACAACTCTAAGATCCTCTCCAGCCATGTATGAGGCACCGAATCATAGGCCTTCTTGTAGTCTATCCATGCAGCGGAGAGGTTCCCCTTGCTGCGCCTGATCTGCTGGCTAATGGTCATGTCAATGAGGAGGAGCTCCTTAGTACCACGGGACCCAACCCTACATCCATTCTGAGCAGGAGCCAAAATATTATTTGCAACTATGTGCGCATTAATTTTTACGGTCAGAATGGACGTAAGAAGCTTGTAGATGGTAGGTAGGCACGTGATGGGTCTGTAGTTCTTTGCTTCCGCGGTACTACCAGATTTGTGGAGCAGGAAGGTGACTCCAGTCGTCATGAAACTTGGCAGAGACCCAAGCTCGAGGGCTTCTTGAAATTGTGTGGCGAGTACAGAGTGTGAACATCGAAACCACTTCAGCCAGAAGTTATGCAACCCGTCCGGTCCAGGACTTTTCCAGTTATGGGCCGAACGGATTGCAAATCTGACATCTATGGGGGTAATCTCAACAGCCCCCATGGTTTCGATTGGTTCACACTCTCTACTCACCACATCCATCCAATCTCCCTCCGTGTGCTGGATGGACACAGACCAGATGCTGCGCCAGAAATTATTCATGGTATCAGCATCCGGTACACGCACGTCCATCACACATTGGTCAGGTTTCTCCCAGTTTCGGTACACCTTCCTTTGGTCACTTTGGAAGTTTCGATTCTGCCAATATCGGTCCACACGTTCTCGATACCTACGAATGCGGCTCGCCCAAGCAGAGATTTTCTGCTTCAGAAAGTCAATGCGTTCTGTGATACATGCCATATAATCTTGGGGCCGAGTATCAGTCCCAGCGAAGGCCTGTGTCACAAAACGCATCACTCGAGGGCGGGTATTGCCCTCTCTGAAGCAACTTAGCTTTGCAATGAGAGTCCTGAATTTACCGATCCGCCGTTCGATCCGTACTTGCCAAGCTGGAATTTTATCGACAGGTCGTGGTGCTCGCGTGGAGTTTGGGAACTTGACACGAGCAACACGATACGCCGCCACGGCTCCGCAGTAAAGGATCGAATGGGTATCAGCTAGTCCTTCGCTAGTCTCTAGATAAGGGACCAACAAAGGATTCAAGGCCTCCATTACAGCTAAGTTTCGTCTGTGAGTGGGCAAGCGAGGCAAACGCGATCTTTCATCGAGAGGTGCGGACCGGTACGATAAAATAGTATCCTCCAAAGTCCTCCTCAATTGCTCATTTACCTGGTTTGTCACGCTGGTGATCTCGTAGTCGACGTCGTCAGCAGCGGCGTCCGTTATTATTATTATTATTAAATGTAGGTACTTACGTGCATACCTACCAAGGTACACTCGCGGTCTGAAAATGTTTACCACCTTAAGGTTGGTAATGAAGAAGATAACAAGGTTAAAATATTACACTTTTACGTACGTAGAATCAAAGTCTAGACCGTTCACATTATTCTAGTTTTTATTTCGCATCGATCGGTGCAATATTACCGAAGTTATAAGCATGGGAAGTTTAAGTAGGTTTTTTAAATCTCGCTAGTGATCGCGAGTAGCGCGTGACGTCATCGCTCGGTGGCGGCGGGCGTCCGTAGTACATTTCGCTGCTAAGTTGTTTGCTCTCGTGCGCTCTGGTTATTTTTATTAATTTAAAAGAATGCTGATTGAGTGAGTGTATCGTGTAAATTATTGTTTTAGAACTAAAATGGAAGAAGGATTTAAAAAAGGCCAATCTAACAACCTTCCCATAGTTCACGCTATGATGGTGGCAGTTTGATATTTTATAAAAATAAAGAAATCATTAACCTTGGAATGGTTCAATAAACTGCGAGTCGAGTACCCTACATACCTACTAATATATAAATGCATCGGGGAGCATTTATATATTAGTAGTTTAAATTTAATTCATTTTAATTTAATTTAATTATTTATTTTTGAAGTAAATATATAAACAAAATATTCTGTGCATATTTCAAGCGTCTGTTGCTGTTATTAATATCGAGCAAAAAAACGGCAAAAAAGTGGCAACAGAAATACATCATCGGTGAACATTTCAACTGTCTAACTATCACGGTTCAAGGGATACAGCTTGGTGACAGATAGACGGACAGACAGACATACAGATGGACAGCGAAGTCTTAGTAATAGGGTTTCCGTTTTTACCCTTTGGGTATGGAACCCTAAAAAGCATATTACTAGCAAAAACCAAGTACCTACCTAGTCTACCTACCTACCTACCTACCTAGGTACTTAGTTAGTATTTCACATGGCAAGGTTAAGTACCTACTACTTAGTATTTCACATGGTATTTGAACAATTGACATAGAAATGATCCTCACAACAATATATATGCTGTTGTTTTTGGCCCTAATGGATGTGCTCTTCTCATAGCATTTGTCCATATATTCTGATTTTTGCATCATTAGGAACGTATAAAAAAACTTTTCGGGTGTTTTTGTGGCCCTATTTTTACACTGAGACACAATACAACATTGATTTTATGAACTCATGTAGTTTTTATTGTTTCTTATTTAAAATAAACAAAGTAGTTCCGCGCGCGACGGGCACATTGGGGTAAATGCTTCCAATCCCCGAGTCACTCGCGCGGAGGCAGGATCCGTGACGTCATCAACGATATCGCGCTCGGTCCGCGGCTTGGACCGAAAATGTTAAAAATGTTAACTTTGCACTTTGATATCTTGGTCAGCTTTAGAGATAAAAAAATAATAAAAACACAGTTGTTCTCGTAATTTTTTGTAGATTTTTTTGGCATATATAACAAAAAATGGTTTTCTTCTTCATTGCATGCACAAATCTATGCCACTAGGTCGATGTTATTATGTTTTTTGATTAGGCATAGAGCATAGAAGAAGCAATAGAGATTCACCCAAGCAAGATCGAAATTGTTACTAAAAATTAAAAAAGGAATAAATAATCAAGTAGAAATTGTAAATAATTGTCTTTATTTTTTTAAGGAAATTATAACATTGTTTTAATAACTAGTATAGCCTTCATCAGCGGCACGTAGTCTATCTCGCATAGATGCGACAAGGCGCGCGCATAAATCAGTCCCCCTGATGTCATCCCAAACCCGTGCACAATGTGATCTAAGAGCTTCAGGGTTTCTTTCGTTCTGACGTCCCAGCGTTGAACCATAATGCCCCACAGATTTTCAATCGGGTTAATATCGGCTGACCGAGCAGGCCATTGAATGAGATAAATGTCACGGTGCAAGTTGGACCACGCCATAGTAGCCTGGGCCGTGTGTATCGGTGCATTATCCTGAAAGTAATCAATTTGCGGGAATTCTGCTGCAGGATACACAACGCGCACAGTAGGCAGCATCACTTCTTCCAAAAGCGACACATTATTATTCGCGGTAGCTCTACTTTCTAACGACGTCAGTTCTCCGACGTCGTCGTGGCTCATCCACCCCCATAAGTTGACTGTTATGCGACCAGATTAATTTTGAGGCACGATATGAGCTTCATCATACCGAGTTCCATTATAACGCCATAAACTCAATCTTCCGATTTGACTGGATTTAAAAGTTTTTTCGTCGGTAAATATAACATTCGACCAATCAAAATCAAGATATTCTCTCGCAAAATTCAGTCGGGCAATTTTGTGGTGAGGTTTGAGTTCCACTTTAATGGCATGATGTCTGTGTAGTGTAGTCCTGCTCCGTGCAAAGCTCGTCGAATCGTCCGAGGACTCACATCATACAAAGCAGCAAAATGACTGGTTGGTGTGAAGTCGTGCTCTTCGTAATATCTCTGTCGTCAGTTATTTGCCCTTCTTCGCTATAACGCCGAATCCAAAATCTCACGGTGAATCGAGATATATTAAGTTCTCGTGATATAGCTCTAATATTCAAGCCATCTTCATGGAAAATTAATATTTCAGCCCTTTGTTGCAGGGATAAACTTGCCATATGGTTTTTCAATCAATTTCTATTATTTAAATCCTAGTATTTTTGATAAATGTCACTGTAAAAAATGCAATTATGACAACTTTTATATAAAGAAAAGACTTTCATCATCAAAACGTCTTTTTGTTAGAATCGAAGTTACAACTATTAAAAAGTAATATGTACACACAGCGTCACGATCTGGTATACCCCTTTCAAGTATAAATTTAGACTGCTGCCGTGGAGGCTACCATATTCAAATGGCCAAAATCTTATACAAAAATATTCATACTTGGCTGGGGGATCGAACCAGCAATTCATTCACACCATTTTATGAATCAAACGCTCTAACCAACTGAGCTATCGTAGCGGTTGGCGATAATGACGAAATTATAAGTTACAGTATACGTTTATTATTTTGTCTAGGTATTCATGGATGCGTCAGCTAGTAACTTCTTCATTTGTTTAACACGGTAGTGCGCAACTACATAAAATTATTTTGTGCAGCACTGGACTATTGAGGGTAGTTGTGTTTTAAATGACAGTTCAGAACAAAAGGTTACTTGTTTCGTCTTGGGTGTGTGTCGTGTGTCATTGAATTTGTTTATGAAAAATGTTGCATATAAAAAGCCAGCCCGAAAAATTGAGCTAAAGAGTGCGTTTTGCAAAATAACATTTTGGAACGCTACAACCCATCAAATAATCAATGTATGGAATTGGAAATGGCAGAATAACATTAGGTAAGTGGTATGAGAATTATTAGTAGGATTACCTTAAACAATGTTCTTAGTAGACCTATTCCATTTTATATTATGTAAACACATCTTATGCTTATAATATTATGTTTTTATTTTCAGGTTATTGGTGATGGATGTCATCAATGGGCCCAGTTTTGCAAGAAATAATGCAGTCAACAGTGCAAGTTGCTTATCCAGAAAGAACGAGTTAGTTTATGATAACTGCGCGGTTCATCGTTCGCGAATTCTGACCAATTGGCTCGCTTCTCAGACGGGCATTATCACCATATCATGGTCATCTAAAAGTCCAGGTTTAAATATGTGGAGAATGTGTGAGCATATGTGGGGTCAAATTGTCCTAACTGGGGCACGAGTGAAGTGTTGTCCACCTTCAACAGGAGGTCATGAGAACCTAGGAACTGATGCGTCGTAGTGGTTTTGGTTGGACTTTGATTACCCAAGTGAAAAGAAGGCTTCAACAAATAATTCAAAGTTTTGGACATCCATCCCATTCGGTATTAAAAAATATTTAAATACTATAAAATGTTTTCAATTATAGATAAAATACCAGACTAAGTATTTGCGAGTGATCTAAATTGTTTATTGGATTTTTATACGGCAAGTATAAGCTGTTCCAATGTTAACATGTTTGTTCACTCGTTAATCTTATATGGGTAAATTAAGTATTAATCTATCATTTAAAACATTATTGAAAATTCAAAAAAATAAGTAACTATCTATATTCTGTTATGTCTAATGTGGTGTTTTAATAAATTTGTTATAACTTTTGAACAATGTTTTATTTTTAAGCTTAATTTAAATAATTAGGTAAATTACCTACTACACTTACAGCGTAACATAATCCATTGTGTTAGTAACAAAAATTTAAAAAAAAAAAATCATCTAGGTATTGCGGGATTTGAACCCAGTACTCTTATAACGTTTAGATTAATGTCGTGTGTTGTAACCGCCACTCCATAGTGTCGTATAGTAACATGATTGAAATTAAATATTGGTAAGCAAGGAGGAGAAGTTTTATAAAACACAAATTTCTGCAAAAAGTTGAGATCCACGAATGACGCCGCGACGGTTTGAACCTACTAACATTAACTAGGGGGGTTACCAGACTCTGACGCTGTCTGTACCTAGATATAGCATTTTAGACTTTACTGCACACAGTGTGCTAAAGAATCTAATTTGAAAACTGATAAACATTTTCAGAGCGCGAGTGTACCTGTGTAATTATACTATATTAGATTTTGTACTAGATTTTTTTCTATTTTTGTATGTATTTTTTATTTTTATTCATATTTTGGATTTTTTTCTTTTATGTTCGACAGGTAGGTAAGTCCTTTCAAAAAGGCTGGCACAGACCTCAAAAACATTGTAATCTCTACCTAATTTGATTCTTAACTACTGTTGATTTCGTTTTTTGTTGGTTAATTTCATGTACAATATAAAAATATTATTCATCATTTAGTGTTAATTTATTTTTGAAGTCGATTTAATTTTTGTAAATTTCTTTTTTATTTCTTAATTTTTAGTTTGAAGTAAAAACTGGAATACCTTATGTATTAATAAAGAATAATAATAAGGCAGTCACCTAACGGAGGCAACTTCGGCTACGGTTACGACTTTAACCAATGGCCAAAATGGAGTAACTAATGTGTATAACATACCTACCTACCTTGTAGGTACCTTACCTACCATCAAGTACCTAGCTGGTACTGAACAACTATAAGCCCCTCCCCCCCAATCAGAATTCTTCTGAATAGCAGCGGGTTAGGGATCGCAGAACACAACTTTTCGCACTACCGACGCTGCTGTCCGTCTGCGGCCAGGGGATTTAGCTGTGCTGCTGTTAGGCTGCGCTATGCCACAATCCCATTTTACTGACGTGAACTAGAATTTGACCAAGGTTTTGAGAGATATTCCTTTTGACACCGCGCCTGTAGGGCCTGACCGTCACACATAATGATACGTATTTAGTCATATCTTGAACACTCTACAGATTTTGATAAAACTTGCACTGTTCCCTAAGCACAGAATACAGAAGGGACAGAAGCTTCACTCCGCGCAATCATTTAAATAAATAGCGACTTTAGCTGCTACGCAATAAAGTGCTATTCAGCTCGTACCGAACTCAGTGCCTAACATTTATATTAACCTACACCTTGCATCCCTTTCTATCGTATAGCTCTATCTCTACTGACGTGGCACGTGTAACGTTAGGGTTGTCTTGAGAATTATTCTGTGACGAATAATAAGAACCTGGCCGCCGACGGGCAGCAGCGTCGGCGGTGCGAGAAGCTGTACCCTGCGATCCCCAACCCGCATGCCCAGCGTGGCCAAAATTTTAGTAGGTAGGTACCTACCTAGATATTTGCAAGAGAAAAAAACAACATTTGGTTTGTAGGTAACCTAGTTATCTAGTTTTAGTTGTTAGTACGCCTACCTTTAGGTAACTTACCACATCGATTTGTCTACCTACACCTACCTACCCGACTGTTTTTAAGTAGGTAACCTACACTGCCTACTTAAAGTTAAATCAAATAAAAATGTACCTAGGTTGGGTTTCTAATCTTGCTCTCAGTCTACATAATCAAAATCATAATACCTACTTACTACAGCACTATGCAGGTAGATACCTACCAATGGCACAAAAATTGTCTATGAAAAAATACCTACATTATAATATTACGTTTATTTATATAGGTAGGTAACGCATTCAAATAGAACTTGTACCTAAGTACCTATCTACTTAAGTAAATACGGGAGACTTTGATATCTAAACAACGCATTATTTGGTAGAAAAACTTTCAGTTCTGTACCTACTATTGGTATTATTTACATTTTCTTATTATTATTCAGGCAACCAAATGCTATGCAGTATTTTTTTGCCTTCATTTGGCGTAAAATATAGGTACATTAACAAAAACAAAGTAAAATGCCGCGGCTGCTCAAAGACACTTTCGTTCCGGGCAGAACTCGGCAACCGACGTAACGAACCATGCTAGGAGGGCCGGCGATGCGTAGGTATATTTTTATACCTATTCTGCGGAGTGAAAGAGGCCTGCCCTAAGTAGAATTAAATGTAAGCTAATTAAAAAGAATGGTCAAAATTGGATATGTAATTTTTTAACCTTTCAAATTTTGTATATTTGTTTGAAGCCCTAATAGATTCACATATGTGAAACTTTGTAATTCCAGTAATATTACATACATACGTATCGACATGATAAACTCCTTTTTTTTAAAAAAAAAATCGGTTAATTATTACAAAGTTATTTTTACCGTTTTTTTTCTTTTTGCTATCATGTCTTAGATTCTAAGACATGATGGCAAACACCAATAGTTAAGATGTAAAGTACCGACACAATGGTGTCAATTCGGTTGTTCACTTTTCTAAATTTATCATATTTTGACAGCTTTAAAGTTATAGCTATCCCTGTCATTTTCACCTATTGGTAAGGGACAGCATCACTTTTAGGACAGTCAAATTAAATTTAGTTTAGGAACTTGCACAACAGAATCGACACCATTGTTTAAATTTGAAACTTAATAAAAACTAAAGTTCCAGATGTAACATTGACTTTAAAGTAATATACATGGCCTGAAAACCATAATGTTTGGAGTATGATCCGATTTTATCAGATACAAAAATCGATGGGATCGCCTCGGATCGGACCCGCGTAGTCCGGATCTTTTTCTCCAGCACCACTGGTAGAGTAATAAGTACAGTACCAGGCTGCACTACACTATTTTTTGTATAGTTTACTCTTTGGCACTACTGACAACTACTGATTTGTTTGATGTCATGTCAGGTCAGTCAACAAAAATTTCTAAAATCTATGCACATTTTTTTCAGTGAAATCTAAACGTTTTTGGTTTAGATTTTATCCTCATGATTGGTATGTAAGATGCTTACTTATTTTATGTTTATAGAAAAACAAGCTTGTGCTTCTTCAATTGATTCGTCTTCTTTTTAAATTATTTTTCCATTTTTGGTCAAATTACAATAGTCGTTGTTTTATATCATCGTTTTATACCAAACCATTGTTAAAGAGATCATGTAAGGTTGTTGGCTCAGAATAGGTACCTAGCGATTAATAACTTTACAACCCTTTCAGACACAACGTAACTTTTGAAATGGCATGGTTTGCGGACCTGGCCGGAAGGGCAGAGAACCTTCTTAACAACCTGGATGAGTCTACCGGCGCTGTAATTCGTAACCACAACATAAAGCGTTCAAACTGTGAGAAACACGACCATCCACTTCACCTGGAAGGCAACTGGGCTCCGAAGAAGCGCGTTGTACCACGAAATTCTAAAAAGATCACGCCTGTGACAGAGACCAAGTCAAGTTACACGCCGACCAGAAAAGCTTCCCCTATCCGTCACCAATCCCGTTCACAAATTAAAGAGTTGCCGGAGGGAAAAAATGGGCTCAAGTTTAGAAAATCTCCAGGCAGAAAAAGTCCAACATACCATTTAGATAACTGCCCTAAAACAATGGTGGATGATGTTCAAGGGGATAACGAAATGACTGATAATTTCTGTTTGAAGCAAAGAAGTAAGTAATAAAGTAAAGTTTTCTAAAAAAGTGAAAGCTTGCTTCATTAATTATGTATACACAGAAATACTCTATTGATAGTGATATTATAGAAAGTTTACTGTTTAGATAAATCCCTAATTCACTAGGTATACATTTACAACAAGTTTCTGCTGCGACTTCGCTTGTGTGGTACCAGGATAAAAAGTAGCCTATGTGTTAATCCATGTCACAAACTATGTATTATTCCAAGTTTCATCCAAATAACACATATTTATGATATTAGTGTGATTTTCTGCACCTAATTCTAATTTAAGGTGGGGAAGAAAAATGTTTTGATCTGCACTGCCATTGCACCTCACCTGATTGGTTTTTTGCCCCTAGCCTTTTTTTATGGTAATTGAAGATGGAACAAGCAGATTTTTTTCATGGTACTTGAAGATGGATCCAGCACATGGCCCACCTGATGTTAAGTAGTAACCATTACCTATCACAAAGCATTGCATCATAGATCATGCTTTTTTGGAACATGTCCTACAATGCAACACCCTGCATCTATTAACTTCAGGCATGTAATTTCAGGGGCACCCACACCCTTCAAATCAAAACAGCAAAGCTGCTTCAGGGCAGAAATAGGCATGGTCGCAATACTTCCCCAGATGACAAATCACCTTACCCATTCCCTTCACAAAGAACTCTACAACTTCTAATTTTACTACTTTTAAATATTCTTTTCTTTTTCTTTTTGTACCATTTAACATAACCAGTTGAAAGATGAATACCATTAACATTTGACAGGGTTCAGCTTACCATCAGACCTTGAACTTTTGAACTCTGAAGGATGGACACTCAGAATGCAAAATCTTGAAGTTGAAAATGCAATGTTGAAAAATGAACTCAATGTCATGAACAGAGAAGTGTCAGAGTTGCTTGACAGGCTACGTAAAGCAGAGGATGGTAATAATGTAGTTAGCAAAGGTATTTAGAATTCAGTAGAAATTATGGTGTTAAGAATATAACTTGGACTGTAATTTCTATCTTAAGCCTGTGAAACAGAGTAGATTTTGCTTTACATTATTGCATTATGTTTTGCTCTGATAAGCTTGTTGCATAGTTTACAAGAAAATCTGGTTTTATGACATGTAAACATTCCCATTCACATAACGCTATAAAATGAAATTATTATTTTGTGCTCTCAACATTAGCTATAATATAACTGATATTTTAAAAAGGACCCTATTTATCATGTTTACTGGGAGCCCCTGGCTTGGTGCATAGCATAGAATCAAGGTAATGAGCTGGTCCAGAGAGTGGAGTTGTGTTATTTAAACACTTGCTATGCTCTCAGCATTATCATAACAAATCTTAATACGTCGACTGCGGGCCTCGGACCCGCAACGGGTGGTGTGTTATCCAGCACTCAAAGCATTAATTGAAAAATAAAAAACCGGCCAAGAGCAAGTCGGACTCACGCACGAAGAGTTCCGTACAGTTGTATGGGAGCCCCACTTAAATATTTGTTTTATTCTGTTTTTAGTATTTGTTGTAATAGCGGCAACATAAATACATGTGTGGAACCACATGAGTGATATATTACTTTTATTTTTTGCTAATTGTAATTAAAAAATAATTAATAAAAATAAATTGTAATTGTTAATGTAAAAAAAGACCTGAGAATATTTGCAGAACATACAAACATTTGTCTCGTGGCGGGAATCAAACCCGCATCCTTCTGCGTCTCAGACGGGCCATCGCCTACTACGCCACAGGGGTTGTCTACAACTACTACTACAAATCTGTTTGATTGCAGAGCTGAGTAAAACACATCATAAATTGGAAAGTGCCATGTTAGAGAACCACAAAGTTATCACCGATAAAGAGTCACTTGCATCACAGTTGGAGCAGATCAAGAATAAGATAACTGACATAACAGATGCACAGAAAAACCATGACGAAGAGAAACAGAGGTTGCAAACACAAATAATGCTGTTGCAGGATGCTGTGAGAGATTTAGAAGAAAGGTATATACATTTGTACTATGTCTGCGTTTTATATATCAATAATCAGGTCATTCTATGTACAAAAACATTACACAATTAGTATTTTTGCTCCTTGTACAAGAAAATTGAAAAAATAATTAAAAAGAGTATTTTTTTACCCTGGGAAAGCTACTCTGCAACATCAGCATCCCATACAGCGCCATCTTTTGACTACCGTCCATAACTACATCAATCGTCAACTTATTTGCAATGGTTGTCCGCTACTTACTCATAGATGGCGTTGACAAAATTAATATTTTAGCCTTCCCGGATGGGTGTTTTCATCTGGGAGGCTCTTGGCCCTTTGATACAAATATTGAAATTACAACTTTAAATTTTTCAGGAACAGGGAAATCTCCAAAATTAGAGATGAAACTGAAACATCACGACTTAAACTGGAGAACGAGCTGCGGCATGCCCAAAATGCAAACTCCGATATACAGAGCAACTTGGATAAAAGCAATGCAGAGTGCCAAAGACTGGAAAAGGATTGGGAGTCTTATAAAGTTAGAGTGAAGAATATGTTGTATGCCAAGGACAACGAGATTAAGCTACTGCACGATGGACTGAACTCCACTGAAGATACAAAGATCTTGATAGAGCAACTAGAGCATTTAAAGTAAGTTATTGTAAGTTATAATTGTAAGACCTTTCTATTGAAAGCTAAGCTATTGCTAAGCTATTGCCTTGAGCTATTGCTCAGTAGCTCAAGGCTCATGTTTCTCCAACATGATAAATGTTGACAGTTATTTACAGTGAGTTATTTGCGTCACTCGTTACAACTGTTCGACAACAAGATATTTCTAAGGTCGCCATCAAAAACATAAACACCGGCTTATTCAGTCCACTGCTGGACATAGGCCTCTCCTATAAGAAGGAGGCATCCGGGTTGGAGATTGCAGGACATAACTTCTCGCACCACCGACGCTTCTGCCCGTTGGCGGCCAGGGGATGTAGTTGCTCCGAATCAAAGGGGTTTTCGGGCAAGAATGCGAGAATCCCTCCACACTTTCAAAGTCGTCCGTAATGTGTGACTAGGTATGTAGTGTTCTCGCGATAAGTCTCAGCGAACCTCCCGCGAGTTTAGTCGCAGGAAGTGGATGGATGAGCTAATGAGAAACTAAATGTACATATCTAACCCAAAATACCAAACTATCACACCTTATACCATCCAAGAATAACAACATCTCGTTGCATGCATGGTGCGGAGCGTCATGAATCGTAAGGAGCAGCAGCTTGCGACCCAAAAAGAGAAAGTGCGTTTTCAGCACTCATAGTGTTAAACGAAAAAAAAAACTCAAATCAAAAACGTATATTATCAAAATTACTGATTGCACAGCAAGAACCTAATAATCTACTGTATATTTGTGTCGGTTTTGGTGCTGGAAGGATTGCCGGGTGGTTATAGAAAAACCTAATAAACTACTGTGCACGCTCTGTTTATTTTGCTATGCAGTCAGCATTAATTTGCTGTGCAGCATCGAGTTATTATTTGCGATATCTAATTAATAATATCCCATTTTATTCTACCCAGAGACGAACGCGATGAGTTATCAGAAGCAATATCGCGGGTGCACAGCGAATCGGAAGCTATGAAAGCCTACCTTTCCCAAGTTGAAGCGAGGCATACGGCAGCTGAACGAGTGGTGTTAGCTTTACGGGACGCTTTGAAGGAAGAACGCGTGGCCAGGAATAGGGCGGAAGCTCAATCTACTGCTTATAACAAGGTTAGTCACAGCTATAGGAAATTGAGATTTATTTACGTGGAACAGAATACAGTACTCATAACGGATCTTCGTAACTCTGAAGTAAGATCTTTGTCCCAGCGAACGAATCGACCAATCCAAGTACAATCCGACAAAATTATGAATCTTCAAGTTGTAAGTCATTTCACAATTATTAATTTTTAACAGGCATCTGTTCCTTCACTGTTTAGGTTATTTTATCTACTCATTATGACGTACGCGTACAAAAGAAACACCTTTTGCAGTTTGTATTAGTATTTTTTTTATTTGTTAGTCATTTTGGCTGACGACCTTAGAATAATTTAAAAAGAAACGGGGTAGAAGTTTAATGGGGACTATTTTTGCCCCGTTTCTTTCTACATTATTTTTTATATATTGTTGCACCCAGGTGACGAAATGACACACTTATAAGAGAATACATACTATAGGTGTTTCCACCGAGATGATTTTCATTTGGACCAGATTTCTGAGTTCTGCAAACATAAGATTCTAGACACTATTAAAATTTAAAAAATCTAAAGCAAGCTTGATAAATTGCAGGAGCTGAAAGCAATTCAACTAGAGACAGGCCAAACGATCGCCAGCCTCCGCACAGCGCTACGCGACAAAGAAACCGAACTAAACAACCTCCGAGACACAAACTCCTCCATCAAAACCACTGACACAAGTGCGCTGAACGTCGCCGACTTTGACGTCACACAAGATACCATAGACAATGACAAGATACATTATCTAACGCAGACATTGGTCCAGAGACAAGGGACGATTGATAAGCTGTTAGCTGATAATAATATGCTCAGAATACAGTTGGATAAGCTGGAAGTAAGTTGTTTAGTCGTTATCCCATTCTAACAAAGTTATATTGGGGAAATTTTGGACCCCGATAAGGCTATGGATTTGGGGTTAATAGACCAATTACTTTTAAGTATAAGCCGGATGCGTCGGGCTAAGTCGCATTGGCGCTCATTAGGGGAGGCCTATATTCAGCAGTGGACTGCTCACTCCAGCAGTGGATAAGCTGCAATTTATCGCAGGAACTGAAAGCAATTCAACTAGAGACAGGCCAAACGATCGCTAGCCTCCGCACAGCGCTACGCGACAAAGAAACAGAACTATACAACCTCCTCCATCAAAACCTCTGACACGAGTGCGCTGAACGTAGCCGACTTTGACGTCACACAAGATACCATAGACAATGACAAAATACATTATCTAACGCAGACATTGGCCCAGAGACAAGGGACGATTGATAAGCTGTTAGCTGATAATAATATGCTCAGGATACATTTGGATAAGTTGGAAGTAAGTTGTTTAGTCGTTATCCCATTCTAACAAAGTTATATTGGGGAAATTTTGGATTTTGATTGACTACTTACTTTTTAGTAGAAGCCGGATGCGTCGAGCTGAGGCGCATTGGCGGTTATTGGGTGAAAGCCCGCCAGAGACGCAGACGCGGGTTAGATTCCCGCCGCGAGACTAATGTTTGTATTATCTGCAAATATTTGTCTCTGGTCTGGGGGTTTTCTATGTATAATATAATATTGTATCTATTTACAAAAAAATTAACATAAGTAGTACCTATATCAGTCACGTGGTTCCCATAATAGCCTTGCTTAGTTTGAGGCTTGTCTCTAGCATTTTATTTGAATGGTCATTGAAATGAAATTTGAATAGTATACATCAAACTGATAAACAAACATTCATATTATTAAACTAAACACCTAAACACGTAGCTAACGTTCATTTACGCCACAAATACTTGTGGTAAATACTTTATTTCGGTCAACTTAAATATATTTTTAGGGTTACCTAAAGAGAAAAAAATATCTTATATGGATCATTTTGTTGCCCGTCTATCTGTTTATCTGTCGTATGTGAAGAACTTTTTCTCAGAAATGCGTGGAGGTATCAAGTTGAAATCAATATCAAATTCGTCTGCAATCCCTTGGAGTTCTGAAATCAAACCTCTAACGGCCGGTTTCTATATTATACCGTTACCGATGACGCCTCGTTTTCCCTTGAAAAACTGTCAAAGATTAACAACGAGGCGTCGAAAAATAGACAGTTTTTCAGGGCAAAACGAGGCGTAATCGGTAACGGTATAATATAGAAACCGGCCATAAGTCAACGCAATTAATAGATATACGTTGAGGCATATTTTGACACTCGCGAGGAAATTAAAATTTATAGGGTACTTCCCGTTGACATAGAACCATGAAATTTGGCAAGCGAGCAATGTCTAAAAGCACAAGTTCAGGGAAAAGTCGAAAATCGAAAATTTATTGTTCACACATCAACACAAAAGGAAAAAAAAAATATCTACAATTTTTAAATAAAATATAGAAATAGAAAAATATTTATTTTGATTGAAAAGAATTCTCGGTGTGCGAATCCGACTCGTACTTGGCCGGTTTTAAAGTAATTTTATATAATGCTTTAGTTTTTTTTGTATTTTTTTTTAACAGACAAAACACAAAACGGAGCTTTCTCAACGCACAAACTCACACAGCGTAGTGAACCTACAATCCACCGATCGACAGAAGCGGCTGCAATCAGACTCGATACTGCAAGCTATATCTAACAGAATGGCTGCCGTTATCAGGCGACATCCCTTCTTTAGGATATTCATGGTTTTTTATATGGTGAGTAGAGTGCAACGTTAAAACTCTTCAAAATTTTTCAGACTTCAAACTTCATTTTTTTATTCAAATAAAACCTGAACTTAGGAACACTTTCAATCGTCAACTTTTTTGAATTCATACTATTTCGCCGCCAGTTTTTTCAGAATGTGCCACAAATTCTCTATTAGATTTAAATCTAGTCTAAATGGGTGTAAGGGATTTCATTCTATCTTCAGAACTCAAGCCAACCTGACCTTCCCGTGGTAACTAGCAACTCGCCCTGGCGGCCGGCTGATTGTGGCATAGCGCAGCCAAAGCATAGCTTAATCCCCTGACCGCTGACGGGCAGCAGTGTCGGTGGTGCGACAAGTAGTGTCCTGCGATCCCCAACCCGCATGTGAAGCGTGGGGATTGTGGGCATAACCCCCTTGTTATTAGGAGAGGTCTATGTCCAGCTGTGGACTAATATAGTCGGGTTGTGTTGTTGTAATTGCCGCGACGGCTACAGTCAGACTCTCTTGTTGTTCACTGAAGCCTTTAACACAAAATATGTCATTTAGACCGTTAGTGAATGCAACAAAGTTTTGTTATCCACCTAAAATATTTTGGTGACCATCATCATCATTATTATCAGCATATAGCAGTCCCTCGCGGGATGCCTCCTCTAATGAGCACCATTGCGCTTCGTCACTCTGCCTGGCTAAAAACTCCGCTCCCATAGTTGGCCAATAATTCAAACGAAGAATAAATAAAAAATATACTGGACTTTATTATAATACATCATATAGCTCCAAACTAAGCAGAGATTGTATTATGAGAACCATACGATTAATAAACTTTTAAATTGTAAATACGCACATATTATACATACAAAACGCCCAGATCCGAAACAAATATTTGTAGACCATACAAACATTTGTCTCGCGGCGGGAATCGAACCCGCCAGCGCCTCCACTGCGCTAAAGAGGTCGTTCGAAGAAGAAGAAAATGAAAATGAACACTGAACTATATAAATGTATTTTTTTTTTCAGATCTGTCTCCACTTTTGGGTAATGACAGTTCTGCTGACGCACACGCCAGATTCATACATTCCTAGGTCATCAAGATCATGATATAAGACAAATTTTGGAAAAATGCCAGTAAATTAAGTTGTATTATTCAATGTAGGTTTTGCCTGTAAAAAACCAGTATAAACGAGATAAGTAGTTTCGAATGATAAAAAATTGTGAATATGAGAGCTATGTAGATTGAAATTGTACCTAGTATTGTCTTATTCGAATTGTTGGATGAAATAGAAGAAAGGATCAGAAAAGATTTTTCGAAAGATCTAGTTTAGAGGCTTCGAGGATGCGTCTGTACTAATTAAATATTAATTACTATACTAATAACAAAAACACTTTAGATAATACGTGATTCGCCAGCTTTTTCAGTGGTTAAGCTATATCGGAGGACTTCGGGTGGCCTTTAACTCCAATACCAGAGTTAACCACGTTTCATACGAAAGATATAAGTATATGGTACTTATTCGTTTCAATCTACATAACCGTGTGAGTAACAAAGCAATATTTAAAAAAAATATGTTTTATTTTCATATATGTTATTTAAAATGGTGCTATTTATGTATGGATTCGATAATATTTACTCATTTATTGGCCATTAAATTATGTACCTGTAATTTTTTTAACGAAGAATATAATTATGTGGTTTTCTTGTCTTGTTTAATGTGTTATTCCTTATTTTATGTTTTCTCGGTTATTTAAAAGTGATTCATTGTTTGGTTCTAGAAATTTTAATTGTGTTTTATTATTGTAAATTGTAAACTATTGTGAACAGGAGTATCTGAAAATATAATTATTTATGAAAAATCTGTCTTTTGAATATTGTTCAAATAAAACAAAACTAAATATTCTACCTCTAAGCAAATTGCCAAACTCAAACTCAAAATTCATTTATTCAGTAGGAACTGTATAGTACACTTTGAAACATCATTTTTTTTAATTTATCACCAATTCGTAACGCGTCCAAACAAAGAAGAATTAGCAAGAAACTCTGCTTTGCTTATATTTTTTTAACGTCATTGTTCTTAATAACTATTACATTGTTTTTGATGGAGTTGGAGGCAGTTTCGTCCCAAGTTTTTTTGTCATCTAAATAATCAGATATTTTATGTCGCTATTTTTCTTGAACATATTAATATGTTTTCGGACATACATTAAGTTTTCATATATATATTGGCACGGCACTGTCATAACATTTATTTCTTTAAACTTAGTTCTAAGTGATTCTCTGGGGCCCATATTATAAATTGCACGATCAGCCCTCTTCTGCAACACAAATATGGTGTTGATATCTGCAGCATTCCCCTCAACAAAATGTCGTACGACTGCTATGGAAGTAGCTGAAATAAACTAGTCTAGCCGTTTCTACGTCCAGCCTGTTTGTTAACTTAGTAGCATAAATTGTGCCAATGGACATAATTAATTTTTTTTGCTGCAAATTGCCCCTTTTAGTGTCCAATGATCTGGATGCGTCGAGCTGAGGACAGGGCGTAACGGCGTTCTTATGACGCCTAGTGGAAGCCTACGTCCAGCAGTGGACTGCAAGCTGATGATGATGATGACGATGAAGTGTCCAACACACAGGGGTTGCCTGCGGGTGGCGTTCACTTAATAGTAGAAATAAACCTCAAGCCTCGAGATCAAGTGCTAGCCCATACTAAATAAAAAATGCTGGACACTATTACACTGCATCATGTACCCCAAACAAAGCAGATCTTGTATTAGGGATTGTGTTTGTTTGTACGCGTAGGGAGTGGGAGGGACTTCCCACTACTACAGGCGCGACCCGTGCCGTGATGCGACTAGAAGGCGGCTGTTCGCAACTTCAGCTCCTTTTCGTCAAAGACTATGACCATTCCGCTAGAAAGTATCCATTTTTGATGGAATAGTCTAAGAACGTCAGCCTTTATTATATTAATGCCTAACTTTTAGCAAACAGGCATAGCATACCTACATGATGGCTGGTTGTGTGAGGGACACTAATCATCGCCTTAGAATATAATATTGTATTATTAGAATATATATGGATAGCTTTAAGGCAAACAATAACAGAATGTGAGTGATAAATAAATTGCTTGGATTGTTCCTAAACAACAATAATGTAGGTAAGAATAATGGGAGGGATGGTTTTAAGGAAAATCAATATGTATACTTAAGAACCAGCTATTACAAAACGTCTAAGGAAATATATTGGGTATTATTAAATATGACAAGAAAATAAAGTTCGAATAGGAAATACCAACAGACATGAAATATCTATATCTAGTTGCAAAACAATAAAACACCAGCTATATAAGCATAGGCTAATAGAAATTTTTTTTTTTGGAAAGTAGTACCTTATTAGTTAGGTACCTGGTACGTAAGTTAAGTACCTTAGCGTTTAATTTCTCTAAGAAGTAGGTACCTACCCACCACGCTCAGTGATGTTAGTCGTAATAGCAAACCTTCACGGCCTAGAAAATAACAATACAAAGGTTCAGCAAGAATATCATGTTGAACACAACACGTTTTCCTACCAAAAAATTGCACCAAAATGGATCACATTGGTACAAGTTTTTTGGTAAGAAAACGAGATAGAATAAAATGATATTAACAAATAAACAAATAGGGCTCTAGCGGCCAGCTGATTGGGGCAAGGCGCAGCCTAGTGCCGACAGAGCTAACCCCCTGGCCGCTGACTGGCAGCAGCTTCGGCGGTCCGAGAACCCTGCGATCTCCAACCATGTCAAGCGTGGGGATTAATGGCGTATCCTCCCATATATTATCAGTCCACTAGTAGACTGATAATATATGGGAGGGGATAATGTTGTTGGAAGTACCTATAGAAGTTATGCTTATGAGTACTTAGGTACTTATATCAATTTACATAATGCTAATTAATTAAACACTAGCGCCCGCAGAACTAAATATATGTGCAAGATTTCAGCTCAATACATACATTCAGTAGGTTTGGTGTAAAGGAGGACAACCATTTTACATACTTTTCACAAAGTAGGTATAGTAGGATAGGATTACCTGCAAGAGTACGGTTAGGAAAGGTAATGCCGGTTACTTATGCAAAAAATAATACCACCGAAAAATCAATGTTCATTTTTTTATTTGAAAAAACGAAGTATTTTCTTCCATTATCAGTACACATTGAGATCACTTCAATTATTGACCAGAATAACACGTCTCTAGCTTCTACCCTACAAACTTACTTATGCCAGTATGGCACAAAATTTTACATCATTGTCATCAATTTTACACCTTTTATTTTGTTCTTATATAACTATAGATTTATAATCAATCAAATAAACACGGCGGTTTTTTTTTTCAAAAACTGTATCTAGTCAGCTTAGAAAATGACATTTGTCGTAAAAACAAGTTGGTTAATAGACTCTATTTGTATCGAAAACATTTTTTTGATTTTTTGCAAAATCTTACGATTTGATTTGGTGAGTTACTTTGGGAAAAGTGTTTCTGGAAAATAGAGTCGAATGAGACTTACTTTTTTTGTCAAATTTTCTAGGTTGACTGTACAGTTTTTGAAAAATACAAAAATGCGGTTGCTTTTTGCTTCAAAATAAACATATAATTTCCTAAGTTAATGTATATTATAAGGGTCAATGGATAACCCACACTGTACCCACACACCCTTACATTCATACAAATACACATTTCCACTAACACAACCACATCAACTACACATCGAAATTTACCGTTAATATCAATGCCCAATCGCCCACACAATTAATTTGCATATACCTACATTCGCACTTTACAGCTAGCGGCACGTAGGTAAGTCTAGCGATGAACGAAACTTCTCCGCATGGGTCTCTCGCTCTATCTCGCCTCTAGCTCCCTGAGTTACTTTTGGGTCCTGATATTGCACGGCCTGATTATGCACAGCCTGATCATCCATGTACAAACAAAGCAAAGCAAAAAGTCCACCAAAAACTGGCTGTGAAAATCAACACGTGACGATTATTTACGGCCTGATTAATCACAGCCTGATTATTGATGTACCTGGCTTCTGATTGGTCGATTTTTTTGGCAGCCGTCTTTCGTTTGAAAGCGTCAAGTAAAAACGTCCATAGACTATAAATCACTAAATCAAATCACTAAAATGTAAATAAAAATTGATATTTGTCTCCGGTATCGGCTCTCGCTAGAACTCTCGCTAGAACTCTCGCGAGGTCACCCCTGAGTGTCACTTCGTTCACTCGTTCTTCGCTCCGCTACGGAGGTCGCCGGCTCACTTCGCTAGCCACCTCCCCCCTTCATTCTATTTGACCTCGCGGAATAGCTCCACTCAGGATCTCCCACGCGAGCTTCTGGCTCCGCATTTTTTATATACACTCTAGGGGTAGGGACCACAAGACTAGGTGGCATCGGGGTGCTCTGCGTCGGTTCTGTGATATATTTAGAACCTAATCAACTCAAGTCCGGGTGCCTTGTATTACCTAAGCATAAGTCTTGTCTATGGCGTGTACACGGATGATCAGGCTGTGCATTCCATGGATGTGAAAATTCAGCACGTGCAAAACATGTACAGCCTGATCATCCATGGCCAGTCGTGTACATGGATAATCAGGCTGTGATTAATCAGCGTTAGAGTTTCGTGTCGCTACTTGTACCTAGTCAGATATGCATGATTTCATGATTTCTTAAGCAACTTAATAAGTAAATGTTTCTAATTTTATTTTATATCTTAATTTCATGTAGGAAATATCATAGCTTTATGACTGCATTATCTAGATCGACCTTAAATTGGCTGTAGGTAGTAGCCTACGTATGGCCTATATCTATAGTATCCAGCAGTGGAATGCAGGTTGGTGATGGTGATGATGATGATGGTAACTAATAATAATAATTAACTTATCGTTAGTATTCCCTTTTTTTTACCTTGTCTTTATAAAAATAAAATAAAAAATAACATGAAGTTGAAAGTTTGCGAACCTATCTAAATTTGCCAAACAGGAAAACCCATACCTACTTACTTTATGCAAAATTATGCGGGTTTCGGTCACGTTCCACGATTGAGATGGATTTCAAATGAATACTTGCTTAGGATCGTAAAAACAAACTGGTATGGACGCTATTCCACCAAAGGGAGGTGGCGATAAAAGAAACATGATGTTTTCTTTAACTTCGTCTTTGCGTTTCTTTTCGTCGCGAGGTTGCTTATCGATCTTTTATAGATGGTACTTTGGAGAGAGTACACAAGAGCTACTTGACCTTATTCCATCATCTTTTTAACCGACTTCGAAAAAGGAGAAGGTTCTTTTTTCCATAGGAACTGCAGACGTACTGGTGACTACCATCCGCATCAAGTTTATATTCAATTTAACTGCAATTACTACTAACTAACGAACTAAGCGCTTCCAAACATGATTTAAGTATAATGCGCACTGCGTAATTAAAGAATCAGCGGTTTTCAATTAACTTACGGCCCTAACGGCTTTAAAAAGAGAGTTAATAGGCATCTTCTGGGAAAGCTCGCCCCATAGACGACCTCATCCTGCCCACGCAAGCCTCGAGGTCAAGAGCTGGCTCAAAATAAATTTGAAATATTTTTTTATGAGGTACCTACTACCTAGTCCTTTTTTGAGGAATAAAGAAAATGCTCTTATTTTCTTTTGGGCTAGGTACTTATCTATTTTGATGGGCGAGCACTTTCAGATTATGTTACGAAAATATGGGTATGGTAAGGGTCCCATTGATCCTTCTAGAGGTAAGTCCCGTTGTATTGTTGGTGTCTTTTGGGTTCTAAAGTGTCAAGCTTAGCATTATTCGGCACTGTGATTCACCTTCAGACCGATCACAAAGTAGTTAGTTATCTACCTAACTACAAGTAAGAGATATCAAAGTCGAGTAAAAATAGAAGTTACCGCGTCAAGTCTACTAATGGCCGATTCCATTATTATACCCATAACCGATGACACTTCTTTTTCCCTTGAAAAATTGACAAATTTTTGACGGAATATTATAGGAATCGGCCATTAGTCAAGTCTAACATCAGCCGGTTCCTATAATATACCATTACACTTCAATTCGATGACACTTCATTTATGAACAAAACAATTGATCAAATGCTGTGGGCCGAATCGGGAATGAAAATATTACTTATTTTGAAGATCCCGATTTGGCCCATCAAAACATAAAATCTTCGGTCCCAAACGGGAATAACCCGAAAAATTTACAAATTTTCGACGCTTCGTTGTTAATTTTTGACCAGCCATAGGTGGATACCGCGCCTAAGGTCTGTATACATACCTCCTTAGTTTGTATATGTACATACTTACTATTAGGTACCTATCATTAGCATAGTGACGACTGAGGAAATCATAATGACGAAAAACCTGATTATAATTCTAGGAACCCTAATTGTGTTTAAATGAGTGGTGAATTTGCATAGTATTACGTAGGTCTTAAAGTGGTGAATAAGTAATCAAATTGGTTCTTTCAATTGGTTGACAAAGGTCTACCGGTACAAAGCGGTTACAGCCGAATAAAACCGCCCTATATCTGGCCTGCCCTTCAGACAGAAAGAAGGAATAAAAAACTACCTAAGTATGATAGGGATAGATAGGGGTGTAAGAGGTTCAACCTTTATCTTCGGAACTCAAGCCAACCTTACCTGCCTGTGGTGCACTCTGTTAACTAACAAATGGTGCTCTGGGAGCCGGCTGATTGTGGCATAACGCATCCCAACACCTGCACAGCTGCATCCCCTGGCCGCTGACTGGCAGCAGCGTCGACATTACGAAAAGCTGTGCCCTGCGATCCCCAACCCGCATGCCTAATAGCGTGGAGATTATGGGCATATCCCCCTTTTTATTAGGGGAGACCTATGTCCAGCAGTGGACTGAATAGGCTCGTGATTAGGTAAAAATAAACGAATTTAAATCATATTAGTTACGTAAAGAAGGAATTCATATTAACTGGTGGGAGGAGGCACGTGATCGTTAGACTTGGAAGGAGATGGGGGAGACCTTTGCCCAGCAGTGGGCTGCATAGGCTGATTAAAAAAATGAAGGAATGATGATTTTATGCAGTTCTTATTATTATGAAATCGGTACGCTGAGAAGTGATAAAAATAAAAAAAGAGTCTACTTATCATACCGTTTGTCTTGTTGGAAAGGGTTTCATCTGAAAAAAACATATTCAAATTCAGTTACAGTTCATACAACCCTACGGTTATTATTGTAATATGTATAACCGGTCAACAACAAAACCAGTTGCAGCCTTCAATGTTAAAATCAATGTTATTATGGTCGTTTGGTAGTAGTCTCTCGGACATAGCATAGTCCGGACGCATACAATGAAATTATAAAACAAAGGAAAATAAACCCTAGCACATAGTGATAAACGCCAATGGTGTCTAAATAATATTTGCACATCAAAACCGGTCCGGATAAAAGAAGCCTTGAACGTATAATCTTCGGTTTTTCCTCAACCTGTCGCGGAGATGAAGTCAAGAATGTATTTAGTGTTTTTTGCTCTAGGTGAGTTTTTATCAAGAATCCATTTACTTAATTTGCGGTAAAACATAGATTTAGATCTACTTTTTTTACTATTTGCATAGTGAGTGCATGTTCTTTGAATGCTTAATGCAATGTTAATTATTCCCTGGAAGTAAGTAGATGTGCTTATACATGCATAAGTTTTATTTATCTCTTCAAAGGTTATCAGGCTGCCATTACTTACGATCCGTTTTTGCGGACATTCATAATCATCAATGTTAAGTATTCTGTTTGTTGACTGACAGTTTTCGGGGTACATCGGTACCTACACTTCATTAGAGTTACCATCATGATGCATATAAACATCGTCATTAGTTTTTAGCAGTTCAATGCTGGACATGATCTCCCCTCATAAGTGTCATTGCGCCGTGTCCTTGACTTGACGCATCCAGTTCAGCTTATTATTATGTATCTAACCTTACACATATTTTAGTATTACAGTGGTCGTTGTACGAATCTTGGTTTGATTTGTGTTCAATTGTGAGGAATATTTTGAAAACAATATTTTTGTTATCACTATGTGGTAAACCACAACACTTATCAGCATTGATTGCCTTATAATAGTCAATCAAAACAGTAGTAGGTTAGTACTTAGCTCTAAGAAATAACATAAAAGTAACACTAATTATAAGTTTGGTGTTAAAAAGTATCTACCTGCCATTGATAATAATATTACACATTAGGTACACTAATTATAAGTTCCTATTTGTACCCAAGTACCATAATCAGATTAGGTACACGGAAAAACCTGCACTGAACTCCGTAACGGCCCAACGGATTTGGATGAAAATTTAAATATACAAAGCTCAGGCTACTTTTTATCTCGATACCATTGGTAGCGGAGCCACGGGTCGACGCCAGTGAATAATAGTACATTACTGCAGCAGCCAGCAAAAGAGGCATTGATGGACCAACGTGTAAACACATACGTGAGTCCATCAATGCCTAGTTGTGGCCAAGCCATTTGTATATTGTATAGTAAGGTACTTTTCTCAAATAATGAACAAAATAGTTCCTAGGCAGAACTTGTATATTTTTCAATATCCAGCATTCTATTTGCAAGCCAGTTCGAAATTTAAATAAATCTTTTGATTAGTCACCTCCTTGGTTGCCATGTTTTGGAATAAAAGATCGTTCCATTAAATTGCACGATGTATATGAGTTTACATAGTAATGATTTGGCCGCTAAACACGACAAATATGAATTTTCATACAACTTTTGCCGGCCGCTGCTCGCATGCACTTGGCCAGTACAGCAATTTCGATTTATCTCGAAGAAGGTTATCAAAATAATGCTCTATTATCCAAGCATGTTTGAAAAAAAATGCTGGTCATTTTTCACGACATCACAATAAGCAGAGCTTGTGCTATGGAAATATTATAGAAACCACAACCACAGTGATGAACCTATCTACTATTTATAAGTATATATTTTTTTGTAAATACATACATTTATACACAGAAAACACCTTAGTAGCTAGGTAAATACATATCGAGCTGGCCGTGCCATGCTATAGGTACCAATTGCGCTATATTGCAGCACGCACTGTGCTGTGCTTTTTTATTTTTCTTTATTTTCTTCGTATGCTAGTAGGCACTTCTTGTATCGCAGTTTTTGGCTGCCCAAAGACCTTTCGAAGCACGAAATGCCACAAAACGGTCACGTTTAGTGGCTTCCAAGTAGTGACCGTTTTGTTTTAAGGTAAAAGTATGAAATTAAGATAAGTGAAGAGGCGACGCAATAATAACTTGCTGCAGTTAGGAGGATGTTATTTCTTGTTCGATGTTTATAAAAAACAGTATCATTATGAACCTTAAATTCAGGTCTTTAGGTTCTTACATCTCACATATACTTACAGTACAATACTGCGGGTTAAGGACCTCTTTACCCCTCTCCTGTTCCCCATAATACTTGATCAAACAACTTATTTGCAATCAATTTGTTTCGTCTCTTTCTGACATGTAACAATATATACTAACCTAACAGAAGAATAATAGTCCTGGCTTTGTAAAACTTTCTAAGGTATTCACATGCTTATTCAAACTGTAATGCACTGATATTTAAAAAAAAGTTATCAATTTCCTTACACTTTTGCCAGACATAGTTATGAACCTGCATGTGCATGATGTCTAGTCTATAAGAATATCAGCTGCTATTATTTTCTTTATCAAGTGTATCTCTTGTCGGCGACCCAATTAATTAATAAATAAATAAATAATACTGCCGTGTCGCTGTACAAGGTAATAAAGGTGTATTCCAACAAAAGTAGGGCCTCATGTTTCTCAGATACTTCATCATCCTCATCATCATGATGAAGTACGTTTGTGGGATACTTACTTAGAAGGAAAAACCATACCGCGAACCATACGATACTTGATGTAACTTTTGAACTTCTGTTATTTCCCGATTTTTCGACGCAGTTGCATGCGCCATGATCACGGGACGAACACGGGAGGATCCCGTTGAAATACTTAACAAAAATCGTTTATCGTACTGGAGGACCCTGTATCGTAACTGGAGGGCGATCACAAATATTTCAACCTGATTAAAGTGTCGTAGGTGTACTAACAATTTTGGCCAAATCTAGGCGTCATTTTGAATTCTACGCTTTCTCAAAATTTGACGTCTACGATACAAATACTTTTTCACTTCTCTTGCTCAAAAAGTGTATCATAATAGTGTAGCTTAGCGGGCCTAAAACTCGAGTTTAATACCTCGGGCTAAAAAGTATTTTTTCTTTTTAATTTTTGTCTAAAATCATCAGCCCATACAAAGCATTCGTTCTCTTACATAAAAACTCGACTTCTTGGTGCTCCGTCAATCTTTTTTTTTTGAAAATAGAACCATCTTGGTGATTTTTTATGAAGGTTGATTAATTTTTAATAAAATTTCTGAAAATTGACTAATTTTGAATTGTTTTATTTTCTCGCAATCGAAGTGAAAAGTAGAGTGTTTTACTCGGGCCAAAACCACCCATTATAACTCGGTCTTGTCATCCTCCCTCGCTACGCTCGGGAGTAAAACAACCTCGTATATAATGGGATGGTTTCGTCCTTTGTAAAACAATCTACTATTTCGTTAAACTTCGTGATCGAGCCTCAGAGCTTGCAAGATACCATAGGTATTCGAACATGTGACAAATGGATACGTGGTGAAAAGTTCGCCACACAAATGTTTATCCTATGGGAATCGGCCCCTTTGTTACAGCACAAACAATAATAAATGAATATACTATAACTAGTTTCTTTACCTAAACTACTTGTTCTTTCACGTCACTAATTCTGTTGCCTACTATTAGGGATTCCCTAAAACTTTTCCTTATCATTTTAACTACTTACCTGTAACTTGTAATACCTACGGCATTACCATGTGGTGTTTTATTGCTCAGTAAAGTACCCGAAGCAGGCTTAGATATTTACTATACCGGTCCTTTCAGTGGATGTTTCGTATGTTCGTAGTAAATAAATAAATAAATAAATAATACTGGACTATCACACAGCATCATATAGCCCCAAACTAAGCAGAGCCTGTTTTATGGGAAACACATAAAATAAAAACTAAAATTCTGTCTGATCATCATAAAATGTTATTTTAAAACCTGAACGTAAAGAAAACATGACAGATAGCACTATGTATGTATTACTGGACCCAGTCCAGTAATACCTACATAGTGCTAGTGTCGGGTTGAAAGTGCACACGGGCTTTAAGAGTTCACGGAATAGATACGTAGTGGCTACGCTACGGAATTACGGGAGTGGGCTACGGGGACTACGAATTAACACCACAGACAACGCTACGAAGTACGCAGTGAGGTGTGGGGGTGTACTACAGGGGCTACAGTGAACGCTACGGTGTTGCTGGAGTAACAACGGGCTACGGAGTACGCTACGGGCTACGCTACGTGGTTACCCCGCGCTGTACGCTGCCTAGATAGTTAGCCATGGGTTTTTTTGTAGCTATAGGGCATGCGAAAGAGTGATAAAGGAGAATGCCGAGAACCCGTACCAATTGCGTCAAAACCGAACGTATCCCATAAAATGTATTATATTTTATAAATGACATTAACATTTTCTTTAGTTTTACACACCGACTCGATTAATAATCAAGTAAAAAAATATTTTGTTGATTTGGTTTCCGTTGCACGCCGCCATTAGACTTCAACAACCAATGATATATACGTTGCTATGGCAATAAACATTGATGTAAAGTGTGACTATGGCAATTACCCTCATTTTTAATTATTTTGACAGTAGAATCGACTAAAAACTTATTGGATATTTTTTTGACGCACTCACTTTAGTCTTGGTACTGAGCGCCATACATCAGACGGCATTCTCCTTTGCAAATTACTCTCACACTTTTTGCAGAATAACCGAGGAAACTATGACGAAAATAATACAATTGCTATGATTAAGCATGTTATTGTTAGTTTTTCCTCCATGCAACCAATGTCAGTGCAGAAACCAGCCTTTAGGTTAACTTCTACTTCGACTATGTACGAGTAATTCCTCATGACTGGCTATTATGGTACAAGAGGTCACGAAGTTCCTTAGGAAAATATTATAAATAGAACGGGGATAACAATATGTCTTGTGACTGTTTGTGGCTCAAGGCTCCTCAACTTTTTGTTTTAAACCATACCAAAACTAGCTGAAGGTTTAACGGACTATTACGATTGTAAAAGACTAAAAAATATATTATTCCAAATAGTGTTTCTGGCCAGTAATTGTCTGTTTGGTCGCGTTACAAATTTCTTCTTTCTATCTTACTTAAAGAAACTCCGTCGACACGACAAGGATAACCCACACACATACACATTTAAACACACATACACATGCACACAAATCTCTGGAAATATTTGACTCGGGCCTGGGAGTTTTCTTTGCTTAATATGTATGCATTTACAGAAACAAAATATCAGTCACGTGGTTTTTACAATACATAAATACACATACAAGATCTGCTTAGTTTGTGGCTACATGATGCTGTGTGATAATGTCCAGCATTATTCATTATTATTGATGTGCCTAACTGGGTCTATAAAAAAATATTCTTATATAAAATCTAAGAATATTTATTTTATAGAGCTGTTCTTATAAGTAAGCCTCTACTCTTTATATTAAATCTAAGGAAATAATATTATGGAACACAAATGATTGAGTATTAAGTATTTTTTTTGGCAATAAGTGTATTTATTTGGATAACCTCTCCACAGCACCGTTCCTCGTCAGTGCCGATGAGAGGATCGACCCGAACACCCTAATCAGCGTCTTTGGCAATGCTCAGCAATACGATGCGGCTCTTGCAGCATCCACCGTCCAGGCCCAAGCAGTGACACCATCTAACGGAACCCTGGTGGACCCGGACTACTGGGACAACTTCGATGACTTCACACCTGCTAGCACTGACTATGATAAGTTTGACTGGACTCTCACAAAAGTACGACGATTTTTTATAATCAATCTGCATCATCCCACTTACGGGAAAAAGGATCTTCCTTAATTCCCGCTAACCATCTCTATCCTTTGAGATATCCCACCATCCTCTTGCTTCGAGTTCGTCCGCTTTCTTGGCCGATAACGACCTCGTCTTCCTTCGGATAAGACGATTATACAATATATTATATACTAGCTTCCGCCCACGGCTTTGTACGCGTTATTTTTCTATCCCTCGGGAACTTTTTTCTGGAAGTTCCTATGTCCTTTTCCCTTGAAAACGTGTACCTATATGCGAAATTTCACGAAAGCGTAACAAACAAACAAATATACATCTATCGCATTTATAATATTAGTTAGGACCGATTAGAATAGTAAATTTACTACAGAGATAATATACTATAGACTGATATAGACTGGTGATGGTGGTATGATGGTGATGTTACCTTGTATACATACTTTCACACTATTGACCTATCAGCAAATTTGCGGACAATTTTTTGGCTTAGCCGTAGTTGAGCAAAAATATTCCGAACGTCAACTTTCTATAGTACCGTTGCGAAAGTAAACAGGATTGTAAAATGCATTTTTATATCCTTTCTCACTAAACGACCGTACCGCAACACCAGCACGTTGACTGTGGATCTGTTATTTATGCAAAGTAAAGAATCATGTAGATAGATATATAAAATGATTGATACATTCAAATAGGAAAAAGTAAAAGTAACTTAGTGTAAGCAATATAATTGTAGCTCGGGCAGACTGCCCTATTCAAAACAGGTGGATGGGAATAATAATGGACACTAATATCTAATTTCAATTAAATGTTTAAATTTCGTGTTGTCCATTTTGTAAATTAATTTAAAAAAAAATATGACATTCATTTATTTAATTTTTATTACCTCTGATTTATTATGCTGTTTGTAGTTTTTAAGTATGTGGTGTTGTGTGATATTATAATGTTTTATGGATTAATCTGATCTGAAATAAATGAGTAATAATATTAAGGTAACACAATTGGCGGCCTTATCGCTGAAAGCGATCTCTTCCAGGCAATCACAGTGAGAATTATGTGTGCGTTAGCAGTAAACGCGTCATTAATTAGTTGAAACGTTGGCTTATTGGACATTTTATTGAGTTCAATACTTACTGCGCAAGAAAATTTCACGAATCCCTTGAAACACTCTTATGTATTATAAAAGTAGTCCCATTTCAGGGTTTACATTTTTTATCCCGCACTAGGGCTCATATATACAATCTCTTTACAGCGTGTTGCAGCTTCATCGGAGGACAATTTACTTCTATCTCCCCTTGGCTTGAAGCTGGCACTGGCTATCCTCGCCGAAGCAGCCACCGGCGCCACGCAGGCTGAGCTATCTTCAGTGCTAGGGTTCGACTTGGACAGAACCCTTGTCAGACGAAAGTTCTCAACGATTATTGAATCTTTGAAGGTACGAATTGACTACCTACTCCTTGTTACTGTTTAGCAGGTTTTTGGAGGCCTTCGGGCGCCTCTCTGATACCAGAGTTGGCCACTAACTCATACGAAGAGTAGAAGAAGAAGAGTAGTCGGAAGAAGAAGACGGCTTAGCTCAATCCAGCACTGTCATATCCTATTAATATTATAAAGTGGAAGTTTGTGAGGATGTATGGATGTGTGATCTCATGATCGTCCACTAGTCGTCCTAAATGGTCCTAGTGGTCCTACTAGGTAGGCTTTATCAATCGTCATTTTCCACTAGAAAATAGAAAGTGTATCATAGATATTTTGAATTTATTAAATGGAATGTTTTTTTCTGGATTATCTGACAATTGAAAAATAAGTCCTATCTTCTTCTTCATCATCATCAGCCATTTTCGACCAGCTGCTGGGCATAGGCCTTCTTTTGAATATATTTAATTCATATAGTTTATAATATAATTATATCTGTAGTTTTTCTGTTATTATCTGTATCTGGTTGATTTTTTGAATTAATGCTATTTCCTTCTTTCTAATTCACTGTTGGAATTCAACAGAAAAAATCATCAGAATACATCCTGAACCTCGGCAGTCGTATCTATATCGGCAATAGCGCTCTGCCCAGGCAGCAATTCGCAGCCGTAGCCGAGCAGTATTATAAGACTGAGCTCAAGACCGTCGACTTCTACAACCCTGTGGTAGCCGCTAAGGAGATCAATGGATGGGTGGCCAATGTAACCGAAGGAAGGATCACTGATCTGGTTGAGGAAGGTGAGTGTATCATATTCTTGGGCGTCACAGATCTGCAACATCTTCGACAGAGATTTTAACTACTGCTGAACAGATATCAGCGTTTTAATTTGTACGTTTATGCCTCAATAAATATTTAGTTTTTTTTTGTATAATAAAACATATAGGATTAAGGCTGGATATGGCTTTGCTCACATAAAATAAATGAAAGTTACACAGAACACATACCTACTTAGATGTGTGATCTAAAGATTCCCCCAATCAATGAGCTAAATCAAGATTTCAGAGGAGGTTCTCAATTCGGTTGTATTTTTTAAATGTTTGTTACCTCATAAGTAGGACGTCATTTATGAACTTATTTAAAAACTTAAATACTTTCCGTTTGGTCCCATTGTTTTTTTCAAGAAAAAACACCTATGAAATTTTATATTGACCTAACTACATACTAAACTGCTATTATTTAAAATCATCTATAGTCTATAGTGGTATAATTCCTTTGTTATAGGTGATGTTGCCAGCATGGTAGTTCTTATCCTCAACACACTCTACTTCAAAGGCAGCTGGCGTCACCAGTTTGCACCTAATGCCACTAAATCTAATCATTTCTACGTGTCTGCCGACAAAAAGCCCAACGTCCCGTTTATGAATGTGAAGGACAATTTCTACTACGCTGAGTCTACTAAATACGATGCCAAAATCTTGAGGATGCCTTACAGAGTGAGTACCGTAGTCTATACGTAGTTTTGAAAACTTATTGAAGGTTAACTAAAATACTAAAAGAATATCCAATAGTGCTGTGATTTCAGTCCACTCATTTTAATATTTAATGAAGTAATAATGTAATATGTATGAGAAGGTGAACTAAAGTTAACATAGGACGATGACGAAAATCAATTTGGTTTGTCAAACCAATGAAAAGCCATTTTAGTTTTCTCCTTCTTCCGTTTTATTTATGGTCTCTGTGCGGCGGGCTGTGGGTGGCTGTGGGTCGGGCCGCTTGGATTTTTTTTGTATTTGAATAATCTGTTTTGTCTTTGTGTAAATTTTGTTACCACTAACATAATATGTGTATTATATTGTATTAAATAGGTATTTAGTATTTATGTGTGACCAACAATGTTCATGATGTCACAGAAGGCCTTGTCTGAAAACCAGCGCTGCATTGGCACGTGGTATATATTTACGTGCCAATGCGGCATAAAGCTGAGACAGGGACCTGTTTTTACCCTATGTTATTTAATAGCCTAAGTATTTTTTAGATAATAAGTATAGAGTTAGTATTTTATGTATATATCCTGTTTTTCTTTTTTGTACTAGGGGTAAAAATAAATGTATTTTCTTTCTTTCTTTCTTCTTTCTGTGGTATGGGGTCCACACTTATTTAATGTACCATGTGATTTTTTGAATATTTTTTTTTAATTTATTATTTTTATAATTTTTAACTTTGCCAATGTCGACGTCGACAAGATTTATCAATAAAAAGACGATTGAGGTTGATTTTAGTTTTCGTTATCGTTCATCATTGGTCGTCGTCATTACTACGTGTAGGTACATTATTGCAATGTCAATGTTCCACGTATCAACCTTTATTTAACAAACAGTAAGAAATACCTAAATATCAGGGGTTTTTGAACTACAAAACAAAGAAAATAATCAAAATTGAACCTAAAAATAGGAATTGAAAAGAAACCTACTTAACCTTAAAGTCAATTCTTCATTTACAGATTAAATAATGGCTATATCTAGAGTTTTTAAACAATACAGCGTAGGTACACTGCTTTTTTCTACAACCTTTTATTCCGTTACAGGGCAACAAATTCGCAATGTACATCATAGTCCCCAACTCGATCGCTGGTCTCCCTCGAGTACTCAACGGACTGAGCGACCTTCGTCATGAGCTTGACAATCTGGTTGAACGTCTGGTTGACGTGACACTTCCCAAGTTCAAGTTTGAATACACTTCTCAACTGGATGGGATCTTGAAAGAGGTAATTCATGAATTTGGTGTAAAAAAATGTAATTTCTATACAAAAATAACGACAGACTCAGGGCAGGGCCCTAATTCTCGGGAATAGACATAATAGGCGAGAACTGCCAAATTCTAAATTAATATGCCAGTTTTTGCGATGTCTTACGCAGGTCTAACGTGATAATTATGTCTATTCACGAGAATTATGCCCCAGCATTTGAATTGACCTTCCCCTTGAGGAAAACCTTGTGGCAATAGTTTTAAAGAAAAAAATATATAATAATATAGGTAGGTAAAAAATACATAAATTCTGAAAACTATTTTCATTTAGCTGGGAGTCCGCACCGCGTTTGAAGATGAAGCTTCATTCCCCGGTATCGCGCGAGGTCAGCCCCTCCACCAGAAACTGAGGGTTTCCAAAGTGCTGCAGCGATCAGGCATCGAGGTCAACGAGCTGGGCAGCGTGGCTTATACTGCAACTGGTGGGTTTCCTATCTTACTTCTCATCAATCGTCATCATCATCATAATCATCAACGACAACCCATATTAGTCCACTGCTAGACGTACATCTCCCAAGGTAGGTACGCCATTGAGGCCAATCCTCGGCTCTTCTCATCCTACTAATATTAACGTACTAGCTTCTGCCCGCGGCTTCGCTTGCGTGGTTGATAAAAAGTCGCTTGTGTGTTAATCCACGTCACAAACTTTGTATATTCCAAGTTTCTTCCAAATCCGTTCAGTAGTTTTTGCGTGAAAGAGAAACAAACATTCATCCATTCATCCATCCATCCATACTATATCTATACACACAAACTTTCGCATTTATAATATTAGTAGGATTATTCTACCTCCGTGGTCAGCGTCGGCCCGCGTGAGTCCTCGAAGGTTGCGGGTTCGATCCCTGCTGCAAGACAAATATTTGTGTGATTCGCAAATGGTTTAGCGTCTGTGTAGGTTTAATTATGTATTTTTTTACAAAAATATACAATATACTCCTATTTCACCTACAAGTAGATATATTGAGTTTATTTGTTTCATGAAATTTTGCATACACGTTCAAGGGTACAGAAAAATACAAAGGGTACCTTTCATCATTATGCCCTGAAAGCGTAATAAACAAAAAAACTCACTTTTGAAATTATAACACAAAAAGGTTTGAAAATATTGTTTTAAAAAAAATAGGTATTCTTCAAGAGCATGCTTTAATAGGAATAGGTACCTCAGATTTTATATTTGTTAACATATTTCCTTTATATTTTTTCTTATTATTAAACAATTAGCATTAACATCAGACAGATTATGTATGTGGTTTTCCTATTTCAATTATTAGAAACACATTATATTTATTGGTTTTATTACCTAAGTAGGTACATATAGGAAGTCGCAATGCTTTACAAGAAATAATATACTATAAGACGATCACATTATTTATAATAAAAAAATGCTGATTGCTTGATTAATTCCAAATAATTTAAAAGAAGTCCATAATTTTGGGCTACTTTATGAACTTATGAAAAAGTTATGAAGTTGGCCACCGACAAAAAATAAAAAAAAGTTGCGAAGTAAAAATGTTGCTTAAAATATTATTTTTATTACAGAAATATCGCTAGTCAACAAGTTTGGTGAAGATACTGAGAGCAACTACGAGGTGGTAGCCAACAAGCCTTTCTTATTCTTCATACAAGACGAGCCTACAAGACAGCTGCTCTTCACAGGCAGAGTTTCCAACCCGGAGCTAGTAGATGGCGGTTTCAAACCGTAGAAGTGTGCCTTTCGAATGGAAGTTTGAGATTTATCCATTTTCTGAACTCATTAAATCATTAGAATAAATTATTATAATAGTCTTAACAGATCTATGTCTTTTTTCGTTAACTAGATTTTATGTACATTATTAAAATACATTGCTAAATATTATGTTAGAATCACACTCAGTTGTGTGGCGGAGCGCATAGGTATGCCATCTCACAGGATTTCTCCTAGTTTGGATACCTATGTTGTCCCACCCAGGATTATTGTGTACTGAAAAAAATGATGTACACTATACTTAGCATTTGTGATGTTTGTAATTGAATAAAGTGATTTCAATTTAATTCTGAAATCGGCCTCGGCATACGATTCGACCAATCCTAGTAGCTACAATCCGACCTAATTATAGAACAACTTCAGAAGGACATAGATCCGTTGTGACTATTGTATATTCTAGTTCTAGTACATAGGTAGGTAGTTTATTTTTGATGTTCGATTAACTCAGAGATAGTTCAGATGGGGCGATACACGCCGAATCGAGTCGCGCGTAGCCTTGCGAAAAGTCACGTCGAATGTAAAGTTCATTCATATGATTGGCTACCCACTATATAAGGTAGAGACCAAGGAGTTTTTATTTTTATTAGGCAGTGCGTGCTTTGAACAAAAATTTGTATCTATTTTTGTTGTGTATTTGTATTGATTTTTCTCAATAAAAATGCCCTGTGGTGTCTCGTTTCCTCGTATGTTTCACACTTAAGTGGAAACGCCACATATCCCTCCTTTGGGATAATACATTAGGCAGAGTTTTGTTCATAGCGCACAATTCCATAATAAAAACTCCTTGGTAGAGAGGCTACCATGATTTTTTCACAAGAACTTGAAAACTTTATGGATATGTGTCAGTTCTTGCTACATAATGTCTAACGTGACAATATTCTCTAATCCTGAGAATCAGGACCCTGAGCCTACGTACGAAAAACTATGCAATAGACACACATTTATCTTATGCAACGCAATCATACGCTTCCTACGCAACGTCGAACTGCGAAGTCTAGATCGACAGCACAGCAAGGGAAGGAGTCGATGTTATAGTACGCAATCCCACGAGTGTTTCTAGAACCTACGTTCGTAGCACGTCATCGTGTTCTAGAAGTTGTGCCCTTTATTTAGAAACGACAACAGCGTATAATGTCAATATGCGTTGCATGTTCATACGTAGGACAAGTGTGCACATCAATTCTTCAACATTGCATCGCACATGGCTCTATCTGGACAACCTTTCAAGTTCATGTACAAAAATGTGCAATACATACTCTGTATACATTTTTTTCCCTAAATTAATTAAAATCATTTTCATTGAATAGAAACATGACAAAAACACGAATGTTATTTTTATCCGCTTTTTATGCAGTTAGATCTAATGTGCCATTGTTTTTTAACTATAATTAAATAATGGTTGTGATTCACACACAAACAAAACTGTTTTTATTTTCCTCCATCGTCATTACTGAAATTAAGCCGACGGCAAAAAGGTATAGCAGGTATATATAAAGGTATATATATAGCAGCACAGACATGAAGTTCAAGGCCTATTAGACCACGCGGTATTTAGTCTGTCTTAGTAAGACAGTCTTCCTGACTACTTAGTCAAGCCTAAGATAAACATGGTGGCTTACTCTTAAATACTACGCTAAGTGTAAGACAGTCTTACTAAGACAGACTGCATACCTCGTGGTCTAATAAGCCTTGAGTAGGTATCTAAGTACCTACCTACGTATATTTATTTAGAAGAAATACTGTTTTTAACCGACTTCAAAAAAGAGGAGGTTCTCAATTCGTCGGATTCTCGACTTTTTTTATGTATGTTCACCGATAACTCCGTCAATTGTAGCCCGATTTTCAAAATTCTGTTTTTGTTTAAAGAGAACAGGTGGTCCCATATAAATTCCTGAGGGATTGGTACTGTTCCCGGAAAACTCAAAGAACCTCAACCTCCCTTGTAATTTTCGCCCTATGATCACCAAAATATCCGTCAATTGTGAACTGATTTTCAAAATTCTTTAGGGCAAGAAGAAGTGATTTATATGAAGTCGGTTTTTTTTAAAGTCTAAATGAAAGTCTAAAAGTCATATAAATGCCTAAAAATGCATCGGCAGGCTCCTAAAATAGTAATTATCTGTCTATTTATCAATCGCAAAAGCAAGCCATCGACTAAATTCTAAAGATGGAAATTTTGATTTTTTTTAAATTAAACGTCGTTATTAGAAAAAGAAGTCGATAAGAATTGAAAAATAAGGTTTCAGATATACTTACCATACAATTTCGTGAGAAATTCGAGTGCAGGGATGGCAACGCCTTGGAACGCAGGGATGGCAACGCCTTACAAACATTCCAATAGCATGGCTGCAGTGAGGTGATGAAAAAATAACTCAATGGAGATGGTGGAATATCTGCAAAAGCTAACACCCTACGATAAGTAGGTTTTGAGACTAGTTTTAGGGTGCTCAAATAAAGGTTTATACAAGTTTATAGCTAACTATCCCTCATTTCGAGGTGACCCCTAATTTTCCTGGACTAACACCTAGAACTAAAAATTGGTAAAGGTTAGGACCACCAAGGAGTCAGCTATGCAAATTTTTGGAACCTATTTTTGCAAAGATTTTGTTTTTTTTTATAGATAGAGATACAAACAAGGATACATGAATCATTCATGACTGGAAAAGAGAAAGAAAGAATTTGATAAGCACTTTGTCAAACTATCTGTGGCCGCTGATTAAATCAACTAAACTTCACTAGTTCATCACAGTACGCATGTGCGAACATTAAATTCTCAATCCAAAAGTTGCTTTGAGCTAACTTGACTAGACTAAAACTACAAAATAAAAGATTAAGAATTTGCAAGACTGGTGCCATTTGTCTAACCAAAAAGTTGGCACTCCTTGATCTTAATTTTGTTATTTTCCTCAATCCATAATTTAAGGTTTTTCCAAAATGGCCAGTGACAAGAGTGAACATCCTGCCAAACCAGATCCTAACCGCATTCTGGCGAAGTATAGATACGACTTCGACCACAAGTGATGACGTCACATCGCAACTCGTTTCGTATGACAGTAGGTACAGTCATGGACAAAATAGATTGACAAAATGTGTTAAATCTGTTATTTAAAACCAACTTCGGAACATTAAAAGATTTTTATAATACTTTGATAGTTAATATCTTGATTGTGAAAACTACAAAGTTTGCGTTAACTATATTTTTGTATGGAGATGTTTTACAAACTTCCCGCTAGGAGCGTGGTTACATTTTTAACCGACTTAAAAAAAAGAACGAGGTTCTCAATTCGTTTGTTTTTGTATAAGTGTTACCTCATGACTCTCATCTAGGAACCGATTTGGAAAAGTATTTTTTTGTTGGTCCCATTTATAGGAGAATGCCGATAATTATACCAAATACCAATTGCGTCAAAACCCAACGTATCTCATTAAATTGCCTTTATTATTTAAAAATAATTTTCCAATTTGATTTACAAATGACGGAGCTATGAGATAATAAACATAAAACATGAATAAAATTCGAGCCCATAAAATCTTAGTCCCTGTTTTTTAACCTTCAGAGTTGGTATTTTTTCTTCAAATTTTTATGGGACCAATCAAAAAGTGAACCCTATACAAAAAATGAAGAGTTTTTTAAATCGGTTCATAAATGACGGAGTTATGAGGTAACAAACATAAAAAAACGAACAAAATATGAGCCCATAAAATTTTCATTCCCAGTTTTCTCAACCTTAGGGGTAGTATTTTTACTTCAAATTTATATCGAACCAATAAGAAAGTATACCCTACACAACGACAAAAGAATTTTCTAAATCGGTTCATAAATGATGGAGTTATGAGGTAAGTAACATAAAAAATTAATAAAATTCGAGCCCAAAAAAAGGTTTATTCCCAATTTTCTCACCCTTGGTTGGTATTTTTTCTTAAAATTTATATGGAACCAATTGGAAAGTATACCCTCTCCAATGAAACAAGAATTTTCCAAATCGGTACATAAATGACAGAGTTATGAGCTAACATAAAAAAACAACCGAATTGAGAACCTCCTCCTTTTTTTGAAGTCGGTTAAAAAAACGGTTTCTAGTTCTACCTACGGGTAAACGCATAGTTCGTACGGGATAAATTGAGTACCAAAAAATGTTCATTGTTAGTTGTATGAATATAAAAATAAGCAATTACTTTTTACTTTTTCATTTTACAATTTTTGCTTTTTATACAAAAATATAGTTAACGCAAACTTTGTACTAAGTAAGGTATGTTTTCGCATTCAAGCCACTGATCTATAGCAAATCATTGCATTACCTAAGTCACGTAAGTTTGCAACTTGCCCTACGATGCAAAGCTTTGATTTTGATCAGAAGTTTCTGATTTAAGAAAGTTTGAAAACTAGTATTAGTTTACTTCTGTCACTGACTGTCCCTACGTTTTATATTTATATTTTTTGTTTACCTTAGTCAATGTAGAGTGCGAAAGGATACACTTGTGTTTATAAAATCTTGTTGTGGTCAAAATGAAACGAATTATTTCATTAGGTAAGTGATTTTATTGTTTTTGGCTGGTTTTTTGACGTTATTCGAGTCATCCACGCTTGACATTCTAGTCAATGACATTTGAACCGTTAGTCAGAAAGCATAATCGAATGAAATTACTCACTCAGGGATTTTTAACGAGAATGTTTATTATGTATTTATCAAAGGTTATCAACAATTATGATGATACAAACGTACCTACTACCTAAATGGTAGGTAGGTCTACTGACAGTAGGTACGTAGGTGCTTACAACTTTCTCATGCACATCAAGTATACTTATTATAGGTACTTAAGATGAGTGATTTTTGGATATATTTGCTCTTTTTTTTGAGTGGGTCAACAATCCCCCGGGATTGTTGACCCGTTGTCTTTCATCAAAGATTCGTGGCTTGCCTTTCTGTTACCAAGAGAAAAGAAAATAGTGCATCTTTTTCACACAGCGCGAATATTCGCCTCAGGTTGCAAATGTAGACGGCAGGGTGAGGATATCATCATCTAAAATATCCGAGAATAAAAATAACGGGTCTTTTTTCTTGACCTTCTTCAGTCACGGCATTTTAAAAGCCTTTGTTCATGCGATGTCTGTATACAAAACCTTGTTTTTTTTCCAGCAATATTACTGATCAGCTTCCAAAGTTTCGACTGTCATCATGGCCGCTCAGTATCAAGCTCACGTCTTACCTTTTTCGACATCGAACTCCTTCGTTATGCTGCTGAAGCTCCAGGCAACGTTATGGTGTCACCAGCCAGTGTTAAGACCACCCTGGCTATGCTAATGGAAGGCGCCAAGGGTGCCACTGCGAATGAAATAAGAACTGCTTTGAGGCTGTCACAGAATGTAGATGATCGGAGGATGGAGTTGATTACGTACTTGAATGCATTGCGTGTAAGTTTGTACTTAAATGTAAATGTTTTTTTAAATATTTTATTTGATAAAGATCTTCAGTCGGTTAAAGTCCATGTCAGTTCTGTTAAATCTTATAATAGACAAGATACAAGATATTTATTTGTATATATATGTGTAGGTAACATTATTCTTAGGACTAGTTATTAGAGATACCTACAGGACTTATTTACTCTTTACAAGCATCGCAAACATGGGGCGCTTTACATATTATCAAATGATTCTCTTAAAAGTAATGAATCACTTATACCTAACTGATAAGTACTTACTAAAATTAATTGATTAATTATTAAATTATTATCATAAATACACCATTGCTTAGTTAGAGTGATCTAGCCGCCTCGGATATTGAAGTAGCTAGAAATATATCTACGAGTAGGTATCGACCTTCTACTATGAATTGTCTTTAGGCATAGAAGTTCAATTATTGAACATCAGCGCTGATCTACTTGCCTGGTATACGTATACGAGAACTTGTAAAAAGCAAAGAGGTTTAGTTTCGCAACAAACATTTTCCTATTTCTATGGAATAAAGATAGATGGATAGAAAAACTCTTTAATGTATTTGTTACAAAAAAAGAACGTTTGTGTTTTGTTATTGTATCGATTCTGCAAGATATCCGCGCAGCCCGTACGGCGATCACTATATTTCTACCAGAAGACGTATCATTTAACGTTTAACGGAACATTTTGGCCAATGACAAAGCATTATTTTGAATTTAAGCTTTTTCATGGGCCAAAGTTTTACATCTACGATACAAATACTTTCTCGCCAGTTTTTGTGATCGAGCCTCTGATTTTTTGGAACACACCATTCTGTCTCTTCCATGCTATATACCTATTTATAAACACTGATTTAGACTGTTACTATACTACATGTTGTTTAAAAAGAATATGGAAATGACAATTTATGTTGTCCAATACTGAAGGTGTTAGTTAGATCGTTTTGTATTAGTGATATTGTTCATCGCTGTCTTAGTTAAAACCGATATATATATATATATATATATATATATATATATATATATATATTAGTTTTCCTCCTATAATTTGAGATAACTAAATTTCAGACACTCGGAAACTCAACGGTGTTGCAAAGCGCCAACGGAGTATTTGTGTCCAATAAATTGGCACTAAGGAAAGATTATGAGACAGCGATCAAACGGGATTTCTCCTCTGAACTAACCAGGACCGACTTCAATGATGCTAAGAAATCATCTGACCTGATCAATGCTTGGGTCAGTGAGAAGACGCACGGACTTATCACTAACATCGTGGAACCAGGTAAAAGGCTTCAAAGACTATTTACCTTCAGTATCCCTAGTATTTTACCTTATAGTACCTTTCATAGATAACATTTTCAAGCTCAATTTTAAAGTATCTTTTTTCGTTAATTACCTAACTGTTTTAAGTGATAAACATTTCAATCGGCAAGAAGATTAGATTACTTACATTTTTCGATATGTTTATATTTGAAAGCAGTTGCGTAATTTCTAAAAAAACGTACATTAAAATTGAGTTTGAAAACTAAAACTCTGAACGTTTCCGTATTGTGCAACTCTTGTACTAGCGGTACAAATTATTTACAGACGTTGAATGAATGAATGAATGAATGAATGAGTATTTATAAGGCAGAATTTAAGTATGTTGCTAAATAAATATAGGAATAGGTGTATTTACATTGGATGTGTGTTTATTTAATATATTCGACTTATTAGTCGTCCAAATACTTTATTAGGATTTAGATTGATATAATTTCAAAGGGTTGGGTGGGTTCATGTTCATAATTTAGAACATAAACCCAACCCGGAATACGCTCAATACCAGTGTTTCTTCAAAATCATGTATCACTTACACTAGGCAAACATAACACAAATTATTCCAAAAACCTAGCTATACTTACATAAAATTTGACTCAGGTGGGTTTTAAACCCGAGAGTTTTCCACTCAAGTCCCTAGAGTCGAAAAATTTCTGGGATTATAAAATTATAGAAATTCCTTTAAGTGAGTGGGTTAAAACACAATAAGACAGTGGTGGTTTAAATAATTTAGGCCCGTATATTCCATCTCAACTGAGATTACTCAGTTGAGATGAATCTGTGTCTGTCTTTGGGAATCCCCTAGGAATGTTCCAATACGAACTCGCTTACTTTCACTACTTGTATACCTACATAGTAGAGACTTTTATAGATTGAAGAACAATTTTGTTTCGTAAAAGATAATAAAATTAATTTTTCTTGGTCTTTTCACTGTAGAAGTTCACTGTAAATAGCTATGAGGGTTTGATCATAAATCAGGGTGTACCTAAGGGGTTCCTAGTACCCAAACTAACCTCACCGGCCCGGGGTGCATCCTGCGCGCTAACAAACGGCTCTGGCGGCCGGCTTATTGCGGCATAGCGCAGCCAAACACCGATAGGCTAAATTTCCTGACCCCTCACTGATCGCAGTGTCGGTGATGCGAGAAGCTGAGCCATGCGATTGCCAACCCACATGCCCATTCTTATTAGGGGAAGACTGTCCAGGAGTAGACTGTTATAGGATGGTATTTTCTAAAATCTAACATCTTTACATATCTTCTTTCAGAGCAATTGACCGCAGCACCTCAGATCATCGTCACCAACGCTCTATTCTTCAAAAACACATGGAAGTATTCCTTCGAAGCATCCAAAACGCATGCCGATTGCTTCTTCAAGTCAGGAACTTGTCAGAAGGTGGCCATGATGGAGCTAGAAGCTGAGCTACCTTACGCCTTTGTTGATGATTTGAGAGCACATGCTTTGGAACTGCCTTATGTGGTAGGTTCACAGTTTTATCTACATAAGCCACAAGTGCTCATTGTAAATTAATACGGGTTTTTATCAAGAGTTTCTTTGTATATTAAAGAACCAAATAATGGTAGGAATGGCCTATGTAACTCATGCTGCCCTGGTAGATCGTGGGATCGTTCTCCGTCAAGAATAAAGAATATTTTAGTGTTCTATAGCGTTTTATAGTATTAAATTTATGTTTATTAATCTCTGCTACTCATCATAAATAATCTGGGTATCTAAAATATTCATTATTTTGGCATGATGATGCATGTTTATTTTTTCAGGGAGGACGTTATTCTATGGTTATCTTAGTGCCTTTAGAACACGATGGTATAGAAGCCCTCGTTAGAGACCTGCCTTTTGTGGGCCTGGCACAAATACACGACATCATGCACCCTATTGACGTAACGCTGACTATGCCGAAGTTTACAGTCAATTTCAATGGCGATATGATTAAGCCTTTGGGTCAAGTAAGTTACCTTAGCCACCTTATTTTTTATGAACTGTATTCTTAGCTATTTGCTACTTTTCTTATTTCTATAAGAGCTACCTACACCATTAGCTGAATGAATATTCACTAACGCTATGTAAAATCGAAAGAAGAAGTGACGGATGGTGTGATAAAGATGTTAAGACTGTTAAAGGAGTGGATATTTAGACAACGGCTGATAGAAGTGAGTGGAAGAACCATAATCATGCCAAACCACATAGCGGGGGACAAGAGCCCGGGAATGATGATGTTATTGTATACTCGGCTGTAGCAGACCCGAAAGAATTTCTTTCAATGAATGTCGTAAAGGCAAACAAGAGATTTCAATAGAGATGTGAGCAGTATCCACATCTTTACCTGAAAATAATACCTACTGCGATCATCAACATTCTGTCAAGTGTGGTGATACTTGCAAACCCTCTCAGTATCGAGAAGGCCTGGTGCCGTAGAGGACATTAGAAGCTTTAGAAGCTTTGCAAACATGGTTCTTTCATCTAACGATGAAAGATGCCGGTATTCCAAACAAAATAGGAAATCTATAAGACTATCGCGGATTCGCACTTAGGCATACCAAAGACTTGAAAGAAATTATTGAATGAATCGAATACATATCTAAATGAAAAACTAGTTTTTTACAATACCACACATTCAAGCACTACTTTACTAGCTTCAGTCTGTGGTTTTTCTCCTGTGGAACCCGGATAAAAAAGCCTCAGTTTTCCAATATCTCATTCCTAGTCTAAAACTAAATTATATGTAAAATTTCAGCTCAATTCATCTCGCTGTTTTGGCATAAAAAAGAAATGAGCGTATATCTTTATATATAGAAGGGAGTATGATTTAAGAAGTTTTATTTTATTTTCAGATGCAAATAACCTCACTATTCTCATCCAAGTCTAACCTTTCCGGTATATTCGAAGGCAGCACCGCCAGCGTCAGCAACTTTCAACACAAGGTGTTCATGTCAGTCGACGAAGTTGGCACGGTCGCGGCTGCTGTATCCGCAGCCGTCGTAGTCCCACTGTCTTTTAGCGGAGTTGAAATCAAAGTGGACAAGCCTTTTGTATTCTTCATCAGGGACAATGATCTAGGAATAGTGCTGTTTGAGGGGAAGATTGAGGACCCTACGCCTTATGTTGAAACAGCCAAGCCTATTGCGTCGTCTAATGTTATCACACCGACTAAGCCTTTGGCCTTTGCGCAGCCTGTGACTACGGTTACTGTTCCGCCTAAGCCTTTCGTAAATGGTAAGGTTCTTTGAGTTATTTTGTCGCTTCTGTAAACTTACTGCTTACGGCACTGGTAAGGAAATCTCGGGCTATGGCAAAGTGGGGGTTTAATTATAGTTGTAGGCTCTTTATGAATGGCTCGTCCAGGGAAGTACCGATGCCTTTTTCTACCGTGAAGCAGCATTGCTGAGTTTCAATTTGTAGAGTGTGAGTGTTAGTGAAATTACAGACACATCATCTTCATGCCTCAAGTTGATACATAGGGCATTGCATCGTAGGGCACGTTTCTGACTTGCGTGACCTACGATGCAATACTTTGTTATAGGTAATGGTTACCATTTAACATCAGGTTCTTCTTTTATTTATAGCCTCTGTGTATAGTGTCTACAACTAAAATAGCCAACAAAACAACGAAAAGTCATTGTCATTGTCAGATTTATGGCAATTTGGCGTTTCACCATGTCAAAACAACGTTGAAATTTTTAAAATTCACGCTATCAAATGTGCGAAAATAAGAATAAGAATAAGAATAAGAATAAGAATAATTTATTCATAAACCAAAATCTGTTACACGTAAATACTTACACTACTTACTTACTAAAGACATAGACGAAGATACAATAATTGCTACTTAGGTAAGAACAATATATGCTCATACTATTTATAGTTTCTAAAATCCATATACCTAAGTACTCTCACACGTTGGTTGTAAGTAGGTAGGAACTATGCAACATCTTAAAGGTGTGTCGTAGACCACGCTAGGAATAACCTGTGTTATGGCTTACGGCACCTCCCTTCGAATGTATGCTATAGGAAGTAAAAGGGATGGGTACTATATCAGTTTACGTAGGTAAATAATACAATTCCGTTACTTTAAGAGAGGCAAAAAATATACGGAGTAGGTAAGGGTAAATTAATGGGTATTAGGTGGGTTAGTTGTAGTTTTTTTTTCTTCTCCTGAGCTTACAATATCATATCGTGAATCATCCTAGCTTAATTAATCTAACATAACTAAAAACAAATAAGAGGGAAGCGAGATAAACGGTAAGGGCAACATCGTAAAAGGTTACAAGCAATTGGTAGGTATTAGGTAGGACATATAAAGTAGGGAAGTACTTACTAGGTACATTCAAGAAATTGAGATTTCATACTTATTACGAAGTTAGCTTTCTTAGTTACTAAACAACAAATAAAATAATAGCACTTAGCGATAAGCATAGTAAAAATAAAAAAAAAATATAATGATCTTATAATACGTACAATACCATATTATACATAAAAATATTACAGTTTTTATGTTCACTGTGTCGCACGCATTCCATTAAAGCCGCTACGCACAGTATAATGTGGGTAGATATGGATTGTAGTGCAGGAGCCCATTCTTGGTTAACTATATTATTTCACTAAATATATACCTTATTGATGTAAATAACTACGTATACTATGTTTCTATATATATACCAATAACAATATAAAATACAACTAGGATTACATTATATTAATAATCCTAGTTTTATTTTACAGTTTCAATTATATTACAATAGGTAATCCTATAGATAAAAAAAAATAAAAAGCTCATGTAGTATGTACTAAATACCTAAATAATCGTAAGTATTAGAATATTCAAATAGATTAATAAGTGTAGTTTTAGGTCGGTTATTTAAGTAAATAGAGTTATTTTTGCGACTCAATAAATTTCTCTGTAGAGTCATATGATTGTTCTAAAAGCCACTGTTTTATGGTTTTGCTGAGGTTGTATCGATTAAGATGATGAATATATTTAGATTTATTGATTTTATTATAAAGAAAAGGACCAAGATATTGAGAGTGTTGACGAGAAAAAGAAGAGGTTATTTTTGGTGGATTACAGACTTTGTATTTACGTCTTACGGAGACTGCTTTTTGTGTTTGTTGAAAGGGTGTAAGTGAGTGTTGCTTTAAGATGAGCCTTTGTATGAATAGTTGACGAACAGACAGTACTTTGCATTCTTCGTATAGCTGGTGGGTGGGATATCTAAAGGGTTTAAAGTTGATTACTTTCAAGACTGATCTTTGGGCTCGTTCTACCTTAAGAATCCTAGTTTTGCACGCAGCTCCCCAGATTAGTATACAATAATTTAATATAGATTGAGCCAGAGAAATATATACGGTCCTCATGAGAATAGGTGAAGCTACATGCCTTAATTTTTTAAAGGTATATATTAGTTGCCTTGTTCTAGCTGATAATGCGGCTATATGAGCTGACCACTTAAGGTTTTTATCAAGGGTAACTCCTAAATATTTTATAGTGTCTACATTATCAAGAGAATAACAAGGACAGTCATTTCCTGAGCCAGTGCAGTTATGGGCTTGTATCTTAGTTTTATTTGAAGATGAATCTTTTTTTTTTGAAAATTTTATATATTTTGTTTTATTTAAGTTCAGTGACAATTGATTCTTTCGCAACCACATCATTACCAGTTGTAAACCTTCTTCAGCATAACGTTGTGTTTCCTCCCAAGACTTTCCCGTAAATAGAAGGGCTGTATCATCAGCAAAACTTATTAGTTTGCCTTGGTTAGGAGTGTATAAGCTAAGCTCATTTAAATATATCAAAAAAAGGCTAGGGCCCAGGACACTACCCTGGGGAACCCCATGTGTTACTGGTAAATCCACAGATTCAATGTTTTCTATTTTAACTTTTTGGTGGCGATTAGTTAGATATGATGTAAATAGTTTTAGAGGTGTTCCTCTTATTCCTATATTCTGCATTTTATCAATCAAGATGGGGATAGAGACAGTGTCGAACGCTTTAGCCAAATCAAGAAAGATGCCGACACATTTATTCTTTCTATCAAGGCCAGTTGTGACATATTGTGTGAGTGTAAGTACAGCATCTTCCGTTGATCGGCCTGCCCTAAATCCGAATTGTGAAGGTGATAGAATATTCTCACTATTTAGGTATGATATTAAGCGATTGTTCATTAACCTCTCAAGGATTTTCGAAAGCGATGGTAAAATCGAAATAGGCCGGTAATTGTCGACTCTGTCTCTAGCCCCATTTTTATGAACCGGGTGAATCAACGATTTTTTTAGACATCTTGGAAATATGCCATTCCAGAAACATAAATTAAATATGTGTGATAAAACAGGTGCGATTAGAAGCTTAGCTTGTTTTAGAAATTTCGTGGGGATTAGGTCATGACCTACAGCCGTGTCTGTCTTAAGGCCATCTATGATCCTAATGACTTCACGTGGGTCTGTATCTAGAAGGACGAGTGAGTTAGAGTGCACCTGCTTAGGAATAGCTGAGCTGAGCGCTTCTTCGTCAACAGAAGTGTTAATATCACTTGCGAGATTACGGCCTACGTTAGTAAAAAACTCATTTACAGCGTTGGCGCTCTCCTGGGTAGTAGAATTTTTCTGAAACAGTTCAGTCGGAGCAGCTTTATAACTCATACTGTTTGTTATTTCTTTGATAGCTGCCCATGTCTTTTTTGGGTCATTGGCACATTCTTCGAGTTTCGATTTCTCATATGTAGTTTTAGCCTTTTTGATTAGATATTTGCAATAGTTACGATATCTACGGAATGTTATACCAAGGATTTCGTCATCCGGGTTGTTCTTTGTTTTTTTGTGCAGTTTGTCCCGATGTCGTAGACAACGCAAAAGACCACTTGTCATCCAGGGTTTTATTGTCTGATATTTTTGTTTTATTTTGACTATCTCAGTGTTAAGAATATTTGTTTTTTTTACTGTAGAAACAAGTACATTCATCGCATTATCAGGATCACTAATATCGAAGATTTCATTAATGTTAGATTTAGATAAACACTCGACTGCTTTCGGTATGTTAATAAAGTTTTTGAAGGATTGTGGTTTGATTGGGGGGCAGGTATTTGGGAGATATAGTAATACCGGATAATGGTCTGTTAAATCGGTTAGTATAACAACAGTCTGGGCTAGAGATGGTGACTTTAAAATTACATGATCAAGACATGTCAACTGCCTAGTAGGGAGTGTGTGTGCCGGTAGTAGCCCATGTTCCGCTAATAAGTTTAAGTAATTATCACTGGATTTATCACTATTATTTGGTGTAATATCAATATTAATGTCACCCATCAGCACTACATTTTTAAAGCCATTTAGGCCATCAAGATAGTTAGATAATGACGTTAAGAAGGGATCAGTTCTACGATAACATGGTGGTCGATAAATACCTATGATTGCAGTTTCAGCTCCTATTTTAATAGAAAGACAATTAGCTTCCTCCAAGTATGGCTCCTCAACTGTACAGTTTATTTCCTTACTAATATAGATAACCACACCAAATGACATCTAGTAAGACAAAATTACGTGAAGAATCCGAATTTTCACCAAATTAATACTTAATTGTTTATTTCCGCAGTACGCCAATTCACATCTTATAGGCTTCCTAGGTATAGATCTATCTGAGAAATAAGTTTCAGCCGCCTAGCTCATTACACCTAAAGGAAAGTTGAATACTATTTGTAATACTAGATAGATAGCCTCCTCCTGTTTGAAGTCGGTTAAAAGTTATTATATTTTTTTTGCGGACGGCTCTTATACCTGCGGCAATATTGACGTTACGCACAGAAATACACCTATTAATACACTTCACTACTACAACAGTAACAATATATATCAATGACTACAACCAAGGGAAACCCGCCTTCGTGAAATAGAATAACCTACTTTTTTAGGATTATAATATACTAGCGGCTTCGCACGGGTTAGGGCACTTTTTTACCTTTTTTACCTTGGGTTACGTTACTTAAGTTTTAGTAAGGATCCCTAATATAGCTTAGGTTACTCAGGGAGAATGTAGCATTCCAGTGGTGAAAGAATTTTTGAAATTGGCAAGTAGTTTTTGAGTTTATTCATTACAAACGTACACACACACAAAAATACGAATTTTTCTTCTTTATAATATTAGTGTAGATTGCTTTGCATAGGCCTTTTTTATAATACTTGACGATGGAGCAAGCACATGGTCCACCTGATGTTAAGAAACTGTCAATTTTTTCATATAAATCCTTAAATCCTTTCTGCAGCAAAAGCGACACATTTAGATAGTAGGTTGGTGGATATTTTGGAGTAGTCATAGGTCGGAGGTTTCCCAACCCAAGTACTCCCACATCCACACAAAATCGAGAGAGGGGGTCTCTCAATTTTGTGTTTTGGCGTTTATTTTTCCATACATTCTCAACCCTAATTTTTTTTCTCGGAAATTAAAGGTATTCCGCACTCCCCCTTTTTAGGAGAGGGTCCTCCAAAGCTACGTCATTTGCACCCTAATTTCAGTAATACCTGCGAAGTGTTTCGAGACAATCGTCAAAGACAATCTTTCATACAAATGCAATTTTAATTTTGCAAGACTTGTAATTTCATTATTTTCTATATGAAATTTGGTCTTGTACGTGGATGCCATCGATTGAAAAGCTATCGATTTATGTCTTATTTTCTCTTTTTTCATAGGATAACTTCACTTTGAGGAAGAGGATGGTAAATGTTTCTCATTTTTTAAAATCCGTTACACAGTTTTTACGCTAACATCCATAGCTTTAGCTGTACACTGGGTAATGTTTCTGAGGTGAGAAAAATTACAGTTAGGCTCTGCGTGTCAAAGGGTAAATTAAAAATTCCTTTTTCAAGAAATTGTAAACAATAGCCCTATGACCTGTTCATAATTAAATATAATAAAAATAAATACTTCTCCACGAACAACTTTACGCTGAGTTGCAATGCTGACGCTACCCGCCGTAATTTTTTGGCGCGGTTACAATTATTAGCACTAGTGACTGGGACCATCTCGGACCGTTTCCCGGCCGCAACTGAGAGCGTGAGAGCTCCTGACAGCCAGTGCTGCCGTTTTTTATTTGGAGAAAATGCTAAAACTTGTTGCAGAAAATTCCAAAAAAAGCTAAATAACTTTTAAAAATGCTAAAATCTAAATTGTATTCCCGAGTACCAAACTGAAGAGGTCAACTGTTAAAATAGATGCATATTCGCATATAATGAATGCTAGAGAAGACTCACATTTTGCATGTTTTTCGGTGGCAATTTGTTGCTTCAGTAAATTTTAGCTATTATGTTACGCTTATAAAATTTGCAATACTTTTAACTCTATTATCTTTTCCCGTCGTTCGCACAAAATTGTATTATTATTACACTTTATTAATCTTTAAAACTCGTTAAAAAACATTTTTTACTATAAACCTAATATTATCTACTTTATAAATAAATAACATCAAAAACAATATAGTAAAAAAATGTATAAAAACGGGAGACCACCGACCGCGGGGCAAGGCTCAAACGGTCAGTGGCTAGGGCTGCAGAGAGAGGAACCTCCGCACAATGCGTGCCGAGTCCAGGAGAGCCGCCTTCTGTATCTGACCCTTGATCCAGCTGCCTAGCGAGAGCTTAAGGTATTGGTCAAGGCTCTTCGCTATCAGACCGTTCACTGAAACGACTATCGGAACGATAATTGTTGAGTCGACATCCCATATAGCGGTAATCTCGTGTGGCCAGTCAATTTGACTATTTATTTTGCAGATGAGAAAGTTCTTCGTCACCATGAACAAAATACACCATTTCAATCAATCTAAAGGAGCAAAACAGATTTAAGTTTTTCATTAGATAATATTGTTTTCAGGTCAGAAAGACGTGTTGACGCCACAGCTGGTACAACAAAAGTCTAACTTCGATTACCAAACTCCCGTAACCAGCACTACAGAGAAGTCAAGCGGTTTCGTATCATTCTTCAAAAATATATTCGCGTGAATGTAGATAAGATAATTAGTGCTACATAATATAGATATTATACAAATACACAATGGCGATCAATAAACCTATTACAGGTATCTAGGGATAACTTTAGTGATATCTAGGGTATCTAGGGAACTCTGAATTTGAGTGTGAATACTAATTCATGTGCTAGTTAGTGATCCGCACTCTTCGGTGTGTATTGTGAGTGTAGACTGGAATTTTAGTTGCCCTAAACATCATTTGACTAAATGCTTAGATTTATCTTCCTGTGTTTAAAACCTATTTATTAAAATAGGTAATATATTACGACTATCTTCCGCTTCGTTCATGTGATACTCGGATAATGTTATTCCTAGTGTAGAAACTAGGTGCTTATTATGTGCAAATCACACGGTTTTAGCGTGTAGGAGGAACAAACATACTCGTAGCATACAATATCTTCGTAGCACTTTTCACAAACTATGTGTATATAATTTAATTTCTTTAATCTTTGTAATAAAAAAATATAAAAACCGAAAAGTATTTTTATTTGTAAGAATATAACCTACTCTTAACTATATGGCCATTGGTAATTGACGTGGTCAGAAAAGTGGATCGAAAGAGAAAGTGAGTATTTTTTTTATACTACTAAGTTAGTTATAGATATTGCAAACAGTCATACGTCTTCCTAATTGTAAGCGGTTCCCGTAGCCTTTGAACGCCTGTAACCCCAAGAGGTATAACATGCGCGTTGCTGACTGACTCTTAAAAATAATTTCCTACCAGAAAAGTTTAATTCAGTATTTGTCTTCGGTTTGGCAATATTTTGTTATAATATTTGTTTAGTAACCTACCTTGTCCTACTTTATAATAATACATACACATATCTATATAAACACTCTTACTATACATACACAATTGGTTTATAAGCAAATATATTCCTAAATGTTGATAGAACAAATAATTGAATGTTAATGATGCATAAGTATCTCCGGACTGTACATAAGACCTTGATTAGATAATTTTGTTCTTGTTCACTTTGAAAGCTATACTAGTGCATAACTCATGGTGTCAGATTTTTTAGGCCACTCGTAGGCCTTCGGGATTAACGGGTTCCAAAGTTCACGGTTTACGGTTGCGCAGCCGGCAAAGCCCCATTTGTTATACAGCAGGGTGGCTTGGGTCCCAAATTAGAGGTTGGAACCCGTTACATACCGAAGGGCAGCAAAGTCCCGGACAGCGGCACCGGTTGCCGCAGGAAAAAGCTTGTACTTCTTATTGCCATGTGAGTTACACTATAAGAGCTATGAGGCCTAGAGGGATCAACCCAGACTTTCAATTTGGGGGTCGTGTGTGTGAATCTCAGGAGTGCTAGTAACTGAGTAAGTGAGTACCAATGGATTTTTGTTTCGAAAAATTTATATGCTCAGCATCATGAACTCACGATGAAAGAAAATATCGCAAGAAAACCCACGGCTTAGTCATCTCCACACGTATTGACCATGTCTTTTCTGCGAACCCACAGAACCTTCACCTATAATATGTGCTGGACAAGCTTTCTCCATCTAACCATGTCCCAGGCACTACTACAGCATCCCGGTTAGTGATTATACTAGACACTGTATGAATCATCTAGACGAGGTACAAATACCTAAGCTTTTCTGTGTATAAGTAGTTTGATGAGCTTCTATTATTGAAAGTGTTTTGAAAAAGTGTTTCAAAACATTAAAATGATTATAAATGAAAACCTCTCGATTTGCCGCGACCAGTGCAATAAATTCCAGTCTTCTCTGCCGCATCTATCTGTCTGTTTGCGATAAACCCAAAATGATCATCATCATCATCATCAGCCTATAGCAGTCCACTGCTGGACATAGGCCTCCCCTAATGAGCGCCATTGCGCCCTGTTCTGAGCACCAGCAGCCTTTTGCAAATCGTCATTCCCCTGGCTGGAGGACGTCCTACATTACGTTTGCCGAGCCGCGGTCTCAACTCAAGAACTCGTTTACTCCAACAGTTGTCGGTTCTTCGGCAGATATGGCCAGTCCACTGCCACTTCAACTTGCTAATAGTCTCTAGAGCTAACTTTGGTTCAATGTTGGATAGTCTCATCACGGATCCTATCTTTCAGAGAAACGTCGAGCATAGCTCGCTGAACGATTTTAAACTGGTGGCCTAGCCTTAATGTGAGTGTCCACCTTTCGACTCCGTTGGTCATGACGGGTGAAAACTTTCATTTACTGACACAGCGGTAAACGTGACGAGAAAATTGTACGTTATTTTCCAAACTCGAAAAGTACTGAACGGAGTTATATGCGCTTTTCAACTGTTTTCAACAATAGATAGTGATTCAGGAGAAAGGTTTAGGTGTATAATTTCATTAAACCTTTTGGTTTGGTGTAAATTGTTAGAAATATGGCGATAATTGTTGAAAAATCAAAGTAGCCTGGGAGCTTCCATCAAGACCGCTGCCCATTAGGCGATTGCGCGGCGGCGATGGCTATGGTCAATGCAAGTATGGTAAGATAAGTAGGTATACATATGTTAAGAAAACGTATATACCTATTGATAACATTTACCTACTGAGAATAGTCCCTGCTTTGTATATGAACTAGTTTTTAGGAATGATGAATTGGAGTTCGTAAAAATAAATCAAGCGAAACCATCGAAAATGAACCTAAAAAAACATTTCTATAGCAACAGCAGGCAGATGCATCATGCTGAGAGGACAGCAAGTAATGAGCTCTTCAAAACAGGATCTGCTGAAGTAGGATATTGGCACGCCAGTCAACATTGTATAGGTATTTTAAGAGATACAGAACCGGTGTCTTGTTTACTTAGCTACCTGATTTTATGAATTTTAGTGTTATTAAATGTAGTTTATTTACAACATTGAATATATTTTTGAGTAGGTAGGTATTTTTGCATCAAACTTGAAACTTGTTATTTTTCTGCACACCACACACTACACTAGCCTACATAAAGGTATTAGTCCTCAGCTGAACATATGCTTCTCCTAATAAAGGGAATAGGAATGTCCATAATTCACAGACACACAGCTTTTAGAACCAAGAATCACCAAAGCTGCTGCTCATTGGCAGGTAGGGAATTTAGCTGGCGGTAGGCTGCGCTATGCCGCAATCCAGCCGGCCGCCAGAGCCCCGTTTGTTATGAAGGCAGCAGAATGCACCATGGGCAGGTGAGGTGGAATTATCCTGAATTCTAGAGAATACAATAGGCGTTACCGCCGACAGCTTCGCGTGCGTGGTATCTGGATAACAAGTAGCTTTTATATGTTTTTCAACAAAAAAAGTATGGGTCCCACGAGTACTTAATTTTTTCCGGGATAAAAAGTTCGGGTGTTCCTCATTCACGCCAAAACTACTGAACACATTGAGCTGAAATTTTGCATATATGTAGTTATAAGACCTAGAATATTATAGGATACATTTTATCCCGGAATTCGCGAAAACACAATTTTTTTGTTGGAATACTTTTTGCGAGCGATACTGCGGGCGGAAGCTAGTTAACGTATATTCTTTGGATTTCAGGTCAATTGTCCAGAATCTAACACTGTGCAGATTTTATACAGATCGGTTTAGCCGTTTTAGCGTGATTGAGTAACAAACATCCGTCTATCCAAAGTTCCGCATTTATTAACTACTAGTAAGATATTTTTTTAAATCAAAATCTATCAAATTACTGAGGACCTATTGTGCAGACAAAATTTTAATCTCAAACAAGTTCTTTTAGTTTTAACGCATAAAAGACCGTGTTTTTTTACAACATATTTCCTAGTGAAAGTGAAATTCTATAATCGAGAAAACGTTTAAAATACGATCATTTAATGTGGTCCACACTCATATAAAAAGATTTATGATTTTAAAATAAATAAACGAAGATATAATTAATTGGCCTTTCTTTTGCAATTTCTTCTTTACAATCATTGATTTCGCGTGCCTGATATTGTTGGTTATAGCAGAGTTATGAATGTATAGATATTCCAGTGAATGCCATATTTAATATTTCTTACTCATTAAATTTTCAAAACTATTTTTTTATGCTTTCACTCTTTAAGTACTCAACCGATTATTATGAAATTTAATTGGTACTCGTTGTCAGTGGTACAGAAAGGACATAGCCTTTCATCCAGAAAAAAGTTTCCCCGAAAGAAAAAGGAAAATAACTTAAACATAAGCGAAGTCGCGCGCGGAAGACCTATAAAAATCTCGTCAAAATTGTTTTTTTTTAGTTTCTGAGTGATCAACGTCCAAATAATTGATATTTGTCATTTTACAATTTTATTATAGTATTGAAATAAAAAATATAATTAGAAGAAATAACAATAACAGATTGCTCTATGCGTGAAACTTTAAAACATAAAACAATCGTCTACACTGAGGTCTACACGCGCTATTGTCTGTAGCAACAAAAAAGGGTCCCGATTTAATCCCTAAATCCAGAAGCATAGAGCACAGCCAACTCTATCCATTAAGCGTCTTCAAATATAACTGTTAAATGTCTAGATATAAGAGCCATGGTTTCCGCGCACGTCATTCTATACCCAGAGCTGCCCATGCGCAGCCGTGCGGTTACCGCGCTTTTCTGACGTTTACTTTACTAAATTGTTATAATTTTTTTAATTAGTGCACCAGTGTTGCTTTTGTTGCTGACCAGTTACAATCTGTAAGTATCTGTGGTCGTTGACATTTTAAATACAGTGACCCACATTCTGTCTTAGCTTTGTTGTTGATAGAACGGGTCTTTACTCCATTTGAAATTAAGTTCACGTGGTTTAAGCGTGTAGGCTTACCAATATTGTTTCGACTTAGTCGCTAGTGTGTTAAAAATGACCAATCATTTTAAAAATAGTTCTCAGCTACGTTTTCTCATTGGTCATTTTAAGTAGCGATTGTAGTAGGTGCCTAAGGAAGGAATGCTAAGCCTACCTACCGACCGGTCTAGTTTCAAGGAATTTATGACAATGTGTTCTCAAGTTTACCCCTGAATTTAGTCATTATATCTTGAAGCTTTCGGTGGAAAAGATGAAAAGTACTAAATTACATGTAAATCTAAGTAAAAATCTAAAACCCAAGGAATTTTCTTCCACATTGCACACACACTTTTGAGTTGTTGAAGAAAAATAAATGTTCGAAAATCTACCTCTCCTTAAAAAACGAATCTCCTAAATCTTATATAAGTAGGTTGGACGACCTGTGTGGCGCAGTGGGCGAAGGGCCCGCCTTCGATGCAGAAGGAAGGTTGCGGGTTCGATTCCCTCTGCGAGTCAAATGGTTGTATAATCTGCAAATATTTGTTTCGGGTCTGGAGGTTTTCTATGATAGGTAGCTATTTTCTATATTAGGTATGTTTATACTTAAAAAAGTATTTAAGTAGTCTATCAGTCATTGTGGTTCCCATGATATGTAGGTACCTACCTGCTCTGCTTAGTTTGGGGCTAGATGATGCTGTGTGATAGTGTTCAGCATTATTTATTTAAGTACTTACCGATTTAAATAATTTTGGCCACTTACTAGTTTAGTATGGTACAATAAATAGGAAAATTATAAATTTAAATACCAATTTAGTCTTCATAAAGTATTTAAAATAACATACTTAAATGTAGATTTAATAACATATTAAACTTAACTTATATTATCCCAACTTTTTGTATCCTAGTACTAATTAAAAATAAACTTTTTTGCAGATATTATTAGAAGTGATATAAGAATACATCGAGATGCGTCCTCTATTAGGTAAGAATTCTATGTTACATAATATCAACCATGTTCCCGCAAAAAATACTTAGGCTCCTTCAAAAGATGTCTTAGGAGACTAACCACACACCAGCCTATATCAATCCACTGCCACACCAGCCTATATCAATGACATAGGCCTCCCTTGATAAACGGGGCATGGGGGTTGGAAATCGCAGGGCACAGCTTTTCGCACCGGCGCGACGCCGATGCTGCTGCCCGTCTGCGGTCAGGGAATTTAGCAGCGCCAGCGTTAGGTTGCGCTATGCCGCAATCAACCACGATACGGTGAGGTTGGCTTAGATTACGAAGATGGACGTTAGAAACCCCAAGAGCAGTAGACATAATTCATGGCTTGTAAAGGGCGTTATTATTTGGATTTTGATTTTTAAACGAAATTTATTACAAAGGATAATAAAACACTTGCTTTTAAAAATGGAACAAAAGATGATAAATCAATATTCACCTTACCTTAACTGTTCTGTTGTATACAATTTTATTTTAAAAAACGGACAAAGAAATTGATTGTGGTATTTTTTGGGACGAAACGGGCTGCCAAACGAAAGAATAATTTTTCAAATCAGTTCATAATAACGGAGTGTTAACAAACATTAAAAAAACAGTCGGTTAAAATTAGTCATTTAAAATTAGAATTTGCACAAAATGAGCAGTTCCCGAGATTACCCCCTACAAAAAAATGCACAGACTTACAGTATAATTTATGTAGACGGCCTATTAGTTTTCTTAATAGCTATAATAACATAGCTGCGTGGTGTTTCAAGCAAAGTAGTAAATGAGAAAAGAAGTAAAACGCCTTAAAACGTAGCTATACATACAATAGTACCAATATTTTCTTGTAGTTTTACTACAGGGATATAACAGCAAGTATTTCTTTTCAAATTTTAACTTTATGCGACAATACCTGCTGATTAAATTTTATTACTACCTACTGCTATAAAAATTAATTACTCACCAATCAATAAGAGGTAATCGAGCTTACTCGTATCCAGACAAAGAGTAGCATATTCTTTTATTTCTTATTCTCATATGTCTCTTCCACCCTGGGCTTCGCTCGCACACGCAACATTTTCATATGCAAATCGTATTAGGTACTGGATTAATATGTACCTACGTACCTACATAGGCTACGTCTTATCCGGGTACCAGGTAAACGCACCCGCGCGGGTGCTAGTTAGTCTACACTAATATTCTAGAGAGGAAAAATTTGTATTTTTGTATGTGTGTATGTTTGATAGATAGATAGATAGATAAATAATTTGTTTGTAATGAATAAACTCAAAAACTACTGTGTCGATTTGAAAAAATATTTCATCATTGGAAAGCTACATTTACCTTGAGTAACATAGGCTATATTTATTGCTAGAAAAGTTTAGGGATCCTTACTAAAACTTAAGTAACGTAACCCAAGTTGAAAAAAAGTATCCTAACCCGTGCGAAGTACGGACGGGCCGCTATTACGACATAAAGCTAGGTTATTTGTTTTTTTACCACGCAAACAGAGCCAAAGGAATAGATCTTGTACAAAAAAATAAGTACAGATCACGCAAAACATCAGTTTCTTGTTGACGTGACAGAAAAATCATGACCATGAATATCGAGTTCTTCACCGAGAGGATCTATTTACGTGCATTACCTAATAATAAGGTGTGATCTCATCATAGATACTGGCCATAAATGTCATATCTTACAGAAATCTAAACATATGCACTACGCTACGTGAATATAATAAATATAAAGTAAGTTAATCATCACGATTTTTCTCCAACATCGATATGTTCAGATATTGCTCAGTACGCCAATCTATTGAGGATAACGTACAGGTAGCCAGAGGCAAGTCCAAACATTATATTCGGTAGTTACATGCCCACTCTTTATAAGATGTTAGCATTTTATTTGACAAGGTGCAAGCCCATCGCCTCCCCGTTCCTTGCATTGTCTTCGACTTAAGACCCAATACACAATTCCTCTTTCAACACGGATTCATTTATTGTGTCTTCTATCCGTCTGTGGATTTCTCTTCCAACGGATATTCGTAGCTCTGTCTCCTAAGGAATGTTCAAATCCAAACTTATAACATTTTATGTCTCTACAAAATAGTCAATCAAAGAATTGAGCTTCTATGTACAATGTAGTTTAGGTAATTTAAGTAATTTATGTATGTTTATGATTTTTTTGTCTTTGTATGTAAGTTTATTTTTAATGTTTAGTATAGGTACATCATTTATTGTCTGCTTATTTATTTATTCGGGTTACATTTGGCACAAAGTAAATTCGTCACGAAAAAAGTATGTAAATTCGTCACAATTCAATTTTTTAGTAAAATTCTCCGTTTATTCATATATTTTTCTAATATTTCACAAAGCAAATCTGTAAGCATTACCAATTTATCTCCACACTACACAAAGTTTATCTGGAAGAAAATGCTACTTAGCATTAAGTTCGCTTGTGTACTTGTTTTGTCTTGTGCAATAAAGAATTTGTTATTTTAACCATCGCCACTTTTATTGAAACACTAACCTAGCAAATGCCTTACGAATTATAATTTCTAGGGGATGCCGGTTTCCTCAACGTTCCAAACTTTCGAGCACGTGTAATGGACACATAAATTTTTCATTGATATAATAAGTAATTACAGCTTGTAACGCAGTATAACCATAACTCAATAATCAGAAACTGGTTTTGGAAGTCTGACTTTGTTACAAACAAGAATTGTTCGATAAAATTATAAGCGCATTACCAAAAGTTTTTTGTTGTCAATAGGTAGGTAGGTAAGTGTCTTTTTTAACAAAAAAAACAACAATGCCAACCTATATCAGTTTATTGGTGGAAATATGGGGGGAAATGTCTACAATTTCCACGCTGGTCATGCGATTTGGGAATCGAAGATCGCGTTCTTACGACAAGACGATTGTTCTAATTGACTGCGCAGTTTTACAAAACTTAACTTTTAGTAGGTAGTGAATTTGTTTGACCCCGACCTATCTAGCCTTTACCTACCTATTAGAATAAACATATTAATTACTTGCTCCCGCCCGTGGTTTCGCTCGCGTAGTATGAGGATAAAAAGCAGCTCCCACCGTCTGTTTTTCCATTCACTTACTTACTTTTCTGGGAAAGCTCGCACCATCGTTGACCTCATCCTTGCCTATGCAAGCCTCGAGGTCAAGGGCTGGCCCATTATAAATTATAAAATAAAAGTCCAGGCAAGGTAACTAGATAAATAAAGGTAATATTTCAGTTCAATCGTTCTCTAAGAATATTTAATAAAACTCCACGGGACATTCGAGAACTACCTGTTAGACAATTCAAAACTAAGCTGTGCATGGCTGGTTGACAAATATTTTTATAAAGTTAGTGAATTTGTAAATTGTAAATTTTAATTAGGACGGATATATGGACTGAGTTTATTTATATTTTTATTGACATTTAGATTTTTTTACATGACATCTTTATTTGGACATTTATTTATTAATTTTAATTTATGATTTTTATTTTTTAATTTGTTCTTATTTTCATCTGAATGTTGTTATTTTTTTTGCACGCCGATTTATCGGTGGAGTATGTGAGACTATGTAAAAAAATTTGATCTTATAAACCATACTTCATGCAATAAACAATTTCATTTCATTTCTAATTTTGGCGCTCCCCTCAGGGGCAAACATGTTGGTTGTTAGTTAGTTAAAGATGCAGTTCAAAATTATATTAAGTACAAGCGGTTAACATACTTATAATCACAAGCTCGGCTTAGTTTAGGGTTAGATGCTGTTGCGTGATATTATCCGGCATTAATTAATTCTAGGTTCTTTCGTATAGTAGGTGCACCAAAATATTTCCTAAATACAACCTCTATACTATAGGGTTGAAAACCTCTACAGATACAGTCACAAGCGTTCTACTTGTTGCTACTGTTACTAGATAACTGCACAGTACCGTTGGCAAAAAAAGCTATGAATGTTTAAAAACTTCCTCCACAAACACAAGACAGACACACCTTTTACCCTGATTATTTTATTAAGATATCCATCTCATACATTTATTTAAGCTGTAGACACATTTATATTATAGTAACCAACACCACATGATGACACCAGACCGATAGGCCTCCACTATAAGGGGGATATGCCACCCACGCTGAGCATACGGGTTAAGGCTCGCAGGGCATAGTTTCTCGCACCAACTACGCTGTTGCCCATCGGTGAGTAGTAGTTATAGGCTATACAGAAGAGAGGCCGGGTTGCCACTCCCATTGTAATCCTAATTTCGAATTCAAACCACAACCAGCTTAGTCAGTCCACTGCTGGACATAAGGTTACCCTATAAGAAGAGGAATATTCCCATAATGTAATCGCTAGGCTAAGGTTGAGGAATTTCGCATACTGTTTATTAGATCTGTTTTCTCTGCTACCAGTACTGCAACTGCAGCACAATACCTAGCGTAAGGTCAGCACAGTACGTTCACCGCTTGTTCGGAATCTACCAACAATCGTACACTGGAACAATCGCTTCATTGGCAAATGCAACCAACAACCGTTGCAAATCTTCTTACCGTCCTCTTTCATAAATACTATTTCATAATATTGGTATGTATTTAAAATATTTATCACAAATTCATCAAACATTTCAGATTCTAATATGAATTTGAAAGAAGTTCAATTTTACCAATATTAATTAAATTAAAATTTGAGTGTTACATAATAATTAAAAACTGTTAATGAAAATAGTCTAAATAAAAAATAAAAAACCCATGGATTATAAATAATACAATAGGAAACATAATCTATATTTACAAGAAAGTCGTGTTAGTTACACTATTTATAACTTAAGAACGGCTGAATCGATTTGGCTGAAAATTGCTGGGGAAGTAGCTTAGAACCAGGAGACGGACATACTTTTTATCCCGTTCATATTAAAAGTAGGGGTAGAGGTAAGGGTAGGGGTAGCGTTAGGGGTAGGGGCAGGGTAGTTGTTGTTTCTTGTTGTTTTATCCACAATGATTCCTTCTTCAACTTCAGTATTCCCTATAATAGCTTCTCCCACGTCGATTTCCTCTCGAATTGCTTCTTTAACATCAATATCCTCTTTGATAGCATTTTCCACTTTGATATCCTCATTGATTGTTCAATAAGCCTCTTCAATATCCTTTTTGATTGGTTTTTCCATTTCGATATCTTTTTGTTAATGTTTCTTTAACGCTTTGAGTGCTGAAAACACAAATTTGATTCTGCACGTCGTCATTCTCCTCGTGCATGGCGCGGCGCGTCACGTGCGAGGCCAGCAGCCAACGTGTTAACTTCGATACCCTTTTTGAGACAGGACAACGTTTGTCGGGTCAGCTAGTAACTAGATATAAGAAGATCACCCCGGCCCATCCTCAACCCGCATTCCCAACCTGGGGTTTATGGGCATACCTCCCTGTTAATATAGTGGGATATGTCCATAATACCTATGCCTGTGTCTAGCAGTGGACTGGTATAGGTGGATAGTGGAAGAGGAGCAAAATTCCAGGTGTTCAATTTTAAGTACTTGATTACCAATGACAGACGGGAATTGGCTCCGTTTAATATTCCTTGAGTAGGTACTAGCTAAGTATTTTTAGTTTTAGTACTTATTTTTTATATTACGTTGAAGCGCTCGTGGCGTGGTTAATTTCGGTGTTCTTAGCAGATCACCTTGGTTAAGCAACACTCCGCCCGATCATTACTTGGATGAGTGACCGTTTAGTGACATTTATATTTGAGCGCTTCCGTGCTCCGGAAGGTTCGTTAAGATGTTGGTCCCGGCTTTTCAGTCGTTAAGCCATGTCGGAGGCCTTCGGGCGGCCTAAAAACTCCGACATCTGAGTTGGTCACTAGCTATATATAACTATACGAAGAAGAAGAAGTAATTTATTATATTTTTATGAATACATATATTTTCTGCAAGCACTCAGCAGCTATTTCCATTGTTTACCTTTAGCAATTAATACTCCCTTTGAATTCCTCGTCTCGTCTAAACGTGGCATTTGAGGCACAATTATCCCAATTAAGGGAGGTAAGTGATTATGATTACACGCTGCGCCTTCCTTCGTACCCTCACGGCAGAACGACGAGGTCAATGCACTGTACTTGTGACTGCATCTAGATTTTACTTGTCAGTTATTTTCTCTTTTTCATAATTATTACTTCATTTTTCAGTCAGTAGCATTTTATGCTACTAGCTTGATTTTTCAATCCTTTGAATAAAAACGAAAAATGTATGAAAGTATCAGCTTTGTTGCGTGGTACCAGGATGTAAAGCGAGATGATTCCCGTGTTTATCCAGGTCTCAAACAAAGTATATTTCAAGTTATATCGAAATCAGTTTAGCCGTTACGGAGTTGAAACACAACCACACTAATACACCAACTTTTGAATTTATAATAATAGTGTGCTCTTTCCTTCCTTCTTCTTATGAGTTAGTGGCCAACTCTGGTGCCGGAGTTTTTAGGCCGCTCGAAGGTCCAATTTTCAATTTATCTATAATTTTGCCATTATTTTGGTTTTAAAATAATTATCGAGGACATACGATAAACATCAACTGTACCCCAACCTGTCGGAAATGATTGCAGTTCACATGACCCGTTCTACTGAATCTTTTTCGAGACTGAGAAAAGCGAAAGGCGGCCTTAAATGCATTTTATTTTTAACATCCTTGCAACAAACAGTTACTTGTAAACATGCATGAGTCCCGCTAGTTGGACTCGACCCACATCCCAGAACCAGTATCAATATCGGAACAGTTACAGAATCGATAGTATCTAGCAAGCTGTCTCAGTACCCTCAGCATGACAGTTACTATGCCATATCCTAAATTCCTAACAAGGAGCTTTTTTCCCTAGCTTCGGATATCTTTCCTTCTCCTAAGTTATCAAAAAATAATAAACAGTTTTAAGTGGAAACATGTGAGAAAAAGGAATAGAGTTTTTTACCGAACGTATCTGTAGGCTGTAGGCACTTCGTAACAATGATTGTGACGTCGCTGAGGTTGAAGCTTTGGAGCGAGGATTAGGTAAAAATCCACAAATACAATATTCTTCATCGCAAAACCGAGTAGATACTACAATGGGGTGTAACTCATGCGTCTTGGCAATCTTCGTATTTTTCCCAAGATAATTTTTAAACTTGATTTATATGTATAGGTACCTTATTTACCATGGTTCATTTTAACCATAATAACTAAGCGCTTCTGCGTCTTGCCAATAACCGCTAATTGCCAAGATGCATCATGCATTTGTTGACTTTCAATTCTGTGTTACAAAGTATCAAAAGAAAAAACAAAGTGAACCAAGGGAGAAAAAAATAAACTATACATTCGTGAAAATGATAAGCAGAATCCACAATCCTCACAGGTCATCAGGTACTAAATGAGGTTAATGTCATCGATATTGGCGCCACTGGAATTCCAATTTGACCTTGAAAGGATGTTTCGACCGAGTTGTTTTCGATCAATACAGGTTTTTGGAATCGTAATTTTACTCGTTTTGGCTACATTTGCCCGTTTTATGGTTTTGATTCACGTGTCAGCAGCACATTGTTGATGCCCTTAGTTTTTCCTTACTAAATAATATAAATAAATAAATAATGCTAGACACTATCACACAGCATTATGTAGTCTTAAATTAAACAGAGCTTGTATTATGGGAATCACAAGACTAATATACTATTTATGTACCTTTATTGTAAATACATATACTTATAGATACATATTAGAAAACACGCCGATCCGAGACAAATATCTGCAGATAATATGAACATGTGATCTCGTTTGGTCTTACTTTCCCTGTTATCCCTGCCATTTTCGTTATGTGAACATGTCACCATTATTTATATTTTATTCATCATCATCGCCCTATAGCAGTCCAATGCTGGACATAGGCCTCCCCTAATTAGCGCCATTGCGCCAATAATAAAATGTACAGCATATGTTATTATTAAGTTGTAATGCAAGTTTTATATAAAGGGAAAGAATTGGAAATTAAAATTTATAGTAATATTATACATATATATCGAAACAACTATCGAAAAAGTTGCATTTTCCTTCTAGTTTTTATTTCAGTTCGAGAACTACATTATGTATAAAATTTCAGCTCGGTTAAATTTATTTCGTTTCACTAATTTTCGCTTTTTTATAATAATAATATGATGATAATATAATTGGTATTAAAAGTGGAACCAATCTGTTTAAATCACGGAATTGCGATCGTATGTTACGCAGTTATAATGGTAATATAATGTGAAATAACTGTATATTGCAAATTTGAAACCACTAGCACCACAAGGCAATTCAGGTAATACTGGGAATCATCTCACTAATTGGCCACTTTATATAAGTTTATGCTAAGTACCCAGAGGCGAAGACTATCCTACACTCGAAGGAATAACTACCTTTCCAATAATTATTGGCATTATTGTAAAAAGTTGGCAGTTATCTAATCCACTAGTTAAGTGTTAGTAGTAGAAGGAGTGGCACTTGCTTCCGGCACCTATTTTCTCGGACCAGTACAATCTTGAAGTCTTCAAATCCAGAGTGAATCGGTTACTTCTAGGCAAGCGTGCTCCATTTTAAGACCACATTTTCACCTGTTTAGGTGTGATAGATGAAACGCTAGACATTTTTTTTTAAATATGTTGAAAAGCTCCTCTATAGTAGAGTAAGTACGCAAGGTACTGAGCAATACCTATCTGAAGGCATCAATATATTAAAATGTATAACATAGATGATGATGTGTTATAGTCCTGCATTTCTTATTTATTTATTTAAATTGGGGATGTTTTCTGTTTTTTTATGCTGTCGAATTTATCAGTGAGTAAAAAATGTCGTATATTGTTGCATATATTTGGGCATAAATTAAAAATATGTCTTATTGTTTTCAGTTTTACTTCTGACTGTGGGTTTGAGCAGTGCCCGATGGGTGCGTCAAGGAAGGTCACGGTCTGATGGCGCCACTATCGTCGGTCAAGCAACATCCGAACTCTCCACTGCTATATTCCAGGTAAATACCTATTGAAGACATATATTATATTCAGTGTTGATTGTATAGGGTTCCGTACTTCAAGAAGAAAAAGAAACCATTATAGGTTTTTGAATATTGGATGTAATGTATTCTATAATAAATCTTTACACGTGATCATTTGACACCTCAAACTCAGGGTAAGGCAGGGAGAGGTCTGGTGTTCGTGTGTCTTCAAAATGTATAATGAGCTATAAAATATTATAGCTCAAGGCTTTATAGCATTATAGCTTAGGTAGAGCATAAGTAAAGGAAAAGTCCGAAAAGCATAAATTTGATGTTACCTAGGTAAAACAAAAATAAATTCATACACAAGTTTCTATGAAACCTTCGGTTGAGAGAGCCCGAAGTATCAGTTTCACTTAAATTTAAGGTATTCATAAACATTCTAAAAAAATAAAATAAAACATGGAATGAGAAAAAGACACTCAGATTTTTTTATACACAGTAAAAATCGTGACAAATAAATATCTCACTAAATTTATTATATGTTGCGGGCATGTTCTTAATTGTAGCACTAATAAGAAGCTGTTGGACCACACCTGCATTTATTTATAATCTTATGGTTGCTATCTACAAGCTAAGATGTAGAAATTAATACTAAAACTACTTGAAAGTTGACTAGTTTCCTTTTAGCCGGTTTGAAAGTGTCAGCTTGCTTATAAATTATTTTGCACTGATTTCTAAATCCATACAATTAATTTTCTACACATTCACACATTATTTACACATATTTTTTTCATTTTAGGGGTACATCGATGATGATCAGAACATCGCGTTCTCCCCACTGGGCTACTCAGCGATCCTGGCTATGCTGGCTGAAGGTGCCAAGGGAGAAACTAGGGAACAATTAGTATCTGCACTACATTTACCTGCGGATCATAGTCTCACCAGAAAGACTTACAAATCTATCTTAGGAATGGTCCCATTGAAGAATTTCTTCTACGTATATAAAAACTACACGATACACGATGATTATAAAAAAATATTGGAGGATTACTACCTGACAGACGTGAGGTCAGTTGAAAGAGTGCAGAGTAGCCTCGAGGACGATGATGATGATGATGAGGAATCTGCAAAACCGGAATTCACTGTAGAAATCCCAGAGAAGAAGCCTGAAGACAAAGTTGACGATATTCCTGAACTTCTACCACCTAAACAATCAGATGAGCAGTTGATCTCATTCGCAGTTGAAGATATTCCTGAAAAAGTTGATATTTCCGAGATTGAATACAAACCAGCAAAGAATATCAAAGAAAAGATAAAACTGGTCAAGACTTATCCAAATAAGGAATCATCAGCCGATGAAGAGGAGACAATGGTTGCTGTAGAAGCAAGAAACCACGGCAGAAGTCTGAAAATACTGCAAGATAAGAAAGATATCTCGTCGTCCCTATCCGTAAACAGCTTTGGAAAGAAAACTGGCACCAGTAAGTCAAACATTTTATTTTGTTTATGTTGTATAAAGTGATCTCATGTCATCAAGCTACAAACAACATTTATTATCATCATAAAATCTCGACTAGTATAACTTAGTATATTAATATTGGTATATGTAACTTACGTGCCTGGACTCATAATCACAGATTTATAAGTCTAGTTGCTCATAATACTGACACTAGATACAAAACTAGCAGGCATGATCTTATACAAATATAAATACTTAGAACATAGAAAGATAGTAATACATATTCTCATTATTTGAATCTATTGATTACATCTAGTAAAAATTTGATTCTGGTTTATAATTCTAATTCAATTCCAGTATAATAAATCAGTCTTACAAAGAGTGATTTTACCTATTGATATTATGATTTTAGAGTCAGTCTCCGACTCCCTGATGATAATCTTCAACGGAATGTACTTCCGCGGTTCTTGGAAACAGCCCTTCTCCTCCGTGGAGCCGGGGGTCTTCTACAAGTCCAGCACTGAGAAGAAACAAGTACAGATGATGAAGGCGCAGGGTAGTTTCAAGACCGCGTATGTGGCTGCATTGGACAGTGAGGCAGTTCTACTTCCATATGATGTAAGTTGGAAAAATCTACACAGGCTTAGTAGATTACTATTATTACTTAATGGTTTTATTTCTTTTCGTATGAGACACTAACTAGGTAGTAATGAGCTTGTATGCTACTTCTTTACAAAAACAGTTTTTTAAAGACTCTTTCAAGGCAATCCAAGTGTTATTTTAGTAATTTACAAAATAAACTCTTATAAACTTTTTAAACTAAAACTCTAGCTGTGATTTAATTAAATTGCCTGTGAATTTTAAGTTAGCAAATTCTAAGAGCTTTTTGCTTTTGCAGGACTTTGTTTTATAACAACAAATATTATTAAAATATTTTTCTTTCAGACTGGTCGTTTCGCTCTTCTTATGGTGGTTCCCCGTTCCCGAGATGGCCTCACTCGACTTATTGCTGACCTTCCCGCCGCGCCTCTTGCTGACGTTCAGGATATGCTCAAAGAGGAGGACATCCAGCTATCCGTCCCTGTCTTCTACGTTGAAACTACCACCAAACCCATCTCTGCGCTGGCTAAGGTTCGGTTTATCATACTGATTGCTATCTTTAAACGACTTCAAAAGAGGAGAAAGTTCTATGTTCAACTATATGTTCACCAATTTCTTATCATTAAAGCAGCGGTTGAATAGATTTTTGTCGATTTTTGAAGATTGTTGTCAGATGTTTAAAGAACATCTTACAACTTGGTTTACGATTTTAAAATAGACTGCCACAAATCATAAATGTTATCTATTTATTTTATATGTTAATAAAGAAAAGCCGTCGATATCAATATTGGCAAACAATTCAAATAATAAAATCTTCTTCTTTTGTAATTTTATTATTTGCTTCAATGCTAATATATTTTAAAACTTCTTACTGCTGATGAAATGCTATGAAAAAATCAGTAGGTATAGATTTTATCTGTCTGTGTTCCCACACCAATGATCTTGAAGTCTTCAAATCCAGAATGCGGGTTCATTTTGGATACGTTTCTATTTTTTGTAAGAAACTAATAATTTTTTTTCTTGTTGACAGTTTGGCGTTACCAAGATCTTCAGCCGCGACGCTGACCTATCCGGCGTGTCTTCGGATGAGGGTCTGTTTGTGCAGGAGATGGTTCAGCACGTTGCAGTTAGAGTCGACAACACAGATGGTTCAGCTTCACAGTTAACTTGTAAGTTCTATTCTAGAAACCATATAAGATTTTATAGATTTAACTTTTTTTCCAGTTCGTTATTCACTCAGTAGTTATCATGAAAACAACTTGTGACATGAAAAATGTTCATAGTTGTATACAATTTTGTAATTTTTCGGTTTTTTTTGGTTACGTAGGTAGCTTAGTTCAAGGTATGTTCAGTATAGACCTATGATTAGCAGATCAGACCTATGATTTGAACTTCTATAGGTTGTAGATGATGATTAGGTACACTGGTATGCCTAAAATAACTAAGAATAGACAATTAAGAGTAGGTTATTACGTAATTAGGACTTATTATTGAAGTTGCGAGAAGTCTAGCACCCAATTGAAACCCACTGTTTCAACAGAGGGCATACGGGTAAAGGATCGCAGGATCCACTTCTTGCAACGCTGACATTACTACTCGTGGGATATGCCGGTGTAGTGTTAGTGGGGAGGATGATTTCGAAACTCAATATTAATGAAATTGTTTTTGTTTTTAGCGTCTAATACTGTTTCCGAAGCTACCAAGAACCTGCCTGTGGTCCAAGAGAAAGTTGGTAGACGCTTCAGTGTGGAGCAGCCGTTCATCTTCTTCGTCATCGACCAGCTGGACAACTTGGTGGTTGCAGCCGGCAAGGTCAATGACCCTAAGCAGCCAACGCCTTTTGAGATGAAGACTAGAGAATTCTTTTAGATTATTTGAAGATCAGTTTTTAGCATGGTTAGCTCTTAAGACCTCATAATTGCTTGGGCTTAAAATTGTTTCAAGCTTTTAGCGACTATATGTAAAGCCACTTAAGTTTCATAGAATCTCTGTATTCTTAGTGATGTGACTTTTGTGAATTTTCGATCTCTTTGAAATTTTACAAAAACCCCCACCCTCTGTACTTAAGTTATTTATTTTATTTTAAGTTTGTTTACTTGCTGTGAAATGTTTACTTCTTGACAATATCCAGACGCATTTGATAATAAAAAGTACACAGCCTAGGATTAAGATAGATAAGTTTTATTTATTTAGAATTATGATTTTTTAAAATAAATTATTTATTTACAATTATATGTTGGTTTTTTTGAATCTTTATTTATCTGTTTTTTCATTTCAATAACATTCGCCATTTTAAAACCCAAATGATTAAAAAATAACTTTTTTTGAAAAGAGGGTAGAAAATTATGGTTATGTACAACTCTAAAGAAACTTCAGCTGTTTCAATAGTTAGTGTAGTTCTAACGGTCATGCTGGTCGTGATCGTTTTATTGCATTTTTTTTAGATTTAACTTAGTGTGTTAATTGTATTATTTCTGTCTTTGCACTTTCAACCGAGTGATAGTTTTGAGCTAAGCATGGAAGCAAACAAAGAAAACATAAGGGAAAGATTTAAAACAAAAATACCATTGCCACTGGAGCCATTACCAGCCTTGCCAAGCCATTTACTGACCAAGAATGTGGACACTGGCACCAATGGAAAGCGTCATCCTCTAAAAACTCTTGCGCAAACCAATGTCTATCCAAGCTCTAGTAGATGTAAACAAGAAAAATCAACAGGCAAGCCTAAACATAAAATGCGGATAGACACAAAACACGTCACTATGCGCAAAAGAAGCGAAGATTTAGATTGGGATTACAAAGTGTTTAAAGATCACGATGAGAGTATAATAAACATAAGCGATGATGAAAATAAAAACAGGAATTTTAAAGAAGAAAGTTATTTTGATGAGAATAAGCAGAGGAATTGTCTGGGTGAGCGTCTTGGAAACTCCGTCTTGACACCGGAGAAGTCACCGCTGCAACCTAAGGCTGTGAGGAATATAAAGAGGAGTCTGAAGAGACCTCACAGTCGGGAACTACAGGGACTATCTCCACCTTGCAAAAAAGAGGAGGGAGAAGTGGATAAAGCAAAACGCCGCTTGGTGTTCAATGAGAGCTTGCACGAGATGCTTCAGCCCCTAGATTACTGTAAGCAATACTTAGCTTATTATTATACAGGTTTCATGAGCATTTTCTATTTTATTCTAATGCTATACTAATACTAGGTTCGCAAAATGCATCTATTACATTATTGTACCACTTTTTTGGTATTAACTCAAAATGTTATTAAAAAATCATCACCAGGCTAAAATGATAAAAAATCAATCTAGAATATCTATTGTCAGTTGAAAGACAAGGAAAAATTTAATGAAAACGTACCTATTTACAGGGAAAAGATTGTATTTAGTTTGTATGAATCGGGACTACACGGAGTTCATGCTTAGCTATCTGCTGAAGGCGGAGAGGAAGCCGCTAGCAGTGCCAAACATACCCAGGATCACGAGGGCGTGCGTCATTAATTGGCTCATGAGAGTAAATGTGAGTGCATCATTTAGGTTCAAACCGAAAGTCTCAATACCTTCCTGCCTCCCGACGTAAATGTTGGTTCATCATCAGCCCTGATATAGGCTGATGATGAACCAACTTTGGGATCCAGATTTACAAAACAAATATGTTCCAGGGACCCCGAGGTAATCCAGCTATAATTCAATCTGCATGCTGGTACCTGGATTCAGTACTTGGCATTGGAAATGTCCAGCTGGACAGACTTCAACTGGTAGCAGCAGCTTGCTTCTGGATAGCACAGAAAATACACGGCCCTATGATCACAGCAACAAAGCTTGTCAAACACGCGAATAATGCTTTCCCCAAAGAGAGACTGTTGGCTGCTGAGAAAGCAGTTCTACTGAAGTTGGTGAGGCTACTTTGAGTATTTACAGTTTGTTAAGTATAGGTTTATACGCGGGACATTAACGTGACGATGACGAAAACCGAAATGACTTTTCATTGGTTTGAAAAACTAAATTGGTATCAACCTATGTTTATCAAACTGCAGTTACTCCATTTTATCTTCTCTAACAACACCGCTTATTCAGTCTATTGCTGGACATAGGTTTCCCTTATAAGAAGGGGGATTACCCATAATCTCCACGCTGGGCATGCGGGTTGCGGGACACTATAACTTCTAATACCTACATAAGTAATGTTTATTATCCAGCTGTTGTTTCCTATCTTGAATTGGTCATACACCTAAATAATCCTGTAAAATCATCTCACTTACATTGTAAATGTGAAAGTTTGTGTGAGTATATTTGTTACCACTCAACTCCGTAATATAACAGCTAAAAGTTTATGGATGAAACATGGAATATACATTCGTTTGTCACCTGCATTAACGCATTTTGCTATATAGCATACACAAAAGTGTTCTTTATCACTTCAGCGAAACCACGGGTGGAAGCTAATAGTTTATACATTATGCCCAGATTTTTCAATCATGAAAAATATTCCATCGATAATACTGATCTACCCTGTCTACCCACTCTCTCTCAAGCAAGTTTGAAAATGGAATATGTCATTTTGTTTAGTGTCGTAAGATTTTACGAATTCATTCGTCAGTTATTGGCATATCACAAAAAAGTCGCGTTCAGGGTGCCTAGTGCGAGTTTTTTTACCAGCTCGATCGCGTTTGCGTTTACGGAAATTTGTATGGAAAGGAGTCAGTGCCACGCGTTTTTCACTAGATGGCGCTACCTCGATTCCATATAAATTTGCGTAAACGCAAACGCGATCGAGCTGGTAAAAAACTCGCACTAGGCACCCAGTTTTCGAATTAAGTTTGAAATCTAAAGTACCTATTTAAGATAGTGCCTGTAAAATGCACTATCAAAGTTTTTATAAACTACAATAACAATGATAAAGGGGTCAGGACTTCATTAAGATACTGATAACAAGTAATAGGTTTATCCTATTCCAGGGTTTCCCCCTGCAGCCCGTAATCCCCCACGAATTCATCACCTACCTGGCTTGGTGGTGTGACAACGACCATCCTGGAGAGATCGAAATAGCAGCCGCTTTCTTATGCATGGCTGGTCTAATGGTGGAAAAGGAACTCTGTGAAGAGTATCCATCGGTGATTGCATGTGCGGCAATCAGGAATGCTGTCTTGATACTGAGAAATAGGGATATGATGAAGCATGTGCAGTGTTGTCCAATGTAAGTACTATCTACACGCACTATAGAGCACTATTATCTACCAGAGGCTTTATTCAGTTAGTGATACAGTTTCCGATGAAATTCTACTACAGTATTATAAATGTGAATTTTTGTGAAATGGATGTTTGTTACTCTTTCACGAAACTTGGAATATACTTAGTTTATGACTTGGATTAACACAGGTTACTTTTTATGTGAACTCCATACGAGCAAAGCAGCTTCCGGCAGCCAGTCAATAATACTGAAATATGCAAAATTATTCGATTTCCATCATCGGTATTGCAATACAATTCATCGTAGGTAGGCACAGATCCAAATATTTTACTATGAGTAGGGACTTTTTGGCGTACCAACCCAGAATCCTTCTCCGTTCTTTTTAGGAGTTGGGCTGGCTGGCGCCAGGTTAGCAGGGGGGCAATGCACAATACACCCCAATGCGGGACGTCGGTGCAGAACTTTTTCCCCCCACTTCAAATTAGAATTAGAATTAGGGATAGCGTATAAAAAGGACTTGGATTTTTGTTTTTAACCTCGTAGACGCAGTGGAGGGTTATAAGTTTAGCGTGTGTATCTGTGTCCACTGCATGGCATCGTAACTCCCAAATTGTTATCTAATAGGTATTTTATTGTATAAGTAAGTATGACAGATAACAGTTTTTCAGAGAGCACATAATTTCAAAACTCTTTGCTGAATAAGCAAAGAGTTTTCAAGTTTTAGTTTTTTGATTCTCGTTCAGGCGGAGATTGACCTTTGGAATTTGTACAATAAAGTATTTTTTTTGCGGAACCGTTACTTGTTCGACTTGTTTTGTAATGAAGCAAATGCCCAAGGTTAAGGTATTTATTACCAATGTGGGGATCGTCAACGTGAATATCAGCCGAAACTGGTACTCATAATGGAATATAAATGGCATATTACATATATACAACATCGAGGTTTTTCGTCAACTATACCACAGTGCTTGACCACCAAAGTTTTAATCAGTGCGTCCTACCCTTCATGACATATAGAGCCAAAACGTGGACACTCACAGTACGGCTAGTCAACCAGTTTAAAGTCGCTCAGCCACCTATAGAACGACCTATGCTTGAGGTTTCTCTGAAGGATAGACGCAACGATACTATATGCCGATGAACCGAGCTAAGAACAGGGCGCAATGGCGCTCATAAGCCAAAACAAGCCTCAAAAGCCGCAGACAGGCATCGCGAGGCGTCCGAATGGTTGCCACATATGTCTCAGGCTGAGGCGAACAGTTCGCAGCGCACGCCTCGCTATGTCTGTATGCGGCGAAGGACGCACTGAGTTCACTTTTCAATCGATAGACAAGATGCAAAACATGAACCTTCGCCTGAGCAGTCACAACACCAACCAGCCTATTCAGTCAGTCCACTGCTGGACTAAGGTCTCTTCTGTAAGAAGGGGGATATGTCAATAATCCCCACACTGGGCATGCGGTTTGTGGGTCGCAGGGCACAGCTTGTTGCACCACCGACGCCGCTGTCCGTCAGCAGCCAGGTGATTTAGTTGTGCCGGTGTTAGGCTGCGCTCTGCCACAGGCAGAGCTCCGTTTGCTAGTTAATAGTGTGCACCGCGGGCAGGTGAGGTTGACTTGCATTCTGAAGAAGGAGGTTGGAACCCCTTACACCCCGCCTATGTCGCCGCCCTTTAAGTGTAACAATCTTCTTCAGGTACAAAGCAGCAGAGGCCAAAGCAGCTAGTCTGTCTCACACCTGCGCACTTCTTCGAAGAGCTGTCCGCACTATAGCAGACCCTATATACGAGTACAAGGCGCCTTTAGGAATACCACCCCATTATATTGTTCAACAGATAATCAGTGCAGTTCGGAAGAAATGATATATAAAACCATTGAAAAACTACTTGCCGCGCGCCGGAAGGGTTAGAAAGTGCCGGGAAAGTCACCAGCGAAGCCCGGCGAGATATGCCGCCTTCCTAGAGACAAAAAATGTTCATATCAATCACTTTTGAAACCGCTATTGCTACGTTGTGTCTCTACGTATTTTTTCGTGTGAGTTAGTGATTTTGCTGGACACTGGAGTTTTGGGCGGCCCAACGTTCTACTTTAGGCATTTTCTGAAGGTACCTAATCCCATCGGCCCATTTAGTGTGGCTTGTATTGTAACTATTGTATGTAATTTATCAAATCTGCATTTATAGGTTTTGTTTTATGTAAATTTAGTCCAATGTTGATAAAAAATGACTTGATTTAATTTTGACTATTACCGAAGACTCTTTGACGTACATGACAGACGATAATTTAATTTATGTGTGTAAATATGTTACGTGTATGATACTTTACAGACAAACGACAACATTAGGTAGGTATGGTTAGCGAAAAAGAAGTGTTTTAAAAGTTGTCGTTAAAACCAAGGCAATTGTCAATCAAAAATAGTCAAGTCGTATTCCCTACCAGAGGACTACCGGTGTGCAACTGTTACTATTCAGTAACAGTTGCACACCGAAATGATAAGCACCGGTCCTGTTTTTACAAACTTTGATAGTTTGTCAATTGATGTTCCTTGAATTTCGACAGATGAAATGTCAAAGTTTGCAAATATAGGTCCGGTGCCGACCTTTTCGGTGAGCAACTGAATTACTTAAATTATGCTTCAGGGGTCTCGTATAATAACTCAGTTGCACACCGAAATGATAAGGTCCAGTTTTTACAAACTTTGATAGTTTGGTATGATAATTGAACTTGTTAGAATTATGACAGATTAAACGTCAAAGTTTGCAAATAGGTATAGGTCCGGTGCCGACCATTTGGTGGCAGCGAGCATCTGGTTTCGTGCACTTATAGCTGGCGGTGCTGCCGGAGTGCTGCCAGTGTTAGAAACTGCACGTGACTGATGCTGACAAACTGGCAGTGGAAACTGCGATCCACGCTTGTAATGTTTAGTAGTGTGCTGTGGATTAAGCATTTTGGGTGAGGATCTTTTAAAAAATAATTGGCCAAAAGTATAGTGTGAAAAGTTTAATATTTACTGATTTATCTTTATTTTATTTGTTTGAAAAATATGAATTGTCAATCTATTTTTGTCGCTGACTGTACGTAAACTTACTTTTTTAAACGATATACTATACTGAACTACAAAATAATATTTTCTCATTCTCAATGTAGTGCTATTTTCTCGCATATTAAAGAAGCTTCTTAAAAATAATAGTTGTAACTACAAATAAGAAAACTTCCAATCTTCCTTCACTTCTTACTTTATATTAACGTTTATATAATAAGTATTCTATTAATCTTATTTACGCTTTTAATTTTCTTCTGAACCAATTTCATAATGGCTATTGCTGTGATACAGGAAATAATTCTTGATTTAAAAGTAGACTGTGGAGGAGAATAGTGTTTTTAATTTATAATGCCGTATGACTAGCTAAAACTAATTTGAATGACTGACTACTAAACTGACATTACAATTCTTAAATAATACGTATCAAGAAAAATGTTTTTATTATTGTACCTACCTTTATTCGTACTCCTATAGCAATTAAACAATCAATCCTCCTATAGCAACAAATTTCCTGAAGAAAATGATCAAGATTACCATTGTTTGAGTGATGCCACACGGTGCATTGCGTTAAGACGAAATGCACCGTGTGGCATGAGTGGAGAGGCTCGTCGTTTTACTTATAAATCACAACGTCATGCCACACGATGCACTGCGACGTCGTCAACAAGGGGACCAGAGACGAAGCGGGGTAGGAAAGATGCACTGCGGCGTCGGAGCGGCCGCGGCAGAGCAGCGCAGTATTGCAATTATCTCCATTCGTTCAAAGATTGACATACTCCACCGCCGTGGCAAAGTCCTAGTTTAGGTGCCGGGGCGTTGCGTTGCGCTATAACAACTATGTTCACAAAAATGCAACAAGGTTACCTCGTGGCACTCAGTGCGACGAAATCATTGCGCTGCAACGATACCGATTCGACATCCGACGCCGCGCGACGCAACGTACTGCCAACACTCCCATGTGGCATCACTCACCAATAGAGGCCGAAGCACGAATATTTTGACATTTCGTAAGGGGAAATTTTGATCAATGACAACGCGTTGTTTGAAATCAATGCTTTTTCTATAAAACGTCAATTTTCTAGGTCCGCCTGAGACGCAGAAGGTTGCGGGTTCGATTACCGCCGGGGGCAAATGTTTGCATGTTCTGCAGATATTTGTCTCGGGTCTGGGTGTTTTCTATGTATGATATGTATGTATGTATAAAAAAAAAGACGTGTGGCACTCGGGGACTGCCGCGGTAAAGCTATTGCATAGCATTTTGTATCAACTTATGCAATTATAATTATTTATTTATTTTTATACGATTTCACTTATAATTGAAACACATAAACATCTAAAAGCAATAAAAATTCCAAAGAAAAGATTGTGATGACAGAAATTTCAAAACAAATCTGAAATTAGATTCAGGTGAAAAACGTCAGACGTCAGTTCGTGTCAGAGGCCAATCATGGATGTGTAGCTATCTTTACTGTGTTGAACACTAGCGCTGCGACGTTGCGACGAAGAACTAATAGAATACAAAAGTTTGAATATGAACTCTATTTCCAAGCAACAGATTATAAAATTAAGTAAAAGTGGGGAGCGTGAGGTTTTTTTTCGTTACGGAATTTCTGGATTCGGTCCCCGCGCTCAAGGCCCTCCATAGAAGCTATGCAATAGCTTAAAAACTGTATATGTGTAGTTTATCAATCATGTGGTTCCCATAATAAAGGTTCTGCTTAGTTTGGGGCTACGTGATGCTGTGTGATAACGTCCAGCATTATTATTATTATTATTTTTTAAGCTATTGCATAGCTTCTATCGAGGGCCTTGAGCGCGTGGACCGAATCCAGAAATTCCGTAACGAAAAAAAACCTCACGCTCCCCACTCCGACGGGCACGGAGGTGTGGCTTGAAGGCCGTGCATTGTCTAACGTCGTTTCTTTTCGGCAGTCTTCGACACGGTGTTTGTGTGCGTGCAACTAGACGTATTTTTATTTAATAAAAAAAAAAACTTATCGGTCACCACGCTCAAAAAGTGTAACTTGAATTAATATCAAAGAAAAAGAAATACTGCATAAATAAAATAAATAAATAATTATAATTGCATAAGTTGATACAAAATGCTATGCAATAGCTTTACCGCGGCAGTCCCCGAGTGCCACACGTCTTTTTTTATTTAAAAGGGTGATATGCCCATAACACTCACGCTGGGTTTGCTGGTTGGGGATTGCTGGACACAGCTTCTCGCACCGCCGACACCCTGTCAGCTGTGCCGGTGTTAGGCTGCACTATGCTGCAATCAGCCGGCCGCCAGAGCCCTGTCTGTTAGTTAGCATGGTGCACCACAGGCCAGAGAGGTAGGGTTGAGTTCCTAAGGTAACGGTTGGAACCCCTTACACCCCCTTTACGTTATAAAGAAAAATTGCTTCAAATTAAATTTGTACCTACAAGTAGTCTTTGAGTAATCTCTATAGCGTGCCTCGATCCTATTATAAAGGTGAAAGTTTGTGAAATGTATGTGAAATCTTTGTCCGTCCTTCACGCTAAAGGTATATGTCCGTAGTTGACTGCAGACTGCAGCAGCAGGTGAGCGTTAGGTCGCGACAACATCGACATATCGCGGCGTTAAGTGGCTACAGTCATAAATCCGAACCCAACTGCTAGTAGCAGACAACGCCGAATACCAGTTGGTTATTGCTGATCTGCGGTTGGGCGACACTGTTGTCTGACGTTCGGCCCGTTGCGGCATACGACGCCGACGTGTCGCTACCCACGGAAGGTATTTCATAGAAATACATATAAACTAGTAGTCCCGCATGCCCAGCGTGGGGATATCCCCCTTTATTAGGGGAGGCCTATGTCCAGCAGTGGACTGATATAGGCTGGTGTGGTGGTGGTGGTAGTAGTGTCGCAGCGACATGTCGCCTGCTGCTGCTGTCTGCAGTCAGCTACGAACTTGTATTGAGTTGAAATTTTGCACATTATCACAGAATACAGAGATGATATGTAGTTCTAGACCTAGTTCACAAAAGGCTTTATATCCGGATACTATGAGATCGAAGCCGCGGGTAGAAGCTAGTCATTCTATGTTACAAACATGAAAGTCTGGGAGATTGTATGGATGTATATTTGTTACTCTTTCATACTAAAACTACTGAACGGATTTCGATGAAACGTAATTTATGTAGTACCTACTTGGTTTGTGTTCCTTTTTCTATTCTGTGCCTGTATTAACACGGCTTCTTGCTATCAGGGTTCCACGAGATCAAAGCGGGTAAGGCTAGTAGTCATAAACCAATGAAATAATAATGAATTGAATCAGGCGTGACTTTGCGGAAATCCATTACAAGATATTTAAAAGAAAAAATATTTAGTACAAATTCCGCCAACTCTCTCTTACGAGTTTTATAAAAAACTCAACAGAAATTCGACAATGTTACGCCTTCCCCATAAGGCATCATCAGGAAACGATAGACTCGCTGTCCGCCTTCGGTACTCCACAAAAATTCGCAGACGGGTTGCTTCGCCGAGCGCCAAGCAGACTTTCTGCTTGGCGCTCGGCTGCTTAAGTATCTAGTCATAAACCAGTTAGTACTAAACGGTTTTTTTACTTACATGTTTTTTTGTATACTCTGTGCATGAGCGAGACTCAAGTAAATAGTTTTCGATTAAAATGTCGGTAACCGGTTAATTCTTGAATGGTTTAGATGTATAATAACGTAAAGGATTCGTAAAAAATTATAAAAGTATATTTGCATGTAAAATCTGGGTGAACGTAAGGAATAGCTCGATATTATCTGTTTTTCCCGAATAAGCAGACTAACAAGATTAAAAAAAAAAGACGTGTGGCACTCGGGGACTGCCGCGGTAAAGCTATTGCATAGCATTTTGTATCAACTTATGCAATTATAATTATTTATTTATTTTATTTATGCAGTATTTCTTTTTCTTTGATATTAATTCAAGTTACACTTTTTGAGCGTGGTGATCGTCTCGATTCGTGCGAGCTTCGTAGAGTCGTACAATACGTCTAGTTGCACGCACACAAACACCGTGTCGAAGACTGCCGAAAAGAAACGACGTTAGACAATGCACGGCCTTCAAGCCACACCTCCGTGCCCGTCGGAGTGGGGAGCGTGAGGTTTTTTTTCGTTACGGAATTTCTGGATTCGGTCCCCGCGCTCAAGGCCCTCGATAGAAGCTATGCAATAGCTTAAAAACCGACTGCGTGGACAAGAAGTTAGCCTGTCGGTTTTTTGGTGTTGACTAAAAGTTGTCATTTAAAATAAAATAAAACATAACAATTTATTCAAAATTAATATTGCCCATTATGTTCGTTCGTAGTTTTACCATTAAGGAGGTACATAATTACAAATTAATTTACATAATTACAAAAAGTTAGACCATAGATAGTTATTGCTAATCAACATTGTTAACACTAGCTCCCACACTAGGATTCCCTGTGTCGTGGGTAGCCAGTGTCTTTACGAGATAGGTACATAGTAGTACGATAGGTACTCACAAAACATGCCTAGATGACCACATTCACAAAGCAATAAGCAAGTGTTCATCAAATTGCAATTCATTTTAAATAACTAGAAATGGGGTAGGAAGGTAAAAAGTTATCTGTTTGTTTTTTATGTGTTCATTTTCGATGTCGGAGCAATGTGCCGTGTAAGAGTAGTGAGGTAGAATATCGCGTAAAATTATTGTGTGCGTGCCCCGGTCATTGATAAGATAGTACGGCTGGGAAAAGCCAAAAGATTTAAGGTGACATGTCAAACCTCCCTCTCGCTCGCACTATTCAACATTTTTGAAGATATAAAATCACTGAATGTTGTTATGCAAAATAGCAAACCTTCACGACCTTGAAAATAACAATACAAAGGTTCAGCAAGAATATCATGTTGAACGTTTTCCTACCAAAAAAATTGCACTAAAATTGATCACATTGGTACCAGTTTTTTGGTAAGAAAACGTGATAGAATCAAAATGATATGTTATTTTTTAGGCCGTGAAGGTTTGCTATTTTGCTGAACTACATTCAGTGATTTTATATCTTCTAAAATGTTGAATACTGCGAGCGAGAGGGAAGTTTGACATGTATAGTCGCCTTAAGATACAGTGGGAATTGGGGGAACAAAATCTTAGATTATACACATATACTACATATCAAATACCTATTATGCAGCACATAATTTATAGTACAAACATATTATATTTCACATGGTTCACATTTTACCCACACAATCTAACTTTTATAATAATAATAATAGGATAGTAGGAATTCTTCTTCTTCTAAATCATCAGCCGTCTTCGACCCACTGCTGGGCATAGGCCTACTTTTGATTATGCCTTTCGCCTCGATCCTGCGCCGGTCGTTTCCAGCCAGGTGCCCGTCCACGGTCTTTCTCATATCTTCGACCCATCGCGCTAGAAGACGTCCCTAATTCCTGTCCAACTCTAGACCACCGAGGATTTCTTAAAAAAATAAAATCTTTTTTATTACTTTGAATAGATCTTCTTTCATGTGTACATATTTTTTACTGAACGAGACTATATTGTTTTAATGTATAAGATTTATATTACCAAACAAGTTAAACCTAACATAGAAATAAAAGATGAACATTTAAATCTTGTGGATACTACTTTATTTTTAGCCTTAACTTTAGATAATAAGCTCCTATGGGGCGCTGACATAGATGGATTGTTGGACAGACACAGTTCTGCAGCATACGCAGTCAAAAGATAAACTAGCTGTTCCTACTGCAAGGCTCCATAAAGTTAGTCAATCTTTTAAACGTGTACGATTTGTTAACAAAATTCTAACTGATATGCTTAATTTATCTGTAAATAAATTCAAAATTGTTGTTAAACGTAACCTCTGTAATAAAGCTTATTAAAAAAACTGATTATTTAGATGACAAAAAAGCTTGGGATGAAACTGTCTCCAACTCCCTCAAAAACAATGTACCTAAATAGTTAAGAATAGAAATTGTAACATGGATTTTAAACAAATATAAGCCAAGCAGAGTTTCTTGCCAATGTTTGGTAGGGTTCCAAATTGGTGTTGATTTTCAAAAAAAAATACGATTTAAAGTGTACTTTACAGTTGTTATTGAACAAAAAAAATTGACTTTGACTTTAAACATCTTACTTCAAATCAGTTCGCTCCTACGCTACTATTAATCTACGTCGTCCACCAATCCAGTTATTGTGTATACTAACTGATATACAATCTGTCCTCGGAAAAACCGAGCAGTATCGTAGTCGCATCCATTGCTATAAGTTTAATACTGTAGGCATTCACCAGTTCGTGGGATTTTCTCCTGTTTTGTATTGGCGATAAGGTTAAGTTATATCATGCATAAATAAAAGTTCATAGTGTTTACGGTCACACGTCTGTTGTGAGTGAAGTGAAGTGCATGCCATCCACAAATAAGTGTAAATAAATATATGAATTGATATACAAAACTTAGTAAAAAAGTGTTTCATTCACATTAGTGGTTAAAGTTTGTTAAGTATGGAAAACACAAGATTAGCATGTGAGTATTTTTTAACATTTCTAGATCTTCTTCTTGATGTATAAAAGCTATTGGATAACTCTTGTCAAGGAGTTTTTAACGCATAAGGTATGGGGGATTTAAGGAATATGGCTTAGAGATAAGCTATATGATAACATAATGATGCGTTCCGGTCATAAATTAACTAACATTAAACGAGGTAACTGACAATGAAGCGCTCGTGGCGAGGCTTACTTCGGTGTTAATGGCAAATCATCTGAGTTAAGTAATACTCCGGTCACTACTTGGATGGGTGACCCCTGTGAGACATTTTATATCTGAGCGCTTCCGAGCTTCAGAAGGCATGTTAAGATGTTGATCCCGGCTTATCAAACGCCCTCGGGCAGCCTAAACACTTCGAATTGAGGAATCGGACTTTAATTTAAACTATTTTATTTTAATTTCCAGGTATTCTAATAAGCTCCGTCGTACTAACAATAAAATGCGTAAACTCACAGTACGATCCAAGCATTAACCAGGACCAGATATATTTTGATGATGCCCGACCCGGTCTCAGAAATCCATTGTCCGTCCAACCACCATTGTCTGATCAGCCAGCAAGCCAGCAGTCAGCTTTCAGTCAGCAAGGGGCATTCAATCAACAGTCAGCATTAAATAGGCAATCAGCATTAAATAAACAGTTATTAGGGATCCCCACTCCAGTCCCGTTACCATTGGCAACCCAAAGGCAATCGAATCTAATGAAAGATACAAGTGAGAATATAAGTGAAATGGGAGCAAAGAAAACAATACGTCTTGATGAGACTGCTGCATCCCTGACGAATTTCAGTGTTAATCTGATGATGGTAAGAAGAATTGTCATAGCAAACCTCTTAGAGTTATAATTAATTAAATAATGCTGGACACTGTCACACGACATCGCCTAGCCCCAAACTATGCAGAGCTTGTATGATGGGAACCACAGGACTGATACCTCCTTAGTGAACTGCTATATCGTGATGATGATGATACTCGTATGTACCTACATAGAAAGCACCCAGATCCGAGACAAATAACGGCAGAACATACAAAGAAGAATTGTCTCGTGGCGGGAATTGAACCCGCAACCGTTTGCGTCTTGGGTGGGTCTCTGCCCACTGCACCATAAAGATCGAATTAATTAGCTTTCGAAAGCTAGTTAATTCGATCGAATTAACTAGCTTTCGCCCACGGCTTTGCTTGCCTTAAGTTTTTTTTTAACTTTTCTGTCGGTTAGGAAAAATACTTTTTTCTGGATTAAAGGTCAGTTAGTCAGTCAGTCAGCTTCTTATTACTATTATTTAGATTAAACATGTTATTGGGGGTTGTGAGGGACTCTGACTTCCATCTTCAGAATCCAAGGGAACCTCACCTGCCCGTGGGCCACCCTTCTGTTTATTTAGTGGGTAATGGGGCTCTGGCGCGTGGCAGTCGGTTGCCTGCTCAGCAAAAAAACTGTTCGCACATTGCACCGACTCGACGCCAATCCAACACCCTTCCAACTAGAACTATCGATCTGGTATCAACGAGTCGTCAACTAGGTTATCAACGGGTCACTGTCACCAGTGGACAACTTGGCGTGGCAGTGAGTTGGCAATGTGTCGTCAACCAGTGGGCAGCGCGTTGTCAACGCCCGGCCAGGACGACTTGGCAAACGCGTCGCCCACTAGCCGTAAGCACATTGTCGACTCGTGCCCGATTCGTCGACAATGAGTTGCAAACGGGTCGGTGATGTCAATATTTATTATCATTATTTATTTATCTTTATCTTAAAAGTTGACAAGTTCACTCTTAAGAAACATAACATAAAGCTTACATTTCAATGCCATACTGCAAGTTGAATTGGACCTGAGTCGGCGTTGTGTCGATGACTGATAAGCACTGGCAGACCTAACCGCCGACGCGCACCAGCGTCTGCGGAACGAAAAGCTGTGCCCTGCGATCCCCAACCCGCATGCCCAGCATGTGGATTTTAAGTCTATGTCCAGTCGTCAACTGATATACGTTGGTGTGGTTATGCTATTGATATAATATAGCAAAGCTTTATGATTCTTTCTCTCTCAACGAAGGAGATAAGGTGCTACACAATTGATGTATTTGTGTCAGTCTTATCTCTTTTTTTATGACTGTAATGTATGACAGGTCATCGGTGTTGATTAAATAATAGCCAAGAACTTAAAAACGAATCAATAAGTGACCAAAATCCAATCCATATTATTCTTTAAGTAATTTTAATATTGCACAATAGCACATAATTATGCAGCAGGTTTGCTTGTTTTTTATTATAGAAAGTCCACCTATTAGGTAGGTAACCTGCAAGATGTATATAATCTAGTAGGTACTATGCCGAACTAGAAAGAGCTTACTTTACATACAATAACGTGCTCGTCGGATGACAGTATAACACTACAGTGACACGGTCCTAAAATGTATACTATACATCTAAATGCACGTGACTATACCTACAGGTGAATTTTAGAGACGATTATATTACATTTCTTTGCAAAAAGTAGCGGGTAAGATAGGTAAACCTACCTAAATTGTAACTTACATTTCTACAAAAAATAACTCTTGTTCATACTGTCATAAACTTTTAGTAATATTGTTTCCACAGTTAGTGAGCCAGCAAACAACAGGGAACACGGTGGTGTCCCCATACTCCATAGCCACGCTCCTCGCGCTACTGCAGCAAGGGGCCACTGGAGAAACCCTACAGCAGCTGTCAGACACTCTGCAGATGGCCCCACAGACGTCAGCTGCAGCTTTTAAAGCTTTCACTCAAGATATTCTGGTAAAAAGATATATATATTCTGAATATATAAATTATATGCTGGTAAATAAATCGATACGGGATCCCACTTCTCAGCTCAAGGGATTTAGTATTACAAAATCAAAAACAAAATGATCACGACGTTTTTTTACAATTCTGATCTTCAAATACTGCTCAGTTTACTTATTGTACGAGTACTTATTTAAGGTACATGGTTACATTCTCACAAATTATTTTAAATAATATGAGAAACAGTCAGAGGCAAGTCCAAAATATATGCGGTAGGTAGGTACATGTCTCCACTATTTGCATTTTGCAAAATGCTGATTAACTCAATGACCTTTATTTCTCATGATGTCGCACGATTACTGTACGATTCACACTTACCGGCGCACGACGGAGAGCATCGAAGCGCATTATAAAACATGCTAGAGGAAACTGAAACATCCACAAAGCAATTAAGTTTCTTAATTGTATGCAATATACGCAGCTTTGAGCTTAGTCAAACACTGACATAATTCGATCCGTAAGTAGATAAATTTGTAACAGATGCGTAAATTGTATGCAAATAAGGAACTTAACTGCTTTGAGGATGTTTCAATTTCCTCTAGCATGTTTTAAAATGCGCTTCGATGCACTCCAACGCGCGGTGGTATGTGTGAATCGTACATTAGCATGTTCATGTACATGTTCCTATTTGGTTTCCAGCGAGTTTAATGACTGGCAGAATGGTTGATTAATCAGAAGATTATCTTGACACACCCCACATTAAATTAGAGATTTGTTAATAAACTTGGGCCTTTGTCTATTCTAAATGACTTATACAGCGCCAAGTGATACATTTTTTCTCAATAACCGGGCGTTGTGGTGCCTGGGACATGGTTAGATGGAGTAGGTTTGCCCAGCACCTAGGTATACCATCCTCTCAGCATATTCGGTCTTACTCACAGGAGAGACATGGTCAATACGAGTGGAGCTGACTAAGCCGCGGGTTTTTTCGGGAACACGTTCCACGAAAATATCCCACGGAAAAGCGCACATAAATTCGTACTAAGCAGCTGAATTATTAGAAGGTACCAAAAGTTAAAAATTTTAGAGGGGTTTCTTTTGAAAAATGTATTTGCTGCATAACTACTTCAGCCATAGCTAGGGCTAGCTAGTTATACTTTTATGGTTATATACGGACAACAAGTAGGACTTAAAAAAAAAAACCGTCTTCAAATAAATTACTTATTACTTCTTGCCCTAAAGAATTTTGAAAATCGGTTCACAATTGACGGAGATATTGGTGATCATAGGGCGAAAATTACAAGTGAGGATGAGGTTTTTTGAGTTTTCCGGGAAAAGTACCAATCCTTCAGGAATAAAGTTTATATGAGACCACCTGTAAAGTATATTCTTTTAAACAAAAACATAATAATTTGAAAATCGGTAAACAATTGACGGAGTTATCTGTGAACATACATAAAAAAGTCGAAAAAAAGGTTCCGAAGACTTGAGAACCTCCGCCTTTTTGAAGTCGGTTAAAAACATCGCGGGTGATTCGATTAGTCAGCTACAAACCATGATAATTATTGATGTAAAGTTAACTTATTATATTACCTAAAAAAATACGAGAAAATTATTCTTATAAATCAATTATGATTTACCATAATTAAGAAACTGGCTCTGCAAGCTGGTTTTCCTTATCATCTTTTCCTCAACAAGGTTAAAGAACATCTGTTTGAGTTTACCTACGCCATGAGTTTTTAGAGTTAACATAGAAGTCCGGTTTACCATTTTCATTAATTTCATTTATTTACTGAGTATAAGCAGTACAAGCCCAGCTTATAGCTTAGCACATATGCCTAAACCAAAATTCGTTACATACTCGTAGCTATCTTAAATACCAAAATTATAAAATGTTAGTACCATGACCAACATACCACCTGCTTATTTAGCACTAGCTTCAACCTGCGGTTTTGCTCCCGTGGTACCTACTCAGATAACGCGTAGCCTAAATGTTATTCCTGGTATAGAACTACATTGTGTTCGGAATTCCAGCTCAATCCATTCTTAAGTTTTGGCGTGAAAGAGAAAAAATCAATCTTCAGCTTTCACATCACATTTCAGTATCTTTCACCTTTAATTGAATATTTGTAGAATCAATAGGTATATATTGCGATCACCAACCTGTCTCTCAGTGGTGGTGAACTCCTTCTAAACAAAAAGAGGTCTGTGACAACTGACATAGACATCTATTAATATCTGAAGAAGAAACATTGAGAATATTCTTTCTGCCACTTTATACCTACAATCACAATCCCAAATTCCCAATGAAAGCTTTTAATTACAGAAGCGTAGTTCCCGCAACATCCTCAAAACAGCCAACAACATCTTCCTTGCCAACGGCTTCAACCTCAACCTTGACTTCAGGACCACTGCTTTGAAAGACTTCCGCAGTGACGTCACTCCGACCAACTTCGCTCTTGCTGCTCAAACCGTGCAAGAGATCAACAATTGGGTCGCTGAAAGAACTAATAATCAGATCCAAAATTTAATTTCTCCGGGTAAGGCCCAAAATCTTCAGTTCACATGTGTACAAGAACAAGACATGTTAACAATATAATAATATACATTATCCAAATATTTTTTTGGGAAATAGAGTTTTTGAAATAATTTGTTTAATCTTCCTGAACATAAGAAAGAAATATTTATATAAAGAAAACTGGAAGTTATCGGCATTACCTAGCCCCTAATTAAGCAAATAATAAAGGAGACATATGACTGATATACTACTTATATGCATATTTTTTTGTAAAATAACATCCAGACCTGAGACAAATACTTGCAGATCATATACACATTTGTCTCGTGGTGGGAATTGAGCCTGAAAATGCTATTTAATGAAAGATTTACTGCGTATTTCAACCTGGCGTATCGTAAGCCTTAAGAAAAATGTTTACCAATGAAAATGCGTTATTAGCGTTAACTTTACGTCTACGATACGAATAAGTACAATTTCCGTAGCCTCTGCGGGGTGATCAGCTAACTTTGTTGCAAACAGAAATGATTGACACCGATCCTGTTTTTACAAACTTTGATATTTTATCCGATGAAATTCAATGAACGTCAATTGAAAAACTGTCACGGTTTGTTTAAACAGGATCGGTGTCAATCATTTCTGTTTGTTACAGAGTTAGCCGATCACCCCGCTGGTGTCGACTCGGAGACACCGACTTCAAATGCGCCTGCAAATTTTATATTATTTTTTTATATATGAATTGAAGTTGTGTTATCTGAACCTATGAGTATCTAACATATTTGGGTGGTACCTGTGTTTTGTTCCAGATGCAGTCAGCATAAACACACAGATGATGCTAGTCAACGCGATATACTTCAAGGGTCTTTGGGAAATGCCCTTCAGGAGACAACTCACGATGCCTGGGAACTTCTATCTAAGCAATAGGGCTGTGAAAAATGCCCAGTTCATGCACACTAGACGCTACTTCAAAACTGGCGTGGATTCGTATACCTCGTCTAAAATCATTGTGCTGCCTTTTGAGGTACTTAATTGTGACTAACTTATATTATACATGCGAAAGCATATTTGTTTGCTTGGTTCGCTTTCTTACAATTAAATTAACCGTATGGTAGTAATTGCTGCATTGGTTTTCAATAGTGCCGCCGTGTAAAATACAGCAGCATTTGGGATACGCATTACACGCACACACGCACAATCTCCATGCTTTATGGGAGCCAAAAGCAATGGCAATCCACGTTTTATATGTAATGTTTAATTTCAAGCGTCGAGGTGAAAAAATACAGGCGTTTTACTATCCGTTCTTACTTCCCAGCTACCACCAGCTTATATTGTAGTTGATTGAACTCCCCTATAAATCTGCCCTAACAACTCAAAACTTTTTGATAACTGATTTTTAGAGAAAAAAATTACCAACTCTGCAGTGACCATTCCCTTGACAGTCCCTTCCTCGGTCATCAGATCTACTTCGTTAAAATTGCTACGTCGCGTCGTTTATAAAAGATCGGATACAAAATTAATTTTCTCCACATATCTTACGAGCCTGTCTGATCCCACTACAGGGCAAAGGCCTCCCTTCTCTCTTTCTTAGTTATATATTATATAGTGATTTTTAATTATTATTATGTGTATTATTATTATGTGTGTAGTATTATTATGTGTGTAGTATTATTATGTGTGTTAATATTATTATTATGTGTACTTACAGCGCGATGAATACTCCCTCATGGTAATACTGCCGCACTCCCTCGTCACAGTGACAGATCTTCTATCCACATTGTCGGTGCCACGTCTTGAAACATACCTAAACTACCCTTATCTGGAGGTGGAGCTACAACTGCCCAAGTTTTCTATTAAAGCTGATACGGACCTGAGAGAAATATTGCAGAATGTAAGTTTTGACAGTATATTCCTCTCTAGAAATGCTTCAGCAGGAAATAGGGTCTCTCCCAATTTGTAAAAAAAAACATCATTATCACAAATTAATATCAAATATAAAAATTGATGGACTTAGGGGAGGCCTATGTCCAGCAGTGGACTGCTATAGGTTGATGATGATGATGATGATGATGATGAAATTGATGGATGACCTTCATAAGTATGACTCCCAGACACTATACTGGCCTAATAAATGAGCCCTCCTAAACATAATACGAGTGATTTCTTGTTTTATAAGTGTGACCCGCGACCTTCCCATGGGAAGGTTGCGGGTTACACATCCGCCTGAGTCGAAATTTTTGGGATATATAAAAAATCTTAGATTATCCCTGAAGTGTGGGCGACACCTCTCGTCAATGTACGAAAGTATTAGTCATTGAGCAGGCTTGGAAGCTGAAACGTTTCCCCTGTAGGTGGAGCCAACGGCGCTTAGCCGTGACTGCCTGAAAATTTCGACAAGGCGAGGAGTTGACTCAGTAGCGCAGTTCGTTAGCGCGTCCCGGTATAATACGAGTACCTACAATTCTGTAGATCAACTATATTGTATGTAATTCAGGTGATTGGGTATTTAAATATTTTTTTAAGGTGTTGACTATGTTTTTCAATTAGGCATAAGAATTATTAATTGCTGTATCTTGACTTCCCAATGTAATGTGAATAACGGAATGGTTAAATAAAGAGTCTACTGAGAAATTTGGTCTGGCCAGGCATAAAGGTATTTATTTACACTTTGGATTTGAGTTCTTGCCTACATAACGCTAATAGACGCTCTTCCTGCATGCATAGCGTATGTAAAATAAGAACAGAAACACATATTTTATGTTGAGAAAGGAAGTCGCGTTTATGATCAAACTGGTCAACCTACCACGTTAGAGACAAAAAATAACGGCGACTCTTCATCGAAATTTATGAGGAGGACTTTACTATCCTATCCTACTTCTTACATTATAAATGCGAAAGTTTGTGAGTATGGATGTATGGATGGAAGAATGGATGAATGTTCGTCAGTCATTCACGCAAAAACTACTGAACGGATTCGGATGAAACGTGGAATATACATAGTTTGTAAATTAACACAAATGCTATTTATCCCGGTACCACGCGAGAGAAGCCACGGGTGGTAGCTAGTAGATAATAAATGCATATTATTATGAGAAAGTTGGTATGACACCATGGAAAAATCAGTGGTAAATCAATGGACTGAAACCAAATAAAACGGTGAAGGAAAAACATTGTGAGGAAACCCGCAGCAGTCAGCTCCACATGAATTGATCATGTCTTTCTGTCTTGTTTGTAAGGCTAGCGAGGCTGAGTAGATGGTGTACAAACAACTGCTGGACAAGCCTCCTCCATCATGATCATGTCCCAGGTACAACAGCGTCCTGGTCAGCGAGTAAAAGTTACCACATGACGCTGAATTATCTAGATTAGAAATAAACACTCACTCATACCGCTTAAAGCATTAAGTTACAATGAGCTGCATCTTGACTTACATCTTAATCTTACTTTTTTTACAGATGGGAATTACCAAACTCTTCGCTGACGCAAAACTTTCTAATATCGGAACATTCCAGAACATGTCTCCCCAAGTCTCCGAGGCTCTCCACTCCGCCGCATTCACTATTGATGAAGAAGGGGGGTTGGCATCAGCTGCTACATCGTTCTCTGCCGTAGCACTGTCTAATAATGAACCGACGGTGCTGTTCATAGCTAACCGACCATTTTTAGCAGTGTTATGGGATGGCAAGTCAAACCTGCCATTGTTCATTGCTAAGATAGATGATCCTACTTTATAATTTTTGTTTATCTGTTCCTATGTTTTATCATTATCATCATCATTCGCGTCTTCAACCCACTGTTGGGCATAGACCTTCTTTTGATTATGCCACCTTAAATGCTCCGTCGGTTTTGTTAGTAGTCTTTCTCAGACTGAAGAAAATGATAACCTGCAACTCCGTTACCTACCCGTAGTTGTATCGATGCTTCTGGCAGCGTCACGTTTTTGTATTTTCTTACACATCAATTTAAAATATGCCATGGATATATGCATGGAATTTTTTAATATTGCATGTGTATGGCCCTACTTAAAATTTAATATTTTGTATGTAAGTTATCTTTGAAGTAAGTATTTTAAAATACCCCCACGTATTTTATTACCACTTTAATTACGTTCAAATCCACAATACACAAAAATTAGATGATAGAAAATGCTATTTAGCATAAAGTTTGCCTGTGAACATTGAATTTCGTCCAATAAAGAATCTTCTATCTATGTATGGGACAAACCTGACAGGGATTATCCACTGTAAAAAAAACATTGTCCACCTTAATTTTAATACTCAAACACAAATCATAATAAAATAATTTTATTTATAAGCGCCTGTCTTTTATTCTAATACCCTGTTCTACGTTTTTTTCTTAAACCTCTTAAAGGTATTGATGACGGGATCATCAGCGAATGTTCTGAACTCCCCATTGTAGTAACCTTCTATCTCTTCGAGTGACTTCCCTTCAGTCTCTGGCATGAAGAAGTAAAGGTATGCGGAGCCAACAAAGCCAAAGGCTGCGTAGACGGCGAATGCGCCCCAAAGGTGAAAGTTGCTCTCCAAGTTGATGAATGTCTTTGAGCCTAGGAACATGACGACGTAGTTCCATGCTGCTGCGAACCCTTGAGCTGATGCGCGACTCCTGGATGAAAGAAATACAGATTTAGGCTATACTCAAAGTAATAAATGCAACAACAACACCAGCCTCTACCTTTCCACAGCCGGATATAGGGGTAAAGGTAGTAATATATATGCATTTATACTATTACAATTTAGAAATTATAACAACTAACAATTGGTTGATCTGCAAACCGTAATATGGATAAACCGCAGTGTGGTGGATTCTGAGCCACAAAAACTTTTTTTATGGTACTTGAAGATGGAACAAGCACATGGCCCACCTGATGTTAAGTTTTAACCATTACCTATCACAAAGCATGGCATCGTAGATAAAATTTTTCCGGAACGTGCTCTACGATGCAACGCCCTACGTCCATCAACTTGAGGCATGAAGATGATAAGCCTCTTGTGCCTGTAATTTCACCGGTACCCTTCAAACCGAAACACTGAAATAGGCATGGTGGCAGTGCTTTTCCGGACGAGCCCTCCACAAAGAACTTTACTACTACTAAACGAGTAAAACTAACTATAAGTCATTTAATCTCTAGTATTTCAATTTATAAGAAAGCAATATCTCGTTTTACATCTTTAAAGCAAATCTTTGAGAATCACTACCAGTGCCTGTTAACTTGGCTCATAGAAAGCTTGCTCTGGTCGACTGAACTGAACCAATTTTACCGGCAACATACAGGGAAGAAAACTACTTATTAAAAATTACCTGAATGGAAACACCTCTCCGAGCAGTACCCATGCCAGGTTACATCCAGAGAACACTGCCATGAAGTAGAAGAATACGAGCGGTACCACACTGGTCTCTGTCGGGAATGTGCTGGTGTCGTACGAGAATACTGTGTCTGGCAGGTTTATTTTTGCGTAGACACTTAGAGCTGGGAAAAAAATATTTTTATAATAATTCAGAGTGATAATTAATTAAGTATATATCCTTCCTTCTTTTTATGAGCTAATAGTCACACTCACCCAATTCGAATTACATAGTATTTACTGTAAATACCTAGCTTAAACTTTTTTTCTTGTCTTTTATAACGTGTCAGTGAACTGCACCCAGTCACTTTATTAATAGTGGCTATGCAAGAGCGGGGTCTTCTAACACAAGCATTGTCTGCTTAAAGATCCCAACCTAGATACACATTTATGTAAAATTGGTAACAGCAATAAATATATTTCTATTTCTATAGTCGACTCCGGTGGCGGAGATTTAAAGCCGCCTCAAGGCCTCCGACATGGCTTTACCCAACTTCTTAACGTGCCTTCCGAAGCACGGAAGCGCCACGGCGGCGCCACTCGGTCACCCATCCTACCTAGTGACCGGGTGACATATTGCTTAACCATGATGATTTGTGAAGAACACCGAAATACGCCACGCTCTTCAGTAGTGAATGATGGCCGATGATGATGATGATCATCATAATCGTTCATTATAGATTCAGAACCAGAAGCTTTTATCACTATTTTTATTTTACTGCATCACTATAATTATTTTATTTTTCATATAAAGTACACAGGCCATTCTTACTTGTGCATAAATCCTCTCCATCCGAAGTTTGTCTGGAAGAGATCGCTTCCAAGTGATAAAACCGCCCATTGTACCTTTTATTTATTTTATATAGTCTATTGTTTCTAAACTAAGGTGTACAATAAAGAATTCATTCATTCATTCATTCATACAAGCGAGGGGTCTTATTAATTTTATTGTAGGTATCATGTTTTTGATACCTGTGCAGGATAAAGCTGTTCCAAACATGGCTGTGACGCCAAGCTTCCTCTTCCCCGCCAGTTTGATGATGCCGATGATGACGACTGCAGCCAGGAACAATATAACACCGACCATGAGCTAAAAATGTATGTTTTATGAGAGAAAAATACGTCACTTATTACAAACATAGCATATGACATTCGTCAGGCAAGATCTGTCTAGTTTTTCCGATCATTGTACCTACTCGTACCAATCTGCTATTAGAAAACAATTAGGGGCAATTATGGTTAGTTTTGGAAGGGCATTGATCGTTTGATTGATGATCAATATAAATAATTGTGGTCTGGTATGAGTGTTGCGTAATGAACTAGGATGTTACTATGAGGAAATGTTTTTTTTAGCAATCAATCTAAAATAAGAAAATTTTAAACACAAGGTTTTAAAAATTAATATGTAAAAACATCATTGCACGCCCTTTTCCCCATTATGTAGGGATATCTTCAGATATTGAGTACACAAACTCAGTACGAAAAACTGTTGAGAATACCATACAGGCACAAGGGTGTAGTCAGAAGCAAGTCAATCAGTTAGCACTTCCTTGAGTAATAGATTTCTCATCATCATCATCAGCCTATAACAGTGCATTGCTTGACATAGGCCTCCCCTAATGACCGCCATCGCTCTGTCGATAGCTTAACGCAGCTTAACGCATCCAGCTTCTACGAGCAGCCTTTCGCAGATCGACACTCCATCTAGCTAGATGGCGTCTTACACTACGTTTGCCGAGACATGGTCTCCACTTAAAAACTTGCACGCGTATTGGTTCTCGGTAGATAGACCAGCCCACTGCCACTTCACCTTGACACCACTGACCACTTCACCTTCACAAATCTGTGAACTATGTCGACAACTGTAGTTCTATGTCGAATAGTCTCATTGCGGATTCTATTCTTCAGAGAAACTCCAACCAAAAGTTTATTAAGTAAGTAAGTAATACCACTGATACTTACAACAATATTCTTAGGATCTCCAGCCATACCAAATGCTCCGCACACGTTCACCATGTTAGGCCTAATGGGCGAGAGACCGCTCATCACGAAGAACATGAAGTACATCATCACTAGGGTCAATGGCCTCAAGGTTTCCTTGCTCAGCATAACCAGGTTGAATTTAAGGAACATTCTGAAAAAAATTATATGTACTCGTAGGTTTGCAATAACTTGCCTTGAAACTTTATCTAAGAACGACTTTCTCTGTTTTCATTTAATTTTATCTTGGGTTAAACGTTTTACTGAAAAAGGAAATTGTTTAGGCTTAGGATAGTTTTATTTTTATTTTAGAGCATTGTGGGGAGCCTTATCAATTTTCTTTTTCAGAGGGAAAAAGATACACAATATCCTTTTCCCTCTGAAGTTGGCTGCAAGTAGCGACGTAGTTCCTATTTTTGGGTTGGATTATACTAGGATTGGTCAAATAGTTTGCAGAGCCTAACTTTAGGGTGACAAAGATCCTTTGCGACGATTGTACGTAATTAAGTTTGTATTAGGAGTTCCAACCATCATCTTCGGAATCCAAGCCAACCTCACCTGTTTATGGTGCACCCTGCTATCAAACTGGCTCTGGGAGCCGGCTGACTGCGACCTGCTGCATCCAAACCTGTTCATCTGAATCATCGGGGAACACACATTCGGGTAGAGCATTCCACTCCTTGGCGGTGTCTTGCGCACCGCCAAGGAGAAGTGGAGGAAAAATGGAGGAGAAGCGCTTTGTGCGCATATGCGTACTCGTATAGCTAAATTCAACGGTCACCGATGAGCATCAGCGTCGGTGGGGCGAGAAGCTGTGCCCTGTGATCTCTAACCCAGCGTGGTTATTATGGGTATATCCCCTACTTATAAGTGGAGGCCTACGTTTAGCAGTGGACTGAAGTTGTAGGTTTAATAATAACCAAGGAACTACAATATGGTAGAGTCTATTAGTTTCATTTAGCGATGATAGGATAAAAGATATTCTTCTAGTAAATTCATTCAACGCGGAACAAAAACTGTGACTCATCATTGAACTCTAAATGTGCGACATTTGTCGGTAAACACGATATTTTGAAATAATTTTAAAGACATAATCACACCAAATGTTAGTTCACACAGAGACAGATCATCTCCCGATCCAAAGCCAATCATGTGCTAGTATTTACCTAGAGGGAGTCATTTTTCAACTTATGAGACTAGCTTCCGGCTGTGACATTGCTCCCATGGTATCCGGATCATCATCATCATCATCATCCTAAAGCAGTTTGCTGTAGACATAGGCCTCCCCCAATCCAGATATGATAATGTACTTCAAAGATTAATTATATTTACGTGTATTCCTTAATTTTAGGTTACAGTGTTATTGATTCACAATCTCGCGAGCGACAGTAGCAGCATAAAATACAAATGGGTTTTGATGTTGTGTAGCGCTGTTCCTTCGGGTAAGCGACACTTTTATAATGGAGTGGAGACCGCGTCTCAGCAAACATACTTGTGGTGTAGGATGCTCTACGGCTAGGAGTGATGATCTGTGAAAGGCTGCTGGTAGAAGCTGGATGCGTCGAGATCAGGACAGGGCGCAATAGCGCTCATTAGCGGAGGCCTGCAGTAACCTGCTATATGCTGACGATGATGACGATGACAATGTAATTTTTTTACAAATAGTCGTCTTTATAATATTACAATGATTTGGAAAACTACAATAGTTATTGAATACCTACTACCTTGACTTTCAATGAATGAATTATCTATTGCTGCTACCTACGACTATCTAGTAAAGGCTTATTTACATGTGTATGTAAACATTTTGTTAAGATAACTAGCTAAATAGGTAAAATAATCGAGTAATTTTGTAAAAGTTCTCTTTTCTAATTAACTTACCGATAGTGACAAAGGTGTTACCTTTATAAAAGACGATTAAAAATGTCATGAGTTTTGTTAGTAGTTTCATCAAATAAATACCTAAGTATTAGATTGACGGAACTCAGCATTTTCAAATTTCTGCATTTGGTCGCGTAACAAGACCAAACTATAAAATCGTCTATTTTTATTATGCAATAAAATATATTTTTAAATCTACGGCATGTACACTACCTAAGTACAAAGTACCTACCTATTTTTATGTATTAACTACCTTGAAGATATTTTCAAGGGTTACCTTAAAATAGTAAACAGGAAAATGACTCATCTTCATGTTTGTATAACAAAGCTGCTGTGGAGTAGGCACCTAATAAGATACTTTATTTTAAGAAACAAAAATAAATATAAAAAACACTGTTGTACTAAGAAAATTCCATTTGACAGTTTAAATGGAATTTTCTGTATATTATACTAGCTTCGTGAGTGTGATGTAATTGAACAAAAGAGAAAAGAGTTCCAGCCAATCAGTCCGAGGTTGTAACGGAGAAAAAAAACGGACGAAGTCGCAGGGCACCCATTAGAAATCTCACTAAATTGTAAAGAAAATTGTGATGATTGTTTTGTAAATATCAGGGGCTCGATCATGAAGACTAGCAAAAACGTTTTATTAGGTATCGTAGACTTAGAATTTTGACCAATGAGAAGACGCCGATTCAAAATACCGCTTTGGTCAAACTTTTTAGCCTACGATTCGTCGTCAGGTTACAATATTCGTGATCGCCCTACAGTGAAATTACTCACCTCTTGATATTGTTCATCGTGTAATGCTCACAGTCTCCTTCGTGCCCTATCTTCTCGCAGATGACGCAACGCTGCAGTTTCCGTGAGTAGACCACTAGCTGATCGAACTCCTCCCTTACGTTGTCGGCCGAGGTCCATCCACGGAGGTAGCATAGGGACTTTAGAGCCTCCTTCTCTTTGCCTTGTGAGAGTAGCCAGACTGGAGTTTCTGGCACCTATGACGGATTAAATTATTTAAATACAAGATGACCCGTTTTACTTCGTACCAACTAAAATTGAAATTTGTAATCTAAAGTGGCAACAATAATACCAGCCTATATAGTTCACTGCTGGACATAAGCCTTTTGTAATAAGAAGGACATGTTAATGTGCAATGTGCAATCCCAACGCAGTGCGTGCGGGTTGGAGATCGAAGAGCACAGCTACTCGTACGCTGACGCTGCTGCCCGTCGGCATTCAGGGAATTTAATTGTGCCTGTCCTAGGCTCTGCTATGCTTCTATTAGCCGGCCACCAGAGCCCGATAGTTAGTTAGCCGCGTGCACCAAGTACCGGTGAGGTTGGCTTGGGTTCCGAACATGGAGATTGAAGTCAAAAATTTTGAAGTGACTCCATAATTTATGAGCGACGTAATCCAGGGTACACGTAAGTACATGATACTCTACTTACAAGTAGCACAAAAAGCATAGATGAAATAGGAGCAGCTAAACAGATGAGCGCTGCTTCCCGCCAGTTGACGAGTGTCCCCAGGAAGTACATCACGAAGATGCCGACTGAGCTGAACAGCTGGGTCACAGTACAAAGAGCTCCGCGAATTGAGGGTTCACTGAAACAAATGATAACAGCTACAGGTAACTTAGCAGTCCATAGTTGCTAAGAACTTACAGCCTATAGCAGTCCATGGCTTATTCGTATAGTTTATTTCCACGAAACGGCACCTAAGTACACTTAAACACCAAGTAATAAGCTTGCTGGACATAGGTCTTTCTTAATGAGCGCCATTACAACCTGTCTTTAGCTAGATATTCACTTGTTTTTAGGATATTTTTAAAAGTGATCATCATCATCACCAGGAAGACTTCACCCACTGTTGAGTATAAACCTCCCGTTGTATGTGCCAATCCCCACCGTTCAAAGCTCATCTCATCTAGTTTCGGCCCACGTTGGATGCAATATAGCCCGCCCATCTTTCTGATGGATATAATTATTCTTTTATGCAGATAAATTAAATTGAAAACACTTAATTATAGGGGGTAATTAGAGGCAAGTCCAAGTAATGGTAGGTATATATTCTACGTTTTTAATATTCGAACTTTTGGTAGTCAATTTTCTTGACGATATTACCGATTTGTTAGTTTCTAGGAGATTTTCAAAAGTGATATATATTTTACCATTCATGATTCAATTCGTTCTATCTATCTAACTATCTATCTATGCATCTTTGTTCCGGTATAACAAATTGCCTACTCACCTGGTTTAACTGAAAATAGATATTTTTATCGACATTGACCTATTTAAATAATCTACGAGTATGATGGAATTTTTTTACGAAACAGTTTAAGTAGTTGATCTAATCCGTAGTTGATAAGTAACCTACTTGTAAACAAATAATCTTTACTTATTTGTATTTTAACTTTTATTCTTACCAATCATTTAGTTTAGGGCCTTGAAGCGCTTGTAGCGTGGCTTGTTCGGTGTTCCTATTTGGTTATCTTGGTTAAGCAACGCTCCACACGATCACTGCTTGGATGGGTGACCGTCTGACCGTCTAGTGGTATTTAAATCTGAGCGCTTCCGTGCACGTTAAGATGTTGGTCCCGGCTTATTCAGTCGTTAAGCAATTGCGGAGGTATTCAGGCGGCTTAAAAACTCCGTCGCCAGAGTTGACCAATAATCATCTGACTGAATGTGTTGTATCTGTATAATTTTAATACTTAGTAGGGAAAACATCTTCGATGACGAAGACACGGGGTGCCCACTAGTAAATAATAAATCTAAACTAACCTTATCTCCCCGACATAAGAGTTGATCGGTGCTTCCATAACTCCTGAACCAAAGCCCAGCAGTCCATTGGCAATGAACAGCGATGGAAGGTTCCACGCGTTGTACATTAGCACCCATGCTATTAGATGTGGAATGTTGACTAGAAAGTTGGCTCTCTTGCGGCCAAAATAGTCCACTATTGGGCCAGAGACTATCGCCCCGAGTGGTTGCGTGAGGTAGGATAGGCTCCCTGAAAAAGGTATTTTTTTGAAATAGCCTATGTTTAGTTCTGTTCTAGAACTAGGTACAATAATCACACCAGACTATCCGTCCACTGCTTTAAACAGGCCTCCCCTAATAAGAAGGGGGATATGCCCTATAATTATACAAAGACTTTGTATAATTATAGAGCCGCCCCTTTTTTTTTATGTTACTTTGTTTGTTTTTGTTTTTGCTCAAGTCCTACGTGTAAAAGTATTTTATTCATCAAGAGTTATATTTTAGTACCTAAGTCTGTTCACTCGTTTTTTGTTTAATGTTTATAGTGGAAACTTCACAGGTGTTAGATTTATTCATATGTATTTTTTTTATCATCACTTTGTACGGTTTGTTTCCTAAATAAAGTAAAATAAAAAAATAAAATAAATAAATGCCCATAATCCTCACACTGGGCATGCGGGTTGGGGATCACAGGGCACAGCATCTACAGCCACTGTTAGCTATGCCGCAATCAGCCAGCCGCCAGAGCTTCCTTTGCTAGTTAGCAGGGCGCGCCACAGGGAGGTGAGGTGGGCTTGAGTTCTGCAGTTCCGGATGGAACCTGGATAATTCTCACGACAAGCTTTTATATCGTATAAATTGTGTAATATATTAAATTGATGTGTGTGATTTTATTTAAAGTTTTTTTTTCTCTATTTAGAGCTTCAAATAAATGCTTTTTTTTAGTGTTTTTTTTTACTAATAATAATTTTTTAAATTTAGTTATTGTTGTGTTAATGTATCAAAATTATTCTTAATCATTAATTTAATTTAAAGCGTCATTGTTGACTGGTCGTTTGCCTGTTAATTTAGTACAGTCTATAAGTTCTTCAATAAGGAGACGAAGGGTTGAATACAGACGTCACTTTATTCGTATTCTACTTAGCAAACCCTACAATTTGATCTCCATAATATAGGAGTGGGTAAAAAATTAACAAGCTTCACATCTTGGGCAGTCCGCCATATTGGATTAAGAGTCATTTTGTTTGTTTTTCGTATTTTTCTCAGCAAACCCTTTCATTTAATCATTCATGTATCATGAAAGTGCACAAAAAATAACCAGTTTGCCATCTTAGGCCGTCCGCCATATTGGATTTACATTTAAGTCATTTTATTTTTCGTTATCTTCTAATAAACCCTTATATTTGATACCCATATTGTAGAAGTGCATTAAAAATAACTAGTCCGCCATTTTGGTTCCTCCACCATGTTGGATTTTAAAATGTCGTCCAGCTTACCATGCATTGACACCGAAACTAAATATGTATACAAAAATTTCAGCTCAATCGGTTGAAGATATCTGCTTCAAAATTGAGTTACAAGATTTCACCCGCATATACATAGTTACAATGCGAACTACAAACAACAACCATTTTACGCGCGTCAAAGTGGTCATTTGTTTATTTTTTTTTCAATTAACAGCTTTCTATTTGCGAGCCAGTTTGAAATTTAAATAAATCCTCTGATTTTTGACCTCCTTGGTTGCCATGTTTCGGAGTAAAAGATCGTTCCATTTTTAAATTACACGACGCTAAAACACGACAGATGTAGATTTTCATACTAATTTTGCCGATCGCTGCTCGTATGTATTTGGCCAGTTTTTGCAATTTTGATTTAACTCGAAGAAGGTTTTCAAAATAATGCTCAAATTTCCAAGCAAGTTTGAAGACATTTTTGCTATAAATGCGAAAGTATGTTTTGTTGCTACAGGTACAGACAAGGAAATAGTATAGCTTTCATCCTGTAAAAGGTTCATGCTGACTGAACCACCGAACTAATTGCTATTGGGGGGTTTGCAACACGAGCAATGCTGGGCAAAAGCTAATATCGTCCATAATCACGTGAACACGCTCAAAGCTGACTCCATTGTTGATAATAGCAGATGATCACTTACATTCTTTATATGCTTACTCATTAGCGTTCCTTTGTTTCCATATGTAATCTTTATAACTACTTTGCGCTGCATTTGTTACATTGTAAGTAGGTAATAAGGTTTTATATTAGAACTGGGTTAGAATATTGGTCGTAAGTATAGTAGATCGAAGGTCGTACTACATATAGGTAAGTTAAATGATGGCCCACTATGCGGGGTTCTGAAAACTTACGCACTGTACAGGATGACTTTAAATTCGTATGCTATCCTGAAGTTAAGCTCAGTAAGCAATTCGACTAATTCTTGTACTCTCCGACCCAAATAAAGGAACGATTTCGCTACATCCAACCAAATTAAGAGGTACATAAATATATTGCGACTATGGCAGGGTATAGATCGTTCGTAGACTAGACCGCAGTTTACGAGGCTTAGTTTATTGTACCTGTGCTATTTATTAGTATGACTTCACTTAATATTTTTATCTTGTTCTTTATAAAACTGTATCCTTATATTTACGCAAAAGATAAACAAAGGTGCAGAAATTATCAGCAAAAGAAATTGAAGTATTTAGGTTGTAACTTTGGTTCTAACTAGCTTATTACATATTTTTAAATAATCCTAGTGAGTATATTTGTTTGTTTGTTTGTTACGCTTTCACGCTTTAACTATTTCACCAATCGCATACACGTTGCCAGGGGTAGGTACATAAAAGGTAGTGTACGTTTCCTCCAAAATAAAGTTACTGTTCCCGAGGAATAGGAAAATAATACACATTTTTAGATTTTGTTGATTTAACATATTTTTCGAATTTGTTTAATACTAGCTTCCGCCTGCGGCTTCGCTCGCCTGGTACCCGGATAAAAAGTAGCCTATATGTTAATACAGGTCATAAAATATGTATATTCGAAGTTTCATCCAAATCCGTTAAGTTTCCGCGTGAAAGAGTAACAAACATTCATCCATTCATACTCTACAACCTTTCGCATTTATAATATTAGTGTGACAAGCAAAACATTCATTAACAACTTTGGTCTGGCCAGTCATCTAAGGGACTACGTTAGAAACAAAAAAAAAATTGAGACCACAATTTTTTGACTAACTCGCTAACTCTGCTGCCTGTTGGCGGCGGTCAGGGGATGTAAGCTGTGCCAGTGAGGCTGTGCTACGCCGCAATCAACCGGCCGTCAAACAAATAAAATAAATAAATGCTTCTGAAATAAACATTTATTAATTACTTTCATACTTTCAGACCATAGAAAAGCAACATTAAAAACACAAAAACACAAGAAAGTTATACGTACACAGAAAAAAATACTTAAAATAAAACATAGAATCATCATTGCGACACAAGGCTAGAGACCGGCTTTAGTACAGTGTTGCATGATCGTGGAGCTGACATCTCCAGCTGCGGCCAGGAGGCTGTTGGTGCTCCCGCGAAAGTGGCTCACCAGGGAGGTAGTGCGTTTCCGCATGACTCCATTAAAGTCGTCGTCAAAGCTCCGTTTGTTAGTTAGCAGGGTGCAACTCAGACAGGTGAGGTTGGCTTGGGTTCTGAATATTGGAGTTTGGAACCCCTTCACCCCAATACTACATAGAATTTACTAAATCTTACCAAACCAAGAAGCCTGAGTTTCGTCCAAAGACAGTCCCTCTGTAGCGTGTAGCAGATCAGGCAGAGCGATGGTGGCAAAACTGACAGCCATACCCAGATCCAGGAGCAGAAGATAAGGAGACGAACATGCTATCAACTGAAAAAAAAAATCACCATATTATACTATATCGTCCGCCCGCGATTTTGCTCATAGGTACTGGGATAAAAAAAGTCACATCCCAAACTAATCACATTTATATTATAAATGCTAAAGTTTTGATCGTGAGTCTGTGTGTGTATGATTGTTCACTCAATTCAGTAACGGCTGAACGGATCTGGATAAAACATGGAATATACATAGTTCATGACTTGGATTAAAACATAGGCCACTTTTTATCCAAGTTCCTATACCTACCACGAGCGAAGCTGCGCGCGGAAGCTAGTAGGTACCTAATAAAAACATTAACTTGTTGTTCCGATACCTGTGCTGTTTCTTATGTTTGCCTTCAGCAGAACGATTGACCTCTAAGAAATTAGTTTCGCTTGGGCAGTGATCTGCACGGTTAGTTGAAAAATAAAACATATTTCCATAAATATCATAAACAAATTATATTTTTAACTGACTTTAAAGTAAGAAGGTTCTCATAGTTCGTTGGAATCTTTTTTTAATGTAGGTATGTTCCCCGTTTATTTATGTATTATTATTATTCATTAAAGATTACAGACATACCTGTCGATACAATATTCAGATATACCGAAAGCAGTGTACAAATTTGCGTGGAAAAAGATCAGTCGTTTAAATGTCTCTCTAGACTCAACCCCTCTGATATCAGAAGGTAGGCCATTCCACAGTCAAACTGCCTCAACGGAAAAGGAATTGCCAAGAAAAGAAGAACTATGAAAGGGAATTTCCGATAGGAGGTTATTAACAGATCTGAGATTTTTGGCGTGAGTATCTGCTAGAAAATTAAAACGACCCTTTAAATAGCCAGGCGTATGGTGTTTCTTTAGAACCGAGAAAAGTAAACATAGGATCCTGGCATTCCTGCGCTCCCGGATAGGTAGCCATTTAGCTTTAGTTTTAGTTTAGCTCGGTACTCACTAACGTGGTCATATTTACGGAGGTTAAATATGAAACGGATACATGTATTCAATATACGCTCAAGCTTGTTAAGGAGATCTTCATTAAAATCTAGGAAGACAACATCAGCATAATCAATTATTGGGATAAGGAGAGAGTTAACAAGAGTAACTTTGGTAGAAATAGGGAGAAAAATTTTAAGACGAAGAAGTGAGTGTGATGTGCCAGAAACTTTTCTAGAGATTTCTTTAATTTGAGGGATCCAGCTTAATTTGTTTGAAAAGGCTGTTCTGTTGGTTCTCTTTGCTTCCCAGTTGTTCCCATTGTCATCAGAGAAAGATCTGGTGATTGGATCCTGGAGAAATCTAAAGAACTTATCAAATACGAGTATTATAGATACACCTATAGCGATTTGGGTATGTTTTATAGTAACTCGTGCATTTACGCTCGGAAAGCACAATTTGGTGAAGTGGAACCGATGATGAAGACCACAGATGTCCACCGCAAGTGACTCTCTTTCTGAGTTTTGATATAGCTAAGGGGGTGCAAGGGGCTGCAACTCCCATCAGCTGGTGGCCAGAGCTCCGTTTGTTAGCATGGACCATGGGTAGGCGAGGTTGACTTGGGTTCCGAAGATGGAGGTTAGAACTCCTTACATCCCCTCACATGACATGACATTTCACGTCTTTATAATTCACAAAAATAGCCAAAATATCAAAATAAGTAATGAAATACACGCAAACGTCTTTTCAAAAGTTGCAAACAGGTCAGCTAGAACTATCATCATATCAGTAGCATTATAAAAGAAGAAGAAAAAACATGCACCAGTGAGCACTGTCGTAATTTCATTCAAAATGCTTAACTTTTAATCTGAGCTAAGCAAAAATGGCCCGATATCGAATTACCTGCTGCATTCATCAAATTTTAAATATTGAAAACAAGCTTCCGCCCGCGGCTTCACTCGCGTGGTACCCGAATAAAAAGAAGGCTAATGTTAATCCAAGTCTAGAACTACATTACATACAAAAATTCAGTTCGATCCGTTCAGTTGTTTTAGCGCTTCCGTGCTTTGGAAGGCATGTGGCTCGCGGCTTATTTAGTCTTGTCGTAATGTCATATTGGACCTTCGAGCAGTCTAAAAATCCGCCACCAGTGTTGGCCACTAGCTCATACGAAGAAGTTCTTTCTTCTCCGGAAGGAAGCGTAAAAGAAGGAAAAACATTTCACATGCATTTCACAAACTCTCGCATTTGTAATATTAGTAGGACACTGGTCTGTATATGGTAGGTGTAAAATTGAGTAGGTAGGTGTTTCTGTACCTTTTCAATAATCCTCCTTACTAAGGTAAATGACAATGATCTCCTTCACGCTATTTTATGAAATACCATTGTCGAACATGATAATTAACTCCAAAATCCATGCACTTTTTGTGGTTGGGAGTAGAGATGTCAAATAATTACCCCCTCGTCTACATAAGTGACCTTTGGCGAAGGGTGCCGGTGTAGACAGGGGGTTACTGTTTTGCAATGCAACAACATAAAATATATTTTTTTAAAGGAATAGTTTAACTAGCTATTGCTCATATTTATATTTTACTGAACAGACATCTTTTGATTATCTGTATAATATATCATCATCTTAATTGAATTTTTGATTGAATTGGAAGAAGGCCAAGCAGGCCTTCTTGCCAATTCTTCTCTGCTTGGTCACGTAATTGCCTTACGAATTGGTGTGAATAAAAAAACGATCGTTTTGCGGGCAACAAGGATAACATGAACCGTCGATTCAAAACTTTTTTTTACCACGTTTCCCCTCATATCTCTAAATATCTTTGCCTAAAAAATTAAAGCCTATAATATTTTTGATTACAATAAAAAAATACATACCTGTGACGATATAGACCTCAGCCTAGTCACACTTGGCGTCACCTCCTCAATATGTAATTTATGCACCATTTTAAAACTTATTAAAATAAAACTTATCACAAAACTAATCACTGGTTAAAATATTAACCTAATTAACTGTCATAAAAATAAAAGCATATTTTTGAACCTACTTTTTTGACGGTACTTATTTATTTAAGGTAGTTTAAAAGCCGGTGAGACGGTTGACTTGTTCAACCAAATACGGTGAAATGCGTTGATAAAAGGTTCACCGCATTATGTATGTACAAAGTAACGTGGTTTTCTTTTATACATTTCGACACTGTGTTATCGGCTCATCGTTATAATATTTTATTGTTCGCACGGAAAAATACATTGTCATGGACTTAGTGTGCACCTGATTTGTATGGTTAGCCATCAGCACACTAATAAAATACTGCACACAGATACGGATAAGTATGTTTTGCTTTTTGATGAAGCATCTAAGACGGAATAAGATGAGCCATTATGTGACGGTACAGGCAGTCCAGCGCTTACTGGTAACTGAGCTCGTGTTTACACTGGTAAGAAACCACACCAACGCTGACCTCACGCTCGCCGAAGTACATGCCCAAAAACTTCCATTTATTTGAATTTTGGTATTGAAATGCCACAATACGAAAGTGGTGCGGTCACTGGGCCCATATCAATCCTACCCACGAGATGAAACCCGTAGTGATGACAGCAAAGACAAAGGTACAACTACGTAGATATTTTTAGGCTATAAAGTAGGTACGGTTAATATAATTTACTAGCTTCCTCCCGCGGCTTCACTCGCGTGGTAACCGGATAAAAAGTAACCTATGTTGTATGTTGTATCCTATGTTGTATGTTGTATCCAGGTCATAAATTATGTATATTCCAAGTTTCATCCAAATCCGTTCTGTAGTTTTCGCGTGAAAGAGTAACAAACATACATCCATACATACTCACAAACTTTCGTATTTATAATATTAGTGTAAGTATATCGATAGTTTAAAATATCGCGAGATAGATTACAAAATAATGGTGTTCACAATCATACGGTGATGGGTAGGTTGATTTAAGTTTTAATAGCAGCAGAATAAAGATGCCAGACCACTTCCTGCTATGAATGTAGTTTTATTCTAAAGGTAATGAGATTATATGATGTGTAGGGATAAGGGGTTCCAACATCTTTGGTACCCAAGCCAACCTCAACTGCTCGTGGTGCACAACAAACGGGCTCTGGTGGCCGGCTGATTATGAAATAGCGCGGCTTGACTCTCGCACAGCTAAATGCCCTTGCCGCCAACGGACAGCAGTATCGGTGGTGCGAGAAGCTGTGCTCTGCGATATCCAATCCGCATGCCCAGAGCGGGGATCATGGCTTTATGGGTCTATGTCTAGCAGTGGACTGAATTGGTGTTGTTGATATCTAAACAAGGAATTGACCGCAGCAGTTTGATTTTGTGACGTACTTGACATGAGGTAAGGTATTTTTTGCAAACCCTAGGGATACTTGTAGAGTGATGTTTTGTAATCTGCTGTCAGTTTTTAGACTGGAAGATATGAGACTTTGTTAACATCATCATCTGCCTATAGTAGTATATTGCTTGACATAGGCCACCCCTAATGCGCGCCATTGCGTAATGTCCTCAGCTCGACGCATCCATTTTCTAAATTTACGCTGGTAAAAATAAAATATAGTAGCACTTATTTGATACTTCCTAGGCACTTAAGTACTTAGTAACAGGTGACGAGTTAAAAATTAGGTTGTATGACCTAGAAACTATAGAATTTGTTTATCAGTTGAGATAGGTGTTGTTTATACTTGAAAGTGTCATCAAATTTTGTGACTATCAAATAGCGGGAGAAAGCAGAATTGCAGTTCAATGGGCAAGCGTGGATAATTTGTTTTTGGTTTGAAGGATGTGAGCGCTGGTGAAATTACAGACACGTGAGACTTATCACTGTCATGGCTCTAGTTAATAGACGCAGGACTTTGCATTGTAGGGCAAGTTTTTATAGTTTTTTACCCCTTAAGTTCCCTTTAGTCCGTGAATGCTCACGCATTAGTTAGCTATAATCTGTTGCCATGCTTGAGGACCTATAATTAGCTTTCTGTTAATACATAATACTTTAAGATTACCACTATACGTTAAAAATAGGTGGAAGACCTATTTTTAACATTATATATAAATCAATAAATAAATAGAAGATCAACTGCAGGAAAATGTATTCTATTTATTTTATTTCAAACTACATTGTTTTTTGCCTTCATCTATAACTAGGGAAAGATTGTCTATCAACTCACCGCGTCTCAAAAATAACCCCGAACTTTGGGGCCAAAAAGTATATTTCTATATAGAATATTACCCCTATAGCAGGAATCGAACCCGCATCCAGCGTGACTCAGCCTTCCTGTGACTTTTGATAGCAACAGGATGATGATGATAAAATTAAGTATACAAAGGCATAATAAAACAAGATGGTGATACGCTCATGTACAAATGTGTTATATGTAAAGAATTTATTATAATATTAGCTTTTGCCTGCAGTTTCACTCGCTCGGAACTTTTTTCTGTACCCCTGACAACGTGTGAGTGAAATTTCAAGATGACGGGTTGAGTAGTTAAGGCATAACAAACATACAAACAAATATAATAATAATCCTGGACGTTATTACACAGCATCATGTGGCCCCAAACTAAGCAGAGCTTGTATTATGGGAACCACATGATTGATATACTACATAGATACATTTTTTTTTGTAAATACATACATATCATACATAGAAAACACCCAGACCCGAGACAAATATCTGCAGAACATGCAAACATTTGTCCCGCAGCGGGAATCGAACCCGCAACCTTCTGCGTCACAGGCGGACCTTCGCCCACTGCGCCACAGAGGTCGTCTGTACTTAGTTTTGCTAGGTATTTATATTAGTATTATTAAGTAACTAGCAGATCATAAACTCCTAAGACTTACTTCAGATTACTCTCAGACGGTATTTGTGTTATCTAGTTGTCATCTTTTATCTCATCTTAAACATGTTTGGTCTCAAGTCTACTCATGCAGATTTCCGTACAATAAACCAATAATTGTTTTCACAAACAAATAGTGAGTAACATAAAGTAAATAAAAGTCAAAATGCTGAATGATTCACCCTTTTAACTTCATCTTTACAAGAAGGGTGTTTTTAATAAATCTACTAAAAAGGTGGGTCATATATCTAATTGTGACTTCTAAAGGACGGAAGTGCTCAGATCTAAATGACATTGAAGGGTCACCAATACAAGAAGTGACCGGATGGAGTTTTACTCAATTGATTTGATAAGAACACCGTGTTGGTCACACACACAAACAAGTGTGACCAAAGTGTGTGTCTTTTTTTTGAGCGGAGGAATCGCAAACTTATTATTTCTTTTCAGAAGAGAGTTGCATAATCGTAAATAAAGAACGAATTAGTAAACTTTACAACAATCTATACAGTGCTTGAATCATAGATCTGGGTTGAATAATCTCTTAATGTCTGTTCAAATCAGCAAAACTGACAAATATTTTCTATTTTTCAAGATCTCTCTTCTCCCTCCTCTTAAATCTCTTAAAGAACCTTATAAAAGGATCATCAGCAAATGTCCTGAGCTTCCCATTATAAAAGTTTTCAATATCGTGTAGCGGAACCCCTTCTGTTTCTGGCATAAAGAAGTATAAGTAAATAGTGCCTATGAAACCAAATGCTGCATAAACTGCAAAGGTGCCCCACAGCTGGAAGTTGGTTTCCAGGTCTACGTAAGTTTTGGCTCCAACGAAGGTGACAAGGTAGTTCCAGGCAGCTGCGAATCCTTGAGCTGATGCGCGGCTCCTGGTGGAAAAATATGAGCAATTTGGGGTGTGCTACTAATATTATTATAGTAACTTCTAAATAAAAACTACTGCTACATTATCCTATCTTTTTAAAGCCATGATGGAAAGGGTTATTCCGGTTTAGTACTTTAGTTCAATTCCGGTTTCGTAAATTAGTACTTGTTATGAATAATTTCTATGAATGTATTTTACGAAACAAGGTATTCCCCTAGTTCAGACTCAGCTTAGTTTAGGGGTATAAATAGGAATATTTGCTTTTCTGTGTAGCATAATTTATTTTAAGGGCTATATTTTGTTATTTTGCCTTTTTGATGATGATGAAGAACTTTTACGATTAAAAGGTTACGTTAGGGTTCCCACTGAATAAAGAGATTTTTACTTTACTTTACTTTACTCTATTTATATTGTTTGTATTATGCAAATATTTGACACTAAACATTGAAAACACCCAGATATTTTCTATGCATTATATGTTATAGTATGTATTTTAAAAAATAAGTATTTACTAATGTCAGTCATGTGGTTCCCATTATACAAGCTCTGCTTAGTTTGGGGTCATTTATTTTTGTGTGATAGAGTCTAACATTATTTATTGCTTAATTACTAAGATAAGGGGGTGTAAAGAGTTACAAGCGGTTCCAACCCAAATCTCCAAAACATAAGCAAACCTCACCCGCACGTAGTGCCCCCTGCTAACTAACAAACGGGCCACTGGCAGCCGGCTGATTGCGACACAGTTAAATTCCCTGGCCGCCAACGGGTATCAGCGTCTTCGGTGCGAGAACCTGTGCCCTGCGATCCCCAACCCGCATGCTCAACGTGGGGATTATGGGCATAGCCCCCTTATAGGGGAGACCTATGCCCAGCAGTGGACTGAATAGGCTGGTGGTGTTGCTGAGATTCTCACCTGAAAGGGAACACTTCACCAAGCAGAACCCACGACACATTTGATCCTGTAAACAGCGCTAATGCGTAGAAGAACACCAGTGGAGCGTAGCTAGTCTCCTTCGGGAATGTCTCTCTGTCAAACGAGAACACAGTATCGGGGAGGTACAACTTGGCGTAAGCACTGAGGGCAGCGCAGGAGATCCCAGTTCCAAGCATAGCTGTGATACCCAGCTTCCGTTTTCCTGTGAGCTTGATCAGGAATATCATGATGATTGAAGCTAGGAACGTTATCACGCCGACCATAAACTGGAATGAACGAATGTTGTTATTTGAGTATTTTCTAGTGAGCCTTCTATTGTAACGTATGTATACGTCAGTCAAAAGGGGTAGGGGTGTAAGAGGTTCCAACCTCCATCTTTTGAACCCAATCTAACTTCGCATGTCCGTGTGCACCCTGCTGTTAAACAAACGAAGCTCTGGCGGCCGGCCGACCACGACATAGCGCAGGCTTATATCAGCACAGTTCAATCTCCCGGCCACTGTGCCTGTGCATCGAGCTATGCACGCCGATCCCCAACGCGTATGCCCAGCGTGGGCAGCGTCATTATGGGTAAGTCGAAGATATAGTAACGTATCGATGGATTTGCTAGACTGGCAAAAACAACGATATGACTTTTTGAAATCGAATCGAAATCTATGAGTATATCGAATTCTATATGTGATTATTTGAAATGGAACGCGTTGATATCTTTTGAATGGGAAATTGACCCATATTTCAGTACGCACTACAAGACTTTTCACACTACGGATAAAAACCATACGCAAACATCACTGATGAGATGATCACTGATGATGATGATATTTCACTTACCAACTGGCTGATATTGTAATTTTTCTCGTTACTGAACTACTTTTAGTACATAATTTAAGTAATTGACGGCCTCTGTGGCGCAGTGGGCGAAAGTCCGCCTGAGACGCAGACGGTTGCGCGTTCGATTCCCGCTGCGGGACAAATGTTTGCATGTTCTGTAGATATTTTTCTCGGGCCTGGGTGTTTTCTATGTATGATGAGTATGTATTTACAAAAAAAAAATGTATAGTATATCAATCATGTGGTTCCCATAATACAAGCTCTGCTTAGTTTGGGGCTACATGATGCTGTGTGATTACTTACTGCATTATTTATTTATTATTAATTTACAGTTTTTAAAATAAAGTTTTGTACGCGGGAAATTGCCCTTGACACATACGTAGTGACGACGACGAACAATGTTGAACGATAACGACCAATTTTGTTGTCAAACCAATGAAAAGCCATTTTGGTTTTCGTAATCGTTCATCATTGGTCGTCGTCATGGCTACTTGTTGTTAATGTCAATATCCCGCGTATCAACATATATTTAACAAACTGTAACTCTTTTCTACCCTAACTAACTCCGAACCCATACATTGTATACCTACCTACCTTATTTAATATTCAAGTACTTATTACTTGTACGCTCACTGTTTACATCAGTAGGTATTATAATTGGAAAATTTGTGATTTCTCATGAAGTGAAATAAAAGAGAATAAAGTTATAAAACCATATAAATATTGTCTTACTACAACATTCTTGCCATCATCAGCCATGCCGAAAGCGTCGCAGACGTTGACCATATTCGGCCGGATCGGAGTGAGGCCGCTCATCACAAAGAATAGGAAGTAGATTACGATTAGACTCAGCGGCCTCAGGGTCTCTTTGCAGATCATCACTACGTTGAACTTCTGGTAGAACCTGGAATTGATAACAAAAAGTAAAAAAAATGACTTTTATATGCTTTAACATAGATCTTAAAGAGACAACAACATATATTCAATTGTGTCTGGAAATGCAGCAGATAAGGGGTTCCAACTTCCAACATCCATCTTCGGTACCCAAGCCAACCTCATCTTCACTTGATGCATTCTGCTAAATAACGAACGAGGCACTGTTTCCCGGCTGATTGCGGCATAGCGCAGCCTACATCGGCATAGCTAAGTCCCCTGGCGGCAGACGGGCAACAGCGTGGGCGGTGCGTGAAGCTTTGTTCTGCGATCCCCAACCCACCTGCCCTGCTAGGGGATTATGGAGAGGCTAGTGTGATGTGGTGTGGAAGAGGTAGTGTGTTTAGGTACCTCTTCAATTTATTCATCTTCCCGTGCTCGCAATCCACTATTTCATGGCCCTCCTTCTCTTCATTCTGGCAGCAGAGCACGCATTTCGTCAAGTTCCTGGAGTGGACGACCAGTTTGTCAAACTCTTCTTCAACATTTTCAGCTTTGGTCCAGCCTCGGAGGAAGCAGAGAGACTTCAATGCATCTTTTTCTCTTCCTTGGGAAAGGAGCCAGACAGGTGTTTCAGGGACCTTCAAAAACGTGGTTATTGTGACAATATCATCATCGTCATCATCAGCCTATAGCAGTCCACTGCTGGACATAGGCCTCCCCCAATGAGCACCATTACGCCCTTTTCTCAGCTCGATGCATCCAGCTTTTACTACGTTTGCTGGGACGCGGTCTCCACTCAAGAATTCGTTAATGTGTGATGATATTATAGTAAAAAAAGAACTTAATTTTTTAAGAAATAATATTTTTCTGTTCGAGGATTGACTTACCAATAAGATCAACAACATAGCTGTGATAGGAGCAGCTAAAGAGATCAGCGCTGCTTGTCTCCAATACACTACTGTTCCCAAAAAATACATTGTCAGGATGCCTATGGCCAGGAAACATTGCGTTGCCGTTGATAAAGCTCCTCGAATGGATGGTTCACTGGAACCCAAACAAAAAATATTGCATTAGTTATATTTTTTTCTTATATTCACAGTTTCAGGCACGTTTCGTAATTTTTTTGGAGATGAAACCAAAATAAAACTCAAATAGAATGTATTTTAAACATAATAAGGACATTTTTACTGATACCAAACATGGTAAACAGAGCCTATACAAGATGTTAAAGCATATACAATAAAAATACTATACTTATAAAATAATCGCAAACAGAGTAATCATTAGCGTTCATCACACAATTTTTACCCTGGATGGGATTAAAACCTGTGTGACCTTTGAGATATTAAATCCTATTACTATCTCGATGCCGGCGGGCGTCGGTGAGCATCGGAGAGCATTTTATAACATGCAAAGGAAATTGAAACATCCACAAAGCAGTTAAGTTCCTTATTTGCATGCAATATACACAGCTTTGAGCTTTGCCAAACACTGAAATAAATAGATCCGTAAGTAGATATTGCAAATTAGGAACTTAACTGCTTTGTGGATGTTTCAATTTCCTCTAGCATCTTTTAAAATGCACTTCGATGCTCTCCGATGCATGCCGTAGGTGTGAATCGTACATAGCGTCAAAGACTACTATCAACAGATATAAAGGCCAGTAGATACCTACTTGACTCTCAGTTGTTATCATCGTTCGTCTACAAAGTTTGACAAGATACTGGTTTTATTCGGATACGACTCAAAATCAACTGGGTGCCTTGTGCGAGTTTTTTTACCAGCTCGATCGCGTTTCTGTTTACGAAATTTTTGGAAAGGAGTCAGTGTCATGATTCTCTTACTAGTAGATGGCGCTACCTTGATTCCATTTAAATTTGAGTAAACGTAAACGCACCCGAGCTGGTAAAAAAAATCTCACTAGGCTTTATCAGTGTCGTTTTATCTGATGCACTCGCTAAGCCTAGTTATTTTTATGAAGGCGAAGACAAATTAATCTGTTTTTAATTTATAGAAATTTTCATCATCATCAAAAACCTATAGCAGTGTACTGCTGGACATAGGCCTCCCCTAATGAGCGCCATTGCGCCCTGTTCTGAGCTCGACGCATCCAGCTTCTACCAGCAGTCTTTATAGAAATGATCTCTGGAATCTACAGCTGGTTATGGAATAAATCATATCACAACATGTTCTAATCACAATAATATTATTAATGCGGAAGCTCGTATGTGGTATGTATATGTCTATTCCCACTCAATTTCATAATGGCTGAACGGATTTAGAGGAAACTTGAAATATACATTGTTTTTTATCTAGATAAACACCTATGCTACTTCTTATCTCGGTACCACGCGAACGGGGCCGCGGGTGGAAGCTAGTAATAATTTTTTTGATCCTTAATTTTTGGCATATTTTAATTTATTTATTTGTCTCATAAATCGTACCTCACTTCACCAACATAAGCAAAAATCGGTGCTTCCATCAGTCCAGTCCCTAATCCCAGCAAGCCATTGGCAAAGAAAATGGTGGGCAGATTCGGCGCGAAGTACATGATGATCCAGGCGACTAGATGGGGGATGTTGACTATGAAACTCGCCTTCTTCCGGCCGAAGTAGTCTACCACTGGGCCAGACATGATAGCGCCAAATGGTTGCGTCAGGTACGACAGGCTTCCTAAAAAAAGATTCTTACATCTAAATATCTGTCAAAGGGTCAACAATGCTTAAACTATTGCCGGTCAGATTGGAAAATGCCATGACAGCCTGTTGGAAGGCGACGTGATGGTCGGCCAAGAAAGTGATGGCGGGACGAACTTAAAGCCTTTGAGAGAGGATATTTCGAAGGATAGAGATGGTTAGGTTAGCCCAGCAGTGGGATAATGCAGGTTGATTAAAAACGATTGCCATCTCTTACTTTTGGGTATAACACTAGCAGGGCAAATTTTAAACGATGGTTAACTTTATGTAGCGTTTACAAATATTACGGTACAACAATTGTTTGATAGATAACCCCTGAGATTTATAACCAAATGTCATTTTACAACGGCTCGATAAAGTAAGCTTGTCCTGGGTGCCTAGTGCGAGTTTTTTACCGGCTCGATTGCGTTTGCGTTTACGCAAATTTGTATGGAAAGGAGACAATGCCACGCGTTTTTCACTAGATGGCGATATCTCGATTCCATATAAATTTGCGTAAACGCAAACGCGATCGAGCTGGTAAAAAACTCGCACTAGGCACCGGTCATTTCAATGTAAATAAAAAGAGGTGACGTGATATTTTAACGTCACGCTATTTGAGGTTTATAGAACTGTTTTTAACAGGAGGGAACGAATTTAATTATTTGACGTCATCTCAATCTTCCCATTCCTTAATCTACTATTTGAAACGTGTTTGAAATCATTATCTAAAGAATTAACGGAGCCTTATCACCACAACCCACATCTATCGGTCTTTTAAAAGTTAAATCGTTACTCTTATCTTTTGGCACCTAATGGTTGACATTTTAATTCTTGATTTCACATTTGGAGAAAGGGACCGCTTTCTTATTTCTGGTTATTTTAATAATACAATAAAGCTCTGATTTAATTTAATACAACGTCAGGGAGTGGTCTGGGTAAATGTGGTCTACCTATAGTAAACTAATAACATTCTTAAATAGGTATTTGACGAGCTCTGTGACGTAATGGCCAAATTGGGCAAGTGGGTTCAATTCCCGCCGCGAGACAAATGTTTGTATAATTTGCAAATATTTGTCTCGTGTCTGAGTTTGTGTATGTTATACATCGTGTCCCCAGCCTGTGAACAAAGAATGAACACCCTCGTAATACTACTTCTCACAAATGCCGTGAAACAGTTTTGAAGTTAAAATAAAAATAAATAATAAAATCAAATTATTCTAACAAATTTAATTCCAGATGATCAAAAAAAAAGTAGCATACTGTATCATTATTGACACGAATAAGATGACAGGAGATGCCTGTGTGAGTATGAAATGCATGCTTTTCATCAATAAAACATTTACATATTATGGCCACGTCACATTAATCAATTATTTTAACAATTTTAAAACCATTGTTTTCTCGGTAAATACTAGACCGATTGTTTTAATACTTTGCATATTGGTCAAAAATACATTGTATATGGATTTATAAAAAAAATAAAATAAGTGGTAGTTAATTAGTAATATGGTTCTCATATAAGCTCTGCTTAATTTGAAAAAAATGTAGCATTATTTATTTATTTTATTATCTGTTGACACCTAATCAAATACGTAAACTAAAATAATTAGACGTATATAAGTATCTATAGTACTGGCGAGACTCATTTATTTATGTAGATCTATAAAAACGTTTGTTTATCTTGAGTTATATATATTTTTTAAATCTTGACCTATAAATAAATATAAATAAATAAATAATGAAAAAAATTATCGAACCCGCAACCTTATGCGTCACAGAGGGATCTTCGTCCAATGCACCACAGAGGCCAATCTTTACCTATTCGGTGATATTCGATACTAAATTTCAAATTTAGAAAATGGGATTGCTTTTTTATTTTCTTGTTATATTATTATTTTATGAATACCGCTGATTAAATTTAATACAACATCAGTGAGTGGTCCGGGTTATGTAGTATATCTATAGTAAGTACATTAAGTAGGTACTCAGTTCTGTTGTCAATGAGGAAGATGTCAATGTTTACGGCCTCACTCATGCATACAAAATTACACTAATCTACTTACACCGTCACGTGTTAGCAAAAATAATTATAGAAAAAGAATAATACTAACTATGTACTTACTAGATGGATACGATGTACAAAAGTGAAATATTGTTTCTTGTCGTACCTGTGTTAAAAGACTTGCTAGAACATTCTCGTTCTGGTATTATTATGGCGTGCGTTCACTTAGTTCACTCGTTCTCATAAACTCTGATACCCATTAGACAGGAGAAATTACTTAGCTACAGTGACAAAAAAAGATTGACACTAGGTTTTTCAAACTGCTATATTTCTTTAACAATCAAACTTCTGACCAACATTCACACGCAATTTGAAGATTTGCCTTGAATTTTTGTCCTTCAATTCTTGAATGAAAAGGCAATATAAGATAATATTGATTTCTAAAACACATTTGTTAATCGATTTTTGTCGCTGATCTACCTAATCCAAGCTCTGTATGTGCTATATTACTTCGACGAAAGTAAGTAAATAGCTATATTATTATACCGCTGATTAAATTTAATACAACATCAGTGAGTGGTCCGGGTTATGTAGTACATCTATAGTAAGTACATTAAGTAGGTACTCAGTTCTGTTGTCATTGAGGAAGATGTCAATGTTTACGGCCTCACTCATGCATACAAAATTACACTAATCTACTTACACCGTCACGTGTTAGCAAAAATAATTATAGAAAAAGAATAATACTAACTATGTACTTACTAGATGGATACGATGTACAAAAGTGAAATAAACTCACGAAGCAATAGCCTGACTACACTCCTGGCAAAAAGACTCACGAACGGGGAACTACGCCGAGAGTTCTCGCGAGAGCATTGTAAGTACCATCCACACTCACATATTTTGTTCCCAGACCATGATGGATGTAGCAAACACAGGACATAAAGGTTTCATAATTCGAACCATTCTCGCTTGCTCGCCCGATAACCCGTTTTAATCGGGGGCAAAAAACAAAGTGTGGCAGGTAAAATAGTCAGAACGCATCTTTGTTTCTCTGTTGGCTGCAAGGTAGCGACGTAATTTCTATTTTCGGGTCGGATTGTAGGCACTAGGATTGGTCAAATCGTTTGAGGAGCACTTTAGAAGGACAATTTAACACACATAGGTACCAAAGGTTAGTCAATGGGGGGATATTATCGTGAGCATATTTTTCGTCGCCGTAACACAGTTATCCTACTGTAAATTACATTGTGCCTGTGGTATTTTTGCTCTTTTATGGTTAATTTTGCTTACGTATTGTCCTAGAAATTAAGGTACTGTGTAACTGAATAAGGTTTTTGTGAAATAAGGTTATCTACAATATAATATGCTACGGAAACTTGTACTAAGACAACGTCGCTATGTCCAAAGAACTTACCAAACCATGATGCTTGGGTGTCATTCATAGAGAGATCTGTTGTGGAGTGTAGCAAGTATGGTACCGCTATAGTCGGAAAGCTTATAGCCATCCCTATGTCTAGTAGTAGCATGTTTGGAGACATTATAGCTATGCACTGTAAAGAGGGATGATGACTGGGTAAACCAACAATAAAACTAATTAGTCCGTCAGTTTGATTAACAAAAAATATTGGACACGTATATTTTTATTTATTTAATCAATAGAAATTAACAAAGATAAAGAGCGTCTAAGTTCGGGAGTTGGGGCTCGTGACGTCACTTGTATGTAAAAAGTGTACTTACCCGTGACGTCACGCTGAACTTCAACACGCTATATCTTTGTCATTTTTAGTTTAATTGACAAAATAAAAAATACTTATTTTTTTATATATATTATAATTCGAATTTTTTAGGCATCTAGCCTAATGAATAGAAAAGAATATATTGGCATTGTTTAAAAATCCAAATATTGAGTGTGTTTATTAATTAGTAAATTATAATTTACTTTTATTCAAAGTACTTCAACAAATATAGATACATACCTAGGTACGAGGAGTATTATGTATTATTTTGTTTCAAAAAGCATATAAATACAAAATGATGATATAATGGTTGTATTAAAAATGTACTTACTTGAGCCACTATAGATTTTAATCTCGTAACACTAAGTTCATCACTTATTTTGAATTTGTAAACCATTTTGACTACGTTTTTTACTAATAATGTTATGTAATATTACAACCACGCTTATAATACTTTTAAATCAAATATTTAGTTATTATACACATACTGTTTTAAATAATAAATAAATGAAAAATATAAACCACAAAAAATGTTCACTGGTAACACTAGTGAAACCTAGATCAAAAGAATTCTAAATGAGCTAAGTTGTGAGGAAAATGTCAGCCTTGAAACCTGATCAAATAATAAAAAACATTGTATGTTAAGAAGTTTCATACATAAAATAAACGTGTCTATCATCACCACATCACACTATTTATTTTATTTTATTCAAATATTAGCAATCCAGATTGTAGGTCATTGTTAAGCCACGTATGTATATTATCCGTGACCAATTTCAGGCGGCCTTGATCATGTGGTACCAGATTACAGACTAGTATATGCCAGTTTCATCTAAATCCGTTCAGCCGTTTCGGAGCTGAGTGGAAACAAACACACATACACTTACAAAAACTTTTGCATTTACAGTATTAGCGGTACTAGTGTGATGGTAAACTGACTGACTGGGAGATATATCAACGCACGCCAAAGCAGCTGGACCTAGAGATTTTGCACTTAGATACCTTATATTCGATAATCCATCCCTAAGGGTAAAATATAGGATGAAAATTTATATGATTGACGGTCAGAAGTGTTTTACAAAATTTGAAGATAACATCTTCAAATCAAAGATAACATCTTCATCTTCATCTTTAGGCAGGCAATTGAAAATTAGTTACGTGTCTCAGCGTTTTTGATGATTCCACTACCGAATAGTTGAAAAGGGGGATGAAGTTATCCATGTAATGAATGGGGGATGAAGTTAAGTCCATCTATGAATGTCAAAATATTTGAAAAAATCGAACGAAGCCGCGGGCAAAATATAGTTATGTATGTGTCTCCTTCATGAAACTTAACTACTGAACCGATTGAGCTAAAATTGTGCATATAAATGTAGTTGATGACCGTGAAATAACATTATATAAAACATACTAGGGGCCCGTCCCAGCTTCACACGGGTTAGGGCACCTTTTTACACCTTGGGTTACGTTACGTAAGTTTTAGTAAGTATCCCTAATCTTTTCTAGCAATAAATATAGCCTATGTTACTCAGGGTGAATTTAGCTTTTCAATGGTGAAGGAACTTTTGAAATCGGCGCAGTAGTTTTTGAGTTTATTCATTACAAACATACACACAAAAAATCCTCTTTATAATATTAATGTAGATGTAGATAGGTATTTTTATGCAGATGGCAAGCGAGCGAAACGTAGTTACTAAATTTTAAAAGATTGTACATTTGTAAGCACAAAGTAAATCTACATTAGGTACTTTAAGTAACTACCTGCTTACTTATGGTAGACATTTTAATTATCATGATTTCATCTTAAACTGGACACTATCACACAGCATCATGTACACTAAACTAATCCGAGCTTGTATTTTGGGCACCGCATGACGAATATACTACCTATATTTTTTTATAAATACCTACGTATAAAACACCCAAAACAGATACAAATATTATCTTCTTCTTCTCTCTATATATAAAAATGAATTGCTGTTCGTTAGTCTCACTAAAACTCGAGAACGGTTGAACGGATTTATCTTATCTTAGTCTTGAAATGTTCGTGGAGGTCTAGGGAAGGTTTAAAAGGCGAGAAAAAATTGAATAATTTCCGGGAAAACCCTAAAAACAGCCCTTTTCTATTTCCCATACAAACGTTTTCTAGAGTCAATTTGAACTTTATTGCTATTCAATAAAGTTCATATTAAATTATAATCACTCACTGTTGTCTAAGCAATTTAGGTGTGTTCCTAACGTCAAAAAGTAAATTTGCAATTTATTACCGCTGCATAAAGTTCAATCTTCACGTGCGCTTTGGAGGATCTAATGTCGCGTTTGCTATTTGGCGTATATTATCATTTGCGATCCATGAAAGATACCCTACAGTAGTCCATTTGGCGGTCCATTTAGAAAATGGTCAACGAGTTTATTTTAATGAATCGAACGCGGCAGACAGAGCGGCACGTCCACCATCGACAACATTAACAAGTTTCTTCACAGTCTGTCAAACTGATGATTTTGCTCGCACTTTGCTGTATGCTGACATGCCACGCTATTACATATGGAATGCATCATCGAAATCGTTTCAGCGTCGAAAACAAGGAACACCAGTTGAAGGACATCCAAATGTATTTGCTTCAGACGCTCTGGGTCGCATCTACACGGTACATCCAAATAACGATGAATGTTATTATTTGCGATTGTTGTTTGTGAATGTTCGTGGTCCGACATCGTTCAAACAACTGAGAACAGTTAATGGACAGCTGTGTGCGACTTACCGTGAGGCATGCCATCTATTACATTTACTTGAGAACGATTCGCACTGGGATGATACGCTCAAGGATTCCGTAATATCTTCATCGCCGCATCAAATTCGTACATTGTTTGCGATTATCATATCGACATGTTTCCCCTCGAATCCAAAAGATTTGTGGGTTAAGTATAGAGATGACATGTCTGAGGATGTTTTGCATCGTGTTCGCCGTGAAACTTTGAATCCTACACTACAAATGACTGAAAAAATTTACAATGAGACATTGATCATGATAGAAGATATGTGTTTATTGATAGCAAATAAAGTATTGTCGTGTTTGGGAATGACAGCACCCAATCGTCATATGCACGATGCATTAAACCACGAGTTGCAAAGGGAACAACAGTACGACATTGAAGCATTGGCCGAAACAGTTCGTACAAATGTTCCACAATTAAATCAACAACAAAGAATTGCGTACGACACTTTGATAGAAGCTGTGAACAGCTGTGGATCTGGTGGAATTTATTTCCTTGATGCTCCCGGAGGAACCGGAAAAACGTTCTTAATTTGATTGCTTTTGGCGAGGATCAGATCGCGAAATAATGTTGCTCTAGCGTTGGCTTCATCTGGAATAGCTGCGACTCTGCTAGAAGGCGGACGAACTGCGCATTCTGCCTTGAAATTACCATTGAACATGCAAATCACCGAAACACCAATTTGCAACATCGCCAAAAATAGCGCAATGGCCAAGATCCTACAGGTATGCAAATTAATTGTTTGGGATGAATGCACAATGGCCCATAAGAGGTCACTGGAGGCGCTGGACAGAACATTGAAAGATCTTCGTGACAACAAAAATATTTTTGGTGGGGCCATGATTCTGTTGTCAGGTGATTTTTGTCAGGTTCTTCCAGTTATTCCCTGATCAACTGTTGCCGATGAACTAAATGCATGCCTAAAATCATCGAATTTGTGGCAGTACGTAAAGACACTCCAATTAACAACTAACATGCGAGTATTTTTGCAACATGATGAAACTGCAAATGTGTTTGCGAAGCAGTTGTTAGATATTGGAAATAATAAAGTTGCAATGGACACCTCGACCGGATTCATCACATTACCCACAGATTTCTGTCACATCACAGATTCAAAAGAGGAGCTTATTCAGCGTGTTTTCCCAGATATAGCGCAAAAGTTCAATAACCATAATTGGCTGGGTGAACGAGCAATATTGGCAGCGAAAAATAAAGATGTCGAGGATCTCAATGCGACCATTCAGAATTTTCTTCCAGGACAGTTGGTTTCCTTCAAATCAGTCGACACCGTTATGAACCAGGATGACGTAGTCAACTATCCCACGGAGTTTTTAAATTCACTGGAATTGCCTGGATTACCACCTCACAATTTGCAGTTAAAAGTAGGATCAGTTGTCATCATGCTGCGTAACATGCATAAATAAACATAAATCATTATTTACGCACCACAAAACAAAACAAAAAATATAGTTTATGAGAAAGCTTTAAATTAATTAACAAACTGTATCATAACAGTGTGTGTCTGTTTATAAAAATTTAAACCTTATAAATAGCCAGTATTTCAGGAAAACTCTGTTTTTTTAAATAAGCAACATGATGTGTCGAAAATAATAATAAAATTTCATTAAAAATGCTTTTTTATTCAATACGTTTTGTTTGTTTTGAAATTAATTTATACAAAAGTTTAGGTCTTTTATTTATCGATTGAGGCAGTACGAAGTCTGCCGGGTCAGCTAGTTTGTAATATTTGTATCTGTTTTGGGTGTTTTATAAATTATTTATTTATTTATTTATATACGCATACCTCACCGCACGACAAAGGTCGTCAATTTGATTTACTCATTTCTATCATAACTACAAAAAGGTATCTATTGCCATAAAATAGGTACCAACTTAAGTTTACATAAAAAAATAGACCAAGTTCTCCGAGCCGAGACCGAAGCCATTTAATTCAAACTCCTTCAAATGTTAAAGATCACGTGAGCAACGTGCCAGCTGAGAACAAAAACCGGTTAAAACTTTTATTTTTTGGATGAAATAACTTATCTTGACTTAGTAGTGTGGTTGGAGGTAGAATTAATGAGCGGAGTTACAAAAATATGTCTCGAAATCTAGTGGACGTGATTATCTACGTAACATACGGAAATGAATAAATAAAATATACACTCCTGTCTCAAACTTCGAGTCATCAACAACATACAAACTTCGAGTAAACTAAGATAAAAAAGGTTTTTAATTAAAATTGTTAAAGTTTTCTAAAGATATATCTATAAGTATTCTAAAGATATACCTACAGTACCTACCTACGCATCGTCAAAGCTAAATATACTATTCAATAATATCACTGTACTCAACATATTATACCTAAATTAAATGCTAAGTTTATATAATGTCTATCTAGTTGATTCAGATTGATTTAATAACTTTAACTTTATTTGCCTACCTGTATATAATATAAACCTACCTACAGTTAAGACCTACCTACCTATAGTTAAGATTACAAGTGCTCCTCACCGACCACAGAAAAGAGGGGACTCTTCTAACACAGGTTATTGTAACTTAAAAGAAGAGATCCCAACCCTACTTATATTCCACCTGTATCTGAATAAAAAGCTTTTTGATTTTTGATTTGATTTGATTTGAAGTATCTTATCTTATGAGCCTCTCTGATCCCAATGCAGGGCAAATACCTCCTATAATAATATATAATGTTTTTTTTCAGCTTAGAAAAATATGCAAATTACGAATGAAAGAAGAAAAGAAAATAAAAGGAAGTAAGTTTCAGAGATCTGATAGTTTGTGGGTATGTTCCTTGTTCCTTGGATAATGAGGATTTTCTTAAATTTAGCCTATGAATGGGATGCAGCAAGGAAAAACCTTTTTAAGGACGACGGCTCGGGCATATACTCTTCATTAGAGTTTTATATATGTATATCACATAACATCACATTTAACATTATTAAATGGATATTTTTCTGTGATACCTGAAGATGGAAGCTGGATCAGTTGGGCTATGCTTGACTTGGCCCACTTGATGTTAAGTGGTAACCAATCCTTATAACGAAGTATTACTTCGTAGGTCACGCATGTTTGGAGCGTGCTCTACTTGAGGCATGGAGGTGTAAAGCTTCATGTGCCTATAATACTATCGGCACCGACCCTTCAAACTAAAACTTAGCACTGCTGCTTCAGGGCAGAAATAGGCATGGTATTAATACTTCCGGATGAGAGCCCTTCACAAATATCTCTACTATGTACTTCTTTAATTTAAATAAATATACCCTCGAGAGCAATGAATCCGGGTCACTCAAAGAATCCAAAAAATCTCGGAAAGTAAGAATGCTAGGTTAATGCAATAAATTGTATTTAATAGACAATTTAATACTCCTTAAATGAAAGTATTAAAACTTCTTAGTTATTGTAAAGTTATATCATAAAAAAATCAAATTTGAAAAGGGAACACTGTCGAAGATGGCACTACGAAATTACAGGATTTGTTTTTGCTTTTGTTTGTAATCTGTCATTTATGTTGGTACATAAACCAGGTTGATAGTGCTCAATATTCATTATTCAAGCTGAAATCATGTCGCTTACACTTGAAGAATGCACCAGAATACTTACATTGGTGGAAACCGGCCGGAGTCAGCGCGATACAGCCAGGACTGTCGGTGTGTCGCTGTCAACAGTTCAAAGAGTTCTCCGACGTTACGAAGAAACTGGTTCTAACCTACGCAGACCAGGAACGGGCAGAACTAGGTGTACCACAGCACGAGAAGACCGATACTTGGTGAACACCATGCTTCGAAATCGCTTTCTCACAGGAACTGAACTCACAAATCAGTTTCGACGCCTCGGAGGAAGTAACCCAAGTGCATGGACAGTAAGACGTCGGCTTGCTGAATCTAACTTAAAACCCCTTAGACCTGCAAACGGCCCTAAACTGGAGCGTGGCCATCGTATTTCAAGACTAAGATATGCCCAGAACCACGTAAATTGGAGTATTGAAGATTGGTCGAAAGTTATGTTCTCCGACGAATCAAAATTTATGCTCTACAAGCACGATGGAAGACACAGAGTGTATAGAAGACCAGGGGAAAGATTCAAGCAAGCATGCATCGAAGAAAAAGTAGCCTACGGTGGTGGGTCTGTACTTGTGTGGGCCGGAATTTCCTCTGAAAGTCGCACAGAGCTGGTGATCATAGAAAACGGCTCTTTAACTAGCGTAAGATATGTGGAAGAAATCCTCAACGAACACGTTGGTCCATTTATGGTCAATTTGGGTGAGGATGCTATATTTATGCATGATAATGCCCGACCTCATACAGGTAGGATTGTGAATGACTACCTTCAAGAGATGAACATTACTTGTATGGAGTGGCCAGCGCGCAGCCCGGATATCAACCCGATCGAGCATGCTTGGGACGAGCTAGGGAGATGCGTAAAACAACGAAACCCTCCCCCAATCACGCTTCCTGAGCTCAAAATTGCTCTCACAGAGGAATGGGAGAATATTCCCCAAAATCGTATAAGGAACTTGGTGTACAGCATGCCAAACCGCGTAAACGCAGTAATGGAAGCACGAGGAGGTAATACGAAGTATTGAAATTCAAGAAAATCGTCATAAAGTTCAAAAATTTCATGTTTCCTATTTTTGTTTTAAGGAGAGATCAGCAGTTTTTTTTCTTTATGTAATTTTGTGTAAATAAAATGTATGGTGACTCATATTTTTTTAACTTTCATTTAAGGAGTATTAAATTGTCTATTAAATACAATTTATTGCATTAACCTAGCATTCTTACTTTCCGAGATTTTTTGGATTCTTTGAGTGACCCGGATTCATTGCTCTCGAGTGTATTCCAACATGAGTAGCTAAACTATTTTCATCTTAATTTAATAATGATTACTTATTTTGTTTAACTTTGAGCATGTTGGTAGGTACCGATATTCATTTTGTTTGTTGAAATACCCCAATTAAATCAGGGTGTAGATCAGTGGTTCCTAACCTTTTCAGAACTGTTACCCCTATGGCCTGTTAGAGAAAATGATTTTGCCCCGGATTCAAAATTATTTCAAGCAAACAACACAACATCATCATCATCAGCCTATAGCAGTCCACTGCTGGACATAGGCCTCCCCTAATGAGCGCCATTGCGCCCTGTTCTGAGTTCAACGCATCCACCTTCTACCATCAGCCTTTCGCAAATTGTCACTCCACCTGGCCGGAGGGGGTTCTACACTACGTTTGCCGAGCCGCGGTCTCCACTCAAGAACTCGTTTACCCCAGCGGTTGTCGGTTTTTTGGCAGATATGGCCAGCCCACTGTCACTTCAGCTTGCTAATTCTTTGAGCTATTTCGACAAGTTTAGTTCTATGTCGGAGTCTCGTTGTGGATTCTATCCTTCAGAGAAACTCCAAGCATGGGTCGTTCCATAGCTCGCTGAGCGGTGGACTAGCCGTACTGTGTGTGTCCACGTTTCGGCTCCATATGTCATGACGGGTAGGACGCACTGATTTAAAACTTTCGTTTTCAAACATTGCGGTATGGGTGACGAGAAGACTGGACGTAATTTTCCAAATGCTGTTAACCCAGCTGAATCCTCCTCTTGGCTTCCGTCTCGAAGTTGTTCCTGTCTGTTACCCCCAAAGAATAGCTGTTTTACCCCCGCGGGGATAAATACCCCCAGGTTCGGAACCAATGGTGTAGATAAACTTATTTCTCTATAAAAAAACAGTTCACTTAAAAATGCGTTTAAAAACTACTACGATTTATGACTAAAGTTAAGTTTTCAAGTAGAAGTCGTTTGTCTGTTTTGTTCACAGGATAGATTATTATCAGGCAAGCTATTCAAAAATTGTGCTCAATTCAAGAAATAAAGTTACATACAGTAGTTATTTATACCATAAAACGCTTATTCCCTTACGCGTTTTACATCTCAGCTGAGCTCGGTGAAATAAAATTTGTGAACCGATAAAACTAAATTGAAACCTTCCAATTATTATTTTGTTACTTTTATTTCGCACAAAATGTGGAAAAGGCGAAAATGCTCGTTGGATTTATGCTCGGTAAGAATTGATTTTTACTCGCATTTATTTCTATATAGTAAAAAAAGTTACACTCTGAGTGAGCTTACTATGGTATTATTATTATTATTTTGTAATTTTTTTGGTGTTTTATTTTGCATAATCTCCAGTCCAGTGTCCGGCATTATTATTTATTTATTTATATTTATTAATCGTAATTTAGCCCACATTATTCCTTCCACCACCACCACCAGAATATTCAGTCCACTGCTAGATATAGACCCCCGATAAGAAGGGGGATATGCCCATAATCCCCACGCTGGGGCCCAGCTTCTCGAACGCTGCCTGTTGGCGGCCAAGGGATGTACCTAGCTGTGGCGCAATCAGTTGGCCGCCAGGGCTCCGTTTGGTATACAGCAGGGTACACCATGGGCAGATGAGGTTGGCTTGGGTTCCAAAGATGGAGGTTGTTTACCCTTTATACCCCTTTTTTGTTTCACGATGTTAAAAATTGTAGGACCACTAAAATAATAATTTATTTCAGTTCTGTCTCTTGTACACTGGACCGAACAACATTTATTATTCGTAAGTGATATAGCTATCAACCATCTTTTAGAAACATATTTTTTATAACTTCTACTTCGATACTATAATTGACTTAGGAAACTTGTTTTATACCGATTCAGACGCATTCTTGACCTGATTTAAAGAAACAACGAGTTTTCAACAGATGCCAGTCATTTAGTAATTCAAGCAAAAAATACTTCAGCTCTCTAATTTACTAAGACGTGACATCAGCTGCTGCTCATATAGCCGTCTACTGATTGACGCAGGCATCCTGTACGAGCGCCATTGCAGCTGGCCGGTGGCCGTTCTACACAACTCAAAACGTGTTCCACTAAAAAAACCTGTTGTTAAATAATCAAGTTTACGAGTATGTCTCACAAGAAGACGTAAGTAACTTGATTGTTGTAGAAAATAGTCAGCGCATAGGGCAATAGTCCCCGATATTGAAAACCTTTTAAAACTAAGTACGAACTTCAAAGCGCAGAGCGTCAGATACAAGGCCCGTAGTCAGAGTATATTTTTTATTATTGAATATTTTGTATGCACCATCTACATCTCAGCGAGAAGGCTTGCGAGTAGTTCGCCAACATTTCATGCAGAACACTGCATACACAGTTTGTACTCGTCGCTATCCAGTATGGATGACTTTGACAGTGCGTAGCGGCTTCAAGAGTGTGGATGCATTTTCGTCTCGCCTGAGAATTCCAACTCGAGAACGAGAACGCGAGATACCATCCACGTGTGTTCTCGCGGGCTCTCGCCTAGAGTGTGACTATTAAATAGGTTTGTTGAACTTATTTCCAGCCCGTAAATTTCTGCCACATGGCAACGGCGTGCATTCACGACAACCGCATGGTTTGCGCCTCCACCCCTGATGGCTGCAGCCGTCGCAGCTTCCTCGACCAATGCGATATGTATGAGTACAACTGCGATTACGGAACTAGTAAGTGTTTGCGTGACAGCATATATTTTTTTACAGACTAACATAGGCCTGGTTATGAACTAACAAACTATGTCCGCCTGTAATTGGTTTCTATATCAGAATGAAAACTTTGTCAGTGTAACTCTACAATGTATTGATATTTAAGCTGTTGGCGTTCCTATTAAATAAATAAATAAATAAACAAGATATCCAGGTGAAGTTATTGCGCGCGAGTCGAGTTCAGGCTAGCCAATAAGGCTTGCGAAATGTCACGTGGAAAGTGACGCGCTTACAGATGATTAGCCAATGAAAGATTAGCGATTTCATTTGCGTAGCCACACAAAGGGAATTGCTTCATCTGGACAGGCTGTTAATTTAAAGTGCGAGTCTCATGCAATCTCAGCTTCAATACAAATCCCTACTCATGAATAGGTTTACATCTGAACATGGTTCATGAATACGGGCCATAGTATCCATAATAAAAACAGGATTCTATATACAAATTCAAATAAGCACTTTTAGCTAGTTGACTGACTCAGGCGTGACAAGATGTTGAACAAGACAAATTATTTATTACTTTCGTAATAGGGGTAGCGAATTTGTACTAAATATTTTGTCTTTTTAAACACCTGGCACCCTCAGCCACGAATATGGAAGATATGGAAGGCAGGTAGAAAATAGTAAAAAGATTATCATTAGATTTTTAACTGTATGTAAATATGAAATTAACGTCATTTTACTTCCACACCAGCCTATATCAGTCCACTGCTGGACATAGGCCTCCCTAAATAAAGGGGAAAATGCCCATAATCCCCACGCTGGGCATGCGGGTTGGGGATCGCAGGGCACAGCTTCTTGCACCGCCGACGCTGCTGCCCGTCGATGGCCAGGGGATTTAGCTGTGCTGTGCTATGCCGCAATCAGCCGGCCGCCAGAGCCCCGTTCGTTGTTCAGCAGTTGTTGGTTCATTTTACTCATTCATATTGAAAAACGGAAATTTTCCCGTACAGAGTTTTCATCTGGGTGAAGGAAACGCGACGCTTACCCTCCACGTCCCATCTAGCACTGAGCCTCTAGCAGAGCATCGCTGTCACTCACCCTGATGAAGACTCTTGATGTCGGTAAAAATTCCCGTTTTATTTCCCTTCATACTGTAGTTAGATAACTCTTGAACTGCGTCGAAAAGAAAATGGAAAATGGGAAATCTGCGGGGCCCCGCCCCCCGTCGGCCATCGTGGGTGGTCCGGGCCCCCCATGTAATATATAATAATTATTTACTTTATATTTTACTATAAAACTATTTATAGTATCATACCTCCACGAAATCTGCTTGAAATATTCTACCTATAGAAAATTAATTTATTACTGTTTTACTGATAAACACATCGCTATTCAAAAGTGAAAGTAGAGAAAGTAAAAAAAAAGTCGAGAATTCCCGTGTTACGTAAAATTAACTTTTTCGAATGAAAACGTTCGTAAAACGTTACAAACGTATGAAAAAACGTTAAAAACATACCTGTTTATCCTTAAAATACACAAACAACACTAAAACACTTCAAAACACATTAAAAACAACAATAACTAATCACACAAACAACCACTTGACAGCCACTTGACTGACATCTGTGCAATCATAATTGAATTTCTGAACAAAAACTCTATGGACAAAAACTCGATTCTTCGTTCATTACATGCCCCTGTTTTCAAGGAAGCTAGCGACATCTCTTAGTAGGGTTTGGCAACTGTTTAATACAGTTCAAAGTACTAAAACCGAGCGCCGGTTCAGCGACCGAGCGCGCGGCCGGGAGCCGGCCGATTGCCAGACGCGGCAAATTTTGAGGGAGCCGGCTCTTTGCCAGTTCGAGGGTTATAGGATTATTGTAATGTAGGTACGTAGGATTTGCTCGAAGGGTAAAATTATGATTGCCGATATACGACTTACCGGTCATCGCTGGAGTAAATGTTACGTTGTCCAGAATTTATAATCAGTGATCGGTATTATTTGAATCGTAGAAATAAATTTGTTGATATTATTTTCTAATGAATAAAATATCATCGCATTTTAGTTCTGAGCAAAATCAGTAAAACCAATATCATTCATACGCTCTTTGTGTTTCAGAATACAGCACAAAGTCAGCAATAAGCCCTTGCATGGGAGGACAGCAGGATTTCGGCTGCTAAAACAAATAATATATAATATGAATAAATGTATGAGTGATGATTACTTGGTTTTACTGTTTTTATTCTTATAGCAAACGTATCCGAGAAACTAAAATGTAAAGCGCTTCTTTTGGAAGAAATAAAAGGAGTGTCAGTTGTGATACAAGTCCTATTAATCCTACTATTTATATGTGTGTAAATATATTTTTGTACCCAACAGGGCTTGAGGCAATGAGCTAAGCTGAAAAGTTATGATGCAATATTCCGACTAACCCTAAACTTGTTTAGAAACAAAATATGTCAAGCTCAGGACAGGGCGCAATGGCGCTCATTAGGGGAGGCCTCTGTCCATCAGTGGACTGCTATAGGCCTCTGATGATAACATATGCATGCATCAGGATAGTTTTATATATATTTAATTTCAAGAAAAAATGGGTTGAATAATTGGGTATTGAACCTGCACCTTCAGCCCATAGATGTAATTTTTCCTGGTGTCTTGACGCTCGACACTGATTCGTTCTCATCTTGGTTACTTCCTATGGGCTACCTACATCTCAGCTAGAAATATTTCATTATCTTGTGAAAGTTACCTAGATTCCAGGCTACTTGAATCATCTAAACACTGACTCATTAAGGTACAATAAAATATCTCGTTTATCAGTGTCATGTAAATATCTAGACAAAAACTAGGTAAGTTAATGTTTAATATTATTGCTGTGACTACGCATCAGGCGGACGCTCTCATTAATGAGTATAATCACTCAATAAACAACTAGGTGACTAAAGGCTTTATTTACTTACCTACTTAAATAATTTAATTAGGATGTTCATAATACCATATGCAACTTACGGGTAAGTATAGTCGCCTGTTGTGTCGTGGAAATTATAAAGTAATCTTATAATAAAATTTTACAGTTAGACAGACTATTGTAACTATTAGTTCCATTAGATTTTTTTTTCAATTATTAGTTACATGAGTAAATATGCAACCTTATTTCAGGATATCAAGAAACATACATATTTTTCTGCAAAGTGCCAAGCTCACCTGAAACGACTACTTCTCAATCACCATCGACGGCTGAAGATGATAGTGATGGTTATTTAGGTGCTGAATTAATTGCTACTACAAAATCAACTATTCCTTGTCATAGTACGTTCAGTACTCCATGTCATCATACAACGCCTATAACTAAACCATGTGGCATGATCATCTCAAAGTGTCCTTATGTTACTATGCCAGAAACAAAAGGCACCATATTTACTACTAGAGCAACGACAAAGAGCTCATACGCGACTTCGACGAAACCAACAGAAACTTCTCGCATCACATCAAAAATAACTTCAAAACCTTGTATTATATCAACTAATGCACTTCCCACTACAATAAAGCAGACACCAAAATTGACAATCCTACCAACATCAGAAAAAACATGGACATCTTCTAAATTAATTTGCTGTAACAGACCCGTAACTTGGTTAACGACGACAGAAAAAGTTATACCAGTTACCTATTTTCCTTTTGAGCCGGCGGAAAATAACGAAATTGAAATTCAAGAGAGTACTCGCTACTTGCCAATGAAAGCCACAGATCCACCAACATCGAGTACAACTACAAACACAGTCAAACCATTGTTTGAAACTAAAACATTGAAAACAACAACCACAGTCAAACCATTGTTTGAAACTAAAACGACGACCATCAAAACTACAACCACAATCAAACCATCGTTTGAAACTATAACGACAACAATGAAAACTACAACCACAGTTATACCTCGATTTGAAACTAAGATACCAACGGTGTCTACGCCGTGTTGCAATAGACCAGCAATTTGGTTAACGACTATAGAAAATATTAAACCTGTGCCCTATTTACCATATGAGTCAGTAGAAAAAGAGGATGCTACTAAAGCAAAAGACATTACTACAGAAACGGATCTAACAAGCATGACTCCTCTGGTTTCAGATCCAGCCACATCAAAACCATTGACATCTACAACAACTGCAACGACAATAATAACAGAAACTTCATCTGAAACACCAACGGAGACCACACGGTGTTGTAATAGACCATTGATGTGGTTAACAACTACAGAAAACATTTTACCTGCTACCTTCTTGCCATATGACCATAGCGCGGTATTTGTGACTAATGAAACAGATCCAGAAATCACCAAACCTCCGATCATATATTCCCCTAGAGGTTATATAATTACAAGAGATGAACCGATCACCAAAAAAAGATACCCGGATATTTTTATTGATGAAGATCCTATTGACATCGATAAATCCACTACAAGAACAGTAAATGAGCCTAGAAACAGGCAAGAAACTAAAAAGATACCTAGTGTGACAGAAAAAACACCTAGTGTGACTGAAAAAACACTCACATCAGTAAGAACTACTTCTAAGAAGCCTGAAGGAATTGTTATACTAAAATTTACATCTAAAGAGACGAGCCGTTGGTGGTACCCAACACTATGTCCTTCGAATAAATGTCAGAGACCTCAGGTGTGGTCTACAACTAAATCTCGAAAAAAATTGAAGAGAAATTAAATTGTTAGTATCTCAATATATATTTTAACTTCAGATAACTTGATTTTTATTTCTAAAGTACATTAAAAGAACTAGAAATTTTGTTAATAATTTGTACTTGAATCAAATTCAAATTATTTAGTACTTATAAACGTGCAAATAGGTTTTTTTTTATTTTCTTAAGGTCGATTCATCTGTCATAGTTTTTAAGCCATCTGAAAATAGAGTGTGACAAAAAGCTGGGACTAAAAAAATATTAATTAATTAATTTCAAACCTAACAGGTAATAACTTTACTAACCTAACTTTTTTATTTTCAGTGTTTTTTGAAGCAATTTGTGATGAAGAATCAGAAGAAGCCGGAACAACTATTGAAACTACTACTGAAAGAATTACTCAAACAACTGTTGATACATCTTATGAATCAGCGTCACCGGCTAGTCCAATTATTTTGAGACCTAAAAATTTAAACTTTAAGAATATTGAGGCAACATCAAGCGAAAGGACTGTGAACATGCCAGACTGCCGCCACCCTTATTGTAGAAGACCACGTACTTGGATGACTACCGTAAAAGGGGAAACTAGGGACTTCTTTAGAATTTTACAGGATAACCCATACGATACCTCCTAATCCAGAAGCGTTTTAATGCAGACCTTTTTCAACATTGTAAACCTTTATGAAACTTACCTTTTTGTCATTATAAGAGTTGTTTGGATACTTCATATACCTAATAAATAATTGCTTAAACATTGTGAAAATAAAAAGGGGATATTGGAATGATTTATTGTGGGTCATAGATAACTACAAAATAATAATACCAACACTGATTTAAACAAATTAAACATTTTTATTATTTAAAATAGTTTATTTTCTTATAAAAATATGAACACAGCGGCACAGTAAAAATAGTTTTGATACCGCGGTCCAGTAAAAAGTTTACAATATACCGCAAATTTGAGTAGATCTTTCGTTCACTTTCGAGAACTACTTTATTAAAGTCAAGCTTTTGGCAAGAAAAGGCAATTAAATACCTACTTATAAATAATGAAAAAATATATTTACATGTCAAAATATAAAACTGAAGTAGCTAAATAGATACTTGAATTGATATTATAAATTTAAAATACATATGTAATAATTGGAGCTAGGTGTCTAATCTATTCGAACTTTGATCTAACCACACATACTAATAGATTTTAAAATAATTTGAATTATAAACAAAATAGAATTGGAAAAAAACATTTAAAAACCTGTTAAAAGATCATCTTTGACTTAAAACATTGGTACTTATAAAATTATTATGCTTTCATCATTGATATAAGTTTGAATGATATCAATAAAAGTTGTTTAGTATTCTTACCTATCTAATGATCAATTTTATAATGGTGTATTTTGGTACCTAACGGAAAAAATTAAAAAACACAAATTCCAAATAATTAGTAAATTGTTCATTGGAATGGATTAATTGATCAAGATTGTAAATAGTTTGAAACATTGGTCAACTAATTCAGTTTCAGGGTTCTTTAAATCATTTTCAAAATACTATCTTTATTATTAAAAGGGAAAGCTTGACCTGTTTAACCTTGCCCATCAAGCCTCGAAGTCAAGAGCCTGGCCCTCTAAACATATACATACGAGTACTTAAAAAATATATTTCTGAACGACACTTTTGGTCAAGCTAAAAATAATGCGCATTGTCCTTTTTCCAGCAGTAGTATTTCTCTAGGCTATCTACTATTAGACTGATGATGATGAAAGGAGAACAATTCAGCACTTTCGATAGTTCCTCTAATCTTTTTTCGCACCATATCTGACTACTTTTTCTATTCTTCAATCGCTTTATCCTTGACTAGCATAGGCTTATTCGCTTCACTACCTTTCTTCGCCTTTCTGAATAGGTTTATAAAGCAATCGTCAGCAAATATGATTTGATCTCCTTTATAGAACGACTCGATTTCAACTAGAGTTCTGCTTTCAGTCTCAGGTAGAAAGAAGTACAGGTAAATAGCACCAAGGATGCCGAAGCAGGCGTAGATGGCGTAGGTGCCGCTAAGGTGGAATGTTTCGTCAAGGTTGATGTTGGTTTTTGTGGCGAGGAAGAAAAAGGTATAGCTGAGTGCTGCGGCCAGCCCAGTGGCCATTCCTCGGCTCCTGCAATAGACGAAATAAATTATATAAGCATTTGTGTAAACTTAAAGGAATAGGTTAAGACAAAGATAGATTAAATTTATATATTTGGCAGTAAAAGTTAGGGTGTCGTCTATCAGTATATTTTTATAGGTTATCAAAGATGGGCGAAGACTTCCTCCACTTCTCCCTTTTTTCGAAATTTGTTAACTGTATTAAAAACCACCACACCACCACCACATCAGCCTATATTAGTCCACTGCTGGACATAGGCCTCCCCTAATAAAGGGGGATATACCCATAATCCCCACGCTGGGCATGCGGGTTGGGGATCGCAGGGCACAGCTTCTCGCACCACCGACGCTGCTGCCCGTCAGTGGCCAGGGGATTTAGATGTGCCGTTGTAGGCTGTGCTATGTCGCAATCAGCCAGCCGCCAGAGCCCCGTTCGTTGTTTAGCAGGTGCACCACGTGCTGGTGGGGTTGGCTTGGGTTCCGAAGATGGGGGTTGGAACCCTGTACACCCTGTCTTAAAAGCGTCGTAAAAGGTCTTAAAAGCGTAACTTAGATTTCTAACATGTCTTTGCAAATTTGCTATATTTATCAGAAATAACAGTAAAACTATTGTCCAAAAATAACTAAAAAGCCATAATGAAAATATGATAGACAATAATTACCTGAACGGAAATACTTCAGACAACAACACCCAAGGTAGACCTAGCCCATAGAAGCAGACTAATAGCACGAACAGAACAACAGGCATGATCTCCTTCTGATCAACGAACGTACTGGGATCGTAGGAATGCACACTTCTTGGAATGTAAATGTTGGCGTAGACACTGATGCCGATGCAGCAACACGCAGTAGCCAGAAGGCAGGTGATGATAAGCTTCCTCTTGCCAACGGCCTTGACGATGGAAGCAGAGATCAGACTCATGGCGATTTGCACGGCACCGATTGCAACCTGAAATAAGATGAAATAAATATTTATTGCAAGGTTCTGTGATTGTATGGCTAAAAAAATTAATAATCCACTGCAATGCAGGTAGGTACTGAATGGAGAGAGATGAAACCAAGAAATTGACTGTAGCACCACCTACTAACAACCTACACACCTAATAATTCAGAACATTATCATACAGCATTATCTAGCACCAAACTAAGCAGAGCTTGTATTATGGGATCCACATGACTGATGTACTATCTATTTAAATCGTTTGAAATTTTGAAAATAAATGTTAAGGCACAGAATACAGGTTAGGGCGAAATAGTCAACGGGAAATATTAACTGAAAAAAACATCAAGCAAACCGGCATTTTTAATATTCCGCTTTAAATAATAATGAACTAACCATAAACAAAAACTGGAAGGCTTTAATAGTTTTATGGTATAATCGTTATATTCCGGAGTTGTTCTTAAGGTCAGCATAATATAACCTTGTGTAGGAATTGTCCAAGCCTATGGGATGTTCTTCAAAATATTTTTTTTACAAATTATATAGTACTACTTTTAGAAAATGTCAGCTACGTAGTTGAATGAATGAATGAATGAATGAATGAATGAATGAATGAATGAATGAATGAATGAATGAATGAATGAATGATCATTTATTTGCTAGAATATAGGTTTGTACATTGGGTGTATGTTTTAATATTATGAGCGCTATATTCGACTTATTAGTCGTGCAAATATTTTCTAGAGATAAGACGGCTATAATCGAAATATTAAAATTATATTACAAAATATTAAATTATAAAACTAATACAAAATACAATAATTATTATGATTTCATGCAATTAATAATATAAAATAATAGTCTATTAAGAATAAAGAAAAAAAATAAAGAATCAGAAAATAGTTCCAAATGAGGAGCAAATCTATTCATATGCTTCCCATAGTTATAAGCTCTGCTTAGTTTGGGGCTATAAAGAGTCCAACATTAATATTACGTATGAAATCTGCAGGTGTATTTTTACATATTTGAAACATTTTAGATTCAAACCTGATAGTGACGATTCAGTCGAGCTGAATGCGCCATAGTATCGCAGTCCAAGAAAAGTAAACCTAGTACTTTTAAGTACCTACCAATAGAAGGGCAATACGTGAGAATTTGTATCAAAATCGCTGTCGTCGGTTTGTGTCTGCCTCTTCCAAATCAATGTTTTAATTTTTAATGCGCGAACGCGGCTCTGCCCTATATTGGCATACAAGTACAGCGACTCTGAACAATTTTCACTCACGGACGTCAAAAACTCATTAGCAAAATTGTATGAAAGTATGAGCGAACGCTCATAGTTGTAGCGACGCTGATGCTCCACGACGTTCAATTTCTAGTAGTTGTTTACTGTTATGTGGCCATCATAGTTCTTATTATACAAAAGCATTGATATCAGCACGCTTTCACAAATACCGGCTTGTGGTAATGAAAATTGATCTACTCACCACAATAGTCTTCGGATCATATTTCATTCCCAGCGCTTTGCAGATATTTACCATGTTCGACCTCACCGGCGCGAAACCACTCATGATGTGAAAGAAGAAGTATGCCATTACGAGTATAAACGGCCGCATAGTTTCCTTCACGAAGAATATGTGCTTGAACTTCCAAACTATACGTTTGATGATACTTTCTCCTCTGTGCGTGCAGGGTTCTATCGCATTCCCCTCTTTAAGGCATAGCACGCATTGATGGATGAAGTGGTTGTATTCTACTAGTTGGTTAAACTCTTCTTGGACGTCTTCTGGCTTTGCCCATCCTCGGAGACGGCAGAGAGATTGTAGCGCCTCTTTTTGTCGACCCTGAGATAGGAGCCATATTGGAGTTTCTGGCACCTACAATAAAATAGTAGGTAATTTTAATTGTTGTACTTTTAAATCTATATTTTTTTGTCTAAGCATCATTGTGATAGGGCGGTGGTGGTTACTCAACATTCAGTCTTCAGATCCAGGGATTATGGGTTCGAATACTAGACGTATTCTATATACACGATGAGTTTTAATTCAAATGTTATACCAAAAAGGGGCTAATATAATCCTGGAGGTTTATTTACTGAAGCTGGAACAAGCACATGGCCCACCTGATATTAAGTGGTAACCATTACTTATCACAAAGCATTGCATCGTAGATACATTTTTTTTTGGTACGTGCTCTACGATGCAACACCCTGCGTCCACCAACTTCAGGCATGAAGACGATAAGCCTCATGTGCCTGTAATTTCACCGGCACCCACATCCTTCAAATCGAAACACAGCACAGCTGCTTTACTGCAGATACAGACATGGTGGCAGTACTTCCCCTGACGAGCCTCCTACTACAAAAACATTTGTTAGAAACTTTTTCGAAAACTGATATTTTAAATTTAAGAACTGGCTTTTTGTAGTTACACTATAATGTTACTCACAGCTTCAGAGGCAGCCTTAGAACAGGTGGTTTTGTTAAACTTTGTCCTTGGCATAATGATAATAGTAGCTCCGCCTTACACACGGCGGTTACAGACTTACGAAATGTAGCATGCAATGTCACAGAATTCCCATAGTGTAACGCCTTGCGCGCACGAACTATGCACATTACGCGCACGAACAGAGCATTTCTGCATACAAGCCCGGTTCGTACACGCGCTGTGTCCAAACTTGTGAAATGCTTCTTTTACGTTATATTGCATGTTACGTTACAGCAGTCTGTACCCGCCTTTACATTATTATTATTATTATTCATTTATTTCAGATCATATTTAAGTTTAAAATTACATACAGCATAACACCTAAACCAAAACTAATAAAATTAAATAAATGAATGTATGTTTATACAAAAAAAGATTAACACGATATACAAATTAATATAAAACTACACAAAATGGACTACACGAAAATAAAACAAAGAAATTTAAATTACATATTAGAGCCCAACATTATTCGCATCCACCTGTTTTGAATTGCATGTTACGTTACAGCAGTCTGTAGCCGCCTTTAGGGTTGCACGAAGAACACAAATTAAATAAAGTTTTTTGGATAACGTACGAATTCAAACTCACAGTCATACAATGCGCTATTAAAAATCAAAGTTTCTCCATATGTTCCAAATTCCAATGAAGTTCGCCGGCCAATTTGTCTTGTCCATGTTATATTTATTTAAATGATACTTATGAATGATAATTTAATCGCTGTTATCATCTCATATATCATAGCACTAAATAAGTAGGTACCTAAGTACGTATCCAATTTATAAAATGCTTAATTATACAAAATATTATTTTAAATAATCTTTAATTTACGATAACAGTTATGTTCATTTGAAAATAAAAATATATGTTTTCCTACATAGCTATATTGTATTAAAATGAATTATTGATATTTTTCTTATAAATTGACTATAACTAAGTAATTAATAAACATTGATAATTGTATAAAACATTTACATACATTGAAAACATCGTTTATTCTATAATTAAATTAATAAACACTTCAAACTGCGTTCAAAATACTTATTTTTCATGGTTTAGGAGTTCTTTGTGATGAGCTTAATCGGGGAATGCACAACCTTGCCTATTTCTGCTGTAAAGCAGCATTACTTTGTTTTAGTAGATGTTTTGATGTTTACAGGCACATGGGCTTTAATACCTTCATGCATTGATATATATTGTTACTATAGTAACTAGATGCGTAGTACCGCCCAAAATGCGTGTAGGCTCAGGTCTTGGCCATGGCCAAGATCCTCTCCTTACTTCATACAGTGGCCTTCTTGACATCGACCGAGTGACACTTCCGCGAAATAGTCAAATAATGTGATGAAAAAGTGAATTTCTTGAACTCAATTGCGTAAATAATCACGCGAATTACTTTTTTCATGAATACATATTGATTTTTTGCTAAAATCACAGCAAATATTAAAGAAAATTTAGATAAATAGTTCATGCCATGTAATGTTGCCAGCAAAAAAATGTGTAGTTTTCACGATTATTGTGGGAGATTTTGATAAAGGATAAAATCTTTGTTAAGCTCTTAATTTCTAAAATAATTTACAATACTATGTGTATTGGAACATATTTAAGATCATTTCAAATAGATCATTCACTTTTATCGATAAATGCCATCATTCATGAAATTAAATTATTAACTCAAAGAAATAAAAGGAAGACCGGAAGACATTTGACGTTACATGCGGTGGTTGAGTGATATTACGATCGCTTAACTAAAACACTTATTTTATTTCCCCAGATAAAGTTTACTATTTCGATCTACTAATATGATTAGTAATAATATCAGAAAGTTATGACGAACAGTTATTTTCTAACAACTTTTTAACAATTTGTACTCTATGAAAACGTAAAGCAGGCTAAAAGAAAAAACTAGACAGGTACTTTTTTTAGTGACTGACAGTCACATGTAAGTTTAAACTTCATGGAAAATCTATAATCCTATCCTTCTTCCTGCTAATATTATAGATGTGAAAATTTGTGAGTAGGTATGGATGTATGGATGTTTGTTACTCTTTCACGCAAAAATTACAGAGCGCATATAAAAATTTAATAATACATAAAATAATAAAATAAAAATTTGAAATATACATAGTTGTTTATGGCCTGGATCGAACACATAGGCGACTTTTCACCCGGGTACCTCGCGAGCGAAGCTGCGTGTGGAAGCTAGTATCCCATAAATTTCAACTCAGTGGGATTATCATCATCAGGTGGCATGAGCATCAATCGTGGGCTGAAACTGGATGAGACGAGCTTTGAACCGTGGGGATTGGCAGAAGTCGGGCTGTGGATGATGATGATGATGATGAAGATGGGATTAGAACCCATGGCCTTCCCATAAATACTGGGAAACTACCAACTGCGCTACGTTGTACGTTGTTGTTGTTGGTACGGGGCTTATTATATTACTTATTTCTAATAATCAATGATAAAAAAAATCACATGCATTTTCGGGAAAAAAAATCTAGATCAGGCAACATCGAGCTTTTTATTTCAAGCATTGTGGCTATCTCTATAAAATCAACTGCCATTCTCGAAGCAGGCCAGTTTAAATAAAAGAGATAAATATATGTTTCCTTCAAAATGACAATTAGTTTCAAAGCTACGTCTTCGCCATCAATAAGTGGTTACTATATTTTGACACTTGTTATGGAGGTTTGCGTCTCTTGTTATTTAACTCAATGCCTTCATGCCTCAAGTTGATGGACGCAGGGCGTTGCATCGTAGAACACCTTCCTAACATGCACCTACGAAGCAATACTTTGTAATAAGTAACGGTACCACATAAAATCAGGTGGGCCATGTGCTAAATCTATCTTCAGGTACCTATTATAAAACAAATATTTTGCAGATTAGTAGTGTTAGGCCTTTTGCATCTATTTTAGAAGATTCATACAGCGTCAAGTGGTAACTTACTCACCGACCGGGAAACTGTAGTGGCTAGGACATGGTTGGATGGAGTAGGCCATCCCAGCACCTAATACCATCCTCCTAGCCTAACTGACTCCACAAGTATTGACCTTTCCTCTTCCACATTAGTCATGACATGACTTAAATGATGTAGATGTTTAATTTATATAGGTCAAGTTTTATACTATTTCCTTTCTTAAGAAACATTTACAAATTCCCACCATCCAAGCTTCTAAACTAGGGCTTGCATTCGAATATTCGAATATTCGAATAATTCGAATATTATTTTTGTTCGAATATTCGAATACTGATATTTCAATATTCGAATATTCGATTTAAATTAATAACACCGAAATCGGAACTCAGTTGTGCATGAAATGCCACTTAAGAGTTCGCGCGATATATCCATACAAGACTATACAAGTTTACGTCGTCGTTCGGGTAAATAACATGTCGAATGATCCGATCCAAACCCAATAACTTTTATCGGGTTCGGAACACGGTTCGGATACACTCGGAAGTGTCGCGTAGTGCATTCGCGTAGTTGACGAGACTGTTCTGTCCATTCGTCTCTGTCGTTAACTTGAATGTTTATTTTCATGATTTAAAATTTAAAAGTTAAAATAACACTAACCTAGATTTATAAGACTGTTTTTAGAGTGACATTACCGAGCCAGTCAAACGAACCCTTTTGGTGCTGCATTGTCCGTCCGTCCGTCCTTGGCGTGGTTTATTTCGGTGTACTTAAGAGATCACCTTGGTTATGCAACTCTCCGCGTGGTCATTACTTGGATGGATGACTGTTTAGTGACATTTAGATTTGACCACTTCCGTGCTTCGGAAGGCACGTTAAGATGTTGGTCCCGGCTTTTCAGTCGTTAAGCCATGTCTGAGGCCTTCGGGTGGCCTAAAATCTCCGACACTAGAGTTGGCTACTAGCTCATACGAAGAAGAAAATTTTAATTTGTGGTTGATTGTGCGTGTAAATCACCAATGTCTCGTTACGGTGACATACCTTTTTGTAATTTTTTAAAAATTTGTTCATGGAAAAAACGCGTTTAAGAATAAAATAAGTTGACATTTTAAACTTATATAAAAATAACACTCAAACTAACAAAATAAGATGTGATTTTAATAAAATCATAGTGTTTTTCTGTTATTCGAATAATATTCGAATAATTCGAATAGTACCCGAAAAAAAAATCGAATATTCGAATATGAATATTTTCGAATATTTGCAAGCCCTATTCTAAACCGGATTCAAAAAGATGAGGTGATCGTCATTAAAATTTAAATTTCCGAGATCTTATCTCTATGGTTTGAGACTTTATAGACGAAGCTGGTAAAAAGCAGACCCAACGACGAGGAACCATTCGATAATTTTGTCTATTAAATATTATGAACTTAAAATGTATTCATTATAGCGATCGAAAAGATAAACCATAAAAAATACAAAATATTTGAAGATTAAATAATAAATAATAAATAATACTGAACTATCACACAGCATCATGTAGCCCCAAGCTAAGCAGAGCTTGTGTTATGGAAACCACATGATTGATATATTACATATATACATTTTTTTTTTTGTAAATACATACATATCATACATAGAAAACACCCAGACCCGAGACAAATATCTGCGAACATGCAAACATTTGTCCCGCGGCGGGAATCGAACCCGCAACCTCCTGCGTCTCAGGCGGACCTTCGCCCACTGCGCCACAGAAGCCGTCTGAGATTGCATAGAGCTACTGATTTTTTTATCATGCTACTAATAATAAAAACTTTACGATGACTTGTTAACATGAAATGATCTTCATTTCGATTTCTAATAGTATGTATTAATGCTTGTAATTAGGTCAATCAAAATTCACTATTCCAACCACAGATTCCAACGACAGAACAGAATTATTTGGTGTATTTCCAACTAACAAAAAAAAAATTAACAAACTTGTACCAACACATACGTTGGTGCTTACTACATGTAGGTAATACCCCATACATGTATAATTTTACAGTCATTTGTATTAGATACCTAACTTTTATCGTCCTTTTATACAGCTTAGTTTTTACAAAAGCATAAATCAGTCCACGGCTGCACATGGGCCTCTCCTATTAAGAAAGGGGATGTCCCCACGCTGGGCGTGCGGGTCAGCAATTGCAGGGCACAGCTTTTTGCACCGCCGACGCTGCTGCCACACAGCGCCACGGGGCGGTCAAAGGAATTTAGCTGTGCTGGTGTTATTAGGTTTCGTTACGCTGTAATCAATGCTAGACTGCCAGAGCCCCATAGTTAGTTATCTGAGTGTAAAACGAGCCGGTAAGGCTAGCTTGCAGACTATTGTTGAAAATTTGGTTTTCGAGTTTTTAGCCTGCCTGAAAACCTTCGGCATGGTTTAACGACTGAAATACCGGACCAACTTTTTGACGAGCTTACCAAGTCACGGGCAAGCTATCTAAATGCCAGTAAACGGTCACCCATCTGGTGTGATCCCTTACCTCGGTTATGAACACCGAAGTAAGTACCCAAATTTACAATGTAGAAATGTACATTTGTACAATGTACATTTCAAATAAAAATACGTTTTAATAGGTTTCATACAAAAAATAAATGCATTTTCTGGCTCAGCCATTTTATTGATACCTAGCGGGAACAACTGTAGAGTGGTATAATGCCATACTTACAAATAATACTAGCACCATAGTAGCCAGTGGGACAGTGAGAGACACCAAAGCAGCCTGCCGCCAAGGCAGCACAGTTCCCAAAAGGTACGCTATGAAGAGGCCTGTTGCTGTGAATCCGTTCGTTAGAGTGGTAAGGATTCCCCGTACAGATGAATCACTGGAAAATATAAACTTTAATTGAAATATGCATAAATAGAAATCGACATAAGGAACTCAAGTGAGGATGGGCGGCACAAATTGTGAGCCGTGGTGATCATAAGTGGAGCAAGATGTTGACCGAATGGTGGCCGAGGGTAGGTAGAAGAAGCGTCGGAAGACCACTAGCGAGACAGGTCGACGACATAGTACGCGTTGCCGGGCGTTCCTGGATGCGACTAACATAACGGCGACCGGCGACGTTCTTGTAAACGTGATCGATGACACAAGCATCGGGAGGCCTATATCCAGCAGTGGATAAAGATGGGATGTGGATCATCATGATGATATGTTTATAATTATGCAGCTAAAGCAATCCTATAGTCTAATAGTGGGTGCTCCACGACTTTATTCATATAGATGAGTTTACCCGGCAAATCCTTTCAGGATTTCAATTTCAGGAAACCCTTTCATATTGCACTCATAGCTTTTTAGTTGTTAAAAAGCAAGGAGCAGAACCGGCAACATTCGTTGTACAAGGCCATCCTATTGAAAGGAGCATGTCTACCATCGGCAGATAATGCAGTTAGGTACAAAAAACTTCTAGGAGGACGCCAAGAAGAGAATTCAGCCGGCTTGGGCTGCGTTTGGGAAATAACGTTGAATATTTTCGACGCCACAATGCTTGAAAATGAAAGTTTTCAACTAATGCGTCCTAACAGCCCATAACATACGATGCCAAAACCTGGACACTCACAGTACCTAAAGCTAGTCCACCTATTCAAGGTTGCTAAGAGGGCTACCGAGAGAGCTATGCTTGGAATCATCCTAAAGGATAAAATCCGTAAAGAGATTATCCGACAGAATCAAGATAATCGACTTAGCCCACAGAATTAGTAAGTTCATGTTGGTTTGTTTAATTACGAATATCAAAATGATAAAGAAATCTTTTTTGAAAGAATCCTGTTAAAATAAATATATATACATTGGTAAAAACAAACAAAAACAACGAAAAAAAAGTCGATATGTACATATGTCATAATTTGCATTTTAAGCGCATTGATAAACGGTATCTGATCTAATAGATACAAAGCTTTTGGTATTTGATAAATCGATACATTTAAAGGTTATTTCAACTTTTTTTTTAGGGTGACGTTACCGAACCGGTGAAACGAACCCTTATGGTGCCGCTTTGTCCGTCCGTCTGTCACAGCTGATTATTTCAGGAACTATATGAGCTACCGTCTTGAAATTAAGTATAGATGTAAAATGCACTAAGTGAATAAGATTGCCAGTAAAAAAAACAATATTTTTTTCTTCCCCAAAGGGTGCAAAATAAGAAATGTCAAAATTTCAACAGTTTCTAATTTTTTTCTACAATGTATGGTTCTTGATTTGTGATGAAAAACGTCAAAAAAAATTGACTGTTCCCCCTTAACTCAGAAGTTTGTAAAGTGAAAAACCTGATTTTTATATGTTATAGAAGGATATCTATATTTTACAGGAAAATTAAGGCGAAGTCTCTAACTAAAACAGTTTTATAGAAAAAAAAAATATAAGGATAACGGTGGTCAAGCTATAAGGAGTTAATAGGGTGTTTTCTAAAATGCCACGATTTGCCTATCTATTACAGGTTTTTATTTTTATTACGAACAAAACTTACTAATATCAAGAATACAACGTAATTGAGAACCTCCTCCTTTCTTGAAGTCGGTTAAAAAACTACTAGATAATTCCTTCACTGTTTCAAATTATGGTGGTCAGCCACGTGGATGCAACTACCTATAAAAAAGCGAAGTATGAAGAGGGGTAGAAAAAGTCCTACCCCTCTTTATACATCGAGCGTGAGTGAGAGAAACTATATATTTCCCTCACTAGAACTCACTACTATACTACTCATGACATCCACGAGAATATAATACTGATTATATGAATTAGACGTACCTAATTGACGTCACCCGTGGTGGGCGAGTTAACTCGCACTTTACCGTCTTGTTTAAATTGAATTTGAAACATAACATAACGTTTTTACATTAATCCGTTAAGAAAATGCAAATTCTTTAGGTAAATAGTCATTTAACTTTGAAGCTGTATCTAGAATGAGGAATTTCCATTAAAATAATGTTCTGATTAAAGACCATTTTATTATAAATTACTTAATTTTACTGTATTATTGCTTTTGAGGAATATTTTTACAAATCCGTTATTTTATTGCCGAATATTTTTTTGTCAATCTTTTGAACGAATGATTCTAGAATACTAAAATTAATTTCTATGTACTGAACTACGAAAATGCACTAAGTGAATAAGACTGCCAGTATAAAAAAAATAAATTTTTTCTTCCCCAAAGGGTGCAAAATAAGAAATGTCAAAATTTCAACAGTTTATAATTTTTTTCTACTATGTATGGTTCTTATAATAAAATATACATGCTTGGGAAACAGGCAGAACCACAATAAGAAAAAATACGTTGTCTACTATATTGTAGAGTAGACATAAAAACGGCATGCTAAGGAGGCTGGTCTGCATCACCATCTTTTGACTTTTAAAACAACAAATAGCTGTATTTACCTGACTTCTCCAACGTAAGTTACTGAAGGCGCCTCCATAACCCCAGTTCCGATTCCGAGCAGAGCATTTGCAACAAACAGTGATGGTACGTTCCATGCCGAGTACATCAGTATCCACGCGATTAGATGCGGTATGTTTACTAGGAATAAGGCCTTCTTTCGTCCGAAGTAGTCCAGGAGTGGCCCGGAGAAGATGCTGCCTAGTGGCTGGCATAGGAACGCCATACTGCCTGGAATAATGAGACTCAGTAAGGTCTTTTATGAATTGCACACATCAAACTAATGTAGTTAGTTCTGATTGCAAAATAAACTATTATAAAAGCATTGCGGTGAGTAAGATAATACCTTCGTTAAGATTATCACACTGATATTATAAATGAGAAAGTTTGTGTGGGTATGTTTGTTCCCACTCATCTCCGAGACGCCTGAACGGATTTAGATGAAACTTGGAATATATGTGTCGGTTTGAGCTCGACAGAAAGCGGAATGACTCAAGGCGGGTACAGACCTACGAAATGAAACATGCAATAAAACACATTAAATACAATAAGTAATGATTATAGATGAAAAATTGGAGTATACCCATTTGAGCACCTATGACCAGCAGGTAAATAAGTACAAAAGCTGATCGTGTCGGTTTGAGCTCGACAGAAAGCGGAATAGACTAAAGGCGGGTACAGACCTACGAAATGAAACATGCAATATAACACATTTAATACAATAAAGTAATCATTGGAGATGAAAAATTGGAGTTACACAAACAGTCGCTATAGCCGAAGTCGGTCAAAAATATTAGGTATGTATACCTATATTCATTTTAGCATCAACGTTTGCAAATAGCCATTTCATTTGCAAATATTTTTTAAGTTATGAATTTATGATCATATTTGCATTTTTCTTGTTCGAAAGCTCGGTGTCAGGAATCCAAATTAGTAGATGACACGGAACTCAAAATCCATAAAGTATAAAATTATTATATTTTTCGAAATATTTGCAAAATAATAAGCCACTTAATGTGCAAATCACCTGTTTGACATAGAGTTAAAACACTTCGGAAATTCAAATAGGCTATATCTTATCTTACATCTGCACTAAATGCGTTTTTAAAAACTGCGCATTTAATTAAACATGCATTATTTCAGTTTTAAATTCATAATGTCTATATTATTAGTAAAATCTTTTGTTACATTATAACTAGCGGCCTGTCCGAAATTCGCACGAGTTAGGGCACTTTTTTTACACCTTGGGTTACGTTACTTAAGTTTAAGTAAGGAGACCTAATCTTTTCTAGTAATAAAAATAGCCTATGTTACTCAGGGTGAATGTAGCTTTCCAATGGTGAAAGAATTTTTGTAATTGGTACAGTTGTTTTTGAGTTTATTCATTACAAACATACATACACACAAAAATACAATGTTTTCCTCTTTTTATTATTATTGTGTAGAAGTGTAGATTTAGATAGTGTAGAAGTGTAGATAGTGTATATGTAGAAGTGTAGATGTAGATGTAGATTATGTAAAAGTAAGTTCACAGTCAAAGAGCTGAACCAATTTTGTGAAAATTTATCTAGTATTCGCTTCCGCCCGCAGCTTCGCTAATGTTAATGTGGATTTTGTCAAATATATTCATCCGCCTCATCACCCCTTCGGGGATGCACGTATAAATAAATTTTCAATCGACAGTTTAGACCCAAAGTTTTTAAATTCTAACTTTGATCTTTCATACCCTAGTTTAGCCCCTTAAGGGTGCAATATCCAAAAATCCTTAGTGAATGCCTAAACTATATAAGGTAGATATCATAAAATTATAATATTCTAGGTCCAGCGGTTTGGGTTGTATGTTGATTAATAATACCCAGTCCGTCAGTTACCATTTTATACATTTAGACTAGCTTCCGCCCGCGGCTTCGCTCGCATAATACGCATAAATAACTACCCAATATGTCATTGGACAATATCTGGGTATGTGTGTATATGTGTAAAACTTCAGTTCTACCCGTACAATACCTACATAGGTTTGGAGTGAAAGAGGAACAATCACTTAACATTTCACGCCTTTGTACAAATTTTCACATTTATAATACTTTTAGCTAGGCTATTTTGGGTAACATGCCAGAGCAGAGGACAGCGCGCAATGGCGCTCATTGCGAGAGATCTTTGCCAAGCAGTGGTTGATGATGAAGCTATTTTATAAAAAAGGTTATTCAAAGCTGGAAAAATAAATATTTTGCATTAAATTGTATCAATAAATTTTAAGTAGGTAGTATATAGTTACTAATACGTATTCTATTTCACAAACGTAGGCATTTTTGAGGCGGAAGTTGACACCGGATATTTCTGATACCTTCTACATTATTGTGAGGTTATTGCTGATTTACCAAGTCAGAATTCCTAAGTATAATTGACAAACACCATTACCAGGTGTACTATTCATTGTCTTCATCATCATCATCATATTTTGATAGTTCTTTGTATTTTTTCCGTACCCAAAGAGTAAAAACTGGATCCTCTTACTAAGAAACTACTGTACGTCTATCTGTCTGTCTGTCACCAGGCTATCTCATGAACCGTGATAGCTAAACAGTTGATATTTTCACAGATGATGTATTTCTGTTGCCGCTATAACAACAAATACTAAAAACAGAATAAAATAAGTATTTAAGTGGGGCTCCTATACCCGTTGTATGGGAGCCCTACTGTCCGGAGTACGGAAACCTTGTGCGTGAGTCCAACTCGCACGTGGCCGGTTTTTTAAATTCCAAAATGACCAGATGTTTTATACTTTCATTAGTTAGTAAATAAGTATCAAGTATTTACTTAACCTTCCTAAAAAACAGTAATTTATCAGCGTTAAATAAGTATCGTGCACATGACCGGAAGTTTCCTAAAAACCCACATACAACATGTCCACAACAAATTCAATTTACTTAATTTCCATTTCAAAACTATCTTAGATTTCGACCGTAAAAACTGGTATAGATAACATAAGATAATTCTTATTCATTATTCACTACGCTTCTGATAGCCACCGGCTTTAGGATTGTACCTATATTTTAAAAGGCTTATTACATTAACGAAATCATTAATTAACCTTAAATGCTAGTGCATATTCTTGTTAAAAATAAACTGACCTCGCATCTTAAAGTGACGTGACCTTACAAAATTAGTTTAATTCCCACACACATCTAAATATAGCTCACTTACACATATTTCCTTTATAGCTCAAGTATTAATTAAGATTATGTACTCGTAAGTATTAGTACTAGCGAACCCGTCACAACTTCTTTTGCAAAGGCTTGTTATTAAACCTTTATTATCTTGGCCTGAAATATAAACTCTGACACTAGAGTTAGACGAGTTAGACACTAACCCCCTTACTTTTAAACGCTACTTAAAGGAGAATGCCGAGAACCCGTACCAATTGCGTCAAAACCGTACGTATCCCATAAAATGTATTATATTTTATAAATGACATTAACATTTTCTTTAGTTTTACACACCGATGGGATTAATAATCAAGTAAAAAATATATTGTTACTATGGCAATAACCATGTCATTTTTAATTATTTAGGCAGTAGAATCGACTCAAACATAATGGAGATTTTTTTGACGCACTCACTTTAGTCTTGGTACCGAGCGCCATACATCAGATGGAATTCTCCTTTAACCATTGCTTAAAATTATTCCTGTCACTGTTTGTCAATATCCAAAAGTAAGAGATTTAAGCGATTTAAGCGTCATTTTTGTTTCGACAGATTTTTATAAGTAAGGCCGATTACAAATAAAACCGTCCAAGTGTATTGAATTCGCGCATCGAGGGTTCTGTACATAGGTACTTCTTTTACTTGTACCTGTGATATAATACATTGTACCGTGCCAAATTTCGTTATAAGGTCATAAAGGTCATTTAGAGAGCCCCAGAGAGAAACAAAATATGCTCGAAGTTCGATGGACGAATTATCATCAATGAAGTCAAGTTTTTCCTTGACTTCATTGATGATAATTGTAGCTCTGCCTTAATTTGAGAGTTGCCACACATACCACATAGATATGCTTCTCTTCCATGCTTACGTGAAAAACTCAGGCCTTCGCACCTATTCTTGATACACAGCGCCAAGTGATAATTTTTTACTCAATAACCGGGCGCTGTAGTGCCTGGGACGTGGTTAAATGGAGTATGCTTGCCCAGCACCTAGGTATACCATCCTCTCAGCATAGTCGGCCGTACCCACAGGAGAGACATAGTCAATACGAGTGGAGCTGACTAAGCCGCGGGTTTCCTCACGATGTTTACCTTTACCATTTTGAGTACGTGGTAAAGCACGCATCAATTTTACGTATTAACGTATTATAGTGCACGACCAAGATGCGAACCCACATCTTCCAGATTAGAAGTCGGGGATAAATCCCACAAGGCCATCACAGCCAAAAAAGTAGAGCAAAAATCATTAGCTTACCAAACCACGACGCTTGCTCCTCATTGATGGATAGTCCCTCCTTTGCGTGCAGCACCTCAGGTAATACCATTGTCACAAAGCTGATTGACATGCCCAATCCTATCAGCAGGAAGTCCAAGGATAGACATGCTAGTACCTGAAAAAAAAAGGTTCTCTAGATTTTTTAAGATTCAAGATTCAAGATTGTTTATTTGATTAATTCTTTTATTATCTAAATATGGTAAATACAGATCATACATAATTTAAAATAGTGTCTCATTTTCAACCATAATAATATAATGTACAAATTAAAATACTATGTACCTACTTAGGTAGGTACATCTAGATCTAGATCTGGATTCCAATACCAAATTTATTAATAAAAATTAAATTAAAACATGATTACAATAATATTAATAAATAATAAATTAATAATGAAGCTATCTACTTATTAAAATGTTGATGTCAAAAACTCATTTACTGAATAAAAACGATTGACAACAAGCCACCTTTTTATCCATTTTCTTGCATTATTATATTTTTAGAAGGTGACTATAAATTCTGTATGACATCTAAACGCAGTTCTGTCGTTAACGCATATTTTAATGACTACGTATGTAAAATATTTCAATATTGGGCACCCACGGTACAGATTTTATCTTGTGTGGGTTCCACAGCATACCTTAGAACTAACTAAGTCCTCAGTTAAACGTTGTCTAGTAGAAATTGTATCTGACTTTAATTTAAAATACTTGTCATTGCCTTTGTTTTACTGCTAAATAAATAATTTTCATGCTATAAAAGCCCTTTCAATTTCTGCGGAATTTCCTTGATACATTTTCTTTAAAAACTTGCAACTTGTACGAATTATAGTTTCATATAGATCTGTACGATCTTAACAAGTGAATGAGAAAAGGGTCTTGATGAAAACCATACAAAACTCTAAAGGGAAACTGATTGGACATCCTATAGTAGATATATGGCAGCTTCATTATAAACATCATCTAGAGAAAGTTAGAAGGAAAGCGTGAAATATGAATATAAAGATCATGATAAATGAGCCAAAAGAAGTTCGACGTCATATCGTTTAAGGTAGTGAAGGAGACCACAATGGAAAAAGCTAAATGGAGAGAATTGCATCACTATACCGTCAAGATCCAGGCTCTTAAAATAACAATATTAAAGATCCGTACAAGATGATATGTAAAACATTTTAATAACGTCAATCAATAGGTACGTTGGTAAATTGAAGCAATTGCTGGTCGCTAACCTTTACGATTCTTCACAATTTCAATCTATTGGCCTCTATTTTATAACGAGCATCCGCCCGCGGCTTCAACACCGAATAAAAAAGGGTAAAATTGTAGTACAACCCTAACAGGGACGGGACCAACAATCAGAAATGTACTACAATTTTACAAATTATTGTTTAAATGGTATAATCAGTGACAGAAGATAGGTATAATCACAGATTTATAAGTCACTTCACTTCACTTCTTTATTAAATGGCTTCTGGGATAGTTATCCACAATTTCGCCAGTATCAAGTATAATAATTATTCATAATAATATGAGGCAACGTAGTACGGTTTATAAGTCCAGTCGTCCAGTCTTCGGTCAGGTCCTGTTTTCTGCTATAGCCATGGCGACTTAACAAAAAACGATCGGCGCACAATTTTCTTCATCAGAGAATTCCCGTTCAATCTTCTTTTATTCCATTTCACTAATACTTGTGTCTTTTATCTAACATTTATCGGTTATAATACCATGAATATTAAACGACATATATTAGAAAAACACTAGAAAATAAAATTTAATAAAATTGACAACCGTCGTTCAAGATGAAAAAAATGGTGTCCCGATTTATATTATAAGTCTAGTGGTATAATAAAGTCTTTTTTCTACGAAGGTGAAATGGCATGTGAATTGATTGTAACTAAGTAATAATTATGTCAATTTGCATACTACCTGCTCAAAATGTCACATGAGAGAAGGTCAATTCATACTTTCCGAAAAGGTTGCATGACACCTTTTCAGAAAGTAAGTCATTCCTTCTCAAAGGAAAAATATTTAATTGTACCTATTATTTCTTTAATTTGACTAAAGTCCCAATCACCATCGGTACCATAGAGACCACATCCAAAAGAATGAATTAATGAATGAATGAAAATTCTTTGTTGTACACCTTAGTTTAGAAACAACAGACTTTAAAATAGATAAAAGGTACAAAGGGCGGTCTTATCAGTAAATAATTAATTGATTTAAATGTAAAACAAGCCTCATTATTTATTTACTTATTTATTATGATTAGTATTATAAGTAGTATTATCTAGTATTATTAGTAGTATTATTAAGTAATTGTCTTAATCTTGGGCGAGCTTGAATCCCGCGCTGCACTCAGGATTCTAATTTTAGTAGAAACTTTTTGAATCCTTCGTTGCGTTTTTTTTGCGTTGTTATTCAGTATGGCGTGATGTAAGACTCTGCTTTATTCCCTTGGTTAGTAAACTAATATTTCACACCACCTACTCGAAAATGTCGCATTATAGGCCATGCAACCTCAAGGAAGTACGCACCTTATAGGAATTCCATGTGCAACCCTCACCGAAAGTAAGTCACCTATTTATAAACACATTTATAAGCCACAACGGATTTTTAAAATAATCCACCATAAAAGTAAAATCCGTCACTCAAATCAGAAAGGTATCTACTTTATTTACCTACTGGTAATAAAGAAGTGTTCAAAAAGAAGATTTATTGGTTTTGTCCAAGTTCAATAAGATAAATATACTATTTTATAAGATTTATTAACAATTTAAATCAATTTCACATATCAAATCATATTAAAATTCAATCCTACTCAAACTATTATGTGGTTTGATTATAGTATCGATATACTGACACACCTCCATAATACCGGTTCAGTTAAAAAAGCTAGTTATAGGTACCATTTATGAACTAGAGCAGTTAACTTTTTTTACCTAGGTACATTTTATTTTATACATCATAAAATGAAAGATGGTGGTGATATCTTAAAGGTGTTGATGCTTGTCGGAATATGAGGAAGTGCACCTAACCTATTTTTTTAGCAATATAAAGTTCTGTTTCTTATGTTTCTTACTTTTATGTTATGATTTTTTTTTCTTTACTTTGAGAAGTTTTAACTTTTAGTGTAAACCAATTTCATTTGTTTTGATCTACTTGTGCTCTTATTTATTTATTTATGATTTGTGTATTTGTGTAGCCTTAAGGTTGGGAGCTGAACATGGTATACACTACTGCAACTCTCAGCTTCTCCACTGCATCTTGCTTTATTCTATAAATTATACGTAAACTTTTTCCAAATCAATTTCGATTATTACTAGCAGTAAATTCCAAAAATAATGAGTTTGACATAACATGCCGATGGTTTTATACGTTTTGGATTGGAGTTTTCTAGCGACAAAGGAATGTCACTTTGTCTAAGCCTTTATTTTACTATTTTGGTATGTAAAATTATTGTAGTGGAAATATTCTGCAAGCTAATTTTTGGGCTCTAAAACTAAACGAGCTAAATATAATCGTAAATCAAGCTGATGTTTTATGACCATTATAAAAGGCTTTTAATATTTTAATTATAAAGTTTATCCATCCTGTAAAAATAGTTAAAGATAGATGATGATAAAGCTGGACCACACATTGCGTTGTCGCACAACTCAGTCCCCACACCTTACATCCACAACCACACCACACCAGCCTATATCAGTCCACTGCTGGACATAGGCCTCCCCTAATAAAGCGGGATAATGCCCATAATTCAAACGCTGGGCTTGTGGGTTGGGGATCGCAGGGCACAGCATCGCACTGCTGACGTTGCTGCCCGGCGATGGTCAGGGAATTTAACTGTGCTAGTGTTAGGTTACGCTATGCCGCATTCAGCCGGTCGCCAGAGCCCCGTTCATAAATATATAAATAGCAGGCTATATAAATAGCAGGGTGCAGCACGGGCAGGTGATGTTGGCTTGGATTCCGAATATGAAGGTTGGAATCCTTTACACCCAATAACAACGCATCACTTTCATCCTGTTCCCTGATAGCTAGGCATTCAGTAACTATTTTCGTGATGGCCTAAGGATTAGAATGGATTTTTTGTACAAAAAATGTATAGATAGCGTACCACGTGCTGAAAACTGTTGATGGAACACATCGTGAAGAAGCATTTAATTAGTGTTGGGGATAAATTACATAAATGTGTGGTTAGAATCTCTGAAAAACGTCTTCTTAAAAGATGGTAATTAGTTCTGGGTAAATAAAAATAATGAAATTTTAAAATTAATTTAAACTTGATACTATGCATAGGTATATACTATGCTAGTGCTCCTAAGCCCCACACGTATTGACCAGGTCTTTCCTATGGGTAAAGCCGAGTAGGTTGAGAGGTTGGTATAGGTGCTAGAAAAGCCTATTCCATATAACCATCATTGTCCACTGACAACTGAATTTTCAGTTACAGTATAGAGCATAGATTAATATCGAGTATAGAATGACACTTGACGTAAGTATGTTATCCCGAAAAAGGATAAATATACTCCTATGATGGTCAGCAACATTCGAATTTTGTAGTTTTTCATTGAAGAACTGGCTAGTAAAGTTACGCAATAATTTAACTCAAAAACTTGTGAGGCAGCCCCAGAACACCTGATTTTGTTAAACTTTGTTGAATCAAACAATGATGAAGATAATTGTATCTCTGCACTTATTTTAGGGCTGCAACAAACAACATAACGATACGTTTCAAGTTTTACGGGAAACGTTTTGAATCATGTTTTTTTAACTGTGGATTTCACAACTTGTAGACCATGGTCCAGATCACCGCCTTTCGGGATATCATACGAATTCAACTCAACTTGATATTACCATATCTTGCTTATTACCATAGAAATAATTTATTATCTAACTACGTTAGTATTTTTCTTGTCGTATCGGTATCAGTAATGGAATTGCAGCTTCTGATTACAAATCAATTTACGCCGGTTGTACGAAGATTACTGGATCATTTAGTACTACCAGTATTCACCGTACAGTGTGTATATGTTATGGACAAAGTGATTAATTCGGGCATTATTCATAGTGCCCGGGCAATACGAATAATGACCAGCTACTTAGGGCAAAGTGATTAATTATTACTTAAACTTCATTATTTATCACATTGACCGGTCATTATGAATAATGCTACGTGATCATCGGGCAATATGATAATATAGCTACTTTGGGGATGGAGTGAGGGGGGGAAGCGAACGCGTGACACGCGCTAACCAATCAGAGGCTTCATGGCGGCGTACGAACGTCCATAGCTTCCCTGTTCACTACACAGCTCTCAGTTTTGCATTCCAAGCGAATACGGACGGACGCAGACGGATAATTTCGTAATTCAGTTTCGTAACTAAAGTGAAGAAAGACTAGCGAAGTACATAAGGCATCGCTAAAAGGAAGAAATTTGTGTTTTAAATTTTGATTTAAAGTCTGAAATAAAAATAATAGTTAAATATTGTGTCTTTTATTATTCTGCCCAACAGGTGATGGGCGTTATGTATATTGCCCGGGCAATTTGATTAATTCAATAGTTCTTATCACATTGCCCTCACATATTGGTCATTATTCATAATGGCCGATCATTATGTATAATGACCAATTAATCACATTGTCCATAACATATGCAAATTGTGAAAATAGTCACAACGGATCTATCTCCTTCTGAAGCTAGGCTCAACAAACGACTCGACCAATCCTAGCACAGACCCAATCAAATCTACGAAGTGTTTAACCTTACCAACCAGTAGGTTATGAAGCAAACTGGCCAAATACCAGGAGCAGTATGTAGTAGGTCTTGCTGCCGAGATGCAAAGTGTAGATACTACGGTACTCAGGATGATACTCGTGCGCAATAACATTTGTTCATGAATGGGACCGGAATCGTAGTACACTGCGACCTAATAACTACGTCGCTGGTATCGCTTGGTAGCTGTGCCTTCTGGGCTGCGGATTGCGGGTTCGATTCGCGTCCACGACAAACATTTGTGAGGTGAACACTCACACGTGGTTTGTTCTGTGCCTGGGTGTTTTTTATGTATGTTTATCCCGTCAGCTGCGTAGCCCTCTGCGCGGAAAATGGAAAATATGCGGGGCCCCGCCCTCCGTCGGCCATCGTGGGTGGTCCGTGCCCCCCGTGTGGTATATAACTGATAATTACTTTATATTTTACTATTTAACTATATATAGTATCATACCTACATGAAATTGGCTTGAAATATTCTACCTATCGAACATATCTCTGGTACAAAAAGCATAGGCTTTGCTTAGTTTGGGATAAGTTCACCGTGTATGTGAAAGAGGTGAAAGGGGAAAGGAATGGAGCTGAAAGAGGTTTCAACCCCCATCTTCGGAAACCAAACCAACCTCACCTGCACGTGGTGCACCCTGCTAATAAACGGGGCGGCCTGCTAAAAGCGGCTGAAAACCTAACACCGGCACAGCTACATCCTCTGGCCACCGATGGGTACAAAGTAAAAGCCTTGCGATCCCCAACTCGCATACCCACCGTGAAGATTATGGGCATATCCCCCTTTATTAGAGAAGGCCTATGACCAACAGTGGATTATATATGCTGGTGTGTGTGTGGTATGGACCGTGTGTGTGATGGCTTGTATATTTAATTGTTTATATTATTTACCTGCAGCCAACTTCGGAGGGACATAGATACGTTGTGATATTTCTTGTACATGTAGTTCTTACATACCTGTGATGCAACTACTCTAGCTCTCGCCACCGGCTGTCGCTTCTCGGTAGTCATGATGCACTGCACTTCAATAACACTCGTAAAGATACAGAGCAATCTTTACGGCTCTATTGACTCTGGCATTATGAACTGATAACTGTTTATTTTGCAAGGTTTGTTTTGTAAACAGTCGTAAATAAACTTGGATTTTCTTTGGTTGTTTGTGCTAAATAATACGATGCTCCGTAATCTGAAAAGACAGAAATAATAGATTTATTATGTCTTGGATAACGTGAAAAGTGAAAAAAAAAAAGTTAATTGCGAAAGAATTTTGTCGACTCTTCATCAAGCCAACCCCTATATTTTACACAAATCGACTAAAAATGTTAGGTATAATGTTTTTTCTTCTTTAAATGGAACTAAGCTTTGATGACATCTATGTTATATTACTAAATTTGCATGCTCGCATAATCACATTATTACAGTTATATTTTGTAAATTAATTGATCCTGTATACTTATTCTAACTAGAAGTAAGAATATACAGGATAAATTAATTTACAAAATATAACTATAATAATGTGATCCTGTATACTTTCTAACTAGTAGTAAGAATATTCTATATATCTATTCTATAGGATCAATTATTTTACATAATATAACTATAATAATGTGATTATGATTATAACATTACATAAATTCTGGCAAATAAATTGTGATTATGATTATTATTATGACCAAACCGGAAGTTTATCCCCCCCAATAGGACAAAGAATATTCCCAATCGGTACATAAATTATGGAGTTTCCGAGGTAACAATCATAACAAAATACAACCAAATTGAGAACCTCCTTGTTTTGTAGACGTCAAAAAAATTACACTTGGTATTAGTCCCGATTTATGAGAGTAAGCTACACTCCGGCATATAGTGTTTTCAACAGTCAGACTGTTATTCACTAGAATAAACATTATTATTATCAGGAGCCATTTTTGGGCCACTGGGCATATGCCTCCCTATGATCATAACATCTCGACTCGACCCTGCGCTATTCTGAGCTAGGTATTGCCCATGCTTTTTCTATCTTGTCAGTCCCATTTCAATGGAAGGCGGCTGGAGTGGTGACTCCGCCAGCGCTTGAGTCCACATGTCATCACTCCGTCTACATATTCTGCCAAAGCCCATTCACCACCACCAGCCTACATTAGTCCACTGACCGACATAGGCCTCCCCTAATTAGAAGGAGATATGCCCTTATTTCCCTCGCTGGGCTTGCGGGTTCGGGATCGCAGAGCACGGCTTTTCGCACTGTCGACACTGACGACAAATTCCAACACAATTTTTAACTAGTGATATCACTGTTTTAATTTTTGGTTTGTATCAAAATAGAGAGGCCAGCCAAACAACAAAAATACTAAAGAAAGACGAATGTTTCAAACTATAAACCGATATTAAAAGATTCACTTGCCTTGTTTTCAAAAGTTAAAACCAAATTGCGGAATGTGATGGTCTAGTCCAACACCTTGTGGTTCGAAGGTGAACAATAAAATGATTCAATTTATTAGGCTATTTGGGCAGTTATTTTAATGAATATTCAATTAGGTCGTTAAAGGGTCTTCTAATCGTTAACTTTAATAGGTTAGGGCTCTTAGACCATAGGGTCATGTCATATGGCATACTCCTCTGGGGAGAACTGCTGGGGCTGAATCAATATTTGTACTTCAAAAAAGAGCTGTCAGGGCTATTTACAAGCTTGGTCCACGAGTTTCTATAAAATAACTTTTTAAGACAATTAAAATATTAACAATGCCTTGTCTGTACATTTTTACTTGAATATATTAGTTGGATTTTTTTTTGTTAAAAAATTTTTTAGACAAATGAATAGGCTTGGAGATGGGCATATGTAAAGTACAAGAAATATAAATAAAATTACTTGTACAAAAACTAGATCAGTTAGAGTAAATAGGTCATTCTTAGGACAATGTGTTAAGTACAAATTACCACATAAAATTGTTAACCCCTCAGAGAATAAATTAAGAAAATTATTATCTTGATGACAAAAGAGCCTGGGAGCTCGGCACATGAGTGTGTAGGGATACATGTGATTATGTACCAAATAAATTTTATGAGTCAAAATTGTAACAAAATCTCTTGTAAATCTCTTACTTGCAATAAATATATTGAAATTTAATTATTTAAATTGACCCTTATTTATAAACTATGGCCCCGATCTATGCCTAAGTAATGTGAGCTGACTTTTGCATTGAAACCTGAGAAATTTTTACAATCATATTTCATTTAGTTTTATTAATACGAGCCTTCATCATCGTCATCATCAGTCTATGGCAGTCCACTGATGTACATAGGCCTCCCCTAATGAGCACCACTGCGCTCTGTCCTCAACTCGATGCATCGAGCTTCTACCAGCAGCCTTTCGCTGATCTTCACTCCTCCTGGCCGGAGAAACTAAACTGAAACTGGGAGTCCTACACTGCTTTGGCCGACCCGCAGTCTCCACTCAAGAGCTTGTTTTCCCCTACGGTCCTCGGCAGATATGTTGAGCCTACCTACGGCCAGTTCAGCTTGTTAATTTACTGAGCTATGTCGATAACTTTAGTTCTATAACGGATAGTCTCATTACGCATTCTATCCCTCAGCGGGGTGATCGGCTAACGCTGTTGCAAACAGAAATGATTGACACCAATCCTGTTTTAACAAACTGTGACAGTTTGTCAATTGACGTTCATTGAATTTGAAACGGATGAAATGTCATTGTTTTAAAAAAACAGGCTCGGTGTCAATCATTTTGGTTTGCAACAGAGTTAGCCAATCACCTCGCAGATAAAGTCCGAGGGAGTGAAGCTCGTTCAGTAGCTCGCTGAGAAACTTGAAACTGGTTGACTAACCTTCAAGCCTACATACTCAGATCAATCAGAAATTTACACCAGCGTTATCAATTTGTTAATAAAAAATCAGGTGAATTATAATTTTAAAATTATCATGTATTTTTTATGGCTACGATAAGTAGTCAATTTATCACCAATGTAGAATTCTTTAGATACCGTGTTAGTCAAATAATTTGACTTTTAAAATAATGAGAACAATTTAGAGAATTTAAGACCGGTTGTGGAAGGCCCGAGGCGTTTTAGAGTATTGATGAAAGGTATCTCAGATAATTAATAAGGCGAAGTTTTCAATAAAACGATAATGTAAAATGGTTTTAATCATAGTTTTCGGCAAATCTTTAAGTGTTAGATAATCTTACTGGATTACAATGAAGCAAATATATGCAAATGTATGAAGTTAAGTTAATGTTTTCTATTTTCAAATTATATAACAAATTGTGACAGCCCACCATTAAAAATGGTACCTTATCGGATACATTAAAAACTTTTGTAATGAACGCTGGAATAATAATAATAATGCTGAATGTTATCACACAGCATCATGTAGCCCTAAACTAAGCAGAACTTGTATCATGGGAACCACATGATTGATATACTACTTACATTTTTTTTTTGTAAATAAATTTTTAAACATAGAAATCACCCAAATAAATCATTGAGTACGATTATTTATGTGTTGTGCGTCGCAAGTCGCATAATTCAGAATAACACCTTAAATAATTTACATGTAACGGATACGGACCGCCCACAGCTTGGTACCAAGCATCCTTGTGTTACGCGATACAACATATTTTTTTATTGTCAAAAGTGTCAAAACTATGACTAATATAATAATGATTGATTTTTTTATAAATTTTAACAAAAATCAGCACCTACGTGCGAGGCAGCCTGGGAGTCCGTGATATCGCCGATAAGCTGCAAGAGAGTAGGCAGAAATGGTACGGGCATGTTAAGAGACGACCTCCTGAATACGTTGGCAACAAGGTACTGGAACTGTCCGTCCCCAGTAGAAGACCTAGAGGGAGACCTAAGACCACTTGGGCAGAGGTTTTCGCAGAGAGATGGTGGCATGTAACGTTTCTGATGCAGACCTCGAGGATAGAGCGAAGTGGAAAAAAAATAATGGGAAGGCTGACCCCATTACCATGTGGGATATATAGCCACGGAGAAAAGGGGGGGAGACTAATTGTGGCTCATTTTTATTTTGATCTCAGAAATCAAATTAAAAAAAAACAAATTAAGCACGGCTTGTTATAATGGAACCACATAATGGTATGTCCGCGTGGGCGCAACAAGCTTATTAATGTTGAAGTATATTTATCCAGCTTAGGATATTTCTTTGGATCCCTTGGTAAGTACCTATCGTCCATGAGGCATGAAGGTGATAAGCTGATTTACCTTGTGTATCTAATTTCACCGGTACCCACACCCTTCAAACCGAAACACGACTGCTTCACGGCAGTAATAGGCAGAACTTTCTCCAGAGGAGCCTTTCACTATGAGCTGTACTAAAACTATTACTATAAAATCTACCGCACTCATGCCGTAGTGAAGTTTTGAATTCATAAATTATTGCATGATTGATTTTGTATCGCCTTGTTGTCTTTTAAAATAGTATCTATCTAATTATAGTTTTTTATATTTCTGTGTAGGTAGTTGTTATTGATTACATTGACGCAAGAAACCGGTGTAGAACTAACATTCTTTTAAGTTGTAATATTGTGCAATCGATCTAATTAACTGTTATAATTTTGAATGACACGTCTTTCATTGAGTTGTTGATAGCTAGCTTCCTCCTCCGACTTCGTACTTGTGTAGAAGTCTTTATATTATTCATGTTCTAAAAATTAGAAGTGTTTCTTCCTGAACGGATTTGAGCTAAACTTTCCCACATAATGTAGTTTATGTTTGATAGCTCACTTCAAATTCCACAATTTTATACAAACAGGATTCAATATCAATTAGGTCCTACTATATTAGGTACTTACCCCAAACTGTTGGATAAAATTGGAAAATAGAACATATATTTTCATTTATTTTTTTTGTATTTATTCTATGGGTTATAAGTACTTATACTTACTGGACAATTGAAAAATGTCATGGAGTGAAAGTTATTATAGACCAAGAGCTGGTCTATAATAAATAAGTCTTAAAGCTTGCGTGTTGTTTTGTGTAAAGAACATGTGATTTCAGTTTTTTTTATAAATATATATATATTATTATAAGCTCACCATTTCTACACCACTCAGGTGTTACAAGACAAAATATAAATAAGGCCTTATTTGAGTTCGCAAATTAGTTTTTTATAATCAATGATAGCTCATACAACAGAGAAAGGAAGATATATACCTAAAGTTTTTAGCGTATCTAAGAGTAATGAGTAAGTCAAAGTGAAAATCCTTCTCTTTGGAAGTCTTTTAAAAATAGTAGAACATGAAAATTGGTTAGCACTTGTTATAAAATTCATATTACATTAGTCCAATATTTCCAATTTAGTAGACGAATCTGACATTATTGGATTCCAAAGCCTATCGACTCCGTTGGCTTGGTCATATAAAGCGATTGGGTGAGTATAGAAGCGTGAAGAGAGCATATTTGGGTCGTCTACTTGGGCGTAGATCGATGAGTGTCGATGGATCTATAGGGGGGTTGCTGACCTGCATGAACTTGGACAACTGGCAAGAGACCGCAAGTAGAGTTCTCGTGTCAAGAGAAGTCCCAAGACTCACTTCGATTCCCTGCGCCGATAAAATACCTTAGTAACGCACAATCTCACACGCAAGCTGTTGTGATATATCGAGAGTTTCGAGAGGATTAAAAAATATTCAGTAAACGGGTTTAAAAGGATTCGGTAAATATAAGTCTTGTTATCATATTTTATTACACTTATTAATGTTAATGACTAGTTTTTTGTGAAAACACCAAAACATACAAGGACGATAATTCCTTGTAGCATGATTTTAAACGTTTTTGAATAATTTAGAATTTTTAAGATTTCATGCAGTAGGCGTAAAAGTTATTCAGTTATAAATAACAAACAAACTAAATAGGTACATAAATAGATTGGGTTTCTCGTGACTGAAGTACATTCAATAGCCATGAAACAAATCCAAAAAAAAATACTCATGTTTTCTGTCTTTCCAGTACCTACTTATATATAGTATATAATAATGCCACTACGAGTATCCGAGTACAGGACCAGCAGTATCATGATAAAAAATAATATTTTCCTCCAATATCTACGTAAGAGTGGGTACTTACTACTGGTAGAAGCTGGATGCACCGAGCTCAGAACAGGGCACAATGGCGCTCATTAGGGGAGGCCTATGTCCAGCAGTGGACTGCTATAGGCTGATGATGATGATGATGAGGTACTTACTAGTGAGTTACTTAAGTAAAGCCGAAATTATTGAATTTTGAGGAATAATGAGTTATTGACTCATATTACCACCTCAGTGCTACCTTATTAAATAGTTTTTTTATGAGAAAGTTTGATAAGCTACAACAAGTTTAATAGCCTTGATACCTAAATTACATTAGCGCTATCTTGATGAGGTAAAAGATTTACATTTAGTTATTTTGAAATAAAAAAATATGCATAAAATGATACTTTAGTTCGCAGTAGGTATGCTTAAAAACCTGTTATTTATCATCAGCATTTTGTAGAAAATAGGCCTAAGTATACAATAATGCCTAGCTTGCTAAAAATGTGTAATTATTTATTACTAGCATTAGGTAGGTATTTTTTTGTCAGCGCTTTATTGTGAAATTAAGAATCATATCAATTTACATTTGTTTTGCTCATGCCTATTATTATGGTTATAAATGTATATTTTTCATACAATATTGGATTCAATCATGAAATCAAGCGATTTGCGAGTCAGACTCGTGCACCGAGGGTTCCGTAAAAACTTATAGGTAAGATGATATTATTTTTTGAGATGAATTTTCGTATTTTTTTCTTTACAAGTGCTATATTCTTGCTTTTTTTTTAAATTATTCTAGGCCAATGGGAAGTAGTTACCGTACTTACCGTACGGTACGTAGAGCATAGACGTTTCTTTTGATTGCGTTGACTTAGAAATTAGATTTTTTCACAGCTGCAAGGGATTCCAGACCTGAATACTTATTAAATAAAAAAGTATCAATTACAACTTGATACCTTCACGCGTTCCTGAGCAAAAGTTTTGACAGACAGACGGACAGACGGGCAACGAAGTGTCGAAGGGTTTTTTTTCCTTTCGAATTTCCATAAATAACACAATAAATATTAGAAGTATACCTAGTATCAATTCTGCTTTCAAATTATTTAACAAATTGTGTTAATAAACGGTTCAAAATCGGTTCAAAATCTTTAATTTATACCTTTTTGTTTTTCTGACATATAAAATTTAGACGTAATAAAAGTCCATATTTAGGTCGAGATAAAAATCATTGACAGTAATATATGTGTACGATTTTGTAAAACACGCTTTAAAATAAAGTCAAAATCTACATCCGGGCTAGGCTGGATTCAAGTGACGGTAACTAAACAAGTTAAGGTGACCAGCCAAGTTAGAAGCAGCATCCTTGCGGCATTCAGTAAACTTTACCTTGTGTGGCTATTAAAATAAACTTGTCATGCAAAATGATAGCCACACACGGTCAAGTTTACTGGATGCTACTAATAAGAACTTGACCATTCATTATAATGTACCTATGAATGGGCTCTCGGCAGTAATACTTCAATAATTTTATCCTCAAGTCAATCATATTCCATATATTCATCAGAGCGTTATAATAAAAAATGTAGGTACCAACAAACATTCATTTTTTAATCAACTTATCACCACTGATGCTGATGACAGCTGGAATAACATTTCAACATTTATCAGATTAAAGCTACATCGGAAATACCATACCTCATTGTGAAGATCACAGATTTTAGATTTTTTATAGTCTACAAATCTCAGATCTAAGATAAGATAAGACTTGACTATTTTTTTTTTGGTATTTTATGTCTTAACAGATACATTTTGAGATAGGTCAGTGATTCCGAGGTGTTTGCACTCAATATAACTTAATGTTTGAAATAAGAAATTGATTTCTTTGACCGGTGTTGCTGATGTTGGAGATAAGGCGTCCAGGCTCAAATGGGATAGGACACGGACAACCGGATACCTTCCAAAAGGTGGGCGATTATCACCACAGCCTGAGGGCAGCAGCGTTGTGCTGTGATAGGCCGAGGATCCGTTGGCGGGACGAGCTCGATGCCATCAAAATAGGTGGAACGTAGTTCGGGACAGAGATGTTTCGATGTCTGGGATGACCATTTTTTGGTAGTTTTAGGTTTGATTGAAAAAATAACATTATTTTGTACAGTCATAATGTACACTCAATATCAAAAGTATTTACTAAAATACGAATTGAATGAGCCTAAATTATGTTTTGTGAATAAAGTATGTAAGTATCAGTAGTTAAACATTTTATGACTAGGTACTACCCACGTACATATTATGATGGAATGAAGGCCAATCCTCATCACTTTTCAGTTATTTGTATGTAAATTTATGTCACCAAGCAAAAAGTTAGGCATACACACTACGGTCCATTGGAGAGGTACCTACAGGTTTGCCTGCGTAGGTCGATCGTATGTCGGTACTATCGGCAGCGTGTATGGGGACAAAGATGATCCGGTATATAGGAGCGATCTTCAGACACCGTACAGTATCACTCGAAAGGATCGATTTTCGATCTTGCATCGGTCGCCTGCAGAAAACGCTTCTGTCATTCGTTTGGCAATTTGGTCATCACAGGCACAGTGCTTGTTTAAGCTGCCACTATTAACAGACAATAATTAGCATATTATTAGAGAATAGAGAATAGAGAATTAGCAAGCTGAAGTGGCAGTGGGCTGGCCATATCTGCAGAAGAACCGATAACCGTTGGGGTAAACGAGTTCTTGAGTGGAGACCTCGGCTCGGCAAACGTAGTGTAGGACGCCCTCCGGCCAGGTGGGGTGACGATCTGCGAAAGGCTGCTGGTAGAAGCTGGATGCGTCGAGCTCAGGACAGGGCGCAATGGCGCTCATTAGGGGAGACAAGTACTGTAGCAGTTCATTTCGTTCAACCAGCGTTAATCACAGTTCAATCAGCTCCAAAAATAATCTCTACTTAACTCGTAATTCAATCTAGAAATTAAACTAATTCTAGCAAAAACAAGTTTGTAAAGGTCACCGCTACCCATTAAGTCAGTTTTGTAAAATGTGATATGTTCAGCATTGGGCTGAAATTCTCTTCAATCGAAATTCAGATCAGAAAAAATGTACCTAATAATCGCGTAATACGAAATGAAGATGGAACTTGCACATGGGCCATCAAATGTTCAGCCATTATGTTTATTATGTTAAACCATTACTTTTATCAAAGTTTTCTTTGTAGGTCACGCATGTTTGCAACGGGCCCTACGATGCAACGCCTTGCGTCCATCAAATTGAGGCATGAAGGCCTCAGGGTGCCTTGTCACCGGCACCCAAACCCATCAAACCGAAATACACCAGTGTTGCTTCACGGCAAAAATACGCATGGTATTAGTACTTCTCTGGATAAAACCTTCACAGTGAACTCTACAAAACTCCAGCCAGTTTTTAGGAAATCTTATCACTAGGTAGTTCGTTTTCATCGGAAGTTGCCATAATCGTGCCATAGATTGCCAATACTCTAGTGGGAAATATTTGCGAGGTCGTGATATGAGTTTGTTTTCAGTCCACTTTAAGCCAGGCTTGTTTCTGTTTGAAAAACTTTCCATAATCGTGCTACAAGTTTTGTTTTTGCTTTCATCAAGATTGGCAATACTTTTTTGGGAAATCTTTTATATTTAAAAAATATAAAAATAGCCAAAATATAAATATAGTAAGTACTTCGTTGCATAAAAGGTACATATACACTGCCACAAGCAAAATCGGAGCGAAATCCAGCTATAAAAGCTGCTTGATCCAAGCTCACAGATATAGGCAGCATCAGGAACTCTGACGCAATATTGCTATCATCCCAGAGTCCTCCGATATTTTGAAGAGACCATGACAACTCTTTAAATATTTTTTTTAAAGCAAACCACTCTTCAAAAAGTATCGTATACTTCTTCTTCCATGCCTCTATATAAAGCAATCAGCAGAGGTCGTAAAACAAAACCTAGAACTTTTTAATAAAAATCGGTCTAGAAAGTTGAGGGATGCTACTAACAATAGATTGCACAACCCAAAATACAAATTAAAAATGATACAAAAACAAGCTTACTATTTGAAAATTAAAATATATAATAGTCTACCACAGGACTTGAAAAAATCTCCCAGGAAATTTGTTCCACATTCAATTGAAAAAATGGCTACACAGCAAAGGAGGTTAAAATACAATAAATCAATATTAGGGACATAGAGGAATTTGAGTATTTTTATTGACAATTGATTATTTTGACATAAAATTTTATTGTAATAGGGATTACGAATGAAAAATTCTAATTAGTCTGTCATTTACATTATCAAAAAATATTGGACACGTATTTTTCCTTTTGTCAATTAAACAAAAAATGACTAAGATATAGTGCGTTGAAATTCCGTGTAACGTCACGGTTTAGTACATATTTTACCGCCGTGAAATTACCAGCTCCCACTCCCGAACTTTGACGCTCTATATCTAAGTCAAATTATATTTATTTGATAAATAAAAAAAATCATGTCCAATATTTTTTGTTCATCTATCTGACGGACTAATTAGAATTTTTTTTTTACCCAGTCGTCATGCCTATTGCTTAATTTTAAAGTTCTTTTTTCTATTATTTGTCTTATAATTGTATTAATTTTCTAATAACTAATTTGTTTCACATCAAATATTTGCATGCCTATTACTGAGAATATAATTGTACATTAACTTAATTTAAGACCTAAAATTGTGACACATATTCTGGCAATTAAATATATTTTATCTTTTAAAATATCGGCAATGCTTAATGCATCACGATGTGGGACTTTTACTCCACCTCAAATTAGAAATTAGAATAAGAATTAGTTAGTCCTTCGTTTTCAGCTAGAAAGAGTTGCTATAAATTCGCCATAATCACATGGATTGGCAATAGTTTATATAATTATCACTTGCATACTGAAGTAATTAGCACCGGACATGTATTTGCAAACTTTCACATTTTATCTGTAAAAAATTTCAAACAACGTCCATTGTCAAAGTTTGTAAAAACAGAACAATTGCTAATCATTTCTGTGAAACTGAAATACTGATTTGACCCTCTGATCCCACGCATTGTACCTATTCAATACATTTTTTTACTATGACGTAATCTTAAAAAAAATATTCATGTTTTCAATTATGTTTGTCTGAATGGCAATTAACAATTAAAATAATAGGCCACCATAAACACATAAAACCACTTTGGTTTGAACTCATCAATCAACAAAACTTACCACGAAGTGAGAAAAAATCACGCTATCGGGTTCCGTAAAGTATTATAAAAACAAAACCGGCCTAGTCAGATTCACGCTCCGAGAGTTCCGTAGGAAGTTGTAGGAAGGAAACTTTTTTTTGTAATGTAACAACAAATTTACAGACGGTCAATGAAGTGATCTTATAACAGTGTACCTTTTTTCCTTTTGAGGAACGGGACCCTAAAAACTAGCTTCCACCCGCAGCTCGCGTGGTACAGGGTTAAGAAGCAATTGGGTTCAGGGTCACAATGTACTATTTTCCCAATTTCATAGAAATCCATTCAACCATAGTTTAGTAGGAAGTTACATACCAACTCACAAACATACATACTTTCGCATTTTTTATATTCACATTTATTTAGCAGTGTGATGTGAATATGAAAAAAATATATGGTTTTATGAAATAAATAAATGATGCTGGATACTACACACAGCATCATGTAGCCCCAAACTAAGCAGAACTTGTATTATGGGAACCGTATGACTGATATACTACTTATATAATTTTTATACATACTAATACAATACATAGAAAACACTCTGGTCCTGACCAGAGACAAATATTTGAAGAAAATTAAAACATTTGATTCGTAGCGGGAATCGAACTCGCAACCTTCTGCATCTCAGGCGGACCTTCGCCCACCGCGCCAAAGAGGCCGTCAAAAATATTATATGGCCTTGTGTATGTACAGCCAACAAAAGGCTACAAGAAATAAAATATGTCACATTATTAATAAGTACATAGAAAACACCCAGACTTGAGATAAATATCTCCAGATAATGCTAACATTTGTCCCATGGCGGGAATGAAACCCACAACCTTCTGCGTTTCAATTGTATTCAAGAAACGACCTCACAGTTGATCGTGACTTGTGTAAAGACTTTTTGACAGTTTTCGATGAAACTCTTCAGTTAAACACTTCTCAGGAATAGATCTATTCATCATGGTTCATGCATACGGGCCTTAGACTTCAAGCTAACTATCATAAACTTGGGCATTAGGTATCCAGTTGATTTATACAGTGTCAAACTTGTAACTTGGTAACTTCTACTCAATAACCTGTATCAATGTTTATTTAATTTTGAAAAATTTTTTTCGTGCCAGACTTTGTCGAACGCTAGGCTTATATCGAGAACTATTGCGGAAGAGTCGCGTCGACCAGGCGATGCACCTGCTCAATCATGCCGTGCCTTTCGAACGCTGTAGTGCCTGGGACTAGGTTAGATTGAGTATGCTTGCCCTCTACCTAGGTATACCATCCTCAGAACCGAGTCGGCCTTACCCACAGGAATGACAGTCAATACGTGTGGAGCTGACTAAGGCCCAGGTCACATAGTTGCGGATATTGCACGGGCGCCATTAAATTTCAGACAAGGGGAATGGAAATAAAGCACAATTTAGGACACACGGCCTGTCTTAGCTCGGACATGGTTGGTGTTACGACATGGCGCGTCATAATCACGTCGATCATAAATTGTGCTTTATTTCTATGCATTTTATGTGAAATTTGAATGAAAAAGGAAACCACCCGTGCTATGTTCGCGCCCGGCGCCATATAGATGAGGCCTGCCTCAAAGCCGCAGGTTTCTGTATAGTTTAATGTTTTCCTTCACCGTTAAACTATCATAGCCAAACCCGTCATAGTTGTTGGCATAAAATCTTAAAAAGCATAAAAAAATATATATTACCTGATTGAAGTATACCGAAACCGGTAATAGATGTTAAAACACAATGAAATAACCAGTGCGGTAAAATGGTTTGACCTCAGAAATAAAACAGGCTAATAATTCATGGTGAATGGAGATTTTTTGATGATTATTTCATAACATTATGTCATAGTAACAATAGCAAAACTTAGGTAAGGTAGGTAATGGGATGAACACGAATTTGAAACAAAGCATGTGAAACATTATCATCGGTCATTTATTTTCGCTTAAATTTTAATCATTTGTTTATGGGCTAATTTTTAACTGACTTCAAAACAAGAAAGTTCTCAATTCGGCTGTATTTTCTGTTTGTTATCACAATTCAGTCATTTATGAAGCGATTTGAAATATACTCTTTTCGTTTCGGAGGGTATAATTCTCATTTAGTATAAACCCACCCCGAAGTATCAATATCTTTGAAGTCGGTTTTTTTACCGATTAAAAAAGGAGGATGTCCTCTGTTTTGTTGTATTTTTTATATTTGTTACCTCATAGTCAACTTAGCCTATTTGGTTATTTCTTTATTTTTTGAGTAGGTATACTTCCCGTTTGGTCCCATTTAAATTGGAAGAAAAAATACCACCCGAAAGAATAAATTTCTTTAAAGTTGGTTGTTTTTATCTAGTTAATCAATAGTTAGTAGGCATTAAGAAATTATAAAAAATCTGAAATCTCCGTTTTTTTAAGCATTAATTTGAGGTGGAGTAAAAAATAATAGTTTTTTCTATCATTAGTTTTCGATTTCTGAATGCTTTGGATTTAACATTCAATCAATACACATATAATTCTTATTTTTATGAGAAAATAAATATCGTAAGCCTAACATACCTTAAAACCGATGTTTTCTAAACTTCAATCCTATTCCATTCCATCTATAGTAAATCCTTCACTGAAAGTTCATAGCACAAGTTTCAAGTTCCAAAAGAGCTGAACTCTTATTTATTAATAAACAATTGAATGATGGAAAAATTGCCCCCCACTGTCGGCCCGGGAAACTGAATTGCAAAGAGTCGGGCGCGATCGCTATGCTGAAGCGACTCTTCGGAACTGAACTGACCACGCGGTCAGGAGCTTCCACTTTACTTAACTATTAGAAGACTGATACACGGTGCGGTGCATCGCCGCAATGTGTAAAAAACCGTAAAAAACCATATAGAGGTAGAACCAATACAAATCGCGGTCCGAAATACAGCGTGAATGTCTAAAGAATTATCATGTAATGTAGCTTCCACCCGCGGCTTCACTGGCATGATATGGTACCCCGATTTAAATATAGAACTAAGTATGTGTCAATCCAGGTCACAATCTATGCATATTCTAATTTTCATAAAAATCTGTTCAGCCGTTACGGAGTTAAGTGGGAACAAGCTATTTTACTATTACAAACATACATAGGTTGCAAACTATTGTATTGCATCTTTAAAATCAAAATATGTTCAATCGTTTTTGAGTGAAAGAGTATAGGTATAAAAAACATCACTCATCCATCCATCTTTACATACTTTCACATTCATTAACTATAATATGTAGGAAATAAGTAGGATCAGTGTGATGTGATTTTTAGGTCTTTTACACCTACAAAACATACATTTATGTTCAATCTTGAATCTTGAATCCCGAACTACGAAAACGACTACGACTTTTCTACACGACACGTTAAATTACCGCTACGCAGAAAATTCATGCAAGCAAATTTTTGCGACTCAAATTTTCTAACTAATTATTAAACTAATCTAATATTGCAAATTTAATTGCAAAGCTTGGTTATTTCTTACTACTAGCGACCCGTCCCGGCTTCGCACGGGTGGACATAGGGCACTTTTTTTACATCTTGGGTTATCCTAATCTTTTCCAGCATTAAATAGAGCCTATATTACTCAGGGTGAATGTAGCTTTCCAATGGTGAAAGAATTTTTGAAATTGGCAGAGTAGTTTTTGAGTTTATTCATTACAAACAGACATTTGTGTGTTCGTTATGAATTTTTCCTCATTATAATATTAGTTTAGAAGTGTAGATGTAAATTGTTAGGTACCTACTGTTAGCCAACATGCAATCCTACTAATATTAGACACGTGAAAGATTGTGAGGGTGAATGTTTGTTATTCTTTCACTCAAAAAGTACTGAACGGGTGTGGAATTGGAAATAAGGTTTTAGAACTGGATTTACAGATACCTAAGCTAATTTTTATATAGTGTACCACGTGAACGAAGCCGCGGACGAAGCTAGTATTTAAAATGTTTGTTATTCAATCACATGATTGAACTTGATCTGTCTAAACCTACTTAGTTATTGCTTATTCAGATTACAATACATACTAGGAGCAAAAAAAAACATGACTTATTATTGAGTAGGTAGGTATATCTTATAACTAGCATATTGGAGAATAGAATATAATTGAATAGTACATTGTGGAGGGCTCGTCCGGGGAGGTACTGCCACCATGCCTATTTCTGCCGTGAAGCAGCTGAGCTGTGTTTCGGTTTGAAGGGTATGGTTGCCGGTGAAATTATAGGCACAAGAGCCTTATAATCTTCATGCCTCAAGTTGATGGACGCAGGGCGTTGCACGTTCCGGAAAAACGTGATCGACGATGCAATTCTTTGTGATAGGTAATGGTTACCACTTAACATTAGGTGGGCACATGTTCTTGTTCCATCTTCAATTAGTATAAAATATTAAAAAAAAGAATATAATTTTTTTTCTAACCACCACAATTTAAAAATAACAGAATAAAAAATAATAAAATACTAATATAATTCTGTAGCACCCAAACATATTCTGTGGTTACTGGCGAATATTTGCCTGAAATTCAAGATATCGCGGGAAAATGCATCATCAACGACAACAAAAACACCAGCCTATATCAGTTCACCGCTGGACAATGGACATAGGCCTATAATCCCCACATTCATGGGCACCGGCAACAGGGTGCAAGGGTACACTTGCACCTCCCTGTTAGGAAATAATTATTTTTTATAGCTCACTGCAAACAAAACATGTACAGAAAATGTATTATGTAAATTCATTCCCAAACAAATAGTGTATAATAGAAATACATAACAAATTTTAGCCAAAAGGCTAACGCGTCGAAATGGGAGAACCCCTTCTAGAGGCACTGGAGCGGTTTTTTTTTGCACGTGTGTGGCGAGGGAGTTCTGTAGTAGGTACACTTAGTAGGATAAGATAAATCTTTATTCAGCACACAGATAAATACAGCACAGAGAACACATAATAATAAGGTAGGTAGGTAAATTGCAAGACTTGTAGGTACAATTTAGGCAATATCACAGAATAAAGAAAGGACAGAAGTTTAGAAAGTAGTTTAAAAATAAGTACTTTAATAAAAAGGTAGGTGCGGGTGTCGTCTACGCTGCAAAGGCCTGGGCTAAAAAGGTTCCATCTCAGCTTGAAGCTTCTTTGCCACGGGGGCTAAGCAGCGCGGGGGCTAAGCAGCGCTGATTTTCACATGGAACCCGAAACCTCCCGACCAGAGGGCTTACCACGGGTTTTGATAGTTTTCGAAAACTTTTTAGGTTTAGGTATCTTTCCATACATATTCGTACAGCGCCTCCAGGGAAACGTGCATGAACTACGAAAATGTATGGAAAGATCAGTGTTGCCGTTTTTTATTTGGAGAAAATGCTAAAACATGTTGCAAAAAATGCTAAATGCGAATCTATATTTTTCTTTTGAATTCCTTAGGAATTTTGAATTGTTAGGTAACGTACAAAAAAATGTTAATCATAAAAATATGCTAAATGCGAATTTTTCAAGCTAACAGACCCGAAAATATACTAAATTTAGCATTAAAAATGCTAAAACAGCAACACTGGGAAAGATACCGAAACTTATAAAGTTTTCGAAAACTATCAAAACTCGTGGTAAGCCCTCAGAGTGCAAACATTACGTGTCGGTATGTCAGGCAAGTAAAATAGGGAAATAAGTAGAATTAAATAGATACAACATAGGATGCTCATAAATACATATTAAATAGGTAGATTATGTATTAAAATTATAGGTAGGTACATATAATGTTCCCAGGGTTAGAATTTTAAATTAAGCTAAGAAAATACTAAGAAAGCACACTTAATGTGTAGATGCAGAAGCACCTCCCTGAAAAAAATCCTGGCGGTGCCCATGCCCACATTAGGCATGCCGTAGCGTGCGGATTATGGGCATTTGCCCATAATCCGAAGCTGTGCCCTGCCATCCTAATTAGGATGGCAGGGCACAGCTTCTTGCTCCGCCCACGCCGTCGACGCCCATCGGTGGTCAAGGAATTTAGCTATGCCGATGTTGTACTACGCTATGCCGCACTCAGTCGACCACCGGAGCCCCGTTTGTAGTTATAGGGTGCACCACGGGCTGGTGAGCAGGGGCGGATTTGATCCATTGGTCGCCCTAGCCATATGAAAGATTTTTCGAGAACCTACCACATATGCGAGCATTACCTCTGTTAAGCCTGGATACCTCCTCGCGAGGTGAATATACACCTCGCGTTCCGGCATAATGGAGTGATTTACTTTTCGGTACTTACATACTTCAATAAAAAAACCCACCAAGCTTTGCCGCCCACAGATACCCACTGGAAAGCATTCTAGTATGGGATTAATTTATGGCTATTTATTCATATTCGCTGTTTAGCGTTATTTTAGCTCAATACTTACTTTAATATCTTTACTAACATTTATTGCGAAAATTTGTGAAATGTGAACATTTGCAATATTTTTCCCTGCAGATCTATATCCAAGTCCAGCAAAAATGTTGTTCTCGTTTTAGACATGTAGAGGTAATAAAGATGTAATACCTGAACGGATTTGAGAAAATATGAATATACATAGTTAGTGACATTTTTATATTGAATAGGCAAGCCTATAGGCTATATATAGCTATATATATAGCCTATGACGGCCTCTGTGGCGCAGTGGGCGAAAGTCCGCCTGAGACGCAGAAGGTTGCGGGTTCGATTCCCGCTGCGGGACAAATGTTTGCATGTTCGGTAGATATTTGTCTCGGGTCTGGGTGTTTTCTATGTATGATAAGTATGTATTTACAAAAAAAATTATTTGTGTAGTATATCAATCATGTGGTTCCCATAATACAAGCTCTGCTTAGTTTGGGGCTACATGATGCTGTGTGATTACGTCCCGCATTATTTATTTATTTATTTATATAGGCTCGCCTGATGGTAAGCGCAGATGCAGTCTAGGATGGAGCACACTTGCCTAGAAGAAACCTGTTCATATTATAATTAACGGGGAATACTTACTCGGGTAGAACGTTCTACATCATGCTACACGCATAATAAAGGTGGAAGTGAACCGCTTAGAGCGCATAGAATGTACCCATGTCTACCTTCTTGGTGGTGCGCATGATAAAGGTGGAGAACCGCTTTGGGCGCGTAGAAGGTTCATAGGTATATCTACCATAAAGCGATGTCTCCGTGCAGAACGGCTGCTTATCCGATGGTGGAATGGAGCTGGTGGAATCAAGTTGTACATTTCCGTTGCTCAACCGCTGAACAAAAGAGCTGACATGATATTTTTAACGCCTTATCTGAGATTTATCTGAGATTTATAGTACTTAGTACTTGCGAAGCCGCGGCAGAAAGCCAGTTGATCATAAAACTGTGCTTAGGCCTACAAAGCCAAAATTTGACCTTCAAATTCATAGCCTTCAAAGAAATCGAAACTTCATAACAACTTATGATTTATAGCTCACTTATTACAACAATAATGTTTAAATCTAACGGGTTGTGATATATTGAAAATAAACTTTTTTTATAGTGATCTAGCCTAGTTCAACGAACTTTTGATTTCTATCTTGATAGATTACAATCTATTACCTACATTGACTTGTTAATGAATTGATACTACAGCCTATCTACAGTAGGTACCTATTATTTTTATCTGTGGCATTGTTTTAGAGTAGAACAATGTTGTCTTGCAGAAACACATGAATATTTGGATATTTTGAATAGTTATTAAAAATTTAAGTACGGTTACTTCACATTCAGCAAGCCTGATTGGATACGCATGTCAATCGCGCGAGCAACACGCGCGAGTAAATCGCCCATCTGGGAAGTTTCTTAGGTATGATACCTAACACTACTTTTCAGAGTACCTATGTGTAGTAGTAGTTGTGTAAACTCATTCGTATGTATTAGGTACTATAATTTTACTACTAGGATGGTTTTGTTATATTTTACTTAAACTTTAAGGCTGCCGAAACTTTCTCAATAATACCTCAGTATAGAAACTTAATACTTTATCAAAATAAAATCAAAGTTTTTAGCAGAGACATCTCTGCATTATTAAAAGTAAACGGAACAATATTGTCCAAAAAAAATTACGTAAAAATGTAAGTTGTGTGGTGTAGATGGCGTGCTAACATTGAGAAAAAAACTAAATTGACATTCTACTCGACAACAGATGGCGCTAAGTGCTTTTATAACTTTACGAATGATCGTCGAAGAAAACTATAAATTACAAAATCTACTAGGTAACCTATTAATATTACGCTACGGCGTAGCACTGCTACGTTACTTTTCTATAAGGAGGTAAACTAAGTAGGTAGGTCTCTTCTTCTTCTTCGTATGAGGTAGAGACCAACTCTGGTGTCACAGTTTTTAGGCCACCCGAAGGCCTCCGACAAATGCCCACCGGTGGGCGGCTTGGTGGGGATTTCCGGAATAATCCGATTTACGCACTGAAAAAGCCGGGACGAACATCTTAAAGTACCTTCCTAAGCATGGAGGCCCTGATCTAAATACCACTAAACGGTCAATCCAAGTAGTGACCGGTCGGAAAGTTTCTTAACCAACTCTACTGAGAATACCGAAGCAACCCAAGCCACGAGGCAGTAGATATTTACCTATTTTGCCCTCATCTTCGGTTCCTTACCTAGCTTATTAAACTAACTTTTCAAGTGCTACTTTAATTAGATTGAAAACTAGTTTAATACTTTAAATATATGTGTTCTCTCAGATACCTATCTAATTGGGTAGTCATTTCAGTACCTAACAAAAGGTAGAATAAAAACAACAATGCAATTTTGAAAAGACTAGTGTATTTTTAAACATATTAAAACTAAACCACAGTACATAAGCAAATTATTAAACTCACACGAAAAATTGTGCAACAATCAATTAATCTTTACAGCCACGTCTTTTCACTTAATACTAATCATAAAACTAAATTTAAACAAATATTTTTTAATTAATAAAATTTATGAACAAAATATTACTGACGAAAAAAATACCGATTTGGCTACGGTCCACTCATCCATTCTTCCACGTTTCTCAAATTCTAGGGAGAGATTTTTTTTTAATTTCAGCTCTTTTTCAGATTACTGCAAGTGTTTATTTTATTTTAAACAAGTTATTGAACACAGTGAATGGTATTCTGTGCAGTTTGAATTTATCTCTACTAAATGCAACTGAAAATAAGGTCGTTCACACGATGTTTCCACATAAAAAAGATACAGTGACGTTTCATTTGTAACAATCCTGTGTACATTACTTTATGTTAACAAAGTACTTAGATAGGTTAACCATTCATAATTAATATTATGGTTAATACTAAATAAAGTTAATTTAGAGTATTCAAAACCATCTGTTATCGTGCCATTTCTATTTTTAATTTTAATAATATTATACACAAAATTAAAACTGAATTTGCTACTAAATATAAACATGCCTAACTTTCAGTCATTTTCTTCAGATATAAAGAAACACCTCTTCCTTCATTCTAATTAAATAATCAGCTAATCAGATTCTAAGAACCAAGTTTTATTTATTATGAAGAGTTTAACGCAAAAGTACCCACATTTAAAAATAAAAATGGTACGAATTCACCTAACATCCATTACAGCCTCAGATTAACAACCTTGATTCTTACCCCTAAAATAAAGAAACTTACATTCAATAACCACAACGTTTTACTTAAGACACTCATCAAAATATTATTGCTGGATCGCAAAGTAAACTATGATGGAAATTATTCAAAAAAAAAATACAACACTACCAGCAACTAAAACTTAAATTAGAGGGATACTTTTACTATAAGATTTTGATTATAAAACTAATTTTAATTTACTCATTCATATTATATAACAGGAATTTGTTACGTATCATTACATTGCTGGAGACACAGACGACGTTTCGACTTATTAAGAGAGTCTTCATCAGGGTGCGTGAGCGAGACGCACTTCCACCGTGTTCCGTTCATCACTCGCACTCACTAGATGCTCACTAGTACTAGACGGGACGCGGAGAGAGAGCGCCTAGCTCACTCATTCCGACAAAGACTCTCTTATGAAGTCGAAACGTGGTCTGTGCCTTTACTTATTTCAGCTAACGGTACGTGGAAACTCCTGTTTTTCAATGTAAAAGATATTGATTATTATACATGAACGAATTTTTTTTTTCTTGGTTTGTATGGTAGTATTACAGAAATCAGTGAATTCTAGAATAGTACTATTTCACAAAGCACAGTAAGTAAGTCGTTAGAAAAGGTTTAAAGGTTAATCGACAAAAATTTACGATTTTAAACATACATACTCGAAATACCTACATCAATCTACTAACTAGATACCTATGTATTTGATGATAAATATTTTGACCAATAGAATTTATTTTGAGAAGTAGGTATATATTGACAAATGAAACTTAATTTACAATGACAAGGTACGTTATGTAGGATCATTAAAAAAGGGAAATCGACCACCACACCCACACGTCAATGAAGGAGATAATCACCGTATTGACTATTTAGGCCACTGCACACGAGGCAAGTTCTGAAGCAAGTACAACTAGGCTGTTTAGATAAACTTAAGGAACAGATTTTCCAAAGTTTAGTTCGGATATCAACAAAATTGTTTTAGATGCATAAAGTGTAACATACAATTTGATGCAACAAAATAGTCGTAAATTTTGGCACCTACTCTTAAAACCTAAGTTTTACGTGGTTATAGTGATAGTAATTTGAAATGCTATAAATAAAACATAAAATTCACAATTGTTAAAACGTTGTAGAATTGTTTTTATAAATAAAATCATTTATAATCCTAGAAGAATCATTTTTCAGAGGTAGTGTTTACCTGCAGAAAAAAATAACGTAACCGTTCATATTAGCGGCTGGTTTACTGTCTCCAGTTACTGGACTCGTGTTCAGAAGCCATTACAATACAGCCTACAACGTCTATGAGAAAATCATCAAATGAGATCCTGTTGTAAGAAACATTGAATTAAATTTATAAGAACACATAATTTAATCACTAAAATGTGACCGAAAATAACTTCAATGTCGGGATTTCATGAACTAAAGACAACTTTAAAATACAACATTTCTCAACCAAAACTATAAAACTACATTTGAATAAACCTTAGAATACCTATATCAGGTCCTGAAATTATAAACATACAATAGATAGGTATGTAGGCACCTACTAAGAATGAATTTATGCATATTTTTTAAATATGCCAGCTTATACTGACACCAATGTTAGCAGTATCTGTCTACTTTTATGAGATTTGATTTTCGAAATAATAATCATAGCATTGCTGTTAAATATCTCTACATTGTCTTTATGATCTGTACCCCAACTTTATAACTTACTCATTCATTCAAACCCATTATTCACTCATTCATCCCACAGATAATTTATTCCGACGGCTCCGGCTTCATTGGTAGGTTCTCCTTGTTCTCCACTTTCATATTCTCGACCCTGGCATTCAGCTCCAGCGCCTGGTAGTAATCCATATACCGCTGCCTGTTATCCGGATTGTTAACTATAGCAGCTACAAATTCCGAGGTCTCCTTCTGTAGAGCTACGATCTTCTCCTGGATAATTTTGTTCTTCTGCATGAGTGCAACAGTCTTCCAGGCTAGTTCGAGGATCAGTTTGTTCTGGACAGCCTTATCGATGGTGGCCGTTATGTACTGCGGTGGAGCCTCGTCGTTGGCGGCTGGGGCCATTCTTTGGATGCGCTGGAGGCGCCTGGCTTCGCGGAGACGAGTTACTTGAGAACCTGGAAAGATGGAAAGTTTTTGTTAGTGAAATTTTGGTTGTAGGTAATCTATATAGCATCATGTATTTTGAGCATCAACCGACAGCGTGGATTTTATCTACGCTGCTGGTAAGAGCTAATTGGTAATTTTTTTAAAGGGTTTTCTCCTCATTGAGGATACGGTTTCACTTCCAAATAAACTATTTGTCAGTTCAGTTAACCTTTTATCTTTAGAATGTATATAATATAATGCACACAAGCGCAATAATTCTACCTGTGAGAAAAAATTAATTGCGTAAAACTGTTTTGGATTTTAAAAATTACTTCTTAAATACATTAAATTTTGTCGAGTTTTCGAGTCGGAAAAGAATAAGATTTTATCTTCAAAATTTACTAACGGTTCTTTGAAGCAATTATTTTATTTTGTAATATAATAAAAATAAATTAATTTTTTGAATTTGGTGCAGCGCCACCATCGTGATTCAGTATTTTTCTTGTTTTGCTCGCATACCATCTCGTTTACTACATTAATAATGAATAAGGTTGCATTTGAACTCTGCTGTCCATAAAAGAAGACGCAAGCCAAATATATAAGTAAAGTAGAATTTTATTGTGTATTCTAAGTTACTTATATATTTTCAGGAAGTTTCTAGTACCTAGTTCTAGGCTCGAAAGTACCTAGCGAGTGATAAATTCTGCCCAAGGTGTGTTCAACAAGTTTGAAGAAAATAATGATTGCCAAAAATGTACAGATACTTAGTTAGTCATTTCCACATTTCTATGTAAATTACAGGCATTTTTCGTACATTTACATGGACATAATTGCTGAACACAATTTAAAATTGAAATTCTGTCACTTTCCGTTTAAATGTGGGCATTCATTTACATAAAATGACTTTGAACCGAAGTTTAATGAAACCACGTGATTTACATTAATAATTAATGTACATAAGTAAACTCAAGAGGTAACTATTACAAATACCAAATCTAAATCCTTCTTTAAAAATGTATAGTCAAATTAAATCATCAAGTCGGGCTTTTCTAGATGAAGCGATTTACGTGTTATTACGAGTCGAGTCGTGCTTAGTCCATCATATGGAAGCTCTAAACACGTGACAGGTCGCAAGCCTGATTGGCTAAATATTTAACTTGGTATTTCGTTTTATCCTGATTTGTATTTTAAAATAATTCTGATTTTGAACCTTTAAATTAAACAAAAAACAATAGTTAATTCTTGTGCAAGACTTTGTTGTAAGTAGCTGGTAGATGACGTCACAGCAAATTAACTAAACGCCCGCTAAACGTAATGGTCGTATGTAGTCACAACGTGACAAAGGTGACGAAACAAGTGTCGTGTTATGTAGGTGTGAAGCATCGAGATAGAAGCTATAAAATTGTGAAAAATAAAGAAGCTATAAAATGGTGGTTTGTGGGTAAAATTGTGCGGTAGCCACTTACATTATGATGTAAGTATGCTTACAATTAAGTACCTACGTGAACTAGAAAACGCTTAATAACAGATGAAAGCGCTCGTCGAATCATTCAACTTTACAGCGATACAGTCCTAAAAGTTATATCATCTTTTTAATGCACGTGACTGTTTTCATAGCTTCTCTAAAAAAATCTAATCAACATATTTAACTCCCAATAGAGTTAATACATATTTTGATTAGACCTTTTTAGAGAAAAAATAGAAAATGATCTCTAATCAAAATATGTATTGACTCTCCATAGAGTTCAACTTTACAGCGATACAGTCCTAAAAGTTATATCATCTTTTTAATGCAAGTGACTGTTTTCATAGCTTCTCTAAAAAAATCTAATCAACATATTTAACTCCCAATAGAGTTAATACATATTTTGATTAGAGCTTTTTAGAGAAAAAATAGAAAATTATCTCTAATCAAAATATGTATTGACTCTCCATAGAGTTAAAACATATTTTGTTAGACCTTTTTAGAGAAGTATAAAAATCTAGAAAAAATATAGAGGGACTAGATCCATAGGAAAGAACCATACTTTTTCTTCTGAAAACATTCAAACATAACTTCAAACCATAAAGCGTGCAAAATTCAAATTTCCCATCATATTGTGGGATTATAACCAGGAGAGGGAGACAAAGAGAGAGAGAGAGAGAAATAGAACGCGAAATTCAACATTTAGTTATCTACTTTGAAAAAACCAAATAAATTATTTGAATAAAAGTTTCTAAAGCAATTATGGTGTAAACCATAAACCAGAATAAAATTTCAACCTAGAAATTGAACTTTTTGCCCATATTGCCGAACAAAGGCGTTCAATCAGTGTAGGTACCTACTAGGTATATACTTGTACAGTCACGTTAAAGCGCTTGCGTCAAAAACCTATCTCAGACATACACGCCCGACACGTGATTCGTTTCATGAAAAGGTTTTGCAAGCTTCTAAAGTTAGTGAAGAAATAACATACGTTTTGGTTCAACCTATATTTTAAGGATATCTCTCGTTAGGGCCTGATGACCTGATTTTCAGGAATAGTGTTGTGGCAATGGCAAACTAGACATTTCGCGAGAACCGTCAAAACTATGTGGAATTTTGACAGTCTCCATTACATTATGTGTATCCCATGTTGGGTAGTAGCATTTCGCTGAGACGGGGCCTGTTTGGCCGCAACGGGGAAAGGCTAAAATCATTGTCTGAGTGATGTGTGTTTTTATTGTTTCTCATCTACTGTTTTGTTTTTATTATTTTGTGTGTGTCAAATAAATACATTCTTTCTTTCTTTTTTATAGCATTTTCAGACATAAATCGAGGGCCTGGATTCTTGTTCATTGTCACACAGATGTGACAATTATCTTTATTCATGAGAATCCGGACCGTAGGAGTCTTATCAATATGTATACCATAGATTTAGTATATTAGGTACAAAAAAAACCTCTTTGATTTATACCTACACAGGTTTGGAAGGTAGACAACGTATTCAAGAATAAAATTCAAACGTGTAACGGCTTGGATGCTTCACCAATTTGCATAGAATAAGCAACAGTATTAAGATGGATAAGATGAGGAGGAAGCTCTAAAACCAGTGAAGGAAAAAAAGGATGGGTTTCCGTTTTTTTTACCTCAAGAACACAAGAGAGGAAATATTATTGGATGCCATTGACGACATGACAGCTTCATTACAAATATCATCGAAGGAAAGGTAGAATAAAACGTGAAAGAGGAAGACCAAAGCTAAATGGGACATGCTACATACACCTCTCAAATTTTGTATATTTATTTGGAAGCCCTCATAGACTCTCATATTTTGTGAATATATTGCAATTCCAGTAATATTACATGCATACGTATCGAATAGATAACCTCTTTTTTGAAGTCGGTAATTAATTAAAAAATTATTCAATTTAAGAGCATAGGCCTTGTCGGTGTAGTGATGTAATCCCTCCATTTTACTTTCCATTGCGGTCTCTTTCATCTAGCCTCGATCGGTAAGTACTTTTAATAGAGGCTGGCACAGACCTCAAAAACATTGTAGGCCCCAATTGATTTCTTAAATACTGTTGATTTCGTTTTTGTTGGTTACTTTCATGTACAATATAAAAATATTATTTCTTAATTTTGAGTTAATTTCTTTTTGAAGTCTGTGTTTTTTAGTGACCATGGTAAATTCAACCTATCTATAATTGATTCTATGCTGAAACCTATGTATAAATCAGGTACTTATACTGTGCTGTTTCTGAATGCATATAGGTAATCCGAGCCTAAGATAGTACTTTTCAATTTGGTTATTCAATATAAGCACGTTTATGTTAGAAGGTGAGAGATTAGGTACACCCTAACTAATATTTTAAAATGAGAATGTGTGCATCTTTGTTCAATTGCTTGTTTGTTACGCTTTCATGCCATGTAGAGGTTGAGTCACGTAAAAAGAACGCTGGTGGTAATCTGCGCATTTATCGGTATTTATTTACCCGTGCGCAAACATACCCCCTCCACTTCTTAAATACCGTCTTTCCACCATTCCTCCACGCTATATTTATGACATTCTGCATACATGTTGTCAGGGGTACAGTAGTTTTATTAAACAACTTTTCCCTAGGGATAGAAAAATATGAAAATTTTTAAAACAATTTTTAACCTTATAAAGTCAGAGAACTAAGGATATCCAAGGAACAAAATAATTTATACAAAACGTTTTAATATTATATCCAACCTTCTGACAAAACAGCTACGGGCAAATACAGTGAGTGGGTTCAAAAACCTTCCGCACTAAACAAGTACCCGTGTTTCCTCCACGTGACTTTACAGACACATTATTTTGTCACATCTACACTAATATTATAAAGAGGAAAAATTTGTACTTTTGTGTGTGTGTATGTTTGGAATGAATAAACTCAAAAACTACAGTTCCGTTTTCAAAAAATCTTTCACCATTGGAAAGCTACATTCAGCTTGCGTAACATAGGCTATATTTATTTGCTATAAAATAAATAAATAAATAATGCGGGACGTAATCACACAGCATCATGTAGCCCCAAACTAAGAAGAGCTTGTATTATTATGCTTGTTTTTTTGTAAAAGATATAACGTAACCCGAGGTGTAAAAAAGTGCCCTAACCCTAACCCGTACCAAGCCGGGATGGGCCGCTAGTTTTAAATAAAACTGTTTACTGTTTTGTTAGTCTGAAGATTTTGATGTTAGTTATATAAATGATTCAGCTTTTTGGAAAAAAAATTTTTTTAAAGAATATGAAACACTGCTTTTTTATGGTACTTGAAGATGGAACAAGCACATGGCCCGCTTGATGTTAAGTGGTAACCATTACCTATCACAAAGCATTGCATCGTAGATCATGTTTTAAAATGCTAAGTATCACTTTAGACAATATTATTGTCATCCAATATTTGGTAAAACTGGTAAAACACAATAAAATCTTGTCACTGTAGAACATTCTACCTATACAAAATTTGATTAGACTTCTAACAGTTTCGTTTATAATTTTATTAAAATGCTAGACCATTTTTTACCATTGCAAATGTTATGAACAACTTATAAAATATTTATCAAAATGAGATCACGGTTAATTTATACCTTACAAATGTTTATAAATAGTCTAGGTACGTACGCGAGTTATTTATAAACGTCACATAGTCTGGGGTCTGGGACTGATAGCTAATTGGACCGTGGCGTAGCCCTGAGGCACCTCACTTCTGACCCGAAGGCAGCGGGTGCGAGTCTCGGTCATTGACATTATAATGTTCTGGACTTTGCTCATAAAGGGAGGTCTCGAGGATCAAATGTTTCTGTACCAGATATCATAAGCCTATAACATCTATAAAAGATTATTTAAGCAGTGCCCTTCAAGGTAAGGTACTTACGAATGTGACTTGTAAAGGCTGATAGAGCAACAACTTCGACTGCATATGTATATTAAAATCTCCCTGGTGATGAGCGATGATGGTATGGGATGTACTTATGTGCATATTCGCATTTAAAATATATGCTTATTATGGCCCCCCTCAAATATTTCTAAAACGAACTATCTAAGTACCAAAATTTCCGTTTACCTACTTGACGTTAAGCCTATCTCGTATTCCAGTCGCCTACAATAACAACCTTAAAATGAGTACCTAGGTGCAACAAAATCAAATCATATCATATATATTTACATACCTGAAGTTACAGGTTACTAAATATTATATATAGCTAGTGGTCCCCGCACGAGGCTGAGCTTGTATCGCGGGAAGCCGGGTTAGATCATAAAAAATTTAACGATGTAGACATAATAAATCGAAATTTTTAACATTAGCAATGAGACTGCGTACTAGGCTTTAAACAAAGATATAAAATTAATAATTGTTTATTTGTATGAAGTGATAATGATAAGCGAGGCATAAAAGAGATAGGCAACATATTTCTATAACAGCGTCTCTTTTTCCTCTACGACCTTGAGCCCACAGCGCCGCCGCGCCGCCGCCGAGACCCCATGTCTTTTCCCGCCCCATCCGGGAGGCATTTATCAATACAACCTACTCAATAACCAAAGAGGTTTATCATGTAGATAGAACATAGAGAGTAGCGCAAACTATAGCATGTAGAGCATAGTTAAACAACTACTTTTTACGCTAAAACAACTTTGATATAACCAATATTATTATTATTTGAATACGAGAGCAGACAATCGTATATTTATATTAGCCGCATTTATGTAAAGTAACATTACATAAATGCGTCTAATATAAATATACGATTTTAGGACGAGTATTAAGAACCATAATCTGATTAAAATGAAGTGCTAAATTTGTGTGCCCATTTTATAATTCGCTGACTCAGTTTGTCAGAGGGGTGAGTATTATGAAGGTCATAGTCCATCCATTTTATATATAATCTGTGCTCTAGACTGGTAGGGGGGAAAATTGAGATGAGTTATTTCACTCGGTGATAATTTGAAACCGAATGTTGGCTTGTTTTTTCCTGTCGATAAATGGTTCTCATTAGCAATGTTAATTCCAAACAAAATGCTTTTGGAATAGCGATAATAACTGTTGACTCTAAAGTGTGTTTTAGGTAATAAATATTAGGATGGATAAAGCTGATATTGTAAAATTTAGAAACTAGATAAAAACTGGACACTAGACAGCACTATAATTATATCTATGTATGACTATGAACATATTAAAAATGAGTAAGTAGGTGCTTATTGTAAATATATATATATATATATATATATATATAGGCAGTTCCATTAACTAAACTACATTTTTGTGTTAATCTTTTCCTTTGACAGACCATTAAGAAAAATTACGATTTGAATGTGTTCCTTATGGTTCTAATTGAATAAATTTAAAGTTTGAAGTTTGACATTATGAATGAAACATAGCAAAAATATCCTGTGATTATATCTCAATCACACACGCTAGTTAAAAACGTCATATCGTCATCCATCTTGCACTTTCGACATTGAAAATCAGCACACAAACCGGCACCGGACACTCAAAATAGGAATACAAAAACGCGTTATCCCAACGAAAACACACGAAAAACCAACAGAACAATATGTGATTCAAACTATAGGGTCAACAAACCTCTTTTTATTTCCCGAGCAAGCGCGAGCTCGTTTTAGTGTGGGGAGAGGCGAACGACTGACGCATTTTTGTGAACAGACCTGCGCGATGCAACCGACATATCGACGCTGTCTCTGGGGCCTGTCTGTTGTTTATATTTGGCAACGGTACCACGTGGAAAGTGCGCAATAAAAATACCATTATAATGAGAAAGGTGCTTATGTGCGACCGATCAGGGGTTCAGAAGGAATAGCTTGATCAAAGAGGCTATTTATCTATACTACAACTATAGTCGCCTATTATGTTACCCACCCCACGGAAGGAAAATATGGGACCAAATTATTAATGCCTCTACTTTATCCCTGGTTTTGTTAAATTTATGTTTGCTCTAAACGGTAAATTAAAATATCGTTTATATCCCCTTTACTGGGGGAGGCCTGACTGATATAGGCTGGTGTGGTGGTGGTGGTGGTATAAGCCCGCGGCTTAGTCAGCTCCACACGTATTGACTATATAGGTACCATATCTTATCTGTGGGTAAGGCCGACTAGGCTGAGAGTATGGTATAGCTGCTGGGAAAGCCCATTCCATCCAACCATGTCCCAGGACTACAGTGTCCCAGTCAGTCAGTAAGTTACCACTTGATGCTGTATAATATCAGCTATAAGCTAGGTAGTTGTGTCAAGTAATTTTGTGTTACAGTCCAGTTTTCAATTGCCAATTTAATTTAATTTGTAATTTTATTCTAATTTGTTTTGTAATTTTAATATATTGATCTTGTAATTTGTATTGTAATTTTAATTAACTTATCTTGTTATTTTAAATTTATTTATTTTTTATTCATTTATTTTGTTATTTTAATTTAATTTATTTTGTAATTTTAATTTAATTATTTGTAGTCATTTTAATTTATTTATGTTTTAAGTTTAACCATTTTTATTCAATTACTTTTATGGACTGATATAATATAATAATAGATAATATAAATAATAGATAAATATAGTATGATTTATCATACCTTTCAATTTCGTTTGTAAAAATTCACAGGATAATGAATATTCCTTAGAATTGAGACTGTACCGATTGCCTAACGTTTGTTAATCAGCCTTGATAGCCTGTTGTGCCATTTACCTCTCTATCTGAACTAACTAAAGTTTCAATTTACTTTGAAAGTCGATAGCAATAACGGTGTAATTGAAGAACAAAGTGAGCCATGACGTCTTTCAGGTCATTGAACCTTCCATTCCAATCTCACGTTGTAGGTACACGTTGTAGGTTTACTTACATGTGAGATGATTAGTTCTAGTGAGTAAAGGACAAAGTATTATCAGAGAACGTGACTATACTTCGACATTATGTACGACCTAAGATGTCTAATCTTGGTACTTTGATTAGTATGTACTTTGGATGTAGATGATGACAAAATTTTGTATGTTTTAAGCATTGTTACCAATGGTTTACCTCAAGAATGAATGACAATAAACGTGCTTAATTTTATTTTATGTTTTTAGGAACCACAAAGAATTAAAAAAAGAGACACCCGTTATGGTTACCTCATTAATGAATAACAATAAACGTGCCATATTTATATCTATTTTATTTTTTTCTTTTGGAATAACAAAGAATTTAAAAAGAAGAGACAACCGTTATAATGTGAAATACATTGTATTCTCTAAGATAAAACATATAAACTGCATGCAGAGCAGGTCGATTATCACCAATTTTTTTACCAACACCGAATGTAGGATTTTTTTGGCCTCGCAATCTTCGTTGTGAAGTTTTTGATTGAGTTTCGAAATTCAAATCTAAGTAGGTACCTACTAGAAGTATCATATACCTTTCTCTAAGAAGTTTAGTCAGCGTTTTAAAAATAGAATTAGAAATTAGAGAAAACAAATTGAAAGCCGCATTGATCAAAGAGGTTGGATCAGAAACTTTTGTCTGTTGTTTCGATTTACTAAGAGCTCACACGGGCTGCCATATTTCGGTTAGACAAAACTTAAAGATATTGTGATACTTTAGTACACCTATACCTTCTACCTCACCCTTAACATTATCACCTGTTTCTGTCACTGCCGTACCTAACAAGTGCCAGAAAGTTAAGAGTAGGTAGAATAGTGTCTTTATTACAGTACAAAATCAGGATTTCAGTCGCCTCTTACTTGTTAGAGGAGACGTTGCAAACACTACGCTAGGTACCGCTATTTAGCTAATATCCAGCCTTACCTGAACTACGAAGACAACGAAACTCTAACAAAGGGGAACTCAGGTTACAACGGTTAATTTGAACTTTTTCATTGCAAGTTTTTAATACCTTACATCCTCAAATAGAAGGTATTTTGGAATGTACGAATAAAGCCCTTTCCCCTTTCATAATTTGGATAGATACCTCACTCGACATATTTGTAAAACTTTTTGTTACCTCTTTGGAAACCTATAATTGGGAATATCTTTACACCCCTTCACCGACTAAGTTCTTATACTTCCCTGCAAAATTTCAGGGCACAACCTATTGACGCACCAAGTTCCCTGTAGATTGGATAAACTGTACGAAAACTAAGGTCTAACATACATACCAATAAATAGTTAAATTGCCACTAAAATCATCTCGCTTCGCTCGCTTGATCAATAACAAACGACGACGGACAGTAAACCAAATTTATATTACGATAACTTACTTTAAGAGAAACCTTGGATACCTTTAACGTAACTAAAGGCACTACACCTACAGTTATAAATTATCAGCCATAACGTTACCTTGAGCTAAAAGTTAAGTAACCTTCTTATTACCTGTAGGTACCTAATTGATATTATTATATTATTATAAGTAAGTATGAAAATTAACAATAGCATGAAGAATGATGATTATATTGAAATATAAGTACCTACCTAGGTAAAACTCGACAAATTACCTAGTGAGACAGGTCAGTGTCTAGTAATCAACACGTAGACAATTATGAAATAATAAAGGCAGACTACCTAACTATAGTTAGACAATTTAACGAGTAAGTAGGTCAGGTAAGGCCTTATTTAATTTTTATTGCTGTTTTAATTTAACTTTATTATATTAATACGTCTAAAAAGTCAAATTTTTGAAGAACTAAGTTAATATTTAAAACCTTTTGTAACCAATAATCTTATGAATAAAACTGTTATGAATTATGAACGTTAACCTAATCATGTAGATATAAGTATAAAGTAAATAAAATGGTTTAATATTAACTTGTTTAATAAAGAAAAAGACTAAAATATTCTAATTTTGAAATAAGAACAGTCTAGTAAATAAAAGTATGTCCTTACCCCAAATTAGAATTTTTCAGGCCCGGAAAATCCGATATCAAAACCCCTAAATGTAAATTCAGCCCCGAAATAAAATTCTATCTAGTTCATGTCTGCTAGCATGAGTCACCGAAAATTTAACCAACCAACGCAACGCTTTTAGTGTTTTAGCCGGCTAGGCTACTCGATCACTGCGCCCCACCAAAGAGAATGCAAAGCGAAAATCTTGTGAAAATGAAAGACGTCTTTACATAAATAAATAAACAAAATCATGTTCTGCATAATAAGATGAAAAAAAGGAAGGACGTACCTTTCTTTAAAATTTTCCTTGCCCGTTTCTCACACATGTTCTTATGAACTGAAAATGAAATTACTATTTCACGAAACACAAGTTTCAAAAATGTTTTTCAACAAATTTTTAATTCGATGCGCGAATTTGCTACGTCCGAGCAACTCGAATACTAAACGAGGAATGGTTTGTTTGAAAATGGAATACGCCAGGAAACCACCGAGTCTACAGCAGCTGAGCTTCGCGTCGTATCGCGTCGTGGAACGAGACGGAAAGTGGTGCTGCCACTGTGCTAACTAGATTTTCCCTGAAAACGCGTGCAATTTTTTATATAACAATGCATCGTGAACACATATATAACGGTGCTTAGTTTGAAATAATATAAATTAATTAGTGGAATACTAACATAAAAAGTTATGTAGTTTCAAGGGTAGTATCAACACTTTCCAGGGTAGTTTATATAGCTATAAAAATATCTGGCACCTCGTATAATAATATTTTTCATGACTTTACGGTGGGCCTACGAAAGTCTACGAAATAGTAGACCATTTTAATACAAAAAAGTTAAACGCGCTTCTCCAAAATGATCGTTCAATAAATATTATTTAATTATAATTTGACACTGTTTTTTTGTAACAATAAAGTAATTACGTAAATCTCCTTTAGTTATTTTTTTTTTGCCTAAAAGTCGGAAAAATATTTTTTTTCGGTTGGCAACTGGAATTCGACGTACTTTAGGTGACCAGCAGGCACATGGCTCGCATGCCAGGCCACGTGCTGACGTTGGCAAATTTTCAATGATAAGTATGTAGGTACGCACTTGAAGAAAAAGTAGGTAAGTATGATTTCTTCATTTTGATCAAATAAATAATAATACCTTATTTTACCTCATTATGGAAAAAAAAATGTTTTTAATCTATACCAATAGGAAGTAGGATCATGTTTTACCATTAAGAGCCGGTAGAAGTTAGCAAAGCAGAACCTAAAAAACGTGTAGAAAAGGAACTGATAATGAATCTTAAGTTTAATTAAACATAAATGTGACAAGGCCTTGCCTCGGATAACCCACTGGTAAAGTTTTGTACTAAGATAGATATTTAACATTAATAATGAGGATTGGAGGATGACCTCCATAAATTCCCAGTGACCTTGCTGGCACTACTACTTATAGTAAATAGCCGGCTAAGAGGCAAGATGATGCAGGTCCAATTCCCGCTGGAGAGGACATGTTTGCAAATATTCCGGGTTTTTAGCACAATGGTGTATTCGTAGATCCTGATACCCATAGTAAAATAGTGAATCTAATCTAGTGTGGGGGTCAAGGCTATGTATATAGTAGTAGTAGAGCAATTTGTGGAGGGCTTCTCCGGGGAAGTACTGCCACCATGCCTATTTCTGCCGTAAAGCAGCTGTGCTGTGTTTCGGTTTGAAGGGTGTGGGTGCCGGTGAAATTATAGGCACAATAGGCTTATCATCTTCATGCCTCAAGTGGATGGACCCAGGGCGTTGCATCGTAGTACACGTTCCAAAAAACGTGATCTACGATGCAAAACTTTGTGATAGGTAATGGTTACCACTTAACATTAGGTGGACCATGTGCTTGTTCCATCTTCAAATACCATAAAAAAAATATGGCGTATGTATGCATTTAAGGTGTTTTTTATTTTATATTAAATACATGGAAAACGGTAACCTATTTTTCAAATAAATTGTAATTGTATGTCTCACATGGAGGGGCACGTGATCAAAGCTGTAACTGTGTTAGGCAACGCCTCTTTTGTTCATATCATAACTTACAAAAGTCAAACAACATTTGGTAATACACATAATATTAACAATTTATACAAGCATCGCAAGTTTCACATGTCAGAACATGTGATCAATGTTTCAATAATTCATATAAAAGCTTTTTGTCGTCAATTTTGAATAATATTCCACAACATTTGGCAATCCTACATATACTATATCACAAGCTACGCATTGTATGACACGTGATTGATGCGATTGCACATGTAAATGATCTTTTTTGTTCAAAACCTGGGAAAATTTCCACACAACGTGTGGTAACCCTATGTAGCATGCTTGGCGCTTTGCAAGCCTAGCTCGCATGGTGGGACACGTGGTTGGCGTTACGATTCTGTGAGCGCGCTATCCGTCCTACATAGATCTACTATGAAATTGTAATGGCAGTTTTAACGCATTTTCTATGAGATGTCACTTTTTTACCCACGACGACGGAACCGAGCCCCTGACGGATATTCGTGGGTTTTTTATTAAGTTTAATTGTACGTTTATTTATTAAGTAGAGCTTTTTAAATTATTTTATTCTTTTTCAATTACTTTTCATTTTATTTCAGTCCGGTGGGTTTTTTCAATTATTTTTAATTTCTTTTTTTGAAGATTTTATTCTTGGTCTGTTTATTATGTAAGAATAATTATATTAAGTAGGTACTCTGTATGAATCTAATTAGATGATAAGATATAAAAATATGTAAGGTAAGACGGTACAATGAACAAAAAGTTAAGTAAATTAAAGTAAAAAGTAATTCATTATCAATAAGTTACATTCTCCGATCTTATTAATAATTGTAGGTGCAGTATTTGGAGTAGAAGCTGGTGAAAATACCTAGTTATTATCAGTATTAACGCTTTTATCCATGTATTTTATACCTAGCCGTAAGTATCGAAAATTAATAAAATAAAATTATAAAACTTTATAAAGTAACTATTTCAATATTATTTTAAACCTGAATTAAAATTATAATGAAAAACATTAAAAATCGTCACTCAAAATTCCTAGCTTATTTTTCGAGTAATTTTTGGACCAATTTCCTAAAATTTTCTTTCAATTTGCCTTCTCCACAGTTTTTAGCTTTACAGCTCCATGTTCGCACGTTGTACGCAGTACACGTACTTACAAACGCTACAACGTGCTGTGAGCCTGTGACTCATGCCTTCTTTGTAAACATTAATACTAACTGTATTTGAATCTACGCTCTACCTATAGACTGTCTTTTAATATACTAATAGAAACGAAACTCCTCGTAGAGGTAAATGTACACTTGTGAGGGAGTTTTGTCAGACTGAAATGACGTCACTTTGTTTGATTGTGTTTGTATAATTTTTGTTATTCGTTTGTTGTTATTCGTAAACGTAATTATTATTTTTAACGGGTGTCTTCCTCGTGTTTTACCTTTTAATGCTTTGAGTGCTGAATAACATACCACCATACGTGTTGTAGGGCATGCACCATGGGCATGGCGCGTAGCGCTAGTGTCATGTCTGTGGCCAGCAGTCAACGTGTCATAACACTTTAGTTCACGGATGTTCGGAACTGAAACAAGCTTCACGGCAGAAATAGGCATGGTTTTAGTACTTGCCCGGATGAGCCCTTCACAAAGAATACTACTACTTCTTAAAAACTACTATACTAGAGCAAGAATGAAAATGCTTCCACTTGAAATTTTGTTTATAGTCTGGTATTGTGTAAGTACCTACACACCGAGAGAGAACCTCTCAGTCCTCTTATTTCAGTGCAAAGAATCAGTGACACATCTGCGCGCGATACACTTTTGCTTTAGTACACACAGAGTAAGGACGACGTCCTCTCAGTTCAGTGAATAAAACGAATGCCACATCTGTGCGTCATTACTATTCCCTATACTGCGTGAGTGCGGGCTGCAAAATGTGTTTGGTACAGTGTTGGCCAACGTGAATTTGTATGAGAATGTGCTAGGGAAGCAAATCTGTAGGCCACGAGTTCCGCCGTTTACTAATGCAATTGTATACACTGTTACATTGTAACAAATTGTTGTAACTTACTTACATTGTAGCAATTTGTTGTAACATTTAGAACAAAATGCCTTTGTGTAGCCTAGTGCTGAGAGCCAGCGGACACTTGCGTATGGCAGGGGTGGGTGCTTTTTGGAGTGCAATAGATTGCATCTTCATCCTTGGAACTCAAGCCCACATCTGCCCCTGGTTGGCATTTAAAATTTACCAACGTAAATTGAAATGAAATGGTAATTTATTTATTCAATTAGAACTTTAAAGTACACTTTGAATCGTCATTTTTTTTATTCATACGTACCTATCGGCAATAATCAGTCATATTAAACCATAAATCAATGCAAACGCTTGTGTGTATATGTGTGGTTTGTTTGTGTGCGATATCTTCATGGAAAGAGTAAGCTCGGGACAGAGGTGTTTGGAAGTGAAGGGAGACCTTTGCTCAGTAACACGAGAAGGGTTAAATAATAACAAAAACCGGCCAAGTACGAGTCGGAACCCGGGCACCCATGGTTTAGCGTTGTATGGGAGCCCCACTTAAATAATAATTTAATTTTGTTTTTAGTATTTTTTGTTATAGCGGCAACCGAAATACATCATAAAATATGTGATAATTTAAACTGACTAGCTATCACGGTTCATGAGTTACAGCCTAGACAGACAGATAGACAGCCGGAGTATTAGTAATAGGGTCCCGTTTTTACCCTTTGGGTACAGAACCCTAAAAATAAAAAATCCTCCGCCATACCGTCTGCTGGTATGCGCTAGCCTTTACACACGGATGCGTCAACTGATAATTCATTTATGGATTGACCTCATAGCTAAGTTGATTCTTCCTTCGATTCCTGCATAGGACAATATATATATCTTAGTTATATTATTAGAGACCGTAACTAGCTTTCTCTCACGGCTCGATCGCTTGGTACTCGATTAAAAAGTAGCCTATGTAAATATCCAGGTCACAAATATTATGTTTCATTCAAATCAGTTCAGCCACATAGGTACTCACAGACACAAACTTTCGCATTAATATTATTAGTGTGAAAATGTTGTAGTATCTGGATATGATTTTAGATGGAGTAGGCCTCCCTGACACCTACTATATCATTATCTTTTTTGTTTTCTTTTATTACTTTATCATATAAACTATTTTATACAATATTATTTGTTTAGAATAGCATCTAAAAACCACTAAAGTTTGAGCTGGTGCTGTCGCGAGTTTACATCTTATAGCCTGCGCACATTGGACGACAAACGTCAGCGATTAGACGCTACGACAAGCTGCGGGGGACAATTTTCATATAATTTGTTCAAAGCTCCTCTCACACGACGACAATCGCGACAGCAAGATATGACAGACGCTCGCGACTAAGCGCGACGACAAAGCGTCGTGTTTGCGAGGTCTGTCATAATTACAATTAGGATACATAGAATACCTAGGTAATATTATTAAGCAAATTGCTAGTGTAGATACACAGATTAAGTTGTAAAATAAAGTAAAAGATTGATATATTTTTACAATATTTTCAAAACACATTCATCGCAGTCTAGCTAGCCAGACACAAATAGGTACTGTACTGGTAGCATACCTATAACTGGTAATACCTACGGATGAAGCTGACTAATTCGCGGGATTTCACAAGCTATTTTCCTTCCTACGTTCTGAATACGTGTCATTACCACGCACATATTTTTTTTAAACCTAAAATATTTGAATTCAAACACAAGAATCTGGAGTAGGTCAAAAACATAATATGTAGAGTCCGGACTTTACAGTTAGAGTAAAGAGTAAGTGTACAGCCAGCTATTCAAACACAATTATATAGCATGACATCGAAAGGGAGCGAAGAATGCTCGCCGTTCGGAGTAACATGCTCGCTCGCCGCTTCACGGACTGCAGTCCAGATGTAAAAAAAAAAAATATTCCGTGCAAATTGTCTAGGTATGTGTACACATGTCAACTTTGGACGAACTTCACCAGAAAGGCCATCAACACCATAAGGGTCCAGTACAATGATGCTTACAGGATCCTCATGAGGTTGCCGAGGTACTGCACTGCGTCGAACATGTTCTCCGAGGCGGGGGTCCCCCGACTTCTTTGGCATCATCCGAACTCGCGTAGCGTCCTTCTGGAGTAGGTTCAGCCGCTCCAACAATATTATTCTGAGGGCTATCTTTGACCAGGTTTATAGGAATCCGATCTTCCGCTATTGGATTTCCGTCCATTTGGACGGAAACAGAAAATCGCAGCTGCTCTTAGCTCTGTGCTATGTTTTTTTAAATTTTAACTTTATATTATATTATTTTATTTTTTACCTTTATAAATCATGTGAATGTGATATGGGTATATTTTTGTGCCTGCAATAAACGGAATTTATTTATTTATTATTTTTATAGCTTGTGTCCGCTGCTTAGCTTGCATTATTCTATCCCTCGGGAACAGCACGCATGCATGACTGGCATCACTCGTGGAATGGTCAGTATTGCCACCTTGGTTTTTGAAAAAGGGCATTTTGAGAAGCTAGAAAGGGCTAGATTATCTAATTTTGACATGAAAAGGGCTAAAAATTGATGTCTTCCAAAATAATTTAATCTTCATTTAATTTCTCGTTCTTCTGGTTCGTTGTACTAATTGACATATGTTTTGGTTGCTTTACGTCTCTCCTTGATCTTTTATATTTTGTTCTTGGTACTGGATCTTGTTTTTTTGGTTTCTTCTTCATTTACTTTATTTATTTCATTGACCTTTTGGTCTCTTCCTGGGATATAGCTAATTTTGTCATTAAATGAGATGATGAATGTGACTGACAACATCTATCATTGTTTAATAACTTGGTAGGCACGATGCGAATTTTCAAAGTTTTGTATCGCAATACGAAAATGGCTAGATTGCTCTTTCCAGGCTAAATCATACAAAAACGAGTTCACTTACAGTAAAAAGTGCTAGATCTAGCCTGAAAAGGTGGCAACGCTGGGAATGGTCACTGTGCGTGGGTACGGGTACACAGGTAATATCAAATAACCGTAATTTTTTTTTTTGTATCTTAGCTTACTATGATTAGGCTATAAAGTCTTCCAACTATACCACCACGTCTACCATATTATTTTGTTCAATGTTATAAAGTAGCAGGGGTACAGAAAGTCATAGGGTACTACTAGGGCACTATGCACAACGTTGTGCATCAGAAAATACTGTTCACATGGAAAAGCAAAATCACTTTTAAATAACTTTTTGGTAACGTAATTGAAGCCACGGGCGAAAGCTAAGTAGTAATTCTTTTAGTTGCAATCCTGGCTATCAAAACTTTTAAATAGGAATGTAACCTTTATAAATTTCACGTTTTTAAACACTAGTTATAAAATATTTTGTCCGGCAATTAGTTTATCAAAGGTAATTAGAATCGCGCACGTGGTTGGGGCAGGTCAGGCGCAGACTGCACGTGGCTTACGTTACGTCACCGGAAGGCCATTGGTTGGATTCATGTGGTACACAACACATTATTCAGATCAAATTCAATGCGATGTTATGCGTTCTTGCCGTGTTTATAAGAAGTGTAAGCAAGATAGATATACCTAATCCACGGTAGGTCGTTAGAGAGGGATGCAGTTTGTTTGCTATTTTTAGCAAGTTGATAGAACTATTCCGCTACAGGACATAGAATTATTAGCTATAAATAAATAAATAAAAATGTAGAACATTGTTACAACGCATCATCTAGCCTCAAACTAAGCAGGGCTCAGCTTTCCTTTAGCATAAGTGAGCTAATAGGCTGAAACTTTTCACTGATGGGTTTATGCCTAGGAAGCTTAAATCTGCTCAGCTCTTAAATGGCGTAGTGTGGAAACAAATAGTTTTTAAGATATACATTTTAGAAAATTCTAATTTCCGTCAAACTAGATGTCATTGAGGGCTACTTTTTTACATGCTATATTTTTCTTGTTCCACAAGCGCTGGAAAACAAGTATATAAATCAACAACAGCAACACCTGTGTTTATGTCTGGCATTGTTTTCAATTTATGAAAAAGTAACTCAGTGTTTTTCCTTCACTTGTTAAATAAAACATTGGATTTTTTTACCCGAAAGGTTTTTCATCAGCGATTTTCCTTCATACATTTGTACCTACATATAATTCATCGTCTTTTAACTAGCTAGTACATTAAAATTTATGAATATTATGATAATATACACAAAATCAATGGATTAAAGATGCTTTAATAATCATATTCATCATCACCAACAGTCTATAGCAGTCCACTGCTGGACATCCTGTAGGTAAATATATTATAGGAAGTAAAAAATATATAATACTCTAGTCTCTTATAAATCTTATAATGACATAATATAACTCAGAAATATTCTAGGAATGGAACCTACCTAATCTTTTATTTGTTATCCTAATTACATATATTCGTGTACCATACCTATCTGTGGAAAACTCCTGTTACGTTTAAGGCGACTATAAGGGTCAAACCTGCCTCTCGCTCGCACTATTCAACATTTTAGAAGATATGAAATCACTGAATGTAGTTATGCAAAATAGCAAACCTTCACGGCCAGGAAAATAACAATACAAAGGTTCAGCAAGAATATCATGTTGAACCCAACACGTTTTCCTACCAAAAAATTTGCACCAAAATTGATCACATTGGTGCAAGTTTTTTGAAAACGTGTTGGGTTCAACATCATATTCTTGCTAAAATGATATTATCTATATTAATGCGAGAGGGAGATTTGACCCTTTTAGTCGATATTTTACTTTTATTATAGTTGTTCGTTTTGTTCTTCTATACATCGAAGTTGGTGTGAGTACAATACAAATTTTCTATTTATCTATAAAAAAAAAAAAATGCAGGTAATATAAAGGGTCCGGCAAAATTTTCTTTCGTAGTTACAAGATTTTGTACTAATAAAACTATAGGATTATTTTGAAAAAAAAAATTGCATGCATGAACTCAATGTTATGGCGAATGATGTTTCATAGAAATTGTATGGAAAACACGACGAATGAAATCTTACGCGTGCTGGGAAATAGAGTCGATTGAGACTAACTTGTTTTTTTTTTTTTGATAAATGCCATTTTTTTAGGCCTACTGTACATTCTTTTAAAAATCCATTGTTTTTTCCTTCAAAATAAACCTATAGTTTCCTCAGAACAAAATAGTAATAACTAAAGGTAGGTGCCCTAAATTAGGTAAAATTTTGCCCCACCCTGTGTAGCCCACACGGTACACCATAAATAAAGTAAAGTTATATTTATTGCATGGAATCCATTATTTATTGCATGAAAATTTTAGCCTAAAGCACTCCACTGCCAGCAAATGATCGCCAATATCCTATTGCTTGACGCATTCAGCTTCTGCAGCAGATCACTCCAATGACAAGAGGAAAGAAAATCAGTAATTATTTAAGTGAAATAACATTTTCATTTTACGCTAAAACAATAGGTACATGTTTTTAAAGTTATACGTTGGCTTACTTACATTCAGTCACAGAGTATATCTGAAAGCTGTCGTAATCCATCACGTTCACTACCATGCCCCTGCTAAAAACGTGCCAGTGGAAAATATTTTACAATGTGATTCACGATGAAATAAACAACAATTTCCTTTGGAACTTTTTTTTTATGTTACTTGAAGATGGAACAAGCACATGGTCCACCTGATGTTGAGTGGTAACCATTACCTATCACAAAGCATTGCAACATAGATCACGTTTTTTGAAACGTGCTCTACGATGCGACGCCCTGCGGCCATCAACTTGAGGCATGATGATGATAAGCCTCTTGTGCCTGTAATTTTGCCGGCACCCATACCCTTCAAACCGAAACACAGCACAGCTGCTTCACAGCAGTACTGCATGGTGGCAGTACTTCCCCGGACGAGCCCCCCACAAAGATCTCTACTACTACTTAATTTTTTTCAATATAATTTTGTAAAGTTTGTGGAATATACCACACGTGGATGTTAGGCATGTGGGGAGAATCATAGAGAAATTAAACGCTACGCTAGAGGAAGGTTGTGCCCACAGATATAGAAGACAAGTAGATGAAGCCATATAATTCACCTTTGCTCTGAACGTCAACTCATACGGCTGATCTTTATTTTATTATGTCCATATATTATTTGCTAGAAAGATATGCATACTTCGTCTCAATGGGATTGCTGCGACTTCGTACCAGGGCATTTCTATGAAACTGCATAGAATTTTGTTCGAGCGCCCTGGTACGATTAACTTTTTGATCTATTTTGAAGTCGCATTGATGTATCTATGCGTCCCCTTCTAACTGATGATACTTGACTTAAGAAAGTAGAGATATGAGTTGATGTTCAGCGGGGTGATCGGCAAACTCTGTTGCGAACAGAAATGATTGACACCGATCCTGTTTTAACAAACTGTGACAGTTTGTCAATTGACCTTCATTGAATTGCGATGAATGAAATGTCAAAGTTTGTAAAAACAGGATCGGTGTCAATCATTTCTGTTTGCAACAAAGGTAGCCAATCACCCTGCAGAGCATAGTGAGTTTTATGACTTCATCTAGTTCTCATAAATAGCTGTGGTTGTGCCCGTAGAGGTGTGAAGATATGGATGGATTGTGTCAAAGATGACATGAGGAAGAAAGGAGTGAGTTTTGAGCATGGAATTTCTACTAATACTTACGTACAATAAATTCAATAAATAATAGGAATGCGCGCTTTGAACAAAAATCTGTGTCTCATTTATTCTCCCAAAAAGGTTCCTTCCTCTTTATTGTTATACAAAAGAGGATACGAGACACAACGCCTTTTTGGGTATTTTTATTGAGAGAAATCCAAGGAGCAAGGACGAGGTACTAATGATAAAATTCCGTGGAAAAATCAGTCACAATTATTTTTTTCAAAGTGCGCTATATATTCTTTTTGGTGTTGACATCATCAGTGACAAAAGAAAATGGAGGGAAAACACGTCATGTTGTGTGTTTTGCCGACCTGCCGACCTCATCATCACAGAGAACGATAAGGAGGACCATTTTTTTCATCTTGAACGACGGTTGTGTAATATTTGTTTTTCTAATATATTTTGTATAGAACGTTTGGCCATTTAACCAATCTACGCTAGTAATAAGACACAAGTATAGTGAAATAATATCATAAAAGCTAATTTGGACTGGAATTCTCTGAAGAAGAAAATTGTTCGCCGATCGTTTTTTGTTATAGTCTCTAATGCTTTAACAGAACTGGACCTGATTAAAGATTAAACGACTGGACTTTAAAACCGTACCAAGTTGCCTCAAATTATTGTGAATAATTATGCTTGAAATGTACCACAGATTGCCATTGCCATTGGAATCTGAATGTAGCACAGAGAAATTAATTTACATCAGACGTGTTAATCAGGGTCGTGCTGAAAATCGGCGCTGCAGCTTACTGCAGCATTATGCTCAGCATGGGCCTTTTTTTGACTACACTGTACATTTTTTATATTATTTTCATTTTTATAATTGTTTTATTACGTGTATGGTTATTTATGTGGTTATTTATAGTCAGAATAAACCTTTCACTTACTCACTTACTTATCTTATAATTGATTTGGGATTTATTTATAACAATTAAAAAATAAGTAATCTACTACTCAGACTAGTCTGAGATCTACTATTATAAGTATTTATCTCTAGTTTGGTGTAATGCTCTATTAGGTAACTGATGAATGACTGTGAAAGTAAGCGAAAGTGGGCAAAGGTGAAACAATACCTTAGTTCCATCTTGCTTTTTTATTTGCTACTAAACTTAAGCAACTCAGCAACGGCTTAACGAATGAAGAAGCCGGAACCAACTTCTTTACGTGCTCTCCGAAGATCTGAGCGCTTCCGGCTCAGATCATAATGCCACTAAACGGTCGCCCATCGTGGCTGAGTGTTGCTCAAACAAGATAATCTTCTATGAACAACGAAGTAAGCCACGCCTTGACCGCTTCAGCCTACCTACCTAAATACCGTACCTTTATTCATAATAATAATAATAATAAGACCGCTCTATCATCACGGACAGGACTATTCTTGCGAATAAACCTGATATCGTCTTGGTAGACCGGTCGGAACGCCGGGCGATACTTGTTGACATCACCATTCCACATGACGCTAATCTCGTGAAGGCCGAGAAGGACAAGCTTAGCAAGTACCTTGACTTGGCACACGAGATTACCGCTATGTGGGATGTCGACTCAACAATTATCGTTCCGATAGTCGTTTCAGTGAACGGTCTTATAGCGAAGAGCCTTGACCAATACCTTAAGAGGCTCTCGCTAGGCAGCTGGATCAAGGGTCAGATACAGAAGGCGGCTCTCCTGGACTCGGCACGCATTGTGCGGAGGTTCCTCTCTCTGCAGCCCTAGCCACTGACCGTTTGAGCCTTGCCCCGCGGTCGGTGGTCCACCATTTTGGATATATTTTTTACTATAATGTTTTTTTATATTATTTTTGTACATAGTAGATTAATAATGTTTTAAATTTTATAGTAAAAAATGTATTTTTGATGAGTTTTAAAATGAATAAAGTGTCATAATAATAATGCGGGACGTAATCACACAGCATCATGTAGCCCCAAACTAAGCACAGATTGTATTATGGGGACCACGTGATTGATAAACGTGTTGTTTATATTATTTTTTTGTAAATACATACATATCATAAAAAGAAAACTCCCAGACCCGAGACAAATACCTACAGAACATGCAAACATTTGTCCCCAGCGGGAATCGAACCCGCAACCTTCTGAGTCTCAGGCGGACCTTCGCCCACTTCGCCACAGAGGCCGTCGTATTGTGGATAGGTAACTCTTTTTTTTATAAAAGTATTGCGTCACGCATGTTTGGAATGTGCTTTACTTGAGCAGCAACTTGAGCATGAAGGCATGAAAGCAATAACCCTCATGTGCCTGTAATTTCACCGACCCACACCCTTCAAACCGAAACACAGCAATACTGCTTTTGCAAACTAACTAAAAATAAACTATTAAAATATGAGACAGAATCGTTTTGAAACTTACTTTATTTCGATTCACCGATTATAATTTACGACTGTGTCAACAAATGGTCACGTTGTACCACATTTGGAACTGTACATGGCCGTTCCTCACGTTTCGAAGGTTGCCAAGTCTTGCAGATGTTGCCAAAATTGTATAAAAATTAGTAGTTAAATAAAATAATTAGCCACGTCTAAGATTTGTATTTTGGATCATTTAAATTAGTCTTAGCCACGTGGAAACTTTGCCTTTAATTTAGGTAAATAATTCTTCAAATGTAAGGTAACGTGATAAACTTATTTACACAGTCGGGTAAAAACATAAGTATGAATTCATGCGGCCAGTATCACTATCAGTCAAGGCCAGTATTAAAAGTAAAAATACCTTAAATGAATTACCACAAATTAAACACTTTGGGACTCGATGATGTTTGGCGAAAAATGTATATCATTCTATATTTATGTAATTTATTATATTTACCTAAATCAACGTATTGAGCACTCATCATTTTGTTGAAAATTAAGTTCGTCTTGATCATGAACAGTTAGTTAGGGCCACATATTTTGTAGCCAGACCGATAGTGAGAACGAATTTATACAAATCCTATCTTATATCGTGAGGACTGATGAATGATAGATCAGTGAAAAGTGAACAGAGCACGCATTTTATATACAGTTGCTTACTCGTATTTTTATATTGTTGGTAGTGTGAGCAGAGAATGTATTTTTCATACAGTGAGCTGTAATTGTGTCGTCTATTACTACATCATCCATATGTGAATGCTTTAAGTCGAACGGGTTATTCTATTGAACGACAAACAATAACAGCACCTGCCTTTAGGTATCAGTCCACTGCTGGACATAGGCTTCCCCTAATAAGAAGGGTGATAGTGCCCAAAACCCCCATGCAGTACATACAAGATCACAAGGCAGAGAATTTCGCACAGCTTCTCGCACCGCGCCGACATGCTGCTGCCCATTGGCGCAGCGACCAGGGGATTTAGTTGTACCCAATGAGTTCGGATATTTTTCTGTAACAAGTAAATCTATAGTTGTACCAGTAATACTAAATCTATAACAGTACTTTTTTAACTCAGGTCATACTCAGTCTTCTAGTGAAGCTGAAGGCGGCCCAGACCAAGAAATAGACGAGAGAATAGAATATTGATTTTTTTTGTTTCAATAAGTAAATTATTGTTTAAAAATGTTGGTAATTTTAATTAAGATTTTATTGTAGTTAAATACAAATAGTTTGTTCTTTTCAATCATGTTTCGATTTTTGAGGAAAAAATAATTTGTATGGTATGTTCTTGTACAACTTCATTCTTGTATAAATATAAGATTGTTACATAAAAAAATAAATGTGTGTTCATGAATCAAGTTTTTATCTATTTATTAAACAATCTTTAAACCCGTCCTTATACTTATAGGAAGTGTATGCTTTCATTAATCCTTAAGGCATATAGCAAAAAGCTTTTTATTATTTTTCTAACTAAAAAACGAATCCCGGGATTCGGGGAATATCCATATTATTCTATCATATGGCAAGTACATAAAATAACTCTACCTACTCCGATCACTGGTTATAATGCTGGACACCATCACACAGCATAATGTAGCCACAAACTAAGCTAGTATTATGGAAACCACATGTCTGATAAACTACTTAAATACATTTTTATATTAAATACATTTAATATTATTATATTATACATAGAAAACACCCATAACCGATACAAATACTTAAAAAACATCCAGTCATTAATTTGTCTAGCGGCAGGAATCAACCTTCTGCGTCTCGGGCAGGATTACGGCCACTACCCACAGAGGTCGTCAAGATGGATTTCCAGCCAGACTCTTCATTCCAAAAAGCATTTAATAATTTACGTACCTAGTTGTCATTCAAATTAAGTATTCGTTCAACAATTCGAATTCGAAATTGAATTTGTTCAACAATCTGATATGGTTATTTTTTATAAGAAATAAGCGAACATCGAGTTTTTTTGCATATAAATCCAACTTACATTAAATTCGAAATTTGTGAGTAAATTTCGAAATAGATGGATGGATGAATGGATTAATGTTTGTTACTCTTTCACGAAAAACTACAAAACTACTGAACGGATTTGGATGAAACTTAGAATATACACAGTTTGAGACCTGGATTAACACATAGGCAACTTATCCAGGTACAACGCGATCGAAGCTGCGGGCGGAAGCTAGTATAATATAAATAGAAAAACCCAGACCCATCTGGGGCCTGACCGCGCTATTTTCAAAAAACAACGATGCGTTTCTAATTACGCAACGAGTCAGTAACGAGTGTGTTCCAAGTTTTCGAAATTTGGTACCGCGCTAATGTTTAAACGCCAATGTAGCATCAACCAAAACTGAGTCGTAGCGTGAACGATCGTCGTTATGGATTTTATTTTAGTCTGTGTAAAAACGAGTTTCGATTGGCTTTTCTAGGCGAATGTAACTCTAGTTCTGACCTACGTAGTATTGTATCCTCATTGGTTGGATTTTCTGGGTTGATCCACCGATCAAACCTTACCAACGTTGGCAACCCTATTATCTGCCATTTACGGCCCACTCGCCACTTCCTAGACAATATATCTTCATCCCAGAGATATTGCGTGCACGTGCCCGCCGAATCTCAATTATTTAAGTCTTCACGTGGCCGGCCCGCTTACACAAGGTGTTTCAGAATTAATGTATAGTATAGCTCAATTGGTGACTTGCCCCATAGCTCAGTTGGCAGAGCTGCATCCAGGACAAACATTTGTGTGGTAAACATGGATGTTTGGGATCAGTTGACCGTGTGTGAGATGTCCCGTCTATATTTTACATCTTTTTTATGTATCTACCTTATTCTTACCACTAAGTTACAGAGTTTATCCTAACTACTATCCTGGAAAGGCTATTCGACACACAGGCAACATCTTTTGTTCTATTGTATTGTACTTTTTTAGTTATTTTAATGATAAATTCGTTCTAAAGCTACTCGTGTTCTGTCAAGCATAAGCAGTGCCCCAAAATCCTGTAACGATTCTTGAGAAATTACGATGCAAATAACTTATGTGTTGAATCTAAAAAACATTATCCGTTTGTTTGAAAAAATCATGTACTGAGTAAAATTAGGTAGATGGGAATTTCTTTTCCGGAGAGTATACATATTCTGATACACCTTCCAATACAGAATGATCATTTATTGAGCTCCGCTCTTTCAATAGAATAATTGCTTGTTTCCGCCTTTCGCTCACGTTTTGCATAAAACTTCTTCTCAGGCACATCTCACAGTCACGCTGACAAAGAAGCGCTTGTGGCGCTTATTTCGGTGTTCTTACTTCGCCCGGGACCATTTCGTTCTGAGCGCATCCGTTCTTCAGAAGGTAGCTGCTCACGATACAGGAAAATCCTAGTGTGAGAGCTAGTGCTCACTTAAAATGCCTTCTTATCTATAAAGATTCTTATGTTATCTAAGAAATTGCAATATTGATTTTTTATCAATCTTTTTTGCATAATAAATTTTACGATAACACTAATATTGAATTATACTGTTTTATAAGATTATTATAGTATTTACGACCTTTGTTAACAACATATTTGTGTACTGATGTAGCGGCATATAAGCTCAGACCTCAGAATTCGTCTCTAGCTCGTACGAAGGAAGGCTGGCAGTCAGCGCTAATCATTTAATACTTGCGCATCATAGCGAAAATATAGCATTTTAAAGTACAAAGAAAGTAAGTACTTAGCATTGTACAGCGACAATCGTTGCCCGACACTGTCAAACTGCAATGACAAATCAGCAAAACTACTCTAAACACATTCACACACATTGACTGAAAAATACAACAACAAGAACCACATCAGCCTATGTCAGTCCACTGCTTGACATGGGCCTCCCAAGATATGTCCATAATCCCCACGCTGTATAAAAGACTGCGGCGTCGCTAGTGTGTGCTTTAAATCAAAAATTTTGTTTGTTACCCTCGGGAATCAAAATGCCTAAACATTTGGTATCTATAATTTTTTATGCAAAAAAGATTGATAAAAAATCAATATTGCAATTTCTTAGATAAGATAAGAATCTTTATAGATAAGAAGGCATTTTAAGTGAGCACTAGCTCTCACACTAGGATTTTCCTGTATCGTGAGCAGCTACCTTCTGAAGAACGGATGCGCTCAGAACGAAATGGTCCCGGGCGAAGTAAGAACACCGAAATAAGCGCCACAAGCGCTTCTTTGTCAGCGTGACTGTGAGATGTGCCTGAGAAGAAGTTTTATGCAAAACGTGAGCGAAAGGCGGAAACAAGCAATTATTCTATTGAAAGAGTGGAGCTCAATAAATGATCATTCTGTATTGGAAGGTGTATCAGAATATGTATACTCTCCGGAAAAGAAATTCCCATCTACCTAATTTTACTAAGTACATGATTTTTTCAAACAAACGGATAATGTTTTTTAGATTCAACACATAAGTTATTTGCATCGTAATTTCTCAAGAATCGTTACAGGATTTTGGGGCACTGCTTATGCTTGACAGAACACGAGTAGCTTTAGAACGAATTTATCATTAAAATAACTAAAAAAGTACAATACAATAGAACAAAAGATGTTGCCTGTGTGTCGAACAGCCTTTCCAGGATAGTAGTTAGGATAAACTCTGTAACTTAGTGGTAAGAATAAGGTAGATTATAGATATACCTACCAATGTATGAAAATGTTGGTGACTATTTCCGATAAAAACATTTTAAAATGATAGATAACAAAACATTTGGTATCTATAATTTTAAAATGTTTTTGTTTTCGCTAAAAAAAATAGCGCGTAAAATAGATAAAAATAAAGCAGGCCTACCCGTGCGTCCGGCCTTGGTGAGCAGTGAGCACGTTGCTACTATAAACACAATGTACATTAATGATGAAAAAAACAACTAGCAACAAGTATTTTATTTTAATTAGTACAATAATCTGATGAACTTAGATACTTACTACTAAACTTAATAAAATAGGTATGCCGTTTAACATTTAAAAAACTTATAAGCCTACTTAAAAAACTTTAAGTTATTTTTCGAAATAAAGTGGTAATCGCTGGTATCATCTTACCACGAAATAGAAAAGGTCAATTCGAAAAGAACAAAGTATTTCCCTGCAAGTGTTCGAATGGCATGCGTGGATTGGGCGAAAAGCTTTAGAAGTTGTATGGAAAACAAAATTTTAGATTTATGCAAAATTTTACTGTTTCATTTGGTAACTTAATCTGGAAAAAGTGTTCCTGATTGCAGTAAGAGTTGATTGAGACCAACTTTTTTTATAATGTCATTTTTGCGAAAAATGCGGTTGTTTTTTCTTCAAAATAACTTAATAGTTTTGCAAGAACAAAACCAAACTAAAAAAAAAGTGCCCTCGATGGGATAATTATATTCCTCATTCTGTATAGAAAATAATATTAAGCTATAATAAAAAAAACATGATTTTTTTCCCAATAAGGTTGTGGACTGAATTTTTTTTAAATAATTAATTTAGACCTTTCTTACAGAAAGCATTGATAACACGCCTAGAATATCCTTTCTATTAGCAGGCACAGCACCAATGCACCGTTGGGTCGGCTAGCGACCTGCAAGTAGGTCATGCGGCACGTGCTCCGGTCACGTGCAGCCGCTGACACCGAAATAGTGTTCAAGCGTGTGCTTACGTTCACTGCTGATCGTGTCATGCTTCGTGCTCCTGTTATACGGTTCTATATTACAGGCTGAGACTACTCCTACTCATATTTATTTTTATTCATTTAAAAATGGCATTTTTACTCGTAAAAATATAAAACCTGTATGAAACAACTCTAGTATAGGAGTTTTTAGACTGCCCAGAGCCTCCGACATGGCCTATTAGTAGTCATGGCCCATCAGCCGCCACTCCTGGCCTCCACTAATGAGCGACATTGCGCCCTGTCCTCAGCTCGACGCATTCACCTTCTACCACCAACCTTTAGGAGATCGTCCCACTACGGGCCGAAGGGCGTCCGCCGCGCGGTCTCCAATCAAGAACTCGTTTACACCAACGGCTATCGGTTCTTCGGCAGATATGGCCCACTGCCACTTCAGGTTGCTAATTCTTTGAGCTATGTCAACCGCTTTAAACGTCGGATAGTCTCGTGCCGAATCCTATGATTCTGAGAAACTTCTTGTATAGCTCGTTCCATACCTTTGGTGATTGAATTTGTGGATTATTTTACTTGATTAAGTCGTTGTGTATCTAGTCTGTTTGTTTAATGGTTTCCGATTTTCGACATTTCCGACATCTTATTTTTGTAGAGTCTTTTAGGATAAACTTCTTTTATTCTTAGTATTGGCGACTTGATCTTGAATCGCAATCATAATGCCTTCTGTTTCAGGGAAAAGTGAATCATATTATAACCACTTGTTGGAAGCCTGTAAATCTACATAAAGTTGTTCAGTCTTAGAAAGATAGATACATAAATTCTTGTACACCAGAAAAATTTAACAGTTTGCAGGAAAATTAACATGAATATTTTTTTATATTTTATTCTTGTAAATGCCTTCCATATTAATATGTTTTTTACGAGTAAATAAACAACTACAATGCTGGAAAATGCTCCCCTATTCATTTATAAATTTTTGCTGCGGTGTTTTCTTAAGAAGTCGAAACATATAAATGAATAGGGGAGCATTTCCCAGCATTGTAGTTGTTTATTTACTCGTAAAAAACATATAAAAAAATAATGAAAGATCGTGAAACCCGTGTAGTGCGAAGGGCATTCACCTACTTACACGTAGGTACTTCGCTATCACTCGGCCTTATCAGCAAACATGTTTGCGTAGTCACAGTCTCATAGATAAATTCTATAGCTAATCCCAACAGACTGATATAATTATTATTTTTAGCTACTTTGTATACCGATACAGCTATAATAGCCGAAATTACTGAGAACCCAATCATTGGGTCATTGGCGGTTATTGGGGTTGCAGTCAATAATGACTGCATTTGGGTTTTCAGTAATACTCATACTTATACTCATCATACCGTACACTTAAAAACACTTAAGTGAATTTTTAAAATTAAGGATACAACTACAATGTAAAATACAACATCGTCGCGTTGGACGCGCAGGCAAGCGATGGAGCCTGCGGTGTCTGCGTGGGCGCAACAAGCTTATTACTTTGTGTTGAAGTATACTTATGTGCCGTTTTTTAGAAATAAACTATATGAATAATTTAAGATCTTATACCTACCTTCCTACCTTCTTCTTCTTCATACCTACTTAAATCATGGCCGTAAGACAGAAAAACCAATAGTTACTTAATTGACATCCATTTTTTTTCCATATCTATCCTACGTTCTCGCCATAGTATGTATTTTATCACGTCATGAATGAATCTGCTAATTTCGGCATATAGTTGTATCGGTATATAGACAAAGTAGTGGAAAATTATTATTCTGTCTGTTCTGGGAACCGCAATGACCGCACTGGGTTTCTCAGTAATTTTGACTTTTATAGTTGTGCATGGTTAAGTTATCATCTTCCTCTTACAAATTTATTCTCAGTATACATTGTTGATAGTCCCTCATTCTACGCCGTAGCTTGGTTATGCCGTCGTAGCAATGGTCATGGGATTTTTATTACGTACATCAGAATTCATGCTTTCTAACATCTTGAGCTGCCAGTGCAATTAATTTGATGGTCCAGTCGGCCAGTCCAGTACGTGAGCCAATTTTCAATAATACTTCAATAGCCTCTTGTAAGCATGGGTAAATGGCGGCATAAAAGATAAGCTTAAAGTTATATGAATTTCAAAATTTACATTTTGAATATTCAATGAATTATTTATGTACTTATTTTTTATTTCTAAAAAATACGTTGTTTGGATTTTTGAATATATATATAATAATTGATCGATTCCGAAATACCTTCCTATTGTATTTTTATAGAGTTAATAAAAATCCAGAAAGGCTCATCAAACCGAATTAAAAATTCTGTAGTTTTGTAGCTATTTCTAAAAGCCGCCTATACAGCCACAAAAACCAAGTGAAGTATTCACGTGCGAAGTATCATTGGTCGGTCGGTAGTAACTGTGTCAGGGCTGTGCCGAGCACTCCGCACGTGGCGCCACGTGAGTGCCGACCCTATAGACAAGCTAAGAGTCTCTTAACGAAAAGGCCATGCGTTTGTTAATGTAACACGTTGTTTACTTACCTTATCCGTATAAAACGGGATTTCTCAGTAAAACGTGATTTTCAGGGTGCTAGAAAAATCTCAATTAATTAGTAAAATGTTAAAGTGACTTACTGGGTAATATATCAACGCACAGCTCTAACCGAGAGAGACTTGAAATTTTGCCAGAAGGAAGAAATTCTACCCCTAAAGTGGTAAAATAGAGGATGAAAGTTTGTATGAAAGCCTGTCAGCCTCAAAGTTAGGATATTAAAATTTTTGCAGTTAGCTGATAATAGCAAATAATTTCATAAGTGACCCCCGAAGGGGTGATAAGGGAGATTAATTTATTTGACTAAATCCACATTAACGCATACGGTTACACGGATGGACGCTAGTTCTATGTAAAAAAATGCTGCTTTATAGTAAATGCAACGCTGTTTTCGATCATAATATAAAATACTAGCTTCCGCCCGCGGCTTCTCTCGCGTCCAGGTCGCAAACTGTGTATATTCCAAGTTTCATCCAAATCCGTTCAGTAGTTTTTGCGTGAAAGAGTAACAAACATTCATCCATTAATTCATACATCCATCCATACTCACGAACTTTCGCATTTATAATATTATAGTAGGATTAGTATTTTATTTAGGGAAATGTTACATATATTCAAACTATATTAAAAAATCTAGGAGATTATGCTCTATGGACATTACATGGACATACATACGCTCATTAGGGGAGGCCTATGTCCAGCAGTGGACTGATGATGATGACATTGGTACTTTTAATTTGAAATTAGCAGTAAACGAAGTATACCGTTAACATGTTAACATTAGAAGTAGAGTTCCTTGTTAAGGCCTCATGCGGGGAAGTATTACCACCATGTCCATTTCTGATTCTGCCGTGAAGCAGCATTGCTGTAATTCGGTTTGTAGGGTGTGGGTGCTGGTGAAATTACAGGCACAGGCGGCTTAACATTCATGCCTCAAGTTGATGGACGCACGGCGTCGCATCAAAGGACACGTCCCAAACATACGTGACCTATGAAACAATCATTTGTTATACGTACCTAATGGTCACATTACATCAGGTGGGCTAAATGCTAGCTCCATTTTCAGGTACCATAATAGTAGATTAGTAGCCAAGGGTTGTAAGGCATCAATTGCAGCCCGAGATATTTAGGCGCACGAGCGCAGCGAGGGCGCCTATAGTTCGAGGGTGCAATTGGTGCTTACACCCGAGCTAACTATTCTGCTTTACATCTCGATTGTGAGGTAAGTAGAAAAAAACCGACATTACAAGAATAAAACATTTTATTTGTTGAAATTTATACATAGTGAAATGAGAACAATTTTCAAATGTTATTTTTTTTTCAAGAACGAAATTGAGCTTCGCCGTTCGATATTTAAAATTGATGACTATTATACTCAAACGAAGACAAGGCTGAATAGCAAAGCGACCTCTGTGGTCATTGGGCTGAATGCATGATGTCTATTGCCAGAGGGCTTACCACAGGTTTTGATAGTTTTCGAAAACTTTATAGGTTTCGGTATCTTTCCATACATTTTCGTACAGCGCCTCTAGGGAAACGTGCATGAACTACGAAAATGTATGGAAAGATCAGTGTTGCCGTTTTTTATTTGAAGCAAATGCTAAAACTTGTTGCAAAAAATGCCAAAAAAATGCTAAATAACTTTTAAAAATGCTAAATAAAATGCTAAAATCTATATTTTTCTTTTGAATTCCTTAGGAATTTTGAATTTTTAGGTAACGTACAAATAAATGTTAATCATGAAATATGCTAAATGCGAATTTTTCAAGCTAACAGACCCGAAAATATGCTAAATTTAGCATTAAAAATGCTAAAACGGCAACACTGGGAAAGACAACGAAACTTTTAAAGTTTTCGAAAACTATCAAAACCTGTGGTAAGCCCTCTGTATGATGGTTAGATGTATGCGAACTTTTTGAAAGAAAGAAGTTATTTTTTTTAAATTACTTACCGCCCTAGGGCTTTTCTAGCTACATTATTACCCTAGAGCGCTAATTACAAGTCACCTACAAGCCCCATTTGGAGGTAATAAGAACCTACTTACCTAACATGAGAGATGTAAAAAAACATTCTGCATATATCCTGGCGTATTAGGATATCCCCAAGATTAAGTAGATGGGCTACCATACTATCCATTAGTTTATTAAGTAAGCAGCCTAAAAATCAAAGTAATCACAAAATTATAATTTAGATCTTCACTTCCAACCTCTCGACCTTAGTTTTTAACTCCACGTGAGATTCCGTCTCGTGATCCAGTCATATATTCTGTACACGTGAACCTGACCTATTTGTATAATATTTCAAAGTCAGTGTCCGTGTTTGAATAACATTAGTTAAATAGATTTTGTATCAACCAAGGCGTTTTTATCATTGGAGTGCGCACTTTGAATAATATAACTGTGCTGGAAACACTCCTTGGGCACAGATTTTTGTTCAAAGCGCGCCGTCCCTTGTACGTTATCACTAGGGGGCGGCCTAAAAACTCCACAACGCCAACGCTCAGTCACTACTGGGTACTGGGTACCCAGTTTTTAAAAAGTGCAAAAGCACTTTGTGTACCCAATTTTGAATTTGCTGCTCCTGGCATAAATCTTTCTGTCCTGCTTTTTCTCATAGATATCTAGATTTTATGCGTATTTATGTGTTTATTTCACAATATAAACTCAGAAGACCCCTATTGATGTAATATTGAAGAGCCTTCCCAAATGGGCGATTTGCTCGCGCGAGTTGGTAGCGCAATCAACATGTGTATCCAATCGGGCTCACTAGGGGGGTAAAAACTGGGTACTGGGTTCCCAGTTTTTAAAAAGTGGCTCAAAAGCACTTTGTGTACCCAATTTTGAATTTGCTGCTCCTGGCATTAATCTTTCTGTCCTGCTTTTTCTCATAGATCTCTACATTTTACGCGTATTTATGTGTTTATTTCACAATATAAACTCAGAAGACCCCTATTGATGTTATATTGAAGATCCTTCCCAAATGGGTGATTTGCTCGCGCGAGTTGATAGCGCAATCAACATGCGTATCCAATCAGGCTTGCTAATATTAAAAGGGCACGTCACATTCCACGCGACATTCAGCAAACCTGATTGGATACGCATGTCAATCGCGCGACCAACTCGCGTGAGCATAACGCCCATCTGGGAAGGCTCTTAGCGTTGACAATGATTTAATTCTTTGGAATATAGAAGAAAAATATTTTATTAAACGCGCGCCGGCCGCAAACTGATGATGGCATGAAATTGCACGTGTCCTTTTCGATTCACCCGGTAACCATTTTGCCCGGATACAAATAAATCAGCAAGTTATTCAAACTTTTTTCCAGCATCGCGGGAATCGATCCCGCGCCTCTAGTCTTTTAGCTATGATGACGCTTGATTTAGTAGATTAAGCATCGTTTTGTCTGGGCAACATTTAGATTAGATGGTAGACCGTAGAGCCAAATCTCCTTGAAGCTAGTAAAAATTTCAACTACCTTGACCGCTGCTAGCGATTTCTATAAAATTGGCTGACCATATTCTTTTTGTCTTTCTTTTCATAAAATTAGATAGTTTTCAGGCCACCTGAAGACCAATCATAGTAAAGATACTGTGAAAATACTTGTTCGAAAGATACCTCGGATACCTCTTTGTAATTGGCCAAAAATGTTAATGTTTCACGCTATTCATATCATTTCACAATTAAACCAAGTCATTGACGTAATCAAGATAGATAAGAAATAATCTTGATATTTTCCATCCATCTGAAGGAATATATGACGTTGAAATTCCTAGAATTCACTTGTAGGTAAGCAATCTGTTTCCAATTTCCATTCGGTCATAATCGTAGGTACGGTACTGTTTTCGTTTTTGCATACTTTCTACTAGGTAGTATATTTGTTTAACTTATTCATTATGATAAACTCTATCGTGCAACGCCCTTATAGTTTAAGTACCTATCTACACCTACCTACAATGCATGCCATAAAGACTACAAGACGTTTACACTTGACAGTACCTAATTACTTCAGTTTCAGTTTTTAAAAGACTATGAAGACCGAATAAACCATTAGCTTTTGCTTTTTAGGCTGTACAAAGCAGTGGACTAATAGGCTGGTGTTGTTCAATCACGAATATTTCAACCAGTCGTATCCTAAAGCCGGCTATTGACTAAGGGATGTAATGTATATTACATCTTGAAATATATTTTACATATTATCATTTGACACTTCTGCACATGTCTTCATGCACAATTCAAAAATGTTGTTAAACGTAATCTCTGTAATAATGCCTATTATAAAATATCTTATTATTTAGATGACAAAAAAGCTTGGGATGGAACTGCCTCCAACTCCATCAAAAACAATGTAATAGTTATTAAGAACAATGACGTTAAAAAAATATAAGCCAAGCAGAGTTTCTTGCCAATTCTTCTCTGTTTGGTCGCGTTACGAATTGGTGGTAAATAAAAAAAAATTACGTTTCAAAGTGTACTATACAGTTCCTACTGAATTAATGGATTTTGAGTTTGAGTTTAAGTTTGAACGTCACCATTAAAACTCAGGGCGAGGCAGGGAGAGGCGCGGTGTCCGGGGACGTATCTCGTACAAAATCTATGGTGAGCAATAAAATATTATATCTCAAGATGTAATTATTATTATATCCCATAGTCAAAAGCCGGCTTTAGCGTATCGTAAAATTTTAAGCAATAAGAAAGCGTATAAAATAAGTTAATCCGTCATTAAACAAAATTTTACACGCTTCCGACGTAGAACCTTCGATTTGTTGATCGAAGCATAACACAGATAATAATGTAGGTAGGTACCAACTTACGATACGATAGCTTGAAATATTCGTATTGAATAGGTAATATTTTTATATATTGATATTGTGCTATTGATATTGTGCTATTGATATTGTGCTATTGATATTGTGCTATTGATATTGTGCTATTGATATTGTGCTATTGATATTGTGCTATTGTTACCACCATTATAGACAAACAAGCTTGTTACGTCACGCCCACATATGGGCCGGCTGCGTGAGTGTTATGTCAACCATTCACGTGCGCGAGAGCACGTGTCTAGATAACCCTGTTAAACAGCCATGAAGTTAAAAGTAGGTATACTTACGTTTTATTTTTTGATGGGGATTTCATAAACGTAAGTCTTATGGCTTTTTTGTTCCCTGAAGGAACAGGAACATTGCCCACTTTATGTTAAGTGGTAGCCATTACTTATAACAACGAATTGTTTGTTTGTTTATTGCATCATGTGCAGTACAGTTTTGTATTAGATCGTAGTAATACAGTAGGTACTTATTCATAGGTAAATACATGGACCCTGTAAGGGCACTGCAAAAGGAGAGTGTGCTCGTCAAATTATTGTTGTTTGGGACAGACAACGCCATCTCTGCATCATTTACAAGAACTAACTACCACTACTATTACAAACAATCAGCTGTCACTTTTGACATCTGACAGACGCGACAAAAAGACAAGATTACGAAGCAAAATCGAACGTTGAGTGTGAATCATCAATTTTAAAAACTTAGAACTATAAAACGATTGTAAAATTATCAATACACGATATATACTACGAATATCCTGGTTTTCCTCCGTTCCTGCCCAAACATTGGACCTTCGGTGCCGGATCAAGATCTAGAAAGCGAGAAGATCGCCGTTTACTTACGCGAGCAATCACAAGTGGACGGTCAGGAAATCCTATCTTTTACCCAGCCTTCCCCAAGATTTGTGCTAATACGCTGTGTTTTGTGCTTCCAGTTGCGTGACCTAGTGGTTGCCGAGTAACTTCGTGTCGTGGTGGAACTTACACGTAAGTAGGAACATACTTTCCGTTTTTTTCAAATCCACCAATATGTCTGAGGAAAATCCTAAGCTAGTAGTGCCCTCACCTTCTCATTCTCCCACTAGGAAAAATACGAATCAAGGTTATTTGTCCGAATTAAAGAAACAAAGGGGTCATCTGAAAGGTCGGTTGACACAATTCAAGAAGTATGTTGACTCATTCAGTGGTGCTAGTCTAACTAACTTACAAGTTGCGGAAATGAAATTACGATTACAATCTGCTAGTGAATATTTTAGTAAATTTAATATCATAGGAAGCGATATAGAAACGTATTCGAATAGTCAAGATATGCCTAGTCACTATGAGTACATTGAATCAGTAGAATCATTGTATTTCAGCACAATGGCCGCAGCTAATTGTTTAATCGAAAATTTTGAGACTAGTAATGGTACTAAAGTTGTAAAATGTAGTCACTCAGCCACGGAAAGTTCTACACTGTCTCATGTAAAGCTGCCAGTCATTAAGTTAGCCACCTTTAGTGGAATGTTTGATGAATGGCTGGAATATCGGAATTCTTACCTAACAATGATTCATAATCGTGCCGATTTAGATCCGATTCATAAATTCCATTATTTGAGAGCCTCACTCAGTGGTAGTGCATTGCAGGTGATCAGTGCTTTAGAGTTTACTGCATCCAATTATGTTCACGCATGGGAGCTACTAGAAAACAGATTTCATAATCATAGACTACTCGTACATAATCACATAAAATCATTGTTCAATATTACTTCTATGAAAGTATCTATGTAGTTCTATCTGCAGTACAAATTAGGAAGCTCATCGACACAGTTTTAAGAAATTTGCGAGCTCTAAAAACATTAAAGGAACCTACCGAGTCTTGGGATACTTTGATAATTTATTTAGTGGTTTCTAAGCTAGATTCATCCACAGAACGCGAGTGGGAGAATCACAAAGGGTCTCTCAGTTCTAACTCACAAGGTTTGAAGTTAGAACAGCTTCTTACGTTTCTTCGAAACAGAGCTGATATGTTAGAAATGGTAAACGCAAATCATTCAAAATCGCAAGCTAGGCCTGTTAGTTTATGCGAAAATAAAAATACACATCAAGTTCATAGTTATGTGTCAACTAACAATGTCCTACCTAAATATGCCAATAAAGGTAAGGTATCTTATGGTAAAAATAATAATTCAAACCTTAACTGTGTTAGATGTAGCGGTAATCATAAATTGTACACATGCGTAAAGTTCTTAAACTTATCTGTTAGGGATAGAATTCAATTCGTTAACGATAAAAGATTATGCTCAAATTGTTTACGTTCGGGACATACGATTGATAACTGTTTGTTTGGTTCTTGCATGCAGTGTAGGAAAAAACATAACAGCTTACTTCATTTAGACGAACAAAGCGCGTGTAGTAGCAATGCGAATGTGTGTACGGAATATGTTCCTACATCCACTACTACATCGACAGCTTTGCATGCATCAGCTGACTGCGCCGCAGATACGACCGATAACTCGACCAGATCCAGCTTATCACTAAAACAGGCTTTGCTTTCTACCGCGGTGGTCGAGGTAGCCGATCAAAACAATCAGTTCCATATTGCGCGCGCTCTTCTAGACAACGGTAGTCAGCATAGCTTTATTACGGAGAAATTAGCTAAACCATTAAATGCGCCTTATATACAGTCCACAGTACGTATTTCCGGTGTAGGGCGTAGCCTTACCCAGTCAAATAACTCATGCGATATTTTAATGCGCTCTAAAACAAGTTACTATAATACACGAATATCTTGTTTAGTGCTGCCAGTCATAACGCCTTGCTTGCCTACGACAAGCATTGCATTCGAACGTATAAATATACCCGATAATCTAGATCTTGCCGATCCTGACTTTGCCGTGCCAGCTGAAATCGATTTATTAATCGGTGCGGATAAATTTTGGGAGCTTTTAAACGACAGTAGGATTAAATTACCGAACGGACCGTTTTTACAAAACTCTAAGTTAGGTTGGTTAATCTCTGGTCCTATCCATACGAAAAACTCGATTCCAAGCGTAGTTCAGTGCAATTTTACTGAAGCTATAGACGAACAGCTTCGTAAATTCTGGGAAGTCGAAAATTTACCTCATAACAATATGGTAGATAGGGTTTTCACTCAAGACGAGCGTAAGTGTGAGGAACTATTTATCAATACGACTAAACGCGAGAAAGATGGTAGATTTTCGGTTCGTATCCCGCTAAACGAGTCAGCTGACGCGCTTGGAGATTCCTTTACGTTGGCAAATAAACGATTTTTAGCCCTAGAAAGAAAACTGGAACGTTTACCACTGTATAAACGAATGTATTGTGAATTCATGCGTGAATATGAAGCGTTAGGTCACATGACTCGCATAGATACCTTCAGTGATCCCAGTTTTTTCTTGCCCCATCACGGAGTTTATAGGGAAAGTAGTAGTACTACAAAATTACGCGTAGTTTTCGACGGCAGTGCCAAGACAACTTCACAAAAATCGCTTAATGACATTCAGTTACCAAGGCCTGCATTGCAAAATGATATTTTTTCTATTCTATTACGATTTAGACAGTATAGATATGTAGCATGCGCAGACGTCGAGAAACTCTTCAGGCAAGTACTTATTCAATCTGACCAAAGGTCACTACAAAATATTATTTGGCGAGACAACCCTACCGATGCGATTGCTATTTATAGACTTAACACCGTTACCTATGGCACAGCGTCTGCCCCTTATCTTAGTATGCGCTGCATTCGGCAATTAGCATTAGAGTGTGACGATGCTGACATATCACGCGTAATAAAAGAAGATATCTTTGTCGATGACCTGTTGACAGGTCATGATAATCGTGATAAATTATTAGATATCTGCGAAAAAACTTCGAATGTGTTGAGGTCAGGTTGTTTTCCTCTGCGTAAGTGGACGTTTAACTTTGATTCGAAACAAATTTCCAAAGAACTTGCGATTGATAAACTTACTCAGAGTAAAACACTTGGACTAGGTTGGTATAACGATAGTGATCAGTTACATTTCACGTCAAAAATCGATCAGAGCTGTGACACATCGGCGCTAACTAAACGTACAATGTTGTCAATAATATCTCAAATATACGATCCTCTAGGTATTCTCGCGCCAGCCGTAATAATTGCAAAAAAATTACTACAAAAATTATGGCTGTGTAAAATCGATTGGGATACTCCGGTTTCCAAAGATATTGCTTTAACCTGGAGTCATTTTATTCAAACTTTAAATTGTTTAAACGAATTAAAGGTATCTCGACAAATTAGAGGTCCTAATGACGAATGCTTGGAATTACATATTTTTTCTGATTCTAGTCAACACGCTTACGGCGCGTGCGCATACGTACGTACCTATAGTAAAGATTCAGAAATTACCGTTAGATTAATATGCGCTAAAAGTAAAGTCGCTCCAATAAAAACGATAAGTATTCCACGCCTCGAGCTATGTGGTGCTTTAGTAGGAGCTAGGCTTTATAAAAAAATAGTGGATTCCCTGAGGCTAACATTTACTAAAGTTTACTTTTGGACAGACTCCACTATAGTTATGGGTTGGATACGTATGTCGCCTCACCTACTTAAAACATTTGTCCAGAATCGGGTCACGGAAATAAACGAGTTAACCGGTGATTCTGTGTGGTTACACGTAAATAGCAAAGATAATCCTGCTGACTTGCTATCGAGAGGGTTAAATCTTGACTTACTAGTAAATTCTGAACTTTGGTGGTTAGGACCTAACTACCTAAAACAACACAATTTTTCTGCTACGAATGAGAAATATGCCAAAAATATAGAAACGTATTCAAAGTTACCCGATTTACGAAAAGCTACACTCAGTTACGTAAGTACAATAAGCGATGAATTGTTTACTTTCGAGCGGTACTCGTCATTCTATAGGTTGAAACGTATAGGTGCCTACGTACTTCGTTTTATTCACAACTTGCGAATGAAGCGCGACCGCTCACAACAACTCAAAACCGGTTTGCTATCCGTAGAAGAACTGAACGACTCGCAGCGTATGCTACTTAGACTCGCGCAAATGCATTCTTTTCCGAGCGTACATTCATGCTTACAAAACAAATTACCTATAAAAGATAAACGAATTTTAGGTTTAAATGTTTTTCTGGGTGATGATAATTTAATACGGGTGGGTGGCCGTTTAAGTAATTCTTCCTGTTTCGATTACGAAAAGAAACATCCGATTTTGCTATGCGGAAAACATTATTTAACGCTTTTGTTATTCAGACATGAACACAAAAGATTATGTCACGCGGCTCCATTGCTTCTTTTAGCTAACATTCGTGAATTTTGGTGGTCATTGGGTGCTAGAAACTTAGCTAAGAAAGTGGTTCATCAATGCGTTACTTGCAATCGTTTTAAAGGTCAGACATTATCACCTATAATGGGTAACTTACCGAGTGAGCGTTTAGATCCCGGTTTTCCATTCATTCGATCAGGTGTAGATTACGCGGGGCCTGTATACATTTTAAATCGAAAAGGCAGAGGTGCTCAACTTTCTAAAGGCTATATTTGTTTATTCGTTTGTTTATTGACACGTGCCATTCACTTAGAGCTAGTTACTAGTCTCATAACTAACGATTATCTACTCGCATTAAAACGATTTATGTGTAGAAGAGGTAAACCTGAAGTTATTTTGTCAGATAACGGAACAAATTTCGTTGGTTCTAAAAAGGAACTTACCTCATTCTTAGCTCAAAGTACTCAACATGTTACTGATTCCCTCGCTAACGATGGGATCAAATTATTATTTTCTCCTCCCCACTCTCCTCATATTGGTGGTTTGATGGAACGGGGAGTTCGCTCCTGTAAGTTCCATCTTCGACGCATAGTTGGGAACGCTAGGTTGACGTACGAGGAGTTCAGCACGGTTTTAGTACAAATCGAATCCGTCCTGAATTCCCGTCCTTTATCACCTATGTCCACAGATCCGAATGACATGTCCCCACTTACACCCGCTCACTTCCTGATCGGACGACCGCTGGTGGCTCCTCCCTGCGAAGACCTAACGGCGATGAAAACGACGACGCTAACACGCTATCACCGAGTTGAGCAACTTCGACAACACTTTTGGCGACGCTGGTCTAAGGAATATGTGGCAGAACTCCAAATACGGACAAAGTGGAAGACCAACAAAAACGACATTGCGATAAACACGTTAGTCTTGATCAAAGAGGACAACTTGCCACCTCTTAAATGGAAGCTGGGACGGATAATACGAGTTTTCCCCGGCAAAGATGGCGTCTCTCGAGTGGCTGACATCAAAACAACAACCGGCATCATGCGACGTTCCTTTGCGAAGATCTGCCCGTTACCACTGGAGCCGGAGGACCCGATCGAGCTGAGTACTGTTTTGGAACCTTGAGATTCCAAGGCCGGCGGTATGTTTGGGACAGACAACGCCATCTCTGCATCATTTACAAGAACTAACTACCACTACTATTACAAACAATCAGCTGTCACTTTTGACATCTGACAGACGCGACAAAAAGACAAGATTACGAAGCAAAATCGAACGTTGAGTGTGAATCATCAATTTTAAAAACTTAGAACTATAAAACGATTGTAAAATTATCAATACACGATATATACTACGAATATCCTGGTTTTCCTCCGTTCCTGCACAAACAATTGTTTTTATATGTAATATGTCAATTAAAGTGATGTATTATGATTATTAATTAATAACATTAACAGTTACATTCGAATTACATTATTTACAGTAGCTACCTAGATACATTTTGTCGAAGCATATGATAAAACTAAGATACAAATGAATATAAAATAAAACAATAAGAAATAAGAACAAATACGTACAAAGTCAAACATGTTATACTACCTATTGCTGCTTATCGGTCATGAATTCTTCCAAGGAGTAGTAACACTTTCTTATGAGTAAAGATTTCAAATTTATTATAGAATAATTTGTTGTTTGTTTCTAGTTTTAGTTCGTCCGGTAGTTTATTAAAAATCTTAATGCATCTAAAATTTGGGCATTTGCCTACTGTTTGCAAATTTGTTTATGGTAGCATTAGTTTATATTGATTTCGCCTATTATATTGTTTATTCAATTCTGACTTTGATTTAAAGTAATGTCGTTGCTTTCTTACGAATACGGCAACTTGTAGAATGTAAATGCACGGAAGTGATATTGTTTGCAATGAAATATGGTCTACAGCTTACCTGGTTGTGAATATTTACTAGAATACGAATACACTTTTTTTGCATGACAAACAGCTGGTTAAACTCCGCAATCTCGCCCCACAATATAATTCCATCATTAAATGTCGAGAAGGCATGTGCGTAGTAGGCGGAGAGGGCGGCCTCGTAACTTGTATTTTACTTTTAAAATACTTAATGCATATATAAATTTTGATAGTTTAACTTTAGTCTTTTGTATTTGTTTTTTCCAATTTAAGTTTGTATCCAGAGTAATTCCTAAGAGTGTGAACTCGTCCTGCTCGTCAACGTTTAGTGTTTTTGTTAATTGCTTCGTAGGTCACGCATGTTTGGCACGTGCCCGACGATGCAACGCCTTGCGTCCATTAACTTGAGGCATGAAGGTGTTAAGCCTCATGTGCCTGTAATTACACCGGCGCGGCACCCACACCTATCAGCTGCGGAAGAAATAGTAGTGGTAGTACTTCCCTAGATGAGCCCTTCACAAAGAACTCTACTTCCAAATGCCCTGCTCGAAGACTCGACCGAAAAACCTTACCTAATCGAAAAAGGGGCTATTAGAACAAAACCGTCTGGTTTTGTCATGGAGAGTCTTCTCCAAGACTATTTATCAACTATACAACTGGCAAATTTCATCGTCTACAATGCAATCTATATAAACCAAACACGGACCACAATTTAGTATCAGTATTATATGGTTTTGAATTAAATTCTGAAAAAATATCTCAATATTATTTCATTGAAACGATAACAATATACACAAAAAAACAAGTGAAAACGTTAAGTCTGCATAAGTTAAAACTGTGTAACAGAGTCAGCGCCCTCCTCCAGAGGTCAATATACAGAACAAAGTTTCAGACTATAATAATATGTTTTACAAAAAATTATGACTGACAAAATAAAACTCATGGCCATATCTGGCGAAGAACCGATAACCGTTGGGGTAAACGATTTCTTGAGTGGAGACCGCGGCTCGGCAACTGTGGTGTACGCGCCCTCCGGCCAGGTGGAGTGAAGGTTTGCGAAAGGCTGCTGGTAGAAGCTGGATACATCGAGTTCAGGACAGGTTACAATCGCGCTCATTGGGGGAGGCCTATGTCCAGCTGTGGACTGCTAAAGTAAATATAAAACTAGGAATACTACCTGAGTATATTAGTAAGAGAATGTGTGTATAGAATGGTGAGTGTGTGCATGTGCAGAATGTGTGTGTAAATGAATAGACTTTTTCTCTGACAATTGATTTCAAGTTAGAAATGTGAGATTCTTTCTCATCTAGACAATAACAACTCTCCTGTTAGTAGGTATGCACTAATAACGTGTAGTCACGTGCTGTACAAACAATGCAACAAAGTGTCAACATCAAACACCTCGCGTTTAGACGCGTGAGTAGGTAATTTACCTACTTAAGGAAGCAGATTATCGCGTTTTAGTTCGAGAGCGCAGGTTAAATGCTTATTAAATCTACTTAGACATTTGAAGCTCAGCTCAGATGGTATAAATAGCATCGTAATCATCATCTTCATCAGCTCATTGCAGTTCAGATGAGGCGATGCCCGTCTGGACTTGATTGTCAATCAGTCAAAACAATGATGTGCCGAACACATTCCAGCCAATAGTCCATCCCACTAGCCTGGTAGAGATCGCTTTTAGTTTCATAGTTTATAGATATAGACATTATATTTATTTGCAACTGAATACACAACTCAACAAAATAAATAAATATGTAACAAAAAATTGTGATAATGTAAACATAAAACATGGTGGGATGTGAGCATCAGCAGCAAAATGGCATTGACTCAGCATGATATCCTCTGTTTTAGCAGCGGAAGCTGCTAATCTGCCGAATCCATCATCTGTAGAGCCATCACGACCTCTGTGGCGAAGGCCCGCCTGAGACGCAGAAGGTTGCGGGTTCGATTCCCGCTGCGGGACAAATGTTTGCATGTTCTGCTGATATTTGTCTCGGGTCTGGATGTTTTCTAAGTATGATACGTATGTATTTACAAAAAAAGTATATGTGTGGGAACCACCTGATTGATATACTCAATCATGTGGTACCCATAATACAAGCTCTGTTTAGTTTGGGGCTACATGATGCTGTGTGATGACGTCCAGCATTATTTTATACTTATTTATTTTTTATTTTATTAAACCCTGTCGTAAGACTAGTTTAGGTACATGTATTGCTGAAATATGAAATCTACACTAATCTACACTTAATATTATAAAAAGGAAAAAAAATATTTGTGTGTGTGTGTGTGTGTGTGTGTGTCTGTCTGTAATTAATAAACTCAAAAACTACTATGCCGATTATAACTGAGTAACATAAGCTATATTTATTGCAAAAAAAGATTAGGGATCCTTACTAAAACTTAAGTAACGTAACCCAAGGTGTAAAAAAGTACCCTAACTCGTGCGAAGCCGGGACGGGCCGGTAGTATTGTAAATATAGGTAATTATTATTCATGTCATGTCTATAGAGAATAATAAAAGTCATAAGATTAAAGTGATAAGTGATGTCAAACAGAATAAAACAAAATAGTTATCGAAGTGTGATATGTGAAATGAATCAAATACAGTGACATACAATACGGCATTGTCTGTGACTGATTAAATATGAATGTCAGATTTGTAAAGCAATGGTCAAATATATAAATTAAATTATAGAATGATGTCGATTGAGTAAATTTAGATATTTTTTTTGGTCTACAATAAAAAAGTAATCAAAAAAAATTTTACCGAATTCAAAAAGAAATTAACTCAAAATTAAGAAATTATATTTTTATATTGTACATGAAATTATCCAACAAAAACGAAATCAACAGTAGTAAAGAAATAAATTAGGGCCTACAATATTTTGTGAGGTGTGTGTATGTATGTATGTATGTATGTATGTATGTATGTATGTATGTATGTATGTATGTATGTATGTATTTATGTATATTTGTCCACGCATATCTCCGAAACTACATAAGATATTTTATTATTATATATTGGCGTGAATAAAGCTATAGTTGCTATGCCAACTTTTAAAATAAGGAAGCACGCGTTTTGATAAGTTATCTGACTAAGAAAATATGACAAACCAGAAACTCACGTGTTGTTTTAACTGAGATGAAGTATATTTGCCTATCGGTAGCTCCGATTAACAACCAACAAATTTGACTAGCAACATACATTTTTAGCATTATTTATGTACCTATGTTATCACTATCAGTCAATTGGACGATATATTTAGAACCATCGCAAACTGGGCGACTTATCGCCGCATCTACCTAGTCGCCGCGACAAGACGCGGCGTTGTCATTTGCATCTGGCGCCTTGTCGCCGCGACTAGACGCGGAGCTGTGGCGACTCGTCGTTACGATAGACGGTCGTGCCGTACATGAAGCGATAATTAGTAGACGCTGCGCTGTCGCGCGACTGTCGTCATGTGTGTACAGTGTGCACAGCGCGTCTAGACGCAGCGACAAGTAGAGCGCGCACGATTCCCCTAGCTTGTCGTCGCGACTGCACGATTCTGACGCTAAGTGTGTGGAGCTTTGAACAAAATATATGAAAACTATCGGCCGCAGCCTGTCGGCACGTCTAGTCGCCGATCTGTCGCTGAAGCGTGTCGCCTAGTGTGCGCCTAGTCTTATGGACATTCTGTGAACTTATTTTTACAATATGTGTAATCTACAAAAAAAATATAAATTATCAATTTCCTTATGCATCATCCATCACCAGCCTATTCAGTCCACTGCTGGACATAGGCCTCTCCTATAAAAAGGGGGATATGCCCATGATCCCCATAATTTTGATTTCAAACATTTAAATTTCATTAAGTCCAAATACGATACGCATTGAAAAAAAAACATAATTAGCATAACTTTATTATCATCAACCACGTCTCCTCGACTAGCTTCAGATTCTAATTAAAATATTGATATGCCTATTATTAAAGAAACATTGACATTGTCACAGAATAACAACAGTTTCTACAGGGTGAGTTCGAATTCGTATGTTATCTCGATAGGGGGCAAATCTACTCCCAAAGGTCTACAATATTTGTTTTACGACTTTTCAAATTTATTGTTTTTCATTGAAGAAATGACTTACGACATAATTTACTCAACCCTGGTGAGGCAGCCCTAACACAGCTGATTTTGTTGAACTTTGTTCTTGACATAATAATGATGATGATAATTGTAGCTCCGCCTTACAGTTAACGCAAACTTTGTAATAAGATATGTTGTTTTTATAATAATGCTGGACATTATTCATCACACAGCTTAACGTGTTGCCACAGAGCGTGTATTTGGGAATCACATGACTCATATAGCTACTTATTAATTTTTTAATTGTAAATACATACATTAATAGAGACAAATATTCGCAAATATTGCAAAAAATTGTCCCGCGGCAGGAATCGAACCCTTCTGCGTCTCAGGCGGACCTTCGCCCACTGCGCCACAGAGGCCGTCAATGGCTGCCATTCATTTTGGGCTGCCATGCAATCACACGGCTAAGAATAAAGTTTTTGTGTAGGAATCACTTATTTATAGGCAAGGTTCTCAGAACTTGTGGGTACGTAATCAATAATCATAGTCCAAATCACTCCCTTCGGTTACTTAACCGAATTCAAACTCACGTTGTATGAGCACGTGATTGTATACGGAACGCAAAAAGAACGGTTGTATTCTTTAGGGTTTGCGCACAGATATAGAAGAGAACTAGATAAAGCATTAAAATTCACTATGTTCTGAACATCAACTCATACGGCTGATCTCAACTTTCTTATGTCCAATATCATCAGTTAGAAAGGGACGCATACATATATAAATGCGACTTCAAAATAGATCAAAAAGTTAATCGTACCAGGGCACTCGAACAAAATTCTATGCAGGTTCATACAAATGCCCTGGTACGAAGTCGCAGCAATCCCATTGAGATGAAGTATGCATATCTTTCTAGCAAATAATATATGGACATAATAATGTAGAGATTACCCATAAATAATGTATGAGTTGATGTTCAAAACATAGTGATAATTTTATAGTGTAATTTTAAGGCTATATCTAGTTCTCTTCTATATCTGTGGGTTTGCGAGAAAATAGCCCCGTGTTAGGGCACGGGACTTTTTTCTCCGCAAATCTAATAACAACTTTAGCACCAACCAATTACCAAGTTTTGCACGTGGCTCGGGATGAAATTATATAAATGCGAAAAAAAAATTATAATCCATGATAAGTTACCAGACTCGCCCGCTACTTCTTTTTTGTGGACCGTTTACCTACGTTACGGATGTGTCATAAACAACCAATAGGATTTTATTATTTATGCACCATCTTCAATCTCTGTGGCGCAGGGGGCGATGGGAAGTCTGAGAAGCAGAAGGTTGCGGGTTTGATTCTTATTAACTATATGTATATGTATATATTGGAGGAGGCTTTTACTGCCAAAGGCGGTCCATACATATATTTTATATTACTTTGTAATTTTTATCTGCTTATAACTTTTTCATTTGTGTGTGGAAATAAAGCTCTTTTTTATTTATTTTTTTACTTTTATTTTATTTATTTTTTATATGTTTAAGTAGTCTAACATGATATATTATGAATGTGTTAGACTACTTTATTATGGAAGTACCTATATCTAATGTTGCGATTTTATTTGCATGTTATTTGTTTCTATACTAATAAAGTTTTGTGATTTTTTTCTTATCAGTCACGTGGTTCCCATTGAGCAATGTTTCAACAGAGCTATATAACCCCAAAAAACCATTTTAACCCCGAACTAAGCAGATCTTTTATTATGAGAACCACGAATACATAGATATTATACATACTTACTAGAAAATACCGAGAAACAAAAAACTTTCTATTATTTTTCGTATGATTTCGCCTCATCGTTTCGTATCAAAATGCAAATGTTGCTACATTTCTTCATCATCGAAAATAATTACAGACATAAAGTAGAGTCCTTTGGATAAAATAGATAATTCTATACTCTACGATGAGCTTTATAGCCATTTTAAAGTAAAATTTCAAGTGTAGGCACAGAATACAGAATACAGAAGGGACAGAAGCTTCACTCCGCGCATTCATTTAAATAAATAGCGACTTTAGCTGCTACGCAATAAAGTGCTATTCAGCTCGTACCGAACTCAGTGCCTAACATTTATATTAACCTACACCTTGCATCCCTTTCTATCGTATAGCTCTATCTCTACTGACGTGGCACGTGTAACGTTAGGGTTGTCTTGAGAATTATTCTGTGACGAATAATAGGGTGCGAGAAGCTGTACCCTGCGATCCCCAACCCGCATGCCCAGCGTGGCCAAAATTTTAGTAGGTAGGTACCTACCTAGATATTTGCAAGAGAAAAAAACAACATTTGGTTTGTAGGTAACCTAGTTATCTAGTTTTAGTTGTTAGTACGCCTACCTTTAGGTAACTTACCACATCGATTTGTCTACCTACACCTACCTACCCGACTGTTTTTAAGTAGGTAACCTACACTGCCTACTTAAAGTTAAATCAAATAAAAATGTACCTAGGTTGGGTTTCTAATCTTGCTCTCAGTCTACATAATCAAAATCATAATACCTACTTACTACAGCACTATGTAGGTAAATACCTACCAATGGCACAAAAATTGTCTATGAAAAAATACCTACATTATAATATTACGTTTATTTATGTAGGTAGGTAACGCATTCAAATAGAACTTGTACCTAAGTACCTATCTACTTAAGTAAATACGGGAGACTTTCATATCTAAACAACGCATTATTTGGTAGAAAAACTTTCAGTTCTGTACCTACTATTGGTATTATTTACATTTTCTTATTATTATTCAGGCAACCAAATGTTATGCAGTATTTTTTTGCCTTCATTTGGCGTAAATTATAGGTACATTAACAAAAACAAAGTAAAATGCCGCGGCTGCTCAAAGACACTTTCGTTCCGGGCAGAACTCGGCAACCGACGTAACGAACCATGCTAGGAGGGCCGGCGATGCGTAGGTATATTTTTATACCTATTCTGCGGAGTGAAAGAGGCCTGGTGTAGGTAAAAGGTCGTATTTTAACAAGTGTAATAATGTTACAAGGTACAAATAGGAATTATAGAAAATATAACAAAGTTTTAAAAAACTACCTAATCACATTCAAAGACATTGATACTCAACTCGGGAGACCAGCGAGCCAAGCTGACCACGCAGTGCTTCCCTGACAGAGGGCGTCTTGATTGGGAGTACTATTTTATTATGAGCCCTCAATATCCCCCTACTAAGCAAAAACCTCTCCACTAGTCCCCCGGTTTAAAGTCGCTCAGCGAGCTATGGAACGAGCCATGCTTGGAATTTCTCTGAGAGATAGAATCCGCAACGAGACTATACATACATACACGTATGTACATATACGTTTATATTATAGGAGAGTTCCGACATAGAACTAAAGTTGTCGACATTTCTCAGAGAATTAGCAAGCTGAAGTGGCAGTGGGCTGGCCATATCTGCCGAAGAACCGACAACCGTTGGGGGTAAAAGAGTTCTTGAGTGGAGACCGTGGCTCGGCAAACGTAGTGTAGGACGCCCTCCGGCCAGGCTCCTCACACACGGCAACAATCGCGACAGCAAGATATAACAGACGCTCTGGACTAAGCGCGACGACAAAGCGTCGTGTTTGCGAGGTCTGTTGTTATTCATTTCGGTAGTACTTGTTGTATCAGTCATGTGGTAGTGGTATCCACCACCACCACCATACCAGCCTATATCAGTCCACTGCTGGACATAGGCCTCCCCTAACAAAGGGGGATATGCCCATAATCCCCACGCTGGGCATGCGGGTTGGGGATCGCAGGGCACAGCTTCTCGCACTACCGACGCTGCTGCCCGTCGGTGGCCAGGGGATTCAGCTGTGCCCATGTAGGCTGCGCTATGCTCAACCGGCCGCCAGAGCTCCGTTCGTTGTTTAGCAGGATGCACCACGTGCAGGTGAGGTTGGCTTGGGTTCCGAAGATGGGGGTTGGAACCCCGACCACCCCGGTAGTGGTATGTGGTACCCATTAACATAAGCTCTGCTTAGATTGGGGCTAGATGATGTGTAATAATGTCCGGCATTATAGTATAATAGTTTATATTATACCGGATTGTATATTCGAAATTTCTAAATCCGTTCAGCCGTTACGGAATTGAGTGTAAACAAATATAGGTAGGTACTCACACACATAAATTATAAAATTTCGCATATATCATGATATCCTCCTAATAATCCTACTATCCTACTAATATTATAAATGCGTAAGTTTGTGAGTATGGATGTATAGATGAATGGTTATATGTCTTTCACGCAAAAACTACTGAACCGTTTTTGATTAAATTTGGAATATACATCGTTTGTGACCTGTTGTGATCGTTTGTTTTTATCCCCGGTACCACGCGAGCGAAGCCGCAGGCGGAAGCTAGTATTATAAATGCGAAAGCTTGTGAGTGTATATGTATGGATGGATGGATGAATGGATGAATGTTTGTTACTCTTTCACGCAAAAACTACTGAACAGATTTGGATGAAACTTGGAATATACACAGTTTGTGAACTGGATTAACACATAAGCTACTTTTATCCCACGCGTACCACGCGAGCTAAGCCACGGGTGGCAGCTAGTTTTTCATAATAATGTTTATTAAATAAATAAATAAATAAATAATAATAAATAATGCGGGACGTAATCACACAGCATCATGTAGCCCCAAACTAAGCAGAGCTTGTATTATGGGAACCATATGATTGATATACTACACATATAATTTTTTTTGTAAATACATACATATCATACATAGAAAACACCCAGACCCGAGACAAATATCTACAGAACATGCAAACATTTGTATGTAAAAGTAAATAAGTAGGTAGGTTGTTCTTAGACATGTTAGGAAGTCTATGGGGAGACCCAGCTGTAGGAATAAAGCAGTAGAAAATAAAAAACGTAGGTTATTAAAAATCACATTTATAAAAGGCAAATGAAAGACTTTCTAGCAAATGCCTCGTGCTCATTTGAAGTGAGCTTCGTATTACGCGTGCTCGTGTCGGCACACTGGTCAATTTTCTAAGGCTGGATAGAAGTATTGTTTGTTTGTAAATGTTTTATTTAGCCACGTGCACAAACCGGTGGAGGAAAACATCGAGAAACTGGCGAGATGTTGAAATAATTACCATTAAGGTTTTGTGGTCTGTATGCTTAGAAAAATTAAAGACCTTATGTTTCTTCCACACTTCTTCGTATGAGTTAGTGGTCAACTTTAGTGTCGGAGTTTTTAGGCCGCCCCAAGGCCTCCGACATGGCTCAACGGCTGAAAAAGGCGGGACCAACTGAAGCAAGCGTTCAGATCTTAAATGTCACTTAACGGTCACCCATCCTAGTTGTGACCGGGCGGAATGTTACATATCCAAGATGATACTACTATGTACTATTTTTGGGCAGAAAATATCCATATTTATACTATATATACCTATTTAAATACCAGTTTCAAGATGTCTAACCATAATATTTGTAATATTCTACAAGTTATCGACATGTTCTGCCTACGCTAGGCGCCGCCGCCCGCCCACATAGTCTCCAAGGTGCGCACTTGTGATATTTCCATTCACTCAATTCTGGATTCTTAAGATACCTAGCCATGTAACCAAGCACCAAATACATCTATAATGTATTGCATACTGAGCAATATATTATATGTATCTCATCATCGTCATCATAGGTCTCCCCCAAGGATTTCCACGAAGAACGGTCTTGATCCCTCTCCATCCACCGATTACCTGCAATCTTGACGATGTCGTCGGTCCACCTGGTGGAGCGTCTCCTTACACTTCGTCTTCCAGAGCGAAGTCGCCATTCAAGAACCTATATTCCCCAACGGTTATCGGTTCCACGGACTATATGGCCTGCCCACTGCCGCTTCAACTTGCTGATTCTGAGAGCTATATCGGTTACTCTGTTTTCTTACAGACTTCTTTATTGAGAAAATGCGAATTCTATGACGTAGAAAGAATGCGAGCATAGCTCTATAACATTATATTTATGATGGGGAAAAGACGAGATGTTGTTGTCGTTTTTAAAATTAAATTAATAACAATCAAAATATTTATCTGCAAACACAGCTAGGTCACGGTGGTAGGTATATAGGTTATTTGTTATATCGTAGAAGTCCCATGAAATGTCTTGCAACAATATTATACATGTACATATAAATTACATTGTATTTTTTTTATTTAATATGGGCCAGCTCTTGACGTCGAGGTTTGCGTGGGCAAGGATGGGGTCGACGATGGGGCGAGCTTTCCCAGAAGATGCCTATTAACTCTCTTTTTGAAGCCGTTAGGGTCGTAAGTCAATGGAAAAACAGACGCTGGCAGCTGATTCCAAATTTTAGCAGTGCGCATTAATAAATGATGTTTGGAAGCGCTTAGTCCTGTTAAATGGATTATCAACTTGATGCGGATGGTAGTTAGCAGTGCGTCTGAAGTTCCTATGGAAGAAAGGTGAAGGCGGAATGTCATGTAACTCCTGAGCACACTCTCCGTAGTACAATCTATAAAAGACCGACAAACACGCAACCTCGCGACGATGGCTCAGGCTCTCGAGCCTTGCTTAAGCAAGATACTCTTGACTAATGCGCCTCTTAGCCCTGCGTTCCACTGAGTCGGCAAGTTGATACTTGGCTGAACCATCCCAAAGGTGGCTGCAATATCAGTCCAAATAGAATTATTCATGATATGAATGATTTAATGAATGAAAATTCTTTATTGTACACCTTAAATACCTAGATATAAATTCTTTTAAGTAGTATCTTGTATTGTTAAACAAATTTTGAACTAAATTGGATGTTACCTATTATTATTACGTAGGTAGATAGGTAATCTGTCGTGTCATTACCGTCTGAGGCAAGATTTTATTACAAAATTGACTGCATACGTCTTATCTACTATGATATGTGATTTGATAGTTGCGAGTGTGTGATTTACTGTTTTTGTGGGGTATCTACCTACTGTTATTTATTATTCTACCTATATTAAGACTAGGTTACTGATTATTCTTAATATTAGTGAAGAAACAGCACGAAGTAAGCGAATGAGAGTATCATCCATAACAAACCAACCCAGGTTTAAATGGTATACAAAAAGTGTAAAATAATCTAAGAAAAGTTCTTAAAAAGTTCTTAAATTATTTTACTGAATAAATGGATTCTATCTATCTACCTAACTACTATGCACTAATAAAATACAACCGAATTGAGAACCTCCTCCTTTTAAAGCCAGGTTTACATAGTTTACGGTCTGCGCACATATAGGTATAGTATGAAAAACTACCTCAGCTATGCGAGCTAAGCTAAACATGGCTAAACATAGTTTAGCTTTGGTCTGCAACCGACTTTAAGGCTGCCTCTCCAATGACGCGGAGCGAGACAGCGGAGCGGAGCAAGCGAGTATTGCGGAGCGGACTTGCGGATTGTCCCGTCCCCCCCTCCGCCTCACTCCGCGGCCTCGCTCTGCCACCACGCGCCGCTTCCGAAAATGTATGAATTTTTAAACTAGTTTGCAAAACCCTGTCCACTGGAGCTGAGAGGAGATTTTATGCAATCCTATTGGTTAATATTTTTCCGTTTCTTCACTCCGCAGCCTCGCTCCGCGTCAATAGACAGGCAGCCCACACCAGACTGCGCCTCCAGACGGTTGGGTCACGTGAGTCACGTAAAGCGCAACGTGCCTCTACTTGTGCCTCTAATCTGTGGTCGGAAGTGAATTGACCTCATTGCCCTGAGAAACAGTTTCCGGATTGTTGCACGGTTTTTGTCGCACGCGGCTTGACAATTTCCTTTTATTACTTATTATATTTTCTTGATTTGATTATTATTATTGTATGTACCTACCTATTGAATGTTAGGTAATTTAACTAATTTTAGCTTAGCTTTAAATTAATAAATTTTATTTTAATTTTATTACACTTGGAGTTGGGATCCTTTTTTGTTTTGACACCAGTTTTCTTGGATTCCCTGTCTGTATACAAGTATTACAATCCACCTCCAGGGGTTCTCGAACACCCTTTTATCTATTATCCATGTGGCCTTATTATAGGCAGACCTATGATTGGATTTTTTTTGTAATGTAGATACCTATCCTACCATCCAATTTACCAACTAGGCATAGAATTAAATTTAATTGAAGGTAGGTTCTATTTACGTGTATGTACTTACTACGTTAGTAGATCTATATAACTAGGTAGGTCCTTAGTTACCTGATTGTAGACGAGGCGAATTACTATCAAAGAAATTACAAGACATGAATAAATCTAGGACATTTTGATTTTTTATCAGATGGGGTTTTGAATTGAATACATCGTAGTTAATAGTTATCTAATTCACCAATAATGGCCTACCTACTGCTACGTGCCTGCCATCATACACAAACGTGCTGCTCTTGCGATTTTGGTGGAATTGCACGTGGTCGGTCAACGTGAGCCGTGATGCGTACACATAGCTGTGTATACATACAGCTGTGTATACATACAGCTATGTGTACACTTTGGTACTATATATATAGCTCGATAGATACAGTAACTAGGTAGGTACCAATCAGATACCAACAAGTATTATGGTGCCTCTATTTTAGAACTACTATAATAAATACTAGAAAGAAACTATTTTAGAAGCACTTATAACTGCTGACCGTTGTTAAACCTAAGTAACTACGTTCGTACTAGATGGTACATAATACAATTAGGCTAGTTGGAATTGTTGATTATAGTACAATTTTTTTTTGTTGGTGCATTGAGCAGATAATTAAATTCATTTCAGCGCCATCTTATCAATCATACCTAAATTGACTTTATTTTTCTTGACCCTGGATTTACTGCCATCTAGTGTTGAGTAGCTTTTCAAAAGCTTCAATGTTACGTATTACGCCATCTAGTAGTGAGTAATAAGCGACTGTCAATTAGACCAACCTCAGGAAACTAACTGTCATATGTCAACGTCAGAGAGTAGCTAACTTCAAACCTATTTATATTTTTATATTGTTAAATTGTTTTCTTTCATTCGCTGTATGAATCTCTGATCTCTCTGAATCTAGTTGTGACTAAAAACTAGCAAAATGAAAGCAATAGTGCAACGAGTGATGAATGCTAGCGTTTCCGGTGGGTTACTAGACGCTTTTATACATATTTTGCGCTGTCAACAACTATATCATTCGGTAACCTATTTCATGCTGTATCTCCCTATGTTTTCAGTGAATGGTGAGATCATAAGCAGCATAGAACAAGGAATCTGTGTTCTAGTTGGCATTTCCAATACAGACACAAAAAAAGATATGGAATACATGTATGTAAAAACAGAAATCTTACCTCACTTTGCTCTTCTGGTTTTATCCACCTGGTGGCACCTTTCTTTCATCACCTTCATCATACACTATGGTTTCATCATACCTCAAGTTGATGGACGCAGGGAGTTGCATCGTAGAGCATGTTCCAACAAACGTGATTTATGTTGTGATGCTTTGTGATAGCTTATGGTTACCACTCAACATCAGGTGGGCCATGTGCTTGTTCCATCTTCAAGTATCATAAAAAAAATACAAATTTAATCTGTATTGTCAAGTCCTCTTCTCCAGACATTTATACACCGAAAGAAACATTTTACTGTCGGTAGGTTAACTCCCCATGGTAAAATGTCAATTATAATCACATTTGGAGTGTAAGGGGTTACAACCTCAATCTTTGGAACCCAAATTAACCCAGGCTGACTGATATGCATCATAGCGCAGCCTTACACCAGCACAGCCGAATCACCTCCAGGCTGCTGACACCGAGGGGCAGCAACATCCTTGGTGTGAGAAGTTGTGCCCTGCAATCCGCAGCACTAATGCCCAGCATATGTATTATGAGCATATCCCCCTCTTATGGAAGGCCTATATGCAGCTGTGGACTGAATAAACTGGTGTTGTAGGGGATGCTTGTTTGAAACTGCTGTGTAAATTTATGGGAGAACTTCCACATGTCAACTGATCCCAAACTAGGCAGAGCCTGTTCTATGGATACCAGAAACTCATAAACATACAAGGCATAGAACACCTAGACACAGTACAAACCTCACCGCACATGTTTGTCCTGGGCCTACTGCTACTTCCAAGACAGAGCTACTACCCATCGGCCTCCATGTATGTCTTAGTTATTACAACATCTGAAGAAAAATATTGGAAGGTCCTAAGTTGCTGGTGATGATGGTGCCAGGCACTAGAAACACTAAGGCCTTGTCATACCTGGTCTATCAGTTATGTGGTTTGATTTTTGTTTTAAACAGGGTAGACCTTTTCAAAGATGGGATGATGAAATAGTGCTAACTAAAAACTTGAACAAGAACCGCACAAAATAGAAATGAATGTAGTTGGAAGAGGGTTTGGAGCACACAGATGACGGAGTTTAAAACAATTATCAAACCACATAGCTAATAGACCAGCGGGGTGATCGGCTAACTCTTGTTGCAAAGAGAAATTATTGACACCGATCCTGTTTTTACAAACTTCGACATTTCATCCGTCGAAATTCAATAAACGTCAATTGACAAACTGTCACTGTTTGTTAAAACAGGATCTGTGTCAATCATTTCTGTTTGCAATAGAGCTAGCCGATCACTCCGCTGGTATGACAAGGCCATAGTGTGCCAAGTTACTTATATAAATGTTCTAAAGTTTCCCTTTTGTTTCAGTGCCCGCAAAATACTGAGTATGAAGTTATTTGATGACGAAAACAGTAAAAGATGGAAGAAGAGTATAGTTGACAAACAGTTGGAAGTATTGTGTGTCAGCCAATTCACACTTTATAATACATGGAAGGTATAAACAAGTTTTTTTATCTATTTTTGTTTACATCTCCTTTGTTTCTTGCGACCTGTCGTGGGCATTGAACAAGAATTTAGTGGTTGCTGCACGCTCGACATGAATGCAGTAAGTCCAATGGTGTTATCCATATTCCTTCCAGTGTTGAGTTGGTATTGCATATCTACGATGCCTGGGGGGACTCACATGATGCTTTAGGCATCTTTTGTGATTTGTCTAAGGCATTTGACTGCGTACACCATGAAACATTAATCAGGATACTAGATCACTATGGCGTCAGGGGTATGGCTTTAGCTCTTCTCACTTCTTACCTATTTGACAGAATACAGAAAGTAGACGTAAATGGAAAATGTTCTCCGGGATCTGTAGTAAAGATGGGTGTTCCGCAAGGGTCAATACTTGGACCATTTTTATTTTTTATTTACATCAACGACCTACCTCAACTTGTGAGAGACAACAACGAAATTGTATTGTTTGCGGATGACACGTCACTTTTATTTAAACTAAAGCGACGGCAGACCAATTTTGCCGACGTGAACAATGCAATAGCGAAAGTTGTTAACTGGTTCGATGTAAATAATTTATTACTGAACGAGACTAAAACAAAATGTATAAGATTTATATTACCAAATGTTAAACAAATTATACCTAACATTAAAATAAAAGATGAAGATCTAAATCTTGTGGACACTACTATATTTTTAGGCATAACTTTAGATAATAAGCTTCAATGGGGCGCTCACATAGATGGGTTGTCGAACAGATTCAGTTCTGCAGCATACGCAGTCAAAAGAATCTGTCAACTTACTGACGTAGAAACGGCTAGACTAGTTTATTTCAGCTACTTCCATAGCATTATGTCGTACGGCATTTTGTTGTGGGGGAATGCTGCAGATATCAACACCATATTTGTGTTGCAGAAGAGGGCTGTTCGTACAATTTATAATATGGGCCCCAGAGAATCACTTAGAACTAAGTTTAAAGAAATAAATGTTATGACAGTGCCGTGCCAATATATATATATGAAAACTTAATGTATGTCCGAAAGCATATTGACATGTTCAAGAAAAATAGCGACTATCTCAATGTTAACACTAGAAATAAAGATAAACTAGCTGTTCCTACTGTAAAGCTCCATAAAGTTAGTCAATCTTTAAAGGGATGTGTGTACGATTTTTTAACAAAATACCAAATGACGTGATTAATCTATCTGTAAATAAATTCAAAAATGTTGTTAAACGTAATCTCTGTAATAAAGCTTATTATAAAATATCTGATTATTTAGATGACAAAAAAGCTTGGGATGAAACTGCCTACAACTCCATCAAAAACAATGTAATAGTTATTAAGAACAATGACGTTAAAAAAATATAAGCCAAGCAGAGTTTCTGGCCAATTCTTATCTGTTTGGTCGCGTTACGAATTGGCGTTAAATTAAAAAAAATGATTTTTCAAAGTGTACTATACAGTTCCTACTGAATAAATGAATTTTGATTTTTTTGGAATTTTCTATTCTGTGATTTTAGATGAGGTCTTGAGGGGCTATGTTTTTATCCTTTTGTTCGTTAGCAAGGGCATTGGGGTAAGTCTCTAATCTCTTGGCATAGGATTTGAGCTTATTTGTGATGTCTTGTTTGGCTGTTGGCACCCCCAGATCGCGGTGAAGCTGGCAGTTTGACATTTACCATGGTGCTTTTGCTATCATACGAAGCATTTTTAATTGTAAGCGCTGGAGAAGGCATTTGTAGATGAGGAGTTTATTTTCCAAGGATAGTTTTGACTTCCGTGCTAGTAACCAGTAGAACTTTCTTAGCTGTGTAGACTGAGAGCCTTTCTTTTGGTAAATATATGTTTCTTTCATGTGAGACGTCTGTCCAAGTGAATATCGAGGTATCGTACACTTTCACCTTATGTGACTTAAAAAGTATTCAAAGTCGGCGTAGGTAATTGACAGGGTGCGCCGAGTTGATGCAGACACTTTTTTTCCACGTTTGTGGCTCTAGAGTATAGGTATATACCTCGATGATCTACATATATTTATTACTTATAAGGGGTATTTATAACATGTTTCTAATTGTCTTACACTAAAATCGTTCTAGTATTTCTATGTTGCTGTGGCTATTTCAATCCCTCATAATATTGTTTTCCTGTTTCAGGGAAACAAGCCTGATTTCCACCATGCAATGCCAGGGGACAAATCTAAGGAGTTCTATGAGAACTTTCTACAAATCCTAAAAGATTCTTATATTCCTGATAAAATAAAAGGCAAGTTTATAAATAAATACACGGGACATCTCATGGTCAACTGATTCCGACCTAGGCAAGAGCCTGTACTATGGGTACCAGAGACTGATAAACATACGTAGATACTTGTGAAATACCCAGGCACAGAACAAACATCTATGTTCATCACAAAAATGTTTGCGAACCATCATCTGCAGCCCAGAAGGCAAAGTTACTACCAACTTTACTATGAGGCTAGTCATAGGTTATCAGACATGCAAGTTAGAATTAGAAGTTAGAATTTGATAACTAAGTTGTTTTTTTGGAAACTAGCAAGATTGTGGGGTGTGGTTGTTATTGTTGATGTTTCTCTTATATATAAAACTAGCTCGCGGCTCCGCGCGCGTGGTATTGGGATATAAAGTTGCCTATGTGTTAATCTAGGTCACAATCTATACATAGTCTAAAGGAACAAAAATACACACAAACATTCTCATTTGTAAAAATAGCATAATAATATTAAAAGTATAGATTGCGATTTATAATAATGTGATAGTGCAATAATTAGTAAAATTTAAGGGTAAACAGTTTTTGTTAATCAGGTGGAACAAATTTAAATCAAGAAAGTGGAGTTTGAGCAACCTTTTACCTGAGGGTCTTCGAGAAAACCGAGCGTTAAAAAACTAGTAGAAATAATTTTCACTGAGCATAAACTCTGGTAGAATGAATTTTCAAAAAATTATATGTGTGTTAGATATTTTTGGATAAATTGCTAGGCCTTTCTGTATTCAAGACATGAATTAAAAGGTGATCAAGTACTGATTTCTTGACAGTTTTCAATAGTGGTGCATCTCAATTCAGTGGCTTGAGTGTTAAAAATATACCTTAGTATACGAAGTTTGCGTTGACTTCAAAGCTTTACAAACTTCTCGCTAGGGGCGCTGTTTTAATTTTCATACAAAATATAAATAACTCAATACGTATTCATCATTCTCAGCTCGAATCACTAAAGGATAGGTTGGCCCCTCATCATGGATCATGGTTCATGAATATAACCTTAAAATCAGTTTCTGATAGAAAAATGACTTTTAAAATCACTTTAGCGCGAGCGAAGCTGCTGGTAAAAGCTTTTATATAATTATTATGGCCATACCATTTTTGGGCCATTTTATTATCCACTGAAAATCGCCTTATTATTTTTCCTTGAGCGCAAGGTTATTTTATTGATGATCTAGTTATTTTATTGTTGTAATGTATGCTTACTTCATTGCATATAATAAATGAACATAATTCTATGTTCAGTTCACCACCTCTGAATGCTTTGATTTTTTTAGGGCTCCATACTCAAAGGGTTAAAATGGGACCCAATTACTAAGACTCCACTGTCTGTCTGTCTGCCTGTCACCAGGCTGTATCTCATGAATCGTGATAGCTAGACAGTTACGAGATACTTTCATAGATTGTATTTCTTTTGCCGCTATAACAACCAATACAAAAAAAAAGTTGTGGGGCTCCCATACAACGGTTCGGAACTTCGTGCGCGAGTCCGACTCGCACTTGGCCGGTTTTTGTCTATTCAGTACACGAAAATAACTACAGTTTTTTAATAAACATGTCATGTTACAGATGGTAAGTTTGCTGCCTACATGCAGGTAAACATTCAGAATGATGGCCCGGTGACTTTCGAAATTGAATCGCCAACTAATCTACAAGACAATACCAGGGGTAAAAGCAAAGAAGATTCTTCAAAGGGACAAAGTGAAAACGATGTGTTGTGAGTAGTAGTATTATTAATCCAACTCGTAGCCTAAGAAGTGAATTGCTGTATGTGTGATATTATGTTAAGATACTCATTATAATGAATTTTTGTCTGTTTATGTGATTTTCTTTTAAATGTCAATACAATCATACATTATTTAATATTCCACCACCATCAGTTCAAAGTCGCTCAGCGAGCTATGAAACGACGAATGCTCGGAGTATCTCTGAAGGATAGAATCTGCAACGTCACAGAATTAGCAAGCTGAAGTGGCAGTGGGCTGGCCATATCTATCCGAAGAACCGATAACCGTTGGGGTAAACGAATCTTGAGTGGAGACTGCGGCTCGGCAATCGTAGTGTAGTTTATGCACCGGCCAGGTGGCGATCTGCGTAAGGCTGCTGGTAGAAATGCGTCGGATGCGTCGAGGTCAGGACAGCGCAATGGCGCTTATTACGGGAGGCCTATGTTCAGCAGTGAACTGCTATTGGCTGATGATAATGATGATTAATAAAAATAATAATGTACGTAGGTAAATTATGTCATCAACATAATAGACAGCTAGGTAATCGCATGTGCGAGAGATGAGGTACAATTAGAACAGCAGCAAGAATCTAGTTTGCCTACTTCTATAAGTATTCTTCTTCGTATGAGCTAATGGTCAACTCTGGTATTGGAGTTGGTTTTTAGGCCGCCCGAAGGCCTCCGTCATGGCTTTACGACTGAAAAAGCCGGGATCAACATCTAAACGTGCCTTCCAAAGCACGGAAGCGCTCTGATCTAAATACCACAGGTCATCCATCCAAGTAGTGACCAGCGGGGTGATCGGCTAACTCTGTTGCAAACAGAAATGATTGACATCGATCCTGTTTTTACAAACTTTCACATTTCATCCGTCGAAATTCAATGAACGTCAATTGACAAACTGTCACAGTTTGATAAAACAGGATCCAATGACTAAAGAAACAAATTACATTTAGAGGACCGGCCATACCTTTGTATATTGCGTGGTTAGCCCTACAAATAATTTGGCGAACAAAATGGCTTCCTTTAGTGTTGTACCCGTCCAGTATATCTACATTGCCTAATATCGATTCTAGGAACCGATATTTAATCTTATTGACTGACTTCAAAAAAGGAGGTTCTCAATTTGTCGGAAATCTTTTCTTTTTAACCCCCGACGAAAAAGTTAAAATTAAAGTACTAAGTGTTTGACCGCTGCTGTGTCTGTGACACTGTAGCTCTTAAACGGGTGAACCGATTTGAATACAGTTTTTTAATTTGAAGATTAACGTTCCGGCAGTGGTTCTTAATCATGTTTCATCAAAATAGGTTCAGCCATTTGCAAGATATGGGGGGTGAAAGGGGGGATAGAAAATTGAATATCAGTTATCGGTTTTTTAATTAATTATTAAAAGCATATACCTTTTATTATAGTACCTATCCTGTTTAATGGGTAATTATTCCCTATTCTGAGAGTAGGTTAAATAGGTGAGTAATCTTATGTACATAAAAAACTATATAAACACATATTTTTATTCATTTCTGAACAATATTAACTTGTTAAAATAATTTCTATACGAAATTTTGACGGTCCTTTTATTTCCGTAGTACCGAAACCTTATGTCAATATATGTTTTAATAATAGACTTTATTAGTAGCAACCTGTGATTTGTGTTGTGTTCCGGCACAGTTCCGGGTGATTTTCTATAAGAATTTTTCGCAACTATGAAATTCTATTAAAAATCTAAATATATACAAAAAGTAATTATCTGGTTGCCTTTTCGTGAGATGAGGTTTTATTAAGTTTTCTGTCTTTTTAATCATTTCTAAAACATCATTGGATGAGTAAACTAGGCAACTTCTAGACTTTTGTTAAATTAGACTATCGATTTTTTCTTCACCTAACAATAATGTCAAACACAAATCACAGGTCAGACTCTTAGATATTTTTCTAGATACGAAACCTGAAATATATTCGAGATTTTTTGAGAAATTTTGTTCTTTAACGTCTTTGATCATATCAGAAAAGATGGCTATCTTTTTGTTGCGCCTACGGACTTTTCCTGTAAGACTTTTGCAGTGTTTTTGCAATTTGTTGCACTTCTCATTCAATTTGCGAATTATTTCAGTTTGTTGCTGTATCTGAAATAATACAAAATACATTTTACTGGCAAAATATTAAACAAGGTGACAAAAAAGTAGTTATAGTTTAAGTATTAATCTCACAAGCTCATGAGCACGGTCCAAACTATTTCGCAGTGACTCATTAACAATGTTGTAATGTTCGCCATAAGACTGTTCTTGAATAGGCTGAAAAGGAAAAAATCAATTGTTACTATGTATCAAAATAAATAATGTAGTTCCCGATCACGTGAGCTCAGGATAAAATATAGTTAAGGTTGCTCAGGGATAATTGTAGCATTCTAATGAAGACATTTTTGAAATAGGTGATAGTTTTTGAGTTTACTCGTTTCAAACATACAATTGTGTAGATTCACAGAAACTTCAATAAATCTATCGAATTAGCATCCCATCACTAAACCCTAAGGCATGAATGACATTGCTACGTAGATTATTAACGGAGAATTATGAGTTAAAAACACATAAAAAAGCCAAAGCAAGAAAGATATAAAAAGATAGAAAGATATTCTCATCTACACTTTTAATATTATCAATATATATCATACAATTCGAAAAATTTCTATGTAATCAATGAAAATTGTATACTTACATATGAAGAGTCAATTGCGGCTGATTTATGTTTTTTCTCGCCCAAAATACTTTAACACAACACGAAGGCATAGTGTACCTTTATATGGTAACGCAGTAAATACATAAAACACTATTTAGCAGAATATTTTCAATAAAATTCACAAAATAGTTTAGATAAACAACAATTTGACAGCTGATCTACCACTAGACTTGGTGACCTTGACGAATAAAATGGCGACTCTGGCCACGCACAGAGTACATGATTACGTCACACCAAAATGTTGCCAAAATTATAAAAATACAAACACTATTTCGCTCTTTTTTCGTACAGTGACCAGCCTTGGTTAAAAAGAGACAAACTCTTTTTTGTCATTTCTATATCGATTTAATAGAAATTTCCTTACAAATTATTTATATATTTATATGGGGCCACTCCTCACTATTCCCATCTCAATGACAGGATCGGTGTCAATCATTTCTGTTTGCAACAGCGTTAACCGATCACCCCGCTGGTGTGTTGCTTAACTCGAACTAATCCCGCCACGAGTGTTAGCTAGAAGTATTTATTATATAATTATCATCTATGCGTTGCTTATACTTTAATATTCTTATTAAAATGACTTCGAAAGTAGGTGGGTAAGGAGTAATTAAAGTGAAATATATCAAGTAAAACCAGAATAAATAATAAAAAACTTTATTTTGAAATAATGGTTATTATCTATTAACATTTGTTACAGTTAGGCCTGTGATTATGCAATTTCTGTTAGAATATTAAAGTTTTTACAAAGATGATATGCCTAAGCTTAGCCTAAATGATTAACTTCAAAACTACTATCTATTGTTCTAAAAATCCTAGTGTTAACAGATAATGGACCAAAAGTTCAAATCCATCTTTAAATACCGAGCCGATTTTGCCAAGCAAATCTCACCTCTTTAAATAATACTTTTACTGATGTTTAACTAATACTTTTACAAATGTTTAACTAATACTTTTAAAGATGTTCAACTTATACTTTTAAGAATGTTTAGCTAATACTTTTAAAGATGTTATTGCTCGCGATAGGTCTGATTCGCCTGACAAAGCCCAGCTTAATTCTAAACAAGTAGAAATAAACTAAAAAATAAAATAAACTTGTATAAAAAGACAAAATAAATGCATTTTATAAACCATTTTTAAATTATGATTGATTATATAGGTAAATGATATTCAACAAACGAGATTAGACAAAATTAAATAGACACTATTTAAATATATTAATGAATTTATGTTAATTAATGTATCAATGAGCCAGAGTGCCGTATGATTACTATTTCTATACCGTGAAATATAGATATATAATCATATATATCTCCAAAAGGTACTACGTAAATGCCTATTCCTTCAAACATACCCGATTCTTATAGAATTTCTTTCCAAGACCAATCAAGGCACTATTCATTTTGGTATATTGCTGATACGTTTCCTCACTCCTAATTCACAATATCAATGGGTTAACATATTCGTACAAGTATGAAAGAGTACATTTTCAAGATCTTATAAATTAAATCAGTGAGCCAATTTGAAACCGTATCGTTTTTAATCTCAGAAGTCTAGATTTTAAACTTATAACGCTACAGTTTCAAATTGCCACACTGATATCTTTACAATAACTATAGAATAATAACTATTACAAAAATATCTATCACTATTCTAAAAAATATACGAATGAAACTGTTACTGGGAAAGGCTAAGGATTTAATTAACAACATATACCATTCAGAATAATTTAAGGACGTTGCTCCTCTGTGCAAGTTACTAATATTTGCCGAATTCATAATTTAGTTCTGAAATTAAATTATATAAATAAATGCATTTGATGGAATCGATAATAGTCTAATCTGTCCTTAGGCATTTTAGAATATTATTGATACACTCATGCCGAAAGTAGAACGGCGAGTGATGATTCGCGGCTGAACGCGGATTTATATAGCGCGGTGTATGGTGGGGGGTCGCAAAGTGGGAGCATTCTACCATAGACCGGATGAGTACCCGCCGGGTGGGACGCGGTTGTGATTGATCAGTTGACTGTTGCCATTGAGAGAAGTCACCGTGTTGATCTGCCCGTTCATCGACTTGTACCCGTCGCCTGTGATCGGATTGCCTTCTGAAAAATTCAAATACATCTTCAGAAACACTGATCTATCACTGTCTTGATGTAACAATGGGAATGAACTCTAAGACGACTCGAACTCTACCTACGTGAACTTTCGAGTAAATTTGAAATAGATCAATTTAATTTCTAGATGATTGTAGATACATGCAAAACTTCTAAAAACACCTAAAAGACGAATAAGTTTATATAAACTATACTAGAATACCTACTGAAAAAGAGAAAGACTACCTATAGGGAACAGTTTAGCTTATTTTTTTGGGTTGGGTCACCAATATCTACATCCCGAAACTACAAATATTTTCAGAAGACAGAAGAGGCGTGCGGAAGAATAATAAAGTACAAATATACAAATTACGAACTAATCACAATACAAAAATACACTTACAATACAACAATACAAGCAGAATATAATAATAAGCTCTATTTCAGAGTAAGTCTAAATAATATTCTCATAGAAGTAGTAGATAACCAACAACACTGCAGCAAATAATAAAATCTTGTGAGTGCTTAATTCGAAGACTTGAAGGAATCGTATTCACAGTTCTTTGGTAAGCAAACAAAAATATCAAGCCATTATTGTATGTTCATGTTTGGTGCAGCATTCCTTCAGTTCAAATTGAACACCCACCCATTTCTCTGCGACGGACATAATCTACATAGTACGTCTTTGGGTTGAAGTCTTCAGCATGCCGATTGAGAGAAAACAAGTACCCTGGAACGTGTTTCGGGAAAATGGGAGGGAATCCGGTCAGGGTGTGCGGCCCTGGTACAACTGCGGTTTGCAACGGGGCTAAATCTGGTATCGGACCGTCACGTTCATATCTGAACAGGGTTGGAGGGGGATTCGTATTTGCAATTAGGTAAGGATCGATAGGGCCATCCAGAGCTGGGATCGGATTATACTTATAATCAGGCGCCGGTCTGTCGCCGAGGGCCGAAGTCATACCGACGAACGCATGAGGCGGTAAAGGATGATACGGTTTCTTATGTTCAGAAGGCTCAAGATAGTGTTGGGCTGGGAACGGAGGCCAATGCCTGTCGAGAACTAACTGAGGAGACAGAGAATCGGGATCGATAACGGGATGGCACATCTCCGGATCATCGGTTTTCAAACCTAGAAGTGTGTAAGGCGTGCGACGGACTTTCGGGGCGGCTCTGGAAGTAGATTCGACGTAGTAATTAGCGGGTTTTGGAGGCCAGTCGCGTGTGAAGTATCTGTGTGTGGGCTGTGGGGCTATGGGATCGTATTCTTCGGTTTCGGGGTAATCGGGGAGGTCAGTCGGATCGGCACCTCGTAGACAGATGGCCGGGTGGCGGCGACGCGGCGGCAGCACGGTCACTCCATCGCCAGTCACGGGGTTCCTCTTCGGAGGCGTGTACGAGGCTGACCATTCAGAACAATTGGTTTTCATTCGAACTACGCTAACTAAGAGCCGCAGCTTCAACATGTGAAACTTTGGCCCTTTTTTAGTAATCGCTAACAGTGTTATATGGTCGTGCAGTTATTTTTACTTATTGGTTTATTCTTATGCATTTTGTTAATCACACAAACCATTATTCGTTAGTTTGTTTTGGTTACCTACTCATGCTTCCTAAGCATAGCATGTTTCGTCTTGGTATTATTAGATTACATTTTGTCAGTAAGTCAGGTGACGATTGTGTCCAGTCACGTTATGAATTAGTTATTTTTATATAAAGCGCTGGTTTTCGTAGCGTGCACGAGTGCTAATATAAATATGGAGTGGAACACGGTCGAGGAATCTGAGCCACACGCAGTCGTAGAAATGTTCAGAACATTCCGTCTCGTGTGGAAACAACAAAATGTTTGGATCGTGGAATAGAATAGATTTTGCTGAGATGTGAACTGCTTTCGAAAGAGATCACGAAATTGTCTCTTCCGTTAGGATTATATAGCACCTCGCAACGCAAATCGCTTGTTGGTTTATGAAAATAACGCCTGATGAAGTGTCAACTTTCACAATTTCTTTGCAAAAAATTAAAGAGAAAGTAAACTAGTTTTTTACTTGAAGTAAGTAGGTACATGTGTAATTATTTAATTAGTTTATAATATCGTCGGCGGCAAAATATAAAAGACCCATACAGACAGTCTGCCGACATCAACGATAATCTTATTAATCGCAAATTAACTTAATCACTGTCGTAAAAAGTTAAACTACCATTTAGCATAATCAAATTATATGTTGGTATTATGTTGAGCAAAGATCCGTTTCACTTTACACTTCGAAAATTATTTTAAGGTTACTACAAGTAATATCCGATTACTTCCTATTTTGATATCATTTAAAAAATGTATGAAAGTAAACTTAATCAAAACAAAAAGAAAACACAAAAGTAAAAGAATGGCAATAGCAGTTAGCTAGTTGCCGTTACGGATTCCTTCTAAATCTAAATCTTTTTAGAATGTCATCATTACGTTTCGTTATTTACGGCCTATCTAAAGATATAATCCCGACCATGTCCGTCCATACAATGCGTGTCAGTGCTTCGTGCCTACAACATGAGTGACTCACAGTGGTCTGCGGCGGCCGGCTCACCTCTGCTGGGCGTGGAACTGGCGCTGTTACCATTCATCTTCGGCGAGTGGGCTGGGCTGATCTCAGCCTCCCCGAACTGAATGTTGCTGCGGATGGTGTCTGTCACCATCGGAGCCACCGAGTTGTTAGCTCCCTGGAATTAGAAAGTACACATGATAACTATTGATTAAGCAATTCTTTCTTAAAGTTTGGAATAGGGTAATGTTTTGACAACACACATGACCATGACATGACTTGGCCCTGTGAAATGCTACCTTTTATTAAACCTTTTTATGAAACCTTTCTTTGATGGTGAGCAGATGACGATGAACGAGCATTAAGGGGAGCGACGAAAGATCATTGCCTTAATAAAATAATTTATAAATAAACTATTTTATTAAGGCTCTAAATCAGGATATGCGCCGGACACATCTGATCGTTAAAAAAACGGGCGCAATTGAATACGCTAATACTCTTATTTAATTTATAAAAGATCAGCTTCACACATACTTAGTAGCTAGATACCGTAAGCATCCTATAATTATTCCAAGCAAATTAGAAATTAGCTATCTCTAAATCTGACACCAAAACAGATTAATGTTTTTGTACAACATAATTTGGCAGTTTGAAACTACATTTCTGCATTGCAGCGAATTTCCTTTCAAAGTGGCACTCTCCGATAACCAGTTTGCTTCACCTTTAAGGTGCTCGTCGTTAATTCGAAAACATAATTTCAGACATCTACTGCTTGGCTAGACCTTAGGCTTCGTGACTCGGGTCTATTAGGCAGAGCGCTAAAGTAGTGTGTACTTGAATAAATTATGAGCCGATACGTTTAGCTGTGTTTCTTTAGCAACAAACTCAATGAGGATTTCTTGTTCTTCGAGTTGGAAATGTGCCTACCGAGTTGAAGGGGTAGTGAGGTCAAGCAACTACACAATGCTGCGTGTAGGTTTTAGGGTCACCAATGGAAATTAAAGCGTAAGGTGAGAGATGGTCGATAAGAATGCGGTGGCTAAGGCTAATGGCATTAATGATATGAAACTAAGTTAGCAACTTATTGGGACTCCTGAAATCACATAGAATGTGCGAGAATTTCAAGGTTTTCCTCTATATTTATTCAGGTCTTAGAAATGCCTTAGAACCAAAATCTTCGGAGTATTGCGACGTCTTCCATTTGGGAGACGTGTCGACTAAGCATGGGTATAACAAGGACAGGTGAATAATGACTGAGTGAGTTATGGCACAAAAAATACAACATTTCAAGGTCTTAATTTAACTGGTGGTTGAACTCAAAATGTAAATAATAATGATTAAAAAAATACTTACGCGTACCTGGCCGAAGAGCCGGGAGTGAGTGTCGCGGGGGCGTGTAGGGGTGTCACGTATAGTGCGTGTGCGAGAAGAACCGTTCTTCACAGGGCTGCCTCCATCAGTGGTGTCGCCGTTGAAGATCTCTGCGATGCAGCTCTTAGGGGCATTAGGGACCCTGGAACAAGCAATGTATTTGTTAAGACTATGATTTTGAAGAATTTAAAAATATTATTCTATATTATAATAATTTTTATTAAGTAGGCATAAAGTAAATTTTTTAATAAATATTGGTCGAATCGTTGCGGAGCGTTACTTCAAACAGACAAAGATCCGTTGCGACGATTGTACCTTCTTATCTACATTTTCGAATTTGAAATAGGTACCTATTATATTCAGCACCAGCAAAGGCAGTTTTTTTTAAAACCTTATGTTTTCGTTTGATCTAAACGATCCATTCTCAAATGAATGTAGCCGACAAGTTAGTCAAGTTTGGTCTGTTTTGCGCACTATGCTCACTATACCCACTATTACACGCAATACAAAATTATTTTGTTCTGTTATTTTTCATTCAACTGTGTTTGTTTACTACTTTGTTTTTTGAATTTGTTGTTTGTATAAGCTGCATGCAGTTTACGTAACTAGGCAAATGTTTTAATACGTTCCTATAGTTGAAATAAATGCCTTTAGATTCGTGCCATCTGCAGGTAATATAGGTACCTTAAGTTATAATTTAAATCTAATTATATTTGAAACCTAACAAAATTCATGATAGACCCTTCATGTAGGAATTCTCTTTTATTCTAAACGATCCCATGTGACTCATACGTTTACAAACAATCAAATAAAGAGACTATTAATCTATTTCAGTAGGTAGTTATAAAATTTAAGAACTCTCATAAAAACCGAAACAAGATACTAAAACGGCATTAAAATTCTAATAATCCCCCAGTAATTCTATCCCCGCACACGCATGGACATCATTACCTGGGCAGGGGACTGACTTCCGGAAGGGGACAGGTCATTTCCCTGATGACTGACCGCAAATCAATACCGCTGGTCAACCAAAACCATTTTTTTTACGAGGACAGAACAGTGGGGTGATCACGATCACGAATATTACAATCTGACGTATCGTAAGCGTGCAACGTAAAATTTTGGCCAATGACAAAGGGCTATTTTGAATCTACACTTTCTCATTGGTCTTAACAAAAACTTCAAAACTTTACGTCTATGATGCGACAATTTTTTCGTAATCTTAGTGATCGAGCTTCAGGTAAAATGCATGAACCGTGTACCTAGTGCCATAAAGTTTTCATAAAAACTAAAATGATTAATAAACCTGACGGTTGATACTTGTTACTTATTTCTACTTTTACTTAATATAAGAGAAGTTTTACTTTCTTGGACACGTTATATTTGTTTTTATCGACCATTACAATTTATTTTTACGTCTCAATATCTTGCTGTGTAATTGGTAGGTATAATTAATACGCGTGGTAAATTAAAATTGTTTTTTTCAACTATCTCTGTATCAATCTTTCAGTGATTAACATGAATCGTGTTGGTAGTTTATTTACGTAACGAACAAAATTAATTAATGTCACCGGATATAATAAAAGCTTTTATGAAAATTGAGTTTAAATTTTGAGCGCAAATTGTCGACGTGCGCTTAATTAAATGTAGGCAAATGATATACCTGCTTACTAAATTACCTTCATAAACTTAGGTTAATATTATCTAATTACTTTCAATTACAATAAATGCTTGATTAATAATACCTTCTCATTTGGCGCTACTTAACGAGGTCGGTCATATTTTTGTACGTCTACGGGCCCATTTCACCATCTTAGTAACTTCAAAGTAAGCTATTAGTGTCAAATTTGACGTTACTTGAGACTGTTGAAAGAGGCCCTTATGGAGGCCATACACTATCAAGTCCATCGTCCAACCGGCATGACACTGCCGATTGGATCTAGTAGAACTGACCGTGGGTAGGGCGTGGATTGGCACAGTAAATCGTGTGTGGTGTAGGTATATGGACGAACAGCAGATTAGATCAAGACTGCAGCGTCATCCCGATTGGACGATAGGCCGCATGGTGTATGGCCACCATTAGCCTTTTATATGATAGTAGTACGGTACTTATCTAGAGTTGATTGTTGATGATCTAATTAAAACCAATGATACCAAATATATATTGATATACGGCCTCTGTGGCGCAGTGGGAGAAGGTCCGCCTGAGACGCAGAAGGTTGCGGGTTCGATTCCCGCTGCGGGACAAATGTTTGCATGTTCTGTAGATATTTGTCTCGGGTCTGGGTGTTATCTATGTATGATATGTATGTATTTACAAAAAAAATATATATATCTATTTAGTTTATCAATCATGTGGTTCCCATAATACAAGCTCTGCTTAGTTTGAGGCTACATGATGATGTGTGATTACGTCCAGCATTATTTATTATTATTTATTTATTATTTAATTAAACTTGTTAGCTAGGTGGGTGAGTATTAATAAAATGCAAAAGTTTACAAGGCATCTGCCGTCAAACCACTCAAGTGCCTAGATATCTCCATGGCAAATCGAGACAGTTAATCCACCCAGATGGTCAGATAACGCGGTGCGCACTGCAAATACTTAGGTAGATACCCTACCCAGATAGGTTCTGTGCATAGGTAAGTTGTTACATCGTAATGTTTTAAATCTCATCATGGTAGAATAGACCTAAAACCGCTTACCATGCCGATTTTATGTCTTCACTACGATATAGAAGACAACGTATTTTTCCTGATTGTGCGTCCTCCCTATCGCAAGCATATCTAGATTTTCCCAACGCTTATTGTAAAATAAGTTTTATCTTTTATTTTTTCGCCAAAACCTCTTTTACGTTTTTTGTGCTAAGCCGACTGGTTAGATTGTAGGTAACTAGCTATAGTAGGGGAGCCCAAGCGGGGATTTCGGGATTTACTAAAGCGCGGCAGATTAATATACAGGGGGATACCTTGTACCCGGTTAAGTACCTCCACAAAACATGAGGCCCATATATAAGGCCGCCCGTGAAGGATACAGGATCAGATTAGTAAAAAAAAATTGACCATCAGAAATTCTCGAGCGCGTCAGATTAAGGTAGGGTGAGTTAATTACATCCTACAAAATGTATATTCCACTAATCTGACAATTTGAGAGTGACGTAAAAAAAGGGGAGGGCAACAAAGTTGTAAAAAAAAAACGTCATCTCGACATTCTCGAGCGTAGCTAAATTTTTTTTTATTTTCAAGGAAATAATTCAAGAATAATGAAAAATATATAATCTGACGATTTCCGCAAGCCGAAATAACAAAAATTCGTCGATAAAGTTAAATGCGTGCAGCTGCGTGATGCCTACATTTCCTTCTCCGCGTTTCTATTCCTCTCTCTCTTTCTCTATCTATTACTCTCTCACTCCGTCCCCACTCTGGTTTCTGTTGCCATGACGCCATCACAGCACAGCTGATCATAAAGACTCGTTCGTGGCATACTGTTTACAACGTGTTTACAACGTTTTGGCTTTTTTTGCTATTATAACCCTTCATCTGCGTCGAAAAGAAAATGGAAAATGGGAAATCTGCGGGGCCCCGCCCCCCGTCGGCCATCGTGGGTGGTCCGGGCCCCCCTTGTAATATATAATTAATAATTACTTCATATTTTACTATAAAACTATTTATAGTATCATACCTCCATGAAATCTGCTTGAAATCAGAAGCTCAGCGAGCTCAAAATATCACATAAATTATATTTTGAGCTCAAAAATGTCATAAGTACAATTTCAAGCGCCCAGGAATGGAATTAGCGGGAAGTTGCAGGGATGGCCTTTAAAGTGAACCGTTTTTCTAATTTTTTTTTGTCAGATCAGGCGAATCCCTCTAGATAATCGTCAGATTATGAGACAGTACGTTTAGAACATAAAGATGAACCATATATATCTTAATCTGACGCGCTTGAGTATTTCAAAATGGCGATTTTTTTTTGCACATTATGAAAATGGCCGCGAGTTTGCGTCCCATCGAAATCGTCAGATTAGTGAATGAGAGCTTTTTTTTGGTGTACTTAACACTCCCTTAGAAAATCTGACGCGCTCGATTAAATTTTTTTTTTTTTCATTTTCAACCCTTAAATACAACCACCCGCATCATGCAAACGATCAGATTAACATACGTACATTATTAAAAATACGTAGGGCATTGATGCTATCAATATCTGATGCGCTCGAGGATGTCCATGCAACAGTTTTTTTTTACATATTTAAAAATCTATAGCCGCTTCCCCCACCGATGTAAAGGTATATATCATATAACATTTTTTTCTTCTTATCATCTAAGCTTTGCATCCCAATAGGTCTCTACGACGCTCGAGTAAATCCCCATTTAGCCTCGTGGGCTCCCCTACTACTATTTTTCTGGGACAATTTTGAAGTGGTACCTACTTATTGACGAGCTGTACAATCATAATTGACGTATGAATTGCAGATATATTCAAAATTAATTTGAAATGAATGTAGCATCTACAAACAAGTACGACCACCTAACCAAGATTATATTTCACGTCGTATGAACAGTGTTCACTTTTCAATTAAAACTGATCCCGCACCGAGATCTTTTGATAAGCTGATCTTATTTATGAGACTCGGTGGTTTGAGTTGAGTCCCCAGCTTGTACCGGTCACTCAGACAAGTAGAAATAAAAAGAAGGGAAAATGCACGGAAATTACCACTCATCTTAAACCGGGCGCAAGCTGAATTCTGAAGTCATAGAAAATGAATTAAATGGTGCTGTTTTTGTTGTGTTAAAAAGAAAGTTCAGAAAGTTTCTCTGTCTTTTTGTTACAAAATAAAAATAAACTAAGTATGTTTAAACCTAGATAAACGTTAATTCAAATACCTATATGGTCTATTAGGGCTACGTGTAAAGCTAATAAGTAGTTTCAACCAAAATAGGTAGGTACAAATTTCCTGCAAATTTGATTTTGGTTGCAACTATATTATAATTTTCAAAAATGACCATCCTATCACGAGACCATAGAACAGATGACAGTTCCATACGTAAATCAGCAATACAAACTAAATAGAAATAGACGTGTAAATGCCAGCAATGACTAAGATCTTGATAAGAGAACCTTCAGTTAGCATTGTCCGATTGAATGTGAGCATGGACCGCGACGTAGATACATCGGCAGTGCGGCTTCCGCTCTCATTTCACCGCTTAGGCTACTGGCAATCGAAGACGAAGGCGATCTACGACCTACCCCAGTGAGGAGACATCATTTAAACCTATCAAGTGAGAATATATCTACTGATACCGACCAGTACCGAGTAGGTAGTAAAAAAGTTAATTTGTGGATCTTTACCTACTTTTTCTGGCTATAAAAAGCCACTGTAGGACATAATATTTTGAGAGAGTTAGCTATATCACGCTTTGCTGGCAGGTTAGTAATCGCAGTTTTGGTTGCAACCCCTTCATCGTCTTTTATAATAATCACTGGAGCTAGTAAGTGGAACGGCCGAACCAAAATGATGATCGACTGGAGTTATGATCGATCACATAGTCGACTTCCTCAATGTTTCGCGCTCACTTTCGATATGCATTTGTCAAGAGTGCGGTTTTCTCTTATATATTTATAATTTTATACACGCGTAAATCTAGCTTTTATGGAAACAATTTCCCTTTACCGCACACAGTTGCTTCTATAAAATCATTTTGCAGTATGTAAAACTTTATGTTTACTTACTTAAGATGTAATAGAGATAGTTACAAATGTACAGGATTAGATATTAATTTTAATTGATGTGCCTTAGAACAGAGGCAGCTAGGTACACCAACGGAAACACTAACGGAAGCACTAACCTGACAATTACTTACCTATTCCAGTATGATAAGGTTGTAAGTGCAATTTTCAATCCCATTTATACCCGACAGCGGAGGGTAATGTTTTTAACTCGAATCACCAAAGAGTTGACGCGTGCTGCCAGTCCCGTGTACAAAGCAAGTTATTTGATACCCAAGTCCTTATATTCCATAGTAGTTTATAATAAGAAGAAGTACCTAAGCTAGGTTTGCCTGCTATAGGCGTAAATAACGTATCATCAAGCCGCGACCACGCAACTATCAGATAATACCAGATTGAGCGAACACCCAACGGAACAAAATAAATGGTAATAAACAACAAAATTATATTTTGTAACAAACACGTTAATTATAAACATTTAAAACAAACGTACTATCATCTAGCTCCATAATTAGTTAAGGAAAGTGCGTGAGAGTAAATTGTTTAATTGTGATATACGTTGCAGACGCTGCGCTTGCGCCACACGCAATAGAGGCTAGACCAATGAGGACGGTTAAATCATTCCGCACATAAAATCGTCTTTAAGAGAAAATAACTTTGCGGGGTCACCTTTTGGAAAATAGGAATATAACGGAGATGATATATTATGTAGCTTGAAGTAAAGTAGACTTGTCATATGCAATTTATGACTGCGTTGAGTTTCTTTAGCAATCTTCAGAGGAAATGGTTCAGGCCTGTGCACCTATTCTATTGCCACGGAGACTACCTTTATTATAATATAATAGAATAAACGTGTGAATCTGTTGGTCTGTCTGCCCCTCCAGGAAACGTCCTGAATTGCACCTAACTGTAGAGGTAACCTAAGTATATTAAAGATTCGTAATATATAGACTCTATCATACAACTATCTAGGAACGTTTTTAGTTTAGACCCAGTGAACCAGCTATGCCGTTGCCTTTGCCCATAACCATTAGGTACGACGATGGGGTACTATTAATAAAATAAACAGCTGTCAAAGGGACGGTAAAACCGGATGATAGTAAATTCAACAGTTTTGAAAGGAAATATTTTGTCAGGAAAGTTCCTTTTAGGGTTCATGTCGACCGACAAACTACCAAGCGGTGTTTAGCAACCAGTTCATATTGAGATAAGTAGGTAGGTAAATATTCATCCATTGTACTAACTCATCATAATGGTGCATTCTTAAGTATGTATGTACGTAACAGTTTGTAGATGGCTCTTTTTTCCCTGAAAAACTATATAACTGCCATTGAATACTAATTTTTATGAATTTTTGAAGGAAAACCAATTGTGCGAAATCTAATAGGAGTTCAACTGTCGCGGTATCTGGAATCCGGAATGTTGTATAAAACAAATACAAAGGCTCGGAATAAATAATCGTTATTTTCCGTCTTTCTGAATTTCAGATTCAAATCCGAACCTAAACGATTCCAAGCACTAACTGTCCGATCTATGTCGGTGCAGATAGTTCTTAGTATGAAGTTGGTAGGTACAGTGCAATTTGTGTATTCCGAAAGCACGGTTCGCATTACTCCTCATTTGCAAGGGACATGGTCTTGAAGCGTGGGTTTTTAACGATTAGTTACTTTGTAGACCAAGTTCAGCTCAATAATGCAGCGTTTATTGAATACTCTGCTATTGGTTTGTTTATTTTATAACATTACCTAATCTATATTGAAAAAATCAATTGCCATGCGTGTGTTTCGCAAAAGCTTACAGAAAATACGTATTTTCACCTACTGAAATTGCTTTTTACGTGATTTTTGAATAAACTATATAATTTTGACAGGATAACGTTTATAGGGTCAGCTAGTATGATTATATTTGAAAAATCTACCGAAACAGTAGCATTAAATAACAATTAAGTTAGGTACATGATTCAGTTAAATATCTAGATTTTTAATAATTAAGAGTAAGTACCTAATATCTTAATAGTACTTAATACTTATTTCTAAAGTCTCTTTTGACAATCTCTGACCCGAGCACATTGTTCAACATTAAAAACATCTCATCACGGCACCGAAAGAAAGTTACAAACGGAAAGCCAAAAAGAAAATAAGAATAGGCACTTAGGTAATTTTAGCCACAGAATGTGTAATTTCATCCAATCAGTCGTCTTACTGGACGCTTGCTAGAGATGCTCTTTAAATCCCGACAACAATCGAAATTTGTGGGTGATTGTTACTAAATTGGCCAATTATTAACGTTCCTCGCCTTATTTTAATTTACATTTCATGCTGATGAAAGTGAGAGTAAAATACTGCATTTAATAAAAAAATAATTATAAGTGAGCGAGGAATCAGTCAATTAAACTAGAGGTGCCTGTACCTACCTAGACTAAAATAGACCGAAAACAATGGTAGAGACCTAAAAAAGTCTATGAAAAGAAGCGACATAATGCTGCCTACATGTGATATTCAACAGAGAATGATTTAAATTTAGATAGGTTAAACGTTATTACCTGCCTTCCAAATAAAGCTAGAATATCTGTTAATAAAACTTAACTTCCTAGGTATATATTGGTTGATGTTACTATGTCCCTATAGTTGAAATAAATGAAATTAAATAAACTCCCCACACGTAGGTAATAAACTCGAATGATAAGAAACTTGACAATTCACATCGTACCGAGGAAAGAACATGTCCGAGAAATGTTTTACATCCTGAATACTCTATCGACAGTGTTGCTGTAAATCTCACTGAGTGCGGTCCCACAAATTGGTAAAGTGGTAAAATACCGCCTTCACACGCGTTGAATTGAGTTGATCAACAGTTTTTTTGTGCCACAAAAACTTCAATTTGATTGAAAGTTTCTGCAGGCACTTAGGAATCGCTTTCGATTTAGAAGTTGATCAACTAAGTTAGGTATTCCGAGATTGAATCCTGCGACAGAAACTATACTTTCGATATGACAGAAATGGTATCAGACTCTGCATCAAGTCAACATTGAAGAAATATCTGAGTTTAAAGAGATTATAAGTAACCCATTAATTTTGATTTCTTGTCGCTATATCGTGGTCGAGTAAACGCAATTCTAAAGTTATCTCAGCGATCCCATCGAATTGCGATTTATTGTTAGCTATTCCACGATATTCTGTCGCGGTCCACCAAAAGCGACTTTAAGTTATCTCAGTACTAAAACGAGTTGTTACTGTTGAAATAAATCGCGTCGACAAGTGATCACCGTCAACTGATAGCTGGTTGGAAATCAATAAGCGTACTATCTGACCACGGCGTGCTCAACAAATAAACCATGCAAATTGGCTTATTTTTTATTCAAAACTGCAAGCGAAGGCTTAGCTGAAAATATGCGCAAAAAGTTAGATTTCAATGCTTTATGCCAAGAGCGTTTGGGCACTACATACGGTACCTACACTAAATATTGTCACCTACCTACATCACGTTGGCTTGGCACTGTTATCGTTTCTTGTTTCAAAATACTTGTCAATATAACCACCGTTGTTCACAACGCACGCACAGGCTTCACACTAAAGGCAAAACCGTTGGCCTCGCTGTAATTCGGTGTTCTTACAGTAAAATTAACCAATTTGATGCCAGCACAAACTCAAAATGAATTCGCGTTCCTTTTTTACGCACCATAGGTAGACAAAAAAAATCAAATAACAATTACGAGTAATTTACACCGTCGTAAATAAAATGTTTGTCATTGAATACATTAAATTTAAATTGGTCGAGAAAGTGTACAAATCGTGGCTCTCTATAACAACGTAATGTATTGCCTTTCATTTGAAAACGAAGAGCAGTTTTCTCCTGTCGTTCCGCGTATGATAAAGTTACGTGGTCTCTTATTACCGTGCTCTCATTACCATTGGCATTGGCATTTGTGGAACAAACATTCCAGGGTTACCCGCACTAAACCTTAACCATAAAACCAACATTAATGCCTAACTCAATTACAAAAGAAACATAGTTGGAAAAGGCTGAGAAAATGATAAAGAATGCACGCACGTAGTGATTTTATTTGATGAAATTAAGAGAAAACGTCGATAAAAACAACCTGTCTCTACCGAAACACATTGTTGTCTAGTCTTGACTAATAATTTAACAAAACTTTGGGAAATAAATATTATAATTTCAAGTCGGTACAGCCCTTAATCCAAATGCAGAGGCGTAAAACCCATTAGATAGGTGCTGGTAGCAACACAACTTTGAATACTAACACCGTGTCATATTCCAAGCAGCCTATTAGTACGTGTAACTAGCTGTTTCAAAGTACCAATGGATCCAATTCCGTTCAACTAAGTAGATGGTATAACGTTCTTTGTATCTCGTCTGCTTTAATGTACTGGTAATAATTATTCTGCATTTATAGACAACTGGATTTAGCAAGTCTACTAGGTACCTATTTTTACTTTGTAAAACTCAACTGTGAGTTAGTGGCCGACTCTATTATCGGAGCTTTTGGGCCACAAGAAGGTCTCCGTCATGGCTTAACTACTGAAAAGCCCAGACCAACATTTTGACGTACCTTCCGCAGCATGGAAATTCTAATATCTAAATGACACTAAACAATATAGCCTTATTTGCTTATAGTCAAGATCGGCAAATTTAGTTATCTTATAAATATAATAAAATAATGATAAAAACCACCTACTTTTTTCAGAGACAAAACGATTCACCATATACTCAGGTGAGTTTTCAAGATCAAATTCGGTTTAATTGTAGAGATCGACTGTTCCAGAAACTTATTGAACTATACTTTGCTAAATCTAGATTCTCCATTTAAAAAAAGTATGTATTGTGCAATGAATGATATTTAGACCTGATATTTTTTATGGTTTGAATATCTCCTTGACCAGAGACCCAGATATTATTGTCATCAATATTAGATTCGGTTTTCACGACCATTCTAGTGCCTACTTAAATCACAAAATGGCTTCCGTTCCCTACTTTGTCTGACCCCTGCCTCCTTTTATTGCCCAGACTCAAGGCTACAAGATAAGGCATGACCTAGGTCTCCGCTATAAATTTTACCTTTTATCACGGCACAGGCTTACGAAAAAAAAGAAAAAAAAATTAAACAGTGATTTCAAATTAAGAGGGGTAAATTTTGTTATTATTAGAAAAAAACCTAAGTTTTGAACGTTGAACCAGTAGAATAGATTACTTAAGACTTATTTTATTCAATAACCTACTTAGTATAATATATAGAAAGCGTAGGTACTATTATGTTTTACACCATGTAAACGATTTAACTGGATACTGAAATTTCTCTGTTCTTTTTATTGATATGGAGTGCAATTAAGAGTATATCTAATAAACTTTTTTGATTCTTGTAATATTTTATCATCCAGCTTTTATTATTACATTGATCTCTTACTTTTGCAGACTAGTTTATGTCTTCAAAAGTTATCATATTCTCATCTCTTGAATGAAAATCCACGAACGACATAGTTTTTCATAGGGCAAACAGATACTAAGTAAACCCGCTACTACTCTTTGTTCTCACCGTCGTGTTCCTACATTTTTCCTATTTTGCACCTGCTGAGTTCGAATTCTTCACAAGTTGAACAATTCAAGACTCTACTTTTACAGAGATAAGATCTACTATCCTCTCTTAGTGTACAGGTGTAGGGCACTCTATTGTTTTCTGTTCACATTCTTCAACCACAAAGCATTGTTGTTCCAACATTTTGTTAATTGAAAGGATTAATATTTAGTAAATCGAAAGTACGATTGTAAAACATGAGATGGTAATGTAATCAACCTGATATATATCTAAGTAGTGAATGATTTACATATAATAGAAATTAGAATTAACATAATTGGATATTACGGGTCGATAAAGACAAATTCTTGTTCAAGTATGCAAACTGCAAGGTGGACTGTAAAACTTAAATGATATACGGATCGTGAAGGAGCAATGAAAAGACTCTTAATGATATGCACGAAGTGCTTATCAGAGTAGTAGATCCAGGGTATGCAAATCCAGAGTGTAGTTTTGGCTTAAATGTGTTAGCAAATATAGAACTCTATAGTATGTATATTTACTGATACTGTACTAGGTATGTCAAATTAGTACGTTGCTATATTTACCCGCCTAATAGCTTAACGACGTAGCAATTTACAAAACACGTGTAAAACATGTGTTACCCACAAATTACCTGGGTTAAAAGACTTACGGCCTTCATTCCGTAACGATGTAACAGAATAACAAATAGTTTGTCACAAGGGTGAGTTCAAGGAACTCCTAATTTCTACCCTATAAATAGGTTACTCACATGTTACAAGGGCGTTTGTAATTATTAATCGTGTCGCTCAGGTGAGTACACGAAATTCTCTAGATTTTTCGAGGAATCACTGAAATTATGAGAGCATTGAGTTTTAATATGCTTTTTACTTCTTCAATTACAAAGTAGGTACCTGTCCTTTTGGGTTTGATACTATAATCTAAATCTTGATAATTTACATGAAAAGGTTCATTACCCCAACAAACGCCGTCTGGAAGGCGTCTACGAAACACCCTCTACCAAAAATCTAAAAAAAAGTCTTGTTTGTTCTCTATCCAAACGCCAACATGCCAGTATTAAGTATAATAAACCGGTAATATATGTCTAGTTTTCGCAAAATAACCAGTGACTAAGATGTATGTAATGCTAAGAAACCTGAAAACAAGGTTTGATTTTATCTATCGACTGCCGAATCCATAACGTGCTTTTAGAGGGAAATTAAAGCCAGTAATGTAGAGGTGGTATTGTAATAAAACGGCTTAGGGAGTGTAGGAAGAGAAATGTGAGTAGGCGGTGCTAATAAGTGCCGTGGATGTTTATTTTGTGCAGTATCCCGTAATTTATAGGTGCGATGCTTCGCCGATTAGATAGAAGGGTTATATCGATATCGAATTTTATTTTAACGAGCGTAGCGAAAGCGTAGGTGATGAAGTTGAATTGTAAATAATAAATCTTACAATCATAGACAAATGTTATCACGGGTAGAATTGATGAATGGTGCAATTGACCTGTCTGATTTTATTTTCAATATAGAAGTTTCTTCTATGGAAAACACAGGGGAAGATGGCTATAAGCATTAATATTTAATGCAGGTAAAGTATGCATTTAGCAACCTTTAAACCTGGATAAAATTTGGGAGGTACATCTTTGGCAGTTCAACCTCAGAGCTGCCGATTATTTTAATTATTTCTATGAAATACAGTGTCTCACAGGGCATAGTTCTAGAACACACTCACTTTCAAATCCACGAAAAATATAAAATTAAGATATGAGCTCGTTGCAAAGTCTAAACATTGCATAAAACTCAAATCCATTCAATTCACCGCATCACACTGTAACTATAACTAACGCGTCTTACACGAAGAGCAAATCAAATTCATCCAGCCATTTCTCACGCAATCAAAAATTAGCCATTAAAATTTTTACGTTCAGCTGTTGAGCGTAGAGATAGCTCAATCGATGTTGAAGGTTAATGGCGTGACCCCGACACTCATCATGTGGCCACTCAGTCATCAGAAACAATTTCTTTTGCTGCCTAATGACTGCAGACAAAGTGAACTGTCTTTATGCATTAGTGGTTTAGCGGTTTTGTGTGAACATTGTGACATTTCCAGAAAATATACATTAGAACGCTGGCTTAACAGAAAGATTTGATGTAGGTATTAAGAGGAGATAATGGCGGTATCTGGAAATAGGTGTTATCATATAACTGTAGTTAGGTTAATAATAAATTCGACTAACTATTTGTAAAAAAATATTGAGAATTAGGTATATTAAGATGAGTAACGTAAATTTCCAACGGTATGCTATGCTATAAAAGTTATGTAGATTCACTATTCCAACAAATAAAATCAATAAACCAATCAGTGTGAAGTAGCCGACTGCAACAAAATATGCAGAAAGGACATCAAAAACGAGGTCAACGCTACAACCATCATTAATCACTCTCTTGAGTACATTGTCCTATGAACATATGATACTTACATGTAATACCTACTTACATGTAAGTATCATATGTTCATAGGACAATGTACTCAAGAACCATTTGTTTTCATAGATACTTAAGTTTAGTGTTGTTTAAATTAGCATTTTTGTTTGTTATGCTAATTATTGAATTATTGGAAGAATAACTTTAGTTCTATTAATTTCAAGTGTATGAAAGTAGATACGTACTACCGGGTATTATTTTTATTAATTTAAGAGCCTTCTTCTAGCTCTTGTCGGTGTGTATACAATTTTAGTTCATCTTATAATTAAGATTCCGTACACAAAGGGTAAAAACGGGACTGAGACTCCATTGTCTTTCTGTCGGTCTGTTTATAGAAATTTGAATACTAAAAACAGAATAAAAAAAATATTTGAGTGGGACTCTCATACAACGGTACGGAACCCTTCGTGCGCGAGTCCGACTCGCACTTGGCCGGTTTTTCATTCTCCTAAACAAAACAACATCAAATTGCATACCATGTATTGAACACAGATTGAACACTGCTTAGCATTAAATTCACCATTTTATCTCACCATTCTCATTTATTGAGAAAAGAAAAAGGGCCTGATTCTTCCTGAACATGGGGTTCGTTTGATTAGTTAGTATACTTTATCACAAATAGCAAGTAATGCTTCAGAACAACGAAATTCACAAGTATCTATTTGAGCATCCTGCCGGCATCCCACATCATCACATCAATCAATATCCGCATAAAATCTCCTGGAATCCAGCCAAATCTACACATAGCCGTTTGTAACTTGGTAACAAACTCTGCCTTTTTATGGGTTCTGGGTAGGTATTGCAATAAGATCTTACTTGTTACTTGAGATCAAGTAAGAAACAAGATCAAAAATAAGGAAGAAAAGAGTTCTGTAGATGTAGCCTAACTTCATTTCTGATAAACACTTGATAAATATGATTATTTTATTTATTTTTACTAAGAGCCTAAAATATCCCACTGCAGGGCAAAGTCCTCCCTTCCCTCCTTCCACTTCTCTCTATTGAGCGCAACCACACCCGCCAAACCATTAAAAAATAAGGGTTAATGAAAATATTTGACTGTTCTTTGTAGCTTCTGGATATATAAAACATTTATACATTCAACTATTGATTGGTGTAATTTTTATACTTATTTGGACACAACAATAAGTTGCATGAAATTGACTTGACTTCCTACTTTTTTTCGTATGAGCACGTGGCCAACTTGAGTGATCATCAGACTTTGTATCGCCAAAAGCTCCTCTACATAATTCAGAAAAGCCAGATAAAATGAAAGAAAGTATTCTAAGAATCAATAACGAGGGTAACACCTAATTTACACTCACAGTAGGGGATGCGTCGTGTCGTTGCATATGTATGAAAAGGTCTCGCTCAGTGCTCTCACCTCATCTTAAGTGGATGCTGCGCAAATTCTAGGTAAAATTGTCGAGCGGAAAATTGTCCTAGTTCTCAAGATGAAAAAGTGCCTCAGTAGAACGTCATGGAGATTTCAACTGAAAATAGTTGAGAGATCTTTAAAGCTATAAATAATGAGCATAAAATTTAAATTTAAGCATTTGTTTTGATTTTCCAACATTGTTTATGTAAATTTTTGTCGGTATGATTTAAATAATGGTTTAAAATAAACTCTTACTGAACGCTCGTGGCGTGGTTAACTTCGGTGTTCTTAGCAGATTACCTTGGTTAAGCAACACTCCACCTGATCATTACTTGGATGGGTGACCGTTTAGTGACAATTAGATTTGAGCGCTTCCGTGCTTCGGAAGGCACGTTAAGATATTGGTCCTGGCTATTCAATCGTTAAGCCATGTCGGAGGCCTTCGGGCGGCCTAAAATCTCCGACACCAGAGTTGGTCACTGACTCATACGAAGAAGATAAGACTGAACGCTAATATAAATGTTTATCTTACCTACTACCGAATTAAACTTTAGTATCCAGACCTAAACAGGTCTACCCAGTTCTGTGCTACTGCCAATTCAGCTCCATACTAGAATCTGTCCAAGTACTACAAATTATACTAAATTCAATGAACAGAACGATCCGTAATTACTAGGGCAGGTACACAATTGTCATACATCGACCGTAACTATCGCGTAGGCGGCTGAATAATCGATACAATGATCGTTCTTAAATCGATTTTGTTTCGCTGCGTCTCGAATGTGACACTAATTGATGCAGTAACGATAAATAGTGTTTAATTAATTTAAAATACTTCCGATGTTTGTAAAAAGTGACAGCTAGCTGTCAGAATAAATGATTATAGAAAGGCCCAGGGGTTTGTTTTGTTGTTTTTTAATTAGTCGATCTGTGAGATCACTGTTGATAATCGAGTAAAACTAGTCTAGTATTGACCATTAATGTGGTCTATCTATGATCTATGTAAAAGTGGTACTATCTCTACGGGAATATTTTACCTACCTAGGTACAATATCACATGATCCTATACAAGGCAACAAGTCTTCCGTATCAGGGGAGACTAGATACTTTTGCAGATTTTTCTAAAAATGGCAATATCTAAGCTATGTTTGCCTCTAATCAGTGACTAACAAAAGGTGAATAGCTACACAATAAGCTGTTTATAATATGATATTAGCCAAAACATTTATTAAAAAAACCTTATATCCTCTTATCGTCTTAGTTATTTCGTAAAATATAAAATGGTGATAAGTCTCCCCAAGTTCCCCTATATTTTTTGTCTGTCATAATATGAAAAAAAAATTATCTAGTATGGAGATCAAAACTTCAAGATTGCTATTCATATACCTACTCAATTTACTTCATCACTTTGAAATGAAAGTAATTCATGTGAAAAAAATAAAGATTTTATCTATTCTAGACTGAGAAATTTCTAGTTATATACAGACACGACAGTCTCCCTACTACTTCACGGTATAATTAAGATAAAAGACAGGCAATTCTTACTTAACTAGTAAAGAAGAGGATTGAAAGTATAATGACCAAACCACAGAGTAAAAATAACCAAAGTAATTAACCTATACCATATACTTATTCGTGTTTGCATTGCGTTTGATTAATTACAACCTACTTGATAATGTTATTATGTAAGGACAGCTTTAGAAAGATTATGTAGAGAAAGCTCTTAGGTTGTACATGCACCTATAATATATATATTTTTAAGTTATAAATATAAACGTTTGTATACTATAGGTAGGTTTAAGTTTTATCTCTGATCCCTTTTGCCTGATTACGATACAATATGGTTTGAGATATACATATATATGCCTGCTTTCTTGAGATTGAAATTCGTGTAACCATACGTTTCTGTTCAAGAATTACTTGATTGAATCTACTGCAGCAAAATAAGACAGCTGACGTGGAGTTGAAGATGGGGCGCAATGCTCATTTGTTAGAGGCATATGTCCAGCAGTCCATTGCTGATGATGATTTTCCTTATGAATTTAATATCTTAATATCTTATTTAATTAGTAAATTTTATAATAACATAGCATGTAACATAGCTTAGAGGATTAGTAGGCTGAAATGGCAGTGGGCCGGCCATATATGCAGAAGAACCGACAACCGTTGGAGACCCCGTTTAGGCAAGCGTAGTGTAGGACGCCCACTGGCTAGATGGAGTGAGGATCTGCTGAATGTAGCTGGCAGACAGTGGATGAGAAGAGCCGAGGATCGGGCTCAGTGGCGAACTTTGGGAGAGACCTACGTCCAACAGTGGACTGCGGTAGGTTGATGATGATGATGTAACATTTCTGTCTTTTAAATTTTGTACGCCTAATGGCAGATCACAGTAAGCTCTTTATGTAACAACTTTTTACCTGTGTATCACAAATAAATAAATTCAAATTTAAATCTTTCTGCATTAATTTACTTTTTGAAACCAGCGCTGCAGTTACCACAAGGCTTCTGCAGCATACGCTGAGTGGAGATCTTCTTGTGTCACTGTTTTTCTGTCTATAAGATTTAAGCATTTGCCTTTGTTTATTTTAGTACTTATGATTTGTCAGTCATATAAATATGTTTTATATATCTTTGTCTATAAAAAATGTGAAAGTTTATATTCTTCTTTTCTTAACAGTGCTTTTTCCTTTAGTTTATATCTTTATCTGTCATTTTTAATAAAATATTTCCCTGAAAGTTTATATTCTTCTTTTGTTTACAGTACTTTTTCTTTAATTCTTGCTATGTACAAATGCGAGCTTAACCCTGAAAGAGTTTTCTTACAGCAAACCTTTGTGTTTTGGGTATTGCCTTTAGTTTATTTATTTAGTTAATTTGAAAGATCTCCCTCGCAGTAACTTAGTCTCTCATGACTTTTCACAGGGGTACAGCTATATGTTTATGTGCTTTTGTTCAATTTTGCGCAGTCTCTCAGTAGGGCATTAATTTGCTGCACATAATTTATCTCAAATGTCAATATTTACGATCACGAGAAAATAACTGTCATACATAATTTAAACAACTCATAATGATTGTGTGAATGTCGAGAAATATCTATTAAAACCATCGTAAAATAAATGAGTTCATCTATTCAAAATCGATAAGCTTTTCCCAATAATTCTATCCAATGAAATCCTTTATTCTATTGGTTGCATTTTCTTAAAAAAATATTTATTAATATTAATAATAAAAATATTAATGTAAAAGTTGAAAGTACTCATAAAGGACATTAAATCGTAGGTAAGCATTATTTATGATCTTTATTGGTAGCAGCTGGTTTTGACTGTGATCATATTATCCACACCACATATTTATCTAATATCCTTCAAAAAACATTAAAAGGTATTTACTAGTTAAACTGTTGCAATTCTCAAAGCATACAACTGGTATGATGAGCGTTGATAAAAACGACAGAAACGAGCGACTATTTCTCACCACTGCAATCTAAATTCACTCTCACTCGCATTCAAATTTAGCCAATTTCTCTTACTCAGCGAGTGTTCGTGTGAATTTGTTGAAATTACTCATAACGTTGGGTCGAGGTCGGTCACGTCCGTCACTCACCTCTGCCCCGAGATTATCACATTGCGGTTTCCAACACTCGCCAACGGTATACCGAAACTTTGTGAATTTTTGAATTATATATGAATAGACGACCTCTGTGGCGCAGTGGGCGAAGGTCCGCCTGGGACGCAGAAGGTTGCGGATTCCCGCCGCGAGACAAATATTTGCATGTTCTGCAGATATTTGCCGCGGGTCTGGGTGTTTCCTATGTATCATATGTATGTATTTACAAAAAAGAAGTATATGTGTAATATATCAATCATGTGGTTCCCATAACACAAACTCTGCTTAGTTTGGGGCTATATGATGTTGTGTGATAGTCCAGTATTATTTATTTATTTATTTATTTTATACGTTTTGAGACATATGGCGCAAAAACTAATATCAATGAACTCATAAAAGTTTTACTATACTTGTCTTTCAAATAACAATAAAAAGGTAGACGTGTATAAAGAATTTTTTTACGTAAATACATTATCTACCTTAGTAATGGAATTCATTATTTTGCATCTACGTGTTAACTTATTACAGAACTTATTAGAGTGTATCGTGGGAACTGCGGACATGTTGGTTAGATAGAAAATCTTACAAATTGCATGCTTACTGGAATGATGTTGGTAACAGCTAGACTTTGATGACGACAAAGGTACCTAACCTACCTAGGAAGAACGTGACACCTCTTTATCAACTGTAGAAATGTAGCTTATCTCGATTTACAGGTACCTGAATAGCATAATACGTAATATGTATTTTTAAGTATCTCTAAACTTTATATATAAACTGAAGGAACTCTATATGTATCTACTAATTTATTGTGGGAAGGAAGAAGGAAAGGAAATTATAGAAGATATTGCAGCAAAACCCTTTTTAACGGTGTTGGGTTATTATTTTCTTTCCTTCGTCTTAGCTTTAAGAAAAGGCCTAACATAACCAAAGAGACGCAATCTCTCTCAAGATACCAATCCATACCCTAAAAATAATTCACTGGAATTTAAAAGCAAATATATTACGAGTAAAAATATTACATTTCAGAACTGGACGATAAAAATCTTTATGTAAAACTGCATGCATGTGAGTTAGCACAAATATACGAGCGCATTCCTACAAGTTAATTAACGTGGTAACCGTTGCGTTTAAGGGAGAAAGTGAAAAAATATTAATAATTAAGACTAAAGCCTAAGTAGCTAGGTACAGTCAGCATCAAAAGTAGATGATGAGTTTCAGAATTTCAATACAGCTGATAGAAATTTGCGTCAGAATTAGATAGCACTAAAGTGTTCCATAAATAGGTGATTGAAAAATATGCCAACAATAAGCTGATGACACTAACCACCACATGTACCTGATGACTTTAAGGTTCAAAAGTATCTGATGTAAAATAGTTTTATAAAATATATGAATTATGTTACTTTGCAATATTTTGGCAATAAAGATACAGGTTCAAAAATAACTGACTATCTATCATAGCAAAAATAACTGATTATCTATTTTAACTGGCCTTTCAGCTCAGTTCTTTCTATTTTTATTTTTATTTTTATTTTTATTTTTATTTTTATTTTTATTTTTATTTTTATTTTTATTTTTATTTTTATTTTTATTTTTATTTTTATTTTTATTTTTATTTTTATTTTTATTTTTATTTTTATTTTTATTTTTATTTTTATTTTTATTTTTATTTTTATTTTTATTTTTATTTTTATTTTTATTTTTATTTTTATTTTTATTTTTATTTTTATTTTTATTTTTATTTTTATTTTTATTTTTATTTTTATTTTTATTTTTATTTTTATTTTTATTTTTATTTTTATTTTTATTTTTATTTTTATTTTTATTTTTATTTTTATTTTTATTTTTATTTTTATTTTTATTTTTATTTTTATTTTTATTTTTATTTTTATTTTTATTTTTATTTTTATTTTTATTTTTATTTTTATTTTTATTTTTATTTCTATTTTTATTTTTATTTTTAGATAATATTTTATATAAAAATAAAAAAACTATCAACTGAGCTAAGAGGCCAGTTAAAATAGATAATCAGTTATTTTTGCTATGATAGATAGTAAGATATTTTTAAGACTATTAACGGGAGTGGCAAAGTTTTTACGGGGAACAAAAGTTTGTGTAAATGTTTGTTAGTTTAGCTTAATGAATCAAAAACAAAGGCTTATCTAATTTTGAAAAAATTATCTCTAAAGTTGTAAACGGGGTGGCAAAGTTTGTATGGGGAACAAAAAAAATCATTACCAATCGACTTGAAATATTGCACAGAATCTCTCCTCTAGAAATAAATGTCCTGTTTCAGGATTTTTCGCACTTCAACCCCTAAGGCGGTTAAAGATGATCAATTTTAATTAATTAACTTTGATTAAAATGGATTCCTAAAAAGTACATTAAGAAAAAAAACTTGAACAGGGTATGAAAGGGGATGAAAGTTTGTATGGGGAACCAATCATTTCTCAAGTTAGGTAAGTTTGACGGCCTCTGTGGCGCAGTGGGCGAAGGTCCGCCTGAGACGCAGAAGGTTGTGGGTTCGATTCCCGCTGCGGGACAAATGTTTATTTTAACTGGCCTCTTAGCTCAGTTGATAGTTTTTTTAATAAAAATAAAAATAAAAATAAAAATAAAAATAAAAATAAAAATAAAAATAAAAATAAAAATAAAAATAAAAATAAAAATAAAAATAAAAATAAAAATAAAAATAAAAATAAAAATAAAAATAAAAATAAAAATAAAAATAAAAATAAAAATAAAAATAAAAATAAAAATAAAAATAAAAATAAAAATAAAAATAAAAATAAAAATAAAAATAAAAATAAAAATAAAAATAAAAATAAAAATAAAAATAAAAATAAAAATAAAAATAAAAATAAAAATAAAAATAAAAATAAAAATAAAAATAAAAATAAAAATAAAAATAAAAATAAAAATAAAAATAAAAATAAAAATAAAAATAAAAATAAAAATAAAAATAAAAATAAAAATAAAAATAAAAATAAAAATAAAAATAAAAAGAACTGAGCTGAAAGGCCAGTTAAAATAGATAATCAGTTATTTTTGCTATGATAGATAGTCAGTTATTTTTGAACCTGTATCTTTATTGCCAAAATATTGCAAAGTAACATAATTCATATATTTTATAAAACTATTTTACATCAGATACTTTTGAACCTTAAAGTCATCAGGTATATGTGGTGGTTAGTGTCATCAGCTTATTGTTGGCATATTTTTCAATCACCTATTTATGGAACACTTTAGTGCTATCTAATTCTGACGCAAATTTCTATCAGCTGTATTGAATTTCTGAAACTCATCATCTACTTTTGATGCTGACTGTACCTAAACAGAAAGAGAAAGTTTCACTTCTTACTACTTAACTATTATCATTATCATGATAATGGTTACAGAAACGAGACTTACCTAATTGCTATTTCATTATCCTAAAATATTACATCATAAACTCTTATTACATAGAAAAGGTTTCTGACAATATTAAGAATAGTCCTTAATAGCTATTTATAGTTATTTAGCAAACAATCCATATATCAAACGATTTCCTTTATAAATCTATATAATGCCTTTACTATCCCATCAATAGTCCTAATTAGGCAAAATTAACGCTTTTAATACTGTCCATTAGAAGCCAATCTCTATAAAACAAACACCGGTCACCCACACAGCATCGTAACGATCATTAGGCATTTCCTCAATGGAGCTTACCCAATCGTGGTCACCCAAATTGGTGGCAACAAAATGTTAGGCTAGGCCTAAAATGGAACCATTTATTTTCGTCACATGACCCTCCGCACCACGAACGAGGAGCATCAGCTCGCACCCTAGAGCAAGTCTGTTTGCAGTATCTACTCAAAGTGTTATACGAAAGAAAAAAATCTACCACTGTGAAACCGGCTAAGGCGTAGCACTCAGTGCTATGGTTGCTATGGTCTACAATGGGTCACCATGACCCGAAGATATTAATGATGATGTCGGCCAAGCCAAAGGAACACAGCAAAGGGAGGTAGAGACAAAACATGACACCAGGTACTCAGGTACTTAGTAAAATGATAAAAGCTCAACGTCTTCAAAATAAACTTTGCGCTTCTGCGTGGTCGTTTTAGTATAACGCTAATTCCCTTTAATACCTATACTATACTTGTCTGTGAAGCAGGAAGCCACCTTATTTATGAGTCCAGCAGCTGACCCGCTGCGTTATCGCAAATTAAACGCCTCGCATCTAATTTATTACATCAAAACTAACGTACCTACGAGAATAACCCTACTACCAGTCAAAGGTGGCATTCCAAATGCAGCGACACGCGACATCATGATACAATGCACGAGACTAATTTGCGACATCTAACTTGAAGGTTTTATCAAAAAAGTTTACAATCCATTCAAAAATCTATGTGTTCACAGTTTCAGTATCAGTTAAGGGTACCTTTATCAAGCTAGTGAGAAAACGAGATAACCTAATAGAAACTCATAACTTAGTTCAACTGTAAATATATAGTACTATAAATCCTAAAATATGTACTACTTATAAATTCTTAAATACCTACTCGTACCATGGCTCCCTTTGAGCGATCAAACAATTTGACCATCAGAACGATCAAATGAAAGTTTCCAATCGTCTAATGTAAACTAATCATACCTCATTACCAAAAATTAAGAAGCCTCACGGCTCAGTCGCTAGAGTGGCGACTCCAGCTTAACTTTATCAGCTGATTAATAATCGTTTAGATTTCAAACTGTTTACCCAGTGTATAGGGTTCAAATCATCACCACGTCACGTAACACTGTCACTCCCACGGTCCATTTCCGACTTTTTATGGTGCTTCCTACATACCGATATGGTTCTTTCGTGTCTTAATTTGCGCGCGTTACATACCTGAAACAGAAGAAAATGTTCATTAGTGCCTATTTTTGGAAGCAGATAAAATTTTATTGGGCATTTTAATCCATTATGGTCTTTTCTATCACATTAACATTAACATATTAGAATACCTACTTAGTTACGTATTTATTTTTAAACGTGTTGCTTGAAATGTTCAAATTTTTGTTTAGCTCTACATACCTACATAGTTAGATTATGATATGTTTCATGATTTCACCGTGGATTAATTAAATTATTATTATATCTAATTAATAATTATTATTTAGTTTTAGACTAAATAATACCTAAACGTAAGAGTACTTAGCCCATATCACATAAGAAGATTTCTTACGATAGAATCACATTGCCTTTTGTTTTACGTTTAAATAAATAAATCGACTATGTCGTCGGCATCAGCGGATAGAGCACAACCAATGATTCAATTTCCTGATAAACAGTCACTTTCCATCGGATATAGACTCTACAATTCTCGATAACGACTTCCATTTTACCCACAAATTGATAGATCCCAGCTCATAATTACAATAAACTCATTATATATGCCATTTCCGGCTGGTTGGTCAGCTGTAATGAGCAAGCAGCCACCTAACGTAAGAAAACGGTACAGCCCGCTCCGCTCTGAATGACACGGAAAGAAAAAAGCAAGCCGATGACCGATGTGATTTTGTCCAGCGAAGTTTCGATTGCAGATATAAAATATGAGAGTAAACAAGGGCCTTTAGAGTCATTCATCATTTATAAAATCATTTCTTATAATAAAACAATAATTATGATGTAATAAGTGGATAATATATAATGTATGCGGAAATGAGAGTTACCTACAATAAAAGCATTGGGTTACAATAATAATTTAATATAACACAAATATATATTATCAGGTACCTACAAAGTTGATAATACTGAAATATCTAAGGCGAAATTTTTAGGAAATGGAGAATATTGTAGGTAGTCACTTGGTAGTGTTAGTACTACAAGTTTATAGTAGGTAGTTACTCCAACAGAAGAGACTTCTAAAATTTTATAATTTTATTTTACAAGCTAAGTTTACCAAGTTTTATTACAATTGAATTAGTAATCAATAATTTGTTCTCATCGCAATGACTTGACCGAACATATTTCGATAAGATTAAACAAACTGGTTTGGTACCTTTGGAATACAACAATCTATATTAAATGAATAAATGATGCCAGATTATCAATTACAGAACATTATTTAGCCCTAAACTAAGCAGAGCTTGTATTATGGGAATCACTGATATTCCTTCTACCTATATTTATCTATATTTTTGGTAAATATATACACATTGTAAAGTGATCATTCCGATTAGGTTCTGAATAAGTAAAGGTGTAGACAAATGTAAGTTCCACTAATCAGACATTTTACGAGCTATTCTCGTTTAGCACCGCGATCTTGTTAAACAGCCGTGTAAATCTCAACTACCGAAGAAAATAGCTGGTCACGCTCATTACAATCACACTTTCAAATTGAAAAAGTTACTGATTGTCTCTGGCTTCCGCTAAGTTATCGAGATATATTTTTTGCAGCATTGCAATTGTAAACCAATTGAGTATAGCACGGCAGACAAAGGCCATTGTATGCGATTTTCGTTGCATCTCAGAGCACTGTATAGAGAGATCTGTGTTATCGCAAGCCGATCTCAATATGTCGGGAAATGTAGCAGTGGGTATAAATCTGCTTGCTGTTTCTATACGGTTTTGCATTGATGGGCTTTTTTTTAAATTTTGTGAAAAAGTAGTTGACACAGTGAGCTTTGTACCAGCCTAAATTGATTTGTAATTCTGTTTACAAATCAATTCTAGGTGCAAATAAGGGTAGCAATACCCATACAAAATATCTAAGTATATTTTTTCGATTGTTTGGCTGTTTATTTGGATTTTATTTTTTCATAACCACGAACGAAACCATGAAATAAATATTCAAGTCGGAAGAGCCGAAGATTTTACGAGACACATGCACGACAATAAATTTTTATATTAGTACATATATAGATTTATATAAAACTTCACTAGCTTGCGGATAAAAAGTAGCCTATGTATTTACCTATCCAGATCACAAACTAATGTATGTCATTCAAATTTTCATCCAAATCCATTCAGCCGTTACTGAGTGGAGTGGTAACAAATATGCTTACACATACTCACACACAAACTATCGCATTTATAATATGAATGTTATTCTCTTTTATAAACTCTTAGAAATACAACATTTTCCATATAGACAAACATTGAAACCAAAATAGTTGAAAAAAATTATAAATATATTTTCACTAGTAAAGGGTAGCAGAGGCTCGCCCACCATAACTAGCGAAAATGTATTCTTATTGTAGACGTTAAATTTTGGCCAATGAGAAAGCGTAGATTCAGAATAATTTTGTGATTGGCCAAAACTTTATACATTAGTGATTTCCCTTCAGTCCGTGTCATCCAATTTAACCCGATTAAGAAAAAACAGGCAACACACAAGATACTCGTACATACGAAAGTGTGGTGTAGCCGAGTCGCGTGTGCTTCAGATGTATGCAATTACGTCTGGTTGAAGATTTGATGTGTTGCTTAACAGATGCACATGTCAATTCACAGCTGTCTTTCTTCAAAGTAGTAATTTTTGTCGCGATTGGTTTTTGAGTTCATTTCAAACATCTCCAATCCCCATTCTTATAGGGGAAGCATATATCCAGCAAAGGACAAATAAGGCTAATGTCACGAAGAGTAGCGAAAAAGTAGTATTTGTTGTTTTATAAGGCGCCCTCTACCCCACCAAATATGCGATGCCTGTTATGGGTGGCACACACGTTACGAGAAATCGTTACGATCGCACTGAACCATTAATCGAAACAAGAGCGTGATGAAAACTCAATTTTCTTCTCCGTTTTCATCACACACACTGATGAGAGTGAAGCACGTGTGTGCCACTCACAAAGGGTATCTAATATTACCTACACCTATTTATGCAAATACCTAAATATCTTGTATCTTATTGTTGTTATTGTCGACAGAAAATTGACATTATCACGAATTATATCAGCCACAGCCTCGTCATCGTCATCGTCATCCAGTGTCTTGAAGCTGTAATTCTGTAATTCTTCTAGAAGGTGGCAATTATTCCATCAGCATGATCATAACATCGGAAAAATAAAAAAAAGTTAAAAGCCATTTTAATTTGTTCAATGTCCCATTTGCTTTAAAGCAAACGAGCGAGTAAAACAATGCATACAACGCGTATGTGCACTCGTATTTGTTTTTCTAGGATTATTATGGCTAAATTTAGGCACAACTTTATTAATATAATTTTTTTGACAGCTATGTTTAAAACATTCAAAATGTTGCATTGCATCCAAAATAAGTTTTCTCTATTCTTCCGTCGATAAAGCTTTTAGGTTGTGCTAAGCCGGTAAGTTTGAGTTACTTTTTATGGAAATCGGTTCAATTTGAGTCCAAGTAGATATCTTATTTTTTGAGAAAAAAAATAGAGGCCCAGAGGTTAAAATCCTGTTAAACATTATACTCTAGCACGTTAACTTTAGGCCTTGGACATAGCGCGTATTCAGCACTCAAAGCGTTAATGGAACAAAAAGCTAAGGGTTTGTTATGTTTGCCTTGGTTTTGTCATCACTTTGTGAAAACCAAAAGTCCCTCCAAAAGTTTTTACGACTAAGATTAGTCAGATTAGCTTAGTCCATTAGCCCAGTAATGTGGTATAGGGCTTAAACATGAGCGCCTAATGATCCAATTTACGAGATTTCTGGGAACAAAAAGCCTTAGCAGCCATTTTACTTCCAAAATATGTCAGTTATGAAATTTGCCTATTCACTGAATTTCTACAAAAGGTGGAAGGTATTACGGAAAGCTCCATGAAAACGTCCAAAAAATCAAGATTATTTTGAAAAAGATAAAATGGCCCATAAATCATCATTATCATCAGCCCATAGCAATCCACTACTGGACATGGCCTCGCCTAATGAGTGCAATTGGATGCGTCGAGCTGAAGATAGACTTCAGCTCGACGCCATTTGCATCAGCACAAGGCCGCTTGATGGATTACTTGGCAACAGTAAGGTTGGGATTTAAGAGCACGTCCAAACTGCAGCTGGTGATATTAACCACCGTTTAGGCGACGGAATGTTTTATACAGGGTGGTAAAAATCAATGGGTCCTGAATAGAAACTCCTTTAAGTCCTAAAGATAGATTATTTTACTTAAAGGAAACATTCCTTTATTTGAACTGCATTCAAAGTTTTTCTAAAACTCGTTTGCCTCACCCGGGAATCAAACCAGCATAAAATTCAAAAACTAGACGATCGTTATTTTATTCCACTCCATCCATGAAATGTAATATATAGTAAACAAGGACTTGAATCAACATTACCTAGACTAGAACAGTTCACTTTCAATAAGTATAAGACACGTGATAATTTTCTTACTCTAGACATTCCAAAACATTCTATGAATACAAGCTTGCTAATATATTTCTAAGTACTTTGTTAAAGACATAGATATGAAAATAGTTTCATTGGTAATAAAAATTCATATTTCCTTCTTAGTTCCTAAAAGCGAGCGTTCTGACAAAAAGTTTAAAAATAGAACGAAATAGAATAAAATTAGGTTTAATTATTAAAGGGAGAAGAAATATATAATATAATTTTTATACAAGACGGTGCTCCTACTCACAATAGTAAAATTTCCCAGGGCTTGTCTTAAGGAAAATTTCAATGTCTGGGTACAATAAGTACAAACGGAAAGATTAAATGGTCTGTAAGAAATCCAGACCTGTCGCCTTTGGACAATTTTTTACAGAGCCATGTAAAGTAAGTTATTCACAAAAAGTCCTATGTGACTTTAAAACAGTTAAAGGTAGAAACGTTATTACAACCACAACACTTCGCAAAAGGCTACATAAAGTGAATTTCAAAAAGACTAAATTTGTTTATCCGGAACGAGGGGTCTCATATCGAACAACTTGTCAGTTAAAATATTAAAGTGTAAATTGTAATTGTAAATAGTTCACGTACAATGTCTTGTTAGGTAATAATTTTCTTTCATGTTACGTGTCCACCGTATTAAAATTGATGATAAAATAAAATAAATGTTAGATTGATTTTTTTTTATTCCAAAACCAAATGTTTAGAGAAATGTTATCCTGAACATTGATCCTATCGATTAATAAAATAAAATAGTGAGGTTTATTTTTTAATTTTTAGCTTGTTCAATTTCCCGGGTGAAGTATGCGAATTTTAGAAAATCTTTGAATGTAATTTTGTTTCTTTTTAAAAATCCTTCCTTTTAGTAAAATAATCAATCATAAGGATTTAAAGTGGTTTCTCTTCCGGGCCCATTGATTTTTTCATCCTGTATGTGGAGGATTTAATGAAACTAATGTTTTTATTTGCATCGTCAGCCTAGCAGTCCACTGCTGAACATAGGCGTCTCCTAACATCTAATAATAATGCCCCTGTCCTCTGCTCTCTGTTATTTACATATTCGTCGTAATGTAACAAAGAAATAGAATTATTTGTAAACGGCTCATCCGAGGAAGTACCTACTACCTACAGCATTGCTGTGTTTTTGCGGTTTGAAGAGTTTGGCCGCCGCCGGTGAAATTACAAACACACCTTCATACCTCAAGTTGATGGACCCAGAGCGTTGCATCGTAGGGCGCGTTCCAAACATGCGTGACCTAAGAAGCAAGACTATGTTATATGTAGTACCTAATGGTTACTACTGAACATCAGGTGGGCCATGTGCAAGTTCAATCTTCATGTAGACATCACTAAAAAATGTCACGAAAACCATCTGTTTAAACATTTTTGACAAGTCCATTTAACTTCTTTAAAGCGAAGCAGATTATACAGCTGTTTTGAATTACTAAACAGTTCTAAATAAAACTAAAACAACCGAAAGTGGATCAAGTCGTAAGGACGTCCGTCAGATGACATGGAATTAACTTGATAATATCCGTATAAAAAGCAATTTAAGTATATACTATCGTTTGTTATTACACCAATCAAGTATTTTAATATTGGACATAAAATCGATGCATTTGACAGATAAACTGGGTGACAAGTAACAGACAGCCAGAACTAGACATTAGAACATTATAATATAAATATATTTTATTATCAGATATAAGATTTGAGTTATTAAAAAAAAGTTAAACTTAAAGTTTGCTATGTTACCAATGCGAAGACTTAGCTATATTTACTGGCTATAATGGAACATCCCAAATATTTAAAAGTTTCAAAAATACAAATAAGAACATTTTATTTGGCATTGACTCAGTTAAATCGGCAATGTTCATTTCTTCGAACCAATAAAACTTGTCCGCTGACATTTCGACGTTCAAATATCTCCTTCTGAACATGCAAAGGGTTCGTGATTTTTACACAAACGATTTTTCAGCAGCCGTGATAACCATACCAGGTACGGAACCCTGGCTAAACCCGGTTTTGTCGATAGACTTATCGCTACTTTTGTGAATGCAAACGACGATCGTAAAAAATATTATGGATGCGACATTACAATTTTTTTGTAATAGGTTTTCTAAGCAATCGCTCAAGGTTAATATGATTGTCTGGTTGATTTAGTCACTGGCATTTTCGTAGAAATAAGTTGTCAAGTTAGTACCTACCATTTTGCTAGAATAAATCTAATAATAAGAGATAACTTTTATTGTGATTACCTATATTATATGCCAATAAGTACCTATTGGCACTATTACATATGTATTTCAAAATTAGGCTGATGTTTCTGTCATTAGCTTTACTTCTTTTTGTTTGATTTAGTAGGTAAATATAGTAAAAATATTTTAAGTTTTTTTTTAATAGGTATGTACTTTTTGTTGATTGCATAAGTATCAGTTAGATAAATTGCTCTATATTTTTACTTTTCTACAAAGTGTCACTGTTATTATTATATAATGTTTGTTAGAAAGCACTTTAGCTCGACTACCGAAGCGGACATAATTCGTGAAAAAACGAATTTCGCGGTTATGTCACTGTGTCTTGACCGTGTCGACAAAAGAATTTAGTACTTTGATTGAATATTGTTGTTGATCTATTTTATTTGCCTATGAAAATACGTTCTTTGATATCTATTCATATCGTAATAGGCCTTTCTTTGGCATATCAACTTAAAATCGTTTATATTTTGGTCCACGTAACGTTTTGTAAGAAAGAAAAAGAAAATGTTTTGAAACGTAGTCTTATAAATTGCTCCAAAAATATTATCTGATCCTTCTCTTACCTAATGAACGATTTGCAGTTTATTGATTTATTTAGGTAATTTATTTATTTAGGTTCATCAACAGTAGTTAAGTAGTTTGCAATGGCATTTGAAGGAGGCGGTGTATGCCTAGCAGTGTGTTTTTAAGAGCTGAAAATGATGATGATGAACAGTAGTTACTTGAAGACTTAAAAGTGCCTTATGCTACTTGTAAAACCTTTAACATTTGAAATGATTTTTTGAAACAACTTGTTATGAGTGTAGGCGGACTGTATACTTGTAAGTAAATGCATCAAAAAACAATTAAAACCTCAGAAAATGTAGTTCACAAATATTCCTCGTATAAGCCCAACAGATGTACGTACCACAAAGCCTTCCTTTCCTTTATCCTTAAGTTTATTGAAGAAAGTCACATGTCACGCAAAAATAGATCGATTGAAACGAGAGTGGATGGATGGTTGTCGACGGCTCATATGCTAGAGCATAGACAGACATTTTCTAGTTTATCTTTGTATAGATGGATTTATTTTATACGTAACGTGGTACGTATTTCAAATAGGTCTTACTATTTATTGAACGGACTTTTAGATTAAATGAACTTGAAGACTGATCCATGTGTTTATTACTTGACGCATTTTGTCGAATGGACCTTTAATTTATACTCCAGTCATTTGAAGACCGGTTGATAATTTTCTTATCTGATACAGGATGTATTTTTTTCAATTGACTGAGAAAGTCTATGTAATGTTTTTATGACTCCGGTACTGAAATCATCAAACTTATGGTATACAATAATTTCATTAGGTATATTTTCATTTTTCTCCCAGCTAGGTGGAGCTATCAAAAAAGCTTTAACTAGCACTTCATGTATTTACGTACATAAAAGTAGGTACATTTTAAAATTCGTTTCCGCAAATCTAAATAAGTAAACGAATAACAAAAAGTACCGTAGATATCAAAACAAAGGGTAAACAAAGGTAACTTTAAAACAAGAAACATTCCGTTCTAATTTTGGGAGGCACGAGACATTACCCTAATAAGCAAATGACGTTCTGACATTTGCTTTAATAAATCTGTCTGCAGATGATGTTGTTTCCACTCAGCAACTTGAATTAGGGAGATCGTGTTTGTTTCTTTAAGATGGATATGGAGTTTCGAGTGAGTGCGAAGTAACATGACGTCAATATGTACCTACACTACCTATCATCTCTAAGGATAGATCTAAGGATAAGATCTAAGGCTAGTAGAGCTATGCTTGGGAGCTGAACGGTAAGTAACGAAAATGTTCAACAGGGGGTTTTTTAAGACTAGGTAAAATAGTGTCTGACTGAGGGAATAATGAAATACTTACTCATCTGAAAATGAAATTAAATCAAATATGTCTTAAATATGAAACGAAAGAATTATAGTTATTTCGTTTCAAAGTTTCTTTTAAGTAAAAGACAAATTATTAGGTACAAAAAAGCTCGAGAATTTTAATCTTTAAAACATTACATAACTAATAGTGAAATACTTACTCATCTGATAATGAAATTAAATCAAAAACATCATAAGTATACAAAATAATTATGAGTACATAAGCCAAAATATTTTTTTTTACAAAAAAGTTCGAGAATTTTACCAAAACTTTTAGACCAATATTTCTTTTTTATTATCTCGCGACAGTCGCCAGTCCTATGAGACTCATTATTATTCGTATTATTTCATGAAAAACATACTCATTTTAAGAAAAGAGTCCGAGAATTCCAATAGGTTTTCATGTACCAAATTCTTAATGATTCGCATCACTGTTTTTTGGTAGACCGTGACCAAGGAGGTTTTATCATGGGAGTGTATGTTTCCTCTTTTGTATAGCACTAAAGAACTGATTTTTGTATAAATCACGCATTCCCTCCTACGTTAGTAGGAACTGGTAGTATTTTTATACCCGAGAAACTGATAGTATTTTAATTATATTGAACGGTGCCACTGGCACCGTTCGATATAATTATCATCTACTATAATGAAGAAGAAAACCATTTTTTGTTATATATGCCAAAAAAATCTACAAAAAATTACGAGAACTCTGTTTTTATTATTTTTTTATCTCTAAAACTGACCAAGATATCAAAGTGCAAAGTTAACATTTTCGGTCTAAGCCGCGGACCGAGCGCGATATCGTTGATGACGTCACGGATCCTGCCTCCGCGCGAGTGACTCGGGGGATTCGAAGCATTTACCCCAATGTGCCCGTCGCGCGCGGAACTACTTTGTTTATTTTAAATAAGAAACAATAAAAACTACATGAGTTCATATAATAAATGTTGTATTGTGTCTCAGTGTAAAAATAGGGCCACAAAAACACCCGAAAAGTTGTTTTTTTACGTTCCTAAGGATGCGAAAATCAGAAAAAATTGACAAATGCTATGAGAAGGGCACATCCATTAGGTCCAAAAACAACAGCATATATATTGTTGTGAGGATCATTTCGATGTCAATTGTTCAAATACCATGTGAAATACTAAGTAGTAGGTACTTAACATTGCCATGTGAAATACTAACTTAGTACCTAGCAGGTAGACTAGGTAGGTACTTGGTTTTTGCTAGTAATATGCTTTTTAGGGTTCCATACCCAAAGGGTAAAAACGGAAACCCTATTACTAAGACTTCGCTGTCCGTCTGTATGTCTGTCTGTCCGTCTATCTTTCACCAAGCTGTATCTCATGAACCGTGATAGTTAGACAGTTGAAATGTTCACCGATGATGTACTTCTGTTGCCACTTTTTTGCCGTTTTTTTGCTCGATATTAATAACAGCAACAGGTAGACGCTTGAAATATGCACAGAATATTTGGTTTATATATTTAATTCAAAAATAAATAATTAAATTAAATTAAAATGAATTAAGGGGGGCTCCCCGATGCATTTATATATTAGTAGGTATGTAGGGTACTCGACTCGCAGTTTGTTGAACCATTCCAAGGTTAATGATTTCTTAATTTTTATAAAATATTCTGATTTATTCCGTATTCGTCCCGAGTTTTCGGCCCACTTCATTAAAAAGTCTTCGTACGTCCCGCACGATAATATTTGTCCTTATTCGTCCCACATTCCAAAGTTATTTTAAGTACAGTTAGCATCAAAAGTGTAATTTACCTATCACCAAACGGTGGTCATCAATCATTATAGGCTGAAGACAAAGAAGTGTGTTATCTACCACTTAGCACTTACCATCACCCAATAATGATGATCATTACTAGTATTATTATTAACTTTACGTAATTATCAAATTCAAAGCTCTCAGTTACTACAAAAATTTATGTAATAATTAAAAGACACAAATGCGGCTAGAAATATTTATTAAAGCATATACGGTATTTACATAATGATAAAGCAATAATCAGTCTTATAAGAACTAAAAACATTTTAAACTATTAAAATACAATATATAATATATATTTAACGTTTATGTGCAACAATTTGTAAAAGCGATAATCAATCTTATAAGAACTTAAAATATTTTAAAACTATTATAATACAAAATATATTAAACGTTTAACAACTACAATTTGTAAAAAGCAATAATCAGTCTTAGAAGAACTTAAAATATTTAAAACTATTAAAATACAATATATAATATATATTTTACGTTTATGTGCAACAATTTGTAAAAGCGATAATCAATCTTATAAGAACTTAAAATATTTTAAAACTATTATAATACAAAATATATTAAACGTTTAACAACTACAATTTGTAAAAAGCAATAATCAGTCTTAGAAGAACTTAAAATATTTAAAACTATTAAAATACAATATATAATATATATTTTACGTTTATCAACAACCATTTATAATTAAGCAATAATCAGTCTTATAAGACCTAAAAAATTGTTAAAGCAATAATAGTCTTACAGTAACAAAGAGCGTCTTAGTATTAATGATAAGAGAGTAGAAAAATGAACAATAAAAAAAATAAAATATGATTAATAGTTTAGTACAACAGGTTTTTGTGTGTATGCGATACACTTCAAAATACAAAAGGGCATATTTTTTCTAGGCAATGGCCTAGTGAAATCGTTCCATGCAGCATAGATGTTATAGATTGTTGAATATATTTGTCCATTTCAATGGTTTCTCGATTTTTTACTGTTCCTTCGCCTTGAAGTCGGGCACAATTGATGTTGGCATCATTTTTAATTGTTTTCAAGAAAGTTATGATATTTAATCTTCCTTTAAAAGTTTTATTTAGTCTAGAATTAGCGCCCTCAGCTGTGTTATTGGTTCTACTGTATATATCATTGTGGAAATCCCACTTTCCCCTCATGAAATCACTATCCAACCATTGTAAAACGAAGTAGTCATTGAACTTCTCGATATTATTATTTTTGGGGCAATCTTCCATGATGTAAATAAATCCATCAGACTTGAACTCTGCAGGAAGCAAAGATATTGCTGAACATAGAGCGACATGCTTTCGGAACATTTTCTTCTTCTTCAAATCTAGCGTTTTAGCTATTTTCGTAATCGAAATCGACAATCGAAATGAGTTTCACGAGCGTATCATTTGCCGCAGCTGTCTTTTGCATCGGCAACCAAAAGACGTGCACTTTATATTAATTTTATCTACCTAAGCCTTGTGCATATTATAAAAAATAAAAGTCAAGTGAAGACTTGTTGCTTCAACTGTACTAAAGAAATTATGATTTGCCTACACAAAAAACTTGGGCCGTTTGAGGAATTGAAAAGTAGGACGAAAGAGGATTTTTTTAAATAAAATATGTTGTGGGCCGAATACGGCATATAATGTGGGACGAAAGCGGATTTTTTAAAATGGGCCGAGTTTCCGCGGGACGAATACGGAATAAATCAATATTCTGCCTCCATCATATCGTGAACTATGGGAAGGTTGTTAGATTGGCCTTTTTTAAATCCTTCTTCCATTTTAGTTCTAAAACAATAATTTACACGATACACTCACTCAATCAGCATTCTTAATTAATAAAAATAACCAGAGCGCACGAGAGCAAACAACTTAGCAGCGAAATGTACTACGGACGCCCGCCGCCGTATACGAGCGATGACGTCACGCGCTACTCGCGAGATTTAAAAAACCTACGTAAACTTCCCATGCTTATAACTTCGGTAATATTGCACCGATCGATGCGAAATAAAAACTAGAATAATGTGAAGGGTCTAGACTTTGATTCTACGTGCATAAAAGTGTAATATTTTAACCTTGTTATCTTCTTCATTGTGGCAGGAGCAAAGGGAGGCCTATACTCAGCAGTGGGTGAAATCGGGCTGCGGATGATGATGATGATGATGATGATGATGATATCTTTACTCAGTTAATCGAAACTAACTCAATATAAGTTCTTATCTTGACAGGTTTTCATAAAAATATCTTATATAAATATGCGCTCTTGACTGTTTTTGACTAAGCCGCCATAGATGGGAGAGATGTATCCTCGCTAAGATGGACAGATGTATACTCACTCGCTAAAACTTCACGTATCAATTTTCTGTGTCATTAATCAAAATCCAAGCACTCACAATCACAGTTTCTAACCCGAGAATTCCACACAAGTAATCTAATATCGGCATTATCGCCGCCCATCACCGTTAACGGACGATGATAACCGTACAAAAACTGCATTTGTGACGGCTCGGCGCACCACAAACCACGGTCATGGACGATGCAACATGTGTTTTAATGTTTACCAAGATTACTATAAATAGTGTGGTTTAAGTACTGATTATGATTAGTAGCTACTAGGTAAATACTGTTAGAAAAACAAATATAATTTCTGAAGTAGGAAGGTACTGCGCTAGGCGGAATACAACAACTACATCAACATCATAGAAGTCCACTGTTAGAGACCTGTGTTCGGTCTCCCCCAAGATTTCAACGAAGAACAGCCTTTAGTCCTCTCCATCCACCGATTACCTGCAATCTTGACGATGTCGTCGGTCCATCAATGCAACAACAAAACAGACAAACATTTGTCGCCCTTTTTTGTATATCTTCTAATATTGTATTTTTAAACCAACCTGAGGATAAATCAAAGATCAGAAATACCTAATAATAGAGTTATTGTTATAAAAAACTAGGTAGATTTATGAGTGTATCTATAAAAATGACTAGTCTATACTAAGTGAAAATATAGAGTAACTATACTCGTACGTAAAAAGAAAGTAGATACCTATAATAAAATCTTTTCTGATTATAATTTTATCACGTAACATCACATTAGATTTTGTAGGTAGTCTTAACGACCATTTATATTTATCGCAAATCACTATTTCGGTATATCTATTCATATTTTTAATAAACGAAGTGGAAAACATCGGATTATACTTTCGTACTTCATTATAAAAGAGAAACTTCATAAAAACATCTAGCATCAATCATTACTATACAATTTATTTGCAATTCAATATTAACTCCATTTCGAATCTCACATTACTTGCAAATGCCTGATAGAATGACACAGCTTTTAAAATACTAGTACCTACTGGACTTACATACAACTTAAAAGGTTGAAAGTCATCATCACTTGCACTAAATGTACATATAACTGTGACTATAACAACACATAACTTCATCCTTCAGGATAAAAAAAACATATTTTTTTTCTTCAGGAAAACAAATAACAAGTCTTACATTATATATAACTATATCAATCAAAATGGAATTGGAAAATCGGAATATATTATTACAAACTAAGGTCAAAACTACTAGACTAAAATAATAGGACATTCATGATGACAGTAATAAACAAATCTAATAGTTCGACATTGTATTTTTTTATGATTGGAGTGGGATGAGCTCGATGGCCTCAAAAGAGGGTGGTGGTAGGGTCGCTCACGACAGAGATGTTCGGAAGTCTGCGGGGGTTTTCGTGAGAAGAGAGGAGAGATAATAGATTATTTTTTAAACATATTAGGATGAATTTTATTTATGATGAGATATATGATTTTCATAAACTTTCATAAGTTTATACCTTAAATACCCACACATAATATAACTAACACCTGAACAAACAATACATTTGAATATAAAGCTAACCATAAAATAAGCTTAACCCTTCAAAAATCCCTCTAAATATTTTAGTTTCGCCTAAAAATAAATGCTACGTTTTAAATTTAACATCTAAAATGTTTACAAAACAAAGTTTAAATTCAATACAAACACCGTTAGCGTTTTGTGGCGGAAGAACCACACGGAGTCTTCACGGTCAAAAATAGACTAAACCTAGACAAAGTAAACTCAATCACAAATGTAACCTTAGGTATAGCGACTGCAAGGGTTATAATCGATTATCAAGCTAATTTTAGAAACGTTGCAAGAGATATTACATTTGAATGAGCGATAGAACTGAAATATTTCATAAAGATCCCTGATTGCATTATAGATAACGTTCAAAAAAATACATAAGTTATTAGTATTGGTGAATCTAAAAATATGAATTATAGTTAAAAGTCGTGATAATTTTTGTTGAATGCAAGTCAAATTAAAGAAGATTGATTGGTGTTAAGAAAAACCTGATTAATTGACTACCATATTTCATCATGTACGTAGTTACCAATATTTTTTTTAGTTATGTTCAATAACGTTGAAAGTGAGAATAAAAACAAATCTACCACATACCCAAACTTAAAACTGGTTTTGATTGTTGCTCTTATGCAAACTTAAATAAATGCTTTAGCAGCATCTAAGGAATTTAAAATAGTCAACGTAATTAGACATTTCATAAACATCAAAGCTCATAACGGAAGCGTTTACCTTTCCAGTAATACAAAACGAGTAAGGTTTAATTTGAGGATAGGATGAGCTTACGAGAATTCGCTACGAGCATGTGCTCGCCAGATGTTAACTAATTATCTATATAAAGATCGGTACTAGAAGATAAATTTAGAAGAGAATGTCATTTGCTTTGTATATCTTGATGTAGAGGGCATAGACATAGGTACTAGATGTTTGCATAGCTATGATAGGGTCACATAAATTTTTATTGCTCATGGAATCCACAGTTCTATGAAAGCTGAATTCTTGCTCAACTTATCATATGTAAATGAAATATCAGCGTTTTGCAAGAAAACAATTTATAAAAAAAATTGTATTGCGTTTTAAGAATGGCATTTGTAGAATGTAGAAATGCACGCATGTGTGAGATATTATCGGTGGAAGAAGCCTTAAATGAAAATTGGATCGAACAAACTGCGCTCATTGAATCATACAAAAAATGTACTACCTATTTATAACTAACTTAATAATAGCGTCAAAGAAAATATGAATACAAATAATGTTTTAAACATTATCGTTATTAAATAAAGTACTTATATGTTATATTTTTATTTAAAGCTAGCTATAGTCAACATCATTGTAATTGATAAGAGATATACCAACCTTGGTAGATAGGTAACCTCTTTGTATTTGAGCAGAGCAAAATGAAATGAAGCCTACAAGTATGTAATCGAATGAAAAGCTAATCGTGGGATGTTCTGAGCATAAAATAGAAACTAAGAAGTAACTAAAGATACTTCCTTGATCTAATGTCTTCTGCTATTACCGAGATCTTTCTAATGGTTTCCGATTGCAGTCAAAAAAGCTAGGTATAAACATCATATTATATCGAGGCACACATTATTTACTTCAAGCGTACACAGAAAAACCAAAGGCTGCTTATTAAACTTATTCTGTTGGATTGGTTGAGATGATCACATTACTTTTCAAGTAATGTATTCAAGTCTGTTTATTCCTAAAACTTATGCACTAAAAAATTATATTCAGGTTTTCAAAAACGGCGTTTCAAAATTTTTAAAAGGGTCAGCAACGCGATGGCAATAACTCTTAGTGTTGCAGGCGTTCATAGGCTACGGGAACCGCTTGGTAACTTAAAGAAAATATCTAGGCACTGACGCCTCCAAACTTGAACTTGGATCATGAAACACGCCCTCGTTGCCATCACCATCGAAATCATCATCAACATTACTTTGAGAAAAGCAATGCTTGGTTATTTCTATATTAAACATAATGAAAATGAACCCCTTAATTTTATAAAGAACTGACAGAATCTTTAAAAAATTACCATTGTAACTAAAAGAACTGACAGAATCTTAAAAAAGTTACAATGGTATCTATTTTTAAGATTCTGACAGTTCTTCACCCATTGATGATCTCTTCCATTCAATTACATAATTGTTAAGGTAAGGACACAATACTTCTTCTATTATCTTGCTTTCCATTTAAAACTTTGACCAAAAGAATTAAGCAACGAATAATCAACACGCAACTAGCTTTTAATAAGTTGCCTCTTTAATCAAATCTTTCGACAGGCTCGTGAGTTGTGCATGAGAACTTGTTGGGCTGTAATTTCGAGGTGTAAAGTTCAATCGCACTTCTGATGCAAATTCCACAAAGTACAGCCATTGTGCAGTTCGGTGTTGCAAGATCAAAATCGCAGAAACAATTTAATTATACCATGTACCTTCCATCGATGGTATTGTGCAAGCGGTCCCTGGTGCAGTGTTGCCTTTCACCGTATTGCCACACCGAGGGTGATCCCATGACAATTATTCATATTAATGCCTTCTTCCTACAGTGGTCAGATGCGAAGGCGTCACGATTTGCACATTAAATACCGCCGTAAATTTTAAGTCCCAAGTTATTACTTCATAATGGTAATCCGAAGATTTGTGATGGAAAGTCTATTAATGGAAAATGGTAGGGTTCAATTCCGAATTAAAACCAAAGTATAATAAAAGTTATCAGTATAAACATAATCAAGTAATATGGTTCTTTCGCTCTCAGATCACTAACTACTGTCCATTCCCCGTAATAAAACAGTCTAATCATGTCGTAAACTCGTTGCGTGCTCTTACCCGCTTGTTAACGTGTAATTTTAACATTATCGCGTAAATGGATAAACAACCATTCTGCATTCTGTCCAAGATCACATTACGAGTAGCACAGGCCTGAGACTGTTAGATACGCTAGGGATTAGGGCCCGGAGTGGCGCTACCCGGCGCCGGCCGACATCGATACATAAATTCGATCTCACGATTCCACTTGATCACCGTAATCACTACTCAAGACGATATAGTGTAGTTAATTCATCGACTTCCGACAATTATCGATACACCGCCGCTTGTTATTACAGAAAATTGATTTTATTGAGACATACTCCGCAATCGGTGAGGCAGTTTTCTAATAGCCCAACGACCACCGTCCACCGTGCGATTATATGGAATCGATACGATGCAATAAAGCAGAGCCATTACGAAAGTGGTGGTTACATGCTTCAGAGCTTTCAGAGCTGTTTTGCGCTTGAGTGGAGCCGTACATTATAGCTCTGATTACGCGTTTCTCAATATCTAATCATCAACAACCAGCGGTGGACATAAGCCAATTACGCAGTACCTAAGACATGTCACTTTGGATAGCTCAACACCAGAGTTGCATCGCGTTTTTGCTGCACTTATTCTGTAAGTTATCCTTAAATTGGTTTCAGAGATCAGAGACATAAATCTTCTAAATTTCATTGCAATGTTGATGAGATAAGCACATAACATCAGTCAGCACCCGTTCTATCCAATTAGGTCGAGTTCGATCTGAGTACGATTGTACAATCTCGCGTCGACACCACCGGCCTAGCTCATCCACTTCGACGATTGCACGAGAGATGATAAACAAGCATTGAGAAGCTGGCTAACGGACTTCGCCACTGACGGGGACCTTGATGGGCACATAAAGATACGAGCTTGGTAGGCCATCGACCAATGTTTGATTGTGAAAACTAGGGTGTGAGGATGGAGTAAAATCATTTAACTCAATTTTTTTTACCCCTCACACACACTTCTGTAAATAATCAATGTATAAAATGGATACTAATCTTTCATCACCGATAGATCAACGGTTGAAAAAATATATTCATGAAAGTTCTTCTGTTATACCTAATTCTGTTCAGCTTTCTCAAATTTTCATTAAGTTTAAGTACACCTGTATAACCTGTTTCGTATTTTTTCTATGTTGTGTGTGTTCCAATCCTGAAAGAAATCACAGCTCAGTTTCGAGATAAATCGAATGTGCTGCTTGTGTTCCAAGCCTTGCCTTCCTACTATCGTGATCCAGTCTCCCGTCGCCAATCACGCGACCATTACCGGTGCCTCTAATAAAGATATAAATTACTAAAAGTTAATTAAAACGCTTATCTTCCTGCGGGCCCTTGCTGGAACTCTATTTAGAAAATTAAACGATTTATCGGCGAAACTAGAAGCATCTGTTGCCGGCTGATTGATTTAGCGATGGCGAAGGGAATGTCTTTTAGGAAACCTGTGTTATCAGGCTTCACAATGTTGTTGACCTCGATACTTAGTTTGTTCTTCACTTTATGTAAACAATTTGATTCATATAAAATTTCTTGCCGATTCTTCTATTTGGTCGCGTAATGAATAAGTGTAAATTAAAAAACCGGCCAAGTGCGAGTCGGACTCGCGCAAGAAGGGTGTCGTACTGTTGTATGGGATCCCCATTTTAATATTATTCCATTCTGTTTTTAGTAGCTGCAACAGAATTACATATCTGTGAAAATTTCAATTGTCTAGCTATCACGGTTCATAAGATAGGTACAGCCTGGTGACAGAAGGACAGACAGTGAGACAGACGGACAGTCGAGTATTAGTAATAGGATCCCGTTTTTACCCTTTGGGTACGGAACCCTTAAAATAATGACGATTGTGTTCCTTATGGTTCTAACAAAATAAAGATATTTTATATGTAATAATAATAATTATATAAACATTATTTGAGGCTACAATAGAATAAATACAGATTGTGTTTTACTTATCCTACGGCCCATATAAATATATACCTTATAGACTAACATACATATTAATAAAATTATAATTAAAACGCAAGTTATTATTATTTGCCACGTAACATACACGACGTGGGTCGCGTGGTGTTTATATGAAGTTGTAGCTATGTGTAGGAGACTTTTCAACCACTGGCACCAAATAATTAATGGAATTCTAATATATACTTTGATTAATGCGCAATAACTGTCAACGGTTACGTCTGCACTGCGCATACAGGGACATGGACGAGGATGGTAGCCGAGAATCGTGCGCTCGCACAGGTAAATGGGTGTTATTCTCACGGGACGACTGAACGCCTACATTGATGAATAGTAACGACAATAAACTCTAGACTAGACAATAAAGTTAATGAAACGAATGCTATAAAATATTAAGCAGTAGGAATGATGCAAGTATACGTATGTCACAAGTTGATGCAGCAATTGGTGTTGCTGGTGTCTTAGGCGACAATGACCACTTTCCATATAATATAATGACGAAATCCTTGTATATAAAATTTTGTACAAATTTAGGTATGAAGGGTACCGAGTGTTTTCCTTGTGACTATTGTTTATCGGGAATTCCAGCAATGATACAAAAGGACCTATTCCGGTATATTATTATTGGTATTTATAATTATAACGTAATAAATGACCATGGGATAAATCAAATCATACTCATGTGCCAACCTAATATTATTTACAACCCGTGACTCGTTGCGACACAGTCGAAACGTCGCAATCATGGTAAAACGCGAGCAAGAAGCGAGCATCTCATGAAGATACTATAGTTGATGGATGGCAAACCTCCTTTACTATTATAAAATTACAAATTTAAAGTATACGTTTGATCGAGAATCAAACGTACCTATACTTTACATTTGTAACTACGGAAATAATTTATGACTTACTTAACATAAACCAGAAAGCTTGATCTCGTCCAAGGTCTCACCATTGGCATAGTAGAGATCTAAATGGATGTTGACAGTTCGGAAAGAAACCTTGGAAACAATTTTTACGCGCGGGTCGGTATAATTATATAATATTTCCTTGGCTAAGGTAGTAAAGAGGGTGATGACAATACCAATGAACGAACATTCACAAAACCATGTTTAGATGTCAACGTACGCTCAATAATAGATAGGTTACGTTAACATATTATACGTACTGTAGGTACGTAAGCTATTCAATTCACTGAATATCCTGTCATATAATGTCACTGTCAATAAAACTGGGCCAATGAACTTTGTGTAAGTCCAACTTAGTATATTTAATACGTGATGAACTTTATAAATCATTCAAAGTATATTTTACTTGCACTTAGATACCTAGTTTGTTTCCATCTGTAATCCAATGATAAACTAAAAATAAAATGCCTACTCGTTATAAAAACATTAAAAACGCTAATTACATTATAATACTACTTTGGTTACTATTCGGTATACATGACTTAGGTTCCTCATTTACGCCCACTACTAAATGGATAGAGCTAATATTTTTGAAATCACATACGTATTCCTAGGCCAGAAATAACAAAACTAGATAACATTTATCCAGGAAAATAATACGGAGAGCCTAGCTGCAGGCAAAAGCTAGTGATATATAAATAGTTGCTTGCCAGTGGAATTTATATTCACCTTCCAAGCATTTATTCTAAGAAACCATTTCAAACAAAACGGGAACACCATAATAGCCATCGGAGGACCCACTGAACCAATTTTACGGAACAATAAGTGAAAGGGCACCAAAATATCGACCTTAATACATCAATAAAGAATCGATGAAACATCCCGTTACTTCGTGTGAAGGATGCATTCAGTACGTGATTAAATTTTTTATGACCTATTGACGTTCCTAGACGTAAGTATAGGTATTATTGAATCTCATTGAATTATCGAAGTCTGTCATTCATTGAAAACTACCTATGTAAAACATTTTCAAGATAGATTGGTGATATATTAAAACAAAGTCCCTACTATTATTTTTAAATTAATGTTTATGAGTAAATAGCAAGGAGCATTATGCAGGTTTATGAACAATGTAATTGTATATTGAATCTTCGAAATTGACAAAAGCATGGTCATTTATGTTGAACAGAAACAAAGTTTGAAACCAGTGCCAGTATAATAAAATTTAAATACGATACTGTATGCATCCATTGTAGATTCCCAGTAGACGACTGTTTCACCGTTCGAAAGCGCATTAGTTAGATAACTTGAATGCATTTTGATGCTAATAGTCAATGTGGATCAGCACGAATTCAATATGTGGAGTGCATGACTCCTTAGTACCTAGTTGACAATGGTGGGAGCATTCAATGAGAATTGAGTTGTTGTATCAGTAGAAATAAGCTTTGGAAGGCTTCAGTTGTTAAGCTATGCCGGAGACCTTCGAGCGATCTAAAAACTTCGATGCCAGCGTTGGTCAATTAGCAAAGCACAGACAGATTCTGAAAAACAGTATTTAAACAGAACTGCATAAAACATTATCATACTTTAAAAAATCGTTGGATAGAAGGACCTGTTTGATATAGTTAAGGATTAGGTTAAACATAGTACGATTACTGAACTGACAATAGTAAAAGTTAAATTGCTTATTTTGTTAAGTTGAAATATGATTTTTCATCGACCATTGATAGGCATACCATTCAAATAAATTACCACAAATTATTCACCTAAATCTTTATATATAGTGTTATCATTGAATTAAGCAAAGGAAATGAGTTATAGAGTGGGCATATAACATCGCTTTCTGCAGAATTTACATGTTTTATAAAATGCTTTCTAAAGAAACTGTGAATACTATCACAACTGCGGGTGGTCCCCATAACAGCTTATATTGAAAATTGTGTTTAGAGTAAAATTTTCCCTTTGAAATCTTGCCTCAAAGTACATTATACAAGTTAATTCAAGGGACATTATCTTTATTGCAGTAATATTCTACTTTGTAAAAGCTTTTCATTAACTATGTAAATTATATGGGCATTACCGGTACTCTCAAATACCCGAACGAGATTTCTACCGTAATTACAAATAAAATGAGACATAGATAGTCTAACTCCATATACCTTTACACCTCCATGTACCTCTCCTTTTACCTCTATGTTTCTTTAGAAAGCATTTTACCTACATGTCGAACTCTTAAATAATAGGACAGATAACTAGTTATGTATCTACTTTGTTGTTTAAATACTATGTCAAATATATAGCATTTAAATATATAGCATTTTCAATAACAATGTTGGTATTAACGAGTTACCTACTTATTTGTGTTTTCAAATAGAATTATTATAATTATTATGTCAATTCAAGAAGGCAATAGATGACAAATATACGGGAAACATTATTTGAATCAATGTAATTTGTACAACACACATAAATAACGATATTTACGATGGTCATGTGATAAAACCAGCGGGGTATTTACAAATAATGATGAGATAATTGGCTATCGGGGCGTTAACGTTGACACCTAAACCGGCCCGCCCGTAGACATTTCACAACATAATCATTATTTACCTTTTGAATAATAATTTGATAAAAATGTTCGATATAAAATAATAACTAATACAAAATAATTGATGGATAGAATCATTAGAATGGTAAAAGCAAAGTTTCTAAAAGAATAATAATATATTATTACCGTTACCGTTAATTAGTTTATACTACAAAAGCAACTTCACAGCTAGAGCTATTGTAATTAATTTAATGTCCAGATTCGATCAAACAGTGAAAACTAGAAATATGAGTAACTGGATAGATGTAAACATAATAATGCTCTATAGGCTTTTTAAATTAAACAAACTCACTAGACAACTGTTAGTATGAACCGAAGAAAAATGAAACTTTCGCATGCATAATCAGTAAAGGTATAGCAAAAGCAAACCGCACATCCATGACGGATACATCGAGTACAATGTATATAATAAGGCATAAGAAATCAATGCATCACGTATCAGCGTATCTGATTGTGTGTCAATCTATGTGGCAGATATAGTATTATACTCGTATTATAATGCATAATATTGTTGATATATGCAAAAGGTTCAGGTGATATAATCTTTTTGTACAGTTACCTATCTAGTTCGGTGATTCCTGTGAAATTGATTGTATCAAGAATTTATATTATTATTATTCTACTTCTACTTATATTAAACCAAAGACTATGATAAGTAATTCAAAGCAATTTAATTTTATAATAATATAAAATACCATTTAAAGAAGAACAATAGCATTTTGTTTAATTTGATGGATCGTAGGCATTGAAGCTTCATCAACGAAGTCGAGACGTTGATCGCTTGTAATACGAGCTACAGATACGCCTTCAATAAAATCAAGGCATAACTGCACCTACTTGGCCTTACATATCAAATTCAATAGCCCTTTCCGCATCATAGATCTGTCTATAAACAGCTTCATGTGCAAGAAATAAAGTACTAGATTTAGTAGGACACCCTGTTAGAACCCGCACGACACTGCCAGCAACAAACATTATAAACGAAGTACCTACATAAATGTAAATTTTCTTTTGTATACAAATATCATGGCATGTAAATAATTCTAATTGTGATATAAAAGAGAGTTTATGTTCAGATATTATCAGGGATATCGAGGAATGAATTAAAGCGAACCTTCTCCCACGCATATATCAAGACGCGTTATGCAGAGACCATAACTCTGTAAGGACGTGCAATGTTGGTTCCAAATTAACTTTATAGCTAGTTTTATTTTTGAAATTCCAAACGCAAATACGATTTTCATCAAATTATTTTGTTTATCTTTATTTTATCTTTCTCTTACCATATTATCTACTATGTTTGAATGATGCTTACCTGCAAAAAGAAAAAAAATAATTAGTTAACATCATCACATCGTTAATATTTACAGGTTATAATTTATTATGCTCTCATCATTAGTCAATGGAATGGTCAAAGGTTGCATAGTAAGTAGCCCTTAATCGTAAGTCGTAAAGTTTAAAATGTTAATTTTATGATAAGAGATAATTTGTGAAAAGCAGCATGAGAAGTGAAATGCGATGAACTAATTATATGAATTATGAGCAGCTGCCAATTATTACAAAATTTTTCAATATAATAATTTTAGTCTAAAGATAAGACGAAGTCAAAGAGAGATTAAGAAAACAAACTGACTTTAGACTAGACTAAAACTAAGATGCTTTTATCAATTAATAGTGTTACATTTATTTTAAAACATATCTATATTGATTCAAAAATATTGATACCTAGGTGGTATCTATAATAAAAAAAAACTATCAAAACTAAAATAAAACATGTTGTATGTATCACAAAGATAATATTTGCATAATAGAAAGACAATACTTCAAAGCGCATAACCAAGACAAAGAACGGAAGATAGAATCAGTCATCAGTGATGAACATCCAGTTAGTTTGATACACCACGCTATAGGTAGGTATTACTCATAATCGTTTTCTTCCGTTTACAAATCCACTTGAAGTGTACTCCCCCAAACACAACTTTCAACTCTATTAAGTTGGTTTAGAGTTCAGAGTAAGCTCAAATCTCGGCAGGGTCAAAGCTGGACCCTCTGAGCAGTAGACCGTGTTTATGGAAATTCTTCGGCCAATGAACACAAATTGGCTATCACAAATGACTGACAGCTACGTTACGGGTGTTCAACTTTGCGCATTGTTATTTAAACCTACTTACCTAAAACTGTAGTCGAAACTATAATTAGTTAACACAACAACTTGATTAAAGGGTCTGATTTAGGTACTGTATATTTAATACAATCACGCTGATTATTCTCCAAATCAGCCCTATACAATATAATTTTGAGATTTGTAAGAGAGGATCATTAATGTTGACAATAGAATATTTAAACTATATTTACATATCCAAACCACTTTTTCTATACAAGCCACACAAGACTTGAACTCCTTTGCCTTTCATTTTTATCTTTGCCAGAAACGCACTTTTAATTTTGTACCACCAGTCTAAAGTAAGCTCCAATTAATATTTGATAACGCTTTGAGTACTGGAAATGCAAAAGGCAGCACTTGTAGCAGGAGGTTCTGAGCCTCGTAGTCAACGTGTTTATAGAAAACTAGCTTCTGTCCGTGGTTACGCTCGCGTGTTATTCGGATAGAAGTAGCTTACTATTAATCTAAGAAATAAAGTATGTGAATTCCAAGTTTCATCTTAATCCGTCCCGTAGTTTTTGCGTAAAAGAGCAACAAATATCCTATCAACGATCCATAAATCCTCACAAACTTCCTCATTAAAAATAATAGTATAAATAAACTTTTGATATTTTTCCTGCAATGACAATACAACGACACGGCATTTAGTTTAAAAGCAGCTATTTCATTTTCAACATTGATTAATTAACGACTCGGTTCTACGGGATCTTTTCACTTTCTTTTATGTTGAGAGCAAATAAAAACGTTTCGCAAAATGTTGTCCCTATTTAGAAGAACAAACAATAGCTCGATTTCAGCAAATCTGCGTGCTGATTCCATTCATGTCCAAACAAAGGTTTTGATTTCGAACGTTTTAGGCCATTATGCCTTTGTTTCATCTCGTGATAATGCTTTAACGCATTTTAAAATGTTGAATTGAATTCAATGCCATTCTAATTTGCGTGAAAGTTTAGGTACAGAGAGCATCTCTTAAAATACAATACACCCCAATACGGGACGTCAGTGTAGAACTCTTTTTCCTCACCTCAAAATTAGAGCATCTCTTTATATAAATTTGTATTCTTTACAAGATCGTCAATAAATACCTACTCTGAGGTATAGTATAGGTTGTTCATAGAAATATGAAGTTTAAAGAAGAAAATGTTTTTGAACATCTTTTATGCGATTTTGTTACATGTTTAAAATATTCATTTAAAAGATGCAATAAAAATACGAGCAAATTAATGACCATTTATGCAACCCTAGCAAGTTTTACAGTATAAACTGCACAGGGACGCATTGGGAGGGGACCATTTATAAACACTCAATGGAGCTGAAGCAAATTGCATACACCCCCCTATTCAACATCTGATACAATCTGTATAGGTACTCGAAACAATATAATCGGGGTTAAATACAGTACATATCGGGAGTTTTTTTTATAGAGTATCATAAGACTAAAAGGAATATCATTGTTTGCATTACTAACTATTGCTATCAGTAGGTAGTACAGTTTTAATTAAATTTATTAGTTAAACATCAGACCTTTTAAACGCAATGATCTTAAATAACATTTTTCAAGAAAAAATATAGTTTTGAGTGTAGTTAGTCTATACCCGCATCTTGTGATAACTCTTGGAGTTAAGGCGTTCATTGGCTGAGGGAACCGCTTACCGATCCTGCTTTTACAAACTTTGACATTTGATCCGTCGAAATTCAATGAACGGCAATTGATAAACTGTCACAGTTTTAAAACAGGATTTGTGTGTCAATCCTTCAACCATAAGCCAGTTTACCGGGACGTAATGCTTTGGACAGGTTTACATGGAGTGAAACCTACCAAAGAATCCCAAATGACTATGTTACTATTAGGTAGGTAAAACTGAAGATTTTATTTAATTAAGGTTAAGAATCAACTAACTAACATTAAAATTGCTATCATGTTGATTCAAAGAACACTTTATTGCAACATTAACTATCGCACAAAATGCGAGATACAAGAAATATGTAGGTACTATTAAGACAAGTGCTAAAGTGCTTTTAAGACACTTGACAGTAGATAAATTCACGTAACCGTACATGAGTAAAACATAAAGTAAAAACACGAAGATATGAAATGACCATAAAAATTCAAAGCTTACAAGAAAGAACTGATTGCGCTTTTTGACAAAGAAATTGCGAAGTCAGAACGGCACAAAGTCTAATCGATAACTTTCACTTGCATTAAATGTGGTGTGTCATGCGTAGATAGGTAAAGTTATTTTCTTTAAATAGCTAATTCTGACAGCTCTATGTTTCCGCCTTATCATCAATTGACAGTTCTACACCTATTTTTAGAATTCTACATTCTCTTAGCTTTCTTTTTTTACTATATTCTTTAAACTATATTCTTTTGCTGGGTATAAAATTGCAGTCATCAAGCCGAATAGTTGAATATTCAACACAATGGTTCATTCAATCATTCATAATCAATTGATGCATTCAATGCCCACGCAGCAATTATATTTCTCAGTTTAAATGCGATACAGAAGGGTTTTGTTTTATAAAGCCAAATAAAAAAGTATTTCATTTAGATGAGTTTATTCGGTTATTTATTTTATATAAAACATACATGCCAATAATTATATTTTTGTCAATACGAATATGATGAATAAAAGTATTTTATCCCTTTTTAGTAAAAGGGATTCAGAGATCGATTACATTGTTTATCCGAAATGTCCTTGCTTAATAATCTAGGTGTTTATAAGTAAATTTTACCAATGTAGTTTACAAATTATGAGCTAACATTTTATTTAAGATTGCAGAGGAGAATATCTACGTATATAGTAAGTCAATTCCGATTTAATTTTGTAAGAGTCTAATAAAATATTGAAAAATTAAAAAAGAGAGGTCACAAACGAAAGAACGTCTTGTATTATTTTTAATTTTTTTTTTTTATCACACACAAGATGCAAAATTTACCATTCTGTTGCAATCAGTATAGCACCATAATACTTTGTGGATGCTATTGCGATAGCAATATTTGCCGAATATTTCAAAAGCTCCTGAGACACATCACTTAATATACCCTTGCTCTATCCTTTGGGCAGGGGCAAATTCTAGGTTTATTGTACATAATTTTGTGGTCCAATGAAGATGATACCAAATTGCCAACTAAAGTAGCGTGCAATTGATAATATTTCCGGATGATTGTGGTTAGAACGTTGTTTTCGCAATAAATATTGTTTAGAGCGGCCAATTTTGATCTAGACCTTTGTTGTTCAATAAGAGCCGGCGCGCCTACTTGATTAGATCATAGTCTTAAGGCTATAATAATAAATAATAATAATCATTATCATTACGTTCATCAGGGGAGGACTTATGTCCAGCTGGTAGACTTCTATAGGTTACTATAGAACCTATAGAAGTCTATTTCATGAACTAGTCATCATCATGACCTAACGGGGAACTAATCATCATCATGACCGTTAGGTCAACTAATCATGACCTGACAGTCATGATGATGATTAGTTCATGAAGTAGGCTTCTATAGAACCAATAGAAGTCTACGAGCTGGACATAAGCCCTCCCCTGATGAACGTAATGATTAGTTCATCGTTCAGATTTTTCTTATATCTTGTATTTTGTATGTCTATATTTCTCATTATGACTTATCTTATGACCCACGGCTTGGACAGGTCGCCCGCCCTAGGTATGCCCAGTTTCTTGGCACTTTTGCCAGTCAACTCATCATGTGCGTTTCTGATGCCAATACCTATGCTCAGTTTGTAAAACAATTTGGTCAATCCACCGCCCTGGCGACGTAGGACAGAATCAAACTTTCACGTTTTGATATTTAAAACTATAGCAGGATGTGCCATGCCCTTTGACACACAAAATTACACACATACACACATTGTCTGTGCAGATATGTCATAGCATCCAGAACCTATCATTGTCTGAGTGCTGTGGCCCATTGGCTGCCTAATGGCCCGTGATGAATTTTAATGTGATATGCTTTGTCTTCAATAGGCTAAAATAATGTAGGCGTATTATGTTAGTTTTCAAAGAAATTTCAGAATTGTTATGCAGGGGTCCGTTTTATTTATAAAGTTAAACTAATATCATAAATGTGAAAGTGAATTTGTTTGTTTCCTACGATTTCACGCCTTATCTACTCAACCGATCCTCATGAAATCTCGCATACATATTAGCATGGGTATAAAAAAGGACATCTAGAAAAAGGACTGGACATAGGCTTCCCCTACAAGAAGACGGCCCTCATTCCCCACGCTGGGCATACGGGTCGAGGAACGCAGGGCACAGCTTTTCACACCACCCACGCTGCTACCCGTCGGCTGCTGGGGGTTTAGCTGCGCTGGTGTACGTCTGCACTATGCGGCAATCAGCCGGCTACCAGAGCCCCGTTTGCTATACAGCAGGGTGCAGGTGAGGTTAGTGAAAGTGAAAATTTCTTTATTCAGTACGCACATTACACTGTACACTTACACTTACACTTACTTACAGTACACTTTGAATCGTCATATTTTTTACTTACATTAATTCGTAACGTGACCAAACAGAGAAGAATAGGCAAGAAACTCTGCTACGCTTATATTTTTTTAAATGTCGGTTTTACAATGTTTTTTCGTTACTATTACATTGGTTTTGAGGGAGTTGGGGACAGTTTCATCGCAAGCTTTTTTGTCCTCAAAATAATCAGAAATGTTATAATAAGCTTTATCACAGAGATTACGTTTAACGAAATTTTTTAATTTATTTACAGATAAATTAATCACGTCATTTGGGATTTTGTTAAAGAAACGTACAGTTTGCCCTTTAAATGATTGACTAACTTTATGGAGCCTTACAGTAGGAACAGCTAGTTTATCTTTATTTCTAGTGTTAACATTATGATTGTCGCTCTTTTTTGAACAAATTAATATCTTTTCGGACATACATTAAGTTTTCATATATATATATTGGCACGGAACTGTCATAACATTTATTTCTTATTATGGGTCCTAAAGATAGGAACCCTTTACACCTCAAATTCTTTCAAACCCATAATCATTATTATCAGCCTATAGCAGTACAATGCTGATGGTTCTGCGGCATTTAATTCTTAAGATGATCCTATAATCAGCTTCAATGTGGACAACATAAAGTTACTCAGGTAGATACGAAGAAAGCCTTGTCTTTCACTTAACTTAGCATAGTTATATTATGCATGCAACTATCTACCGACTTATACTTTGAAATAATACGCTTTCATTGATACATGATACTAATATTGACGCGCGGACCGACGTCAGTCAGTACTGGTAACAAGAGTCTATTGCAATTTGATATTAGATTATTACCTACATTTTGCTGTGTAATAGTAGTATAAAGGTTTGGTTGGGTATTTCCTACGTGTTTATTTATTATACTCCCATACAAGGTACTATGGTATAAAAGAAAAATTATAATACACGATAATATTGTAAATTCATCAAATTATTTAAAATGTAAATAATTTCCAACTACAAATTTCTGGTACAGTTTTTAACCCCCGACGCCAAAAAACAGTGTTAGAAATCTCTGCTAAATTTGCAAAAAAAAGTTATTATTTATTGGATGTCGTAACGCTTTGAATGTAGAAAACACAACTATCGAATCCCACAGCCAAAGTATTTTGTTTAAAAACTATCAAAAATTGAAGCTAATAAGATTCTTATTTAATGCAATAGGTACATTGTATTAATTTCGTTTGCCCACAACTACGGGCAAACCTGTTAATCAAAAGTGAGTTGGTCTAAGTGTGGAATTTGCTTCAAAAACAACATGATCGGCTTCTTATCGAAGTTTAGCTTCAATCACCTTGTAGTACTTAGCAAAATACACATCTAAACGGCCTATAAATTCCAATATCGTGTCAGCCGACACTAGAGGGAAGCAAGTCGAAGCAATCTTCTACTAGTAACTAGGTGAATTCAAATGATTATGAAAATACCGGAAAATCAGCCTGCTGAGAAAATATTCAATATCAATTTTAATGTTATGTTTCAAGGTTAATATACCTACATGGAATGCAATACAGGAGAAAAATGTGTTGATGTTTTTAAAGCAAGTTTAGTGGCGAACAATGTTTTAATTGGATTGGATATACAAAATAATTCATGTAATGGCATAAAGTAGCCCTAAATCGATATATATTTAATCATGCAACAAATAGGCGATTCAGTAGGCAAATGTCATAAAAAAGTGCAAAAGGAACGAAAATGCACTTAGTCGATCATTATTTGCAACCGAATATTTCCTGCCAAGGCACGCACTTTTGCTGATTTCTGAAATCGAGGAGTAAAGTGATGATGGCAGAAACTTAACGGAAGTATGATTATGAAGATCTGAAAATTTATGAGCCAATTATAAAATGGTCAAAGAGAATTCGTACTTTAGAGTCTAAGCTGTAACAGTGGCTCTACTTTATGACTTTGATATACTAATTGGCAATCATTTTATTGGTCATCTATTTGAATAGATTAGATATTAATCAGTATTTACAACACACGGCTGTGCTAACAATCGAATCATGCGCTTGTTGTCATATCCGTTACATAGCCAGTGGACCGAATCAAAGACGCTACACAAGATAAGATCTACGTGATTAAGCCGATGATTTTGTCTCATCAATATTCATAGATCGTAGATAGAAACTTTGACTGAAAAATTATAGGTATCGTAGTTGTCGTTTCCGAACCACTGGGCTGGTATTTTCAGTCGCTTATCTTTTCTATTTGTCATGGTAGACAAGTTATGAATATTTTTTCATAGTAATTAACGAACACACATGTAGCTCAGTGATTATTAGTAATTTGTATTTTATTATAGTTCCGTTTTTTTTTTATTTTTCAATTAGACGTTGTACCTACATAGGTACTTAAAGTTAACGTTAAGCTTAATCACGTAGATCTTATCTTGCGTAGAGTCGTTGAATTAGATTGAAGAATAGAGTTTAAAAGAGCATTTTACCAGCCAATTATCGTCTAAAAAATAACAATATGGTTATAAATCTATATCTAGATATCTAGCAAAAATTCCGTATCGATGCAGTTTTATTATTCTCTATTTTACACCAGATACGATGAGTCTTCAATACAATCAACGCGTTTAATACCTACATATCATCACTCGACAGTTGGACGAAAAAAATACCGTTTTTGGTCAAACAATAGCAAAAAACCTGCCAAGAAAAATGAGAGTTGAACTTTAGGCGATCCTAATCGTGCCTCCTAACCAGCCCGACTACTGACAATGCTCTTTCATAACATTTTAAGAGCAGTAAAGATGCCATTATACTCTTTACAGTTACACTCTCCCGTGACACAAAAATACTTTTTTTTATTTGTTTTTCTACAGAACAAAGAGTTTATTGTGATTCAGCTGTGCCACTCACGGCAATTCTTCGAAATGACAAACAATTTGGTGTAGGAAGTTGGGCAATTGGTAAATTGTCGGCGATTAAACAATTAGTTTTGTTTCTTTTGTAAAGAGATTGACACAGTTTTCGATGAGGTTGTCCAGTCATTATTTTAGACCTTGTATCTGATGCTCAATTTTTTAATTTGGCTCTGCTTTATTCGGAGAACGTGAGATAATTTTTAACGAGAAGCACTATAATATGGTTGTCTCTGCTCTGCTTCTTCTTTTTATAAGTAGGTACCTAGTAGTGTTTCCGCTTCGCGTCTTCTGAAGCTGGTGTGGCTTCCTTCGGCGTTCTTAGCAGATCATCTTGGTTAGACAACACTCCGCGAATCACTACTTGTAGGGTGACCGTTTTGTGGCATTTAGATCTGCGTGTCCGTGCTTCGGAAGGCACGTTAAAAATTGGTCCCGGCTTTTCCTGTCGTAATGCCTTCAGGCGGCCTAAACACTCGGACACCAGAGTTGGTAGGAGGAACTCTAATACTGAATGAGGGCGATCTTACTTTTTAAAAGTAAAGTTCTTCTGCTTTCTTGATTAAATTGTCTGATGCAATGTTATTGTATCCGTAAAATGAAGTTCCTTGTAGAATTATTTACCTATAGAATATTTAAAAAATAAATCTTTTATACCTATTTAGAGTTCCTTTCTTGTAGGTAGAGTTATTTAGAGTTTCGCTTATACAAAAATTATGCCTACTATATTTTAATTAATCAGCTATACATAGTTTGTATCTGAATAACTCAAGTCTTAATGTTTCTCAACACAAATTATATTGTCTCTTATAATTATAATTCAACTTATCTTCAATCTAACTTTCATTCTGCACTAGTCATACATATATCCACGAAGTAATATGAGTAATATCGTATGTATAGGGATGGGGCATAATTTCTGTTTCAACATTCAAAATGTTTTTACTAAAATATTACTCAAAGCTGGTACAAAAAAATATTGTGATTTGACTTCATATACCTGATAGGTACCACGGCTTTCAAACTTTTGAAAAAAAATACTGAAGTCTCTTTGTTTGCAACCGAACCGGTAAACATTAATTTAAGTATGATATTTGCTGGGAAGCTGTGGACAGGGACCGCAAAGAGTAGCGTCAAAGGGAGGATGCCTGTAGACACACCGACAAGTTAACACCAGTTAGTTGGGTATATATACCCAACAGTGGGTGATAACGGGTTAAATGATGATGATATCTTATACGATTCGGATTTGACTACTTACATCAAATTTTGTTGTTAAAATTAAGGTGGGGTGACGATCTGCGAAAGGCTGCTGGTAGAAGCTGGATGCGTCGAGCTCAGGACATGGCGCAATGGCCTCATTAGGGGAGGCCTATGTCCAGCAGTGGACTGCTATAGGCTGATGATGACCTGCAGCAGCTCAGTTGTGTTTTTCGCACTCAGTGCTCATTACAATCAGAGTTCGACTGTAAGTACAAGGTAGTTGCTTTAAGTACCTAGAAACAATTAATTTAGGTTAACTTTTTTTTTTCCTTTAAACAGGATGCATAGAACTGAACACTGTCATAGTTATTAAGTCTTATCTTACAAATATATATAAATGCACAATTTTGTGATTATGGATGAATGGATGAATGTTTGTTACTCTTTCACGCAAAAACTAGAGAACGGATTTGGATGAAACTTGGAATATACATAGTTTGTAACCTGTATTAATACATAAGCTACTTTTTATCCCGATACCACACGAGTGAAGCCTCGGGCGGAAGTTAGTGTTGCAATAAATATATACTGAATACTAGTTACATCCCTATTCGCGAGCACAAGTGCATCAATCCACGACTTTCGTTGACGATGAACGTGACAGATACGCACATAACTCAGCTTCTCGTAACATAATCGTGAGGCACGGTGACCCATCTGGTAGATAGACGGTGAGTACCTTCCGGTAACATAATATACATAAAGATAAGGCTCTACCTACAGGCAAAGAGATTATGCAGACAAATCTCTGTGAAATTATTCTAAATACCTGTAAAATGTAAAATGTTTGTTCTCTTTAGGTACTACGTCAAAACTACTTAACGGATTGACCTGAAAATTGCACAAATGTAGATTATGCATGCTCAGCGTGGGGATTAAAGTCATTTCCCCCTTCTTATTGGGGGAGACCAGCATTGTGGTCTGATAGTTGTAGCGTGTGGTAGGCTGCTGTTGTTTTTGTAGTTCGAGACCAGGAATATCATGAAGGTTAAGGTTTTTAACTGGGTACTAGGGGAGCTAAAACGTGGATGGTAGCTTGTTTACTTTAAACTACATTCTTGTAATGCGACCATCGTCATCATTTTTTTTAATTCAATGGCATCTGGGATAATACAAATTTCCACAATTCGCCAGTTTCACGTATATTGTTTATGAGGCATCGCTGTACGATGTATAAGTCCAGTCGTCCAGTTTTCAGCCAGTTCATGTTCTACTATAGCAAAAGCGACTATATCGTCATCATTTTACTGTGAGAATTAAACCCTTTCATGCGCACGCGTCGCTAAAGTCACGCCGACCGTTCGCCATTAAGTCTCGTTTACACCGACCAGCGTCACTTTCCCGTTCTCAATTTATCTCAAGAACTTTGGGAATTTATTTGACGTGACGACTTGTTTTATGTTCGGTACCAGTTTGAGTGGTAAAGTGTTCGTAGATTGTTTTGTCAACATAGTTGGTTTAAATATTTTAAGTGTTTAGATACGATACTTAGCGGTGTATTGAGCGACGATTGTATGCTAACAAATATTTTTGTTCTAAAAATATGAGGACTTTACAATTAAAACTCATAAGCAGCTCGGTAATAAAATTACTTTTGTTAAATAGCTCCTTGAATCTTCTTTCTTTTCAAGAATATGGACTGCTCTAACTTTCGAGTTTTTCTTCCCCAAACGAATCACTACAAAAACCAAACAAAAAACATCAACTTTTTCCCGATAAGGATCTTCAGATAGGGGTAGCCAGAGGCCAGTCCAGAGAATACATTATGTATATGTATTTTTTTGCAAGCAGTACATATCAAACCTCTTTCTTTTTTAACGAATTAAAAAGATTACCCTCTGTAGTCAGTAAAAAGGATGACCTTTATGTAAGTTTATAAGCCAACCTTTCTCAATAGTTTATTACGATCGTTTGCACTAAATCATCAGGTCGGCTGAGATGCCCTGAATCATCATCTAGATGACCCACAACAAAGCTCCTCGATATTTAATATCACGATATTTTATTCTCTCATAAATCAGAGGTCGTTGGATAGCATCTAATCAACTTGTGGCGTGAAAAGAAGATAAATGGTATTTTAAAATGCTCTCTTCTTGTATAAAAATTTACAGTTTGTTAGTTCTAGGGTAAATTTATTACAATTTATTTACAGTAAAATGTAACATAATAGCTTAGTCACCGAAAGAAGACTATTGTATGTCTATTTTTGAAATAGCTTTTACATAGAAGTAAAATCTTTCGTAAAAATGATGTTTTTTTCGAATAAAACAGATTATATACTACGATATTCTTACCCAAATTCAAAATAGGAGTAGTCTCAATGTGGTTGATTTTTGCTAAAGTAACCACTACAATTTACTATTAAATATAAAATATATTTACTATTCATTATAAATCCTAATGAGATGTTATGGATGTAAAACACAATCATGGTATGAATATAGGAAAAACAAACTACAAAATGTTCTGAGTAGGTACTAATAATAGCATTGTATACATACCAACATTACGAACATAAAGACCACAACAATATTTGTACCTAGATAGGCATCTGAATCATTTGCAAAGCGTGTTTGTAATTGAAATGTAATGCATTGTGCTTCGGAATGAAGGAAATTGAAAATTATACGCATTTCTAGTGCATATTTTTCATAGAAACTGAATATTTCACACTGTTATGGGTTTAAACTTTCACATAGTTTTGCTTCGCACATTTGTCACACAGTTCTGGTTAGTTGTTAATGTTTGTAGCGGCACAAATTGAATATTTTCTTGTAATTACAATGTATTTATTAATTCATAAACATCCAGTCCAGTAGGACTGAGACGAAGCCGAGCCCTGTGTGTGTTTTTTCTGAAATACTAATACAAATACTGTAAAAACTGTTTTATTTCAACTTTATCAAGGGTTATTTGAAGGACAAATCCACATTGTTGAATTTTAATACATATTTTACGGGAAAGGCTTTATTTATGTTCCTATTATTAAACATGACGGGAAAATAAATGTATAGGTATGTAAGATAATGGCTTACATCTTCCTTGTCGATATGTCAGGCTTGTAACCATGAAAGCGGTTTGAAAACCGTCCTTAGCTTAGAACAGAACAGATTTTTTTTAGAGCCAATTAATAATGTAAGATGATTAGTGCTCTATCCGCGGAATTGTAAAACGGCTTTGTCTCGAAACTTTTTTCCGGTGTCTTGAGTATTACTATATGGTACATCGGTATAGATACTTATTTATTGATATTTTGTTCTAGGGCGTGCAATATTCTTCGTAAACATAGTTAAAGTATAGAGAACCAGTAAAATACCTAATGTTTACAATGCTTCGTTAAATTGAAAATGTAGTTAGTTCTCATTGCACAGACACAGAGAATGTGGACCCTTTAACCAGCAAGATATTTCACCGGCATCTTAGTCTTGTAGATTGTTTGTTCTTCAACCAGCTAGATGAAACAAAATAATTTTAATTAGAAAATAAGAGGATAAAAGCAGCAATTGTTGTGAGTACGATTTGCATACTGCACGTTGATGCAAAAAGGACATATCTTTCATCCAGAAAAAAGTATCAGAGAGATATAAAAATCACTTTAACGCAGGCGAAGCCGCGGGCAGAAGCTAGTTATATATTAATTTAAAACCCATCAATAAAAAGTATTTTTAAATTAAGTAAATACCGTTCCTATACCTACCTAATCCTATAGCATGACCTATAGCGTTCCGGACTCATTTTTTTCCTATTAGAAAGTGGGAACCATCATCCCACATTCCGACAAATTGCAATTTATTCTGCGTGGGAAACCGATGAAAAGGATTTGCGATGCATGAGACTGGGATATTATACTTATCGCGACGTAGAAGGAAATTGTGTAGTGGCTCAATTTGACTCTAGGTTGTAATAAACAAATCTGAATCATACAGTAATACATATAAAAGTGCCTAAGTATAGAAATAAAAGGAAAAAGAAAACTTGCCAACTCCACCTAGAGTGCAATACAGGCAGGCGAATGATGAAACTAAGTTAAAAGTTTAGAAGTAAGCAGAGTTCTTTGTGAGGAGCTCATCCGGGGAAGTAGGCAAGGTGTTTAAAATTTTCTCTACTAAATTACAGCGATATGACATCAAACTTAGATCCATAAACAATGTATGTACCAAAAGATAGTAACGCTAAGTTTAATTGCTTGTTCATAATCACCCACATAGAATCAGCAACTGTTACTATCGTTCTAATTTAAGCTTTATTACAGGTGATTAAGGCTGCACAGCGGAGTCGGAGAGGAGGGTAATTTATCATGGATAGATTCCAGTGATTTCCAGTGCGCGTGCGCGGCATAACGGACCGCAAGTAATCGCGACGCGATAAAAAATTAAAGCTGACAAGCGTGGGTTAAGCTTCCAGGTTCTAAAGATTAATAGTTAATTTTTGGTGGAGGCTTTACTATGAAAACATTACTGAATCTTGCCCTTACTTATTCATCAGAAGTTTCCATACATTTTAAACGTTTTCCGTACCATGAACCTAGTACCTGTACTTTATTTATACCTGTTTATGTTGGTACTCACATATATTCACATTGCACTGTTTCATAAATAATATTATGAATAAATCAATTATCTTAACTAAATATAGGCATAACAGTACTTTATCTAACGAGGTATTAATATTAATGTCTCAGAGATTAGAAATAAATATAGCTGCCTTTCCATCTCCATCTATGTATCATACCTACCAAATCCAGAAATTCACTCCAATTCATTGACTATGGAACAGTCAAAGTTTAGTATGACCCACACTAAGTACCCTCATTTACAATTGACAAAATAGGTTGTACTACACTTGTTCCTCCTGGTTTCTCGAGTGCGAGGTGAATGATTAACAGTTGTTTTCTTTAATGTGTTTGTTAGTAATTGTATGAATAAGCTTGATTATATAAACATACAAAACCTAAATTTTATAGCCTAAAGTTCCATAAATGTTTGGTACAAAATTTAAGCTTTACCAATATTTTGATTGGGTTCTTTTAATATCAAGTTTTGCTGGCTTAGCTTTGTTATAATATATTTTATGGTTTCCACAACAATAAAAGGGACTCTAAACGTCTTATAACGGATTGCGTCGCGCAACTCGCGCATCGCGTCATCTAGTCATCTCCGGCGCTTGCGCATAGACATTTTATATTGTTCACAAATATTCTAAAAACATAGCGAGGAAGTAGTCGCTATTTAAATCGATATTTTAACTCTTCTAGTACTCAAAAACTTTGCAAAATCACTAAAAATGTCGGCTATATTGCATAAATTCTGCCGATTTAAAAAGGTGAGCATTTAAAATAATATTTGTATAATTTACAAAACCATCAAAATATCTATATCATGCTATCTACGCAAGTTATTTTAATTACTTTTGGCTGAATAGAGAAATTACGATTATATACGAAAAGTCATTCGAGCGTTTCGGCATCACATTTCGCGCTGTTTCCGATACTGATAGCGACAGGTAAGCGTAAACCAGGGACGGGCCACCCATCGGTAGACAACTTGTCTACGCCTCTAATCGATGAGACGTCCACATCGACATTTGCGTATTTAGCACGAAGATTTACGCACATTACCCTTGATATAATTGCGTTAGTCCCTATGTTTAGGTTAGCCACGGCACGGGCATAAGTATTTAATTATTTAATTCTGCTATTGCCTTGCGAGGTACAGCTTGCGGCATGGATTAATACGTTTGACTTTGAATGCGCACAACACATAATATAGGTATACAATTTTGCATGAATGTACTGTTTGGTGTATTTGTTCTAGGCAGTATCCCCACTATTTTAACTCAGGCCTATAAACTCGTGCCAGGACCTATACTGTTGGGATAAAAAGTCCTTTGTGTTAATTAGTCACAAACTACCTATCTACTATCTAATCTATGTTTCATCCAAATCTCAGACGTCTAAACTAAAAAAAATATTTGTGAGTGAAACCGCAGACATTACTAGAAGCTAGTGCAATTATAATTGGTAATTAATATTTAATAATTAAATAAGTAGGTAGATTTATGATAGGTTATCTGGAAGAGACCACTACTATCTATTACCGAAATGACCACATTTTTTATTGTAAATTGTTCTGCATACTGTTTAATATTTCAGGTGTAGAGAAAGGGTAAAGAGGCTCAGGTAAAAAGTTAATCTATCTATCTAATAACTAGGTATGATCAGAGTAGGTACCTACGCTTATCAGCTAGTTATTATGTCGGGCTGTAATGTGTGTGTGTGTAATGTGGCATAATGGTCCATTTGACGGTGTCAATACTTTCTCTAAGTACTTTAACAAGACTGATATTATCTTGTAGATCGATCTTAGATTAATCGAATGCAAATTGTGGGCAGGCTTACTGATAAGAATTTAAAGTGAGCAAAAACTGTGTTCTACCTTTCATAACAATAATTACAATTCTTGTAAGTATACAATTAACATGAAAGGTGGGAGTAGTGCTATAGTGCTGAGCCAGTCGCTTTCAATAGATGTGATTTAGTTTAGTTGCTGACGGACGGTAAGCGGATATAGTATGTAGATCAAAGGAGCTAACCCTAACCATTCTTCACCCCAAAGCCCCGCTTCGTATTCGCATTGGATGCATCGCATCGTATCAATTAGTTATGGGCATACTCCGTAAACCAATAAACGATCACAGTCTACTGATTGACGTATGCTATCCCCTCCCCCTAATAACCCCTATTGCGCCCTTTCCTCAGTTTGACGCATCCATCTTCTACCAGTAGCCTTTCGTAGATCACGCCTGGCTGAAGGGCATCCTATTGCGTTTGCTGAGACGCGTCTCTTCTCAAAAGCTTGTTTACCCCAACAACTTTTTAAGTGATTAATATTTGAATATATAATATACTAGCTGACCCGCTCGCAACTTCGTTTGCGTTTGAGTTTATACTCTTTTTTTTACGTATTTCCTTTCATGTGAAATGTTTCCCAAGCCCGGTAATTTGACTCGGTACCCTAAATATGAATGGAATAAAAAGTACCTACATATAACTACATTATCTACCCCGTAATGTAGTGTTAGGTAGGTACCTGTTTCCGTTCCGTTCCATCGCCAAGTTAACAGCCGGTATAGGTATGATGGATTTTTATTTGCCTAACTCTTGATTATGATTGGTTACCCATGCAAAATTTCATCACAGAAATCACCCTCTTTAAGTTTCATTATCGCTACAAAAAGCAGCAAGTTCTCCAAGGTCCCACCCATGGTTCAGCGCTTTAGTTGTTTATTTATTTTCGTTATAGTCTCTGTGTAAAATCTCAAGTCTTTATGTAAAAAAATAACTTGCTATCCCCGTGGTCTTAAATAACCAAGAACAAATGAATGAAATTGAAATTTCGAATTCTAATCCGATTTAAATATTATTTTTTATTGGACATTCCAATTTTAAAGAGTATCTCATTGCACCAAGCTTTTAAGGCTCCCCCACACAGGTGTGTTATTATCGGCGATAATATCGCATGCGTTTTTGCATTTTTGTGGCGATCACAATAGGTCTTAATGGCCGCAGTGATATGAAAGCCACGCAATCAATCAATAATGCGTTATTGCGATAATGCATCCCAATATCTTGCACATAATTGAGTTATTGCAGCAGTATGTAACTTTTTAGCCGTCCTAATACATAATGTGCTGAAATTCTACAGATCTCACACTACGCGCAACTATCAAAGGCAATGAAAATGTAATTTAGAAATAAAGCACACGATAAAATTTGACAATAATGTACTGACGAAAAAGTGAACGGAGCGCAGAGTGGCTTTGCGCGTACAGGCCCTTCTACTGCCTACAGTTTTTGTCCGTCTGCCTCCTAAGATGGCTCAAGCTGTAGCTTAATTCAATCAATGCTTAGTTTGGGGCTACATGATGCTGTGTGATTACGTCCCGCATTATTTATTTATTATTATTATTATTTATTATTAATCTCGAGATATGATTTTTTCCGTTTCTTGAATAGCGAGCTCAAAAAAAGTAATTGGGAAATTCTCGATCCAGAATTGTTGAAATTTGTCAAATTTTGGAAAATCTCAAAAAGTTATCACCCGATTTTGGAAATCCAAGCCTTGCACTTCGAAGCCCTTCGGCAGACGCAAATATTGACATAATTGTGACCAATCACATTCACCTACACATCTTTTTTTAATGCATGTGACTAATTTTCTTTCAATGTATGGAGTTTCAAAAATGTGACGAATTTACTTTGTGGCAAATGTACAACAACCCCTACACTACACTACAGGCAAATGTCATAATTTCATGAATCGGGGCACTATACTCGATCAGAAAAACTTTTAAAAAAATCAATATTTTTCAACGTACCTCTCCCCACGCACCTGTGTGTAGGAGCCTTTATGTGAGAACAACGTTTTTTGAATAAATTTGAAATGAGTTTTCAAACACGACATTGTCAAAATAAAATGGCATAACATGTGTCACTAAGGAGTATTGATATCAACTTCAATGCCTATCACCCCCAAAATAACTTTCTACTCCTTTTTAACCCCGTTAGGCGATGAGTTTCAATAAAATACGAAACACGTCTTCCATCGATTCTGTTAAAGAATGTTTATGCAAAATTTGAAGTAGATTGGACCAAGGAATAATTTTGTCCCATACAAACTTTGCCGCCGTTTTTCACCCCCTTGGGGGGTGGAATTCCGGAAAATCGTTTCTTATCGGATGCCAATGTCATACAAAGAACACACCCTCCAAGTTTCAGGTTTCTACGATCAGCGGTTTAGGCTGTACGTTGATCCATCAGTCATTCAGGACAAAGGATTTTGTATGTATAGGTTTCCCTCCATCAAGGTATTTTTTTCAAAAACCTGGTATACAGTCTTTTATTATTTAATATTCAAAGTGTTCTGACGAAGTTTCAAGAAAATCACACCACGCGTTAAGATTTTCCCATACAAACTTTACCACCCCATTGCAACCCCCTCGAGGACTATTTCAAATTTTCAATGACACCAATCTTCATTGATTGTATGGAATAATACATGTCCCAGGTTTCAAGTTTCTAAGTTCAAGGAATACGATTTTTCATACAAACATTTTTACCCCTTTTCACTCTCTTAGGGGTTGAATTTCCCAAAATCGTTTCTTAGTGAGCGCCTACACCCTACAAAGAATACTTGTGCCAAATTTCAGATCTTTAGACCCTGTAGTTTCTGAGATTTCGTGATGAGTGTGTCAGTGAGTGAGTGAGGATAGTTCTCTTTTATATATATAGATGTCAAGCAATTTTTTTATAGTAACTAATGATGGATAGATAAGAGATAGATGATGGATAGATGGTATATTTGATATTAAGTGGTAACATATATCATATGTCACGTATATTAGGAAAGTGCCCTACGATGCATTGCCCTGCGTCCATCTACGTGAAGCATAAAGGTGAAAAGCGTCTTGTGCCTGTAATTTAGGCGTGAGATATACCTATGACCCATCTGATGGTTAGTGCCATTACCTATAGCAAAATATTGCATCGTAGGTCGCATCTACCAATGCAACGCCCTGCGTCCATCAGCTTGATACGTAAAGATGTTAAACTTCACCAATATGTAATTTCACCAACACCTTCACCTTGAAAATTGACCCGTGCTGTTAAAATGCGAGAGAAAGCGATTACCGATAATGCAACGCATGTGTGAGTTGTTCACGTAAATAAAAATAAAAACAAACGCATTCAATTCTAAATAGCATACTTAAGATGCACGATTCTTTACTACTTAAATCTCAAGCGCTTTGTACCTCAAACGCATTAGGTAAGTACGTACTCATGTAAAATCACGAGAAAGCCCAGGTTATAATATAATCAATGACATGAATTTTTAAAACCATTTATGAGGTGGCACGGTAGTGCTGCAGTGAACATGAGGATAAGGTGAACAGCTGGTATAATTCTCATAAAGTAACTTACATTGAAATATTCTTTACCAAATAAATGATTATTGATTATTATTATTGTTTTGTATACAAAGTTGATGGTCTTATTTAAAAATCGTTTCAGCTAAGAATACAATACCTACATAGATATAGTGGTGTATGTTAACCAGCCATTTATTACTAAAATACATAAATCAATGCTGGACATCAGTCACACAGAATCATCCAGCCCCAACCAAACTAATCAGAACTTGCGTTATGGGAACCACTTGACTTGTAATTATAGTACCTATCGACCTAGATATAAAAAATTGAGTCTGAGTTTTTAGAGTGACGGTCACGTTTTAGGTTAAACCTTCTGCGCTGTAAGTGATGGATTTTAAGTATTTTCACTTGGTTTTCAAGAAGTGATCGAGCTGAATATATGTCTGTGACTGCGATGAAGAAACGATAGAGCCCTATAGCAATTGAATTAATCGTTCACACCTACATTTCCAATGAGACCTCATCCGCGTTTCACGCTTCATAACTTGTTCCTTTTACAGATAAATTAGGTGTGAATGAAAAAATTGTAGCAAACGGCTGTGAATATAAACAGTTTGAGAGAGATCATCTTGAGTGGTTGGAATAGCTCAATAGATAAATATCAAAGGACAAAAATGTTACTAAATTCTCGAGAGATCTGCGTACTTTTTTAGATTGTCAAATAATTATAATTATTTTGTGCAGAAAGCTACAATCGACAACCTCCATCTTCCGAAACCAAAGCCAACCTCACCTACCCGTGGTGCACCCTGCTAACTAATAAACGGAGCTGATTGCGGCATGACGCAGCCAACAGCGACTAGCAGCAGCGTCGATGGTGCGAGAAACTACCCTCCGATCCCCAACCCGCATGGCCAACATTTGGATTTAGGCATATTCCCCTTATGAGGTCAGAACTATGTCCAGCAGTGGACTGATATAGGCTAGTGGTGTTGTTGTTTGTTTGTAGTTCTACACGAGGAATAACATACAGGCGACATTTTATCAGGATACCACTCGAGCGAAGCTGCCTGCGAGTTGAATATATTTCTTCAAAATGCTTAGGTTGCAATTTCTCTCTAAATGAACATGAATGAACAATGGGAATTTAGAGAACTCCTAATATTTTCTGAATATACTGCCCAAAATATGCGTAATTATTCGTGTACATGAAACAAGGTCGTCTGTTGCGTGTTGTCGCAAAATTTCCTCGGAACCAGATAGGTTACCGCATTGGGTTAGCCGCAAGTACGGTCAGAAACAAAATCAGAACATTTAAACATTTCTAAAATATATTCCCTATATTTTATTTGCCCCTGTAAAATGTTGTCCTATTTCTTATTCTGCTGGTAGAAGCTGGATGCATCGAGCTGAGGACAGGGTGCAACGGCATAGACCTCCCGTAGTCTATGTCCAGCAGTGGAATGATGATGAGGCAAATAAGGTAATTCTTTCATAGTGCAAACTCATATATTTGAAACCTTTGTATCGTAATCATTATGGTAGATAAGTAATAACGCTTCGATATCTTTTACGTATATATTATATATTATTATTTATTCGTATATTTTACGATACGAATGATTCAAATATTCGTAATTGCCCTACCTGCTCTTTCCCGTTGCAGACCAAACACCTGACCATAGTTTTAAATTAAAACTATAAGACCGTCTCTTGTATTTAACAAGACTTTTATATTATATGATCTATGATGAAGATCCAATAAAATATTCATTTATTATTCAATTACTCATCAATCAAGCTGTGGACCCCCCCAGAGACTACATAAGGCAGCTTTTCAAATAAAGAGTTTTAAAATATTTGAAGTGTCGGCATATATGTGATACCTCGTGGTATTAAAGGCGTTCAAGGCTAAGGGAATCACTCATCATCAGGATGACCCTAGGCTTGTTTGCTAAATATATCATATAGATAGGGTTGCAGCACATTAACACAATGTTCATTATTTGTTTAGTGCTAAAATAGATTTCTATTAAGCAATACAAAAAAAAATTACAACCTGCATCGTACCACAGCTGGGCAAAGATCTCCCCCTAATTCCGCCAACCAATTAAATTAATCAAAAATTTGTGACTTAAAAAAATAAGTGCCACATTTCACAATGTTGCGTCTGACTGTACCGTGTGCCTCTGAATTTACTGCCATGACATGACTTTCGTGATGTTTTGCAAAACGAGCGTAAAAGACGCAATGTTATTTACGACATTTTGATTTGCTCGATTTTCCGCGATTTGATAACTCCAAAATTGATAGCACTTATTCATTTTGCATGAATAAGCTAGTCTAATTGTTTGCATGATTTTTTATAACGTTTTTTATAGAATATACCCTTCCACCCGCGGCTTTGCTCGTGGTACCCTGACAAAAGTGGCCTCTGTATTGGATATGTTATTCTAGATCACAAACTATGTATAAGTATTCCAAGTTTCATCCATACAGACTTTCCGTTAAGCCGGTATGGAGTTGGATAGGAACAAATGTAAACACCACTACAACTACCACTCCAGCCTATATCAGTCCACTGCTGGACATAGGCCTCCCCTAATATAGGGAGATATGCCCATAATCCCCACGCCAGGCATGCGGGTTGGGGATAGCAGGGCACAGTTTCTCGCACCACCGACGCTGCTGCCCGTCAGTGGCCAGGGGATTTAGCTGTGCCGATGTATGCTGTGCTATGCCGCAATCAGCCGGCCGCCAGAGCCCCGTTCGTTGTTTAGCGGGGTGCACCACGGGCAGGTGGGGTTGACTTGGGTTCCGAAGATAGGGGTTGGAACCCGGTATACCCCAATGTAAACACAATCGCTATATTTATAATAGAAATGAACTCAAATGAATTATCATGATATGTGTTTTTGTACATCATGCTAGTCTTATTTGTCCTGTCTAAATTCTTGAGTTCATAGGAAATCCCATAGAAAAAAGCACAATCTGTATTTTGCGTATTTTCCAATTTGGGGGTCAGGTTTTCCAATTCTCTTACTACTTCTATTTCGGATATTATAAAATAGAAAATTATGCACCACTCAAGCCGTTCCCAAGCGATGCGGTTACCAGCGTATAGCATTTATGTAATTTTAAACGAAAAATCATTTTCCAAATCCGTTCCAATGACGGAGTTATGAGGTAGGCAAAAACATAAAAAAAGATACAATCAAATTGTATCTTTTTTATGTATGTTAACTACCTCCTTTTTTGAAGTAACTTAAAGGGTAAGCAGTGTCAAAAACGGCTGATGATGATGATGGTGAGAAAGTAACTGTCATCATTTGCACATTTTATAGCTAAGTGCAGAGTAACGGGACACAGTAAGCTGTGCATCCATCGTAATAAAATTAATTGTAAAACAGTAACGCTTATTAGGCCCAGTTTACATACAGGGTGTGGCACTTTAGTAATAAATAATTAATAATGCTGACACCATCACACATCATCTAGCCCTTAAAGAGCTTGTATTATGGAAACGACATGACTGATATACGTAAATGCATACACATTTTAAATAGAAAACACCCAGAAACGAGGCAATGTACGGTAAAATGGTTCCCTATGCAATAGGGATGAATGAAAAATTCTAATTAGTCCGTTATTTATATTACCCAAAAAAATATTGGACACGTATTTTTCTAGGTATTTTCAATTAAACAAAAAATGACAAAGATATAGTGCGTTGAATTTCCACGCGACGTCACGGCTTAGTACACTTTTTACCTAGCCGTGTCGTCACGAGCACCCACTCCCGAACTTTGACGCTCTTTATCTCCGTCAATTTTTATTCATTTGATAAATAAAAAAATATGTGTCTAATACAAAAAATTGTTGACCTATCCGATGGACTAATTAGATTTTTTTTACCCAGTCGTCATCCTATTATATTGTGTAGGAAAACTTACGCGATGAGAGACTTATACGTACGTAGAAAATCTGCTATTTACTTTAAGATTAATCTGGAAATTTTTGGCAACTTTAGCAAAAGTGTGTATAAGCGCACTTAGTGCTCAGTTCACCATCTTCAGTAATGCCGGTTATAGTGATAATCACGCCCAGAGGTTTGTCACCTTAACCGGCAAATAGCTTACTTTGACTTGAAGATGGTGAAAAAGGCACTTCGTAATTTAAAAGCCATTGACATTTGAACTCAAGCACAGAGTTGAATGAGATCAGCCCTGCTCTACTGAATCAACCTGTACATCGAGAGTACAGTTAAAATAAAATTGCATTTCTTTATGGTATTTTCATAGCCTTGTTTACAGCAGAAATTAACATTCTAATTAGCTAACTCACTCAAAATCTTACTACTTTTTAGCAGTACAGGGTTTTAAATTGTATAGCAATTCAATATCGTTATCGTCGATGAGTTTTTATTTGTTTCTCTCTTAGTTCCTGATATTCATGATTCGCATATTCACTTATCAGGGATGGTGTGGCTGTAAATAAATGTCAGGTCATAAATAGGTACGTAAATAGGTACTGTGTTTGTGTCAGCTACGGTCTTCGGACGGCCAAAGAACGCTGGCACCAGAGTTAGGCACAAGCTCGTACAAAGAAGAAAAAGGCTTGTTTTAGTAAGTATTTCATGACTTGGATTTAGGTACATACAGATTTTCCAAATCTAAATTGAAATGAGTGATAATGTTAGAGCGAGACGAGTAGTTACATCGATTAAACGCATCCACACAACGCGTATTCGAGTTCGTAGCAACGAATTACCAAACATCAAATTAAACTCACTGAATAATCTTGAATGCGATTTTTGACAAGAAAGATGATATTTAATAATAATCGTCTAATCCTAAGTCTACTAGTCTAAGATAGTGGTTAGCACTAGCACAAGACCGTGATGGATGGCATAAACTTCGGGAGGCCTATCCAACTGTGGATAAAGTCGAGCTGTGGATGATGATGATGATTATGAATACATAATTATAATTTGGTAATTATTTAATAAGGCTTTTGTCATTTTAGTACATTTTTAACTTACTCACGAGTATTAAACAACATTAATAAAATAAACAATAATTATGTTTGATACTAATGTAAAACGTGAGGAAGGCCCGTCAATAATAGTTTTGTCATTTTACTGTGAAACTTGCTTTTAATATAAAGGCTTTATTTGAGAACTATGAGCCAGGATCGCTGAATGAAATTGATTTAACTCGCATCGTCAACATGAACTGAGCAACCTCATAAATTTGTATAAATATAACAAACAGGGCTCTGGCAGCCAGCTGATTGCGGCATAGCGCAGACTAATACCGACACAGCTACATACCCTAGCCGCTGACGAGCATCAGCGTTCTTATAAGGTTAGGACTATTGTCCAGTAGTGGAGTGGTGTTGTTGTTAACCGAATTTCGGATAGACAAAAAGTTTAACTTATTCAGACAACCAATCAAGCAATTTTACTTAATCCTCACAGCAATTAAGGCTGTTATATTTAACAGCTGAAACACACGAGAACAGATACAATTCACGCGCCATTGTGGTTGATTTATTCAAAAGCCACAAATTGTAATTTACGAGGTGGAAATAGAAATGTTTAGACAAAAGTCTTAAATCCTCATTAGCACAGAAGGACTTCCGTTTGATTTTAAATCAGACCAACTTGCATGACTAAAATCAATAGGACTAACGGGAATGGAAGCTATGTAGAGGGCGCTAGCTACCTCTAAAGTCTGGACCCTCAAAGCATTGATTGGCTAATTCAGGCGTCCTGGTCCATGTAGATAGGTACATTTTGATTTGTTGGCTATGACTTTGGGCCTTGCTCTAACGAATAATTCACGACTCATTTACCTAACGAATAATTTAATTTTCAGTTTACTAGACACATTTAGATTATCTATCCTTCTTTTATAACTTCTCTATATACCCAAATGTGTGATGTAAAAATCTCTGTCAGGGTTAAACTTACCTTTGTACATAGCATTTAAGTAAATTATTTGAATGGCTGACCGTTTAGTGGCATAATTTGAATGGTATAAGTAGTCATGTCAAGATTATTCAAACCTGCTATGTAGTTTCGGACCAAATTCGGTCTATGCCAAAATTGGTTGGTTCTCATATTTTATTTATAAAAACTAAGGTAACTGTTGCTATAGAGCAAGTAATTCATAACAGCTAAATGCGTGCACAGGTTTACTAGAAAAGGGCCATCAGTCTATCAACTCAAGATATAGATTAGACTAGACAGGGCAGCTCTTAGGCCGGACAGGCAGTATTTATTGCACCTTATCAGCACGAGCTTTACATTCATCTCAATCAGAAACTTGTAACTTATTATATGCACAAGTATACAAAGCTATAAGGAGCAGCAAAGCTAACATGCCTAAATAGTTTAAATTATCAGTGTTTTTTATTTGGTACTAGCCAAACCAGCCAATAGAAAGTAAAACCGAAAGTTTACTAGGGTAAAAAGTTGCCTATATGTTATTCCACGTCTAGAGTCACATATGTACAAAACATCAACTTACTCTGGTCAATATAATTTTTATTATTCCCCTAGTACCAGTTGCATAATACGAAAACGTCAATAATTTTCGTTTTCGAGCTCAATTTTAATGTGCCTATGTTACTCGTATATGGAAATTACGGAATTGAATTCAAATATAAACTAATCAAATGGCATAGGTCGTTAACTAACGTCCATCGTCGATCTCATCCTTGCCTATGCAAGTCTCGAGTTCAAGAGCTGGCCCATATAAAATTATAAAAAAATATATAGGTAATGTAATGATTTTACAGGTTGCAATGTGTTTCAACAAAATTTCGCACGAAAACGAAAACTATCAACATATCCGTATTAAGCAACTCGTACAAGGGGTGCAGTAGTTTTGGCTTGGAGGGGCAAACATTTCACATGGTCATAATACACATTTCAGAAAGTTTTATAGGATAGTAGGAAGGATAGATTTGGCAGACAAGCGATGGGCCACCTAATGGAAAATGGTCATGGACCATGGACGCCGCAACAAAGGTGATGCTGATGCGCTATATCAACTTGGTGCAAAAAGTTGTTACCAGCCTCATGTGTCTGTAATTTCAACAACACACCCATCAAATCGAAACATAGTATAAGTCTGTAAGAGATCCCAAGCGATAATTTAACTTTAAAAATTCTGTCTGTTGTTTGTGCGGGACAAATGTTTGCATGTTCTGCAGATATTCGCCTCGGGTCTGGGTTTTTCTATGTATGATATCTTCGCATTAACAAAAAATCAATATATGTAGTATATAAATCATGTGGTTCCCATAATACAAGCTCTGCTTAGTTTGGGGCTACATGATGCTGCGTGATTACGTTCCGCATTATTTATTTATTATTATTTATTATAAATATTCTAAAATGAAGATGAACATTAAGTATTTTCATTCATTTCATTTTGTAGTAAAATGAAAGAGTATCATAAATAAAGGCCTTTTCATTCATTTATTTCGCGACAGAAATAGGTTTAGTGGTTATACTTTCTCGGGTGGGCCCTTTTCAAAGAGCCCTATTCCCACCAGAAAACCAGTTATTAAAATGTTAATAGCTTAGTATTAATAGCACATCAAATGGACTACTGTGTCAGACGAATTTAACGCCTTCGCAAATCCTTACGTAAGACCTTCCCAAGGATGACCCTCCTAGGGTTTGGATAGGGTTGTCCCAAGGTTGAAGAATACATTATCATAATTCATGAAATACATATAAAACGGGCTACCAGCGACAAACCGAAAAAGGATGCCAAACCCATGAGTTTATGACACTAAATAATAATTTATGTTCACTAATTCAATAGACTAAGGTATAGATTCTTCTTCTGTTTGAGGTGCCTCTCTAACTAGTGAAGGTAAGGTGGCTAGCTATGCATATATTTTTTTTATTTCTAGTTGAAATATACTGCTGCGCTCATCCTCGACCATTCGCGGAAGTTTCACAACCAGGATTTTACACATCTTCTACTCCTACTCCATCCTGATGAGTTGCAGTAAGTCTTATCTGTTGTGTTGCATCACGCGACCAAAATAAGCATAGATAGATGAAACATTGGTAGTGGTGGTATTTTTGTATAAGGAGGTTCTCTGTATTTATGCGATACTACTAACAAATTATTCAGTGCCAGTTGTACAGTAGAAAGTGACGATACCTAAAAGACCACTTGTGGACGGAAAACTAGAAAGTGGTCTGTTTTTCATGTTAAAAAAATAAAATGTATGTATTTTAATATACTGTGGTCAACATTCGATATTTCAACTTTACCACAGTAAGCCGGTGCCTGTCTATCGCTTTGTAAGTCGTACCCACAAAGCGATAAACAGACACCGATTACCAGCTTTTTACACGAATGTTGCCAACAGAACGGCCAAGGCGTCCAAGTGCGTCCGTGTGTCCGTCCGCGAATAATCATACACTTCCTTTGGACATGCAAATGAGGCACTCGGCACGCGAAGGCCCTTAGGGCCACCCTTTAAGGCCCAGACCACCCCCGTTTGAATGAATCATCCACAAATACGAATATAAAAACACATTAGTTTGGCTGGTTGGGTGTGTTATTGCCGTAGATTTTATTTGTGTGTGTGTGTGTGTGTGTGTGTGTGTATGTGTGAAACTTAGAGTATACATAGAAGCTAACACCTAATAAATTTCTTAACGAAATACATGATAGAACCTACCTTTTTCCACTTAATTCAGTCACATCACAGCTACATTTTTATCGCACAATTCAAAAAATAATCCGTTCCGATAATCCCCTTTTTATTTTCTTACGAAAGCAGAAATACGAATAAATTCGAATGTAGGCAATAAGGCCAGCCTCGCGTGAGTACCTCTACACGACTTTACTTCGCATGCTCTACACATTTTATCACCGCAACTATTTCGTTATTATTGTTATAAAATTTGGCAACACACGCCTGTAACAGCGTTATGTACGAGAGACATGATTTTGTACACGTAAAATTATTAGTGGCTTACTTGCGTGTTGTTTGCAGATCACCTGGGTTAAGCAATTTCTGAGACCTACAGGCGGCCTAAAATATCCTACAACATAGTTGTTGATAAGAAAAAAAGAAGGAAGTGCTCGTAAACGATTTTTATTTAAAAAAAACTTATGAAATAAGTAACTTTATACGGCACGTATTTTAAAACAAAATCCAAAATAAATATATTTATATTGACATGATCATGCTCGGCTATGGCATTAAAATAATAGTAATAAATTTCGATAAGGACTATCAACTTCCTGTAAAATTTCCGCAAACATTGCGATAGAATAATCAATATAACATTGACAATAAAAAAGTGAGCAGCGGGAAATCAAAGTATTTATTGTTCCCACTCAAAACGTAGTTAGGCATCTAAGGTCTTTGTATCAATACTACTAAACTACTATAACTACTCAGAAAGCCTCTTTTTACCATCAATAACTAAATCTGAGACTTAGAGAACAAATATGTCAGTGTCAAAAATTATGACACTTTTCTGACTCGCTCTAATCGTTCTCACTCTATCTTCTTTTTGTTATGGGCTTAGAATATAGAAGTGAAATAGATGAAGTCTTAACATTCACTATGCTCTGAACGTCAACTCGGTTGATGAAAATACGGTTGATCTCTTCTTGTCTCCATATATCATTAGCTAGAAAGGGATGCATACTTTATCTCAATGCTATTGCTGCGACTTCATACCAGTGCATTTTAATTAAACTGCATAGCATTAGATTCGTGCGCCCTGGTACGATTTTCTTTTTGAACTCATTTGAAGTCGCATTGAGAGAAGTATGTACCTATCCCTTTCTAGCTGATGATATTGGATATAAGAAAGTAGAAATCAGCCGTATGAGTTGATGTTCAGAGCATGAATGAATTCTAAGATTTCTATGCTTTAGTCATACATAGTTCTTTGGTTAAGGGATTTGTAAAACGTGCAAAAAATAAATATTCCTTTTTACAAGACACGGAATACTGAATGTATCAAGCTGAAATTTTTTCCTTATTTAGTTCTAGACCAGGCATAACATTCAGGTATTTTTAATTGGCCTACCACGTAAACGAATCCGCAGACGAAAGTTTGTTTAGATTTGAACAAGTCTCTACATTTTGTGAAAACAACAAAAAAATTCTTTAAATTTGACGATATGCGATGTCCAAGCATGAGCTTTTTATTACAATACTAAACTTTATCCATGGGGTATATTCAACCCCTCTAAACATTAAAAATTAACTAGTGAAACTCAGTACAATAGATAGCAACCAAATGTATTTCTGTGTGTATAAAACAGGATAAATGTCGCTTAGGGTCGCTGACTGTTAAAACAACCCTCAACACCTGCTCCGGTCCGATAGACTTGTTGAAAATAAATTCATGTTTAGACCTGTTCTAAAGAGAGGAATATTATCTTAGAAATTATGGTAATGCAACGCATACTATACTATACTGGTTGCATGCAGACCATAAAATATTTTAACAACATAACCCTACTACTGAATACCATATTCTAAGACTAGGGATAGAAATAAATAATTTTGTAATTTAGGGATTCAATTCTTTTTTTTAATAATAATTATGTAATAATAAGCATTCATTTATTTCTAATTAAATTATTAATTGGCTGTTACTTGACCAATTATTTAAACAATAATTGTTATTATGATACCTTCGATACCTTCCATAACGACACGTATGTCTGAGTAAGTATTATTTATTCTGATTTACCTCTAGCTAAGCCGTGAACCGGACAATGACCGATTTGTTGTTGTAATTTTACTAAAAATAGCTGTGTAGTTTTTTATCTCATCTTTTACATTTTATAACGAGATTAATGTGTCAGTTCCTTCCTGTTACAGTAAAAATCTAATAAATGTATTAGCGGGCTATTATCATTCTAATGTTGCTAATTACGAAATGTGATTTATATATTTAATCCTTTATACTCTACTTTTACTTTTTTTAATTCGATAAGTATTATGTTTAAACGGAGTCGAATTTAGTTTTAAGAACTGCTTTTATTACTTACTTGCTTTTTAAGTACCTACTATTTTTAAGTAGTAAGTAGGTAAGAATTAAGATTATGATGACATTATTGAAGAAATTATTATAGAAAAATCATATAATTTAAGTAAGTACTTCAAATAAAATAAATTCAAATCATGGTAGAGATAAATGAACCTTATTGTGCCTTATTATTTAGGTATACATTTTTACAACCGGTCATAACCTATTTATTTATTTTAAAAAAATCATCAACATGGTATACACCATAAAAAGAAAAACAGTTCAAGGATACATGCTCAGTGTTCCAATAACAGAAATAATATCAAGTAATTTAGATTATACCTACAAAATAATTTATTGTTCTGAGCAGAGAAAAGTAAAAATACGAACGAAAACAGTTTTTACCGTAGATGCGGCTACGTGCCGCGTTTTGATTCCGTCGTACTCGTAGCTCTATAGTTCAATGCACCTCGCTGAAAAACTAACAGAACCAAAAACACTGACCTCAGTAGAATAAAACCTTTACCAAAAATTTATTTTTCTACGTAGACGTGAAGTGTGTCGTTAGTTCTAAACGCAGACCTCTATACTCGTAGTTCAATGAACCATGAAAAGCTGAAAGCTCAAATTTCTAGATGACCAGCTCAGATACGGGTTCAACGCACAAATAAAACTTTTAAACTTTTTTGATTTACCTAAATTAACAAACTTACTTAAAAAATATTAATCAGACATGGTTTATTTTTAGTAAATGCATAGTACATTTATTATGCGTAGAAATAATATACGAATAATCTAATATTGCACATAAAATTTATTTGAATGCCCAGATTATGAGAAAACCACGGTAATGCGGAAGCTGCGCAATCAAACAAAAGACAGAGCATGTAAAAACATCCGCACTGAAATAATGATTTATACGTTTTTTTTTTTTTCACAGACCAAAACAGTATATTTTTATTAACTTTGTGTCATTTTGGTCTGAATAATTACGCTAGATTTTACACGTTATTAACGTTTCAGAAAATGGTCCTGAAATTCAAGAAAATTCTGATTGTAATTTTAAATATTAACTTGGAAAGTTGATAAAATAATTTATTTTTGCCGAAATTTTCTCACTCCTTTCTCAGCACTCTACTGAAAAAAATCAGCATCCTGAAATCTGCGCAACCCTTGACCTTCCCGCACCGATCACTTACCTGTTCTTTCCGTGACCGATCTTGTAGAGCTCGACGTGCTTGAATTGGGCGTAGGTGGCCATTTTCTGTCAAACTTTTCTTCGGAAAATAAAAATTCACAAGTGCACACAGCGCGGGCTAAGCAGCAGCAGTTATGATCGAGAGACGTGCGTACGGTGCGGATGCCGTCAGCTGACTGACGTGCGCGGCCAGGCACCCCAGTTTATAATGTTAGTCGATGAGTTGGGCACCCTCCGTCGAGTAGAGATGGGCGGCCGGTATGGCCCGGTAGAACACCGGTAGGAAAATGCATCGATTGATATTTTAGTTTATTATATTTGAAGATACATATCGGTAAGTTTAACGAACGTTGTTTAGTAAATTATAAAAGATAAAAATCGATAGTATACCATATTCGGTACTAAATAATGGAATAGCTTATCATAACAATCAGATTTACAATAAAATATAACACAATGATTAAGTGTGTTTTTAAAAATTCGCTCCGGAAAATAGAAACGAAGGAATTGGATACAAAACCTTTCGGACTTTTCGGTAACCGCCCATCACTTCTGTAGAGTCTAGCGATTAAGCGCATGCGCGGCGTTTCAGCAGCGAAACATTTTCAGGATCGCTAAAGATGAACGCAAAACGTAGAACGGAGATTTTGATTGTGATAGGTAATTTGAAAATGGAGCACTTGAATGTTGCTAAAGAAATATGCTTTGTTTTTTTTTTATGTTATTTGAAGATGGAACAAGCACATGGAACAAGAACATAGATCACGTTTTTTGAAACGTGCTCTACGATGCAACACCCTGCGTCCATCAACTTGAGCCATGATGATGATAAGCCTCTTGTGCCTGTAATTTCAATTTTTGTTAATTTAGATAAATGCAAGACATCATCACACAACTGCCGGTAGAAGCTGGATGCATTGAGCTGCTGCCGGTAGAAGCTGGATGCATTGAGCTGCTGCCGATAGAAGCTGGATGCATTGAGCTGCTGCCGGTAGAAGCTGGATGCATTGAGCTGCAGACAGGGCGCAATGGCGCTCATTAGGGGAGCCCTTTGTCCAACAGTGGAATGCTACAGGCTGAACATGATGATCATCAACAATATCTAGCCTCAAACTAAGCAGATCTTGTATTTGTAAATATTAAAATATAAGTGGCAGTGGACTGGCCATATCTGCCGAAGAACCGATAACCATTGGGGTAAACGAGTTCTTGAGTGGAGACCGCGGCTCGGCAAACGTAGTGTAGGACGCCCTCCGGCCAGGTGGGGTGACGATCTGCGAAAGGCTGATAGAAGCTGGATGCGTCGAGCTCAGGACAGGGCGCAATAGCGCTCATTAGTGGAGGCCTATGTCCAGCAGTGGACTGCTATAGGCTGATGATGATGATGATGAAAATATAAATAAATAAAATTAAAAATTATGTTATATTACTAGGTCCGGTAGAAAAGTAGATAGTTTTCGGTAAATAGCTCTAGAGATACTTTTACTATAGGTAAATTTATGCGGTATAGTGAGAGTGTATACGACGATGCTGGTTTGATTTTACCTCTTGTGAACGGTTTTTGACAATACAACCTGAGTGAAATGGTTTGACTTTGATATAATAATATATAGAAAATAAATTCAAAAATGTTGTTAAAAGTAACCTCTGCAATGAAGCTTATTATAAAATTTCTGATTATTTAGATGTCAAGAAAGCTTGGGATGAAACTGTCTCCATCTTTTAAAAAACAAAGTTATAGTTAAAAATAAACTTTATAAAAAACAATACTACAAAAATATAAGCCAAGCAGAGGTTCTTGTCAATTCTTCTCTGTTTGATCGCGTTACGAATTAGGGTAAATTGAAATAAAAAAAAAATATGTTTCAAAGTAAAAAAGTATATACTTATTGAATAAACTTATTTAGAATTTTCAATACGTACTCCTGAATAATTTTGGAAGAGATGCTTTGTGAATGAGGTTTATGATCTCTTAGTATTGGCTGAAAGCACTGTGGTAGGTACGTACAAACATAGTATTCTAGTGAAGTGTTACGTATGAATCTTAGAATATTGCTACAATTGTAGGAAGCCACGGAAGCCTTTTGTATGATAGTATCACATAACACAACATATGCTCGCATCACCGTATGGTCGAATACTTTTTAGATAGTGCGACTACGCGGGTGAAGACATGGAGTAAACTTCTTCACAAGAAAAAACAACACTAGCCTATACAAATCCACTGCTGGACATAGGTTTCCCATAATAAGAAGGGAGAGATGTCCATAGTCCCCACACCGAGCATGCGGGTTGAGGATCGCAGGGCACAGCTACGTGTCGGAGCTGGAGTTAGCCTATGCCGCAATCAGCCGTCTTCAGAGCCCCGTTTGGTAGTTAGCAGAATGCATCACGTGCAGGTAAGTTGGCTGGAGTTCTGAAGGTGGTTACAAAAGTTGGGTCCCATACAGTTAACTCAATGTGTCCGTGTGTTTACATATGGACTGCATTATCGTCTGTCGGAGCGATAGCGGAAGCAAATGTATAAATGTTATTGTGTGTTGTGCCGATAGATCATTGGGAGTGTAAACTGAGTGCACATTTTTCATACTTTCCTTCCCGTTATCGTTATGCAGTCTATCGTCACGACAGACGTTATCGTCCACTCTTACGTGCCTACTGTAAACGCCATTGGAAAGAAAAGCCATAGAAAGTATCCTATGCCAACATTGAGTTGAGGAACCATTTTCTCCCCCTTTTCATTCTTAGCCAGTTAAGAGAGGACATTTTGACAGTTTGAGGAAGGTTTACTTTAATCATTATGTTTGGCCGTAAAGTAGGTATATAAGTATAAAAGTATTTATTAGGAACAGAATCAACGTAAACAAGAGTAACGCATTGCCAGCACCCTCCTCCAAAAACTGATCTATGTTTCTACGGTAGGCCAAAGCTCAAAACTAATTCAACATCTTTGGAACACATTTATGGAAGAAAGAGATATATAATGGGAAAACAAGGAAAATTGAATTAGAATTACCTAATTATGTTTATGATTATGAAAATCCAAACAGACTTCTTATGACCCAAAATAAACAGGATCTTCCAACCTGTTAACGCTTTGAGTGCAAAAAAACACAACTGCGGAACGTCAAGTCTGAGGCCCGCAGTTAAATGTGCTAGTGTATTAATATTGTGACTGGCTATTTTACCACCTTATAAAACATGGTTGTTTTACTTTTTTGCCAAAAAATACATGCTATAAAAACAATAAACTTACGATCTCTGAGGCTACCTGTTTAAATAACATTCATCCATAGCGGTATCTCACCGCTGTCCAGTTCCTAATTATCTTAAAGTCTTTAAAAGCAAGAGCGCGAGATTTATAAGCCTTTTTCGCGCCAAGACAATGCACTTCGCCGTCATTGGATGATATAGAGCTCTTATCGGAGGGGCACAGATAACATAATGCCAGCCTTCCACAAAGAAAGAGTTTCCCAGAAAGGTGTGTTGGCTTTCCATTGGCAGCGAGGAATCGCGAATGGGTCAGATGAGTCATCATTTTTATTAATCTTATACTCGTATTCCATGACGCCATGTCAGAGGCCTTCGGGTAGTCTAAAAACTCCGACAACAGAGTTGGCCACTAGCTCATACGAAAAAGGAAGGAAGGATTCCATGACTATAATGTTTGATTTTACAATAATAAATTAATCGACTTTCTATAGATTCCTAAACGAAACCATATTTACTATTAGGTACTTAGTAACTTAACATAAATAATATAATGTTTTATGTTGTTTTATCTGTATGAAATATTACAAGCTGTAACACTGATTATGGAGGACCTTTACATTGCCTTGTAACATTCATATATTTATGCAATAAACATTCTGAATGCTAATCTCTAAAGTTGTGTTTCCACTCTAGAACCCGCTCCGCTTTATTCTTTTCCTATGGAAGAACCTACTTCTATTAAACGTAGTGCTGCTAGTCGAGCGGATTTACGAATATACGGAGTCCGGTTAGAACCCACTAAACTCTACCACCTCGTTTGTAACTCTTCAAACTAGCTCACTTCGCTTAGCTCACTCTTTTTCAGCAGAAGCACTTGTCACTTTATCATTGCGAGATAAAACGAGTCCCGTATGAGTACGCTCCGCTCGCACTGGAAGTCAGGCATAATACATGTCAAGGATGATACACTGGGCCCGTTAGAATGCGGCCCACTTTGCCGATTGAGCTCTGTGTCTTCCAGATGGTCGGGTATCTGATGTTGTATGAAGAGTCTCTTTTGGACGAGATATCGCCGAAAGAAGAAACTTTTACTAGAGCCGTATCTTGTGCTAATTTAGCATATATATATCATCATCATCATCAGCGGCCTATAGCAGTCCACTGCTGGACATAGGCCTCTCCTAATGAGCGCCATTGCGCCCTGTCCTGAGCTCGATGCATCCAGCCTCTACCAACAGCCTTTCGCAGATCGTCACTCCACCTGGCCAGAGGGCGTCCTATATATATATATATATATATATATATATATATATATATTATATATATCAGTTTGCTAATAAATAATAAGAAACTGGCCAATATTGCGAGGTACACGAAACATTTTTTTTCAAATCGGTGGTCTCCTGGCAAAACATCGACTCTAGAATTGCCCATTAGCTCATACAAAGGAAAAGAAGAAGAGATTCCACGGCTATTTGCCTCTTGCAATGCTTTGCTTGAATTCAAATTCACTTTGCATAAGGCAGAACTCCATTTCTGGACATAGACCTCTATCAAAACATATGCCTTTTATTTGCTTTTCCAACTTACACCGTTACATCACAATCCAAAACATATCTATTTCGAACGAGGCACACGCTCGTTCAGTTTATAAACAGCTGAAAGGCACCCTTTCATTTGCTTTCACAGAACACACTGTTTACCTTCGCCTTCCTGCACTCGAAGACACCAAACAGTTACCAATCGTTTCCGTCAAAAATTTAAACCAGACAAGGTGGAATGGAATACAGCACGTGTGTATTGCATTCAATGTGTTGGGTTGCTGTTTGTTCCTGGAAGTAAATAATGATGTACCTACTTACTTTAGATGATAAACACGCTTTGCATGATCTCGGGTTTCGGTTTTTTACTTAATTTTTTTTTGTATTACAAAAAAAAAATTAATACGTTAGCTTTGCTTACTGTGAGTGGGGGCCATATGATGTTGTTTGTAAAATATCCAGCATGAAGTATTTATTACTTTTATTTCAAGATCGATCAAAAGAAAGAAGGTAAAAATTGACTCCTCAATTTTGGTAGTTGGAATAGCGGCATCAAAACGTGACATTGACATTTCATTTTTTTAAATTTTAATAATAACTTTAAAACCATACTATACGTATACATTGATATACTCTTGATATAGAGCTGCTGGCCCACCTCGGGCATGGCGAGCAGCGTCAGGTTGTGTACACAGAATACATACTTAAGTATTCTGTTTATCTAGATAGAAATGTTAAAGCGCTACCAGATCTCTACTAAAGTATCAACAAACACCCAAAACATCGTCTGAATATCGAAGGATTAAGGCGTGAACACACAAGAGAAATGGCTCCTGCCGCGGTTAAATGGAATGCGTATGGCTTTTACCGGGTAATATATTTCCCACGAGCCGCGTGTAGGGCATAACGTTGCGACATTAAAGTGCGCACGCGCACGACGCGTAGCTTTGAAATCTCAGTTAGAGAAGGCATGGCTTCCAGTTTGCGCTATTTAAGAGCTAGAATTTCATCGAAATTTTAACATACTTAAGTTGTTAAATTAAAGGTTAAAAGTAGATTGACTCTATAGATTTTTCAAACTGCTATATTTCTGTAACAGTCCAATTTCTAACTAAACTTTCATGCCCTAATTCATAAGTCTTGAATTAAAAAGTATTTTAAAATTATAACGATATCCAAAACACAAGTCTGTTTTCCCGGACCAGTGCAACCTCAAGAGTATTCAAATCCAGATTGAATCATGCTCCATCTTAGACCACATCTTCTCCTGTCTCAGGTGTAATAGTGATCAAATGCATTTTTTTATAAAAAAAAAAAAAAGACTGTCGTTGACCGTACCTAAATTTTTAAAAAACCTCCATAATAGAAGTTTTGTCGTACCTATCACTGCGAATTGAGTTTATTAGATATATAGCAACCCTGCAACCTCGGTTAGTAGTGGTAAACATCCAGCTTCCTACTATCTTACATGCGAAAGTTTGTGAGGATAGATGAATGGATGGATATTTGTTACGCAAAAACTACTTAACGGATTTTGATGAAACTTGGAATAAACATAATTTGTGACATGGATTAACATAAGGGCTACTTTTTATCACGTGAGCGAAGCCGCGGGCGGAAGCGTAGTTAATATTTACATTAGTGAAGGAGGTACTGAGATGTTATACATCTGTAAACTCAAAAAGCAACATATAGGTATCTCCCATCTTCTTTATAAACATGATTAATCATCATTGTCTTCCTGCTCCGATCCCATGTTATGTGGGGTCAGCACAACATGTCTGTCTGCACAGCATATACACTTATGCTTAAAATATTAAAGTAGCGCCACGATGGACGTACGACCTTATCGGAACCGACGACAGGTGGCCGTTTACGGACCATTGTAGGCACGCGTTCATTTTACCACCACCACAGAACTAATAACAGTAAGACAAGTTGTATAGTCGCCTGCAGTAAGATTTAGGTAAGTATACCCTATAAGGGGGAGGGGGGGTTTAGGGGTTCCAGCCTCTATCTTCCGAACCCACGCAAACCTCACGTCACGTCTCGCTGTGCACACTGCTTACTAACAAACGAAACTCTGGCGGTCGACTGATTGCGCAATAGCGCATCCTAATACCGGCAAAGCTAAATCCCCTAGACGCCAACGGGCAGCGTCAGTCGTGCGAGAAGCTGTATCCGAAAGCCAAGCGTGGTGATTATGGTGTTTCGTGTTGTATACTTTAGTACCTTATACTATAACTATAGGGCGCTTGCTGAAGTTATAGGTAGGCATTTTCGTCGTTAAGTATTTTTGTATTGTTTCTTTAGTCATTACAATCTGAATATCATTTCTTCGTAGTGGCCAACTCTATTGTCGGAGTTTTTAGGCCGCCTGAAGGCCTTCGACATGGCTCAGCGACTGAAAAAGCCGGGACTAACATCTAAACGTGCCTTCCGTAGCCGGAATCCCGGAGCCGGAGCTCAGATCGACATGCCACTAAGTGGTCACCAATCCAAGTAGTGGCCAGACGGAGTGTTGCCTAACCAAGATGATCGGCTAAGAACACGGAATTAAGCCACGCCACGAGCGCCTCTAGATACCCTAATTATATTATGTGGGTACTTCATCATCATCATCATCATCGACAACCTATAGAAGTCCACTGCTGAACATAGGTCTCCCCCAAGGAATGCCACGAAGGACGGTCTTGAGCCCTCTCCATCCACCGAATACTTGCAATTTTGACGATGTCGTCGGTCCATCTGGTGGGGGGGTCTCCCTACACTTCGTGGGTACTTACACTCGATATAATTGTTAGTGTAGTTTAATTTTTAACCTAGGTAGAAACTAACCAAAAACGTAACTACTTTCTGCAACATTGTGCACAACCCAGCAAAAAAACATGCTACCTACTAAGCTTTTCATAATAACCTGTATTGACTGTACCTACCGCCCCATCGTGAAGTACCGGAGGTAATTCGTGTTCGACTCTCACTTGCCATCACATAATTTATGTAAACGCACTAAAACAATTGTTTGTTTGAATAGTGGAAAAAACAATCGTAAAAGTTGCTTTTACTCTGTACTTAAAAAACGCTTACTGCGAACAGACAAAAGACAACACCATTACCACCAAATTAGACCTAGAAAAGTAGGAAGTTAATCTAGTAATATGCCGTCTACGTCGTTTATTTTTATTTTTACGTTTATTTTTTTAATATAATCCTAGCGGTGAAAGCATCATTTTTTCATAAAGCGCCGGCGCAGTCTGTCAAAGTGACAGTTCAGTTGACGTTTCCCATGACAGCCAGATCTATGCTATGAAAAGAGTTTCATTTTTAAACAAGAGTAGAACAATGGCCGTATTTGAATAGGACTCACTTGGATTCAATCAACAATGCTTTCGGATTTATAAAGTACACATTGCCGACATGGGAAATGGTAGACCTGTCGTCAACTGTAGAGTAGACAGTTTAATGGTTGAGGATAATGGAGCTTTAGAAATGTCCTGTAATGAGTGATGATGTTAAAGATAAACCGTACCTACATACTATACACGGGCATTGAGTGTTTTAGTGCAAGATCTCGAAGAAAACAGCGATGGGCTTTTCAATTTCACGACTTTGATAGGCTGGGACGAAAGGGGTCCGGGTTGAATTCCTGCTGCGTGACAAATGTTTGAATGTTCTGCAGATATTTGTCTCGGGTCTGGATGTTTTCTATGTATGTGTTTGAAAAAAAGTGTATAAGTAGTAATCCGTTATGTGGTTCCCATAAAACAAGCTCTGCTCTTGGGGCTACCTATACCTATAGTTCGGTAGAGTTGAGGTAGAGTCCATCATTATTTATTTTCGGACTTGCTTTGGCAACATCTTAGCAAAATTATTAGTCGTAAGTCATTTAAAACCTTCCACCACGTATCCACAATCTATCTACTTCACACTTTACCGAAACCTTAATCTTACAATAGCCAGCCATCTTATCGAATTTTATCGGATGCATGAGGCTTTTTCAGAATTATTGAAAACCATAGAAAAAACTAGTAAATTGCAACAAATAGAAACCACAATCAGAAATCTAGCATATCTATCGAGTACCTGCATCCGACCGCAGCATTGTTAGGTAGCACTTTTTGCTGATCTGACAATCGTTAGCGGTTTCGCGGTCCGCCGAACCCCTGACGGAAAACACCAGGGAGAGAACAGACTTAGCAACAGGAGATTGTGCAATAGGAGACTCTATCTTAGTTGGTAACAATAATTGCAGCGGGTGATTAATTACATATAAGCACATGGTTGAAAGAAAACGGTGTCTACTAGCTCCCGCCCGCGGCTTCGCTCGCATGGTACATGGATAAAAAATTGCCTGTACATATTTTTATTTCTAGTCCAGAAATGCATTCGTGCTAAATTGCAGCTTTAGTAATCCAATCTGCCAGAGGGTAATGGAACATAGCGTTTTAGGCTAAAGAAGAATCGACCGAATATCTACGAAACAGCATCGCCGATGCAGGCCACCGAACACCTGGGCTCAAATGGGATTGAGCGGGACAAGTTGGCCGTATGCTTCTAGAGAGGTGGGCGAACATCACAACAACATGGACACCTGGCGGACGGCGACTTCGGGCTCGGCCAAGAAACCGTTGGCGGGATGATCTGGATGCATTGAAATTTGTCTTGAAAGAGGAGCAAATATTTCACATCTTTTTACAAACTTTCGCCTTTATTATATTAGTACGAAGAAGGACAGACAATGTTTACAAGTTCTTCACAAATTACTCAGTTTCCCTTTAAATACTTTAAAAAAAATTAAAACATTTTTTAAAAATAATACATTTTAACATGTCACTGAATATCCAAGTTGTTTCTGAACTGCATGCATTAAGCATACTTTTTAATGTTATAATTATAGCTAGTTATTTAAAGTAACATACGATAGGTATAAGGTATAAGGATAAGGTAAGATAGAAATATATTGAACATGTATTTAAAATTTAATGATTGATGATTATGTCCAACATTATTTATTTTCATGCATTTATATGACATGCCTATGTTATATGTGTATAACTAACCCCCTTACTTATGAACGCTATTTAAAGCTAACCAATGCTCAAAGTTAGCCCTGTCACTGTCTGTCATTAACCAACGGTAAGAGATAGCAATAGTCTAAGCATCGTTTATCTTTTGAAAGATGTTTATAGATAAGGCCATAAATGGTCAATAAATGAATCTTAATCTATAATTTTTTTTCAATTCTTTTTTTTTTTATCTTTATTTATTTAGGAACCTTTACCAACAATGGTATGTCGGTCTTAAACAATTCTAATCGCCTCTAAAACAATATATAAGTAGGTAGGTTTAGGAAGCTCATCCATCATTGGTGCCTGTTCTTTGCCAGATCTAACACTAGTAAAGTGTCTGCTAAAATAACGGACATTCTGCCTTATCTATGTACATACGCTATCTGCATAATCTATAGGTAGGCGAGTCTGACCAAGACCATTGTGATCGGTCTAAAGCGTTGCAAGTGATCGATGTTCGTCCATTCGCTCATAATGTGCGTAACCCTTTACAAAGATGCGAATTTCTCAATTTCTCGACACGAGAGAGCAAATTGAATATGAACTTTCGTTTGCGGTGAATTATCGTAATCCGAGCTTTGGTTGGAAAGCTGTGGGAAACTACGTTATCAGGGGTCGATAGCCTGCCATTGTTGAACAGACATGGATCAGTGGGTATTATGCAAAGGTTGATTAAATTCTTTAATTCCTTATTGTACACAAAAAAATATAGAAAAAAGTTAACTTAAAAGCTATGTACAAAGGCGAGCTTAACCCTGAAAGAGTTTTCTTACAGCAAACCTCTTTAGACTTTAGACATTTTCATACAACAAGAGAGTAAAGCTTGTGTTATGAGAACCATAGGATGATGAGCTAATAAACAGAATAAGTATTATTCTGTTTATTAGCATTTATTTTATAATTCATGTCACTAAATACCACCAAACCCGAAACAAATATTTACGAATCAAACAATAATTTGTCCCGATGCGGGAATTAAATTCGCACATGCGCAAAATCTGAAGAACAATATGACCCATTACGGCCAATGAGAGTAAATCAAAAACAATGCCCAGACATTTAGAACTGAACGTAGGAGTCTTTATTGAGACGGTTCCGTTTGTTAACCGCCTTTGTTTCGCAGCAGACAGATAAATTTAATACAAATTGCATTCAAATCAATGCTACTGTTCGAAACCGCGCACAATTCTGTGCCTCAGTCGCAAACTAGGCTGAGCTTCGGTATCCGCCCAGGTATATAAAATGAGATAAATAATAGTTACTGAGGTTTCATAACAGAATAAGTTGTAGTTACTATGGTTTCAGCACAAAATATGTAATACATAGTTACTATGGTTTCAGGACATAATAAATAATAGTTATTTTGAAATTAGCTATTACTTACTATTTTTGGGCTAATTTCGGATGTATTTGATCCGAGCTTGTGGTCCGAGCCCTGGGGGAGAGTATAGCCTCATTGGCAAGGAGCCTCATTGACATGGTAGCAATCGTTTATGTTGACATGACAAACGTAAGATGTTAAGCTTGTTTCAAAAGACGTCTAAAAGTAGCTACACAGTCGTGTAACCTGTTAGTTTGTCGGTGCTTAAGGGTCCTAAGTGTTTAAACACACTATGCCGAAATTACGCGACGGAAGTTCCACAGCTGACTTTACGTTCTGACGTATTCGGCTGATTATGACACCTCCATGAACGCTGAACTTACGCGGCATAACTTCAGTTGCGTAACTTTTGTTTTTTCGCCGCCCGGATCTTCTTCGGCAGTTGAATCGAACTTCGGTCGCGTATAAAGTGTGCTCTACCGCCGAATTGCCGCTGAACTTATGCCCGACCGAAGTTCCACTGTACGCCATCTCAACGTAATTTCAGCATAATGTGTCATCTGTAATTCAAATAGCATTGCAGGCGTAATCATGCCGAACTTCGGTCGCGTAACTTCAGCATAGTATGTTTCGACACTTGGCTCGAATACTGAAACAATGACACCACATTATTTTGAATCTACCTTTTCTTATTGGCCAAAATGTTAAGTCTTCGATACGATACTTATTTTTTTTTATACCTAATCATACTTTTTCACTTTTCTATGTGATCGAGCCTCTGTTTTATAAACTTTCCTCCTTATTCATAACCAAATATCATTTTTGAACGGTCGATGAAATGTTAATAAAAAGAAGAGTTGACAAGATATTTTAACGCCATTTTATCTATTTGATGTACATAGAACTGTTAAGAAAAGTACGGCTTGTCTGAAACTTTTGAGGTGTTTTTAAGTTTTCTAAAGTAGACAAACCAACCAGCCTTGATAATTATAGAGTGAGCTTTTGTACCCTTTACGATCAAGAACTTTGTATTTGGGTAAAGCTATACTTATTTATATTAGGTTGACGTAACTTAACCGTTTAAGATAATTTAACTAGCAATAATTGCTCTTAGAATGTATTAATGCAATATAATTCTATGCTTGATCTAGGTAGCCATAATTATATTTTGAATGATTCTTGATTCCCTTTCAAAGAACCTCTCACCTCTAAGTTTATATTAGTAAAAGATTTCTATTAATACTTAACTCATCATCACCAACATCATCATCAGCCTATAGCAGTCCACTGCGAATATAGGCCTCTCTTAATAACCGCCATTGCACCCTGGCCTGAGCTCGACGCATCCAGCTTCTACCAGCACGCTTTCGCAGATCGTCACTCCAGCTGGCCGGATGCTAAACTCTTGTAAGGTTTATAATTAACCTACTTAAAAATTATGTACTATAGAAATAATACCTATTAAGAGCAAAGCAATCGTCTTTGAATGAACACCTAGATAGAATGACTGTTAATTATCATTCAAAACGAAAAAAACAAAACGAAACCGAACAGAATGAGCGCAATCGATTAGTCTTTCCGAACTACGGTCGAAAATAATTAAATTTAAATGAACTGGAAAGAGTTCCGTCAAACAAATAAAGAGCTTAGCCTAGATTACTTTTCATGCACGAAAAACCTAGAAATTTAAATGAATGACTGCCTCAAACCGAGAACCAAATTATATAGAAACACTCGCTCGAATTCGTGGTGTGGCTTATTCGGTGTTTCTAGCAGATCATCTTTGTTAAGAAAATTTTGCCCGGTCACTACTTGGATGGGTGACCGTTAAGTAGCACTAAGATCTGAGCGCTTCCGTGTTTCGGAAGGCACGTTAAGATGTTAGTCTCAGCTTTTTCAGCCGTTAAACCATGTCAGAGGCGAAGGCCGCCTGAAGACGGCTTATGATGATGTTTCTATAGGTAAAATTTATGTTTTATGCACTTTAATAGTACGTATTCTCTTGTTTTATTCGTTTTTACATTAAACCAGTGCATTAACACCTGCATCTACAATTTGTGTAGACAATTACACTCTCTCAATTTACGACTGCTATTATTTTCCAACCATTAGCTACTCTTTGAACGTAAAACTTCAATATATTGTTTGCGTTAAATATTCCCGCTGGACTGTTATTACCTCGGTGCACCAATTATATATCTAGCATGAATGCATTAATTTTATATGGTTCAGAGCATAAATACCTTTCTCTGGACACCGGTGAAGGACCAGTGAGTAGGTAACGATGTGAAAGACTAGGTTTCCTTAAGGCGACTAAACAGGTCAAACCTCCCTGTCGCTCGCACGTTTCAACATCTTTGAAGATATAAAATCACTGAATGTAGTTATGCAAAATAGCAAACCTTCTCGGCCTAGAAAAAAATAATACAAAGGTTTAGCAAGAATATCATGTTGAACCCAACAACCAACACGTTTTCTTACCAAAAAAACTTGCACCAATGTGATCAATTTTGGTGCAATTTTTTTGGTAGGAAAAAACCTTTGTATTGTTATTTTCTAGGCCGTGAAGGTTTGCTATTTTGCATTACTGCATTCAGTGATTTTATATTTTCAAAAATGTTGAATAGTGCGAGCGAGAGGGAGGTTTGACTTGTATAGTCGCCTTAACACATGCTTGAGGAGGAGGACGTCCAGCAGGTGCGCCTTTGTGTTTTCAGAATTCAAAGCGTAAGACACTAGATACTAGCACATTGACTGCGGGCCTCGAACATGATGCTCCGCGCCATTCTCGAGGAGGAGGACGTCCAGCAGGCGCGCCAAGCATTAAACTTTGGTTTTAACTCCTTTGAAAAGTTCGGCTGCAATCATTAAGCTTATTGGTTTGGCAGTTTAGTAAATGATCACAGTATTGATGTTAAGTAAGCAAGAGATGCTGCTGCCCTTCCCTGTGCAAGCCCATAGAGCGTGTTCATGATTGGGACAAAGCCGTCATCTATCAGACCAACAGCTATCGGTCCAACACCCGACATATCGTCCTTCGCTCTGTAACGCTCTTTGCATCTTTTGAGAAAAAGAATGGTATTTTCTTTTCCGGAACTACCGGTCATGCTAGCAAGCCACAGTAATAAGGATAGGTAGATGTATATTATAGGATTATAATCCTAATAGGCCATGTCGCGTGTATTCGCCCCATTCCCTTTGTACGACCGACGCTATCTTAAGTTGTTGACTTGGTACAGTGCTGGATACAACTCATTGTTTAATAAGTCTTTAGAATAAAGCCCCTTCTAATGCTTTATGAAAACGCTGAATATTTTGTGGGACACGGTGATGACAACAATACACGTCAACGACAATAATTAGATAGACCTGTAGCACAACCTCCTTGCCTCGGCATCGGAACTCTTTACTAAGAACAGCCAGAAGCGGGTTATTTATACGCCAAATTTATTTGGTTTCACTTGCTTCCACAATCCCATCTTTACAGTGACAAAATAGAAGTTTACAATATAAATATTCACAATAACTTAACCAATGGGATTTTTTCTGAAAGAAATCAACTGAACAAATTTTACATCACCTAGAGACTTGTTTGGAGGATTTATTACTTGCTACACTATGCAGGGGTGCACTTAGAAAGTATTTCCCAAAACTTAGTCCTTAAAAGAGGTGCAGCGAGGAAAAGCTCTAACGCAATTATAGTCGCTACTCCCAGGGCGCTTCTTAAAGTCATAATTGACTATCTCATAGCTCTATTGGTAGTAACTCTGCCTTCTGCGCGGTCGTGGTCGATTCCCAGCCAGGACAAACATTTGTGTGGCAAACATAAATATTTGTTTCTGTGTCTGGGTGTATCTATGAATGTTTATCAGTCTCTGATGCCCATAGAACAGGTTCAGCCTAACTTAGGATCAGTTGACAGTATGTGAGATACATATTTATTCTTTATTTTCTGCTCGCCTGTACATGGTCGAACACTTTCCTTTGTACTGTGGTCTCTCGATTATTGCTGTTAATTTGTATCGCCTCCGTTTATCGACTGTTTGCTCGTATTTAGGACATGGCATTTGCTCGGCCATTGCTTGCAGATAGTGCTGGATGAGTAAGGAAAGCTCTGTGATGCGCTTGCGTAGAAGCTATTGTAATGGATAGCTACAGAGCTTTTGCTCGACACAGTTTTTAAAGTATTTACATCACATCAAACTACTAAGCATTATAAATTCGAGGGTCTTTGTGTTTGTATGTTTATTCCCACTCCGTAAAGTCTGAACAGATTTGGATAAAACTTAAAAAGGGTAGATAGGTTTTTGACCTGAAATAATTTTTAAGCAATTCTTTATCTGGGTACTATAGGAGCGAAGCAGTAGGTGGAAGGCTGTTGATTTTCTAATACGAATAAAACATGCATTTTTCTCCAAAACACTCACTTCTATAGAGAAAATTACAGGTAAGTGTTCATCTCTAGCCAAGTGTTTTGCTAGTTTGTTTCCCGCCCCGTCTTTGTTGTAGGCTCGAGTTACAAGTACAAGTTCTGTTGTTTCTTATTGTAGTCCTCAATTACGTTAACATACAATTTATTTCAGTTACATTATTATGCGCTAGAATATTGTAAACGGATCCTCTGCCTGTTTTAACTCGTAGGGCCGTTAAAAAGGAACCAGCAGGAGTATTCTACCTCCACGAAAAGTTTCCTAATCTAACCCGTAAATTTTTGTTCAATTGTATTTCTATTCAAACGGAATTTTAGGATCTTAAAAGTAGTTAATAGTTATGAAGTAGATGAAAGTAGTTAATAGTTATAGTATGTAATGTAATTTTGGTCAGGAGTATTCTACCTAAACGAAAAGTTTCCGAATCTAAGCCGTAAATTTTTGTTCAATTGTATTTCTATTCAAACGGAATTTTAGGATCTTAAAAGTAGTTAATAGTTATGAAGTAGAAGAAAGTAGTTAATAGTTATAGTATGTAATGTAATCTTGGTCAGGAGTATTCTACCTAAACGAAAAGTTTCCGAATCTAACCCGTAAATTTTTGTTCAATTGTATTTCTATTCAAACGGAATTTTAGGATCTTAAAAGTAGTTAATAGTTATGAAGTAGAAGAAAGTAGTAAATAGTTAATAGTTATAGTGTGTAATGTAATTTTGGTCCAATCGACATTGTTGAATTCGTCTCGGAATCGTTTCAAATATTTGAAAATATCCCTGCGTGTCTCTCTTATGGAATCTGAAGACCATTACTCTTTTGTAGATAAAAAAATAGATAAATAGACTAACAAACACGTAGGTACTCTCGAATTTTCGCATAATCCTAACTTGAGTTTGTTTGTTATGCTTTGACGTCTTAACTACTCAACTGATTGTTTATGAAAGTTTAAGCATACACGTCGGGGGTACAGAAAAGGACATAGGACCATTCAGAAAAAAAGTCCCTACTGTTCCCAAGGGATAGAAAATAACGTTTAATGTGTGCGTACCTACCTAATAATTGGAAGGAAGTAAGGTGAATGGAAAGTCTCTAAAACTACTCCAAATTGTTATACCTTTCTTATTCTCCTCGCAGAAATCTCAAGCACTTATGAGTCACAAACACCACAAAACCCAAGTCATTGCCGTCATCCGTGATCATAAATCACAACGAATAAAGCATTCATTCGCATTTGAAATCACTTGAATCATTTAATAAAGCCAATGAGTACCTATTTAGAGTTTACTGCTGCTTTTTCTCTCTGGTTACGCTAAAAACTGGCACTGAGTACAGCTAGCGGCACGTATGTCTAGCGCTGAACGAAACGTCTGCGCATGAGTCTCTCGCTCTCTCTCACCTCTAGCTCCCTTAAGATACCTCACTTTTGACTTCTGCGCAATAACGGTCAGCACTAGACTTTCGTGTCTCTACAACCACAAATGCTTAATCCACAGCAGGCTCTGATGATCTTTGTTTGTCTCTCGTTTCCGCTACTGAAAGCCAACGCTGCGGTTGCTACCATGCTAGCGCAGCATACACTGAGTGTCGACCTTTTTGTGTTAATGTTTCTCATATTAGTTTTAAGCACATACTTTTTGTTTATTTGTTATAATAGTTACTCAAATAAATGTGTCCTTATCTTTAGGTATAGGCAAAATTCAAAAGATTGGCTTTAGTAAACCACTGGCTCATTTTAAGAGCTTCAAAATTCACAACTGTTACAGTATTATCCTTTACGCTTACTTCTAACTTTAATTTCGTTCAGACGGTACCGGATGGTAAGTACTTTCGTCCCGTACCTTAATTACAGTTTGGCCAAGTGTCTCCTTCGTAGCTACTAGACCAGAAATGTACCAATTAATTACCAAGAGAAATTAAAAGACATTGCATGCACTGACTGTAGCTTTAAGATATGGTTAGGTACTTTAATTAAAATGAAATCTGATATGCCAAAATAGCCTTTAAAACTTATTGTGTAAGGTGAAAATAGTTTGAAGAGGTCTAGACAGATTTCAGACTAGCATAGGACCTCTAATGTCATAAAACCGCGATGAGTCAATATTTTGGTTCTGCTTGTAGGTAAGAAGTCAATAACCGGTAGTTTATAAATGTAGGTAATGAGGAAACAAAAATTGAATCCCATATTTTGAATGCATCCGAACATAATTTACTTACCTAATATGATTATTCAACTTCACAAACGAAGAAATGAATAAGAATCAGAATAATATCATTAATTTATTATATTTAAAGACATCGTTTGTGAAGATATGGCTAAAAGATCTTTAATAATAAAACCGATAGTTTTTTAATTATAGGTAAGTAAAAAAAACAAGATAGGTAATATTCTTTCGGTGCTGTCTGTACTAAACAAATAAATTATAAATATCAATTAGAACAAAAAATTGGCTACAGCCATCCACAGTCTGTTTAGCGTCTTAGCCGAAACCAGTCGAAAAGAAAGTTACATGGTGCGTTAAGCACGGGAAATTCGCCCAAATTACATCGTTTTACTCTAATTGCGCAGTTTCATCAGGAGCACGACAACGGGGACAGGCGGCGGCCATGACACCGGATCGTTGACAATGACAGCAATTTCGGCGGGAAAAGTGACTTTTTTATAGACCCGTTCGACAAATTGATGTGCGATAGAATACATTATTTTTTATTGCATTTTTATTGAAAAGCATTCAACACAAGTAGTTAATCATTAGAAGTCTTCAAAGAAAAATTTATAAAATATTTATGGTGACAGGGAAAGTGACACTTTCTCGTGTTGAATAGCAAGTTGTGGCACTGAAGTGCGCAAGAGCATCGAATTAGGCTGAATCGCCAATCAAAAAGCTTACCCGGAGTTTATAGCTCAACAAAACTTTTATTGGGAAAACAAAAATGTTTTATGATGGCAAAGCAATTTTATTAGGTTAGCTAAAAATTTTAGTAAGAACTAAACTTGATAAAACTAACAGGCGTCAATAAATATTTTTAATAAACCCAAGACGGCTCTCACTGCAATATCTTGCTTGTTGGCTTGTTTGAGGTTATGCGAGGCTGACATTTAATTAACTTAGATAAAGTTTATTTTCTATGTAAGTTAGGTATTGGTTTATATAATTTAGATAATGCATTGTTTTTTTTTTTAAATTTAATAATTTTATTTAATTAGTTTAAGTGGTGGTTGGCTGTTCTAATGAATAAATAAATAAAATCAAATCAAATATTTTCTCGAATGAATATAATGTGTTTGACACTCATTATATTATGGACATCTTCTTCTAATAGGTCTAATAATTATCTATTAATAGTTCTAATAGGTTCTAATAAGTAGGTCTTCTTCTAATAGGTGTATCCACCACAGAAGTGTGAACACAATCTACAGACTATCCATTTGATTATCCATTTTCGACCCTGACGTCACTAGGGCCTGTAGCACAATTGGAAAAGTGCGCTGCTGGCTCTAGACCGAGAAGCGGGTTCGAGTTCTGTCTGGTCCGAAAATTTTAAATAGGTAGCATTTTAAATTTTGTTTGATTATGATAAATGGATACTGTCTCATAAAAATATTTCCTCAGATATTTCAATCAACGACGACCTTCCGTAGGTTGCGGGTTCGATACCCGCCGCGAGACAAATGTTTGTGTATGTTCTCCAAAAATTTGTCTCGTTTCTTTTCTGTGTATAAAACATATGTATTTACAAAAACAAAGTATATACATATAAGTAGATAGTCATGTGGTTCGTATTTTGGGGGTAATATATACATAGTTAGGGTTACATAGGCCTACATGAAGCGGTGTGATAAAAAATAGTCTGACCAGTATGAATATGAATATAATCAAGTAAAAATCTGATAGATATACTTAAAACCTAATAACAATAGGTGAATATCAACTAGTAAAAGTATTGCAGGCCTATTTGTCAAACGTATTGTAAAGTTCGGACATCTAACGGTTCGTGAAACATCCCAAAATGACGGTAAATGGTAACGGATGACGGTAATGATGATTTGCCGTCGCGTCTCGCATCACTAATGATCGTGTTGTATGCTATGAACTTAGAACGATTGAAATGACTACTTGATTTCCATCTACAGACATACACACAATCAGTTTCTGGTCTGGATGTTTGCTTATTCTTATAAAAATTAGGCCTTATTTATAAAAAAATGTCAAAAGATATACAATGCTAAAGTAATGCCATTTCGCACCGTTGGACAAACAGTGACTGGGGTAACTCTATGCTATGTTTAAATTTCAGTAGCATGTAGAAGTATGGGTTACATAGATTTCTATATTTCCTGCAGTGTACAAATTTATCAGCAAGGCCGAAAGGCGTTCAGGTCTGTTTTTTGGATCTCTGGAATTCAAGAAACATTAACACGTGTATTCAGTATCCAAATTGGAATAGACAAGTGAAGTGCAATGGTACCTATAGTTAAGAAACATATAAAAAGTATCTACCTATGTCATGGTACCTCCGCCTTCAGTATTACGTTTGGAGGTTCATAATAAACAGGCGATATTGCATTGTTTTGAGCGTTTGTTTATTTTTGATATCTGAGACAATTGGATGATGGCAATCTATTTGAAATCATTACATCATACATTGAGTGATGACATGTATTTGAAAAGGTCACCTCGTATTCTTAAAAATAGACCCATAAAAGTAACGCATGAAAAAAAGCTGAAAATTACTTAAAGGGCTTGGTTTATATAAAAAAGTTACAAAGTTTTTACAACACTCATCATCATTATCAGCCTATAAGTAGTCTACTGTTGGACTTAGGCCTCCCGTAATGAGTGTAATTGCTAACTGTACTCAGCTCGACGCATCCAGCAGATGTTGGTTTTTCAACAGATATCGCCAGCCAATTGCTATTTCAGCTTGCTAATTCTTGAGCTATGTTGACTACTTTGCAGGCTATCCTCTAGAGAAACTCCAAGCATAGCTCGTTCTATCTGGCCCTATTATGAAAGACAGGCGTGAATTTATAACCATTGATACGTATCACTGCAATAATGCCAAGCTATTGAACATTCTATCTCTTCCATTGAAATTGGGTCTCCACATTTGTTTATCTTGAATTCAAATGACCTCTCCCATCGGTTGTTGAACAATAGCCACCACGCCCAGCCTTTTCGTTCAAATTCCTTCATACACTTTCCCCGGCGCGCTAAAATCCACAATCAATCTAAAGCGAGCATCAAAGGCGTTCATTATAAAATTATGTTTTATAATAAACAACGTTTCTCAAAGTGGTCGTTGAATGGTAACTTTTATTCTTACGTGGTTCTAGTGCCGAAACACGATTTAGATGGAGTCGGCCTTATCCACGGGAAAGATATGGTCAATACGCTTGGAGCTGTAAGTCACAGATTTTCTCATGATGTCGACCTTCACCATTTAGAGCTCGTGCACTCAAAATTACAAACTTCTTTAGAACATAAAGTTAAATAAAGAATCAATTCAAAAATCAAATCAAAATAATTTTATTTGTGGAACGTAAACACAGAACATAAAAGTTGAAAAATGACGTGTGTTGCTGACAACGCTCTCCTCGTGGTTTTCACCACAAAAAATGTTGGCCCTTGTTGATTTTATTCTTTACCCACATTAATAACATGGCAAAGGTTGAGAAACGTGTGCTAAGCTACAGTTAATAAGAGGCTAAGCGAAAAAACTGAAAGCATAAAGCTAATACGGCAGAAATGGCATTAAACAAAGAACGCCTTTCACCGTACTCTTCATTAATCAAAATGAATTAATCTAAATAAAGCACTCAATGGCCTTTACGTACAATATTAACTGCACTTCTGCTACTCTCATTACCGTTAATTTTGTTTGGTGAAATCGATTATGAAATAAAAATATAAAGTGCTATTGAGATTGGGTTACGTTGTAAAAGTATTTTTTTATGGAATTAAGTGGTTAGACTGCCTACTTACAGATGGTAAATCATCTTTATCTTAATTGCAATACAAACATAATCGGACGCTGAGCAATAAAAGTTGTATAATTTTGTCTGACGGTTTTTAAATTTCGGAATATAGTAGATAAATTTATACTTATAATATTTGTAAATTGGAAAATATAGGTGATCTATTATATTGGACTTGATAAAGTTTATAAGTAAAATAAAGTTTAAAACGTAAAACAAAAATCTCTTTACATGTATATTTTTAAATCGAGATAAGTAACTATATTATTTATTAATAAACTACTACTTAACTATTTTTTTTATATTACCGCCTTGAGTACTGAATACATAACTCTGCAAGAGGCCCAGCATCAGATGCTACGCGCCATGTCCGAGACCCGCAGTCATCGTGTTAATTATCTACCTATTTTAAACTAGGTATACTTTTACAAAATTTATTGTCATTTATCAGTGCATAGTAAGTTTAATGTTTTTTTTAGTTTAAAAATGTCATTTCAAATAACAAAATATATTTTAAACAGGCAAACAAGAAAAAATACAGCGGAATATCACAAATCAAAAGCTTCAAATATAGCCTAAATTTCACCTGCCACCACACAATAGAATCACCCAGAAACCTTATCAAAAACAGTTGAGCAATCTTTGTATACCAATTTAGATATCACAATTTACAGAGTGTCAAAATTTCCTTTCTAAGACAATTATTGTGATTCGATCTCGTTAAGTTCTACAGATCCGAGATATGTTTCATGAACAACCGAAGCTTTGTTGGAGCTGTCGATCATCTCTGGACCATTATTTTCATTTTTATTTTTAGTAATACTACTTCCACTAATTCGAATGAGCTAGTGACTAGCTCTAGCCATTAGCTTATACGAAATATAGCCGCCCGGTGACACCAACATCTTATCGTGCCTTCTGAAACACGGAAGCGCTCAGATCTAAATTCCACTAAACGATCACCTATCCAAGTAGTGACTGGGTGTGTTGCTTAACCAAGATGATCTGTTACGAACACCGAAGTTAGCTACACCGCGAGCGCTTAAATTTTTACTAAGAAATTATATAGTTTAAATTATAATTTGATTATACTATAAACTACATCATTTACTATATCTATATCCTAAAGTTTGTAGTATAATTTGATAATCCTATAAACTACCTATATCATTTGTGTTTTTGAGTATGGCAGCTTTTTAGATACTTAACTTAGTAGTACATCACCCTAAGACGCAACGGCCTAAACCTAACGCATGACCAACTATAACAAGCGATTACAACTGCTCCCGTTAAAACGGTATTAAATCAGGCTTTCGAATGCACATGCAAAAAGCGAAACCAGCGATAGGCAATAGTTAGGTGTAAATTATAGCGGAGGCCAGTCTTCGATGAATTATCGATCATTAATACCTTGTAACGCTGCCATTGGCCGCTTATTAATGTGCGTATGCGCAGGTATGGGACGCACGGTTGTACCACAGTTGTACTCTGTGTTGCTAAAGCGATACTAAGTTAGGACTGCACATTATCATCTTCCTCATTTCCATCCTTATCACTTTACTCGTATCATCTGAATTATTTTATAAAGAGTTAAATTTCTATGTTTTCTCGTTGGGGTAATTTCTGGAACTGTTCAAACTCGATAAATTCTTCCATCAATTGAAAGCTACTAAGTACTTCATATATTATTATCACTGAGTGTTAAGTTATAAGCTGCTTCTCTAGATGGTAGAGAATGATCTCGAAAACGAAGTTGTGAGGTGTTGGCTATATTTAGGCAATGTTGCCAATTCAGACTTGACTTTGGTTTGGCATTGAGTTCTATCTAAATTGTCCATATATTTTAAGTGTATCGTGGAACTGTGATAAAAAATGCAATAAGCGCGATAAGGTAATATTGATATTTCGATGGCAAAAACCAAAAGCTTGCAATTTTATAGAGGAAATCCTGATATACTTTATCAGGATTTCCTCAGATAAAGTCAATTCTTGAACCTATATTAAAATATATAGGCCATAGTTTTAATAGACTGACTTATAGATTTCTTAGTTATTCTTACTTATTCATTATGTGCAAATTGCATGTGACATCTTAGATATTTTCACTAGGCTGCTCAGTTCACCGCTGGACATAAGCCTCCCCTAGGGATATGATGTACAGAATATACGGCAAATGTAGTGTAGGACGTCCTCCAGCCAGGTGGAGTGATGATGTGCGAATGACAAGTACCTAGAAGTTGGATGCGCCGAGCTGAAGACAGGGAGCAATAGCGCTCATTAGGGGAGGCCTATGTCCAGCAATGGACTGCTACAGGCTGATGATGATGAGTATGATGATCCAGAATATTCGTCTATCTGTAACGTATGTGGATAACTCTCAAGTAACAGTAAGTAGTGAACTATTTTACATGAACCCTGCACAATATTCTAATCGTGTGTCTAACTGTGGTGATGCGGTACTAATGAGAAGTTCGCACGATCGCGCAATTTACGGAAGCATTACTGCTAACAACATTATCTTAAAGAGGCAGGGCCTTACTTGAAACGGAAAGTGAAATAATTTCCACTAAACTTCTGAAAACAGAACTTAATTATACAATAGGGATGACGACTGGGTAAAAAAATAATAATTGTAATTAGTCCGTCAGATAGATCAACAAAAAAATTTGGACCCGTATTTTTTTATTTATCAAATAAATAAAAACTGACGGAGATAATGAGCGTCAAAGTTCTGGAGTGGGGGCTCGTGACGTCACGGCTAGGTAAAAAGTGTACTAAGCCGTGACGTCACGCGGAACTTCAACGTACTATATCATGTATTTTAATTTACAAAAGAAAAAATACGGGTCCAATATTTTTTGATAATGTAAATGACGGACTAATTAGAATTTTTAATTCGTCATGCCTATTGTGTGAAAGTTGAAACTTTCAGTCTAAAATACCTTATAATAATATTTAAAATTTCATATTAGTGGCAAAATATCAATAAATACCATTTCACTAGTAACATACAAATGAGTAAGCAAGATCAACCACGAAATATGTAGCCAGTCTATTAAAGCTATGTGAATTTTCTATGCACGAAGTTTTCTATCACCGGGCGTTCGAGGATGCAACTATAGCACAAGACCGTTTGCTCTTAGCCCTCGGTACTACCCTGATTACAACCTTCCATTATGTTTAATTTATCTGATACTTATTAGTCAATGTGATAGACAGGCGGTGCCTGATGATCATGCTAAAGAGCTTACTTATAAATAGCTTTCATTCATGTTGATTCATTATAAATAGATGAGATGGGTAAATATATGGTAAATTAACGAGACATGATAATTCGTTTTGTAATGATACTGACTACGGATCTTTGTGCGATAACCTTTGAACAAAAGCATATAAACTTTAGCTTCTTATTTATTACATATTTTACACTATGCCAAATGTAAACTACAGTGTTACTTGTAGTAGTTGTAATACCTTTTATCATTAATAGTGATGTTTTGTTAATTCAGAGTAAAGGTCCCGGAAAGCAGCTTTGGGAACCCTTGAATATATGTTCAATAAAAATTGCGTTTCTTAGGACCTTTTCCACCATCCTCAGGTAACGTCAAATTCAGATACATTTCCGGTTAAAGTGACAAATTAGCTCAGAGATTTGTTATTTTAACCAGCATAGCAAACTTTGACGTGACTTGAGATTTTTTTTATGTGCGTATAAGCATATGAGAATCAAAATTAGTAACAACGTAGGTAATGTTATATAGAAAATTGTGAGGAGTTACGTCACACTGCTTCTCATTCACTTCATCGAAACCTTCCCGTAATTGCAAATGGCGCAAGAACCTTACAAAGCAAGTAATCTCACAAATCCTAATAAAAAGCAAATTTCCATATAATTGTTCACGAATAAACCATAAAGGAGAGTCGAGAGCGTACTACAAGAAGCAATTTATATAATTTTCTATTCGATCGCGAGAGCGGACGGTGTTACGGCTAAATGCTTATGCATTAACTACTTTTTTTGAAATATAGAAGAGTGTTTACGTAAACATTTTATACTTGTGTTAAGCTGCTAATCTCTGAAATTATAATCTAAAACTTTATGAAAAAACTTTGGATAAATGTTGATAATAAAGTTTTAAAATGTAGATTTAAGTAAATTTTCTTGAAACACATTTATACAAAGTTATTTTAACCTTAGTGCAGTTTATTATTAGTCACATAACTCAAAAAAATTAAGTAGGTAGAAGGATACAAACATATCAAAATAAGGCGATAGATTATTTAGAAAATTGAAAGCGACTTAATAACTTGAACATTTTGTGATCTGATTGTCCAAAGTCCGGCCGGGTACGGGATACTGAATTGAAATAGACGCAAATATAATTAATTAATAGTCAAATCATCAGTTTCAAATAGAATCGAAATATAAGTCTGAGTGGATACTTTATAAACTTTCATAATCAAAAATAATAAGTGGTAAAAATTATCTCAGAGAAACTCTAAAAACTCAGCTTGGTTTATCGCCGGGTAATTGCCGGGTACCCACTATCCGTCACATCCTAATTCTGTCAAATATGTATGCCTTATTATATATTTTTTTTTTTTGTGGTATTACAATAACTACTCAACCGATCATCATGAAATTGAATATCACACACGTCAAGCGTACAAGAAAGGCCATGCACATTTCAACCACAAAAAAAAATCGAGATATAGAAAAATAACTAACGCGAGCGAAGCTATGAGCGAACGAAAGCTTGTCACTAATAAATACTTAGTGTTAAAACAACACCAAAATTTCAGATGGATTTGGACTTTAACTCATTACAAGCCAATTAATTTACATAGATATGGCAATAAAGGCCTTTCATCCAGAAAAAAAATCGAGGTATAGAAAAATAATTTGATCGCAACCGAAGCCGTTGGCGGAAGCTGGTCCCTAATAATAAATAAATACCTATTCACGTAGTGTTTAATTAAACAACAGGCGATTTCAGATAGATTTGGACTCGGAATCAATGCAAGCCAATTAATTTACATAGATCTGGCAATAAACGCAGGCAGTAAAGCCTTAAGTTAAGCATAGAAGTGAAGTTCGTGTATAGTTAATGGGCATCCTAAATCACGTGCAATAAATACTGCAGCAGACGCGCCATCGACTCATTTGCATATTCACACGCCGGGCAAATTAATTGCACTTTGTACTTGAAAGTGTTCGAGGATTTATTATTTATTGATTTACACCTGCTTAATCTTTTGTGAGAGAACATTTTACTTCTTAGTAATAATTTAGAGTTGTATTCATCTCAGTAAGGTGGCATGTAGTTTTGCTGGTTTGCAATTTATAACTACGAGTAGTTTGGTGCCTAATTATTTATTTGGGTCACTAAATGTATTTTCTTTCTTTCTTTCTAAAACATTACAACTACATAAAACACGAGCCTATATCAGTCCCCTACTGAACAAAGACATCCCCTTATTTTTCTTCTTCGTATGAGCTATGGGCCAACTCTGTTTTCGGAGTTTTTAGACCGCCCGAAGAACTCCGACATGGTTTAGATAAAACCCACGTTGGGCATACGGGTTGGGGATCGCAGGGCAGGGATAAAAGACATGGCTTCACTCAAATAAAAATACTTATTTATTAGCTTGTTGACTATATTCTTATCTATTTATCTAACTACGCGCCATGTCTATGAACAGCAATAGCCCGGCTAGAACAAGTGTGTTTCCAGCACTCAAAATTGGTAGGTTCATACTTCAGTTTAGAAGGAACCACTTTCTTGTGAATATTTTACACAATTAAATAAAAATAAATAAATAAACAATGTTGGACATTATCACACAGCATCATGTAGCCCCAAACTAAGCAGAGCTTGTATTATGGGAACCACATGGCTGATAAACTACATAGATACATTTTTTGTAAATATATATTTATTATACATAGGAAACACCTAGACAACGAAACGACCCGAAACAAATGTTTGCAGAACGCACAAAAATTTGTCTCGCGGCGGGAATCGAACCCGCAACCTTCTGCGTCTCAGGCAATTGACAAAGTCACGATCGTTATAGCAGGTTTTTAGTTCCATTTAGCGTTGCTGGGCTTTGCAACTTTCCTCAAAATCTAAGAGGCAAAACGTCAAGGCCCGTACCCGGGTGGGCTAAGATAAAACTTTAACAGTTGTACTACTTTCATAAATACCTCATTACAGAAAAGATAACAGACGGCCCATGTTGTGGGCTAACCTTTAGCTAGGGCACTTTCTGATGCAAAATTAGATATAAAGAGCAAAGCGTTTTCATCTGCCTATCAAAGGTAGCCCGCGACTTTGCCTGTATCATTGTTGACCAATATTTTAAACTTCTTTAGGTAACCATCGAGATAGTACTCTCTCTAATCTCATTGCCTTCAGCTCATACTGTGGAGGACACCTCCTTCTGCTGGTTTCGTCTTGACACATAAGTACGCGGGCGTAATTATGACTAATACAAAATCGTATGCTTTTCATTATAAGAATTATGAATGAATGAATGAATAAATGTGAGAATTTAAAAGAATAAAAGGTCTTATCGCTTGGAAGCGACCTCTTAAAGGTGAACGATAATTCCTACGTTGTCTGACTTAGGAATTATCGTTCACCTTTAAGAAAAGACAGACTCTTTAAAAAAAAAGGTACAGTGGGCGATGTTAACACTTGGAAGCAATCTCTTCCAGACAATCTTGGCATTGTAGGACAGAATTTTACCTGTTTTCATCACACTATTTAAGGAATAATTATGAAGAGGATCTAACCGATCTATCGAGACGCCCTCCAGCTTCTACCAGTTTTGTTTTCATGATATCTAGGCGGGGAATTAGTCCCTATTTCATTCCAGACTTGTTTACTCATTTGTTTTTCTTCTTCGTTTCACCCTTGATGGAGCTGTTTGAAAGGAGCCTAGTAAGTCTCCTGGCGTGTAGGAATTCAATACGTAAACCCTCCAGTGGGGCCTCCGTGTATCCTAGCACGTAACCTGATGTAAGTCACTAGACTCTAAGCGCTAAGCAATTCACCTGTAAAGCCACTGGATGTAGGCTTCACGTAGTATTGTTAAGGGCTAATGTGGCTCACCTCACGTTATCGCGCTACTTTTGTCTATTATGTCTTTAGGTATTGTTTGTAGAGTTCTTTGTGGAAGGCTCATCCGGGGAAGTACTACCACCATGTCTATTTCTGCCTTCAAGCAGCATTGCTGGTGTGAGTGCTGGTGAAATTACAGACACATAAGGCTTAATACCTTTATGCCTCAAGTTGATGGACGCAGGGTGTTGCATGGTAAGGCATGTTCGAAACATCTGTGACCTACGAAACAATACTTTGTTATAGGACTAGGTAATGGTTACCACTTAATATCAGGTGGGCCATGTGCTAGTTCTATCAAAAGGTATCATTAACAAATTATGTATATTGTATAAGTAGGTATTAATTATTGAATTCTAATCATCAAATTCATTTCAATTCATCCTTCATTTCCCTGCCCTTATCCCACTCTAGGTTTTTTTTCTCTCTAGGTCTTTCTTTCTCCATTCACTCCTATCGGCTGTCAACTCTGTACTCACTTTCACTCTCATATCCTCTTTCACACAATCCATCCATGTCTTCTTCGGCGAAATTTGTTTATATTTTCAAATTAATTTCATGTATGAGTAGAAAATTGGTTAGGTTACCTAGTTTCAAAGTGGGTAAGGTCTATGCTCTCTCATCTTGCACTGTGCCTACTTTATAATAGAACTGTAATCTAAAACGAATTGTTGCATGGCCCGCGATTGATTTCCTTGCATAACACTCGGATTTTCGATGTAACAAGAGTAACTGAGGACGTTGCGTAACCGTGACTCAAGACAAACAAATTGTGTAATAGAACACTGTAATTGAAAACTAAAATGCTATCGGCAGAGGATAGAAAACTAAAATGCTATCGGCAGAGGGTAAGAATGAATTAGAAATGTTATAACAGTTTCAGTTTATTTGCTTTCCGAATATCGGAAAATATTCAGAACGAGCTGACCTGCCCGCACCGCATTTGCGTGTGAATATGGGGTGCACGGGGTTCCAACCCCCATCTTAGGAACCCAAGCCAACCTCACCTGCAAGTGGTGCACCCTGCTATCTAACAAACGGGGCTGATTGCGGCATGGCGCAGCCTTACTCCGGCACAGCTCAATCCCCTGGCCGCCAACGGGCAGCAGTGTTGGCGGTGTGAGAAGTTGTGCCCTGCGATCCTCAGCCCGCATGCCCAGCGTGGGGATTATGGGCATATCCCGCTTTATTAGGGGAGGCCTATGTCCAGCAGTGGACTGATATAGGCTGGTGTGGTTGTGGTTTTGTGGATGGTTATTTTACGCGGAACCCTAAATAGGTATGTACGTTGTACATAAGTCATACTTATTAACGTGGTTAGAACCTCTGTGGCGCAGTGGGTAACGACCCGCCTGAGACGTAGAAGACAATCTTCTCTTCTACGTCTCAGGCTCGGGTTTGATTCCAGCCGCGAGATAAATGTTTGTATGCTCTGCAAATTGTTTTGGGTTCGGATTTGTTTCGGGTCTGGGTGTTTTCTAATTACATTAGGTATGTATTTACAAAAAAATTAAGTAATAAATCAGTTGTGTCAATTCCCATTCCTATGCTCTGCTAGATTTTAGCCCCCAACTTGGCGCTAGATGATGTTGTGTAAAGTCCAGCATTATTTTTATTATGATCATGAAATGTTATAGAGACAACGAATAAAAGAAGCGTAGGCTGGCTGAGGTGGGGTGACGATCTGCGAAAGGCTGCTGGTAGAAGCTGGATGTGTCGAGCTCAGGACAGGGCGCAATGGCGCTCATTATGGGAGGCCTATGTCCAGCAGTGGACTGCTATAGGCTGATGATGATGATGATGATGATGAGGCTGACCAAAATAAAACGGCACAAGATCACCAGGAGTGGCGTCATAGAGAAGAGGCTGCAGTATCACCTCGGCTTTACTCAGCAGTGGTGATACTGGCTGAATAGATTATACATCTTCTAAATCTCTGACTGACTGGGTAATTTATATAAATACACAGCCCAAGAGGCTGGACCTAGACACTTGAAATTTTGCAAAAAATGATAAGAAAATGCCTACACTATACAAGGTACCTTTGTCAAAGATACCTTGTATAGTGTAAGCATCTACTAAGGAAGCATTTTCTAGAAATTCTATCCCTAAAGGGGGTAAACTACGGGATGAAATTTTGCATGAAAGTCCGTCAACTCCGTCCGTCATTTTGCAATTAGGATCGTAAATTTTGTACTTAGGCTGACGATTAAAAATCAATTAATGTGCCTTAGCTTTAATAGGAGGATAAATAGTTAAATTTGAAATAATCCAACTTAACGTGAGCGTAGCCGCGGGCGGAAACTAACAAGTAGCAGTATAAAAACATAGAAACAGGTTGCAAAATCACTCTTTTAACGATAGATTGTACAGATTTTTATCATAAATCTAACTAGACTAAGCGAAAACATTAGCCAGGGTGTGCCCAATGTATCCGAGATTAGGATCTTGATGATCATTCATTCTTTCCAACACTGTCGTCTATCATTAACGGAGTCTTGAGTTTCTTTCCTCGGAGCTAAATGCTTATCTTTGCAATCATTGATTTCATCATTTCAGATATTAACTTTAAACTTTCTCACCAAATTGATTTATAAGGATTAGGTACGCGTGTACAGATAATAATGTAGGTAAATAAATAAATAAATAACGCTGGGGGTTTACACACAACAACATAAAGCCTTAAAGTAAGCAGAGGTTGTATTAAGGGAAATCGAATTATTTAAATTAAAAATCACTTTAGCTAATTTAAAGAAACCTTAAGGAACACTTAAAATGGTTTTTCTTTAACCGACTTAAAAAAGGAGGAGGTTCTCAATTTCCACCAATTCGTAACGCAACCAAACAGAGAATAATTGGTAAGAAACTCTAATAATAAATAATGACCATTATGAATACTTACCTCATTTTTTAAGTCGGTTAAAAATAAAATGATTTATGTAATGATAGCTCGCCAATTGCAGGCTTGCATGTATTGGATAAAAAGTAATCTACCTAGGTATTTCTTAGTCTAGATTATAAATTATGATTATTCCAAGTTTCACCCATCCGTTGATCTGTTACAGAGTGGGAATAAACACACAAACTTTCGCATATATACATTATATATATAGTGATGAGTTATGTACAAAATGTGCACTATAAAAATATTAGATTAAAGAGTAGATGCGGACATAAAAATTCCTCGTCATCATGGCACTCCACCGTGCGAGCATGCAACGAAGATACCTAGCGACGCTAAAAGCAATTTTCCAGTTTCCTGTAATTATTAAGATATGAAACTTTGCCGGAAAGATGCCGACATCCTTTATATATTACGGGCACATTGACGCTGTGCACACATTGTAATAACCACATGTAATAACTTTATCTAATATTAGCTAGATCAACGTGTTCCGGAGAATGTATTCACTATTAAGTAGGTAGTACGTTAAAGTCGTGATTTATGCAAAGATTAGCCGATGATGTTGATTTTGTAGTTTTCTGATTTTGTAGTTTTTCATTGAAAACACAAAATTAAGCGTAAAGTTTTTAGACAAAAGTTTTGAATCACGTATTTTTACTGAGAAAATCACCACTTGTAATACAACATACGAACCCAAACCTTTTCCGTACCTTTTCATCATATTTTCTTCGCAAGATAGCTACACACACAAAATGAGCTGCTTGCCACCCATCACATTCAACGGTCACAAGCATAAATGCATAATCTAGTACATTTCACCTGCATCATTATGATTAATTTTAGGTAACAAGGTACAACTATATTATCAAAACAAAATCGTGGCTCGCTTCTCTCGCCGATTTGTTTTTATTACAGGAATATATACAATTGCGGTAAAAAAATATTAGATCAAGAATATAATAAAATCTATAAAAAATAAGTAGTTAAATCGAGCTTTTTTGCTTAACATTTTGGAAAACCCTTTTTCGAGTCAAGACTCGAAAAACCGTACCTATTTGGGGAATAAGCCGTACCTTTTAAGGGAATAACCCGTACCTTTTTGGATACCTTATCCGAAATTCGTACTGGCTTATAATACCTACTCCGCATTTATAAGTTGCGATAAACGCCAGGATAGATACACGCTTTGTAATAACTTGTAAAATATTATGTTAAGAACTGATACTTATAGTAATAGAGAATGATCCCAATTAAGATAGTAAAGAAAACCACCATTAAGTTTAAATTAAGTGTGGCTTTAGATTACTTTTACAAGTTACGCTAGAAGAGATTTACTTTAACGAACTTTTTACTTACCAAAGAACAATTTCAGGTTAAAATACTGTTTCGTTTAATATTACATAATTGTTTCAACAACATTATAATTAGAGCTCTTTGTGAAGGGCTCGTCAGGGAAAGTACTGCCACCATGCCTATTTCTGCCTTGAAGCAGCATTGCTGTGTTTCGTTTTGAAGGGTGTGGAACTGTGGATGCCGTGATTCCGGCGGCGAAACATGACTTATCACCTTCACCGTCATGCCTCAAGTTGACGGACGCAAAGCTTTGCATAGTACCTAGAGCACGTTCCAAACAAGCGTGACCTACACAATACTTTGGTCTAAGTAAAAGTTACCACTTATCATCAGGTGAGCCATGTACTCTCTATCTTCAAATATTATGTATAAAAATATCGATGAACATACACAAAAAAAAGCAACAGCCGAAAAAAGAACCTCCTCCTTTTTGGAAGTCGGTTAAAAAGCATCATTATCAAGAACAACAGTTTACAGAAATAAAATACAAATAAGAAAAGCTATACCTAGTCAATAACAATATTGTATAGCAGTCATTCTAAGCCCCACCCAAGCTATCAAAGCAAAGTAAATCACTTGACCAAAATACCGTCAATTACCAAGACAAGAATAATACCAGTAATAGCCTAAGGTAATAACAACTACAATAAACCAAATAATAAATAACAATTACAGGCAATAGGTAATACATTTTTGCGGCGGGTCGACCACAAACATTCAGATTGAGATAAAGAATTACTTTCATTCAAAATATGAATTATGGATTGAAATCAGCAATCCATTTCATAGTTCGAAACAATGGGGTACTCTTCAGTCATTTAATTGTTTATATTATTAAAAAACCAGCGAGTTGCGAGTTGTACGAGTTTGATTACGTACAATCGTAGATATCATCATCATCAGCCTAAAAAAAGCTATTAAGTTAATAGGTTATTTTATTTTATTTTATTTTATTTATTTATAATGGAAAACCAACAGCTAAAGTAACACAATAGTATAGACTTATAAAAAACAGAAAGCCAATTACAGGTTTACACGAGTAGAAAGAAGGTCGAATAGGTTATAAGTTCATCTAAAAAAAGCTAATAAGTTATAATAAGTTAATCTAAAAACAGCTTGGGATAAAACTGTCTCCAACTCCCTCAAAAACAATGTAATAGTTAAGAATACAGATTGTAGCATGAAATTTAAAAAAAATTAAGCCAAGCAGAGTTTCTTGCCAATTCTTCTGTTTGGTCGCGTTACGAATTAGCGTAGGTACATTAAAAAAAAACGATTCTTTACAGAGTACTTTACAGTGCTTATTGAATAAATACATATTAATTTTGAATTTTGAGTTTTTATATGAGTCCACTGCTGGACATAGGCCTCTCCTAATGAGCGCCATTGCGCCCTGTCGAGCTAAGACGCATCCGGCTATGTGATATGATTTTTTTCATCTGAGTGCAAAAGCCGTTTTTATCCGCTATGGATAAAGGAAAATTGAATTTAGAACATCGTATGCACTAAGTTTGTGAATTCAAAACATCATTAAACCTATTTACTTCTACCTCCATGGTGCCGAATTTTTAATACAACCTTTTTAAATTTGATAAAAACTCAGACTCAAAGCCTTCTTGGTGTACTTTTTTTTTAAACTATTGCATAGCTTCTATCGAGGGCCTTGAGCGCGGGGACCGAATCCAGAAATTCCGCAACGAAAAAAACCTCACGCTCCCCACTCCGACGGGTACGGAGGTGTGGCTTGAAGGCCGTGCATTGTCTAACGTCGTTTCTTTTCGGCAGTTTTCGACACGGTGTTTGTGTGCGTGCAACTAGACGTATCGTAAGTACGACTCTACGAAGCTCGTTTATTTAATAAAAGAAAAAAAAATGTTTTCTTATCGGTCACCACGCTCAAAAAGTGTAACTTGAATTAATATCAAAGAAAAAGAAATACTGCATAAATAAAATAAATAAATAATTATAATTGCATAAGTTGATACAAAATGCTATGCAATAGCTTTACCGCGGCAGTCCCCGAGTGCCACACGTCTTTTTTAACTTTAAATGTTAAATTATTGTAAATCTTTTAAGCTATTGCATAGCTTCTATCGAGGGCCTTGAGCGCGGGGACCGAATCCAGAAATTCCGTAACGAAAAAAAACCTCACGCTCCCCACTCTGACGGGCACGGAGGTGTGGCTTGAAGGCCGTGCATTGTCTAACGTCGTTTCTTTTCGGCAGTCTTCGACACGGTGTTTGTGTGCGTGCAACTAGACGTATTTTTATTTAATAAAAGAAAAAAAAATGTTTTCTTATCGGTCACCACGCTCAAAAAGTGTAACTTGAATTCATATCAAAGAAAAAGAAATACTGCATAAATAAAATAAATAAATAATCATAATTGCATAAGTTGATACAAAATGCTATGCAATAGCTTTACCGCGGCAGTCCCCGAGTGCCACACGTCTTTTTTATTTTATTTTAGTATTTTCCTCGCTGAGGTAGGATGAAAAGTTACGAGTTGCACTCGAGTGCAAAGATTTTCTACCTCCCTCGCTAACGCTCAGGATTCTATTTTTTTAAATTTTAGAATCCTTCGCTTCAAAATTGAGCACGCGGTTAAAAAGCAACTTTACACTCTTGTATAACAAATAACTTTTTCACTTCTCTTGCTCAAAAAGTGTATCATAATAGTGTAGCTTAGCGGGACTAAAACTCGAGTTTAATACCTCGGGCTAAAAAGTATTTTTTCTTTTTAATTGTTGTCTAAAACCATCAGCCCGTACAAAGCATTCGTTCTCTTACATAAAAACTCGACTTCTTGGTGCTCCGTCAATCTTTTTTTTTTTAAATAGAACCGTCTTGGTGATGTTTTATGAAGGTTGATTCTTCCCTTCACGGTAGAATGCGAACTGTTTCGTTGCGGGTTAAATACTGAAAATTGACTAATTTTGAATTGTTTTATTTTCTCGCAATCGAAGTGAAAAGTTGAGTGTTTTACTCGGGCCAAAACCACCCATTATAACTCGGTCTTGTCATCCTCCCTCGCTAGTATAACAACCTCGTATATAATGGGATGGTTTAGTCCCTTGTAAAACAATCTACTATTTTTGTGGTGTAACTAACGGTTTTGTATTATTCCTTAAGAGGGGCCTGGAGCTGCGTTTTCCCATACAAAACTTACTTTCGGTATAACTTTTTATTTACATAATTTATTACATCCAAGTTTTGTACATACAATCTGATGGGATATATAAAGGTTTGAAATTAGTTTTGGTTATAAAACCATTAACCAATTAAAAGATTAAGTGATTTGAAAATTCACTCGTTTTGCACACAAAAACATGTCATTTTTGGCATGTTAAAACACGTTATAATATACATTCTATTGCAATGAAAATCAATTTCCAACTTTGCCTATGTCCTCTACTTTGCTACAAAAAAATAAAAAATAAAATATCTGCAGCACAAATCAAATTATAACGAAACTAAGGGTTTGTACTGAAAAATAGGCAATTCCACTAACATTACTTGCACACTCTCTTTCGCACGCGGGGGCGAACAACACAGAGGGGTACGGGGAGCGTGGTAGCCCCTATGTAGTATGTACTTGCTTGCGACATACGTGTGTTAGTGATGTAAAAATGCGTGACGAATGACGATATCAAATTTAATATTGAATTTTATTTATTTTAATATTGAATATTTATTGATTGTAAAATATCCAACGCTTTATGATCAAATCTTATAAGCATTAACGGCGGAAATGCAGTCTGCATTTCCGCCGTTGCTAATTGTTTATTTTACGCAATAATAATTATATTATAATATAATTAGAATACATTTTTTTATTTGACAGCTGTCAAACTTAAATCGACCGTATCTCGAGAACTACTTATCCTATACTTACCTTTACTAGCTCAAATAATTGCTATTGACATGAATTTAATTTTCGATGACAGCTGTCAAACTTAAATCGACCATATCTCGAGAACTACTCATCCTAGACTTGCCTTTACTAGCTCAAATTATTGCTATTGACATGAACTTAATTTTCAATGACAGCTGTCAAACTTAAATCGACCATATCTCGAGAACTACTTATCTTAGACTTGCCTTTACTAGCTCAAATTATTGCTATTGCCATGAACTTAATTTTCGATGACAGCTGTCAAACTTAAATCGACCGTATCTCGAGAACTACTCATCCTAGACTTGCTTTTAGTAGCTCAAATGATTGCTCTTGACATGAACTTCATTTTTAATGACAGCTGTCAAACTTAAATCGACCATATCTTGAGAACTATTTATCTTAGACTTGCTTTTACTAGCTCAAATGATTGCTATTGACATGAACTTAATTTTCGATGACAGCTGTCAAACTTAAATCAATCATATCTCGAGAATTACTCATCCTAGACTTGCCGTTACAAGCTCACATGATAGGTATTGATAAGATCTTATTTTTCGATGACAGTTTTAAGTTTGACAGCTGTCATCGAAAATTAAGTTCATGTCAATAGCAATAATTTGAGCTAGTAAAGGCAAGTCTAGAATGAGTAGTTCTCGAGATATGGTCGATTTAAGTTTGACAGCTGTCATTGAAAATTAAGTTCATGTCAATATCAATCATTTGAGCTAGTAAAAGCAAGTCTAGGATGAGTAGTTCTTGAGATATGGTCGATTTAAGTTTGACAGCTGTCATCGAAAATTAAGTTCATGTCAATAGCAATCTTTTGAGCAAATAACAGCTAGTCTAGGATGAGTAGTTCCAGAGATATAACCATTTACAGATGAATTTGTAGAATGAGTTTTGAGTGGAGCTTTGAGTTGAGTTTTGAGTTTGAGTTTTAGAGTGACGGTGACGGTGAAAATCCAAAATTATTATTCAAAATAGCTTTGAAGGTCATATTTTTTCTTTTTAACTCGTTGACTGCGGGTCTCGGACATAACGCTACACAAAATACTCTGCAAAGATGCCCTTTGAAAACTGACTGAATAACTTTTTTTTTTCTTTTTAACATGTTGACTGCGGGCCTCAGTCATGACACAACTGATGACTTATGAAAACTGAAACAATTTTTTTTTCTTTTTAATACGTTTAGTTGTGATAGAATTTTGTAGCAACAATTTACAGAAGTAAGTATAACAAAAAAGTCGCCACGCCGCGGCGCCGCCGGCCGGGCCCGCTGTGAAAAAACAACCTCAATACAACAAAACATAGTATTTAGTACCCCAATAATCATTCATTACATTAGTCACTTCAATTATATTGTTATCAGTCGTGCTCGTGAGACCGCTCGTCCGCTCCGCCTCTTGTGTAGCGCTGTCGCATTCATTTAGCGCCCTGTCTCACTCTAGATGAAATAGCAACAAAACAAAGCGGGTTAGGAGTCATCCGAACGCGAGAGTACGTCGAGCTTCCAGGGGACTCTTAAAACATTGCTTCGAAAAAACATAACAATACCAAATTTAATTATTCCAGGTCAATGGAAAGTTCCCTATAGGTTTTGATTCCCTTGCAAGTGTCAAAAAATGCATAAACAGTCATATCTTTTGATTGCGTTAATTTAAAAAAATGTTTTTTTTCACAGCTCCAAGGAATTGCATACCTGAGTATTTTGATATTATTTTCACATTTATGTATATGTATTTATTACATACCTCCACGCGTTTCTGAAAAATGGTCTTGACAAACAGACGGAAAACAAAGTGATACTTATAAAGGTACCTTTTTTCCTTTTGAGGTAGGTACTAGCTTGAAGTAGGTATTTGCTTCTTCATTCATACATGTACATTTATGTAGGTATAGAATAATAGTACAGACATTAGGCTTACAAATATGTACCTACTTAGTAGGTAGAATTTGGTACTTGTAGCAGAAATAAAAATAATATCTATATTTTTTAATTGAGCTTTTGCACAGTAAAAGCTTTTACCTACTTAGAGCAATAGTTGGGGATACCTATCCTAAAAATCTCATTTTCTCACCCATGTAAAAAGTTACTATTAACGCATTGTGTGAAGAGAAATCGAAATATTTATTTGTCAAGACATTTTTATCTGCAATAGTTGTAAGATTGGCAATTTCCTGCTGGACGTTCGCAATAAAAGAACCTCGCTTCACCATTAAAACGCCAAATAAAATTAACTCACTTCCTGAACAAAACTGCGAAATATCCATCGGTCGTATTCGATCGAATAATATAAAAGTAATCGAATAATCGAATCGAGTTATTTCAAAAGCGCAATCATGTTCGGTATAGTTTTTTAATCGCATTCTCTAGGGCAGCCACTTTCGAATGGCGCTCCGCGTGAAATACGACACAATGGGATTCCATAGGGAAATAAGGTTGGCACAAAATAATCCAATAGTTTTATATAATTTATAAATGTACGTTAAATATTACGTTTGATTAATTGATCAAACATAATTTGCATTATACATTCATATATTTACATAAATGCTTATATGTGTACTCTACACATATTAATTATGGAAAATGCAGGGCTTTCGCTTAGATATCAGACATCATACACCCCATATGAATCAATTTGAATGTAAACGCTGTAAGCCGTGCTATATGTATTTTGCACAGCCTATCGATATCTAAGAGGGTGAATAAATAATAAACCAATTTCATTTAAACTGTGATAATGTACCTACAATATGAAACGGCTAATTGCTGAACGCCTCCAACTTTGATGCCTTTGTCCATTGCTCGGCTAATGCAGGAGGCTGACCGCACGAGATTTCTATTTATGTATAGGGCTGTTGTATGGCTGTGATCGTAGGCCGCACTACCTGCTTTCCACTCGTGGATGACCACAGCCGCAGACTGCACACTAAATAATAAATGCTAAAGTTTGTATGTGTGTGTGTGTCAATGGATTTAGACGAAACTTGGAATATACATAGCTTCTGACCTGGATTAACACATAGGCTGCTCCAGGCGGAGCCACGGGCGGGAGCTTGTATGTACAAAAATATTAATGTATATTTTAGAATATAAACTTATAAGCTCCACCGGACAGCCCTGCGAAAGCACGAACGCGTTATACGGTTGTACGTCCAAATGTTTACGCGTACAGATAGCATCGATAAGAACCGATTGCCCGCGATCAATTGATTATAGATACACATAATGACAATCGATGAAAAATTATTCGGGTCAAGTCTGCTTCTGACTCTAGCACGTGATAAATTGTTTTGGCTTTGTCACATCGAAGATGAAGATATGATTTAGAAACAAATGTGTGTGTAAGCAGTGTGTGAGATTATTTAGTCTGATTAATAAGCCTAGCCTTTGATTCACGGCTGTCCAAATAGACTTAGGTCTCCCACGCGATCTGTCGCAAACGGACAGTTCCAGAATCTGGTTGCCAACGTATACCAGGAACGAAGTCGTCTCTTGATATGCTTCTACCATCTCAGCCTACTCTCTTGCAGATTATCGGCGATATCACGGACTCGACTGATGTTTTAGAATACGTAAAATCGAATAACTACCGACCATCATTCATAAACTTTGCTTGACCTTGGATATCTTAAGATATTGCTGACTAGTTAAGCAACGAGAATAACATGTAGTCAGAGGTAAGTCCAAACATTACATTGGATTATTAGTACTGTTTGTTACAATAATTTAGAATTCGACGTGGTAATTGCAAACCCATAGCTGTTTGATAACAATTGAATGGCACCATGCCTTGCGAATTTAGTTTTAGCTGCTTGCTAAGCTGGGGAAAATATATACCTACTTCAATAAATGATGTGACAAACCTTCATTGACGACTTCTGTGAATGCCTGAGACTCAGAAGGTTGCGAGTTCGTTTCCCACCGCGAGACAAATGTTTGTATGTTCTGCAAATATTTGTCTCAGGTTTCGGTGTTTTCTATGTACACTATACACTACACTACGTATCGTCATATCAGCCTATATCGGACCACTGCTGAACATAGGCTTGAGCGCCACGTTGGGGAGTGCAGGACACAGCTTCTCGCACCGCCAACGCTGCTGCCCGTCGGCAGCCAGGGAATTTAGCTGTGTCGATGTAGGTTGCGCTATGCCGCAATCAGCTGACCGCCAGAGACCCGTCCGATAGTTAGTAGGGTGCTCCGCGTGCAGGTTGGCCTTTGTCCCGAGGAGGTAGTTTGGAACCTACACCCCACAATATGTAAGGATTTACAAAAACGCAAAATTAAAATTTTTGGAAAAACCCACGACGGTTAAAAAGTAATTTAAAAAGGATGAAATAATTTAAAAAAACCTGGTGTTCAAAAAAAATGTACCGCAAAGCATATCCGTCAGGGGCTGCCATTAAATGAATTAAGTAGTTTTGCAATTTTATAGTAACGTGAATAATTGGAGATTTTTTTAACGCTATATTTACACCCGTATGCCGTACTGTTATGGAGGCCTATAGAAGTTGATGATGATACTTATTTTAATTAACCATGAAATTTAAAATAGTGATGGCAGCCCCCGATAGATAGCATTGTTTTTATTATGTTTATAGGTACATTTATTTTTTAAGTCGAGGGTTTTTAAATTATTTCATCCTTTTTACATTCAAACAACCTGTCTCACCCCAAATGCATATACCGTCTTCGTTCAGTCATGGGTAAAAAAACGTAGTTACCTTAATTAGTAGTTTATCAGTCATGTTGTTCCCATAATATTATACTCTGCTTAATTTGGGACTACATGATGCTGTGTGATCCAGCATTATGCATAACAATGAAAATATGAAACCAAACGATCACAATCAACGTTACAACACCGAATTATTCAACACTAAAATAAAAGAACTTGAAACTAAACAATGTAGCGCTTATACAATATTTTGATTAGAACGACGTGATTAAAGTGTGAAGTAAAAGCGAAATACCAATAAAACATAAAAATAAAGATTAAAATTGTATTTAATCTGCTAAATGAGTTTAGACTTTATCTATTAGAGTTATTGGGTTAAAAATGGTTTTGAGCAGACGTATAGCGAATCGGTAAGACTCCAGTAACGTTCGATGTGCTGCTATGCAAATAACGTTATTTTATATTGTATTCCGTAGGTATATAATTTTCCTGTTATACTGCAAACGGAGCTTCGGAATAAAGGTGTCAACACAACCGTGCTATATGCTCCGTCCTATTCATAACAGTTCTATAAGCATCAGATAGCTAAAATGGCGATAAAATACCATGTTAACTCTTTTTATCAACATTTAAATGACAGGGACAAGCCTACTTTTATTCCTTAGCCTATAAAAAAGGAATATTATACAATGTATGTAATGTTTTGATTTGATTTAGGCAGGTAAAAAAAATATACATAGTTTGTTATTTCATTAAAATACTCTTCAATTTATTTTAATATTTGGGTGCCAGCTGTTTTTATTAAAATAGGTAAAACAATTTTAAAAAAAATTATTTACGGCCATCAAAAATAAATAACGATTTATTATTTTAATACTTATCATTGTAGAATCTGCTTTATAATTCGTTATAGTAGTAAAAAGCAACGGAGGTGCCTGCGCCGGCGCACAGTTATGTCATGTGGATTCCATTGAGGCATCGATCAAGACTTCAGTTATTTACTTGCAAGAAATTGAGAGGTAAAATCTTTATATCTATTTATAAATAAACTGACAAGTGTGAGTGAAACTCGCGCTCTAAGGCTGGAAATTGCAAAATTTTGAAAAATTTCCTAAATCCCACGCTAAGGGGTCGAAAAGGGGTAAAAACGATTGTATTAAAAATCGTATGCTATAAAAATATAAGCTTAAAACTTGACATACGTATTATTAAGCATAAAATATAAATAGATTGTCATCAAAAAAAAATTTGCCACTCATGGGGGTTGCAATGTGATGTTATAGTTTGTATTAGAAAATCTAACGCGTGGTGCATTTTTTTGAAACTTCGTCAGAATACTTTATGCGTATCGGGTTTTTACCAGGCCTCTTATAGGAGGTGAAATGGAGTGTCAAATTTATCAAAGAAAAATTTTAAGGGTTAAAATCTCTTAAAACTTGCTCTTTTTAACACGCTTTTATTAGTTTCACCTGTATGTATGTATGTAACCGACTCCTTTGAGCTCGATTTTGCCCTACTTTGAACGATCAGATTTGATTCAAACTTTGCACACCTGTCAAAGGTCGATGACAATGCAATAATCCGATAAAAATATCCGATTATCCTAATTAGATTCGCCAGGATTAATTAATTTCTTTCCGCATCCTTTGCATGCGAGTAAGAGAGACAGAGCTAGTGCGCGAACTACGCATGCGTGCAAGCGTGTTTTTTTAGTTTTTTTAAACTATTATTTTTCTAAATTATAATAATTTAGAAAATTCCCAAAGTCCCCTCTTTAATATTAAAACTTTGTATGGCATGGTGCCATTTGACTTGGCATGAATAGCTTTGTGAACTTGGCTCCTGACTTTGGAAAATCGTTTTTTTATCATTATAGATTTTGGTATATATTGGTAATTGTAGTAACAATTTTTGTTCAAATAACAACTTTAAAAATTGAGTGTCCACTAAACGGGGGGATGACTTTTGTTTAAAGTTCTCAATTTTTTCGAAAATTTAAAAGTTTTTTTTTAATACCTCTGAACGGGGAGAACCTTTTCAGGGGGCAAGCCAGCGGAGCGGTATCATAAGAAAAAACCTCTTTCGCGGACGTCGCGGGGCGTCCACTAGTACTTGTATAAACTTCCTGAAATGCAAAAACCTTAAACAGTTAGTTTCAGCCAATTTTGCCTTATTTTACTATTTATTTTCAGGAGCAAAAAAGATTAAATTTCTCAATTTTATACTTCACTTTTATTTTAAAATACGGAATACTTCTTTTGGCACAGAGGCATTAATCATTCATTGCGTAAGTAGTCAAATCGAGTCAAAACGTATATGTACGTTTTCAAGCAAAAGTTATGAGCCTGTCAAAATAAAAGTCAAAGTTCCTTTGCTTACAATCTCGCTTTCGCAACAGTCTCTCTTTTGAGCTTAGGTACCAACTGGAAGTTCAGCTCATTTTTTTCCTTATTCCTACCCAGTGGCAGTGGGGTGTAAGGGATCCCAACCTCCATCTTCGGGACTCAAACCAACCTTAGTGCACCTCACTAAATAACAAACGAGGCTCTGGCGGCCGGCTGATGTGTGTGTACTTACCTAGATACGTGTGGGTATAGCCTTGAACTCACTATTGTGTTGTGGGTATCACACACTCAGACCTGGGACAAATATCAAAAATTTGTCTCCAAGCTGGAATCATACCTCTAAATTGACTATTCTCTCTAAAAAAATGTGCTCTGTAAATTATTGAGACATAGACATACATAGACTTATACATTTATTTATTTGCATAGGACCACAACACAATACACAAAAAATTATATATTAAATAAAAAAAACAAACATCTTCACGACTTTTTCCCCATTAAGGATATCTTCAGATATTGCTCAGTACGCAAATCTATTGAGGATACCTTAACGGGGGTAGTCAGAGGCAAGTCCAAACATTACGTTCGATACATGCCCACTTTTTGCAAGCAGCTAGCATTCCACGTTTCAGGTTAAAAGCCCATCGCCGCTTTTTATTGGAACACTAACCTAGCACATACTTTCCGAACTTTTTAGTTCGAGGGCATGCCGGTTTCCTCACGATGTTTTCCTTCATGGTCACGCCATGGCTCTTCACAATAAAGAATTTTTTTTAACAATTAAGAACGAAAAAAGGATTACCTGCATGAAACTTGGTGGGATGTGTGCTACAGCACTAAAAAGGCATCGACTCAATATAACATCCACTGTTATAGCAGCAAACGCTGGTATTCTGCCGAAGCCATTATGTGTTATTGCAAAATTTGTGCATTCATTTGCTGCATTAATTCAGCAATTTGTGCTTTCAGACGCGTAAATATGCGTAAACGCAGCTACTTATTTCAATCTAGGGCGGGTGCCGCCCGGACCGTTGTAAATCATACATTTAATGTGAACTTTAACGCGATTATAGCCGTTCCGACGAAGTCATAGCGTATTACGATGACCTTTATAGAGTAGTGGACGAAGGTTCGACATGAGACGCAAAAGGTTACGGATTCGATTCCCACCGCAAAACTTGTGTGATTTTCTAAAATTTGTGTAGCGCCCAGGCCCACTATAGTATATGTATTTTCTAAAATTTGTCTAGCGCCCAGGCCCACTATAGTATATGTATTCACAAACAAAATCAGTTAAATATGATAAGTAGTCATATTGTTAGCAAAACCAAAGCTTAAAGCCAAAGTTTGGGGCTAGAGGGTCCATTTAAGTAGGCACCATACGTGAAGGTCAAAAATATGTTTTTGTTTGTCAACAATATCAACCCCACAGATATTTGATCGCTATTCTTACCGATTCTTATTTCTTAGCATTCTGTCATTTCTGGCGTTAAGCTTAGGGTCAGCCACAAATATAGAAGAGAACTAGATAAAGCCTTTAAATTCACTATGTTCTGTACATCAACTCATACAGCTGATCTCTACTTTCTTATGTCCAATATCATCATTTAGAAAGGGACGCATACAAAACAATGCGACTTCGAAATAGATCAAAAAGTTAATCGTACCAGGGCGCTCGAACAAAATTCTACGCAGGTTCATACAAATGCCCTGGTACGAAGTCGCAGAAATCGCATTGAGATAAAGTATGCATCCCTTTCTAGCAAATGATATATAGACATAAGAAAGTAGAGATCAGCCGTATGAGTTGACGTTCAGAGTATAGTGAATTTTAAGGCTTTATCTAGTTGTCTTCTCTAACTGTGGCGTCAGCATATCTTTGGATACCCTTCGAATACTGGTGGTTGGTGGACGTCACTTCATATTTGTGGTGAACGTCCTTTGCCCTTATTGCTTCGGGAATGGCTTTTCTTATCATTTGTTCGTCATCTTAAAGTATCAGGTACGTGTCCGCACCTACCAAGACGTAACAACTAATAATACTGCAAATGTTAAGAGAAAATAATCCTCATTGAAACAAAATATCTACTCAGCTCTGCCTAAATATTATGGAAGCATTATAGTATTATTGCATGCCTAAAATATCGTAGGACATAAAATGGACTAATGTTTAATTGAAGACCTAATTGTACTCATATTATGTTCTTGCAAATAAATCATTGATTGTTTGATTGTAGGGCATAAGAGTTGAGAGCACCTAAAGGAGACTTTACAGCTTACCTATACCTACAACGCCTTTCATCAGAACCAATTGCATGAGAAATAGAAAGGTAATCAAAACCACAGCGACGCTCTCTAAGTATAACACAACGGAATTATAATGCGGAATAATGGAGAACAGATCCGACCTGTACCAACCATAGAGTAAGCATAGAGTATGGGCTACGCAGATTTAAGTATGAACATTCTAAGAAACATTCGAAGGGCACGATTGCTTTTTGCGGCAAACGTTTTGGAAAACGCATTGCGATTGACTTTTTTAATACATATAAAGCAATAGCTATTTTTTATATAGATATAAAGCTTTAATACATATTAATCAATAGCTTTATATGTATCAAAATGGTGTGCGTCAATCAAACTAAAAAAGAATAGGTCGTCAAACGTAAAAATCAATCCACGCGTAGGTAATCATGATTCATGAGTGGATTTATTTACGCCATTATGAGTTACTAGTCCGCGTCAATCGCAATGCGTTTTCCGCAGCGTTTGTGTAAAAAGCAACCACGTGCTTAACTATGTGTATTGGTTTGTCTGTATTACGGCCATGATCTAAGTAGGTAAGATCTTAGCCTTAATTATTTGTTAATTTTAAATCTACATAAACAATCTATAGTAGGTACACTTTACCTACTATAGATTGTTTTTTTTTATTTATTAATGATCCATCTCTTGACCTCGAGGCTTATGTGAGCAAGGATGATGATGAGGCGCTGCGAGATTTCCCAGAAGATGCCTATAAATTCTCTTTTTGAAATCGTTAGGGTCGTGTTCATAAGTTGATCCGTAAGAAAGAAAGGCCAATCAGAAAGCTTTTTGAAGAAACACATGCATTATGCTGTGAGGAGGCCTATGTCCAGCAATGGCCTGCTATAGGCTGATGATGATTATGCTATGGATTCGACCCCGCCGCGAGACATATGTTTGTATGATATGAAAATATTTGATAAGCTTAACCAAACCACCCTCTCCGCATGTTGGTGTTGGCGGAGCCACGTGGTTTTACTTCTGATAAGGTGTAACACTATCTTGAATCCCATAACTGGAATCGCCGATGCAGGACACCAAGCAGCTAGACTCAAATGGAATTGGGTTGGACACGTTAGCTGTATGCTTCCAGAGAGTTGGACGAATATCACCACAACTTGACGCATGGCGACGTCGGGGTCGGCCAAGAAAACGTTGGCGGGATGATCTGATCTGTCCGACAAAGCAGTATGGAAAAGTTAAGGAAATAAAATAAAAGTTAAGGATAAAGGCATTTGCCCAGCAGTGAGACGTAATGGGCTAATTCAAAAAAAGTGATTGGTTGTTAAGATTCTCGACGGCCAAAAAGCTGGTCGAATGACATTGTGGACGTAGCTGAGAATATGGAAATGAGGTTTGCAAGACACTTGACAGAATGGCGCTATAAAGAGGATGGCCTAAAAACTCCAACACCAAAGTTGAGCACTAGCACATACGAAGAAGGAAAGAACGGGCTATATAAGATGATGATGAAGTGTTATTGCTCTCGGACAAACTTCTCTTTATTCTACGTTCGTTTCAATTCATCGGGCAATAATCAAAGGCGTTACGAGACCATCGTAATTTCGCAATATGAAAGTTACTTAGTCATTTATTTAGCTAGAAGAATAATAGAGGTTAGTCGTAATATTTTAGACAGATATTTGAATTTGTTTTACCATGTTGTGTGCATTTTAATGACTTCCTAGATTAGAAATTACCTATACAAGATGAGTTTGAATTCGTATGTTATCCCGAAAGGGGATCTACTCCCGAACATTTATTTGTACAAGGAATTTTCGAATTTTGTAGATTTTCATTGAAGAAATGGCTTGTAAAGTAACCACCATAATTTTTCTCAAAAAATTTACAGCTGATTTTGTTAAACTTTTCCCCTGACTTATCGTTGATGTTAATTTCCCTAAATGTAAGCTCTGCCTTACATTAAGGCTGTCACTCACAATACAAACATTAGCTTAAAGTTTTTGTTCAACATTTTTGAATGACGTATTTTAAGCTGAAGTTCTCATAACTTCAGGACAACCATAGTCCTCGCGCCCTTTCTAAGAAACATATGAATTCAAAATCACCTTGCACACTTTATGCCCGTAACAACATGGCATCTATTTTTGCAAACATAATTAAACTAACTAATAAATACTTAACTAAAAAAGTGATTTCTATCTCTGTTAAGGTTTATCTGATTATCTATTCCTATTTTGATTAGGTAGTAAAATTATTTCCATTTCCAATCACTACTACAGCAGACACTCGACACCGCAACAGGGACGCTACGCATTAATTAATCAAAACTCGGATGTTATCGATAATAATCACGACATTTCATTTAGTAGCTTCACATGCAACCTGATAAGTACTTTCTAACGCTTCTCTAGGCTATCAAATGTGGGAAGGGGTCAAAGGTTAGCTATCTGCTCCCGTGCGAGATACAACCCTAATCTTATTGATGAATTGCTATTAACAAATAAGGATGTCACGCACGTCGTAGTTTCTTGATCACGATTTCATCGTGGCATCGTTTAATTTTTCACTCGATAAAACTTGTAGACTATTTGTTTTCTAGTAACAATTTGTTTCGCATGTTAGATGTTACGATGATAAATTTTATCGGCAATATTTATTAATTGATACAATTTGCGCAAACATAATGTTTGGTCATGTTTATTCTACTTTCCATTTAATTATTAGCTGATTTTCTTATACGAAGACAAAAATAACCCGTATTTTATTAATGGAAACAATAAGTGGTAAATAATTTTTGTACCAGCCTTCAATTTTTACAAAAATATCTAAGTTAATCGGGTTACATATTTAAAAAAGTTAAGATCTAAGAAACCTGTTCTTTTGATATAAAATTACCTAAGAACGGTTTGGTCTAACAGAATTTGTGACAACCCTAATAAATATCAAATGAAGATAACATAGAAACAAATGAGCCCGCAAATTGGAGTCGATAAATATCAATTAATCGACATTATTATTCATCGAGCTTTTACCCCGCGACTACTTATTGTAAAACCATTGATAGAAAACACAGTAGAAAGCAGGAAACCCATGGAAACTCTTTTGTGGTTTTTGATGAAAACCATTTTCGATTCGGAAGAAAGTAGGCAAGAGCTTAAGCATTCATAAAATTTGTATTTCAATAAAAGCTCAAGAAGAAGAAAGAATTATGAATTAATAAAATTCAGAATTATGATCGATGATGAGATAATTTAATATAAGCCTGGAAATGGATAGATAGCAATAAATTTTGCATATTGAGTAGGCAATTGAATAGACAGAACGATACAGCAAATCTCGCTAACAGATAACCTAACACCGTTTCTTATTAGCCTCCTCCACTCACTTACTTCTAATCTGTGTCCACCCGAGGCGTCCGTTAATAACTTGAACCACAGATTAAATAAGTATTACTATGCTTGGAGCACCGTTTAAAATCTAGAAACAGTAGGATAGGTAAAAGAAACACTTGCTACGAAGGATTCATTTTTCCCACGAAGAACAGCAGCGGAAAGGATTTGTTGATTTAATTTGTAAATAGTAGTGTTTATTGAAAATGCTGTTTGCGACAACAATGAGAGCAGCTACTCTACTATACGCTACGCTACTATACGCTATAAATTATGAATAGAATAGAAAACAATTTATTTCGGGACAGGTACAAAACAGAAAATAAATAAATCTTATGGTACCAAAGCTATATAAGCTCAAAAGTAACAAAGTTGTTGCTAACGTGAACACAGTTTTGCTACTGATATTGAATTGTACTGCGTCTGAACTGTTGCAACAGACGCATCCGAGCTCGTAAAGTTTCGAAATGAGACGTAAACAGAAATAAACCGAGCAACAAAGGGCGGGAATAGGCGATGCAGAAATAGGCCGGTGTACTTCCTAGTGGATCCGAGAAGGGAGCCCTAAATAACCATCGAACGCTATGGGTTTCGCGTCTCTTGCGAGAGCTCGCGAAGCTTGCAAGGGTTATGGTTCCGCGAAAACACTGCTTGACAGTTAAATGTTTATTGCACTTTACTAAGCAGCATGCCTACTTGGATGTTTTTGTCAAATGTTCTATCGTAGAAGTACCTACATGGACCGCAGACTACGAATGTCCATATGTGTTGCCCATAACACAAGCTCTGCTTACTTTAAGGCTCTACGATGTTGTTTGATAATAATAATGTCTGGAGTGAAATTTTTTCATGAATGGAATTTGCTTGAAGCGAATCTTGGTCAGGACGCAATGGCGCTCATTAGTGGAGGCGGATGTCCTGCTGCATCAAATTTTTTGAAGTGATTAGGTAAGTACTAGGTTCATCATCTTCTTACTCTTCATCGTCGTCCTCCGGCTGCTGGTAAATTTTTGTGACCTTTGACCTTGAAATTTAATAGTTGCGTATACCCTACCATATGTAGGTTTTGAAATAACTTTTAGGGTGTCAATATACAAGTATTTACAGACTTACAGCTGGGTATCTCGAATTCCGAGATATTTACCTAATTTAAGCTAAAATGTGACTATAGTGACATGGTCAAAGCTAGTATAAAAGTCTCGTTAAGTAGGAATTTAGCAATAGAGACATATTATCACGATAACGCTGATACCGTTTACCATGAGGAGGACTGTATGCTTGTCTGCGAGCTTATAGTAGCATGATATAAAACATTATTTTGGTGCTCGTACTGTAAATATCAGCAAGCTTCATTATCGTCATCATCATCAGCCTATAGCAGTCAACTGCTGGACATAGGCCTCCCATAATGAGCGCCATACGCCCCTGTCCTCAGCTCGCCGTAAGAGTAAGTTTGTAATACAACGTGTACTACGACGAGTACAACGGATACTTGTAGAACGATAAATATTACGTTTAAGCTGTACTTAGGCCGCGGTCACGAAGTGAGCGGGAGCGAGGCGGGGCGGCGCCGGCGGCGCGGCGCGAAGGAATGGCGCGTTTCAATGCATAGATTTGCATTGGCGCGCCGCTCCTCGCGCCGCCGCCGCGCCGCTGACTTCGTGACCGCGGCCTTACGAGTATGTAATGTAGGTATTGTAAAAATTCAATAACTTATGACGTTATTAATCCTACTTCCTAAAGATTATTATAAATGTTAAAGTTTGTGATTGTGAGGATGGATGTAGATTTATATCTAGATGGATGTTTGTTTGGTACTCTTTCACGAAAAACGAATGAAACGGATATTGATGAAACTTGGAACTTGGAATATACCATAATAAAACGTGATGTACGATGCTTTGTGATAGGTAATGGTTACCACTTAACATCAGGTGGGACATGTGCTTGTTCCATCTTCAAGTAGTATAAATAAAAAATACATAGTTTGTGACCAGGATTACCACACAGGCATATTTTATCTGGGTACCACGAGAGCGAGTTAATTAATATGCAATATAACAGGAATCACCTAGATGGTGTTTTTTTATCCATTCACTCATTATACTATTATTAAACATCCATCATATGTGCAGTCACGTGCACCAAGTTAATACCTATACAATTTAGTACCTACATCGAACTTCAAACTAGAAAGCGCTTGATAACTGATGCCAGCGCGCTCGTTTAATGATTAAATTTTAAAGAGGCACAGTCTTCATATATACATTTATTCAATTTAACTTTTCTTGTCCCTTTGCTGAGAAAAGATCTCCCCCATAGACTTCCAAACACCGTATCTCGGAGATACCTCCCACCACCCTTTTTTCAAGGCATCAAGCTCATGTAACCTATATAAAATAAAAATACCAACTGGTCTAATCGAACCATGCCCAAGTATAGGGCACTAAACAGATAAGGAAAGTTGTTCTGTAAGAATACATAGTATGTCTACTATGTATATAAATATAAATAAAAAGATAACATCCATTTGACTCTACTAAACGTAAAAGCCATTAGACCAATAAGAATGTCGTAACAATTGATTTAAAACTGCACTTACAGTAACTGCAAATTTCTCCATCAGAATGAGCACTTACCTGTAAAATAAGAACATTTTCATAAATAAACAATGATTTATGCAAATGAGCGAGTATGTATGTAAAAGGAAACTTTGACTAGACGACACGATCGTGATACGATTTTTACCAGTGGTGGAATAATGTCTGTTACCATAATGCTGGGGCCGCTGTTTTTATCGTGACGAGAATCAGCGTCGAGCGATGATACGATATACGCAGTTGTGACCACCCATTATCGGCTATTGTCGCGATAGTTCGGGCTGCACACTCGGATAAGCTAGGGATACGACCTCTGTGGCGCAGTGGGCGAAAGCCCGCCTGAGACGCAGAAGGTTGCGGGTTCGATTCCCGCTGCGGGACAAATGTTTGCATGTTCTGCAGATATTTGTCTCGGGTCTGGGTGTTTTCTATGTATGATAAGTATGTATTTACAAAAAAAAAAAAATGTGTAGTATATCAATCATGTGGTTCCCATAATACAAGCTCTCCTTAGTTTGGGGCTACATGATGCTGTGTGATTACGTCCCGCATTATTTATTTATTATACACATGCCCGTAGCTTGCACACTAGCACACCAGCTCCTTGCACGTGCCAGCTACTGTCATGTATATCCGCTAACTGGCATACCTGTAACTGGGATACTTGTAGCTAGCACAACATTTGATTTACTTGCATGCCCATTGAGGGAGGTGACGCGGGGGATTGCCAAACTGGTACGTGTGAACAAACGCGACAGCTACGGGCATACCAGTAGCACTAAGCGCTCCTGGCGTGGTTGACTTCAGTGGTCTTAGCAGATCACCTTAGTTAAGCAACACTCCGCCCGGTCATTACTTGGATGGGTGACCGTTTAGTGACATTTAGATTTGAGCGCTTTCGTGCTTCGGAAAGCACGTTAAGATGTTGGTCCCGGCTTTTCAGTCGTTAAGCCAAGTCGGAGGCCTTCGGGCGGCCTAAGAACTCCGACACCAGAGTTGGTCAGTAGCTCATAGGAAGAGGAAGAAGAACCAGTAGCTAACTCCTTGTGGCTTTAGGTGCACGTTTTTGTTTTTTTGAAGTTTTTTCAAGTTTCTCAAATGGTTTTTGTAACCACCATGATTTTCTTGACGTATTTCTATAAACAGACAACTACTTGCTCAAAAATCTTCCCTTCTAATCCAATCTCTAACCCAAACCCGTTTTTTTTGTTTTTCCTTTTATCTCTCATCAATTGGCTTCATATTCAATTGCTAGTAAAAACATGATTGTTTAATTCACTTCGATTGCTATCCATTTTTGGCGCGCAAGAATAGGTACGAGTGACTCTCAGCATCTGTCCTGTGTATACGAGATGGGAATACTGGCATTATTACTTGCAAATGTATCCGCAGAGTGCCAGTTACTACATGCCCGTAACTTTTATGCCAGCTACTTTCCCGGTTTACTGGCATGTGTATCCCCGGATATAGTTCGCACAAAAGCAAAACACACGAAGCTTTGACACGGATTACTTTGTCTCGATAGACTCAGGTACGGCCCCAGAATAAGTAAGTACATCATAAGTAATGAACTTTATAAGCACGCCTTCATCCAACATCATAGCACTTCTCTAAGTGACTGTACTGACTTGATACCTGCTTTGAAACAAATTAGGAATCGGATGAGTTAGCGCACGAAAATAATATAAATTATTGAAGGAGTCAACTCATCCGAAGTGGTTGAGATTGGCGTGGATGAGATGACCACTTACTCGCAATTACTTGGGTACAAACAGAAACGAGGGTAACTGTAAAAAAAACACTACTAGCTTCCTGCGTATTAAATTTAATAAATGCTTTGTGCTTAAGTACCGAAACAATGGGCACAAATATAATCTTGATGATAGCAGTCGCGCCGCTCAGTCTAAATAGCCCTTTCAGCTTCATGCACACGGTGCCTATTAATCATAGGCTCCGTGAAACCATAGATAGCACTCGACCTAGATATTATGTTTAAAAACATCAAACCCATTGATGTGTAACAAACGATTCATCTTCCGCCTGTAATGGCGGTGGTACAAGAGGATTTACAATTATAATTAGAGTTTTACGATACATTGCATGCTCATTAAACTATCGAAATGCTAAGTTGAAAGATGCCTTAGGCCCAGTATAGACACGACCAAATATTATAGTTCATGATAAAAACTGTGATGTATGCATTACGTCATTGTTTTTTGTCTATGATAAACACTACTACTTTACTCTCCTCGCTAGTATCTTGGTTTGTCTGTGTTAGTTAGCCCAGGAAAATTAGGAGTTTCACCTCAGAATGAGAGATAGTCGGCTATAAATTTGTATAAACCTTTATATGAGCACTCAACTCCTGAGATAAATAATGTTCCGGATTCAATTTCACCGAACGACAACTGTTAGTTTGATGTGCAAATATTGTCGTGTTGAACAAAAAAACTAATGAATATAATGAATGTATTTACATCAGAAAAATGTGCATAAGTACTACTTGGTTCCTTTATGGGGCCCGCGACGGACGAATTTCCCATACAAACATAACCAAAAAGATTTCTAATTTAAGCATATTGCCAATATATTGTTGTATTTTTTGTATTCCAATATTTATCAAGGTTTCTGGATAGTTTTTTTTTTACAAAATACTTACCTTAAATTATATAAAAGCCAATAGCATTTTGTACATTTTTATGACAAAATTACCACTTTTCTTCCTCTTTGTTTCGTATTAAAAACAACAAAATCTTACGTATTGTTTGTTAAAGAACAAAGCTTATATTATCTAGTTACAAAATAACAATACTATGTAAAGAATACATATAATTTTCAGTCATTAATTTTGGTATTACGGAACACAACAATTCATATCAAATTTCGAACTGCTTATATTGCTATCCCGAACGCACGGCTAAATCATCCATCAGCTAAACAGAGATAACGATATCCGGAGCGATCTCTGCAAGCGCCTCGATTAGACACGGCGATTGGGTGAAAAAACTACAATTCTAATTATTCCGTCAGTTAGATCAATAAAAAATACTGGACACGTATCTTTTTTATTTATCGAATCAATAGAAATTGACGGAGATAAAGAACGTGAATGTTCGGGAGTGGGGGCTCGTGACGTCACGCCTAGGTAAAAAATGTACTATATCGTGACGTCGCGCGGAACTTTAACGCACTATATCTTTGTTATTTTTTGTTTAATTGACAAAATAAAAAATATATGTCCAATATTTTTTGGTAAATAACGGACTAATTAGAAAATTACAGACGCCTAGCCTATCATGAAGTTCCGAGCGAGGGTCGCCGGATTCTTCACATATGCTTACTTTGGGGGGCACGCGTATGCATTTTGTGGAACTCGACAAAGAAAGTTAGCGGAATTTGTACTAAATATTTTTCCTTGTTCTTACTTTGGGGGAACAATAATGTTGTGTAATAATTTAACACAACATCATGTCTCTAGGAAGTCAACAAAACGTGAATGAGACACGTTCTAATGTTACAGGATCATCAGAGAGTAACCACATATTTAACACAAAGAGGATCTAACAAAAATTTTAAGTAACAGTTTATGATCAAACGCACAAAGTCTAAGTTGATTTCTTTACTGATTAAAATACATGCTCAATCAAACTGGCGTTTTTAAAAATCATTTTTGTCTGATGTGCAATATTAAAAGGTGCATCAAAATTATGTAAATTGAATTTGAAAGGAAGGCGCTTAATAAACCCTCGAGGAAAACTATAATTTAAATCTGTCCGTACACCATCAAATCATATTGATAGCTTTAATCAAAGTTTAATTGAATTTATGAGGTTAACTCCCAAGGTCTATTATATATCACCAACTTTTGCTTCTCTTTCACTCATCCTGGATATGAAAGAGATGGAAGAATTTTGCTATTAATCAGCAGGGTTTCTTACGCATAAATGTAAGCCCCCAGCAATTCAAGTTGAAGGTGGATTATTATGATTTGTGATTCGGCCTTCTGTTTAATAGGATCAAATTAAGATAAATCCTTTGATTTAGAAGCAGAACGAGAAATATTACTTGGTAAAATAGGTACATTTTATAATTTGAAAGGAAACTCTAGTGAAGCGAGTGCAACTTCTAGTTCGTTTTAGCTAGTGGCTAACTCTGGTGTCGGAGTTTTTCATCTGCCCAAAGACCTCTCAGTTAGTGACCGGGCGGAATGTTGCATAACCAAACCATAAGAACACCGAAGTAAGAAACGCTGGAAGCGCTTCTAGCCGAAATGGGAATAAAGATCATCTAGCTATTATAACTGAGTAGGTAATCTTTATTCCCAACTTTTACCTACTTTTTTCCTTTAAACGTTAACACTGGTTTCGATTCTGTTGTGCATTTTCTTATACTTAACTTAATTTGACAATTTGACAGTCCCAAAAAAGATGCTGTCCTTTTCTTAAAGGCTATAAGCTAAAGCTGTCAAGTGAAGATTAGAAAAGTGAACAACAGGATGAACACCACTGTTGTCCGATTTTTTTTTGTTTATTGTTATAAATATTATACACCCGTAAAGGGTGGGAAGAACACATTGATACCTTAAAACATAACAGCATTGTACAATGTATCAGCGACAAGTCTACCTTAGCAATTTTAAAACAGTTTCGCTTGCAAGCAGTTTAGTAAGCTGACTCCGCCTTTTTCTTTGTCCACTTATTTTATTTAACCAATCGGAGATACAACATCTGTCTCTTTTTGAGAAAGCCCTATGTTTTTATGAATTCGAATTTAATATATATAAGCCTCCAGTTTACATTTAATAGTGTTTAAAATTTGACAAGGCGGGGCTAGCAGCCAGTCGCTGCACAGAAAATGCACCCTTAAGGTGGTAAGGTAGACTTGTAGCTGATAGTACATTGTGTTTCAACTATAAATATTTAAACTTACTTTGACTTCGACGGATTACATAGTAATCGTAACGTTGGTTTGCTTGGTAATTGGAAGCAAACCAACGTTACGATTAACAAAGTCACTATGCAGATCTTTGCAAAAGTGTTAGTGTTTCAGAAAGCGCGAGCGAGAGTCCAATGTAAGTTGTTGACCGACATTGCATTCCAATGGCACGCACCACATTCACGTGGCCATTATCCAGCGTGTCGAAACCTCACGTAACTGGAGATTGATCACCGTTGCACCTCCGAAGCACATATTAGGGCTGCCTAAGCCTAGCAGGCATACATTAGCCAATTTTTTTATTCTAGTGTGAAAAAACTATCGCCAGTTGTTTATTACAACAACACCAGCCTATATCTTCAGTCCACTACTGGACATAGGCCTGCACTAATAATAAGGGAGATATACCCTTAATTTGTAGGCTGGGCATGCGGGTTGAGGATCACAGGGCACTACTTCTCACTCCACCGACACTGCTACCCGATGATGGTCAGGGAATTTAGCTGCGCCGGTGTAGGTTGCGCTATGCCGCAATCAGCTCTGCCGCCAAAGCCCTGTTGATTATTTAGTAGGGTGCACCAAGGGCAGATGAAGCTGTCTTTGGGTTCCGAAGATGGAGGTTGGACCTTACACCCCGATTTTTAATTAGATTACTTCTATTTATAGTATCTTTATTATATACCTAGGACCAGCGGGGTGATCGGCTAAGTCTGTTGCAAACAGAAATGATTGACACCGATCCTGTTTTTACAAACTTTGACATTTCATCAGTCGAAATTCAATGAACGTCAATTGACAAACTGTCATAGTTTGTTAAAATAGGATCGGTGTCAAATATTTTTGTTTGCAAAAGAGTTAGCCGATCACCGTAGGTTAAACGCGAGCGTAGCTACGGGTTGAAATTAATCCACGAAAAAATCTAAGTGTAATGTTATAAGAATATGAATGATTGGATGCTTGGTACACGCGCCAGAAAGTGAATAGATAGAGTACATGTGTGTATTTTTTGTCTCGAGAAGGATTACGAGATGGTTCCAAGCAAGCTAACCCACAGATAAAAGCTAACTGATACTTTGATTGAAGCAATGGATTTGAATTTGTTAGCAAAATATACGTCTTGCAGCCCTAGGTGCCACCTACCACCATCAAATCAAGAGTAATGGACTAATAGACACGCGTGTTACCGCTTTTGTAATCACATGTAATACACATTACTGACAAGGCGTAAGAAAATGAGAGTTCATGTAGCAACCGCCTAAAACACCATTAAATTTCTGTTGTTGAATGTTGTATGGTGTTAAACCAAATCGAAGAATTTACAAGAATTTTCGTAATATTAATAACGTAGAATGTTGTTCATGAATAATAACTTACGTCTTTCATGTTTAAATTCCTGAATTATTTATTTATCCTTTTTTGCACAAAATAATTATACCTATAAATTATGGATTTATACACTAGCACGTTTACTGCGGGCCACGTTGAGGGCAGGCTCGTCAACAGCTCAGTTTTGTTTTTTAGCTTTAACTGCTGAACCGCACCAGTCAACCTTGTGTTAAATTTCATCCCCATCCCCCATCAAATATAGACTTAAAGTCTATGGGAGAATTCTTTGTCCAGCAGCAGGGCGAGAAATTTTTAGTACAAATTTATTTTTTTACTGAGAATCCAACGATTCTATCAAATTCATAATTTCAATTATTGTCTTTTTATTAATTTCAAGATTTGCAAAAATATTCCGCACTGTAGTGATACAGAAGATACAGTTGTTGATGAACATAATAATTCCACATTATGTTCCTGTAGGTAATGTTATAAATATTACTTTATATACAATGAGATACCTCCACATACAACCATAGACAGATAGATACAATATTCTTTATTGCACAATATAAAAAAAAAACACAACCGAATTGAGAACCTCCTCCTTTTTTTGAAGTCGGTTAAAAACAAGTACACAGACGAACTAAAACCATAGGTCAAAGAAGTAGGACTAAAGCATAGAAGAAATCTTAAAATTCATTTATGCTCTGAACATTGACTCATACGTCTGATCTCTACTTTCTTATGTCCATATATGTTAGCTAGAAAGAGATGCATACGTTATCTCAATGCGATTTCTGCGACTTCGTACCATGGCATTTGTATAAACCTGCACAGAAATTTGTTCGAGCGCCCTGGTACGATTCAATATCCAACTGATGATATTGGTCATAAGAAAGTAGATATCAGCCGTATTGAATTTTAAGACTTTATCTAGTTGTCTTCCTATATCTGTGCCATAGGTAAAACCTAGCCTAGCCTTGTCTCAGAACAAAAGCTCATAGACAACTGTGACGCAATACTCAAACAGTTTGCAAGCTCATAATAAGAGGAATAGCTACAGTTAAAGCAAAGAAAACTAAGAACAAGGGGGATATAGACAAAGAAAGCCTTTACAGTTGAATGCATAAATGCAGTGTTTCAGTAACTAAACAATGAGCGGCTGTCGGTTTGTTGGTCAGTCTACGGTTGACAGTAGCGATTCGAGAGGCTAGTCAGTAGATGGATAGGTCACTCACTGTTATTTCCAAAGAAAAATAATCAGAGCAGTGAAACCTGTGCGATAAACGTAATTTTGTTATTTTTACAGATTTCAGTTTATGATTGTGGCTTTTTGCTTTCTGTGTTGGATTTGCCAGATTTTCTAAAATATTCTTGTCGTCTGACAGAGTCACAATGTTTACAAAAAAGTCACAGAATCACAGCAATTCTTAAATACAACGATCACATCACATCAATCACATGGATTCCAATCAATTTAGGACAATGTAATTAATCTAATGCATGAGCAAACCTAACATACTGAGTTAAACCTTCATACTTAGTCCTCAGTCCTCCATGTCTCAACTAACAAAAAGTAAACAAGGATTATCTAATTCGTGCTATTGGTGGAGTGATCTATCTGCATCCACTCACCATCTCTAGGCATCTGTAGATCATCTACTATCCGCGGGGTCATCGACCTCACACGCGCATTGTTCCGCGAATGCAACCGCGCGCAACTGCTAGTTAATCTGCGCTAGCCGGGGGCAGAGATGACGGACAGACAAGCTATTTATAACGTCTTAGGAAATGTGTGCTAATTCTCATTTTGCTTTCAAATTAGTCAGGATATCCTCGTCAGTGACGCAATGGTGGCTGATGCACTACGGTTTCGTACCCAAAGGGTAAAAACGGGACCCTATTACTAAGACTCCACTGTGCGTTTGTCTGTATGTATCTCATGAACCGTGATAGCTACACAATTGAAATTTTACAGATGATGTATTTCGGTTGCCGCTATAACAACAAATACTAAGATAAAAACACAATAAAATAAATATTTAAGTGGGGCCCATGAAACGGTCCGGAGTTCTTCGTGCGCCTTTTTTTCTTTTTTTTACAGTTTATAGGCTTACGTTTGACCGCCATCTCACCTCTTGGTAAGTGGTGATGCGGTCGAAGATGTAGCACGCTTGCCTAGACGCTGCCTAGTCTGTCTCGCAATTGGCCGGTTTAATAATCTTTAATTACTAAGCCTCCACCCGCGGCTTCGCTCGCGCGGTAGCCGTATGAAAAATTGCTTTAACCTGTTAATCCAGGCCACATCCATGTATATTCCAAGTGTCATCCAAATCCGTTCAGCCCTTCTGGCGTGAAAGAGTAACAAACATCTATCCATCCATCCATCAATCCTCACAAACTTCCATAAAAATAATATGAGTAGTACGTGCTTTTACGCGTACGCACATTGCACAACGTGCTTTTGAATTAGTCTGTTATCCCGAAATTTGGAACATAATTTGAAACATGGTTGTCAACATGTTCTGAAAACATCACCTAAAATCAGAATAATCGTTTTGGAGAAAAATTGCAACATGGATTAGCACAAACATCCTCTCACCCCAAAAGCATATACAGTCTACGTTCCGTCGTGGGTAAAAATAAGTGATTAAAATCTCCATACAATAACATTTAACATCCTTGGGACGTGCATTTGTGTGTGGGAGTGTAATGCGTTCCAATTCCCATCATCAGAACCCAAGCCAACCTCACCTGCATATGGTGCTGCTAACTAACAAGCACTAACACCGGTATAGCTTAATCCCTTGACCGGCGACGGACAGCAGCGTTGGCGGTGCGAGAAGTTGTGCCCTGCGATCCCCAACCCAGCGTGGGGATTATGGGCATATCCCCATTTATTAGGGATGGCTTATGTCCAGCAGTGGACTGATATAGGCTGTTGTTATTGTTGTTGTAGTTCTGGAATTCGCAAGTTAAAGTAGTCTAAAAACAGTAACCGAGTAAATTGGTAACAAAATTTCCTAAAATCAATTTTCATCTTCATAGCCCATATAAATATTTCCTGAACAATTACCCAGGCATGCAATCACTTTTATTCCCATCGCCAACTTCCTGTTAAGGTACTTTTCTAAATGGCCCTATAATTTGTATTCGCTATTATTTATTCTGTGGTGCTGAATGACAAGCTTTCATTATTCGACCGTAGGGCTTCTGGCCGCATTTACATTCAAAACAGAAACAATAATATTGAAAACCGGAAATTTCACGTGCCGTTACGTCAGTGAAGGCACCGACCGACCCTGTTTCGACTCTCACAGAGAGCTTTCAGGGTAGCTGCACGCGACGCTCTCCCTCCGCGTCCAGTCTAGTGTATGTAATCTACGAGTATGTAGGTGATAGTATAACAAAACTTGCTTAAAAAACCCAGCTAGTTCAGGTTATAGACATTTATTTCTCAAAAAGACAAAAGTCACTTACATGAGAAACTATGGTTGACTTAACACTTAGGTATTACTAAATATTAAATAGTAGGTTAGGTGAAGGTCGTTCTTTTTTAAATTATATAAGTAGGTAAGTAGATTATAACTTGAACATTTTTACACTCACGGAGGCAGGTACGTATATAGGTTCTAACATAAACAGTTTATCATTCACAGTTTTAGTTTTCTAAAAGTAGTTTTCTACGACATAATGAGCTAATTTACATTTATACACTTCAAAAGAGTTAGCATTTTTTAGTTCCATTTAGTTATTGAAGGAAAACTTCAAAACAGAAACTAGGTACCAAGGTACCTAAAGTCTTACCACCGTAATCCATCGTATTCGTCGTAACCCATGTAAATCCACTGACTTACATGGGTCGATTTTAGCCGTGCGGCAAGTCAACAGACAAAGCGCTTGTAAAAATCCATTCACCGGCACCGCCTCATTTACACGGGTCGATTAAAATCGCTTTAGTACATATTTTGACAAAGAAAAAATAGAAGCGATCGACTGCAACTGATGATTTACATTACAAATTTAGTCACTAGTCGTCACCGCAAGGAATAAGTCAGATGGCTTCCTATGGAAGTTGCAAATTTAGTCACCTGTCACCATCGAGATAATTATATAGAACACTATAGAGTGACATTCTTTAAGACCTTATGTCGCTTGAAGTGTTCATAGACCGCGCAATTGACGATAGAGTCGAGTTAGAGTTGATGGAGTATAAATATCTCGATGCATGTCACCTATTTTCGCCGTGCGGCCGAAATCGTGCAGCTTTCTCATGTAAAGAAGACAAAAACGCCGCATCGCTGGTACTCAGTGACTGGCAACCTGCTTTTTTTCAAAAGGTTATCGCATTCCAAACTATTTCATTTTGTAATAATAAATAGGTGCTTTTGTATGTATTGGTATGTGGACCCGGAAGTAGAACGCTCCAAAATTATTCGCTAAATGACAACTGGTATTCATTTGAGGAGATAAATGGTTACTTAACATAATTCAACTTATTTCTTTTTCATTACAGAAATAAAACCTCTAACAAACTCTCAATGAAGAAAGATTCATTTTGAAATTACATAGATAATCATTAATATATTTCAGATAAAAATAATAGTTATTCTTAGAAAAAACATTTAAAATTAATATTGTTTTGCTTGGCCATTTAAGCGCTATTTATGTCACAACTTTTTTTCGGAAAATTTTTGCGTACCTCACCCTCGAGATGAAGGTGTTGGACTCACCTAAACTTCTTTAGCGCTTCTTAGGTGAAACCAATAGCTTAGCAAAACTACCTCTTTGAGTGTTTAACTATTTAAGTTCTATAACCTACTTATAAATTTAAAAGAATGATCGTTACCTAACCAACTTTAATATTTTATTTTATTTGATCTAAGTATCAAGTTAACTGTAGTTTCTCATGTAAGTGACTTTTCGTCTTTTTGAGAAATAAATATATTTATCCTGGCATCGTACTCTAATGATACAAGATCATTTTCTTTTTATTTGAAACCAGGAAGGTTCACAAACAAACTAATTTCATTATTAATTGGAACTGGCGACAGTCGCCAATTGAATTGACCGGAGTGCAGGTCAAGAGGTTGCATGCGCATAGGATTACGAAGAAAACATGTGGTAAATGACAGGTAAATAGCTTTTTAGACTGAGATGGGACAGGACAGGAGAATATCTGTTGCAATATTAATAGGTAGGTCAAAACACACTTTAACAAATAAAGTATCACTGTAAAACCATATGGCATTCAGTAGAGTCCTGACAGAGTAACAACGGTTTTGTTAAAGGGATGCACTTGATAACTATCTTCCACCCGCGGCTTCGCTCGCATACCCAGTTAAAAAGTTATTATGCACCTATATGTTATTACTGGTCTAGAAAGAACTACATGTGCGAATATTTAGCTATGTTCAGTTTCTAGGCGTGAAGGTAGAAAAAACATACATCACATTTCAAAAACATACCTACCTAAAAAAATTCTAACATGCACTCCAAATTCAACAAATGAGAACATAATCTAACATATTTGTGAATATGCTAGTTACCTACTTACGAAATATTGCCATAGATTTTATTAGCAGGGTTTATTACCATGATTATGACTTCTGAGTCTGAGATAAAGTTTAATGAAATTAGATAAAATTTAATTTGGATCAAACTTTATCGAACACTCATATCATAACATAAACCTGCTAAGAACACAACACAGAACTTTGCGTTGACTGCGTTAATTAGTTCACATTTGAAGAATTCTATTCATTTACAAATCGGTTCTATGGCTATCAAATTTATATAATCACCATCATCATCATCTTCCTGCCGTTACACGTTAAGTATGCGGGGTCACCACCTCATGACTGTGTTCTCTCTCCATTTCCCTCTGTCACTCGTCATCTCCTTTCTTACTCATGTCATCTTTCTTACACAATTCATCCATTTTCTATTTGGCCTACCTGCAAACTTCCACATGTATATTTTCACTCTTCTCGTTACACGACATAATTTAACTTATTTACTTTTACCGTACCTAAGAACCACCTCCATTCGCATGTCTTGCTTGTAACTCATTGTAAGGATTACTTAACTTCAAATCTGTCAATTTACCGTCTGATCATCTACCCAGTGAATAGATTAATGCCTCACTTTATTGATCCTTAGATCCAATAAAACTTATCCCGGACCTCGTTTATGTTCATGAGTATCTATACTTACTTAGTCTGAGCTCTTACTCTGGCACAATACCTGCAAGGTGAGTTTGAATTCGAAGGTTATCCTGAAAAGGGATAAATCTTCGGGAAGGTCAACAATTTTTGTTCAAAGACATCGAACTTTTAATTGAAGCCCGACTTGGAAAGATATGCCTATATAACTCAAAAAACGTTGCTAACTAACTTGCTGCATAACTTTAGATAATAAGCTTCAATGGGGCGCTCACATAGATGGGTTGTCGAACAGACTCAGTTCTGCAGCATACGCAGTTAAAAGAATCCGTCAACTTACTGATGTAGAAACGGCTAGACTTGTTTATTTCAGCTACTTCCATAGCATTATGTCGTACGGCATTTTGTTCTAGGGGAATGCTGCAGATATCAACACCATATTTGTGTTGCAGAAGAGGGCTGTTCGTGCAATTTATAATATGGGCCCCAGATAATCACTTAGAACTAAGTTTAAAGAAATAAATGCTATGACAGTGCCGTGCCAATATATATATATATATATATATATATATATATATATATATATATATATTGGCATACATTCATACATTAAGTTTTCATATAAATATATATATATATATATATATATATATATATATATATATATATATATATATATATATATATATATATATTTATATGAAAACTTAATGTATGTCCGAAAATATATTAACATGTTCAAGAAAAATAGCGACTATCATAATGTTAACACTAGAAATAAAGATAAACTAGCTGTTCCTACTGTAAGGCTCCATAAAGTTAGTCAATCTTTTAAAGGGATGTGTGCACGATTTTTTAACAAAATCCCAAATGATTTGATTAATCAATCTGTAAATAAATTCAAAAATGTTGTTAAACGAAATCTCTGTAATAAAGCTTATTAAAAAATATCTGATTATTTAGATGACAAAAAAGCTTGGGATGAAACTGCCTCCAACTCCATCAAAAACAATGTAATAGTTATTAAGAATAATGACGTTAAAAAATATAAGCCTAGCAGAGTTTCTTGCCAATTCTTCCCTGTTTAGTCGCGTTACGAATTGGTGGTAAATTAAAAAAAAATGACGTTTCAAAGTGTACTTTACAGTTCCTACTGAATAAATGCATTTTGAGTTTGAGTTGTCAAATACACAGACTAAACAACGTTCGCTCACGCATGTCAAAAAACTCATTGGTACAATTGAATGAAAGTATGAGCGAATGCTCATACATAATGTTGTCGCTCTATACCCTATCTAGTAGTATATAGAATGATTTACTCTTCTGTGGTTACAACCAAACACTCATGAAGCTATCCTACAGCTAATGCATTTATAAGTTCGTTATAAATTTAATATTATCGAAGCATTTAGCATCCTATTAAGATTCCAATAATTTGCATGTTATACTAGTTTACGACGTCTTACTGTCCAGTGCAAAATGGCAGTGCTGAGTGTATCGCAAATTACCTCTATCTCTCTTACAACTGAATGTCCGTACCCTAGAATCTTGAAGTGCTTGTGGGGTGGCTTACTTCCGATGTACTTAGCACTTTAATACTCAATATGTTTATTGTTTCCATAACAGGTGGTAAGGTATAACGGTAAGTTCTTATGGACCCTGATGAGCACTACAACAGTTATTACTTTAGCAGACCATCTTGGCAAAACTCCGCCTGGTTACTTCTTGGATGAGTAACAAACAGTGACATTGCAATCCGAACGCTTCCGTGCTTTGGAAAGCACGTTAACCCGAAGCACACTTTTTCAGTCAAGCCATAACGAAGACCTTCGAGCGGCCTAAAGACTCCGACACCAAAGTTGGTTTCTAGCATATACGAAAAAAAGGAAGAGTGAATCTTAAGCCATCTCCTTATTTTGTACCTATTTAAGCTAATTTAATTTATAATGAAGCTTAGCTTTGTTTTTTATTTCTTAACGAATTTAATGTAGGAATAAACCTAGAAAGTCCAAACTTATTGAAAAGTACTTAGTTAAGTAAGTACTTGTTTATTTGGTTCTCATTTCGGTCGTGACCAGCCGGACTGCACGTGCCGGCAAACCATCGCCCGAAGCCTGGCCAATCTGATTGCAATCGACCTTTGGAACAACACGACTTTTATCAGGTCCACTACGCACACTGCTGGTTCTCCTCTCTACTGTACTCTGGTGGCTTCAAATTTCCTTCAATGGATTTTAAAATTGTAAAAGTATCGTGTTGGTTTACCTGAAGGGATGATTTACAAATTGTGTTGTCCGGCGCACTTGTTCACGTAGCGGGCGTGACGTCACGATCTGTTGAGATGAATAGCTGACAGTGCGAAGGTAGCTAATCATAGCCTTAAGATAAGATTTTGTTCTCCATTAAAAATATTTATTGGTTCAAAAGTAAGTACTACTAGTGTAAATCACACTTCCACAATCCTACTATAATATTATAAATGTGAAAGTTTGTGAGTATGAATGTATGGATGAATGTTTGTTACTCTTTCACGCAAAAACTACTAAACGGATTTGGATGAAACTTGAAAGATACTTACATAGTTTGCGACCTGGATTAACAAATAGGCTACTTTTTATCCAGGTACCTACCTACCATGCGAGCGAAGCCGCGGGCGGAAGCTAATAATATTATAATATATGCGATAGTTTGTGTGTTTTTGTATGTGTGTGAGTATGTTTATATGATGATTGATGAGACTTGGAATACTTATAGGTTTTTGTACTTATTTTTTGTGTATTGTTGTGGGGGAATGCAGCAGATATCAACACCATATTTGTGTTGCAGAAGAGGGCTGTTCGTGCAATTTATAATAAGGGCCCCAGAGAATCACAAGTTTAAAGATATAAATATTATGACAGTTTCATGCCAATACATATATGAAAACTTAAGGTATGTCCGAAAAAATATCAAATTGTTTAAGAAAAATAGCGACAACCATAATGTTAACACTAAAAATAAAGATAAACTAGCTGCTCCTACTGTAAGGCTCCATAAAGTTAATCAATCTTTTAAAAGGCAATGTGTACGATTTTTTAACAAAATCCCAAATGATATGCTTAATTTATCTGTAAATAAATTCAAAAATGTTGTTAAACGTAACCTCTGTAGGTTATAAATCCTATTTTAAAATTTCCGATTATTTAGATGACAAATAAGCTTGGGATGAAACTGTCTCCAACTCCCTCAAAAACAATGTAATAGTTAATACTAAACTTTGTAAAAAACAAGATTTTAAAAATATAAGCCAAGCAGAGTTTCTTGCCAATTCTTCTCTTTTTGGCGTTTGGTCGCGTTACGTATTGGTGTAAATTTAAATTTAAAAAATTGATTTTTCAAAGTGTAGGGTACTTACTGTATGTGCTTATTGAATAAACATATTTTGATTTTGGTTTTGATTTTATACATCATTTATGATCTGGATTAACACATAGGCTACTTTCCTAGTACCAGGCGAGCGAAGTCGCGGGCGGAAGCTAATTTTTAATAATTTATTGTATGGATTATTTTATCGAGTACCTAATGGGTTCGTGGTATTGGTTTAACCGACTTTCCTAAAACTTAAGACCTCCAATTAACATCAATCGGTAAGCCAAAAACGAATCATACTTTTAAAATATTTTTAACCGACTTCATCTTTCGGTGACCACTACGAATGTGTGCCATCGTCCCATCCCAAAAATAACAAAACTCATTTCTAATTTAATCTAAGCCATCTTTGAAAGTTCTTATTGCAGTCCAAACCTTCATTCTCCAATGTTTTACCTTTAAATATCACATACTACACTTCTACTTGTTGTTAGTCTAATCTTCCATATCCCTCAAGCAAGAAAGACAGACCCGTGGCCATGTCTAACCCTTGATTTATTGGCCCATGGGCACCTTATCGCTGTGACACGGTACTAAACAACCGGCAACGTGGCTCTCATGAATGCCAATAGTGGAATTAATGAGAGGGCAGCAGCTGTTGATAGGGTATGTTGACCCAAACTTGTGGATTTGAATAACGATTTTAAACGATCGACAGGCAATTTAGGTAAACTATCTCCTTAGCAGGTTTAGCAGGACTTTGACCGAACGGTAGGTACCCGAGGGTAGGTAGAAGACCAGTAGCGATATGGGTCGACGACATAGTACGCATTGCTGGGCGTTCGTGGATGCGACTAGCTTAAGACCGTGGTGGAGGACACAAACTTCCGGAGGCCTACCTATAGGTATATCCAGCAGAGGATAAAGTCGGGCAGTTGTTGATGATGATTATGATTTACTTATTACGGAGAAGACGCCTTTGATGCGATGCTTTGCCTAGCCTAATAACCTGATGGGTAGGTACAACGAGCTACATCGTAGTGGGTTGACGACCTCTGGCACAGTGGGCGAAAGCCCGCCTGAGAAGCAGAAGGTTGCGGGTTTGTATTCCCGCTGCGGGAAAAATACTTGCATTACGTTGTTATAGGTAATGGATACTATTTAAAAGGTAGGCCATGTGATGAATTTGCTTAGCCTAAATACCCTGAAACTTTCTAGAGAATTGGAATGAGTTTAGCTTCTTAGTTACAAAGTTAAGTGTGCCAGATATCAAGTCAATAGTCAGGAAGCGGCCGGCAGTAATCGAGGATCCCATGCTGATTGCTGACATCTCGGCTCAGGGGGCACTCCCTCGTGAAACAGCGCGCAACGCTGTAAATTTATCAAACAAGACCTTAATCTGGTATTCTGGATGCTTGAACTATCTAGGGATGCCATGTCTGTTTAATCTGTTATCAAACAAGACCTTAATCTCATATTCTTCTGGATGCTTGAACTATCTAGGGATGCCATGTTTGTTTAATCTGTTATCAAACAAGACCTTAATCTGGTATTCTGGATGTTTGAACTACCTAGGGATACCATGTCTGTTTAATCTGTTATCAAACAAGACCATAATCTGGTATTCTGGATACCTATGTTTGAACTATCTAGGGATGTCATGTTTTAAAATCTGTTGTAAATTCATAACTTTAGGGGTTTAACATGATGGTACTAAAAAAATATGGGTCGTCTAAAAATTTATCATCATATTTATTTGCATGGTTTTTATTTTAGTTTTGATTGAATATTGTGCTTTATAATTCCATATGCGAAAATAACATGTTATATGTAATGGTATTTAGTGTCATATACATATATCGTGTTTTATATAATACTCGCTCGCGTGGTACCCGGATTAAAAGTAGCCGATGTGTTAATCCAGGGCACAATATATGTATATTTCAAGTTTCAATCAAATCTGTTCAGCCGTTCTGACGTCAAAGAGTTACAAACATATATCCATCCATCGATTCATCATCCTTCACAAACTTTCAGATTTATATAATTATAATATTAGAAGGATGTAAAAACTGTTTTTTTCCAAAAACATATAACTGATATGCACTTTTTTCCAAAAATAAAATATGTATGTTATAGGAGTAGGTATGTAATTTACATCTCCTCTGCGAAGCGATCTCCTTTTCTCGAAACCACAACACATCGTTCGCGTATAAAAAATACGATAGGTACCTCCTATACATTTTCTATTCGGTTAAAAGTTCATTCCACGATAGGGAACACTTAAAATTTAGTAGATAGGTACATATTACATGAATTTTATCAAAAAACTGCAACTGATTCAGTGCTAAAAGATTCCATGTTTCCTTAATTTTTTATACCCGAGCTTTGCAGCGCAATGGCAAATGCACGCCTGAGACGCAAAGAGTTGGGGGTTCGATTCCCACCGCGAGACAAATGTTTATACGTTCTGCAAATATTTGTCTCAGGTCTAGGTATTTTGTATGTCAGGTTTAATACGTATGTTTATAGAAAGCAGTTTTTAAGTTGTATAATAAATAAATAAATATAAACAAATAATGCGGGACGTAATCACACAGCATCATGTAGCCCCAAACTAAGCAGAGCTTGTATTATGGGAACCACACTAGAACCACATGATTAATATATTACACAAATATTTTTTTTTGTAAACACATACATACTATACATAGAAAACACCCAGACCCGAGACAAATATCTACAGAACATGCAAACATTTGTCCCGCAACGGGAATCGAACCCGCAACCTTCTGCGTCACAGGCGGACCTTCGCCCACTGCGCCACTGAGGCCGTCAAAGTATAACAGTAATGTGGTTCCTAATAATGCAAGCTCTACTTAGTTTGGGCTACATGATGCTGTGTGATATTGTCCAGCATTATTATTATTATTAAAGAGTACGTACCAACCTTACCGATTGATAAATGTACGTTTAATCGAGGAAGCAATTATATCTGTTTTCATTCATCATCGACTTCTGAATCGATCTATGATAAAATGCCCGACTCATGATATTTGTAACTTCACAGAATAATTTATTTTGATACCAGTGTTTTTGACTAAGTATAGTCTGGCCACGATATCTCTGTACACTCAGAAATGTGGACAAAATGAAAATATGTTGATGGAAACACCTCATGCGATTCTGTTTTATTGTCACCTGGGTGCAACAGCCTATAAAAAAATAATGTAGAACGAAACGTAGGTAACGGGATAGAAGTTCAATGGTGACTAACTTATATCACAGAATACAGAGAGGATATATGTAGTTGCACCCAGGTAACGAAATGATACAAAAAACAGAATACAAACTGCAGGAGGTGTTTCCACCAATTTTTTACCACATTCATGAGTTCCGCAGAGATTAAGTGGCCAGACTATAATAGGCACTTACCTAAACGATAAATCATAATATCTTTAACCAACTCGGTACTCTTTCAATACGATTATTTTTAAGCATCTGTTTTCTAAAATATTGATACAACTGCTTTGCATAACAAGTGTAGGTAGGTAGTTATCTATTGCTTTGAGAGATAAGTACCTAATAAAAACATCGACTCATCAATAACTAGATTTATTATTTACCTTCCTTTTCAAAACCAAACACATGCAGGTTAGTCACCTGAAAAAGTGAAACTTAGCAATTGAGACTAATCTCTCTCTAATCACACTACTTACATTCTATTACACAACACAACTTACCACTATGAACTAGGAAACGTTTAGAGGCAAAAAATGGTGTTATTTCAATCACGTTCCCGAATAAATAAGTAGAGACTCAAAATATTTAGCAAAAAAGATTAAATGCAAATCTTAAGATAGGTAGATTAAAACGAACGAATCTCTAAGCTTCTTTTGCAAAATAAAACGCAAAATCAACTTTAACAAATCTGCAAAGAAAAATCTCTACAGCTCTGTAGTGTACTGATAAATAATAAAGTGTAGTGGACCCGCTTGGCTCACTCACTCTGCACGCGGCTGTCGAGGCGAGCGGATGTGCTATAGCGATATAATTTTGTGCATTGTCATTCAACCACCCTTAGAGTACATTTCATGTACTCTACAAGCTCGATCACGAAGACTAGCGGAAAAGTATTCGTATCGTAGACGTAAAATTTTGGCCAATGAGAAAGCGTACCTAGATTCAAAATAACGCTTTGTCATTGGCCAAAATTTTCCGATAGGCTTACGATTAATCATATTCGTAATCGCCCTAAGTATGTTGTCCCCCTCATGAGACTTACACGAGAATGAAACTTGGAATTTACATTGTGATCTCGATTTATGATCATGATAAAATAAGTATGGTCATAATTATAGTGTGGTAAGTAGTAAATTCACCAAAAAGTCATGTAATTAAGTATGTGTACCTACCTACTTAAATTTATAAATCCAACTCTACAAGAAGATATTACCCGCGATGCCTAATTGCCTGTTATTTAGTATATTAACGACACTTATCGTAAGACAGGAAGGGATTAATTGGCTAGCCGATAGCGCTTTATGGTACCTTCTTAGTCACGTAACCAAGTGAGTAGAGTTATCTATTTATTCATTGGAAGACCAACATCTACTCCAACTTATTATTATAAATGCGAAAATTTGTAAAATGTATGTGAAAAATTTGTCCTTTCACGCCAAAACAACTGAACGGATTATTTTGTATTTGGTAGTTCTAGACCTGGATTAAATATAGGTTTCTTTTTATCCGGGAAGCAAACGAGCGAAGCCGCGGGTAGAAGATGGTTTAGCATTAAGTTGAAAGCTTATAATAATAACAGAAAACTATATAGGTAATTTTATTGTATGCCATTCATTTGCACTGAGTTCTTGTTCATTCCGACCTTAAGTTTGTACTTAATATTTGCTTAATTTTTAGCTGTTCCTACTGTAAGGCTCCATAAAGTTAGTCAATATTTTAAAGGGATGTCTGTGACTTTTTAACAAAATCCCAAATGACGTGATTAATCTATCTGTAAATAAATTCAAAAATGTCGTTAAACGTAATCTCTGTAATAAAGCTTATTATTAAATATCTGATTATTTAGATGACAAAAAAGCTTGGGATGAAACTGCCTCCAACTCCATCAAAAACAATATAATAGTTATTAAGAACAATGACGTTAAAAAATATAAGCCAAGCAGAGTTTCTTGCCAATTCTTCTCTGTTTGGTCGCGTTACTTATTGGTGATAAATTAAATTAAATAAAAAAAAAATTAAATAAAAAAATGACGTTTCAAATTGTACTATACAGTTCCTACTGAATAAATGAATTTTGAGTTTGAGTTTGACTTAATCTATGACTTACTTTCGTCCTGATGAAATCATGAGTGTTTCATGAAAAGTGCATGAAAAGGTAATTGCACTATTTCCTCCATGTCATGTAGCTTTTTCAATAAAATACATACTTAAATGTTTAATGAACTACACCACTAACCCCAATAGGCATAATAAGGTCGTGCTCCACTAAAAGGCCCAAAAATGCCGTGTTTTATTGTAGCCATTCGCAACAAAAGCGTAGGTTTGTGTGCTCCATCAATCACGCGAACATTATTTGTTTTATCGATCACATCGAAATCAGCTCAGCCCTGTGCCAGCCGGGGACGGGCACGTCTTATGATTTAGAACATGTCACATACGAATATTGCTTAACTTTTACCAAATTTGTATCTTAAATCAATATAAACTTTATTATTGTCGTATTACTAGCCGACCGGGAAACAAACAACGTTCAACAAATGGCTGCAAATAAATAAATTGACGACTTCTGTGGCGCAGTGTGCGAAAGCCCGCCTATGACGCAGTGGCGGGTTCAATTCTCGCCGCGAGCCGTGACGCACGATGCCCGGCTTTTAACCGGGGCACTAGCAAATGCCTATAGTGTGGGGACTATGTGCACATCCCTTTCCTTTTTTCGATTATTTCCTGAGGATGCCATAAGTATGTGGAGGGCGAAACATAGTCGAATTTCTGTTGAGTTTTTATAAAACTCGTCAAGAGAAGGTTAGAGGAATTTGGACAAAATATTTTGTCTTTTGTCTTTTCAATATCTTGTAGTAATGGATATCCGCAAAGTCACACCCGAGTCAATTAACTAGGTAGGTACTTAGGTTGGTTGGTAAAGCAAGTTGTTGAAATCTTTGGTTACTAAATCCGACTTCCTAAAGGCGAAAGTTTGTGAAATGTGAAATGTTTGTGCCTTCACGCTTGAACTACACTGAACAGATTGAACTGAACTTCTTTATTTTGCACATACATAGTTCTAGACCTCGGCTAATCTAGATCTAGGTTAATTTTTAGGCCGCCAATTGTGTTACCTTCATAATGCTTAGACTAAGTTACTCTTACTTTTCCTTGTAATAATGTGGTGATCAATAAAGTGTTGCTATCTATCTTATTTTGTCTTGGTAACACGCGAGCGAAGCCGCTGGCAGAAGCTAGTTTACTGTAATTTAACAACTTTGATCCATTTTTGCTAGCACTGCTACCCAGGAAGCCAATCTAATAAAATTAAAACACGTTTATTAGGACTTATTTATGATTTCCAAAATTAGCGACGCCATTTTCCACCCACTTACGTAAGTTATTGTGGGCGAAACAATCAATGATTAGATTGTGACCAAAGATAGTAGGCAACGCTTAAATTCAATCTGGATAAAACCCAGGTCTAAGGACATTCATTATAAGAAAAGTACTTATTACTATAATCTACGTTCGTAGGTAGGTCATATTTTGTTAAGAGTTATGTTATGACCAGTGCATTTGGTCTTTCTTGTTCTCTGTTTGGTCGCGTTATGAAATGGGGTAAATTAAAAAAATACGTTTCAAAGTGTAGGTACTTTACAGTTCTTACTGAATAAATAAATTGTGATTTTTTTTTATCACCACTCCCATATATGTACAAAAAAATACAAAAATGGGATAGAGTTTATCTTAGGAAATTGAAAAAGGAAATAAACTAACACAGAACGTTAACCCGACTCCTCACATTGTTGAAAGATCCCAAAGTGTAGTAACATCTTTTATGTAATAGGAACCGTATGAATCACTACAAATAGTTTTTTTTAATTTACACCAATTCGTAACAAGACCAAACAGAGAAGAATTGGCAAGAAACTTACACATATTTTAACGTCTTTGATAGATAACATAATCATGAGTGGAGTTAAACTCAGAACATGCCTGTAAAAAGAGCCTCAAACTCTGATCCATCATTTACTAAATAAGTAACGTTTTTAGCTAGCATGCGAGGGAAAGTAAAAAGTCTACTTGTTAGACCAATTACCTCTAAAAGGAAGTGCTAATTAACCCTTTTAAGGGCAATTGTTCCCACTATTATGTGCAATTATCACACCTTTTCTCTACTTAAGCCAGGTGTACCATACGTTTGCCCTAGTGGAATGCAACCGGGACCCACGCAATGACCCCGTCAAGTGTTACTGCAGCGTCTTGCCCTTTATCAGGTGATGAATGGATCGTGTTTTTTTATGGAAATTGAAGATGGAACAAGCACATGGCCCACCTGATGTTAAGTGGTAACCATTACCTATCACAAAGCATTGCATCGTAGGTCACGTTTTTTTTTGGATCATGCTCTATGATGCAACTCCCTGCGTCCATCAACTTGAGGCATGAAAATGATAAGCCTCTTGTGCCTGTAATTTCACCGGCACCCACACCCTTCAAACCGAAACACAGCTGCTTCACGGCAGAAATAGGCATGGTGGCAGTACTTCCCCGGACGAGCCCTCCACAAAGAGCTCTACTACTTGTAAAATGATCGATGATCGATGATGCATTAGCACTATGGTGAGCGACGGAACCCGGTGTGTTTTTAGGCCGCCAAGCTAGCGCAAGCTAAGCACTACAGAACACGGTGTAATTTTAGTTGGTTGGCACGCCGCCTAGCTTAAGTAAGATAGTCGCACCGCGGGGCGCAGCGCCGCCGTCTCGCGCCGACGACGGCGGAGTCTGACATACGCTTCGGCATGCATATGGACGCTTCGGTATGCTTAAGGACGTCGCGGCATAGTTAATGATGCCAGGGCAAAGCTACCGCCAGTGTGCGCTTACATGTAGGGATGCCGAAGGATCCCCTACCGCGCCGTGCCTCTAACGTGTTCCGGGCCTTAGTACACCATTAAAAAAAGGTGTACTGTCTAGCAAAAAGGGGGTATTTTTGACCCTCCGCAGAAAAAAGTGTACAGTAAATGCTGAAAGCACAACAACGCATCTGCGGGACGTACGCGTCGTCCATCACCCTGCTTGTTCATGGCTCGTAGCGTCATGCCAGAGGCCCGCAGCCAATGCGCATTGCATGCTGATTCACGATAGTTGACTATACCTACTTCAATATCGTATCGTACAGCAGTCAAAAAATTTTGCTCATAGAGACACTTCGTGTAGAACAAAATGAACATGGATTAACACATCAAAATGGAATGAATGTTATAAAATATCGTACTTCATTTATTAACACTTTTCTGTTTATTTTGCGTAAAAGGTATACTAGGATAACAGTTATTAATAAAACTTTAATAGGTACTGCCATAAAAAGCTTTCTTACATTAAACTACTAGGACTTAATTCTAAGGTTTAGAACTGTTCTCTAATTTTACAATCTACACAACACAACGATTCTGTAACGCCCATGATCTTTGAAAGTGGAATGTAGTTGTTTCAATATTCTTATTATTATATCTTCATAATCACTATAATGGCCTATGTCCAGCCGTGGACTGCTATAGGCTGATGATAATGATTATGAATAATAGGTAATAGCAGAGCAAATCTTAAAAAAAAACGGACTAAACTGATTGATTTAATCAGATATTTAGGATTGATCTACCTACTTATTATAATATGTTGAAGAAATTTACTGCTTAATTTAAATTTCATTATATATTTTTTTTGTAATATGTAATGTAGTAGATATGTTGTTGAATTTGTAAGCAGTGCGGGATAATGTCAGATATTTAGGATTGATCTACCTACTTATTATAATATGTTGAAGAAATTTACTGCTTTATTTAAATTTCATTATATATATTTTTTTTGTAATATGTAATGTAGTAGATTTGTTGTTGAATTTGTTAGCAGTGCCGCTAATGAGGATAATGTCACAATGTTATCATTGCCTGGGTGCTATGTAATCCAGTCCATCCAAAGGTGGTCTGGAAGAGATCACTAAGCGATAAGACTGCCTAATGTACTTCCATTATTGTTATTATCAGTTTTGTTCTGTATCTTTATAATGGTGTGAGTGAATAATAAGAATGAAGAGAGAAAAAAAATGAATAGAGTTTTCTATCTATCTATTAATCTATGTCAACCTAAGCTAATGCTATATCAACTTTTTATCATTCTGATCTAAGTGCTAGGTATTTCTGTCTAGGTATTATCTAAACCTATTTTTTATCTAGGTAATATCTCAACCTTTTATCTTTCTGATCTATATGCTACCTCAATTTTATTTTTCTTATCTAGTGCTATCTCAACCTTTTATATCCAGTAGGTGCAATACTACAATCTTACCCTTCATAAAGCACGGTGCAAGTGTTAACTGCAGAGTTCTCGACGTCAACATAGCAGAACTCACCGGCGCTCCGCGACGTGGTCGCTGATACGGTTCTGGTGACAAGGTGGAAAGTAAGGGATTGGATGGTCTTTCCATTGTGCAAGTGCCTTCATGCAAGGTGCAAGTAGCAGCTTGAGCAGTGAAAACGTAAACTTGCTTGCAAACTGCAGATTGTTTTGGACTGACATTTGATTGTGTTTGTAACGTCATACCTGCATGCAAGAATTTGCACAATGAAATAGGCTAGGGTAGAGCATAGAACAAAATATCCACAGAAAGATTTTTGGGGATACTGGATCTGTGGGATAGGACTAGGATAGATTACTGAGAATAGGTAGAAATCAAAATAACACCTATAACCGACACAAAGAGTTGGCGTTAAGTATGGACAGAGACTTTTACTCAGCAGTGTGTGCTACCAGCTATTAGATTAAATAAATATACACCTAACATAGTATTTACCCCATTTCTATAACATTCGAAATTCAACCTAGGTATACGTGTTTACTAGATCCAGGATAAATACTTGCAGATCTTGCAAACATTCATCCTGCACCTTTTGCTGAGGCGGCTTATTTTCATTGGATAAATTGCAAGAGAAAATCAACTACCTACTTATATAGCTGTATGATTGTGTCGTTTAATGTTAGAGACACATTTAGAATGGTTCTTCCCAAACCTGTTCGAAAATACATCAAATTACCCTACATTTTCATTCGTCCAGCAACTCCTAGATCACTAGAATTCAATTCAATTTGCATGGAAACCGCAGGTCATGGGCGGACAGCGCACGTGTCGCCGTCGGCTTCCACGGTAGCACTGCACTTCACCATCATTAGCCAGCTGCTGGCTCCTCAGATCCAAGTGTTTACGGCTCATTAACAGTGAAACTTGGTCGTTTTGCTGGTCGGATTGCTGCGAGATTGCTTACGGCATATAATCTATGTTTAGCCAAGAGCTTCTAAAGTCTTAAATCAGTACGAATGGAACATCACACACGCAGTAGTTTTATTTTTAACTTATATATCTGTATTCCCTTGAAACTAAGTAAGACCCATCTATTGCTAAGTTTTTCTTAGTTTTGTGACAATGCCCTGGCTGACACACTTATGGAGAAAACATAACCTTAAAATGATAGACCCACACTAAAACCACAGAAGGAATCAATATGGATAACGCCACTGGGCTCACTTCATTCATGTCCACTCAACTCTTGCTCAATGCCCACGACAGGCAGATCGCACAAAACAAGGAGATATTAAAAACTATATTCAGTAAAGTAGAGGTTGGTCTGTTAAGTCAAGTGGTTAAAGTTTCCTAGAAAGGTCTAACTAAAACCTTTTCCCGAAGAAACTTGGGTACTTTTCAGGCCCCTATAACTTTAACTATAACTTCGTCACAGCTTAAAGCACTGTGCTGAATATTATGGTTAAGTAACAGGGTCCTACAGATAGGTACGACATAAATAAATGATTTACAATTCAGGTGCGCCATTGTGTACACCATATAAAAGTGCACTCTTAAAAGTGCACACAAACACAACGGGGCGCACTTACTGCAGGAGCTCATGACATGACGCTACGCGCCATGCCCGAGGCCCGCAGACAACGTGTTAACAACAGCTTCTGTCCATCTCGTTACCAAAAAACATCAGTAACTTCACAAAAGGAAATTAGTAGGTACCTACTTACCTACATAAATACCTAAATCATGGTGAAAGTACCAGTAACATTTTTACACCGGTCATTATTTGTCAATTACCTCGATATCTCCATAATAATAGCGACTACGAATTCGTGTCACAGAACAAAGAGATGACATGAAAGAAGGTCACAGTAATAAAATTCTATGAAAACATTTATTTACCTGCTAAGGATAGCTACTATGGTACAAGGATAAGTCGAGCTAATATATTTCGCAGCTGAACTTCAGTTCACCAAATTATAAATTACCTACTGTGGTCTTTTTTTAGGGTGACGTTACCGAACCGGTAAAACGAACCCACTGGTGCCGCTTTGTCCGTCCGTCCGTCTGTCACAGCTGATTATTTCAGGAACTAAATAAGCTACCGACTTGAATTTGGTATAGATGTAAAATGCACTAACTGAATAAGATTTCCAGTAAAAAAAAAGAAAATATTTTCATTTTAATCCCAAAAGGGTCCAAAATAAGATTTAACAAAATTTCAAACTGGTGCACATAATTCGAGTGGCTTATCTTAGGAAAGCGGTCAATTAGCCTAGTTCAACGCAGTTTTTTATTTTTTTATACGATGCATGGTTTTCATTTTATGATCAAAACTGCCCAAATAATTACCATAACCTGCCCATTCTAAAGCCGGTTTCTATTTTTCTATAGGACGTACAATTTTAATTACGAAGAAAACTTACTAATTATTATCGCACGCCATTGACGTCACCCGCGGTGGGCGAGTTAACTCGCACTTAACCGGTCTTCTTTTTATGGTATTTGAAGATGGAACAAGCACATAGACCAACCGATGTTAAGTGGTTGGTTACCATTACCTATCACACAGTATGGTATGCAACGCCCTGCGTCCATCAAAATTCAAAATTCAAAATTAAAAATTCATTTATTCAGTAGGAACTGTATAGTACACTTTGAAACGTCATTTTTTTAATTTACCACCAATTCGTAACGCGACCAAACAGATAAGAATTGGCAAGAAACTCTGCTTGGCTTATATTTTTGTAACGTCATTGTACTTAATATCTATTACATTGTTTTTGATGGAGTTGGAGGCAGTTTCATGCCAAGCTTTTTTGTCATCTAAATAATCAGATATTTTATAATAAGCTTTATTACATAGATTACGTTTAACAACATTTTTGAATTTATTTACAGATAGATCAATCACATCATTTGGGATTTTGTTAAAAAATCGTACAGACATCCCTTTAAAAGATTGACTAACTTTATGGAGCCTTACAGTAGGAACAGCTAGTTTATCTTTATTTCTAGTGTTAACATTATGATAGTCGCTATTTTTCTTGAACATGTTAATATGTTTTCGGACATACATTAAGTTTTCATATATATCAACTTGAGGCATGAAGATGATAAGCCTCTTGTGCCTGTAATCTCTTTCTCCTTTGTAAGTATAAGCTAGTGGCCAGCTCTGGTGTCGGAGTTTTTAGGCCACCCAAATTTTCGCAAAATGATACGATTTAATTTGGTAAGTTAGGTACTTCGGGAAAAGTAGTGTTTTTTTCTTGACAAATGACATTTTCTAGGCTGCCTGTAATTTTTTCAAAATACCGAAAATGCAATTGTTATCTCTTCAAAATAAACTGGGTGTTTACTATGTATGGTAAGTAAGTATTTACAAAAAAAAACTATTTAGGTAATATATCAATCATGTGGTACACATAACACAAGCTCTGCTTACTTTGGGGCTACATGATGCTGTGTGATAATCCAGCATTATTTATTTATTTAACTTATATTTTTTCAGAATAAAACCTTCAACTACAAAAGAAACGGTAGCTGCCCTCAATGAGTTAAAATTTAGCCCCTACCTGTACACGCTTTGATAATCTTTGAAAACGAAATTCCTTCAAAAACCGTCGGCTTCATAAAACAATTTCTTTCACATTTCGGCTGTTTTCACTACAACTGTTACTGTCTTCACTATAAGGCAGTGAACTGTTAAGGCTATCAGCGATTACCGTAGCATGCTCACTGCTTTAAACATTGCAATTAATTAATTAGAGAGCAAGTGAAAGCTACTAAGTTCCTTCTACTGTGTAACTTCCTAACAAGCTGTGGTGTAACTGTGCTGTCGTGTCTCACTGCTCAGTGATCGTTTCAGCTAGTGCCGAGACTGGGATTATACACAGAATAGTAAAGGTACAGACAAACTGAGCCCACGTACGCAACTTATGCAACGTTCACTTGCAACATACGTTGCGTATGTCGGACCAGTTTGTCTCCAGCTTAACCCTTCTACCCAATAAATAAATACATAAGTATACAATTCAAATTAAAATTAAAACTTTAAACCGAATTCGTTTATTATTAATACAAGATAAAACATTACAGATCAATCCAATGCGTTATACCTATCTAATTTTGCAACAGTTGTGTAAACTTCAAAATAAACAAATAAAAAAAAGATAAAACGTAACATTTGAGACATACACTGATCCCTAAACATACATAGATTATAAAACGCCCAGACACAGAACAAAAACATCCATGTTCACAGCACAAAATGTTTGTCCTGGATGAGAATTGAACCCTTTCGCGACCTGCAGCTCAGAAGGCAAAGGTACAACCAAGTGCTTTTGGGTCAATAGAAGGGCAGTACATTTTTTTTTCTTTTATTGTTTGTGAATCTAGGTAAATGTTACATTCAGATGGGTGGAAAGAAAATATGAATCACTAGATCCTGCTAATTAGCATACAAAAGTATGAGAATCGCTGTCACTGGTTTGATTCTTCCTCCCTCACCTATTAATTCCACAAATCTATGTGAAGTTTTTACCCGCGTAAAATTCGGTGCTGCCATTGGTTTGCACACAAATACAGAGACTCTACATCGATCACCCAAGCATGTCAAAAACTCATTGGCAAAATTGTATAAAAGTATGAGCGAATGCTCATACTTGGGGCGACGATGCTTGATGCGTCCTACCTTTCTAGTAGAAAATAGGTTGGTATACAATTCTATGGTATTATTGGGGTTTACTCTCATACATTGTTGGATTTACGGAAGACTAACATATAATCTATTTTACTATTATGGAGATTCTTACGACTCAATAAAATGTTTTACTTTTGGGCATATGGCTCAATTTACATACTGCTTTAGAACGATAATGTTAACATTATCATCTGGAGTAAAAATATCGCACCCTCTAATATTTTGAAAGATTTTTCTCAAAGTGAATAATGTCACAGCAATAAATCGCGAAGAACGGAAGAAGAACAGGGAGGCCTTTGCCCTGCAGTGGGACGTAATGGCTAAAATTATTTAATAACAATAATATTTTGAATGATATTCCAACTTAATGATTACAATTTAAACTAAGGGGCCTCTACATCTAAACCGATGCTTTCTAAAAGCTCTTCTCTTATTTATTGCAGGTTTTATTTGGACTCACTAAGTAAACTTTTTCTTTAATATAATATCAAAGTGGCAGATAAGGTGAGGAGTAGAAGACTAGCATGATATGGGCATGTGATGAGGAGGGAAAACCATGTGACTAAAAGAGTGATGAGTATGAATGTGACTGGATGTACGAGTAGAGGGAGGCCGAAGAAGAGATGAATGGATTGTGTCAAACAGGATATGAGAGTGCAAGAAGTGAATACAGAGTTGACAGCTGATAGGAGTAAATGGAGAAAATATTGTGCCTACCCTACCTAGAGTGGGATAAGGGCAAATAAATGATGATTTTTTTACAGCTCTCTAATAATAAGTCGATGTAGTAAATAACAGGATAGGTCACAAGGCAGACGTCACGCACGAAATAACGTCGGTCGCGCCCGCGGAAGCTGCACTATTTCACGCTTGGTTTGTTTTAGGTACTCCTTAGAACGTCTGCTCGCCTGGTAGCCAGAGCCAGATGTAGCCTAAGTACCTACCTAACTCGCACAATGACGGTGATGATTTGAAGTCCCGATTTCGACGGTGAGTAGGTATTTGTATTTTGAAATGATATTTAGTCAGGGCTTTTGTCAATCTGCTCTTTGGTGTGTTCTTTGCTGACTAACGTACCCAATCTTCTTGCTAAAGTTACGATTGTGCAGTACCCAGATAGTAGGTAGTAGGTACCTAATTAGGTATAGGTAATTTTGTCGTTTTCAAAATTTGACCGAGGGTATTCGTATTCGGTATCGTATGGACAAAGGACTTTTCATCGCAAAGATTAAATGCCGTACCTATTATGTATCTTATTCATACCTAATAATATTCATTAGTCAATTACAGTACCTACCTACCACCTAATGTTGCTAACTGTGTAAATTCAGTAGCAAAAAACAACAAAACCGACGATTCAAAGTGGTCCTAGAATCTTATAGAGATCTTTGACTTCGTTCGAATGTCATGTCATGTTATTTATTGGTAAGCCTTAAGGTAAATACCTTATTATTTGCTTTGTAGCGCCTGTCTGGTAACAGTCCTATTCTTGTTTTTCGAATCGAACGCACCTTACCTGCAATAAGAGGGAGGTAAATAGGGAGCTAAATCAATAGATAATTTAGTTACACACAAACATTGCCTAATACTTCAACAATTCTTTCTTATTTTAATCCGACCAAGGTCTAGTCAGGCCGTGCATCGGCGATTCATTGGCATTTTATTTTAGTTGTTTCGATACGATATCTATTAATAAAAAGGGCTTTTAATAAAGACAGATAGTGTCTATCAATTAGAGTCCCAAACCTTCGATAAAGGGCCTCTTGGCCGCATCGACAAATTGGTGTTGAGCTATCAAATTACTGAACTTTATGACGCACAAATTGATCATTTTATGTTGGGGTCGATTGTTTATTGAAGAAGTTACCTAAAGATACGTAGACGTTATTATTATACTTATGTTCATTGATATATATTGTTACTATCGCAGATGTCAGAATTTAAACATAGTAAGGTAAAAGCAGAAATTTAAACCTTCTTATTCTGGTAGCGAAAAAACATCAAGTGCAAACTAACATGAATCAAGTTATTTTGTGTTTCCAGTGCTTATTAGCGAGTGTTTATTTTATTTATATATTTTTTTACATAATATCTAAGTATACTGTCCGCTTTAGAAGCCGAATCGGTGGTTAAATTCTAATAGGGTATAAACCTGTTCAACCCTTCGCCGCCAGCCAGCGCGCTAATCGCAGGATACTTTAGAAACCCCTTGCGTAATTCCCCTGTTTACCCTAACAGGCTTACAGGCTCAGACTGCGGTAACAGGATACCAGGATGGGGAAGAAGCCCTTCGTCGTTGCATATGGTGCACTGTCTGTTGGTGTCGTGTTATGCGAGTTATAATAGATAGGTATACCTACCTATACTGATATCCATAATATTTCTCAAATTTTTTGTTAACATTATTTTTATAATTGGTGAAAATCAGTTTCTTTTCTACAATGCGCTTTATGGGTAAGTGAATATGTATCTATAATGGTAAATTTTTTTTTATAGGACGCCCTCTGGCCAAGTGGTGTGACGATTTGCGAAATGCTGTTGGGAGAAGCTGGATGCGTCGAGCTCTGGACAGGGCACAATGGCGCTCATTAGGGGAGGCCTATGTCCAGCAGTGGACTGGCTGATGATGATGATGATGATGATAATGGTACCTTTTAATAGTGGGTCCACTCTGCAACAACACTCTATAACAACAAAAACCAGCCAAGTCCGAATCGGAGGTTTCCGTACCGCTGTATGGGAGCCTAAATATATATTTTATTCTATTTTTAGTATTTGTTGTTATAGCGGCAACATAAATACATCATCTGTGAAAATTTCAACTGTCTAGCTATCACGGGTGATGAGATGCAGCCTGATGGCAGACAAACGGACAGTGGAGTCATAGTAATAGGATCCCGTTGGGTACGGAACCCTAAAAATTATCTTTTGACTTCATTCTTTCTCATTTGCAACGACATACATAAGTCTGAAGAAACACGCTGCACAGAACTAGATGTCGGTGACGTGTGGGTGGACCCAGTATCAGTAACAATAAGAAACTTCGTTATGGACCAAGCAAAGTCCCTTATTAAGAGACTTTAGAGTTGTATGCATAGAATACTGTGTCAAAGGATACAATTCTATTGTTTTAATGAATTTCACAGCAACGGCGCCGCGCCGGGGCACCGCGTCGAATTGTCAAAGGGAACTATTGTCGTAACCCCCGAGTGGGTGTTGATAATGTTAATGGTGACTGTACAATGTCTCTATTTGTCAAGAGTAATCTGACATTGTCCTTTGTTTTAGCCACAGGGAGTATCTACACTATTCTAAATCGTGGGAAAGCATTAGGGCAGGCTACCTAATTAGGGCAGGTCTCAAAGAAAGAAAGGCCTTGTCATGCAGCTGGAGAATATCAAAGAGGTGAATTTGGACTTTGTGATAGTAGATAGAATGCTGGCAGACAGTGGATGAAAAGAGTCGAGGATCGGGCTCAGTGGCGTACCTTGGGAGAGACCTAGGTCTAGAAGTGGACTGCTATAGGTTGATGATGATTGCATAAAGATATAACCTTACATAATAATCTATCACGTTGCCCGTCTCGTCTGCAAGCTGTGACAAGAAAAGGCCGAGACTCTAGAAGCGTGAGTTAGATTCCTGCTGCAAGATAAATAGTTTGACGGCAAATTCGTTTTTAGTTCCATGTGCACTTGTGCAGTGTAGTAGTTGGTAGGTAAATTCATTAGGTATTTTATGAATAACACTATTAAGCATTGAAACATAAACAAGGCTGACGTTGACCCTAATTGGAAGTCTCAAGGCACATGCGCCGCCTACACCCAGCGCCAGCGCTGAAACCACAGCTTGCTCTAAAGTTTATTCATAAAATAAGTGGGTACTAGTTGGTACGCCCTGAGTCGGTTCAAATCTGGCTCTGCCTACATCTTCAATTAGTGTCATGATTTATTTAAAGTAGCGAAGTAGAAGTACCTTTTTGTAGATTTAGGAAGATTCGAAAAGATTTATTTGTAAGTTAGTTTCAAAAATAATACTAGGCTATGTATATGTCTACTTACCTACTTATTTAGTGCCTTTAAATGTAAGTTTCGTAGCACACAAAGTTATTTTCTTAACACTAATTTCCTAAAAAGCTGTGATAGATAGTTAGTACTCAATCAATCATTTATTGCGTTCCATAATGTAAATATACAGGTGTTAACAAATTTTCATTGTGATCATTATAGACCCTGTTGGGCACAACAATAGTAAATAGGACCAACAATAATACCTATAAACAAACACAAAACATGAACACCGACATCTGTAAGTACTTACTCTAGATGAACATAGGTAGGTAGGTAAGGTACACATCTAAGGGTAGCAATGGATTGCAATCACTGAAGATAGGTACAGATATTGCTTACAAGAGAAAAGCTACTTACTTGGTTATTGAGCTCTTAGAATCCTCCGGATACCCAACAAATATCAAAGTAGAAGACATCACACGGCACTACACAGCAAAGACAAAATTACACGAAAATTTCGATTTAAAACTATTGAAAACAAACCGAAAACTGATCGGGACCGATAAACTATCACATTGACTAATGTCAGTGGTAGAAAAATGAACTGCCAGTACTTGTTTCAAGGAGTTATAATGTCATACTGTGCTGTTTTGAATTATTTTACCACGCGTGGGTTTAGTTTGTAGGTGTTGTGGTTTATTATTCAGTTATGTCAGTTCCTTTGTTCTTGTTTGCTAGAAAGAACTACGATTATTGGTTGATACTGGATCTACTATTACGAACTCTATAGAAGGTAGTGGTGCAGTCGCTGCAGCGCTGGTGTGTCACAGGCGTATCTTTGGTTCCATTTTATATCTTGTATACTTGTTTAGTAGTAGTAGAGTTCTTTGTGGGGGGGCTCATCCGGGGAAGTACTGCCACCATGCCTATTTCTGCCGTGAAGCAGCTGTGCTGTGTTTCGGTTTGAAGGGTGTGGGTGCCGGTGAAATTACAGGCACAAAAGGCTTATCATCATCGTTGCATCGTAGAGCACGTTTCGAAAAACGTGATCTATGTTGCAATGCTTTGTGATAGGTAATGGTTACCACTCAACATCAGGTGGACCATGTGCTTGTTCCATCTTCAAGTAACTTAAAAAAAGACCTTTCAAACTGAAAGCATTTCAGTTGATGAAGATAGGAAAGGTAAATAAATAAATAATGGGAATAGGTAATAAAAACAATAATTTCGATAATCAACCATGAGTCCATGACTTTCCGCTATGTCCGCAGTATGTAACTGTGTGTAGGTATTTTGTATGCCTACCTACCTATACCTACTTACGTGCCATTTTGTGATAATCCTAAGGGACATTAGAGGCAAATATACTACAAACCTAATAATAATGATGGTGGTCACTATCACACAGCAGCATCATCTAGCCCCGTACGAAGCTGAGCTTGTTATGGGAATCATGAACATCGTGACTGATGTAGGTAGGTACTATATATATATATATATATATATATATTGTATTTAAAAAAATGTATATATATATATATATATATACATTTTTTTAAATACATATCTATACATTGTGCATATAAAATACAAGGATCCAAGATTTTTTCGAAATCATACAAACATTTTGTCCCGCGACGGGAATCGAGCCCACTACCTTTTGCGTCTCAGGCTGGCCTGCGCACACTACGCCTCAGACAGAGGTCGTCAAATGTTGAATTGTATAAATATTCTTAATAAATTTAGTATGTAGTTGAATTGGGCAACAGGGTGCCTAGTGCGAGTTTTTTACCAGCTCGATCGCGTTTGCGTTTACGCAAATTTATATGGAATCGAGGTAGCGCCATCTAGTGAGAAACGCGTGGCACTGACTCCTTTCCATACAAATTTGCGTAAACGCAAACGCGATCGAGCTGGTAAAAAAACTCGCACTAGGCACCCAGATGGATTTATTAGCAAAATTCCACGTACACGGTATCTGTTGGTAGGCAGGTTTACTTGTATAACGGTGGCACTGAAAGACTGCTCAAAAGGGCTCCATAGAACTAAGCAAGTTTAGTATGGCACCTACTCAACTTGCTATATACTACCTAACTAATCCTACTACTATCTAGTAAGGTAGTACCTACCTACTACATAAAAATACCATGGAGTCGAACCGAACATAGAGCTGTTCCAATAATAAAAGTCTATTTATTAATTACGACTAAAGATGTATCCGAACGTGCACAGCAAATGTTTCGTTCGAAAACAAAAGTATTAAATATGGGATTTCCTCGAGGCCATCGAGAAATAAACGAATGAATTCTGTTTCCGAACGACCATGAAGCTTTTGACACGGGCTGTCTGTTGCAGCGTTGCCATAATAGCCCTTTTTGGATTAGATCTAGCATTTTTTACTGTTTGTGAACTCGTTTTTCGACGATTTTTCCCGGATTGTGCAATCTGGCTCGTTCCGTTTTGCAACGAAACTTCAAAAATTCACACCGTGCCTGCCAAGTTATGAAACAATGCACACCACGTAGCATGGGTTTCGTTAGTTTAACTGATAATCACTCATTTGACATATTTTTAGCTTTATTAGTTTGTTACTTACTACCCATACTGCTTCTTTACTGGGGAATTCCAAAGTGTTACTTTTCTCCGCATATAAACCAAGTCTAAGAATGTAATCACAATTTGTTCATCGTCCTTATTTTTCGCAGAATGGAAATATTGATAGATTGGTTACAGTAACAAATATTTTGTTCATAGATACTTGTTGATAGATAGATAGAAAATACTTTATTGCACAAGAAAAAAAAAGTATCCTCATACGATTTTGAAAGATTCCGATTAGGAATAAGATTTAAAAAATTAAAGGTGTGGCTTAATATTTAAAATAAAGTTTAATGTATAATGTTTTATGAATTTTTGGTATGTTATTTTGGCCCAAAATAATCCTAAATAGTATTTATTTGTAGCCCTTTTGATGACATAGTTTGCTATGCTGTACCCTCTCCCTCGTCTTGTACCCTGTATCGCCAAACCCCTTTCTTGTGCAACGTCCAGCTTCCCCTGACCTTAATCAAAAACTAAGGCAGCGTTGCCATTTTTGCCTTTTTTGGACTGAATCTAGCACTTTTTATCATAGATGAACTCGTTTTGCGATGATTTAGCCTGAAAAGCGGAATCTAACCCTTTTCGTATTGCGATACATAAGTTCGAAAATTTGAACGGTGCCTACCAAATTACTAAATAATGTGCACCACTTAGCATAGATTTCGTCAGACACAATCATCATCTCATGATAAAATTAGCTATATTCCAGGAAGTGACAGAAAAAAATATAGTAAATCAAGAAGAAACCATAGCACAAGATCCAGTTACAAGAACAAAAAAAAACAAGATCAGGAAGAGAATTAAAGCCACCAAAACATTTGTCAAATTATTACATGGAACCAGAAAAACGAGTTTTAATAAAGTGTATTTGATTTTTGAAGATTCCGATCAAGACTGATTTTTAGCCCTTTTGACTTAATTAGTTATATATAGCTTGTGAGAATGCCCTTTTTTAAAAAGCAAGGTGGCAGCACTGGTTGATTGTTGCGAAGCGAAGTTGTTGTTTGCTTTGCTTTCGAAGTAGTTTTACTAAATAAAAATCGCTTTTACTATGAAAACTACGCTCCAATAATAACCATGTTAAATCAGACATCTAATGAAGCGTTGCTTTCAGCAACCTACGTTGACAACTACTTAGATTGCGTGGAAAACCTTCCCAATGATCTGCAACGACATTTATCGCGTATGCGAGAGCTCGATGTAACTTACAGAGGTAAATCATTTTTTTACTGCTTATGTTCTACCATATCTGGGATCTCCGAAGGCATTTGCTGGATTCTGTGCCAGAACTAATTCATGGAATGGCTTTGAAAATGTTGTGTTGACGTTTGCGTTTCAACTCGATACGTACGCAATACGTATCTCTATTAAACGAAACTATTAACAGTGGACGAAAATAACATCGCTACTACCACCAGTAAATTGTATCTTTACGGGCCGCATAACAAATACATCAATTTGACTCAAATGTAACCTTTCAGCTGTTTTTCACACTGGTTTGTCTAAGATTGTAAATTTTTCATTAATAGGTATATTGTTTTCGGCCATGAATACTTCCAGCTCAATGATAAAAGCGAGCTCACGAAATAGTACATAAACAATTTGATCATTGCTACTCCCTAAAATAGCTCCCTTGTGACTTCACTAACAAACTCTCATAAATAGCATTTTGGACATTGGCAGAATTGTGACAACAGCCACAAAAACCAAAATCAAGAAGTCAATAACCCCAGAGAGTTTTAACTAGTTAAAACCAAGTAATTTCAACAGATTGTTTACGAGAAGCGGAAAAGCACCTGGCTATATCGCTAGGCACCAATACAGAGGAGCGTCGTCGTACCAGAGCAGCTATACGCCTGCAGGCTGTGCTGGTCACCGCACAGGAGATTGGAGATGAGAAGCTACAGGTGGTGCAGGTGTTACAGGATCTGATTGATAACAAGCAGCGCTCACTTGATGGAGATCATAAGAAACTAAGTAAGTTAAAGAAATAACATGTGACACCTCCATAGAAAATAATTATAAAATGAGACTAAACACTATCTCAATATTGGTAAATGTAAACTTTATTATTGATGGTTATTAAAGTCTTACTTATATCAGTTAAGAGCCCTTACAAGCTGACTTTCTATAACCCGATAGTTTAATCAGGTCAGTATTAAGATATATTTCAATGGTTCAATATCAGTTGAATATGCACTAGTAGCCCAACCTGGCCAAACTCCTGGCCGATCTAATGTTTGCAGTCTGTGAGGGCTCTTAACCCTAAATATATATAATATAGTCTTGAGAGCCTTTATTTTATTGCAATACATGCAGACTAACATTTTTAATTGTTGTTCCGTACATCAAAAGGAAAAAAAGGAACCCTTATAGGATCACTTAGTGTCCATCTTTCTATCAAGTCCTTTTTCTCAGGAACACACGGAGTTATCAATTTGAAATTAATTCATATAACCAGGTCTGCAATTACATGGAGCAAAGTAACCAAAACCAGGCATATCTCATTCAAGGCAAGAAGCACAAGTAACTAAAAAAAACCTAAGACCGTAAACTTGTAGGGACTTCACAAAAAAAAACATTTCATACCCACAAGTTTGCACTAAGCGTAGGAACTTAAAACATAAATCCAACTCCCAATTGGTCAGATTGTTATGACAGGTTTACTAACATTATTTAAAAAATTCTTGTGTAACTTACCAAATCATTGTTTTATTCCAGTGACTTGCTTAGAAGTCAACACAAATGGCACAGTTAGTAAGAAAGAGCCGACACCACCTCCAGAGGTCACAAGAGAGAGGGAAAGGGAGAAAGAGAAAGAGCCACCCATACCAACACCAATACAGCACAGCACACCGGCACCACCTGAACGCATTGAGAAAGAGAAGGAGAAAGTTGAGAAGGACAAATCTGGAGGTAAGTTTAACTAACCAAAAGCAATCAATTTTACGTGTTTTAAACATCAAACAATTATATCATAAACTATGATTATTTACATGCTCTAAATCTAGTTACCAAACAGAAAATAAATAAATTACTAACAATCTGATAATCTCTGTGGCACAGAAGGGTGCGGGTTGGATTCCTACTGCAAGACAAACATTTGTATGATCTACAAATTTTTGTCTCAGGTCTGGGTGTTGTCTATTATGTATTTATTTACAAAAAAAAATTGTTCTGTATTTATTTACTTACAAAAACAATTATAAAGTAGTATTTGATCACTCATGTGGTTCTCATAATACAAGCTCTGCTAATTTTGGGGCTAGATGATTGTATGTCCAGCATTACTTATTATTGTAGTTTTAATTATATCACTTTTGACTTTCACATCTTGGTTGGCTTTTGTGTCTAATCTCACAATTCTGCCAATTAAAAAAGAATTGATTATTCTTAAAGAAAAGACAACACAACATACAATCAATACAATTAAAATAAAATTAATGGCAGGATTAACAATATTTACAATTAATATTCTCAATAAACAATTGCAGGAGAAAGATGGTCGAAACGCGCTCGACGCGCCCGCACCACAACCGGCGCAGGCGTCGCCACGGATGGAGCAGAATCCAGCGAGCGAGACAGCGAGAGACTCAACCACAGCACTACTAACAAGAAAGGTACCACATTATTATAACTCTAGCTTCTGCCTGAATTTTTGCCCATTCTTCTTCGTTTGAGCTAGTGGCCAACGACGGAGTTTTTAGACGAAGGCTTACTTATACTTATACTCACCAACGCGGTAAAAAAACTCAATAAACATTGTTGTTTCAAAGAACCAATTGGTAAACGATTTAGTTCTGTCATGATTTGGTTTCTACTTCATATTATTTTATTATCTCTCTTGATAATAAACTCATCTAAATGTATAAAAATGTAGCAAATGACTCACTCACTAACTAATAATGCACAACGTAAACCGTAAGTCCTAGATAATTATTTGGAGTGTATGTTCTTTATATAGTGTTGGGGTGTGTACTAAGACAGGATTTTCAGATAAAGAGTGAAGCGGGGATAAACTTCTATGCAAACGAAAAGTGCTCCTACTAAACAAATTATACTTTGCCGGCAGGTATAGGCAAGAAGAAAAAACGCAAAGCTCGCCAAGCAGCGCAGCGCTCCGAAACTCCGCCTGAGGAAACAGACCCAATCGATCCGGACGAACCTCGCTACTGCCTCTGCGACCAAATATCATTCGGCGAAATGATCCTATGCGACAACGATCTCTGCCCCATAGAGTGGTTCCATTTCTCATGCGTCTCCCTCACAACGAAACCTAAAGGCAAATGGTTCTGTCCAAAATGCAGAGGCGACCGGCCAAATGTGATGAAGCCTAAAGGACAGTTTCTGAAGGAGCTAGAGCGGTATAACAGAGAGAAAGAGGAAAAAGCATAGTATTTTGACTAATAGGTTTATTTCCCGTGATTTTTTCGAGTTAATCTAGGAGATGAAAGGGTTATATCGCATTCACTAGCAAAATGCATGATGTGGTTACAAGTATTATAAAAAGATAATAAAATTTTAATTTAAATTAAAAAACTTTTATCGATTCACGATAAAATTATTTGAGTTTGATCGAAATAACAACCCAATTAATATAGCTACAGTATGATTTTCAAGCAATGACTTTTTTCTGACTTGTGATGTAAAAATATTTTTATTAAAAGTGGATTGATGGTAAAAACGGTGGAAAATTGTGTCACAATGTAAACATAACTTCTAGAATAGGCGTCCGTGTAGTGTAAACCAAGATTGTAAATATAAAATACTCTTTTAGTTAAATATTAGATGAGAAGTACAGCGTAGTCATACGCATTTAAAGCTATTGTATAGAGATATTCTTATGATAGTTGTTCTAAACAGATATAATTTCATACTATTTGAATAAGTTATATAAATATAAGGATTTATTCTATAAATTGTGTTTTCTTACCAAAGAATCAAACAAAACAGATGTATGTATTTTTTATGGCTTTATTTCAATAATATGATTTAAACTATACACACACAAATTGTCTAAATACTATTAGTAACCATATGGAACAATAAAACTTTCCTAAATACATTTCAAAATAAATCTTCACACACAAATTATTTCGATCTATTTGAATTTCATAAATGCCAAAGTTTATTGAAATGCCTGAAGTTTAAAGTATATAAAATATTGCAATGGCTTATATTTTCGACTAGATAATTATTATTATAAATTAAAACTACATTGCGATAGAAATGGTCAAATAATGGACTTGCGCTTTAATGTAGTCCATTGTCCCTAAAAGCTATTGCCCTAGATAATTCTATATTCATTCGGTTTGTAGGTATGAATAGGATCATAGTTGATAATATTCAAGGACAAAACACGCTCATGTAAACAAACTCATAATTTCCCAATAAATTATACGAAATTCGCGTTTCTGCACGCGGAACAGGTACCATCGAATATTATACAGACATCGTGAGGCGAGCGCGAACAGTTCGCCACTTATGCCTCAGACTGAGGTATGCGAGCATACCATTAAATTCTCTTTGGCATGCGAGCTTCTGCATTTTGGTCACTCGCGCGCAGCATGGTATGAACACACACACGGAACATTAGTTTAGTAGACCAATATCTGCGTAAGGGCACGTTGACACGAGCGCGAATTTAAAAGTTTTCTTCGGCGCGAAACCGCGCGCGAGTTGCGTAAAAAAACTTTTAAATTTACAGTTTATGACATTTACATAAAGTGCATATTCGCGATCAGCGCGCGTGCCGTATGAACGGGTCGTAACACTATCGAAGTTCTGAAATGGTATACATTACAAAAAGTATTTATAAAACCACTATAACTAAAATTTGATAGCACTCACATTGTAAACCTAAATAAATTGCTGCCCATAATATGATAATTTGATACATTTTTGTTCCGAGTACGATTGTACGAACCATTCATTTAAAAAAAAGCTCATTTGAAGAGCTGATAATGTAAAAATATTTGCTACAGTTTAATAATCACCAAAGAGCTAGAATTAGGCCGAAAATTCCCTAAACGTTTATTTTAGGCCAATTTTAATTTATTCATTATCATGATTATAAGAAAAGTGGCAGGTATTCTAAGTACCACTCTCTTTATTGCTAAATCTAGTTTTACCTTGATAATAGTTTTTGTTGAGCTGAGGTCGGGACGCAATGGCGCTCATTAGGGGAGGCCTATGTCCAGCAGTGAACTGATATAGGCTGAAGATGATAATGATGATGAAGTCATTTCTGCTTTATTAACTTCACCTTTGAGAAAGAGCTTCAACTAAATTTTTCAAAACTTGAAACTATTCTAATTCTTGTATTATAGGTAGATGTACTGTATTAGGGTACATAAAGTTTATAATAATTTACCCTTACACATGTATATCTAAAAACAATAAACGTTTTTCTAAATTATAAATATTACGAGTACATTTTCAAACTTGCAAGTACAATACAAACCGCTAACTACCCTACACGGCAAGATACATAATAATACTTCGTGAGCTAAAAATATTAGGCATATATTTTTAAGTACACTTTAAAACCTTATCATTAAAATTATAAATTAAATAAAACACCCTAATTTACGACACTAATTTTAAATATGACACTAGTTTGAACACAAATACATGCAAATAACCTATTAATCTTAACATTCGATTAAAATCAGATAATTCCTCTACTAAACCATAATTTTATAGGAAACCATAAATTAAATGTACTATTATAGTCTAAAATTTGATTTTTTGCTAAGCCTGGTATTAGGCGAAACTGACCGAACGTATACTTTACTGATGGGGTGTAAAGGATTCCAACCTACATCTTCGGGATCCAATCCCACCTTACCTGCCCGTGGGTGTTGCACCCTCCTGTATAACGAGCAGGGCTCTGTCGGCCGGCTGAATCATTTTTCTGACCTCCGACGGGCAGCAGCGTTGGCGGTGCGCGGTGTGCCTTGCGATTCCAACCCGCATGCCCAGCGTGGGGATTATGGGCTTATCCCTCTTTAATATAGGGGAGGGCTGAGTAGGACTGAATATAGGCTGGTATTGGTGTTGAACCCAACTTAAAAAAAAAACACCTCACTACCATGAAATAAACTTTGATATGATATTGTGGACTGTTGGTCAGTCATATTAGCTTAGAATATGGGTGACACAATACCCAGCAGTGGGTGCATTTGCTGGTGAGATGCTGATTCATACCCATACTCCGTGTGGGTTTTTATTGGTGGGTGCTGCATTTTCTAGCTGCCTCGGCGATCCAATAATGCGACGGGCACTGCCCGCTTTACACAAACCTAAAAAAAATATGAACACCTATTTATAGAAAATGAATGAATGAATGAACACATTGCCTGAAGCTTGAAAACAAAAAGACATTTAAAAATGGGCTTTATCACAGAAATTAATTAATTTATTTATTTTTATTATTATTATTATGAACCTGAATTGTCCCACTGCATGTATTTATTTATTCAAACAATTATTTAAGTATAAATATAGCATTACACTATGCGTCGAGCTCAGGACAGGGCGCAATGGCGCTTATTAGAGGAGACCTATATCTAGCTGTGAACTGCTATAGGCTGATGATGATGATTACAGTATACCAAGGCGCTATGATATACAAAAAAACAAAGAAGAAACCTTTAACAAAATTAATATAAAATGGGCATGAAAATTAAGGAAAAAAAAAACAAATCCAGATCGTACATACTATTATTTCATACACTATACTTTATGTATTTAGGAAAAGTTTTATCTAATCATCTCACAAAACTTCAGACGACTTCGCAGGGTGTTCGATAGTCGTGCTACGATTACTAATCATCACGTGCTCAAAATGGTGGAGGAAAACTGTGAGGAAACCTCTCTTCGAAAAGGATTATTTCTCTCTAGCATACTACTCTAATGCCCCGCCGTCCGTCGCAGCATATACCTGCACTAAACGCGCCCGTCCTGTGCACTCACGTATATAGATAGCTATATGGTCATAAAAAAAATGTTTCGCCAAAACCACAGATACTACTTAGATCGTTTGCAATAGAAGCATAGGCCGATGATGATGACTACTCTAATGAGTATGGAGGGATGGATGTTAGTTACATTTCAAGCAAAAACTAATTTTGATGAAACTTGGAATATACATAGTTTGTGACCTGGATTAACATCATAGGTTACTTTTCATACGGGTGCCACGCGAACGGAGCCGCGGGTAGAAGCTAGTGTTCCTATAAGTACATACCATCAAGAGGATGCCGCAATTCGTCCACGCTCCCAGTCAAGCTTTGCAGGTTTGCCTCCTTCATTTCCTGAACCAATCTCTCGACTTGGCGTTTCTTCTCCATTATCGCGTTCTCTAAAACTCCGACCTGGAAAAAATTACAGCCAAGTCAGCCAACCTTCTCCCTACGAATACGCCTACTTGTCCACCATCTAAGGCCCAGTATTTTAGAATTTGCCTACGCGTGGTCAGACTAATTCCCACTAGTTCTTTGATATAGTTCTGTTCACCGAAGATACTTTTTGTCTGAAATATTGTAATACTTGTCAACAAAAAAAAAAAAATAGAAGTAGTGGTTCGTTGTGAAGGGCTCATCTGGGGAAGTACTACCACCGTGTCTATTTCTGCCGTGAAGCAGCATTGCTGTTTCGGTCTGAAGGGTCTGGGTGCCGGTGAAATTACAGGCACATGAGGCTTAACACCTTCTTGCCTCAAGTTGATGGACGTAGGGTGTTTATTTATTTAGTTATTTGTTTGGGACAATAAAAAGGTCGGTAGTAAAGATTTTATACAATTGAGACTTAATAATAATATAACCCACGACATTGCACTCACAGGGCATCGTAGTGCACGTTACACACACCCGTGTCCTACGAAGCAATACTTGGTTATAGGTAATGGTTACCACTTAACATCAGGTGGGCCATGAGCTAGTTCCATCAAAAGGTAGGTATAATATAATATAAAAAATGTATTCAAGAAGTATAGACCATTTTATTGAGAAGGAATGTAGATAAACCGCCAAAGAAGGTTTGGGGAAGACTTTATGGTGTATAATGATCGGGTAAACGGGAGTTTAAGTTCATTTAAGTTTCTACAATACTATATTTTGTGCCACAGAGTCATGAAAAATATTGGTCTCAGCTTTTTCAGTCGTCAAGCAATGTCGATAACTTTCACGCGTTCTAAAAACGAATACTGCCGCAGAATGTTATTTTAATATGAATATACCTCTCGTTTTAAATTCTCAGCCGTAAGATGGTTGATCTCCGTAGCGTGTTTGGCTTGCTGTATCTGACTTTGCAGGTTTTCCATTTCAGCCAGCATAGACCGCTCTAGCGCTTGCCTAAAAATTAACTATAATTATTTACGTGATGGACCACCGTATCATGAAGGTAATTAATGAAGGCAAAGTTTGTAAAAAAGATTTAAAACGTTTGTTTCTCCCTACTGAACGGATGGGGCTATAATTTTGCACATAATGTAGTTGATGCGGCGGGACATTTTCCACAGCGTCTAGCCCCAAACAAAAAAGAGCTTGTATTACGGGAACCACATTACTGATTACTACTTATCTATGTTTTTTTGTAAATACAATACATACTACAGATAGAAAAAACCCAGAACTGAGACGATTATCTGCAGATAATGCAAACATTTGTACCGCGGAGGTAATCGAACCCACAACCTCCTGCGTCTCAGGCGGACCTTCGCCCACTGTGCCACAGAGGTCGTCAATAGTAATAAGTGAAATGTGAACAGGAAGCGCTCATAGGGTGGCTTGCTTCGGTGTTCTTTGCAAATCCTCTTGGTTAACACTACTTATAATAGATACTTAGATGGTTGAACGTTTAGAGCCGTGTGCATATAGGTACACGGCTTATTTTATCGCGCAGACGACGCGCTTTTCACAAACGTGTAGATGCCCAGAAAGTAGATTGAAAAACTTGCACCAATGTGATCAATTTTGGTGCAATTTTTTGGTAGGAAAACGGGTTGGGTTCAACATGATATTCTTGCTGAACCTTTGTATTGTTATTTTCTGGGCCTTGAAGGTTTGCTATTTTGCATAACTACATTCGGTGATTTTATATCTTCAAAAATGTTGAATAGTGCGAGCGAGACAGTTTGACATGTACACAGATTTAGAAGAGAACTAGATAAAGTATTAAAATTCAATACGGCTGATCTCTAATTTCTTATGTCCAATATCATCAGTTAGACAGGGATGCATACATATAACAATGCGACTTCAAAAAGTTTATCGTACCAGGGTGGTCGGACAAATTTCTATGCAAGTTCATACAAATGCCCTGGTACGCAGTCGCAGAAATCTCATTGACACAAAGTATGCATCCCTTTCTAGCAAATGATATATGGACATAAGAAAGTAGAGATCAGCCGTATGAATTAATGTTCAGAGCATAAATGAATTTTAAGACTTCTTCTATGCTTTAGTCATATTTCTTTGGACATGTATCGTCGCCTTAACATAATAAAATTCAAAATGCCAAATTTGCACTAATTTAGACCTTATGTCAGTCGCTTGAAAAGTGTTCAAAGTCGGTCGGCGCAATTGACGGTGCAGACACTTTTTTCCTAGTTTGTGTCTCTAGAGTACCTATAATTATCTCGATCCTTCCTTCTTTATCTCGATGATCGAGCGTTATAAACTGACATGAATAAGGGGTTAGATTAATTTTGTCACTTGAGGAGTTGTCGAACAGAAAGTCACTTTTCCACTTTCACAAATTTTACAGAAATAAAAAAAAACTATGGCATTTTATATTTTTGTTAGAAAGTATGTGTTAAACTTTTAGCATCAAATTAAATAATAAATCAACAAATCCAGTGTCATTTTTATAATTTTTATATTTTATACAGTTTTAATGATATTTACAAAATGAATTTGCAGAAGTTACGTTTTGTTGGGTAAAAAAAATAAGTGCCTATTTGTTGGACCCCTTCAGGGAAAAGTGACCTTTTGACAGGGATACCTATGGAAAAGTGACACCTATGAGACATAAATAAAACGAATGTATTAACGAAGTCAACTTTTACTTAAAAATAAGACAGGTAATTACATTTAATTTAATTTTATATGTGCACAGGACATTGTTCGAGGTCTATACACTCGCATGTTTCTGCCATCTCTTCATCCCCGTCACCTACTTCTCCATAATCGTCTCCTTCTAATATTTGCTTATACCAGGCCAGGTCCTTATTATTACTCCAATCCTCTCCATATATTTTTGTCAGCAGCGACATAACGTCTTTTTTTTTTGCACTGCTGATGATACGCCCAACTCGCAGTGTCCCTAATTCAACGTCCTGGAAAGATTTGCGTCTTTTGAGCAAATTTATTGCCGGCTCATCCCCTGTGCTGAAACGATAGTTTTCATAGTATTTCACCCTGCCTTCTACAGTGCCATTTGGATTGATATTTTTTTTTATTAATATTCTTTTAAAGTTTTGAATTCTTTCAATTCTCTTGAAAGTACTTTCAAGCCCTTTGACATCACGCAAGTCCCAATCACTTCCCAAGACGTGGACTTGTCCATATTTCGAGTAATACTTATCATACTCTTCTTTTGTATTAATAGTGGGATGCACCTTCAGCTCTTTTTCAACTCGCCCAAATACCCGATCGGCAGGTAGGAACGAGTGCCCGCGAACCGGGTACGTTATGAGGATTTCTTTGATGTGCTGTGGGCTTGATTTGGTGAGCCAATACAGAAGTATGTGAATTATATGGGAGTTTTTGTTTTGCCCCCCACAGCCATCACAGAAGAGCCTCAAAACTTGAATACTGGGGTTTATGAGCAAAGTTTTCGTCAAATAGGAGTATAGTGCTGATCCAACTTCAACAGAGCCCTTTCCAGCTTGGTTTTCAGTCCATGTGTAGAAGTGTGGCGATTGAGACCTCATACCAACTATGCAGAAGGTGTAATATGAAATCTGCCTTGAATAATAAGCATCTTGAATTGGGCTCTTGGGCAATGGGTGAATTTGTTGCAGATCAAAGCAAAATGATATTGATTCATCATCAGTTTGTTTAGTTAATTCGTAGAAAGCATTGGCTCTCAAGCTGTGGATCCTTTTTTCGGTCATAATTAATATCCTTTGCTGAGGATCTTTTTCAGCAATAAGTCTGTTTTTTAGCAGTATACATAAACCACAGGCATCTGATGCAGGGGAACAAAAACCAATATTGAAGTGGTTGACAAATATTTTGCGAAAAAACCTGTGCTTTACCTTTAAGTTATTATCCACTTCATTGTTGTACATTTTACGCAATTTCGTTATGTTCAAAGCGCACGACAGATAAACTCTTTTGGATTTATCCCTTCCATAATGACTTTCAACAGCTGGCAGTTTCTGTATGAAATTCATTACACTTTCTGTTTTGGATGCGTATATCAACTTCTTTCTGTCCCCACCTCTATTTTCTTTCGGAACGCCTCCTTGGGCAACGGTTTTGGTGATCGTGTGTAAGCGTCGTGAGCCTATGTCAAACACCTTCATCAAGAATTTCTTGCAGACGCTGATCATTTTCTTATGTCTAAGCATGTAAAACGAAGTGCAAAATTTTCGTGGTTTAATAGACGAGGCAGAATTATTTGATCTCCGAATGCGTTCTGGTGGGTACGGTAGTATAAATCGGCACAAGTAAATATCTTGTTTTTGTTTCCCAACTTGCTGGAAGAAGTATTTCCTGTTCTTCAAAACATCAGACAAAGTAAATTTTGAGCATTTGAACTTACTAGTCGATGGATGGCAGCAAGGCTTTGCAAAATGAATACCGAGTGGATCTTTATCAGCATATCTGGAATAAAATAATGCATAATTATTGCAGGTACCTAGGTATAGATATCCGTTGGTCCCCACCTACCGTAGGTACCTACAGACAAGCAGGTAGGTACGTAGGTAGGTAGGTTGGTACATAGGTACCAAAAACCTTAATAGAAACAAGAAAACTACGCAAAATTGATATTTTGCGTAGTTTTCTTGTTACGTGTAATACTTACCTACCTATTGATTTAATGATTTAAATCAGTAGGTAGGTAAGTATTATAAACAGCTCTTTCAACAAAATCCAAAATGTATTTACTCGTATAGGTACTTACTTGCTATTTCTCAAAGCAATAATACTTCGTTCAGAAGTGCCTCTTCTTCTTGCTCCGCTGTTTATTTCTGCCACCGGAGCACTGGCCATTTTGGGCCACTGTATTTATTATTTTTACCGAATTTACAAATAGATAAGATTTAAAGTGCACCGAATGAAAAAAAACGGAAAGTAGATTCAAAAATTGTAACTGACACCTTACACTTTAGTGTTGCACTAATGTAAATCGAAAAGATGACGTTTTGTTAGCACTAAAGGTGTCTGCCCACTATCCCGTAGCATACCATGACCGTGCTAGGAACGTATCCGGCACTGAAAGCAATCCGATACGCTCTACTTCGCCCACTGAAGCGGGCCGACAGCGTTCTGAACCCGTTTACAACCCGTATGTTACCCGTATTTAATCTGTATGATGCCCGTATGTAACACGGCAGGAATCCTTTCAATATACTCGTGAGTCTGCCCACTACATCGGTTCATTCTCGTACAAATATCAGTGTTGCGTAGACGCGTTAAAGTCAGTCACCGTTTAGCCGCCTGCGCGCAGCGGTCTGGCAACGTCGCGTGCCATGCACGTAGCGTGTCCGCACCGGCTAAATATTCCCTCCGACGAATAGTTGACGGCCCGTGCATGGCACGCTACGGTGTCGGCCGGTGACGGAACGGTCTAGTGGGCATAGTCTCATACTTCTCAATACAAAGAATAGTTTTTTGTCTGAAACGGTCCTAGTACGGTCATGGTATGCTACGGGATAGTGGGCAGACACCTTTACTAGGCCAATTCTCGTAAATGCTCATTTTGTTCTAGAAAAGTAGCTTTTTGAAATGCATCGAAACAGAAGCCGTATTAGCTTAGAATATTATGGAAAAAAAGTGTCGTTTTGATAGGACCATTGTATTTTGAAGTCGATTTTCTTTAAGAAATGATGCTTTCTGACGAGTTTTTATGCCATCAATCGATAGGTCCCAGGGTTGCCAACACGAATCAATAAAAAAAACAGAAACTGCAAAAAGTGGAAAAGTGACGTTCTGTTCGCCTACTCCTCACTTATTTTCTAGCCTCACATTTGCCTAAAGTATAGTAGGTACTTCACTTCTGGGAAACGTTTAACATAAACATTTTTTCCGTGACACTAATAACAATTATGTTTATAGATTGCGAAAGTTTAAAATACTTATTTATTTGCATTCAGTTCATTCTAAGTTGCTTTAGTTGAGATCAAAGCGTGGGACATTCCCACTGTTTCCAAAACATGGTCTAATCCAGTCGTTCACATAGATACTACGGGCGCTAGAATGGATGTACCTACTAATTATAATACTTGTGGTTTCGCTTGAGAATCATGTTTCAAAAGGCATTTCACCAAAGTGTGAACATCTTAATATTCTAACGAATTTGAATAAGTAATGTAATCATAATGAGAAGTAACCCTACAATGTACTAACAATAATTTAATTAAACAATAATGAGTATGATTTTATTTATTATACGGTAGTTCTGAGATGAATCATATTATTTTTAGGGTTCGTTTCGTTTTCCCCAAGTCCCATAGTCCCCCGGTCCGTTCTTCCCGGATTCAAGTAAAGTTTAATATCAAATTAATATCACATTAATATCAAGCTATTGTGTCCATTTAGATTAAATACTAAATAAAATATTTTGTTTTAAATTTTGTTAATTTATGTATTTATATCATGTTCGAATATTTTAGATATAATAAATTTACTTCAATTATAATTATACTTTCTGCTAATATAAGTAATAGTACTAATATTTTGAAAGTATTTTCATTTACAAGTAAAGTCTGGGCTCTGGCAGTTTGTACTTGCTAGGGGATTATGTAAAACACTAAAACAAGACTAGAGGATGCGTCTAGGATATTTAATCAATTTCCGGTACCAGATACTATCTTGCTTCGACGAAGGTATTGCTTTTCCTTCTGCAGAGTGAAGTCTATATTACGTCTTCCACACACAAAGAGAACCTTTCGCGATAGTGAAGACGGCACATCACACGTACCTGTTTTCCTGTTGTCTCCCATTCCCTTTCTGCTCATTATGTATATCCTCCATCAGTTTCCGTATCTTGTTCTTGCACTGTAACAGCTCCGTCTCACAGTTGGCCAGTTTTGAGCGGACGAGCACAATCTCTGATTTAATCGTCTTTTCATTCTGCTTGACTATTTCACTCTCTTCTTCTATGTAGTTTAAAGCTTGTACCTACAAATTAATAATTTTAATGTACTCTGATATTCTGTTATGATTACTTTGTAGCAGTTTTAGCAGCAGTAAAGTATACTAACACATCACCATGCCTATTAAAGCAGAGCTGTGCTGGAGGTATAATTACATGTTTCGTTTCACGTATAAAACAGAGTAGCCTAATGTATTTTGCTCACATCTTCGCATTTTTGTATTAAGTCTAGTAAAATACTGTCATTGGCAAATTCCGGGATTGCCTACGACCCTTGAAAACGTAGAAGAAGAAGAATAGGCTAATTTGTTTAAATATACCTGTTCAGAGCTAATTCTTAGCTGGTTGTCTGCAGAGTTGATCTGCTGCTGTAGTAATTCCACCTGCCTTTCTTGTTCCCGTCCCTTATTCTCCCAGAAACCAATTTCAGCATCGTACTGTAAGTAATCAAACATAAAGTTTTATATGACCTTGGGATTTTAGATTAATCAAGTTGTCTGGTTAAGTAATATATAAGTAGTGATTTTAATATTTAGTAACTATAGTGAAGCTAAGAATAGCACAGGATCGAGGCGAGTGACATCAAAAGGAAGGCTTATGCTCAAGAGCGGACCGACAATAAATAAATAAATAATCACATGACTGATACAAATTTTTTTGTAAATACATATATCATACATAGACAACTCCCAGACGCGAGACAAATATTTGCAGATTATACATTTATGTCGCACCAGAAGTCGAACCTGCCACCTTCTGCATTTCAGGCGCGTCTTCGGCCACAGCGCCAAAGGTCGTCAAAAAGAAAAGAGTTGATGGATGAAATGATGATGATAGCAGAGGAACCATCAGCGATTGTATCTCACCTTTATAAGATCCACCGACTGACTGGATAGCTTTTCTCTCTGATAATTAACAAGTGAGACCAGCTCTCGATACTGGCTGTTGTAGCTAACGGCTTCAGGCATCCGGCTCTCATTCTCATCAGGTAAGTTGACGGGAGACATGTGGGAGGAACGATTACCTCGTGACCGATTTGGTGACTTTCGGAGGGCTTGTGATGGTGGAGGTGGTGAACGGTAAGGCGGTGGGGGTTCTCTGCAATGACATCGGAAATTAGAACCTTACCTTTTAATTCGGTACGATTGTAACAGATGTTTGTTAATTTATAAAATGCTCAATTTATTTGAGAAAACATTGACAAGTTGCTCTCCCACATGAAGGGTACCATACCATCGTACAAGATATAATACATATTACAATAGTACATATTTAAATAATTTTTCATTTGTTGTTTTCGCTGCAATTGAAATACACACTGTGAAAATTTCATCTCTACCTATTATGGTTCAAATAGACAGACAGACAGACAGCATTCTTAGTAATAGGATCTTTAGGCTTAGCAATAAAAAACGATGTTGTAATGAAAAGTTCTAGTTGTAATAACCAAGAGGTGATAAAAAGAATATTTCTCAACATAGGTCATCTTCAGCACATATCAGTCCAGTGGTAGAAATAGTGACGATGTGGCCTATTACTCAATGTTTTGTACTATCCCAAAATATTATAAAATCTTAATATTTCCCATTTATAATACAACTTGCATAAAAACAGATATATATTTACTTACCGATAAGGCGGCACATCTTTCATCACAGGACTACTTGACTCTGGAGTCTTAGCTTGTTGTACCCCCTTCACCACCCCCACAGGGTTGCCAGGGGAGGTATTTACATTGTTATTGTTATAAGGGGGGGTAGTGTTCATACGGGGGGAACTCTGATTATCCAGTATTGGGTTTGGTGTGTTATATGATCTACAATTTTGAAATAATTTTATTAGTTCTATGTGTTTAATTTGTTGTTTTGTTGTATTAAAATGCTTACAATATTCTATTGTTTTGTCCTACTAAGTTACAAGAGCTAATGTTAAGACGACTAGTAGGGTCAAACCTCCCTCTCGCTCGCACTATTCAACATTTTTGAAGATATAAAATCACTGAATGTAGTTATGAAAAATAGCAAACCTTCACGGGCTAGAAAATAACAATACAAAGGTTCAGCAATAATCTCATTTTGATTCTTTCACGTTTTCTTAACAAAAAACTGGTACCAATGTGATGAATTTTGGTGCCAATTTTTTTGTAGGAAAACGTGTTGGGTTCAAAATGATATTCTTACTGAACCTTTGTATTGTTATTTTCTAGGCCGTGAAGGTTTGCTATTTTGCATTACTACATTCAGTAATTTTATATCTTCAAAAATGTTGAATAGTGCGAGCGAGAGGGAGGTTTGACCCTACTAGTCGCCTTAAGTAGATTTCTTATTATCTACTTACTAATAAGTGTGTTGAATCATAAAAAAAATCTATATTCATTTTATGGAAAATAGTTTAGATCTCATCAAACTCAAGTGATAGATTTGATCTGAGTCATTTACTTCTAGGAACTATTAGCCAGCTCCCTTCACTTTTTATTCACTGGTAAACTACTACATACCAAAAGCAACATGACTCATACCAGTTTTTACCTCAATAAATGAGATTTGGCAAAAAAATTTGGTAATTAATCATGTTAAATGGACCTTGAATGACACGGTTGAATGGACTTTGGTCAAAAGAGTAAGCAGGGAAGGGTCATCTATTATGTATATTACTTTTTTCACAAATGTGTATGAATTGTATTTATAATTAGCTTCTGTCTATAGCTTTACTTGCACTGTACTGTGAAATAGCCCTCATGTTGTTTGTGATGAAAAATTGATGTTTCTTAAACACACAAAATTTCAGGTCAACCCATTTAGTATTGAATTTAGTAGTTCTGGCTTGAAGGAACAAAAAATCTTCACTATTTTTCACCTTTATAAATATTAGTAGGAGGTCTGTCATGTTGATGGGAAGGTAACAAAGTTTTACTAACCCATTTCCACTAGGAGATTTAGTGTTATTGGCAGGTGGTGATTTGTGACTATTACCAGGTTCTGATCTTCTCAGTATAAACTGTATATCGTTTGAGTATTCGCCCCATTTCATGAGGATCTAAAACATACAAATATCTTCAGCATTCTCATATTTCTCTACAAAATACTCAATGAAATAAAAGACTATTTACAATAATTTTCGGTACCTTCAATGGATATTCCTGAGGAGCCAGCAGTCTTTCGTTGTTCCTCCATCGCTCTATCAGAGTGAATCTGCCCACTTTTCCAGTGGCATGAGCTAATGCAAAAACTACATCCTATGCAAAAAAAAACATCAGAAAAAGACTTGAATAAAGTAAACAAGGATTAAAATAGCGTAGTAATTATGCGTGTCAAAAGATTTATAAGAGTTGCTAAGCTTACCTGACAAGTTGTGGTCTCCGTGACCCCACAAACTATCCTTTGTATCCCCTCGACCCAGACCTTCAGCTCCATTAAAATTCGCAACACTCACTAAACATAAAAGCTAGGACATCATTTTTCAATTCATTAGCCAGCCTGAAACGCTATTCTCATACGAAATGCGTTAAAATACGACACAAACATACCAAAAACACCAAAAGAAAATATTAAAGACTACGTACGATACAAACGAATGGCTGGGCTAGTGTTGCCGTTTTTTATTTGGAGAGAATGTTAAAACTTGTTGCAGAAAATGCTAAAAATATGCTAAATAACTTTAAAAATGCTAAATAAAATGCTAAAATCAAAATTTTACTTCCAAATAGCAAACTGAGGTGGTCAACTGTTAAACTAGATGCATATTCGAATATAAATAACTCAAGAGAAGACTCTGGTCTTTGGGTATTAAGATTAATTTGCATCGTAGGTTAATTACTTTTCATTGACCCTTCACATTTTGCATGTTTTGCGGTGGAAATGTGTTGGTTGCTTCAGTAAATTTTAGCTATTATGTTACACTTACAAAATTTGCAATAAATTAAACTCTCATATTTTCCCGTTGTTCGCGCTAAATTTTGTCATAAATATGAGAAGCCGTGATATTATATTTTGACATCAGATTCAAATTAGACGTGAAAATTAAGAACACTGCACTGATCGTTCGTAACGTAACAAATCAACAATCGCTTAGCAAAAGATAAACATTAATTTCGGGGAAGACCTAAGTCCTTAGGAGAGAGTTCCCATATTTTAAAAAACTACTTTGAGTTAAAAAAACAAATTGTCTCTGTTTTCTATCAAATCTTTTGAACTCCTTACTAAGTAGGTAAGGTTAAAAAAATGAAAATAGTGAAAAATGCTAAATGCAAATTTTTCAAGCTAACAGACCCGGGGATATGCTAAATTTAGCATACAAAATGTTAAAACGGCAACACTGTCTATGAGAATTTTTCGTTCAAAATTTTTTCGATACATGACGCTGACAACTGACGACAGTGACGTTGCTGGTGGCTTTTGAACTATCATTACCTCTCAACATCCGGTACGGATACAGTTCCGGCTAACCCACAGTTATAGTGGTTATAGGAAGATAACTATAGTTAAAGTCTTAAAATTCAATACGGCTGATATCTACTTTCGTATGGCCAATATCATCAGTTAGAAAGGGATGCATACATATATCAATGCGACTTCAAAAAGTTAATCGTACCAGGGCGCTCGAACAAATTTCTATGCAGGTTCATACAAATGCCCTAGTACGAAGTCGCAGAAATCGCCTTGAGATAAAGTATGTATCTCTTTCTAGCTAACATATATGGACATAAGAAAGTAGAGATCAGCCGTATGAGTTAATGTTCAGAGCATAAATGAATTTTAAGACTTCTTCTATGCTTTAGTCCTATTTCTTTGGGCGAACCCATGGTGTTGATGACTTTTTTGAAATCGAAAATTGTGTTCTTCGTATACTTCCTCTTTTTATTTATGGCCTGTGTGGTATAGCGACCACAACTCGAAAGATTTTACATTAAAAAGGCGATGGAGGTTGAATGTGTTATGTTTTGCCGAGTCAAACGTTGTCAACGAGACCATAGAGAAATTAAATGCTAGAGTCCGTCTCACGAAAGAAGTCCCGCTGACGCGGCGCCACTGTCGTGTGAAAATTAAAATGGAATAGAAATAAAACCTAAAGAAGAAAGAAATGAAACCAACACGTATCCCACTAACTAAAATAAGATACAAATAATCTGTTCTGTCTAGAATTTCTTCATAAATGTTAAGTGTTTTAGCGTATACTTGAAATGCCGCTTTAGTTCCACTGATTGCCGCGGGACTTCTTTCGTGGGACAGACTCTACGCTAGAAACGAGACGTTGAGAGACGTCCGTCATTTAACTGCCAAGATTTGTCTCTTTGCCGAATGCAACTGTTGCTTTATAAAAATATAGAAAAAATAAATTCGCAGGCGTTAATAAATTGAGAAGCATGGCGGCGCCGCAAGATGATGATGAAGAGGTACCTAATGCTTTATCTTTTTTATCTCCTGAGCTTGTGGCAAACTCTGGAGTTTTAGGCCGGTGGGGGCCTCCGTTCTGCGTCCAGACCACGTCCAGACGGTCTAATAAAACAGTTAGGCTTGGTATGCACAAAGATTACCGATGCTTCACGTCACGGCGCCAGGACAGCTTCTTACGTTTTAACAAGCTCACGTCCTATCAGGTAGTTTTTTTTACTACTTTTGGGTTGGCTCTGCTAAATACCAACTTAAAGCCATGGACTCGATTGAACGAAGTGCCTTCAGTCGAGTCATTGGAAAGCTTTTCGAAGATCGAAAGTCTCGAACACAAGGTAAGGTTGCTTGCAAATCGATCTTATTCTTCATTTCGGAAGTGCTCTCAAACTGCATGTACTGATCCCACCATCTCCATTCCACTTTAGGGCAAGCAGGCGCACCACGGTTGAATACCATCCTATAATAAGTAGATTGGTAGGTACATGAAGGTACCTAATTAATGTATACACCCCTTATCCCATCCGGGTATCCGCGCCGCCAGATGTCACGAAAGGTGGGCTATATCGATTAAATAAACAATCATATTTTCCGTCAGGATTTAGTATTCAACGTAGAAGAGGTCCAGAAGATAGTTCGGGATAACATTGAGTTGTGTTTGGGCGGTAATACGTATAGTCACACAAGAGCACCGCAATGGATCACAGTCATCACAGAAAAGACGTTGTCCAGATTGAACAAGCTGAACAAACCGTTTAAATATATCAGTGAGTATTGACATAGGTATTTAAAAAGTCATAGTAGCAAGCGAAAGTTGTGGTACATACACTCATAGGTAGGTACAATTAACCGCGCACCAATATTTTTCGTCACCTTGATTGCTTAGTTACTTATGGCTTAACTAATGTTTTGTTTTTGGTTATGTGGGTACATTATCAATAAATTAAACACCTAACTATAATTCGATGAATAAACTTGTCACCGAAGTCTTTTTGGAATTTAGTCGTCGTTTGAAATTGTTGCAGTTTTACGTTACCTACCGTGTTAACATTTCTTGTTATTTTCTACCATTGTGTGCGAATATTGTTTACTTTGAGTTTTTAGTGTATCAATAATCTTTGTGACTGGAAAAATTGTTTCTCAATACAACTGGTACTACTAGGTCAGTGCCTTTAGCTGACTATAGCCAACGTCGCATCGCTCATACACTTGGTACCTCGAATTACGGTACGGGATGCCATCAGACGCTTTTGAGAAACTAGTTCATACACGAGGAAGCCAGGTCAAGGACAAAATCGGTGCGCATCAGCTCGGGATGACCGCTTTGTTGTAAGTAACGTGCTAATAATTCGCTTTAGCACCGCTACTGAAGCCCGTATTGTACACGACTTTTTGAGGTGAGAAATGTCAGTGTAAGTGAACATATCATTAGAAGATTGGCTGAAAGTAATCTGAGAGCTTTTCGTCCAGCTCGCGCTCCACAACTGCTCCCACAGCACCGTATTGCTGGATGCAAAGGCAATTGCGCGAGAATATCCTGACTTTACCTACTGTCGAGAAATGAAAGGACGTGCTTTTCCAGATGAGAACAGAATAGGCTTATATGGTCCAGAAGGGCGCCAACGTGTATACAGGCGCCAAAATGAACAGTTTGCTCGATGCGCAATAACTGAAACCGTGAGTTATCTAGGGGGGCAATTTTTGTGTTTGGCAATTTTTATGTTTGGCAATACGCTTGTCTATTTTTGATGAAAAATATCTTTTTTAGAAATGGTGTTATTTTGCGTAGGTATACTAATAATTATTATCACAAACAAAACATGAAAAAGAAAACTGCGATTTTTTATATATTCATAGGAAACTGTAAACGTAAAAGACAGTCGGCGAGCGAAGCGAGCCGCGAAATTTTTACACTAAAACCTCTGTATCTTGGTCATTTATACCATTATAAAAACAAAAACATAGTATATATATTGATTTTTATAGCTACATATCTGTATAATTAACAAAAACGTAAATTATCCTCACGACGGAAACCGGATAACGTTCCATTACTTGTTTTTTGTATGGACACAGTCAGTGCCGTAAATAGCATTTTAGGCGCCCGGTGCGAGCTTCTATAATTGTTAAGGCTGGATACCAGACACAATAGAAAATCCATCTCGCGTTCCGGTATATATGAAGTTAAAGTAGGCTTCTCAGTGCATAGTTGCTTTACTTATTATCGAAATAAAATCGGCGAGCGGAGCGAGCCGATTTGGTTGCACAAAGGAAAAAAGGAAGAAAACAGTGGCATTTTTTTGAAACACCTAGGTAACTCAAAAACAGACGTAAAAAAGGAAGTCGGCGAACGGAGCAAGCCGCAATTTTTTTTATCATTCTAACTAGCGCTGTTGTGTTCTAATTCGTCATTGTTGCAAACTTTATAGGATGGATTTAAACATTTTTGTGCGTAGTTATGTACCATTCACAACCAAAAATCGGAGAGCAGAGCGAGCCGCGAAATTTTTCTATCAAATAATACGTGAGCATATATGAAAATGAAAACTACGATTTATATCTTAATTTCAACCAACCTATATGTATTAGGTTATAATTGTCAACTAAGACTTGGTCCTGATCTGGTCATTTCTGCACCCCACCAGAAAAAACAACTCAATTTATATCGGGATATCAATCTAATAATAAATTAATACTACCATTCATGACCAAAAACTTGGTCCTGGTCGTCGGATATCAACCTAAAAATTAAAACTTGGTTCTTGTCTGGTCATTTCTGCGCCCCCAGAAAAGAAAACTACGATTTATAACTGGATATCAATCTAATAGTTAAAACTTGGTCCTGGTCTGGTCATTTTTGCACCCCCAGAAAAGAAAACTACGATTTATAACTGGATATCAACGAAATAATTAATGAATACTACCATGCATGGTTTGCGCCTTGTGCCTGGGCAACGCCCGGTGGCATTGCCTTATTTTCGGCACTGGACACAATATAATTAATAGCTAGTTAATTAACACATGACAATATATTGATCGTTCCAAATTAACCAACGTACATAATAAGTATCTTGTGAATTACTAATGATTTAAAAGTTTTAAAAAGTTCATAATTTCTAGTGTATTTTGCCAGAGTTCAGGGGGAGGGAGAAGGGGGGCAATTGCCCCTATTTAAAAAAATTATATTTACAAAATCGGCGAGCGTAGCGAGTCTCGAAATTTTTTGTGCACAAAAGAAACAAGGCAAATAAAACGGTGTCAATTTTATTTAAAACACCTAGTTAATTCGGGCTAACGGCGAGCAGAGGGCCGCGATTTTTTTAAAATTTATCGCGGTTGATTTCGAATTCATCAATGTTTCAAACTTTTTAGGATGTTTACGGTAGTTTTGAGCAGTACACACTGGTCATAATTTTTGTGCGTGTTTATATGCCATTAAGAATACAAAAGCTGGCAATAAAAGCGGCGAACGGAGCGAGCCCCGAAATTTTTCTTTCAAACGTGTTCATACAAAATAATAATTAAAAAAAACGAATTATATCTCTGGATTTCAACCAAGTATTAAGTTATAATTTATCAATTGGATTTAGAAAGGGTAGAAGTTCAATGGACAGCATCGGTGTTTTGATAACTGATATACGTATAGCTTTTTCTTTAAATGAGTCGGTTGTGGCGACATTCTTAGATATTAAGTCTGCCTATGACAACGTTTTAATTGAAATATTAATCAAAAAACTACATTTTATTAAAATTCCACATATGTTAACTAACTTCATTCAAAACATATTATCGGGGCGGGTGATCATCTTAAACTCTACCAATAACTCGAGATTAGCATGGAAGGGTTTACCTCAGGGTTCTGTATTGAGTCCACTTCTTTATAACATATATACTTATGATTTAGAAGAATCTGTTAACGGTACAGTAAATATTTTGCAATATGCAGATGATTTGCTTTTATATACTTCCTGCACTTCCATTGATATAGGTTCTAATAATTTGTCATTTGCTTTGAATTTTCTTAAATTGTGGTTGGAAAAGCACGGTTTAGAGCTTTCAATATCGAAAAGCACTGTAGTATCTTTCTCACGTAAGGTTAATCCAATTCCGGCAAAAGTGCATTATGATGGAAAACTTATTCCTTTGAAAAGTTTTGCTAAATTCCTGGGCGTAGTATTGGATTCTAAGCTCTCTGGTCATCCACATTGTGATCATGTTGTTATAAAATGTGAAAAACATTTGAATTTATTAAGATGCCTCACTGGTGTTTGGTGGGGCGCCCATCTGTTTTCTTTAAAACTTATATACGCACTCATTAGAAGTTCATTAGACTATGGCACTTACCTGTTAGAACCTGGTAGAGTAGCAGCATTCAAGAGATTGGATGGAATCCAATCGAAAGGAATGCGGATCGTTTTGGGAGCGATGAAATCCAGTCCCATTAATGCTCTTCAGGTAGAATGTGGCGAACCGCCTTTATATATAAGACGTCAGTATTTATCCAATAGATTCTTTTTCCGTGCCCTACAACTTTCAAAACTACGATAAATAAGCTTCTTTCCAAACTACAACATCTTTCACGTCTTATAACATCATCCACGTACTGGAAACATAAATTACCCCCGTATCTAGTTCATAGCTATAAGAAACAACTATCATTATCAGCACCAACTCACCAATCCCTTTTACTACCTGTCTTTGACTGTAACTTTCAAGTCTTGATATTACCTTTAAACGTTTATTTTGACCTGGATATAGATCGTGGTGGTACTCATGCTAATGTCTTTTTCAAAGCTGTTGTTGATAATCGTTGGCATGGGTGGCATCAGATTTATACTGATGCTTCCAAGCACTCCCATATTACGAAAAGTGGTAACGTTGGTATAGGCGTATATCACAAACAGTATAATATTGTGCAAAAAATTAAATTTCCAATTGAAACTTCAGTTTTTACCGGTGAATGCTATGGCATTGTAAAAGAATTGGAATATGTTCTCTTAATGAAACTTAAAAAGACCGTTATTTTTAGTGATTCGATGAGTGCTTTACAAGCACTTCTGAAATTTCCTTTCCGCTCTAAAAAATACTACCCCTTAATAACAGAGGCCAGAAGTATACTCCTGCAATGCGTAAACTCTGGTTTTGATGTTGATTTCGCCTGGATACCGAGTAATTGCGGTATATTAGGCAATGAACGTGCAGACTTGCTTGCAAATGAAGCTGTGGAGTGTGGAGATATGTTCCCTTACAAAAACTTTTCTCATGACATTGTTTTACTTCCTAAAAAGATATTAAAAGATTCGTGGTATGAAGCTTGGAATGATTCAGGCAATAATAAGGGCAGGTATTATAAGGGCATTCAAAAATGTATATCACTAAAGCCATGGTTTTTTAAACTTAAACTGAGTAAAAGAGCGACGACTGTGCTGATTCGTATACGGCTGGGGCACACTTGTACCCCAGCTCATCTGGCCCGAATGAAAATAATAACTGATGCAACTTGCGACTGCGGAGATGAAACTGGCGATGTTAATCATATATTCTTTTCCTGCAGCAAATATGAACACCTTTCTCTATATAATGATTTAATTTCCCTCCATGTCCCGCTTCCTACAAATATTACTGTTTTACTTTCTTCCTTGGACCCCTGTATATATCAATGTTTAGCTTCCTATATAGATACTAATAATATAAATATATAGCCATATTTTTTGTAAATATCATGTATGTACATAAATTATTATCCTTTTTATCCTTCATTAACCTGTGTGCGTTACCCCGCAGAATTTTTTCTCCTAGAATGAAGTGAGTTCCAGGAATAATTAGTGCATTACTTGCTGTAAATGTGCGTCGAGAAAAAAAATTTGTGCGTGCTGCCGTTTTGGAATAAATCGCAAAAATAGGTTTTCTGCTGGAGTAACGTTCTTCCAGCAGGAAGATTCTAAACGGATGATCCTAGACAAAAATGAATGATATGGGCAGGTAGCTTATATTTGTGCATAAAAGTGCGCAAAAAATAAAATTTGTGCGTCTTAAGGTTTTTGAGTTATTAACTTTCCTGCTGCGGTAACGTTTTGCAAAATCTTGGATCTCGGAAACCATTGAATGTGCACCTATAAAATATACATGCACGAGTAGCTCTTAATTTGTGCGTATTTGTGACAAAGTAAAATTAACAAAAATCCATACAGTTTTTAAGTAATCTAGCTTTTTTGAAAAACCTTAAAAAAATTCTAGCTCTTTAATGGACAGACGCACAAATTCATTGTAAACGGTGTTCGGTTCTTGTTGTTATCCTTTGTAACCACAAAAAGTTTCAAGAAGGTACATACACGCGTTTTTGAATAATATCGATTAAACCAAATCTGATAAAGCCATAACTTTGACGTCAAAATGCAAGAAACCTTTTCAACGCACAATTGTGGTATGAACAAAAAAATTAGTGCGTTTAATGATAATTAAACCCTGAAAATTTCAGCTCTCTACGTCCCGTATTGAGCTAGTTATAAACGATAGTCTGAAATAAGACCTAGACCCTGGTTTTTGACCTGTGATCCGACCAAATTCGAATGACCACTAAAAAGCGACCGTTTCATACATATTGATGACCTTCTTAATTTTCCTTACGAGACGCATTGGTCCTGGATACACTCAAGTACAAAAGTTATTGATACTTTTGCAAACTATTTTAGGATTTAAGAGAAATGAAGTCAGTAGGTACTTATCTACCCACATACCTATCTTTTTAACCGACTAACTCGGAAGGAGGGTTACGTTTTACGAGAATTTTAAACCTAAATGATTTCTTAACGTTGATAGTTTGCTACCTAACTAGGCCTCTGCTTGAAGTCTCTACTTTCTCCAGTAAGGTAAGTAAAATTTACCTACCCTGGATCGAAAAACACATAGGTTAATAGATATTAATGGACAGAAACTACGGAACAAATAGGTAGACACGTTTATCAATAATTTTCAGTCTGGTTTTCATATTTTTTTAACTTATACCTACCTATCTAATTATAAGTAATTAGCTGATTAGGCCGTAGGTAGGTAGTAAATAAGTCTTCTAGGTACTAGAGGTCTTCTAGTTTACTAGAGCACAGCTCATCACACCTACTGATTTAAAAATTAAGAATAAAATGTACCTACTTTTCTGTTTGTTCTGTTTTTCATTATTTTCTGATTTCAATAAAAACAAAAACCTGCATCAAAATATTCATTTACCAACACAATCCATCGGTTTGAGCTCTGTACCTATAGCTACCGGTACCTACCTACCTACCTACCTATAAAATATATACCTAGCCTAGGTTTTTAAAGATGTGGTTACCTATATGACCTTCACTGTTATGAACTTATTAAATAAAATTGCATTTGTTCCTAGGTAAAATTTTGTTTATTCATTTTAGAATAATTATTTCGATCTCGTCTTGCTTGGCTCAGAAAATGCTTCCAAACGGAACTTCGTGCTTGGCATTGACACGACGTAACATTTTGTGGGTTATCTCTCTCGCACTTATATATTAATTTAAATTCTACTGTCATTCTTAGTGAACTGGATTGTTGTAAAACATGACGTGGGGAATCCCAGCCTACTAAGCCGATGTTGCCATACGTACAGGAATTTCCGTTATACGGTTAGTATTAAAAAGTTAAAAGGCCCATCAGTAACACAGGTCCTCCGTCGACCTGAAAATAAAGGAGATCATTCAGGCTCCATACATTTTTGGGCTAAATCTCAAAGTAACGGCCAAATAAAAATAATGTGACATTCCGGGAGCACATGCTTTTCTCAAAATTTTTAACTATTGGAGCAATGTTGTAAAGTCAATATCTGCCGAGTTTCAGAACTTTGAAGATTATATATTTTCATACCATTTTTATAAAAACAAAAGTTATTCCGTTAATTAATACACACTTCTTTTTCACGTTTTTCACATCTCATTTCACATTCACTTTATTTAATACTGTAAGGGCAAAGCTGCAGTGATTCTCCACCAAGTTACAAAAGTACGAATTTTGTTTGCATATAATTTTGATAAAGGCATAAATTCATTGATTATAGAATATTTACAATTATTTTTTATGTAAGATCTCCTCGCCTTGTCGAAATTTTCGCGGAGTCACGACTAAGCGCCGTTTGCTTCACCTACAGGGGAAACGTTTCAGCTTCCAAGCCTGCTCAATAACTAATAGTTTATTACATTGACGAGAGGTGTCGCTTTGCTTATTCTATGATTTTTTGTATTTTAAGTGTTTACCCACACTTCAGGGAAAATTTTTGGGATATATAAAAAATCTTAGATTTTCCCTAAAGTGTGGGTAAACACTTAAAATACAAAAAATCATATTTTTTATGTATAATCTACCAAAGCGTATGTATGCGGTCTACGGTAGGTACTTGTTGCCCAGATGTCGGAACCTAGTTTGTTTGGGAGGCTAAAAGTCGACACCTCATAAACGTGGATTAGCAGCGTTATCACCATTCTTGAAAAAAAATATCACTATGTTTCTGATCCACGCTTACGGTGTCTTATCAGAGTTTTAACATGTGTGATTCCATCTTCCCTCAGTGAATTTTAGTTTTTGAGCTAAGTATAAGCTGGCGTAGCTGTATAAGCTGACGTCTAGGTTATATTTAGCTACTGCTTGCATTTGTATACATTTTATAGCTATAGGTACAGAGCTCAGTGTTCGCCGCCTATGGATTGTGACGGTAACTAGGTAGGTAGGTATAGGTAAAGGTACTCGTAAATGAAAGAATATTTATATGCAGGTTTTGTTTTTACTGAAACTAGAAAATAATGAAATACAAAACATACAGGCAAGTAGGTATAGGCACAGGTAGGTAGGTACATTTTATTTTTAATGATTAAGTTTAAGGACCTACAATACCGAAATTCGATGCGGCACGGCGCCGCGGCGTGTCTTGTCTACTCGCCGCGCTATACTTCGCGCGCAAAATTATATTGGGTTCACGCGAGGTCAAAACAGGAAGTAGGTACAATATTTTGTCCAAAAGGTAGGTAATTAGGTCCCTACTTAAATATGAAAATAGATGATTTTATTAAGTTTGTAGGAATCTTAGTAGGTAATATACCTATCAATAGTTACCTAGTAGCTAGGTTATTACTATTATTACTATTAGTGATAGGTACCTACTTTAAATTACAAAACAATATTTTATTATATTTTTGATGAGCTCTGCCCTAGTAAAGTACATAGTAAGGAATAGGTATATTATGTACATAATATACATAAGTACCTACTTCCTAACTACTGCCTAGTTAGCTAATTACTTTAATAAACTAGATAGGGAGGTATACCTAAGTTAAATGACTAAAACCCGACCTTAAAATATTGATAAGCGTACCTAACTAGTAAACTACACAGTAGACATAAGTACTACCTAACTACTGCCTAACTAGCTAATTACTTATAAGATACTATAACGTTTAAATTAAAAATAACTAAAAGGATTTGATAAACGTACCTACCTAGTTGTTGTTTGTGTGTACTTAAGTGTTTTTCGATCCAGAGTTGGTAAATTTGACTGGAGAAAGTCTCTGCCTAGCTAGGTAGCAAACTATCAACGTTAAGAAATCATTTAGGTTTAAAATTCTCGTAAAACGTAACCCTCCTTCCGAGTTAGTCGGTTAAAAAGATAGGTATGTGGGTAGATAAGTACCTACTGACTTCATTTCTCTTAAATCCTAAAATAGTTTGCAAAAGTATCAATAACTTTTGTACTTGAGTGTATCCAGGACCAATGCGTCTCGTAAGGAAAATTAAGAAGGTCATCAATATGTATGAAACGGTCGCTTTTTAGTGGTCATTCGAATTTGGTCGGATCACAGGTCAAAAACCAGGGTCTAGGTCTTATTTCAGACTATCGTTTATAACTAGCTCAATACGGGACGTAGAGAGCTGAAATTTTCAGGGTTTAATTATCATTAAACGCACTAATTTTTTTGTTCATACCACAATTGTGCGTTGAAAAGGTTTCTTGCATTTTGACGTCAAAGTTATGGCTTTATCAGATTTGGTTTAATCGATATTATTCAAAAACGCGTGTATGTACCTTCTTGAAACTTTTTGTGGTTACAAAGGATAACAACAAGAACCGAACACCGTTTACAATGAATTTGTGCGTCTGTCCATTAAAGAGCTAGAATTTTTTTAAGGTTTTTCAAAAAAGCTAGATTACTTAAAAACTGTATGGATTTTTGTTAATTTTACTTTGTCACAAATACGCACAAATTAAGAGCTACTCGTGCATGTATATTTTATAGGTGCACATTCAATGGTTTCCGAGATCCAAGATTTTGCAAAACGTTACCGCAGCAGGAAAGTTAATAACTCAAAAACCTTAAGACGCACAAATTTTATTTTTTGCGCACTTTTATGCACAAATATAAGCTACCTGCCCATATCATTCATTTTTGTCTAGGATCATCCGTTTAGAATCTTCCTGCTGGAAGAACGTTACTCCAGCAGAAAACCTATTTTTGCGATTTATTCCAAAACGGCAGCACGCACAAATTTTTTTTCTTGACGCACATTTACAGCAAGTAATGCACTAATTATTCCTGGAACTCACTTCATTCTAGAAGAAAAAATTCTGCTGGGGTAACGCACACCATTAACCCTCCTGATCCTTTTCCAAATTTCGTAAGCTCAATAATTGTTGTAAATAGCTTCCCAAATTTTTTATAAAAATAAAAAAGTAAAATGTCTAAAGACTTAAAATGGCAAATGCACAAACCGTGCGACGCCACAAAAAAAAAAAATATCAATTCACAAATTTATTAATACTACCCAAAACTTGGTCCTGGTCTGGTCATTTCTGTGCCCACCAGACAAGAAAACTACGATTTATGTCTGGATATCAACCTATTAATTAAAACTTAGTCATGCTCTGGTTATTTCTGCGCCCCCTAGAAAAAAAACTTCCGATTCATATCTGGATAATAAACTAATAATTAAAACTTTGTTCCGATCTGCTCATTTCTGCGCCCCAAGAAAAGAAAAATACGATTTATATCTGGACATCAACCTAATGGTCGAAACTTGGTCCTGATGTGGTCATTTCTGTGCCCCCAGAAAATAAAAATAGGTAAATATCTGGAGGCACCGGTGGCACCGTACTGACTGTGTTGAGTGGTTTGCTTAGCTTTGACATACTACATAGCTCAACTCCTGGTTTGCAACCGGCCTAACGGCAAAGAAACAAGCATCCAAGCTGGCTGATTATTTGTTTCAGTGCGAATGACTGTGACCCAAAAGAACGGTTCGGGCTTACACACGGCCGCGGCTTATTTCTGGGACACGGCGACGGATGGCGCATGTACGGTCCGTTGGGAGAACAAGTACATGTACTGTATCATCAATATATGGGGTTGTGCTCTGCAATTATAAGAAACTAGAATACTCTGCTTTGTTTTATTTTAAACTAGTTTTCGCACGTGGCTCCACTCGCGTAGTACCAGTATAAAAAGTAGTCTGTGTTACTGCAGGTCCTAATTTAATGTATCCATTAACCCGTTACGGAGTTGAGTGGGAAGAAACTTACATAATATACTTCCATTTATACTTAATAGTGTGAATTTACAGTTTTATACCTAACATAAACTTTACCACGCAACAACGCACGCAAACTCAGAACAAACGCAACAGAAAAATAAAAACCGTTGCCCTAAAAAATAATTATGCTGTCGAAATGAAACAATTCATAAAGCACATTTTAGTATTTTTATTTTTGGTAAAATTTACCACAATACAAAATAATGATAGAAATAAATAAAGTAATAAAATGTATAAGACAGGTCATAGAACTATGCATTGTAAAATTGGTGCTTTTAAAGCATTCATATAATTTATAATAACATTAGGCAAAATGGCATTGTGTACAATTAAAAATAAAAGCATTATTTTTAACACAAATAATATCAAGAGCAGATGCATATACTTAAAATAAAATTAACGCAAAATTGATTCATCACTTTGTGATTTGGTCTTTTGATTTTCTCTAATTTTTATTTGTTTACAGGACTAACAAAATGCACATGTAGGTACATTATTTTAAAGCATATTATTTCACCGAACGAGTCAACTTCGCGCCAACCCTATAAAATCGAATTTATAATCGAAAATAATGATAACCTAGGGCAGCTAATCAATGCAAGGGTGTAATAAAACAACATTCTACCAACCAAAGCATAACCCCCGAACTAGGAACCAGGTTTCGGTAGAAAATAGCAAACAGTAAGTCTGACTATTTTACACCAAGCTTTGGATCGAGTTGGGCGTTTCAACATTAAACCGCACCTGTTTTCGCTCATATGACTTTAGAAACATCGAGAAGGAAAGAAAAAACGAAACTCGTGTTAATCTTACGACGACATTAAACTAACATTTAAAAATAGATGTTAATCATTACAATCGATTTTAAAATTACCAATGTACTTTGTTTATTATCGTAACTCGATGTAAACTAACCAACTATCGTACCTATTAAATGTTAACAAAATATAACAACCTTTTATCAAAAAGAATGGCTAGTCCTGTTATGGCTAAGTCCACATAAAAAGTAATGTTACAACTGATTAGACTAGTCAACTTTCACCTTTGCTGGCAAATATTTAATACAACATTTGATGGGAACGCAGTCATGACAGTTTAGAAAGATGAACTTTCGATTCCTTATACTACGATACTATTCCCAAAACAGACAGAAACATAATATAATAAACCTATATCATTTAATCTTTGCAAAAGTTTTCGTCTATCGATGAAAATATCCCTGTCGTGTTCATATCTGTAGTCAAAGATATCCAAAGTTCACCTAAATGTGATATCTACAAAATAAATATCACTCCTTACAATATACTTCCTAAGGCCGTTTGTCTTACGGCTCTAAACACCGCTGACTGCAGAGTCAGATTAACAAACCTGGGAACTATTTTCAAATAGAACCTTATTCCAGCAAACTGTTGTCTTTTCTTCATCTATCTGTACTATAACATCGAAAAATCATTGGATATTATTTCATTGATGGTATAGATAGATAGAAGAGGACAGTATACAACCACGTATTCGGTTTAGTTGAATAAGTTTCGTTTGAAAATGTCTCTTGACATAATCTATTAGTACAAAATATTACAAACGATCTAGCTAGAAATTATATTTTTGTTTGTTACGATAAGTTATAGTTGCTATCTGAACGAAATAAATGATTAGGTATATTGTATTGGACAGCAGATTAAAATATATTGAAACTAAAAAGTATCATAAGCCACAATTATACAGTAAAGTTAGCTATAAGAGTGCTGAAAAAGTGCAACTAATATTGATTTTTATTGATATGTTAATATAAAGATGTCAATATTTATACATAATCCATACAAATAACTATAACACTAGCATTACATGAACTATTATTATTCTGTCTATGGATAGGAATCTACGAAATACTTGGGACAAATATTAAAATTACAATAATACTGCACTGATTAGAGACACAGTAACAATATTTAACTGTTTCTACGTGATTATATTGAAGTATCTGATTCTATACATATATCTACCTAAAATTATGAAATTGTATAAGAATAGTTAGCATAAGGAGCAAATCAGCTGAAATCTGTGATGGCATTGTGATGCTATATCAGTCTAAAAAATAGTCAATGGGATTGTGTTCATAAACGAATTACCAATTATAACAACAGAACTTGTTAGCTTAGTATAAAACTATAGATTAAACCCAAGCTGTGCTGATTGTTTTAAAGCTTACACTGTGCATTTCATTTAAAAACATTTATTAAAACTGGGACATGTTGTACAGCGCAAAAAATCTTGCATAACTTATGTACAGTAAAATAATATACTCTTTAAAGTACAACCTAAATCTATGACTACAATAAAAACGATTTAACGTCTAATCAAATTATTATGACAGATAATTCCTCTTATTTACAATTTCACTATACAATACACATTAGAATTACTAAAAAGTAACATTGTACTCGTAACCTTGCTACCCTTCTCGCATATAGTAATTAATTAACGTCTTAATCCATTCTGTATTTACACGTACGCGCTAAGCTAGTCGAGAGTTAACTGATCACAAGTAAAGGAAATAAGAACGAATGAGGAACAATTATACACTGTCGCACTAACCCTCGATCCCGAGCCAGTCCAAGCATATCACATCAAGTGCAACACCCCAGGTCACACTTAAGCCGTTCGCGAACCAACTAACCATAACAAAATATATTTACAAAAAAATGTGTAAACCTATGAAAATAATATAATTAAAAATTATTATACAATCCAACAACGCTAACACTGGGTAGATTCAAGTAAGAGATCATAACAAGATTCATTTGGAACTCGTCCACCGCTGAACGGTCCTTGCCAGGTGGGAGTACGCGATATGTGAATTTGACTTATTGTCTTAGATACGAGTAGGTACGTATTGTACACGATTGTGCTCAACCCAGTATTCCATTCGATACATTCATTCCCACAGTAAATTCTAAACGATCATACCGACTATTCACAATGAGAGCTTTAAAAATAGTGTTAGAAATGAACAAATAATTATAAATGTCAATTGCGATAGTTTTAAGCCAACCACAAAGTTGCGCAATTGTGTAGTTGTATAATTGAGCTTGTGTTGGAAGAAATTTGCGCAAAATCTTCTAACACACGGTCAAGTATACTTGCGCAAGTATAATCGTAACGTGTGTGGCTGGCGATACTATTTTGCATTTATTTTAGATGTACATTTTGCATTTGAACTGCCATGTTGTAGTTCCATCTCCTTCTAATTTTTGGAATTTAATTTGAATTAGAAAAAATAGGGCAATTCAAATAGCGCATAGTGTATTCCTTAATGTCTTTACCTGCTTACTTCTGTTTTAAGAATAGTGATTTAGTCAAAGTTGTTTTGCCTAGTAAGCTTTCAAAGTGAACAGTCAGATAGAATTAAAGGAGATCCATCATTTTCGTAGCTAGCGCGTGTCCGCCCTTCGCTATCCAAAGCCGCTCTTATATAATTTAACATCTATCATGTACTTCTATAATTATGCTAAGAAAATCCCGTATTAATTACCGATTTAAAATACTACAAACATTGTTGGAAGTATTTCTCGAACGTGTGAGCAGTATCTTGACTGGTCACATTCCAAGAAAATAGTCGGTACAGTGCACCAACACTACAATGAGTCCAGAATGTGTATATGATTGGGAAATATAGAAACTCATTTGTCTTCGTTGATTGGTTGAGTCTTCGTGCCAGTAGCACATCAGTAGCAAAACTCAGCATTCTGTTTTTGAATAGTTTGTTAATTGACAACTCACAGTTTTCTCTCCACCTCTTCAATTCAGGTACTTGCGGCATTTTTTTGCACCGCAAGTGCAAGGGATCTTGACTTCTTCAAATGGAAACTTGTAGTCGTAAGTCAGCTCTTCACCTACCGTTATCCGGCGTAGAGCAAAGATTAGGATGTGCTTGTGACCGTGAATGTCGACCACGCGAGAATAGCAATTGGGCTGTAATAGAAAGTATAACTTTATTGTTACTTCAGTTCTTACTTACACATACACATTCATAACCATTATAACATTAGTAACAATTTCAATGATTTTAACAGGAATAAGGGGTTCTAACGGGGTTCTAACTTCCACCTTTGGAACCCAAGCCAACTGCATCGGTTCGTGGTGGATGCTTGGTCAGTTTAGATTTATAGCTAGCAAAGTAAGTAAGACTGAATAATTAAAATAAATAATGCTGGACATTATCACACAGCATCATGTAACCACAAACTAAGCAGAGCTTGTATTATGGGAACAACAAGACTGATAAACTACTGATATATTTTTTTAAATACGTATTATACATAAAACACGCGTACCTGAGACTAATCTGCAGATAATGCAAATAATTGGTTCGCGGCGGGAATCGAACCCGCAACGTTCTGCGTCTCAGGCAAGCCTCAGACTAAGCCATAGAAGAGTTATGTCAAAGCAATCCTATTTATCTCAAAGGTAGTACAAATCAAAACCACTCACATCACACGAATGATTGATGAACCTAGCAGCATTTCCCTTGAGTGTTGCATCGACTACGAGGTTGTCATCAATGCGGAACATGTAGCAGCCTCCAACGCCCCGCCTTCCACTCATGGCCTCGTATTTCTTCTCTCGCTGGTCAGCTAATACTGCCCGGATTACTTCGCCGGCGTACTCGATTACCATGTCACCTAAAAGGTAAGATTATAATCAGTAAATCAAATGTATGCTGTGCCATTCTGAGGTCTGTCAGTTACTGTTGATAATTAATATTCTTTTCACTTCTGAAGTACTTATTTGTGCAGGATATAGGCTGCACAAAATCTAATTTTGTGCACAAGTGCATTAACCTATCTAGTCATAATTGTATCTATATTAAGGCAAAGAAAATGAGCCATACACCCAAACACAATAAGAAGTTCATTGATAGAATTTTTTATTTTATAATATTTACTTTAATTTATTTGCCTTGTGTAAATTCAGGTGTACCAATTTTATTTCAAATTTTAATTAAAGAAATGTTATGTTACACTACTGTTTCCTGTTGTTTTTATTTCCTCGCAATCGAAGTGAAAATCAGAGTTTATAACTCGTCCACAAAACCATTTTATCCTCGACATTAATATCAGTCTACAAAAAGTCCTAATTAAAAATGGTTCGTTTTGTGCACTTGTTGTAAAATCTACTATTAAAAGTTAAAATGCGAGGAAGACTCGCGAAACAATATTTATTATGTTTTATACTTGTGAAACTTTAAAAATTAAAATATACCGTTACTATCGAATTTAGTTCTCTGATACTGTGTGGCTTGAGTGTGAAAAACATAATAATAAATAATGCGGGACGTAATCACACAGCATCATGTAGCCCCAAACTAAGCAGAGCTTGTATTATGGGAACCACATGATTGATATACTACACATATAATTTTTTTTTAAGCTATTGCATAGCTTCTATCGAGGGCCTTGAGCGCGGGGACCGAATCCAGAAATTCCGTAACGAAAAAAAACCTCACGCTCCCCACTCCGACGGGCACGGAGGTGTGGCTTGAAGGCCGTGCATTGTCTAACGTCGTTTCTTTTCGGCAGTCTTCGACACGGTGTTTGTGTGCGTGCAACTAGACGTATTTTTATTTAATAAAAGAAAAAAAATGTTTTCTTATCGGTCACCACGCTCAAAAAGTGCTTGAAACTTAACTTGAATTAATATCAAAGATAAAAGAAATACTGCATAAATAAAATAAATAAATAATTATAATTGCATAAGTTGATACAAAATGCTATGCAATAGCTTTACCGCGGCAGTCCCCGAGTGCCACACGTCTTTTTTTTTTTACAATGTACAATGCATAGGGATTTTTTAAATTTTTTAGTAGTAGTAGTAGTAGTAGAGTTTTTTGTGGAGGGCTCGTCCGGGGAAGTACTGCCACCATGCCTATTTCTGCCGTAAAGCAGCTGTGCTGTGTTTCGGTTTGAAGGGTGCCGGTGAAATTACAGGCACATGAGGCTTATGATCATCATGCCTCAAGTTGATGGACGCAGGGCGTTGCATCGTAGAGCACGTTCCAAAAACGTGATCTATGATGCAATGCTTTGTGATAGGTAATGGTTACTACTCAACATCAGGTGGGCCATGTGCTTGTTCCAACTTCAGGTATCATAAAAAAAAATCATAAAACTGAAATCCCCATAGAAACATATAGTTAACGCGAACTTAAAAAGTGTGAGCAAGGTCCTGTTGTCGACCTACCTACTCAATAATAAATTTTTTTTTTTCTTATATTGGTTACATTATAAATTAGGCACTTTTTCTAGCTCTATTTTGATTATGCACTTAACTTGATTTATATTTTTTATATTAATTTTTTTTTGTTAATTAAGCTACAGTCACGCCCTTTAAATAATTTGCACCTACACCTTTGGGGTATAGAGATCTACCTTACCGTAACTCATAGTATCATACTAACACGGGAGGTATTGGTTTTTATCCAATAGTTCGTATGGCTACTATATCTATGATACAAATGCTCATATTTAAAAAATATATATATAAATATGTTTTGCACACAAACAACTGATAAATAATTTATTAGATTCGTGTTTCGTGTTCGTCGTATCGAAATCGATTCGGCCGTCGCGGAGTTGAGTGGGTATAAACATACTAACACACAAACTATCGCATTTATAATATCAGTGCAATATTTTTTTTTATATATAAAGCTCTTTATTTCCTACCTTCTTCTATTTCTCGTTTGCAGAATAGTCCTCGTCCGTGTATGTGCGACCTGTAAACGCCAACTGACGCTTTAGATGTCTCTTTCAGCTGCCTGAATCTCATTGCCGCTGGTAAAGTCGCTAAACGCCTGTAAAAAAATCCATAAATTCACTGTTAGTATAAAAAACGTCATCTACCTTGTAAATGGCTGCAAAAGTATACTTTAGTCAAATATTATGATTTATACGCTATATAACTAAGAAGAGACTTATAGATAGAAACCGACAAAAAGTTCAGTCTCCAAGTGAAAACTGACAAAAATAGTCAAAGAGTCGTTGACATACATAAACTTATAAATGTTTCATTTGCACCACAGATATAGGAAGACAACTAGATAAAGTCTTAAAATTAAATACGGCTGATATCTACTTTCTTATGTCCAATATCATCAGTTAGAAAGAGAAGCATACATAATATATCAAAGCTACTTCAAAAAGTTAATCGTACCATTTAGAATAGCTTGAAATGTGTTCGATGTCAGCGCAATAGGCAGTATGCGTCGAGTTTTGGTGCGGACATTTTGCTCTGGTGAGCAATAACAAATTCTTATTTGAATATTTTTGTAGACAGGACTGAACTTACCTAGATATCGAGCTTTCTCCCTCTTGTCCACCAAAAGGTGGCGGTTCTTCTCTAAAGGGCGAAGCCATCCAGCTAAACATGTCATGGTTTGGTTTTCTTGAAACTGGTCCGGTACGCGCGCTACCCCATGGACTTTCCTTGAACCCTTCACTTAGGTCCAAGTCGTTATCCCAACTGTTCAACTGGCGGCCTTGACGGATCTTGTATTTTGTGCAGCGACTTGCCTAAAATTAAAGTTAATAGGACTTATGAAAACTTTACTAAGTAATTTGGTTTATTCCAAACTGCACCATCAATAAATTTCCGACTCTGTAATCACTAATCACACAGTTTGGACCCGCTGAATTCTTACCAGTCTATTCGACAGTGAATTACCAAACAGTATCGGACAAATTGTATACCCTGAATTGGGTTACTAGTTAACATTTTCTTCCTGAAGTACCAGGGAGAGATCTTACATCTTGATTTGAGCCCACCCTGCGTACGTACCTGCTTGGTTTTTGAAGCTAAGATATTATTAATTTCATAGGTGAATTACGAGAATAGCGTAAGTCATAAGTAGATGTCACACATCTTGAGTAACTAGTATAATTAGTATATTATATTAGTACAGTTTGGAATAAACCACTATTTTTTGTTAGGCCAAAAGATTCTTTGGAATGAGAACTTATGCTTACCCCAGGTAACTGTTCGATGAGATATCTTAATGCATTGTTGTTCAGCCCCAATAAATGTGCTCCAGACAAAGTAGAAGGCAAGTTGTACTGGATCAGAGGCAGACCCGACGCTTTCCTTGCATTTTGAACAGCCTCTATAACCTTCGCCCATAGATCGGTCAATGACGGCGAAGTGTAGTTGAAACCATCTTCAGAGGTCACTTCGTATATCAACTTCGGTCCATCGTCCTTTGGTGGATCAGGCACTTGTTTGGGACCCACAGGCTTGTTCTCTTGCCCTTTTCCTACTTTACTTTGCTTCTTTATAGAAACTGATTCACTGTCGGATTTCTTATCCGACAAAGGTCTTTTCATGGTCTTGGGCTGACCTGCTGACGATTTTGTCGGAGCAGCAGATCTGTTTATATCTTTCTCTACTAAGACTTTGGGAGGCTCTATTTCAATCATTTCAGCGTCCAAATTAGGTAACGATGTCATCTTAGAGACTATCACTTGTTCACTGCTGTTTGCTTCCGTATTTGCTAAAGCGTTGCTCGTATTAGGTTGTTGGATTTCCGTCGACAGCTGTAAGGCTTGTGCCGCATCTCTTTCTTCCTTCTCCCTCTTTATTCTCTCAAGTTCCATCATTCGCTTAGATTCTTCAATTGCCTTCTCAAGATCGCTGTCAATGGTTTCATCTTTTATGTTCAAATCTGGCATATCGTGACTGACCGGTCTCGGCCTCGGCGCAGCAGCTGTTTTCGTTCCAGAAGTCTTAGCTTTGCTTTGACCATCTCGATGTAGTGGTAATACCCTATTCATGGGCCTCATCGTCATAGGATTAACTACGTTGGTCGGAATCCCTGATTGTTGTGGCTGTGGTGCTTTTATTGGTAATGAGATACTGGAACTGTTTTGGGTCGGCAAGTTGATTGTGTTGTTTGGTACAGGAATGCACATCATGCTACTATTGCTAGCCTGATTCTGTAGTATATTCGTATTCTGATTTTGTATCAAGTTAGTACTGGTTTGAGGCTGTAATTGTAATGGATTTGTTTGTATAGGAAAGGTGATATCAGCTGCTGATTTCGAAGCTATCTTTGGATCCACTAGATTATTTTGAACAGTGATATTAACGGTATTATTACTGGAGTTCACATTTATGTTCATGGGAGCACTATTCGGAATAGCTTGGAAAGGCACATTTATCATTGTGCCACTGTTTTCTCCTTTCTGTTGGAACGACAAAGGGTCGGTATTAATTCCAGAAACGGTGCTGTTAGTGTTGTTTGTAACTACGCGAATATTGTGCTGTTGAGAAACATGTTGAGCAATATTGTTAACATTTGCTGAATTAATTCTGCCCCCGTCAGGTAAATTGATAACTCGTTGATTATTTTGAGCATTCATTTGCATGTTCGGCATGTATCCCATTTGATTATTTACATTTATTGCATGGCTTTGCTTTTCGTTGCCTACTATGCTGACTTTGGCGCAGTCATTATTCGGTATATTTGACATAGAAATGTTCGGTGTTGGTGGAGGTCCCATTATATTCTTCCCTCTTAACGGTTCTTGAGAAAACTTTGGCGATTCATTCACTGTAATGTTACTCCTGCTCATAGAGCTGTCTAAGTTCGGTAAGTTGTGATTTTGCGTAGAGTTATTAGAGTTCATGCTGCAGCTGTTTATGTTGATCTGAGCGTTGGAGACTTGATTGTTTACTATTTGCGTTTGGGCGTTTCCATGGTTTTGTGAATTGTTCATCATCATATGATTAGAGGTACCCGGCATAAGGTTGTTGACATTGTGTTCCGTAGGGTTGTTACAACCCATTAGCATATCATGGCTATTGATGTTATTCTGATTATTATTTCCATACATGGTGCTGCTATTTACTGCGTTCATCATCATGTTATTGGACATATTAGTATTATTGACACTCATTCCGTGCATCATGTTGCCAGAGCTCATATTCATGTTGTTAGAGTTCATGTTTGAACATAAATCCATCGTGCTTTGTGTGTTCGAAAATTGAGCGCTATTGTTTGAACAACTACCGCTGCACGAGTTCTGAATTTCATTTTTGATGTCAGGTATATTATGCATCAAAGAATTATTCATAGATTGATGGTTTGAATTACTCATTGGCATGGAATTTATAAAGTTATTATGCATGTTCATATTCATAGAATTCATATTGCTCAACTGGTGTTGCATCATAGAGTTGTGTTCCATAGAATTCCTGCCGTTCTGAATTTGATTTATCGTGTTCATATTTTGCATGGACATTGAATTATTGTCGTATCGATTGCTGTGCATATTTGGCATCGTTCCCGAGTTATCCATCTGGTTGCCGAGACTCATAGTTGGACTGCTGCCTTGCATGTGATGCATGTGTATACTATTATCCATCTGACGGTTATGCATTTGATTCGTAACGTTCGAATGATGTTGGTTTTGTTGATGCATCCCCATAACGTTGTTATCGATATGTTGGCGATTATTTGACATCATAACGTTAGGCATTTGATGTTGGTGATGTAAGCCGAGATTGTCTAAAGGTCTATTTTGCTGCATGGACATTTGTTGGTTCATATGCATGTTGTTTTCCAGTGAACTTCTATTGTTGATGTGGTGGTTCATCTGCTGCATATTGTGAAGTTGCGTGTTATGCATGTTGTCCATAGATTGTCTGTTAGGATGCATGGAATGGTTCATGTTATTCATGGCATGAGGTTGTATATTTTCCATCATCATGCGGTTGTTTGGCATATTACTTTGCTGCATGTGCATATGGTTCAATTCGCTCATATCAGAACGATTCATGCTGTGGTTATTATTCTGCATGTTATGAATGTTCATTGATTGCGTCATCATGTTTGTATTGTCAGGGGTGCTGCGATTCGAAAGCATGTTTTGATTGTGATTTTGCTGTGGACTTATCAAATTATCATGAAATTGTCTTCCGGGCGCTCCTTGATTCATTTGCATTTGGTTGTTTTCAACTTGGCGGTTATTGTGTTGAATTTGGCCATTCATAATATGAATCTGATTTGAAGTAGATAGCTGACTATCATGCGATACTATTTGCATGTTTCCATGTGGGAGATTTGTGGGATTTATTGATGTATTTGATATGTCGTGCTGTTGAGAATGTTGCATATTGTTTTCCGACGATACAGTTATATTCATTCTATTACTTGCTGACTCTTGACAGGACATATTCATATTCTGCATAGAATTGTTACCGGAATTCATTATTTGAACTTGGCCGTGAGATGTCGTGATAGGTACTGAGCACATTTGGTTTTGATTATTTGAGACTGGGATAGTATTTTGGCTGTTTTGCATGACCGGCCGCATGTTATGAGGTCCAATGCTCATCGTTGGTGAGTTTCCTATGTTGGAAGCCATTTGACAGCTGTTCATTTTATGCATGTTCAACTGGCTCATGCTATCATGGTGTTTGTCATTATTTCCCATGTTCTGGAAAGCCTTGTCGTTGTTCACGTGTTGCTGGGAGTGTGATGCCATGATTTCTTGAGAAAAGTTAAGGTGCCCACCTTCGGTTTTTGAAAGAGCATTGATCTTGCTCAGTTTCATGGTCGTATCCGCATCGAAGTTATTATTCATGACTGAATTTGGTGGAAAAATGTTCCCTGATTGAATTTGAATAACGTTATTTGTTGTCGAGTGAGATGTCGCATGATGGCTCACGTTGATGTTGGATTCGAACTGGTGCGAATGCATATTCATGCCGGAAATAGTATTGCCATTGTTAGAAATCGACATCAAACATTGATTATTCTTATCAGAATCATGCGACAGTGTCCTTACAGACATAGGATTATTTTGTATGTTCATAGAATTTGCGTTAATGTTGCTCGTTTTCACGGTCATATTTTGTAGCTCCAATTTATTTTCATTATTTATAGCACTGATTGGTGTAGAGATCTGCCTCCAAGGTGTAGGTGATTTAGTAGCAGTGACGCTTATCGTCGGCACACTGGGAGAGCTCGAAGTATCTTGCAAGTTGCCACTGATTTCGATCATGTGCGAGTTTTCCATTTTCATACTGTTTTTGTTGCCCGATGGAGCAATCGAGCTGGAGACTATCGGCTGCGAAAAGGGTATTGATTGCATTGAGAATGAGTTTGCCGAGTTTGGAATTGATTGAGATATAGCCATTACTGGTTGTCCAGTTGAAGATACGAGTGTCACGCTCGGAGACATGGTCACAGTACTTGGCTTTGACATGTTCCCTCTAAGCATATTTTGCGAAGTACTTGATAGTGTCATGCTGTGTATTTGAGATGTAATAGGATTGACGCTTTGTCTGCCAGTTATAATGGTTGGACCTGACTGAGTTCCCATGATTATCTGATTCGGACTCATTTGGATCACTTTAGGAGTTTGCCTGTTGTTACCCGGCTTATCAGGAAGTGGTTGTAATGTCAGGTTTGGAACAGACGTTTTGACAGTCTTATGAGAAGGTGGTGATGACTGTACATTTTGAGCAGTCACCACATTAGGTGTCGATGATGCCACAGTTTCTCCAACATTGTTGACCACCACATAACCTGTCGGTACTTCCACAATAGGTTCAATCTTGCTAGCTTGGAACACTTGAGTCGTTGTAGCAGAAAAACTGCTGTTTTGAGCAAGAACACCTTGCATTGCTGTCGAAACGAATTGTTGAGAGGACATCACTGTGTTCTGTACAATAGTTTCTAATCCGTAATATACTGGCTGTGTGGTTGTCAGATACATGCAACCGTTGGGATCGGTAACCATTTCTAATGTAGGTGCCGATCCTAGAAGCACTTGGTCATTGCAAAATTGCGGCAACAAAGTTCCATTTGGTAGTAATGTTGCACCATTTGGACCTGATGTAATTAATGTATTGCCTGTATTTGGTATGATTGTCTGTCCATTCCCGATTCCACTTTGTGGTACAACTGTTGCTCCAGTGTTTTGCATATTGTTGGGAGTAAGAATAGTAGCAGTTTGCGACGTCATATTTCCATTCAATCCCTGTATTGTTCCTTGTGGTATTATTGTCGCACCATTTTGCATCTGTGGCAGAATAGTAGGCCCATTTGGGCCCTGAGAAATAATGCCTTGTTGAATCGCGCCTTGAGGTAGAATAGTTGTACCTTGTTGCATTTGAGGCAAAATGCCGACGTTTCCTTGGGGTAATAGAACGGGAATTCCACCACTAGGTACTGCTACAAGTCCTCCATTTTCGGTCTGTTGTATTTGGAAAGTTTGAGGCATTAGACCACCCTGTGTAGAAATAAATTGCGTGGGACTCTTGAAGTCTCCTTGGGGTGCAATAGTCGCAATGTATTGCATGTTCTGATTCTGCTGTTGCGATAATGCTTCTACATACGACATAATATTTTGATTTGCCATAGGTTGCACAATGATCGAGGGTTGCCCGTTATTGTTGTTGGTCTGCAGCTGAATGACCGTATTCCCCGGTCCAATGGGCTGATTGATGGTGGTATAAGTCTTTTCCATTTTAGTGTGTCTCTTAATTGTAGTAGGTTTTGGAATTGGACGCCCTCTAATTCGGTTCGCAGCTTGGAAAATAGGTTTTGGTTGGACGGGAGTTGGTTGCTTTTTGGGCGATTTTTGATGGTGGCCTGGTAATATTATATGTTGTTTATGTTGGTTTGGAGATGTCAGTCTCTGAGTAGTCATAGCTGGAACCACAATAGTTGGGTTGCTCTGTATTTGCGGCCTAATCATTGGTTGAATATTCTGTATGATAGTATTATTAGGCATTCCTTGAATTGAGTTCACGGGTAGAGCAATCGATGACGCGCTCATATTTGGAAATTGATTTTTATTGTGAATCATTGAGATATTGCCTTGGTGACTGGATGGCAAAGTCAGCACTTGATTGGAGTTTGATGAAATCACTTGTATACCTCCCGAACCTGATAGTAATTGCGCCATATCACCACCCTGGATTTGTTGAATATTTCCCCCATTCCCTGGTTTCACGCAGATATTGTAAGGCAGTAATCCAGGCTGAGAAATAATCTGTGGCGCCATTATCTTCTGCCCTCCTGCTGAACTTGTTTTGGGCGGTATAAACATTTGCGGAGTCACGACAATTTGTGGTGAGGACATTACTTGCTGGTTTGACGATACTTGAATGTTTGTAGTTTTGCTCTGATCGAATATAACTGTTCCAGATTTCATTTGTTCCGTTATCGTCATCGTTACTTCGTTCGAAGGGCCAGGAGACGGCGTTTCGACGATTGTGCCATTTATAGTAATTTGTCTGGTATTAATTGACGTTCGTCTAGCAGAGATTCCTTCTGCTTTTACCGTGCTTTCACTTCCGCTAACAACTCCTGCATGGATAATCATAGGCTGAGCAAAAGCTCCTTGGAAAGCATTTTGTAATGTTGTTAATGTCCGGTTTTCCGGGGATTTGGGATTCTCACTTTCACTTTCGCTTGTCGACATCATGTCGCATGATGGTACGTGTCTATCGTAAGAGTCCTTGTTGCGATATGTGCATTGACATCTATCGCATCTCACCGGTTGCTCAATAGGAGTTGTTCCACTATCATCAATAGGCCTCATCACAAGTTCTGGTTGTCCATTTATAGAGTTTCCAGCAAATGTGACAGTATAGCTTTCTGTGCCGCCGCCCCGATACATAAATTGGTTTGGTCTAGGTGTGTTATCATTTGGATGTTCGTCCCCTGCTCCATCTAACTGTTGTATAGGAGTAAAATCATCATCTGTACGAGGACTGTTTGGTCGTGAGCTACAAGCGCTATCTGAGTCAGACCAATCAGCAGTGCCATCTAATTGGGCTATAGGACTACAAGTTATTTTCGTATAAAAATCTATTACATCAGCGTAGTAGCCCTCTGTTTTATCAGCCTTTTCTTGAGTTGCTTCATCTTCCTTTTGTTTAGGGGATGTTGTGCGGTAGGTAATTCCAGATGAATGTGCCGCTTCTTCGCAGATTGAGCTGCTGTTACCAGATTCATCTTTGATTTTTTTATCTGAATTGGTTGGTTCCTCTTTTATCGAATCGAGGGAATTTTCAGAGGAAGGCTGCTTTTGAATGGGACTCATTTTGCCTGTTGCTGATGAAGATTTGCCAATTTTGCACCTCTTTATGGTTGAGGAAAGCAAGCTTGTATCTAACTTGTTATTCCAACTGCTAGATCTTTGCTGCCCTCTCCCCGTTGTCAATGTCTTCAAATTATGACTTTGTAAGAGCATCTCAGATTTGCTTCTCTTTAACTCTTTGCTGCCAGATTCAAATCTTGCATTTAGTAGCTCATCAATGTAATCGTTTTGACGGTAATCTTTATCATTACTTCTTTCTCCGTCTTCAAGGACGTTTTTGAGATCTTGGAAAATATCTTGCATCGATATGCCGTCCAGAAGATCGTGATTTAGATCTTCGAATATTGCGTCTTTAACTTCTTCCGGTAGTATTTCGTCTGCTGTATTCTGTGGTTCTTCTTCGTCTTGTTGCTCTTGTTTGCAAACATTATCAAGTAAATTCTCTAGTACTTGTTTCACTGCAATCTCTTCCAAAGTTACAGAATTCCCGAATTTTATCGGCGATTTTTTCGTGTTTTTAAAGAAATCCAAGGCACTTTTTCCTGATCCGGAAACAATGCTCTCGTGCCAAGCGCCGATCTCTGCCATGACTCTATCAACTACTTGAACTCCCATGCTATGATCTACTGTTATATTCACGCCGAAGTCAAATCCTGGCATTGGTTCAGCTAATATTAACTTGGTCTTGATTGTATACCTCACTATTTTTGATGGTTTTTTACATGACCAGAATAGCCGCGTACACGAAAAATCTACAGGCATTAAGAATTCTTCATAATCAGACACTGATGGCACTATCTTTCCTAGACTATGGACCATCAAAGAACCCATTGTGAACTGTACTTTAGTAATTTCGCTGTATCTTTTCTTCTTTTTATCAAGTTCTACATAAACTGGTCTTGTCAATTCAAAGTCTGCGTCTTTTTGCAGACTTTTTTTAGGGATGTCTTTCCCGTGAGCAGGGCAGAAAACACGCTTGTCATCCAAGAATGCACAACTATCTTTTCTAGCGCATGCGTAATGATAGGTTTCGCTACAGTTTTTCGCGCAACAACCTACGCTAGCTCCTTTTACTTCACAAGTTGCGCATTTTATCATTTTACCTCTTGATATAGCTGAATGCACATTTTGTAATGACCCATCAATTTCTTCAAACACTTCCGCCGACCATAAGGCGCAGTTTGCGTGAATCCAGTCATTTTGTCCGCAATATAGCAGTCTTCCTTCCATAGGCGGAGATCCATCACCACTGGATTTGCAAAGTACGCAAATGCGAGTATCTGTAACTGGAAAGAACTCCAGTAGATCTTCATCCAATTTCTCTCCATCTAGTTCCAATTTTGGTACGATTTGATCAAAAGGTTTTTCAATAGATTCAACATCGCTTTTTACTTTGTTATCGGACATTTCGACATCTTTCAGAGATTCAGTGTCCTCATTTTCACCTTCCACTTCCAGATTAGGTTGAAGACAGTTATTTTCGCAGTCAAACCATGGGAATGTTTCAGAGAATAAACTCTTGTAAATCGACTTGAGATCTATGTTTGAAGTCCTTTCGATAACTTCTTTCATGTCATGGTTGAAGTCTTTCAGGGATACATATTCATCACTGTTAACCCTTTTCTTGATATCAAGTAATGATGGCGAAACTAGTCGGTTTAAGTCGTCATCAATTGGGGTACTTGGTTGTCTCACAACTGCTGGACTCAATTCTTGTTCACTTCTCTCTGGAGAAGAGCTTTTTATGGGTTCATCATCATCTGATATCGGTTCGTATTTGTCGACATGGATAGTTGTCGGGAGCATTGTAGTTGCTTTTTCATTCTTAGGAGGATTATTTTCGTGCACTTCAACGCACGGTGTATCGAACTCCGTTTTTGTGTCAAAAAGACCAGCAGAAAAGCAAATTTCTTTGTTTTGCATCAATGGCTCTTGAAGGTTTACAACTTTGTGTGATACATGAGGCATTTCTTCTTTTCCCATCTCAACGTCGCTCAGCAACGAGGAGCAATGCCAAACATTTGCCGTGTTCGGATCGTCAATTTTATTGAGCAGGTTATTACGTCTTCCCCTGGACATATTTCTGTAGACTTTAGTTTCGGTCGACTTCATAGAATCATCTGCTGAATCAAAATGTAGCTTTCTTATGGCTTGAGGAGACATTAACCTGTATGGTTTGTTGGGTACTGGAGTATTCTTATGTGGAGTCAATTTCAATAAGGCGCAAGCCTTCTTGTTTTTAGCTAATAGCTTCAGAAGATGCAGTAAAGTTCCTTTGAGATGTTCCGTGAGCATTTTTCGCCATGGTGGATCATTAGGCATGCACTTGCAGCAGATGTATTCGATGGAGGGAGGTAATGCTGATAGCAATTGGTACCCTTCTCCCGACAGACCTTCGCAGCTTGCGTGGACCCAGCGGCCGCACCAACCGCACTCCATCATCTATAAAAATAATAATCATAATAGTAAGAAGTAAAAATAATGCAAGGAAGTAGTAGCACATAATCTATCAAAGTTAAAAAACTTATTTCGTGTAAAGCCAATTCAATTTCAACTTGGGTTGAACCAAAAGCTAACAACAGATTCAATTACATGAAAATTACCTTGCTATCGAAGTCATTATCTCTGTAACAGGCTTGGCAAAGCGGACAATAGTTGCCTTTCTGGCGCAGTTTGAAGCAGGGTCCGCAGAATGGTAGGCTGCCGACGAATTTGTTGACCCGACTGCTATCACAACTCTTGCATTTTAGGCACGAGCTGCAGATCTGTAAGTGTACAAAAAACATGTAAAACAAAAAATAAGTGTAAAAGAAACACGAAGTCATTGATCGATTGTGCGTAAACCATGAAAACAGGCAAGTTCAAGGTCGTTATCATTGTACGAGCGATTTCACGGATCTCAAGAGTTCCGAAATGATTTTCATGACGAAAACAATTACGATTTCATCTTGAAAACTTGCATCCAGATTCTGCCAGCAGCCGTCTCGCAGATCGTCATTCAACCTTGCCGGAGGTCGTCCTACACTACGTTTTCCGTAAGTTACACATTGTAAATTATCTATCATGTTGTCACAATATTATACTCGTAGTGTAATCGAACAATTACACTCGACACGGGTACCTCATATTTGAATCCTTTACTAGTTGGCAGGTATACAATGCCCAAGTACCAACTGTTGTAATATAATTATTTTTATTTTAAGTTTGAATATCAGGCAGTCTTCATTCCTTTTCGTCGCATATTATTCGTTTTTAATCAGCCCGAAGGCCTTTACAACTGAAAAAGCCGATATCAACATATTAATCGGGGGTAATCAATTATTGACATCTGTGACGTAATAAGCCGAGTAGCCGGCAGAAATACGGGTTCGATTTTCGGGATCCGATTGCGGGAAAAACCTTCGCATGTAGGTACTGCAGATCATATTTTTGAGACGTATAACAAAAGTTGTCGCACTTGGAGAAATCCTAGTCCTAGTAGTGACGATTCTGAAAAACCCTAAATTTATCCTTGAAGTTGTCAGTGGTACAGAAAAGGACTTAGGGTTCATCCAGAAAAAAGTTCTCGAGGGATAGAAAAACAACTTAAACGAGGATTATCTAGATAGATTAGATTATCTTGTATCCATACTGCTAGAACATAGGCATATACGAAATGTCACAACAGATTGTCAGTATGAATAGAATCCTATGAGTTGGACCAATATTGCACTATGTCTGATAAAGAAAAAAAAAGATAAAATGATATATATTTTTGCTGATAGTCTCATATCTATAGTAAGATCATTTAAGATATTTCTTAGTTTAAATTTAAGATACTAAGTGTTTTGGTGTAAACTGTGTAAACTTTATATCTTTAATTAATAAATGTATTAAATTAAATTAAAAGAGTCTGTTAAGGCGACTGTACAGGTCAAACCTCATTGCTGAACCTTTGTATTGTTATTTTCTAGGCTGTGAAGGTTTGCTATTTTGCATAACAACATTCAGGAATTTTATATCTTCAAAAATGTTGAATAGTGCGAGCGAGAGGGAGGTTTGACCTGTATAGTCGCCTTAAACTATCAAGTTGACTACGAGCCTGCCACGATCGACGTCGCGCTGGTGCGCCGGTGTGTTTTAGTACTCAAAGTGTTACCTGTGGCCAATCGCTCCTATGATCCGGCGGCGCTTGCGGCAGACAAGCGGCGTGGTAATGCCTCGCGCAAGACCGACAGCGCAGCCGCGCGGCAGAACGCGAACAAGCAGCACAGGAGACGCAGCGCGCGCAAGTCCACGACCCCCCGCCTCCGGACCATTCCTCCGCACACCAGCTATGGTACCATTCGCAGCAACTCGAGCATACTACCATCTGCCAAATAATAGTACCATTTTGACTTCATAGACTCTTTTATTACAATACATATATGATGAAGTGACCACACTCGGGCTCTTATTTACCTAAAGTTCGTGAAAAGACATAACATGGAGCAGTTAAAACTACCTGTTTCAGAATTCGGGGGAATTCCCAGGAAATCCGGATTTTTCTACAATTTTGATGTATATTTCACTGGAATCTTAGTTAGAGACGAAATACCTAGACAATTTTATTCCGAGGCGTTTTTCGCTAAAGTCGATATTTCCGGAGAAAAAAAGAAATATTATTATTTCAATTTTTAATCTATTTCTGTCGACATTTATAACCCATTTATACATTGAAAACGACCTTTCAACGTCTACGGAAGTAAGTGGCGCAAATGTGTAAAGATTAGCTTCACTTCAGAGGATTCTTCACACATGCCTTGGATTACGTCAAAATCGGGATTTCCATACATAAGTTTTTCTAAATTTATTTACTAATTCATTCTTAGATATCCACCGAATTAGATTTCTTATATGGTCAAATATTTCAAATGATTGGGTAATGGACAGATTATGTTTCTCAAACTTCTTTATTGCTTCTCGAACAACAGTTCCAAGCAAAACAGATAACAGGGTCACAATGCAAATCAAAAAACGTTGGAACGCAGAGTCTTCCGAATAAAAGTATCACTTAATAGAACACCCGACCACGTAAATAGACGAAGAGACAGTAAAGCGACGACTGAAAAAATCAACGAATGAAACAAAGCGACCCCCACCCTGGTGCAGTATATTTTTCGCAAAATACATCTCTACTCTCCGATATGGCTTCGGAAGGCACGTTAAAATGTTGGTCTCAGCTTTTTCAGTCTTTAAGTCTAATCAAGTGATCGGACACTCGGGCGCTTATTTACATAAAGTTGGCGGGTAGACATAATCCGGAACGATTAAAACCACCTCTTTCGGAATTCGGAGGAATTCACAGGAATTCCGGAATTTCATATGTTGATGGAATTTTAGAAAGCTGACGTATTTTCGCCGGGATAATTTTTTTGACCAAAAATAAGTTTTTTTTTCGAAATATAAGACATTTCGGTAATCCTAAAAAATATAATCTTAAAATAAAAGTCCATTATTGAAAATGTTAACTTTTCAAACAATCTAAATTACAAATCATGAAACAAATTTTGTATCATGCTGTAAGAAGGCTACTTACCAATCGGCAGCGTCGCGCGCTTCTAATTGGAAAAGTCGCGAGCTTCTAAGCCGGCAACAACGGACGGGGTGCGCCGCGCGACGCGATTCTTTGATAGACACTAGGCACCTACCATGTGGCTTGACGGAAGTAGGTACAAATTACGTTTTAACCGCTCCGTATTATGTCTACGCGCTAACTTTATGTAAATAAGCGCCCGAGTGTCCGACCACTTGATTAGACTTAAAGACTGAAAAAGCTGTGACCAACATTTTAGGGCGACTATACAGGTCAAACCTCCCTCTCGCTCGCACTATTCAAGATTTTTGAATATATAAAAACACTAAATGTAGTTATGCAAAATAGCAAACCTTCACGGCCTAGAAAATAACAATACAAAGGTTCAGCAATAATATCATTTTGATTTTATTACGTTTTCTTACCAAAAAACTTGCACCAATGTGATCAATTTTGGTGGAAATTTTTTGGTATGAAAACGTGTTGGGTTCAACATGTTATTCATGCTGAACCTTTGAATTGTTATTGTCTAGGCCGTGAAGGTTTGCTATTTTGCATAACTACATTCATTTTATATCTTCAAAAATGTTGAATAGTGCGAGCGAGAGGGAGGTTTGACATACTATGAAATGGGCAACATAATTACTTAGGTTATGTAAGAAAACTGGAATGTGGTATGGTGCACGAAACTTTTTCATGCAGATTTCATGTGCAACACCTCTAAATTTACCAGTTTGCCAGTTATAATCCACGGATCTTTCTCCGCCTAAATCACCCTCACATATATGACAATTTTTAGCTACTGAAATTTCATTTTCATCTCTTGTTGTATCGCTGCCTTAACGTGCCTTCCGAAGCCACGTCGGAGAGCCTTCGGGCGGCCTTAAAAACCCCAATACCAAAATTGGTCCGTATCTCATATTATGAAGAAGAATAAATATCATTCTCTAGACATAATTATTATGCAATTATATATCTTGAGTCTAGAGAAGTCTGCTTTGAATGACATCCTAACCTACAATGGAATGCGTGCTTCGATCAAAATCTGTGCCTAATGTATTCGCCCTAAAAGGTGTTGTGTCTCGTTTCCTTTTTAGTGTAACACAAAACAGAAATGAGACAACACCTCTTAGGGCAGTTTTAGGGAAAATAATCTGGCACAGATTTTTGTTCAAAGCAATCCCAAGAATAAACTCCATGTAAGATACTTAGTCGCTTTACCGTAAAGATAACCAATATTTTACTTACAATACTTTACTTATGAACATCTTTCAAAAGATAAACGATGTCACAGACGATGTTTAGGCTATTTCCATATCTTACTGTTGGATAATGACAAACAGTGACAGGACTAACTTTGAGCATTGGTTAACGGTGAGTAGCGTTCATAAGTAAGGGGATATATGTTTAGACTAATGACAAAGTTATTAAAAAAAATTGTACCAACAGAACTCTATAAAGATGATCTATGTTTCTAGGGGTAGATAATGCACATTGAAATATCATGCATTTGATTGAGTGAATGACAATGAGTCTAGCTTGGTTTTTGATTTATTAATTAACTTATAGTTGTGTACCTTTTCTCTTCCTGCACTCCCACAAAGAAAGCATAACTTCGCTACAGTGAAAGGCCCAGTTCCTATAAGCCCGAAACCAGAACTGCACACCTCATCAGGATCATAACTCTCCCAAAAATCGACACAAATAAGTTCTGGACGATTCTGACCACACTTTTGAGATCGGCCGCGAACCTGAAACCAATATAAGAGCATAGTTAATTAATTTTACTGTGTACAAGTTAGAATTAGAAACTAAAATAATCTGATGGTGTCTACAAATAAAATACATACAAATAATTTTTTTTTTAGAAGGCTTATAAATCTGGAAATCAGGGAAAATAAACTAAGAAACTTACGTTTGTGATGTTGGCAAGAGGTTTGTAAATAGATTTTCTTGGAACAAGATCCATAATAGTCTCATCTTCGCTCGATTCCGCTTTCGGTTGCGGTTTCGGCACTGGTGGCTCTACCTTTCTCTTCTTAAGTTCGACAGGCACCTCCATTTCTACATCTTTTATAACTGTAGGTTCAGGAACAATCTGAGGAATCTTATTTTCTGTGTCAGCCTCAGTTTCAATAGGCAATTCAAAATCTTTGTCCTTATCTGGCACTTCTCCTTCAGGCTTATCTTTATCTTTCTCTTCCTGAGTGGGGAATGTAGCAATTGGTTGTCCCAAAACAATAGAGGCGCTTCGGCATACGTGTTTGACTCTTGGACCCTTGAGTTCCACTTTTTGGCGTTTAGGGTCCTCAGTTGGTTTTGCTTCTGCTTTATCTTTTTTGCGAACTTTGACCTTAGTTAATTGGCGTTTCCGGGTCATGTTGATGTCGTCTTTAGCCTCTTCGGCCAATGTTGGATCTTTTACTAGTTTGTCCTGAAAAAATATTAGATAATAGTAAGTGAAAGATGATCATAAAGCATGAGATCATTACAATATGTAACGTCATTATTACCTCAATCTTCTCTACAACATCTTCAGAAATCTTCTTAGCAGCCTTCAAAGCCCCAAAGATTTTATTATCACTTTCTGGTAAAGAAAACACAGAAGCATTCTGTGGTGTCGTGGGCAACCGCAAAGGATTGGCTGTCAGTGTGACAGGCTTGAGTCCTGCTCTCATGTAAGGAGGCAGCATGGCTGTGAGACCAGCACGGATATTGGGCGGGACTTGAAAAGCTTTGAGGCACATTTTAAGCCAACAAGCTGGGCACCTGGCTGTGTTTGTGCATTTTAGGAGCTTCCACTGTTGAGATCGCACAATGGGCGGTACATTGCAGTTGCCTGAAATGGAATTTAGTACTGTAACTTGTTTATATCCTAAGAGACATAATACCTTTTAAATGTGTCTAGATAGTATCTAGATCATAGATGTCTTTAATGATGAAACAAAATATTAACCAAAGAAAAGTTGGACCAAAGGCCTTGCTTCATTATAATACCGACCTTGACTAGCTGGGGCGAGGTTGAGGGAGGCAAATGCACAATACCACCCTATCACAAATCACACCATAGTGGGTGGGAAGGACAAAATCTTAACCCCCATTTCATAACCCCCTATTGGAGCTACTTATTAAATAAATAAATAATGCTGGACGTAATCACACAGCATCATGTAGCCCCAAACTAAGCAGAGCTTCTATTATGGGAACCACATGATTGATATACTACATATATATAATATTTTTTTGTGAATACATACATAGAAAATACCCAGACCCAAGACAAATATCTGCAAAACATGCAAACATTTATCCCGCAGCGGGAATCGAACCCGCAACCTTCTGCGTCTCAGGCGGACCTTCGCCCACTGCGCCACAGAGGTCGTCGTATTAGAAATAGGACTAAATGGTAAACTAAGGCTAGGCTAGGCAAATAGATCGTCAGTTGTGCAAGTTATATGCAATACCTAAATAATTTCATAAATAACGGAGATATGAGCTAACCAACATAAAAAATATAATTTGTAACTCAATTGAGAACCTCTTTTTTTTTAAGTTGGTAAAAAATATTTTAGTCTTAATCATTAAAACTGAGATTCATTATTTTAATTTAGTGTTTTACTAACCTTCTCCTACTAAGCATTCCATCTGAAACATTCCAATTTTCTCAGACATTTTCTCTTTCCTCAGCATCTTGGAGATGAACTTACGGCAGGACTCACAGGAGTATATCCCGAATTTGCGAGCTTGCTTCACAAATCTGTAGAACCTTACTGCCCCGCAAACGCCACATGTAACTGTAGTCGGCGGTATATTAGTTGCTAAAAATGAAATTTTGGGTATTAAAAATTTACTAGTTTAGCAACCACTTTGAATAAGTTTACCACAGTTTCAGAAGTGTGCAAACCTTTATTAGTAGCCTTTCTTGTAGCGGTAGCTTTAACAGAATAAAAATTCTTTATCAATAGCACTAATTTGATTAATACCACATAAGCATAAGATGTATGAAATCAGTGTTAAAAATGCATCAATAAATTTATATAAGTATTAGGTAGGTATGTACTTGGTTATATGAGATGGTATCCAAACATATCTAGTTACGTAAAAGTTATTTAAGAACTTACGTGATCCAGATTGAGCTGTAGAGAAAGGTCCATCCAGGCCTGTTGGGGCAATTGGTGCAGCCAGCTGTAACCTCGCTTCTCTGATGATAACCTTTCCACGAAGTAATTGTGAAGCTGCTGTTGTAGACTGTTTTTCTTTCTCAGGACTAGGAGATGCTGGTTTTTCCTTTTCTTCTTTCTCGTCACCACTGACTGGTGGACTATCACTGTCCCAGCTTTCCTCAGATTCTGAACCACTGCTAGTACTGCTAGAACTGCTTGCATCAGAAATATCCATGAGTTTGCGCATAGCATGACCTGTTCGATCTTCCTTGCTAGCCTCAGTTTTTCCATTATCAAGGTTATCTGTACTACACTCCTCTGGCAGGTACTCAGGCTCTTTATCAAACTTAAATAGGTCAGCAGGCTTTTTAATACCAAGGCCAGTGAAAGATGGTATTGTTTTATCTTTGAATAGGTTTGAGGATTTGAGTACTTGTTTATCTTTGCTTTTTTCATTGTCATTGGATCCAAGATCTTCCTCATCGTTTGTGTCATTGTGTAAGTTATTGAACACTAGTCTCTTCAGTTTTGGTTTCTTAAGAACTTTGCTTGTTGCTATACTGCTTGTTGACTCCTCACCATCAATAAATTTCTTGTTGGGTTTTATAACTCTCGAGGAATGTGCACTTCGCACAGGCAGTACAAACTTAGTGCCTGTACTTTCTTTATCGATTGGAGATAGATTTCGAGGAGGTGGAGACATGCATCGACCCTCGCTCAGCTGAGAAAACTTGTTCATAGGCTTCGAAAGGGGGTTAAGATTCTTTCTTTGATATCCTTCATGATGTTCTGATGTAGATTTCGAGCTGAGATCAGTTAATTTAGCTGGTTTGAGAATACTGTTGAAGGTTGAGTACTCTGTTTGTTTTAGCACTGATTTCTTTTTAATAATGGGAATAAGCGGAGCATGATGTTTGGGTAGCTTTTTAAGTGGAAAAACAAGGTCTTCGCAGCTCTCTACAGTACCAAATGTTACTGTCTTCTTAACTGGTTTCTGTTTATCTCCTTTTGCTGGTTCCATTTTGTTCTGAGATCTTGTTCGTACTAGGGATATTTCACCATTGGGTTTTTCTTCTGGCTCTAGTTGGTCTGATGCTTTATTTTCCTTGGTCTCATTCTCATTATTATTTTCTTTCTTTTCTTCTTCCTGCAAAAGCATTTTTTTATATAATATTTTGACTTATTAGTTATTGTAGACAAAATCAGAGACGGGGTCACATTATTATTCACTCTCTTATGTTGGGAGGGGTAGTCAATAGCATAGATTGAAAATTATTTATTACAAAAGATGTGAAAAGTAAATAAAAATTTCTTTATAAACTGAAAATAACTGCTCAATCATACCAGGATAAATGAGCCATCATCCAAACCAACTTGCACTGCAAAACCAACATACAAGAGACCATTTAATAGACTATGCTTCCTACTTGACTGCCAAGTCAAGTAAAAAGATGTAGCTAAATGCACATGACAAAAATATTGAGGAGTGGGAGTGCCTGCTGAAGATAAGAACAGGTGGGTACTCTGCCCGAAGCACTACCCAACTGCATAAACCATGCATACTTGTGCCAAATTCCATGATTCTGGGTCAACGGAAAGTATCTTATAGGTTTTGATTCCATTGAGAGTGTCAAAATATGCAGCATAAAATAATATTTTATTGTGTTGATTGAGAAGTTTGATTTTTTACAGCTTCAAGGTAGGTACCTATTTGATATTAATTTCAAATTGATACCTCCACACATTCCTGAGCAATGGTCTTGACAGACAGACAAACAGACGGACAACAAAGTGATCTTATATGGGTTCTTTCTTTCTTTTTGAAGACCATGACCTAAAACATCTGATTTTTTTGAACAAAGAGGTAGGTATAACATCAACTTCTTTTTGAAGTTTACAATGAATAAACATCAAAATGCATAGATTTGTAATATGTACTTACAATATTCAGGAATTAACATGCTTACCACACTTTTAAAAAACAATAATACTAGATAATAGACTAGAAAGAGAAAAAAAAGTAGAAAACAATGGAAATTGTTAGTTTGCCAAGCGGCACACTGAACTCCGAGACATATTATAACTCAGGAAAGAAAATAGCATAAAGGAGAATGCCGTCTGATGTATGGCGCTCGGTACCAAGACTAAAGTGAGTGCATCAAAAAAATATCCATATGTTTTTAGTCGATTCTACTGACAAAATAATTAAAAATGAGGATTAAAAATGATTATTGCCATATTTACACTTTATATCAATGTTTATTGCCATAGCAACATATATATAATTTGGTTGTTGTAGTCTAATGGCGGCATGCAACGGAAACCAAATCAACAAAATATTGTTTTACTTGATTATTAATCAAGTTGGTGTGTAAAACTAAAGAAAATGTTAATGTCATTTATAAAATATAATAAATTTTATGGGATACGTTCGGTTTTGACGCAATTGGTACGGGTTCTCGGCATTCTCCTTTGGCTAGCACAACAGAGGAGTTTCAGGATAAAAGGGGCATTGAAATTGAAAATTAATTAGAGAGAGTGCTCAACATTGCCAAAAAATTATTTGAGACCCAACCCCAGTCCAGTGCAAAAAATTATCTTATTTTCATAATGGTATGTATGCTTTTAAATTGTATAGGTATAAAAACAAGAAATTTTACAGCGGAAGCAGTAGCTAACATAGAAAAAATATAATTTATTAACACCATGAAGTAATCATTGTTAAACTATGGTATGGATACCAGGTATTAATCAATTATATTAAAATAAAACCAGCACCTGAAAAAAAAATACTTCTTTATACGGCCATGATTTTGATGATTTATTTATTACTAAACATATTATTTGTACAAGCCTTGAGAAAGATATTTTTTGCATCAGGCCTGTGGTAATTTTTCATGGAGCTTGAGCATTCCCTTTTAAATTAATGTTGATGAAATTCACTGGTTTGAATGGATTTGAAGAAGATTGTTTAGACAGTCAGCTGTTTCAATTACAATTATAAAAAACTTTAGCAATGACAAACAAAAGAATCCTAAGAAACAGATTGAGGTTAGGAATATATATCTATGTTTTTGTATAGGTCTAAACAATGCTATGAATAAATGGTATTGGTATTGCTTACGAATTGATAACTAATTGTGCTAAATTATCTACAATCCTGCATTTGCCTCTACAACAAACAATTTGTTGACATCAAAATGGAACATGAAATATGTCAATGTTTGAAGAACAAGATGTTGAATGAAGCTGTCTCGTAAGTCGTGTCCGTTATTACGTAAACCTATCTTTTCCCTAATTAAGAGTTGTTTTACTAAAAGATTTTAAAAGGAACAATAGTAAATGGGCTTAACAATAATTTACCTCTTGTTCCCCAGCAAAATCATGAGGAGCAGGGCCGCGGACGGGCGGGTGGCTCTCCGGAGCGGTCTCATGATAAACAGTTCCCGATAGAACGCTAACACGCTTTCTGTTTTGAAACTTGAGTGGTTTCCCTGGGAATCTCGACCTTCCCATTTTGATTTACACGTAAACGTAGAATAATCAGTGCGTTCCGAGCGACTGTATGGAAACTGGCGCGCATGCTCGAGCCCGCGCGCTCCGCATCGCCATTTCACGCATTTATGCAATGGGTATCACAAAATAAGACGCAGTTTTCATCGTTTTACGCCAAAACGTAAACACTAATCAGCACAGCACTGACCGAGTAAAACACTAAAACTTATCACTGCACAGTTCTCGCAAAAGAAAACATCATCCATCATTTTTAATGGTGGACGACTGATGTGTTGTGTTTGCGATTTGAGGTCCTGCCTGGCTGAGCCGCAATCGCTTGCCGAACTCAACTCACTACACTACGCTACGCTTCCATTCAATTCAACGGCCGATAACGTAGCGAGCGTTCAGCCTACGTGAAGAGATTATTTGTTGCACAGTACATTTATTATCCCAAACTTTGAGCGAAACTCATTTTTTCAATAATTTTACCAAATAATCACTTTATAGTATCACCAATTATTGATCAATTTATAATGAGTTGTAATTTGACAAAGATGGCTGTTCGCCGCGCTTTAACAATAGCGACGAGCGCGGCGAACACGAGTGATTAACGAGAACCGAGACGAACGGAACGAGGCGCGAGGCCGCGCCGCGGTGTGAACGACACCTGGCTCAGAAGGCTTACCACGGGTTTTGATAGTTTTCGAAAACTTTTTAGGTTTTGGTATCTTTCCATACATTTTCGTACAGCGCCTCTAGGGAAACGTGCATGAACTACGAAAATGTATGGAAAGATCAGTGTTGCCGTTTATTATTTGGAAAAAATGCTAAAACATGTTGCAAAAAATGCTAAATAACTTTTAAAAATGCTAAATAAAATAGTAAAATCTATATTTTTCTTTTGAATTCCTTAGGAATTTTGAATTTTTAGGTAACGTACAAAAAAATCTTAATCATATTTTTATGCTAAATGCGAATTTTTCAAGCTAACAGACCCGAAAATATGCTAAATTTAGCATTAAAAATGCTAAAACAGCAACACTGGGAAAGATACCGAAACTTATAAAGTTTTCGAAAACTATCAAAACTCGTGGTAAGCCCTCTGGGGGCCAGTTATGGATTTTAACCAATCGCGACGAATTCAGATTCGACCAATATCTCGTCCGATTCTGCAATCGGCGGCTGTGGTGTGCAGTGCAATGGCTATGATTTGTGTACTGAGTAGGTACAACACAATCTCAGCAAACAAAAAAACTTTTTTCAGTCCATTTGTATGATAAATTTTAAAAAAATTAATAAATCTGTTAACTATGTCTGTTTGTACTTCATAAATACCATTGCAGGTATATAATTAAGCACATAGTTTAAAATATTAGGTAGGTCCTACCAGGGTACAAACCAAACGTACCTACGAACATTCAAGCACAGAGATCTTTATTTCTTATTCTCATTGTAGGTAACAAAGGATTTTGTTGATTAGTACGATACCTATGTACTTCTAGTTACAAAAAAACCTACCTACATTTACCTACCGACATGCTAAAACAATTATTTTTCGATGTTAAACTTAGTGGCCTTCTTTCAAAAGATAAACGATGCTTAAACTATTGGCATCTCTTATCGTTGGATGATGACAAACAGTGACAGGGCTAACTTTGAACATTGATTAACTTTAAATATCGTTCATAAGTAAGGGGGTAGATGATAATGAATTGACCTCAAGTTTGTTTTTCAAGTAGACTCTTACATACCTACCTAGTTGAAGTATTCTGTAAAAAAAAATATATCATGAATTTAGGACTTTGTATACAGGGTGGGGCAAAATTTTACCTCATTGAGGGCACCCACCTTTTCTTTTGTAGTTAGAAGATTTTAATTTAATAAAACGTAATTAGATTAATAGTTACATATTATAGTAGGTATATTTATTATGATGTAGAAGAGCAATGATGAATAATAGGGAACCTACTAAGTAGCTTAGGTAGGTAGGTACCTACGTAGACATCAAGGCTTACTGTTCGTTTAGTAGGTTCATCAGGTATCTCCTACCTTGTAATAGATAAATAGAGGATGGTAGGTTAGCTGGGATGGCATATTAATAATAAACCTATATTTACTTTACATTCTTACTACGTACCTATTTAAGGAAATGTTGCTAAGCTACATAAGTAGGTAGGTAATCTACTACCAAATAGGTATATAAACCTAGTTTGTAAGTAGGAATTGTTTTAGATACGCGCCCCACACCTAGTGTTGTAATATTTTATTATCTTTGCGCGCACCGAGAACCGGCTGCCAGCCGCCACCCACCCTCATCATCATTTTATCTTTCCTAGGTATACCTATTTACTTACAAAAGAGGCAAGCTACTACGCTAGCTACCGTACCATACCTACTGCAACCAGTGTATATCTATAGAAACACATCTACATTGAAACTCCTATCTGTATTTATACATGTGTGTATAAGCGCACCCTTCCCTACAAAGGGAACCCCAAAACTCCGGTCGATCATGCGTAAAGGGAGAAGGGATGATAAAATAGGGAAGCGGCTGTCGGTGATTGAACTTTATGAATATGGCTCAACAGAACTAAAATCTACCTAGTTATGGTTGTACCTTACCTAGTACTCAAACTAAGTCACCTACTAAGTTAACTTTTAAAACAACATAACTGACCTCTAGTGTTAGTTACGAGAACGAAAATTTTCTTGCTGAAACGCTTCCTGAAATAGGCACGTTGAGAGCGGGCGGCATTTCCTCAGTCTTGGATCGAAGCGAGACAATTAATTTCACTTCTTTCACAGGTTCTCACACAGAACATCACAAATTTCACTTGATTTCGTATCACACCATATACACTAGATGCTGTTGCTTTTAAAAATAACTATTCGCGCGTAAATATCGCGGTAGTAGTAATATTTACACGAGTTTCATACCGCTGGTGTACGTGCGTGATACTATAGTACCAGACTGGCGGAGAGACGCCGCGCATGTCGGGGACTCGATGTAAATATAAAAATGGACAAACTCCCCTTCTTGGGGCTCACCCGAATGAATCACGGTAATACACAATACGTTCTCGCGTTTGGAATAGTTTTTTTGTTGGGCAAAGACCTTTGCCTTTGCCACATGTGAATGGATCGAGATCACTGAAACACTTGCTACACTGTTTTAAATTTAGGTGGTGAAGGATATTGATAATTTTCGTTTTGTTTCCAAAATATTGATCGACAAGACTATCTTCTAGCGACATTTCCTTGCCCATGGCTGGATAATCGCAGGATCAACCGCTCAGAATCCATATTGTTTTGGGACCGAAATGCTGAGACCTTTTTGTGGGCAGGTAGATATTTTTTGTTATGTTCGATTTTGATTGGGATCAGACGGAATTCGGAAATGAATGACGCACACAAAAACTTTAATTCTTGAATTTAATATAAAGCAATAGTATTTTTTAAATTTTCACGAGTATCAAACATAATTATTATTGTTTGACAGGTCTTCCTCGCGTAAATTAAAAGAGGTAAAACGCGAGGAAGACCCGTTAAACAATACTAATAATTTAATGCAATTTTATTATTTATGCCGGTCTAGCTACCTGCCTACCTACCTGCCTACCTGCCTACCTAGGTACGTAATCAAAATTAGTTTATAGGTAGGTATTTACTTATGGTAGAGGTGGGTTTGCGTACAAGAAAGTTTTAGACATCGAGGAATATTCCTCGAATTCCTTGTAATTTGACCTGGAATGAACATACTGACATTGTCTGTAAAAAGTTGAATAAGTTTTCATATGCATTATATATGCTTAGCAAAGTAGCAAATGAAGCGACAGTGGTAACAGCATATAATGCTTATGTGTCATCTGTTTTGAGATATGGAGTAATATTCTGGGGTAATGGTACCGGTACAGAGAGGGTTTTCATATCACAGAAAAGATGCATTCGCTCCATAGCTAGACTCAAACAAATGGACTCTTGTAAACCTGCGTTTCTTCAACAAAATCTACTGACATTTCCCTGTATATACATATTAGAATCAGCCATATTTGTAATGCGAAATAATTCGCATTTCGCAATTTAATAATCGCATAACAAAAAGATTCTATGAGAACCAACCCAGGGAACAGGCTGGAATTAGAAGTGGGGTTATTCAGTGATCGACCATGTCCACGTGGTAAAGCAAATTCTCGAAAAATATGGAGAATACAACCTGCCTTTCTACTACTGCTTCGTAGATTATCGCAAGGCTTTTGACTCTCTCGAACATGAAGTAATATGGAAAGCTCTGGACAACCAAGGGGTTGAAAGAACGTACATAAAAAGAAATACAGAACATCTATACTGGGAGTACTGCCACGGTAAAATTGGAAAAAGAAGGGGACAATCAACATAGGAAAAGGTGTACGACAAGGAGACCCACTCTCCCCAAATCTATTCACGGCGGTATTAGAAGAGGTTTTCCGATAAATAGAATGGGGAAGATCAAGGCTTGAACATCAATGGCGAAAAACTCACAAATCTCCGATTCGCAGATGACATCATCCTGTTCGCCAAAACTCCTCATGAGCTGCAAGGGATGCTTCAGAATTTGGACGAACAGAGTAAAAAAGTTGGTCTCCACATGAATGTTCAAAAAACAAAGGCAATGACTAACAAAGCGAAAAATGAAATAATAACACTAAACAGCAACATAATAGAATATGCAAAAGAATATGTTTACCTCGGCCGACTTATAACAACACAAAATATATCAAGCAAAGAAATTTAAACTAGAGTAGGGAAAGCCTGGAAACAATACTGGTCATTTATGGAGATCATGAAAGACAAAAAAATATGCACATCAATGAAAGGAAAGTTATTCAACACATGCATTCTACCGATTCTAACATAAGGCTGCCAAACTTGGGCACTCACCAAAGCTCACCAACAAAAACTGCAAACATCACAACGTAGCATGGAAAGAAGTATGATGGGGAAAAGGAGAGTGGACAAAATCAGGCACACCACCATCAGAAAAGCTACTAAAGTTCAGGATGTAACATTAAAAATTAATAAATTATAATGGCAGTGGGCTGGTCACATTCACATGATGCGGGGAGCCGACAAATGGAGCAAAATTATAAGCACTTGGTACCCAAGAGAAGGAAAGAGAAAACAAGAAAGACCACTTCAGAGACGGGAGTATGAGATAGTGCTTACAGCGGGAAACTCAAGACTCAGGACAAGAATCGCACAAAATAGAGATAAATGGAAAAAGTTGGAGGAGGCCTTTGCCGTAATGCACACAGATGATAACAAAACAACATAGCTTAAAATACAACAAACAAATCCAACTACATACATCTGATTTAAAAGGTTATAATAATAAAAATAATACAAAAATAAACAATAGGTATGTAAGTGCTTAAATCTACTAAGAGAAATAGTGACACATAAAGGTCGCCAGTCAGTGTATGTTGCAGAAGCATGGAAGCAACTGCATCGCTGATTTTCAGTGGCGCTACTGTGCAGAGCGCAGCAGCATCACTGATGAGGTTAAATACATAAATACAAAATATTTTGCTCGACGTTGTTTGTGATACGCATGATATACCTAGAACACACCCTCCAAGTTTCAGTACCCCTAGTACGAGTTGCCAATACGGAAACGTCCACAGCTTTCGATTTCAAGCTCAATAATGTACCTACGTTATTTTGGAAATTACACAACTTGTCTACACTATAATAGTTTTTGAGTTTATTCATTACAATTATAGTGTATTAATTGTAATGAATAAACTCAAAAACCACTGTGCCGTTTCAAAAATTATTTCACTCATTGGAAAGCTACATTCACCCTGAGTAACATAGGCTATATTTATTGCAAGAAAAGATTAGGGATCCTTACTAAAATTTATGTAACGTAACCCAAGGTGTAAAAAAAGTGCCATAACCCGTGCGGAGCCGGGACGGGCCGCTAGTTTCAAATATAAACTGATCAGTTTTTGAGTTTATTCATTACAATTATAGTGTATTAATTGTAATGAATAAACTTAAAAACTACTGTGCCGTTTCAAAAATTATTTCACTCATTGGAAAGCTACATTCACCCTGAGTAACATAGGCTATATTTATTGCAAGAAAAGATTATGGATCATTACTAAAATTTAAGTAACGTAACCCAAGGTGTAAAAAAAGTGCCATAACCCGTGCGAAGCCGGGACGGGCTGCTAGTTTTAAATATAAACTGATCGAACAACGTTAGTAATGTAATCTTCTTGCAGATTGCAACGTTTATCACTCAAAACAATTGGGTAAATAACACGAAAAAGGTACTTTAAAATTGAGCTCGAAAACGTTATGAAAGTTTTCGAATTGTGCAACTCGGTCTAGGGCCTAGTAAATTTGCACAATTCGAAAACTTTTATATTATACTATAACGAGGTCAATTTTAATTTACGTTTTTTGGAAATTACGCTAATGGTTTTAAGTAGAAACTGATCGAACAACGTAAGTAATATAATCTTCTTGCAGGTTGCAATAATTATCACTCAAAACGGTGAGGTAATTAACGAAAAATGGTACTTCAAAATTGAGCTCGATATAGTAAACTAGAAAAGTTTACGAATTGTGCAACTCGGCCCTGAGGGCTTACCACAGGTTTTTATAGTTTACGAAAACTTTATAAGTTTCGGTATCTTTCCATACATTTTCGTAGTTCATGCACGTTTCCCTAGAGGCACTGTACTGAAAATGTATGGAAAGATACCGAAACATAAAAAGTTTTCGTAAACTATAAAAACCTGTGGTAAGCCCTCTGGTCTTTACAATCAACGGTAGGCTGTGCGCTAATCCGTCAGTCATTCATTCAGGACAAAGCCTAATATTTTAAAATACATTCTGTACATACCCATATAAGGTTAATAAGTGAAAAAAATGTATCATTGGAATAGGTTATACTCGCCATATTAAATCCAATAAACAATTTAGATTAGAGACACTCGCAAATCAGACTTATTATTTTATCTACAATTTTAAATATTATTATACTAAATATTAATAATAGCAACGGGATGACACGTCACTTAAATTAGTTAAAGCCTTCTTTTCATTTGGGTAATCAAAGTCCAACCAAAACCGCCAGAATTAAACACAGCAGAGCCTAAACCGCTGCTTGTAGAGACCTGAAACTTGGAGGGTGTGTTCTTTATATGACGTAGGCATCCGATAAGAAAGCTGTGGACTGCTATAGACTGATGATGATGATAATGGGTACAATATTTGCATATTGCACAAGGAATTCAGTTAAAGACAAAGCGTTCCGCGAAAGTTTATGTAGGTAGGTAGATACCTAACTACCTTACTTATTTACTAACTTACTAATGTGCTACTTACTATAAGTACCACATATGCAGGTCACCTAGTTGGATTAATAGGAAAGTGATGTGATTTAACTTAACGTAATTTGTACCTACTTCCGTCAAGCCACATGGTACGAGTAGGTGTAGGTGTACCTAACATATTATTTAGACTTGAGTTCGGATCTTTTTCTGTTTGCCTGCCGGCAACACTGAAGACAGTCGTGTCTCAGTGTGCGCAGCATGATAGACAAAACAGTTTCGGTTTTGTCTTAAGACAGACTTGTCGCCCTTGACCTTGACTAACACACACAGACTTGTCTGCGCTCAGCCTTAACCACTGAAGATCAGATACAAAGTTGAAATTTGGAGTGTAGCTTCCTTCCATAGCAAAACAACCGAATAAGAAGGGGTTTTTGGAAATTCCACCCCTAAGGGGGTTAGCGGGGGTGGCAAAGTTTGTATGGGGGACAAAAAAAATCTTCACCTATTACGTTAAATTTTTTCACAGAGACTGTCTAAGTGTCTAATGAAAATAAACAAACATCTGTTTCAGCATTTTTCTCAAATCAAGGGGAACAAATAGGGTGGTAAAGTGTGTATAGGGGACATAAAAATATTCACCAATTGACTTGAAATTTTGCACAGAGACTCTATCTCTGCAAAATTTCAAGTCAATAGGTGAAAAAAATAAATTTAAAATAAAAGTACTTCAAAAACAAAAACTGCAAAACTAAAAAGTAAAAAATAATTGCTTTTTTTTTGTTCATACAACTAACAATCAACTTTTTTTCTATCAATTCATCCCGTACGATCTATGCGTTTACCACATAGGTAGATCTAAATACCTACCTGTAATTTTTGAAGTCGGAGTCAGCTAAGGAAACACGATATCATAGCAACTATACCCCTCCCACCTCGGACATGGCCTCCGTTCGACGCGCCGTCTACGCATTAGTTGGCGTGCCGTGTTATAAGGTAGCAAACATAAAACATGAAAAAATTTCGAGCCCATAAAATCTTCAATCCTGTTTTCTCTCCTTTAGGGTTGATAATTTTTCTTCAAATTTATATGGAACCAACTGGAAAGTATACCCTGAAATATGAAATAGAATTTTCCAAATCGGTTCATAAATGACGGAGTTATGTGGTAACAAACATAAAAAAAATACAAACGAATTGAGAACCTTCTCCTTTTTTGAAGTCGGTTTAAAACCGGATGTAACGGGTGTCAATAGTTTAGGAAAAAAATTGCGGATCTTAACACGACTGATTGAGCTGAAGATTTGCATATAATATATTATGTAGTTCTAGACCAGGAATAACATAATAGGCTACTTTTAATCCGACTACCACGCGTGCGAAGCCGCGGGCGATAGCTAGTCTATATATATAAAAGAGAAGGCCTTTTTCTGGAATCAACGCACAGCTTATGCCACAAAAATACAAAGTTGAAATTTGGAGTGTAGCTTACTTTTATAGCAAAACCACCGAGTAAGAGGGGAATTTTGAAAATTTCACCCCTGAGGGGGTTAACGGGGGTGACAAAATTTGTATGAGGGACCAAAAAAAATCTTCACCTAATGACTTGAAATTTTGTACTGAGACTTTCTAATAAAAATAAAGAAACACATATTTCAGGATTTTTTGAAATTCAACCCCTAAAGGGTTTATGGGGTGGCAAAGTTAGGATGAAAAAATCTTCATCAATTGATTTGAAATTTTGCAAAGAGACTCTCCAATCAAAAATAAACGGACACCTATTTCAGTATTTTTCGCTAATCAACCCCTAAGGGGAATAAATGGGGGTGGCAAAGTTTGTATGGGTGACAAAAAAATCTTTACCTATCGACTTGAAATTCGGCACAGAGACTGTCTAATGAAAATAAATGAACACTTGTTTCAGTATTTTTCGAAAATCAACCCCCAAGAGGTTCAAAGGGGTTGGCAAAGTTTATATAAGGGAACAAAACCAATATTCACCTATTGACTTTAAATTTTGCACAGAGACTTCTCTAACAAATATGATAAAACACATATTTCAGAATTTTTCGAAATTCAACCTGTAACAGGGGTTGCAAAGTTTGTATGGGGGATGAAAAAATTATTCACCAAGTAACTTGAAATTTTGCACTGAGACTGTCAGACAAAAATAAATAATAAACCTGTTTCAGTATTTTTAGAAAATCAACCCCTAAGGGGGTTTACGGGGGTGGCAAAGTTTGTATAGGGGACGAAAAAAATCTTCACCAATGAAGAAGAAAACCATTTTTTGTTATATATGCCAAAAAATTCTACAAAAAATTACGAGAACAACTGTGTTTTCATTATTTTTTTATCTATAAAACTGACCGAGATACCCTCGAGAGCAATGAATCCGGGTCACTCAAAGAATCCAAAAAATCTCGGAAAGTAAGAATGCTAGGTTAATGCAATAAATTGTATTTAATAGACAATTTAATACTCCTTAAATGAAAGTATTAAAACTTCTTAGTTATTGTAAAGTTATATCATAAAAAAATCAAATTTGAAAAGGGAACACTGTCGAAGATGGAACTACGAAATTACAGGATTTGTTTTTGCTTTTGTTTGTAATCTGTCATTTATGTTGGTACATAAACCAGGTTGATAGTGCTCAATATTCATTATTCAAGCTGAAATCATGTCGCTTACACTTGAAGAATGCACCAGAATACTTAAATTGGTGGAAACCGGCCGGAGTCAGCGCGATACAGCCAGGACTGTCGGTGTGTCGCTGTCAACAGTAAAAAGAGTTCTCCGACGTTACGAAGAAACTGGTTCTAACCTACGCAGACCAGGAACGGGCAGAACTAGGTGTACCACAGCACGAGAAGACCGATACTTGGTGAACACCATGCTTCGAAATCGCTTTCTCACAGGAACTGAACTCACAAATCAGTTTCGACGCCTCGGAGGAAGTAACCCAAGTGCATGGACAGTAAGACGTCGGCTTGCTGAATCTAACTTAAAACCCCTTAGACCTGCAAACGGCCCTAAACTGGAGCGTGGCCATCGTATTTCAAGACTAAGATATGCCCAGAACCACGTAAATTGGAGTATTGAAGATTGGTCGAAAGTTATGTTCTCCGACGAATCAAAATTTATGCTCTACAAGCACGATGGAAGACACAGAGTGTATAGAAGACCAGGGGAAAGATTCAAGCAAGCATGCATCGAAGAAAAAGTAGCCTACGGTGGTGGGTCTGTACTTGTGTGGGCCGGAATTTCCTCTGAAAGTCGCACAGAGCTGGTGATCATAGAAAACGGCTCTTTAACTAGCGTAAGATATGTGGAAGAAATCCTCAACGAACACGTTGGTCCATTTATGGTCAATTTGGGTGAGGATGCTATATTTATGCATGACAATGCCCGACCTCATACAGGTAGGATTGTGAATGACTACCTTCAAGAGATGAACATTACTTGTATGGAGTGGCCAGCGCGCAGCCCGGATATCAACCCGATCGAGCATGCTTGGGACGAGCTAGGGAGATGCGTAAAACAACGAAACCCTCCCCCAATCACGCTTCCTGAGCTCAAAATTGCTCTCACAGAGGAATGGGAGAATATTCCCCAAAATCGTATAAGGAACTTGGTTTACAGCATGCCAAACCGCGTAAACGCAGTAATGGAAGCACGAGGAGGTAATACGAAGTATTGAAATTCAAGAAAATCGTCATAAAGTTCAAAAATTTCATGTTTCCTATTTTTGTTTTAAGGAGAGATCAGCAGTTTTTTTTCTTTATGTAATTTTGTGTAAATAAAATGTATGGTGACTCATATTTTTTTAACTTTCATTTAAGGAGTATTAAATTGTCTATTAAATACAATTTATTGCATTAACCTAGCATTCTTACTTTCCGAGTTTTTTTGGATTCTTTGAGTGACCCGGATTCATTGCTCTCGAGTGTATAAAAGTGAAAAGTTAATATTTTCGGTCTAAGCCGCGGACCGAGCGCGATATCGTTGATGACGTCACGGATCCTGTCTACGCGTGAGCGACTCGAGGATTCGAAGCATGTACCCCAATGTGCCCGTCGCGCGCGGAACTACTTTGTTTATTTTAAATACGAAACAATAAAAACTATATGAGTCCATCTAATAAATGTTGTATTGTGTCTCAGTGTAAAAATAGGGCCATAAAAACAACCGAAAAGTGTTTTTTTTTACGTTCCTAAGGATCTGAAAATCAGAAAAAATGGACAAATGCTATGAGAAGAGCACATCCATTAGGGCCAAAAACAACAGCATATATATTTTTGTGAGCATCATTTCGATGTCAGTTGTTCAAATACCATGTGAAATACTAAGTAGTAGGTACTTAACCTTGCCATGTGAAATACTAACTAAGTACCTAGTAGGTAGACTAGGTTGGTACTTGGTTTTTGCTAGTAATATGCTTTTTAGGGTTCCGTACCCAAAGGGTAAAAACGGAAACCCTATTACTAAGACTTCGCTGTCCGTCTGTATGCCTGTCTGTCCGTCTATCTGTCACCAAGCTGTATCTCATGAACCGTGATAGTTAGACAGTTGAAATGTTCACCGATGATGTATTTCTGTTGCCACTTTTTTGCCGTTTTTTGCTCGATATTAATAACGGCAACAGGTAGACGCTTGAAATATTCACAGAATATTTTGATTATATATTTACTTCAAAAATAAATAATTAAATTAAATTAAAATGAATTAAGGGGGGCTCCCCGATACATGTATATTAGTAGGTATGTAGGGTACTCGACTCGCAGTATATTCCAAGGTTAATGATTTCTTTATTTTTTATAAAATATTCTGCCACCATCATATCGTGAACTATGGGAAGGTTGTTAGATTGGCCTTTTTGAAATCCTTCTTCCATTTTAGTTCTAAAACAATAATTTACACGATACAATCACTCAATCAGCATTCTTTTAAATTAAAAAAATAATCAGAGCGCACGAGAGCAAACAACTTAGCAGTGAAATGTGCTACGGGCGCCCGCCGCGCGGCGCCGTATAGGAGCGATGACGTCACGCGCTACTCGCGATCACTAGCGAGATTTAAAAAACCTACGTTAACTTCCCATGCTTATAACTTCGGTAATATTTCACCGATCGATGTGAAATAAAAACTAGAATAATGTGAACGGTCTAGACTTTGATTATACGTACATGAAAGTGTGACATTTTAACCTTGTTATCTTCTTCATTGACTTGAAATTTTGCACAGATACTCTAATAAAAATAATTGACCACTTTCAGCATTCAACTCCTAAGGGGTGAACGGGGGTGGCAAAATTAGCATGGGGGACGAAAAAATATTTACCCATCAACTTGAACTTTTGAACAGAGACACCCTAACAAAAATAAATAAACAATTGTGCCAGCATTTTTCAAAATTCAACCCCTTTATTAAGGGGTAGGTACATGGAGGTGGCAAAATTTGTATGGTAAAAAAAATCCTATCGACTTGAAATTTTGCACAGAGACTTTCTAATAAAATAAATAAACACATAATTTTTCAAAATTCAATCGGTAAGGGGGTAAACGGGGTAGCAAAAATTCATATAGAGACAAAAAATCTTTACCTATTGATTTGAAATTTTGCACATGACTCCCTAACAAAAAAAAAACTTTTAGTTTAGCGTTTTTCTAAATTCAACCCCTAAGGTGCAAACAGGGGTGGCAAAGTTTGTATGGGCGACGAAAAAATATTTACTTATTGATTTGAAATTTTCCATAGACTCTTTAATATAAATAAATAAACGCCAATTTCAGTTTTTTTTTTTCAAAATTCAACCCCTGAGGTGGTAATCGGGGGTGGCACAATTTGTATAGGGAACCAAAAATCTTTACCTATTGAATTGAAATTTTGCCCAGAGACTAATAAAAATAAATAAACACCTATTTCAGCATTTTTTGCGATTAAACATCTAAGGGGGTAAACGGGAGTGGCAATGTTTTCATGGGGGAACAAAAACAATCTTTACCTGACTTGACATTCTGCACAGAGACTCTAAAATACTTAAAAAACATCTATTCCCTATTCCTCTGAAAACCAGCGCTGCTTCGCTCGCGGAGTAGCATTAAGCTGAGAGGAGACCTAATTTGGCCCACGCTTAGCACAGACGAAATCAGCTCCACAGTATCAGGATTTTAGGGATGGGTAGGCACGCGGACGGGTTTGTTTACCTATCAGTGTTTAGGTTACTTACCACTTTCCGCTTGTCTACCCAAACCTCCTATTTGTGTTGTTTTCTGTTTTAAATCTTGTTACTTTGTTCCTATGCCTATCTTGTTTGTGCTGTTACTCTTGTGTTAATTTAATTTTTGTGTTAATGTGTGCCAAATAAAGAGTATATCTATCTATCAAAAAATAAAGAGTTTATCTATCTATTTCAGCATTTTTTTCAATACAACATCTAAGGTGGTTAGCGGGGGTGGCAAAGTTTTTACGGAGGAATACGGGTTTCACTTTTTATTCAAATATTATATATCCTTAAAAACCGAGTGTAACGGGCGTCAAAATTTTGAGAAAATAAATCTGGGTATCTGGACGGGACTGATTGAGCTCAAGTTTTGCGCACATATATATGTAGTTATAGACTAGGCATAACATAATAGGCTACTTTTTATCAGGCTACCACGCGTGTATCAGATACTGTGAGAATGAATAAGTATAATAAAATAGCAGTTACTGTTGTAAGTAATTTTTCAAATTAAATATTGAAATTAGTAATACCTCCTTAAAATCTGTCTAATTAAGACTAGTATGGTTATAGGTATTTGAGAAAGCTAGTATGGTTATAGGTATAGTAGGCAGACTGAAGCTTTGTAGGTAGTTATCTAGGTGTACCTATATAACAAATTGTCATTGCACATTAAGTAAAGGTGAGCGTCAAGATGGCGGGACCACCTCTTGTATTTAATTATTTTTACCATAGGGATTTAGTACCTAATTGGTACTATTTAGTACCTTTAGTGAAATAATTTGTACCTCAAGGAATCTTAAGTTATTCAGTATCGAAAGGGGTCCCGCCAGATGCAACCGTCAAGATGGCGGGACCACCTGTGTTTCTTGTAATTGCAACCGCGCATGAATATACTTATCACACTAGGATTTAGTACCTCACTAGATACCTCCGAAACACAACTCTTTATCATAAAAACTTCAATAATTCCAGAGAAAACTCGATTTCAAAACTAATGACCTAGCACCATAGTGTGTTACCCTGCGTAACCCCAGCAAATGCAAAGCAAATACACGTGATCCTGATAAGCCAGCGATTAACTTTAACTGTCAGGATTTAGTACCTTGTGGGTAGTATTTAGTACCTTTAGTCAAATAATTTGTACCTCGAGGAGTCTTTAGATATTCAGGAACGAAAAAGGGGTCCCGCCACACGCAACCGTCAAGATGGCGGGACCACCAGTGTATCTTTTAATTGCAACCGCGCATGAATATACTTATCACACTAGGATTTAGTACCTCACTAGATACCTCCGAAACACAACTCTTTATCATAAAAACTTCAATAATTCCAGAGAAAACTCGATTTCAAAACTAATGATCTAGCACCATAGTGTGTTACCCTGCGTAACCCCAGCGAACGCGAAGCAAATACATGTAATCCTGTTATGCTAGCCATTAACTTGAACTGTCAGGATTTAGTACCTTGTGGGTAGTATTTAGTACCTTTAGTCAAATAATTTGTACCTCGAGGAGTCTTGAGATTTTCAGGAACGAAAAAGGGGTCCCGCCACACGCAACCGTCAAGATGGCGGGACCACCAGTGTATCTTTTAATTGCAACCGCGCATGAATATACTTATCACACTAGGATTTAGTACCTCACTAGATACCTCCGAAACACAACTCTTTATCATAAAAACTTCAATAATTCCAGAGAAAACTCGATTTCAAAACTAATGATCTAGCACCATAGTGTGTTACCCTGCGTAACCCCAGCGAACGCGAAGCAAATACATGTAATCCTGTTATGCTAGCCATTAACTTGAACTGTCAGGATTTATTACCTTTATCCAATTAATTATATACCAAATTTCAGTTCTTTACAGAGTAGAATCACTGAAATATTTTGAGAAAACAACCAACGTGATTCGAGTGATTAACCTCTTTTGATTGGCAGCTGTGTTGCCGTTTTTTATTTGGTGAAAATGCTAAAACTTGGTGCAGAAAATTTCAAAAATATGTTAAATAATAACTTTTAGATATGATAAATAAAATGTTAAAATCAAAATTGAATTCCTGAATAGCAAACTGAAGTGGTCACCTGTTAAAATAGATGCATATTCGCATATAAAGAATGCAAGAGAAGTCTGCTCTTTGGGTATTAAGATTAATTTGCATCGTAGGTTAATTACTTTTCATTGACCCTACACATTTTGCATGTTTTGCGATGGAAATGTGATGCTTCAGTAAATTTTAGCTATTATGTTACACTTGCAAAATTTGCAATAAGTTAAACTCTGTCATCTTTTCCCGTTGTTCGCGCTAAATTTTCTCATAAATATGAGAAGCTGTGATATTATATTAACACATCAGATTCAAATTAGACGTAAAAATTAAGAATACTGCACTGATCGTTCGTAACAAATTAACAATCGCTACGCAAAAGATAAACATAAATTTCGGGGAAGTTTATTCCTTATGAGACAGTTCCCATGTTTTAAAAAACTACTTTGAGTTAATAAGCAAATCGTCTCTGGTTTCTATAAAATCTTTTGAATTCCTTACTAAGTAGGTAACGTTCAAAAACATGTAAATCATGAAATATGCTAAATGCAATTTTTTCAAGCTTACAGACCCGGAAATTGCAAAATTTGCAAAATTTAGCTTTAAAAATGCTAAAACGGCAATACTGCTAGGTACGTACCTCTTTTGATTGGCATCATTCAAAGTGTTGCCAGTACGAATTTCAGGAAAAGTACGACGTGTCACCCGAACAGTACGGTTTTTTGCTTCAAGGTACGATTTTACAAAATGTAAAGCACCAAAGTTTAATTTTATTTTTTATTAATTTTAATTTAATTTTTTATACTCCTATGTGTTTTCTGTACCGCAAGCATGTAGACATAGATGCATTATAATTCATTTAAATTATTTTTTATGGATTTTTTAGACACGTTACGGTCGATCACGTCCACCAGTTTGAATGATTACCACCCACAATTCTACTAGTATCTAGGAAACGATACTAGATTTTCAACATAACATTTATAATGTCGCAGGCACGCGTTAGGTTGTTGGGGAATTTACCTTAATTCATACTAGCCGGTTGAGCACGTTCTTTTCTTTATAAAATGATCCCAGGTATAAAAAATCGTACAGTTTCGGTACGATCTTGGTCTAGCTATCGTACATGAGTAAAAATGCAAAATTCGTACGGTGTGCACAATTCTTAAACTGTTTTTTTATAAACTGGTTACTAACTTCCACCGGCCGACCGCTTGACTCGCGTGGTTCCCGAACAAAAAAATCGGTTGGTACCTATCAAACTCTCTCAAACTCTTTTTACCTCTTTTATATATTGTAGAACCCCGTAGAAGAAGTACATAAACAAATGTTTGTTTGAGCTGCAGATAAATAATTATGACTTAGACGTAGGTATGAGGTTAGGGGTCGATTCCCGCCGCGGGACACTAATCCAATGTATTAATCTAATCGCCATTATATAATGTTAACTATGCCTGCAAACAAAAGTAGTTTAGTACCAAAGAAAACCAGTCTAATCAATCATTATTATTTATCTCCATTTTTATTTTACAAAATGATCAAATCTACTGAATACAAATAAGATATCCTAATAATACAAATAATCACTGTTGTTTTATATATAGGTTATAGAACCAAAGTAATCACAAGCTTTCGCCTCGAGAGTCACAGCAAGAATGAAATCCCAGCGTCGGCCGCTCGCCCGTCGCGCTCGGCCCAATCGCCTGGTATTTTTCCACGCGCCAGCCAGGCGCCTCAGACTAATCGCTCCCAGACTAATCGGCAGTTGCCAACAATAATACCTATTTATTAAACTTGTTTGGTCAAAGTCTCAGATTAGCATGTGTCGTGTCTAAAAATTTCATAAAAAATAATTTAAATTAATTATAATGCGTCTATGTCTAGGTATGTCTACATGCTTGCGGTACAGAAAACACATAGGCGTATAAAAAATTAAAAGTTTCGGACCTGTCCATAAATGGAAGCTATTATAAATGCGAATTACGTAAAAATATTCTTGATAATGAAGTATTGAAATTATAACTAATAACTTTATTTATTAAAGCCGTAATACTTGTAAATTTATTACTAAATATTCATCGCAATACACCCTACCATAACGAATCATGATTATTGAACGCACTCTCACCCACATCGTGCATCTCTCGTGCTAATGTCAACTGTCATTATCAAAGCACGCGTTTATTGGTGGTGTTGCCATCTTGGCTGTTTTATAGGCCAATTCTAGTACAATTTTCAGTTTTACTTACAGAGACACTCCAGCTGTTATTATACGTCTTTAATATATACAAATGGTTTTTATAAAGTAACCACCAGTATATAATACGTAGTGACTTGTGACTTTAGAATAATTGAGTACCTAAGACGATAAGGTTGGTTGTTATTTAATGGCGCCATTGTCCTAATTGATCTTAACCTCAACGTATAAAATAAATACCCAAACAAAATTATCCAGCTTTAATAAAAGAAACGATTAATTGCACATGATTTCCTTCAATAAGAACTATCAATTAGGACATAAGTCATTTTTAGACGCGACATTTTATGGTCAGGTCACAGGTTGTATGCAACTGGCCTATCTTCTTTGTACTGGCAACACTTTGAAGGATGCCAATCAAAAGAGGTACCTACCTAGGCGGCTCATTGATCCAATCAAAAGAGGTTAATCACTCGAATCACCTGATGGTTGTTTTCTCAAAATATTTCAGTGATTCTACTCTGTAAAGAACTGAAATTTGGTATATAATTAATTGGATAAAGGTACTAAATCCTGACAGTTCAAGTTAATGGCTAGCATAACAGGATTACATGTATTTGCTTCGCGTTCGCTGGGGTTACGCAGGGTAACACACTATGGTGCTAGATCATTAGTTTTGAAATCGAGTTTTCTCTGGAATTATTGAAGTTTTTATGATAAAGAGTTGTGTTTCGGAGGTATCTAGTGAGGTACTAAATCCTAGTGTGATAAGTATATTCATGCGCGGTTGCAATTAAAAGATACACTGGTGGTCCCGCCATCTTGACGGTTGCGTGTGGCGGGACCCCTTTTTCGTTCCTGAATATCTAAAGACTCCTCGAGGTACAAATTATTTGACTAAAGGTACTAAATACTACCCACAAGGTACTAAATCCTGACAGTTAAAGTTAATCGCTGGCTTATCAGGATCACGTGTATTTGCTTTGCATTTGCTGGGGTTACGCAGGGTAACACACTATGGTGCTAGGTCATTAGTTTTGAAATCGAGTTTTCTCTGGAATTATTGAAGTTTTTATGATAAAGAGTTGTGTTTCGGAGGTATCTAGTGAGGTACTAAATCCTAGTGTGATAAGTATATTCATGCGCGGTTGCAATTACAAGAAACACAGGTGGTCCCGCCATCTTGACGGTTGCATCTGGCGGGACCCCTTTCGATACTGAATAACTTAAGATTCCTTGAGGTACAAATTATTTCACTAAAGGTACTAAATAGTACCAATTAGGTACTAAATCCCTATGGTAAAAATAATTAAATACAAGAGGTGGTCCCGCCATCTTGACGCTCACTAAGTAAAGCTACACCAGGAATAACATTAAAGGCTGTTTTTTATCCAGGTACCACGCGTGCGAAGCCGCGGGCAGAAGCTAGTATAAAATCTTAGTGAAAACTTTTCGAAAACCGGAGCCAACATTAAATTATTTCTTTCCTGTCAGTCAAAATCCAGAATTTGCAGGTTAATTCGGAGAAGGCAAGCAGTATCTTGGGTTTCACTTACCCGGTTTTGATAAAATATAGCCTATGGCTTTTAAACGATAAAGATTTAATCGTTTTTGATACTTACTTAAAGGTACATACAGGTGTATTCTCAGTTACAATCCGTTGATTTAACGTAGCCTCTGGTTCTCGAGTCTGAAATAAAAATAACAGTTATAGACCATCGAGATTATATAAACTATTATGGAGGGGCCTAGTACAAACTACTTGCTCAATATTAACGAGTCAAACTATTGGACAGGCTTTGACATTTGAAAGTCACATAAATATAGAATAGCGTTAGTTCAAACAAGTTTTTGTCAAAATCTTAGAAAACTGCTGCTAGCTGCATTGACGTACTATTAGTAAACAGTAAACTTTAGTATAGACGATAGTTTCCAAGTTAAACCTGTGAAAAAACATCTAAGCGTCGTTGACAACCTATACATCAATCACAAATATCGCAATGCCATATTTGAACTAACTTAGACGTTATGCCGCTTAAATAGTGTTCAATGTCGCTTGTCCGCTAATGTCATCGTAGGTCATTCATTGTCATGTAGACCAGCAATGGAGACGCTGTTTGTCCTAGACAGAGAAAGCTATAGACGACGAGATAATTCATCTCATTCTTTCAAGAAAGAGAACTACTTATGCGTGCTTCATGCAAATAAGGGAGACCGCACTATAGATTTGCTGTCCCTTATCGCGTGCCGGTTTTTTCGTTGTTTAGCGCAACATTGCGCTAAACAAACTTTGGCAGCTAGCAGCAGTTTCGGAAGATTTTGTGAAAAACTTGCTTGAAACTAAATTATTACATGGAAAAATTATGTTTCATCTATTGTAAATCAATAATAACAAATGAATGTTATGGATTTCTCTATCAAAATGGATCGGTGTAGTGTATTTTGGTGCAAAAGTGGCAGTGATCAAAACATTCCGGATTTGTCTTTTCAAGCGTAAGTATCGTACTTTTGACGAGGTATTTATTCAAAAATGGATTATTAACTAGACTTCCACATTAAATAACCACATTTAGAGCAGAAATCTGTAAGAAAATAAGCCAAAAAGTGAAATTCAATTTTGTTTTGTTTTGTTTGCCCACTGCACATTAATTTTTGGCTCAACTTTCATTTATTTGTAGTGAGCTAGGCGGCTGGAACTTTTGTCACAGATAGGTCTATATCTAGGAAGCCTAAATCTAAAATGGCGTAGTGCGGAACCAAATAGTTTTTGAGATATGATTATTTGAAAATTCATCTTCTTTTTATTTATGGCCTCTGTGGTATTTTTTGGTGATTCAACATTGACAATGATATTTCTCGTTGTTAATGTAATACGTTGAATAGAAAGTCGGTTATTAGATTTTTTACAACCACCTGGAAATCCTTCTCGCAGCAGTAGGTTCTAGGACACCCCAACTTGAGTAGCAATATCACAGAACTGACGCAGATCAGGTAGTCTTGTGGTCCCTATGCGTAGATTGGATATAAAAAATGTGGAACCAGAAATTCCCGTGGAAGATCCTGAGTGGAGCTAGGCCGCAAGGACGAGTGGACGAAGCGACACTCAGGGCCGACGAGGTCAAATACCCGAATCAAATATCCATTTTTATGATTTGAAACTGTTTTTAAACTGATCATAGGTCATAGGTCCGTAGTAGTCCGGTAGTGTGTTTTGGCGTATATTGTTTAATTTTTTTTCTCTCGTTAACCTCAAAACGTAATTCATGTTTTCTCGGATACTGTGAGTGTCCCCCTTTTAGAGGGAGGGTCCTCACTCCCTCCCTGCCCTTGCCCACCCCATAAGCTATAAGCTATAAGCTATAAGCTATAAGCATATAAAGAAAAGTCGTTTCATTTTTTATTAGAACTTTAAATAATATAATTTCTTTGGTTCATTATTATTTGCATAGCCCAGTTTAAAGATGACGTTTTAATTTCAGGATAAAAAAACAAAGGCCACGTAATTTAATGGATGGTAACTGAAAATACACCTTTATGTCTCCAGTTATGTGAATCTTCCACAGTATGTATAAAAATCTTTAATCTTTAATCTATTTTGATACTGATTTTATCATTTAAAAGCCATGTGCTATATTTGGTCAACCTTGACAAACCGAAGTTTTAATGAATGTATAGGAAAAAAGACCACGAAAACCAAAGAATTCATTATTTTTTTATATGTTGTGCTATTAAATGTTAGGTTATTGTTATTATTATTATTATCATACCTACAATGATAGAATTCGTTCATTTTTGTTTTGGTTTAGAACTGTTTTTTTATTTCAGACTAAAGAACCAGAGGCTACGTTAAATCAACGGATCATTCAGATTTAAAACGGATTCGGGATTCGTCAGTCACAACTGACAGCATTTTTTGACAATACACCTATATGCCCCCAATTATTTAAATCTGCCACAGTAAGTAAGTATCAAAAAGCCTAAGCTATATTTTATCAAAACCGGGTAAGTGAACTGCTTGCCTTCTCCGAAGTACCCGCAAAACCCGGGTTCAATTCCCACTGCGGGGCAAATGTTGCATGTTCTGTTTGGGGCTACATGATGTTGTGTGATTACGTCCCGCATTATTTATTTATTTATTTATTTATTTACAATGGACTTTGACTGACAGGAAAGAAATACTTTAATGTTAGCTCCATTTTTCAAAAAGTTTTCACTAAGATTTTATACTAGTTTCTGCCCGTGGCTTCTCACACAGCTGGTGTAGCTCTACATAATGTGTAATGACAATTTGTTATATAGGTACACCTAGTTAACTACCTACAAAGCCTCGGTCTGCCTACTATATAACCAAATTGCTAAATTTACCCTTAGACAGGGTTTATGTGAGATACCTTACCTATAACCTGTAACATAATGCAATTTGACACCATGTAAATAATTTACTCCGGTGATCTTCGCAGATCATCTTGGTTAAGGAACACTTCGCCCGGATACTACTTATATGGGTGATCTGGATGGCATTTAGATCTGAGCGCTTTCGCCCTTCGGAAGGCACGTTAAGATGTTCTTCCCGGCTTTTTCAGTTGTTAGCCATGTCGGAGGCTTTCGGGTGGCCTAAAAATTCCGACATCAGAGTTGGCCACTACTTCATACGAAGAAGAAGAAGACCAATATGTTCCATGCCTCAATTCATATGTTTCATCATTATCATCAGCAGCAGCATTAATAGCTTGTTATATTTCCCAGCCAGAACGATGAAGACCTTGTAAAAGCAATAAATTTATTGTATTGTATTGTATTTGTATCTAAATTTTGCGTGAGGGAGAAATAAACAATACTCAATACCTTTCGCCTTTATTATATTAGTAAGATTGCTAGCCTTTTATGTACGTATTTTCTACGGATTACATTTGTTATGTTTAAATACCAAAATTAATTTTTGATTACTGTTTTTAGGGTAAATCACCATCATACACACCACGAAGGCTGCGGAAAAAAATTGCGTTGGACTGCTAAGCTATTAGAAGATACGCGCAAAACTGCGAGCTCTTGGGGAAAAAAGTTGGCGTTTTATAAAAAAGTAGGGAATTTAGAAAATATGATTGCAGAATCGAAAGCATATTTTCTAAATGTTGAAGTTTTGGAGAAATAAAAATATATTTCCTATAATTCTATTCTTTTTAGTATGTAGGAATTTTGAAAGCGTATACAAGAAACATAAAGACATGCGTGAATGACAACTTAGGACACAAATAAATAATAGGATTTTTTTGCCGTTCTGTAAAAAATCAATGCAAAATATATCTTTATTCATGTCCGTTAAAATATTCAATAGTCTCCCCGAAGACATGAAAGATTTGACACTTAGCCTTTTTAAAATAAGACTTTACAAATGGCTTGTAGATAAATGCTTTTATACGATTAAATTGAATGTATTAAAACTAAATAATAATTTACTATTTTTATTTCTTCATTTGAATGGTTAGTTTTCATTTTGACATATATTTAGTAAGTAATCTCGATTGTCAACTTAATTATTGTTAATTAAAATTAACCGATATTAATGATAATTAATGACATATATACATATAACAATTTAATATTTGCACGCTTCTGTAATGAAGTATAAGTATGCGATCCACATAGCCTTTTAAGATTTTCCTTTGTAATTACCATACTTTTATGCAAATAAATATAATTTGATTTGATTTGATTTAAAAGTTATATAGGTAGGTGCATTCAATCAAATTTGCTAAACATCCTTCCTTCCCTAACATATTATCAAAAGTTATTAAAACTTGTTAGTGAAGGTAGATTATAAATGAAAAAAAATTCGTGTAAATGAAAAAATTGATAGATTAATACTTTACCTGCAGTATTAATTGATAGATTAATACTTTACCTGCATGACATTAATTTCTTGTTAGATTTATATTTTACCCATTATCATCATCAGCCTATAGCAGTCCATTGCTGGACATATGCCTCCCCTAATGAGCGCCTGAGTCCCTGTCCTGAGCTCGATGCATCCAGCTTCTACCAGCAGCATTTCGCAGATCGTTACCACCTGGCCGGAGGGCGTATTATCAGTATATTTTACCCAAATCTATGGAAATTTTAATTATGTGGCAACCCTGCAGTTGAAATGAGAAAGACTAGGGTGGGCACGCAAACTATAAATCTATATATATACTTAATCTATGCTGTTTGTGATAAATGCGTGTGCAGCGCGGCAGCCTGACAACTAGTCAAAAATTCTGTGCAGTAAGCAGCATGCACAGAGTTTTGGAATATATATTATTTTTCCATGTCTATCCCTCTTGTATGAAATCTCTTTGGCTAGCTGCCAATGTTTCTTTAGCGCATGCGATAAGGGGCAGAAAATCATATAGTGCTATCTCTCTTATTTACATAAGTAGTTCTCTAGATGGAAGATATCTATTTGTCTATTGTTTTCTCTGTCTATGGTGGAGATGTTAAAGTGGCAATGATTAGCTTGACAGCAGCAGCATGTTTTCTTCAAACGCTCTTGCTTTATACTTTTCCGAGCGTTTAGTTAGGGCCTCGAGGATTCCCTCTCTACCCTAGATTCAACACGCAGAGGCGACTACCTCTGGGTCATTTGGTAGAAGCATAGGCCGACATCAGAGGTGTTGTCTATTGATGGTCCTTGCTTCATTAAGTCTGTTAGACTGGATAGGCTTAGGATAGCCTTCTGCGTCCTATATATTTTCTTCTTTCTTCTTTCTTCAATTCTCCTTAATGGCTTATGCTATTAAGGGTGGGTTAACATAGAGAGTAGGATGCTTATTTATTTAGAGTGGGTAAAAGAGAAAAGTGAAGTTACAGATAGTACAAAATAGGAATAAGCTATGTATACACTCTTTGCGCACACACCTAAATGTCATACATATATACACATATACATTCAAGTATACATAATACATATTATACATAAATAAATGTATACACAAAGTATGGACCACAACACCGTGTCCCCTTCTCAGCCTCCGTCCCTATTTCCCCTTTCACCTTCTCTCTAGGCTCTCAACTCAGTCCGGAGAACCGCTTTCGCCTTGTGAGTGTAACTCACATTGCGAGAGCAGCTCCCGCGGAAGCGGGCGTCCGTCCGGGGGTCTTGCATGTAGCGGGGCGATACCATGCAAATGGCAGTGACGGCCGTTGTCGGCGCGGTCGAACATGCGACGCGCTAACATGGTGACAAATACTGCTACCGATGGCATCTGTACATCCCGTGCAATGACATCATTTCTGATATATCTGCCCGCTCCAGTGCATACGCGGAGGGCAATGTTTTGTTGCGCCTCCAGTCGTTTTTTATTTGTATTGGAGCAGAGAGCATACCAGGCAGGGGCTGCATATGTTAAGCGGGAGCGAACGTACGTTTTGTAAATACCCACTTTTGTTTTTAATGGCAGTCTCGACGCTAACACAGGTCGCAACATCGCTCGAGCTGTTCGTGCTTGACGAATAGCGTGATCCACTTGCGGATTCATCCGCAGGGACCGGTCAATGTGGACCCCCAGGTATCTAATCGTGGTTTGCCATTCAATGGGCTGACCTCTTAATGTTAATGGCATTGGGAGCGAGCGTTGCCGTCCTACTAGGATTGCAGCCGTCTTACTGACATTAACGGCCATATGCCATTTGTCTAGCCAGACGGGTGGCTGATCTAGTAGACGTTGCATTCTTCTCTGGGCTCTAGATATTTTAGAAGACGATACAAAGAAGGCACTGTCGTCAGTAAAAAGGGCTAGCATAGCATCAGGTTCCCTACCTCTGTGAGCTTCAGGGGTGGGTATACTGTCTGTGTATAGTGCGTACAGGGTCGGCGACAGGCAGCTACCCTGGGGTACTCCAGCTACGATGCGCTTTTTTGGGGAGACAGCGTGCTCTACCGAAACAAAGAAGGTTCGTTGCTGGAGGAATGAAGCAATTATGCGAATCAATGCATGGGGCGTCTTCGTTTCCAAGTCCTTCGTGCCACACCCGGTCAAAAGCCTTCTCAATATCTAGAAAGACGCCGATGGTGTGGCTTTTGGAATTAAGCTCCGTGGATAGGTGGTGAAGAACACGAGTAAGCTGGACCGTTGTTGAATGTTGCCCCCGGAAGCCAAACTGTTCTACTCGTGGGGTGAGGAACGGTCTTAACCTACGGAGCAGCATGCGTTCAAATAGCTTAGCCACCTGAGGGAGAAGTGTAATAGGCCTATAACTAGCGGCTTGACGACGGTCTTTGCCCGGTTTCGGCAGTACAATTACCTTCCCAATTTTCCATTGCCTTGGAAAATGACCTGTTCAGAGAATTCCATTGAATAGTTTTGTCAATGTAACAAGGCCTTTCCACGGTAGTAGTTTGAGTGCGGAGTTTGGTAGCCCGTCAAACCCTGGTGCTTTCTTTTTTGGCAGGAGGCATACAGTTTTGTACATCTCCGCCGGGGAAATGAAGCTGTCCCCTGTGAGAGGTTCAACTGGAGCATTAAGAAAGTTTTGCACACGCTGTACTACATGTGCATGGTGGTTGATGATGCACGAGGAGACATTAACTGGTACTGGGTGCAGTGTGAATTGTGTTTCTAGATGTTCCGCCAGTATCTTTGCTCTGTCTGAAGCAGCGTAGCAGCGTTTGCCATCGCCATTAAGCAACGGGCAGACGGGGGCTGGTGCAGAAGAGAGTTGCCGGTTCAGTTGGTGGAGGTTCGTATCGTTTTCCGAGGCATTGCCAATGACATTGTCCCACGATGAGCCTCTCCACTCTCCAATAGCCAGTGATACCTTTTCCGCACAAGTATTTAGACGACTCTTGACTCGCGGGTCTCGAGTGTGTGCCCAGAGTGTTCGCAGTTTGCGTTTATCACGCAGTGCGATTTTCAGGTTTACTGGAAGCTCGTCTCGTCGATGTGAGTCATAGCTTATTTCCGAGGCGGCTGCGTTTTTTGCGGCTGTGAGCCGCTTTACTATGTGAAAAGCTGCGGTTTCTACCTCCTCAGGTGTTGTCAGTTTACCTATATTCAGATCTAAAAGGGAATTTTGATATGCTTTCCAGTCTACCTTGAGGCGAGGGCGTGGTGCAACCAGATCCGCTTTTACTCCGAGGGTTATTAGTACGGGGAGATGTTCTCCATCTAAGTCGTACAGAGCCTCCACGTGTATAGGGCACCGTAATGCCTGGTGCAACACTATATCAAGTACGTCAGGCTGACAATATGCTCGTGAAGGTATATGTGTGGGCGATTCCGGTCCAATCACTTCGTAGCCGTGTTGTTCCGCATCTTCAAACAATCGTCTTCCGGCAGGTGTGATTACACGGGAGCCCCAAGCCGTATGTTTAGCGTTGAGATCTCCTGCTAGTAGTGTTGCACTACTTCCGTCCAGAATGGGACGTAAGTCCTGAGCATCGAAGCGTGGACCTGGGGGGCGATAGGCAGCAAAGATTTTAAGTTCATGGTTCCCTACTCTAACTAATATTCCGTTTGACCGCAGCGATTTGTACTGAGGGAGTTCAAGTTCGTCGTGGATAACGTCTCGGCGCGCTAACACTGCGCACTAAAAGGCGCAGGGCCGAGGTTTTGCCTTTCAGCCCCCCCGGGTTCCAGTACATCAGTCGTAGTTGCTCACGACTGTCCATACTGAAACGATTTGACGTTGGCTAGTCCTCTCATCGCTGCTTCGCTGAGGTTGCCTCCGGCAGCGATGGTCATGAGTAGGTCCGTCAGGATCCCAATAACTAGCATCATCGGGTTCCCAGCGGAGCTCATGTTTTGTGCGAGCACATTCGGGTGGTCGAATGTTTGTAAAGGGTCCCAAGCCAATCCTGCCGTTGAGGGTGCAGTGGGCTCCACGGGGGCTTGTGGCGGCTTGGGGACTTGCATAGTGGACTGTGGCAGACTGCTGCTCACCGTGTTGGGCTGCATTGTGGTAGGTCTCCACCGAGGCTCCGATGGTTTAGACCTTATCTCTGCCTCACGTTCCACCTCTGATACTCTTGGTCTTGATGACCTATGGGGAGTGGACGATGGGGGAGGATTGCTGGGCATGTTACTGTTGCTTTTTGGCTTTCGGTGACGACGGTGGCGGCGGCGCCGTCTTCGCTTAGTAGCTTGTACCCCCGGGTCTGCCTGGGCTGCGTTGACCAATGGTGCGACTTGTGGGCGCGACGGTGCGGAAGCTCTTTTCCCGTGAGCCAATGGTGATGGTGAACGTAAAGTCCGGCGTCGTGCAGCTGCATTGTCTGGTGGTAGTGGAGCTGGGGTTTTTATGCCTCGTTTACGAGCTTCTCTGCGATAAACCGCGCACCTACGGTCGTTGGCAGTATGCTGTTTGGCGCAATTGGCGCATGTTGGCGGTTCATCACGTGGTCTCTCGCAATTAGCAGCTATGTGCTCCCCAGCACAACGCACACAACGTTGCGGTCTGTGGCAGTTTGTCGACGAATGACCAAACGCCTGACATCTATGGCATTGGGGAGCACCCCCTGATGTTTTCCATGACTCAGTTATGACCCCAGGCATGAATAGCAGTTCGTCGATTGCAAATAGACGGGAGAGCTCTTCTTGGGGCAAATTATCCAATTGGGCGTGGAAGAGGCATCCAGGACGTCCGCGGCGAGCAGGGCTTGACAGACACACTAGTTGACTGACAGTCAACAGACGTTAACTGACAATTATTTTGGCGCCAAAGGACAACGCACGCAACGAACGTCCGTGCCGTATTTTGTGTTTTCACATTTACTTACCAAAGTTTCCAATTTCCTTCCATTTCCAAAAAAGGATAGCTAAAGCTTTGTTTGCAACTTTATTTACACGACCAAAGATTTCATATTTGTTACTACTAATTTGGAAAACGTGGTCTTTGGAAAGGTAGCAACATTTTCTGATTCAGAAAAATTTACCATTTCAACATGAATTCAGAAGCTCCGTTAGTCCTTAAATTCACCCAACTGACCGAAAATGCGTTTCCACCTGTAAAAGGTTCTGAAAAAGCCGCTGGATTCGATCTCAAAAGGTCAGTACTTTCTTAACCATTCTAAAAAAAGGGTGCATTGTGCTCATAATTTTTAAAAGAAAATAATATTTGTCCTACTTCAATGATTTAGTGCCTACGATATTGTGGTGCCGGCTAGAGGAAAAGAAGTCGTCAAGACGGACTTGAAAATTGAACTACCTCATGGCTGCTACGGAAGAGTGGCTCCAAGATCTGGGCTAGCGGTCAAAAACTTTATTGATGTTGGAGGTATGTTGACAATAAAACTGTGATTGTGATGTTAGACGGTGTTCTTAGCAGACCATTTTAGTAAAATTGCCCGGACACTACTTGGATGGGTCACTGTTTAGTAGCATATAACGCTGAGTGTTTCTGTGTATTGGACGGCATATTGTTGATCCTGGCTTTTTCAACTCTTAAGCCATGCCAGAGGCCTTCAGGTGACCTAATCTCTGACACCAGAATTGTTCACTAGTGCGTAATGATGAAGTGAGGAAGAAACATTCTATGCCAGGCTTCTAGATGAATTTCACAATATTTTTGGTAGCAGGGTGTACTATGAGCTAGTGAGGTTAGCTTGGGGTCAAAAGCTGAAGGTTACCCTACTCTATGCATGGCAAAACTGTATCTTTGAACAGTGCAAAGTTCCAGATCAGTGATTTCATTTGGAACATCGGTTCAGAGTAACATTCGAGGATTAATAATCACTGAATCTGAGACAGCATATTATAGTGAAAGTAATTGTAGGCCTTACAATCACTTGTCAAATAAATTCGACCTCTGTGGCGCAGTGGGCGCAGGTCCGCCTGTGACGCAGAAGGTGCGGGTTCGATTCCTGCTGCGGGACAAATGTTTGTATGTTCTGCAGATATTTGTCTCAGGTCTGGGTGTTTTCTTTGAATGATATGTATGTATTTAAAAAAAAAATGTATCTATGTAGTATATCAATCGTGTGGTTCCCATAATACAAGCTCTGCTTAGTTTGGGGCTACATGATGCTGTGTGATAACGTCCAGCATTATTTAATTAATAGTTTAAAATAAAGAGAGTTAATACCTCTGACTACCTCACCACCAGAAAGCCAGCGTGAGCCCCGCATATCATCGCCGATTATTTATCTACCCCGTGGTTGCTGGTTAGATTCCCTTTGTGAGGCAAGTTTGTATGTTCTCCAAATATTTGTCTTAGGCTGGGCGCAGACCATAGTCAAGTCTGTCTTAAGACAGACTAGGGAGGAGCACTTCATGCCAACCTCATGCACGGAGCGTATACCAACCAGGTTGGATCGACGAATCAAGTAATGCCATAAGAGCTAAAATGGTTGGAATTGGATTTTACGTAATTATATATATATAGTATACTAGCTGACCCGGCAGACTTCGTACTGCCTCAATCGATAAATAAAAGACCTAAACTTTTGTATTAATTAATTTCAAAACAAACAAAACGTATTGAATAAAAAAGCATTTGTAATGAAATTTTATTATTATTTTCGACACATCATGTTGCTTATATAAAAAAAAAAATAACCTGAAATACTGGCTATTTATAAGGTTTAAATTTTTATCAACAGACACACACTGTCATGATACAGTTTGTTAATCAATTTAAAGCTTTCTCATAAACTATATTTTTTGTTTTGTTTTGTCGTGCGTAAATAAACAAAGAAGACGGTTTTCCGACGCGCGAACACGCGACGTATTATTGTCCATGCGCGAAACAGGGAAACTCCAAGTTGATTCCGCAAACTTCTAAAGACTATCCTTGCGATTTATTTATTGTCATCGCAAAGGCCAGACGTACTGGAAATTGTAAGCGTTTATAATCGAATGGTAAATCCGTTGGAATCATCGGTATTCGCGGGATCAAGACATCCTCTCCTTTGTATTTTCCTTTTATGATTGTTGCCTCAATGACGTTATTCATCAACTTTTTCACAGCCAGTCTTGTTCCATTGCATAGTCGAGGTTGATTAATGTTACGCAGCATGATGACAACTGATCCTACTTTTAACTGCAATTTGTGAGGTGGTAATCCAGGCAATTCCAGTGAATTTAAAAACTCCGTGGGATAGTTGACTACGTCATCCTGGTTCATAACGGTGTCGATTGATTTGAAAGAAACCAACTGTCCTGGAAGAAAATTCTGAATGGTCGCATTGAGATCCTCGACTTCTTTATTTTTCGCTGCCAATATTACTCGTTCACCCAGCCAATTATGGTTATTGAACTTTTGCGCTATATCTGGGAAAACACGCTGAATAAGCTCCTCTTTTGAATCTGTGATGTGACAGAAATCTGTTGGTAATGTGATGAATCCGGTCGAGGTGTCCATTGCAACTTTATTATTTCCAATATCTAACAACTGCTTCGCAAAAACATTTGCAGTTTCATCATGTTGCAAAAATACTCGCATGTTAGTTGTTATTTGGAGTGTCTTTACGTACTGCCACAAATTCGATGATTTTACGCATGCATTTAGTTCATCAGCAACAGTTGATCGGGGAATAACTGGAAGAGTCTGACGAAAATCACCTGACAACAGAATCATGGCCCCACCAAAAATATTTGGGTTGTCACGAAGATCTTTCAATGGTCTGTCCAGCGCCTCCAGTGACCTCTTATGGGCCATTGTGCATTCATCCCAAACAATTAATTTGCATATCTGTAGGATTTGGCCATTGCGCTATTTTTGGCGATGTTGCAAATTGGTGTTTCGTTGATTTGCATGTTTAATGGTAATTTAAAGGCAGAATGCGCAGTTCGTCTGCCTTCTAGCAGAGTCGCAGCTATTCCAGATGAAGCCAACGCTAAAGTAACATCATTTCGCGATCTGATCCTCGCCAAAAGCTTTATTGAATAGCAATAAAGTTCAAATTGACTCTAGAAAACGTTTGTATGGGAAATAGAAAAGGGCTGTTTTTAGGGTTTTCCCGGAAATTATTCGATATTTTCTCGCCTTTTAAACCTTCCCTAGACCTCCACGAACATTTCAAGACTAAGATAAGATAAATCCGTTCAGCCGTTCCCGAGTTTTAGTGAGACTAACGAACAGCAATTCATTTTTATATATATAGATTATGTTCTATTACTTTTTTCGTAAAGTTCATAGTTTAGGAGTTAGGACACTTTCGAATATAAATAGAAATTTATTTTCCTGGATTCAGAAAGTAGTCTTTAGGGCTAAAATGGTTGGAATTGGATTATATTTATTGATATAAGTATTTTTTTGAAAAAACTGAAATATGTATGAAAATTTTCATACATATTTCAGTTTTAGTTTTAGTTTTATTCAGTTTTCAGAAATATGTATGAAAATTTTCATACATATTTCAGTTTTTTTTTGTAAATTGTTTTATTCTCCTAAACTATGAACTTTACGAAGAAAAGTAATAGAACGTAAAGTACTTATATCATCAATACGTAGAATCCAATTCTAACTATTTTAGCTCTTAAGGCCTTATTTCTGAATCCAAAAAATAAATTTTCATACATATTTCAAAGTGCCCAAACCCCTAAACTATGAACTTTACGAACGAAAGTAATAGAACATAAAGTACTTATATCAATACGTAGAATACAATTCTAAACATTTTAGCTCTTAAGGCCTTACTTTCTGAATCCAGAAAAATAAATTTTCATTTATAGTGTCCTAATTCCTAAACTATGAACTTAACGAAAAAAAGTAATAGAACATCAAATACTTATGTCAATATGTAGAATCTAATTCCAATTATTTACTGACATTATTACTGACATTTTGTATACAAAATGCCAGTTTTAAGCCTAGACTATGACTAGACTAGTCTTCGTTTTGGAATAAGACAGTTTAGGTCTAGAGTGTATGTATAGTTGTCTTCTGGGCCCTTATTTGTTCACAAACTCACCTGTTGTTCATGTTAACCTATTAGACCACGGCATCATTAACTTGAGGTGAGTTCATGGTCAAACAAAGGACCATCAAATATAAAAAACCAGCCAAGAATGAGTCGGACTAGCGAAGGGTTTCGTCCCATTGTATGGTAGCCCCACTTAAAGAATAATTTTATTCTGTTTTAGTATTTGTTGTTATAGCGGCAACAGATATACATCAGCTATGAAATTTTCAACTGTCTAGCTATCATGGTTCATGAGATACAGCCTGGTGTCAGACGGAGAAGTCTTAGTAATAGGGTCCCGTTTTTACGCTTTGGGTACGGAACCCTAAAAAAATAAAGAAGCAATTTTGTAAAAATTTTCACTAACTGATAACACATGTTCTATAGGCTATATTTATAATTGAATTGACTGGAGAAGATGATCATGCAAACTCAGATGCATCTGGGTTGCCTAGTTGTAAATAAAGTTTTCTTTGTTTCAGCTGGAGTCATAGATGAAGACTACAGAGGCAATGTGGGTGTAGTACTATTCAACCATTCAGAAAAAGATTTTCCAATCAAGAAAGGAGATCGGGTGGCTCAGCTTATTTGTGAAAGAATCTACTACCCTGTTTTGCAAGAAGTTACCAATTTGTCAGAGACCAAAAGGGGCGAAGGAGGTTTTGGCTCTACAGGAACTAAGTAGCTAATTACCTAATATTTTGCATTAAAGTAAAGTAAAAGTAAAGTTATAAGTATTGTTCCTGGAATTTAGATTTAGGTTTGTATTTCATGTTATTTTTCATTCTATTTTAAGAAAAGGTGATTTTTTTTTTTGGCCATATTTGTGAGTTCTGAGTAAGTTTCACATTGACTTTAATTATGCTGATACAATGTTGTTGTCCCATGATTTAGTCCCATTAAAGACCACATGTGAGCCCTGATACCAGTGTGCTTGAATAGGTACTTAGGTATGCTTTAAATAAATTTGTAAGTATTAACATTTAAAAGATTTATTTTATTTAACAATCAAAACAAGGCACTTAGATTATGTATATCTATTTTACTTGATCATCAAGTTATCACATCAGTTATTGGTATTCTCAAAGCTACTCATCACACTTTCAAAATTTAGTTTTTCAAATTGTCTTGGGATTACATGTGGAATGTTATCTTTTCTTCTCAGGAATGGCTTAAATAAGCTTTTCAATTTGTTTTCATTACTTATACCAAAATCCATTTCAGCTTTCTCCACTTGCTTCTCCAGAAGGTCTACATTTGTCTGTAGTTTCGCTATGACATTGCTTAGTGTGATAATTCTTTTGGACAATAATGTGATTTCACTTCTGTATTTTATTATATCTTCGGACAGTGCTGCACTACAGTCATTGTCTTTTAGTTTTATCATTTGTAAAATACTCATCAGCTCTTCAAGTCTGGTCAGCATGTTGTCAACCACATCTTGTACAGTTCGGAATCCAGTTAGAACATCCACTTTGAAATATGCTGCATAATCCTCTGCCATTTGATCCAACATCTTGAATTATTCTGCTCCAAAATCTGGATACAAATATTGAAACACGCTTATAAATCTATCGAATAGATCGGTAACTAATTTGGATAGTTCCCTCATTGACGTAGGGAACAGACGTAAAACTTTAACAAAGAACTCCATGATTCGTTTATGACGCGAGATTCGTTGGCGAAATGTGCCAATAGGAATGATGTGCCTCCATTACCTTCAGATTATTGTGAAATTGCTAAGTATAATAATGGTAGAGCGTCAGAAACATGTATTGCTGCACCGTGAACGCAAGGATTCCTTCTTCATCAAGGCCGTGACGTGCGAGCCAATGGGGTGAAGGTGAATGAGATGAGGATAGCGCGGTGTTGCCACCTTTGTTTTCGAAAAAGAGCAGTTGGACAAGCTAGAAAGGGCTAGTTAAAGTTAAGCAAATGCCATCAAAAGTAAATACTTTTAAAGGCGATAATTTTGAGCCATAACAAACTAGGTACATAAAATTAAACTGTTTATTTTGAATGTTAGTAGGAACAAAATGTAAATTGTTAAAAAGCGAGCTCTTTATCATCGGTTATCTGCTAGTTTTAGTTCGCCTGTGTACCTGTTTTTATCTTTAGAAAGTATCTATGCAGGTGTGGCTATATTTTACCTTATTGATCATTGAGGGCAGCCACCTTTTCTTTTGTAGTTAGAAGGTTTTGTTCTTATGTGGGTGATCGACGTACGAGCCTATGCCGCGGTTTTAAAGAACATCGGTTTTATTCGCGGCTCATTGGTGCTGATTGAATTGAGGTTAACATGTCTTGTACGGAGTCTGAAGCTTTCGTATTATTACCACGAAATTAAGAAAAAAAAAACGAAAACGCCCGACAGTTTGGGTTAAAAGTTTGATCGTTATTGGACATTTAATTCGAGAATTATCAGCAGAACCACACGATTACAGAAATTAACCTTTTTGATCACAATGCCTACGCCGCAAAACGACTTAGTCGCAAAATAACTCACATTTAAAACACCTACATAGCAAAATGCCTCAAATCAATTACTGTACCTCTAATGCAAACGGACTATATAGTCAAATTTCTAAACATCAGAATGGCTACCAATACAATGTGACTTTAACGTAACACCTCTCAGTAGTAAAATACCTGTATGTGAAGATACCTAGAGACACAAAATATCTCAAATGCAAAACAAATAATTAGTTTTAGACACGACACAACAAAATGCTCCAAAATACAACAAATCAAATCAAGTTTGAGTTACAAGCATAGTCAAAGTTATTAACCCAACCATCAGGTCGGGTTTAATGTATAAAGGTACTCGATTGTAAAACAGGCCTTCTTGGGCTGGTACGGACGGGCAGAATTTGAACTACAACCCTGCTGCAAAATGGCAGTTCAGTTTCGTCAACTGCCTCAGAATTACACCCGCTACCCGGACTAAGACTAGCGGCCATTAAATCCCACTTACGCCTTAGGGTGCTGTAAAAATAATTGTAACTCCACATCTTAAAAAAACAAAGGCTTAAAAAATGACCTTATCCTTGCGCGCGTTTTTTGCGGTTTGACCAACAGTGGGCGGTGGCCATTTTTTTGGCCTGACTTGAGAGAGGTTTATTTTGATGCAATTTGATTTATAGCCGTTTTAATTGCAATTAATTATGATTCTTAGTCCTATGGCCTTTGCCATGTACCTACTATCCTTTAAAGCAGCGGTCGGCAACACGCGGCCCGCGGCCGTCCTACTTGCGGCCCGTGCGGTGGCAGAGATAGGATGTGACATCCCATTATAATTTCAATGTTATCTACCAGGAAATGTAATGTTCCAGATTAGTATAATGAAAAGGAGTAATGGACGTCGTGATATCTACTGTTTTTGATCTCAGATATTTTATATCTCCTTTGTTTCCTGCGATCTGCCTGTCGTAAGCATTGTACAAGAGTTGAGTGGTTGCTGCACGCTTGTCATGAATGAAGTAAGCCCAGTGGGTGGCGTTATCCATATTGATTCCTTCTGTTCTGTGGTTTTATATGTGGTGGTGGGTGGAGGGGCTCTCTTCTTTATCTCGAATAATAAATCAACGATATTATGAATGAAAAAAGGCAAATCTGTTCTAGATCTAACAGAACCCTCAATCGTTAATATTTTAACTTGTTTTTTTTACTGATGTAACTTATGATTATAATTAATTCATGAGTTACACAACTGAACGCTAAATCTAAGGTTTCATGGAAAAAAAACAAACTTTTCTTTAACATGCAGACAGACGTAAAGGCATTTCAAATGGAAAAAAAAACTCTTTATAAAACATTTTTAACCGTGCTCGACCCACTCGCAATAGTCTCCCATAGACCTCGGCCGATCCCGACGCCGCTGTCCCTCAGGTGTCCAGGCTGTGATGATGGTCGCCCACCTATTGGAAAGCATCCGGCTGACGTGACCCACCCAATCCCATCTGAGCCTGGCAGCGTTATATCGAACAATGCTACACCGCTCAAGGAACGCAGCGTAGTGGTACGCACTCGATCGGTTCGTTTGAGACCGCGAATGCTACGGACCATAGCTCTCTGGCAGACTTTCAGTTTGGCCTTCTGCGCCTCAGTCTGCGACCTCTTCTAAACTTGTGTGCGTTACTCCAGCGGCATGTTGACTCGGATCGGGATGAAACTTACAGAAAAATTAGAGCACTATGTCCTGTAAATGTGCCCCAAATATTAAATTTGTGCCTATTAAGGTTCCAGAGTTATTCGAGAAAATAAGATGCCGCTGTAGTAACGCCTGAAAACGTTACTGCAGCGGCATGGTTTTTACCCATTAGCCTTAGCCAAATTTAAAGTAGCTTAAAAGATAGCTTATATTTGTGCATGTCACTGGCCAAACAGCGGCATTTGTGCGACCTGTGGTTTATGAGTTATTGCAGATGCCGCTGGAGTAACGTTTTGCAGATTTCCGGATCTTCGAAACGGCTGAACGCACAAATATGATTTTTTGTGAGCGAATGTGTTGTAATTTGTGCCTATTTGTGCGCTAGTTGCTTTTCCGAAAAAATGCACGACGTATGAATTAGACGAGTTTTTGTGAAAATCGAAAATTGCCTCTAGCTCTTGAACTACTAGTGGAAAACACTTTATGATTGCTTTGGCTGATGCCTATAAGGAATATACATCTTCTGACAACCATTTTGAAACCCTACATCTAATTTTCGACGAAATAAATCAATTTTACAACTGAAATAGGTTTACTAATTTCTAACCTCAATTAAGGGAGTTTCAACAAGTTATCGACTTTCATGATTTGCCAATAATTAGAGCGCATATCCAAATAGAAGTACGCTGAATTTCAGCTTTCTAGACCTTCAAATTAATGATTTACAACTGAAAATAACAAAACGAGGTCTCTTAGACTGTTATCCAACCAAATACGAAAGGTCATAAAAAAGCGGCCGTTCAGTACTTCGAGACTACATTTTTAAATAGGCAGCTTTGTCATGTTTAACGTTAGGTACACTTACGTAGACAAGTTTTAGTGTGGGATAAAGGCACCTGTAACATTGATGCTGGACAGCATTTATTTCAACCAATAACATGTTACATGTACGTACTAATAGCCCTACGCCTGTACAACAACAATTGGTGAGGGTTTTTTCAAGTACCTAGGTACACTAGGTTTTTTTACTACTAAAAAGGTACTTTCGTTTAAATAATACTGTATAGTTTTGTCATCGATTTTGACTACTTCACTCTCGCTCGTCTCATCGGACGAGTATTAGATTCGATTGTTTGATCAGACAATATGAAAGAGAGCTGATGTCTAACATAGGAAAACTGAACCGATTCAGTGCGGAAGGCGCCGCAGCGGTTTGATAAAAATCTTTTTATTCAGGCGTATGGCAAATCCTAAAATGTGATAGGGGAGAGGTTTGAAACCTCTTTTAAAACGCGAAACCAGTAGTTTCATTTATTTATTGTCCTCCCTCGTTCTTGCCTGTGCCTATCACGCATTCTTAATACGGTCTGCATTTACAAGTACTCGTCAATCGATTACGTGAGTGTGAAGCAAGATCTGAGGGCATCTATCCAAAGTCATTCTATCGTCGTCAGCATTTTATGTACCTATGTCTATGTGTGGTCTGTCGTCAACGAAATGAACGAATGTTTGTTGACAATGTATGTTAGTATCTTTCCTACGACCGATTTTTCCACCGATTTTTTGTAGGACAGTTAGGGAGGGGAACCTCATGCACAGAGTGTATACCAACGAGGTTGGATCGACGAATGAAGTAACGCCATAAGAGCTAAAATTTCATACATATTTCAAAGTGCCCTAACTCCCAAGCTATGAACTTTACGAAAAAAAGTAATAGAACATAAAATACTTATATAATTACGTAGAATCCAATTCCAAACATTTTAGCTCTTATGGCGTTACTTCATTCGTCGATCCAACCTCGTTGGTATACACTCTGTGCATGAGGTTCCCCTCCCTAACTGTCCTACAAAAAATCGGTGGAAAAATCGGTCGTAGGAAAGATACTAACATACATTGTCAACAAACATTCGTTCATTTCGTTGACGACAGACCACACATAGACATAGGTACATAAAATGCTGACGACGATAGAATGACTTTGGATAGATGCCCTCAGATCTTGCTTCACACTCACGTAATCGATTGACGAGTACTTGTAAATGCAGACCGTATTAAGAATGCGTGATAGGCACAGGCAAGAACGAGGGAGGACAATAAATAAATGAAACTACTGGTTTCGCGTTTTAAAAGAGGTTTCAAACCTCTCCCCTATCACATTTTAGGATTTGCCATACGCCTGAATAAAAAGATTTTTATCAAACCGCTGCGGCGCCTTCCGCACTGAATCGGTTCAGTTTTCCTATGTTAGACATCAGCTCTCTTTCATATTGTCTGATCAAACAATCGAATCTAATACTCGTCCGATGAGACGAGCGAGAGTGAAGTAGTCAAAATCGATGACAAAACTATACAGTATTATTTAAACGAAAGTACCTTTTTAGTAGTAAAAAAACCTAGTGTACCTAGGTACTTGAAAAAACCCTCACCAATTGTTGTTGTACAGGCGTAGGGCTATTAGTACGTACATGTAACATGTTATTGGTTGAAATAAATGCTGTCCAGCATCAATGTTACAGGTGCCTTTATCCCACACTAAAACTTGTCTACGTAAGTGTACCTAACGTTAAACATGACAAAGCTGCCTATTTAAAAATGTAGTCTCGAAGTACTGAACGGCCGCTTTTTTATGACCTTTCGTATTTGGTTGGATAACAGTCTAAGAGACCTCGTTTTGTTATTTTCAGTTGTAAATCATTAATTTGAAGGTCTAGAAAGCTGAAATTCAGCGTACTTCTATTTGGATATGCGCTCTAATTATTGGCAAATCATGAAAGTCGATAACTTGTTGAAACTCCCTTAATTGAGGTTAGAAATTAGTAAACCTATTTCAGTTGTAAAATTGATTTATTTCGTCGAAAATTAGATGTAGGGTTTCAAAATGGTTGTCAGAAGATGTATATTCCTTATAGGCATCAGCCAAAGCAATCATAAAGTGTTTTCCACTAGTAGTTCAAGAGCTAGAGGCAATTTTCGATTTTCACAAAAACTCGTCTAATTCATACGTCGTGCATTTTTTCGGAAAAGCAACTAGCGCACAAATAGGCACAAATTACAACACATTCGCTCACAAAAAATCATATTTGTGCGTTCAGCCGTTTCGAAGATCCGGAAATCTGCAAAACGTTACTCCAGCGGCATCTGCAATAACTCATAAACCACAGGTCGCACAAATGCCGCTGTTTGGCCAGTGACATGCACAAATATAAGCTATCTTTTAAGCTACTTTAAATTTGGCTAAGGCTAATGGGTAAAAACCATGCCGCTGCAGTAACGTTTTCAGGCGTTACTACAGCGGCATCTTATTTTCTCGAATAACTCTGGAACCTTAATAGGCACAAATTTAATATTTGGGGCACATTTACAGGACATAGTGCTCTAATTTTTCTGTAAGTTTCATCCCGATCCGAGTCAACATGCCGCTGGAGTAACGCACACTCTAAACTTTGGCTAGGTTAGGACAGGCAAGATACACATATCGATGAGTTTGCGCTTAAGAGCCAAAGGAAGGTTACCCTGCGTCTGTGCGTGCGTTTTCATGGACCAGTAGCACTTCCAGGCGTTTTCGATGCGGCGATCGATTAAATTGATTTTATTGAAGTGATTTTAATAACTCATGATTTTTTTCGTGAGATTGAGGATGTACCGAGTCATTTACAAATGAAGATGATTGATCTCGAATCTGCTCTCTGATGATGCTCTCAAATACTCTATCAATGAAATCAGTGACCTTGTTGAATTTTATGGCAGCTTAACCATCTGATTTTGACGAAATGAAAAGATATTCTCCGCAGTTCATTAATATTATTGGTATTAATTATTAATGCCAACAAAATTTTTCATTTATCAACTATAGAAAAAATAATTTTCTAACATTTAATATTTGAGAGGCATTTGAAAAATGGTTTTCAGTGGTTATTTTTCTAGCTATAAAACTCAAACATACAGTTTTACTGGTATTTTCATCTTTGAGGTTTCTAATTTTTTTAAATATGTGTATAAGTTTACGAATACGCATCCTGGGAGTATTATTTGTGGTCTCTAATCAAATTTTTTATCTATAGAAATACCAAGATATTTGATTTACAGACAATTTCTATCAAAAGTCATAATATGAAGTGAGTTCATGTATGCAATTCGACGCAAAGTGGTAATCGGCGGTATCATCATTCTGTCAACACATTATGAAACATCAATTTGAAATAAGAACAGTTTTTCACGGCAAGTATTCGAATTGCATAACATGGAATCAATATTGTGGCGAATGCTTCATAGAAATTGTATGGAACAACCAGTTACAAAAATAAATGTAAGCTTTCATTGCCCTAATTTATCAGTTATCATTATCAATAAATAGATAACCTATAATATTAGGAAAAAGATTAACAAATTGTGATTACATCCTAAATTAAATAAATAAATAATGCTGGACTATCACACAGCATCATGTTTAAAAATTATTGTCTACTTCTTTGTTTGAACCGAATAATTTAGACATAAAAAAATAACATTGGTTACCCAGTTAAGAAGCAGTAGGAGGAGGTAGGGCTGTCAAAACAATAGATTGCTCTTTCTGGGCTAAATCAAAAAACTAGTTCACCTACAGTAAGTGCGAAAAGTTGCTAGATCTAGCCTGAACAGGGCTAAGGTGGCTTCGATGGGATAGGATTACACTTCTTTATTCAATGGCTTCTGGGATAGTTTTCCACAATTTGTAGTAACAAGTATAATTTAATAAAATGTTGAGAGGTCAACATGGATATATGTGGATTCTGCGTGTAGGACTCAGGATTATCAAGAGAGCAAGTGGTCGTCCAGACCATGAGGCCACAGGTGTATCTAGCTGGGTCGGTGATATCGAAAATAATAGATGCTCGTCTTGTTGTCCCAGATTTATTATTATTCAATGGCTTCTGGGATAGTTTTCTACAATTTCGGGAGTAACAAGTATAATTGAATAAAACTAAATTAATGAGGCAACGTAGTACGGTTTGTCCAGTCTTCATTCCAGAGGGCTTACCACAGGTTTTTATGTTTACGAAAACTTTATAAGTTTCGGTATCTTTCCATACATTTTCAGTACAGCGCCTCTAGGGAAACGTGCATGAACTACGAAAATGTATGGAAAGATACCGAAACTTATAAAGTTTTCTAAAACTATCAATACCTGTGGTAAGGCTCAGGTCCTGTTCTGATAAAACTAAGGCGCCACTGTCGTATGAAAATTAAAATGGAATGGAAATAAATGCAAATTAAACACGTCTCCTACTAAAATATGATGTAAATAAATCTGTTATATGTATAAAACAAAAAGGTTGTTTTTTTTTCATTAGAATTTCTTTAAATTTATGAACATTATAATATCGTTGTGTATGAATAGGGTATTACACCCATTTTCAAAAAGAGTATTCTATTCCTAGTGTTATTGAACCTCTATAATTTTTATATTTTTTTTTCAAACCGAAGTGCCGTTGTTCTGAGAAATCAGCGACACGTCTAGTGGACTGGCTGGAGCCGTGGTGCGAATTCTAGAAGTCATGGCTACTTTTTTGTAGTGATTAAGTTTGACCTAGAACGCTTCCAGTCCAGTCCAATGGTTTGTAACATTTAATTCGAAATAGCTCTGACCCGTCAAGTAAGTCGTGGTTGATTTGAATTTTGATTGTTTTTTTACATCAGTCAACTTCATTCATCCATCACTCACTTCTTTCACCCATTCATTGATGTTTGTAAATTGTAATTTTTGCTTTTTTTCGTCAAAGTTAGAACGTAATGCTTCCATCGACTGGCTATTTCAAAGGAATACTCTGTCCTTTTAACGAAAATGGGCTTTGCGAGAGACCTTATTGTCATTATCGTCACATAGACTTTGATGAAAGTGGGGCAATCCTACAGAAACTTGTGTCGGCTGCCGTACTAAAAGCGCTACAGCAAAATGACACATCAGGAGCGAAGTCTTCCACTCTGCTATCTCAAGGTGACAATGCTGCGACTACCTCAACATCTATCGTTACCTCATCGACGTCCAAGGCTACGTACAATCCGACGCCCATTGCAGAGCTCAATAAAATAAACAGCACAGACACAGAATCAGTGGACGATCCGAACGAACTAAGGAAAAGGCATATACCAGTACCTTATACTCCCAGGAAGCCAGCTGGGCTGCCTATAAAAAGACCTGCTGATATAAATGACCCGAAACCATTTATTTACAATCCTCCAGGACCCCCAGTAAAATATAAGCCAGGCAGTACTGAAAATGTTCAAAACGATAAATACACACCAGCTGGGAATGTAGAATCAAAGGAGCAGTATCTGCCGGGCATCGAAAAGGAACTACAACAGTATACACCAGATAATAATACTCAGGACTCACCTACCAAATTGAATTATGTACCAACTTCTGATAAAAGTGTAAATAAGAAGAAGGTACTAGAGTACAGACCAGCTAAAGTGGCAGCTAAAACTGAAAAACCTTTAGTTACATATCAGCCCACACCCAGGGCTCTTGCTCCATACTTTTCAAGTGATGAAGATGAACCAGAAACAAAGAAACGAAAATTATCCAGCGACCTCAATGGGTTTGATGATCTTGGACCTGAGTTTGATATATTAGATCAAATATTAGATGAAGAAAAACCCAATGATAAGACAAGTAACAACAAAGATAAAGCAAAACACTCTAAAGACAGTAAGAATATTAATGGTGATTTATCACATAGTGAAAAAAGTAGTAAGTCACAACAGAAGAGGAAATCTGATAAAGATAAATCTGAAAAAAAATCTTCAGGAGAAACTAACATTGGTAAAGTTGAAGGAGAAATTCATAAAACTAAATCAGACAAAAAATCATCAGATGAGAATCATAGGAAAAAAATAGATGAAAACCATAAAAGTAAATCTGATAAAAAATCTGACAAAAAATCTTCAGATGAGAGTAAGCCTGAGAAAAAGTCTTCAGATGAGAAGCATAATAATAAATCTGAAAAAACAAAAGAGAGTCAAAAGAGTAAATCAGATAAAAAATCCTCAGATGATAGTAATAGATATAAATCTGATAAAAAAGATAAAGGCCATAATAAATCCAGCCATAAAAGTTCCAATAAAGACAAAGAGAAAATAGATGGGAAAGAAAAACAATCAAGTGAAAACAAAAAGCATAGCTCTAGGAGTTCAGATCATAGCCAAAAGCATTCTAAACATGGTTCTTCTAAAAAATCTGATAAACACTCTGAATCCAGAAGTTCCAGTAGTTCAAAGTCAAAAGAAAATAAAAGTAAAGAAAAACGTCACAAAAAATCAAAATATAAAGACAGAGAAAGAAGTAAAGATAAAGTGTTGAATTCTTCTGACAATGATGCTATGGATAATGATGACAATGGACTGGAGGCTGAAGACTATGAGATATCAGATGCTGATGAAGATACAATCGCTTTGGAATGTAAAAGAATTTTTGAAGAATATGTACCCACTGAGAAACCCAAAAGCCCAGATGAAAATATAAGAGATAATTTAACTGAAGAAGAATATGTTCCAAGTAAAAAAAGAGTATCTAGAACTATAGACAAGAATATAAAGGTTATACCTAAAGCCTCTGTTAAACCAGATTTTAAAGTAAGCGCAGCAAATACCATGGCTGAAAGATTATCTAAAGTAAGAGAATTTCACAGTGCTCGAAGTTTACAATCATCCAAAAATACAAATCCAGCAATCAACAGTGTAAAAGATCATTCATCATTAGAATCACAAAAGCCAGCATTTAATGTACCAACTCCTGTTCCCTCCAAGATTCGTATAGCACATGTCCCTTATGTATCATCTATGCTGAATACTAAGAAAACAATAGCACCCAGCCAAGTGTCAGGAAATACTCTAGCATCTTCTAGCACCACTATAAGCCAAACTGTCAAGAAAGGGGTGCAAAGAGTTGCACACATGCCCAGTGAAAAGTTTATTGACAGACCTGGGGTTTTAGAACCCCTATCATCAAAAATACCTGCTAATATCAGATCCATATACTTGAACATGATGATAGATGAATGTCTTAAATTATACCTTTCTACCCACGATGCTTATGCAAGGGCTCAACATGAAGAACTGAATACTAGTAAGAAATGTTCCACAGTACCGATATATAAAAATTCTGCGGTCTTAGCAGTGAGTAGACTTCGTAAAGAGTTAGCAGAATGCAACGGTGTGAAGAAATCCGCCAGTGATTGTTCCACTTTAAAGCCCGACTCTTCACTGAAAGCAATGAATTCCGGTTCATGGAGCATTGAAAGCAAAAACAGAAAAGTCTATGATAATAGTCATGAGTTCACTGGAGCAAAGTTTTATAAGAACATCCAAAAGTGGGTTCTAACTGAAGAGCAGTTACAGCAAAACAGTTTCCCGAGGCCCCATGAGTCTGGACAAAAGGGAAGAGCTATTATTCATGGGCAGAACAAGAAAAGCCCACCTAAGGGCTACATTAGAACCTGCTGCAGATGCAACAAAGAGTATTCAGTGGATAAAAAAGGTTTTGCTGTTGTAAAAGAGGAATGCATTTATCATCCTAACAGAAAGTATAGAGTAAGAGGTGAAGCAAGGTACCAATGCTGTAGTCAAGATGGTACCTCAGATGGATGCTGTGTAGCTCCCAGTCATGTATACGAATATGTGGATTTCGAAAACCTAAAGGGTTATGTCAAAACCCTACCACCGGAACGTAAAATGGATGACTATGGTGTTTATTCACTAGATTGTGAAATGTGTTATACTACAAATGGTCTGGACTTAACTAGAGTGACTGTTATAAATTCAGCTTGTAAGGTTGTTTATGAAACTCTCATAAAGCCCCTTCATCCCATCGTTGATTATAACACAAGGTACTCTGGAATCACAGAGGAACAAATGTCTCAAGTGAAAACAACTTTGCTTGAAGTCCAGGCGACATTACTAGCAATGTTCAACAGCAAGACAATACTCGTAGGTCACAGCTTGGAGTCTGACTTCAAAGCTCTTAAACTAATCCATGATACTGTGATTGATACAAGTGTTTTATTTCCACACAAAATGGGACCGCCTTACAAGCGAGCCCTAAGAAATTTATCCTCTGAATATTTGAAGAAAATAATTCAAAACTCTGTAGAAGGCCACGATAGTGCTGAAGATGCAATGGTTTGCATGGAGCTTCTGCAATACAAATTAAAGGAAGATTTGAAAACAAGGTGATTGAAAGTGAATAATATGAATATTACTACAAACAAGTATTTATTTCAGTAAAGTAGGTATAGCTTTATTACTAGCCTAGATTACCATATGTTAGGTCAATGACCTATGTCTGGTTTACCTACCATATGACCAAGAATGGACTGTTTTAATAAGTTGAAATAATAGTGCCTAAGTAACTTGATTCAAACAATTTTGGAATAGGTGTTCTGTATTTATGTACCTCATAGCTTTTGTACTTAGAATAATACCTTCAAATTAGGTGCCTACATAAGATTATTGAATTGGTTCTATAAAGCAATAATACATGTTTTTAGATAAATTGATTATTTAAGAAAAATAAACCTATTTTCTATGAACAACTATTTTGTTTTAACCTAATCAACAATGCTATACTGTGAGGTTTATCAATAAAAAAGCATTTTCTAAAACCAAAATAATATTTTACTAGAAGACGAAATGTTACACATACATAATAGGTATGTAAAATGTCCCTGGAGCACAAATTATAGATATCCCAAACATAGGTAGTTCTGAATAAAAATAAGGGAATATAATACAAAACTGCTACATATTTCAAAATGATTCATTGGGACTAGTTACTTGAAGCAGGCTAGCAATTTTGAGATTTTAAGAGAAGAACTGCAGCAAGTTTCAGAAGTTATAGTTTGACATAACAATGAAACAAAATTGTACTATAATAGATAAATGGTTAGTTTTATCTAAAAAATATATAATTTAGCATTGAACTTAGATATTATGAGCAAAATGATGTAGTTAGTTAGATAGTAAAATTTAATTGAAAATTTAAACAAACTGGTTTTAAGATACATAGCAACTAGAAGCACTAACAAATCTATATGCACACATACAACTTATGTAATTCACTTCTCACAACACATGTTGAATGTTACAATTAATTCAATCACAAACATATTATTTAAAGTTTATATTAAAATTGATTACAAATACAATTGAACTTTAGCCAGTATTCACATACTTAATTCATAGGTACTAGATGAATGTAAACTTTCAATGAAAAAAGATGTTCTAATGTAAATATTATCAATCAAGGCATGTGGTGTTGGTATTGCTTTAAATTATCAATCAGTGAACTTCCAAAAAGCTTCGATTTTCGTTGGCATGTTAGTAATATTACAGAAACTCTTAACAATTGCTTCGTTCATAACTATGTATGACATTGGTTACAATATTAATTTACACATTTGTCCCAATGATCTATAGAGGTGTTGGTTGCACATTCGTGGCTCAGGCACAACATCACTAGGGTGTGTGAGGTCCTGCCTATCCCATGTTAATCAATAAATGATTGTTCTACACAAGCTTTCACCCGTTTTTCATACTCCCGCCTGTTTTCTTTATAAAGTTGTGCCGCCATTGAGTTCGCAGGCGAATTTGGGTTGGGATCACTTAGTAATGACTGAAAAGGAAAATAAAAACATCTGTAAATATGGTCTATATTATAACTAATAGTATTCCTTCAATAATCCATGTTGGTGAATTAATTATTGTACAATATGCAATGTATAATTATAATAATAATAAATCATTTATTCCTCCTAATCAAGCATATTGCACAATAATATATAATTAATAAGTAAGTATACCAATCACAATTGAAAAAGTTATAAGGCTTGGGTTGGTTGTTGGTCTACGGTACCTACACAAGTTTTAAGACTTGTGTTGTTGATACCGTTTTCCTTTTATGGATAGATGGTAAATGTAAGTAGTAGGTACCTGAATAGAGGTTAAAATTGCAGACACATCATATGTGGGACTCCATCTATTCTGCAGAATATCTAAGCATATACCACCATCAGCGTACACATTGGGATGGAACATTTTCGACACGAATCTCACAGTAGGGGGTTTGTTGGGGTATTCCTCTGTGAACTCTATCGTAAGCTTGAATGTGCCATCCTCGAAGGGAGTATCATGAGGTCCAAATATCACAGCATTCCAGATCATTATATTGTTATCAGTAGGAGCACCTGACACACCAGTAGGTGGGTCTTCTTGCAAGCTGAGGAACAACCAACATGAGCATTAACTGGGTACTGGTACAAAGTAAGTACATTAGTATTGACATAAATGAAGAGACAATCTAGTCTATTTATACAAAAGCATAAGATCAAGGTCAGTCACTGTATTAGTACTCAGTAACAGAGGAAGAATTTTAGAGAAATGTTATTAATACTCTTTCTCTGAGAAACAAAGCTAGAGTTAGGATTATATATAAGCATGTAAAATAAGTAATAGGTACAATTTATTTTGTGGTTGGCCTTTATTTGGCTAACCTACATTTGAATTTGAACTTCAACAAGCCACATTTATATGACAGAAGAGGAAGTTCACCAGCCCACTCAAACTGCGCGGCCCTATTGACTTCTATTATATTGGTTAGTTACAAACAATGAGAGATTCAAGTTATATTGCAAATTTAGAGCAAAATAGAAATCGATTTACAAAGAATGGTGTGATGTAATTTGATGAATCAGCACGATCGAACGTTGCTGTCGGATGTTAGTGAAATCCCAAATTTTGTTTGTCATTCAAGCTGCTTGGGGAATTCTAGATCATTTCTAAAATACATACCGTTTGAAATCTCTCATCAGGCGTCTTCTGGCAGGAGTTGACATTTTGATTTCTCAAAACTAGCGCACTGTGTGGTCAAATTATTGTTTTATAAACTAGAAACGCTTGTTGACAAAAAGTTTGTCTTTTGATATAATTGATTTGCTAGAGGATTAGATCCCAGTTTTGCTTGTAGGTACACAAAAGATTGCCTTTGTAGTCTAAAAAATTCTGTCGTCACAGCCAGTGAGATGATGATGATCCACCAGCAAGACAGATAGCCATGAATGTAGTTAAGCAACTAGCAAGCAAGTAAGTAAGCAAGCAAGCAAACGGCGAGCGAGCGACGGCGAATGAATCGCGAACGCAACAGGGTGCCTAGCAGTGTTCTCTAACGTCAAAGTGCGATATCGGTAGAGCTGTCCACTAAAATCGGTATATTTGTAACCAAAATCGGTAGGTATATGACAATAAATAAACAATATTCAATCAAATTCGTTGAAAACCGAGTGTGCTGGTGAAGAACTAAGTTTCTTTAGAGCGTCTTTCCCTGATGTAATGTTATTTCAACTCACGCCTTTACGACCATCTTGCAGTCAGACTGAAATTTTTTTTTCACATTATTTGCAATATTGTAGAAATTTTATTCTTTTTGCAATCGCGCGAGAAACCGTGTACAAGGTTTCTCGTCAGACGACATATTTTTAACGTACTAATTAAAATAATATTATATTTTTTCGATATTAAGATAAGGAAACTATCTCTTCGTATTTAACGGTTTGAGTGCTGAAAACACAAATGTGATTCTGCACGTCGTCATCCTCCCTGTGCATAACCAAAGTGTTAAGAAAATTAATGAAAAAATAAAATCCTAATTCCTGTTTCTATAGTGAATGGCAATGAATTCCCGAGCCGGAAACCCCTTATAACATCCAGTTGTAGAATTCCTTGTACTGTGATCCCCACAATATTTAACATCTTTAATACTATTTAGGGATTACCCGTAACATATCGCACCCCTAGAACAACACGGAATTATGTCGAAAAACTACTTTTTTCAGAATCGTTGAAAAACCATTATCTGCTTATGTATCGGATTCTAATATGCAATAAAGTCGATTTTGAGATTTTTGGACATAATTCTGTCGAAAAACTACTTTTTTCAGAATCGTTGAAAAACCGTTATCTGCTTATGTATCGGATTCGAATATGCAATAAAGTCGATTTTGAGATTTTTCGACATAATTCCGTGTTGTTCTAGGGGTGCGATATATCGTATATGAAAGGGGCTGCCAACTTAAAAGTGTACAATCGGTAGAAAAATCGGTAAAATTTCCACGTATTCGGTATTTCGGTAGAACAGAGCCCAAATCGGTAGAAATACCGAAAAATCGGTAGGTTCGAGAACACTGGTGCCTAGTGCGAGTTTTTTACCAGCTCGATCGCGTTTGCGTTTACGCAAATTTATATGGAATCGAGGTAGCGCCATCTAGTGAGAAACGCGTGGCACTGACTCCTTTTCATACAAATTTGAGTAAACGCAAACGCGATCGAGCTGGTAAAAAAACTCGCACTAGGCACCCAGACGCAAACTTGCGAGTAGCGATGTGCTTTTTTAACGCTCGATCGGATTTTGTGGATCGTAATGGATCGTAACACCTCGATCCGATCCGGGGATCGGATCGCATACATTTGATCCGATTTTCTATATTTTATGTATTGAAAATAAACATTAAAATATATCACATTTACCCAAATACATTACATTTATTTCAAACAAAGTAGCTAACCACAATTAAAACGCAACAGAAATTACATGGACCTAAGAAAATATGATTTTTTACACTAAACAATAACTCTTTAATAAATAAGTTTGGCATCTATGACACGATAGCAAACACCAATCTTAATTTCAATGTAGGTAAAGTACAAATATAAAGTAAAAGTTTAAATTTGAAACATAATACAAACCTAAGTTTTAGATCTAACTTTGAGTCTATAGTGATAATGTCTTATATGGTCTGAAAACCGTAACATTAGGAATACGATCCGATTTCAATGGAGTTGTATCGATCCGCGCATCGGATCTCATGGATTTGATCCGATCCGAAAATCGATCGGATCGTATGCCCTCGATCCGATCTTTGAAAAAATCGGATCGGATCGGCGCATCACTACTAGCGAGACTTGCAAGCGTCGTGATTTGCGCGGGAATGTAGAGAAACATGTGTGAGCGAGTGAAGTGAAGTACGTGAGCTATATTTTCTCGTGAATGAAGTTGTATACAGAGTTCAAGCACCATCTTAGCCCTTTTCGGGCTAGATCTAGCACTTTTTACCGTAAGTGAACTTGTTTTTTGATTATTTATCCTGGAAAGAGCAATCTAAGACCTTTTCGTATTGCGATACAAAACTTCGAAAATTCGCACCGTGCCTACCAAGTTATTAAACAATGCGCGCCCGTAGCATAGATTTCATCAGTCACACTCATCATCTGTTTTAATAACCACACCACAACACACCACATCAGCCTATATCAGTCCACTGCTGGACATAAGCCTCCCCTAATAAAGGGGGATATACCCATAATCCCCACGCTGGGCATGCGGGTTGGGGATCGCAGGGCACAGCTTCTCGCACCACCGACGCTGCTGCCCGTCAGTGGCCAGGGGATTTAGCTGTGCCGATGTAGGCTGTGCTATGAAGGGTATAGGGAATGCGCAGAGGAGTGAATTAAACCATATAAATATGGAAATAACTTGTTTTTATTATTATAACTGTATTTTACATTAAACACGTTTCTTACATTTTAGACCAAGGCACCATCTTGAATCCTCCACACCACAGACAACAACATAATAGTGATGTGCCACACACATAGTGATGTACCAACTAACACCTTCTCCTATTATTTAAAATTGTTTACAATTTAAATAATACTTTCTATCTATTAATAAAGTTATACAATGTTTTAATAGTTGGCACATTTTAAATTAACTTAACTTATTTACTTAACAATATTAAGGCAATGAAAATTAAATTTATTATTTAACAATGGTTTTGTAAATATGTCTGCAGTTTGTTTATCTGTAGGACAATATTTAATATTTATTTTACCCTTTTTATAGTTTTCATGGATGAAATAGTATCTCACATCAATGTGTTTGGATCTTTTATTGAATGAACCTGTTTTGATCAGTTGAATAGAACTTTGGTTATCAACATTCAATATAATATCAAGTTCAGAACCAATCAGCTCCTTTAAAAATGACTTTAAATATAAGCATTCCTTACAGCAATCAGCTGCTGCAATATACTCGATGATAAAGCTACAATCGGTTGTCGTTTTGAACACCAAGACACCGGTCCTTCTGCTAGCTTTATCACATATCCGGTTGTGCTGCGTCTAGTCTCAATACAATTTGCATAGTCTGCATCACAATATGCATTAAGTTTAGAAATATCTCCTTCTTTCTTGTACATTATTCCTTTCTCCCTTGTTCCATTTAAATATTTTAGTATTTTCTTTGCAGCTATCACATCATCTTTTGTTGGGTTTTCTACTTTTCTGCTTGCCTCATTAACAGCTTGACTTATATCTGGCCTTGTTCTTGTAGATAGGTATAGAAGACCTCCTATCAATTCTCTATATGGGAAGTTTGTAGTTTCTGTGTTTTGTTTTTCTGTTTTCTTTTCTGTATTACAAGGTGTATTAGCAGGCTTAGAACCTTCCATACTAAATTTCTTTAAAAGATTTTCAATGTAACTTTCTTGTTTCAGAGTAATACCTTTTTCAGTCTTCTTGATTTCAAATCCAATAAAAGTAGTAGGATCTTTAAATATTTTTATTTCAAATTCCTTTTCTAGGCAGTTTAAAATCTTTATTAATGTTTGATTTTCTTTCGCTATAGCAAGTCCATCATCTACATATATTGCTATTATTGTTGTATTGTCTTCATTTGTGAACACACACTGATCTGTTTTTGTAGCTTTTAGTCCAAGTTTTAACATAGCTTTTGTAAATCTTTTATTCCATGTAACAGGAGCTTGTTTTAGCCCATATAAGGATTTCTTCAATCGACAAATTTTTCCAGGTTGTTTTTCATATCCTTCTGGTATGTTCATATACACATATTCTTCCAACTCTCCATACAAGAATGCTGTCTTTACGTCAAATGTCATCATGTTATAGTCTTTAGAAGCAGCAAATGCAAATAAAGATTTCAAAGTTGACTGACTGACAACTGGACTGTAAATTTCGTTGGAATCAATACCATTTTGTTCAAATCCTCGTACAACAAGTCTAGCTTTATAGGTTACATTATCTTTCATACGGAATACCCATTTATTTGTAAGTATTTTGTTATCTTTAGCCTCTTTCTTGTCTACTATTTCCCAGGTGTTATTAATTTCCAGGGATTCCTTCTCCGAATTTATAGCTTTTTCCCAGTTTTCTCCCTCCTTAGATGTTACAGCCTCTCTGTAAGTAAGTAAACTGTAATCTTTTAGATAAGTTGGCATCCGTTTAATTCTTTCACTTCTTCTTAAGTTACCTTCTTCATTATATCTGTGTCTTTCTCTTTCTGTGTCTTCTGTATCAGTTTCTGATGTAGCATCTTCAAAAGTATCATCTTTGTTTTCTTCTGTTCTGATATTTTCTATTATATCTTCCTGGTTTTCTGTAATATTTTCCTGATTTTCTGTAGTCTCTTCCTGGTCTTTTGTCGTCTTTTCTCGGTCTTCTGTTGTCTCTTCTCGGTTTTCTGTTGGCTCTTCATCATTTTCACTAGTATTTATTTTCATTTTCTTATAATTTTCTTTCTCTTGTTCAGTTTCACTTTTTATTATCACTATGTCCCTTGATATCTCAATTTTTCTCTCCTTAGCATTCCACAATCTGTACCCATTATTAGTGTATCCAATCATTATTAGTTTCTTGCTTCTAGGATCTAATTTCTTTACATTTGGATGTAGCTGTTTGGCATAGACAGTAGAGCCAAACTTTTGCATATTAGATATGTTAGGCCTCTTTCCAACCCACATTTCATATGGTGTTTTATTTTTTAGTGCATCACTTGGCAGTCTATTTAAAATATAAGCAGCACAATATATTGCTTCACCCCACATTTCTTTGCCTAATTTAGAATCAAAAAGTAATGCCCTTGTTTTTTCTAACAATGTCCGGTTGAGCCGTTCAGCTTTGCCATTTAATTGTGGTGAGTAGGGCACTGTGTAGTCTAATTTTATACCTTTTTGTTGACACCATACTTTAAGGTCGTTACTTTTATACTCGCCTCCATTGTCACATCTTATAGTTGATACTTTACTATTTTTCTCTCGCTCTGTTTCTTCAATGTAATATTTTATTTCTTCTTTTACATCACTCTTGTTCTTCAGTAAATAGATTTTTATAAAATGACTGTAGTCGTCCATTACTGTCAATAGATATCTGTATCCATCATGAGTCATCTCCTCGAAAGGGCCACATAAGTCTGTATGTAATAATTGTAGGTGTCTTACAGCCCGAGTTCTGATTGTATTAAACGGTAGTCTTGCCTGTTTAGCTTCTGCGCATATTTCACACTGTTCTTGTAGTATTTTTGGTCCTTGTATGTTTATTCCGTCTGCCACTTTCGTTAGTGTCTCTAGTACTGATTTACCTGGGTGTCCCAGTTTTGCATGCCATTCCAATGCTGTTCCTTTTTCTTGGCTTAATAAGCATGTATTTTCATCTGACAGTGCATTTTCTAAATTCACTATGTATAAGCCATTTTCTTTTGCCCCAGTTATAATCAAATCAGAATTTTCATAAATCTCCACTTTATTCTTTGTGAACACCACAGAGCCATTATTATTTGTAACGCAATTAACAGATAAGAGATTTTGTGCTAGCTCTGGTATTAATAATGTATTTTTTAAATCGCATGACATTCCATGGACTGTACCTGACCCTTTTGCTATCATTTTCACGTCATTAGCTGTGTAAACTGCAGAATTCTTCTCTTTAAAATTGCTTATAATTCCAGGATCATTTGTCATATGCACCGTGCTTCCAGAGTCTACTATGAACTTTACTAAGCTCTGTTCAGAGTTTTGTGTCAGAAAAGCAACATTTTTGGATTTTTTATGATCATCTTTTTTCTTGAAAAAACAATTTTCTTCTTTATGGTTATTTTTCTTACAAATTGAGCAACAACTGTTTTTAAATTTGCAATCTTTCTCTTCATGGTTGTATTTCTTGCAAATAATGCACATCTTACAATCCTTTTTTAGATGGCCTGTTTTGTGACATTTATAACATTTTATGTTTTTATTCTCTGTTTTAAAGGCAACTTGTTTGTGCTCTGTTTCCCTTTCTAAAAATCTATTTTCTTCTGTTAAAAGTCTGTTGGTTAAATTTGTAAGCGTCTTTTTATCATCTGAAGTTGATTCCCACGCTGTGATGAAAAATTTATACTTGCTCGGAATGCAAGTTAATATTTTTGATATTATCATGTCATCATCAATGTTTTGTTTAAGATTATTTAATCTCATTCTCAAATTTTCAATATCGGTGATCAACTGTGACATTGACTGGTTTTCATATTTAAAACTAAAGAATTCTTGCAACAAAGAAGACTTGTTTCTTTCTTCAGATCCTTCAAATACTGCACATAGCTTACTGTACATTTCATGTGCATTTGTGCAATTTACTATATGACCTTTTAGTTTTCTATCGATGGAAGTCAATATCAATTTTTTTACCTTTGCATCTTTGATTTGAAATTCTGCTTTTTCTTTCTTTTCTGGATCTTTTTCTTTCAACACCTCCGATAGGTTAGATGCCGATACATGTATGTTGAACTCAAATTTCCATAGGTGAAAATTCTCCGAGCTTGTCAGTTTTTCTATACTTTCTTCTTGGTTATTTGACATTTTTATTTTTACTTGTTTTTCTTGATTTTAGCACTGTTCTCGCTCTGGGCCCATAACCTGAAGGGTATAGGGAATGCGCAGAGGAGTGAATTAAACCATATAAATATGGAAATAACTTGTTTTTATTATTATAACTGTATTTTACATTAAACACGTTTCTTACATTTTAGACCAAGGCACCATCTTGAATCCTCCACACCACAGACAACAACATAATAGTGATGTGCCACACACATAGTGATGTACCAACTAACATGCTATGCCGCAATCAGCCGGCCGCCAGAGGCCCGTTCGTTGTTTAGCAGGGTGCACCACGTGCAAGTTTTTTTTAATAACATAATTAGCTATATCTCAGAAAGAAACAGAAAATGTAAATGAAATAAAATAAGTAAATCAAGAAGAAACCAAAACACAAGATCCAATAACAATAATAAAAATAAAACAAGATCAGGAGAGAAGTAAAGCAACCATAGCATTTGTCCCATCATTTCATTTTATTTAAAATATTTTTTACATAGTTCCTTGGTTTTTGTCAGAGCAGTGTTTTTGTGTAGAAAAAGGACAATACTCTTTTCATTAAAGCTCAATAATTTTTTTATCACGTGCGCCCTTATTTTATTGAGAAATCCAAGCAGAAGCCAAATTATCGGAACATCTCTAATTTTCCTACCACCACACTACACCACCACTATACTAGCCTATATAAGTCCACTGTTGGACATAAGCCTCCCCTAATAAAGGGGTATATGCCCATAATCCTCACTAGGCATGCGGGTTGGGGATCACAGGGCACAACTTCTCACGCCAACAACGATAAAAACCAGACCCAGACCACCTTCCAGATCGCAACTCAAACCCCGAGCTGCTCCTGACCTACATCTCAAACAGCTTGAAATACCTTTTTTTCTATGCCAGCGCTAGCTCCCGGTATGGTTCATTCGCAGAACATAATACATGATAAGAAATAAAATTACATGTTATCATACCTATATGTTTCATTTACTGTGCCAGTCTAATTAAAAATTATTATTTAGGATTCCTACTGTAGTAGGTTTGTAGCGCGGGACTCGGGGCCATGCATCGTCGCGCCTAGTAATAGGGATATTGTTTTGCCAAGTGGCACCATCTCTCGTAGCGGGCGACATATCCACCGCCCGTCTCGATTGTGGGAGTAAAATCGGCGCGCAACAGAGTTGTGGTTGTAAAACTCGTAACTCGGTTTATTTTGTGTACCTAATTTGTAACTGTAAATAAGTGTTTGATATATCTAACTACCACCCAAACCCGGAGCCAGAAGGGCAAACAAACATTAAAGGTTTGGACATACATCGATATCGATGGATTTTGAATGGTGCCAAGGCTGCACATCCCTATTTCATTCATTCATTCAACATATTCATTTATTCATTCATTATGTTCAATAAGATAAGTTGGTAGAAACCTAGTTTCTCCAAATTCCAAGTCTGTATTGACAGTTCAGAGGGCTTACCACGAGTTTTGATAGTTTTCGAAAACTTTATAAGTTTCGGTATCTTTCCCAGTGTTGCTGTTTTAGCATTTTTAATGCTAAATTTAGCATATTTTCGGGTCTGTTAGCTTGAAAAATTCGCATTTAGCATATTTTTATGATTAACATTTTTTTGTACGTTACCTAAAAATTCAAAATTCCTAAGGAATTCAAAAGAAAAATATAGATTTTAGCATTTTATTTAGCATTTTTAAAAGTTATTTAGCATATTTTGCAACATGTTTTAGCACTTTCTCCAAATAAAAAACGGCAACACTGATCTTTCCATACATTTTCGTAGTTCATGCACGTTTCCCTAGAGGCGCTGTACGAAAATGTATGGAAAGATACCAAAACCTAAAAAGTTTTCGAAAACTATCAAAACCCGTGGTAAGCCCTCAGGTTTGGTAGGTAACAGTTGTCCGTAATAGGGATGTGCTTTTTTACGCTCGATCAGATTTCATGGATCGTAATGGATCGTAACGCCTCGATCCGATTTTCAAAAGATTGATCTGAAAAATCGTATTGAAAATAAACATTTAAGTATTTAACATTTACACAAATACATTACATTTATTTCAAACAAAATAGCTAACCACAATTAAAACGCACCTAAATTACATGGACCTAAGAAAATTCTATTTATTATGATAAAAAATAACTTTGTAATAATTAAGGTTGGCATCTATGACACGATAGCAAATGCCAATCATAATTACGATGTAAAGTACCTACATTTAGTTTAAATTTGAAACATACTCAATACAAACTAAAGTTTTAGATCTTAACTTTGTGTCTTATATGGTCTGAAACCCATAATGTTTGGAATACGATCCGATTTTAATGGAGTTGTATCGATCGGATCGCATGGATTCGATTCAATCCGAAAATCGTTCGGATCGTATACCCTCGATCCGATCTTTGAAAAAATCGGATAGGATCGGCACATCCCTAGTCCGTAATCTTCTTCGTGGAATTTTTGCCTATGATTATGCACAGATGGTATTGGTATGGTAATGGTATACTAAGAATAAATAAATTAAACCTTTAGTACTAGACATAAATATCTGTGAATTAAACGCTACGCATAGGTACAACAACAAGTGTGCAAGTGAAGATTTTAATCTAAGTTTTAATGTTTTTGAAATTTTGATCATGAACGAACATTCATCCAAGAAAATACTCTTCAATAAATCAACGGTAATACATACAGTTTTTTCTAAAATATAAACGGTAGTTCTGGGTAGTAGTTCTAAAAACTCTTGCTGTTTTTGTATTGCTGTATGTTGTTATTTTTTCAGCTATTTAACCTCAAGGCAGAGCTCTTGAAGAAGCAAGAGGAAGTATTTGAGAAAAAACAGTGGCCTCAGAATAAACTTGAGAACTTCAAACCTCCAAAGCCTGAGAAAGAAAAAACTGAAAAGGTTGGGAAGAAGAGTTTCAAAGATGGGCTGAAGGCAGTTGATGTCGAGGAACTGGATGCTTGTAGGAAAGCTAGGTGAGTATGTCCTACTTAATATTATAAATGCGAAAGCTTGTGAGTATGGATGTGTGGATAGATGAATGGATGAATATTTGTTACTCTTTGATGCAAAAACTACTGAATGGATTTAGATGAAACAAGGAATATACATAGTTTGTGACCTGGATTAACATATAGGCTACTTTTTATCCTGGTGGTTTTATGCAGGCGGATGCTATTCGTCTATATATATAGCAGGGTTTCTTAACCCCAGTCCCCGGACCTAATCTATGGGATGCCTAACCCATGGAATGCTTCTAGTATGAGTAAAAAATTGGTAGATAACTTACATCGGATCAATATATGTCTGAAGTAAGGTCAGTGAACAATTCAAACAATCCCTGTATAATCCAAACGATACATATGAATTACATTGCTACTTGCAACTTCAGAGGGAAGGAGGCAATCTTGTCTAATAGATTAGGGAGAATCAACATTAACTGCATTTACTTTCAATAAAGTCCTCCTAAAAATATGTATTTCTAATGTAAAAAAGGTAAAAGACCTTCATTTGTGTAATTACTTACATTAAAATTTTACATTGTTTCTAGGTTTTTGTCAAAGCAGTGTTTTTGTGTAGAAAAAGGACAATACTGTTTTTAAGTGAAAGAGCTCAATAATTTTTTTATAATTTGCCCCCTAATTTTATTTGGAAATACATCTAATAAGAAGCCAACTTGTCGGAACATCTCTAATTTTCCTACCACAACACTACACCACTACTACACCTGCCTATATAAGTCCACTGCTGGACATAAGCCTTCCCGCGCAGCCAAGTCAAAATTCATTTATTCAGTAGGAACTGTATAGTACACTTAGAAACGTCATTTGAGAAGATATATAAAAGAGCAGGCCTTTTTCTGGAATCAACGCACAGCCTATAAACCACTGAAGATGCAAAGTTGAAATTTGGAGTGTAGCTTCCTTTTATAGCAAAACCATCGAATGAGAAGGGATTTCTGGAAATTTAACCCCTAAGGGTTAGGGGGTAAGGCAAAGTTTGTATGGGGGATGAAAATAATCTTTACCTATCGACTTGAAATTTTGCACAAAGACTCGCTAATAAAAATAAAGAAGCACATATTTCAGGATTTTTCAAAATTCAACCCCTAAGAGGGTTAACGGGGTGGCAAAGTTTGTATGGGGGATGAAAAAAATCTTCACCAATTGACTTGAAATTTCACACTGAGACTATCCAATGAAAATAAACAAACACCTGTATCAGAATTTTTCTCAAATCAACCCCTAAGGGGTACAAATAGGGTGACAATGTTTGTATAGGGGAAAAAAACAAAATTCACCGATTGATTTGGTAAAGGTAGAGACAGGAGTAAAGATTCTTTGTTCCCCATACAAACTTTGGCAACCCCCTTGAACCCCATAGGGGTTGATTCGCGAAAAGTGCTGAAATAAGTGTTTATTTATTGTTCTTAGAGACAATAAGTGTTTATTTATTGTTATTAGATACAATAAATAAACACTTATTTCAGCATTTTTCGCGAATCAACCCCTATGGGATTCAAGGGGGTTGCCAAAGTTTGTATGGGGAACAAAAAATCTTTACCCATCAACTTGAAGTATTGCACAGAGACTCCCTAACAAAATAAATAAATACTTATTTCAGCATTTTTCAAACATCTACCCCTAAGGGGTTAACGGGGGTGAAAAAAATTTGCAGGCGGGATAAATCAAAATCTTTGCCTATCGACTTACAATTTTGCACAGAGACTAATAAAAATAAATTTACACCTATTTTTGCATTTTTCGTAAATCAACCCCTAAGGGGTTCAAAGGGGGTGGCAAAGTTCATGTGGGGGACAAAAACAAATCACCTATTGATTTGAAATTTTGCACAGAGGCTCTCTAATGAAAATAAACAAACATCTGTGTCAGCATTTTTCTCAAATCAACCATAAGAGGTACAAATGGGGTGGCAAAGTTTGTATAGGGGACAAAAACAATATTCACCCATTGACTTAAAATTTTGCAAAGATACTCTCTAATAACAATAAATAAACACCTATTTCAGCATTTTTCGCAAATCAACCCCTAAGAGGTACAAATGGGGTGGCAAAGTTTGTATAGAGCACAAAAACAATATTCATCTATTGACTTGAAATTTTGCACAGAGACTCTGAAATCAAATTAACACCTGATTCAGCATTTTTGCATTTCAATCTCTTAAGGGGTGGCAAACTTTCTATAGTAGACACAAAAATCTTCATATATTGACTTGAAATTTTGCACAGACTCTGTAATAAAAACAAATAAACACTATATTCAGTATTTTTTGCCATTCAACCCCCAAGGGAATAAATGGGGGGGGGGGGATGGCAAAGTTTATACGGGGAACAAAATCAATCCTCATCTGACTTAAATTCTGCTCAGAGACTCTCTAAAAAAACGCCTATTTCAGCATTTTATGCAATAAAACATCGAAGGGGTAAGCGGGGGTTGCAAAGTTTTTATAGGGCATATATATATAAGTTTGTATATTATGTATAGGGCATTATGTATTATGTATAGGGCATATTGTGTATAGGGCATTATATATTTATAAGTTTGTATAGACAATACGGGTTTCAGTTTTTATTCAATTATTATAAATCCTTAAAAAACCGGGCGTCAAAATTTCAAAATTTTATGGTAAAAAAATCTGAGAATCTTAACGCGACTGATTGAGTTGAAGTTTTGCACATAATATATGTAGTTCTAGACTAGGAATAACATAAAAGGTTAAATTTATATCCAGATAGCACGCGTGCAAAGCCGCGGGCGAAAGCTAGTATATATAATATATCAGCCGGCCGCCAGAGTCCCGTTTGATAGTTCGCAGGGTGCACCATGTACAGGTGAGGTTGGCTTAGGTTCCTTAGATGGGGGTCGGAACCCCTTACACCGATTTTCCTACACAAGACAAATTCTCTTTATCCAGGGCTGCATTAGAAAAGAAAGCCGAATTGTACAATCACCTAGCTGATGCAGCAGGGAGTTCTCAGCTTGCTGAAAGATTCCTGGTCGACTTCCAAACCAAGAAGGAGGAGGTTCGGGAGGCTGTTCCGACTACGAGCCATGGTGATGATGTGCAGACTGTTGATGGTGATGATGAATGGTAAGTTTGTAACTACTAATGCTTTGTGTATAATATTGGGTCCTTACTTATGAAATTGGCTTTTTGTATGGAGAATTTCGAGAAAATTTATTTCTCAAAACACATACATTATTGTATTTTTTCTGGAACTACAAATCCTATGCCCCTAAAATTTTGTGTGTTTAATTAGACAAAATTGTGGAAGTAGCCTTTAAATAAAAAAGAAACTAATAAATAAAAATTTAAACAAATTTAGGCATTGAAAGCACAACACAAGAAAAAAACGGTTTTTAAGTTTTATTTTTTGGGAATAAACTTCCCCTAAAATTGTTATCATTGAATTTTCAATCGTTCAAATAATGTTATATTCAGAATATAAATTTATTTTGTACATGACTGCTGAATTAAAAAAAGAGTACAAAATAAAATAGAGTGAAAAAACGCCAATTTCCTATGTAAGGACCTCATAGTAATAATTGAGCTATATCATGTATATATATCTCTCTTCTTCCATCTCTGTGGGACAGAGAGAACACAATGGCGCTCATTAGGGGAGGCCTATTTCCAGCAGTGGACTGCTATGGGCTGATGATGATGCAGAGGATTGTATGACAGAGGATTTGAGTGTGAAAAGAGTGGGCACATAATTTAATGGCTGATAGAGGTGAATGGCAGATGAAAACATGTTGTGCTGATGATAGACTACTTATTAAAAAAAAACGAAATACTTACCTAGGTACATATTATACATAGAAAACATCCATACCGAAATCCAAATATTTATTTATCTATTCCGTAACAATCAATCACAATCGTATTTTAACACAATCTAAAACACACCAAAATTAATTAAAAATAGGGTTATAACAATATTAAATTAAAAATCGAATTACAATAATTAATCAAAAATGACAAAAATAACTAAATAATAACCAAACAAAAAAAAATCTATAAGTCAATGTCCAATGCTGTCAATGCTGTCCGTGTACAAACATATCTCGCGGTGGGAAACGCCCGCTTCCGCGGGAGCTACTCTCGCAATGTGAGTTACACTCACAAGGCGAAAGCGGTTCCCCGGAGTGAGTTGAGAGCCTAGAGAGAAGGTGAAAGGGGGAATAGGGGTGGTCGATACTTTGTGTATACATTTAATTATGTATATTATGTAAACTTGAATGTATATATGTATTTATGTATGACATTTTGGTGTGTGCGCAAAGAGTGTATACCTAATTCACTTTATTCCTATTTTTGTACTGAGTTTATGTTGTAATGGTTATTTAATTTTACTATTATTGGCCTATTTCAAAAACTATATATTCTAGAACTAAAATAAAAACCATTTTAGAATGTTCAAACAAAACCCATTCATATGACCCCTCACTCCATATATTTACATAAGTTTAATTTTCTCTGATATAACTCATATACTTCCAAGCGAAATTAAAAATACAACCTATCGACCTACAAAAGTGTATGCAGATTGGATCATCGGTTCGAAAGTTATACTCGAACAAACTAACATACGAACTTACAACCATATTTCAAAAACTATACATTCAAGAAATAAAATAAAAATCATTTTTGAATGTACAAACAAAACCCATTCATATGACACGCCACTCAATATATTTAGACGTGTTTAATTTTTTTGGCCCTATTTGGAACCCCATACTTTTATGGCCCCCTATCAGATTTAACTCAAATACTTCCCAACAAAAATTTCAAATACACCTTATCAACCCACCAAATTTCATGCAGATTGGATCACCGGTTCGAGAGTTATGCTCGGACAAACATAAATACAAACTTACAATCCTTACCTCTTTATCTATATAAAGAGGTAGATAAAGTATAGATTATAGTGTAGATTTATAGATAAACTCTTTATTGTATACAAGGAAAATAAACAGTAGTATGCAGGAAAACACATAGCTACGGGAACCACTTACCATCGGGAGGACTATATGCCTGTTGGCTAACTTAGTAGAATAAAAAAAAAAAATGGTACAATAGGCGGTCTTATCGCTAAAAGCAATCTCTTCTAGACAACCTTTAGATGGACAGAATAGCACGATTAAAAATAGACGTTATTATGTTGTTTCTGAACAAATTGATATTTATTTCAGGACCGAGTTTACCGACTGTTTGGGCAGGACGCGAAAATGTCACAAATCAGACCTTGAAATGTACAGAAAGAGAGACCACGACCTTAAAAGAGCCACATTGAAACACCAAGGTATTGATGTGCCAGATGTAGAGCCGGAAATACAGGTTTGTCCCCGAATATATATTTTATTTATTATATAATAGTATTTTTTATATATATTATGGGTAAGTTACTTCGATCAACTATAAAAAGGATTTTGCACTATCCGCCCAAAAAACGGCTTGTCTAAAATTCCGCCAAAACGCATCGGAGCAGCAGTTTTCATACAGTCGGCTTACTTAGATTTTTTGTCTTACTTTCTTTATTATAGAGGCGATATTTATATGACGTGCTTATCCGAGCAGCAGTTTTCATTTAGTCGGCTTACTTAGATACTTGCAAGTTATATAACATGGGCAAGGGGCGAGCTTTCCTAAGAGATGCCTATTATACACCAGCATGTTGACTGCGGGCCTCTGACATGACGCTATGCTACGGAAAAATTTACAGCTTATTCTAAATTTTAACTTGCTAACTTTCGCCCACAGCTGTGCTACGAAACCTTGTAAATAAGTTTTTTTTTATAATACTTGAAGATGGAACGAGCCGACCTGATGAAAAATGGTAACCATTACCTATAATAAAATAAGTATTGCATAGTAGGTCACGCATGTTTGGTAATTGCCCAACGATGCAAAGCTCTGTGTCCATCAACTTAGGATTATCACATGAAGGTGATAAGTCTCATATATTATTTGTAATGTTACCGGTATCCATACCCTTCAAACCAAAACAGCAATGCTGCTTCATGGCAGAATTGGGCATGGTGGCAGTAAGAGCCCTTAATTAATTAATTTTATTTATTTATTGAAACAAAATGAGCTTACAGATAACTCCAAGGCGCCCATGTGCTATACTAATTACAGCTAAGTGACTAAAACAATAAAAAGGTCTATTAAAAAAAAAAGAATACAACAAATATCCACAGATTCTCAAATATAACAATAATATAACAGATTCTCCTTGCACTGCTAGTATGTACCTGTATATTTTATTTATTTTTTCTTTTTCTCTCACTATCCTTGCTTAAATATAAAGATTTTAGGCAGTTATTTTGTAATTGTAGGTTAGGTACGTGATGTCACCCAAATAAGGTCGCATCTGAAAATCAGCGCTGCCCGCATTAGTGTGGTGTAGCAAATGCTGAGATGGACCTTTTTTGGCCTACACAAATGTTAGAATAAGTTATCTTTTTTTCTGGTTTGTATACTTATTGTTATTTTTCCTTTTTGATGTTTATTGTATGAACCTATATTCTACATGTGTGTGTGTCAAAAATAAATGAATATCTATCCATCTATCTATCTAAATACAATTGTTAAAAAGACATTATAAATGAGAATTCAATAATAATAAATAAACAGATCTTTAAAATTCAGCGGCATTGTCCATGAAAACGTCAATGTCATTCTCAGCCATAATTTGGTTGAGTAGGGCTATCACCCGTGGAGTCGGGGCAGTGGCATCAGCCCGGGTTCGGGTGGAGGGGCATAAAGAGCTTAATAACTTATTATTACTTATTAGTAGCTTATGTTGTATGTGAATTCTGAGAATATTTGAGCGTTAGTCAATACTTGGAATAAAAACATGCGTTTAAGTTCAAGTTTCATTTATTTATTTACAGATGCTTACGATCTAAGGCCCTTACATTTACGGAGTCAGACACAGATAAACAACTAACATTTTACAATAATAGAAAGAGAGGGAGTGGGTACCTACCATAGAGTTTCTATAAAAATATAACATAAAATAAAAAATCTCCTTAATTCTACATAAATCGATCCTTACGGGATCTTCCTTTATTTAGTTCTTATATTCTAAGTTTTCGCAATAAAGCAGGCAGAAATTCTCTATAGTCTGCCAATTATTTGCAAACACATCAAATAGTGGGTTCGATGCAGAGAGGGTATTCAGGTCTGTTGGCGTGCTACAGCACGGGCGTGCATCACTGCGAATAGTGGCACTCTCCCAGGACGGAATCGACGTACGAAGCAATACTTTGTTATATGTAAGGGTTATCACTTAACAACAGGTGGCCCATGAGTTTGTTTCATCTTCACGTAACATAAAAAAAGCTTTTTATTGTATTTAATTTTAATTTATATCTTTCTGGTGCCGTACTTGTTAAAGCACATAACTTCTTTTTTCTTACAGGAAGAAAAAAAGGAAACTCCTCTTTTGGTACAAAAAACAAATGACTATTTAAAGTCGCTGCGTGAGAAATGGGAGGAGAAAGAAAGAGAATTGGTCGGCAAAGATAGAGATATTCACTACCAAGATCTACTGTTTGACGGTAAGGCATTTTAGGACCATTTCTGATTATTGGTCAGTTTTATTACTTGATTACGTGAGACTAACGTGGCAGACCGTCAGCGTCACCTTAAAGTGCCTTCCAAATTACCGAGTCGCTGAGCTCTATATGCCACTAAACAGTCACCCTAGAATGTAGTGACCAGGGACCTCATTTACTAACTCGGTTACACACTGAACAGTACTCAGTAACACTTTGACATTTCATCTTTCAAAACTCATAGAATTACAGTTGATAAACTGTCAAAGTTTGTAAAAACAGGACTGGTGCTTATCATTTCGGTGTGCAACTGAGTTAGTAAATAAGGCCTCAGGTGGCGGTTTGTTGTAACTAAGATGATCATTTCTTTTTTGATGATCCCATTGTAATTTGATGGAAAATGCCAGAATCAATTTATTTGAAGCTATTTTTCTGTTTAATTATTAAAGTCCATTGAATTCTGGAGGTTCTGAACATTACATTTTATTTGTTGAGAGTTTCATACAAAAACACAATCCGAATTTCCAATTCTTGGTCCGGTGAATTTAAAAACAAAACTTTATTTCAAAGCTTGTCCTTAAAAATATGAACACAACAAAAAAAAAGACAAATCAATCATGCTGTTCTTAAGTTTTGCCCATGCAATTCATTATCATCATCAGCCTATAGTTGTCCACTGCTGGACATAGGCCTTTCCTAATGTGCGCCATTGCGCCCTGTCCTCAGCTCGACGTATCCAGCTCTACCAGTAGCAGCGGTCTCCACTCAAGAACGTTAACCCCCAAGGTTTTCGGTTCTTAGGAAGATAAGGCCACCCCACTGCCACTTCAGCTTGCTGTTTCTGTGAGCTATGTCGACAACTATGTGCAGCAAATGATTTTTATTTATAAAAAAAATACTAATATACCTATGTAAACTTTCAGAGGCCAGAATCCATGGTGTCGGCTACTACGCCTTCAGTACCGACGAGGAGGAGCGTCGCAAACAAATGGAAGAGCTGATAAAAAGAAGAGAGGAGACATTGCAAGCTCAAAAACAGACCGAGGAGATAAGGAGAAAGCGGGACGAGGTTATGGCGGCGAGAATCAAAGCGGCACGGGCGAGGCAGCGGGCGAGAGCTGGTCTGCCGCCGGAGGAGGAGCCTGAAGGTATGCTGTCTTAGTTCTCCAATATTAAAATAATAAAAGTAATTAATCTAAGTTCCATAGGAATCACTTGAGATACTATATATACCCTCTTGTCTCCCTATCCTTATAAACATTTGTCTTGCGTTGGCAATCCTTATACGTTCAGAATATTTGATGTTTTTATAATCAATAGTAAAATAAAGCTTTATTTTGTGGCCCTCTGTGTAAATATGATCGGTCGCACTCTGTGTAAATATTAGTGCTATTTGCCACAATATTCTGGCAAAAAATACTAATGTTAAGGAATTAAAAGATAGTTCTGTTTTGAACTGTTATTTTACAATATACTTTTACTTTATTCACAGAAGATCGCGATAACTTCACCAAGCGCTTGCTAGAGTTCCTGACGAAGCAGAGAGACGAGTCAGAGTTAAAGGCCAAAGAAGAAGAAAAGAGACAGAAAGAGGAGCAAGAAAAAGAGAGACAGAAACTACGAGAAGCATACATCAGAGAATGGGACTTGGGCAAAGATGGTGTTGAAGACAAAGTGAAGAAATTTCGAGAGATGACCCAAGAAGAATATGTCGAACAACAAAGAGACAAGAGGATAGACGAATTTGCGCCGTTTCAATCAGCTTCATCCAGTAAGTCAAATTATACTTTTGATGATAGCGGATCTATGGTAGGTGAAGACAAGTTTACAACAGCTAAGACGTGGTCTGATGTAAGACCTAAACCAAAAACTCCCCCTCCGCCTAATTTGAATGATGTTGACCTACAAAAAGGTCTGTACTATTCTTCTAAACAACAACAAGATGATAATAGAGCTCCAGTATGGTCAGTTAATGTTCCAAGACCTAAAACACCACCTCCACCTATTCTAAGCGATGTAAGTACCAAAAGAGACGTCAAATATAAGAATTATTTCGTCAGAGCAGAAGTACCAACGCCTATTTTAAACGAATTAAGCGAAGATGACGGTGAAAATGAAGTAGTAACATTCAATGATATAAGGAGGATAGATGGAAACGAATTTGCGCCTCCTCCTACATACGATTATTACGGACCTGTACCTAAGAAAGTAAAGCATCAAAATCCATTTGATTCTGACATAAGAGAAGCTTATGACCAAGGAAAGAAGAGCCTTGAAGCTAAATCAAGTAGTAGACAAATATCTAAAGACTATGATTTTACATTTGGTTAGTAAATAAAACTACTGAAATCATTGTGTATTTTAATGTGCCAGTTAAAGTCCTAAAGCATTTGACTATTACACTCTAGTATCACATTTAACGAATTCTAGTCAACATTTAACTACAAAATATAATCATAAAAATATTTAAAGCTGTATTTTTAGAGATCAATGCCAATTCGTAGCTGAAGTATTTTGCTTTTTTATGTCTAGTAGTGAAGATAAATGTAAAAATATAGATTTATTAGAAAAAACATTTCACAGAAACCTATACAGAATTGATCTCCGCCATTTTTTTCATTTTCATCTTGATATTTGTCGCTGTTTTTTGCTATTTCATTATCAAGGTTCTTTAACTTAACATCATTAATGGAATGTGTTGTTGTTTCAATATGGTTATCATTAGTGGTCATTTCGACTGGTTCCAATGTGGCCGGTACACTTACTTTATTCTGCTGAAGCGCCTCTGGTGGTGGTAAATTATCTTTCTCGTTACTGTTGTGAACTACAGAGAGTTCTATTTCAATACTTGTTGGTATAATTGAAGTGAGTGTGGGCATACCTTTGGTTTCTGTGTACTCCAGGAATTCTACTGGTAACGCTACTGTTAAAAACGTGTTATCATCATTGGATTCTTCTCCGACAGTTATTGAAGGCGTGGCGCTATCCAGTTTGATATCATTGGTGGCTTGAATGATTTCATTATGTTCGCCGTTTGTACCTGCCAAGTTTTCGTCATCAGCAGCTGTAGTGAATGCCATGTTTATTTCTATTTGTTCTATGATCGGTCGATCTCCTTGCATTTCAGAGTCATCATTCTGTTTAACTGTGTTTTCTTCAATATTTTTATCTTCGTTCTCACTATCATTTGGTTCGATGACATCACTGTCAGCCGTAACAAATGTGTTTTCTATAATTTCAATATGATCTTCAATTTCCTCTTCAAAAAGCATGGCACTGTTTGTGGTTTCTTTTTCTGATTGGCTTGGTATTGTTTGATTTGTGACTTTCTGCCTTGAGGTAGAAGATAAGAATCCATGAGCAATCAAGGATCTTTTGCTGCGTTTGCTTTTATCTACTATTTTAGCTAGTGTTGCAAAAGCTGTGGTTTCTCTATCGGTGTTTGGTCCGTTACAGAGGCTTCCCTGGCACGGACATATCATTCGCCAGGTCTTTGAAGAGTTGCAGTAGAGAGAGTAGCATTCGTCTTGGTAGAATTTCACACACAATCGTGACTCGACGTAAGCTGTAAATGATAAATTTCTCGTTAGGACTCATAGCGCTGTGAACAGTCGGCTGTAATGATTAAATAATGACATACCTATCTACTTAATATGTATGAATGAAACAGAACAGAAGGGTAAAAATTAATCGTTTAATTGTATCGATGTTTGCGTAGCAGTTTCTATTTATAGTCTAGTACGAGGCTTATTCAGGTTCTTATAGCTTGTTTGCTAGGCGTTGGTTGGCTTGACCTGGCCTCAAGTAATAAGAAAGGCAGATCCCTTGATGATCCTTTTGATTTCAATTAATAAAATGTGCTGTGCATTTTGCATTGTTGTTTGATGGGATTATCTAGCACTTTATGAACTTAGGTATAAGTACTTAGGGGTTGGTTGTGGTGGTTGCGCCAAATTTAGCTTTAGGTATCTTATCTCATGGAAGCATTTTGGAAGTCTTATTAGAAAGGGTTAGCCCGTACCCTTTCTTAGCAGTCACCTCGAATTTTTCCTTTAGGAATAAGTACTCTAGCTATGTGCGTAGCGAGTTGACACTGTTGACTGAAAAAATATTTTGCTGTTTCCTCCAAACAAACAAACAAACTACCAAAACACTATTTCAAAGTTGAGTTGAGTATTACTATTGTAAGGAATTTTCGAGGTGACCACTTTGAAAATTAAGTTAAAGCGCAGTATTCATTGTAAACATTTGTATAAGAACAATGTTGAATCAACCAACGTGTTGCTGAGTGGCTGTCAACATGTTGCTGGTAAACTGCTTGTTGCAGAGTTGATCACACTATACCGAAAAGTTTTCGCTCGACGAGCAACTATACGAGATGAGTGTTGTACTATACTTTAACTGCGATCTACCCGCCTGACAATAGGCATGACGACTGGGTCAAAAAATGATAATTCTAATTAGTCCGTCAGTTAGATCAACAAAAAATACTGGACACGTATTTTTTTATTTATCGAATCTATAGAAATTGACGGAGATAAAGAACGTGAAAGTTCTGGAGTGGGGGCTCGTGACGTCACGCCTAGGTAAAAAATGTTCTATATCGTGACGTCGCGCGGAACTTTAACGCACTATATTTTTGTTATTTTTTGTATAATTAATAAAAGATAAAATTCGTATCCAATATTTTTTGGATATGTAAATATTTATTTATTTATTTGCTTACATTTACTACAATTTATATAAACATGTTATGTTCGTGTTGTAGCCTGATTGTGGTGAGTAGGTACATGTACCCTGTAAGGGCACTGCAAAGTGAGTTGAGTCGTAGTTAGTTATACAATTAAAAGGAATAAAAGATAATTCAAAACAATACATGTCAACAGCTAAAAATAATATAAGTTTAACAATTTTATCTATTTTACATTAACCTAAGTAAAAAATAAATGCCAAAATATCAAAAGTCAAAATATACCTACACATAGTTTAATGACAAGAATGCCTATTGACGCAAGAAATAATAAAAGGTCAATTTCATGCAATAATAACGGACTAATTAGAATTTTTCAGTCGTGTAATGGTGATTATGGCAAAATTTCGTAATCAGGGAGAGGTCTATATCCTGCAGTGGCTTTTAAGCTTTCAGAAAACTTACGGGGAGAAGTAGCAACGACGGCACAATGCGTGTACCCCTTATCACACGTCGTCTCTTGCAATTCTTGTCCGCAAGGAGGTGTGCGCTGACTTTTATGGACCTGTTCTGCAAGTGGCCCACACCAGTAACATCTTTTTACTTCATCTGCTGCTGTTGCCACTGCAAATATAGTTATTATGTATCATATTGGATTACAGATTACAGATATCGAGTCTATCATCATCATCACCCGCAACCCGACTTCACATGCTGCTGGGTAATAGGCCTCCCTTTCCATGGTCTCCACTACGATGGTCCGCCATCTTGCTGCTGAACGAACGTTGTTTCTGTACATACCCGTATATGAACCCATATTTACAAATAGAATTAATAAATATATGGGACAGCTCACACACGGTCAACTGATCCCAAACTAGACAGAGCCTGTACTATGTACCAGAGACTGATAAACATACATAGATACTTATAAAACACCCAAACAATACAAACATAATGTTCATCACACTAATGTTTGTCCTGAGCGGGGATCGGACTATGCAATACTATGTATAAAGATAAAAATAAATTACACACTAAGATGAAAAAATATAAAAACCCTCTAGATGCCGTCAGATTTGAAGAACTGAGAGATGAGTGTGCTAGCTTACAAAAAATTTGTTATAATAAACATGCATATAACATAGAAAATGCCATCAAGAAAAATCCGAAATTCTTCTGGTCTTTTGTAAAGAACAAAAGACAAGGAGGTGGTACCTACCCTGCCCAAATGCACTACTCGGGTAAAACAGCATCAGATGGTAATGACATCTGCAATCTTTTTGCGGATAACTTTACCCGGGCTTACAACGATCCTTTGATAGACCCAGTTCTATCAATAAATACATCTTCTATTGTTTCTACATCACTATGTACCATATATCTAAACGCATCCGATGTCAGAGACGGTTTAAGAACTCAGGATGAAAATAAAGGTGCAGGGAATGATGGCATAGCACCTGTTTTTATTAAAAGGTGCGCTAAATCTCTCACTAAACCCTTACAACTTCTATTTAATAAATCACTTAATGAGGGTATATTTCCAGATTTGTGGAAGGAAGCCCTCGTTGTCCCCATTCATAAATCAGGTGATAAAAGTGATGTTGCGAATTACCGCCCTATATCAATACTAGTTACATTCGGGAAAATTTTAGAAAAACTGGTAGCACAACGGGTTTCCTGGCATCTGAAAACTTACATTACCAACTATCAGCATGGTTTCATGAAATCTCGTTCCACTGTATCAAATTTGGTTTGCTACACTTCGGATGTGATTAAGTCCCTCGACAATCGTATTCCTGTAGACTGCATTTACACCGACTTCAGCAAGGCCTTTGACAAAGTAGACCACTCTTTACTATTACAAAAGCTCTCACACCTTGGCATATCAGGTTCCTTGTTGAAGTGGTTTTCGTCATATTTACTAAGCCGATCATCAAAAGTTGCAGTTAGTGGTCATTTATCTCGCTCATTTTTAGCTACGTCGGGGGTGCCGCAAGGCTCACATTTAGGGCCAATTCTCTTTAACGTTTTTATTAATGATATTCCAGATTGTTTCTCAAACTCTAAAATTTATTTATTTGCTGATGACCTCAAAATAATGCGTCCAATTACGTCACTCTCTGACTCAACACTATTGCAGGAAGATCTAAATAGACTTTCTTCTTGGTGCAGCAATAATAACATGTCGTTAAATGTCAGTAAATGCAATCACATACATTTCACCCGTAATAACATCAAACATCCACCCAATAGTTATTTTTTAAATGGTCAAAAGTTACAAACCATTGACAAGATAAAAGATTTAGGAGTTATAATAGATCCAAAACTAAACTTTGAAACACATATTTTGACTTTAGTAACTAAATGTTTTAGACTGCTAGGTTTTGTTTTACGTAACACTAGAGATTTTAAACGCCCTGAGACTAAAATAAAACTTTACGAAGCATTGGTCCGCCCAATAATGGAATATTGTTCAACTATATGGAATCCTAAATACGACATTTATTTGAAAAGAATTGAAAGTATTCAACGGCGTTTCCTGTATCACCTGTCATACCAAGATCACCTGGCCAAGAAAATACCCAACTATGGCGAACGTTTAAAGCACTACAAGATGACTACACTTTCTAATCGTCGAAAGGAAATAGACCTAGTTTATTTACACAAGGTTTTCAATGGGGACGTAGACTGTACTGATCTTACTCACAGTCTAAGTATTGCCGCACCATCTCGGCTACCCAGAATAAAAGCCTACAGCTTGTTTAGTTTGCCTTACTCGAGAACAAACCTAGGTCAGCACTCAGTTATGCCAAGACTCTGTAGGCTCTATAATTCTCTATCAAAATCTAGCCAATTGGACATAACTGATCCCCTGCCTAAATTCAAGAAACAGCTACAAGAACTAATACATTAGTACATAATATGTAAATCAATATTTTTACCTACTATATTTTGAACTTTCTTTCTTCTTTATATTTTAAAAAAGCATGTATACAATGTCATAATATATCTATGTATCTATTTTCGATCCTTATCTTTGTTATCTGTTATTCTACTTTTCATGCTTTATACTTCCTACCTTTTTATAATTTAATACCTAACTGAAATTTTTTTGGATTGTTACCAACTACACTTTTAAATTTAGTTTTATGTTACTAGATTGCTATTAATTAATTGTTATTGTGTGTTTTCTAACCAACCTAGGCATAGAACTTACTTTGTTGTCTTGTTGCTTATAATGCGCATGCTGTGATACTCTATAATTACGGGTGCACTGAGACTTTTATCCTTTTACATGTTATTGTGTGTGTGTGGTGTTAACCTGTGTTGGGTGTCCTTATAAATAAAATAAAAAAAATAAAATAAAAAAATAACTCCTATGTAATACGTCGTTAAAATTAGAGGCTGTTTAAACAAATGTTTTGTCCAATATTGATGATGCCTGGGTAGTAAAATAATAATTCTAATTAGTCCGTCAATTAGATTATCAAAAAATACTGGACACGTGTTTTTTTATTTTTAAAATCAATGGAAATCGACAAAGTTATAGAGCGTCAAAGTTCGGGAGTGGGGGCTCGTGACGTCACTTGTATGTAAAAAGTGTACTTACCCGTGACGTCAGGCGGAACTTCAACGCACTATATATTTGTCATTTTTAGTTAATTGACAAAAGAAAAAAATACGAGTCCAATAATTATTAATAATTTAAATGACGGACTAATTAGAATTTTTCAGGCATCTATCCTAATTGATGCCTTGAAAAGAGTAACTTATAAAAAGATTAAATGTTCTTCATAACTGTGGTCTATAACATCATCAGCAATTCGCATTTCTCAAAGACATCCCGAATATTGGAGGAAAACGGCATTTCGTTTCCCGACCCCATTCGGCAACCCAGTTAGTAATTCACGGCTGTGAGCATTGCGGCCGGCGTTCATTTATTCACATGCAGCGTCGGCTGTTGATTGCTCGGCCCAACGTTCGCGCACTAAATAATACCAGCCTTCGATATTTCTTGGTGCAAACATGGATTTTTCGATATGATTTATATCTCTATGTCCTAGCAGTATGCGTATAAACTTATGTGGGCATACAGAGCATGGCTGTGTGGGCGTAACCGAGCTCCAAACCGTGGGGAAATACGTGGCGGTCAGTTCCCCACGCAATCAACATGTCTTTTCTGTAGATAGACATAAGGTTGATTAATCGATGGGCATAGGTGCTACTTACGATCTAAGCGGTTTGTAATTATGGTAAAGGTACTGTGCAAGCCTACGCTATCTAAAATCATTAGCGCCCTATGGATCCTCTACAATAAATTGTTTAGACTTCGAGCAATGTTGTGGCTACCTAGATTCGGTAGTTCCTCTACATGTTTGCTGATGCTAACGTCAAAGATTTTCATGCGATCATGGGCCACAAAATAACGTTAGCAAGAAACAGAATTCTGGGTAGTCCCAGCAGGATACTTGGTTCTTACAGGTAGGTGGGATAGTACCAACTTACCTTGCAGGAGTTTTGAGTCCGCCCTGAGGCCTCATTTACTAACTCAGTCAAATGATAAGCACCGGTCCTGTTTTTTACAAACTTTGACAGTTTGTCAATAGGCTAGATGCCTAAAAAATTCTAATTAGTCCGTCATTTACATTAGCAAAAAATATTGGACACGTATTTTTTCTTTTGACAATTAAACTAAAAATTACAAAGATATAGTGCGTTGAAGTCCCGCATGACGTCACGGGTAAGTACACTTTTTACATACAAGTGACGTCACGAGCCCCCACTCCCGAACTTTGACGCTCTATAACTTTGTCGATCTCCATTGATTTTAAAAATAAAAAAATACGTGTCCAATATTTTTTGATGATCTAATTGACGGACTAATTAGAAATATTAATTTTTTACCCAGGCATCATCCCTATTGACGTTTTTCGAATTTCGATAGGTGAAATGTCAAAGTTGGCAAATAAAGGTGCAACTGAGTTAGTAAATGAAGCATCTGATCAATTAATTTGCTTAAAAAAATCATTAGGTATATTAATTACTAATAAATGGCTACTTCAGTCGCTAAGCCTACTTATCCTCTTAGCTATGTCGGTCACTTTCGTTCTCTGCCGGATAACTTAATTTCGTAGTCTATCTTTAGAAGAAACTCCGAGCATAGCTCTCTCCATAGCTCGCGGAGTGACTTTCAATACTACTCCGACTCCAGAGATGGCCACTAGCTCTTCGAAGAAGTAAGTAAGAAATAAATTTTAAATAAGAGTTTTAATTTTACCGACTTCAAAAAGGAGGTTCTCAATTCGTCGGAACCTTTTTTTTTCGACCTTTTTTTAATGTATGGTTCATCGATATCTCCTTCAATTGTAAACCGATTTTCAAAATTCTTTTTTTGTTTAAAAGAGTATAATTCACAGGTGGTCCCATATATATTTATTCCTGAGGGATAGGTACTTTTCCCGGAAAACTCAAAAAACCTCACTTGTAATTTTTTGCCCTATGATCACCAATATCTCCGTCAATTGTGAACCGATTTTCAAAATTCCTTAGGGCAAGAAGTAAGTAGTGATTTATTTGAAGTCGGTTTATTTTTTATGATTTTTTTAATACTTGTTTTAATTTTAGGTTGCAGACTTACCTACATATCATACCCAACTACCTACCTACTATTCGTGCAAGTAGAAGGGTAAAGTTGCTGCATGACGCTAGATTTCGTAGTAATTTGTCTGAAGAAGTTTGATTCCCAGGTTAGGTATGTACACACAGCGTCACGATCTGTATACCCCTTTCAAGTATACATTTAAACTGCTGCCGTGGAGGCTACCATATTCAAATGGCCAAAATCTTATACAAAAATATTTTTACTTGGCTGGGGAATCGAACCAGCAATTTATTCACACCCGGTTTATGAATGAGACGCTCTAACCAACTGAGCTATCGTAGCGGATGGCAAGTATGACGAAATTTTAAGTTACAGTATACGTTTATTATTTTGTCTAGGTATGAATGGATGCGTCAGCTAGTAACTTTTTCATTTGTTTATCACGGTAGTGCGCAACTACTTAAAATTATTCTGTGCAGCACTGGACTATTGAGGGTAGTTGTGTATTAAATGATAGTTCAGAACAAAAGATTACTTGTTTCGGTTTGGGTGTGTGTCATTGATTTTGTTTATGAAAAATAATTGTGCATATATAGCAGCCGAAAAATTTGAGCTAAAGAGTGCGTTTTGCAAAATAACATTTCGGAACGCTACAACCCATCAAATGTAAGAGGAAATGGCAGAATAACATTAGGTAAGTGGTATGACAATTTTAAGTAGGATTATCTTAAACAATGTGCTTAGTAAACCTATTCCCTTTTATATTATATAAACACAGTCATACGTTTATAATATAGTGTTTTTATTTTCAGGTTATTGGTGATGGATGTCATCAATGGGACCAGGAGAAATTGTTGAAGTGAGTGGACGCATAATTGGCCAATTTTGCAAGAAATAATGCTATCTAAAAGTCCAGATTTAAATATGTGGAGAATGTGTGAGCATATGTGGGGTCAATTTGTCCTAATTGGGACACGAGTGAAGTGTTGTCCACCTGCAACAGGAGGTCCTAAGAACCTGGGAACTGATGCGTCCTAGTGGTTTTGGGCGGACTTGGTTACCCAAATGAAAAGAAGGCTTCAACAAATTATTTTAAGTGAAAGACATCCATCCCATTCGGTATTAATAAATATTCAGATATATAATGTTTTCAATAATAGATAAAATACCAGAGTAAGTATTTGCGAGTGATCTAAATTGTTTATTGGATTTTATACGGCAAGTATAACCTGTTCCAATGTTAACATGTTTGTTCACTCGTTAATCTTATATGGGTAAATTAAGTATTATTCTATCATTTAAAACATTATTGAAAATTCAAAAAAAAATAAGTAATAACTATCTATATTCTGTTATGTTAAATGGTGTTTTAATAAATTTGTTAACCTTTTGAAAATTGTTTTATTATTTTACCTTAAATAATTAGGACCTTACCTACCACACTTAAAACGTAGTCTATTGAGTTAGTAACGGAAATAAAAAAAATACAAAAATATACTTAGGTATTGAGGAATTTGAACCCAGTACTCTTATAACGTATAGATTAATGTCGAGTGTTCTAACCGCCACTCCATCGTCTCATATAGATATAAGGACGAAATTAAATATGCCTAAGAAAGGAGGAGAAGGTTAATAAAACACACATTTGTGCAAAAAGTTCGAGATCCACGACCGACACCGCGACGGTTTGAACCTACTAACGTTAACTAGGGGGGTTACCAGACTCTGACGCTGCACTGTCTGTACATGTAGGTAGGCTAACCTACTCAAGTCTTTATTAACGCTTTGAGTGCCGACTGCTGAATAACACAACCCTAATGTTCTGCACTTCGGCATGTCCAAAGTCAGCAGTCAACGTGCTAGTGTTAACATTGATACTTGGTAGGTACAAGTAGGTAGGAACATTTCTATGGGTATAGGTACCTACGAAGTTACGAACCGCTCTTGATCTTTAACAACTTTGTTTTCAGGGTAAAATTCCCAGAATATATATTAACTTGTCTACTTACATAAATGCTAACTAATAGTACCTACTTACTTAATTAAATATGCCCTTAAAAGCTTTCGGCACGAGTAAAAATAAAGGAATTTCCACGAACGTTCAATAGTTCTAGTCTATGTAGGTAGGTATACAATCACAATAATTTATCGCGATAATTTCATAGGTAGATAATAAATAATTGTTAGGTACCCTTTTATTGGCTGTTGCATGTGGTTTGTGGGTTTCATTAAAATAATGACCTCTGACTAAATATCAATCTATATATATAAAAGAAAGTCGTGTTAGTTATACTATTTTTATCTCAAGAACGGCTGAACCCACTTGGCTGAATATTGGTAAGGAGGTAACTTAGAACCAGGAGATGGACATAGGATAGGATTAGATCAAAGTAGGGGTGTAGGGTAGGGTAGGATAGGAGCTAAAAAAAAGGGTAATCATAGGGTTAAGGGGTAGGTTTGGGTAGGGCCTATTCATGATCTCAATTACTATAAATCTCTCGTGGTCGTGCCAGAAAGGTACTACCCAGCACGACCAAAGCCTCTATGCTGTATCTTCAAAACTATAAGGGTACAATTTTATTCTTCCAGGGTACAAAATAGTACATTTTATTTCATGAATTTGTACCACAAAGAAATTACTAAAAGCTTTCATGGTCGTGCTGGGTAGTATCACACCTCTTAGAGGGGTATGTCGGCGACTAAATTGATCTAGCTCGTCGGCCTATCGACTAAAAACACACCGTGTTTCGTCGCTCACCTAATGCATCATCGAACCATTCATCACCTGATGAAGGACTCGACGTTGCAGTAGCACTTGACGGGGTCATGGGGTCCTAGTAGAATTCTATCAAGGTCCTGTCGAAACTGATATCTGTCTTCTACTTGCAACATTGGGTAGGTTGAAAGAGAGAAGTAAGAGGTTTTTATAGACTGAAGAACCTACTGTCTACTGCAGTTGCAGGATGTTGCATAGACGTCTCTCAATTCGGGCGTTTGTCATAATCACCACGATTGGCACACGGAATGTTGATCATATTCGTCGAAAGTAGGATAATGCTGCCCAATCATGGTAGTTCTTTCCTCGAATCACCTCGTCTACCTGTCACCTGCCCTTCGGCCAACATTTGTTTTTTTTGTCATCCAAGTGAAAATGGAGCTTTATCAGGCAGCGCCTACTTGCCGGAATCCGAAACTGCCAGGATCATACCCGTGGATAATTCCACGGGTAACTTACTTTTTACTATACTATATATTAGGTAATCCTATTATAGTAAAACTTCTTGGTCATACCTACCTAAAAGCTTCTTGAAGAAAACTAATCTTTAAAAAAGTTCCTGTCTAAGACGAATTGCCTTAACTAGAATTTCAAAACATTTTGCCTATGAAAACGGGCTAAATTGACATGGTGACTCATAAAATCGATTGGTAAGTGTTAGTTATTAGTATATAATATTCAGGTTATTGATTTATCGCAGCTTATTGCTAGTGTTAGGTACCTAGGTGTTTACCTAACATACTTATCAATGTTTATGTCGATGTTACAGTAAAGCTTTTACAGAATTTCGGTAGATTATTAGGCTCTCTAGGAGCTCTCACGCTCTAGGAGTCAGTCTTCTGGGGTAGGTACTACATGACTTTTGACCACTGCTTTTGGCCAATAATAATATACCTCTTGTTACTAAGATTGGTTTATGCACACTCTTATGTTAGCGACTTTATAAGCCAAAAGGGATTCAGGCCAACTGAGCTAGAAAATTGATGCGAAAGGTAGAGCTACAAATTACCCAAAAAAATATTCTTGGTATGAACTCTGATGTCGGTTTTATTAAGCCGCCCGAAGGCTTTCAACTTGGCTTAAACGACTGAAACGCCGGGACCAACATCTTATCGTGACTTTCAAATCACGTAAATGCTCAGACCACCAAACGGCCACCCATTCAAGTATCTAAATAATAAAAAGAAAGACGATCGAACCACGCCAGGAGCGCTTCTAAAAGTAGTGACAGAGCGGTTAGTTAGGAGCAGTTAGTTAGTAAATAAAAAAAACGCGTGGTTTAATACACCATACTTTACTCAATGGGTATCTAATTGCTTATTAATAACAAAAATAGTAATAAACGGTGGCTATTTACGGCCGTTAGTCAACGTCTATGGGAGCCGACATGTGTGCTGGAGGCCAATAGAATTACTTACAATGAATTCTTAATCGTTCCACTATGAGGTACACGTCAATTTAAAAAGTTTTAACCCTTACAGTATCAGTATGTCACACTAGTCCCATACGCGAGACGTTCCGCCGCGGCGCCGCTAACGGGCCGCTCGTCCTACTCGCGGCTGTGAGTGCAAAGTCGAAATTTGAAATAATTTGTTGTCTATGAAAAATAAAACTTTAGCAGGCCAAAGGGTTAAATAGGCGTGAACCATGTATTTTTAATCGGAAGTCGTACATCGATAAACACTGTTGCTATCGTATCACCAGAGACGAAAGGTTGCAGGTTCAATTCCCGCCTCAAGACAAATGTTTATATGATTTGCAAATATTTGTCTCGGGCCTGGGTGTTTTCTTGGTGTAATTTGTATGTACAAAAAAATGGCTCAGCAGTGGGATATAGAAGAACACAGGTCTGTTCTCATTCCCTATTTACTCAATGGGTAAGGGCTTATTTAATTAATAAAGAACAAGTAAACGGTGGCAATTTACGTCCGTTAGTCGACGTCTATGAGAGCGGGCATGTGTGCTGGAGGCCAATAGAATTACTTACAACGAATTATTAATCGTTCCACTATGAGGATACACGTCATTTTTAAGTTTTAACCCTTACAGTATGTCACGCTAGTCCCACACGCGAAACCGTACGCTCAGCAGTGGGATATAAAAGAACACAGATCTTTTTCCTATTTTTTATTTAAATAATTCATTCATTAAGGGTAAGTTAGTATATAAAAAAAATCGCGTGGTTTAATACACTTTTCTTTACTCAATGGGTAAGGGCTTATTTAATTAATAAAGAACAAGTAAACGGTGGCTATTTACGTCCGTTAGTCGACGTCTATGAGAGCGGGCATGTGTGCTGGAGGCCAATAGAATTACTTACAATGAATTCTTAATCGTCTCACTATGAAGATACACGTCAGGGTTAAATAGGCGTGAACCATGCATTTTTAATCGAAAGTCGTACATCGATAAACGCTGTTGCTACCGTATCGCCTGAAACGCAGAGGGTTGCGGGTTCGATTCCCGCCGCGGGACAATTGTTTCCATTATTTGCCGATATTCCAGGTCTGGCTGTTCTATATATATGATGTCATCAGTCATGTGGTTGTCATAATACAACCTCTGCCTAGTTTGGACCTAGATGATGCTATGTGATAAAGTCCAGCATTTTGTATTTATTTACTTATTTATATATATATAAGTATATATATATATATCTTCGTTAAGTATACCTACGATGTGGAAGTCTAGCTTTTTTTAAAATAACCGACCTGCGCGCAACTGTGCTAATAATAATCGAAATACCTATACATTTAACTTCATATCTTAAAGATTAGATATGTCAATTAGTATATGTAAATATCATGCTTTTGTTAAAGCTTTATTCTCTGATGTAAACCAACACATAATTATTTTTTTGTATTAGTTAGTACCTATATGTAAATTATTTTTTGTCGTGAGGACCGGTAATTGGCTTCTCAATTTCTCTTGCAACTTGAAGAGTACAATAAGTATGTATGTGAATGTAAGCTGTTGGTCTTACAAATAAATAAATATATGAGTTTAAGAACTCATAAACCACAGACAAGAACAAATCTTGATTTACAAATGACATCGACGTTATAAACTTTTCAAATAACGCCAGAGAAAAATTTAGAGTCTACTCGAACATTTATCACAAAACTTGAAGAAACGCGAAGTCAGACAAAGTTAGGAAAATAATATCTTTCTCACCACTTAGCAGAATGAGGACCGCAGTCGGGAGGAACATCCTAGTCGAGAAGTTTTGAGCCATCGAATGAAATTGTACTAGTTTTGTTTTTATGAGACTATTGACGATTATCCGTTTCCTGTTTATCCGGTAATAAAACTCGATGTTATTTTTTTTAAATAATATTCGCTGAATAAGTTCTTTGTTTAAACTCTATGGTTAAGTTCTTTTTTTAAATGCGACAGAGGTTCTCTGGCCGCGTTTACGCGCTGACTGGTCCCCAATGTCGTAGCAAGCGGACAGACTTAATATGTGCCGTAAAGTTCAGTCCACACTTGATTGGTCAAGGTAATATTTTATGAGCGAAGTGGCATTTTATCTATTTTAGTTTCACATCGATAAATAAGTATTTTATTTTATTGTTCTTGACTAGGTACATAATGGTAGCGATTCAGAAAGATTTTCACTAATCTTATCATTAAACTTAAAGGAGCTCTCTCTTTCTTTTAGATGGAGATAATACGAGACGAAATGACTTTTAGCTAGTTGTAACTAGTTTTAGCGATAAATAGTTACTGAGAATCAACCACATTGTCTTTGCCACATTGTCTCTATGATTTTTTATCGTAAATATGGTGCTAATATTTATGCAGACTTATTCTTGATTGTGTTTACCTACCTACCAATAATCTGATAACGCAAGAACTAACGAGTTTAGCTGTAAAATGGAAATTGGTTATTAAGTTTAGCTTCGTTCAGGTTTCATTTATTTTATACTTAGTGTATACATAGTAATTTTAGAGATTTTTTATAAAGTCTTGTCTTAAGTTAAGATTATATTAGGCTTAAGAAATGTTGCCACGCCCTTCCTGAGCTCATGTTAATACACATGAACGTAATATATTTTATTACTTTTGGCTTTTGATTTTTGTCTTGATTTTTTTAATGTAATTAATCAACCGCACCTACTATTTTATTTATTTTTTATACTAGCCACCTGAAAAGAATGGAAACCCAGCATAGTAGGTAGGTACCTTACTTACCTACTAAGCTGATATAGTTCTGTAGGTACCTACTGTGGAAATAATATTCTATTCTGCACGAGAATTTAGTTTTAAATTTCCTTAATTATTCGTTATCAAATGAGCTCTTTCCACAAAGGACTTATAACACAAGGTCCAATTTAAAATAAAAGTAGGAATGTAAGAATTTTATGAAAATTTCTTAGAATTCCCTCGTCTACGGAAATACTCGTTTGTACAAAATTAGTATTGAATTAAGTACCTAGTTACTAGGTCCTGGCAGTCCTGGTATGTTAAGTTATACAAAAATTTAACTAACTTTTCGCACTCTATATATCAGTCCGTCAGTCAGTATCTACCTCTTTGTACTTCAGTCACAATAAAAAAAAAAAACTAAATTTTAAAAAGCTCTATATTTGCTGGCATACTTTTATTTTAGTTTACCTACCAGCTATTATTAAATTATGGACCTCTGAATAACTCATAATGATTAATTTACAAAATGTACTACATTCATCACACCACACAAATATAAACGTTTTGTTTGTATATAATACAAGGTGGTCAAGAACGATAACCTACTGCGTAGTGTACGCACCATTCAGTATGCAGTAGAGGTACGCGTCACCGTAAAAATAATGCTGAGGGGAAGCTAATATTAGATTTATAGGTATTTACCTGTGCGCAAACATACTCCCTCCGCTTCTTCCAGCGTTCTTTTTACATAGCGCGTATACTACGCACGACTGTAGTGCGTGTAAATATACATATATATAGTGTATGACTTATTCCCACTTCCATCCAATGAACAAATGAATGAATCCTTGCTTATCAGTAAGATCCACCATGCTGTCGTTCTCGCTAGTGCGTACGTTAGACTACGCCTTGCGTGAACAAAAAAAAATTGGTACCATTTTTTTGTTTTTGATCACATGGCATTTAAGTACCAACACCACAATTTTTTGCCGGATGAATCCTTATACCGTATAACAACCGTGGAATAAACAGGCCGGTGTGGTTGTTGTATACACGTTCTGGGACACCTCGTACATTTAGAATATGGCTCGAGCCGCTTATTTACAACGTGCATTTAGGTCAATTGAGTTACGGGGTAGGGTTGAATTGTATTAACTTAAATCATTATTAATTAAATTGAAGTATTTACTTCACATTGCGAGCTTATACGAGTACACTTGGGAGAGATTAATCAGTTACTAACTTTAATAATGAGGAAAATTTTAATCCTAGTTGATTAAAATTGATTAAAATTAAAAGTGTAGAATAACTTTAGTTTTTTATTTCATTAGTATTAAATTGATAATAAGTACTTCCACAGTGTATCTCGGTCTAATTAGATAGAAATTATTCCTCTTTATAAGTAACGTACGCTCTGTCTTGTATTAAAAGGGCCAAAGACGGCTTTTTTCATGAGCAGTAGGGCTAGGGCTGCCAACTAACAAAAATAGAAAAATATGCAATACAGCAATTTTTGGTCCGAACTGTGATGTTACATAAACCAAATCCCATAGCCCAGAGATGCAAAAACGTAGTCTCCTATGTACGTCGGTTACGTAGTGTAACCTGAAGGTTTGAGCCTTATTTTGGGTCCGAAACAACAAGCGTAAAACTACTTGAACATAAGGTGAAATTGGTCTACATCTACAATACTTTTTGTTTGAATGAGCTAGCATGGCGCTCATTAGGGGAGTCTTATGTCCAGCAGTGGACTGCTTTAAAGACGGATGATGATGATGATGATGAGCTAGCATTCTTGGTTTTTGAGATATTAACTAAAATGTATGCGAGTGACCCGAATTCGTGGCTTCCAAGTGTATTTTATTGTTTTGGGTATCGTATAGTCTATTTAGGTCGCTCCGTATCGTTATGTTGATGAAATTAGCTTGTATCGTAATCCATATTTTTATAGTCACTGCTGGGCCATGGATTTTACTAATCAAATAGGTATTTATTAATTTGAAACATTGAACTAGCATCACTAAGTAGGTATTAAACAACTATAGAAAAATTATAGAGCAAAAAAAGGATCGTGGTGCATCGAACAAATTGAGGGAGGCCTACACCTACTGGTGGGTGAAATAAAGCTGTGATGATGATGATGATGATCATGTCATCATGACATCTTTTTGCCCGTATAAGTAAGAAATAAGAACATGTGTACCAAGACTCTCCTAAGAGTAAGCGCTACCTTAGGTTGGTACATCAAGGACAACATAACGATGACTAACGGCTAGTCATTATCATAGCGCCAATCAGTTTATTCAGAGCAGAAACATGCAGTTTTTTTCAAAGAGCCTTTAGTTTTAAAATACAGTGAAGGCAGAATGAATTTATCATACCGGCACGGCGGGGTTATTATGTAAAATTTTGTAATAGAAATTCAACAGCAATCACTACGCCTTAGGTTGAAAAATGTCTGTTTCAATCGTAGTTAGATATTGAACAAAAAAATGTAAGTGGGTACTATCACCCTAGTCCCCGATCGCTGACGGTTGAAATGCATTCACAGAACACTAATGGCATCATTTTATTTTAGGCGTTTATAATGTGTCATGAACACATAAATTACAGTAGAGCACAGCGAGCTGTGGAACGAGTTATGCTTAGTCTCTCTGAAGGATAGAATCCACAATGAGACTATCCGACATAGAACACAACTTGTCGACATAGCTCAGAGAATTAGTAAGCTGAAATGGCTGTGGGCTGGCCATACTGCCAAAGAACCGACTACCGTTGGTTAGCGTGAACGAATTCGTAAGTGGGGTACCGAGGTTCGCCAAACGTAGTGTAGAGTTGTAGACCAAGTAGTGACCGGACAGAGTGTTGCTTAACCAAGGTGATCTGCTGAGAACTCCAAGGTAAACCACACAAGCGCTCCGGGCAAAATTTATTATGATGATAATATTGTACCTACACTAGTTTTTGTTAATTACCCCTAGTAAGAGATGCACAATAAGAAAATGGTCATAGTTTTCGTTTTCGAGCAAAATTTTAAAGTTTCATAATTTCGGAAATTATTTACATGCAATCTGCAAGAATATTACTATACCTACGCCGTTTGATAAGTTTATAAATAGAATACAATTTAGTAATTTTTATATCATACATTAAAATTGAGTTCGAAAACTAAAACCATTGATCGTTTTTGTACTCTGCAACTCGTACAACAGCAACTCCTTGAGTACCCCTATGAGTTGCAGAGTTAGAAGTTTAGAAGTTTTTCGACAGAACGCGTAGTGATGGTTGTTGCTATTGCAATATGCTACGTAATCTAGGAGCGGAAGGTGTTCCTTACATTACCTACTTCATGACTGTTGTAGCTCAAGGACCGGATCTTGATATTAATGCAAGCATTTCTTTTATTTCTAAGGTTAAAGGAGTTATGAAATATTTACGTTACATTCACACGGAAGCTTCCGAACACGGACTTTTAACATAAATACCAACCAGTAGGACTCCTACATAAGAAGAGGGATATGCCCATAATCCCAACTATTCCCAAAGCTGGGCATGCGGGTTAGGGGATTCGCAGGGCAGAGCTTCTCACACCGGCCGACGCTGTTGCTCGTCGGTCGGTCAGGAATTTAGCTGTGCCGGTTTTAGGCTGTTAACATAAATACCTGATTCCCTCAATTTGTATTACACTAGCTAGCTGCCCAGCTTGCGACTTCGTTAGCGCGAATTTAAATTATCAAAATATTGATTTTTCGGCTGTTCCTTTTGTGTTTTTACTAGTTAATTTTTCCTAAACCACCCTAGAAAACAAAATGAAATGAAATAGGTCGAGCCATTTTCGAGTTTCTGCGAGACTAATGCACGGCAACTGATTTAAAAGTGTTTACTAGCTTCCGCCCGCGGCTTCTATTTTCTAGTCTATTTTCTACTTCAAGGTCCCATCTATGTCTATACCAAACTCAAATTCGGTTCAGCAGTTTTGACGTGAAAACGGAACAAACATACAAACTTTCACATTTACAATATTAGTAGGATATAGATTTTGTTACTTTAAATAGGCAGGTACTAGCTTTTGCCTCCGGCTTCACTCGCGGTAACATATCATTTTATTCCTGGTGGTGGTAGAACTACACGTGTGCGAAATTTCAACTCGATCCGTTCAGTTCTTTTGGCGTGAATTAGCAACCAACTTTTCTCATTTCACACCGTTTTTTACTACCACCTTTACTTATTGTTTTACCTAGTGCACATTATTATAAGAAATGTACACTTAAAATATTACAATTTAGCCTTATGATAGGCTAATAAGTAACTTAACATTGACCTAGTTTTATATTATATGGTATTTCTAAGAATGTGTCCATCAACACTTTCTTACTGTCTCTATTTACTTAAGGCGACACGTTGTTCTTGTGTTCTTTATAAAGCACTGTTGCACTGTTTTTACTAATAATTACACTACACTAGCTCAAAAGGCTTAGTTCTTTTAAGTCTTCGCACTATGTCCTTACTACCACCTTTATGATTTTAGTAGTACGTTATATGTTACATACTGTTACATATGATGTCCGCCGACAGACCCGAGCGGTTGGAGTTGTAAAGGGACTACGGGTACTGGTACTTTACCAGGGAACCCCGGGGTGTCAAGGTCGCCCGCCATTGGCTTCGGCCTTTGGTCTTGACTTGGGTTTAGACTCGTGGTGATATGTGGTTAGTTGCAGAGGAGCGGCATGCTAGCCTGCTCGGTACAGTGGATGCCGTGCGTCGCTCTTCGCGCTCAACTAGCTGTAAGTTTCAGGAACCCAACTCGTTACTTGTAACTTGTTACGGTACTCCGGTACTTGCCTGGATAGCAAGTAGTTCATGCTGCAAGACATATGAACCGGCCTACCCAGCTGAGCAGTTTGGGGAGGTGCGCATATGTGTACCGAGAAGTGAGCGTGCTTTACAGCTCCGGTACTATTCATGGAAAAATAGTAGTCGGCTTCACTGACGGCCTAAGCTGGGTTGCAAGTTAGCTATCGTTCAGTGATTAGCGGATAGTGAGCGACTTAACAGCTCCGGTACCATTCATGGACAAATGGTAGTGCGTCCTTAGCGCACGAGTAACTCACCTGAGTACCGGGGTGCACTTTGCATCTCTGCAGCAAGACCTACTGTTCGCAGGTCCTGGTATTTGCCAGTTTAATCGTCTGCTTCATAACCTATTGGTTGGTAAGGGGACATTAAACATTTCGTAGATTTGATTGGGTTCTGTTACATATCATGTAGTAGGTACATTAATTACATACCGGGTAAGGTATACCTTACTGTTTAAAGAGTCTTTTATTTCGCATATCTCGTGTCGAGAGCCTGGTTTGGCAAACTTAGTGTAGGACGCCCTCCGGTCAGGTGGAGTGACGATTTGCGAAAGACTGGTAGAAGCTGGATGCGTCACAGGGCGCAATGGCGCTCGTTAGGGGAGGTCTATGTCCAGCAGTGGACTGTTTTGGCTGATGATATCGTCTCGATCAGTAAACGTGCATGCATTCTACATATAACTACCACTGCTATACTATAACTACTATGTACCTACTTAAAAATACGTAATAATCTATCCTTACATATCCAGCTAACGAAAAGCCGATTTCGATGAAACAAATTTTCAATTTATGCTAGCCACGTAGCCACGTCGCCGTCGACCAGACTCGCCTCTATAATCCCTGGTGAAATGAGCTGTGCCAGAATTATATTCGACCTGGCACCTTTGAGTGGAACTAGGTATCCTAGAGTATGTGAATACCTATAGTACTACCAGCTTTCGCCTGCGACTCCGCTCGCGTAGTGTTAACTAACACAATATACTACATTTATAATATTAGTGTGTTATGGAAAGCGGATAAGTGGGATTGTTTTGCATCAATTACCTCTTAGGCTGGTTACTATAGGTTATATAGATGTTATAGATTATATAAGCATCCGTTATAATCTTCTTCTTCTGCGTACGAGCTAGGAGTCAACTCAGGTGTCGCAGTTTGATATTTAGGCTGCCTCTAGACCTTGCCGGGACCAACATCTTAACGTGCCTTCAGAGCACTGAAGCGCTCATCAAATGCCTCTAATCCACCACTCACCTAAGTAGTGTAAGGCGGAGTGTTTCTACAGCAGCAAAAGGATCTCGACTCAGGATAATGCCTACTGTTAGAGCAAAAAGCGCTGTTATTCTGCCGAGACCACAACTGCCACAAGACATCTTCAGTCAGTCCCACACAAGTACTGATAAGAAGAGACGTATAGTGTCAACACGCTAACCTGTGTGACACATCATACCTAGCTAGCTATACACACACTTCTACCTACAGAGGAGAAGACGGAGGCGCGCGGGAGAGAGGCACCTACCAACCCGCCTGCGCCCAGATACACACACTCGTCTCGTCGCCGCCATAAATATACGCGCGCGCATTGCTATTGATACTATGTAATATAAAACACCTTAAACTTTGTAAAACACTCAGTAAATTTATAATTTAAAAAAACTCTTTCATTCTTCGTTCATCATTCGTTCGTCGTTCAGACACCGTAGTAAGCGGACGTGCGGTTGGTGCATAATACTATCTAATTTTTCTCCCCATACGATTTTGCCTCTAGTTAAAAGTCAATACCATAACTATTTGCAAGTTTATCGCCTGAACAGCGTTTTTGTGAAAGACAAGAAGCAGCGATACAGCTGCATTATTCGCACAACGCGGACAAAAGAGTAAGCATTACAACTACTCACTCACACTAACACGAATCCATACGATCCCGCACGAGCACAGCTGGCTCCCTGCAACTTCACTCTGTTTTTGCTACTTCATTACACAAAGGTGGCGAATCCTGCGCAGTGCTATAATAACTTTTACTTAACTTTTCATTACCGCCCTCCACTAAAATGCTTCCGCTTCGTTCCCCGACCGGAGCATCGTCATCTCAACCCGAACTACATAAACTGTACGAAGACGATAATAGTGTTGATCTGTGTAATATGAATTTACGTAACTTGCGCAAAAGAAGGGCGCCTGACAACGAGGAAGCACTGGCTACAATCTCCAAATGTATGCAAAAACTGCAAGGCTCGATGGACGAGCTACGCAAAAACATTAACGAGGATGTGAAGTTGGAGCTGAGTAAGCTGACAAACACGACCGGCAGCATTAATTCGGAGCTCCATAACCTACGCGTCGATTATGCCGATATCAAGGAATCGTTAACATCACTTCGATCGCAGCAACAAGATTCCGCTGTAAAAATTACTGAGCTCCAAGTTTCAATTGAACATGCGTGCGATCAAGTGGAGGCCACTAAAAAACGGATGGACAAAATTGAAAAACGTCACACCAATGACGACCTGCACGCCGAAATAACGTCACTAAAAAACTCGCTCAAGTGCCTACAAATCGATGGTTTACGACAGCAGCAGCGTGATAGAATGTTCAACGTCGAAATCACGGGGCTTCTTCTTGCCTTGGAAATTACAAGATGTGATGCACCCCTTGTACCAGAAGACCGTGCCCATCCATCCTTAACTATTCATCCCATTGACTTGTCTATTACACCACTAGTAAATAAAACAGTTACTAAATATCGCTATCATAAAGGCAACTACAACGCCATAATCAGCTACCTCACCGAGATATCCTGGAATAAAATATTATACGCAGGCACAGTAGATGAAGCAGTTAACCTTTTTTACAGTCACCTATATGGTGGCATTGAAAAATTTATTCCGAAATCCACTTCCCACGGTCCTAATAGCTATCCAGTCTGGTATAATAAATCACTCATTAAAATTATTCGTGATAAATATAAAGCTCATAAACGCTGGAAGTTGTATAAAAACATGAATGATTATAAGGACTTTTCCACACTCCGATCAAGAGAACGCAAGGTAGAAAAGAAATGCTTTGAAGAATATGTAAGTAGAATGACAGAGGACATAAAAAGAAACCCTAAGACATTCTGGAACTTCGTAAAATCTAGACGAGGAACCAGTAACTACCCTCAGTGTATAACATTAAAAAACAAAAATTCTTTACTGGGGAGGAGATCTGTACAGCTTTTAATAACTTTTTCAAAAGTGTTTTTATTTCTCCCGCGAATCACTATCCGCCAATGAACTTACCACCCCCACCTAGTGGTATCACAGCAATCAATAATCGTCCTTACCTGTCATCCATAGATATTAAAAAAGCCCTGCAAACACTAGACGCTAACAAAGGAGCTGGCTGTGATAGCATTCCACCTATATTTATTAAAAAATGCACTCCCGCATTAATAGAACCTCTTCATATTCTATACAACCGGTCAATCCGCGAGGGTGTCTTCCCAGATATATGGAAAAAAGCACATGTCGTACTAATTCATAAGAAAGAATCCAAACTGAGGGCTGAGAACTACAGACCAATTTCAATTTTGAACGTATTTGGCAAAGTATTTGAAAAGCTTGTATACAAACATCTTTATGCAGCAGTTTCCCCAGGTATTCCCTTACAGCAGCACGGATTTCTTACCGGTCGGTCTACCGTCTCAAATCTTTCTGTTTTTATAACACACTTACATCATTCTATAGATAAACGTAAGCAGATTGACGTAATTTACACCGACTTTGAGAAAGCCTTTGACCGGGTAGATCACTTTATTCTACTGCTTAAGCTTAAACATTTGGGAATACAGGGAGACCTCCTTCGATGGATTACATCTTATCTTGCTAACCGTTCTCAGGCTGTGGTTGTAGGTGGTTTTCGTTCAGATTTTGTTAAGATCACGTCTGGCGTCCCACAAGGATCGCATCTAGGTCCTCTCCTCTATAATATATTTCTATTTGATCTTTACTATTGCATTAAAAATTCTAACTTTCTAATGTACGCAGATGACACGAAAATATTTATTGATGTAAATAAACCCGAGGACTGCTCATATATGCAGGACGACCTTAATAGACTATCGGAATACTACGCAAAGAACCGAATTAAAGTTAACACTGAAAAATGTCAAGCTATATCATTTACTCGGAAATTAAAACACATCGCTTTCACCTACTCCATCCAGGGTTCACACATTGCTAAAACCAACGAAGTCAGAGATCTGGGAGTCCACTTCGATAGCAAGTTACTTATGGACACACACGTCAACAAAATCTCAGGAAAGGCTTATAAGAACCTGGGCTTCGTCTTACGTGTTTGCAAACCAATAATCGATCTTCACTGTATCAAAATAGTGTACAATGCGTATGTTCGCAGCTCTCTGGAATATGCCAGTCCCATTTGGAACCCACAATATGTAACATATATAGAACAGTTAGAGTACGTCCAATCTAAACTTATAAAACATCTAAACTTTAAATTCAGGAAACATTTTGATTCTTATGAAGCTGCGTGTTTGCACTACAAGGTGTCAACTCTTTATAATCGTCGAATTATATCGGATATGTCGCTTCTCTACGATATTATTGCTGGTGGTATCGACTGCCCAGATTTGGTGAATCAAGTTGGCCTGAATGTGCCCACTCATCGTACTCGTCATAATAAATTATTTCATGTCCCATTTCACCGAACCAACTTCACTCAAAATTCAGTTCTTACTAGATTGACTAAAACATACAACATAAAATTTTCACATATTGATCCTTTTGTGCTAACTAAGTCAACATTTAAAAGTCACATTATAAAATCTCTTTCTCCCGTTAGGGAGTAATTTAGGTATCACATAACAGAAGAATTCCCCTTCCCCCTTCCCTCCCTTTCCCCATTCTCCCAGTGCTTGCAAATGGGTAAATACAACAATTCATATTACTTTTTTATTAAGATAATTATAATCCTTACTTATATTAAGTTTACATCTTCATCTTATCTTCATTATTTTTGTTGCTATTCTTAAGCTCTTGCTATGTTTTGGTTAATTTATACCGTAGTACGTACTTGTAATTGCTATGCTCTTGGTTTATATAAAAATTTGATCTATCTACTTTGCTTTAACTAGGCTTTTATAGACATTTTGTATTAGTACTAGCCTAAGTTCCGCTTTCTATTCTAATTTACACTCAGAATTCGAAGTGGAAACCTGTTATTGGCCGTAATTTAGCTAATAAGTCTTTGTATATTATATCTGTATGAATCGCTGTTGGTTTCCCAATAAATAAATTAAATTAAATTAAATTAAATTCTTTGTAAGGTCGTTTACATATAGAAAAACAATAATTTACATAAAATGTACTGATCATATATTAGTAAAGCTATTCTCTTACTTTCCCACATAAAACAGCTTCGAAGAAAATAAGGATGCTCTTTAGAAAATACGATCGTAGCGGGCCAATAAACACGAGCATGAATAAACACTCTGAAAGATTACCTACCGGAGTTACATATCATGTGGATGCTTCACTTGTATAATATTAATAGCTTCGAAATGTACATTACGTCCCAGATGTAACTAATCTCTTTCGGAATATAATTTATAAACGTTAGTCCAGAATATAACCAAACAACTTTGAATTATCATACTAATATTGTAAACGTGAAAATTTGTGAGGATTCACGGATGTTTCTCTTTCACGCAAAAACTACTGAACGGATTTGGATGATTCATAGTTTGTGATCTGGATTAACACATTAACACACTTTATATCCGGGTATTACGCGAGCGAAGCCGGTGGTAGATGCTAGTAAACAACATAAATTTATTAAACAGAGTATAATTAAACTATCTGTACTGTCATATTCGTCTACTTCCTTTATTCATAGTGTGAACACGACTCTTGAGACTCTTGACCGCAGATTTACAGAAAAAAAATCCAACCTCTTTGCTCCAATAATAAAAATACACAAAAACAGGTTATGAGCTAGATAGTATTCCAAAGCATGTAATGGTAATATTGGCAGTAAATCGTACTTAGTAATGAAGCAAATAATTATAAATCAATTCGAATAGTAGATTAAGTGCAATTACTGTTTTCAAGAGCGGCTAAAACTTCTCTTTTAAGTCTATCTAAATTATAATTGAATACATCGATTGAGCCACTTCGATTAACTAATAAATCATTATATTGACGACAACTTCTTACCATGGGATTAAAGAAAGATGTATTATTCGTAAACCCGTTCCGGCGTAAATTATGTGGAAACGCACGGCGAGACGCCTTATTTGTCTAAAAGTATTATTTTCGTAGCTTCGTAGCACTCTGCAGCACTGCGTAGCGCCGTAGAAGTGTAAAGTTAACAGCCTGTAAATGTTCAAGTGTTTTTAGAAGTTTATTGTTGAATAGGTGTAGGTGTCGAATAAAGATTTGAGCGAAGAATGACCTTCAGCCCCTTCCTTTCACAGACTTCCTGAAATCATTGCCTGTTACGACTCTGTTTATATATTTACATACACCTATTTTAGGGTTTCCTACCTTAGGAGGAAAAAGTTTATTGTTTGGGTTCCATAGCTCGAGAGAAAAAAAGGAACCCTTACATGATCTCTAGTGTGACTGTTTGTCAAAACCCTTTCGACTTGTAATTCATACTGAACTAGCTTTTGTTTCGCGAGCGTTATTATAGATTTTGTCAAATGTTTTGTTCCCGTGGGCAACAGTACTTTTTCTTAAACAAATAATATTGTAAAAAATAGTTTATATGATAGTATAATAAAAAAGTATGTATATGAAGTAGGTACATAATATATTATGTTAAAAATAAACTTATTATTAATCTGTGAGTGAGGCATTTCTTCGGAAGCCTGCAACACGTAGAAAACTGGTGATCGGCGGCTGTCTATATTATTTGAGAACCTTGTAACCCTATTTGAAGTAAATAAATTAATTGATCGATTGATTGATTACTATCTACTACAGTGGTTAACAGCATAGGGTCACGAAAGGGGGTAGCTCTGGCAAAGAGTGCTTATTATGAACCCCTAGTTCACGTAGTCAAGGTAATTAATTAATTCAAACTACTTATTATACCTGACATATTCAATAATTTAAGTTTGTTAAGTTAAAGTGTGACAAATGCTCGGTCTGCTAACGGTGATGCCCTTAGACAGGGTTCATGTGTGAATTCTATATACTTACATTTTATGATTGTTACATCTGTATAATACACTACCAAGGAAATTTGAAAAAAAACGTAGTTTTTTTGACAAATGTAATTTTCTTGTACATTGTTCCAAAACTCCGAAAATGCTTTTATTTTATTCTTCAAAATAAACTTATAATTTCATCGGAATAAGTTAGTGCTATCTATGTAACTGGTATTGGGTACCCACTGATACCCCACTGATGGTTATTCGGTTGAGGTATTTTTTTAATATACTCGTAAGTGAATCACTAACTTTAGGGTCCTTACCGTTAACCTAGAATCATTATAATATATAATAAATAATGCTGAACACTATCACACAGCATCATATAGCCCCAAACTAAGCAGAGTTTATGTTATGGGAACCACATTATTGGTATATTACATATATACATTTTTTTGTAAAGACATACTTATCATACATAGAAAACACCCAGACCCGAGACAAATATCTGCAGAACATGCAAACATTTGTCCCGCGGCGGGAATCGAACCCGCAAACTTCTGCGTCCCAGGCGGACCTTCGCCCACTGCGCCACAGATGTCGTCGAAATGGTATGGATACTATCTTGCGCTGGTATTCAGTAGTAACCTGTGTCATATGTGAATGGGAGGTTAGGTGGCGGTGGCCGAAAGAGGCTTTGTGCTGGATGTAGGTCATCGCATCAACGCTGCAATGCGGCTGCTCGTCATAACGGATCCGAGCTGAATATTTTAGAGGGATCGCGTATAGCCCTGCTGCACTATGTAACGTAGAATATAGCTACCGGTGTTGGAGAATATAGATGTGGCTCTTGAGAATATGGCAGAATATCTTATTTCTTTTGTTTACCGTGGTACCATTAGGATGTACCATTGATGTATTAATAATATATAATTTATTTCAGACTACTAAATAATTAGAGTTTTCAACGGTCCATAGAAAATAAACATACATATTAAAATCCTACTATTCTACTAATATTATAAATGCGATAGTTTGTGAGTATAGATGAATGGATGGATGGATGAATGGATGTTCGTTTATTATTTATTACTCTGTCAACTTAAATTCTTGTCTGTTGTACACTTTTTCTACCTGTTTTTTGCTATCGTATCTCCTCTACTCTAAGGTTTGCTGGAAGAAAACTCTTAAAGGGTTAAGCTCGCCTCTGTACATATTTTTTACATTTACATTATTATTTCCGTGTACAATACACAATAATATGTACAATAAAGAATTACAGAATTACAGAATGAATGTTTGTTACTCTTTCACGCAAAAACTACTGAACGGTTTTGTATGAAACTTGGAATATACACAGTTTGTGACCTGGATTAACACGAACTACTTTTTATCCCGGTACCACGCGAGCGATGCCGCGGGCAGAAGCTAGTAACTTATAATCACGAGTATGATTAGGAGTTTTCTATCTTTGGTAGCGCTCCCCTAAAGCGTCGATACAATTCCTGGACAGATACATGGCCAGAAGTCGGGAGAGAGGAAAACGTTTCGATGCTTCGCTGGAACCTTAAGCATGACCTGAAGTTAGTCTCCCTCGACGACTCTAGGCGTTACAAATCGCGGAGCCTTAACCGGGAACGGGTATTGCTTGAGTCAGAGTGCTGAGGCTGTAGAGCTGAAGTTGTATTTACTATAGTTCCCATATCATTCCATCATCTTCTTCTTGCCTTTATCCCAGGCTATGTGGGGTTTTTAAGAATTATAGCGAAGTCTCCACCTAAAATAGTTTTTGAGAAATCCTCCAAAATGGGGGGGTTGAAAAATAAAAGGGGGGTTTGATAGGTCGAGTGGGGTATCAAATGAAAAGGTTTGATTTGAACAGTATATTTTTATATATAATTTTTATAACAGTTATATTTTTTTTGATATCATGCACAGTGTATTATTTAAATGAAAAAAGTCCAAAAAATTACCATACCGGGTGTATGGTAACTTAACTCCGAAGTTTGCAAAGTGAGAAACCTAAAATTTATACATATCATAGAAGTATATTTTAGTATATTTTACAGGAAAATTATAAAAAAGTCTCCAGCTAATATGGCTTTGTAGAAACCTCAATAAATGTAAGGACAGCTGTGGTCAAGCTATAAAGCAAATTACACGGTCAAATATGGTGTTATCTGAAAGGTCCTAATTTGCCCATTCTAAAGCCGGTTCCTATTTTTATATAGGACGTACAGATTTTAATTACGAAGAAACCTTACTAATTAGTAGCGCACGCCATTGACGTCACCCGCGGTGGGCGAGTCAACTCACACTTAACCGGTCTTGTTGTATTTAGGTACTCTTATCATCTTTTACACATTTCATCAATATCTTTTACATATGAGAATCTTTGCCTAGTTTGTGGCTAGATGATGGTGTCCTGTCCTGTCCAGCATTATTAATTTATTAATTTATTAGTATTAAAAAAAACGAATCCTAGCTGGTGTTGTGGGCATGGCCACACATGGCTGATGCACTACATAATTTCATTTTTGTAAATACATATTATTTATTTATTTCAGTTCACTTTCCAGATACCGTGTAAACAGCATTCCTTTCACTTCTATTTCATTCAACCAAAGTGATTCAGTTTGGTCGAACCGTGTAGTATGGCCGGACTACATTCCATTCGTGGATATATAAATGCATAAGTGTGAGTGTGAATATCATGCATACGCCTAATCAAGTAGGTATTCTTGGATGGTATGTTTAGGATTTCGTATTATATTGATGTTTGGGCTAGTTAGAAACCATCTCGGTTTCTGACTAGCCTACGTATCTATATTAATGCAGGTTTAATTGTGTTAACTATAGTTTAATTAGTTTATGTTAAATAGGTGAGAACTTAGTGCTTAGTTAAACCTAACATAGGCTTTAAAGCACGGTTAACCAAACTATGTAGCCTACGTTTACTGAATAAATGATATGTCTATGTCTATGTCTATTTAAATACATAGAAAACAACCAGATCCGAAATCAATATTTACAGATCATGCAAACATTTATCCCGCGGCGGGGATCGAACCCGCAATACGTCTCGGGCGGGCATTCGGCCACTGCACCGCAGAGAGTCGTAAATGAATAATTTATAGAAAGGTATATTAGCTTACTACGCTAGGTTATGACTATGCATGATTTCTTAGGCAGGTATACAGGTATATGTACATTGTACGTCAAACATCACTGAAAACGACTACTTACTTTTGATCTCGCTTCCCATCAGTGTAGGCAATCAAAAGTAAACTCATTCTACCATAAAAATATGATACGTGCGCGGAAATAAAAGCTCGACTTCGGGGAACATGTCGCTTTGATGAAGCGAACGGGGTAGACCATGATTCTCTCTGATTATGTTAACTTTCAGGCAAATGATAAATTCATATGTTTTATCTTGTCAATTTTCTGGGTTTATTTATTTTTATAAGGAATACTTGCTAAAACTAAAGTTGTCGACATAGCTCAGAGAATAAGCAAGTTGAAGTAGCATTGTCTGGCCATAACTGCTGAAGAATCGATTACCGTTGGGTTAAACGAGTACTTGAGTGGAGACCGCGGCTCTGCAAACGTAGTGTAGGACGCCCCCTTGCTTACTTACCTATCAGCCTAGATAGCGGTAAAATAAAAAAAATATTGTGATGCAACCTCTGGTTTTAATCTCCAAAATAACCTAGCCGTGCGTGATCCTGGCCGCCGACGGGCAGCAGCGTCGGCGGTGCGAGAAGCTGTACCCTGCGATCCCCAACCCGCATGCTCAGCGTGGGGACTATGGGCATATCCCCCTTCTTATAGGGGAGGCCTATGTCCAGCAATGGACTGAATAGGCTGTTGTTGTTTTTTGTTGTTGTTTTGCGCGATTTCTACTAATACTCGTTTCAATAAATCTGCTGTCAGCCGCGACTTGAAAATGCCATACATTTATTGGGTACTGATTTTCCACAAGCTGCTAGTCACGGTAGACAGTTCGTGTATCAGTGCACAAAGTCCACTAACAGCTAATTTTTCACTCTTCAGAAAACCCAGTAAATAACTTATCCATTTAATAAATTCGAGAAATGTGAGAGTAAATTTTGATTGAAAATTCGGGCCTAAAGTTTGTATTTTTGCTAACCTAGCAAGAATAATAATTAATTAGATCAATTAATTAATTATAAATAAATATTTAACATATTTTACATAATATTACATAATTGTCAATTAATATTATAAGTATCGGTTCTTAATAAAATAAATGCTGTCACTAACAGTGTGTAGTTTACATTTATATAAACATTGTTGCTATAAATTAAAATGAGTAGCAGGTGAACATAACGTCTAAATATAGTGTAAGTCAGCATCTCGCCTGTTAACCAGTATTTTTGCATTTCCGCATAAGTGGTATACTCTTGGTATACTCTTGGTATACCACTTATTCTGCTTACCAAATTTATAACCTCCACTGTTGGGCGCAACATTATTACTAAGTGTAACTTTACATTTACATACATCATCCTCCTACGAAAACCACTTAATCCTTCTTACCCCTTTTCGGTACCTACCTTCCTTCCCCTTTAAGGGGTACCTTCGCGAGCCAGGTCACAAATCTATACAAATAGAGCCATTCATCGTGATCCACTGCCGTCGACGGCTTCTCCGCAAATGAAGATGGAACACCGACTTAAAAACCATTCTAATAAATATTGGTGCACCATTTAAAATGTTTGTTTTAAGAGTAAGAAACCATGCCCTGCGATAAAATTAACAATACTAATAATAATTGTGTTCAAACCATCCAGCATGACAGAATCATAGTGCCACAAACTATGCAGAGCTTTTATTAAGGGAACCAAATGACACATATACTACTTAATTAGGTTTTTGTAAATAAATAAAAAAAAATCAGAATACAAACATGTGTCTCACGGCGGGAATCGAAGCTGCAACTTTCTGCGTCTTAGGCGGACCCTTGCCCACTGCGCCATAGAGGTGGACAAATATATTAAGTAGAAGACCCACATGCTAAACTAGTATCGTTTGTTACACTATTCAGTACTGGTAACACAAGGTTTGGTTGATGGATGCAAAGAAAAAATAAATAAAAAAGAGGCCACTTTCCATACAGAATCCGGCATTACCTTTTTCGACGGTAAAGTCCCAAATATAATAAAACGGTTTTGCAAAACCTATGTGGTGACAGTCGATCAAAATTACTACCATAAAGCAAATTAAAACAGCTTTCGAAATATTCACAAGAATATGTCGAAAGGTGTTTTATTATGTTTTCCGCACTGTAACTCCATTAGGCGCTCATGAAATAACTTACTTCGGTGTTCTTAGTATCATCTTGGTTAAGCAACACTCCGTCCAGTCACTACTTGGATCGGTGACCGTTTAGTGGTATTTAGGTCAAAGCGCTTCTATGCTTTCGAAGGTACGTTAAAATGTTGGTCCTCGGTCCCAGCTTTTCAGGCGCTAAGCCATGCCGGGGGCCTTAAAACTCCGACCTCAGAGTTGGCTACTAGTTAATAAGAAGCACACTATTCTACTATGTATTTTAAGGAACAATTTACCGTGCTTAGAACTCCTTTTACGTCGCAAACACGAACGCCGCGAGATTGTCATTTTCATCTCGCAAACAATGACACAATTTCATCAGATATATACCTTCTCGTTCTTGTTGAAGATTTGTGCTTTGTAAGTGTACGGAATATAATACAATCTTCTCCAGTCTCTTGATTGATTTATAATCTTGTTACAAACAAATTAACTGTCGTTGGCAGTGCCAGTGTTCAACAGCGGTTCAACGTAGGGTTGTCACCATTAAATCATTGGACGATTGATTTGTGATTTAGAATTGCTATAAAAACGTCAACGAACTTTATATAGTAGGAACATTAAACTACGACTAAAGCATAGAAGAAGTCTTAAAATGCATTCATGCTCTGAACATCAACTCATACGGCTGATCTCTACTTTCTTATGTCCATTTATCATTAGCTAGAAAGGGATGCATATCTTTCAATGCGACGTCAAATTAGTTCAAAGAGAAAATCGTACCAGGGTGCTCGAATAAAGCACAATCCGCATTGAGATAAAGTACGCATCGCTTTCTAGAAAATGATTTAAGGACATAAGAAAGTAGAGATCAGCATTATGAGTTGACGTTCAGAGTATGGTGAATGTTAAGACTTCATCTAGTTCTCTTCTATATCTGTGGTAGGAACCTATTATATTATGAATTTGAAGTTATTTGAATTTTACTAGTCCTATGTTGTTGTTTTTTTCTAGTCCTATGAGGACTAGAATAAAAAAATATTAAATACTCAATTAGGTATATCTTCATTTTCACCGATATAGGGGTATACAAATAAGTTAAGTAGTTTAGCGAGTACGCACTGAAAATTACCTTTACGAATTCGTGAGAAAACTCGTAGGTATCCTAATTAGTAGTAACTACTTACAATATATTATTGACTTGCTATCAAAACATCAGTAACATAACTTTTTTTTGACCTTGAAAAACTACGTACGACAACCCTAAATTATCAGTAATAGGGCTGTCCCGTACGCAACAGGCGGCCGTGAACCCGTACGGTGCGTGTGCGCACGTCTTGATTGCAGTGGCCCATTTACCGCGCCGCGACCCCACATCCACCAATGGATGGTCAAGTGCGTGTCACAAATAGCACACAATAGTTCAGTGCAGGATCACAATGATATCCTAACGTAGTCACAGTAATTATTAGGCAAGTTAATATTTTTTTTTATCAGAGGTCATTGATTTTGCCTTATTTCTCCTTGCAATAAAGCTAAAACAAAGAGGTTCTAATCAAAAAAGTTATAAGTATCTTGCTTGATAATAATTATTTTCAACATAAGATGTGATGAAGTTTAACGGGAAAAGAAGTTACCATTATTGAAAATTCTTAATTTATTTAAGACAGATATTATCTATACACCTGTGGAAGAATGATCAGAAACGGCTATCAATTAGCGGAGACCTCGAGTAATTGAATTTCAAAGTCGTGATGTTTAACTCGGAATTTAGTCACAGTGTCATCATAGTCATTGATATAATATACTGTTACTATCGGTCACAGTGTTAAATTTAAATTTATGCTCTAATTTACACACTTCCTACTATTTAAAAAAAAATCTAAATCTTAATTTAAAAACTATTTAAATTAAGATTTAGAACATAACTCAGTATTAACTAGCAATGCGCTTGGGTGTTAGATACAGAAAATTGCGTAAGAGTAAGATAAAATGGACGACGTAAACATAACATTAATACAGCTGTTCAAAGAAAGGAAATTAGGGATATGTCTGCACTGCACGGAACAGTGAGTAATGAGACCGCCTCCTCCCCAAGAGTACCGTAGGTACATCAGTAACGTTAATAATGATCCCATGAAAGAAACCTACCTATTTACTTACTGATATATTTTATTTTTGTAGCGTAATATAATGAACCGCTACAGAAACTGTAATCACGTTTGAAAAAATATACATTCATTTTATTCGTACAAATTCATTTTGTTCTTCTTTTAGACTTAAGATTAATTTATCATAAAATAATTTCCTTCCTGGATTAATCATCATCATCTTTACTTCTTAAAATTAAAAACAGAAGGCACTTTGGCACACAAGTCTAAACTTTGGATATACTCGTATATTAATTTTGTTTTTAGAAACCTTAGGTAGGGTCAGGCGGGGTATTTATGAGACATCCAATATTTCGGGTAAAAATAAGCCGTTAACAAAATACCTCAATTTAACATCTTTTATTAATCATAATTGAGTTTAAAATCAAACCTAGAAGGTTGATTTTAAACTGAATTATGATTGACTGACTGAAGATGTTAAATTGAGGTATTTTGTTAACGTCTTATTTTTACCCGAAATATTGGATGTCTCATAATGCCTGACCCTATCTAAGTTTTCTAAAAACAAAATTAATATATATCCAAAGTTTAGACTTGTGTGCCAAAGTGCCTACGTAAAGACCTACTACACACCATTCTAGTTTAGACTGCAGACTGAAGGTATGTTGGGTAGTACTAGGAAGTACCTATTACTACACTAGTCTGTCAGGGACTCAGGGTAGATATGGTTAGATGTTGGATTTACTTATTACAAAAAACTACAAGAATGTATAGCTTTTGTTTATTCTTATTACTAAAAGCCATTTTGGTTAAATCACACCTGACCACTTTTAAAATCCAGCGGTTAGCCCACACCGTGTTGTTACAAAATTTACGATGGGACCCCGACGTGTAGGAACGTCCTTTAAACAAAGACCAACAAAAACTGGTTGTTTTAGTACGTGCCCAGTCCATGCGTCTACTGAACATGCTCTTCCCTTGCGGGAGTAGGCCACGTAAACTAATATCATCATGATCATCCAGCAAACCGATTTCAGCTACTCCTGAGAGTCCTGAGTACAGGCCTCATTGCTATTACCACTTGCCTTGGTCAGCTTGATCCACTGGCGGCCCACGACCGACTAACTATGTCGGCAATCCATCATGCTACTTAATGTTATAGTACTTTATAGGTATAAACACGGAACTTCTGAAAACGGCTTTTGAAAAGGCACGTTTTTGAGCGGCATAAAATATATTCTGGACTTTGCTCACGTAGAATTTAATCGCAAAAAGTGGACATGTACTGACCGAAAGTTTTGACTTGCCTCTGAATACCTACCCCCTACCTAAATGGTAGTTTAAATATGTATAAATAATTTGGAAAAAATTGTGATGATAGGTACCTAGGTTTTTTGTTTTGGTTTTGTAGGTAAATATTCTGGACATTGGGACACCGGTTTATAAATACGCAAAAATACATAGTAAAAAATAATGCCTATTATATTAAACCTTTGGAGCGTCGAGAACATAAAAAGAAATAAGTACCTACTTAGCTATTCTGCAAAATATATTTCAAGAAAACGTATTCTACTTCACTAAATACATTTCAATTGAATAATGATTAAGGAAAATGTAAAATGAATGACAAAAGACTTATTTCCCTGGCTCGTAACGAGTCTCGATTGATCACGGTCAAGGCACAAAGAGTTGGAGGGATCCTCGCTCCCCTCTTTAGAACCAGCGGAGCCTGAACCCCATCGATGAGGAGTTTTTGTTCTTCACAATCGAATTTGAATTTACAGAGCTTATTATTAAAGGCTCACTTTATTGGAATTTTTTATTTCTATTTTATTTGAGACGTACCTATAGTGTAATATTTTTTTTGTATTTATTATATTTATCAAACTGAATTAAACTGTATTAAACATAAGTAGGTATACTAGGAAACACGTAGGGTTTGTCTCAGTGCCCACGGTAACAGTGTAATCATAATCAGATTATAATCTTTATTGTTTGATGTGGTACATATTGATCTTTAAAATGATTGAGTTCTGCAACGTGAGCGCCGTAGGGGCACTACAATATAAACTTAGGTAAAGGAAGTATAAATATTTTGTACCTGCCTAATCGTAAGGTCTCAATTGGTTTTGTAGGTAGGTATGTACCTATCTAATGTTACCTATCTACTTTGCGTAATTCTATAAACTCATAAAAGAAAACCCCACTGACTCACATCTTAGTTTGCATGCAACATATTTATTCAAAACTCAAGGTACCGTCGAGTATATCCCCCCAGTCTCAATGCCAAGACATTGATGAATAGTCCGGGATGAGGAGGCTCATCCGGCTACAAGCGTGCTCAGGACGTCCGACTGCTCGCCCTCTCGACCTTGCGAGTTGCGACCGACGACATAACTCCACTATCCTATCCTAGAAGCAGGGATAAGTTATGGTTATCCATATTTGGGATTATTCTCACTGCCCTTTGTCACTAGAGCTATAAAAAGCGGCGATGGGCTTGCAACCTGTCACGTGGATTGCTAGCAGTTTTCAAAAAGTGAGCATGTATCGAACGTAATGTTTTTGGACTTGCCTCTGACTACCCCCGTTTAGGTATCCCGTATCCTCAACAGATTTGCGTACTGAGCAATATCTGAAGATATCCATGATGGGGAAAAAGTCGTGAAGATGTTTGTTTCTTTTTTGTATGACTTCGTTTCAGCAGCAGTACTCCATATCTAACGATAGAGAAATACTCTGAAATAATTTATTAAATATCTATTTAAACGGTGTTTCGTCCGCACACACAAGTTACACACACAAGTAAGCCAGCCACAACGCCACTACCGCTATAGACATGGACACAAAGGTATTTACTGTGCCAGTGTGAATACACTGTAAAAGCTGAGGTAAAAGCTTGGCTGGCATTCTGACAGGATGTCACATATCGCTTATGACATGCGCTCGTGAGCCCTTTCCTGGGAGATCCCTTTCTGTATAAGTTTTGACCTGTTTCGTTTTCACACTTCTTTTGTTGGATCGGTATGAATGCAGAACCACTTCACAATATCAGATACGATGCCGCATACGAATTCCTGAAATTCAATGCTGCTATTTCAAAAAGATTATTTCACGAACAAAGAAGGCCGGTCATTTCAGACCTGACTGTAAATCGAAGCGATTAAAAATACGAATTACGTTAAAATATTCTTGATAATGGAGTATTGAAATTATAACAAATAACTTTATTTATTTAAGCCGGAATAATTAGTAAATTTATAATAAATATTGATTGCAATTACGCCGCTATCATAACGATCCATGGTTTTTGAACGCACTTTCATCCACATTGTGCATCTCGTTCGTCCCAATGTCAACCGTCTAAAACAAAACTGCCACTAACAAAGCATGCGTTTGGTTGGTTTTTGTTTAATGGCGTCAGTGTCCTAATCGATCGTAACCTAAAAGTATAAAAAAATACCCAGAAAAAATCTCCGGCTTTAATAAAAAAAAAAGATTAATTGAACATGATATCCTGCAGTAAGAACTATCAATTAGGGCATAGGTCATTTCTAGGTAGGTCAGGTCTCAGGTCACAAGTTGTATTAAACTGGCCGATCTTCTTTTTATCTCTTTTGCGTACAGAAAATTCATTGACTTAATGAATCTGAATGCTTGATTATGAAACCGTACGTCTGGGGTCATATAAATTTTCATTCCATATTTTATCCCCTTAGGGGAGGAATTTCTAAAAATACTACCTTAGTAAATGCGTCTCAAGTCTCTAGGTTCAGCGGCTAGCGCGTTGCGTTGATAGTCCAGTCGCAGTCAGCCAATTTATTATAATTTAAATAGATAGCAACTATCACAGAGAAGTACAAAATGTAGTTAAATCAGAATTAGTTATTTCATGCCTATGAATGAGTGAATGTATGAATCATTTCGACCTTCGAAAGGCACGTTAAGAGTATGGTACCAGCTTTTATAGTCAATATGCCACGTGAGATGCCTTCGGGTGTCTTAAAAAATCCGACGCCAGGACTAGCCAGATGAAGAAGACCCTAACTAAGTACCTATTATGTGTAGGCTAGTGATTTTTTTGAACAAGATTCTGAATCAGTTAACCTTGTATTTTATTATAACTGTCTTACTTTTGGGTCAAACAAAAAGCAACCTAAATATATCAGTGCACTGCTGGTTATATGCCTACCCTAATAAGCAGGAGGTTATGCCCATAATCATCATAACAAAATCGTAAGTTGTAAAAGGGCTCAAAGTAATCCACCTGATGGATTACTTAGCTGAAGCCTACCTACCCTTTAGTCTTGCCCTCATAAAACTTTTTTCCAGCACCTGGTGACTATTGAAACTGATGTAGCAAATCTTTATTACTAAAATGTTTCTTCTTCAATTTTACTAACTAATGGTAAAAGTTAGGTTCTTTTAAGTACTTTTTGCCAGTATGTTAAAAAATACAAATTAAAAGAGACCAATACTACTAGTAGGTACTCATAAGTAGGTACTTATGAGACTTTAGGATTGAAAGAATGCGCTACTGGAAATTAAATTATCTTGGTATCTACTTAAATTAATTGTAGTTTCATGTAAAATACGTATAAGTAAAGAAATATGTAAGTAGTTTATCAGTCATGTGCCTCTCATAATACAAGCTCTGCTTAGTTTGGGGCTACAAATTTTGTGTGTTAGTGTCGAACATTATTGATTGATTTATTATTTAATTACAGCTACCAACTTATACTAAGTATCCTCTAAACTTAGTCGACGCTTTCATATTTTGGTCGAAATAAAAAGAAAATATAAAACAGAATGTAAATTCTATTCCAAAATGTGAAACAGCTATAAATACCAACTGACAAGATAATAATCATAAATACTGAGAAAACGCCTAATAATGTACGGTAGATCAACTTTATAAGTACTTAGATAAACTTCACTGGTTCTAACCGGAATTTTCCGGTTTGCTCGTATGTTAAACCGCACTCCCATTACCATGGGACACATCGCTCTTTGCCGGGTTATTTAATTTCATTTACATGTTAAAATGTTGTGTATGCAAAATTGGTTAAAACCACTAAAAATTGTTCTAGTCGTCCACTTAGGATGCCTAATGTGCGTGGAATATTTACCAGACTGTAACCGATGACGTTTCAATGTTACTTGAACATATGTTTATTTATTTGTGTATTAGTGCTACCAACATAATATACACCATTTCAATTCACTAGACATCGAGATGAAGTAAAATACTATACCATTATAATGGGAATGGAAGTATAGACTGAGCGGTGAGAGTGCGTCATATAAATCTTAACGACATGCCACACGATTCGTTGCGACACCGGAGCGACAAGGCAGCGCAGCGCACTATTGTTTATTTTACTATATTGACGTTCAAAAACTGACACGACACACCCTACACCGGAATGCGCTGCGATTGTCGTAATACTGACGGCATTGCGTTGCGACAGCGCACCGCAACGTAGTTGGAACTCAGTGCGTCGGAAATCATTGCGCTGCGACACGACGCGACACAGCGGCAACACCCGTGTGGCATCACTATACTGCGTTAAATCATGTTATATAATTTACATACTAGCAGCACCAATCAGCAGGGGTATTTTCAAGCATACGGAAAGTTTTCGAGTGGTATCCGGTTAGGTTTTGGTCGATCAGATTTCGATACCGATGGATTTATAGGATCTCAAGCTTCTATGGAGTAATGGCGCGTCACAACACAACACATCCTGACACAATATTAAAGGTAATTCCGGCATAATCCCCATTGACGGAGTTGATGCAGAAAAGTTTAGAACGTGCCCAGATACTAGCGCTTTAACTTCATCATTTATACGGGAACAAATCAAAGCTAATAGGTATCTTAGATTAACATTTTAATAAGTTATTTTATCTCATTCCTTCTACTATACCCTTGTTTCGGATAGGATAGTCAGGGCTTATCCCGCTGTCCCGTCGAACGGATTACGATTACAGCTGGATTTTTGTCGAAAATTATCTCTGAGGTAAAGGATAGTTGGTAGTTATCGATGTAATCCTGCTGTCTCCGGTCAGGATTACGGTATCAGCTGTCTGTAGACGGCACTAGTAACAAGGATTTATGGTGATATTTATTTGAATAGCTGATAAAAGAATGGAATCAAATTGTATTTAGGTCAACAAAATCTTTGGATACTAAGTTTTTTCCAATAGGTTTTTTCAGGATAACTTTCATTGATAGATTTTTTGTACGTTCTTACCTATCATTCGATAGACTGCCCTGAATAGATTCCTAGATGCCTAGAAATGTTGAATTTTAGAATATCTTTTCTTCTATAAGATTTTTTACGTATGTGCTTATACTATTTTTTTACTATACATTTTTCATAAAGTTGTAATACTTTGTAAAGCGGACAATAAATCTATAAATATCTATCTACTAAATAGGTAGTTATCTAAGTAGATAAGTAGAATAATCCAGAAGTTCCTATTTAAAACAGTCTGGAACTCACCAAGTGAACCAAATTACATTAATTACATTACTTTTACAGTAGATATTATATTGACTGTGCCTGTACCTACTCTGGATTGAAATAAAGGTCGAATTGCTTTCCCAAAATAGGTTTTCCGATCAGTTACGTCCTAAAACTTGGTTATGAATTTTGAACGAGTTTTTGCGGACATTCGTCACATCACCGGGGACTTGTCCCTTTTTGGATTTTAATAAAAACTTTCTTGAATTGTATCCATATTTTATGTATGACTGGATTTCATCCCGGTCCTCGCTTGCCGGGTAAGTTTCGGGTTTTATCGCGTAGGACTTTGTAAAAAAATAGCAGTTTCAACCAGTTTTATTAAATTTTAAAGTAGAGAAACAGTTTTGTTTCCTCGTTTTTCATAGCAAGCTGGATGCGAGGCTGTGTGAATACGTACATACGAGTAGAATCTATTCACAAAGCCTTGCAAACGGGAGAACCTGCGAAAAAATATTTTATTAGATAGGTAAGGTGTATATTGTCCGATAGGTTATATAATTTAAAATAAAAATGGCCAAGTGCGAGCTACATTTGCGCACCAAGCGTTCTGTAGAAACTTGTAGGTACTCTGTGATATTACTACTTTACGGTTTTTTAAAACTCAAACGACAAGATTCTTCGCACCATCGTTGGTACCATCACGGGACACTCTCCTCTGAGCAAACACCTCTACAACATCGGAGCAACAGACAGCCCACTCTGCAGAGGGAGTCTAAACGAAGAAGAATCGGCAGCATACATAATCCTGGAATGCGTGGGAGTTGCATCACAACGCGAACAAATCCTTGGAACACCGAGGTCAGTTCGCGAAGCCTGCGAAGACCCCAGGAATCTTCTATGCTTCTGTAACACATACTTAACCTTTGTAACACATACTATAGAGTAATGTAATAAACTTACATTCAATAGAATAAAATCATTACGTGCCGCTTTTTGCTGTGACAACACCAAAAAACAACCACAAGGTATTATGAGCCTTTGTTTTCCTCCGCTAACGACCTACCCTTGCTTTTATGGGTATAATGAAAACATTTACGAGTTTTCCTTCTTTTTATAGCGTTATCTTGGTCGTCGATACAATTGACACCTGCCAGCCGAAGGCTTGATACGAAAATAGCACAAAATAATAATAAAGCCTTCACCGACCACGTTTCAGCCCGAGTGATATTATCTTGTCGCAAAATTTTACAAAAATAAGCACCCTATTCTATTTCGTTTCAATGGAGTTGGAAAGAAATGGTTTCGTTTTCTGGCACTTCATAATTGAATTTTCCGATAACGAGCCCATTCAAAATAAATAATTTAGTAATAAGCCAAAATTTTGGCGTAATACAGCGGTGACGCATTTTTTTCCTTGACGTGACGATGGACAAAAGCCATCGAAATAGTACGTTTATTTTTATCTATTTTATTTTATTAAAAATGACATAAAGAAAAACAGTTCACATATTCTTGTACATATGTAGGTACGTTTGTACCAAACTCTATAGAGTCAGTCTCCAAGTGAAAACTCACAAAAAGCGTCCGAGCGTTGTTGTTCATAAATATCAAAATGCCACGTTTGCACTAACTTAGACCTGTCACTTGAAAAGTTTTAAATGTCGGCGCAATAGACCGCGGGCGCCGAGTTTTGGAGCGGACCTTATTTGACCAATGACAAAAGTGGAAAACAGAGGTTCGATCACGAAGACGAGCGAAAAAGTATTCATAACGTAGACGTAACATTTTGGCTAATGAGAAAGCGTACATTCAAAATAACGCTTTGTCATTCGCCAAAATTTTGCGTTTCACTTACGACACGTCAGGTTGAAATATTCGTGATCACCCTATTATGCACAGCATGGAAAAACGTGTTCTTAATTCAAAAACAATGAGGCAACAGAATCATATCCTATCCCACTAATATTATGTAAAAGTTTGTAAGTGAAATGCGAATTATGTGAAGTTGTGAAATACCTGTTCGTTCCTCCTTCACGCTAAAACTACTAAACGTAGGTATTGAGCTGAAATTTTGCATATATTTAGTTTTCTAAATGTTCTACATTTGGATTTGTTTATTAATTAATTTTACAAGCCCTTCCCACGGCATCGTTTTAAGTTATTTAAAGTTATTTTTCTATCAATCACTTTTCTATCGAGAAAAGTATTTTTTCTGAAAAAAAAGTGTTTCTCTACCCTTGACAATGTGTATGCGATGTTTCATATTGATCGGTTCAGTAGTAAAGGCGTGTTAGCATAACAAACAAACAAACTAGTTCACTTTACATTTACAATATTATTAAGGATTCGTAACTAAACCTATTACAAATAATATAAGTAGGTACAGGCTACTCTTTACGCGAGTGAAGCCGCGGGCGGAGACTATTACTAAAATATTTATTTGTATTTATTAGTAATCAATCTACTTCTTACCTCTATAGAAATATAGCAAAACCGTTTGATAAATAACGAACTAATTATTAAAACTCGAATACAATGCTTCGTCGTTTTCCAATACAGCTTCATTCACATCCTCTACTCGCTAGCCCTTTAATTGGTATCGGCCACAGCCACAGAAATGCTACCGCTGTACGAGATAATTGTACGAGGTCGTATCGGGTAACCGAACGGAGTGCCATGCCCGTGTGAAGTCTAGCCAGCTTATCTCTGCAGAACCTTGGGAATATGGACAAAATGAAAATATGAAACACATGCTGCAGTTTATATTCTCTTTTTATTGTCAGTCACCGAAATAATAATACCGTGGTCATTACCATTAATTTAATATTGTTACTATCGATGCAACTTCTAAGACTTCTTTTTAGGTCGAGGTTCTAATAATTGACATGAACAGATGTCAGATTCCAATTTAGAAAAGGATAAAAAACCACGCCATTTTGTTGCTATCCGGGTGCCTAGTGCGAGTTTTTTACCAGCTCGATCGAGTTTGCGTTTACGCAAATTTATATGGAATCGTGGTAGCGCCATCTAGTGAAAAACGCGTGGCACTAACTCTTTTCGATACAAATTTCCGTAAACGCAAACGCCATCGAGCTGGTAAAAAAACTCACACTAGGCACCCTGTTGTGAAAGTGAAAAGGAGATACCATGATGTTTCCTGCAATAAGGCTCAACTCAAAGTACCATGTGATGACTCTGTCTGCCCAATCTTTCGTCCACTACAAAGTGATCCTGCAGGTGAAAATACACGCACATCATTCATAACATCTTCATAATAGTTGATGGACGCAGGGCGTTGCATTGCATCTTGGGGCATGTTTCAAACTTGTGTCACTTTCAAATACCTATCATAAATGATTGTAAAACAATTGGACTGACTAAATTAAATAAGTAGTAATGGTAACAAAAACATTAGGTGGGCCATGGGCTAGTTTCATCTTCAGGAATCATAACAAGTCATTTCGTCACCTGGGTGCAACTACTATTAAAATAATGTACGAAACGGGGCAGAAATAGTCGCCATTAACAGTGCCACCATAATTATAGCTTTAGATATAGAAATTAGCTGTTAGATTGCGCACTATAAATATTAGATACTAAATTCTCTACTGCGCTGACAGAAACCTAACTTTGAATGCGCCAAGATATGATTGGCACTGTAACTTCGAGAGGACAGAAGCTTCACTCCGCGCAATCATTTAAATAAATAGCGACTTTAACTGCTACGCAATAAAGTGCTATTCAGCTCCCACCGAGCTCAGTGCCTAACATTTATATTAACCTACACCTTGCATCCCTTTCTATCGTATAGCTCTATCTCTACTGACGTGGCACGTGTAACGTTAGGGTTGTCTTGAGAATTATTCTGTGACGAATAATAATAACCTGGCCGCCGACGGGCAGCAGCGTCGGCGGTGCGAGATGCTGTATCCGGCGATCCCCAACCCGCATGCCCAGCGTGTGGATTATGGGCATATCCCCCTTCTTATAGGGGAGGCCTATGTCCAGCAGTGGACTGAATAGGCTGTTGTTGTTGAACATTTTACTATATAGTTACCTAGCCACCTATTTCTTTTTAGGAACAATGATAATTCAAATAATATCGACCTACCTAGTATTAGATCAGAAAACTATTTTACACAGGCTAGCTGCATTAAGAACTCAGAAAATAGGCATACCTACTAGGTAGGTACTTGGGTCCTTAACACTTACTTAAGTGTTTAGGTGTATTGTGTACGAAAACTGAATAATCACTGTTTAAGGTAGGTAGGTACATCATGTTAAATCTTAAGAGAAATTTTAGTAGGTAGGTACCTACCTAGATATTTGCAAGAGAAAAAAACAACATTTGGTTTGTAGGTAACCTAGGTATCCAGTTTTAGTTGTTAGTACACCTACCTTTAGGTAACTTACCACATCGATTTGTCTACCTACACCTACCTACCCGACTGTTTTTAAGTAGATAACCTACACTGCCTACTTAAAGTTAAACCAAATAAAAATGTACCTAGCTTGGGTTTCTAATCTTGCTCTCAGTCTACATAATCAAAATCATAATACCTACTTACTACAGCATTATGTAGGTAGATACCTACCAATGGCACAAAAATTGTCTATGAAAAAATACCTATATAATAATATTACGTTTATTTATGTAGGTAGGTACCGCATTCAAATAGAACTTGTACCTAAGTACCTACCTACTTAAGTAAATACGGGAGACTTTGATATCTAAACAACGCATTATTTGGTAGAAAAACTTTCAGTTCTGTACCTACTATTGGTATTATTTACATTTTCTTATTATTATTCAGGCAACCAAATGCTGTGCAGTATTTTTTTGCCTTCATTTGGCGAAAAATAGAGGTACATTAACAAAAACAAACTAAAATGCCGCGGCTGCTCAAGGACACTTTCGTTCCGGGCAGAACGCGGCAACCGACTAACGAACCACGCTCGCAAGGCCGGCGAGGCGTAGGTATATTTTTATACCTATTCTGCGGAGTGAAAGAGGCCTGCTTCTACCCCGTTTGATGCAAATAAATATCTTGTATCTTGTGTCTTGGTTAATTTTTTTATACATGTTACAAAAGAGAATATAAACTGTTTCCACCAATATAATTTTCATTTTGTAATTATTTCTGAGTTCTGCAAAGAAATTGTGGCCAGGCTCTATGTTTCTAGACCGTTAGGATGCCGCTAGGGCAAAGGAGTGCCAAAAGTATGCGAGCACTGAGAGGTTTTTTCTCATTTTAGTTTCACAGAGGTTCAAAAGAAAAAAGAAGACCTATTTTCTGAACCTACTCCCGCGGCCATGTTGTAGAAGTTATTGAAAAGTTTTGGTTTTAGTTTTTAATTGCCTACGAAATTTTGTTAGTACTTTAAAAACAGAATATATGGTTTGTAAAAAAGAAATATTTTGGAATTATTTAATGGACCAAACTCAAAAAAATAAATAAATAAAACTAAAATAAATTTCCTCATTAATTTTTGGCTACTGAAGTACTAAAGTTTACTAATAGTACGTCAAGTCGTCAATGTATTGAAGCTGACTGAAGCCAAATATTACAATTCTTATACAAGGTTGGAATCTTCTTTTATGTACAGAGTAATTGTGTCAAAAGGGCTCTTACTAAGACACATAACTATTTTCGTTATTACTTTAACAAAACTATTGTGTATATTATAAGCATAGAAATGGCAGTTTAGAATATGCATTCATATTATTATTTGCTATTTTATTATATGTATTTGCTATAATTAATATGAATATAAAACTGGAAACGTGATGCTTATTATTAGCGCTTATTGCTTGTTTACAGTTGATACCTACCCTCAGGGCGCAGACAGGGCGCAAACAGACGCCACGTGTCCCCAGCGGCGTGGCAGGAATTAACTAACGTTTATTAGGTTTACTTGCAGCTTATTGAATAAAAAAAAATACAGTTTCTACCTATTTATATTGATCAATGACAAACTTTCGTTCAAACTTTATTAATGTTTTATTTTGAGTTTTATTATATACATTTTTTTGAATAGACGATTCAAATTATACAATAAACCTTATGGTTGCTACTGAGTAAAGACAATTTGAACTTTGAAATAATGCCGGACATTATCATATATAATCGCCAAAGCATCATCTACCTAGTCCCAAACTAAGCAGAGTTAATACAAGCTCTGCTTAGTGAGAACCACATGACTGATATACTATACTTATAATTTTTTATCCTAAACATATCTACATAATATACATAGAAAACATTTGGAAACAAGACTAATATTTGTAGATCAATCAAACATTTGTATCAGAGGGAATAGAACCCTCAATCTTCTGCGCCTCAGAAAGACCGCTCACTTCGCCGTAGTTGAAACATATCAGGTAAGTACTTCTATCATTGAAAAAAGGTAGACACAATAAAATTAAAGATGCTGAACTAAACCAAGTGGAACAATGAGTTGAATAGGCCTAGAGTAAATAGGTTTATTGGCACAAAATAATAAGATATTTCTACTTCAAAATTATCTTGAAAACTCTAATGATTGTCTTATTTGTATTTGTACTGTTAACAGTTGTTCTAGATCTTTTTGAGAAGGTCATCTATTGAATCTAATCATAATTTACTTGGACCACTTATTTTAAATTAGAAATAGAAGAATAGAATAGGAGATCTTTATTTGCAACAACCCATATAAAATCGATCTTGTAAAATGGCCCTAACTCAGCATATTGCTAGTTGTAGAATAATAAAACCAAAATTACAAAATACTCAGTAGAAAGTTATATAGGAGGCCTCCGGGCGGCTTAGGAACTCCTCATACCATTATGTAGAAAGTAAGGCGAAGAAAACCAATTATGTTACCTAATCACTTGCCTTTAATTTATAGCTACCTGTAACCCTGAGTCACCGTGAGTTAATTTCCCTACTAGGTGTTGTAAAATGTAATTTACTGTTGTGCAGCGTAACTTTGATCGCGGTTAAATTGAACGCGACGGTATCACCCTGGTGATCTCGGATCTGCGATATTACCCATGTAATCTGGGAGTTGGGAACTTGCCGCCATCACTCTAGCCGACTGTCAGCCCGCTTGCCATAAATAAGTTCTGACGATGTCTTGTTTTTCAGAGCGTTGGTAGAGACGGGAAAACTTCTGTTGTGAGATTTTGTTGCTGTTTTTATCACGAATACCCGTTTGTATATCCCTTGTTTACTCATAATTCACTCATCTGTCACTGGTCTACCTACCTTGAGTAAAAATCTGAGATCTCAGGAGCTATTAGGAGAGCACAACCTCGAATTGTACGCCTCTAGATAAAATATTTTTTATCAAACAAAATGTTTTTTTGTCCAAGTCTCTTACAAGCATGGTTACTTTTAACCACGCCTGAATTTTAGACCTACGTTGCGATTGCAGTGTTATACAAAATATACGAAAAATATTATAAATGTGGTACCTAGTTGTGGTCCAAAGTAGAACAAAGCGGAATCATGTAAAGCTAGTCTAAAGTTTTGATTACATCTTGTGGGGGATAGGTAACGCTTATTGAATTATTCAACCCGAGAAAGTGTTTAATGCAGCGTTATTTAAAATTGCTTGGTAAACTAAGTCACTATTTATTTAGAAAGCAGGTTACATACCTACATACCGCTTCCGCGATCCACTTGATCAAACTATGTTCCAAATGGTGAGGTGGATCACTTAAGGATGATGCGGTAGGCGATGATCGAATACAAAAATACAGGAAAAGAATCAACAATATTTGGTTGGGCATAGATACAGTTTTTTTACTGATCCACTAAAATATTACCGGTAAGATCGTATAACCTCGGGCCGGTAACCTGCCTTTCACGTTAATCAAAATTGCTCAGCTGAACCAACTTTGAATCGAGTTAAAGTGAGTATGATGAATGCTAAGTTATTAATGGGATGCCTTGCCTGTGGGGCTTCGCTTTGCCATTCTGTTTATTATAGTCTGTGAATAGCGTAGCTTCTTCTTAAATAAGGTATGAAACATTATTAAAAAATGGTATTTGATGTAAAGGTAATGTACTTAGAATGAAAGTTTTTACAAGTTTTACTAAGTTGTTTTATAGGTAGATGGGTTTGGATGGGTAGATGGATTCTTTGTTTAAAGTTTGTATAAATTATCTTTTATTTAAGTAGGACAAACAGGACTTGTCTAGAGTTCTTACAAAAAATCTCATTGAAAAAGCACTTTCAGTTTCTCAGTATTTTCCATTTTCCTAATGTTCTTCTTTCTAAACTATCCCTGAATCAAGGCGAACAAAACAACCCAAAAAAGATATTCAAATATTCGTGCCGTTTTCGGGCTTTTGCGAAGCACACGCATGGCAATTGATTTTTATTTATAAAGTTTCGTGAATATTCGCGAGTTGACCAGAGTACCTTAGCTAGTTAATACTATAACCACACTATAAAGAACACATCCTGGATTTATAGACTGTACTATTACTGTAGGCTTTGTATCTTGGAACTGAATCTACATTTATCTACAGGCTGAAGAGGCTCTTACTTCTATAGATATTATCGTAGGTTACATAAACTTTCTTACGTCTTGACAAGACAGTATTTACCGGACTTCTGTTAAGTATCTACCTAAAATACGATGGAACAACATGTAGGTATTAAGAATATTGATGGAATGAAACAATATGTTTTAAACTACCTATGTCCCTACTTTTAAAAGTATTGTTTTGGTATGTTCTTTTGTCATTTATTTGTGACTTCACTTGTTAAGGGATGATCTTAACTGAAAGCTAGAGCAGCATCTGAGATTTATCTCTGATGCTGGGTAAGGGTCTTATTTAAGCCAATGATGTAATATATTCTTATCTAGTTACCTAGTTTTAAGATAATGTAATTAAACTTTAATAATACCCAACCTGTAATAGTTAGGTACCTACTTACATACTTTTAAAAGATAGTACCTAATTGTTTTCTTATACCCAGCTGTGGTCTAATAGGCTCATAATGATAATGATGATCCTTTTATAACTTGGGTGAAATAAATATATTTTATTTTCTATCTCTATGTAGTATATAACTTGGTACTAAAAAATGCAATTAGCGTAGTTTCTTGTCGTTATGATTACAAATAGCCCCGTTATAAGATGTTGGCGGCGAGCCAATCTGGGCGAGTGTGGCCACCCGGCCACCGGGGCAATCGCTGCTACATGTTGAGAATTAGAGTCAAGTATAGGAGAGGATTCAGTGCCTAAGAAGGGTGCTCATGTTTAGGGTCAACGTGGGCTACATACTACGGTCTTAGGTCCGGTTTTAAGGCTAGATAAATGGTGTTCAAAATTAGAGTCCAGCATAGAAGTGGATTCAGTGCCTAAGAAGGGTGCTCATGTTTAGGGTCAACGTGGGCTACATACTACGGTCTTAGGTCCGGTTTTAAGGCTAGATAAATGGTGTTCAAAATTAGAGTCAAGCACATAGGAGTGGTTTCAGTGCCTAAGAAGGGTGCTCATGTTTAGAGTCAACGTGGGCTACATACTATGGTCTTAGGTCCGGTTTTAAGGCTAGATAAATGGTGTTCAAAATTAGAGTCAAGCATCCAAAGTTATAATCACCACGCTTAGTGACCGCAGTATTGGTGCTTTGTTGGAGAAACTTTAGATTTTTCCGAGAAAAAAGCTATCTTCACAAAGACTGGCAGGTAAGGTACAACAGCAAGAATGATGATACGGTAAACTCATTAATTTAATTTACGCTTGTACTAACAATTAAATTGTGTACTATTTAACTACTAAATTGTCTAACATCATCATCATCATCAGCTTATAGCAGTCCTTCCCAATGTGCACCATTGTGCCCTGTCCTCAGCTCCACGCTTCTAGCTTCTGCCAGCAGCCGTTCGCAAATCGTCACCTTACCTTGCCGAAGGGCATCCTATACTACGTTTCCCGAGCCGCGGTCTCCACTCAAGAACACGGTTATCGGTTCTTCGGCAGATATGATCAGCCAACTGCCACCTAAGCTTGCTAATTCTCTGAGCTATGTCGACAACTTTAGTTCTATGTCTGATGGTCTTGTTGCGGACCCTATCCTTCAAAAAGACTCCGAGCATAGCTCGTCTAATATGTATATATGTATGATATGTATGTATTTACATAAAAAAAATATATGTGTAGTATATCAATCATGTGGTTCCCATAATACAAGCTCTGCTTAGTTTGGGGCTACATGATGCTGTGTGATTACGTCTCCGCGTTATTTATTTATTTATTTAATATGCAACATTAATATTTATACAGTTAGTGTTTTACTCCTCTGGATATTTATACAAGGTGTGTTGGTCGTTATGCTGAAAAGTGGTCAATCTTCTCCCGAAGGTCAAAAACATTTGGTTCAAGGACGTTTCATTTTTTTTTTTTTAAGGAAGGTATATTTATTACTTAGTGAGTGAATCTAAATGCTGTTTTCCCAGGAATAACTTTATCGATATCAACGCGTAGTAAGAAGGCCTTTAATTTTATTGTATACATGAATATTGCTGCTTGCTGAATATACTGCTTTGTTTTGTTTTAATTTTCTGTAATTTGGTAGTAAGTATTATTATTGTTATTTTATCTTTAATGTTGTTCATTTTAATAAGTTTATGCTCGCCAACCACAATTTTTTACCTGTCATGGTTGACTGGCAGAAAATGCTTCCCAGCATTAAGTCCACCAATTGTGCATTTATCTTTGTAAAGAAATAAATAATAAACATTAATAGTAGTAGGTACCGATTTGATCCTGATTCCCTCTCTTTTCTAAGCACAACTAGGACAAAGGAACAATGTCGTGAGGGTATTGCGGTTGTTGTAGTTTATATTTTTTGTCATTTCGGGTTCAAAAACGAGTTTAACAAACTGTTTATATTGTATCGTAGTTGCAGCAAGCATCGAAAAATCTAAAATATCAACATATGTATAAACAAACAAAAAAAAGGTAATGGTGGACTATCACACAGCATCATTTATAGCCTAAACTATGCAGAGCTTGTATTATAGGAGCCACATTTTTGTATTAACATACAGATTAGACATAGAAAACACCCCGATCCCGACACAAATAATTACAGATAATAAAACATTTGTCTCGCGGCGGGACTCGAACCTGCAACTTCTTCCGTCTCAAGACGGTTCACCCGCCGCGCCACGTAGATCGTGTACATATTTATATACACTCGAGAGCAATGAATCCGGGTCACTCAAAGAATCCAAAAAATCTCGGAAAGTAAGAATGCTAGGTTAATGCAATAAATTGTATTTAATAGACAATTTAATACTCCTTAAATGAAAGTAAAAAAAATATGAGTCACCATACATTTTATTTACACAAAATTACATAAAGAAAAAAAACTGCTGATCTCTCCTTAAAACAAAAATAGGAAACATGAAATTTTTGAACTTTATGACGATTTTCTTGAATTTCAATACTTCGTATTACCTCCTCGTGCTTCCATTACTGCGTTTACGCGGTTTGGCATGCTGTACACCAAGTTCCTTATACGATTTTGGGGAATATTCTCCCATTCCTCTGTGAGAGCAATTTTGAGCTCAGGAAGCGTGATTGGGGGAGGGTTTCGTTGTTTTACGCATCTCCCTAGCTCGTCCCAAGCATGCTCGATCGGGTTGATATCCGGGCTGCGCGCTGGCCACTCCATACAAGTAATGTTCATCTCTTGAAGGTAGTCATTCACAATCCTACCTGTATGAGGTCGGGCATTGTCATGCATAAATATAGCATCCTCACCCAAATTGACCATAAATGGACCAACGTGTTCGTTGAGGATTTCTTCCACATATCTTACGCTAGTTAAAGAGCCGTTTTCTATGATCACCAGCTCTGTGCGACTTTCAGAGGAAATTCCGGCCCACACAAGTACAGACCCACCACCGTAGGCTACTTTTTCTTCGATGCATGCTTGCTTGAATCTTTCCCCTGGTCTTCTATACACTCTGTGTCTTCCATCGTGCTTGTAGAGCATAAATTTTGATTCGTCGGAGAACATAACTTTCGACCAATCTTCAATACTCCAATTTACGTGGTTCTGGGCATATCTTAGTCTTGAAATACGATGGCCACGCTCCAGTTTAGGGCCGTTTGCAGGTCTAAGGGGTTTTAAGTTAGATTCAGCAAGCCGACGTCTTACTGTCCATGCACTTGGGTTACTTCCTCCGAGGCGTCGAAACTGATTTGTGAGTTCAGTTCCTGTGAGAAAGCGATTTCGAAGCATGGTGTTCACCAAGTATCGGTCTTCTCGTGCTGTGGTACACCTAGTTCTGCCCGTTCCTGGTCTGCGTAGGTTAGAACCAGTTTCTTCGTAACGTCGGAGAACTCTTTGTACTGTTGACAGCGACACACCGACAGTCCTGGCTGTATCGCGCTGACTCCGGCCGGTTTCCACCAATGTAAGTATTCTGGTGCATTCTTCAAGTGTAAGCGACATGATTTCAGCTTGAATAATGAATATTGAGCACTATCAACCTGGTTTATGTACCAACATAAATGACAGATTACAAACAAAAGCAAAAACAAATCCTGTAATTTCGTAGTTCCATCTTCGACAGTGTTCCCTTTTCAAATTTGATTTTTTTATGATATAACTTTACAATAACTAAGAAGTTTTAATACTTTCATTTAAGGAGTATTAAATTGTCTATTAAATACAATTTATTGCATTAACCTAGCATTCTTACTTTCCGAGATTTTTTGGATTCTTTGAGTGACCCGGATTCATTGCTCTCGAGGGTATTAGGAATAATAAATCAATATTTAAATATATTTTGATGTCCAAATATTTTGGAGCTAGACCAGATGGGGCGATATACGCACGTCTTATACACGTGACTTTCCTCACTCCTGATAGTCTGATTGGTTATCAGGACAAGCTCCCCACGTGCAAATACCGTTTGCAAGGTTTTTTGCGCCTGTCTACTCCACTGACATAGACTTCTGTTTATACGTGGTTGTGGGAACTTCGGGTATCAAGCTGTATCTTTGGTTCTATTTATCTGATTTAAATAAAGTATAGCCTATCCTATTCCTCGGATTTCAGCGATAAGGCCGTCCATTATACAACCGCAATTAATTTAATAGTTTAGTTAAATTATAGAAAAATATACTATTTTAATTTTTTTCTAGTATACAATAAATAGTTACATCTGTGATTAGGGCTTGCAAATATTCGAAAATATTCATATTCGAATATTCGAATTTTTTTCGGGTACTATTCGAATTATTCGAATATTATTCGAATAATAGAAAAACACTATGATTTTATTAAAATCACATCTTATTTTGTTATTTTGAGTGTTATTTTCATGAAAAAGTTTAAAATATCAACTTATTTTATTCTTAAACGCGATTTTCCATGAACTAATTTAAAAAAAAAATACAAAAAGGTATGTCATCGTAACGAGACATTGGTGATTTACATGCACAATCAACCACAAATTAAAATTTTAAACTGTAAATTGTAAACTTGTATAGTCTTGTATGGATATATCACGCGAACTCTTAAGTGGCATTGCATGCACATCTGAGTTCCGATTTCGGTGTTATTAATTTTAAATCGAATATTCGAATATTGAAATATCAGTATTCGAATATTCGAACAAAAATAATATTCGAATATTCGAATGCAAGCCCTATCTGTGATCTACCTAACTTAGTTAAAAAATATACTAATTTAGTGATTTACCTCAATGAATTAAATAATTTAGTGCTGCATTGGAAACCGAACCACTCACTGCTAAGGCTATTCGAACGTTGTCACTACAATTACTTACTAGTAATTACTTTGATCCCATAATTTTACAAGGGATCTTTGAGCAGATTGCTTCCATTTAAAGCCTGCACCAGAATATAGAGCCCATCAGGGTACGGCCATAAGCTATCTTGCAGTCCGTGGAGTTACTCGATATTAGCCTTTGTGAATAAAGCTCAAAGGTACAGAATTCCATGCCTATAAATTTAGTTTCTGGTGCAATGGATGCATAACGCTGTTTAACAGAAACGGGTGCCCACCTACGAAGCCTACCTACCTAATTGAATAATTTTTGAGTTATTTGGAGGATAGGTGTCCTATCCTGTGAGTAAATAAAAATGCGTACGGATAAACTTTAATGAGATAAATAAATACATAATTCATCATATGTAAGGGAACTAGTTTTTTTTTATGTAAATAGAAAACACAAAGACCCGAAAGAAATATTAACAGACTACATCACGCATCCACCCACGGCTTTGCTCGCGTGGTACCGGGATAAAAAGTAGCCTATGTGTTAATCCAGGTCACACACTGTGTATATTCCAAGTTTCATCCAAATCAGCTCGGTAGTTTTTGCGTAAAAGAGTAACAAACATTCATCCATTCATCCATCCATCTATACACGTCTGAGACGTAGTAGGTCGTGGGTTCGATTCCTACCGACAGACGAATTTTTGTATAATCCTACTAATATTATAAATGCGAAAGTTTGTGAGTATGTATGGATGAATGTTTGTTACACTTTCACGCAAAAACTACTGAACGGAGTTGGATGAAACTTGGAATATACATAGTTTATGACCTGGATTAATACATACTTCGTCTTCCGGTATCACGCGACCGCAGGCGGAAGCTAGTATAAGTAGTAGGAAAAATTTGAATTTTTGTGTGTGTTTATGTTTGTAATGAATAAACTCAAAAACTACTGCGCCGATTTCAAAAATTATTTCACCATTGGAAAGCTACGTTCACCCTGAGTAATATATTTATTGCTAGAAAAGATTAGGGATCCTTATTAAAACTTAAGTAACGTAACCCAAGGTGTAAAAAAATTTCCCTAAGCCGTGCGAAGCCGGTACGGGCCGCTAGTAATTTAATAAAATAAAATTATACGTGTCTCACTGTATTTTTACTCACTGTCGAGAATGTCCCAAGACCTTGGGATATTCTTTTTAACCTAAATCAACATATTATAAAAATAGTGTAATTGTACACTTTTTACGCACATTGGTGCATGCCACTATAAAAAAAAAATTTAACTGCTAACATATATTAAAGCCTGAACGTTTCACCCTTTAGAAATATAAAGCACACTCCAGAACATTCGAGAATACATTATTATGGTCGGGGTTAATCTGGAATATTGTGGACCAATTTAAGCCTTCTCATATCGAACTCTCTGAGCGAAGCCGAGTACCTAAATAACAATTGAAATTGAAGTTTATATATGGAGATGCATACCTAGTCAATCAAGGTAGCCTGAGTGGTGCGTTGCTCTAAGTTTCCTTTGAGATATTGGTTCTGCATCCACGGCTAATTGGTATTGACTCCAGTGGTTATTAGAAGCATGGTGGCTTGCACGTTCCGTATTCACAATGTTGTGGGTATAACCATGCATCAATTCTGTTTTTTCATAGAAGCTAGTGGCCAACTCAACTATAATAAGATAATAAATAAATAAATAAATAATGCTGGACTATCACACACCATCATGTAGCCCCAAACTAAGCAGAGCTTGTGTTATGGGAACCACATGATTGATATATTACATATTTTTTTTTGTAAATAGATACATATCATAGAAAACACTCAGACCCGAGACAAATATCTGCAGAACATGCAAACATTTGTCTCGCGGCGGGAATCGAACCCGCAACCTTCTGCGTTCCAGGCGGACCTTCGCATACTGTGCCACAGAGGTCGTCTTACTTATCTCTTAAGATGAGATGGAAACTGCAAACTTAAACTTCTTAAATATATGTAAATAAGTAGATAATCAAATTATAAGTAATAAAATATATTGATTTGACGACCTCTATGGCGCAGTATGCGAAAGCCCACCAGAGACTGGTTACAGGTTCGATTCCCGCCACGGGACAAATGTTTGTATTAATGTAACCAAGAAAAAGAAACTATTTTATTTTTATTAAATATGTACTTAAAGTAATACTGTACAAGGAAAAAGCGTACGTATAAAAGCGGTATCCGATTTAAATCACCATCGTTTCGACTTCCGTAACTAATTGAATGACTTTCAGCTCAGCACAGAGTATTGAATGCAGGCAATTAAACCATACAAGATACGGATAGTATTCATGTAAGTTAGTTCACTTGTGCAGTGATCAGACCACAGTTACATATAAGATGAAATTTACTATGTAACGTTTAGAAAATCACGTACTTTCATCATCATCAGCCTAGAACTGATGATTATCCCCCCCCAGACCCCCCCCCCCCACCCCCCACCTCCTAATAAGAGACATGCGCCCTGTCCTCAGCTCGACGCATCCAACTTCTACCAGCCTTCGCAGATCGTCACTCCATCTAACTGGAGGGCTTTCTACTCTACGATTTCCGAGACGCGCGGTCTCCACTCAAGAACTCATTTACCCCAACGGTTATCGGTTCTTCGGCAGATATGGCCAGCCCACTGCTAACTTCAATCTTGTGTTAGTGCACCGCCATCCCTAAAGCTTTGCTCTTCCTATCCGTAATCCGGTTGCCTGGAAGAAATCGCTTTCAGCGATAACGCCGCCAATTGCGTTACCTTATTATTGCTTACACTAAGTTACTCTCACTCTTTCTTGTATGAATGTGGTGATCATTAAAGTGTTATCTATCTATCTATCTAACTTCAGCTTGCTATTTTTCTATGAGCTATGTTGACATCTTTAGTTCTATGTTGGATAGTCACGTTGCGGATTCTGTCCTACAAATAAACTCTGAGCATCATTCTAGTCCATACTAGCCTCATTTAATTGCAGCATTGATTGATTCGATGTACCCGGCTAAAAAGCAATATTTCAATATTTTAGCTCAATCCTTTCAATAGATTTGGCGTGAAGGACAATCATGTCATATTTTACTCACATGTCCCTCACATTTCACAAACTCACACCTTAATAATATTAGTACTTGTATGTATTAGAGAACTATTAAGTCTACCAATTTTAATAAACTGTGGCTATCCTACCCTATTCCAAAACAGGTACACTGATGGAGCAATTTTAAATTGGAATCTGTTAGTAATCGCGCTTTGTTCGTGCAAATTGTACAGTAAAAGGATTTTAATTACCTACAATGCTCTGGGAAATGCACACACATTCCATCACAACATTGTAAACAATAGAATGTACTTTGTAAAAGCCCTTCAAGGTTTACCGTATATCGGTATACTGCCTATCATTTTTGTATGAGCTAGAGGCCAACTCTGGTGTCGAAGTTTTTAGGCCCTCCGAAAGCCTCCGACATAGCTTAGCGACTGAAAAAGCTCGAGAAAATATTTAAACATGCCCGGAAGCACGGAAGCGCTCAGATCTAAATACCGTTAAACGGCCACTCATCGTAGTACGGAGTGTTGTTTTACCAAGGTGATCTGTTAAGAGCACCGAAGTCACGCTTAAAAGCTAATTTTAGGTACCTTAGAGCTACGACATGGGGTCCTCCAAAATTTGATTTCCTCAAGGGCCGGCAGCGCATCAGTATCGCCTCACTGATGCAGGTGAGGACGGGACTACTTTCCATCAGGTGGCCCGTCTCATCGTCTGCCAGCTTTAGCATAAAAAAAGGTAGATTAACATATGTAATATTATTTTAGTTAGTGGAATTATCAGAAGAAATCTTATAAGCTCTAAGCTCTTTTTATTTACTTTCTTAGCGAACTCGGTCTAGTTATTTCATTTCGCTTTAAAATAGATGTTCTCATTTTAGCTAGGTTTCTCTGATAGTCGAGAGCGTTCGACTTGATAGACAACAATATGCATAATTAAACAGGTACCTACTCACTTTGTTCGGCGCTAAACATGTTTACGGAGTCATCTCATTATGAACTAACGTATTCCGCGCCGTCCTTGATGTCAGGTAAAATTAATTCCTACCACCTTTTAAGAGACACCCGACCGGTCCTCGAGGGCTCTGAAATTTATACGCCACATTGCCTATTCAAAAAGGTCTCTGGGAAACAAAATAAATTGAGAATCGCGTACAATAATGTAGCTGAGACGAAGCATAAATAACTGTAGCTATGTGCCGTCAATCGAGTCCGCCCGTCGCGCTTCGATTACCCACCGACTGAAAATGCAAAACGTTTTATGCTGCTTTTATCGAATTGGGACCGCAACGAGATTGAAAATATCTGTTTTTCGCCTTACAGGTGACATATGATGGATTCCTGAATTGGTTTTGGAGTGTTTTTTTTTTTGAGTAAAAAGCTCAAAAATTGCTCAAACGGGCTCTGACGAAAGACCAGCGTTAGTTGCTAGCCTGCTAGTCAGTCAGCCCTTTTTTATACTGGCTTACGCTTGACCACATCTCGCCTGATGGGAAGCGAAAATGCCGCCTACGAAGGAGTTTCCTTGCCCAGAAGAAACCTGTTCACTCGTGACTTGAAGCACCCAGATTATTCTACTCAGCATATCTCTATTAGGTAGGTATATGCTGAGTCCATGCTGAGTCAGAATCACATTTTTGACGCCCGGGCTGACGGAAATTTTAGTTGTGAATAAGTAAATTTTCTATTTCTTTCAAATTGGATACCGTAGATAATTTTTGCAAAACCTAATTTAAAACTTAACCACGAGATGTTTTAAGATTTTGTACATTAAACATTGATTTAAAAAAATGCTGCATTGGTATGTGAGCTTGTGCAAGAGCGTTGCTATTTCACAAAAAGCCTGACTGAATAACGGAAGGCTTCGCCACCCGACTGCAGTGAGTTATAGCTGCATTCCACCATGGCAAACGACCAGGTGTCCAGCACACCGATTAATCTGTCGTCTAAAAATGACCTACCTTTGCGAGAGACGCATGCAGACGGATATAAATTTACAGAAGAGAACAAACTTGGACCAGTTTGTAAAGTAATCAAGTTTTTACAATTTTTGAATCGATTATTAGTTTTCTCGTAGCCCCTTCGTAACTTGTAGCTACTTCGTCGTAGACGTTTGTAGCCGCGTCGTACTTGTATCCCAGTATCGGACAAAATGTAGACCCGCCCATAAACGCCTGGTAGCTCACTCGCAGATGCCTCGTAGTCCTTGCGTAGACTCCATGTCGTCCCGACCTTTCGTAGACTCCTCGTCGACCCTCCGTAGATGGCTCATAGCACTCGTAGCATTCTGTTTCTTGCGTTTAATATCGTAGTTACGTAGTAAGAAGGCTACTAAATAAAATACAAAATATAGAGAGGCCACGACAGTAAATCCGTCCCTACTCCATATGCTACGAAAACTGTGCTTTCAATCGAAGATAATTGTGTTTGCAATTGGAAATCGCTCGGATCAATTTGGGGGATGGGATGCATACTGTGTCGCGTCGAGTTTGTTTTGCAGCCCATAATCGACTGCGCGGAAGCGAAGGGGTGGCATTTGTAAATAAAATGACTGAATTGCGATTCACTAGAGGTTCATGTAGAATAAAGTAAGGCGTGAATTTATCAAGACCATTGTTTTGTTGTAGAAAATTGAATTAATTTTAGAAATATTGTTTTCATGCTGATCAACTAGTGATCGTGCTAAATGTATATCATAAATATTGCTGGACACCATCACACAATATCATATAGCCCCAAACTAAGCAGAGCTTGTATTATGGGAACCACATTATTGATAAAATATTTAAATACTTATGTAATTTTGTAAATACTTATCCAAATATTATACATAGAAAACCCAGACTCGAGACAAATATTTTTAGAATACAAACGCGGAGGGAATCGAACCCGCAAGATTCTCCGGCTTAGGTGTACCTACCTACGCACCCTGCGCCACAGAGGTCGTCATAAAGTGTAGGCTACATTTGATTATAAAGTTCGCTATAGTATTTTATTATGTAGGTTGACAAAGACGTTACAGGCTAGAGAGTGGCGACGAAACCGTAAAATCAATGGTACCTACTGATTCTGACAGATTTTCGGTAAGTACGTTTAGACTTTAGTACAAGTAGTTTTTCATGGATAAAACTTACAAGAGCTGTCCCTTTCATAAAGATGAAGATAACGGGGACAAAATGGTTAGTTATATTAGTTTTAGCGATAAAGAGTTACTCAAAATACCTGCCCTGCTACCTGCGAAAAGAAGTGAAAGATGACAGATAATATGTGTGTCGCATGATGTCATAAATCTAAATAAAATATTATTTTGATGAAGGAGATAGGGCGTTGCAACGTTGCTCTCCTAACCGCAAAACTTTGATAAAGATGATGGTTACCAAATGATTTTCTCTAGATTATCAATGAGGTAAAATCGAGTTCCATAATCAACGGTAAAAATGTTTAATTTTAACGTTTTATACGCCACAGCTTCTTGAAAACCATAATTAGCTATTATATATAGTCACGGGTCAATTGCGTTTGGCACCAGCTGTTCGCAGCCCTTATTAACTTTGACCCCCGTTGTAAATGAACCGCATCGGAGACGCAAATACCCTTGATTTAACGGCTCGCTACTCCGCCCGCCTCGCTAATCCTGCACAACACAGCAGTTGATATATTCTACAGATTTATTAGGTGCTTTCTCTACAGATAATTTAAGAGATAAAATAAATAAATCCTGGACGTTATCACACAGCATCATGTAGCCCCAAACTAAGCAGAGCTTGTATTATGGGAACCACATGATTGATATACTACATAGATACATTTTTTTTATGTATGTACAAATGTATGAAGTATTGATTTAACTTACCTATTTAAATTTTATTTTATTTTATTTACGTACATCATGGATAGCATTAAAAATCCGCTCGCCTTGATAATCCTGCATAACATAGTGAAGCACAGAGAGCTATGGGGCGCGCCATGCTCGGTATCACACTTTTAAACCGAGTCCGTCCCCAGTACCGAAACGGGCAAGCAGCCTGAAGTCCATGATGTCAGCGAGCAGATATTAGGGCTCAAGTGGAGATGGACAGGTCATTTGGCCAGACGGAGTAAAGACAGGTAGATAAAGGCGCTGAACGAGTGGTGACCGAGAGATGGTCATAAAAATAGGGGACGTCTACCAGCGAGATGGGCCGACGATATCAGAAAAACCGTGGGCTGCACCTGACTCGGACTAACGCAGGATCGAGATGAATGGTATAATCAAAGGGAAGCGTATGCCCAGCAGTGGGTCGAAAATGACTGAAATGATTATGATAATGGAACGCAATACATTATTGAGTATTGAGATAAAATAACAAAATTGACTACAGTATGATTAGTAGTTAATTAGTCAACAAATATTAAACTAGGGAGATAGGGGAGCGGGAGGCTAGTAGTAATAGGGATAAGGATTAGTAACAATACTAAGTAGGGGATCGGGGGCTCCCCTATAATCGTCAGATAAGTATGGATCAAAGATTGATGTGAGCATTTTGAAATAAGGTCTTAGCATCTATTTAAGATGATTTTTGGCGTCAACTGGTAATTTACTCACTAACCAGGACGTATGTCTCTCATAATTATGCGGGTAAATCGGTCGACGGTTAATAAAAAATATATTATAATTATGTAAAGTACTATTAAAGGTGCCAGCTACGTTAAAATAAAATGTTTAGTAAAAAAATTAATATAACAATTTGTGTGCCATTTTACACATTTGTAGAAAAAAAATGTTTTATTAAACCATAGTTGCTACTAAACATATCGGAGGCCTTCGAGGGGCCTAAAAACTCCGACACCAGAATTGGCCAATAACTCATATAGGTACGAAATATAAAGGAACTAAACAGAAACGCTGTACCTTGTAACTGTCACCTGTAATTGTAATTGACATTAGTGTTATTAAGCAGGGGCCAGATCTGTGTAAGTTGACCTTTTGTGATCTGACGAGCCGCGGGCAAAAGATAGTACAAATAAATAAACCGCAGCCACGACAGAGCAATATTTCACAGTTATTAATGAAGTTAAAGCCGCATAATTTTCGTGACGCAATAGTATTGCGGTCGCCAATAAATAAAATGTAATAATTGCGAATGCAATAAAACGATGCAGAACTCTACCCAGTTGGATGGGGATTGAAACCCGTTGAAATAATTACTTGTAAGGGGTTCTAACCTCTATCTTCGGAACATTTTTTTACGTGGGGATACCATAAATAATCCTTATAGATACCATTCCATTTTGGGGCAACAGAATGATTATGCCGGACTTCTACCGGCCAAAACCACCTCGATGTTAAATCTTAGCGCCATTATGCCAAAACCATGGGTGCTCTTGAGGACTCTTCCACAGATTCAGCAGCGTAAGCCCACATAATTGTAAGCATCTCCGTCTTATTATTACAGCTAAATAACTCTATTACATTATCATTTGCACTTAGCACACATAAACACCGCGCACACCACCTCAGGTATCTTTGGAATCCAAGTCAACCTCATTGGTCGGTGATGCCTGCTAACTATCAAATGGCGCTTTGGCGGCCAGCTGACTATGATATAGCGTAGCCTAAAACCCAGTCGACACAGCTTACCACCCACCGACGTAATTATAAATAAATATAACTAAGCAGAGCATGCATTATGGGAACCACATGACTGATATTACTACTTACATATTTTTTTTGTAAATACATAAATACTGTACATAGGAAACACCCAGACCTGAGAGAAATATCTACAAATAATGCAAACATTTGTCCCGCGACAGAAGTCGAACCCGCAACCTTCTGCTTCCAAGCAGACCTTCGCTCACTGCGCCATATAGAGGCCGTCATTATCATTAGGGTTGCCAGAAGCGTTCTATTTTCAAATTTTAGAATAGAAATGCACCTTATGTACACACAGCGTCACGATCTGGTATACCCCTTTCAAGTATAAATTTAAACTGCTGCCGTGGAGGCTACCATATTCAAATGGCCAAAATCTTATACAAAAATATTTATACTTGGCTGGGGGATCGAACCAGTAACTCATTCACACCAGTTTATGAATCAGACGCTCTAACCAACTGAGATATCGTAGCGGTTGGCGATAATGACGAAATTATAAGTTACAATATACGTTTATTATTTTGTCTAGGTATTCATGGATGCGTCAGCTAGTAACTTCTTCATTTGTTTAACACGGTAGTGCGCAACTACTTATAATTATTTTGTGCAGCACTGGACTATTGAGGGTAGTTGTGTATTAAATGACAGTTCAGAACAAAAGGTTACTTGTTTCGTCTTGGGTGTGTGTCGTGTGTCATTGAATTTGTAATATGAAAAATGTTGCATATAAAAAAGCCAGTCCGAAAAATTGAGCTAAAGAGTGCGTTTTGCAAAATAAAACTTTTGGAACGCTACAACCCATCAAATAATTAATGTCAATGTTATAGATAAAATGTTTTCAATCATAGATAAAATACCAGACTAAGTATTTGCGAGTGATCTAAATTGTTTATTGGATTTTTATACGGGAAGTATAACCTGTTCCAATGTTAACATGTTTGTTCACTCGTTAATCTTATATGGGTAAATAAGTATTAATCTATCATTTAAAACATTATTGAAAATTCAAAATAATAAGTTACTATCTATATTCTACTAGCTGACCCGGCGAACTTTGTTCCGCCTTAATGTCAATAAATAAGCAGATTTTTTTTTTATTGGAAAAAATACAAAAAAAATTAAATTTCTACATCAATCATTCACAATTATTTCTGTATTTTAGTACATAGGTTGCTCTTCATTTAAGTACCTTGTGATACACGACATTTTTTGTTTTATTATCAGGCGCAAAAACAAACAACGCAGATGGTCTTCCGACCCGTGAACATGCCACGTATAATTGACCATGGGAAAAACATGAATGTTCTAGATTTAAACCACAAACTTTTAAGGATTGGCCTTGTGATTTGTTGATGGTCATGGCAAATGCAAGACGTATCGGAAATTGAAGTCTTTTAAATTCAAACGGCATATCGGTTGGGATCATCGGTATCCTCGGAATGAGAACTTGCTCACCTTTGAATTTTCCTATCATTATCGTAGCGTAAATTACATTGTTCATCAATTTTCTAACCACCAAACGCGTACCGTTGCACAGTTTTGGTTGGTTTATGTTTCGAAGCATGATTACTACGGAGCCAACCTTTAGGCGTAAATTGTGCGGTGGTAAGCCAGGCACGTCCAAAGAGTTTAAAAATTCAATTGGATAGTTGGTGGCTTCATCTTCATTTGTGACGCAGTCAATAGATTTGAATGAATGCATTGTTCCAATGATCTTATTTTGAATTATGTTGTTTAGGTCATCTACATCTTTATTCTTAGCCGCTAAAATTGCTCGCTCACTCATCCATTCATAATTTTTGTAGTTAGAAATAATTTCTGGAAATACATTGTTGATAAGTTCGTCTTTTGATGAGACAAAATTACAGAAATTATTTGGAAATGATATTAATCCGCTCGATTCATCGACAGGTACTTGACCATTACCGATAGTCAGCAACTGCTCCGAGAAATCTTCAGCAGATGTATCATTAAGCAATGTAACTCTCATGTTTGTTGTCAGTTGCAGTTTCTTCACATGGCGCCATAGATTTGACGATTTGAGGCAAGCGTTTATTTCGTCGGCAGCCGTAGATCTTGGAATTACTGGCAGTATTTGGCGGAAATCACCAGAAAGTAAAATCATTGCTCCTCCAAAACATCTCGAGTCATTGCGTAAATCTTTTAATGTTCGGTTAAGTGCTTCTAATGCACGTTTATGCGCCATTGTGCATTCGTCCCAGATGATGATTTTCGATACTAAAACTTTGCCCATTGCTGAGTGTTTTGCAATATTACACGTTGGTTCTTCAATAGTTTGAAGATTTAACGGTAATTTGAATGCTGAATGAGCCGTACGGCATCCTTCTAACAATGTGGCTGCTATTCCAGAAGAAGCAACTGCAACCGCTATGTTAGATCTCGCCCGAACAGTTGCTAAAACTAATGACATGAGGAATGTCTTGCCAGTTCCACCAGGGGCATCTAGGAAATATAAACCACCATTTTCATCATCGATTGCCTTCATTAAAGTATCATAAACTTTCTTTTGTTGGTAATTCAACAGGGGTACATTCGTTTGAACTACTAAATCTAATTCCTGGTGATCATATTCACGTTCCCGTTCCAATTCTCGATTAAATGCGTCATTCATTTCACGATATGGTGCTGGCATTCCTAACCTGATTAATAAATTACCGCACATGAGGTAACACATATCTTCGATCAAGAGTAAAGCACGATTATGTATCTCCTCATTCATCTCAATATCGTGATTTCTGGAACTGACACGAATTTGATGTAAAATATCTTCTGACATATTATCCTTGTATTTGTGCCACAGGTTACATGGGTTTGATGGAAAACATGTCGAAATTATGATAGCGAATAATGTGCGTATCTGACTTGGAGATGCAGAGATAATGGCTTCAGCGATTGTCGTATCCCAATGACTATCGTTTTCTAATAACTTCAATTCTTCACATGCAGCACGATATGTTGGGAATATTACACCATTAACAGTTCGTAGTGACTCAAATGACGTTGGCCCACGCACATTTACCAGCAACAACCGCAAATAGAAACATTCATTATTCTTTGGATGAACTGTATACATACGACCAAGAGCATCAGTAGAACGCACATCTGGATACCCAGGAACCGCATCGCCTTGCTTCCGTCTTTGAAAATTCTTCGATGAAGCATTCCAAGTATAATAACGTGGCATCTCCGAGTAAAGCAAAGTTCGTGCAAACTGATCGCTTTGGCAGATTGCAAAAAAACTGGTCAATGTAGTTGCTGGAGGTGTTTCAGCACGTTGCGTAGCATTCGAAGCCGTGAAATATACTCGTTGACCATTCTCCAGATGCACCGCCAAATGCGTAACAGTAGGATGACGTTCGTGAATGGGAAATGCGAATATACGCCAAATCGCTTCATTACAGTTCACATAACGACCAACTTGATAGCGTGAAATTTCATCGTTGGTATTCGAGGATTGCAATCCAAAAACCGCCATATCACTGCCTTTCGTGACATATTTGCAAATATATTTTATGGACTTAACTGAATTGCAGTATTCAACGTTGCAATGTGTCTTGAACGATTTAGAAATAAGTGGCGAATATGGAACAATCCAACTGTTGTCGACAACGAAATCCATTCTTTTCACTTTCGTTGTGACAGTTCGACCGTTGTCATCTGGTGATCGACGCCGATACAGCGGATAACCATCATTGCCAGTGACAGTCTCCGCCGTTAATTTCCGTGGATATCGTTTAGAGCACTTTCCATCGACCATGCAAGGTGATTGGGGATTGATGGCACCACACGGTCCATGAATCATATTAGTAGTAACAACATCATGTAGGTCTGGATCGACTTCATAATCAGGAATCTCAGCACATATGATATCATCTATTTGGTCAGGCTGAATTCTTTCCACTAACCAAATAAGAATGTGTGCGTGCGGCAGGCCTCGCTTTTGCCATTCAATTGAATACATCCAGCATCGAGTATCTCCAAAGACGCGTTGTTTAACAATAAAGTTCATCAGGGACCGAATTTTTTGCCTGAATATACGTGCTGTGATGTCGTGTCTATCACTTGATGTTTGTCCGGGAAGCAGCAATTGAGTAATTTCTATCCATTTTGGATTACAGGTAAAAGTAATAAAGAGATCGGGCCGACCGTAATGACGAACATATGTCATTGCATCTTGTGCATATTCATGCATATGACGTGGACTACCAATGTATGTCGCCGGCAGAATAGTTAATCGACCAATATTAGCTGCATTTCCTTCAGTATTAACTGCATCACGTAAATGGATGTACTCCTCAGAACGCAGTTTGGCTTGGTTCGACCTAATGAATGTTAAACGTTCCGTTTCTATTTTTACATACATGTCAACGCAATACTGCTGAAACAATCGACGAAACCGCAGCAAATAGTTGTCAGCATTTTGACGAATCATCAAACGATATGCGTAATAATTCATTGAGCTAACTTTCTTTGTAGTTTCTTCACCTGAAATTAAAAATTTGATAATTAACCATTTCAAAGGCAAATTTTAAAGGCAAACAATACAGACATTAACCATTTTTTTAATAAGCATTATTTTAAATCAGTGTCTTTCACAAATAAATGAAATAAATTATGATACTGATACTCACCATTCAATGGATTTTTCATTTTAATATTAAAATAATATCCATCTTCTCCTTGCCAAAACATCAGCGGGTATTGCAATGTGTCATATGATCGATGAGTTTCAGATATTTGTTGCAGTTGCCCAGTATCGCGACGTGTAAGCACAATATCGCGTTTTTCCAATTGTTCACCAACAATCAGGATGGCAACTTCGTCTACTGTTGGAGCATTAAATGTCCTTTCGTGTGTTCCAGATGGTCGTTTATCTGCTTTGATAACAACTTTATAGTCATCACTTGGCATGCGCTCTAAAGCACTCTTAAACAACCTGACCAACGCATGATGTTCATGAAGCAGACACTGCAAGTCTTGAAGAATTGCTCGCTTCATTCCTGCATTGATCTCTAGGCGTCGATCAAGTTGTTCTTCCATGTTGCCCATGAAATATATTTGTAAAAATTTATTCTGTGTATCTTCGAAAGGTAGTAATGATCCAATTCGATGATGAATCTGTCCTTGTATCTACAAAATAAAAACCAGACAGTATTAACTGGGTTATAAACACTTTTTTCGGTGGGAGAGTAGAGTTCAGAATTAGCAAATATACTACATAGGTACCAAGAGATAAAGTAAGTTATTCTTTAACTACATTCTATATAAGTACAAAAATAAATACCTTAAATGTCGGATTAAATCCCCGTTCTTCGATAATATCTGCCCCAAATGACGTCATCTGGAAACAACCATTGTATTTTTGAGTATTTGCAAGAAAGTGGCGTGATTCTTGTGTTTCGCCACAAAGCAATGAATACAATGGCTCAGGTGGCGGAGTCAACAATGGCAATTTCACTTTACCATTAAGGCAGCATAATCCAGGCGTTTCTCCGGAAAACTTTAATGCACCACAATACTCGCAAACTACGTCCATTTGCCCAATGCAAACGCTAGGATGCAAGCTGTAATCATTGCTGCAATCGTATTGAAACGCTGCTCGATTCAAATCAGCACTTGATAAATATCTTGTTCTGCGTCGCAAATTATCTATTTGTTGACCTCTGTTGTTCGCTCGACGATTCTGCATTGCCAACCGAGCTGTTTCACGGGCTGCTTCACTTTGCTCTCGTGATTGAGAAGCACGAAGTCGAGCCATACTATCGCGGCGCTGTTCACGTGCAATTTCTTGTTCTTCTTCAGTCCTTTCATTTGCAGTATTTCGTATTCTTCTTGCATCACGGCTTTGTCGGGAAAGATTCGATCGTCTTGGTCGCGGCATTATTAATTAAACTTCACTTCACCTAAAAACTTAAATTTTTAACCATACCGAGTTTTATAGTTCACTTCACTGTTTATACGAATGGGCAATTGGGCAATAATGTTAATTATTTATTTAATAGAAATAGTTTTATTATTGATTTCTTACAAATATCAAATAGTCATCCATACGTCATTACATAGCTGTCATTATACGTCAATTTTGTTATTCCAAGTCTGATTCTTTTTTGTTATACCACGTTTTATAGTGACTGACGTTACATGTCAAGTCACACGGGAATGATGTCGAACGGGATAAAAAGTATCCTATGTCCTTCTCCTGGCTCTAAACTACCTCCCTGCCAATTTTCAGCTAAATCGGTTCAGCCGTTCTTGAGTTATAAGTGAAGTAACTAACACGACTTTCTTTTATATATATATATATAAATATATATAATATATAAATATATATACTAGCTGACCCGACAGACGTTGTCCTGTCTCAATGAGGGTATCGAAGACCCTACCCAACCCGACCCCTATCCCTACCCTACCCTACCCCTACCCCTACCCCTACCCTACCCTACCCCTAACCCTACCCCTACTTTTAATATTAACGGGATAAAAAGTATCCTATGTCCTACTCTACTATAAACTACCTCCCTGCCAATTTTCAGCTAAATCGGTTCAGCCGTTCTTAAGTTATAAGTGGAGTAACTAACACGACTTTCTTTTATATATATATATAAAATAAAAATATATATATATATATATATATATATATAATATAGATTATGTTAAATGTGGTGTTTTAATAAATTTGTTATAACTTTTGAACATTTTTTTTTATTTTTTAAGCTTAATTTAAATAATTAGGTAACTTACTTACTACACTTACCGCGTAACGTAATCCATTGTTAGTAACAAAAATTAAAAAAAAAAATATATTGGTAATGAGGGATTTGAACCCAGTACTCTTGTAACGTTTCGATTGATGTCGCGTGTTGTAACCGCCACTCCATTGTGTCGTATAGTAACATGATTGAAATTAAATATTCGTAGGCAAGGAGGAGAAGTTTTATAAAACACATTTGTGCAAAAAGTTGAGATGCACGAATGACGCCGCGACGGTTTGAACCTACTAACATTAACTAGGGGGGTTACCAGACTCTGACGCTGTCTGTACCAACCTAAAGGTGAATTACTTTCACGAAAATAGGTGGTGCATAAAGTGCATGTTGAGCGGTCCGTCAAAGTTCTGTAAGACCACAGGTATGGGTATGCTTTTCAGGCAGCTTTTTGTGAAATTGCACTGTGCTTGGCATGTACAGTCACCTGCAATAAGATGTACCTACCTATACAGTTTAGGAGAATGTCGCTGTAAAGTTTAAGGGAAGATTCTTGGAATGACTCGACTGTACCAATCACCTTCAATGTATATAATTTAGCACTAATTAGGTAGGTATGTCAAATGAGAGAGCGCTAGCTGAAAGACGAATTTATAAGGAACGTTTAAAGAAAGCAAATTATTTTGGTTTATGCTTATATAATTAAAAAATATTATATAACCAATAAGTATCCCTGATTGTTTCTAAATAAGATAGTGCGTAATTTCATACATTTTCTGAATTTGGATGACTATTTATTTTATTATTTGAAATTGGCCATAAGTCGTTACTAGTTTCTGCTCGGTATAGAAAATATATATGGGTTAGAAAAGTTGACTTTATGTTATTCCACGTTTAGTACTACATAATTATGTGCACAGCTCAATATATTTTGTAGTTTTATCGTGAAAGAGGAAGTAACATTTCACATATTGCAACTTTTGCCTTTATAATATTAATAAGATAGTAAGATGATGTTTCATCGAGCAGAGGACCAGCGGGGTGATCGGTTAACTCTGTTGCAAACAGAAATGTTTGACACCGATCCTGTTTTAACAAACTGTGACAGTTTGTCAATTGAGGTTCATTGAATTTCGACGGATGAAATGTCAAAGTTTGTAAAAACAGGTTCGGTGTCAATCATTTCTGTTTGCAACAGAGTTAGCCGATCACCCCCCAGTAAGAAAAACCCAGGTAGAACAGAGTATCAAGTTAATATTTGTTGGGAATTTCGGTAGACAGTCGCTGTCGGGAATGAGAGGGTCCAGAGAAGCCATTTTGGCTCTTAAAAGTACTTTTGTTACTCGAAAGCTTATAAAAATCTAACAAAAAGGTTTCTGGCAGTAAGCTGCGTGACCCTGTCTCGTACAAAGCTGCAAAAAAGGTAAACAAAGGGGATACTAGTAAAGAACTTTCCTCCTTTGTAGTAGGTATTACGACATGACAACGTTTCATCATAAAAAAAATCTGCGATTTTTTATTTTAGCCGAAACTTGTCAAAATGTAGGTATATAAATTACTAGCTGACCCGGCGAACTTTGTTCCGCCTTAAAGGCAATAAATAAGCAGTTTTTTTTTTAATTGGAAAAAATACAAAAAAAATTAAATACATACATTAATCATTCATAATGATTTCTGTATTTTAGTACATAGGTTGCTCTTCATTTAAGTACCTTGTGATACACGACATTTTTTGTTTTATTATGAGGCGCAAAAACAAACAACGCAGATGGTCTTCCGACCCGTGAACATGCCACGTATAATTGACCATGGGAAAAACATGAATGTTCTAGATTTAAACCACAAACTTTTAAGGATTGGCCTTGTGATTTGTTGATGGTCATGGCAAATGCAAGACGTATCGGAAATTGAAGTCTTTTAAATTAAAACGGCATATCGGTTGGGATCATCGGTATCCTCGGAATGAGAACTTCCTCACCTTTGAATTTTCCTATCATTATGGTAGCGTAAATTACATTGTTCATCAATTTTCTAACCACCAAACGCGTACCGTTGCACAGTTTTGGTTGGTTTATGTTTCGAAGCATGATTACTACGGAGCCAACCTTTAGGCGTAAATTGTGCGGTGGTAAGCCAGGCACGACCAAAGAGTTTAAAAATTCAATTGGATAGTTGGTGGCTTCATCTTCATTTGTGACGCAGTCAATAGATTTGAATGAATGCATTGTTCCAATGATCTTATTTTGAATTATGTAGTTTAGGTCATCTACATCTTTATTCTTAGCCGCTAAAATTGCTCGCTCACTCAACCATTCATTATTTTTGTAGTTAGAAATAATTTCTGGAAATACATTGTTGATAAGTTCGTCTTTTGATGAGACAAAATTACAGAAATTATTTGGAAATGATATTAATCCGCACGATTCATCGACAGGTACTTGACCATTACCGATAGTCAGCAATTGCTCAGAGAAATCTTCAGCAGATGTATCATTAAGCAATGTAACTCTCATGTTTGTTGTCAGTTGCAGTTTCTTCACATAGCGCCATAGATTTGACGATTTGAGGCAAGCGTTTATTTCGTCGGCAGCCGTAGATCTTGGAATTACTGGCAGTATTTGGCGGAAATCCAGACAGTAAAATCATTGCTCCTCCAAAACATCTCGAGTCATTGCGTAAATCTTTTAATGTTCGGTTAAGTGCTTCTAATGCACGTTTATGCGCCATTGTGCATTCGTCCCAGATGATGATTTTCGATACTAAAACTTTGCCCATTGCTGAGTGTTTTGCAATATTACACGTTGGTTCTTCAATAGTTTGAAGATTTAACGGTAATTTGAATGCTGAATGAGCCGTACGGCATCCTTCTAACAATGTGGCTGCTATTCCAGAAGAATACATCTGTCATTATACGTCAATTACATTGCTGTCATTTGCGTTTTGTTATTCCAAGTCTGATTCTTTTTTGTTATACCACGTTTTATAATGACTGACTTTTTCATGTCAAGTCACACGGGAATGCTGTCGAACGGGATAAAAAGTATCCTATGTCCTTCTCCTGGCTCTAAACTACCTCCCTGCCAATTTTCAACTAAATCGGTTCAGCCGTTCTTGAGTTATAAGTGGAGTAACTAACACGACTTTCTTTTATATATATATATATAATATATATATATATAATATAGATGATTCGGGCATATTTTTAGTGATGTCAACATGGAATTATTAAATGTAACTTTGTCAGTGACATTTTTTAGTGTACATCACAGATATAGAAGAGAACTAAATGAGATAAAGCCTTAAAATTCACTATTAGAAAGGGACGCATATATATCAATGCGACTTCAAAAGAAATCAAAAAGTTAATCGTACCAGGGCGCTCGAACAAATTTCTATGCTCTTTCATAGAAATGCCCTGGTACGAAGTCGGAGCAATCGCATTGAGATAAAGTATGTATCTCTTTCTTGCAAATTACATATGGACATAAGAATGTAGAGATCAGCCGTATGAGTTGACGTTCAGAGCGTTGTGAATTTTAAGGCTTAATCTAGTTGTTTTCTATAACTGTAGTTTACTTTTTTTGTAGGATACAGAGTATAGGCGATTTATCAGTATTTACCAACGAAATAGGACTAAAACATAGAAGAAGTCTTAAAATTCATTTATGCTCGAACATTAACTCATACGGCTGATCTCTACTTTCTTATGTCCATATATGTTAGCTAGAAAGAGATACATACTTTATCTCAATGGTATTTCTGCGACTGCGTACCAGGGCATTTGTATGAACCTGCATAGTGTTCGAGCGCCCTGGTACGATTAACTTTTTGAAGTCGCATTGATATATGTATGCATCCCTTTCTAACTGATGATATTGGACATAAGAAAGTAGATATCAGCCATATTGAATTTTAAGACTTTATCTAGTTGTCTTCTTATATTTGTGGTATTTACACATGCGCAAATACACCCACTTGCAGCATAAATAGAGCTGCAATCGATGATTTGCAGTGAATTATGAACCAGCATTATCAGCACTTTCATAAATTTTATCGCTGACTGTACTTAGTAGTGCTGCTCGTGTGGTTTGCTCAGTTATTCGGTTTTGTAGGTAATAATGCTGAGCTATGCGGTAATAATGCTGAGCTATGCTCATCTTTGTCGAAAGTAATAAGAAAACCCGCTAGCTATGCTTCGAGCGATAAAGCTTATGCTTACGAAGAACGATCTTCTGCCTATCTAAGTTTCGATAGCTGAACGAATTCAGTTTTTTTATCAGTTTTTATCTATTTAAAAAACATCAGGACCTTTTAACCTTATCAGTGGTTAAATTTTTGATGCATTTACAAATTTGTTATAAGTCTTAGTGCCACTGCCTGTGTTATTATAATAGCTCTATGTACTTGTAATCTTAAATTATTCTGTTGTAAATAATTGCTATGGAATCTATTGTATTTTTTTAATATAATTTTTTTGACATGCCAATGTCATGCAAGGTAACGAGATGGTTAAATAAATGAAATTAAATATATTCTATTCTATTCCACTTTTGAACAGCAAAATATTTTTTTAATCAGTCTTGAAATTTTGACACCTTTGTAGGTTGGCTGACTGACCACGCACAGTGTGGGGCCGTCCGCTTAGTACTACTTAATAATTTCATAGTCCTACTCTCCGATAGGAGTAATAGTGTTCTGTGGTCCTACTGCGCAAATGTGCTCTGATTTCTCGAAAATCTACGAAAACGCAAGTAACGGAGATTAATGTTGAAAATTCTCTACGTGGACGAAGTTGTAACCTCCCACTAGCTACTCCTAGGTTAAGTTTACTCCTAGGATCTTTATGAAAAAAGAGATTCTGAAGAGTTTGAAAATCTAGCCCATTTCCATAAGCTAAAAGGTTTAGGCATTTTGTTGAAAAGAGCTGGAGAATATTTCACGCTCCATGGAGAGCCGTTGTTCAGCTCCTTCACTTATTCATTCAGGCTTTTTGTGGAATTGCCATACACTCGCGTCGCTGCACTCGCAACGTGTTAGTTTAGTTAAAATGTATTCTGTTCGTTAAACTATTTATCCACAATTTTACCTATAGGTTTAGGCATGCAGATAATTTGAAAACTTATGTTAGTATGAATGAGCGTCGGGTGATGGAGTTCAAACGGATGCCTGACAGAGGCCTCAATGACAAATTCTATTTCATACCAACAGTATACTTACTCTTGGTATGAAATATAAAGTAATAAAAAGTTCATATTATATACGTGAATCCATCAATGCCTAGTTGTGACCAAGGCTTGTATAGTACTTTTCTCAAATAGTGCGCGGAAATTAAAACAAAATAGTTCCTAGGCAGAACTTGTACATTTTTCAATAACTACTTACTTACAGCCTATTTTTGTTTTGTACTAAAATGCAGCCTTAAAGACAATTAAATATCCTTCCTTCTTCGTATAAGCTTACCTTCGGTATTCTTCTCAGCTTATCTTGGCTAAGCAACACTCCTTTCGGTCACTACTTGGATGTGTGACATTAATTGTCTAAACACACTATGCCGAAATGTTTCCTACTTAAAGATAGTTTGTGTACCACTTAAGTTTATATAGAGCGAATCTTTTATTGGCAGTATGTTCAATTTACCATTTGTAAATTAAAATATCGTGATTAAATAATAATTAAATTATTCGCAAAATTACAAGTGTTTCTATTCCGGCTTTTCTCTCTTCTATTCATGGTACTAAAGATTTAATTCAAAATATATTAACCAAAAGTTTGTCAAATTTCCAAATTACAGGGTCAAATCAGGGTTGAAACCAAAGAAAATGCCCTGACCTAATACCAGCTTTCCCAAAGCCCTCTCAGAGACAGTGGAATGAGCCGCTCTGCCTACTAGTACGGGATAACCTTTTTGAAACGTCTAGTAGCCCGGCGGAGCGTGCTCGTCTCCTTACTGTGTCAGAGTGGGAATCGGGACTTTGGTTACATGCACTTCCATCAAAAAATATAGATAGCCATCTCTCTTCGAGTAGGAGCTCCCTGCCAAGTAACGCATCGTTGCCAATGCGGTGTATTTGTCGACAGTCTCGGACATCACGCGCTGGCATGTGTTTCGAGTGCAGACGTGTGTCCCGGCACAACTCCCTCAATGATATCATTCGTCGAGCTTTTACCAGTGTTGGCGTAGCTTCTACATTAGAGCCACATGGCCTAATGAGGGAAGATGGTAAACGACCCGATGGTATGACTTTGATACCTTGGAAGATGTGACGACCCTTAGTTTAGGATGCCACTTGCGTAGAAACCCTAGCGCCGTCTCATCTTTCAGGGACTTCAGAACGGGCCGAGTTCCGAGTTCGAGTTCCTCAAACGGCGAAAATATTCACACTTAGATAGAGGTTATATATTTGAGCCGTTTGGGGTAGAAACTCTACGCCCATGGGGACCAGGGGCCCACAAAATTTTCAAAGACTTAACAAAGCGCTTATTCGAGACCACACGTGATCGGAATGGTGGTTTCTATTTGGGCCAACGGATCAGTCTTGCTATCCAACGTGGCAATGCAGCCAGCATTCTGGGCACTCTACCGTGTGGTGACGGTCTGGATTTTTGCTAGGCTATTTTATTTTAGTAAAAAGTAGGTATACTTATTTTGTCAAATATGTAGGTATAACTATGAAATATTTATTAAGGACTTGTTTTTGTATATACTGTTGTGAATTGTTATATGCCCAATATATCGTAAAGTAATCGAATAAAAAATATCTTGAGTGCTGTTGATTCGATGATAAATACATTTAAAAAAAATTACGCGATGGAAGTTCAGCTGCTGATTTTAGGTTCCGACATATTCGGGGAAAAACAAAAGTTAGGCAACTGAATTTCTGCCGCGTAAGTTCGGCGTTTATGGTGTGTCATATCGGCCGAATACGTTGGAACGTAAAATCAGAGCCTGCGGAACTTCCGTCGCGTAATTTCGGCATCGTGGGTTTAGACACAGAACGCTTCCGTGCTTTGGAAGGCACGTTAACTTGTTAGTCCCGGCTGTGAGGTTCTCGGTTGGAGGCCTTCGGTGACCTCTAAATTTGACACCAGAATTTGCTACTAGATCGCCACTAGATCATACGAAGCAGAAACTAAACGGCTCTCGTATATCCAAAACAAGTCTTCAGTTAAAGTACATTTCTGCAGAGGCCAGCAAAAGAGGCATTGACGGACGAACGTGTAAATACATACGTGAGTCCTTCAATGCCTAGTTGTGGTCACGTTGTGGCCAAGGCTTGTATTGTACTTTTCTCAAATAATGCGCGGGAATTAAAACAAAATAGTTCCTAGGCAGGACTTGTAATTTTCAATAAACAGCATTATATTTGCAAGCCAGTTCGAAATTTAAATAAACCCTTTGATTAGTTACCTCCTTGGTTGCCATGTTTCGGAGTAAAAGATCGTTCGATTCTTTCCTGATCCTTTTCCAAATTTCCACACCACACCACATCAGCCTATATCAGTCCACTGCTGGACATAGGCCTCCCCGAATAAAGGGGGATATGCACATAATCCCCACGCTGGGCATGCGGGCTGGGGATCGCAGGGCACAGCTTCTCATACTGCTGCCCGTCAGTGGCCAGGGGATTTAGCTGTGCCGATGTAGGCTGTGCTATGCCGCAATCAGCCAGCCGCCAGAGCCCCGTTCTTTGTTTAGCAGGGTGCACCACGTGCAGGTTCTAAATTTCGTAAACTCAATAATTTTTGTAAATAGTTTGCCATTTTTTTTATAAAAATAATAAAGTAAAATACAAAAAAAACAAAAAACATAAAAAGGCAAATGCAGAAACCGCGCGACGCCACAAAAAAAAGATCGTTCCATTTTTAAATAACACGACAGGTATGAGTTTACATAGATGGTCTAACTTTGCTCTTTGGTTAGTAATTTATTTGGCCGCTAAACACGACAGATATGAATTTTCATACAACTTTTGCCGGCCGCTGCTCGCATGTATTGGGCCGGTACAGCAATTTCGATTTATCTCGAAGAAGGTTGTCTAAGTTATGCCACAATGCTCTAATTTCCAAGCATGTTTGAGAAAAAATATAAATATCTACTAGAGTCATAAAACCAACGAATGTCTAATCAAGCTACGCTACGATTTCATTATGTTCGGGTATGAAATGGCTTAGATGGCTCTCAAAAGATGATATTTCTGAAAGAGGACACCGAGAAGAAAGCAAAGGTATTCGTACTTTTGTAAAAAGTTTGATCCTAACCGAATGTGTAATGAAATAACTTCTGCGATGTTGGTACGCAAGTTGGAACGTGATGTTTGACGCTAAACAAACTGGGGACATAAAAGTATTTCAATATCTTCCTGCCTTTGAAACAAAAATCTCCTAATATTTTTTGTTTGCCCGCCGAGGCCTGAAACTTCGCATTTCCCTTTTGGCAATTCGAGTCATCCTTGTTTCTGAAAACGCAATTTGACGAGAAAATAATCATTTTGGAGTTTGTTCTGTTTGCGCTCGAATTTGATTTGGAACTTTTCTATACAATTGAAGTTCCAGAGGTTAGGAAGTTTAATTTTGGAATGAAAAGCATCTTAAGGAGTGTTAAATATTTGGCGCGTATTCTTTGAACTTCTGCTTGAAGTGTTCATACGTACCTAATTATTTTACTGAAGATACTACATTCCGCCCGCGGCTTCGCTCGCGTTTAAATTATTTTCCATCCCTTGGGATTTTTTTGTGGATGAAATGTAACGTATATGTCCTTTTCTGTACCCCTGACAACGTGTGTGCGAAATTACATGATGATCGAAACAAACAAATATACTCATTATAGCATTTATAATAGGTTAGTGAGGATTATCATACATTGGATTGAACTACTTAATTTATTTATTTAACGCCCAATTATTTCAAAGCTATTAAGCCCTTACAAAAATTGTAAAAAAAATATTTATACGGAGGTGGCGTGACGAACTGGACGTGTTTCCAGGCGAGCGGATTCCCAAGATCAGGAATTGTGGAAAGAGCGAAGGGAGGCCTTTGCCCTGCAGTAGGACAGATAAGATAAGATAATATAAAAATTGTATCTTAGTATAAGTAGTAGACCTGTCATGTGGTTCCCGTAATCATCATTATAATACAAACTCTGCTTCTTTTGGCGCTAGATGATGCTGTGTCAGTATGTCCAGCCATATTAATGATTAATAATCTCTATCAGTGGATGGAGAGGTTTTTAGGGGAGACCTATGTTCAGACGTGGACTTTTATAGGTTGTTGATGATGATGATGATTACTATTTTTATTATTTATTTGAGATCGTACTAGCCATTTTAGATGCTATCCTTCGAAATTTATACTGAAACATCAATTTGAAAGCTCAAATATTTAAGTAGGTATCGTTTCAGAAATCGGATTGCCTTAGTTAACTAAATTACAGACATTTTACGGTTACCTACGATTAGCCTGCTCTGTCCCAATACTGGGTAAAGGCCTCCCCACGATTCCTCCAGTTATCTTGGTATTGTGCTATTTTTACCTACTTTCTATCGAAGGTGTCTACTTTTTACTGCTACGTGATTTTTTAGACCCATTTTCTCGGTCTGCAGCGGAGTCGCCTTGCGTTCTCTTGGCTAAATTGGGTTGTCATTTTAGCCCTTAGCTCATCAGTTATCGCGCTTGTGACAGACATGACCAGCCCATCTCCATTTACCTAAGTTTCGCAAACTTTTGAGCTACATAAAAAAATTGGGTTCTGGAGCACTGAAAGAAAAAGAAGAAAGAATTAAAATTTATTAATTTTATCCATCATGGACACTAATATAAAATAGGTACACCAGTTTGCTAGTATCTAAGTACCTACCTACTAAGCATGCAAAATAAGTAGATTATATTCTGTACCTAGAGTAGGTAGGTAGGTAATAAAAAAATCTAGTTCAGGTACCTAGCACACTAATTTGTTTTACATATATATTTGCGGGCATTGTGCTTTTTGATTAAATTATTGCTTTCTGCTATTTCAGTCAATCAGTATTTTGGCAGTCCGACCAGCGGGGTGATCGGCTAAGTCTGTTGTAAACAGAAATGATTGACAGCGATTCTGTTTTTACAAACTTTGACATTTCATCCGTTGAAATTCAATGAACAATGGTGTCAATCATTTCTGTTTGCAACAGATTTAGCCGATCACCCCGCAGATGGTGCGGCGGTCCTGCTGCGATTGTACAATACAAACAGCCGCGCTATAATTCCCACCTCGGCCCCGAAGTCATGTGCGAGATGAAGACACTAAATCAAATATTGGTCGAAAGCTAACCAATATTTAAAGTAAAGATGATTTCACATGATGTTTATACATATATTAGTTAAATGAGGTTATTTATATTCCATTTGGTAAGCATTCCATCGTAAACCATAAAATTTATCTACCTAAAAATTTAAGTACCTTAACCTGTAATGTGAATAACTCTGTGATTTTTCTTATGTAGGTATTTAGCTTGCATAAATATGAACCTTCCTTCACTTACCTAACGTATACAAATACCACATACCTAATCAAAATCAAGTACAGTCCGTCGCTTCATAAGCGACCATCACCACCAATGACCAACCAAGCAAAGCAACTAACATTATTTGGCGGGTCAGGGTGGCTATATTATTGTGGTTGTTACGTTGGGTTACAAATCAGTAGGTAAAAGGTAATTTAAACAAGTAGGATTAAAAAAAATAAATAAACCAACTTCAAATAAATCACTTCTTACTTCTTGCCCTAAAGAATTTTGAAAATCGGTTCACAATTAACGGAGATATTGGAATCATAGGGCGAAAATTACAAGTGAGGATGAGGTTTTCCCGGAAAAGTACCAATCCCTCAGGAATAAAATTTCCATCTGTGAAGTATACTCTTTTAAACAAAAAAAGAATTTTGAAAATCCGTCCATAATTGACGGAGTTATCGGTGAACATACATAAAAAAAGGTTCCGACGAATTGAGAACCTCCTCCTTTTTGAAGTCGGTTATAAAAAATGCTCTCTCTCCGGAAAAATGCTCGGACTCGGGTTGCTCGTTGACTACAGTTTTGAGATTGCGCACTTCTGTTTCTAGTATTTATAAAAAAAAGACGTGTGGCACTCGGGGACTGCCGCGGTAAAGCTATTGCATAGCATTTTGTATCAACTTATGCAATTATAATTATTTATTTATTTTATTTATGCTGTATTTCTTTTTCTTTGATATTAATTCAAGTTACACTTTTTGCGCGTGGTGATCGTCTCGATTCGTGCGAGCTTCGTAGAGTCGTACAATACGTCTAGTTGCACGCACACAAACACCGTGTCGAAGACTGCCGAAAAGAAACGACGTTAGACAATGCACGGCCTTCAAGCCACACCTCCGTCCGTGCCCGTCGGAGTGGGGAGCGTGAGGTTTTTTTTCGTTACGGAATTTCTGGATTCGGTCCCCGCGCTCAAGGCCCTCGATAGAAGCTATGCAATAGCTTAAAAATCGCGACTTGCTCTACCCGCCCAACTATATTTCTACCTTGTTTTGATGTCGCAAACTGTGTTCTTCGTATTTAGCATTCTTGTATGTTGTAGTTTTTGAAAAGTCTGTAAAAAACTTACATTACCTAAATTAACACTTTGAGTGCTGAAAACACATATGTGATTCTGCACGTCCTCGTCCTCGCGCATGGCGCGTAGCGTCATGTACGAGGCCAGCAGTCAACGTGTTAACTTTTTATAAGTCAATCTTTCTTATATTCTACTTAATATTATAAAGGCGAAAGTTTGTGAGTATGGATGAATGGATGAATGTTTGTTACTCTTTCACGCAAAAACAATTGAACAATTGAACGGATGAAAATTGGAATATACATAGTTTGTGACCTGGATTAACATATAGGCCACTTTTTATTCAGGAACCACGCGAGCGAAGCCGCGGGCGGAAGCTTATACTAAATAATTTATTAGGTTTTTAACTACTGCCTTCGAAAGGCTCCGTGATGGGTCTGACGTTTTATAAGGGAAAAAAGGTTAAGAACTACTGCACTATATCGATCATGAGTATTATATATAATATTCATATTCCAACTTGCACTTGGCCGATTTTTGGGTGGCTGTGCCCACAGCCTTTTTTTAGAGCTGGATCCGCGCCTGGCTGGATGCGACGAGCTCAGGCCATGGCGCTCATTATGAGAGGCCTATGTCCAGCAGTGGACTGCTATAGGCTGTTGATGATGACCACGATGAATAATAATGTATTCCTCACAAGATAAATTAAACAAAAATACTAGGAGAAAAAAAACACAAGGTAGGTTATAGCTATATTCATAACTTCACATATAATTTGGCAGATAGGCTTGTTTTAGGCGCCAGTAAGTTTCGATAGCGCTTTATCACAACGGGCTAGTTCAACCGGAGAATTGTTCCCGCCTGTCACCCTGATGAGGGAGCAAGGGTCGCAAAAAAGGTTTACCGTGCGATGGAAAACGCTCACAATATATCAGAATGGATCAGAGAACAAGGAGATGTGTGGTGTTTCAATAGAGACGACCAAGCGAACATAGATCGAACCTGTAGTAAGGCTATAAAAAACAGTTTGTGTCTATTGACACAAAATGTTTTTATAGCTATTTATATATAAGTACTTTGAGATATGTAATTAATAAAACTAGTAGGTAGTACCCTAATTAGAATGAACAAAACTTAAAACACATATTTTTTTTATTAATTTGCTTACATCCATCATAATCAAACCTAGAATAACGCTTCCAAGTGAATACTAGGTTAATCGATCTATTTAATTGAATCTACAATGGAGTTTGGTATCATAGATCAGTTGGCAGTAACTCTTCTGCTGGCAGGTCGTTGGATCAATTCCCGCCAGGGACAAACATTTGTGTGATGAACATGGATACCTGTTCTTTGTCTGGATGTTTTTTAAGTACGAGTATCTATGTGTTTATCAGTCTCTGGTACCCATAATACAGGCTCTGCGTAGTTTGGAATCATTAAATTGATTATTTATTATAAGTATTTAAGTCATTTAACGGTAAAATCTACGGTAGCTGTCATTTATACCTACTTAAAATTAAATATAACTTGGTTCGCGTCAGGAATGAACTGGTCTACTGGACCACCGTACTAATTACACCGGCAATTCAAGTCAACTGTAGAATAATTTATTAGCTGAAATGGTAAATCAATTGGTATAGCATACAGGTAGGTAATTTGAATGAAATGGTCAAACTTTTTCAATTGTTGATGAATAAACACATCGATATTATACAGTTATTTGAATAAAACCCTGAATAAAATAATTCATGTAATTTAAGTGTAAATATAATATTCGGGGATATGGTTGGTAGCGAATTCTTGACACGGGAGTGGTATAATTCGATTACTTGGAGCGAGGCTTCGCAGCGTGTCGGTCGTTATGCCGCATTGATTGATGGTAGGTGACTTTCATCCAGACACATCGAGATACTATACAGACTCACAGTCTCCAAGTAAGAACTGTCACAAATCTTACGTGCGTCGTTGGTAATATTGTTACTGTTGGTAATCTACCTACACTAGCTGACCCGCTCGCAACTTCGTTTGCGTTTATACTCTTATTTTACGTATGTCCTTTCATGTGAAATGTTTCCCAAGCCTGGTGATTTGACACAGAACCCTAAATATGATATCCTCTCTCTTCTCTCAGAGAAGGACTTTTTGCTTTTTGTAGCGAAAATGAAACTTAAAGAGTGTGATGAAAATTCACATGGGTAACCAATCATATCAATAGTTAAAAATTCATCATACCTATACCGGCTGTTAACTTGGCGACGGGTTGCCACGGAAACAGGAACGAAAAAAGGAGTGAGAGCGGAAACGGGAACAGGTACCTACATATGACTACATTACGGGGTAGGTAATGTAGTAATATGTAGTATATATACTAATAATATATAAGGTCCCACCCATGGTTCAGCGCTTTAGGCGTTTATTTATTTTAGTAGGTATAGTTCTTTTCCTAGGTATATTTCTCAGTAAAAAAATCTCAAGTCTATTAAAAAAAAACTTGCTATCCCCGTGGTATTAAAATATGTAAGAACAAATGAATGAAATTGAAATTTCGAATTCTAATCCGATTTAAATAATATGTTATATTAGACATTCCAATTTTGAAAAATATTGCATTGCACCAAGCTTTTAAGGCTCACAGGTCAGGCCAGGCCACACAGGTGTGTTATTATCAGCGATAATATCGCATGCGTTATTGCCATAATGCGTCCCAATTCCTTACACATAACTGCGTTATCGCAGTAGTATGTAACTTTTTAGCCGTCCTAATACATAATGTACTAAAATTCTACAGATCTCACACTACACGCAACTATCAAAGGCAATGAAAATGTAATTTAGAAATAAAGCACATGATAAAATTTGACTTTATTGTACTGACGAAAAAGTGAATGGAGCGCAGAGTGGCTTCGCGCGTAAAGGCCCTTCTACTGCCTAGTTTTTGTCCGTCTGCCTTGCCTCCTAAGATGGCTCAAGCTGTAGCTTAATTCAATCACGAGATATCATTTTTCCCGTTTCTTGAATAGCGAGCTCAAAAAAAGTAATCGTGAAATTTTCGGTCCAGAAATTTGTTGAATTAAGACAAATTTTGGAAAATCTCAAAAAGTTACCACCCGATTTTGAAAATTCACATTGCACTTCGAAGCCCTCCAGCAGACGCAAATATTGACATAATTATGACCGATTACTTTATTCGAATTTACTTTAAATGTATGGAGTTTAAAAAATGTGACGAATTTACTTTATGGCAAATGTACAACAACCCCTCTCATATCTGCGAAACTACAGGCAAATGTCAGAATTTCATGAATCGGGGCAATCGATCAGAAAAACTTAAACATTTTCAATATTTGCACATGCGATAATTACGATATATTTTGATAGATTGTCTGATATTATCGCCGATAAAAACGTACCTATGCCCACGCGCCTGTGTGTAGGAGCCTTTATGTGAGAACAACGTTTTTTGAATAAATTTGGAATGAGTTTCCAAATACGACAGTGTCAAAATAAAATGACATAACATGAGTTGGTCACTAAGGAGTATTGATATCAACTTCGGTGCAAATCACCCCTAAAATAACTTTCTACCCCTTTTTAACCGCTAGGCGATAAATTTCAATAATATACGAAACACGTCTTTCATAAATTTTGTAAAAGAATGTTTATGCAAAATTTGAAGTAGATTGGACCAAGGAATCACGTTGTTCCATACAGACTTTGCCCACGTTTTTCACCCCTTTAGGGGTAGAATCTCGGAACATACTTTGTTATCGGATGCCTACGTCATACAAAGAACACGCCCTCCAAGTTTCAGGTCTCTACGATCAGCGGCTTAGGCTGTGCGTTGATCCGTCAGTCATTCGGGACAAAGGATTTTATATGTATAGATTACCCTCCATTAAGGTATTTTTTCAAAAACCTGGTATGCGGTCTTTTATTATTTAATATACAAAGTGTTCTGACGAAGTTTCAAGAAAATCATACCATGCGTTAAAATTTTCCCATACAAACTTTACCATCCCATTGCAACGCCCTCGAGGACTATTTCAAATTTTCAATGACACCAATCTTCATTGATTGTATGGAATAATACATGTCCCAGATTTCAAGTTTTTAATTTCAAGGAATACGATTTTTCATACAAACATTTTTACCCCTTTTCACCCTTTTAGGGGTTGAATTTCCCAAAATCGTTTCTTAGTGAGCGCCTACACCCTACAAAGAATACTTGTGCCAAATTTCAGATCTGTAGACACTGTAGTTTCTGAGATTTCGTGATGAGTGTGTCAGTGAGTGAGTGAGTATAATTCTCTTTTATATATATAGAGATTGGTAAACATCAAAATGCCACATATTTTATCCTTGAAAAGTGTGCAATATCGGTGTAATAGGCAGCGTACGCCGAGTTTTGGTGCGGACATTTTTTTTGTGGCTCTAGAGTCTATCTCAATGTCTAGACATTAATTTTGAAGCTACCTTGAACCCGACGTCGTTAGGTAGTGGTAGGAACTTAGCATATGTATATTTCCTTACCTACATGAGAGTGCTTACGTAGGTAAGGAAATATACACATATAACACATAAATCTATATATATAAAAGAGAATTATACTCACTCACTCACTGACACACTCATCACGAAATCTCAGAAACTACAGGACCTAGAGGTTTGAAATTTGGTACAGGTACTCTTTAAAGAGTGTGAGCGCTCACTAAGAAACGGTTTTTGGAAATTCAACCCCTAAGAGGGTGAAAAGGGGTAAAAATGTTTGCATGAAAAATCGTATTCCTTTAACTTAGAAACTTGAAACCTGGGACATGTATTATTCCATATAATCAATGAACATTGGTGTCATTGAAAATTTGAAATAGTCCTCGAGGGGGTTGCAATGGGGTGGTAAAGTTTGTATGGGAAAATCTTAACGCGTGGTGTGATATTCTTGAAACTCCGTCAGAACACATTGAATATTAAATAATAAAAGACCACATACCAGGTTTTTGAAAAAAATACCTGATTGGAGGGTAATCAATTCATATAAAATCCTTTCCTGGATGACTGACGGATCAACGCACAGCCTAAACAGCTGATCGTAGAAACCTGAAACTTGGAGGGCGTGTTCTTTATATGACATAGGCATCCGATAACAAAGGATTTTTTGAAACCACCCCTAAAGAGGAGAAAAACGTGGGAAAAGTTTGTATGGAACAACGTGATTCCTTGGTCCAATCTATTTCAAATTTTGCATAAACATTCTTTGACAGAATCGATGGAAGACGTGTTTCGTATTTTATTGAAACTCATCGCCTAACGGGGTTAAAAAGGGGTAAAAAGTTATTTTGGGGGTGATTTGCATCGAAGTTGATATGAATACTCCTTAGTGACACATGTTATGCCATTTTATTTTTACACTGTCGTGTTTGAAAACTCATTCCAAAATTCAAAAAACGTTGTTTTGCAATAAAGGCTCCTACACACAGGTGCATAGGTACGTTATTATCGGCGATAATATCAGAAAATATAACATATAATATCGCAATATCGCATGCGCAAATATTGAAAATGTTTAAGTTTTTCTGATCGAGTATAGTGCCCCGATTTATGAAATTCTGACATTTGCCTGTAGTTTCACAGATAGAGAGATGAGAGGGGTTGTTGTACATTTGCCACAAAGTGAATTCGTCACATTTTTGAAACTCTATACATTGAAAGTAAATTCGTCACATGCATTAAAAAAAGATGTGTAGGTGAATAAAGTGATCGGTCAAAGTTATGTCAAAATTTGCGTCTGCCGGAGGGCTTCAAACTGCAATTTGAATTTCCAAAAAATCAGGTGGTAACTTTATGAGATTTTTCCAAAATTTGTCAAAATTAAACAGTTTTCTGGATCAAGAATTTCCAACGACTTTTTTGAGCTCCCTATTCAAGAAACAGAAAAAATGATAACTTGAGTTTGAATTAAGCTACAGCTTTAGCCATCTTAGGAGGCAGACGGACAAAAACTGTAGGCAGTAGAAGGGCCTTTACGCACAAAGCCACTTTGCACTCCGTTCTCATTTTCGTCAGTACATTATTTATAGTCAAATTTTATGGTGTGCTTTATTTCTAAATTACATTTTCAATGCCTTTGATAGTTGCGCGTAGTGTGAGATCTGTAGAATTTAAGTTCATCATGTATTAAGACGGCTAAAAAGTTACATACTGCTGCGATAATGCAATTATGTGCAAGGAATTGGGACGCATTATCGCAATAACGCATGCGATATTATCGCCGATAATAACACACCTGTGTGGGGGAGCCTTAAAAGCTTGGTGCAATGCGATACTCTTTAAAATTGGAATGTCAAATTAATAAATAATACTTAAATCGGATTAGACTTCGAAATTTCAATTTCATTAATTTGTTCTTAGATATTTGAATACCACGGGGATAGCAAGTTTTTTTTTTACATAAAGACTTGAGATTTTTCACAGAGACTATAACGAAAATAAAGCGCTGAACCATGGGTGGGACCTTGGGGAAGGACTTGCTGCTTTTTGTAGCGAAAATGAAACTTAAAGAGGGTGATTTATGTGATGAAATGTTGCATGGGTAAGCAATCATAATCATGATCATGAGTTAGGCATATAAAAATTCATCATACCTATACCAGGTTGCCAACGGAAACAGGAACGAAAAAAGGAGTGAGAGCGGGAACGGGAACAGGTACCTACATATTACTACATTACGGGGTAGGTAATGTAGTAATATGTAGGTACTTTTTATTCCATTCATATTTAGGGTTCCGTGTCAAATTACCGGGCTAGGGAAACATTTCACATGAAAGGACATACGTAAATAAAGAGTATAAACGCAAACGAAGTTGCGAGCGGGTCAGCTAGTATGCAATAAGATGAAGAAAGAGAAATAATCACACGTGATGTTGCGTGAATCTCCTCAGTAATTCATTGCCCTTTCTGCAGGTATAGAAAGGGATAGAAAGGATATGAGTATGTATATATATATACTAGCTTTGCTTGCGTGGTATCCGGGTAGAAAGTAGCCCATGTGTTTATCCAGATCACAAAATATGGATATTCCAATTCAAATCCGTTTCGTACTTTTTGCGTGAAAGAGTTCATCATTACTAACATCCATCCTCACAAACATTCACATTTTTAATATTAGTAGGACTACCCAACTAAGTATATAGTAAGTATATTTATCGAAGCCGGCTTTCGACTATAGGATGTAATGTACAAACATATATATATTACATTACATCTTTACACGTGATCATTTTACGTTTCAAACTCAGGTCGTGGCAGGGGGAGGTGCGGTGTCGTTCAAAATGTATGATGAGTGATAAAATATTATAGCTCAAGATGTAATTTATATCCCATATTCAAAAGCCGATTTAATAAGTCACATACCTACCAAATACAAAACTTGTTCGTATTTTTTACCAGTAGTTTTTGCTCGTAATTCTTACAGCATTTATTTTGTTCAAGTCGATTAGGTATAGACAATCACAATTCATTTAACAAAGCTGACAAAGAGGCAGTAAGATTCATTTTCGGATAGATATAGGTTTTCAATATCAATTACCTACCATTGAAACCCTCACCACAGATAGCGCTTGCAAGCTTATTGAAACTGTAAATTTCTTCGATTTGTCAAATCATCCAGTGGCTTGAGTGTGAACAAAATACCTACCTAACGTCAGCTGACGTCAAATTTTGCGTTAACTATATTTTTGTATGTCAAGGCTTTACAAACTTCCGGCTTGGGGTATAGTTAACGCAAACTTTGACGTTAGGTACCTATTTTCTTCGCACTCAAGCCACAGTAATCAGTAATCACCCAATCAGTATTCAATTCATTCATTCATTAATTTTCACGAATATGTCAAATGTAATATTGTTATTTGTTTAGTAGTTGTTTGTTGTTAGGTAGGTAGGTATTGGATTTGAAAGCATTTTATCCAGTTAGGTACCTTCTGACTTAGAAAGGATTGAGTTCAAACTTTTTTATTTTTTATTGTTTTTGGAACATGGAACAAGCACATGGCCCACCTGATGTTAAGTGGTAACCATTACCTATCATAAAGCATTGCATCGTAGATCACGTTTTTTAGGACGTGCTCTACGATGCATAGTCCTGCGTCCATCAACTTGAGGCATGAAGATGTTAAGCCTCTTGTGCCTGTAATTTCACCACTTAGCACTTTTGCCTGTACTTTACACGTGCCTCGTAGTTGTAGACCAGGAATAGGGTCGATATTTTTAATACCTGCCTACACACTTACTTACTTTATTAAGTACAATATGTAGCGATACAAAAACGGCCGTTTATAAAAGCTTCAGCAACACGCATGTGTTTCCTACCTCTTGGTGTTACAGGCGTTCATAGCTTACAGGAACCGCTTACCATCAGGAGGACCGTATGACTGGTTGCTAACTTAGTCGTATAAAAAAGTACCTACCAATAAGATTAGGATTTGTTTTATCTGGGCTCTGTTTTGATTTGTTTAGGTGAGCAACCTCTTGTGGTTGTTTTTGTTATTATTTATAAGGCAATCTGTGAATAAAATCGTGGGCTATACATTATTACTTAGCAATGTCTTGCTTCATGAATATTTCTAATGTAGTTGTTTGTTGTTCCAATAAATAATAAAATAAAATAAATAGGTTACTTTTTATCCCGGTACTACGCAAACTGCGGACAGAACCTAGTAATATGAAGCTTGTGGACAGAATAATTAATAGTACTGCCTCGAGTTAATAATTTAATGTTGATTGGTGGTGAAAATACTATTTGCTTTTATTGTTTCGTGGTAGATTTGTGGTTTCATTTTGTTATGTTTGAAGTGACCATTGTTGTAACTAGCTTGAATTAAGCATTCGGATTTACGAATGGAAAACATATTAATTATTTACATATTCATTTTAATACCAGATTATGCTGAAAGCATATCATTTATTATAGGTACTAGCTTCCGCCCGTGGCTTCGCTCGTGTGGTACCCGGATAAAAAGTATGCCAGGTCCTTCCAGAACTACATAATATATGATATATGATATATTATGTAGTTACTTATGCGGTTTAAGATTGTAACAAATCAATGTCGTTGTGTACATGACCGCGCGTGTACACCGCGGTGACGCGCGGTCATGCACACAACACGCGCGCCGAGCCAACCGCGCGTCGCCGCGCGTTCATCTGAACTTAGCCTTACCCTAGGAAGATCTCTAGAAAGTAAGTATTAAATGCGTATTCTTACACAACCTGTTTGTTTTTTCATATATAATATATGAAAATATACTTTGCGAATGCGACCTATTCTTATACTACCAAATATACTTAATAAAATAAAAATCGGTCGAGCCGTTTCGGAGGAGTGCGACCACATAGTTACCGTGACACGAGATTTTTATGTATAAAAGACATTTTGTTTAAATTTACATAAATTTGGCACATGCAAAACATCAATATGATGGCCTTATAATATAGAACACTGTGGCTTTATAATAAGTATAGAAACAACTAGAAAGTAGCAATATTACCTATTTTATAAAACCTTAATAGAATTTATTTCTTAAATTAAATTGACGGCCTCTGTGGCGCATTTGGCGAAGGTCCGCCTGAGACGCAGAAGGTTGCGGGACAAATGTTTGTATGTTCTGCAGATATTTGTCTCGCGTCTGGGTGTTTTCTATGAATAATACGTATATATTTACAAAAGAAACTGTATAAATGTAGTACATCAATCATGTGGTTCCCATGATACAAGCTCTGCTTAGTTTCGGGCTACATGATGCTGTGTGATAATGTTCAGCATTATTTATTATTTTTTTTCTATCAGATACCTATAAAAAAAATACCCTAAGAAGATCTGTAGAAAGTAGGTATTCAATGCTTATTCTCTTACACAACGGCTTATCGGATTTCGATGAAACTTACATAGTTTGGGACCTACTTACAAAACATATATACTTATGCTATTATTTAATCCGGGAATCACGTGAGTGAATTCTGCGGGGCAAGTAAAACAAAAATTTAATTTGAAAATTCTTGACTGAAATTCACATTCACAATTTTTTTAATACGTACTTTTTAAAACATGCATTAAGTATACATAAAACGCTGACGCTACAGTTAAATAAAAAGCTTAGATTAGATAATAAACCTAAATTCATTGCAATAAAGCTCAATCCACTTTGGAAGCTTATCTTCAGTGATGCAGCCATACCGGAGTTAGGGTCGGGGATATGAAACCAGCGCACCTGCTCCCCGCTGAGCTTTGCTCTCGAATCTTTATGTGCGCCAATATTTCTCTAATGTTCCAACATCCACTTGGGATTATTCTGTTAATTAATTCATGAATTACTTTTGTGTGTCCCTGCTTGCCATTTATTAAGAAGGAGAAACTCGCATACTTCTACGAAGTCAGAAGGAAATTCAAATCTTAAGGGGATTACTACTATGTCCAGCAGGAGATCAATATAAGCTGATGTGGTGGTGGAGATACTACTGATATACATTATTTTGTAAATATATTTGAATCATGTATAGAGAACAGCCAGTCCTAAGCCTTGCAGATGATACAACATTTGTCTCGCGGTGGGAATCGAACCCGCAACCTTTTGCGTCTCAGGCGGGCCTTCACCCACTGCACCACAGAGATCTTATTGAATCGTCTTCCGTAGTTGTAGAGGCCAAGTTTTTACCTGTTAGTTAATTATCGCCCCGCCGCGAAGTCAGAAGGTAATTTACTGAAATAGCAAAGTTTAGTAATAAAATAACGTTATCTCTGAGTGAAGTTTTGACTCTACCTTTATTTTATACGTTCGCTGAAGCGAAGGCATATGTGGAAACTTTTGGCGATGTAGATTGTGAACTGATTTATATGAGCTGGCACTGTGAAAATGCATTGTTTTGTTGTCATTATTAATGCCGTTTGGAATGCATTTTCACAGTTCCAAGCGTTTGCTCGGAAGAAAACGTGAAATCTTTAAAAAAATATAAACATTTCACGACTTTTTCCCCATTATGGATATCTTCAGATATTGCTCATTACGCAAATCTATTGACGATACCCTAAAGGAGGTAGTCACAGGCAAGTCCAAACATTATATGCCCACTTTTTGCAAGCAGCTAGCATTTCTCGTGACAGGATGCAAGCCCATTGCCGCTTTTATATAGGAACAATAACCTAGCACCTTTCGAACTTTTTAGTTCGAGGGCATGCCGGATTCTTCACGATGTTTTTCTGCACCGTTTCGAGCTCGTGGTAATGCGCACATAAAATTTTCGAAACGAAAAATCCATTGGTGCACGGCTTACACCCACAAACTACAGATCTTAAGTCGGGAACTTTAAAAATATATATATTACGGTTTGAGTGCTAAATAACACAACATAGGAGCAGGCGCATATCGTGATCAGTCGGCGAATACCTGCCTGAGTCGCAGGAGGTTGAGGGTTTGACTCTCGCCGCGAGACAAATGTTTGTATGATTTGCAAATCGTTTCGGATCTGGGTGTTTTCTATGTAGGTATAATATGTTTGTATTTAAAAAATATCTTTATAAGTATATCATCCATGTTGTTCTCATAATACGAGTACAAGCTCTGCTTAGTTTTGGGCACAAAATAAATTGGGAAGAGGTTTGTGGCTGGATGATGCTGTGTGTGATTACTTCCTAGCATTATTTATAGTGTGAGTGAATTTTTATTATTATGGAGTCAAAATAGAAGTATTGATATTGAAAAATAAGAATTATTATTATTATATGTAGTAAAAATGAATGGTTTATGCATGACGATTTTTTCTTTTTATTACCTAGGTACGCACTATTATAATTAATTTAATTAAAGTAAGTTATTTTAGTGAGTGTCGCGCTAGGCGGGAGAAAGAGGTAGAGAAAGTTAAGGGCCTCCCAGAATAGAAGATTCTGGAAGACCAGTAGTACCTAACCCTACTACCCTTGTTAGGTAGCTACCTAACAAGGGTAGTAGGGTTTAGGAAAATACATTAAAGGTTTAAACAGCAATATATATTAATCGACTCCTCTATTAAGTAGTTGTAGCCATTCTAATTAATTTATAATAAATAAATAAAATAAAATAAAATTTATATTGTTTATACAGAGTTAATTTTCAACATGCATTTTCTTTTCATTTTCACAATGCCCCTTTCTACTTTGGAACTACATTCAGCAAGTATTCAGGAGTATTCACTTCAGCTGTAAGTTCTGACACTGTACGAACTCGACACCGTTGCACTTTGTACAGCAAGAAGTTTGTCTGTATCGGACAGGCACTTACATCCTTTATGAAGGACTCTTGGTGCAACGGCCGTAGGTAGCTGGCTGAGAGGTTGCGGTTTGATTCCCGCTCTAGAAGAATTGTTCGCTTTATCTACACTAAAAAGAGCAAAGATATGATTTTTGTTTGTTTGTTTTTTAATGAATAAACGCAATCACTACGTAAGCGATTTTAAAAATTCTTTCACATACAGAAAGCTTCATTATCAGCGTCAGCTTAACTTAATTATTTTTTTTTAATTAAAGTAAAAAAAAAAGTATTAATAAAATAATTGCAATTTACATCAGGGTACAAAAAATTACCGTCCCAATATAAAACCACTTTAAAATACCGTGTCACCTCCCTTTAGTTGGTACATTTAAATGACAGGACTTATTACTTTATCGAGCGTTATAAAATTACATCTTAAGCTGGGTACGGATAGCGCGTTCCTGTATACACGTAGTCCCGGTAAGCTGTCCACGCGTACATTGGATACGCGCACAGTTAATGTGGACGCGAGGTCAATCGATCGATAGCGCTACGCGAGCAGAAACCACGGATCGCGCCGCAAGCCAGCTCGCGCGGCACGCTTTCCCCAAAGTGTACGCGTAGCTGCAAGTACAGACAGTTGTTCCAAGAAACGTGTGCCAATGTACGCGCTATCCGTACCCAACTTTATGAATAAAGGTATACTCATGGCGGGTTCCTATATTATACCGTTACCGATTACGCCTCGTTGTCCGCTGAAAAACTGTCAAATTTCCGACGCCTCGTTTTTAATTTTTGACAGTTTTTCAAGGGAAAACGAGGCGTAATCGGTAACGGTATAATATAGAAACCGGCCGTAAGAAGTCATTATTTGGCGTGCATGAAATTGTCAGCTAATAATATCTGTCAGATATTTGAAAATGGAACTGATGATGATGATGATGGTAATGTATGCTCTTGTGAGTACTGTTGTAAACGATAGTAACAGTATATATCAATGGTTGTAAATCCTGGAATAATAAATAATTTTGTAAATTGAAATCATGCAAACCTTTACTGTACGAAGATACAAAAATATGAGACTAAGCTGATGAACCACTGTTTTACTTAATAAATATAACTTGCTAAGAAAACTTATCTGGTTTTCTGTCAGTTTTATAGAAATCCACTCAAATGCTCGGTCCAAAGATATAAGTAATTTAACTTGTTAACTTCAAACCAAACAAAGAATTAATAAGTATTAACTAACTAATTTCAAACACTTATTTTAAATTGTTTAAAGTTAGCGCTCGATTTTAACTAGTCATACGATTTGTTGATAAACTGGCGCATCCACTTATTGGGATTAAGCTATACTAGTTCTACCTCAAAGTATAAAACTAAAATAACTTCATCACATTCTTGAAACCTGAACGAGCTTAACTCTCAATAATGGTCGAAGTTTGATAGTCTTGCCACAGAATACCGAGCAGTTAGTTACTTGCGGTTAAATCCACATAATTACAAAGAACCTATTTCGCTGAGAAGAAACTCGTATTAATCATTGTTTGGGTGGTAGTTGGTATCGTGGATATAATTACGGTTGGTAATAATTTACGGTTGCAATTTAAACTGGGCTAATCTAGAATTAACTTTTGAGTGAAATTTTTGCACCTGCAAAACCTACTAAGTACTAAAATTACTAAGTACATTCGCCTCTGTTTTGTATAGTGGCCGAAAATTCAACAAAATTAAAATTAAGTTAACTTAATAGTCTAAGGAAGTGGAAAAGTGGGCAAAGTGGGGCACAAAGTTAAATTCTAATATTTAAATTCACAACTTATGAGATATATTTATTTAATTATCTTACAAATCAAGATTAAGTAATATAGAAATGGATCGAACGAACAAGCATCAAAGCATTGTCGTCATTTCAATATGATAGACTGCAGAAATGTGAACTGTCAGATGGATACCTTATTTAATTATAATAATTTATTTTATTTTATTAACTTTTTGTTTTTGCATGCCGTATTATACGGTATGGTGTGTGATACTAACGTTTATACTTAAAATCCTAGTACAAGTTGTACATACTCTTTTGCAAATAACACATTTTGATTCTTATTCTAACTAAACAAGCGAAGTTATTTTTTCTTGTACTATAACTTGCAATAGTCTCAACCTGGTAGGTATATTTGTCACCAAATAATGGATGTTTAAGAAGCTGGCCGCGTGAAGCTGAGGACAGGTCACAATGGCGCTCATAAAGCCTATGTCTAGCAGCGGACTGCTATATGCTGATGATGATGATGATGATGATCTTTGTCCCTCTGACGGTGGCTGCAATTAACGTCGTAGTCCCTATGTTTGGATCGGATTGTACTAGGATTGGTTGAATCGTTCGCTGAGCATAAGTTCAAAACGACAATAATCCGTTGTGAGTAGGTACTGTATAAATCACTTCCGACCTTGGTAGAACTCATTTATAGACCGTACTTTCCTCTATTTTTTCCTCTATTGCAAATGCTCATCATAAATTTTATAAAGTAAAATAGAATTATAAGTTTTTTTCAATTTCTAAGCTTCATAATCTCGAATAGCGGAAAATTAAAAAGTCCCGCAAATCTGAGGTGATATGAAATATGGCGCGAAGGCGACCCAATAATAAACCAGCCAATCGTGAGCTCCGTAACATGTTAGCTTATTATTCATAGAAAAATTTAAGTAGGTGATGATATACATGAGGAAAATGGGCGACGATAAAACAAACAGCGATTATGGGCCCATGGCTTATGGCCGCTACACTATTAAAGCCATCAAATAAAAAATATAAATTACTAGCTTCCACCTGCGGCATCGCTTGAGTGGTGTTGGAATGAAAATAGTCTATGTGTCAATGCAGATCATAAACTAAAGTACCTGGACGACCGAGCTTTGCTCGGTTTTTTTTTCAAACCGTGTTTTTGTAAATTATAATACGAATTACTTATTGATAAAATATGAATAATTTTTTTTTCCATCTTACCGACACATTAATAAGAAAATATGAACTGGTTACTCAATAAAAAATCACAAGTGCATTTAGTTTAACATTTTAATAGTTAACAGTAACATTTAACAGTTAATCAATCAATTTAGTAAGTATATTTTTATCATATTATTTATGAAATCCTAGTACTTCCTGCCATACTATATTGTGGGTTTGTAGAGGATTTTCATTTGGAAGGTAGACTTTTGCCATGACTACTTTTGACTTTTTTGCCATGCATAAAGACCGGACTGGAGTTTAAGTGAACCTCAACAAATTCGAATGTTTGCCCTTGAGATTTGTTAGAAAATGCTACGTTTATCATGCCATGCATGAAGACTGGACCACTACACTTTACGTCAACCCCAACAAATTCCAATGTTTGCCCTTGGGATTTGTGGACAGTCATGGCAAATGCAGATCTAACGGGAAATTGTTGACGCTGAATGATGCATCTCAATTGTCCTTTTGATGAGTCAAGGGTTACTAAGGTCAAGGGTCAAGGGTTAAGGGTATATATACTTCTTTGCCAGATTGTTTACCAGTAACAATTTTTGCCTATATTATGTGTTTGCACAGACTCGTTACAATCAGTTTTACCCCATTTCATAGTCCTTCTGATACGTCTAAATTATGCGACAACATTATCAACGCATTTTTTCAATTTTAGTTCGTGTGATGGCAAGTCTAAAATGTTGACACTATTGAGAAATTTTGTTGTTAATTTTACTGCTCCTTCAAGTGGTTGAGTCGTGGCTTTAGTAGATTTTGTGCTTACTATACTTACTATAGTAGAAGTATGGCAACTATATAATTTTTTTTTTCAACATCTTTGTTATGAGGCTCGAGTATTGCTGTCTTTCATTACTTCATAATTTCCATTGACTAAGCAGTTACCTAAAGGCCGCTATACTTACATGTTGATCGAGTTTAGGTCAATGCTAGCGTAGGCAAATTGATACATGAAAAGAGCTACCGTCTAGACGTTCGGCAAGTCTATGCAAACTATTGCAAACGGTCAATGTAGACGAGTTTTGTGGACTTGCCCCAAGAAAGCTGCCCACACGTTGTGCGATTGGCCAGGTGCATGCGAGCGCCTTTGATTTGTGCAGAAAAACCGTCACTGCTCCGAAGTGAGACGACTGGTCGCGAGCGACTGCGAATTGTGACAATACCTACACGCCAAATGAACTCTATACACGTTGGCGGTTGCCTTTACTTGGCCAGCTAGGCGAGCGACACCGAACAATGGCAAGGCAAGGGAAATATGCTATCTATACGTTGGTGTATTGGCCTTCGCTCGGCAAGGCTCCACCAAAATGTATTGCAGGCTTAATACTTCATAAGATCCGGGCTGCGTGCTGGCCAATTCACGGTGCGTTTTAATCTCTTCGCAATATGGTTGAACTTGTGCAGTGGCGCGAGTTCGGCCATTATCTTGCATTAAAGTTGAATTTTCCCCTATTAATCCCATGTAAAGTATCACGTGAGTTTCTAAAACCTCTGTTATACAGCGTCTTGCCGTCAAACCTCCTTTTCATGTCCCTATAAAACCTTCTAAACCAAACACTCTTTGGTTTAGTGCTGCTTAAAAACGCCATCTATTGTCAAGTAGCTTTTAGTGTTGCGGTGTCGGCAAAACAGTTTAGTTTTTGTTTACAGATGCTCGTAAACGGGCAATTTTGTCAATTTCTTGCTGCAATGGTATAGCCACCAAACTGCCGATTGAATCTCTCACAAAGTGCAATAATTGCAATATTGTAGCCCGGCAATTTTGCAGCAATTGCACTACTGAAATATATTTCAGAATAGTCGCAAGTATTTAATGTCTAGCCGGCTAAATTGAAAATGATTTATCCAGCTTTGACTTCACTGCAATATTGCCGTATATCGTCTTTGCTCTGATGTTTAGGTGCATCTTATTTCCCTCGCTCACCTCCCCCCACCTCGTCCTGTAGCTGCCACTGCTGTCTCCTCAATCTAACCGCAATACGCTCCGCGTGTACGGATAAAACTCCTCAGCAATCAGTTGCTGAATCTTCAAGGGTTAAACTCGGCAATGTCGGCTTGTATTGCAAAATGAAGATGCATATAATTATACTGAGCAATATTGGTCGATAAAAATAGCCCAAAAATGCAAATTTTGTTGCCCGTTTGCAGGCCTCTAAAAAATAATAAAATAGTATTACTACTCGCCCATAGATGACAGAAAGAGTCATAATCGTATTCTAATTATGAAAAAAACATTTTTTAAAGAGCTTTTAGGCAATTTAAGTAAACACGTGAGTTGAAAAGACACATATATTTTATCAATAATTTATATAAACAATTAATTTTCTTGGTCTTACCTCAAACCAAACATTCATTGGCTTAGTGTTGCTTAACAACGTCATCTTTTGTCAAGTAGCTTTAGTGTTGCTATGTCCGTAAAACAGTTTATTTTTTGTTAAGCTGACAGCATCGAGTTATTATAAATCAAAGTCAAAGTCAAAGTCAAAAATCATTTATTCAGTAGGAACTGTATAGTATACTTTGAAACGTCATTTTTTTTTTAATTTACCACCAATTCGTAACGTGACCAAACAGAGAAGAATTGGCAAGAAACTCTGCTTGGCTTATATTTTTTTAACGTCATTGTACTTAATATCTATTACATTGTTTTTGATGGAGTTGGAGGCAGTTTCATCCCAAGCTTTTTTGTCATCTAAATAATCAGATATTTTATAATAAGCTTTATTACATAGATTACGTTTAACAACATTTTTGAATTTATTTACAGATAGATTAATCACATCATTTGGGATTTTGTTAAAAAATCGTACAGACATCCCTTTAAAAGATTGACTAACTTTATGGAGCCTTACAGTGGGAACAGCTAGTTTATCTTTATTTCTAGTGTTAACATTATGATAGTCGCTATGTTTCTTGAACATGTTAATATGTTTTCGGACATACATTAAGTTTTCATATATATATTGGCACGGCACTGTCATAACATTTATTGCTTTAAACTTAGTTCTAAGTGATTCTCTGGGGCCCATATTATAAATTGCACGAACAGCCCTCTTCTGCAACACAAATATGGTGTTGATATCTGCAGCATTCCCCCACATCAAAATTCCGTACGACATAATGCTATGGAAGTAGCTGAAATAAACTAGTCTAGCCGTTTCTACGTCAGTAAGTTGACGGATTCTTTTGACTGCGTATGCTGCAGAACTAAGTCTGTTCGACAACCCATCTTTGTGAGCGCCCCATTGAAGCTTATTATCTAAAGTTATGCCTAAAAATACAGTACTGTCCACAAGATTTAGATCTTCATCTTTTATTTTAATGTTAGGTTTAACTTGTTTAACATTTGGTAATATAAATCTCATACATTTTGTTTTAGTCTCGTTCAGTAATAAATTATTGACATCGAACCAGTTAACAACTTTCGCTATTGCATTGTTCACGTCGTCAAAATTGGTCTGCCGTCGCTTTAATTTAAATAAAAGTGACGTGTCATCAGCAAACAATACAATTTCGTAGTTGTCTCTCACAAGTTGAGGTAGGTCGTTGATGTAAATTAAAAATAAAAATGGTCCAAGTATTGACCCTTGCGGAACACCCATCTTTACTACAGATCCCGGAGAACATTTTCCATTTACGTTTACTTTCTGTATTCTGTCAGATAGGTAAGAAGTGAGAAGGGCTAAAGCCATACCCCTGACGCCATAGTGATCTAGTTTCCTGATTAATGTTTCATGGTGTACGCAGTCAAATGCCTTAGACAAATCACAAAAGATGCCTAAAGCATCATGTGAGTCCTCCCAGGCATCGTAGATATGCGATACCAACTCAACACCAGCATCAGTTGTTGATCTGCCCCGCGTAAATCCGAATTGTTTGACATCTAGTAAGTTGTTAAAGTTAAAATGGCTTTGCAGTTGACTAAGAATAAGCTTTTCAAAAATTTTACTAAATGTTGGCAGTACAGTAATAGAGGCAGAAACGCGGAAAAAGAGTATCTGCACCAAAACCTACTTATTTACTTAGACTTAAGGTCTAAATTAATGCAAATTTGTCATTTTGAAGTTGATTTATGTCAAATACGCTTGGACGATTTTTGTCAGTTTTCACTTGACTATAGTAGTATATACTAACTCGATGTCTGGTGGCCCTAGTTGCCAAAACAATAGTAATACTACTCGACAATAGATGTCAGGAAGAGTCATTTTCGAATGCTGATGATATTGTAGCAGCTTTTTTTTTGGATAAAACAACATTTTCTATTAATAAAACCCAGCTAGATCGACTTATCACTCCCAAAACCCCCTACGTAAATTTTATGAAAATCGTTGGAGCCGTTTCCGAGATCCAGATTATATATATATATATATATATATATACAAGAATTGCTCGTTTAAAGGTATTAGATTAAATAAATTAATAAATAATGCTGTACACATTTCACACATCATCATGTAGCCCCAAACTAAGCAGAGTTTGTATTATGGAAATCACATGACTGATTTAAACTACTACTTATTTGAATATTTTTTGTAAATACATACATAAGATACATAGAAAACACCACACCTGAGACAACTATCTCCATATAATGCAAATATTTGTCCCGCGGGAATCGACCCCAACACCTTCTGTGTCTCTTATACTTCAAGTTTCATCCAAATCCGTTCATACGGTAATAGTAGTAGAGTTCCTTGTGGAGAGCTCGTCCGGGGAAGTACTTCCATCATGTCTATTTCCTCCGTGAAGCAGCATTGCTGTGTTTGGATTTGAAGGGTGTTGGTGCCGGTGAAATTACAGGCACAGGAGGCTTATCATCTTCATGCCTTAAGTTGACGAAGGGTGTTGCATTGTAGAGCACGTACCAAAAAACGTGATCTTAAATGCAATGCCTTGTGATGGGTAATAAACAATAAATAAAAATAAAAGTCTTTTATTTCAGATTACAAAAAATCCATAGGTACGTACACTCGAAAACACTAAAATTAAAACAAAGAACATAGAACACAAATTATAAAATACAGAAAATGATAAATTAATTTAAATCAAACTAATAAAATCAAATTCAATCAAAACAAAATCAAATAAATTAAAACAAACAAAATCAAATCATATTAAATTAAACTAAATCAAATTATAAATTTATAGATATTTATGAGAGCGACCAGCCAATTATTTACTTAGGTGATCACCCTCACAATGAAGCACCTCCACAGTGGGGAGTCACACCAATCTGATATTGTTTTTAGGATGCTGTTGTGACTGTCCCGCACTCTGCGCATCAGGGAAGCAGTTTTTTGGCGGACGACAGCTTTGAAGCGATCGGTTTGGTATTCCGCAAACATCCCTGTTGCACTGCAGAAGCGAGGCAGTCCCAACATCATCCTAAAAATATTATTATATTGGACGCGTAAGGCAGCGACCTTTCGGCATAGTTGACCAATAGATTCCCTGTGTAAAAGCTCTGGCAGTACGCTTTGAAGAGTGTGATTTTAACTTCTTCAGAGCACCGGGCAAATACGCTACGGATCAACATGTCGCCTCTAATCGCTAGAGCCCTACGCTCCCTTTCTATATCTGCATTGTCTTTAAGGTCATCGGTAATAATGTGGCCAAGATATTTAAATTAAGGGTCAATTCGGGAATACGTTCAAGGCGCTTAAAGATAATGTACTCACATTTCTTTGTGTTATATAGGAGGCCATGCGAAGCAGCGTAGGCAGCACAAGTCTTCAACATTTCCCCGATAGATCCCGCAGTTGGGCCCAGCAGCACCATGACATCCGCGAAGCTGATGTTGTTGACACTAACACCATCTACTCGGCATCCTACACGCATGCTGCTGAGCTCAACTATGAGGTCATTAACATAAAGGTTGTAGAGCGAGGGAGAACTTAACATCTCACAATATTTCTTTGGTTCCCATACTAATGTTGAAATATTTTTATAACATCCGTCGGTACACCCCTGTCCCCTAACTTTCCCCAAAGCACCTCATAGGATACAAGATCAAATGCTTTTATGAGGTCAAGAAAACAGGCGTTTTGCGCTTTGTGTAGTATTCGACAGTGTGCTTGAATCCCAAAATTGCGCTTTCAGTAGGTAGTCCGGTCCGAAACCCGAACTGCGCGTTATGTAATTTTAAATATTTTTGTAAAATAGAATCAAGCACACAGTCCAACACCTTGGCTATTGTCGTGGCCAAGGAGATCGGGCGGTACTTCCCCTCCGATATATCGCCTGTCCTGTTCTTCACGATAGGTACAACGATAGTTTTCATGAGGTCGGGAGGTAAGTAAGCATGACTTAGACACATCGTCAAAAACATGGAGAGTAGTCGCGGCAAGTTATCCTAGATCCCCGCATACTTAAGATGTTCGATACTCAGCCCATCGTGTCCGGGCGACTTGCCTCTAGTCATGCTCTTAATAACTGCTCTGACTTGTTTTGACGAAATGTGTATTAGAGGCTCGTCACCCTGAGAGCAGAACCCCGCATTAATCACCCCAGCTGATGGTAGGAGTGGAGAGTGAACTTTAAAATGTTCCTTAGAAAGATGCGCTCCACTTTAACTTACCAGTGGATTTCCAAAATTTTACGAAATCTTTCGATTCTCGTTCCTTTTTTAGATAATAGTTCCTAATTTTAAATAACGAACTCTTTTCTAATTAAATTCGTGTTTGCTCTATACTTTCTTGTTTTTGTTACAAATATGTATTATTGCTATTTGTGGAAACTTTTAATTAGTCTTAAGTATGCATTTGTGCTCCTCAGTAGGGGCTATGTAATATTGTGTGTTCTATTTATTTATACGTAGCTGTAAGTTTGCTTAAAATTCTAAAATAAATATAACGTGAAGGCACCGACTATAATATCATGTCACCACTTTTTATTTACTTTTCAATTACAGTGACAAGCTTACTTTAACGAGCGATATAAAATGACATATAATGATATATCATATATTAAGGGGTATATAAAAATTGATAGCGCAGGATCGAAGTAGCTGGAAGAAATAGAGGGAGGCATTTGCTCTGCAATGGGATTGTTCAGGCTGACAGTAAGAGTAACAGATGAATAAAAGTCACAAACGGACCTTCGAGTGAGACACAGTTGTTGATACATACTGTGCATATACCTACATGTGATCCCTCTTGAGTAGATATTCACCGAAGACTAAGAAATAAGCCCTTATCTTGTTTATCAGAGCTATTTTGTCTGTCTATTATTGCGCTTTTCAAAACACCTACCTTTCTATTCATGACAGTTCTATAAACCTCAGATAGCTAAAATAGCGTTAAAATATCGTGTAACCCAATAGCCGGGTCCACACCAGACGATCCAAATTGGATCGGAGATTCCGCGATCCGCGATCCAAGATCGTGATGCGTGGAGCGTGGATCGCACTAAGCTGATCCCAGTTGTTTGAAACTGCGATCCTGAAATACGTTCTAAGGCGTAGGTCACACATATCGGGCGCGGACATGGCGCGGACATGGCGCGGACGTGGCACGGACGTGGCGAGGACATGGCGCGGGCATGGCGCGGACATGGCTCGGACATGACGCAGAAATGACGTGACTGAGGCACATGTGTAGTGCAGTCTGTTGTCCGATATCGATGTGTCAGCATGTCATCCTCAGAAGACGAAGATGCTCTTGCTCTCGCGCATACAATTAATTAATATCAGATCAGGGCCCGTACAACCCCGATTTCGAGTTAGTTGCTTCGAAAGACCCTTCATTGGGTTATACAGTTCGTTTGGGTATTCTCCTCCTAACACAAGCGAAAGTGTAACCCGTTCCTTTTGGTTTTCAGTCAGTTTGAGTTTGAGTTTCAGTGAGTCAACGTCATAACAGGGTAACCCTATCGGTTACCCTGTTATGAGGTTAAACGAATGAATGGAGTTACCTCTTGATAGGTTTTTTTTAATGTTACACAATGATTATCATTACGCCTGACACTGGGTGGGGGAATTTAGATTTTGACTCTTGATTGATGTCATCAATCATTAGGTATTCGTTCGGATCGCTTTATTTGGTTGAAGGAAAAGCGTCACTGCATTAAAGAAAAGTTTTGAAAACATAAGGAAAGTATCAATCGCAGAGTATGCGTTGTCATATACGAGACCCGCAGTCAACATATTAAAGAGAAAAAAAATGGTGCTTCAGTTTTCATAAGTCATCAGTTATGTCATGACTGAGGCCCAGCAGTCAATATGTTAAAAAGAAAAAAATATGTTTCAGTCAGTTTTCATAGGGCATCATCGCAGAGTACTCTGCGTAGCGTTATTTTTTATTTTTATTGTATTTATTAGGCAAAGCCAACAGTACACATAATGAGCATTTTGTAAAGCGTTATTTCCGAGACCCGCAGTCAACGTCTTAAAAAGAAAAAATATGACCTTGAAAACTATTTTGAATAATAATTTTGGATTGTCACTGTCACTGTCACTCTAAAACTCAAACTCAAAACTCAACTCAAAGCTCCACTCATTCTACAAATTCATCTGTAAATGGTTATATCTCTGGAACTACTCATCCTAGACTAGCCGTTAATTGCTCAAAAGATAGCTATCGACAAGATCTTTATTTTAAATGACATATGTCAAACTTGAATTTGCCATATCTCGAGAAGTACTCATCCTAGGCTTGCCGTTACTAGCTCAAATGATAGCTACTAATAAAATCTTAATTTTCTATGACAGCTGTCAAACTAAAAACTGTCATCGAAAATTAAGATCTTAACAATAGCTATCATGTGAGCTAGTAACGGCAAGTCTAGGATGAGTAGTTCTCGAGATATGGTCGATTTAAGTTTGACAGCTGTCATCGAAAATTAAGTTCATGTCAATAGCAATCATTTTAGCTAGTAAAAGCAAGTCTAGGATGAGTAGTTCTCGAGATATGGTCGATTTAAGTTTGACAGCTGTCATCGAAAATTAAGTTCATGTCAATAGCAATCATTTTAGCTAGTAAAAGCAAGTCTAGGATGAGTAGTTCTCAAGATATGGTCGATTTAAGTTTGAGAGCTGTCATCGAAAATTAAGGTCTTGTCAATAGCTATCATTTGAGCTAGTAAAAGCAAGTCTAGGATGAGTAGTTCTCGAGATATGGTCGATTTAAGTTTGACAGCTGTCATCGAAAATTAAGTTCATGTCAATAGTAATCATTTGAGATAGTAAAGGCAAGTCTAAGATAAGTAGTTCCTGAGATATGGTCGATTTAAGTTTGACAGCTGTCATCGAAAATTAAGTTCATGTCAATAGCAATCATTTGAACTAGTAAAAGCAAGTCTAGGATGAGTAGTTCTCGAGATATGGTCGATTTAAGTTTGACAGCTCTCATAGAAAATTAAGTTCATGTCAATAGCAATCATTTTAGCTAGTAAAAGCAAGTCTAGGATGAGTAGTTCTCGAGATATGGTCGATTTAAGTTTGACAGCTGTCATCGAAAATTAAGGTCTTGTCAATAGCTATCATTTGAGCTAGTAAAGGCAAGTCTAAGATAAGTAGTTCTCGAGATATGGTCGATTTAGGTTTGACAGCTGTTATTGAAAATTTATTCCAATTTTATTATAATATAATTATTATTGCGTAAAATAAACAATTAGTAGTCTGTATTTCCGCCCTTAATGCTTAGAACACAATTACCGCAATTAATTTTCATCTTTTGACCGATTTTTTTTTCTCCTTTATCTCCTATAACCCACGTATAACCCGTGTTACAATGATAAAAAGGGTAACCCTAAGATAATACCAAAACCCAATACTATTGATAACCCTCATGATCAGGTAACCTAATCAAAAGGGTTTTGAATGGTTTAGACCCATCAAATAATAGTGTAACCCATACGGAGAGGGTTAACTAAGCTTTTGAAATTACTAAATTACTAAGCTTTTGAAAAAACCCTGCCGAAAAATTCTTCATCGGGTTACCAAATCGGGCCCTGATACAGATGAAGAAAATACGCGCAAACGAATTTGCACAAGGATCAGCTAGTATTACCATGGGTATTACATAAAAAAATCTTAGTACCGGTTTAATCTCTTTCCGATTTCCAGCCACAATTTATCTTGAACATTTCAGTTACAATAATTGGAACGACAATGATCATAAAGCGTTGCATATTTTACAATCAATACACAAAATTCAATATTAAATTCGATATCGTCATTCGTCACGCATTTTTACATCACTAACAGACGTATGTCGCAAGCAAGTACATACTACGAACTGGCGGCCATTGTGCTTTATTTCCATGCATTTTGTATGAAATTTGAATGGAATAGGAAACCACCTGTGCCATGTCCGTGTCATGTCCGTGCCCGATGAATGTGACTAGCGTCGGGCGCAGACATGGCACTGGCGGTTTCTTATTCCATTCAAATTTCATACAAAATGCATGGAAATAAAGTATAATTTAGGACACACGGTATGTCGTTGATCGGGCGTGGTTATGACGCGAAGTCGTCGAGCTAAATTGTGCTTTATTTCCGTGCATTTTGTATTAAACTTGAATGGAATAGGAAAGCGCCCGCGCCATGCCCGCGCCAGGTCAGACATGTGAGGCCTGTGCCTAAGGCGTAATCCTAGGCGATCCGATGATTCAGTCGCACCCTAGCTGAAAATGGAATCACACGTACAGCAGACTATATTTTGGTCACATAGGTATTTGCGCAAACGATCACAGAAACAAAAAAGACTGTTCTGGGAACGATTGACAAAGAATTGACCCGATTGACCCTGCTATTGAGATATTTATACTCTAGACTAGACCTACAAACGTGGAGAAAGTGTCTGCACCAAAATGGGTGCACGCTGTCAATTGCGCCCACTTTAAACACTTTTCTAGCGATATAAGATCTAAAGTAGTGCAAATTTGGCATTTTGTTATGTCAAATAACCCACGCAACTCTAGAGCCACAAACGTGGTAAAAAATCTGCACCGAAAATCGGCGCACGCCGTCAATTGATTAGTGCTTGGCATTAAGTTAAGAAGTTTATATATGTCTAATGCGTTTGGACGATTTTTAAGTTTTCACTTGGGACACCATTTTTGTCATCTTGAACGACGGTTGTCAATTTTATTAAATTTTATTTTCTAGTGTTTTTCTAATGTATGTCGTTTAATATTCATGGTATTATAACCGATAAATGTTAGTTATAAGACACAAGTATTAGTGAAATGGAATAAAAGAAGATTGAACGGGAATTCTCTGATGAAGAAAATTGTGAGCCGATCGTCTTTTGTTATAGTCGCCATGGCTATAGCAGAAAACAGGACCTGAACGAAGACTGGACGACTGAACTTATAAACCGTACTACGTTGCCTCATATTATTATGAACAATTATTATACTTGATACTGGCGAAATTGTGGATAACTATCCCAGAAGCCATTTAATAAAGAAGTGAAGTGAAGTGAAGTTTTCACTTGAAGACTGTGACTCTATAGAGTAGAGTGGGTTATTTGACATAACTATAAAATTATCTCGATGATGTCAGCACTATTTATTTATATTTAAATAACAAGCTTACTTTGTCAAGAGTTATAAATTGACATTTGGTTATGAATAAGGGGGCTAATAAGAAAGTGTGCCTTAGAATAATCCGATGGACAAATTAAAAACTGCCGTAGCGAGTCAGAATGATATATTCCGGCTCGAAAGCGAGCCAATAAAAAGGCAATCAGGGGTGCCGATTGCTCGGAGCAAGGCGGTGACACATCTCACTACAATTTATAGAAGTAACCATTTGTACATTATTGTATTTATTGGAGCTAAAGGAAGGGCCTAGGTTTATATGAGTGTCTTGCAATGTTTTTGAGATCATCTCACACTAATCTTACTACTATTATAAATGCGAAAGTTTGTGAGTATGGATGTACGGATGAATGGATGATTGTTTGTTACTCTTTCACGCAAAAACTACGGAACGGATTTAGATGAAACTTGGAACATACATAGTTTATGACTTGGATTAACACATAGGCTACTTTTTATCCGGGTAATACGCGAGCGAAGCAGCGGACAGAAGCTAAAATAACGTTATGTGGATATCTACTTAGATATGCAGGGTGGATAGAATTTTTACCTCATTTAGGGCAGTTTTCATTTATTTTGTAATTAGAAGGTTCTGTTTTTAGGAAAGATTAGTTTTATTTAAAAGAAAAAAAAATCAATTTTTGGATTTTCTAAAAAATTTACAGTCAGCCTAAATAGAAAATAACATTTGTTAAAAAAAAACAGGAATACGTTTGGCAAAGTAACACCAAAACAAATAGTAAGTGAAAACGATTGAAACCAACTTCTTTTTTAAAGATGTCTTTTGTTAGGCAGACTGTACATAAAAAAACTGAAAATGCAATTGTTTTTTTCTTTAAAATAAACCTATACTTTCCTCACAACAAAACCTTCTAACGGCAAAAGACAGGGTAGCTGCCCTCAATGAGATAAAATTTTGTCCCACCCTATATATACTTACCTATAGAACTAATTATAGGTATTGTCTATACATAATTATGTAAGTGTTATTATTTTTCCTACTTCAAATAATATTCACAGCGCTTTGAACTTCAACATGAAGCTTTGAAATTAAGCTTGGAATTTTAAAGCTTTGAATTTAAACTTCTTGATTTTCAATACGTGTTAAAGTACATACATACGTAGGCAACAAATTGAACCAACCTTTTGACGGTAGTTGGTGTAGGTATTCATGTCATAAATTTTTTTCAATAAAAAATATAAAAACCCCATTCGGTCAGATTTTACTGGGAAAAGTTATATAAAACCCAATTCGGTCGGCTTTTACTGGGAAAAGTTACGCAAACATTCAATGAAATAATTTTTCAGGTATGGTTTGAATTATTTTACCAATTTGTCAGCAAGTCAGAATTTAATCAATTTTCGGTACAGCTGTCAGTGACGCTGTCAGGGTAATTCGACCTGAATAAACATTTTCACGTTAATATCACAAAATTAAATGTGTCAAATTCCAAGAAGCAACGATCAGGTACAACTTGCTTGGTGTTTATTTAGTACCTTCTACCTATCTAAATACCTCGGATCTACTCGCTCGATGGGACCCAGAGGTGCCTAATCACTTTGTATCATCAGAACATATGAGAAATTAAATTATTCTCTGAGAATATCGTAGACTAATTTACTTTGACGTTTATTTTACACTGGCATAGTGTTAATTTAGCTTTAAGCATGTAACTGATAAGCTTTGTCTCTAGATCGGTAGAGGTTTACCTACTTTAATAATCTTTTAACACCTTGATTGCGGGTCTCGAGTACGTCGTACCGCGCAGCACTCAAAGCGTTATTAAGCCAGTATATTTTATAATTAAAAACTTTCTGCTTGTTCAAAGTACCAAGTAGTTTTAGAATTCATACAAATTAATACTATTAAAGTGTTGTGTTCTCATTATTCGTCAAGTTTTGTTAATTAAACAGGAACGCGCAAGAGTTATTTCTCTGTGAGACTGACATCATTTAACCACCATCCAAGATGAAATAGGTACACTAAATTACTTCGTTCAAGTTAATATACCTAGGTAAGAAATAAGAAATAGGAATTAATTTATTCGGAGAGACAACTTATAAGATAAAAAAAAAAAAAATATGTTTTAGGGCGACTTTAATGTTGTTTTAAACAAGAAAAAAGAGCGTGACATAGTGTTGATATTACACTAACTACAATAAAAATAACATCGATGTTAATAAAAATAAGCTGTTGTTTATTATATCTCAAAATAAAACTATTGCTTTAAAAGCCGTCTGTATATTTAGAAGATAAAATCTTTGACACAAACATACCTAATTAATAATCAAGTATCTATCATTCAGAGGGGAGGGGTTTATGTCTATGCTTTAATAGTTGCTTTGCCTAGCTTGTTGTTTTGCTGCTTTAGCTTCTCTTAGTAGCCGCTTGCGTAGCATAGATATAAGCCTGCCTTACTTATCTCTTCAAGAAGAGTAAGGTGCGAATGGTCTTAGGAGAGTGTAGCGCAACAGTCGCCGATCCCTAAGGCAAGTCTGGTGGATTATCCTTCACGTGGTTGCTTCCCTGTTATTGGTCTAATTCCCTCAGAAATAGACGTAACTGAAACCACCAGACGAATACTTCCTGAGATTTCGGGTCATGTCTCGGAGGGTTCACCATCGTGCGACTAGCAGGATGTTGGACAGTAATGGCCTGCCGCGTGTTTGTGCCGTGCGCGGGATCCCGTACCGGAGGATGAAGGAAGCCTGGCGTCTGAGATCGCAGTGGGCCGGTGGTTGTGCCGGCTGCCATCAACACGGCTCTCCAGTCTAGATTTCTCTTCACACGGGCGGTCGCGAGCTAGCCACTTGCGATCAATCGGCTGTTACGCCCCGTCTGAGGGTCGTAGGCGAGGATCCCTAACTGTGGGTGGGCAGACGGCGAGGCGCGGAACCCGTGGTGAGCGTGCGGCTTCCTCTTTGGCCGTAGGCAGCCGCGGCCTTCTTCGCAGTGTTCGGTCTCGTCTATTCCGCAGGGTGAGGGTCCTATGTCTTCGGAATAACTCTGGCGATCGCGCGTAGAGCGCGCGACGTCCCCGTTTGAGGACTCCGTGGCGAGTGGAGAATTTCCGAAGATGAAGTATAAACAACACTCGTAATGGCTTCTAAAAGAAATTACAACCCAACACAGGCTGCTAACCAAGCGCCCACCACTTCTCGGGCTGCGCCTTCAGGCGCGCCTCCTTCCCAGAGCACGATTGTGCCGAATGCGCCAATTCTTCACAAGGCATCGTCCGAGACAAAGCTGCGTGAGAATAAGGCTGCTTCCACAAGCACATCGGGCTCTAAAACCCCTATGATGGTAGCTGACGGCGCGCCCCTCGAGGCTGCGTCGAAAGACACCGTCATAAACCTTTCGGCACTTAAGGATGTCATATCCGAACGGCCAACCGAACCCAACTGGACCCTTGTTTCTCCTCGGAAGAAACCGAAACAGGGCAAAGGCAAGCCGCAGCAGGCCAGCACGAAGCCCCAGGTGAGGACGCAGGCAAGGCAAAAGGCTGCTGACGGGGGACGACAACTCCTTCCAGGAGTTAAGTCCTTGACCCGATCTGACGCGACTTCGCTTGCAGGCAGCGCCCGAGGCAGCGCCCGAGGCAGCGCCAGCGACTAGCGAAAGCAGCCGACCCCGCCGCCGATCCAAGCCAAGGGGCAAACGCGCAGGCAAGCCAGCAGCTCCCCACACTACCACTACGGCTGACCAGCCGTCAACCGCTACCAAAAGGTCCCGGCCGGACGACACAACCACACCTACGGGTGACGGTAAACGCGTCAAGTCGGGACCCAACCAACAACGGGTCAGTTACGCAGCGGCTTTCAGGGCCAACGAACTGTGTGTCGCCGTAATGACCGAACCCCAACATGACCTCACGTCGGAGCAGGCCATCGGTGTACGGACCTGTTTGGAGCAGAAGTTAATGGAGGAACTTCTTAACCCAGTGACTTCTGCTCAAACGGCTAAAGTCCGATACCGTGGCAAGGCACATTTTAGCGAGGGCGTCCTTAAACTCTGGTGCGAGGACGACGTCGCTCTGATGTGGCTCCGCCGCGCGGTCGCCAACGTCGTTTCACCAATCGCAGGGACGAAGCTTGTGGTCCGACCACAAGCAGACATCCAGCGACGAATCCTGTGCGGGCTCTTTGTGCCGGATCCCGCACCGGAGATTAACATCTTGCGCCAAATTCTGGCCGCACACAACGAGTCTGTCAACATCAACTCCTGGGCACTCGTCAAGGCGGAGAAGCAAACAGAGCGGGAAGTACCCGGTATCTATTTGCTCCTCCGCGTACCGGAGTCTGACGTTGACAGACTAAAACAACAAGACCGGCGCCTTTACTACCTCTTTGGGAACATCTATGTCCGCATCCTAGAAGAGGACTCTGGTGCAACCAGCTCTAAAGGTGTCGCTCACACCCCCGCCAAACGCCAACTACCATCGACCGGAACATCTAAGTCCGATGGTAAAACACCCGAGTGCGTACCGGTGGGGATGGATCCACATGTCGATCCTCCATCTACACCCAAGACCGACGAGTGCTTTCTCGACGTGGAGGGGAGTGATGCCAGCGACAGCTGCTTCAACTCCTCTCCCATCAGGCACTCATAGGTCCATCCCCATCCTCCAAACCAACCTCCAGCACAGCCTCACTGCGACGGATTCCCTGCGCAGAGCGCTGGAGGAAAACCCACGCACAATAGCCCTGATCCAGGAGCCGTGGCTCAGAAAGGGCATTATCTGTGGACTGCTCAACATCGGAGGGAAGCTTCTCCTGGACTCCACTGTAAGCAATCCCAGAACTTGCATTTTTACCCCCAAACACATCCAAACACCTAATTACCGAATTCTGTTCCAGGAACTTAACCAGCTATTAAAGTCCCCACAGGACCTGGCGACCGAACGCAAGACATTGTGCTTGCGTCCGTGTACATGCCAGGTGACGAAGACATACCACCACCAGAGCTCGTGTCGCTAGTCGAGTACTGCGAGAGGGAAGAGCTCGAGCTCGTCATCTGAAAACCAGCGCTGCATTGGCACGAGGTATATATTTACGTGCCAATGCGGCATAAAGCTGAGACAGGGACCTGTTTTTACCCTATGTTATTTAATAGCCTAAGTATTTTTTAGATAATAAGTATAGAGTTAGTATTTTATGTAAATATCCTGTTTTTCTTTTTTGTACTAGGGGTAAAAATAAATGTATTTTCTTTCTTTCTTTCTTTCTTTCATCGGCACAGACTCCAACGCGCACCACACTCTGTGGAGCAGCGACAAGAACAACGCCCGTGGAGAAGAGTTGGTAAATTATCTTTTTACTACTAATCTTACACTACTGAACAAAGGCTCCGAGCCGACATACGTCAGCTCCCGAGCACAAACCATTATTGACCTCTCCCTATCCACAGCAGGGGTGTCGCAATCCATCTCTAACTGGCGGGTCTCTCGTGAGGCATCCTGTTCAGATCATAGATGGATACGCTTCAACCTCAATATTACCTTACCAACACCAAAACCGAGGCGCATTCCGCGGAAGACGGATAAGCCTAAATTTGCAAATTGAGTCCGCTCATCTGTCAACATCGGGATTGCGCCACACACAGAAGTAGGAGTCGATTACATCGACGAATACGTAAATAAACTCACGCACATTTTAACCCACAGCTATGAACAATCCTGCCCCCTGGTGCTCCCAAAGGCGGGACCAAAACGTCACTGGTGGAATCCCGAAAAGACTGGCATGCTCCGCTATAACTGGTTGCATGAGAACAACACCGACGGCTGCTCTAGAAATAATTCTGGGATTAGCCCCGCTTGACCTGTATATACAACAAGAGGCGACGATGTCTATCAGATTAAAACACCTGAACCTATGGGGAAACACTAGGAGCCCACACGCACACATTCTGGATAGAGCGATGGCCTATGAACCCCTCCTATCTGCCCCGTGCGACAGGATCCCCAAACAACAAACATACCAGAAACACTACCGCATCCAACTACACGAGAACCGGAGCGATCAATCAGGGGTCCACGAAGTCCGTGTGTACAACGATGGCTCGAAAACCAAGCAGGGTACGGGAGCCGGGGTACACTCGCTGGATCTCAATATGAACATATCGCTAACGATTGGCACACACAGCTCTATTTTTCAATGCGAATGTGTGGCCATAACCGAAGCTGCTGCTGCAATCAACCGAAGAGAGGTCGACGGCTACAACATACGGATTCTCTCAGACAGCGCAGCAACACTCAGAGCATTGGAGAACCACAGCTGTAACTCTAAGCTCGTCTACGAATGCCACCTTGCCCTGGAGAGTATCGCCACAAAGAACAATGTAACTCTTCAGTGGATAAAGGGACATAGCGGATCACTGGGTAACGACGCCGCAGATGGACTAGCGAGGAGGGGATCGGAAACCCAAACAGAAGGCCCACCGCCGTTCCTACCTCTGCCCTTCTCTCAGCTACGCACATGGATGCGGCTGCGCACCCTTAACCAACACAACGAACGCTGGGCACAGACGACGGACTGCAGGCAGTCCAGAGCAGCACTACCGGCCACCTCACCGCGGCTGACCCGTCGTCTGTTAAGACTCAAAAGACAAGATCTTCGCACCATCGTTGGTACCCTCACGGGACACTCTCCTTTGAACAAACACCTCTACAACATCGGAGCAACAGACAGCCCACTCTGCAGAGGGTGTCTGACCGAAGAAGAATCAGCAGCCCACGTAATCCTGGAATGCGTGGGAGTTGCATCACAACGTGAACAAATCCTTGGAACACCGAGGTCACTCCGCGAAGCCTGCGAAGACCCCAGGAAACTTCTGTGCTTCTGGGCGGAGTTAGGCTGGCTAAGTATTTAGCCAGATCTCCCACACGCACAATGGACCAACTGGAGTCCAATTGCGGAAAAGGAGTCCATTTACATTTACATTTACATTTTATCTATCATTCATCAATTAACGTGCCAATATCCGATCACCATAATATTATAAATGCTAAGGCTAGGATTTGGATAATACTATACGTACATAGTTTGTGACACTTAATCATAAAAATAATAACATTTTGAGCATGCATATCCGCGGGCGGAAGGCTAGCCATTAAGTAATATAACGCAAACTAAACTGCACGTGATTGGTTAGTAAGAAAATGAACTATACAAATCCTTTCGAATCTTGTTTCCGTTCCAACGGATGTTGAAACTCACTTTGCTGACTGCAAATGGAATCACTTCAATTAGCATAAATTTTTCATGAATGACCTGTTTCCGGCCAAAACTACTTCGTAAATTACAAGCTTTAGCTAGCTTCGTTATTTATTTACAGTAAGAATAATTCATAATTTGTAAGGTTTGAATAGGAGAGTTACGGCGAGAACGATGCGTTACGACGTCGCCCAACGCATCGTACTAATCTTCACTTCGACGACTAAGGGTACGTTTCGATTGACGCAGAGCGGAGCGGCGTGGACCGGAGCGGGCTGCGAGTTGGCCAATCACAATGTTTGAAATATCACGTGAGCAAAGATTTCGAGCATTGTAATTGGCCACTCGCAGCCCGCTCCACTCCGCTCCGCGTCAATCGAAACGCGCCCTTAAACGAAACCGATGGTCATAGTTTACTTATGCGATGAATTTTTTGCGTATTAATTTATAATTGATTGGAACAAAAACCAAGCTACTTTATAAATATTCTTAACTAAGTACAACACGTTATGCGGTGCGTCATCATAAAAAGAAGTTCAAAATTGCTTCCATATGCTAAAATAATATTTTTATGTACATATACGTCTGTTTCCGTTTCTGTTCACTTAGTTATGCAACTAAAAACACATCTTGAATCATGAATATTTTAATGGTTCGGGCCAAAGGAGAATGCCGTCTGATGTATGGCGCTTGGTACCAATGCTAAAGTGATTGCGTCAAAACGAAACCTACTTTTTTCGAAAGATATTAAACTGTTATTCATGGAATACTAAGTCTTTATTAAGATAAACGTAATAAATTGTTTTTATTTGATATTAGTTCTAGAGTTTATTTAAAAAAAAATGCTTTTCCCATACCTTGTGTGATCAGTTTTGTCTACATAATTATAAGTATTGCACTATAAACATTTAACTAAGATACTATATCTATAAGAAAAGGTTTATATACCTCACACATATAGGTAAAAGGGTTTTTAACTACTACTTCGTATGTAGGACATTACATACCTAGATTACTACTGTGTTCTACTTTATATTATTTTCAAATGATGATAGTGACGAGAAAGTAGATGGGCATTTACATCATTTATGGTTATAATAGGTATTAGTACTTACTGGTGAAGGTGAAATCCAAGCTAAGATCCAAGATCTTAACACATTCATCACAACCATGAAAAGGCTATGGATGCTTCTTCCAACCTATGCTGGTTTCGCGTCACCGGTTATTAGAAAACAGTTGATGCAACGATTGTTTATCGTACATTATTGTGATGATGTCTAATAAAATATATATTTTCAGAATAAACACTGTTACACAATGCCACAGAACACAACCGAGAGCATATTAAATACATAAAGATAGGAGGTAGTTTAGTAGTACCACAATAAAGTTTTTGATCCAACTTCTTTGATTATACAAAGTGAAAGAATTCTAATGTTTTCAGTCGATTCTACCGACTAAATAATTAAAAGTGAGGGTGGTTGCAGTGTCATGGCGCCGTGCGCCGGAAACAAAATCAACGAAATATTTTTTTATGTGATTATTAATTGAGTCGGTGTGTAAAACTAAAGAAAATGTTAATGTTATTTATAAAATAAAGGAAATTTTATGGGATACGTTTGGTTTTGACGCAATTGGTACGGGTTATCGGGATTCTCCTTTCCAAGGATTCGGTCTTACCACCTTCATGGCTTTTATTTAGGTAATTAGGTTTATATTTTAGCCTAGGATCCTGGGTAGGTTCCTAGGCTAAAGTATAAACTAAAAACTAGGTGTAAAACTAGGTCCTAGTCTCCTACAGTTACAGCGATGCCACCACAATGCGTTGCGATGTCGCACAATCACAATGCATCGGGGAAATTTCCGATGCTTCGATGATTAAACAAGTGCTAAAAATCATATAAACCATTCTCCCCAATCAATAAAAAGTGCTACTTTTTATTTGTATATTGAAGATCAATAGGTACCTACAAAGTTACCCTTTTATTAAAAACTACGGGACAACCTAAGTATTCAATGACAAGTGTATACACTAACCTATCTTTCTATTTATCTATAAATAGATAAAACAACAAAAAAACACGTAATGACTGAAACCATAGCAATTTCATATTGCTATTGGTCGTATAAATTCATTGGCTTTAAAAGGGATAAAGCTATTGTATTGAATTCAGTTAATAGCACGTTCCGTGCGATGTGCCCATAAAATTGTCGTATAAAATATCATTAGCAAGTAGTGCTTGAATATAGGCGATAAAACAATATTTTTGCATGCCGACTGCTTTCCACTAATTGATATTTTCAATATTGGTATAAAAAATTCAACAAGTTTTATGCGGAACATGTTACCTACGTGTTTTGAGATAGTATACTCTAGAGGAGAGGTTCGCTTGTATTTTATAAATGAGTCTAACTACTAGGGCCCGTATTCTAAAATAATCTAAAAACGAATCGTAACTTTGGCATAGTTTTTTTTAAAGATCATTATCAAAATTTTTGAAGACTGTTAAATATATGTTACATTTGCGTGGGTATCTGAGTAGTGACTTGTAAACGGTAGAATTATATATAGTACTTGTTTTTTACTAAAGTGTAGCTCGATTTTTGCACTACCAGGAGCAATATCTTTAGGTATACTAATGTATGACACCTATTCATTGAATGTGGGTCACTGCAATGCGGAAGGTAGATACCCCTGTCGAAAGCTTCAGAACCAACTTAATTGCGTCCAATTCTCGATGCAGTCGGTAGGTAAGCACTTGGTAGCTATACACGGTGTAACATTTAGAACGGTCGGTATGGAAAAGTCTGAAACTATAAGACATATAAAGATCTTTTCTTAGAAACCATGTCATAGATTTTAGTAACAAGGAAAACTACATTCATATATTTAAAAAAACTTGTACTCAGCTAAATAGAATGATTGGTATGATAAATAATGAAGTAAGGTTATATTATAATAGATAGATTATATTATCACAGATAAGAAACCCTCCCGAATGGCATAATGGCAAGCCTATGCCATTTGTGAAAGCAGTAGATGTAACAAGTTGTGACACCAGCAAAGAGCCATAAGACAATAACCATAGAGAAAATTTTACGCATCTAAACGAGTTGAATGTTGTATTGAAAAATGGTACAGTCATTTCGAACACCTCTAAAATAAATTAAAGGATATTAAAACAATGCGTTTTATTAATTTTAGACATCATGATTCTTAATATTTACTTCACAATAGATATCTAAAAAAATTGTAAGTTTTATATTTCAAAACGTCCGGGTTCGATTCCCTAGCTGAATACATGTTTTTTTTAAATGTATGAATGCAGTTTTCCTTGTTACTAAAATCGATTACATGGTTCTAAGAACAAATCTTTGTATGTCTTATAGTTTAAGACTTAACCCATACTGACCGATCGAAATGTTACACCCAGTATACTAGAAATGTAGACCACATCTAGATAATCGAGATTGCATTATTTCTTTAGGGCATCCAATGAGTAATAAATTTCACAACTCTTACAAAAATACTCTAAGATGTATTTTTCCTGTGCTAACTCTTTTAAGGTAGCCACATCTAAAATATGTATACGCTACGAGACAGTAATTAAATCAATTATTAAAATATTTTTACGAAGATGAATCACTAGCTTCTGCCCGCGGCTTCAAAGGCTAAAAAATAGCTTGTGTGCCATCCAGGTCACAAACTATATTTATTCCAAGTTTCATAAAAATCCTTTTAGCCGTTATGGGGTGAAGCGACCCAAACATACTCACACTTATAAACTTTCGCATTTAAATTATCAGTGTGATTTAAGTTAAATAATACGATTTCTTTACAAATTCAATTTAAAATTTGTTTTTGTACTTTGACGGAATATTAAAATGTATAAGAAGCGAGCGGTCGCTTGGTTTTGGGATAAAATGTTTATGTGGTAATTCAGGTCACAAACGATTTACCCCCTTACTTATGAACGCTGCTCAACGTTAACCACTGCTCAAAGTTAGTCCTGTCACTGTCTGTCATTATTCAACGGTAAGAGATGGCAATAGCCTAAGCATCGTTTATCTTTTGAAAGATGTTCATAAGTAAGGCTATTAAATATTAAGTATGATATGATTACCGAGTGTGATTACCAATTAGCTTCATTGGTCGCTAATCGCTACGTACTGTGCACTTTATACATATCTCTCTTGTAGGTACACACGCACACATGCACACATCAGCCTCTATCAGTCTACTGATGGACATAGGCCCCCCCTAATGAAGAGGGCTATGCCCATAATCCGCGCTGGGGATCGCAGGGCACAGCTTTCGCATGTCTTTCAACAAATCAATTTGGACGGCCTCTGTGGCGCAGTGGGCGAAGGTTTGTCTGAGACGCAGAAGGTTGCGGGTTCGATTCCCGCTGCGGGACATGTTCTGTAGATATTTGTCTCGGGTCTGGGTGTTTTCCAATCATGTGGTTCCCATAATACAAGCTCTGCTTAGTTTGCGGCTTCATGATGTTGTGTGATTACGTCCCGCATTGCTTTTTTTTTTAAAACCGTCTGTAATTTTTCCCGAGCGAGCATCCAAATACCTACCAAAGACTTTTACACCATGTATTTGTGCGAAATCGTAGTATCTTTAGATCCTAAGCTATACTGCTCTGAAGTACCTAACTACAGTCTCTACAAAGATTCTAAGTACATAAGAGATCTATATCACTACAGGGTGTGCCGAGTTTCGAACCTCACTTGGGTTGGTTGCGTTACTACGTTTATAGATCAAAAAACTTGATCTACAACTTGGCACTGCAACTTTATATTTAAGTTATTTAAGTATTTAGGATTTGGTTTAGTTATGTAAGTTAATTGCGGGTTTTGAGTATATACAACTTTGTTTTTGAATGATTAGCGGATCTTATCAAGTTGATAAAGAATTTTCAGTCTTTCTAGTGGCGTCTTTTTTCCCGGCCCAGTATAACCTGGGAGTCTTCAAATGCAGAGTGAATTGGTTATTTCTAGGCAAGCGCGCTCCATCTTAGACCACATCTTCACCTGTTTCAGGTGTGTTAGTGGTCAAGCGCTTGGCTATTTTACTGTTTTACACCCCAGCACATAAACCTGCGATCGAACCTCACAAACGACCTCGGAGCCAGCGGTATGTCTGGATCATACAGATATAACATTGGTCCTTCGAGCTGGAACTTGATGATGTACACTTGACTGTGCCTAAAAATTTTCCTCGCTACCCCTTGAGAAATACTTTTACTTTAAAAACATTTAGAACAAACAACAACAACAACAACAACACCGGCCTATTAAGTCCACTGCTGGACATAGGCCTCCCCTATACGAAGGGGGATATGCCCTTAATCCCCACTATGGGCTTAGGATCGCAGGACACAGCTTCCCGAACCGCAGACGCTGCTGCCCGTCGGCGGTCAGGGGATTTAGCGGTGCATAAAAAAATGATTATCTCTATTACGTATTGCTAAAGATAATTGATTGTTTTAGCTACATTTAAATTCATACTAGCAATCTGAATGGCAATCGCTGGTATTTTTATCGAAAATGTATCGTAAAATGTTGACCAATGACCAAGCATAAGTACGAAATGACGCTTTGTCATTGGCCAAACGATTAATCAATAATAAATTAATTAATAATGCTGGATATTATCACGTATTATCATATAGTCCCAAACTTTTTTTTTTTAAGTTACTTGAAGATGGAACAAGCACATGGCCCACCTGATGTTGAGTGGTAACCATTACCTATCACAAAGCATTGCAACATAAATCACGTTAATCACTAAACTTGTATTAGAAACTACATAACTCATATAGGTACTTTTTTGTAAACACATATATACTTACATATTATAGGTATATAGTAAACACCCAGACCCGAGACAGATATTATAACTACTTATGATATAATAACAATTTGCTAGTATAGCAAAAGCAAGCGCCCACCTTTTGCACCGTGTGTTAATGTGTACCATTTAAGTACCTATGTTCGTTTTCAAACATACTACGGCTGCAATATGGAGGAGTTTCAGAAAAAATCCTGCTATATTACAAATCACTTTGTATGCTCAAACAATCAACATATAAAAAAGAGCATCCTATACGCCTACCCTGCCTAATCCAGTCCAAGTGACGCTTGAAACTTATCAGCTATAGATAGGCACTCTCGAGCACACTAATTAGCTACTAGTTGTGTCCAGTTTGTTACACAAGGAAATCGGACGTCCGAGTTATTCTCGTCCGACATTGTGTACTATGTTTGCTATGCCTAAATGTAAGGACCAATCTGGCGTGAAAATTTTTTCACGTTCAAATAATGTTAATGACGTAGGCAATAGACGTATTCTTTGGTATGTGAGGTTTACACAAATAGGTTTACGCCTGAAAAAACGATATATAGATATACTATGTATATATATACATAGTATAGTTTTATATATATATTATATTATCCCTATCTTCTTCTTTTGCTTATTCTCGTAAGAGCTAATTTTCTTTTCAACGGGAACCAGCTTTTCATTGTTCGTTCTATCTTCCATCTTGAACCGCTCGGATGGAAATGTCATTGAGCGATCACCCAACCTTACTACTTATCTTACCTTATTACTTGATTACTTTCATTATCTGCTAAAAGTCTGCTAAGCACATAACAATATAATGATTACTCATGTGGAAATATAAATTACGCTTCAACAGGACTTTGTGGGTAAGATGCTTTTTATTGCATGGTAAGTTGATAAGAAAGAAACGCTTACGCTACGCATGAGCGTGCCACAACACATTACTCTCGAAGTTCTCTTAAGGAAGATTCCCTGATGAACTCAACTCCAAGACAGGCCGTTTATGTCAGTATGTCTTATTATAAATGTATTTTCTCCCTTTCTTCTATAAAAATACCAGTGTCATAACACTCACAAACATGGCATAATTCGGTGTGGCTTGTAATGTTTAGCTTCGGTTTACAAGTCAATGTATGAAGCAAAGACTCTCCTTACTCTGTCTTTGCCGAAAAATATTTTACAATTTTATAACCGAGTATGTTTGAACAAAAATAAAATGATGCCACAGAAAATACACGCTTCATTTCCCTGAAGTAAGTATGTAGGTGAGTTTTCCATGTAAAAGGGGAGTTTAGGTCCATTTGCAAATAGAGTACCTACTCAAAAGGCTGCGACGAAAAGCAATGCTAATTCTTTCCCCGAGGCGAAAACACCCTTCAGTGGACGAACTACAATGTATGAGTCTGTCTGGACAAGACAGCGGTAGGTAGGTTAGGTACTGAGCTTTGTATGATGATTCGGTAGAGTTTATTTTCTCTGGTAAAATTTAAGCAATGGCAAAGTCCAATTGCGATTTGATAATAATATATATTATTCTGAGTTTTTTAATAACTTTCATGGGTGACGGTAGTAGACGGTTAAGCTTTGGAAAGCACGTTAAAGCTTTTCAGTTCATGTTATTTTAAGTCTGTCGGAGGCCTAAAATCTCTGCCCAGTTGGCTAACCAGTTCATATGAAAAAGAAGAAGAAGAAGAAGGTTGGTTCAGGTATATTATGTTGGCTATAGTTTCAAAACTCATATGTACTGATACTGATGCAACACCAGTCACTAATCCGAGTTTCCGAACCGAGTTTCAGAACTCAATCCGTAAAAGTTTGAACGAAAATATGACGGTCTGATCCGTTCAAACGTGCTGAGCCCGTGACAGAGATACTTTGCAAGTACAGGAAACCAAGTTGTGGTTTTGAATATTTTATTTCAACATGCGATAGAAGCCCTAGCGTATGCTAACAATCGTGGCCCCACATTTCCAGCTCAAATAATTGTGTCTGGTACACTCCAAAATCTTCAATTTATGTGTTGCTCCAATTTCGGTATTTGAGTAGGTAAAGTGCAAGAGTGTAGCCCAACAGATCAAGTTGTTGGTAACCTGTGACTTGTGAAATTCTTTGTACGTGCCTGTATGCTCTTCGATCGTCTGGTCGGTGATTTGTATTGGCTGGAAAGAGGTGACAACGATCCATGTACATACAATATACACCGTACAAACATAAGGCATATAATTTGTCAATGGTTGGTATGTAGAAATGATGAAAGAAATATGATTTACGATAAAACTACCTTTATGAGGCGATTGTGAATGGGACAGTTTGAAATGCTACACCTTTAAAGTAAACCTCCTCAGCATACCAACCATTTACATGTAGAAATGATGAAAGAAATATGAATGACGCAAAAAGTATTCGAGGCGATTATGAATGTGACAGTTCACCTTTCAACTGTTGTACTTTTTCAGATAAAATCAGAGTCGTCCTGTCAAAAGGTCAGGATAAGAGCACCCTAAACCTACTAGTACCTATGTATAAAAAATATGATGAGAGCGAAAGAAGTGAAAGAGTCTCCACGAGACCGACCACGGATCATCCGTGGTCTCTGCTTACACCTCTGGGAAATAGGCGTAGATTTTTATGTATATATTTTTATGTAAAGCCGATGGAGGTTCTTTTTTGTTAAAAAAAATCAGGTTGCACAGTCCACGGATCCCCAACCTGTAAAATAGGTTAGACCTCCCCTTTTTAAACTGGCACAGCGAAAACGCTGACCCCAGCATGTTAATATCTAGATTGAACCAACTACCTACTAAATTAATGTAAGCTGTGTTGTACAGTGCCGAGTGAAATAATCCAGCGCTACAGTATCTTGAAAAATGAAATAGAAAAAATTGTGAACAGGAACAAACGAAAATTTACATTTGCATTCCCACACTCCTGGGAACATGCTGCTGCATTGTAATTTTACAAATCCACTCGCTTTTGCTCTGTATCTTTGGGCTTTAGAATTTCTGACTCAACGTGCCAGAAAATATGAAAGTAATAAAGTTTTGTTTTATTTTTTCTGTGTTTTTCTATGGACCTCAAAAATTAAGGGTCATTATCATCGTGATAGTACTCTATTAGAGAATACAGTAATAGGCAGCGTGCACCGAGTTTTCGTGCGATCATTTCTTTCCACGTTTGTGGCTCCAGAATTGATGGTCGTAATAGATAACACTTGGTTTCAAACAATGTTGGAATAACTTTTATCCAATTTCTTGAGTCAAGCCGGGAGTCAAAGCAAGTATTGTATTAAGATACAAGACGACTAGACAAGCACTCAAGTTATGGGACTTATTTCGGATACAAAAAAAGAAGTGTAGTAATATTGAAATAATTTGGTACTCTAGTCGAATAAACATTTTCATGGTTCAGATTTTGTGGTTTCGTTGATAAATATCAAAATAATTGTTCAAAATAATACGTAGGACGTAGGTTACGTTTACTTTTGAATTTAGTTCATGAGTATGAGCCATGTTTAAAATATAAAGAAATGTATTTCATTTTACATTTAGGTAGGCTACATTTTATATTAATTCAGCAGTTATGGTAGGAATGATCAGACATCGCCCGCGGCGACCAGCATCATTTTCTGGGATCTGTCTACAACTTTAGAAAGGTCACACGGCAGACTGACGGCTTACAGTTAGCCTAATATTTAGTAGGCCGCTTAATAAACTGATTTCTGTCGGCTAGATCACAGACCTACCGTTTCTTAACACGGCGCCGGCAATTTTTTTTTTATTTATTTATTTATCATTTAAAAGTTTTACATATTAAATGTTTTTAATAATAAATAGCAACCAAAAAAACCACTGAGGTTTAAACATACTTGCTATTTGAATAGTCTCAAAATACATAAATTAATAGTTTTGATTAGGTACTTAGGCTAAGTTACGTAGACTGGGTACTTAAAATATGTACCTATCTGGTAGGTTCCAGTTCACGTTAACAAAGGAGCTAGGTAAGAGCATTTAAGAAATAAGATTTTAATTTGTATTTTATATTACTTCTTGTAATACTATCACGCACGTTAATGGGTAAATCATTTATTAGGCGAGGAAGCATGTACCTACCTGTACGCTCGCCGTAAGCATTGTTAGCTCGAGTCGTGCATAACCGGTTATGGGCAACAGCCCGCGTGTATACAGGGTGGCTAATTTTGTTTTGAAGTGAATGATTAAAGAAGAGATCTTTAAGTAACGAATACTTAACTAGTGAATGGATAGGTAAGATTTTGCAATGCTTAAAAAGTCCCAAGTCATTTCCATGGAATTGATGTTTAATTTTATAAGAAACAATATTTTTTTAATATTTTTAATTGAAGTTTGTATATATGATTAAGGTACGTAATATATGTACGACCATAGCTACTGATTCCATACTGAATGTAGGATTCAGCCAACGAATTATATAACATTAGCTTAACCTTGTAGGGAATACGATCTTTAAGTATTGCGATGTTTGCTAAAAATTGTCTTAATTTATTTGAGACATGTTCAATATGCTGTAACCAATTGAATTTACCGTCGATTATCATACCAAGATACTTGATACTATTTACGACTTCTATAAGAGGAGATTTGCAATTTTTTATATTAGAGGCGTGTAAGCAGTTGTGATTGTGGGCAGTTATATTTAAGGGTGGTGAATGTTTATTAAAGGGCGATTTTATAATAAGTATTTTGGTTTTATTATACAATTCTACAGTGCGCCTTCAGTTGTGCGCCTGAGTACCTACATCTTGCGAGTAGTAGTTGCAGAGTTCCCATACCAGTAGATGAGACGTGGAAGAGCAACCTTCACCCATCAGATAACTTGATTAGACATATTTTTTATCAAATACAATTTATTAACAAACATGCCTATCACATCAGAAAAGTGTTCTTAGCTGTTTTTAATTGAATTAATTTTAATCAAATTTTCTTTCACCACCTTCATCTCTTTTCATAACCGAATGAATTTCATCCCAACTGATAGTTTTTAACACACAGAATATACCTAGGCAGGCTTGCCTACGTATTACTGTGCATGGCTTCCTGGCAAGCAGATGTGAACAGGTAAGTCAATATGGGAAACTACACCGATCTGTAGGCATATTATGTGTGTCAAAAACTATCACCATCATCATCATCATCAGATCATAGCAGTCCACTGCTGGACATAGGCCTCCCCTAATGAGCGCAGTTGCGCACTGTCCTGAGCTCGATGCATCCAGCTAAAAACTATCAGTTGAGATGAAATTCAGTCGGTTATGAAAAGAGTGAAAGTGATGAAAGAAGATTGATTGAAATTAATTCAATTAAAAATAGCTATGACACTTTTTGATAGGCAAGTTACATTGGCTTCATATTACTAAACTTTAGGCAAGTTATCATAGGCATGTTTGTTAGTAAAGTTAATGTTAGTGGTAGTTTGTAGTAAATTATATTTGATAAAAAATATGTCTCATCAAGTTATCTGATGGGTGAAGGTCGATCTACACCGGCTCTTAGACTATAATACAAGAGCGTTGCATGCGCGTTTTTTGGAACGTGCTCTACCAATACAATAAAAAAAAGTAAGTTCTACTTATGTTCAACGCCCACTCCGATTTTTCCACCGATATTGAATTTCAAAAAGAACTAGAGGAAAGAGAACTGAGGAACAGAGGCAACTATTTAATAACAAAATAGTATAAACGTACGTCTGACTAAATTTTATAGCAGTTGGCGTATTTGCACTTGCACCCCTTCTCCCCCCCCCCCCCCCCTTGCACCCCACCGTACGAATCGGAGCTAAATATTAACTGACAATGATTTTATTATACATTCGCTCAAACTTATAATAAAATCTCAGAGTGGGTGAGTCATTTTGAATTAATGGATGGCTGAATTCGACTAGGAACGCACGCTTTCTATCGTATTGTAATAGTTTTAAGTTCCTTTGGTTATTACGTAAGAACATACACTAGGTATAACTTTTCAAACTATCATGGTTGTGAACATAATTATGAAAACAACAAAACTCACAAATCATAAATATCCCGTTGATATTCATAATTATACACACTACTACGTAGGTACTTGCTGAGAGTAAAAAATAAATAATACTAAGATTTTCACACAGCTTCATCTAGCCCCAAAGACCTACATTGGTACACAAAAATGTCATTAAATAACTCAATTTTCAAATATTATAGGGATAATATAGGGACAAAAATTAATAGTACCCTTAAAATCTGTTTAGTTACCAAATGAAATACTTACCTATAAGTCTGTCATTTCATATCGGATTCATATCATCTAAATCCATCCAGAAATTTATCGATAAAACAAAGAATTCCAACGCTTTTAATTTCCATCTTAAGTTTTTGACACATCCAGCTGAGAATAACAGGGAATTTCAATAAGAATTTAAAAATAAAGTAAAAGAACATTGGTGCGAACAGACATGGTATAAAGTGCTCAGCGATGCGATGAAAGAACTTCTCCCGTTGTTCCTTCCGACCGCGGGCGGGTTAATGTTCTAAATCATAACTTCGGGAACTCGAATATATTGCGAGGAAAACAATGCTGAATTGCTGACGTCGAACGAAGATCACAGCGGGGAATTGATCGGCTTCTCGCAAACAACTTCACAAATATCACTGTTTTAGGAAAATACATAGTAACTTTGCAAATTTTTTTTAAAAACATAAAAGTATCTATTTGTGAAAGGCGGTTAAATTCGTATTCATCACCATCATCATTTCAGCCGTTATCGACCCACTGCTGGGCATAGGCCTTCTTTTGATTATGCCATGGTCGGCGGTTCGTTCCCAACATATCCAAAAAAGGTTCCCACTCACATCCGGTAGTTTTTTATTCAATTATTTTTTTAAAATTAAAATCTCCGAATTCCCACTCACATACTGGTACGGGAGCTAGCAACGTTTGAAAAGTAAGAATTTTAGGTCAGCTGATATATTGAAAAACAAAAAATAAAAATTACGCCTCTTAAAATGATTTTAAAATCCAGGATTATTAGGTAATAATCCTACGCATCCTACCTGTCCAGGTGGACAAGTAGGATGCGCACTAATGAACGCAACCGCTAGCGTCAGCCAGATAGCCCAGACTCTAACCGAAAGTGCAAGAAGGACGACATATCACAAAATCAGCTGACCTAAAATTCTTTCTCGAAAACGTTGCTAGCTCCTATACTAAATGTTTAAAACTCTAAATGTTTTCCTTTATATTGTAATGTATGACAAAATAAATGCAGATAAACCTCTAACAGTATGAGTAGTGCCCTGCGATCCCCAAACCGAATGCCCAGCGTGGGTATTATAAGCATATCCCCCTTCTTTTTAGAGAAGGCCTACAGTGGACATAGGCTATTAGTGATATAGGCTGATGTTGTTATATTGTTGAGAACTTAGCAGTAGCTTAATTAGCAGAATATTTGGTAATCAGACCGTTAATGTTCAGTGGCTTAAGTGCGAAAAACCTATCTTTCTACAAAGTTTGCGTTAACTATATTTTTGTATGAAAATGGAGCAGCTCGCCTAGCGGAAAGTTTATATAACTTTGCCTTCTCCATACAAAAATTTAGCTAACGCAAACTTTGTACTAATGTATGTTTTTTGCACTCAATCCAAATGAACTATTTAAAGCCAAAAAGGGAGCAAGGAGATGGATGTTTGTACATTACTTAAGTATCTAGGTATAGGTACGTGGAGAAGGGTAAGGTACTTAATACACGTATACGTTCATTGTACGGGGTCATGTCAAGCAGCCTGAAGTACTTCCTCGATAGTTTCAAGCACCTCCTCGAGTTTCCTCCTTTTGGTTTATTAAATTCACCCTTGAAACTTTATACTACTTTCAACTAGCTACGTAGGTTTAGTAGATGATGCTCGTTTTATTTTACTATCATCTTTTATTATCAAAAGATGAAAGATAATATATATACCTCTAGAGCTCTTGGGGGTGATTTTGGAAAGTTCATTGTTAGTACGCCGATACTAAGCAAGGTAAGTTGAGTTCGTATGTTATCCTGTAAGGGAGTGATTTGACCATGATTGGCAATAAGTTGTGAGAACCTCTGTTTTGCAACGGAAAATTATAACGTAATTTTACAAGCGATTTTTTCGGTGTAACACAACAAAATTAGAACAATAAAAAAGTCTTTGAACAAATATTGTTGACATTCGGGAGAAGATTTACCCCTTTGTAGAAATACACCCTTAAAATTTTTAGGTCTTATGGTATTGGTTGTGCAAACTTCTACCGTATTCTCTTCATCGTATGAGCTTGTGGCCTACTCTGGTGTCAGAATTTTAGGTCACCCGAAGGCCTCCAACATGGCTTAAGGACTGAGAATTAATTAACTAATTAACCGTACTAACTCCTTTACATGTGTTATACAAAGGTAGGTAAAGTATGGTAAAAATCATTTAACCTTGGTGGATCAAAAACGCAGAAACATTCCTTAGTTCTTACTAAATTATGATTTTTTTGTTTGGAACTCGCTTTTTTGAATGGGCAGACTGAAGCAGAATAAGGGATCATCAAAGAAAAACCAGCCTGTTTTTTCTTTTGATAATCTCTGTGTTTCTCAATCGAATTGAATTCATTGTTTAAAAGACATGTGCTTTGCATATTATAAGCTATTTGAATTGATCTTCGTAATTTTATAACAAAAAAGTTCTTAATGATGACTTACTGATTATTTCATTACTGATTATTTCATTCACCTTTACTTCTTTCAGATGTAATTCTGACAGTGGATAAATAGTTTGCAAACAATTTCGTCCATCGCTTTCGAGAACAACTGATAGTAGCACAATTAAACAGCTACTTAGAGCAAGGTTTCTGTTGATGCCATAATCCACGTATTGTTTCCATTGTCTCCTCCATTAAGCCTTGATGAAGCTGCCAAAGGATCTACACAATAATACAGATGCAAACTGAATCACGGATAATCTCTCAAATGAACTAAGGAGTTTATGTTTAAGTGAAACAAATGTCTGTTCTGTTCATTAGTTTATTGAAAGGGATATTTTCAAGTACCTTATGTTGTAGAAAGAGCCGTAGAGGCCTGGCGGGACGTACCCCGGCTTCGTGGGTTGAACCGGAGGTCGTGGGTTTGAACCTCGGCCGTGCACCAATAATCGTTCGTTTTGAAAAAAATATGTGTGCATTATTACCACGCGCTCAAAACAGTCAAGGAAAGAATCGTGATGAAAACCGCGGCTTAGTCAGCTCCACACGTTGACCATGTCTTTCCCATGGGTAAGGCCGAGTAGGTTCAGAGGATGGTACAGGTGTTAGGCAAGCTTACTCCATCTAACCATGTCCCAGGCATCACAGCGTCCCGATCAGTGCGTTACCACTTGACGGTGTATTATATCTAACAATAATTTTCCCCTTAGGGGTGGAATTTCTCAAAATCCTTCATTAATGAAAGCTGAAAAATTTCAAGTCTAGATCCAGCTGTTTGGGTGTCCCAATCAGTCCGTTTAATACCTTTTTATATATTTTGATAATCTATTATACCTAAAGAAAAACTAAATTTACTCGCCCGGCTTACACGTAAATTTAATAGCTGTTCTGATGAGTGCTTTCAATATAGCTTTCGTTTTGTCTACTGCCGTTTTCAACTCGTATTATTGTCTGTTCGGTGTCAAACGTCCCTTTACAGTGGGCATTTGTAAAATGATCCTGTTTTAAATTACGTCCACAGCAGCTACAGTAGGTACTTACAGCCAATAACGCAAGTAGCTAGTTCCATCATTGATATATACTATTACTGTTTTATCTCAATGAGTTCCATGCGTTGGATTACTATGTTTTAACCTACTTCAAGAAAATTTCTATATATAAATATATAGTTCTCAATTTGGATGTTTTTTTTTTCATATCATTTTACAATTAGTCACTGTGATACCACGAAATAAATTTGATGATACAGAATGTGTGTGAAGTATTCTTACATCGAGTCAAATCTAGACCAGTGCTTCTGTCCACACGCCTATAGAATTGGATACTCTTACTGCTAGGTATTTCATAAGCCAACAAGACATGAACATCATTATCATCAACAAGCTATAGATATCCAATGCTGAACATAGGTTTCCCCAAGAATTTCCACTTCCGTGCCTGTAAGACCTTCATACCTCGAGCTGATGGACGCAGGGCATTGCATCTTAAGGCACGCTATCATGCGTTACCTACGGAGCAATACTTTGTCATAAGCCATATTTGTTCCGTGCCAATACATATATGAAAACTTAAGGAATATCAGAAAAAATATCTGTTTAAAAAAATAGCGACAATCATAATGTTAACACTAGAAATAAAGATAAATTAGCTATTCCTTCTGTAAGGCTCCTTAAAGTTAGTCAATCTCTTAAAGAGCAATGTGTACCATTTGTTAAAAAAATCCCAAATGATATACTTATTCTATCTATTTAAATAAAAGAGAAGGCCTTTTTCTGAAATCAACGCACAGCCTAAACCACTGGAGATACAAAGTTGAAATTTGTAGTGTAGCTTTCTTTTATAGCAAAACCACGAAATAACATGGGATTTTTTTAAATTACCCCCCTAAGGGGGTTAACGGGGATGACAAAGTTTGTATGGGGGATGAAAAAAATCTTCACCTAATAACTTGATTTTTTTGCACAGAGACTCTCTAATAAAAATAAAGAAATACATATTTCAGGATTTTTCCAAATTCAACCCCTAAAGGGGTTTATGGGGGTGGCAAACTTTATATGGGGGACGAAAAAATATTCATCAATTGACTTGAAATTTTGCAAAGAAACTCTCTAATAAAAATAAACGAACACCTGTTTCAGTATTTTTCGCAAATCAAATGGTACAAATGGGGTAACAGAGTTTGTATACAAAACATTATTCACCTATTGACTTGAAATTTTCCACAGAGACTCTCTAATAAAAATAAAGAAATACATATTTCAGGATTTTTAGAAATTCCACCCCTAAAGGGGTTTATGGGGGTGGCAAACTTTATATGGGAGACGAAAAAATCTTCATCAATTGACTTGAAATTTTTCATAAAATTCTCTAATAAAAATAAACGAACACCTGTTTCAGTATTTTTTGCAAATCAACCCATAAATGGTTCAAATGGGGTAACACAATTTGTATAAAGGACAAAAACAATATTCACCTATTGACATTTTGCATAGAGACTCTCTAATAAAAATAAATAAACACACCTATTTTAGCATTTTTCGCGAATCAATCCCTAAGGGATTCAAGGGTGGTGGTACTCTACAGTGCTTATTGAGTAAATACATTTTTTTAAGTAATGGCTACCACTTAACATCAAGAAGGGTAAGTGCTAGTTCCATCTTCTTAACTTATAATAATTAGTATAACCTACAATAGAAATAATTCGAAAACCTCTGTACTTACCGTCCACCAGGCCAAGATACGCTCTTATGACCCAGCTAAGTTATTTAAGACTGTAAAAGAAGAGAAAGAGCATCGATACGGATGAGTGGCTTAGAACAAAATGAACGTTTTTAATCATGCCGTTTATTTGCTCCTTTTGTAAGCGGCCAGCCAATTTGCAAGTTCGCAAAAACCATTACTTTGAAAACGTAGAATTTGTTTTCCAAATCCAAAATTCAAATTAATAACCACTTGGAAAACAAAAACGCAAATAAATACTTCTCAAATTAATTTACAGATTATCCTGCTTAACTATTTGTGGAAAATTAATTAGCTGGAGTGGTGCTGCTGAATTACTTTTGTTTTATTTCTTTTTGATCCAGAACTCAATTTTGAATCACAGGCAGTAATTTTCATGTACATTTTTATTTGAAAATTAATTCTTATAACTAATTATTGAATCAAATTATTGAAGTCGTGATTTTCATGTACCTGTTTCGTTCATAAAATCCTAGGAGCTCACTTTAAAATCTCATTTGTAAAGTTGTTTTGTTTTTCATTTTACCTTGTTCATTCAGAATATTTCACTTTTGAATCACATTATTGAAGCCGTGATTTTCATGAAGCTTTTTCATTCTGAAAATTCCAGGAACTCACTTTAGAACCACTTGAAGCCTTAATTTTCATTTTCCTTTTTCATTCACAAAATTCTAGGAACTCGCTTTTGATTCACATTAAGAATTGAAGACGTAATTTTCGAGTTTCTAGTATATATATGCCTGGTTCCTATTATAACTTACATTTAATTAATCATAAGCAGATAACCTGTTAATCAGATTATTCATTACATAACTTTGAAAATGTATGAAATTATGCTTGCTATTTTTTTAATTATCTATTACGAATAACTGACGACTATTGAAATATTTTGCCATAAACTTGGATTTGCTTGGTACACACACAACAACAAAAACACTTATTCTATTTTTGTATATTTTTTCTAACGAATTCTAATATTAAGTTTGTTAATTAACTAGGTAGGTAACTAATTAAGCTTCATTGAGTTCCTAAAAAATCAACAGCTTATTACTTTTACAAATGAAACGCTGTTAAAGTTTTTAAATTATTTTATTTAATAAAAGACAACAATAATTCTTAAATAATAGATTATTATATTTAATTGACCATATATCTAAACGAAATCTGAATGAAATATAGAAATTCCATTTTTCAAAGACGATTTGACGACTTTTTTTTAATTGGATGGACCTGCGTTTGACCACTAAGTCACGTTCTGTAACGTTGTGGTCTAAGATGGAACACGAAGGTCCAAAAGACTCACTCTAGACTTAAATAGTCCCGGATTATAGTTATCAGGAAAGACAGAGGCCGGTAGAGTGTTCCAATCCTTAGCAGTTCGCATAAAACTAGAAAACAAACCGCTTAGTGCGAATAGGTGGTAAGTAAGGGTACTAAGTAAGGATGTTACTGAGCCGTCTGCTTGTTCTAAAGTGGAATAGAGATGGTGGAATCAGTTCATGTAGATCCTGAGATCACTCACTGAAATGTAGCCTATACTAACCCTACTTTAATGGCGTACTGGACTGGTAGCTGGTTGAGCAAGAGGTGCAGTTCGAATCCTACTTTATGACAATTCATAATCACTTTTCTTGTTACCAGATGAAGCCAAATTTTCGGTTTTAGTTTGATAACAAGTACCAATCTCACGAAACGAAGCGTAATTTCGTACTTCGTCGAATAACGTTCGTCGTTACGTTTTTCTATGACAAAGATAATGCATTGTTTACAAAATACGACGCTGTGCTGAACTGTATTGTCTGCGCAGCCTGCGTCTCCATATACGTTTAGCTTTAATCTTGATACGGGTCATAATCAGGGGTAATTTCGAATGTGGCTATGAATAATAAATATTGATTAGGTATTTCACCTACTTTTCCATACCATCCGAATGAACACTATGTGTTAAAGATTTAAAGATTTTACGCTATATAATAACCTACAATAGGTATATTTTTATCGGTATAATATATTATTTTCATAAAATTAAGTAAGTACTTTCACTCGAAGTTATCGTGAGTAGTGTCGGCCTTCTTAGAGAGCTAGGTAGTTAAATACACATTTCAATTATAAGTTTTATATCACATTATCTACATTTAAATTTTGTTTACACTCAAAAAGATCGAGTCGTTAATCATAACTTCCTCACTCAACTAGGAAACTAATAAAACACTTACTTTGAATGTAGTATTTAAGATAATTTTAACCGCTAAATTCTCACATAATCAGGATAATAACTCGTACCTACTTGTGTCGAATCAATAATAACTAGTATTTACATTGGCAATTTTGGCATGCAGGTTCCTACTAGGTTTCACAAATATTTACGTAAAAGTATGAACACGTGGGGAGTATATATGTAATATCATTGAAGCATGTCGAAACTTTCAGATAGCTTTGCGAAAACATTAAAAGAACGCAATTACAAAAGTTATTTCATAAAACGATGAAACGGAACTCGCCTATGATAATAAAAGTACGTAATTATTTGTTCCCAATAGGTCGACGTTAATTAAATTCTCTGGGTATTTTAATATCTTAAGATAAATTGGGACTTTTCGAGATAAAATCTATAATGATATCTTTCAAATTTCTATGCTAAAAAGTATATGAATGCAAATGGGATGGTAAGCTTTGCAGTGAGCGAGCATGCATTGTTCTCCTCAGAGGGTAGGAGAGAGCTGGGCGCGGCGGGGGCGGATACGGACTCGCTCTGAATGTGCAACCTGGAGTCTTCGGACACTCCGCTCCCTTCGTTATCGTCCTCCTCATCATCCGACGGCGCCGTCTGCTGCTTCAGCGCTTCAGCTCTCGGCATCGCACTCAAACTCCCATCAGTCTGAGACGTCAATGTCGAAACAGTAAAGTTTTCAGTGGCATCACTCGCAACGGTTATCAATTTATAAATAGCGCTCTCGGTCACGTTAGTGAAGTTGGACAGTTTGAAGAACTCCGCGGTGAGAGAGTTATCGTTGCTGCTGGAAGATGAAAAATTTAGCAATTCGTTTCGAATTTTGTCCGAGTAAGGCGCATTGCAGAGGTGGCCCACGCAAATACAGGTCAGCTCGAGTGTTTGTCTTGGCGAGTTCGTTAATGAACAAGGCGATGTGGCCGCCGCCGCACACCCCAGTGACGAGGCAAAATCTGAAAACAAATACCATTGTTTAAACTTTCTGAACTGTTTAGGCTTTGGTTTGTTTGTGAGTACGGCCATTAGCTTGGAATTACGCCAATTACAATTTTACAATTAGAATACTTTAATGAGATGGTTATTTGGTAGGATAATCAACATCTTATTAATTAACATTCGTATTTTGTACACTAACCTTGAATAGATCGTACTATAGTGAAGGTTTTGGTTTTATTTAAAGTATGTAACGGTATGTTTTATATGTAAAAATATCATCCATATTTTGCCAATTCTCTAAATATTACTATCCACAATCATCATCATCATCTGCTCTTATCACTCTCAAGTGAGGTTATGCAATAAAAATAATACTCTTATAACCTTTCACACAATCCATCCATATTTTCTTCGGCTGACGTCCGCCAGCACATACTTTCACACACACCAGCCTATATCAGTTCACTGCTGGACATAGGCCTCCCCTAATATAGGGGGATATGCCTATAACCCCTACGCTGGGCATGCGGGTTGGGGATCGCAGGGCACAGCTTCTCGCACCACCGATGCTGCTGCCCGTCGGTGGTCAGGGGATTTAGCTGGGCCGATGTAGGCTGCGCCATGCTGCAATCAGCCGGCTGCCAGAGCACCGTTCGTTGTTTAGCAGGGTGCACCACGTGCAGGTGAGGTTGGCTTGGGTTCCGAAGATGGGGTTTTGAACCCCGTACACCCCATACTTTCACAGTCATACCTAATGTGACTTTTGACTTACATTATTATCATCCAAACTTTTAAACATAACTGATATTCTACTCTATTACTCAAGTACTCTCGCACCACCGATGCTGCTGCCCGTCGGTGGTCAGGGGATTTAGCTGGGCCGATGTAGGCTGCGCTATGCCGCAATCAGCCGGCTGCCAGAGCCCCGTTCGTTGCTTAGCAGGGTGCACCACGTGCAGGTGAGGTTGGCTTGGGTTCCGAAGATGGGGTTTGGAACCCCGTACACCCTATACTTTCACAGTCATACCTAATGTGACTTTTGACTTACATTATTATCATCCGACCTTTTAAACATAACTGATATTCTACTCTATTACTCAAGTATCTACTCTACTCTATCAGTTATGTGCTTAGTTACTTAATGATCTGTGAAATTGTCCAACATTGATCATTCTTTTCTTTTTTACTACCACTGTAAATTGAAAATAAGAATCGTGAAATCTATTTCCACTTCCCTTACAATCTGAATTAAATATAAATAACATCGGCATCTTAACGGGGAAGGCAACCTTTAGTTACGTTTTATATTGACAGTTGTAGCGGTGCAATTATCTCGAAAACCGAGGATTCCGCTCGTGAAAACAATTGCTAACAAAAATTACTTCCTCCCTTATTACCTTGTATATTACGCGAATTTGGGCTAATGAATATATGTAATTACTCGTGTGTAAATACATAAAGTTGTAGTATTATTTACTAAGGAAATAGTAAGCAAGATCGTCCGTCGGAGGAAGGAAGTAATAATATAATGATAATATTAAACACATGCCGCATCGTTCGAATTTCCTACAGATGGACATTGCTAGTGAGACGCATCGACCACTCATGCATAGGTACTGATATGTACTTGGCTTAGGTTCGTTGACCCCCGTCAAGTGCTGGTGCAGCGTCGAGCCCTTCATCAGGCGATTAATGGTTTGATGATGCACTACCACTGCGGTGAGCGACTGAACACGGTGTGGTTTTAGTCGGTAGGCCGCCGGGCTAGCGAGAGCTAGTCACAGGCGGAGAGCCCGACAGACTCCTCCAACTCTCCCCAAGTTTGAGGACATGCGTAACGCATTTTCACACCGACAAAAAAAAAAGGTTCGTGTATGTTAGATTTTTCTGGTTTACATTAATAATAAATAATAGCTTAATAGCTGGACTGTGCGTTTATGCTATCAATAAGAATATTATGACCAATAGGGCATAATATTACCATATTTGTGATAACAACTATGGTTAGATAGCTTTTTTTATATAATATATATAATGCTAGACACTATCTCACAGCATCATATGGCCCCAAACTAAACAGAGCTTATATTATGGGAACCACATGATTGATATACTACTTAAATACGTTTTTTTGTAAATACATACATATTATACATAGAAAACACTAGACTAGACACTAGAGACTAATATTTGCAGAATACCTAAAAACATTTGTCTCGCGGCGGGAATCGAACCCGCAACCTTCTGCCTCTCAGGCGGACCTTGCCCGCTGCACCACAGAGTTCGTCGTTATAAATATGTTCTGTATCTACGTGCACTGTAATTGGCTAGTTTTACAATTTTTTCATTCTGTCCTGACGTTCATTGCGTACCTATGTACCCACTATACTACCAAGTGGTACTGTTAATGACTCTACCAAAATTTACGAGCTCATAAGTTCTCGTGATCATTATTGGTCGTAAAATAAAATGTGCTAGTCGTGTGCGAGCATAATTCAGTAATACCGTGCTATATGTACGAAAATTATACATTCATGGGTTTATCATAGTTTTATGGGTATAAACTACATAGATTAGAAAAAAAATCTCTACAACATTATTTAGTTTTTAAAGAAGCTCTCGCCTATTATTTTTTATAATTCCTTCTCGTATCACTGCTGGGCAAAGATCTTACGGATTGACTTCCAAACAACTCCGTCCCGTGATACCTCCCACTACCTTCTTTTGAAGGCATCGAACTGTAACGCATCTGTTAAGCTTGGAAAAATCTAAGATTTTGTTCATTGGCTCTTTTTTCGATTTATTGATATGGCATCCATGTACAGATATATACGTAGGTAATCAAGTTCAATATTGCGATCATCCGACAAAATCCAGTAGATCCAGTAATAAGAAGTAAACATTGGTAGTAAAGTAAAAATTATCCAGAAGGGGTATACCTGGTGCAATCGCCACGGTGGCACAGAAGGGTCGTGCGCTGGGACACGTAGCTGTTAACCAGCCTGCATCAGAGTATTGACACGACGTGGTGTTGCTCGGTGAACACTGGTGGCAACGGTGAGGCTGTGTATCTGTGGACAACAAATTTTCCCTAAAATAACCATGGTTTACTGTGCTCTCGAATTAACCGGAAATACTTTACCTAATCGGTCAAAATGGCAAAAATCTAGAATAAGTGTTATTACAGTTTGGATGATTTTTTCAAAGACAGCTTGTCTTCGTTATCAGACTTTAATTGAGTTTTATTTTGCTGCTTACATAACATTTTCTAAATATAAACAAAATACTTATTTTCAAAACGTAATCGGTCCACCTCCACTCTGATCGTTGCTACGCCCAAATTGTGTAATTATGATTTGACTTAACATTTAAAACACCTTACATTGTAACTAACATAACTATTGCAACAAAGAATGTATGAATATGAATATAATCTCGATAAAGACTTGAAGCTGTGCCCTGCGATCCCCAACCCGCCTGCCCAGCGTGGGGATTATGGGCATATCCCCCTTTATTAGGGGAGGCCTATGTCCAGCAGTGGACTGATATAGGCTGGTGTGGTGTGGTGTGGAAAGACTTGAAAGAATAATTTTCCTAAATGTAGAAGCAACAAAAGCAGTTTCTTGCGAAGAATTTAGGTCAACTTATTTCTTCCGTGGAAGTCGTGAACGGCGAAAGGATTACCTACACCAGGGGATGGGCAGTATACCGCTATTTGCCTAACACCAATATTAAAAGCATCAACCCACCTATCATGCGTGGTGATTACGACAAAATATAAATAGGGTGAGGCCTATTATAAACTGAAAAAAAAAACTTAGGCCATTTGCAGATAGCGTCAAGTGATAACTTTTTCTACGCACTACTCCGCCATCTTCTCAGCCTAGTCGGCCATACCTACCTACTGAAAGACATGGCCAATACGCGTGGAGCTGACTAAGCCACGGATTTCCTTACGATATTTTCCTTCAATATTTGAAACACGTGGTGAAAAATCCATTGATGCACGACCAAGATTCGAATCAACGACCACTGAAATCGGGGTACACACGTTTCTCCTGGAAACTAAACGGAATAGGAAATACGGCCATATAAACTGCATAGCATCAATAGTATTTTAAAGATAATGATAGAAGAAAAAAATCTCTACAAAACAAACACAGCAGGTATTTGTAAAACTACTAAATTATTAGCTTATACAACATTCAAGACGCTATTCTAAAAGCGAGCTTTGAGCTAAGAAGCATCGAGTTGTATGAAGGTTGAATAAAATAAATTCTGAGAGCCTTATTGTATTTCTGGATGAGCACGGAAACAATAGGGATGGAGGTCTATACTCGTAGTAGATGGCGATAAGTTAACTTATCTTAACTAATATATATAAATAATATAAAATCTATGATATATAATATAAATTGCGAAAGTAAGTTTGTTTGTTTGTAACGCTTTCACACCGATCATCATGATCACTAGAAATCTTTACGATCGCACTGTACCGTTTAAATTGCGCTGATTAATCGAAACGTGTGTGTGATGAAAACTCAGTTTGTCAGGGGTACAGAAAATAAAAATACTATAAATAAAAATAAATGTAATATAAATGCAAAAGTAAGTTTGTTTGTTTGTGACGCTTTCACACCGATCATCATGACGTTACGAGAAATCGTTACGATCGCACTGTACCATTTAAACTGCACCGATTGATCGAAACGTGTGTGATGAAAACCAGTTCGTCAGGGGTACAGAAAAGGACATATGTAGGATACGGAACTTGCATGTATATTCGAAGCATTGTTCTAACAAACATAATTGGTGGTTAAGTCAGTTTTGAATTGTTTGTAGTGTGAACTCAACCCTTCTAACTTCGAGAACGGAGTGTCGTGCCAACTACATAAACGTCGTACTACATACATAGGTATAGCATATAAATATTCCGACTTGGCAGAGGCCAGCACTTAAGGCGGACCTCATTTATGTTGGTCACTTATATGAGAAATTATTAGATGATATCCTAATGGATAATGTCTAAGAACGTTTATACATTTTAGGATAATGTACAACATAAGAAACTTATTAATACTTTACAAGACTTAGCGGGAAAACGTTTCTCAAAAAACATTCACGATCCTCTGTTATGATAAAAACAAACCTCACGTTTCAAAGTATTTTACAGATTAGAAATTCTAATGTCGTCCCTAATCCATTTATCAAGTTTACTTCGAACTGCGTCCAGTAATGAAAACCGCGGTAAAAAAAGCTTTTTTACGGTAATTTTCTTTTCGAAATCACAAACGAAACTTTAATAAATTTCCCGCGAAGTAGGTCCTTTGATGTGGGTTACATCATCCCGACACAGACCGCACTCGTTGGCCTGAATTTTACATTTGTTAAAAAAGTTTATTATTTGTATTCTGCCTAATCAATAATTTGGAAACTTGACATACCGAGATTGAACTTATCTCCAAATGCAATTAATAACAATTTATTTTACCTGAGAAATGTGGTCCTGTTCAAATTCTTATAGCTCTGATTCGGACTAATGTCACAGAATAAGGAATAAAAGGTGATACTTCTACTGCGAATATTTTGAAATATAACTAAGCCAGAGGTCTCGCGTTCTCAAGTGATGTGCTTACCAACGACGACGACAGCAAGTTAACTTCTAAATAATGAAATGTAGTGCCTCAAGATTTTATTTTTGAGTCTAATCGAAGACCTAAATTATTGTGGAGAGTGGTGTATGACTAATACCTAGGACCTTCATAATTACTGAGCTTACTATACCTAAATTTTTTAAATCGTTATTATCTTTCATTTCAATAAACCACGATTTTTTTCATATTTTTATAAATCAGCAAGTTTTAGGTCAATTTTGCATTAAAATTATATCTCAATTTTATTTTCAGTCAGTCTCTCTTAGATTGGTGCCACATGATGCTGTGTGATAGTGTCCAGCATTATTTATTTAAGTCGCTAGGTTTTTCACTCTAGCAGGAGTGATTCCTAGTAAAATTATGTATAATTTGCTGTTCGATTATTCCGATGACCTCATATTGGCATGTAGGTACCGACTTGTAGTTGCAAATTGGCAATATACTGGCAATATCGGGGAATATTTGACTGTTAAATTGGGTGCGAATGGGAATTGATCACTATTCCATACTGTTTGTTTGTATGCATTAGAGTATTACCTATGTTTCCTGTGGCCTTAGGTTCGGACTAAAAGCAAGCAAAATCTGCGCAAAATAAAGTGATACCTGCTAAGGTGAGCACACAGTAGTTACAGTTACCTACAAAGTCGCTTGGTACTTTGAAAAAAGAGGTGAGTGTTAAGGTGACGAGTGACCCCACATGTGGGATAAGGACAGGAAGGTGATGTTGATGATGCTGACCTAGGTACTTCGAATGTTTCCAAATAATTAGTATAGTCAAAGCCAGCCAATCTCATAGGTTTATTTACTACCGCGAAGTGAAAAAAAGTTTCTTTAAAATGTGCTTTATAAAACTTTATAACTAACATGCTTTGACAGGTAATAGACGGCCTAATTATGTAAACGACAAGGCAAACATACTATTTATCCATCATCATCAATCAGCCAACAGCAGACCACTGCTGCACATAGGCCTACCCTAATGAGCGCCATCGCGCCGTCGTCAGCTCAACCCATTCAAGTTCTACCAGTAGCCGTTCGCAGATCTATCTCTGAAAGGCACAACATCAAGTAGGCCATTGCTTGTTCCCTCTTCAACTATTAAAAATAGTTTTACCTATATTTTCAATAGAAACTAAAACTGGCAAAGAGAAATAGATTATAACTTACCTTGCTGCAAGGCCCTCGTCCTCACGTCTACCACCAGGAGAACCACGATGCTCATGAACCACATGGAAGACATTTCCGATCCTCTAGTGAGGATCTACTAGTGTAGTTCAGTGGACTTTAATGTAATTATGATACTAATCAAATCTCAAGCGATTACGTATAGCTGGTGTTTCTTAAATTTTATTCTTCAAACTCGTAGTTTTCTAAATCTTATTTGGATCCTATCATTGTTTAAACTTAGTAGTTTAAATAATACATGCCTTGTATAATTACAAGGTTTAATTGAATTAGTAAGATAAGTTAACCGAAAAAAAAACTACTCTCAAATATTTATATTATTTTATATTTGTATTTTAAGAAGAACATTTGTCAATTACTTTTGAATTTTATAATATTTCACCGTCTAGTTATGCGATAAGTTGACTCAAAAACATAATTGTGATGCAGTCTTTAGGGATGACGATTGAAAATTAGTCCGTCATTTACATTATCAAAAAAATATTGGACACGTATTTCTTTTTTTGTCAATTAAACAAAAAATTACAAAGATATAGTAGTGCGTTGAAATTCCGCGTGACGTCACGGCTTAGTGCAGTTTTTACCTAGCCGTGACGTCACGAGCCCCCACTCCCGAACTTTGACGCCCTTTATCTCCGTCAATTATTATTAAATTAATAAATAAAAAAATACGTGACAATATTTTTTGTTGATCTATCTAACGGACTGATTAGAATCATTACTTTTTTACCCTGTCGGCATCCCTAAAGGCTTATTATACCATGCGGTATTTAGTAAGACTTTGACTAATAATAATTAGACTTACTATGACTGGCTTAGTGGCTTACTCTTATTTACTACGCTAAGTGTAAGACAGTCTTACTAAGATAGACTGAATACCGCGTGGTCTAATATGCCCTTTAATTTTAGGACTTCCACACACACCACAAAGATAAGCTAAAAAGTTTTGGAGAAACATTTTGAATCACGTATTTTTAATTGAAGTTCTCAGAACTTGTGGACAACCGCGATCCAATCATCCCTCACCAGAGTGACATACAAATTCAAATACCTACATTTTGTAGGCAAGTTTAATTTGTAATCGAAGACTCAATTTAAAAAAAACTTATTTTAAAGTAAGTAATTTTCCGTAAATTCCGGCTTGACTTTACGGAAATCCATTATTGGATACCACAGACAATATTTCGTTACTAATTCCACTATTCTTTTTTTCTGATGAATTGAGAGAGAGAGAGAGTGAGATCATTTATTCAATAAGAGTAGGTTACATAGTATCAACATATGCACGCATTATGTGTTCATAGAACAATAATAATAAATAAATAAATAATGCTGGACACTATCACACAATGGCGCTCATTAGGAAAAAAACTATGTTTTCTTTGAACATGGAACCCACTCACCATACATATCACTCATAACACATCACACACTACACACTACACGTCCCACAATACACATACCACACACTTACCATACTCATTGACTAACACCTCCCCTGATCACACATTTTGAGTTCCACAGAAGGTACTACTTGGTAGATAGATACACTTTACTGCAATGTTATTTTGATTGTCTAATACGTAGGATTTATATTTAAGTATTAGCATATTACACCATTTTTAATTAATGTTTCTTGTACCTTCTGGAACGCTGGTCTCAAGCCTCTGGAAGAGGGCGCTAACGCTGCTACCCAGTTTTATAACTTTTGCAGTTGTTAACGTGCATACCTGTACTTTGTTATACCCATGTTTTTTGTTCCGAATAAACAATAAACAATTTTTTTATGTTCAGTAGTGGACTCCGACAGGCTGATGATGGTGATGACGATGAATATGTGTTCTGCATTTTGTAAGCGGGCTTTATCCCATGAACCGTATTAGGTAGAATTGAAATTTTCACAGAATGTGTGCCTTTATAATAAAAAATAAATAAAATTATTTAAAAAGTAAAAAGTGTTAATTAACCGACCTCAAAAAGGAGGAGGTTCTCAATTCGTCGGAACCTTTTTTTCGACTTTTTTTATGTATGTATGTTCACCGATATCTCCGTCAATTGTTTAAAAGAGCCTTCCCAGGTGGTCCCATATAAATTTTATTCCTGAGGGATTGGTACTTTTCCCGGAAAACTCAAAAAACACCTCAACCTCACTTGTAATTTTCGCCCTATGATCACCAATATCTCCGTCAATTGTGAACTGATTTTCAAAATTCTTTAGAGCAAAAAGTAAGAAGTGATTTACTTGAAGTTGGTTTATTTTTTATAAAAAGTTTAAACTTGTTATCTTGTACGATGGTACGGAACGCTTCGTGTGCGAGTCGACTCGCACTTGACCAGTTTTTTTCTCGCTTAAGGGTGTTACTGCAGATTTACTTAATAATAACGACGAAACTAAACGAGGCCGCTACCGATAACCAGTAGTTATTTATCATAACCGCAATTATTATGGACAAGTGTACAAACTTTCTATAATAAATCATGCCCACTAATTCATACTTATAACACCACGGTGTTGTTCCCAAGTTCCAACGCTGGGTAACTATTCAACTTGTAACAAACAAGTAACATTATGGACAAACATCTGTGAACCTTACGTCTTTCAATACAGATTTTTATAAACCATCTACTAGCTTCTGCCGGGCGCTTTGCTCGCTTGGTATCGGAATAAAAATATATATGTTCTCCCGTGATCATGGCGCATGCAACTGCGTCGAAATACCGGGAAATAACAAAACTCAGAAATCATGGTAAATATCCCGTTGATATTAATAATTATATAAAAATATATGTTTTAATTTAGGTCATAAACTATGTCTATTTAAAGTATCATCCAAATCCGTCCAGCCCTTACGGAGTTCAGTGGGAACAAATATATATACACACACACACACACACACACACACACACACACACACACACACACACACACACACGCTAGCTTTGCTTTGCGCGTGCGTTCGTATATAAATAAATATCTATCTATCTATCTATCTATTTAACACACATACGGCCGCGGCTCGTACTAACACCGCGCGGTACGTACCTACGACACATGCCCTCACACTACTCAATGCTATGATAACCCAAGAACCCCTTGTTGATATGTTCCACATGAAGCTACATCATTTTATTAGAATATATATTAGTTTTTTAAGTTGTTATTAGTCTTTTATAGTACCTATATAAATAGCTACTCACCAATTTGATTATTTATAACTAGCTCATTGTAACGTTTTGGCCTCTAGCTGTTAGTTTCTGAGCATTTATACAATAAATAAATAAATAATACACAACGTTTTCGTGTTCCAATTAATCGATCCCAATATATAGTTTTTTAATATTACTAATAATATTAAAAAGGATATAACTAACTTACATTATAAGGGATACAACTTTTTACAGTTTTATAGTAGTGTCCGGTTTATTTTTTAACTTTAACACCCGCCTTCTTTCAAATATCTAAGGGCTTATAGGATCACAAATATTTCAACCTCATGACGTATCGTGAGCGTAACGAAAAAGTTTTGGCCACTGACAAAGCGTTATTTTGAATCTACGCTTTCTCGTTGGCCGAAATTTGACGTCTAAGATACTAGTCTTCGTGATCGAATCTCAGATTAGGCCGTGCGTTGATTTATGAGTAAATGAGGCACATAGAAGTCAATGAGTCAGAAAGTCAGTCAAAAATTCAGATAGTCAAACAATAAGTGAGAATACCAAAGGCTCTTGTTAATAATGAGCGAGCACTTATTTCAATTTTCTTTATGAAATGTATTTTCCTCGTTATTTCAACGAATAAAAGTGCTCAAATTATTTATTGTTGCTGTTAATGAGGAAAAAGAATAAACTCTCAAAATTCGTGTGGAAATTTTGACTATTTTATACACTTTCAAAAATACGGGCGTGTTCGTGTTTTATTATAATAGAGAAGGATTTGAAGAATATAAAGTAAGTCAAATTAAAAATCTCACTAATAATATAAATGCAAATGTTTGTGTGTGTGTGTGTGTGTGTGTGTGTGTGTGTGTGTGTGTGTGTGTGTGTGTGTGTGTGTGTGTGTGTGTGTGTATGTATGCGTGTGTGAGTATTTTTGTAACAACTGTGACATGGATTAACACATATAACCTCATACACGGATAACTTCCTTTCTTTTAAGTTAGTAAAAAATTGACACAGCGATATAAATAGCCAAAAAACATTTGAAACGTGTCGCCACTTTATTGGCCTCTGCCCAGGAGTGGGCTTGATTAATTCAGATTTAATTCCTTAGCATAGCATTATTCTTTTTTGAAGTCAGTTAAAAATATAAAGCACAGATTATATAGCTGAACGGATAACTCTCTCCTATTGTTAAGTTTGTTAAAAATAAGCACAGTTTATATGGCTGAAAAGCATTTGAAATTTGACGCCACTTTATCGCTATAACACCTAACTTAACAATAGCTACAATAAAGTTACAAAAAAGGTTCGTCAAAAAAGTAGAACAAACGATCTCGTTTATAGTGAAGCCTCCTCATAAAAACGTTATCGTACGAACTTCCATTATTTCGTACAATAGCGAGTACTTTATGGAGGCACTTGAACGTCTTTCAAAGAGCCCATTTGTTACAATATCAGAGAGTTTTCTTACACAATGTAATTCTCGTAATATGAACGTCATGTACTTGTCTAAACATGTAGGTACTTGAACACAAAGGAATGGAAACGTTTTGATTTGTTGTCCTATCGTTTGCCGGGGGCTCACTGAAATTAATTGTCATTTTAATTGCAAACGAAATTATATCACCCGGATGTTGAGGTCGGAACTTCTGCTTTGTTACTTCCTAATCGCATAAACTTACTGAATGAGGAAGAACCTGATAACTGAGTTAATATCTAAAGTGCCGGTTTGACTAAATTCAGCATTACACCTGGAATAAACTGGTATAATCAATTTATTCTAAGTTTAAGGTTTATTCGAGTTCAGTTGAATCGGATTTTATTAATATAGTTACAATACAAATTGAGCTCAGCTACGTAATCGCGAGATTGATAATACACGTGTGTATAAACCGCGAATACGGACTACGCGGCTACGACGTAGCAACCGCGCTACGTCTCGTAGCCAACTGCCGTAGCGCGCCATATTCGCGCATCCCGTTCGCTGCACAGTTTCTCCACTGATCTATGTAAGACGAGATGAATACATTGCCGTTTCTGCTACATAATTCTGGAAAATATGCCACCAAAACAGCAATGTAAAGCTATCTATGTAGTAATCATTAATTATGAATTCTATTCGTTTATGGGAGACTGTCTGTCACAGACTACCTGACAATAAGTATTAATTATGGTTTTCATTGGTAGTTGGTAGGCTTATATTGAATAGCGTAATTCATAAAACCTTGTCATTGTGGTCTAACGAATGAAGAGCATGATAACTTCCACAGAATTCATTTATTTTTGTTTGAACCCGATTTTTCAATAATATCAGTTTCTACACAGAACGGAAAGACCATATTTTAAATTAAAAATATTGCCATAATTTTGTTATAGGATATTAATAAAAGTAAATTCATAAATTAAAAGCACTTTTTTAATATATGACACTAAAATTATAAAACTGAAGGATTGCATGTGAGTGATAAGCTAAATTAGGACTTTAAAATTTTGTATTAAGGCTGACGATTGAAAACTAAGTACCTCAGTCTCGGCAATTTTCCACCCCCTAAGGAATGAAAAAGGGAATGAAATTCTGAACGGAAATGTTTGTATTAATTCACATTACCTTGTATGTTTTTGTCATTGTTTTTTACTCTAGTAAAAATTGAGGGGCATATTCGCCAAGCGAAAAAGCTCTGAAAAAGAAAAAAAATCGCGATTGAAGCAGCGGGCGGAAGCTAGTCTATCTATAAAAGACAAACAAGTTGGATAACGAAATACAAAAAGCGGTATGTTAAGATTGGAAGAAAACGCCGACCCTTATCTCTGAGGGATGGGAGAGAAATAATTATTTACAAATAAGAATAATATATTCAGAGAAGAGAAAAGAAAGAATAAATCTCATTTCGACGCTATCCTTAAGCTAAGGACACAAGATATCTTGAACTTTTAGTATGTGTTTCAAAATTTGGCCGCAGGAAACGAGTCAAGAGCGTCTTATAGAAATAGCATACAAGTTTAGGTACTTGTAATTGTTTTAAAATAAAAATAATATGTTCAGAGAAGAGAAAGGAAAGAATAAATTTCATTTCGACGGTATCCGGAGATTTTCTTAAGCCGAGGACACAAGATACTTGAACTTTTAGTACGTGTTTCAAACTTTGGCCGCAGGAGAGGAGAGCGTCTAGACAGTTTATATAGCATACAAGTAGCTAAATGTTTTAGCGCAATAACACTTTGAGACGGAATTGAATATGGCGTGATTTGCTTCGATTTCAATTGAATTCGAAGTGGTTTTGTGATTTTTTCAAGATTCTTATCAAACCTGCTATCTATAATTATAATAATAAAAATTTCTGTATAATACAATTCTAAAATTCATCCACATATTTTATCCCATTGGTAGCAATGGGTTATCTATATAAATAAATAATGCTGGACGGTATCATGCACACGGCATCATCTAAATGGCCCCAAATTAAGTAGACCTTGTATAATGAGAACCACATGTCCATTATACTTATACACTTTTTCGTAAATATTTACATTTTATACCTAGAAGTCACCCTAACACGAGACAAATATTTACAGACCATGCAAACATTTTTTATACTGCCGCGAGGGCAGTATAAAAATGTAAAACTCTGAATACTAAAAAGATCTTAGGTTAATCTTAGTTTTATTTCCGCAATAATACTATCATATTTAAAAAGATTCACCTTTTTTATAGAAAAATACAAACAGAAATACCGAATAATTTTAATATCAACTAGCTGACCCAGTCGCTACTTCGTTTACGTTTATACTCTTTCTTTACTTATGTATGTCCTTTCACGCAGGAGCGGATTTGATCCATTGGTCGCCCTAGGCATATGAAAGATTGCCGCCCTTCTACTCACTGTAAAGCACAAAAAAAAACCCTCGAGCCTGCTCTTTGCCCATAGCTGTATTACAGTTTAAGCTATATTGTTACGTATTTGATATTGCGCAGATGACCGTTGGCCCAAGAAAAGTGTGGTGGAAAACGGAGTACAGAAAGCAAGCCGAAAAACGGTTGATAAACAAGTGATTTTAAAAGTAATAATTTAATTAAAGAGGTTTTTAAGGAGGTTTGCAGGAGGTTTTAAGGAGGTTAGGGCATCAGGCGGCTTATTTCCAGAATTTCACTTATACCTCACACATCAGGGCCACTTGTTTTATTATAATTTTTACGGAATATCGCCTACGCGAACGAGCGAGAAGTTAAAGGCGCGATACCAAAAAAATCCTACTAACTTTTTCCGCCCCCAAAACTCTGCCGCCCTAGGCCCGGGCCTACTTGGCCTATTGGGAAATCCGCCCCTGCTTTCACGTATTATATTTCTCAAACTTGGTTATTTTACACGGAACCCTGAATATGAACGGATACCTACATAAAACTACATTACCTAACCGTACCCGTTACCGTTCCCGCTCACACTCCTTTTTTCGTTCCCGGGAACGGGAATGGCTTCTGTTTCCGTTGGCGACCCGTAGCCAAGATAACAGCTGGTTAAAAATGTGTATGTATGATGATTTTTAATATCCTAGATAGAGATATCATTGGTTACGCATGTAAACTATTATCCCCCTCTTTGAGTTTTGTTTTCGATACAAAATGCAGCAAGTCATCCATTAAAATTGGTTCAGCGCTTTAGGCGTTTATTTTTTTTCATTATATTAATCAGTCTCTGTGACAAGTATACATTTTTTATAAAAAATGTACCGACTTCAAATAAATCACTTCTTACTTCTTGCCTTAAAGAATTTTGAAAATGGGTTCACAGTTAATTGACGGAGATATTGGTGATCATAGGGCGAAATTTACAAGTGAGGATGAGGTTTTTGAGTTTTCCGGGAAAAGTACTAATCCCTCAAGAATAAAATTTAAATGGGACCATCTGTGTAGTACATTCTTTTAAACAAAAATATAATTTTGAAAATTGGTTTATAATTGAAGGAGATATCGGTGAACGAACATACATAAAAAAAGTCGAAAAAAAGGTTTCGACGAATTGAGAACCTCCTCCTTTTTGAAGTCCAAGATTAGATAAAATTGAAATTTGACATCTAGCGTAGCGTTTAATTTCTCTATGATTTGACATTCAAATTTTAAAGAGTATTGCCACAGAGTATTGCATTACACCAAGCTTGTAAGGCTCCCAGGTGCGTTATTATCGGTGATAATGTCGCATGCGTTATTGCGATAACCCATCCCAATTCCTTGCACACAACTGCGTTACTGTAGCAGTGTGTAACTTCGTAGCCGTCCTAATACATAATGTACTGAAAATCTACAGATCTCGCACTACCCGCAACTATCAAAGGCATTGAAAATATAATTTAGAAATGAAGCACACGATTAAATTTAAATTTATACTATAACTTATTCACGTACTGACGATAAAGGAACTGAGGGCAGACTGGCCCCGCACTTAAAGGCCCTTTTACCGCCTACAGTTTTAGTCCGCCTGCCTCCTAAGATGGTTCAAACTGTAGCTTGATTCAATTCAGATTTAATTATTTTTTCGTTTTTAATAGCGCGCTCAAAAAATAGTTATTAAAAAAATTTAGTCAAATTAAGGAGTATCTTAAAAAGGTTAGAGACGGTTAGAGGCATTCAAATTGCACATAATTATGGCCCATCGCCGTACCTCATATCTGCAAAACTACAGGTGCCACAATTTCATAAATTGAGGCACTACTCTCGATCAGGAAAACAAACATTTTCTATGTTAAAACAGATATCGCAATAACGCATGCGATATTATCGCCGATATCGGCCTTTATGTGAGTTCGTTTTTTGAATAAATTCTGATCGAGTATCTAACATGTGTCAAAATAAAATTCCATAACATGTCTAAGGAGTATTGATATCAATTTCGATGCAAATCACCCCCAAAATAAGTTTCTACCCCTTTTTAACCCCTTTAGGCAATAACTTTCAATAAAGTACGAAACACGTCTTCCATAAATTCTCTTAAAGAATGTTTATGCAAAATTTTAAGTAGATTGGACCAAGAAATCACGTTGTTCCATACAAACTTTGCCCCCGTGTTTCACCCCTTAGGGGTAGAATTTCTGAAAATCCTTCCTTATCGGATGCCTACGTTATACAAAAAACACACCCTCCAAGTTCAGGTCTTTACGATCAGCGGTTTAGGCTGTGCGTTGATCTGTCAGTCATTCAGGACAAAGGATTTTATAAGTATAGATAGATTGCGTTTACCAGAATAATATAAAACAAGCAATATAAGCACAATATAACAAAGTTGGTAATACCAAAACTACGTTTCTTCATCTTCAACAATAAGTACGTAATCCAATAAACATTTCAAATGAAAGGATGGTTAAACTACACAGAGATCCCTAATACTGTGGATTAAGTACATACAAACATTACCAGCCGAACTAAGCTGTCTTAAGCCCAGGAGAACAGGCTGCTAACTATCCCATTTCCCACCATAATATTACATTATAAATGCGAAAGTTTGTTTGTATGTTTTTAACCCTTCACACCACCATGCCTATTTCTGCCGTGAGCATTTCTGTTTAGATCTGAAAATACAGGCAAGTAAAGCTCACATATGTTTTACATTTATTTTTGACTCAAGTTAATGGGCGCAGGGCATTTCATCGTAGAGCACGTTCCTCACAAGTGTGACATATGTGCAATACTTTGTTAAAGGCGGTGGTTAGCACTTAACTACATCAGAATCTCTGTCACGAAGACTAGTGAAAATATAGTATAATATAGACGTAAAACTTATATAGACAAAGCGTTATTTGAATCTACTCTTTCTCATTGGCCAAATTTTTTCGTTACGCTCACGATACGTTAGGCTGACATATTCGTGATCTGCCCCACAGGTGCATTTGCATGTTCTATCTTTAAATACCATAAAAAAAACTATTTCTTAGAAAGATAGATAATAGAAAAAAGAAAAGATAGATAAATAGAAATTAATTTATATGACAACACAACACAATTAGAACGAACTTGGAAAGAAGATACAAACTAATAATAAGGCACAAAAAACATGTGGGGTACACTATAAATATAAAATAAATTATAAATATAAAATAAATTGATGCCCGTCGAATGTTAGCGAATCCGTTCCGTGCCGGGTGCAGCCAAACAGGCCCCAGTCTCAGTTTTTAGCTGCTTAACACAAAGCAGGTCACACCAATCTGCTGAGTGAAAACAGTGCTGATTTTCAGACAGAGACTAAAATAGTATGACAATGTGAAATAGTGCATATGCTACTTATTAACCCGGTATAAAGCGAGCGATACCGAGCTTAGAAGCTAGTCTAGAATAAGACACAACACATGGATCCCAGGAACGGGTACTTCCTGAAGCTATATCCAAGTCTTAATTAAAACCGTCTTGAGTCTGCACAGTAGTTGGCTAAGCTAGGGTAAGCCATTCACTCTCTATATATTCCTAAAAGAACGAGACAAAATTAATTACACTAAGGTCAAAAGTGGCTCATCAGATCCTTACATGTGAGACAGCTCTGTATTAGTTCTGTTCAGTATTATTTGTAGCTATAGTCGTTTTTTTAGATACTTATGTATGTTAAGTTCGGATAAGAAGGATAATTTTACAAATTATTCTTTGTATAACCCTTAGTTGTAAACTAACTAGTAAATAACCGTTACACAGTTAAGTTCAGACACTACAGTTAACTAGTATACCAACAAGTTATCACCATTATGTAAAATGTCTATGGATCTCTTGTTTATTCTCAATGAGGTCACTTGGCACTGGTTCACATCTTTATTATGAGGTCAGTAGTTTCGTTTCCAAAAATAGCCTTAGCAGACAACTCACAGCCGAAACCAGCTTGAGGCCAATCTAACCGTGAGCATTGAACATTAGTTTTTGAATATACATTGTCAAAGGGGGCTTTTATGGAGAATGTGATGAGATTGAAAGAAGCATAAGAGGTATACCAGGATCATAGCAAGTGGAGATCCGTGGTCTCTGCCTACCCTCTCGGGAATTGGCGTGACTTTATGAGTATGTATGTAAAGAGGGTTAAATTAAGGATTTTTTTTATTGAAATGAAGAACTGCATAATGTTCATAGATGGTATAAAAAATCAAAACATGCACAAGGCTTGTGCCATACTTTCACGACGTCAAACAAATGTTTGTTTGATCTGCAAATATTTGTCTCGGGTTTGCGTGTTTTATATGATATCATACATAATACTAGCGACCCGCCCCGGCTTCGCACGGGTTACAAATTATACACTCTATCTATTAAAAAAACCGCATCAAAATTCGTTGCGTAGTTTTAAAGATCTAAGCAGACAGACAGCGGGAAGCTACTTTCTTTAATACGATGTAGTGATGAATTTACAAAATAATTATATTAATATCAGTCATGTTATTCCCCTAATACAAGCTCTTGATTTTGGGGCTATATGATGGTGAGTGATAGTGTTTAACATTATTTGTACACTAGCCGAGTGCTCGTATATGTATAAGTTAGTATACGTACATGAAACACAATCACAGTCTTCTTATATCCAGTCTTGTAGTTAGTTCATTGGTCAGTTCAATAAAATGCGATGTTCGTGTATCCCATTCCTTATCTAAGGCACGGACGTGGGGGGATATCGGCTCTGGCGGACACATTAATTGGCAATCTCCTAGTGCCCTAGTCCGTCCCCAGTGCATTACTCATCCACACAAATATCAGTTAATGATGTACATTAGCCACTGACGTGATCAGCCAGTCTAATTATAGTGACTGGTATGCATCTTGTATGTCCAAAAAAAAATGGGGCGTTCACGATTATTTCAACCGTATTGTAAACAAAGAGGTTGGATTTTTTTCTTTTTCCTAAATCTATGATTGTAAGCGTAACAAAAAATGTTGGCCATTAGGAAAGCGTTATCGAGCTATATTTAGTATAATTTTCGTCACCAATACCGCAATGTTTGAAAACGAAAGTTTTCAATCAGTGCGTCCTACCCGTCATTGATAAGGAGCCGAAACGTGGACACTCACAGTGATGAACGAAGTCGCACCATAGGGTTCTTTTCACTATTTTGATTCGGAAACTTTTCCGTTTCAGAACCAAGTTTGGAACTAAATATTGATCACTTGCTTCCACCCACGGCTTCAGTTGCGTGGAACCCGGATAAAAATCAATGTGTTAATCCAAGTCATAAACTATATATACTCCAAGTTTAATTCAAATCCATTCTGGCGTTACAGATTTGAGTAGGAAAAAGCATACACACACTCACACATACGAACTTTCACATTTATAGATGATTAAATTATTTTGAAAAATCGCAAATCATTTTGCATATCTATATCGACATGATCGTGACTCCACCCTGCAATGCATTTCAATATGGCGCTCTGTAAACGTATTTGCCCCACGATCCCCGAGGGTAGACAGGGGAATGGATCAGAACGAACGAGCGCTATTTTTTGTTCCCTTCATTTACAGAAATATAATAATTGGCGAATTGATGAGAGCTGTTTCAATTGGATAAACATTTTTTCTTGAACAACAGGAAAAGGAGCAATTTCACGTACCTAACCACTTCAAATTTAAAGGTTGAAAAAGAACTGTATTATATGTATAATGTATCATAATGCAATATTAAGAAGTTATGTAACCTTTTTAAGACTTAAAACCTTCATGCCTCAAGTTAATGGACACAGGACGTTTCATCGTAAGACAATACATGCGTAGCCTACGACTTTTTTAATAAGTGGTAATGGCAAGGAATGGCTACCACTTAACTTCAGGTAGGCCATGTGCTAGGTCCATCTTCGGGTATCATAATAAAATAAACGTGAAATCAATACGCAGCAAGCCTTGTTCAAAACTTTCACTGCGTACAGAAAGTAAATCTTATTGTTGCTGAATTCACCAAAATAATAAATACTAATTTTCGTATTAAAAATCAAGTAAATTAACTAAGTAAATTACCTACACCTTTTATAACCATACTTAAGTCACTTGCTATAAAAAGAAAAGGCCTGATATGATAAAAGAAAAATCGGAAATGAAGCTTAAAATATATTATGACCAGCTATTCCTCGGATTATGTTTCCGAGTACAATCACCGTCAGATATTACTCACCTAAACTCAAATTTTCGCATTTATAATATTAGCGTGATGAGCATTAACATAAGCATTAACATAAGTTCAGATCATCACGGACTTAACATAAGCACGAGCCTGTATCTTGAGCCTTACGGCCTTACCCATGCTTTACCTTATAAAAATGTGCCAAAATATAAACAATGCTTAAAGTATTGCCATCTCTCACCGTTGGTAAATGATAAATAATGACAGGATTAACATTTTCGCCCGTACAAGGGCCTTCGACTTCAAACTTTGAACTTTTTTTTACGAACTTGGGCCTTCGATTCAATACAAAAGTTTGTTTACCACATATTTTTTAAAGTATAGTTTCTCACGGCTTCGCTTGCGTGGTACCCGGATAAAAAGTAGCCGATGTGTTAATCCAGGTCACAAACTGCGTATATTCCAAGTTTCATCCAAATACGTTCAGTTCGTGGAAGAGTAACAAACATTCATCCGTTCATCCATCCGTACATCCATACTCATAAACATTCGCATTTTTAATATTAGTAGGAATAAAGTACAACTCTCTCGGCTGATCTTCTGGCATGGCTCGTAGCGTCATGTCCGATGCCCGCAGTTAACGTGTTAACTGCCGGAAGCTACTAATGGATATTAGGAACCGGCCATGCGTGCACACTGTTTTACAGTGACTGTACACGTACAGACTACGAACACCGAGCCTTGGGCATAAATGGGACGTGTTATCGTTGCTTCATTCGTTTTATACCGTTATAAAATATTTTGTACCTATCACTCCTTAAATTGGCTCGGAAAAGTTTAGTGCCTGACCAACATGTTCTAACGATATCCTACTTCCTGACATTATAAAGGCAACCTCTGTGGCGCGGTGGGCAAAGGTCCGCCAGAGAAGCAGAAGGTTGCGGATTTGATTACCGCTGTTTGTACGATTTGCAAATATTTGGTCTCTGGTCTGGTCCTTTTTTTATACATACTATGTACGAATATGTATTTCAAAAAAAAATAAGCAGTGTGTCAGTCATGTGGTTTATAATACAAGCTCTGCTTTGTATGGGACTACATGATGCTGTTTAAAAAAAAATGGTAAAATGAGTTTTCCGCTAAACCGCTGTATCTACTTATTGGTGTGGATGCAGATGAATGTAGCTATCCATCTCCTGGTAAATCTGTTACCAAGTCACCTCTACCTACTGAGCACTACTACTACTTACTATTACTGTCTGAAACGCCCGTGGCGTGGCTTACTTCGGCGTTCTTAGCAGATCATCTTGGTTGAGCAAAATGCCCGGTCATTACCTGGATGGGTGACCATTTAGCGGCAGTTAGATCTGAGCACTTTCGTGCTTCGGCAGGTACGTTAAGATGTTGGTTCCGGCTTTTCAGTCGTTAAGCCATGTCGGAGATCTTCGGGCGCCCTAAAAACTGCGACACCAGAGCTGGCCATTAGCTCATACGAAGGACCTCTTACTACATCGATGGGGGGAAAGTTGGTTAGTTTTGAGCCTAGGTAAATAAATTATTTGTCGAGCATTTCAATACTGCATTGAAATAATTGAACATTACCAAAGAAATGAATAAACAAATCCAACTCCCAAAAGAAAACCAAGTAAACAATCATACTTTCATAAATATTCCATGAATTAAATTAACTAAAGTTTGCCGACAACTGTAGGTAAATATTTTTCAATTTGCATATCTTTGGATCTGATGAAAAAAGTTTCACATGAAGCTAACATAAGAGAAACAATGATAATTTCTATAACTTTCATAATAGTTCTTTAACATGAACTAAGTTCTTACTAAAAAGACCTCTTTCCCCCCTTCCTCCGTGAGCGCTTAGATTTTCTTGTTCCTCGTGGTGTGCCTTGCAGATCGACAAAATCTCTACTCCTCAAAACTCCATCTCATTCTTCTTGCTGCTATGGTGAGTCAGACTCACCATAGCAGCAAGAATGCAGAAAGTGAATGCACTATTAGATTATGGAACGCCCTCCCTCATTCTATTCGTGACAGTCCTTCTCTCAACATCTTTAATCTCTAATTAATTAATAATCTCTAATTATCTAATCGAAGTTGAAAGAGCATTATTTATCTCTACAATCTTAGTAGAACCATAATATTATAGTTTATATAATAGGTTTTTGTTGTTTGTATGTAGGTCTATTTTACTATTTGAATGTAGGTTTATTTATGTAAATATGTAGGTTTAAGTTTAATCTTAAATTTATCTTATCCATTATATGTACACATGTATCTATCCTTCTCTTTTTATCTTCTCGCAATACCCAAAGGTAATAAATAGTATTAGTATTATGTTATCTGTGCCAATGGTTTGCTGTAAGAAAACTCTTTCAGGGTTAAGCTTGCCTTTGTATATAGCATTTAAGTTTTATTCCTGTATTATGTTTTCGTGTAAAATAAAGAATTAAAGAAAATAATTCTAAGTATAGGTTATAGGTACTACACAACACAAACAACAACACCAGCCGACACAAGCTTCCCCTATAAGAAGGGGGGTTATGCCCATGCGCCATGCGGGTTGAGGATCGTAAGGCACAGCTTCTTGTACCACCGACACTGCTGCCCGTCGGCGGTCAAGGGATTTAGCTGTACTAGTGTTATGCTGCGCTATACCGCAATAAGCCGGCCGCCAGAGCCCCTTTATTGAGGTTAGCTTGGGTTCTAAAGATAGAGCTTGGATCCCAATAATTTATACCACACTGATAAAAAAGTCCTGACGCCTTACCCTATCAATATTCATTGTCAAAGTTTATAATGCTAAAGTTATTCCAAGCCGGAGCAAGCCCAAGCCATTTTACATCGATTGTTTCTCGTCAAACAGGGACGATGAAAGTCTGCAACAAAAGAGCTCTCATAAACTTTGACACGTAATCATCGTCAGGGACTCGTCGTTTTGTAACTAGACTGGTTTGGTCCGCTCTAACAGAGACATCGACCACCGTATATCTACACGAAACAGTATATCAATTCATGTTGATGTTAATTAACTCAATGGCATCGAAAAATGTAACGGTACGCACGGTACAACAATAGCAACACCAGCCTATTCAGTCCACTGCACGGACATAGGCCTCTCCTTTAAAATAAGAGGGATATGCTCATAATCCCCACCATGGATATGCTGGTTGGGAAACGCAGAGCTCAGCTTCACGCACCACCGATGCTGCAGTACGTGGGTTGGTGGCCAGGGGATATAGCTGTGCCAGTGTAAGGCTGCGCCGTTCCGTAATCAGCCGGTTGCCAGAGCCCCGTTTGTTGTACAGCAGGGTGCACCACGGGCAAGCGAGATTTGGACAGGGTTCTAAAGACGGGGGTGTGAACTATTTACACTCCGGTATTTATATATAGATTATATAGATTATTTCCTTTTTATCAATATGAACGAGCATATCAACTGCTTAAGAGAATACAGGCTGTTTGATATGGCACAACATGTATAACTGAAACAATTTCAGGGAACTCTTCATTCGATTTTAATAAAAAAAAATGTTGATTTAGCATTAAAAGTAGGTAAGAACTTGGTAGTTGTAAATGGAATGTATATAGGTACTCGTACCTTTCCTGTTCCTGTATAGGTACCTCACCCTGTCTGACACCACACATACCTACTATTTTTTAATGATAACAAAGTAGTTACAATATATGTATTTGCACTCTTATCGGCCAGGTGGGGTGACGATCTGCGAAAGGCTGCTGGTAGAAGCTGGATGCGTCGAGCTAAGGCAGGGCGCAATGGCGCTCATTAGGGGAGGCCTATGTCCAGCAGTGGACTGCTATAGACTGATGATGATGATGATGATGATGACTCTTATCGTGGAACCTAGCAACTTTCTCCCCGCATGAAAGCTCCACGCTGCATTGAAGAACTAGGTCATTTAATCTGCGCTACTGTTCCCCAATTACTACGGTGACCGTAGCGTAACCGGAGCGTCGACGGACCTGAGTGACACCAGTAATTATGCGGCTCCGTCACGGGGAGTGCCACTGCGACCCGTGCGCGCCGAGCCAAACTTTTAATTGAACCGATGAAACTGTTTTAGCGTTCACTTCCATTTTGCAAATCGCTGATGTTTTCCAACTTTTTTGACATCTTACAGTTGTAATCGAATGTAAGCTAAGGCAACTCCATTTTCACGCAATCTATCATTATACTTTCAGTTTATGCTATTGTATCCTACTAATATTTATTAAAAAGGCGCCATTTGTGAAATGTTTTCCTTCCTTCACGCCAGAACTACTGAACGGATTGAGCTGAAATTTTGCACATATGCAGTTCTAGACCTGGAATAACATATAGGTAGGCTACTTTTACTCGGGTACCATCGCTTGTTGTATATATTCGTCTACAACTAGCGATATGCTGAGTTAGTCTTTTTGCTACAGCGATATTATTTTATTTAACATGTAACTCACTGAACATTGGTGGCAATTCGCTTGGCACCAAACTAACTAAAAATTGGTATTAAAATAACTAAAACCCTAATTCCTATTCGTTGGCAAATTAGCGTAAATTTTAGGTACTTGGTCTCAAAATTTTCTAAAATTCTATCACTAAATTAGAAAGGCTACCAAAATTTATTTTGCTTATTTTTTATGAAAAATTTTAGAACTTTTATCCTGAAATATAATCATTTCAATGTATAATCATACAATTTAGTCAGCACCTAAAAGGATGTTGATTAAAATCCCACAAAATAATGATTTTACTTCTAAAATAAGACGCTTTAATAGACCTCATGAAACTCAAAATTAACATTTAGAGATTTTATTTTTTATTCTAGGATTGTACACTATTACACTACGCCATCTAGTGCTAAGGAAGTGAGAAACGTGGTAAATTTTTAGTTAGTTTTCCACGTACGATCAGTTTGAAAAAATGTGTGTATTTTTGGCTGAAACATTTTAAAACCGTGAATAAAATTCCTAGCCAAAATATTTTTTTTTTTGCAAGATTTGGTTGCGAGATGGCACTTTATGAACGATAACAAAATGTTTCATGTAACAGCAGAATAGCTTTTAAACTAAAAAAATCTAAATTTACTTAAATTTAGGCATGACTAAAAAGCCGAATTTGCACCATTGTGTATGTAAATTGTTTTTGCATATAAATATCATCTATTCTATTCTACCACGCAAGCGAGGCCGCGGGTGGATGCTAGTTTTGAATTACAATGTTTTCTATCAAATATTACCAAAACAGCTAGTTTTATGTGATAATAATAAAGCTACAGGATATTCAATCCTGTACCTACCTTTGATGCAATCCTAGATGTAATGAATAAATAATAACACACACACACACACACACACTCACACACACACACACACACACACACTCACACACACACACACACACACACACACACACACACACACACACACACACACACACACACACACACACACACACACACACACACACACTTAACGCTTAACACACGCGTCTCATTACGACGCTATTTTTATTAGAGAGTTTATGAAAAAAAGTCCTTCCTGCTAATAATATTATAAATGTGAAAAATTGTGAGGATGGATGGATGAATGTTAGTTACTCTTTCGTACAAAACCTGCTGAACAGATTTGGTTGGAACTTGGAATACTTTTTATCCCGGCACCAAGCGACCGAAAGCTGGTCCTACCACAGAATACAGAAGGGACAGAAGCGTCACTCCGCGCAATCATTTAAATAAATAGCGACTTTAGCTGCTACGCAATAAAGTGCTAATCAGCTCGCACCGAACTCAGCGCCTAACATTTATAATAACCTACACCTTGCATCCCTTTCTATCGTATAGCTCTATCTCTACTGACGTGGCACGTGTAACGTTAGGGTTGTCTTGAGAATTATTCTGTGACGAATAATAAGAACCTGGCCGCCGACGGGCAGCAGCGTCGGCGGTGCGAGAAGCTGTACCCTGCGATCCCCAACCCGCATGCCCAGCGTGGCCAAAATTTTAGTAGGTAGGTACCTACCTAGATATTTGCAAGAGAAAAAAACAACATTTGGTTTGTAGGTAACCTAGTTATCTAGTTTTAGTTGTTAGTACGCCTACCTTTAGGTAACTTACCACATCGATTTGTCTACCTACACCTACCTACCCGACTGTTTTTAAGTAGGTAACCTACACTGCCTACTTAAAGTTAAATCAAATAAAAATGTACCTAGGTTGGGTTTCTAATCTTGCTCTCAGTCTACATAATCAAAATCATAATACCTACTTACTACAGCACTATGTAGGTAGATACCTACCAATGGCACAAAAATTGTCTATGAAAAAAAACCTACATTATAATATTACGTTTATTTATGTAGGTAGGTAACGCATTCAAATAGAACTTGTACCTAAGTACCTATCTACTTAAGTAAATTCGGGAGACTTTGATATCTAAACAACGCATTATTTGGTAGAAAAACTTTCAGTTCTGTACCTACTATTGGTATTATTTATTTTTTCTTATTATTATTCAGGCAACCAAATGCTATGCAGTATTTTTTTGCCTTCATTTGGCGTAAAATATAGGTACATTAACAAAAACAAAGTAAAATGCCGCGGCTGCTCAAAGACACTTTCGTTCCGGGCAGAACTCGGCAACCGACGTAACGAACCATGCTAGGAGGGCCGGCGATGCGTAGGTATATTTTTATACCTATTCTGCGGAGTGAAAGAGGCCTGGTCCTACTAATATTATAAATGCAAAAGTTTGTGAATATGGATGTATGGATGAATGAATGAATGGATGAATGTTTGTTACTCTTTCACGCAAAAACTATTGAACAGATTTGGTTAAAACTTGAACATACATAGTTTGTAACCTGGATTAACACATGGCTGTTTTTTATCCCGGTACCGGCGGTAGCTACCGCCCGCAGCTTCGTTCGCGTGTATACCATAAACGCGAATAACTAAAAGCGCTATAATAATATGCTCATTTACTAACAAAGAAGCAATACCTACGTGGGTTGGGTATACTTGCCACAGAACAAAATTACCTACTCCTAGCGGATGTTCGCTCAATATGTCTGCTTATTGAAGTGAGGCCATTATCCACGCTAATATTAATATCTACCTATTTGATACTCCATCCATTTATTGGCTCGCCACTCAATTATTGAGCCCGTTATTAGGTTCTACTTATTCGATGAGTGCCTAATTTATCGATATAATTGTCTTTCATATTCAAGCTTTCAAAAGCAAAGATAGAATAGAATAGACCACTGTTTAATTAAATTCTACACACTGACTGAGCTGGTTGAGCTGACCAGCCCACAACTTCGTTTGCGTGTCATCATCATCATCATCATCATCATCAGCCTATAGCAGTCTACTGCTGCATAAGCCTCCCCTAATGAGCGCCATTGCGCCCTGTTCTGAGCTGGACGCATCCAGCTTCTACCAGCAGCCTTACGCAAATCGTCACTCCACTTGGCACACTACTTTTGCCGAGCCGCGGTCTCCACTCAAGAACTCGTTTGTCCCAACGGTTGTCGGTTCTTCGGCAGATATGGCCAGCCCACTGCCACTTCAGCTCAGTTCAGTTTCAGTTTGCGTGTACTTGCTCACATATATGTAATTTGTTATTTTACTTTAATTATAACGGGCAGTACCCAATTACAATAATTAAACATAACAGTAGGTACAATATTGATAGAAATATTAAAGTACGAAACATGCAATGTCATAAAGATAGGTTTGTCAAGAAACAATTTAAATTATTAAATAACTAATGTCAATACAAACATAATAGACAGACACAAAAACACAGACACTTTGATAAAACCTGTTTGCTACTAACCGGTGACGCGAAACCAGCATAGTTTGGAAGAGGCATCCATGGCCTTTTCGTGGTTGTGATGAATTGCTTGGATTTCACCTTCACCAGTAAGTACTAATACCTTTTATAACCCTAAATGATGTAAAAGCCTATCTACTTTCTCGTCACTTTCATTATTTGAAATTTATCATCATTTTTTAGGTTACGTTTTGACGCAATCACTTTAGCATTGGTACCGAGCGCTATACAACAGACGGCATTGTCCTTTCAAAATGGGGCCAATAGGTCGAGTGGTATATCATATGAAAGGCCTTTATTAGCAGTCTTATTTTTTTCTAAAAATATATGGTTCTTAATTTGTGTTGAAAAACGTAAAAAAATGACCCCCCTAAGTATCTCCGAAGTTTGCAAAGTGAGAAACCTGATTTATTTGAAAGATATCTATATTTTACTGGAAAATTATAGCCAAGTCTCCAACTAAAACAGTTTTTTTAGAAATCTACCAAAATGGGGGGGATGAAAAATAAAAGGGGGTTTGGCTAGGTCAAGTGGGGTGTCATATGAAAGGGCTTAATTTGAACAGCTTAAATTTTTTTTTTGTTATGCACCGTTTTGGATTTATGAACCTGTTTTTTTTATATGTATATTAGAGAAGTATATTTATATTTTACAGGAATATTATAGAGAAGTCGGTAACTTAAACAGTTCTTTTGAAATCTTCCAAAATGGATAATATCTATATTTTACAGGAAAATTGTCGCGAAGTCTGAATATTCAGTCAGTAGAAAATTTAATAAAAATGTTTAAAAAATCGGTGGTCAAGCTATATGGAGAGTTACACGGGTAAATAGGGTGTTATGTAAAAGGCCTTGATTTGCCTATTCAAAAATGCCTGTATAAAAACTTACTAATAGCAAAAATACAACGGAATAAAGAACCTTCTCCTTTTTAGAAGTCGGTTAAAAAACTACTAGATAATTCCTTCACTTACTGTTTCAAATTATGGTGGGCAGCCACATGCAACTACTTTTAAAAAAGCGAAGTATCAAGAGGGGAAAAAAAAGATCTACCCCTCTTCATACATCGTGTGTAAGTGAGTCTGTCTGTCTGTCTGTCTGTCATGTCATGACCCTTTGTTTACTTACCTTGTGGATTTGTATACAAATTATATTTTGGGGACTAGTTCCATCTCTTCTTACGTATGTTATCACGAGAATACAATACTGATTGTATGAATTAGACCTAATTGACGTCACCCGCGGTGGGCGTTAACTCGCACTTTACCGGTCTTGTTTGAATAAACACAGCTAATGTTAAACGCTAAACCAACAAACAAACATACAAAAATCAAGTATTTCTTCTTTATAATGGGAAATTTTATAATAAGCTGAATTATAGAAAAAATATACTAATGCTGAATCACGAATTACATTTATCAACATTTTTTAATTTATTGAAGCACCTGCCTTCAAGTAAGCAAGTGCCTTTGATGTCAGAGGCATAATGTGAAAATATTTTTACCAGTAAATTTCTTATGACATAAGTAAAGACACCAAAGAATGAAAGCTACTCGCTAACGCAATTAAATTACAGAACGCCATAGAATAAACAGGGAAAGTACCCGATTTGTGGCCGTTTCAACCTTCTCAGGGAAGATTCCAGTTAAAATGGATCTAACAAAGATAAGGGAAGCGCAATTTTATATTTTTAGATACTACTTAATAAGTTAAGTAAAGTTTAGCTACTACTAAAAAGCTTCTGTAAGTCTGTATGAACATGAAAACAGGATTATTTCTAATTCTATTTAATAAATATAGTGTTGTTGCATTGTTTTCTCATAATAGGTACCTGCCTCTACCTACTACTTGTAACATAAGTATAAGCTAAACTTGCAAGTCCAAAAGTAATACAATTATTTTAAATACCAGGTTCTGTCCAAGATCGCAAATGTATTGGATGCTGGCCCAGAGACTTCTACAGCTGGTGATGATAAGTCACGACAATACACTACTCGTGTCTACTGTTCTCTAGAACGTTTTTAATTTAAATTAATATTCTCCTTAGACTGCAAACTAACCAGTTAATTTAGCAACCCTCTGTGCCAACTGCCTATGAGACATCCGCAGCACACGGCTGTATTAAACCGTTTAACCCCACGGTACAGAATAGTAGCTACTAATGCTATCCTTAAGTTTCATTCCGGCGACTCTGAAATACGAGTTCTTATTCATCTATTAAGCGAGATTAGCATAATTAATGGCATTGATGGAACCAGAGGGTCCATGTAAGTTGCCCACTGAAATTATCATCAGCTCCGGACCTGTATTTGCAAACTTTAACATTTCCTCCGCCGAAATTCAAACAACGTTAATTGACACATTGCAAAGTTTGTAAAAACCGGACCGGGGCTTATCATTTCAGTGAGATGCTGAATAGTTCTATATTAATTAGTGTGTTCTTCTGTAGGATATATAAGTACATTACCTCACATAAGCCTACCTGTTGAGAAAACTCTTCAAAAACCTTCCAAATGTGTTTTGTATCTATGGAAGTTGGTATCTCGATAAGTATTAATTATAGTTGATATAATCATCGTTAAAGTTGATTTAACTTTTTACCTAACCATGACCTGCATTGTGCGGGATTAGCCCGTCTCAGATGAAGCTGGGTGTGTGATTTCTGCAGCGGGACAAATGTTCGCATAATCTGAAATTAGGTCATGCCTTGATGTCGATAAGTCATTTCAGACCTAAACAGGGTTCAAATAAAGTTAAATTTACCTTGAAGTTCTTTTAGAAGTGACAGAAGCCTGCCCGGTGCCCAGTGCACTGAATTTAACCTAGTTCTACTCGAGTTGGCTGGCTGCCGAATTTATTGGTGAATTCATCTGTTCAGTTAGATTACGTCTTTCAGGTTGTGGGGGTTTAGTTACTGTCCTAAGTTAGCCAAATGGCAACGAAGTTACAGCAAACTTACCTTGATTCTACTTCTATTGGCTTACTTAGTCCAAACCGATTCGCCTTAGGTCGAAGGTAGTAAGGGTGATCAAAACAAGCACACACTAGAATGCTTGTTTTGATCACCCTAGGGATACTAAACCGTTTGTCAGTGAGCAGGGAGTACCACGGGTAGGTGAGGTTTGCTTGGGTTCCGAAGATAGAGGTTGGAAGTCCCATAAACTGTAGGGGGAAAGGCTATCCCTGAATTATCTAGTCTCCCAAAAGTATTTTACCTGTTTTAACGAAAATTGAAACAAAAACTGGAATTGAAATTTGAGCCAGTGGAACCTAAATTTATAGCCAGCTTTCAACGGGAGGCGATAAAAACAAAGGATTTATGGACGGAAACTACGGACACGCGCCGGCTGAAGGCATCTGTTAATAGATCCCATCGCAGGTCATCCCTCATGGTCCACCGAGATAAATCTATCAGACCATCGAGATAAAAGGCAATTTTACTGTGATTTTCCTCAGTTTAAGGAAATAGTTAAGTAAGCATCACAATTGGGTATTTCTGTTGGGTTTTAAGTAGGTTGCAAATCCAGGTGAAAAGAGAATATGAAAAAGAAATAAGTCAACTTCACTTACCAAAGGGATGACGACTAGGTAACAAAAAAATTCTAATTAGTCCGGCAGATAGATCAACAAAAAATATTGGATACGTATTTTTTATTTATCAATTAAATAAAAATTGACGGAGATAACGAGCGTCAAAGTTTGGGAGTGGGAGCTCGTGACGTCGTGGCTATGTAAAAAGTGTACCAAGCCGTGACGTCACGCGGAACTTCAATATCTTTGTCATTTTTTGTTTACTTGACAAAAGAAAAAATACGTGTCCAATATTGTTCTATAACTGTAAATGACGGACTAATTAGAATTGTTTAGTTCTTAGTCGTCATCCCTGTTGTCTGTATATGAATGAAGGAATAAAAATTATTTTTTATACCTTGATTGAATAAAACAACATACAGAAACTTATTTCAAATTTTAACATGGACAACAACAACTTTGTTAGGGCATAGCAAAATTATTGAGGTATTTGCTAGGTGGCAAAATATAATAAAAAAAATCTTTCAAATTAAAAATAAAACTAAAGTTGAACAATAAAACTAAATAAGTTGGTATGTAAGTAAATGCTAGTATTATTTCGAAGAATTCATGCAGCGAGTAAAAGCAGTTAACCAATAAATATATTATTAAAAACAATTTAAATGGATTTATCTTGTTTTCTGCTTGGATTTCTAGAGATATTTTGTTATATATTTTAATAGACATTGCATGGGGTCGGAATATTATTAGTTTTGAGAGGGTAACTGCTAATCGGGTTTTTATGTATCAGATTTTGCGGTCGCGAATAGGGATGAAAGGTGGATACTTATTCTTTTCTTACTAGTTAGTATAATGGCACATCTAGGAATATATAGATATGAGGGTAATTTTTTTTGTTTTATTATTTTCTAAAACTTAAAATGTATCTATATAAGGTACAATGGGTGGTCCTATCGCTTGAAAGCGACCTCTTTCAGATTCAGACTGAATCAAATAATATGTATCAACTTAACTGATCAAAATTTATCATAATATTGAATTATAAACACTGAGCCAACAATACTAGCATTAACAATGCTATTTAATATGTGTTGTTCACTACCTGAGAAACTGTGCCCTGCGATCCCCAACCCGCATGCCGAGCGTGGGGATTATGGGCATATCCCCTTTAGTAGGGGAGGCCTAATCCAGCAGTGGACTCATATAGGCTGGAGTGGAGTGGAGTGGTTCACTACCTACTGCATTATTATAACTGAACTACTTACGTTTTTACTACAAAAAAATATTTAATTTCTCTTCTAAATATGCTGGCCAATAAACTTTAAGCCTCGCCCGGGCGGCGCATTCAACTCTATAATTGGTTCAAGTTGTCGAAGTTTCTGAATTTTCTTCTCGCTCTGTCACTTTAAGCTCTATCTACTGCTAACATAAGACTAAGGCATAGAAGTTTTTATAAGGGAGTGCGGGCTAAAAAAACAGGCACAGCTTTTTTTTTCAATAAAAATGTCCAAACACAATGAACAAATGAGGAAACGTGACACAACCCCCCTTTGGGAGCATACATTATTTACATATTTTTGTTCAAAGCGCGGACTCCCATAATTAAAACATTTAGGTAAAGAGAAATAGATATTCCTCTTTTTAAAATAAGATCCTCCTTATTTTTCACTGAATCTGGTTCCAACGAGGCGACTTTGCAGTAACTTTTACGACTTGAGCTAGTCATTTCGTCGGTTGATAGTTTGGCCAACATGCAGCGGTCAGTCATGAGCTTATTGTCTTGCATTGAGATTGATCCTTTATTTTTAACCGACGAAAAAAACGGAGGAGGTTCTCAAGTCGACGAGTATATTTTTTTTTATGTAACACTCTATAAAAAGTTATGGACCACGCATAACTTTTTATAGAGTAGTCCGATTTTAATCATTTTTTTTATTAAATACTAGCCCACCCGCAACTTTGTTTTCGTGTATTTATAGGTACTTGTATATCACAATCTGATCAATGGTTTCGGAACATACAATCATGGATAATTATTTATGTGTATAAATTTCATCACTTACAAAGAAGAAAAACTTAAATCCCTGTCTTTTTTTTATTACATTATGATTTTATCTTCATAAATATGACCTACGCGTAGATACTTTAAATATTTACCCACATAAATAAATAAAAACTGTTTGACTACATAAACCCAGTCTTAAAATACTTTGGATAAAATACTTATAAAAGTAGGTATTCAAAAAAATCACATTTCAAATTATTTACATTATGTATAGTAGTATGTTTTTTGATAAAGGTTTTGGTTCATAGTACGTAGATCTCCACAAATATTTTTTCTTTCATTCGTATGTAAAATCCTCCGGAATATTTGAGCAAGAAAATTGTCCTCAATTCTAACGAAAATACAACGGCGCGGTCGACCTGCGTAGCCTTCCTAAAAAGTGCGCAATAAAAACTGTAATAAAGGAAAACATTATGATAACTTCGACTGACTCGGAATTTTGTTTATTTTTTTAATTCCATACACAAAACAGTTGTCTGTATTCTACTGTAGACTAAAGTGTGGGAAGGAACGTAGATACTTTAAGGTTTTAGGCGAATTTTTGTTATCAGCTTGAGTGCGTCAGCAGCAAAAACATGCTTGTTTTTGCTGGGATCGGGTTTGAGCATTTACGACATATTGGGTGTCGAACCGAGCGAGGTCGGTATTAAAAGTTAGCGTTGCCATATCGAGCAATTTCAGGATAAATTGCCCAAATTTATCACCCGATTGAACGCTAAATTCGCACTCTGTCGCTCGGTCGGAAGGCTCTAATGCCAATCGTCTACTAGCACGTTTATCATCGGCTCCAGATATTTTTCAGAACTGCCAGGGTAGCTTGGAAATGCAAATTAACTACTGAAGGTTTAAAATATTTACAGAAAGGACAATGCCGTCTGATGTATAGCGCTCGGTACCCAGACTAAAGAGAGTGCGTCAAAAAAATCTCCAATAAGTTTTTAGTCGATTCTACTGTCAAAATAATTAAAAATGAGGATTATTGCCATAGTAACACTTTACATCAATGTTTGTTGCCAAAGTAACGTATTATCATTGGTTGTTCAAGTCTAATGGAGGCGTGCAGCGGAAATCAAATCAACAAAATATTATTTTACTTGATCATTAATCCCGTCGGTGTGTAAAACTAAAGAAAATGTTAATGTCATTCATAAAATATTATACTTTATATTTTTTTTGACGCAATTGGTACGGGTTCCCGGCATTCTCCTTTCCTTTTTTTTAAATTAAGTTAGTTAACCTTCAGATAAGAGCTAGTCCAGATAGGCTTTACGCGTTAGTTGAGTCGCGGGTAAGCAACCACCACGATGTGATATACAAAATGGCTATGGAACAGCGAAGGTTCCAACCTTGTTTATGAACTATATTATTTGGCTAATGAAATAAAGTTATTTTAAAAAACAGGCTTGTCAAATATCACGTGAAATGTGATGTGGTATGATTGGGTACACTGGGCTACACGAAACTCGACTCGCGCGTAAATCGACCCATCTATCTGTAGGGCGCAGAGATATAGAAGAGAACTAGATAAAGCCTTAAAATTTACTATGCTCTGAACATCAACTCATACGGCTGGTCTCAACTTTCTTATGTCCAATATCATCAGTTAGAATGGGACGCATACATATAACAATACGACTTCAAAATAGATCTAAAAGTTAATAGTACCAGGGCGCTCGAACAAAATTCTATGCAGGTTCATACAAATGCTAGTACGAAGTCGCAGAAATCCCATTGAGATAAAGTACGCATCCCTTTCTAGCAAATGATATATAGACATAAGAAAGTAGAGATCAGCCGTATGAGTTGATGTTCAGAGCATAGTGAATTTTAAGACTTTATATAGTTGTCTTCTATATCTGTGGTAGGGCGATAAAGATTATTTTAACTTGACGTATCGTAAGCGTATCTAAAAATTCGTGTGGCCAATGACAAAGTGACATTTCGAATCTACGTTTTCTCATTGGCCAAAATTTTACGCCTATTATACTTTTTCCCTAGTGTAAAATTCGTGATCGACCCTCTGGACTAATACGTATATGTAGACATAGTCATCTACTTAGGTAATTCAGTTGAAAACAAAGACCAAATCAACCCTTTGTCTATTTTTGTACGAGGAAATTTAGTTTATAATACCTAACTCTTCTCCTAATTATTGAAGTTTGAAAGTGCAAACGAAAGTTAAGCAATTAATTAGGTATTTACCGCCTGTCATCTACATTGAGAGCTAACTATAGAGCTTTGCATGATAGAGCGAGAAGAAAAATTCGCAAACTTCGCAAACTTGAACCAATTATAGAGTTGTTTGCCTTTAGAATAATGCTTTGGGGCGCGTATTTTTAGAAGTTTATTGGCAGACATATTCCGTATGTAGTTATTATAAATGAAATAATCTCGGTGTTACATAATAACCAGCTCTATGGAACGGTTTTATGAAGCTGAGTGCGGATAGCGCGTTCCTGTATACGCGTAGTCGGGGTTCCATTTGCACGCGTATATTGGGGGTCGTCCATTAATTACGTGAGGTGTTTTTGGCGATTTTTCGACCCCCCCCCATGTGGATTGATGATAATAAGTTTGCTTTATTTTAAAAACACTGCTTAGTTTTTTTGAGACGAATAAATTTCAAGATTCCTAGAACGTAGGAGTAATTACAGTGAAAACAAAAGAAAATGATGTAGTACCTACACTGTATACCGAGGCGAGGAATTGACCTATTCCTATCAAGTGTGTATCAAAAGCTAAAAGTTATGCAGGTGTCATGAGTCGCGGTCATTATATTTATTTATTTAAACTTGAAAAATAAGCACGTCAATAGACAAGTCAAATTTTATACTATGTAGCCCTTCGTCGCAGCGCAAAAACGTACAAAAATATGCAAGTTTGTAAAACAAAGTGCTAAATTAAAATTATGACATGAAATAACAACTAATGCAAATAAATATCTCATATCAGACTAATATTATGAACAAGCGCTGCCCGCAGCTTTGGAATTGACGGGGGTTAATTAATTTTTCTTGACGAAAAAATACGTGAGATTTGCCGGGACTCAGGCGGCCAGCTGAATGCGGCATAGCGCAGGCTCCACCAGCCAACTCCAGCACAGCCATCGAGATATTATATACTTCACATATTATCTCTATGAGCGCAGCTAAATTCCTTGACTACTGACGGGCAGCAATGTCATCGCTGCGAGAAGCTGGGCCCCGTGTTTCTCAACCCGCATGCACAGCGTGGGTATTATTGGCATATCCCAGCATATCCCCTTTATTAAGGCGACGATACATGTCAAACCTCCCTCTCACTCGCACTATTCAACATTTTTGAAGATATAAAACCACTGAAATGTAGTTATGCAAAATAGCAAAACCTTCACGGCCTAGAAACTAACAATTCAAAGATTCAGCAATAATATCATTTTGATTCTATCACGTTTTCTTGGGCAGGGCAAGGCAGGGAGGGAGGCGCGGTGTCCGGGGACGTGAGGTAAGGATATACATCTCAATATCGCTCGAAAAAATATTTACCGCATCAAAGTCAAAGTCAAAGTCAAAAATCATTTATTCAGTAGGAACTGTATAGTACACTTTGAAACGTCATTTTTTTTTAATTTACCACCAATTCGTAACGTGACCAAACAGAGAAGAATTGGCAAGAAACTCTGCTTAGCTTATATTTTTTTAACGTCATTGTTCCTAATATCTATTACATTGTTTTTAATGGAGTTGGAGGCAGTTTCATCCCAAGCTTTTTTGTCATCTAAATAATCAGATATTTTATAATAAGCTTTATTACATAGATTACGTTTAACAACATTTTTGAATTTATTTACAGATAGATTAATCACATCATTTGGGATTTTGTTAAAAAATCGTACAGACATCCCTTTAAAAGATTGACTAACTTTATGGAGCCTTACAGTGGGAACAGCTAGTTTATCTTTATTTCTAGTGTTAACATTATGACAGTCGCTATTTTTCTTGAACATGTTAATATGTTTTCGGACATACATTAAGTTTTCATATATATATTGGCACGGCACTGTCATAACATTTATTTCTTTAAACTTAGTTCTAAGTGATTCTCTGGGGCCCATATTATAAATTGCACGAACAGCCCTCTTCTGCAACACAAATATGGTGTTGATATCTGCAGCATTCCCCCACAACAAAATGCCGTACGACATAATGCTATGGAAGTAGCTGAAATAAACTAGTCTAGCCGTTTCTACGTCAGTAAGTTGACGGATTCTTTTGACTGCGTATGCTGCAGAACTGAGTCTGTTCGACAACCCATCTATGTGAGCGCCCCATTGAAGCTTATTATCTAAAGTTATGCCTAAAAATACAGTACTGTCCACAAGACTTAGATCTTCATCTTTTATTTTAATGTTAGGTTTAACTTGTTTAACATTTGGTAATATAAATCTCATACATTTTGTTTTAGTCTCGTTCAGTAATAAATTATTTACATCGAACCAGTTAACAACTTTCGCTATTGCATTGTTCACGTCGTCAAAATTGGTCTGCCGTCGCTTTAATTTAAATAAAAGTGACGTGTCATCCGCAAACAATACAATTTCGTGGTTGTCTCTCACAAGTTGAGGTAGGTCGTTGATGTAAATTAAAAATAAAAATGGTCCAAGTATTGACCCTTGCGGAACACCCATCTTTACTACAGATCCCGGAGAACATTTTCCATTTACGTCTACTTTCTGTATTCTGTCAGATAGGTAAGAAGTGAGAAGGGCTAAAGCCATACCCCTGACGCCATAGTGATTTAGTTTCCTGATTAATGTTTCATGGTGTACACAGTCAAATGCCTTAGACAAATCACAAAAGATGCCTAAAGCATCATGTGAGTCCTCCCAGGCATCGTAGATATGCGATACCAACTCAACACCGGCATCAGTTGTTGATCTGCCCCGCGTAAATCCGAATTGTTTGACATCTAGTAAGTTGTTAAAGTTAAAATGGCTTTGCAGTTGACTAAGAATAAGCTTTTCAAAAATTTTACTAAATGTTGGCAGTACTGATATCGGTCTAAAGTTAGTAGGGTCAGAACTACTACCGAATTTAAATAAAGGTGTTATTTTACTATGTTTCATTAAATCAGGAAACTCACCACAGTCAATACATTCGTTAAATATAAACGCTAGTTCTGGTGCGAAAATGTCAATCAACGATGTTACAACGCTAACAGAAATGCCCCAGAGATCCGTAGTTTTTTTGACATTTATCAGTTTGAATGTTTTAATAATATCATTACTGTTTACATATTTAAAATAGAACGGTATTTCACATTTTGGTACATTTTTATTTAGTAATGAATCCGCAATTATAGGAGAAGAGTTTAAGGATCTTGTGGTAGAAACTGGAATGTCTGTAAAAAAGGATTCGAATGCTTTGGCAACATCACCATCTTGTTTGATGATGGTATTACCAATATTTAATTTATACTCCTTAATGTCATGTTTGACTTTTCCAGTCTCACTGTTTATTATTTTCCAAGTGGTTTTAATTTTATTACTACTGCTTCTAATTTTTGAACTAATATAATTAGACTTAGCCGCGCGACATACATTTTTAAAAATTTTTGAGTAATTTTTAACTTTATCTTTAAACTCTTCACTAAAATTATACTGTTTTTCACTGTAAAGCTCATACATTCTTTGTCTGCTTTTGTGAATTCCTACTGTTGCCCACTCACAGAATGTAGGACTGTCAGAGACCATGATCGATTTAGGTTTAAATATTGAGCTAAATTCTTTGATAAAATTATTAAAAAAAGAATTATATAAATAATTTGGATTATTATTTTGATATGAAAAGGGTGATCTATTTAACAAATTAGATTTAAATTTTTCTAATCGATGCACAGTCACTGGTACAAAAGTTATTTGCTGTTTTACATTTTTCTTTATTTGATTTTCTATTTTGATTAACTGACCAAGGTGGTCTGATTTTATGTTACTAATTACATTTTTACTTAGTATATTAACATTTGAATTTGTAAAAATATTGTCTATGCATTTGGCTGAAGTGTCAGTAATTCTAGTTGGCTCCATAAAGAGAGGTTTTAGATTATATGATTTGAATAAACTAGTAATTTTAGTACTTAATGAATAAACTTCTAGAAAATTTATATTGAAGTCTCCGCATGTTATAATATTTTTGTTTGTTTTAGATATTTTGAACAATATTTCATCCATGACCTTTTCAAAAATATCATATGAGGCGGATGGTGGGCTGTACGCACTTATAACAATGAAACGCTCCAACTCTACGCATGCTATTTCAATTTGGCTTTCAACAGACAAATGGACAATGTCCTTACGTTCTTTAAATTGGATTTGTTTATTTAAAATTATTAATGAGCCGCCTCTTATAGCATGCGTTCTACAAAAAGAACTACCAACTTGGTGGTTACTGAAATTGAACATGAGCTCGTAGCTTTTTAGCCAATGTTCTGTAATACAGATGATGTCTATATTATCAGAGTTCATGAACAATTCTAATTCTAATAATTTGCAACTCAATCCTTGAATATTTTGATGCACCAAGTTAGTATGATTTACAGTTCTGTTTATTTGATTTATTTTACAATATTTATTAAACTTATTTGAATTGATAATGCTAGAGGCTCCCTCTATTGTCTGATCTAGTAATTTAAATGACTTGGAACAAATTCCAATCTCTCTTTTTGTAAGTCAGAACAGTGCTCAATAAAAGCAGCCTTTTTAGCCAAGTTCTTGGCTGTTGTACAAAAATAGTAAGATAGCGAAATAGCTATCTGTCGCTTAAAAAGTTAGAAAGGTAATATCTACCTTTAGTCAAATATTTTTTTTTACTAACAATATTGTTAGAGTCGATCACATGAATTAATTTATTATAGCATGATATGGTATGCAAGGTCATATTTAGCTTATATCGTATGTCATTTTCTGCTTGTGACAAGCTGTTGCTATAGGGGAATGTAAACATCACAACTTTTTTTTACTTTTAGTGAACATAATGTATCTAAGTATTTAATTAACTCAGTTTTGTTTATATCACCCCTATTTCCTAGCATTATTATAAGATTTGGCTCAGTGTTGAATTTGTATTTTATTACTGATAGCATGATCTCATGCATGTTGCAGTTTGGCAAACAGTTGTTCATTACAGAATGTCCCATTCTCATACCCAATAAATGGCCCATGTCTTTTCCAATTTCATCGCTGAACATTACTGTGTTGACACAAGATGGTGGTGAACTGACACACAGCGGAGACGATAAGGCAGCACTGACTGGTTCTGGTGACTCAAAAGACTGACATTCACATCTGTGATTGGCCACCAGGGAGTCAAACCGCTCCTGGTTGCTGTGAGATAGTTTGAGTAATTCATCCATGGCCAGTGAGTACTCTCTTATTACCTCTTGAGACTTCTCATAGCGACTAGTAATGGACCTCAAGGAGTCCTCAATGCTGGCAATTTTATATTGAAGCCGGTGTACATCAGTTTCATATCTTAATTTTGTGTTTTCCAATTCAATAGTACATGTTTTTAATGCATGAGATGTAATATAGATTAAAGCACAGTGTCAACGGTCTCATACAAAATGTATGACGAACGATAACTTATCATATCGTAACAGTAGTAGAGTTCTTTGTGGAGGGCTCGTCCGGGGAAGTACTGCACCATGCCTATTTCTGCAGTGAAGCAGCTGTGCTGTGTTTCGGTTTGAAGGGTGTGGGTGCCGGTTAAATTACAAGCACAAGATGCTTATCATCTTCACGCCTCAAGTTGATGGACGCAGGGCGTAGCATTGTAGAGCATGTTCCAAAAAAACGTGGTCTACGATGAAATGCTTTGTGATAGGTAATGGTTACCACTTAACATCAGGTGGACCATGTGATTGTTCCATCTTCAAGTACCATGAAAAAAAAACTCAAGATGTAATATATACCTCATAGTGAAAAGCCGGCTGCATTGACATAATTTATAGTCCGCAGGCAAATTAGACAAGTTACAAAAAAACTAGTTTTGAGGTCAATTGATCCTGTAGGTATCTTGTAAGGACTATGATCAACAGACACATGCACATACTTTCCCAGGCATTGTATGTATGCGAGGATTTTTAACACAAATCCTAAGAGCTTGTCCATCCTTATTCTGGTGTCCAGATGAGGCGATCCCCGCGCGAGTCGAGATCCCAATCGCGCGATTCTAGTTAGTATCTAGCAGCATCTACATGCAGTCGCGCATTTTGACACTCGTTAGCAAAACGTGCGACTGCATGTGGACGCAGTGGATCTGTGTCAGCCAGACAACGAACGAAGTCCTTAATTTCAGAATAAAATTATATTATATTTTATACCTGTATTTAAAGATCCATTTTAGGTACTAAAAATACAAATAATAACTGGTGATTTTGGGTGGGGGAGGGGGGTTAGTCTCAAACCTCACCATGTAACACCAAGAGGGAGGAGGAGGGTTAAAAAATGTTAAAAAAACATCACGTGATTAATGAACGGCCCCCTAGCATCTCGGCCACTTTGCGTGGATCGCCCCGTCTGGACTAACTCTAATTCATTCTTATAGCTAGAGGTTTCCCCTAAATCCGGCTTAAAATTTTAATGAAATAAATCCTTATAAAAATAAATAAGTACCTTTCCAAGCGCTTTGTCCATCAAACGAAGGTAACCTTTCCATTGTAGGTTCCATTTACAGTCGTTGCGTTGTCCGGATTCGTTGTTCTATGTATATTCCGCGACATGCCCGGACCGTCAGTATACCAGGAGCCGTAGTACAGTCACGTGCAATAAGATGTATATTATACATCCCTTTCTTGCTAATGATATGGACATTAAAAAATAGAGATCAATCGTACGAGTTGATGTTTCAGAGCATGGTGAATTTTAAGATTTCTTCTAGTTTTTTTCCTTCTTCTGAGGTTGAATCAATCGATGAGCGCGTTGTCGATGGACCATCTTTTAAAAGAGGAAAGAGATGGTCCATCGACAACGCGCTTTTTTTTCTGATATTTATTTATTATGTACTAGCTTCAGCCCGCGGCTTCACTCGCGTGGTACTGGGATAAAAGGTATAGGTGTTAATGCATACATAAATACTCACAAACTTTCGCAGTTATACTATTAGTAGGATATATTGGCTTTTAACCATATACGTAGGTATAAGAGACAATGTAGTGAAATTAAATAAAAGTAAAGGACTGGAATTGTTCACCGATCGTGTTTTGAAAAAGTCACCATTTATATGGCAAAACAGGACATGACTAAAGACTGGACGACTGGACTTAAAAACTACCTACTTTATACTGGCGATATTGTGGAAACTATCCCAGAAGCCATTGATTAAACAAATTAATAAATGAATGAGCGCGTTTTCATCTGCTGGCAAGCGCTTTCTAGTTGGAGATAGTACTAAATTGTATTCATCCTTTTGCAGGTGATTGTACCTATCCGCGGGTAGATAGAACGGGCGGCGCGTGATACATTTCGCAGCCAGTGATCCGAAGCGGACGGGGAGTGAATGCAAAATGGAAGGCCTATAATTGATTCGACGGATCGCCCGCTCGAGATAAGCGGCGTTTTTATTTTTAACCCTTTGTTTAAAAATGAAGACTTTACCCCGTTTTAAAAGCTAAAACCGTAAACAAGCTACCCTTTTCACGGCAATAAACCCTTTGGTGATGTTGTGAATATTTCAGCCGGATATCGCGCGAATAAATCGCCAGACATTGTTTGTCCAATACAACATTGTAATTTGAATTTACTGAATGTAGTACGTACCTAGCTACTTTTTCAGCATAACATTAAACAAAGGTTCTTGTGAAACTATACCTACCGTTTGTTTACCAAGTTTGAATAACCCTAATTTAAACTACAGAACTACAACTGGTAGCAGGTAAAATAGATGAGCAAACTTCCTAAATCTGATCTGCAGCCTTATCAGGCTGATATTAAGTTTCGCTCAAGTGGGGTAGCAAACTGATCGAATCTCGAATTCCCGACCGAAGCGAGCAAGATGAATACTAATAGGCGTATATTGGGAAATCGGGTTCAAGATGCATGAAGAATGTGCCATAAATCTTTTGTTTCGTCGTGATTGCGTAGTTACTAATTTAATAATCACTGGACTAAGGTGCCTTAGTCTTATTGTTGTTTGTTTATTTGATTACGGTCATACTATAGTAATTTATTTATTGCAATCATTATGTTCCAATTGTCAGATATTATAATTGTAGGTTAAATAGATAAGCTTACATAAATGGACCCTTCTTGGGTGTAGCAATATTTGGAGTGGTAGCGGGCTGAAGTTGGTATAAGGCAAAAACAATAAAAAATAATAAAATTTGGTAGAATTGCTAGGTTAAGTAAATTAATGGAATAACATTAAATCAAATTAATAGGTAATTCATTACAATTGAAATTAATTCAAAAACAAAAGTAAATATAAAATACTGCCAAACATTTCATGACATTAGGTACTGACTTACCCTGAGTAACTAATCATAGGAACAATAATCCTCCTCTGGATCAAAGTAGGATTCATGTCTTTCGTTTCTCAGACAGTGTAAATGCTATGATAATTGGTTGAATATTCATAGTGTGAAAACATAACAAACAAACAAACTTACACTCACTTCCATATAATCTTTCTGAAATGGAAGGCTATTTATTATCTAGATATGTCAAAATTACACGTAAACTTTTTTTATCACACATTAAAATATGTAATGTAAATAATTTAATTGGAATATTGAATTCTTACCAATAAGCTCTCTTAAAAGGTGGATTTTTGAAAGCGCATTAGCTCTACGACGCTTTCCAATATCAGAATATAACAAAGAATCGATGTCTGATGATGTAAAAATTCTTATACGTAATGTTAAGCTAAAAATACTCATTATACCTAAGTAGCATTTTCAGTTAACAATGTGTTAAATTATCAAGACGATTTTAAAATTGTGAAGCAGATTTTTAGTCATTAATCTGTATTTTGAAAATTAAAAATTTTCATGAGCAACTACAGTCTCCGCTATTTTCACAGTCCATCTGAAACGCAGAAGGTTGCGAGTTCGATTCCCTGTGCGGGACAAATGTTTGCTTGTTCTGCAGATAGGATATGTCTCGGATCTGGGTGTTATCTATGTACGATAAATAAATATTTTCTAGTTAGTTCGCCTTTGCACATTGAATTCGGCAACTTCGGTGGCGCAGTGGGCGAAGGTCCGCCTGAGACACAGTAGGTACCGGGTTCGATTCAAGCCGCAGGACAAATGTTTGCATTATTTGCAGATATTTGTCTCAGGTGTTCTATGTATGTATTTACAAAAAAAATATGTTTGTAAGTTTTATGTTGTAAAATTCGAATTCAGCCCTATTTTACTCGTTCGCTCTATTTTCTGATAGATAACGTAACGTTGTCTTTATAGCGCCATAAAATAGTTATTGCTGGGAGACGATAACGCGCGATTTATAACACTTTAGCTCGCAGGGGGGGGCCTGCGAAGGGCACTGAGTACTGACATGCACTTTACTTTACCACTTGTACTTAATTCTCTCGCTTGCTTATCGGGGGTAGCTAGTGGGCTTAGTTTGGGCTTTTATATTTGATTGAACCAATTAGTTAAAACTTTTGATTCATGTTGCTGAAGGTCACTCTAGAACATTTTCTCTGATCATATTCATATTAATTTATTTATTGCTTCATTCATTATTTTATTTACGCACATAATTTTGTGTGTTTTTGTGTGTTTTGTGTTAATTAATTTATTTGGTGATTTTATTATTTTACAATCATTCAATCATAGAATTTTACATGCAGAACTGATTTAAAATAATTAAACATTTGCTAAATTTCTGTAATATAATTAATCAGTAGGTATGTATATTTACCCCGTTGAGGCGCTGCAACAATGACTTCGATTATTTTAAACATTGTAATATAAATATTAGAATACAATATCGAAATGCAAATTAAATATATAAAAGAAACGAAAGTAATATTATAAAAGATCAATTTCACGACATAATCAAACCCAATCGCATAAAAAATATTCATGCATTAATTAAATACAATCATGTCAAAAGAAAAGAAAATAAAAGCAATAGGTATAGAATTTTGTTATTACTCTGATTTTGGTAGAAACTATATCGCTAGTTAGATAATAACCTAAACATTTGGCATAATAAGCCCTACCATACTGCGCCACACCAGCCTATATCAGTCCACTGCTGGACATAGATCTCCTCCAATAAAGGACATGCCCACAATCCCAACGTTGAGGATGCGGGTTAGGGATCGTAGGGCATAGGTTCTCGCACCGCCGACACTCTTAAATATATCTTATGCTTAAATTACTTATTTATACCATTCAACAACTTTGAGCAGAATGGAAAATAAAAGCATAACCAAGAATGTGTCCCTTGAAGATTAATTCGGAAATTTGCGACGTATCTTGAAAAAAGATTACCTACACTGAAGGGAAAATAAGTATCCAATCCACTTAATGTCGCCAAATCTTATGTTTAAATAAGTAATTTGCATGAAAAGTAGGTCACATTCGCATTTATAATAACATTACCGACGTGTAATAATAGGTAGGGAAGGTAGGTGTGTATTTAAAGCGAGGGGCTGGCAACCCCTGTCTGGGGTTAGGGCGCCAAATTAGAAGGAAATTTAAGACCGAAATCAAGGTCGGAATGAATAAAATTCAATTACTTTACAGTGTACCTACCTTAATTTTATTTTAGTTCTGATGGGAATTCTCATTTTGGAGTTTCAATCATCAACTCAAGGTATTCAATTAAATCTTTGATTAAAAAAATTCAACAATTTGTGTATTAACTTCAAAATTGAAACAGATAGCACAAAAACTGAAGAATTGACACAGCTGTGTTAGACAATATATTATACGCGTTATCAATAAAAATACATAATAATACCCTCGAGAGCAATGAATCCGGGTCACTCAAAGAATCCAAAAAATCTCGGAAAGTAAGAATGCTAGGTTAATGCAATAAATTGTATTTAATAGACAATTTAATACTCCTTAAATGAAAGTATTAAAACTTCTTAGTTATTGTAAAGTTATATCATAAAAAAATCAAATTTGAAAAGGGAACACTGTCGAAGATGGAACTACGAAATTACAGGATTTGTTTTTGCTTTTGTTTGTAAATCTGTCATTTATGTTGGTACATAAACCAGGTTGATAGTGCTCAATATTCATTATTCAAGCTGAAATCATGTCGCTTACACTTGAAGAATGCACCAGAATACTTACATTGGTGGAAACCGGCCGGAGTCAGCGCGATACAGCCAGGACTGTCGGTGTGTCGCTGTCAACAGTACAAAGAGTTCTCCGACGTTACGAAGAAACTGGTTCTAACCTACGCAGACCAGGAACGGGCAGAACTAGGTGTACCACAGCACGAGAAGACCGATACTTGGTGAACACCATGCTTCGAAATCGCTTTCTCACAGGAACTGAACTCACAAATCAGTTTCGACGCCTCGGAGGAAGTAACCCAAGTGCATGGACAGTAAGACGTCGGCTTGCTGAATCTAACTTAAAACCCCTTAGACCTGCAAACGGCCCTAAACTGGAGCGTGGCCATCGTATTTCAAGACTAAGATATGCCCAGAACCACGTAAATTGGAGTATTGAAGATTGGTCGAAAGTTATGTTCTCCGACGAATCAAAATTTATGCTCTACAAGCACGATGGAAGACACAGAGTGTATAGAAGACCAGGGGAAAGATTCAAGCAAGCATGCATCGAAGAAAAAGTAGCCTACGGTGGTGGGTCTGTACTTGTGTGGGCCGGAATTTCCTCTGAAAGTCGCACAGAGCTGGTGATCATAGAAAACGGCTCTTTAACTAGCGTAAGATATGTGGAAGAAATCCTCAACGAACACGTTGGTCCATTTATGGTCAATTTGGGTGAGGATGCTATATTTATGCATGACAATGCCCGACCTCATACAGGTAGGATTGTGAATGACTACCTTCAAGAGATGAACATTACTTGTATGGAGTGGCCAGCGCGCAGCCCGGATATCAACCCGATCGAGCATGCTTGGGACGAGCTAGGGAGATGCGTAAAACAACGAAACCCTCCCCCAATCATGCTTCCTGAGCTCAAAATTGCTCTCAGGAATGGGAGAATATTCCCCAAAATCGTATAAGGAACTTGGTGTACAGCATGCCAAACCGCGTAAACGCAGTAATGGAAGCACGAGGAGGTAATACGAAGTATTGAAATTCAAGAAAATCGTCATAAAGTTCAAAAATTTCATGTTTCCTATTTTTGTTTTAAGGAGAGATCAGCAGTTTTTTTTCTTTATGTAATTTTGTGTAAATAAAATGTATGGTGACTCATATTTTTTTAACTTTCATTTAAGGAGTATTAAATTGTCTATTAAATACAATTTATTGCATTAACCTAGCATTCTTACTTTCCGAGATTTTTTGGATTCTTTGAGTGACCCGGATTCATTGCTCTCGAGTGTATTACCTACTTTGACATTTTGAGTAAGTTTTCAGAATCAACGATCTTGAATGAGACGTTTTGTACTTTTACATTTTTTTTACTTGTACATTTGATTTGCCTTTGCAAATCACCCCGGACCAATCACCATCGGTGCTACACCACGTAGAGCATTCGTAGAGCCTGCTACACCCAAACCACTTTCACTTTCATTAGGTACATTAAAAAAATCAACAGACAGCATAAAAACCTGAAAAATTGGCCTCAGATTTGGATTAAATAATAATATAATACACACGGTATCAATTAAAATACATAATATAATAATACCTTACCTATTTTGATATTTTGAGAAAGTTTTGCAAGTGTGGAACTCACCCCGGACCAATCACCATTGGTGCTACGCCGCGTAGAGCATTCGTAGACTTACATTACATGAAAAATAAATAATAAATAATTCAACGATTTGTAGATTAACTGTAAAATTTAAACAGACAGTACAAAAAAACTGAAGAAAAAAAACATAATTACATAGAACTCTACCTACTTTTAAATTTTGATTTTTTTTTCTGAATCAGCGATGTTGGACGAGACGTCTTGCAAAAGGGAAATCCCCTCGGATGAATTACCTTCGGTGCTTCGCCGCGTAGAGCATTCGTAGATCCCGCTACGCCAAACTCACATTTTATTCAGTGACTGTCAGGTTTGTAGTCAAGTTGGCTGAACTCTAAAGAGATGTGATAAATTTTTTGCTACCAAATTGCTACTATTTGCTACCTATATCTTTGAATTTTCTGTTATTACCAATCATAAATATTGTACAAATTAAAGATTTGTTAGAAAAGTCGATTAACAAAATATGTATTAAAATCGTTGTAACTTAAAAATATTCTTTTAATTCAATTTATTTATGAATAAACACTAATTCAAAGTGAACCTGAAGGTTTGCTTGCGAATAAGCCCTATTTGAATAGAGGACTTATTAGTTTGGTCAGAAGTTTATTAGTTCCAAAATTATAGCAGTCAGAAAAAGTCAGTTGTTTATCTACTGTACATAACGATATCTCGTTTCACCTCTGTTGAAGATAAAAGATCCTCTGTTAACTTTTATAATAATAATGGCAACGTTTTAACGTGAAGATGTAAAGATATACTATATATGGATATAGGTTTGCTGCCTACTCATTCACGACAAGTCTACTGAACGGATTGATCTGAAATTTTAGACATATGTAGTTCTGAACCTGGAATAACGTATAGGCTTTTTATCCAGGTACGACGGGAGCGAAGCCGCGGGCAGAAACTAGTATACACTCATCGTTTATTTTAATTAATATCGCAATGGGTTGTTTCGGCGTGTGCGGGTGAAATACCGCCCAACAATAACAATGAGTGGGTCGTTTGAATACACACATACGTAACTATCCACTACGCACCTATATATAATGCGGGAAAACGTAGCTTATTATAAATCTCACCACAATATGAATAATTATAGGCCTATTAAAAAGGCCTAACTTTGCACCTATAACAGTCTAGAATAAAAATTAAAATCAAATCAAAAATACTTTTATTTTCTTACAATACTTTTCGTTTATAATACTAAACGAAAATGGATTGGGATCTCCTATTTTAAGGAGAAAAGGCTTGTCTTTTAGAATATAGACCATTATAGATGATGAAAATGACGTAAATAATGTTTTAGCAGTAAAAGAGTTCTTTGTGGAGGCCTCGTCCGGGGAAGTACTGCCACCATGCCTATTTCTGCCGGTAAGCAGCTGTGCTGTGTTTCGGTTTGAAGGGTGTGCTTGCCGGTGAAATTACAAGCACAAGATGCTTATCATCTTCACGCCTCAAGTTGATGGACGCAGGGCGTAGCATCGTAGAGCATGTTCCAAAAAAACGTGATATACGATGCAATGCTTTGTGATAGGAAATGGTTACAACATCAGGTGAGCCATGTGCTTGTTCTATTTTCAATTAACATAATAAAAAAAAGTAAAAAGAAAAAAACAGCCTATAGCAGTCCGGACCGGACATAGGCATTGCGGCATGTCTTCAGCTCGACGCGACGCAACTTCTACCTTTCGCAGATCGTCACTCCATCTAGCCGGATGGAGGGCGTCCTAACACTACTTCACTTCTTTAATAAATGGCTTCTGGGATAGTTTCCACAATTTCGCCAGTATCAAGTATAATTATTGTTCATAATAATATGAGGCAACGTAGTACGGTTTATACGTCCATTCGTCCAGTCTTCAGTCAGGTCCTGTTTTCTGCTATAGCAATGGCGACTATAACAAAAAACGATCGGCTCACAATTTTCTTCATCAGATAGTTTCCGTCCAAATCTTCTTTATTCCATTTCACTAATACTTGTCTTATTACTAACGCATAACGGTTAAAATACCATTAATAAAAATCGATATACATAGGAAAAACACTAGAAAATAAAATTTAATAAAAATGACACAGCCGTCGTTCAAGATGAAAAAAATGGTGTCCTTCCTACACTACTTACTTTGCCTAGACGCGGCCTCCTACGAAGAACCCATTTACCCAAACAGGGTAGCGATATATGCATCGAGTGGTAGCTAAGTTATTCTCACTAACCGGGACCAGGACGGCCTGGGCCATGGATAAATGCCCAGCACCAATGTAAAAAAGCCTAGTGTGGATTACTGGAATAAACCTCATTATTTTGTCGTAAAACAGAGTGTACCAGCAGCATATTTTGGCAACATGTAACAGTCTAATTGCGTTGGTTACCCGCCGCCGAAGTTGCGGGCAAATTGTTATGTTGGGGGATGATTGCAGTTGTAGTCACGTGATCACGTCCTGTATGCCGTATGGAACTTATATAATGGAACTACTTTTAATTGTTTCGTGTACCAAACTGGCTTCAGGGCTACCAAGTTGAAGGGCTGAAATCCCACAGTATAAGTTATAGAAATAAAAAATCAGGGTAGGTATCTAAATATGCACGATGCCACACATATAAACTAAGGCAACACTAATCTAAGTATCCACACCAGCCTATATCAGTCCACTGCTGGACATAGGCCTCCCCTATTAAAGGGGGATATGCCCATAATCCCCACGCTGGGCATGCGCGTTGGGGATCGCAGGGCACAGCTTCTCGCACCACCGACGCTGCTGTCCGTCGGTGGCCAGGGGATTTAGCTGTGCCGATCTAGGCTGTGCTATGCCGCAATCAGCCGGCCGCCAGAGCCCCGTTCGTTGTTTAGCAGGGTGCACCATGTGCAGGTGGGGTTGGCTTGGGTTCCGAAGATAAGGGTTGGAACCCCTTACACCCCTTACACCAATCTAAGTATATCAACTATTATTACTTTGTTTAGTCTATACCTCGGGATTTTTTTTCCGGGTGAAAGGGTATCTTTTTTTCAGTTCCTACCCCTGACAACGTGTACGCGAAATTTCATGGTGGCCTGTAAAAGCGTAACAAATAAACTCACATCTCTATTAATGCTTCGTGTTTCTAGTACGTGTTTTGGTCTGAACGCAACATGAGCTCAGTTAGTGCAATACAATAGTTGGGTATCACAAGGCCATTAGATAGGTGCTATAGTATTCCCTTGCACTAGTAACTTGACCGTTTCGATGTTATGGTACTTATGTAAGTAGAAACAGCAGTGCAGGTTCGATTATACACTGATAGTTATGTATAGTATATACCCAATCACGACACATGAGGCAATCCTAGAGTAGTATAAATCAGGACTTTGTACTTAATATTTATGTACCTACTACATAACGCATATTCTAAGTAGCTCTATCGCTAAAAGAAGTTATAACTAAAGCAACCTCTGTGGTGCAGCAGGCGAAGGCCCGCCTGAGACGCAGGTCGCGGGTTCGTTTCCCGTCGCGAGACAAATGTTTGTATGATTGCCAATATTTGTCTGATCTGGGCGTCATCTATTACCTATCTATTATATATCTTTTTTTTTACGTAGTGCACATTATTATAAGAATTATACACTTCAAATATTACAATCTAGCCTTATGATAGACTAATAAGTAACTTAACATTGACCTAGTTTTACACTTTCTTACCGTCTCTATTTATTGTACTATATCTGTAACGGAGATTATTGTTAGGCTAGTCACAAGCCGCTAAGCGGAGATAGGCCTTCGCGCTTCACGTGTCAATAACTGATGTGAAATTAACTAGGTACCTAATTAATATATAAAGTGTCCAATATCAGGTATGTGGTTCCCATAATACAAGCTCTGCTTAGTTTGGGGCTAGATAATATTATGTGAATTATCATCTAGACATCATAATGTCCGACATAAATCCGGTATTATTTATTTATTTATTTTAAATCTTAAAACAGATATAAGTGAAAATATTTTGGGACAGCCTCTGGGTGTAAGGGACATCCTCCCGATTTCTGCCCTAAATGATGGCTGTCAAACGATGTTTCTCTTAAGTGCACCAATTACAGGTGTATACAGCATTTGCCAGTATTAGTGAAGAGACTTACCTAATACGTTATGTATGTAGTTGGTATAGGAAAGCCAGTTCGAGCCACAAACAATCTTCGAAAGCGACGTAAATTTCCCATTTCACAGTGTGGTTAGCCACCAACGTCGTCAATCAAAGGCACACATAACGTAGCGCAAACTTGTGTCCTTTGCCAAAACAAAGACTAAGCGCCATTTGCACAAACTACCTAGGTACTTCGGGCTTGTGAAGTTGTGACAAAGTTTCTACGACGGGCTTAGCTAACGCTGTTTAGGTTAGGTTGCCAAAATTACAAAATCATTTGGGAAATGTAGGTAAGGTAGGTAATGGTAATATGTATCTTTGACGACCTCTGTGGCGCAGTAGGCGAAGGCTCGCCGAAGGTTGCGAGTTTGATATCCGCCGCGAGACAAATATTTGCATGATTTACAAATATTGTCGTGTCTGGGTGTTTTCTATGTAAATATACAGGAAATGGGCAAAATTGTACCTCATTGAAGACAGCTACCTTTTCTTTAGTAGGTAAGAAGGCTAAGTAAGGAAGGTATATTATAAGTAGCATGAAAAGCACAGGATCTAGGATAGCTACTTCTAGAGCTTTAGGTTCCTGTTTAAGGTTTTTATTACATCCATTAGGTAGGTACCTATTTATAACTCTCGAACTGAAATTCATAGCCAGGGTCTGAACTTCTTTTTTTTTATTATGTTACTTGAAGATGGAACAAGCACATGGTCCACCTGATGTTGAGTGGTAACCATTACCTATCACAAAGCATTGCAACGTTTTTTGAAACGTGCTCTACGATGCAACGCCCTGCGTCCATCAACTTGAGGCATGATGATGATAAGCCTCTTGTGCCTGTAATTTCACCGGCACCCACACCCTTCAAACCGAAACACAGCAATGCTGCTTCACGGCTGAAATAGGCATGGTGGCAGTACTTCCCCGGACGAGCCCCCCACAAAGAACTCTACTACTACTAAAAGCTACGCTAGCTTCTAGAGCTACGTTAAAAAGTTTTTTCAAGACTCAAGAATATACTTAATAGGAGTCAAGTTATGTAGCCATGTAAAAATCAGAGCCTGTTTTAGTTTTGGCCCATTTACGATAGATGGCGTATTTGTCCATGAATGCTGAAAAACTAAAACACTGAGTAACAATCAATGCACTGAGTGCTGGAATCACAACTGTGCTCGGGTAGCCAGAGGCCCGCAGATAGCCTATTAAAAAGACGCACAATTAGCACATAGGCTTTTAACAAAAAAAAATGTACCTATCCAATTAGTAAAAAAAAAACTGTTCCCTTTTCTAGTTTTAGTCACATTTTCAAACAAACTTCGCCATCCGTTTTCAGGGGTAAAAAAGTTGAAATTCGTCAATCTTGACTTTTTCCTAAAATTGTGTCAGAAAGGCTCCTAGTACCTATTCCTTTCAGAATTGGGATGCCATAGATAGAGGAAGTAGGTATGTACTCTAATACTTATCTTTTGAATGCATTGTGTGCTTGATTTTTTTTTTAATACCATACTCGCAGAACCTATAATAATTGGTATAAATTTAAATTTCCAGTGAAAAAGACCGTATTGACAGACAGACAGACAGATGAATAACAAAACGATGCTTATAAGATTTCCTTTTTTGAGGATTACTGAGCCCCTAATAACTAAAAACCTGTGCTCTAAAACAGTAAAGTAGCGCCATCTATCAGACCACTCAGCAATGTACCAAAAATACATTTTACAAGGAAAAATTTGACCGATATTTTTCTTGGATTTTCAGTAAATATTGAAATGTAGGTATGTAACTCTGACAAAAATTGTATGACAGATCATTTGGGAGTCTAGGGGCTTGCTGTAGTCACCTGCATTATGATGTTGTAAATTTTAGTACCTACCATGTCATAATAGAAAGTGCATGCTAAGAGATGACAACACACTCATCAAACAATTCAACTTTACAGCAACACAGTCCTAAAATGAAAACTCTATTTTTATTCTAGGCGACTGTACATACAAGAGAGCAATAAAAAAAATAAGCTTAAAATGGCTAACCAGATACTTAAAAAGGAAACTAATAAAAAGTATTCAATAGTAAAATTTACTAAAATATAAAGTAAAAAATATTTATTAGTAGATATCTTGAGGTGGCGGCCTGCCAAATAATAACTTCCAAGATACGGGTTGAATCAGCTGTGATACTAAATCAGACTTCCCTCCAAAAAGTGATAAAACACTAGTCAGTTGCAGAATTATGTCATATGCATCAGGAATATTATCACCCTCAGAGCAATATTTGTACAAAACAAGGCAAGGCAAAGCTTTCTGCTTACAAATCTCATAAAGTATAGATGCAAAACCGCCTCCATGAATCTGTATTCTATCATCCACTAACTCATGTTCAACCCATTTCAGTTCCTTCATAGAACTTCTGTAAGGACACAAATCACTGGCCGCATATCTGAATGGTGAGGTTAGAATGTGCTTCCTCTCATGAGCAAAACTGCTTGCAAGCACAATTATGTCCCTTATGTTCTTCTCTTTGAATTTTTCTACGATCTCAGACAAAAAAGCCCTGGCATGTTTGAACACAAGAGGTGCCCGTAACTGCAATACAATCAAGTTTTTACTAGCACACTGGTAAAGCTCACAGCTCCCGGATAGAGTTGAGGACTTCAGATCGTAAGGGTCATATCCCAGGACTGGTATAAACGCCGGGCTGTAAACTGTTGCAATTTTTTTCATTGCCAATGAAGAAATAAGCAAGTCACAGGCCAGTTGCCCAACATTTCCAACGGCAATGCTTGGTAAAACAAGGGTATAGCCACTGAAGTTAGGAGCTTCGATAAAATTCCACTGATTTTGATAAGCCATTTTTCAAAGCAAGAACGTGCGAGTTCGGTAAACTGTAAAATCACGGAGAAAAATACTACGTTTGTAAAAATATATTTATTTTCCTTCCGTGACTTGACATTTTTTTCTGTTTCTATTTCTATTTTGTTTGTTTTGTTTGCTTTGATTGATACAGATTGTCACTAGTCTAAGTTGCTGATTGCTACGAACATAGATTAAGTATATATATAGATTTATAGTTTGCGTGGCCACCCTAGTCTTTCTCATTTCAACTGCAGGGTTGCCACATAATTAAAATTTCCATAGATTTGGGTAAAATATACTGATAATACGCCCTCCGGCCAGGTGGTAACGATCTGCGAAATGCTGCTGGTAGAAGCTGGATGCATCGAGCTCAGGACAGGGACTCAGGCGCTCATTAGGGGAGGCCTATGTCCAGCAATGGACTGCTATAGGCTGATGATGATAATGGGTAAAATATTTGCATATTGCACAAGGAATTCAATGACAAACAAATATAACAAGAAATTATTGTCATGCAGGTAAACGATTAATCTATCAATTTTTACTGCAGGTAAAGTATTAATCAATAGATTAATACTTTACCTGCATGACGAAAATTTTTTTCATTTATAATCTGCTTCACTAACAAGTTTTATTGACTTTTGATATGTAATGTAAATGTAATATGTAAGGGAAGGAAGGATGTTTAGCAAATTTGATTGAATGCACCACCTATATAATTTTCATATCAAATTATATTTAATTGCATAAAAGTATGGTAAATCACCATCATACAGACCTAGAAGGCTGCGAAAAAATTTTCGTTGGACATCTAAGCTATTAGAAGATACGCGAAAAACTGCGAGCAGAATTACAAAGGAAAGGATCTTAAAGGCTATGTGGATCGCATACTTATACTTCATTACAGAAGCGTGCAAATATTAAATTGTTATGTGTATATATGTCATTAATTATCATTGATATCGGTTAATTTTACTTAACAATAATTAAGTTGACAATCAAGATTACTTAATAAATATATGTCAAAATGAAAACTAACCATTCAAAAGAAGAAATAAAAATAGTAAACTATTATTTCGTTTTAATAAATTCGTTTGATTGTATAAAAGCATTTATCTACAAGCCATTACAAGCAATTACAAAGGAAAGGATCTTAAAGGCTATGTGGATCGCATACTTATACTTCATTACAGAAGCGTGCAAATATTAAATTGTTATATGTTTATATGTCATTAATTATCATTGATATCGGTTAATTTTACTTAACAATAATTAAGTTGACAATCAAGATTACTTAATAAATATATGTCAAAATGAAAACTAACCATTCAAAAGAAGAAATAAAAATGGTAAATTATTATTTAGTTTTAATAAATTCGTTTGATCGTATAAAAGCATTTATCTACAAGCCATTTGTGAAGTCTTATTTTAAAAAGGCTAAGTGTCAATCTTTCATGTCTTCGGGGAGACTATTGAATATTTTAACGGACATGAATAAAGATATCTTTTGCATCGATTTTTTACAGAAGGGCAAAAATATCCTATTATTTATTTGTGTCCTAAGTTGTCGTTCACGCATGTTTTTATGTTTCTTGTATAAGCTTTCAAAATTCCTACATGCAAAAATGAATAGAATCATAGGAAATATATTTTTATTTCTCAAAAACTTCAACATTTAGAAAATTATGCTTTCGATTTTGCAATCATATTTTCTAAATTCGCTACTCTTTTATTAAACACCAACTTTTTTCCCCAAGAGCTCGCAGTTTTTCGCGTATCTTCTAATAGCTCAGCAGTCCAACGCAACGCAATTTTGCAGCCTTCTAGGTGTGTATGATGGTGATTTACCCTATAAACAGTAATCAAAAATGAATTTCAGTATTTAAACATAACAAATGTAATCTGTAGAAAATGCGTACATAAAAGGCTAGCAATTCTACTAATATAATTAAGGCGAAAGGTAAAGTATTGTTTATTTCTCCCTCACGCAAAATTTAGATACAAAATACAATACAATACAATAAATTTATTTCTTTTACAAGTTACACACGTACATCGTTCTGGCTGGGAAAAATAACAAGCTATTAATGGCGCTGCTGATGATGATGATGATGATGAAACATATGAATTGAGGCATGGAATATATTGGTCTTCTTCTTCTTCGTATGAAATAGTGGCCAACTCTGATGTCGGAATTTTTAGGCCACCCGAAGGCTTCCGACATGGCTAACAACTGAAAAAGCCGGGAAGAACATCTTAACGTGCCTTCCGAAGGACGGAAGCGCTCAGATCTAAATGCCATCCAGATCACCCATATAAGTAGTGTCCGGGCGAAGTGTTCCTTAACCAAGATGATCTGCGAAGATCACCGGAGTAAATTATTTACATGGTGTCAAATTGCATTATGTTACAGGTTATAGGTAAGGTATCTCACATAAACCCTGTCTGAGGGTAAATTTAGCAATATGGTTATATAGTAGGTAGACCGAGGCTTTGTAGGTAGTTAACTAGGTGTACCTATATAACAAATTGTCATTGCACATTATGTAGAGCTACACCAGCTGTGTGAGAAGCCGCGGGCAGAAGCTGGTATAAAATCTTAGTGAAAACTTTTTGAAAAATGGAGCTAACATTAAAGTATTTCTTTCCTGTCAGTCAAAGTCCATTGTTAATAAATAAATAAATAATGCGGGACGTAACCACACAACATCATGTAGCCCCAAACAGAACATGCAACATTTGCCCCGCAGTGGGAATTGAACCCACAACTAGCTAATTTAATTTGCGGGTACTTTGGAGAAGGCAAGCAGTATCTTGGGTTTCACTTACCCGGTTTTGATAAAATATAGCTTAGGCTTTTTGATACTTACTTACTGTGGCAGATTTAAATAAATGGGGGCATATAGGTGTATTGTCAAAAAATGCTGTCAGTTGTGACTGACGAATCCCGAATCCGTTTTAAATCTGAATGATCCGTTGATTTAACGTAGCCTCTGGTTCTCTAGTCTGAAATAAAAAAAACAGTTCTAAACCCAAACAAAAATGAACGAATTCTATCATTGTAGGTATGATAATAATAATAATAACAATAACCTAACATTTAATAGCACAACATATATAAAAATAATGAATTCTTTGGTTTTCGTGGTCTTTTTTCCTATACATTCATTAAAACTTCGGTTTGTCAAGGTTGACCAAATATAGCACATGGCTTTTAAACGATAAAATCAGTATCAAAATAGATTAAAGATTAAAGATTTTTATACATACTGTGGAAGATTCACATAACTGGAGACATAAAGGTGTATTTTCAGTTACCATCCATTAAATTACGTGGCCTTTGGTTTTTTTATCCTGAAATTAAAACGTCATCTTTAAACTGGGCTATGCAAATAATAATGAACCAAAGAAATTATATTATTTAAAGTTCTAATAAAAAATGAAACTACTTTTCTTTATATGCTTATAGCTTATAGCTTATGGGGTGGGGAAGGGCAGGGAGGGAGTGAGGACCCTCCCTCTAAAAGGGGGAAAGTCACAGTTTCCGAGAAAAAATGAAATACGTTTTGAGGTTAACGAGAAAAAAAAAATTAAACAATATACGCCAAAACACACTACCGGACTACTACGGACCTATGACCTATGATCAGTTTAAAAACAGTTTCAAATCATAAAAATGGATATATGATTCGGGTATTTGACCTCGTTGGCCCTGAGTGTCGCTTCGTCCACTCGTCCTCGCGGGCTAGCTCCACTCAGGATCTTCCACGGGAATTTCTGGTTCCACATTTTTTATATCAAATCTACGCATAGGGACCACAAGACTACGTGGCATCGGGGTGATCTGCGTCAGTTCTGTGATATTGCTACTCAAGTTGGGGTGTCCTAGAACCTACTGCTGCGAGAAGGATTTCCAGGAGGTTGTAAAAAATCTAATAACCGACTGTCTATTCAACGTATTACATTAACAACGAGAAATATCATTGTCAATGTCGAATCACCAAAAAATACCACAGAGGCCATAAATAAAAAGATGAATTTTCAAATAATCATATCTCAAAAACTATTTGGTTCCGCACTACGCCATTTTAGATTTAGGCTTCCTAGATATAGACCTATCTGTGACAAAAGTTCCAGCCGCCTAGCTCACTACAAATAAATGAAAGTTGAGCCAAAAATTAATGTGCAGTGGGCAAAATTCATTTCAAATGCCGGCAACACCAAACAAAACAAAACAAAATTTAATTTCACTTTTTGGCTTATTTTCTTACAGATTTCTGCTCTAAATGTTGTTATTTATTGTGGAAGTCTAGTTAATAATCCATTTTTGAATAAATACCTCGTCAAAAGTACGATACTTACGCTTGAAAAGACAAATCCGGAATGTTTTGATCACTGCCACTTTTGCACCAAAATACACTACACCGATCCATTTTGATAGAGAAATCCATAACATTCATTTGTTATTATTGATTTACAATAGATGATACATAATTTTTCCAGGTAATAATTTAGTTTCAAGCAAGTTTTTCACAAAATCTTCCGAAACTGCTGCTAGCTGCCAAAGTTTGTTCAAAGTTGTTTAGCGCAACATTGCGCTAAACAACGAAAAAACCGGCACGCGATAAGGGACAGCAAATCTATAGTGCGGTCTCCCTTATTTGCATGAAGCACGCATAAGTAGTTCTCTTTCTTGAAAGAATGAGATGAATTATCTCGTCGTCTATAGCTTTCTCTGTCTAGGGCTACGAATGATTTTTTTTTTTTTTTTTTATACTACTATGATAAATGATACACATATATCTTGGGATAAGACTTTATTTTTGCTTTTGGATCCATTTTAGATATTTTCTAGATATTATTGCACAGAGATTACTTGGAGATCATTTTGTTCAAAAACTAACGAGGCTTGTGGCTCAATCTCAATTCTCAAGACGACTTGTCGCTACCGCTTCACTTTTCGGAATGCCCAAGCCTCGTCATTTTTCGTTAGGTCCTCTCAGACAATACCTCCCTCCAAAATCCAACCATCGACCAAACCTGAGACTTGCTCTCTGGTTTTCGTTAGTCAGGTTCTGAGTTGCCATAATATAAATGATTAATACTTTTTACATCCGGCAATTATTATTTGCTTATAAAATAGATGATTGATTATAATGATTGTTAAACAAAATCTTATAATATTAAAGAAATCATGACATTCGGCCGTCCGTCTTCATGCGATCTCCTGACGCATGATTGAAACAAATCAAGCCCTTAGTAAGTATAACGATATGGTACTATTTACAGCATTGTCCAATTGGACCTACAGACACGAGTACAACAACGATACAACTAATAGTTATTACAGTAGGTCTACTTAGTTTAGAATATAATTAAATTGATTGTTTTGACCTTTATCTTATTTATTTATTTATTTAGTAGGAACGCCAACAGCTTAAATATCAATACATTGTAGAGTTACACTGACAAAGTTTTCATTCTGATAAAGAAACCAATTACAGGCGGACACAGCATTCATAATTAATAACACCAAAACTAAGATACAACTTACAATTTTTCTTTACTGAATTGAAATTTTTGATAATACTCCCATAGAAACTGTAGAAATATTTCATTTATTAGAAAGATACTCATTTGAATTGGAAAAGTCAAATTCGAAATATCAAACTAAAAAAAGCTAAATCTAGGTTTATAATTTGACACATAAAACAACGTACAAACACAGAACTAATGGCACTATCAGCTTATTACGTAGGCATATGCTTAGGTATAATGTAAAAACAATTGACCTATTTATTACACAAAAATGTGTGTACATTAATGTACCGAACCTGCCTCTACAATACTACGAATATTTGCTTTTCTTAACCACTGGTACGGAACACATAACATTGTATACGACAACACCATAAAAAACAAAATGATTTATGTTACCGATGTTTACAAATAAATTAATTATCTGATTTCTGCTTTCATTCACAAAGTAGGTAGGTACAGTTTCAAGCTAATTGTACATACAATTATTTCCTCGCAGGTTATCATTGCTTGCTATAGATGGGTACTAAAAGAAGTAACATCTTCATGGTGTAGGTAAGTATAAGTAGGTACCTACTAAATGTACAAATGTAAATAAACATACAAAAATGAGACTTAATGATATACTCACTTACTAAATTAAGTCTACAAGTAATTACATAGAAATCATGACATTCGGTTATTGCTCGATTTTCGATTCGATTTAGGTAATTCTTAGGTACTTAGATGTTGATCTACTGCTGTTATTGGATTTGCTTCTAGGTACATTAAGTAATTTATGTTATATTTAGTATGCATAAGATATCTTAGCTTTTGTATGTAAGTTTATTTTACCTTTATTTACCTAATTATTGTTTTATGTTTATTTTATTTTTTTCCATTTATTAGGTTTTAGAGTAAAGTTATATTCTCTACCATTTCATTTATCAAATTTGTAGCACTGTCAATCTATTTCCCCACAACATAAAGGCTATCTGGAAGAAAATGCTATTTAGCATTAAGCTCGCCTATATACATAATCTATCTTGTGCAATAAAGAATTTTCTATTTAATTTTATCATTAGTATATTGTTTTGTTTTTTTTTTTTACTTTTTGTTTACAACATGTGGACTCAAATTGGTTTAGCTTCATGTTTAATTGTGCCTATAATTTAAGTACCTACTTCCTAAAGCCTGGAATTATGGCAACTTTATATTCAGTCATTAACTCATTACATTAGGTACCTAATGTAATTATAATTCATAATGATATGTAAAACATTTACATGTAAATATTTATTTGCCAATAAATTGATTATTCCTGATTATTTCTGATTATTCCAAAAGGGCCTATGAATTGTACATAAGTTTAGTACAGTTGTTTTTGTTGATAAAATGAGTTAAGTGTTATTTTATTAATAACCTACAGTGTTTTCACCTACATAGGAGAAACAGGCTTTACCAGTAACGTAATTAGCCTTTTGCTCAGCTTGGCTAGTTACAACTACAATTGGAACTTCTCTTCCTTATATTTTCAAGATATTCGGGAGCGGCCCGAGTGCCAATATCGAACTTAAAACTATTTATCAATCTGATACAAAATAAAACATATTATTATGTGGAAATCTTTTGAGTGAAAGAATTAACAGCATTAACAAAACCCTTTTAGATTTTACAAAATCACCGCAATTTTGGCGACCACGATCATCACTGAATTCTCCAAGTCGTTATTGTCCCTCAAAAGATAAAATAAAGCTGTAAAGGTAATACTGGTAATACCTAAACGTCTTACATCGTCATAGCTAGACCAACTTATTTATCAAGAGCATCACGCCGGCGGAACAACTGTGCAAAGATTCTCATCAACCTTTTTATAAATAACCGGGCTATCATCCATCAGGTCTATCTTTATACCTATAGAATTAAGAGTAATACAGCCTATTACCCACTTAAATTTAATTCACAACAGTCAAGGTAGGATATCAAAGAGTTCGTAAAGTTCATCCAATGTTTTTATTTTCACGCCAACCTAGAGTCGTAAATAAAATTATATAACGATATTAATAATATGACTAAAGTAATCTGCCGATAGTAATACCTACCTATTACCTAGATATTGACTAAGTAAAAGTATATTAACTTCAACTTATATCTTTTAATTTAATACTAAATATCTGTTAACACCTGTATGTTTTCATTATGGAACGCAATAAATGATTGAGTAATGAGTATTGAGTCCAACCTTAACATCCGTCTAGGTCAAAAAATTCTAAAGTGTATAAATCTTTGGTTATTATATTAGCTTAAAAAATATATTTTAACGATAAAAGATATAGCTCTGGCAATTAAAGTGTTTGCCGTTGAACTTATGGTGAGACCTGCCAAATTTGTCAAACAAGATTAGGTACACCCCCTGTCACATACACTTAAGTTCCTTGATTGAAAAGATTATTTAATTGTAGTTCTATTTTCACTGACTGTGATACAATGATACAGAATTAATTTATTAATTTGGAGTCTTAAGGAACACTTTTAATCGTATTATTCATCCATTCTGCAATTCCTGAATTTTAGTGAGATCAAACATTCTAACACACACAAAATCTTGCATCTATGTATATTGGCTGATGCTGTCCTTTATACGTGTCACTTATCTGCCTAGCAACATTAAATTCTAAATAAGTTAAAAAGTGAAAATCTCTTAATTCTTCATCAAAGCTCGCGGCAATACGGTAATAAGTAGATACGCTTTGTACTACTGCCTACTGATACTGCTAGCCTGCTGATTCCCAAACACAGGGACCTAGTTAGGAGTTTGAGCTCAGCCATGGTCAATGTAGGTACTAACTAATTACATGTATGTACGTACATACAAAACAGATGAAGTTATTCTTTCATTTTACTTCAATAACCTACTGATTATAATAACTATGCATGACTGTGTGAGCTAAGTTTTGGAGATTGACTGTATGTAACCTGTGAATACCTTTTCCCAAACTTACATTTTTCTGTTAGCTTACATTCTCACCTGTTATTGTGCAATGTAGTAAGTAGGTACATGGAATTGTTTGTTTAAGCTTTTTTTGAACACTAAATTAAAGTTATATTTTTATTATTTATTTGTTATTTTAAATTTACACCAATTCGTAACGCGACCAAACAGAGAAGAATTGGCAAGAAACTCTGCAAGGATTGTATTTGTTTTAATCGGCTTCCTTACAATTGTTATTAAGGGGTTGGACAGTTTCATCCCAAACTTTTTATTGTTTTATTATTTGTTTTTATTTTTTTGCTATCTTAATAATCAGTATTTTTTATTAGCTTTAGTGGACCTAGTAACCAGACGAGAAACCACTGGTTAAAGCTTACAGTTTTCGTTATCGCGGCCCACCCTTGGACATTTCTAGCACTTAAATACAGGCTTAGATACATGAATTGGAAGAATCAAAATGAAAAAAGCACTAAGTATATTTCTCAACAATAGGTCAATAGTATAGGTAGATATACATTTATATGCTAGTACTTATCTTTATAAGTATCATCGTTTATTTATTCTTGTTATATATATGTATTTTGCTATTATAGTTGTGAGTACTTTGTATTTGTTTTATATATATTTATATAATTTGTGGTAATTCGTCCGTTTATTTGTTTCTATTGTCTCCATAAATTCTTGCCGGTTGTACACTTTTGTACCTGTTTTGTGCTGTTCCATATTCTACTCAAAGGTTTTATTGGAAGAAAACTGTTAAGCTCGCCCGTCTACAATTTCACAAATTTATCAGTTATGCCATGAACATTTAAACAATACAGTGTACTACAATCTAACAATTACTATCTGCCTTCTTATCACTAATTTCACACATAAAAAAAAAATGTTAGCGTATTGTAAAAATAGTCCCGGAAGTTTTCATTATTTCTTGACATACAAGATAACGTGTCTTTCAAAAGCCGATCATAATTTTGTTCTTATGGAAACACCCTCTAAAGTTTTGCCTACCACTCTGTCCAGCTAAACACTACGCTTGGAAGGGCTTCGAACCACTCCTTTGTCAGGCCTATTAGTTTCTATAAAGCAAAATGTATGATCTACTTTTGATCCCATTCGTAAATAGCAGCACACATACTTAACATAACTTTTCTAAGACAGCTGTCAATACTTTTATATTTACTCGACGGTTCAAATCTGGCACAACATTATTAAACAGGTACATTCTTGATGGACTAACCTTACAGTTCTTTTGTGCTTTATACGACGTTTCTATGTACCTGGGCAGTCAGAAGATGAAGTAGAGCTTGGAGAGGTCGATGTGGACCCTCATTTCCTTGAACGCATCTTTATCCTTCCTTATCGAAGACTTCTTGCTTACTTTTATAATGCTTGTGTGTTTTATTGAAGGTTCTCTCTTGGGAGTCAGCATGTCATCAGATTCCATAGAAATAAATAAACAATCATTTTAGTTTGCTAATTAGTACAAAATAAAACTCTAGAATATATAGCACACTTGGCCTCCTACTACGCAGTCCATGTAACGTTGTGACGTAAATAGCCACCTAACCTACAGGTCCTACGTGTAGTGCTTACTTTATTCTGATACTGATACATAGCATTGGATCATACTGCTATTCAGTCCCGTGTAATTTTGTGACGTACTCAGCCACTTTAACTCACATGGTTCACCTTTCCCTCCAATGGCATACTTAGCCTAGACTTGTGACGTACATAGCCACTTGAACGAACATGGTTCAAACTTTTCCCTACAATGGCATACATAGCCTTGTGATTATGACGTACATAGCCACTTGAACGCACATGGTTTTCCCTACAATGACATACATAGCCCTGTGATTTTGACGTACATAGCCACTTAAGTAAAAATCATTAACCGCTAACCCAACATATAAATTGCAAAATAACTGTTTGAAATTAAAGTACTAACAGACATGGCACATAATTCCTAAAGAATTAAATTGTCGATAAAATTCAAGTACACCCTGTATGCAGAACAGTAAGAATCAAACACCGCTATCAAGGAGTAGCCCTGACCAAACAGTGTTCAATTCAAACTTTGTATTACGAATTAGATATGCAGAATAGTAAAAATCAAATACCGCTATCAGGGAGTAGCCCTGACCAAACAGTGTTCAATTCAAACTTTGGGCTACCAACTAGGCTAGCACAGTCAGATAATCTCGGCTAAAACCGACTGATCTATACCAGCAAAATTGGGCATCTACATATTTAGATATAAACTCACATTTTTAAAATTCGCAAACCAAATACTGCTATCAGAGAGTGGCCCTGATCGAACAGTATTCAATCCAAGCTTTGTATTACCAATTAGGCTAGCACAGACAGATATTCTCGGTTCAATACCGACTGATCCATACTAGAAAAACTGGCAATTTACCTACTTATTTAATTTAGAAATTCAAAATGCGGGTAGGTATCGGAACTATTCGGAATTATGTACCAAGTTCTAAAAATAGAAAGGTGCTAACATGGCCATGTAATCTCGGTCCATTACCGACCGGCACGTAAAACACGATTCAATTCTTATAGAACAAGATGGCGATGACATATACATTTACTTTAATGTAAAATAATAAAATCAACACTTTCGTACCTTGGTTCATCTCCACTTCTGAAGTATGATAAATGATACACATTTATCTTGGGATAAGACTTTATTTTTGCTTTTGGATCCATTTTAGATATTTTCTAGATATTATTGCACAGAGATTACTTGGAGATCATTTTGTTCAAAAACTAACGAGGCTTGTGGCTCAATCTCAATTCTCAAGACGACTTGTCGCTACCGCTTCACTTTTCGGAATGCCCAAGCCTCGTCATTTTTCGTTAGGTCCTCTCAGACAATACCTCCCTCCAAAATCCAACCATCGACCAAACCTGAGACTTGCTCTCTGGTTTTCGTTAGTCAGGTTCTGAGTTGCCATAATATAAATGATTAATACTTTTTACATCCGGCAATTATTATTTGCTTATAAAATAGATGATTGATTATAATGATTGTTATACAAAATCTTATAATATTAAAGAAATCATGACACTACTAAGTTAGCAAACAGGCATAGGGTCCTCCTGATGGTAAGCGGTTCCCGTAGCCTATGGACGCCTGTAACATCAAGAGGTATTACATGCGCGTTGCTGAACCTTTTAAGAATTTTAAAACGCCCTTTTTGAAACGCTGCATATTGTAGTCTCTGGGGAAAACCTCGGCAGGGAGACCATTCCACAGCTTGATTGTTCGCGGGAGGAAATTCCTCTGGAACCTCGCAGTGCGGGAAGATAAAGGTGGCAATGTATGTGGATGATACCTCAGCCGATGTCGAGCGGTGCGATGATAAAAAGAAGCAGCAGGCACCGTCTCAAACAATTCTCCGGAACACTCTCCATTATACAAGCGGTAGAACACACACAGGGAGGAGAAGTCTCTCCTAAAACTTAAAGGTTCAATACCGCTTGTGAGTATGGGATCGTCGACAAGCCTCGTAGCTCTTCTTTGAATCGAGTCAAACGGCTTAAGCTGGTACTCGGGTGCTCCTGCCCAAAGGTGACAGCAATACTCCATGTGGGGCTGGACTTGCGACTTATAAAGAAGCAGCCTTTGCACCGGACTGAAATAAAGCTTTGCCCTGTTCAGCACACCGAGCTTTTTTGATGCCAACTTTGCCTTGTTCTAGATGACTACAGAACTGGACATCGCTAGAGATGTCCATACCTAAGATCCCAATACTCTTGCTAATGGACAAAGGTGTATTGTTGAATTGCGGAGCTACAGAAAAACGGGAAAAAATTAATGACTGACTATAAAAAAAATACAGTAAATAATACATAAAGGCTTCTCCACATAGGCGCATTTTATCAGTTGTTATTACCGGATGCGATAATGTTAATTCAATAATTATAAGTTTTAGGTCTTTAAGTACATCATGTATTACGATGGCTACAAAGTTACACACTGCTGCGATAACGCAGTTGTGTGTAAGGAATTGGGACACAAAATAAGGAAAAGAAAACGAAATTTAATCTGTGAGTGAGTGAATCTATCATTCCAATGAAGTTCGTTCAAATTTTTCAACGAAATCGAAACATAATCTGTGAGCGAAAGCAAGATCAAAAGCAATCAAAAGCAAAGCAAGCAATTAGTCTGTGAAGTTAATCAATCAAATTAAAATAATCAATCAAACAAAATTTGGAAATGGGCTGGTAGGATTTAATTTTTGTATTTTCCTTTTCCCGACAATCTAAGTTTTCTTTCTTGATTTTCGCTAAAAGATTTCGAAAATAATATTTACTAGATTATGACTGAAAAAGAAAATGTTGATCCGCAGTTGGAACATTTCATTCTAGCTGAAACTCAAAAACAACGATTTCAGGTTAGCAACAAACAAAATTTGGTATTCTCTCAAAATTTTTCCTACATCGGCTAGTCAATCAGTGAATAAATAAGTTAAAATTTGTATAGATCTTGCGAAGTATAGGTTATTCATGACTTAGATACTAATATGAGTAGTGAACTAGTGAAGGAATTTTTGTTTATGATGTTTATCTATTAATTTGTACATTGACCTTTGAGCCGGTTTGGTAAATATATTTTTTATTAAGCATTCATCATCACTATCAATCAGCGTTTTATAAATAAATAAATAATGCTGGACAAGTATCACACAACATCATGTAGCCCCAAACTAAGCAGAGCTTGTATTACGGGAACTAGATGACTGATAAACTACCGGTACCTACTCTTAATACTTTTTTCAACAAAACACCCAGACTCAAGACAAATAATTACAAACCATACAAACCATTGGTCTCGTGGTGGGAATCGATCCAGCAACCTTAAGGCGGGCCTTCGCCTACTGCGCTACTGAGGTCATCTTAGAGGTTGTCTTAGTCCAATATAAATGTATGGCTCCTCCAGCTGCTTCTTAATTATATTTTGAGTTTCACATCTCCATTGGTGGCCAACTACACCTTTTATATCGTCGGATCAACACACCTCCCGCCTGCCAGGCTTCTGGCCTTAACTCTGAGGTCTCCACTCATTTATCATATAATTAGCTCCATCTACTATGAGAGCATCGCATGAAGTATCCAGTCCATCGCCACAATATATACACACCGAAAACAAATTATAAATTAATATATTTAAAATTTTATTTCAGGTTCTTGTTCATGGGCTAACAGACACATGCTGGGATACCTGCATGGGGAGGCCGTCCAACCGGCTTGATTCCAAGACTGAGGTGTGCATTATGAACTGTGTCGAACGATTCATTGATGCTACAACTTTCATCACAAAGCGACTTATGAACACAACCAAGTACCGTTCAGAGTCTCCACTAGAATTTCAGTAAAAAAACCATTCAGTAAAGAAACCAGTAATAATGTTCTCCAGTATCAAAAACTTTTTACATCGACACAGGAGGAAGTTTGTCATTACTGGGGCTGTTGTCGGAGGAATGTATATTCTGAGCAGCTATGCACAGAAAAAACTACGAGACTGGCAAGAAAAAGAAGCAAAGAAATTCTTTGAAATGACCCGAAAGAAACAGCATTTCGAAAGCACAGAAAGAACTTGCAACCAAACAATACTTTCACTGTCGAAAATTGTTTCAGAAAGTATTTTGACACTCATCAATACAGAAGAGATAGTGCAGAAGTTACAGGAGAATCCTGCAGATAAACTCGCTCTATGGGAGCAGCTGAAAGTCATGATATTCACGCGTATCTGTGTGCTTGTGTATGCTTTATGCATATTGCAAGTGACTTTAAGGGTTCAGCTAAATGTTATCGGAGGTTACTTGTATCGGGATTCTGTACTTGAAAATGATCCTCTGGTAGACAGTGACCTGCAAACTAAGTATTTATCTCTTTGCCACCACTTTGTTGGAAAAGGTATAGAGGACCTTATCAAACAGATAAATAAGGCAGTCAAAAAAGTAGTTGAAGGAGTTTCCCTCAAATCAAAAGTCACACTTCAAGATGTTGAACAGATGTTCTGGTCTATTCAAACCATTTTATGCACAGACACAATCGAGGGTGACCCGGTCAAGAAGATGGTTCACTATCTTGTGGGCCACACTGAAATCGATGAAGCAAAATTGGACACTATTGTCAAAGAAACAATGGATATTTTGGAAAGTGATGAAGTTAGGTCCATTGCAGTGATAGCTGTGAGTCGCAGCTTCTCAGCAGTCACCGATGAAGTAGCCAATTTATTTGCAACCAAATCAACACCAGTCACTAAGAGTGATTTGGAAGTCAGTGACCACATAGTGACAAACGGTGCTCTAAGTACTGCAGCGTTTGTTGATGTAAATAAGGTTGAAATGCACTTTGTAAAACTTCTGCCTGTGATCAATGAACTGATCACAAAGAACACTTGCAAAGGCAATACTAACATTCCAGATTTGCTGACACAGCAGCTCACTCTAACTGACAAATTGAAGTTGCTTGGTGCAAATATCTATGAGGTGTTTAGCAGCGCTTAAATGAAGAAAGAACAAAGAAAATGATTCTAGCACTTGTGTTGTTAATATAATATTTATGTGCGCAAATGGACCCCATTTGTATAAATTAATAATGATATAGGAAGAGGTCTCTGAAAATTACTTGGTAGAAGTTATTGTAAGATTTGGTTATCTACGGTGTACTGTACATTCAAGATGTTTTTCAAAGCTAAGATATTAAGTGTAGTTCCAATGTTCACTATTTTCAATTCCTAATTAATTTGTAGGTACTTTAACTCTGGCTTGGAATATGCAGAAAGTCTCCAAACATGGGAGTGTTTAATTAGAAATTTAATTATATTATAATAATATTATCATCATTAATATTCATCTCAGATTATTTTCATATTTGTTTCATCAAAAATTCAAAGGTATTTTCAAAACAGTCATTGATAGATACAGTCAATAACTTTTGGTACTATCATCGTTGTGAACTTATATATCAATGGTATATTTATCATGATTTCTAGGTTCTATTAGCTGTTAGAAATATCCGTGAATAATAGAACTGACAGACCATGGTAAATATCCTGTTGATATTAATTATTGTATTCACAATGATTATAGATACAAAAGTTATTATAACTGTTACTGTTGTTTATATTAATAAGAGTCACTGTGTTGTATATTTAAATTGTATATATGCCAGGTATTTTACATTTATGCCGTTAAACTATATTGAGCTTTAGCTGTTTATTCAACTGTAAAGAAGGCATAAATAATTTACTAAGCTTTCTTCACTACGTACTATCTTCAAAAATATTCTCATTTTACATTTCATGAGTATTTTTTGTTGAGATAATTTCTCGACGGTTATAAACGGAATAGTTATAAATCACATAGAATTTGTTTTCAAATAAAACATATGTACCTAACTAAGTTAACATTTTCGTAAAACAGGTTTTTGTGTTTGAAGTAAAGTAAGTTGTATTTTTAATTTTTGGCAATGGCAGTTAACTTTTATACTATTCTGAGCCTAAGGGTTATTGTAAAACATTCAGCGCTATGATAAGTCATGATTAAAATTAAATAATGCTGAATACTATCACACAGCATCATGTAGCCCCAAACTAAGCAGCGCTTGTATTATGGGAACCACATGACGAGGAGACGTTGTCTTGTTGATTGTTACTTGTGTTTTCTTAGTCATCCTACATTGTGTTTTGAGACTAGAGCTAGGATTATAAAGTAGTGTTGCTCTGTTGTTGAGGGTGACCAAATAATATTGACTTTTAAACATAATTTAAAATGTTCGTTCTATTATATGATTAATAATCTAAGTAATAAGTTAGTAACTTTCAATGATTTTAAAAGGAAATTTCTAGGAATTATTATGATAATGACAAAATCCACCTCTTCTGTCTTTGCAAATATATAGTTGTATGGTTGTTACTTGTGTAAAATTGAACATTATTTTTTCATATCTACAATACCTAAGCATATATGACCTGATTATTCACGACATTTGGATTTATTGCCTACTAGTATAACATAATATTAAGATTCTAATGACTTTGTAGTTTCTTGCATTTTGGGGGAAATAAATATAACTTCGTATGTAATATCTAGTTTAATTGATAAAATAGGTACCAGTAGATATTTCCAAATTCCTTCGCCCAGCACAAGATATGAAATTCATAATTGTTAAGTGTAAATAATAAACAAATTCGTCTTAATTCAGTCCGACGAAACTTTAATTTGATGTATTGTATACTAAAGCAATCTAGCTTCTGTGTTCTCAGCAATCAATGCCGCACGGTCTCTATTAGGACGAGATACTTTTTGTTGGCATTTATTTATTTACGCGCAAGAAGTTTTACTTTATGTAGGTAGCGAATCTAGTTGTAGTATTAGCAAGCTGAAGTGACTGGCCATGCCATATCTGCCGAAGAACCGATAAACGTTGGGCCAAACAGTTCTTGAGACCACTCCTCGGCAATCGTAGTTTAGGACTCCCTCCGGCCAGGAGGAGTGTGATGATTTGCGAAAGGCTGCTGGTAGAAGCTGGATGCGTCGAGCTCAGGACAGGGCGCAATGGCGTTCATTAGGGGAGGCCTATGTCCAGAAGTGGACTGCTATGGGCTGATGATGATGATGAGTCGAGGCGTGTATCCAATCATATGGACGCACGTTCATTCCTCGTGACATTTCGCAAGCCTGAGTGAGTACGATCGACTCAACAAGTCGCCCCATCTGAACCAGCGCTTAGATCTCCAGGTAGAGTATGAAATACATATAGTTTACGTTATCTATATTTTTATAGAAGTTGACCTGCTCGTAACTTCGTTTGCGTGAATACGCTGTCTGTATACGTTGGTTTGTAATTTCAATGTTTACCGGACATACGTTACCTACCTACCCATATCTGTTCCCGCTCCTGCTCCCTTATTCGTTCCCGTTTCCACTCCCGTTCTCGTTGTTGTGTCGTTCACTTCATTAAGTCTACAGCCGGTTCAAATTGTATAGATATGATGAACATTTATATCTAACTTCAGCAATGATTTACTCCCCATATGCAAACTTTCGTCCCCTATCCTATAATAATAATAATATATAATATAGTATCTTCAAGACTTATTTTCGTGATAAAAGTTGCCTATGTCCTTTTCCAAGGTCCAATCTATCTCCATGCTAAAATTCATTAAGATTGGTTAAGCGTTTTATAAGGAAATCTTCACAGACAGACAGACGAAGTTACTGTCACATTATATATTGTATATCTATATACATTGTATTATCTATTTTAGATTTAGCAAAGTTTCCAGGTTGTAAGTTCGAGGAATATGATTTCTCATACAAACATTTCCACGTCTATCTTGGGGGTGAAATTTTCAAAATTAGTTTCAAAACGATTAGGTTGAGGATCAACAAATTTCAGATCTCTTGACTGCACTCTTATATATTAACACCCTATTGCACCCCATTTATGGGGTCGATCGTTAACCATTTGTAGTGAAGAATATTTTACATAAAGTTTTAAACCAATCCCACGACGCGTGTAGAAGTTCCCTTATAACACCCCATAGCACCCCGTTTGAGAAGTTGATCATCAACCATATGGTAGAGTAGAAAAGAATATTTAGACAATGTTTCAAATAAACCAATTTCACGAAGCGTTTAGAAGTTCCCTTATAAACACCCTATTGCACCCCGTTTAAGAAGTAGATCTGTAACCATTTGTAGTAAAGAATATTTATACAAAGTTTCAAACCAATTGAACGATGCTTTTAAAAGTTTCTTTATAGCAGCCCATTGCACCCTATTTATGGGGTTGATCCGCAACCATCCATAGTACACAATATTTATGCAGCATTTCAAACCAATCAAACGACGCGTTAAAAGATCCCATCAAACACCCCAATGAACCCCTTTAGGGCACCCCTTAACCTACGCATGCCTATGAATCTACCCCTTAAAGTTTAAAGTAAAGAATATGTGTTCAAACTGCTCTAATTACTCGTTTATAAGTTACCTTAACTCATTGCAACCTGTATAATAAGTTGATCCCTAACGTAGTATTCAAGAATATTTGTTGAAAGTTGTATTGTATTGCAGCATTAAATGTGTAATTTTTTATTTTTCTCATATCGTCTCATATAACATGAATAATAACAATACTTATGCCAAGTTTGAAATTTTGAACTAATTCATAGAAACGTATTGGGAACTTTTCTAAATATTATTCACTTTCTTTACTTAAAAAAGCGTTTGATATATATGTTTTAAGAGATTCTAATCACACATTAAAATTCTCCCATAAAAGCTTCATCACCTTATTTCACCCCCTCAAAAGGTTTTCTTGAAAAACCTGGTATTGCAGTCCTAATTTATTATTTTATATTCAAAGTATTCCTCTGAATTTTCCAGTAAATCGCACCACGCGTTAAGATTTTCCCATACAAACTTTAACACCTCATTGCACCCCCCTCGAAGGGAAGTTCCAATTTATATAAGGCTGTATGTTTCTAAGCTTAAGGAATACTATTTTACATACAAAAGTTTTCACCCTCTTAGGGGTAGAATTTTCATAAATCGTTTCATAGTGAGCGCATCTACACTCTTCAAAGACTGCCTGTGCTAAATTTCAGATCTCTAGACCCTGTAGTATCTGAGATTTGGTGATGAATGTGGAGTTTTCTTTTATATTATAGATCAATTGAATGAAATAACACATTATATAAGGCTTTATGTTTCTAAGCCTAAGGAATACGATTTTACCCCTTTTCACCATCTTAGGGGTTAAATTTTCAAAACTCGTTTCATAGTAAGCGCAGCTACACTCTTCAAAGACTGCCTGTGGTAAATTTCAGTGAATGTGTCGTGGAGTTCTCATTTATATTATAGACTAGCTGCGCCCCGCGGCTTTGCCCGCGTGGAAATTTATGTGTTAAAACGTATTTAATTATTTACATAAAAGTTTATTTTTACCATGTTTTGCGCGGAATAAAAAGTACCAACATATTATTACTGCATTACCTAGCCCTAGGTACACGTTCCCACTCTCATTCCCTTTCCCGTTCTCGCTCCTGTTCGCGTTGGTCACCAATTCAATTGGTAAGTATGATGAATTTTTATAAACCTACTTACTAGAGAAATTATTGGTTCCCCATACAAACTTTCATCCCCTATCATACCCTCTTCAAGTTTTATTTTTGCTACAAAAAGTCGCAACTGTACTTTTTAGGGTCATCGGCAATATTCATTAAAATTGAATCAGTGCTTTAACTAAAACACCTATTTATTTATTTTCAGTAGAGTCTCTGTACAAGTGGCCGTCTCGGGGGTTGAATTGCGAAAAATCCTGAAACATGTGTTCATTTATCTTCAGTAGAGAGTCTCTGTGCAAAATTTTAAGTCGATTGGTAAAGATCTTTTTTGTTCCCCATACAAAGTTTTCAATTCCCGTTAACCAATTGTTAATTTTTCAAAATTAGATTAATCTATGTGTTATTCTACAACCTAAACTATTTACGTACTAAATTTTATCTAAATATGTTCAATGGATAAGGAGATACGTGGTAACATACATTCACACAGACTTTCACATTAATAATATTATTAGGAAAGTAATATTAGGATTAGGATAGGTTGAAATCTATGGAAATAGAATAGCGCCTCCAAGTCCAGAGTGAAGTTAGTAAAATTTACATAGCTATACAAAAATATTTATAGCTTTCCTATTTTTTACACACTCATCGAGCATTTCCGGGAAAGCAAAAGTTTAGGTAACTAAGTAGGTAGGTAGTAGCAACAGTACCGCCTCACGCGACAATAGATTCCAAAAAAGTATAATATAGAAAAAGTTAATTATACTTCCCGATCTTTCGTTAATTATCATTCAGGGGATTGGTAAAAGCAATCTAGTTAATTGGCCAGTTTCGTTTAATAGGGTTAACACGCCCAATTTTATTTTAAGGTTTCCGCATTTCAAAGGCCCTTCTTTTCAGCGGTGTGTAAAAAGCTACAGCTGTCGCCTGTCGCAAGTTTCTAATTGACCGACTCTCTTCCAACACGAGTTATAAATATAAAATTATAAACAAACTGGCTGGCGGTAAAGTAGTCCATCCGCACCGACTTGTGCAACAGAAATGTTGGAAATTATATTTGAACTCTGTTGTTAGCAGACTGCAGAATTGTTTGATATTTACCTACGCAATACGGCGGCTCGCGGCTGTCTTCGCGGAACTTATCGATATCGATCACGATTAGGTAGGTACGTAGGTACATACCTGCAATATAGCTGGAAGATAGGTAGACAATATGTGGAGCATTGGATAGGTTACCTAGACAAGTTTGATGACCGTTAAATAACCTGCCTATAACGTAAGACTGATGATGTTGATAAAACTCAAATTAAAAATTTCTTTAGTTATTAAGAACCATAAAGGCACACTGAATCTTATTTTTTACTTACTACTTTTACTTTACCTACTCCAATTCGCAACGCGACCAAACAAAAAAAAAGAAGTGGTAAACTCCGCCTGGCTTATATTTTGTTAACGTATTTTATTCATAACTAAGTATTAGACATTACAAAACCATCAACAACAATGTATTTTGAGGGAATTGGAGACAGTTTCATTTCATACTTTTCTTCATGTATATAATCAGATATTTTACTACCTATGCTTTATTACAGAGATTACCTACGTTTTACAACATTTAGGAATTTCATCATAATCATCATAAACCTATAGCAAGTCCACTTTTGGACATAGGCCTTACCAAAATTAGCGTCATTATCGCCCGCCATGCGCCCTGTCCTCAGCTCGGCGCATCCAGCTTCTCCAGCAGTATTTCACAGAGCGTCACTTCACCTAGCTGGAGGGCGTTCAACACTACGTTTACCGAGATGCGGTCTCCACACAAAAACTCGTCTTTACGTTGTTGTCGGTTCTTCGGCAGATAGCCCACTGCCACTTCAGCTTGCTAATTCTGTAGTTATTCGACAACTTTAACATTAGTTCTGTGTCGGTTAGTCTCGTTGCATTTTATACATATCCTTCAGAAGAATTCCGAGCACAGCTCGTTCCATAGTTCGTTTAGCAAATTTGTGGATTAGCCGTACTGAGAGTGTCCGTCCACGTTTCGGCACCTTATAACAACTACTTAGGCCATACGGACGGATAGGACGCACTAATTGAAACGTTCGTTCTCATACAACAAGAAAACTCGACTTCGTTTTCCAATTTCTGCCCAACCCAGCTGAAACTTCCTCTTGGCCTAATGGGCGGTCGCCTAACCGCACCCTGACCCGCTTCTGATCATGACGACAGTAAAAAAGTCCCCTTTACCAGTGAAAAGCAAAATTATTTCTATCTTGGGCTGTTGGAACGGCCGTGCTTGAAATATAATTTTAGATGTTGATGTACAAAATATCGAATGCTATTTTATGGTCAAAAGTGGAGGCGACATTGAAAGACAGGTTGTGAAACCTCGAACTGTTCAACCTCAGAATAAACCTCACACACGACACGAAGACGATATCTTGCTAGATAACTCTTTAATGCACACAAAAAAAATACAAATGTTTAAATTAACTAACTAATCATAAAGCTATTTAATATGCGGTTGTACAATGAGCGGCCTTATCGCTAAAAGTGATCTTTTCCAGGCCACTTCTTCTTCTTCTACTTACCATCGTAACCATAATATCTAATATTCTAAGCTACTGTTGTAACTAGGTATTTTTATTTCGTAAGGAACGAATAAACCCAAATTGATATTTTTGTGCTCATAGGGACTATCTGAGTCCGCCTGTATGTCTGTAGTAGGCTTTTAGGAGTATCTGACGTAAGAAGATTATTGTCAATTGTCGTGGAATGATGAGCAGTCGCGTCTACCATGCGTCTGGTTATCAGGGGTCTACTCCAATGCGGGCGGCGAATGCGGCAGGCGGGTGGCCGGTAGTTGCGCGCGCACTCTCGCAACGCCAATACGCCCGTGGCTGCCGGACGCACCACCAACGCGGAATATCGACGCAAGAATCGCACACACCCGGGATAGTCCTTACAATCCACAAAATCATACGGATGACACGGGGTATACTAAATTGAAAGAAAAGTGTTAAAAATTCGAAACGGAATCTATCTACAGCAAAGGAACAGCATTCATGTAAGTCTTGGAATGTATTTTAAAACATCCCCTATAAACACAACCATAAATATTTTCTAAATTGTTATACATACTTTCTTCATACGTATAGGTTCTATAGCAGACACTTAATGGTTAAGGTTTATAGTTTTACTACCTACCCTGTAGAAAGAGGGTCTAAGATCTACCCCTATGTTTACTATTGTTATGTAAACCCCGAGGGATTAGGTAGTATAAACCCTGTGAATTGTTTCAGCTGTGTTTTGTACAAGTAGATCTAGGTATCTAGGTAACAAAATATAATTCTATAGATACTTAATATTTTTGAGGCAAATAAAGTAACTTCACGTAGAGATGCAATTGCACTTCGTAAAATCGAAGATTTATCGATATCTATCAAGTGTATTGCTAATGATATAGTAGGAGTACTTACTTACATAGCAGATACGATAGTATTTACAAAACTCAACATTGTACTAGTAAGCATTCTGTGCATCTCACTGCATAAGCAATCACCTGTGCTGTGATTATATCAGTGTATTCATTGATTGTTAAGTGTGTTGTTAGGTGTATCTTATCCGATCCTAAGACATTTAATTTAGGTTGGTGAAGCAAATGCTTGTCTCTGAATTTACTGTCGGGACTGTAACTAGACGACAATAAAATATAGTAAATTTAGTTTTGAAAGATTATAGCGTAGCTAGGCAAGGTAAGACCAATTTTCATACTACATATTTTGCTTTTTATGTAACCTATGTTATGATTGAGAGTGGATGCCACAAACACTGAGGGTTTTGCCAGCGCGGGGTCTGTAGGAAGTTCTATCAAGGGGCCCTAGGTTTGCTTTTGGTTATAAAGATTATAGTATTAAATAAAATAAAATTTGACAAACAATAATCGTATTCAATACTCATGAAAGTTAGGATTAGAACGTCCTTGGCGCATCGTGTTCCTTATCTCATTTAAACATGTTTTAATTTAGAGAAAGAGCGTTCACCACTGCAGTTGCTGATTATGAGAGACAAATTAATGCGCAATGTAATTTCTACGTTTGGAAAACAAGATACTAAAGAATTATTTAACAAAAGCTAGTAAATTTGCAGCCTCGTGCTTCTTGCCGTCAATAATACATACTAGCCACATCCGATTTTAGCAATACAACACTTATTATGTCATTATTAACTGCATTTATTGGTCATAAAGGCTGTCTTCCAAAACATCTGCGTAAACACGAAAGATAATTGTCGGAATATTCCAAAACGCCAGTAATTTAATGATATTGGTAGGTGCTGTAAAAAAAAAATCTCACTTCTATCTATATTGTATACAGAAACATTGAGATAATTACTACTTACTAGAGTATACTATTTCAATTGTCAGAAAGCGTTATAGTGCGCGCGGGGCCCGTAGCATTTGCTACACTCATGCTACGTGGCTAATCCGCCACCGTACAAACATGGAATTTCTACAAAAACTTTCTATTTTACAAAAATAAACATCTTTGACAAACTGGCCACAAAACTCATAAGCGTCTTTTAGTTCGGGTGGTAGGTAGGAACATACCAACTGGAAAGGAGTACCTATTATTATATTATAGTATGGTATGACTGACTGACTGACAATCAACGCTCAGCTTAAACCGTAAGTCTTAAAAGTAGGATGATCATGTTCCTTGATGAGGGGGTGACTACTTGAGCTGTGTTACGGTTACGGCAGAAAAGATACTAGAGTTCTATAAAGGTATTGTCCGTTTTATCTCACATACTTGATAAGTAAATGCATATTATGTATGGCTTTACTAAACCACACCTTTTTCCCCCTTTGTTTTAAGCGCCCTTTACCCAACCTAATTTGCGATGCCTGAAAAGGGTAAATAAGTCATGTACTTTTAAAACTAGTCCTAAGACCTAATGTTACCTACACTTATTTGTGCAAATAAATATCTTGTATCTTGTACCTTATTTTGAAAATAAGGTCTTAGATAAATAGCTTGTTACATCACCTTCAATTTCTTCAGCAATTGAAAATCCAGTTCAGGAAAAAAGTCTGAGTGGATTCGGATGTTTCCAGCAAATATGACCATTTTAGAATAAGTACCTACACTTAGAAAGTAGTTACTAAATACCTTAGTATCATACAAAGCTGTGTTAGGTATTCTAAGCCATCTATGAATGCTGTGTCCGCCTGTAATTGGTTTCTATATCAGAATGAAAACTTTGTCAGTGTAACTCTACAATGTATTGATATTTAAGCTGTTGGCGTTCCTATTAAAAAATAAATAAATAAATCTATATTGGTAACTTAGTGTGTACGTACATAATAGCTATACGATACGGTCATCATTATGGTAAAACTATTTTGAAAATAGCTATCGTCCAACCTAGATTACCTAGGTAGGTAGGTAGGTATAGGTAGGTAGGTACCTAGCTACCCGCAGCAGCTACCAACTACCTATGTCGCGTAGCTAATTTAAATTCGTTACCTTACCGTGAACAAAAACGATAAGAAAACGATATTTTAAAGATTTGTAGTCGATTTAGCGCAACTATAGCTTCAGTATATTTAAAATTTGAAATATTATTAAAGCGCGTGCGACACATTTTCATCAAATATAGATACATGTTTAAGTTTATTTTGGTAGTTAACTACCACCAAACAAATAATAAGTAACTAGTAGTAACTACACGTAACTTATATCTTGAACTTCTTTTTAACACTTGCTTTGGTTGCGTTTTTAGGTACCTAAATGTTTTTATCAAAACAACATCATTTTTATAACGTCGAAAAATGAAGGACATTTTGCAAAAGTGATTTCATTTTAGATTGCGGGTTCGATTCCCGCAGCGGGACAAATGTTTGCATTATTTGCAGATATTTTTCTCAGGTCTGGGTGTTTATGTAGTATCTATATATATGTAGTATCTATGTAGTTTATCAATCATACCTAAGGTTCCCATAATACAAGGTCTGCTTAGTTTGGGGCTACATGATGCTGTGTCTAGTCCAGTGTCCAGCTTTATTTTAACACGTCGACGCGTCGCCCACTAAAATGATGCAAATAATCTGTGCTTTCTAGAATTTCTTGCCAAGAGCCTTCCCAGATGGGCGATTTGCTCGCGTGATTGACATGCGTATCCAATCAGGCTTGCTGAATGTGAAGTGCGTGCACATACCACGTGACATTCAGCAAGCCTGATTCCTGAGCCTGAGTGGCCTGAGTCAATCGCGCGACCAAGCGCGAGCGAATCGCCCATCTGGGAAGGCTTTAAGGCTGCAGATACGAAGTCAGCGGGCGTGGGGCGGCGGCGGCCCGTGTATCTCTCTCTCTCTCTCTCTCTCTCTCTCTGTGTGTGTGTGTGTGTGTGTGTGTGTGTGTGTGTGTGTGTGTGTGTGTGTGTGTGCGTGCGTGCGTGTGTGTGCGTGCGTGCGTGTGTGTGTGTGTGCCAATTCTTCTCTGTTTGGTCACGTCAGTCACGTTACGAATTGGTGGTAAATTAAAAAATGACGTTTCAAAGTGTTCTATACAGTTCCTACTGAATAAATGAATGTTGACTTTGACTTTGACTTTGATAAATTTCAAAACCAAGATGTCCGCCACCATAAAATGGCGTAAGTACCTAGGTATATTTTTTCACAACTGCCTCAATATGGGTAGGTACATATCAAATAAAAGGTGTTCACAAGAAGCATAATGTACACTATATTGAAAAGAAATGAGGAATATTCACGTATTCACGTAGAAAACGTAGGTACTCAAAAATTTTATGAAAATAAAAAAAAACCCCGATCCAAAAAGCTAACATTTAAAAAGTCAAAAATAGTACCATCGAAGTGCCATCAAATTCGATTGAGTAATTCGCGTCGGGGTACCGCTAACTTTAATGTAATAACAGGGACCAGTTTATACAAGGTAATAACAACATAGCTAAAATAAGGAGATTACAAACTCAGAGCGTTCCCAGACTTAGGTTGTAAATGCTAGTATATTAATAAATATTCAATCAAATAAACGGTCTTATTTAGAAAGCGGTACCCCGACGCAAATTACTCAATCGAATTTGATGGCTCAACGATGGTATTATTTTTGACTTTTTAAATGTTTGCATTTTGAGTCGGGGGTTTTTTTTATTTAAATTTTTACGTATAGTGGAGATTCAGCTTTAGTTCCGCCAATTGCCGTGGGACTTCTTTCGTGAAAAAGACTCTATGATGAAATAGCAACTTAGTCTGGAAAGAGGTGCATGTCCAATATCTGGGATCACGGAGCGATCCATGCCAAGTCAAGCGTAGTATATACCTTTACCAGAACCAACTCGCATGTTTCAGCCCACTGTAACTTCGTTACAGCTCACAGCACGATGCTGAAAATTATGCCACAAGGACATCATACGGACTTAACCCCAATTGCAAAATTTCGCGTCGGTTGCTTTAATAGTTTTCAAGATATGCGTCATATTTTGTGAAATTCTGTCACTCATTCATGATCATCAAAAGTCTAAAGCGATGCACTCACATGCGAACTTTTTATTCTTTATTCAAATTCAAAATAATTGAGTACCCAGCTTTATATCTATTAGCTCGGCTTTATAAGTTAGTCAATGAAGGTTTTAGTCTGATGTTAGTGTACTCCTTGTTGTTGGAGTGATCATGCGAAATAGGAATGGAATTAAAATGAAATGAAAATATATTTTATTTGCGTGAAGTATTGGTACAATGAGGTTATAATACTATTTTTAAATATAAAGATAAAGATAGGGATAGGGACAGGGACAGGGACACAGACAGGTATAGGGATAGGGACAGGGACAGGGATAGGGATAGGGATAGGGATAGGGATAGGGATAGGGATAGGGATAGGGATAGGGATAGGGATAGAGATATAGATGAAGATGAAGATAAATGATGATGATGTGATGGGATAAGTTTACCAAAACGTAATAGCCCGGCTACATTACCGCGATTTCACGACGATTGGTGTATCGCTTCTCTGTCTTCCGGGTGAAAAGTATTAAAGTGCGTCTTTTTCAAATAACCCGAATCTTATTGAAATCAGCCGGCCTTACAATAGGTATTCTTTGCCTTGGCCATACAAAAAGAAATGAGATCCATACAAAACCATTTTAACAAATGCAAAAATTATAACAACTCTTCGCGGTGTACTTCTGTTACCGGAAAAAAAGTTCTGAGATCTGGTGTACTAGCAAGTCAGACATTCTTATTAAACCTTTCTTATCTAAACATCTTGAAACAATTAATTAAACCATTATGATTTTTAATTACTTGGCTATTTGAGCAGCATTTATAGTAAAACATTCAATTTCTTAGCCTCTTATCAATGATTTGCTGCAAAATAGCCAAGTAATAAAAAAAACATGATGGTTTAATTGATTGTTAATTACATAATTGTTTCAAGAGCAGTTTTAAGGAGGAGAGAGCGACTCTGGAAATATTTGGTGTTTTCTATATAGGTACCTAGTTATAATATTTAGGTACATACTTCCTACTTCTTAAGTATGTAACAAAAATGTATCTTTATGATGTTGGCTTGGTTACTTTGGTTGTTTGTTATATATGTTGGTGTGTCCAGTCCAGCATTAGGTATTTATTTATTACTAGAGCTGACACCTGTCCAAATTCTAAAGTTCATTACAAAAATCCCTTTACTTTTTTCCTTATATTCTAATTTTCCGATGAATTTCCCAAAAATTTTATTTTATAATGCAATACAAATGTACTACTTAAAAAAAAATATTGAAACCAGTCGGGCCTTTTTTTATGTGAAATATTTCCCAAGCCCGGTAATTTGACACGGAACCCTAAATATGAATGGAATAAAAAGTACCTACATATTACTACATCACCTACCCCGTAATGTAGTAATATGTACCTAGGTACCTGTTCCCGTTCCCGCTCTCACTCCTTTTTGCGTTCCTGTTTCCGTTGGCAACCCGTCGCCAAGTTAACAGCCGGTATAGGTATGATTAATTTTTATATGCCTAACACTTGATATGATTGGTTACCCATGCAAACTTTTATCACATAAATCACCCTCTTTAAGTTTCATTTTCGCTACAAAAAGCAGCAAGTCTTTCTCCAAGGTGCCACTCATGGTTCAGCGCTTTAGGTGTTTATTTATTTTCGTTATAGTCTCTGTGAAAAATCTCAAGTCTTTATGTAAAAAAAAAAAACTTGCTATCCCCGTGGTATTGAAATATCCAAGAACAAATGAATGAAATTGAAATTTCGAATTCTAATCCGATATAAATATTATTCTTTATTTGACATTACAATTTTAAATAGTATCGCATTGCACCAAGCTTTTAAGGCTCCCCCACACAGGTTTGTTATTATCGGCGATAATATTGCATGCGTTACCTATTGCGTTAATGCGTTCCGATTCCTTGCACACAACTGCGTTATCGCAGCAGTATGTAACTTTTTTGCCGTCCTAATACATAATGTAGGTACTAAAATTCTACAATCTCACACTACACGCGACTATCAGAGGCATTGAAAATGTAATTTAGAAATAAAGCATACGATAAAATTTGACTATAATGTACTGACGAAAAAGTGAACGGAGCGCAGAGTGGCTTTGCGCGTAAAGGCCCTTCTACTGCCTAGTTTTTGTCCGTCTGCCTCCTAAGGTGGCTCAAGCTCTAGCTTAATTCAATATCGAGATATCGTTTTTTCCGTTTCTTGAATAGCGAGCTCAAAAAAAGTAATTGGAAAATTCTCAATCCAGCTAAAATTGTTGAATTTTGTCAAATTTTGGAAAATCTCAAAAAGTTACCACCCGATTTTGGAAATTAAAATTGCACTTTGAAGTCCTCCGGCAGACGCAAATATTGACATAATTATGACCGATCACTTTATTCACCTGCACATCTTTTTTTAATGCATGTGACGTATTTACTATAAGGCAAATGTACAACAACCCCTCTCATATCTGCGAAACTACAGGCAAATGTCAGAATTTCATGAATCGGGGCACTATACTCGATCAGAAAAACTTAAATCTATATATATAAAAGAGAACTATCCTCACTCACTCACTCACTGACACACTCATCACGAAATCTCAGAAACTACAGGGCCTAGAGGTTTGAAATTTGGTACAGGTACTCTTTAAAGAGTGTGAACGCTCACTAAGAAACGGTTTTTGGAAATTCAACCCTTAAGAGGGTGAAAAGGGGTAAAAATATTTGTATGAAAAATCGTATTCTTTGAACTTAGAAACTTGAAACCTGGGACATGTATTGTTCCATACAATCAATGAAGATTGGTGTCATTGAAAATTTGAAATAGGCCTTGAGGGGGTTGCAATGGGGTGGTAAAGTTTGTATGGGAAAATCTTAACGCGTCGTGTGATTTTCTTGAAACTTCGTCAGAACACATTGAATATTAAATAATAAAAGACCGCATACCAGGTTTTTGAAAAAAATACATTAATGGAGGTTAATCTATACATATAAAATCCTTTGTCCTGAATGACTGACGGATCAACGCACAGCCTAAGCCACTGATCATAGAGACCTGAAACTTAGAGGGCGTGTTCTTTGTATGACGTAGGCATCCGATAAGAAAGGATTTTCCGAGATTTTACCCATAAAGGGTGAAAAACGTGGGCAAAATTTGTATGTATCAACGTGATTCCTTGGTCCAATCTACTTCAAATTTTGCATAAACATTCTTTAACAAAATTGATGAAAGTCGTGTTTCGTATATTATTGAAATTTATCGCCTAACGGGGTTAAAAAGGGGTAGAAAGTTATTTTAGGGGTGATTTGCATAGAAGTTGATATCAATACTCCTTAGTGACTCATGTTATGCCATTTTATTTTGACACTGTCGTGTTTGAAAACTCATTCCAAATTTATTCAAAAAACGTTGTTCTCACATAAAGGCTCCTACACACAGCTGCATAGGTACGTTATTGTCGGCGATAATATCAGACAACATAACAGAATATATCGCAATATCGTATGCGCAAATATTTATAATGTTTAAGTTTTTCTGATCGAGTATAGTGCCCACACACACACACACACACAACCAGCCTATATCAGTCCACTGCTGGACATAGACCTCCCCTAATAAAGGGGGATATGCGCATAATCCCCACGCTGGGCATGCGGGTTGATCGCAGAGCACAGCTTCTCGCACCGCCGACGCTGCTGCCCGTCGGCGGCCAGGGGATTTAGCTGTGCCGATGTAGGCTGTGCTATGCCGCAATCAGCCGGCCGCCAGAGCCCCGTTCGATGTTTAGCAGGGTGCACCATGTGCAGGTGAGGTAGGCTTGGGTTCCGAAGATAGGGGTAGGAACCCCGTACACCCTTATAGTGTACATGAAATTCTGACATTTCGGTATTCAGGAAAATCTGACATTTGCCTGTAGTTTCACAGATATGAGAGGGGTTGTTGTACATTTGCCACAAAGAAAATTCGTCACATTTTTGAAACTCCATATATTGAAAGTAAATTCGTCACATGCATTAAAAAAAAGATGTGTAGGTGAATAAAGGGATCGGTCACAATTATGTCAATATTTGCGTCTGCCGGAGGGCTTCAGTGCAAATTGAATTTCCAAAATCGGGTGGTAACTATTTGAGAAAAATGATCTCGAGATTGAATTAAGTTACAGCTTGAGCCATCTTAGGAGGTAGACGGACAAAAATTGTAGGCAGTAGAAGGGCCTTTACGTGCGAAGCCACTCTGTGCTCCGTTCACTTTTTCGTCAGTACAATAAAGTCAAATTTTATTTGTGCTTTATTTCTAAATTACATTTTCAATGCCTTTTATAGTTGTGTGTAGTGTAAGATCTGTAGAATTTAAGTACATTATGTATTACAACGGTTAAAAAGTTACATACTGCTGCGATAACGCAATTATGTGCAAGGAATTTGGACGCATTATCGCAATAACGAATGCGATATTATCGCCGATAATAACACACCTGTGTGGGGGAGCCTTAAAAGCTTGGTGCAATGCGATACTCTTTAAAATTGGAATGTCAAATAAAAAATAATACTTAAACTGCGAATAAATCGGATTAGAATTCGAAATTTCATTGTCATTCATTTGTTCTTGGATATTTGAATAATACAGGGATAGCAAGTTTTTTTTTACATAAAGACTTGAGATTTTTCACAGAGACTATAACACAGACACCATGGGTGGGACCTTGGAGATGGACTTGCTGCTTTTTGTAGCGAAAATGAAACTTAAAGAGGGTGATGTATGTGATGAAATGTTGCATGGGTAACCAATCATAATCAAAAGTTAGGCATATAAAAATTCTTCATACCTATACCGGCTGTTAACTTGGCGACGGGTTGCCAACGGAAACAGGAACGAAAAAAGGAGTGAGAGCAGGAACGGGAACAGGTACCTATATATTACTACATTACGGGGTAGGTAATGTAGTAATATGTACTTTTTATTCCATTCATATTTAGGGTTCCGTGTCAAATTACCGGGCTAGGGAAACATTTCACATGAAAGGACATACGTAAATAAAGAGTATAAACGCAAACGAAGTTGCGAGCGGGTCAGCTAGTATTTTCAATATTTGCACATGCGATATTACGATATATTCTGTTATATTGTCTGATATTATCGCCGATAATAACGTACCTGTGCCCACGCACCTGTGTGTTTATTTGACAACTTTTTTTGAATAAATTTGGAATGAGTTTTCAAACACGACAGTGTCAAAATTAAAATGGCATAACATGTGTCACTGTGTATTGATATCAACTTCGATGCTAATGACATCCAAAATAACTTTCTACCCCTTTTAACCCCGTTAGGCGATGAGTTTCAATAAAATACGAAACATGTCTTCCATCGTTTCTAAGTATTATAGAATGTTTATGCAATATTTGAAGTAGATTGGACCAAGGAATCACGTTGTCCCATACAAACTTTGCCGCCGTTTTTCACCCCCTTGGGGGGTGGAATTTCGGAAAATCTTTTCTTATCGGATGCCTACGTCATACAAAAAACACGCTCTCCAAGTTTCAGGTTTCTACGATCAGTGGTTTAGGCTGTGCGTTGATCCGTCAGTCATTCAGGACAAAGGATTTTATATGTATAGATTACCCTCCGTTAAGGTATTTTTTCAAAAACCTGGTATGCGGTCTTTTATTATTTAATATTCAAAGTGTTCTGACGAAGTTTCAAGAAAATCACACCACGCGTTAAGATTTTCCCATAAAAACTTTACCACCCCATTGCAACCCCCTCGAGGACTATTTCAAATTTTCAATGACACCAATCTTCATTGATTGTATGGAATAATACATGTCCCAGGTTTAAAGTTTCTAAATTCAAGGAATACGCTTTTTCATACAATTTTTATTACCCTTTTTCACTTTTTTAGGAGTTGAATTTCCAAAAACCGTTTCTTAGTGAGCGCTCACACTTTTTAAAGATTACCTGTACCAAATTTCAAACCTCTTGGCCCTGTAGTTTCTGAGATTTCGTGATGAGTGTGAGTGAGTGAGTGAGTGAGGATAGTTCTCTTTTATATATATATATAGATTTGAATAATTTGACTATCCATACGCAAATAATTCTTGAAATCGTCTGGATAATTATGTCGTAATTATGAAATCATATGACTATAGCTGTCGTCTATATTTTCAGGCAACGTCGTGCTTTTTATTTCAGGCATCATAGCTATCTCTATAAAATCAACTTCCATTCTCGAAGCAGGCCCGTTAAAATAAAAGATAAAAATATATGTTTACTTCAAAATGACAATTAGTTCCAAACAATGATATATAATGTTACTATCGTACGTAACTAGATGCGTAGTACCGGACATAACGCGTATGGGCTCTTGGCCTCTCGATCTTGACGTGGACCGAGTGACACTTCCACGAAATATGCAAATAATGTGATGAAAAAGTACATTTCTTGAACTCAATTACGTACATAAAGAATCACATGGAATCACTTTTTTCATGTATACCTATTGATTTTTTGCTGAACTCACAGCAAATATTAAAGAAAATTTTGTTAGTTAAACCCATGTAATTTTGCCAGCAAAAAAAATGCAGTTTTCCGATTATTGTGGGAGATTTTGACGGAATAAAATCTTAACAAAGATTTTATTCCGTCAAAATCTCCCACAATAATACCTATAATTTACCAATACCTTATAATTTGTTAAAAGAATTCACAATACATACAGGAGAATTTTTAAGATCTCTTCAAATAGATCACACACTTCTATTGATAAATGCCATCATCCATAAAATCTAATTTTCGGACTCGGTGGGATTAGAACCCGTGGCCTGGTAATGTCCCTATTTATGGGAATAAATAGGGACATTACCAACTGCGCTACGTTGTACGTTGTTGTAGGTGGTACGGGTTTTACTTATTTCCAATAATCAATGAGTAAGAAATCACTTTCATTTAGGGAAAAATTGATATCAGGCAACATCGAGCATTTTATTTCAAGCAATTTATAGCTATCTCTTTAAAATCAACTGCCATTCTCGAAGCCGGCCAGTTTAAATAAAAGAGATTTAACATTAAAGATTTAACAGGACTAAGCGCTTCCAAACATCATTTATAATGCGCACTGCTAAAATATGGAATCAGCTGCCAGCGTGTTTTTCCATTGACTTACGACCCTAACGGCTTCAAAAAGAGAGTTAGTAGGCATCTTCTGGGAAAGCTCGCCCCATCGTCGACCTCATCCAGCAAGCCTCGAGGTCAAGAGCTGGCCAATATTAAATAAAAAAAGAAGAATACTTATATGTTTACTTCAAAATCACATTTAGTCTCAAAGCTACGTCAACGCCATCATTAGGTGGTTACTATATTTTGACACTTGTTATGGAGGTTTGCATCTCACGTTAATTATGTTTAATCTCAATGGTTCCAAAGCTACAGTCGCTTCGCCAAAAATATGTGGTTACTGTATTTTGACACTTGATAAGGAGGTTTGCATCTATAGTCATTAGCTCAATATTCGCAACCACAGATTTAGAAGAGAACTAGATAGTCTTAAAATTCAATACTGCTGATCTCTACTTTCTTATGTCCAATATCATCAGTTAGAAAGGGATGCATATATCTAACAATGCGACTTCAAAAAGTTTGTCGTACCAGGGTGCTTGAACAAATTTCTATGCAGGTTCATACAAATGCCCTGGTACGCTAGTCATAGTTCTTTGTTCGCAACCCTCCCAAGTCCCATGGCCTAGCAACGCATTGTTGATAAAAAAAAATCTCAATTTCGGAATGAAACTGAGGTGAGGCCTTTATGGTCTATTACCATAGAGTACATTACTCTATTACTTTACTCTTTGGCTGAGGCGGCAAAATTTTCAATGTTAATGTCATAATTATTTAAAATATTTTTTGTTCAAAATTCCAAAATTCACCTAATTTTCCTAAAAACAAACATAACGTAAGTTACCTACCTTCGATAGCCCATACAACACCGGTAAATAGTAAGTATTCTGTAGGTAACTGTATCCCCTTATCTTACAAAACCCTACCCCGTCCAATAGTTACTTTACTACGCTCCAAAGTGGTCCCTAGGATTAAGTAGGTGTGATGGATTCTGAGTAACACTATTTATCGCTAAAACTAGTTATAACTAGCTAAAAGTCATTTCGTCTCGTATCTATCTCCATCTAAAAGAAAGAGACAGTTCCTTTAAGTTTACCGATAAATTTAGTGAAAATCTTTCTGAATCACTACTAATTCCATAATGTGTAGGCTTTTTAGTCATTGAATTGATTTTCTAGTCTCCAATGTTGCCTTTATAATAATAAATGTATGATAAGTAGGTATACTTAGATATAATTTGGTGTCCTAAACATAACGTAAATATAACCTTCGAGCTGATATTCTGTGCCTCATTAATGCAAGGCACAATAAAATCAGCGAGTTAGTCACTCATCATAAAGCATTATTAAACGCAGGTAACTACCCGACTGTATGTTCATTCTGATTTAGAGCACTTTAGGACGTAGGTACCTATTTACCACACTGCATATCCTCCAATTTAAATTTATACTTAGGACTAATCCTTCAATTTAAATTTATAGTCCATACCAGTCCATACCTAGGTAGGTACTCAATCATTGAAAATTCATTTAACACTTTTTTACAAACAAGGGTAGGTTATGTAGGTTACCCAAGTATGCAAAAATTCATGTACCTTGTAACCTACCGCTAGTTTTACGATTACGACCTACTCACTAGCTTCAAGGGACTTCAGAGGGACAAAGATCAAGGAAACGGAAACTGACTCTCGGTTTCGTTCGTACCTACTCTATTAAATTAAAAATACTATAAAACTTTTACTAGGTATTATTATTGTATTATATAAATATATAATTTATATAATTCTCCTCCAAAAACTTCAACATCCCATTTCACCCCCATGAGGGTTGTTTTAAAAATAAACCTGGTACGTGGTTATTTCTTATTTTATATTAAAAGTTATCTGACGAAATTTCAAGCAAATCGCACCACGCAATAAAAAATACTACACGCAATAAATTGTGTTCTTTAACATTGATTTTGGTCTGAAATAAAAATTTATTTATTTTATTTTTATCAATAAGTTTTTTCCTATACAAACTTTAATCCCCCATTGTCCCTCGAGGGGCAATTTAAATTTCTATTGGTGACAATATTTATAATTATCATGGAGTATTCCATAAAGAACTTGGAACGTTCTTACCCCATTTCACCCTCTTAGGGGTAGAATTTCGAAAAATCCCACACGTTTACAAAATTTTAAAAACACCCTTTCTAAGTTTCTAGGTACAGCGGTTTCGGCTCTGCGTTGCATTTCAGTCAGTGCGTCATTTATCATTTTACAATATACTAGCTACGCCCCCAGCTGCGTCCGCGTGGAAATTAAAGTGTCAAAACGTATTTTAATAATTACACTAGAGGTTTATTTTGCCTATGTTTTGAGTGAATGTGAGAACAGGGAATATTTTTTTCATACAAATTTCAAAAATTTATTACACACCCTCTAGGGCAGGGGTCACCAAATGAAGGACCGCAGTCCGGATCCAGACCACCGACCTATTTTGTGCGGACCTAACTAAACAGTAACATGTATTACTGAGTACGTAACTTAAACAATGTATCCTGCGCTTTGTCTTTGCTGCCGTCAATTCGATAACGGAGGAGCGAAGTAACGTGCGAGAGAGAGTGCGGAGTACGAATTTGTCGTTCTTTCAGTACTGGATAAAATTTGTGTATGGTAATAAACATGGCACCGGTGCCCAGGCACAGGGCGCCGAGCCGACCCTAGGGAGCGCAGAAATTACCAGGACCAAGTTTTGGGTCATGCATTTTAGTATTAATTGACTTGTGAATTATAAAATTGGTTGAAGAGATATAAACTATAGTCTTCTTTTTCATTATTTTATATGCACGCCTTTACTAGAAAAATTAAGAGGCTCGCTCCGCTCATTACGACGAATTAGACCACAATAGCACTAGTTGGATTAGTAAAAAAATGGTGGCTCGCTCCGCTTGCCAACTTTATTTTCTACGTTTCTGCTCATGCAGATCTGTCTTGTTTCTTTTGCACCAAAATTTTCGCGACTCGCTGCGCTCGTCGATTTTTTACTTGCTTTCGTTTTCTGAGCAGAATTAAAAAAAAAACAGCCGCAAAAATTCAACTGTTACTGAACTGTTTGGGTCCACCTATTTGTGGAGCAGCATTTTTGAAGATGAAATGTTGATCTCTACACATCTCCAGGATTTAATAACAATAGCTTGCACCTACTTTACTGCAAACTTCAGACTTTTTGCCTGAAGTCTACTAATTCATTGTCATTTTTCACATTGATTTGTAAAAAAGGCCTTGTATCTTCTATAATTAGGTACATTTGTTTATTTGATAAACTCGAGTAGAAACGGACCGCGATAATAATTTTATTTTGAAAACCGGGACCCCTGAAGAAACTAATTGGTGATCCCTGCCCTAGGGGGTCGTTTTGTAAAAATAAAAAATAGGTGATTAATTATTTACTTTGTAGTTTAATTTTAGTAGTTTATTTTATATAGGTATATATTTTATTAGTTTTGGGCAAAGTTAGGTTTTTTTTATACGGTTTTGGGTGAATCGAACCAAGGGCTAATAATAACAATCCATAGAGTTTAAATCCATACAAGCTTTACCAACCTTTTTAACCGCCTCGGATGTTAATTTTTCAAAATTAGATTAGCCTATAGTCTAGCTAAAACCTAAACTATCTAAATACCACATTTCACATTTATTATGATAAGATTATTATAGTATAATAATACTAATAATAAATAAGAAGAAAATTATGTTAACCACCCAAAAACAATAGCTTAAATTTGATAGTTCATCTATCCAAGAAAACGTTGCAAAAGCAGACTGAGGAAACCTTGATTTGTGATCATGCCATCGATATATGGTGTAATTATTATGGAATTTTGAAAATCGTCAACAACTTGAAAACCATGGTACATTTTTGATTATCTAATCGATCTAATTAAGTCATGACGCCCCCCACCCACAGGTGATGGCTTGACTACTCATTACGCCACACCCTGTATGTAAGTAAAGTAGAGTAGGTACTCATTACTAAACGGAAGTTAAAATAGGAGTAAGTAGGTAGATGGTTAATGAAGTTCCATGAGCTATTTTTACGACTATTGTTCGGCTAACGCGAGATTCTGTTATGTGGATACAGACAGATATAGCCAACATAAGGGTTGTAGAGTAAATCTAAAGAATCACACGCATTCGCCAGGCCCGATACTGTTGGGCACTGGCGGCGAGCGACGGGGCGGGGTACAGCCATTCCTTAGTGAATGGATATCTTTAGGTACTATAGGTATAATAGATAGCAGTATATTGACGCTAACCTACTATCTACAAAATTATAAAGCCGAAAGTTTGTGAAATTTTGTCTCTTCACGTCAAAACTACTGAACGGAGTATGCTGAAATTTTGCACATAATGTAGTTCAGACCTGGAATAACATTAGGCTATTTTTTATCCACCCATTCAGGTGTCATGTGAGCAAAGGAACCTAGGTTTCGAGGGTGGAATCTAGTAAAGTATAAAGTATATCCCCTGCTTAAGCATAATTGTGAACTTAATTCGCCTTCAGAATGGTAAATCCAAATTAGTGGTGGTTATGTATCTCCATAGAACCTACCGATAGATAAAACGTAAAAGGTCACGACGTAATTGACGAGGCAAAAGGAAACAACGATCTCGTTTCCGCCAATCTGTGCCGCGTCACCAAAAGGTTGAGTATAGCTGACATAGCGGTTTTTATCAGAAACGCCACATGGCCAGCAGTTATCACCTCATCGCGCGCACGACACAATGGCAAGCCGTTAAAATGTCCCACTTGTATTTGCATTCTCATTGTACTTGTTAGCATAGCATAGATCATACCATACATTTTCACGTAGTTAGCCACATGGAAATGTAGCGCAATGTTCGGTATAAATAGACCGCCCTGAACCAATTTTGCTGCTGAACTTTGTAAGTTGAGGAAGATATTAAATAATGCACTATTTGCACGTTAGTTACCAGTTTTATAACGGGTCTTAAGCAAAATGTTTTTCTATTAAATGTGGGGGGAGAGCGTGACAAAACGGTATCGAATTAACACCATCTTACTACTTACTGTATAAATTGTGGTAAAATATGATGCTAATGAGTAAAGTTTATTGCTCATACATATGAACCTAGCATAGCTCCTAGCATAGCATAGCATAGCAGCCGAACCATTTTTATGTTTCATTTCAGTTGGTAATGTACCTACCTGCACAAAGCACAATTGTTAAAATTCACATTCACACACAGTCCATAAGATTTTATAGTTTGCCTAGTAAGTACGCACTATGTAATACTCCATTATTCGAATCAAATCCCTGTAAAAATCCTCAGCACACATTATATTGAAAAATTTAGCATTTTTAGAATCTCCATGTAACACCCGTAGGGGTTCGATCGAGTTCAAGCACAAAATTACACGTGGGTACTTAGTAATAAGTATTCTATATGTTTTATTATGTTATGCTTTCGAGCTGGCTACGTTTATAAGGATCATTATGTTCTCCAGATGCCAGCTACAATAACAGAGCGATAGCGTAATGGGAGCGGGTGATGGGAGGGTAGGCTCGGGTGGGTAGAACGGCAGGATGCGGGTGCGGGCGACGCATGTTCTACGGGCACTGCGGCGGGTGGTGCTCTTGCTGCCGTTGGTGCTGACGGCGCTGGCACTGCTTTTGCTGCCGCGTCCCCAGGCGCTGGCTCCAGCGCAGAGACTGCCACCGCCGACCACGCCTCTGTCGCCGTCGCTGCCTCTACAAGACAATCATCACCAGGTAGAGAACCCATCATTGGTATCACGATCTTCCATCTTGAAACATTCACTGCGGGCCTATGCATTTAACATGCAAACTTAGCGCGATGCTAAAGAAGTTGAGTGAATCTACCGCGAACATCCCACCCCGTTTTTGATGCTCATTCAAGAAATTTTCCTAAACCGTTAAAACAGACTCAATTCTTTAATAAATATGTCCGCAGAGCGCAATCACCGAAACGGATGAGGCTGTGAAAGACGAAGGGGATGCGATATCCCGCCGACGGTGGTTCATGCGTGGTGGTGAAAAGCGTCCGGACACGCACGACCCACACGCAGCTGTCTTTCCGGAAGATTCACCTGGAGATGACAGGTAAATTCCATATTCGTACCAACTTAGTCTCACTCACCTCATTAGGTAAGTATTATTTACGATTCACACCTAGCGGCCGGCGTGCGCGTCGGAGAGCATCGAAGCGCATTTTAAAACATGCTAGAGGAAATTTAAACATCCACAAAGCATTTAAGTTCCTTATTTGTATGCAATATCTACTTACAGATCTATTTATGTCAGTGGTTGACAAAGCTCAAAGCTGCGTAAATTGCATGCAAATAAGGAACATAACTGCTTTGTGGATGTTTTAATTTCCTTAAGCATGTTATAAAATGCTCTCCGATGCTCTTTTTTTTTTCTCTTTATTTATTTAGGAACCTTTACCAACAATGGTATGTCGGTCCCATTATAACGGTAATCATACGATACGTAATTACGCTGAATATTTCAAATTATTTTACTCACAACATAATTATTTAATATATTTATTCAGCATTTTAATTTTTAATAAGTGAATGTTGATAAAGTGAGTTATTTATTATACACATGAAGTTTTCGTTACCGAAACGAACGGAATTATTAAAGTTTGGTGAAGAAACTTACTAAAAAACTCAATAGCGCAGTTGGATAGACGATAGATCCCCAAAATTAATATTACCTTAGGTTCTTTCTTGTTCATTATTCCCAGGGTCGTTCAGCAATTAATGTACACACTACCAGAAGACGCAGATGTGCCAGTAAAGAAGATACTGCTTGCTAACGGTCTGGGTGCTTGGGGTGTCCCACATGGCCGGACAGAGTTCCTTCGGAACAAGTGTCCGGTCGACAAGTGCTACCTCACAGCGGACTCTAGAGACGCGGGAACAGCAGACGCCATCCTTTACAAAGACCATCATACGCCCTTCAACGTGAGACGCCCGCCTAAGCAGGTATTTAAATGCTCGCGAGTCACTTGCCAAAATTGGTCCCAATATACTTTTCTTTTACACGTTGAGTACTGGCCGAGCAGCAGCAGGCCGGCTAGAGCAAGTATGTTTTCAGCACCCATAGCGTTAACAATAATAATCAGTTATTATTTTACATCGATCGAACGATCTATTAGCAAAATGATGAATACGAGACAGAAGTCTAGGTGCAGAAAGTTTCAACTCAATTCAAGGGTGCGAACTTGCCCATCTCTTTGCAGTCTAGTCAACAGTCTGTAACTGTAATCTTTGTCCGATAAAAAGTATATGCGCACTAAAATCGAAGACATCGGACGATGTGTTCTGAATAGGTACTTATTTGTCAGATCGATAGGTAATCAAGTTATATTATCATAATTATAAATCAATGCGCTAAAGGACGAAAGAACAATCAAATATCGTACTATGCACGGTACGGTGTAATCAGGTTATACGTATATTATCATTAGCAGTCAAGCAAGAGCTTCTTGGAAAATTTCTTACGGTCATTGCTTTCTGATCCGAGAAATGTTGTAATCTGTAGCGAATCATCAGACTCTGGCGTCAAAATGCGAAACAATCAAATAATTTGCGTTGCATAACTCACGGTTTAATATTTCGATGTGGATATGAATTGTAGTGAAAGGTAGAAGAGTGAAGCCAATTAATTTTTATGATGCTACTTCTCTGTTAAACTGTCGAAGGGAGTTGGCCTCTGCCAACTCTGGTGTGCCCCCCCCACCCCCCTCCCAATCTCCAGTTTGCATATTTTACAGGAAAATTATAGAGAAGTCTTCAGCTAATATGGTTTTGTAGAAACCTCTATAAATGTAAGGACAGCTGTGGTCAAGCTATAAAGCAAGTTACACGGCCAAATATGGTGCTATCTGAAAGGCCCTAATTTGCCCCATTCTTAAGCTGGTTCTATTTTTCTATACGACGCGACGTACAGATTTTAATTACGAAGAAACCTTACTAATTAGTTTCGCACGCCATTGATGTCACCCGCGGTGGGCGAGTCAACTCGCACTTAACCGGTCTTGTTTTCTTCTTACGTCGCACTGTTTGTGCATTTGCGCTGAGTATGTTAGTAATCAATAATCTTTTTGTTTCCAGATCTGGATTCTTTACTATCTCGAATGTCCGTACCACACCGCTTCGCTCCGCCCCTCATCGCTCGACGTTTTTAACTGGACATCCACGTATCGTCGGGATTCTGATATCGTGGCGCCTTACGAAAGATGGGTGTACCACGATTCACTCATTACAGAGAAAGACCTCGATAAAAACTTTGCCGCAAATAAAACTAAAAAGGTAACTGTTGCAATAAATCCTTATTCTAAGAATACTGGTTGGAAGGCCTTGAGTATGGAAACTACATGAGTATACACGAATGATCCTAATACACAAAATGAATATTTATCACCTGCCTTACGTTCACTACCTAATGCCAGTTGAAATAACAATTAGGTATTGAACCATAATTGGCAGCTGGCTTATCGTCACGTTTAAAATTATAAACATGGGTAACTATTATAACAATGTAATAGTGCAGTGAAAAATCATAACAACGCGAGTCGCAGTTCATTTTAGTTAATGTAGATAGGTCGATCTATTTAAAAGGAAAAAGGTCACCTAATCTAAATGACTAATAAAGATTTAAATTTAAGCATTGTTTTGTATTGGTATTAGTTGCATATAACGTTTCCGATGCAGACGTCGAAGATAGACCGAAGTGGAAAAAAAAATTAAGAAGGCTAACCCCATATCACCATAAATATAATCCACCTAATAGCCCTTTTCAGCTTCGGTGACTGACTGTTTACTTCTTTGACCTCCTAAGTACTTGGATGCTTTGCCCGATATATCCAATCTTGGCTCGGAATGTTTTATGGCAATTGACACATCAGATATTAATTTCAAAATTATACTTACCTAAATTTTGAAGAATCTACAATCAAAGCACAGCAAATATAAAACTTAATTCCACTGGTCTTACTTTTCAAATACGAAAAGATGTGAAGCAGGGAGACCCACTCTCTGCCATCTTATTCACATGTACCTACCCTTGAGGAAGTATTCAAGAACCTAGCTATATCATGAGCATCCAAAGGCATCGATGTAAACTGCAAAAGCCTTACCAACTTGCGTTTCGCCGATGACATTGTCCTCTTCGCACGAACAGCAAGCGAACTGCAGGAAATGCTCCAAGAACTGAGCGCAAAGCTTGAGGTTGGACTTCACATGAACCGTCTGAAAACCCAGATCATGTCGTACAGCACGAAGCTTAAAATTGAAGTAGATGGGCAGGAAATACACTACTTCAATGAGTCTAGACTATCTAGGTCAGATAGTATCCTTCCAAAACAGGCAGGATCGAGAAATCGATCGTCGCATCCAAAATGCCCAGAAAAACTTCTGGTCTTTGAAAGTTTACATGAAAAGCGATCTTCCCTTTACATTAAAACGCCAGCTTATCGAAATTAGTATCCTGCCCGTCCTATCTTATAATAAATAAAAATAAAAAGTCAAGATCTGCCAGAGGGCACACCCAATCAAATCTACGAAATGTTTAACGTCCCCTTACCAACCGGTAGGTTATGAAGCAGACGGTTAAACTGGCAAATACCAGGATCTGCAAACAGTAGGTCTTGCTGCCGAGATGCAAAGTGCACCCCGGTACTCAGGCCAGAGGGCAATGGAACGCAGCGTTCTAGGCTATATAAGAACCGACTGAATACGAAAGACTCTGTTATGCTCATTAACTGACATCATCGATGCAGGCCACCGAACAGCTAGACAATGGGATTGGGAGGACGGAACACGTTGGCCGTATGCTTCCAGAGAGATGGACGAACATCACCACAAAATGGACACCTGGCGGACGGCGACCTCGGGGTTGGCCGCGAAAACGTTGACGGCATGATCTGGATGCATTTGAGAAGCAACGGTGGGAGACCGCCAAAGACTAGGACGTGTGGAAGAGTTTGGGGGAGGCCTTTGCCAAGCAGTGGGACGAAACGGTCTAGTTAAAAAATATATATTTTAAAAGGCGCTTTACTTTTGAGCTAGTTTTTCTTTGTGACCTAGTCAAGTCAGGTGAAGAGAGAAAGAGAGATAGAGAAAGAGAGAGATATTCTATTGGTAAAGCTTTAAATACAGAAACAGTAAACAGCTAGTTATTAACTAGCCTTTTTGATTAGGAATAAGCTACTTAACAAAATTCGTCGTTTTCGTGTCAGGTAGCGTGGTTCGTCTCAAACTGCCATGCGCGGAATCGTCGTCTCCAATATGCCAGGCAACTCAGCAAGTTCATCTCCGTTGATATTTACGGGGCATGCGGGTCCCACCACTGCCCTCGGACGGACCCTAACTGTCTAGAAATGTTGGACAAAGACTACAAGTTCTACTTGGCTTTCGAGAACTCAAATTGTAAAGACTACATCACTGAGAAATTCTTCGTTAATGGACTGCAGTAAGTTGGTTTAATAGATTAACAGTCACAATGTAACTTGGTATCTCTGAAGTTCGCTTCAAGACGGGACGTAATTCCTATATTTGCGTCGGATTATACTATTTGGACTGCAGTAAGTTGGTTTAATAGATTAACAGTCACAATGTATCTTTGTATCTCTGAAGTTGTAAGTTGGTATAATAGATTAACAGTCACAATGTATCTTTGTATCTCTGAAGTTCGCTTCAACACAGGACGTAATTCCTATATTTGGGTCGGATTATACTATTATTGGTCGAATCGTTTGCTGAACCTAAATTCAGAGGGAAATAGATCCGTTGTGATTACTGTACGTTAAATAAGTACTTATTACTCAGCACATTATACTAAAATGTCACACTCACGCAACTTATTCTTATTTAATAAGTTCGTAGTGGGATGGACTAATAAATTCCCATTTAAGTCGTCTGTGCAGTTTCGACTTTCGAATCCCCTTGAGTATTATTCTAACGGTCGTCTTGAAGACATCAAGACACAAGACCGACGCTTTAGGACCTTCTATAGATACAGTTACAAGTTCTCGCTAGTAGACATAGCATTCAGATCACGCTCCTTTAGAAATAATTATTTTTATACTTTGGTATTGATAACAAGCACAAGATACATGAAATAATCTATTATGTTTATCTACAAATCACGGTTTTTACCATTTTCATGGAATAGATTTTATCGTTTGCAGTCTAATGCGTAGGTATTCAAGGTTTACACTATTTTAGGCACAACGTATTACCGATAGTGATGGGGGCACGTGCATCGGAATATGCAGCTGTAGCGCCCCACAACTCTTACATCCATGTAGAAGAGTTTGCTGGCGCTGAGGAGTTGGCTGCGTATCTTCGCCGCCTGGACGAGGACGACAATCTTTATAACTCCTACTTCAAGTGGAAGGTGAAAAATAGTCTGTAAGGGGCTTTGGGTGCTCTAAACCCTGTGGTTTACCACTACACACCTAGCGACGCGCGTCGGAGAGCATCGAAGCGCATTTTAAGGCGACTATACAGGTCAAACCTCCCTCTCGCTCGCATTATTCAACATTTTTGAAGATATAAAATCACTGAATGTAGTTATGCAAAATAGCAAACCTTCACGGCCTAGAAAATAACAATACAAAGGTTCAGCAAGAATATCATGTTGAACCCAACACGTTTTCCTACCAAAAAATTTGCACCAAAATTGATCACATTGGTGCAAGTTTTTTTGGTAAGAAAACGTGATAGAATCAAAATGATATTATTGCTGAACCTTTGTATTGTCATTTTCTGGGCCGTGAAGGTTTGCTATTTTGCATAACTACATTCAGTGATTTTATATCTTCAAAAATGTTGAATAATGCGAGCGAGAGGGAGGTTTGACCTGTATAGTCGCCTTAAAATGCGCTTCGATGCTCTCCGACGCGCATCGCTAGGTGTGAACCACATGCATGACTGATATGCTACATAAATGCTTTTTTTTGTAAATTTATGCACATTACAAATATAAACATCCACTCGAGACAAATATTTGCAGATCATACAAACATTTGCCTCAGGCGGGCTTTCGCCCACTGCGCTACAGAGCTCTAAAACGTTACTATTTGTCACAGGGCACGGGCGAATTCATAAACACATATTTCTTCTGCCGCGTGTGTGCTATGGTGCATGCCAATGAGAGGAAGCAGAGGACTGCACATTACAGTGACGTCCAAGCGTGGTGGCGCGACGCGACCTGCACTCGGACTGACTGGCGAGGCACGAGGGATCCCGGCTAGGGGACCTACTATAGTCACACCGTATCTATCTCCATCTGAAATTGGCTGCAAGTAGCATTGTTCCTGTATTTGGATCGGATTGTACTACAGTTTGTTAAATATAGGTTGATACGCGGGACATTGACATTGATGATGACGAAGACTAATAATGAACGATGACGAAAACCAATTTGGTTTGTCAAACCAATGAAAGGCCATTTTAGTTTTCGTCATCGTTCATCATTGGTCGTCGGTATCACTAATGGCAATGTCCCGCGTATCAAACTGTAGGATTCGTTGATTGCTGAACCTAACATCAGAGGGATGAGATCCTTGTGACTACCGTACCTCCATCCTGCCGATAACCTCATCGCCTTGCCAGCACTGCCTCACTGACAAGCTCGTTTTATAGCACACTGGCAGAATGCAGAAATGCCTTGCCGTTTTTTATAGCATCTTGGAGAGCAAAAATCAAGGGAAAACTCCGAGTACTATCGCAGTCATGATTAGCTTCAGTGATCGGTTTTTTATGGGAAGCTGCTAGAAAAATTAGAAAATGAAGTTGTAGTCTTGGTCAAATATCACCTAGAAATGTACCATCGATTAACATCAGTGCCTGCTTGGTTTATAGACATTAGACATAATAAAAAGCGTCAAAAACACAAGGTAGGTTACTGAGTTGAATTGCAATAATTAGTATTTATCATTAATTACCGAGACCTAAGCTTTAAGTGGTTAGCAGTTCGTCGTTTTGACCGTTTTAAACGTCCATGTAGTTATCGCATAATTTACCTATAATTACCATTATTTACCTACAATAAGGACTGGAAGATTATTTTAGGGTGAAAAGCATTCGTTATTTAAGTGGTACTTTCCGGTATTATTTTAAAATTTTAATTGGAATATATCAAAGCCGCGCTGGAAAACACACTGGTATTTTTTGGAGCCCAACGTGGTTAAAATTCTTAACGTCGTGGTCGTTTGCCATTTAAAACTAACCTATGATATTAAAAACACAGGATTGCCAGCAGAACTAGCGAAGTACCTTAAAAGATGAAAAAAATCATCAGGTATATTATAATAGGTACTATTGGAAGGTGCTGTTTGCACATAAATTATTAAGCACAAGATTTTACACCAAGGCTTCCCGCGCACTAGTCTGGCCTGGCTGCGGCGGCCTAGAACGCGCCTGATTGAACGGCAGCCGTAACAATGTATGGCTACCGCCTTATCGCCACTTGTCGTACCAGCCAGACGTATTTTGTGTTCTTAGGTATGAAATAAGCATTCTTCGATACTACTAGAATTATGTTATCTGTGGCGATACTGAGCAAACTGGCCATTGATTGGGTGCTCAAATATTTCAGCCACCGGAGCCTAACTGTGTAGCCAGGCTGCCTAGTGCGGGGGAGGCCTAAATATTTAATAATATATGTATTATGTTATTGATACAAAGTTGAATTTGTTCTTCAAATGTCAATTTTTATTGTTATGGGCGCACTTTAGTGGATTTTATGGATCTGATTATTTGTATAATACTTTGATTAATATTATAATATGACTTTTGACATATTTTTAAATCTTGAATTTCATCATAATATATATTTTTTGAGCTCAAATGAGTCTAGTCAAGGCGCCATTGATATAAAACTATTATTGCACAATTTTTACGCACAGATCATTAATCATCAGTGGTAGGTACTGATGAATTTTATTTAAGCAACTCGTTTTTTCTATAGTTTTGCTATTAGAAGGTAACTTATTTATTATACCTTCAGATAGATGATTTAGAGCACATTCTAATAGAGTTTTTTTGTTTACAATAACTTGGGTTCTTCCATCGAGATAATTCTAAAGAACTCGATAGAGTGACAGTCTTCAAGTGAAAACTGACATAAATCATCCAAGCATATTTGACATAAATAAACATCGAAATGCCAAATTTGCACTAATTTAGACCTTATGTTAAGTGTTCAAAGTCCGAACAATTGACAGCGTGCGCAGTTTTGGTGCAGACACTTGTTTTCCACATTTTCCATTCTAGAGGGTTCGTCTTATTGATTTGATTGATTAATCAGTTTTGAACTAGCTTTATTATTTGACATAATTATTGTATTAATATGGTTAAGAGTTTTATTTGTAATATTTATTATGAGTGGTATATTTCTTCTACCATTCATATTTTAATTTGATCTTTATTTGTTTTTATCAGGGTATTTTTGTGAATGTTGTTAATTGTAAGAAATAAAGCCTCGCTTAATGATTTCTTAGACCATTGTTAGTGAGACTAAAATCATGTGACTGAAATCTCACCAAAAAAGACAGAATGTTATGAGTTATGTATGAATTATGATAGATCAATAACAAATGTAAAAATTGTTATGTTTAATACTTTTATTTCACTATTAAAAGTTTTGTTTCTTGCAGGCTAATGTTAGTTGAAAAGTTAGGTAATTTAAATTGTAAATAGGTATGTTCAATTTGTTGTTACTAAGTTACCTATATAAAATATCCAGTGTACTTAAAGTAAAACTTATTATAAATGATTATTACCAGAAAATAGAAGCAGGATTAATCCTAGTGAAATTGATGACTTATTATAACTATAGATACCTATTATAGATGAGTAAAATGTTAGTTCATTTTCAGGTAATTCTAAAAAAAATATTTAATGTTATTTTCCTGTTCAAGTGCATTTATAAAGTTAGGTAACTACTACATTATGTAGGTACTGATCCTAGATTGATATTAATTTGATATGTTTAATAAAACAGAAACACCATTTAAATGCATTTACTAACTTTGAAATAAAATGTATGATGTTCAAATCATATTATAGGATAAAATGTGGAAGGATCTGATGATTGAATCAAAGTCACTGCTGCAGAACAGCTGAACTTCATATACCTAAGTGGTCACTTCACCTCATAAAATTTAAATAAATATTGAAATAAATAATATATTAAATTAAATGATAAAGGAGTTTTATTCATAAATAAATAGGTTACCTATAATCACGCAATTTTCTTGCTTAAACTAAATACTAGTGTATGATAGGCACATAACCTTAGTACCTACCCTATAAGATATAACTTATAACAGACCTTACTTATTCAGAAGTACATAAGCAGTATCTACATTAACTCTGCTAAGATTGCAGAAGAGTTTTGTACTTCTTCAAGCACTCAATATACTTGAAGTTATTTTGTATCTGTAGCTGAACATTAGCACATTCAACAATAAAATTGATGGTGTTCTGGAAAATTCCCTGTGCTTTATGCAAGTTTTGTGGGACCAGTACACCAAACCAGCGTAAAGGGTTCACTGTATTTTGAGCCGTGTTTTCTACCAGCTTCAGTTGTTTTAGTCCATCTTCCTCAGTAGTTTCACAGAGTGTAGAAGCTGCAAAATCTGGTGAACTCTCTGTAGGTAATCTGGTTATACTCACAGAACTCTGGCCCATGATATACCGTGACTTTGCCAGATGAATGCTCCCGTTGTTTATGCTTGACTGTATGTTCAGTTCACATTGCATTTTCTCTTCCATAAGATGCAACTGTTTTAGTACAAGCTTATCCAGCAGGTTACAGGCTGTATCCAGATCGATCTGTACATCTAAAACAAAAATGCATAGAGTTCAGCTCTGATAAAAATCAGAAAATAGTTACAGTAGGTACCTTGTACAGCCTGATAAATTAACAAAATAATAACAACCAAAATACCGTTTATATCCACCATGGCTGGCTGTTGATAACTCTTGAAACAAGACCACAGACTACTAGGATGGACAATACAAAATGCTTTCTTTATTGATTTGAACTTCGCACAAGGAGTCAAGGAACAAAATTATTAATACAAATGAATGAATAGCGTAGTTGGAGCGTAGCGTTTATACTTTATTTAAAGGTGTGCGTGCAGTTTATAAACCTGTGATGAAAACAAATAATCACATGACATTGACATCCAGGGTTGCCAGGTGAAAGCTTAATGAAATCGCCAAATTTTCTGTTGAAAAGTAGCCTAAAATCGCCAATTTTTTTTTTCTTTCTAATAATATAGCCGTATGTCACTCAAATATTCAAACCAAAAGCTAAATCAGGCTTTATAACCGACTTAAAAAAACATCCTTCTTTTTCGAAGTTGGTTCACAATTCGTCGGAATCTTTTTTTTTAGATAAGTTCACCGATTTCTCCGTAAATCGTGGACCGATCAGCGTTGCCAGTGCGGACTTTTTGATCCGTTTTTGGTTTTTTTTTTTTACTTTTTTCGGATCACGACGTCTACCGGACTTTTTTACCTTAGTTACATTTTTGTATTTTAACAAGATGAAATTCAACTTTAACTACTAGAAGAAGAAAATCGTGGCTCACTACTCTCTCCTACTTTTAATACCTACCATTGTATTGTAGTGTTATTGTAGTATAATGCAGGTTTATCTCTAATTAAATTAGGTTCCTACACAAAAAGGCTGATCAACTTAGTTGATAATACAAATATAATTATAAAAATATAAAATAATGTGAGTAGCTTCCACGCACAGGTGTGCCTGTGTGTGAAAAATACCAATTATGTTGAAAAATACCAAAGTTTGCGAAATATTTTTTATGGCAATGGAGAGCTGCCCTAGGGGGAAGTTTGTAAAACTATGACATCTCGATACAAAAATGTATAGTTAAAGCAAACTATTCCACACTCAAGCCACTGGTTCATTCGAGGTTTATTACTTCAGGGCGATTCCGCCATCGCGGTGAGTAGCCCTAGACGCATTTGAGGTTTATTATTTTTAAACTCTACTAAGTTTAAAGAAATAAATGTTATGACAGTGCCGTGCCAATATATATATGAAAACTTAATGTATGTCCGAAAACATATTAACATGTTCAAGAAAAATACCGACTATCATAATGTTAACACTAGAAATAAAGATAAACTAGCTGTTCCTATTGTAAGGCTCCATAAAGTTAGTCAATCTTTTAAAGGGATGTCTGTACGATTTTTTAACAAAATCCCAAATGATGTGATTAATCTATCTGTAAATAAATTCAAAAATGTTGTTAAACGTAATCTATGTAATAAAGCTTATTATAAAATATCTGATTATTTAGATGACAAAAAAGCTTGGGATGAAACTGCCTCCAACTTCATCAAAAACAATGTAATAGATATTAAGTACAATGACGTTAAAAAAATATAAGCCAAGCAGAGTTTCTTGCCAATTCTTCTCTGTTTGGTCACGTTACGAATTGGTGGTAAATTAAAAAAAATGACGTTTCAAAGTGTACTATACAGTTCCTACTGAATAAATGAATTTTGACTTTTGACTTTTTTGACTTTTAAAAAGGAATTATTATTATTATATTATATTATTTAGGCATTATTATTTGAAATTGTAAAAATTATTATGAATGAACATATATAGGAATTTGACGACCTCTGTGGCGCAGTGGGCGAATGTCCGCCTGAGACGCAGAAGGTTGTGGGTTCGATTCCCGCCGCAGGACAAATTTTGGCTCTCGTGTCTGGGTGTTTTCTATATGTATGATATATATGTATTTACAACAAAAATGAATATATGTAATATAACAATCATGTGGTTCCCATAAAACAAGCTCTGCTTAGTTTGGGGCTATATGATGCTGTATGATAATGTCCAGCATTATTTATTTATTTAATTAATAAAATTCTTGAATCAGTGCATTAACTGCCGCAGCTTTATAATGGCATCGCCGATTGCAAGAGCACGTGACCTGATGCCTTAGCATTATGTATCTGGATTCTGTAAGATAATTAACTCTTCACGAACTTACAGTTGAGGTATCGTGTGTTTGTTTTGTTATCGAGGTTCATTTGAATAATCACAATTGATCCTATCCTAACTAATTTTATTAATGCGAAAGCGAGTATTTTTTTCCCAACAATGTTGGCAATTTTCTTGGCACCAAACTAACTGAAAATCGGTTTATAACTAACTAAAACCCTAATTTATATTCGTTTGTTGCCAAATTAACGTAAATTTAAGGTTGTTAAAATTTTCTAAAATTCTATCACTAAATTAAAAAGGCTATAATAATTTATTTTACTTGTTTTTTCTGAAAAAATGAAGTTAAATTTAATCATTTGAATGTAAAATCATACAATTTAATCAGCACCTAAAAAGATGTTGAATAAAATCCCACGGAATGATGTTACTTCTAAAATAAGACGCTTTTTTTTCGGTACCTACTCTTGGAATTAAAAAAAACATTCAGATCAATCACATTTAGAGATTTATTGATCCAAGTGCTTTTTTTGTAAAGTTCACAATTCGATCACATGAAACACCCATTGGAAATGCCGCGCGTTTTCGTCACCACGATCTAGGATTGTACACTTTTACACTACGCCATCTAGTGCTAGGAAGTGAGAACCGTGGTAAACTTTTAGTCAGTTTTCCACAGGAATGAAAAATTAGAGTTTTTGGAGGTTGTTTTTGGATATACGTATTGTAATTACAAAACGGATTATTTTGTCATATTTCGGAAAATTTGAATTCCAATTCGGATCGGACACTGCAGCGAAACACTGACAGTGTTGCCGGCGCGGACTTTTTGGTCCGTTTTCGGACTTTTTTAGGTCTCAGCGGACTTTTGTCGGATCATGATGTTTTCCGGACTTTTTTACCTTACTTACATTTTTGTACCTACTTTTAGAACATTTAATTGCTAGAAAAAAAATGGGGCACGCTCCACTCGTCGGTTTTGCATACATCCTTGTTGTTACATGTCCTACTAATACCGCCGTTATGATCCAGGATTATCTTTCATGATAAATGCGGCTCTCTCCACTTGCCATCTTCATTTCAAGCTTCTTTTAACAAATTTGATTCGGCAATATATTCAAGGAATATAGGAGCAGGAATAAACTGTACGATATCAGGGGTTTCCCGCTCGGGAATTTACTATAGAAACAAGTATTTGGATTTTATTTTTTAATTAATTTTCCTAACTTCGAAGATAAAGTTTCCTAATCTTAATATCGAAAAATTATAATATTGTTTTAATTAATAAGTTAAAAATATGTCGTCTGATGAGGAACCGTGTACAAGCGCGGGTGCATAAAGAATAAAATTTCTATAATAACTTTTGGAAAGAATGAGAATAATTTTTTTACAGAAACTTAGTTCTTCACAAGTACACTCGGTTTTAAAATAATTTGATTGAATATTGTATATTTTTTGTCATACCGATTTTGGGGACAAATATATACCGATTTTAGTGGACAGCTCTACAGATATCGCACTTTGACGTTCGAGAACGAGAACATTGGGGGGCAGCCATCTTGAAGTTGTTTTTCCAGCCATTTTTGTGTGGTGAATTTGCTGATAGATTCGGAGTTTCTGTGCTTAGAATTCAACCAGTCATTTTCATCCAGGATGTCGGACAAAAAACGTTTGTTAAATGATCTCAGGGTAATAGATTTACGAGCAGAGTTAGAGAAACGTAACCTGGATAAAAGCGGCGTCCGCGGTGTGCTCATCCAACGCCTCTCGAAGGTAAAAAAACTCAATAATTTAACTCGCGCCTCCGTGTCGAGGCCTATACATAAGTTGTTGCTGATTCTATCTGGTATTCTATTGTAGCACTTGGAAGAAGAGGGTCTCGATCCGGCATCCTTCAAGTTTGAGTTGGTGAACGACGCGAAAACGCCATCTAAAAAAACGAGGCGCTCCGAAAGCACTGTCGAACAGGAAGCGGAAGAGACTCCAGCCATGGAAGACATGATCGTTCAAGACGACGCGGGAGAAGATGAAGAAAATGAACAAAAAGAAATTAAGGAGCAAAACTCGAAAAAAGAAAATAATGAAATGGAAGTTGATGACGGTGAAAAAACAGCTAGAAAACGGGAGATGCATGATGATTCTGAGGCTTCAGAGCCTAAAAAAGCATGTCTTGATAAAGAGGTGAAGGAAGAAGACCACAAAACTGATAACACAGATGCTGAGGACAGCATAAACTTGGATCTTGGTGAAGACGAACTTCTCAATGAAGAGGTACGTTTTTATTTCTTCAGTGTTACGGTTCCGCTGCCATCTGCTAAAAGTTTATCTAATGGAGTATCCAATGGCTACATGATGGAAGTTGATTGAATGACATGGTAATTTACTTGATTATTCTTGCAGATTAACATTATGTCATCATTGTATCTACCTTTCTGTTATATATACCTATAGAAAATATATAATACTTAGTGTCATAAATATTTTATTTCTATACATAATTGTCTCTCTCTCTAACAGAATCATCTGAACAGAATAATCTGCAAGGCTGATCAAACTATTAGTTAAATGCAAGATGAAATTCGAATTATGCAGTGTCTATAAATACACAATGTTTGTAGTCCACATACCTACTGGAGTCTCGCCAAGTGTGTTCATAGTGTTTATTATATTTATATCTGTTTTCTTCCAGACTGACACTACTACGAAACCCATCAAAAAAGGTAAGTTCATTATATTTAATTGATGACAATGAATTTTAGTGTGAATTTACATAACAGCACACAAGTGTTTCTAATCTGGAGAAATTTGGAGCATTGGATCAGACAGCATTTAGATGTATTTAATAATAAAATTGTGTTGTATTCTACTGGCAATCAATGGAGGGGTAACCAAAGGCTAGAAATACCAAGGTTGAAGAATGTTGCTGGTGCAAGAATTAACTACTTTTAGAAGAAAACAATGAAAGTACAGCTTCCAAGCAAACACAAATTGCGACAGAACTCATATCAACAATTACGTCGTGATTCTGCCATATAAGCTGGTACAAGGACTGTATTTGCAAAAAAGTGGATGAAACTATGCCTAATAATGATTTCTGAACTACCTCCATTTATACTCGTGGTGTTCATTCTAATGTAAAGTGAACTCCAGGCTTCCCAGACCTATTTTACAGCAACTACTAGCTACTGCGCCCTCCCCAGACAGCGGTGTTAATGTCGAATCAAGTTTTCACAGGTCAGGATTATGTATTGCATCATTCAAGTGTGAAATTGCAAGAGAACAAGCACCATTGTGTTGCAAGATTGTGTGAGAGGCAGGGTGGGCCGCTCTGTGAGCGACCTGCGCTGTCTCGGGTGATGATCCTGCTCTACTGGCGTAGATGAGGCGGCGAACGGCGAGGCGGAGGCTTGCGACGACGCCGCGCCCGCCGACGACGCCGCACCCGCCGACGACGCCGCGCCATCCGACGACCAACACGCAAGCGAAGAGGTGCCCGCGACTAGGTTGGTGAACGCCGCACGGCCGTCGCGATGACGTCTACCTGCCCACGTCTATCCTCTCCAATTCAATCTACGTTATCTTAAGTTTTCGCTACAAAGTTTTGCACCAATGTCGAGTTGGGGAAGCGTCGAGTGCGCCGCGACAATGTTGCTGCTTGGAATCACCGCGAGTGGCTGCAAATAAGACGGCGTGTTTCAAGATTGTGAAGTTGCGTCGTGCGTCGCTGCGTGAGGAGTCATCGGCTGCGAGCATCCTTCGGCCCCGTCGTGTCATCTTCCTGCTGCCGAGACAATAACTTCGTCTGTGTGGATGGATGGTGGAGTAACGGTGCAAAACTTTGTAGTCGATTAGTGTGATAAAACGGCAAATTAATTTTCGTGGTCACTTGAAGGAAAAATTGTGATAAATAAACCTACCAATGTTTTAATTAGACAAACGTTTACTACGCTATTTGCCATAACCATGTTTGATGGTGATAACTAATTTATTTTAATTTTTTCAGCAATGATGCAGATGAAAATGATTCAGAGCAAAAAGGTATATTATAATTTATGTCACTCAAAGATATACTGCTTGTTCTTGGACTTGTATGATTAAAATTATTGTATATTTATTTTTAGATGAGAAAGACAAAGAAGTTGAGGGGGACAAAAAAGACAGAAAGGAGGACAACAAAGAGGGCGGCGCCCGTAATCTGTGGGTCAGTGGTCTATCGGGCGACACTCGTGCTAAAGATCTAAAACAGCTGTGCAGCAAACATGGAAAGGTAAATATAGATATTCTCAATTTTTATATACTGCGTGCCAGTCGCAACAATCTCCTGTCCGTGGTGGCCGGCAGGCTGAATAGCTATTTTGTGCGTCACAGGGTGGGGGTGCACTCTGCTAGCCACCTACACCTATCACTGAGTGCATATGCTTTCTCAGTGAGCAAGACATGTATACTTTATTTTTTTGGTTATGTACTAACATTAGTTATAGGTTTTAGTTTTCTAAATTTACCATATGGACAAAAGTGTAAGTCTGAAATAATAACGGTCCTATCACAAATTTCTAAAGCAAATCATGCATATGATTTGCTTCAGAAAAAAAACCATTCTTCTTGATGTTTAGCAGCTAAGAACTTTCAATAGCTGTCATTATCAATAACTGGCTGGATAGAAAATGTAGATTGCAGCACTTTTTGGAGCAAAATTATATTTATGGGAGGATAATGTATATCTGTCTTGCATACCAACTGTTAAGCTCCAACACCAGTTGGCCAGACACATTGGATAGGTACTAGTTGATAACTGTCTGATATGATTACAATGTAAATTTTTTTGCTCTAGGTGATTGGTGCTAAAGTAGTGACCAATGCCAGAACTCCTGGCTCTCGCTGCTATGGCTATGTGACGATGGCTAGCTCTCAAGATGCTGAAAATTGTATAAAAAATCTACATAGAACAGGTAAAGACAACTAACACCATTGAAAGAACCACCAAGTCCATCTGAGCAAAATTGAAAAATGGCAAATGCATATGCAAAATGCAATAAATAACTCTGTTTATTTCAGAACTTCATGGGCGCATGATTTCTGTGGAGAAGGCGAAATCGGAATCTGAGTCATCAACTCGTCGCCAACCTTCTCGCCAGGACCATCACTTGAACAAGGATATCAAGGAAGAAAACAAAGATAAAGAAGTAAATAGTTTTATTTTAAGTTGAAGACTACTACAGTGAACTTTTTACTTATGAATGTGTCTGCATTATAGGAGGGGAAAGATGGAGCTGATAAAGTGGGTGATGTGAAACCAGCTGAATCTGGAGCAGAAAGTACTAGGTCGACGTCACGTACGCGGGAAAAGTCAGCTCGATCTGATAAGGTACCAATCATTTTGCTTGCTATTAACAACCACAAATAAGTATGAGATGGAAATACAATTTGTTTGTTTATTTTATTACAATAATTGCTAATTTTCAGGATCGTGGAAAGCGCAGCACCCGTAGCCGTGAACGTAGAAGGTCGCCGCCACCCAGGGACGTGCTTTCATTCAACAAGATTTGGGTATCTATTTTTTTCACATAAACCTTTCTTTGGCGAGGTCGTGGTCGGGTAAGAAAGCGTTGCAGGGACGAACTCAAAGCCTTGGAGAGAAGATGGTGGGATAGATGGTTGGTGGGTTTTAAGGGAGACCTTTGCCTAGAAGTGGAATGATCAGGATGATAAAAATCTACCGAGGGCGGTAGCGACTACCGCTCATATATGGCAGTATGTCAGCAATCACGTGTATTCAACATAAATACCTGTGATAGAATTCTATTTAATTTGTAGATCTTGACGCGTGTGTCTTGGTTTCTTGCAGAAAGAGCGCGATGTGGCTCGAGCTCGTGAGCGTTCTCGCGCCGCGCGTGAAGAGGAGCGCAGACGGCGCGCCGCCGAGGAAGCTCTGAGGGAGAGAGAGCGTCGCCAGCGACAAGAGAAACACCGCCTCGCGCTTGAGAGAGAGAAACTACGCGCAGAGAGGTACGTCTCAACTCAAGCCTTAGATATACCACCTGGACCACCTGTGGACAACGAGTGGACGCCGTGCGACGAGGCGGTGCGGGGTGGCTGCCGGGTGGCTCTAATGAGTTATGACATTGAGGCGGGATTTGAACCCGCTTAGCCGTGACTGCCCAAAAAATTTCACCAAGGCGAGAGGTTGCCTCGGTAGCTCATTTGGTTAGCGCATCCCGGTATTTATGGGAAGGTCGCGGGTTCAACTCCCGCCTGTCGAAATTTTTGGGACGTATAAAAATCTGCTATGGCAAAGTTATATCAAATACTGATTTCTCTCACATTGAATAAAGTTTTTGGGATATCCCATTTATCAATACGAGTGGAATGTCTCGTTATTTGTATTAGCAGCAACTCGACTGATGAATGTAAATTAATATTAACTTCCAACTGTTTTGTCATAGAGAAAAAATTGAACGTGAGAAGAATGAACTACTTCGTTTGGAGCGCGAGAGACATCGTCTGGAGCGCGAGAAATTGGAATTGGAAAGATTAGAGCTGAAACGAGCACAACTGAGGTATGTTCATACTAAATTTTTATCTTACTTTGTCGAATCGTCTTATTCACTCCAGGCTATCTCTTGTTTCTACCAATACATTTGCTCAGTGAAGTTTTGTGTGGTTTGCTGTTTTGATAAAACCCACTTTGGACATACTCTACCAAGTTGATATCTATGTATCAGTTACTATTACTTGTCATTTCCTAAAAAAACATTAGGTTTTTTGCATCTAGTGTTTACAAACAACAACAACACAACCATACGCTCAATGGACCATGGAGTCAGATTGCGAGAAAGGGAGTCCATTTACATTTGCAACATAACCAGCCTATCATAGGCATGATTTATTAAAAAGGGGATATGGCCATAATCGCTGCGCTGGGCATGCGGGTTGGGGATCGCAGGACACAGCTTCTTGCACTGCCGACGCTGCTGCCTGTCGGCAGTCGGGGGCTGTATTAAGCTGTGCCGCTGTTAGGCTGCACTTGGTCGCAATCAGCCGGCCGCCAGAGCCCCATTTATTAGTAAGCAGGGTGCACCATGGGCAGGTGAGGTTGGGTTATTGTAAATTTGGATTGAGTTCCGGAGATGTAAATTAAACCCCTTGCATTCATTTATCAGTTACAGATAATTGAAGTCTACAAGTGGTAAATTTCGTGTAGTGATTGAAGGTAAAATTTCCAGATTGGAGGAAGAGCGTCGTAAGCGAGGTTATGAGAGTAGCAGCTACCGCAAAGCAGCTAGCCCGCCGCCCGATCCGGCCTATGAACGCGATACTAGGCACAAGCGCCCACCACCTCCACCTATTGTAAGAAGGAGCCTTCTCAAAAACTTTTTCATCATCAATATTGGAAGAGCCTGGAAGAGATCGCTTTTAGCGATAAGGCCGCCAATTGTGTTACCTTCAAATTCATAATGCTTAGACTAAGTTACTTTGATGAATGTGGTGATCAATAAAGTGTTATCCATCAATCAATTAATCAATATTAGCCTGCAGGTAATGTCGACTGATTTGCGTGGAAGAGGGCTAGTGATTCCCACTCTATTGATAACTCAACCAATTTTGTGTCGGTATCGCTAGTTTGGATTGGTTAACGCATTATTTGTATTGGGTTCACTTGTAGAATGATGCCCATACGCCGGCATACCTTACGTCACTTTTTAATCCATGGAAGGATATAGACGGACACCAGACTATGTTTCATTTTGTCTTGGAGGATTTCAAGAACAAAGTTGATTAAATTCCACATTTGTGTTACTTTCAGTCGTCAAGCCGAAGCCAGTTCGAAGCGCCGCCGCCGCCTCGCTTCGAGATGGGTTCGAGCTACGATCGCAGTACGGATAAGCGTGACCGCGGTGGCGAGCGTGACTACAAGCGAAGCGAATATCCTAGACACGTATCATGTAAGTATCCTCCTTCTTTGTATCAGTTAGTGGTCAACTCTGGTGTCGTAGTTTTTAGGCCGCCTAAAGGCTTTCGAAACGGCTTAGCAACTGAAAAATCCGGGACCAATATTTTAATTAACGTGCCTTCCCATCCAAGTAGTGACGGGGCAGAGTGTTGCTTAACCAAGGTGATGTGCTAAGAACACGTAATACACAGTATGAAACACACTATTCACAGCAGTCACGCTACGAGGGCTTCGCTTAATGTGACTTGTGACTTAAATTTGTTCTATGCTATGATGTTATGTACGTTTTTGATTAGTCGTCAACACAAGTGCTTATAACTACTGTTAACCATATTAACTTATCTACTTTTTTAGCTGGCAACATGAAGTATCCCAGCAATGGAGCAGCTGATGACGCTAGACAACCGATGCCGCCTGGCACGAGGCCCAAAGAACCGAGGTAAGTAAGTTTAGATTTTTTATTAATGGTCAAAATAAGTCCGTTACCCGACTGTATCAGAACGCTGCCATTTTGAATTAAATAACTTGGCTAGTCTAGCCATGTAGGCCTCCAAAGAGACTGAAGTATACACACTTTTTTGCACTAGAATCCAGACACCAGTAGGTCAATCTCTGTTATTAGAAAATTGTAGTGAATATAGGTTAATAAATGCACATGATTTCAGCCGTACTTACGACTCTCGGGACACACGCTCCTATCGTCCGTCTCCGCCTAGTAAACCAGAGCCTCGTAGCTGGAACGCGTCAAACCGCTATCCAGACTCATCAGTGCCCTCCAAAGGTAAATTAAACTCATTTGATTTTCTTGTAACCTTGTTTATTGAGTGTCCTATAATCTATGGCATTTTTTTTTTAATTTAAGGTCATTGTGGTAGCCTTTTAATTATAAGTTCAAAACAAATGATATGTATGTCTATTAACTATATTAAAAAAGCACTATCAACATTTTAAGAAAGCATAATTCAACACCAACTAATTATAAAACTTCACTGATTTCTTTTTTACCGCTCACTGACTGACCATTTTATGACTGACCGACATTAAATATCCTTTTGACATGCCTATGTTAATGTGTATAAGTAAAAGGTCAATAAATTTTGCATGCAGCGGTGGTAGTCACCACTGCTCACATGATCGCTCGGCCCCTAGATTACGTGAAATTTGACGATGACAATCATTACACGTTCTGGTAAAAAAAGACATTTATCAATATCAGTAGGTACTGAATTGAAAAAATAATAATAAAAGAAAAAGCTAGAGCGGAAGCTAATAACGCACGCTCAACACCACCAGAGCCTGTTCCGTCAAGCTACGCGTCGTCTGGGGATGAGGTATTAGCCACTCCCCCGGACACCAGCGCGACGGGCTACGAGAGAAGGCCGCCGCCGCGACCTGTTCGCCACGCACTGCTGTCGGCCGGCTTGGGGTCTGCGGGACACTCCGTCCCGCATGCGACCCCCGCCTCCAGCAGCACGACTCGAGATCTAAATACAAACGTCACGCACGTATATTATAGGGTGACTGAGGGAGGCACACGACCTGTCGACAGAACTCCAGCTTGGCTAGAACAGCGTATTGTAGAAGTCAGGACCCTTATTGCAAAGTTATGCTGCTTCAGAGACGGCAATACCCGCCCCCGAGTGATGCGTTTTGTGAAACAGGCCTTTGCTGGGACCGGTATCCGGCCCCAAGATTTTATGACACGTGTAACAGAACGCATCGACTTTCTGAAGCAAACAATCGCTGCATGGGCAAGCTACATTCGTCAGTATCGGGAATCTGAGGATGGGTGTGCAACTGCTGATGCCATGTATGATTTCGGGCATAGCATCCCGTGCATGCCCATCCAACACATGAAGAGAGATTGAATGGATGTGTGAGAATACTGAGAACCTATTTAATCGTGAGGGCTGATGAGATTAGCCTAATTAATGTCAGGTATGATTTGGCCCATAACTGGAAAGGTCCTGGACCACCGTTGTGTTTGCACAGCTTCTTGCTGAAGTGGTTTCGATGTTCACACTGTGCTCGCCACACAAGTTCAAGAAACCTTTGAGGTTGGGTCTCTTTAAAGGTTCATGACAGCTGGAGTCACCTTCCTGCTCTACAAATGGTAGTACCGCAGAACCTATTACAAAAAAAGCAGTGAAGTTATAACCCAACAAAAATAGCAATGTTTAAAAACCTACTGTATCAACCTCCTTGTTATAAATATTGTAATCCATTTCTATTGAAGTCAATTGATTTTGTGTGTTTGTTTGTATTGGATAAACTCAAAATCTTTTTACCCGTTTTTAAAATGTCTTTCACCTATAGAAAGCTGCATTATCAGCGTTAAACATAGGCTGTCTTTATTTTGAAAAAAAAAAAGAACAGAGATCCATGAGATCCTACTAATATAATAAATGTGAAAGTTTGTGGGAATGTTTTTTACCACGTATCTCCGTTACTACTTATGTAGATGAAATTTGGTATGTAGATAGTTTAGATTTTCGAATAACTATAGACTTAACAAATTTTTAAAAATTTATGTGAATATATTATTTCTTGATTTGATTCACTCACAACTCGAAAGAAGTAAATAAATTCAAATTGTTGTTAAACATAATCTCTGAAAAATTTATGTAAAATTATTATTCCTTGATTCGATTCCCTCACAACTCGGTTTATATAAAAAAATAACTAAGTAAATAAATAATTAATCACGTATCTTTACTCGTTCATTACACTTTAGAAGAAAATGTTGTTAAACGTAATCTCTGTAATAAAGCTTATATATAATATCTGATTATTAAGATCACAAAAATTCTTGGGATGAAACTGCCTCCAACTCCCTCAAAAACAATATAATATTTATTATGAACAATGTTACGTTAAAAAAATATAACCCAATCCGAGTTTCTTGCCAATTCTTCTCTGTTTGGTCACGTTACGAATTGGTTACGAAGTTTACTTTAAGTGCCTAATTAATAAAGATATTTTTTACTTTACTTTTAGATAATTTGAAAATAAAATGCGTAATCTTACATGAATTTATTGGCAGCTGCCTGCTTACTTTTATTTCGTAAATATTTTATTTCCTCGTAGTTAATAGCCATATTCAAGTAAACGAGTACATGCAAACATAGTTGCGGGCGGATCAGCTCGTAGGAAATATATAGAAAAAATCGTTTTTATAGTAATTTATAATAAATAGCCTGAAGAACTAAAATTATTAGGAATTCAATAAAAAACTTGAATCCTAACCAGACGGGAAGTTTTTTTTTAAATTCCTTCTAATAATTTGTAATAACATTTCTTTAAACCATTTAAATTATAAGGTTGTCCTTATAATTTAATGGCCTTACTTATGAACATCTTTCAAAAGATAAACGATGATTAGACTATTGCCATCTCATACCATTGGATAATGACAAACAGTGACAGGGCTAACTTTAAGCATTGATTAACTTTGAGTAGCGTTCATAAGTAAGGGGGTAAATGGTTTATAACTAAATGCCATTTTATGACGGCTTGATAAAATGAGGTTGTCCTTACTTTGTCAAGCCGTCATATGGTTTATAGAAATGTTATTATTACAAATAGGACAGTAAATATATTAGCCTCAATGAATATTTAAATTATTTAGTAATAAATACGGTAACAACACTCTTGATATTTGCATGCCAGCTAGCATGCAAGGTGAATACATAGCTATAAGCTAGGAATACACATGCCCGTAGCTTGCACACTAGCATACCAGCTCCTTGCACGTGGCAGCTACTGTCATGTGTATACGCTAACTGGCAAATATGTAGCTAGCACAACATTTGATTTACTTGCATGCCCGTTGAGGCCAAACTGGTAGTTACGTGTGAACAGACAGTGCCCGTAGCTGACTCGTTGTGCCGCGGTTTTTCTTTCACGCAAGAATAGGTACGAGTGACTCTCACGAACTGTTCTGTGTATACGCGATGGGAATACTGGAATGCAAGGGTACAACTTGCATGCCAGTATTACTTGCAAATGTATCCGAAGTGTGCCAGTTACTCGTACATGCCCGTAACTTTTATGCCAGCTGCTTTCCCGATTTACTGGCATGTGTATCCCCGGCTTTATGCCAGCTACTTTTCCGATTTACTGGCATATGTATCCCCGGCTATATTACCTTTATTAGGTTAGGTGTGTATATATGATAGAATAAATAATCATTATCTTCACATTTGTGAAGAATTGTGCTATAATGCATAATTACAAATTACAATTGAATTACACACATAATTGAAAACATTCAAAATTATATGCCAAGCATTATTTATTTTTTAATTATGTATTCTAGTAAATAGACATTGGATCTTGAATAGTGAGATTCCGTTTTCTGCAGCCCTTGCCACCGTCCGTTTGGATCCCGCCATAGAAATAAATGGTCCCGCGGTTTTTTCTTTATTCTGTGCCCGCGGACGGTGTGTTCCGTTTTTGAAACAATTTTTTTGCTAAAATATTTTTTATTTATATGTGTACATTGTAGATTAATAATGTTAAAAGCTCTTATAAACATGTTTTACAAGTCTTAGTTTAATAAAATGTCTTAATAATAAAGAGTTTTTATTTCTAACTCTCTTATAAATTGTACTGTTTTAGGTAGATTAGTAGATATTTATTATGAGCTAGTTTTATTCTAGTGCTGCCTACACTAAATCTTGTGGGGAGAAATGAATCACTACTTGAGTTAAGTCAAGTAAGTCTTTTCCATAATTTTCTACAACTCCCTGTCGGCTCCTGCTTTCATCCAATCATCTCTAGCAATTTGGATAATCATCAGTCCACTCCTAAATGACCAACACTTCTTTTACCGACTGGTCCCTTCCATTGAGTATTCTGTATGTATAATCTCGTCTGACCCCTAACTCTAGTACCGAGTGGCACGATTTGAAAACTTAGTTTACCTTGTCGTAATTACATGCCTAATTTAAAAGTATCTTTTTTCATTAATTACCTAACGGTTTTGATTGATAACTGATAAACATTGCAATATGCTAGAATATTACAGTACCTAAGTTGTACGATCAGTTTCTTTTTGAAGCCAGGTGCGTAATTTCCAAAAACGTACATTAAAATTGTGCTCGAAAACTATGAACGTTTCCGTATTGTGCAACGTATACTAGGGGTACTGTTAACTGTGAGAAGTGTTTTTTAGTTTAATGAAGAAGATAACAAGGTTAAAATATTACTAGTTTTAATAATACTAGTTTTTATTTCGCATCGATCGGTGCAATATTACCGAAGTTATAAGCATGGGAAGTTTACGTAGGTTTTTTAAATCTCGCTAGTGATCGCGAGTAGCGCGTGACGTCATCGCTCGGCGGCGGCGGGCGTCCGTAGTACATTTCGCTGCTAAGTTGTTTGCTCTCGTTATTTTTATTAATTTAAAAGAATGCTGAATCATTAACCTTGGAATGGTTCAATAAACTGCGAGTCGAGTACCCTACATACCTACTAATATATAAATGTATCGGGGAGCCCCCCTTAATTCATTTTAATTTAATTTAATTATTTATTTTTGAAGTAAATATATAAACAAAATATTCTGTGTCTACCTGTTGCTGTTATTAATATCGAGCAAAAAAACGGCAAAAAAGTGGCAACAGAAATACATCATCGGTGAACATTTCAACTGTCTAACTATCACGGTTCAAGGGATACAGCTTGGTGACAGATAGACGGACAGACGGACAGCGAAGTCTTAGTAATAGGGTTTCCGTTTTTACCCTTTGGGATATATAATAAAAAATGGTTTTCTTCTTCATTGTGTAGTCTTAGATTTTTGTTCGAAGGTCTTATGTACTTTCGGATATTTAGTATGCTCATTTTCATGACCACCCATGTCTAAGTTACATAATGTTTAAGGTTTAAAATATTTATTTCTCTTAAGAATTAAATTAAATTCACATCCGAGAAAACTTAATCTAGTAAATTAATGTTCTGTAATTCTTTTTTGTACACAGAAATAATAAAAACAAAGAGTAAGGCAAAAAATATGTACAGAGGCGAGTTTAACCCTTTAAGAGTTTACTTCCAGCAAACCTTTGAGTAGAGGAGAGGCGATAACAAAAAAGTTTACAACACACTTATGCTAAGGCGACTATATACATATCAAACCTCCCTCTCGCTCGCACTATTCAACACTTTTGAAGATATAAAATCACTGACTATAGTTATGCAACATAGCAAACCTTCACATTCTAGAGAATAACAAATAAAAGGTTCAGCAATAATATCATTTTGGTTCTATCACGTTTTCTTACCAAAAAACTTATACCAATGTGATCAGTTTTGGTACAAATTTTTTGGTAGGAAAACGTGTTGGGTTCAACATGATAACCTTTGTATTGTTATTTTGTAGGCCATGAAGGTTTGCTTTTTTGCATAACTACATTCAGTGATTTTATATATATCTTCTAAAATGTTGAATTGTGCGAGCCAGAGGGAGGCTTGACATGTATCATCACCTTAATGTTAGATTTATTCTGCTTGTGCAGGTAGATAAAGTTGGCCACATATTGTATGCCATACCTACCTTGGATTTGATTGGTTTCTCTGTGTTGTTTCTCACTTTTTGTTAGTTATCATTTCCAATCCTACCTCGCAGCTTTCTTTAGCCAAAGAGCAGAAAGATTTTCTGTAGTTATTCTGGTTTTTCTGCTAAAACAACAATATCGTCAGAAAATTTAAAATTACTATAAATAACATTTGTTTACTTTTATGCCTTTTTGTTATCAAGGCTCTTATATTATTATTTTCAATTAGGTACAGCGAGTAGGTTTAGGTAACAAAGGGTCTGAGGGCTTACCACAGGTTTTGATAGTTTTCGAAAACTTTAAAAGTTTCGGTATCTTTCCCAGTATTGCCGTTTTAGCATTTTTAATGCTAAATTTAGCATATTTTCGGGTCTGTTAGCTTGAAAAATTCGCATTTAGCATATTTCATGATTAACATTTTTTTGTACGTTACATAAAAATTCAAAATTCCTAACGAATTCAAAAGAAAAATATAGATTTTAGCATTTTATTTAGCATTTTTAAAAGTTATTTAGCATTTTTTTGGCATTTTTTGCAACAAGTTTTAGCATTTTCTCCAAATAAAAAACGGCAACACTGATCTTTCCATACATTTTCGTAGTTCATGCACGTTTCCCTAGAGGCGCTGTACGAAAATGTATGGAAAGATACCGAAACCTATAAAGTTTTCGAAAACTATCAAAACCTGTGGTAAGCCCTCTGTGTCCCTGACTGCCCTTTTAATTTGGATTTCACCCCCTCTTTCTCGTTTTACTTTGCTTATGTTATTTTTAACACGTTGACTGCGGAGGAACAACTCACATTTATGTATTTCTGTTTGATAAAAAAAAACTGTAGTGCATTCCTATGGCTTACGCTGTCAAAAGCTTTGCTGTAGTCAACAATAGTCACTCCATGCTTAGGACCAAAGGAGTGATGTGGTCTGCAGTGCTGAAACATAAACGGAAGTCTGCTGCCTGTATTGGTTGTGACTAATCTTCATCGTTTTTGTTTTGTTGGAGGGTGGTGGCCGAATTTCCCACGGGCATCAGTCGGCATTTAGTTTAATATAATAGTTTTTATAGTTTGGTATTTTTTTTATTGTTCAGATATTACTGATTCTGACATTTCCGACCTAACGCGTAATAGATAGAAAGATGGAAAATTCTCTATTGCACCAGATAAAACAAATAAGGCCATCAAATAACTATAAGTTATCTCTAAAAAGAAATAAATGAGACAAAAATAAAATCATAAAACTAACAGTATATTAAAGATAAAAATAAACTATTCTATGTATGATGTGTATTTATTTACAAAAAAATTAATATATGTAATTATCAATCATGTGGTTCCCATAACACAAGCTCTGCTTAGTTTTGGGGCTATATGATGCTTGTGTGACAGTCCAGCATTATTTATTTAAACTTGCATACAAAGATTAAAATATTATAGTAGCTTGTATGTTACAAGCTACTTAGAAGCTCAATTTTATTCATTGATTATTTTGTAATGATTTCCGTCTCAATATTTACGCTCTAGTGTTGTTTTTCACTCTAAGTAAAGTTGTCGTTGCAGGTAGCAGTTCAGGCGTTGGCGGCGAGACATGGTCGACCGGCGGCGGCGGCGGTAGCGACACCCGCTACGCCGGCTACGACACGCGCTACCCGCCCCAGTACCAGCCGCCTCCACCCGGCGCAGCCTACCCCGACCGATATGCGCAACCCGCCAGGGATTCTTACACAAGGAAGTACTAGATATAACAAAGGTAAGGTAACACACGTCAACAAAATAACATAGCACCCAAGATTCACATAACTATACCCTTGACCCATCTTGATTGTATACTCTGAACTAAAGCCACAAACGTGGAAAGTCTCTCTTCTCTCATTGCATCGACATTGAATACTTTTCATGCGACCTAAGGTCCAAATTAGTGAGCATGCGCCATTTAAAATAAAACTTGACCACTTGGTTATCATGGGTCCCCCAACGAATTAAATGTTACGGCGGTTTTTTAGTTACCGAAAACGTTAAACATCAAAATGCCGTTTGGTTGAATGACGTTGTTCAATGAAAGGGCTAGCCGTCCAATTGAATAGCTATTTGAAACAGTTAGCTGCGACATCTACATCAAAACCGCCGACACCCATACAGCGCGGCATGACTCGAAGACAAACTGTGTCAACGGCTTTAGATATACTTTTTTTTTGTTGCAGGTTAAACCTAAGCCGCTTGGCAATTTGTTCGGCTAACTATAGATATATATTATACCTATGCTACAACAAACTAACAGTTTCTATAAATAAAATATATATTTATAAGTTTTTATGAACTGTTTCATAAAACAAACATTCCCTTATTTATTATGGGAGCAACCTTTTGCATGTAATATTTTGTGTATCACTATTTAGGATTATTAGTGAGAAATTGATTTTTATGTTTCGTATTTTGTTTTGAATTTCGACTTATAATAATGTTTCACCTAGTTATTATCCTTACAAGCTTCATTTTGTATTATATAGGGTAAACATGTAATATTAAGTACTTATTGGATAGATATATAGGGTGTATTATGTAATAAAATATTAATTTAAGTTTATATTAGTGTTTTAATTATCTTACCATAACTATAACCTCGATCATCATATTCCGCAAACACGCAAGTGTAGAACAACATTAGCAATGTTTATGCAAAGTTTTTACCATGCTGTGTCAGTTATTTGCTGAAACCATGTGAGTGACCGACTAGGACCGAAAACTAGGGGTGTATAAAACTCATGTAACATTTAAAGTTATTGGATTGTTTGATACCTAAACATGAAAAATAACAAGTGTATATAGAAAACAAAGTGATGGATTTCGTGTTAGTTTTTTTTTTTTTGCATCTCTAAATACAACACCTACAATATTCTCTGTGAAATATTATTATAGGCTTACTTTTTATACCAGTTAGGCAAGGAAGAGCTGGCAAAGATTAGACTTAGCTATTGACTTAAATGAAAAACATTAAAAAGAAACTACAAAATAATGTTTCTATTAACAAAGAAATACAAAAGTTAAATGCCAAAATTAAATTTTGGTCTTACTTATCTCTTAGTCATTTAGTCTAAACATTTAAATCACTAGATATTAATACACGACAAAAACAACTGTTTACCTCAAAGACGTGGGATTACTGTGTGCTTCCCTCTACCCCCATTCTGTCTCAGGTAGAGAAAAAGAAAACTTATTTTTCTCCATAATCTACCGAGCAAAAGTTACAAAAACCTCTATGGTATAGTGGTCATACTAAAGTAGCTGGTTAGAAGGTATATGACACTATCCTAAATTCCTTCTACATTATCTAACCTTTTTTTTTAAATACAATAGAAAGAGATGGTGATGACAGAATTAGGGCCATTCAATAAAAAAACGTTGTTTATGTACTTCATCATAAGTGCTATGGGAGAACACCATTTCAAACTAAAAACTACAATTTCGAAACTGGTTCCAGCTCCATCCGATCTGTTGTAATAGTAAAATGAAAAATATTATCTTGTTCTCAATAATTACTAAATAGTATTTTGTTCAAGACTTGTAATTCCTGTTACAGATATAATAATGCTATGCCTACTAAGTATAGCAATAGCAACTCAGCATTGGCATAACAAACACCCACCACCATAAATACAATGTCAGCTAATAAATAGTAGTATGGGGCAACAGGAAGTTAACATTCTCAACAAAAAGTGATGAGTGTGTCGGTATGAGGTTCTCATTGTGAAGGTATGGGTGTTGTCTTGGCCATGGATCTATTTCCACATGTGGAGGTTCAATCTCCAGGTCTAAAGATTTCAGGGCATCAATAGCATCCTGTTGACCCTGTACAGCTGCTAAACGGAGAAGCCTTGTGGCAGTTTCAATGTCACACTGAAGACCACCTCTTCCCTGTCCGTAATAAATGCCAAGGTTGTATAGGGCACCAGGGTGTTCCATGGAGGCTGCTGATCTATAAAACTCCATTGCCTGAAAAAACAAAACATTTTTCAAATAAATAGAACTACCATCAAGAAAATGGTAAATCGCAACCTCTGTGGCGCAGTGGGAGAAGGCCCGCCTGAGACGCAGAAGGTTGCGGGTTCGATTCCCGCTACGGGACCAAAGTTTGCATGTTATGCAGATATTTGTATCGAATCTGGGTGTTAGAAAACACCTTGTATGAAATGTATGTATTTTCCAAAAAAAATATATAATTATGTAGTATATTTTAATATCAATAATGTGGTTCCCATAATACAAGCTCTGCTTAGTTTGGGGCTACATGATGCTGTGTCATAATCAGTGATCGGAATTAGGGTGTGCGTAACTCCAGCGGCATGTTGACTCGGATCGGGATGAAACTTACAGAAAAATTAGAGCACTATGTCCTGTAAATGTGCCCCAAATATTAAATTTGTGCCTATTAAGGTTCCAGAGTTATTCGAGAAAATAAGATGCCGCTGTAGTAACGCCTGAAAACGTTACTGCAGCGGCATGGTTTTTACCCATTAGCCTTAGCCAAATTTAAAGTAGCTTAAAAGATAGCTTATATTTGTGCATGTCACTGGCCAAACAGCGGCATTTGTGCGACCTGTGGTTTATGAGTTATTGCAGATGCCGCTGGAGTAACGTTTTGCAGATTTCCGGATCTTCGAAACGGCTGAACGCACAAATATGATTTTTTGTGAGCGAATGTGTTGTAATTTGTGCCTATTTGTGCGCTAGTTGCTTTTCCGAAAAAATGCACGACATATGAATTAGACGAGTTTTTGTGAAAATCGAAAATTGCCTCTAGCTCTTGAACTACTAGTGGAAAACACTTTATGATTGCTTTGGCTGATGCCTATAAGGAATATACATCTTCTGACAACCATCTTGAAACCCAACATCTAATTTTCGAAGAAATAAATCAATTTTTCAACTGAAAATGGTTTACTAATTTCTAACCTCAATTAAGGGAGTTTTAACAAGTTATCGACTTTCATGATTTGCCAATAATTAGAGCGCATATCCAAATAGAAGCACGCTGAATTTCAGCTTTCTAGACCTTCAAATTAATGATTTACAACTGAAAATAACAAAACGAGGTCTCTTAGACTGTTATCCGACCAAATACGAAAGGTCATAAAAAAGCGGCCGTTCAATACTTCGAGACTACATTTTTAAATATACAGCTTTGTCATGTTTAACATTAGGTACACTTACGTAGACAAGTTTTAGTGTGGGATAAAGGCACCTGTAACATTGATGCTGGACAGCATTTATTTCAACCAATAACATGTTACATGTACGTACTAATAGCCCTACGCCCGTACAACAACAATTAGTTAGGGTTTTTTCAAGTACCTAGGTACACTAGGTTTTTTTACTACTAAAAAGGTACTTTCGTTTAAATAATACTGTATAGTTTTGTCATCGATTTTGACTACTTCACTCTCGTCTCATCGGACGAGTATTAGATTCGATTGTTTGATCAGACAATATGAAAGAAAGCTGATGTCTAACATGGGAAAAGAGAGGTTTCAAACCTCTCCCCTATCACATTTTAGGATTTGCCATACGCCTGAATAAAAATATTTTTTATGAAACCGCTGCGACGCCTTCCGCACTGAATCGGTTCAGTTTTCCCATGTTAGACAAAAAAAAAAAAAAAACCATGCCGCTGCAGTAACGTTTTCAGGCGTTACTACAGCGGCATCTTATTTTCTCGAATAACTCTGGAACCTTAATAGGCACAAATTTAATATTTGGGGCACATTTACAGGACATAGTGCTCTAATTTTTCTGTAAGTTTCATCCCGATCCGAGTCAACATGCCGCTGGAGTAACGCACACGAATTAGGCAGGCTAAAATACCTAAAGTTAAAGAAAATAATGTGGAGACTTCCTTAATACAACAATTTTATTCAGCCTAATTCGGCCGAAATAATTGTTGCAGTAAATAAGTACATTTAATATTAATGTTAATAATAATGTGAACAAATTCAATTCATTTTCCTTTTTAATCAACTGCAATAAGTTCATTATTTTTAATTGTTATTAACTGCTGATGGGCAGCGTTGAGAGCATATTTCGTATTCCAAGAGTCGTGTATGTTTCACTACAAATGTGTGCACCTATAAATGGATTTATAAACCAAAAACTGAGACAAATGGCCCAAAAAGTATTTAGTCAAGGCGCCTCCACTTCGTCTGTTATTTTTCGGACATTAGGTATTTTAGCCAGCCTGCCTAATCTCAATCACTGGTGATAACATCCAGCATTATTATTATTATCATGTTCCATTCGAAATATGTGACCCAGCAGGCATTGCAATCAAAATTTGTGGAAGTTTTTATGAAATTGTGAAGGTTGTTTTTTATGGTACTTGAAGATGGATGGCCAACCTGATGTTAAGCTAACCATCATCTGTAACAAAGTATTGCATCACATGACAGGATCATGGCGTATGATGCAATGCCGGGTTTTTTAAACTTGCTGATGATGATCAAGCTTTACATGCCTATAATATCTCTGGCACCCAATAATTTAAAATTAAGTTGATAATTACAATTATATTGCAAGTGCCGACTCCACCTAGAGTGGGATAAGGGCAGGGAAATGATGAATTACAAACCATTTTCTCATTAACAGTTACTCCAAGGCCATTTTCATAGCACAGACCCAAGTTGTAAAGTGCTGGAGCATGATGGCGATTAGCAGCAGACCTATGAAAAAATTACAAATTATGTAAACCTCATCAAAACTATACTGGCAAAATGAAATTCAATTTAATACTACCTAAGGAAAGAAAGATCCTTTCAGCAAAAGCTACCAAATGAGACTAGACAAACATAGAAATGAAGCCGCTCAACTATAAAGCACAGGCAGTCTCTAAATACTGATAAGACATGGCATCCAAGGCCTAGCGGAAAGATTCGCACATGAAGACTGCGAGACTACTCGGAGGACCCTGGGCCAATCTGAAGCATCTGTCATCTCATTGGACTATTGTTAACATACAGATCACCAAGAAGATACAATACACCCCAATGCGGGACGTCGGTGCACAAATTTTTCCACCCACTTCAAATTAGAATTAGAAGAAAAAAAATTATTACCTGAGCAAGTTGATTCCGACTTGATGCTGTCCATTCTCAATAGCAGCTAATCCAAGCTTGTTTTCAATTGAGTTCAATACTTCTCCCAAATCGTTCTCAGTAGAGTCAGTACTTGCAGTACCACCACTGGCATTTGATTTGTGATTCCTTCCACTTTGCTCATTTGATACCAAATGTACAGTGGGAGTAAATTGCTCAATAATCTTGTCTAGTTTCTCTGTATTGGTGTTTAATGCATATTTGTTAACAGAACTGACATAAGGTTGGATTGTGCAAAGTAAGTTGTTGAAATTATTACACTTCTTACTGCCTCTCATGCAGTGCTTTAACTTCATGTGTATGATTTGACTTGTATACCATCCCAGCACAAGCGCACTGCTCTGTAAATTAAAAAAAAACTATAAATACTAGAACTATACAGTCTGCATAAATAGTTACAGTAGAAGAGATGTAATGATGTTCTTTTTTGCCTACCCATGTGATGGCACCGATCCAAGAACGATTCAAATGTTCGAAGTTCCATCTTTTTCTGTGCGTATCGTTTTCGTCTTGAAACGACTTCAAACATTTACGCGACGTAAACCATTGGCAGGGAGGACCGGACCGCTTGTTTTTGCAATTCTTCTCTTCCGAAGCGGGCGTGCTTACGACATTGGTTGTGCTACGCTTGTCGAAGTGATTAGCGCTTCTCTCGAACGTATCCCGAATACGACGTGATACATACTTCCACATGTTTACAACATAAATTCAATTTAGCAAAATAAGGAATCTGCTAAAGCGATCCCATCTTGGTTCGCGCAAAACCAACGCAAAACTACAAAATCGAATTTTTTAGAGCAATCGAGCTCCATTCACCAACTAAGCAAACAAACAACTAAGCCACAGACTAATTAAGTACCTACGAAATCAGCTGTAGTGTAGGCATTGACATTGGCATTTATGACCTCAAAATTTATTGAATGAATGACTGATGCACAGCTAGCTAGCTAATGCTCGGTCGGAACAGAATCGTATCGTGGTTAAAAAACTTTGGCACAAAGCTGTGGCACAAAGTAACAGTGAAGCGAGTTAATTTGTTGTTGTTGTTTCTAGTATTCAGCGGAACGTACTAAAAGGTACGGCTTTCTGTATTTTTTTTCAGCCGGCCGGCCGGCCCCGGCCTTAAAGTTCAGTCAGTCCGACCTAAGAATTGCCAGTAGAATTTTTATTATCTTTTTTGTATTGCGAGAACTGAACCATAGCTTTGACCGTACCTTTTCCGTACACCTGGCTGTGACTCCGAAGTTCGAACAAACGTAAAGAAGATCGGTCAGTTTCATACAACCTGTGACCTGCGACCTGACCATAAAATGTCGCATCTAGAAATGACCTATGTCCTAATTATTGATAGTTCTTTTTGCAGGATAACATGTTCAATTAATTGTTTTTTTTATTAAAAGCTGGATAGTTTTTCTGGGTATTTATTTTATGGTTATTGCCTATTGTTCTTTCGAAACTTAAAGATTCGAATATCATTCTGCCGAAAACGATTCTCCTTTAATGATTCACTTTTTTTCGATTGGCCGAAAACATTATGGCCATCTTTACAAAGGCCACATTTTTAGTTGCAGAATTTTTCAATTTACAGATATTTTGATTTCCAACAAAACGTTTTACCGCAGTAACGATTGCCATATGATTTAATATACCGCGTGTTTGTTTTCCATTCAATTCGATTTCCATAAAATCAATTTACTGAAAGTTCATTTTCCATGTAGCCTATTATGTTATTCCTGGTCTAAAACTACATACATATGTGTAAAATTTCAGCTCAATCTGTTCAACCGATTGAGCGTGAAGGAGTAACAAACGTACTCACACACACAAACTTTCGCCGTTATAATATTAGGGTGATATCATTCTAATATTTGATTTCCGTTGACATTGCCAACAATCTACTATCGTTACGACGTACGATAGCATTTTTAAAATGTAAATAAAAATGGATATTTGACTCCGGCATGGGCTCTCGCCAGAACTCTCGCGGGGTCGTCCCTGAGTGTCGCTTCGTCCATTTGTCCTTCGTTCCACTACGGAGGTCACCGGCTCGCTTCGCTCGCCACCTCCCCCCTTCGCTCTACTTTCCCTCGCGGGCTAGCTCCACTCAGGATCTCCCATGCGAGCTTCTGGCTCCGCATTTTTTATATACACTAGGGGTAGGGACCACAAGACTAGGTGGCATCGGGGTGCTCTGCGTCGGTTCTGTGATATATTTAGAACCTAATCTACTCAAGTCCGGGTGCCTTGTATAACGGACAAGAAACTATTACTGTCCTAATCTATTCTTGGCACCCCGGGTAAGTACTGTAAACGAAGCATAAGTCTTGTCTATCATGTGCACATGGATAATCAGGCTGTGCAATATTGGCATAAAATCGTACTTTCTATTTAACCGTTTTCGGTAAATTAAGATTCGGTTTTGTAAATTTCGAATGTATGATAGGTTACCTTATTTTAGGTTACGATCGACACTGGCGCCATTAAACAAAAACCAACCAAACGCGTGCTTTGTTAGTGGCAGTTTTGCAAATTAACGTAATGAATCATAAAAATAGTGTGGCACAATATCAAAATTTCTGAATATCGATTATCGATTAATTTTATTACAAAGATGTAAGATATGGGTCGAAAGAACTGGTAACGAAGATTTAGCTATATACCAATCGAAAAGCTATGATGTGTTTTCACCGCGGCTAAGAAAGTAATCTAAAACAATACATTTTTATCACATTTATTATATAAGTCTTTCTATTTCAGGTTTTTTATAACCAATTAGTTATTGCTGTGCGTGCCGCACACTATCGCAAATTAAAAGTCCGTATGGTCCGTAAGCTCCTGTATGGTTCATACGCAGAACACAATACATGATAAGAAATAAAATAACATGTTATCATACATGTTTTCTTTATTGTGTCAGTCTCATTAAACATTATTATCTATATAGGATTCCTACGGTAGTAGGTTAGGACATTTATCGATATCGATGGATTTTTAATAGTACCAAGGCTGCACATCCCTATTTCATTCAATAGAATGAATGCAGTGACAGAAGATACCTACTATAGACACCTCCCTATCGTTAGAACATACCCCAACGAAAGTTGAGCCTTAGTGGGTGTGTCTGAAAATTTGAGCCTCAAGCTAATTTAGTTCGCGCCTGACAGGCAATGGTGTCAGTCGACGAATTTCAGTCAGATAATTTTATGAAAAAATGCCTTCATGTGCCGTGAATTGGAGCCTTAATCGATCCCATGTGCATAAAATGTATGCTGGAATCACCTTTCATACGTTTGTACATCGTTATTGATGTTATTTCTAATAAAAATCAATTTATTGTGATATTGTATGAGGACGGTATTATGCCAACCAATCAATGAACTTTTCTACCCACCAATAAAATGGTAAATTTTATGAACATACTCCTAAGCCCTTATTTAAGTCAATCAGGCAAATGTTTGACCAGTAAGCATAATCTGAAAATAATTTACAACAAATGTTTTCAATATGTCACAAGTTACAATGATATATTTAAAAATCTTTAAAAGAGCACCCCGCTGTAGGTACTTTTTATCAAGAGCATTGTTCATGTATTCCTAAAAATTAAATTACATTATATCGCCAAAGATGATTCACTATTGCACTCATCACGGCAAAAATTAAATAAACTAACAATTTTTCGAGGCACAAAAATAATATACAATTTCGTTACTTTCGGATATAAATGGGAACAAACATACTAACACATACATAAACCTTTACTATAGCTACCTAATTCCACAATGAATATTTATTTTATCAGGTTTTAATGTATGTTTGTGTTTTTTTTAATATATGTATCTTTAGTACTCTAGATAACAATACAAAGTATTGAAATGTCTGCACATACGGAGCTGAAACGTGGACACTCACAGTACAGCTAGTCCACCAGTTTAAAGTCGCCTAGCGAGCTATGGAACGAGCTATGCTCGTAATTTCTCTGAAGGATAGAATCCGTAACGAGACTATCCGACACAGAACGAAAGTTGTCGACATTGCTCAGAAAATTAGCAAGCTGAAGTGGCAGTGGCCATATCTGTTGAAGGACCGATAACCGTTGGGGCAAACGAGTTCTTGAGTGGAGTCCGCGGATCGGCAAACGTAGTGCAGGACTCCCTCCGGTCAGGTGGAGTGACGATCTGCGAAAGCCTTATACTCGACGCATTATGCGTCGAGTTCAGGAAAGGGCGCAATGGCGCTCATTTAGGGAGGCCTATATCCAGCAGTGAACTGCTTTAGAGGCCGATGATGATGATGATGTAATGTGTGTAAATATAATAATAATTTTATAAAATGTCTGTCTGTTTACTTTGTACATATTTCTATAATTAAATGTTTTAAGCCTATTTTACCCGATTTGGACTACGTCGAGAAATGATTTACTGTAATATCGTCGTGGAAGGCCAGCCGCGGGACAGCAAATTATGTTCATGTATTTTTGTTATATTTTTCCTAAAAATAACTGTTACCATACAAATATAAATTATCTTAATTACTACGATTGGTAGGCAGGTAATATTTTTTTTCAATATGATTCATCATAATTACTTTATCGATTATTTTAATTTGCTTTACACTTACTGCATAAAACATCCCCCTAATACCGAGTGACATGACACAGACGTAACATGTCATCTAGACAAAATATTATTTGCCACGTTCAACAGCAATTCAAACCCATGTTCCCATCATTATCAAGGTCGTCAACACTTCGACTCTACCATCTTGGTTAGGAAGTGCGGGTAAGAATCGAACGTTAGTTCTTTGCTCTGGCGTCAACTTCGAGAGCAACTACTCTCGAGTCTTTTGGTTTTGCTCTGAGTGCCACCCTAGCTCGTGGGTTGGCTTCCCAGAGGCGTTACGTTGTCCAATTTCTGGCTACGGAAGTGGATACTGGTCCGGAGAGTTGGGTGTCTCCAGGAGCTCGCGAGGTAGAGGTCGCCATGGGAAGTTAATATCAGGAGGTCGGGCGTGTAGAGGCGCGATGCCGTTAAGGTGTACGTGGCGACTGTTGTCTGCGCGGTCATACATCCTTCGCGCTAGCAATGCCACAAAGTCCTTGACGCTGGGCATTTGTACGTCGCGGGCGATGACGTCATTCCTAACATACCGCCCAGCTCCTGTGCACACACGGAGAGCTATGTTTTGTTGAGCTTGGATTCGTTTGCGGTTTGTGGTAGAGCATAACGCGTACCACGCTGGTCCTGCGTATGTGAGCCGTGAGCGGATGTAAGTTTTGTATACCCCCATCTTTGTTCTCAGTGGTAGTCTTGAGGCAAGGACTGGGCGTAGCATAGCTCGTGAAGCGCGCGTAAGACGCAGAGTACGCTCTACCTGGGCATTCATCGTTAGGGATCTATCTATATCTACGCCGAGATACCGGACAGAGCTTTGCCATTCTATGGCTTGTCCTCGCAACTGTAGTTGTGGTAGCAATGTGCGACGGCGGGTGACGAGTAGCGCGGCCGTTTTTCCGACGTTCACGGCAATGCGCCAACTATCTAGCCACGCCGGCAATCGGTCAAGCAGGTGTTGCATTTGTCGGGCGGCCATGTCGGGGTAGACGGAAGACGCAAAATAGGCACTATCGTCTGCGAAGAGTGCTAAGGTAATGTCCTTCTCTCCGGGCAATAGTTGGTTTCCTAGTGTCGGAATATCATCTGTGTACAAGGCGTAGAGTGCAGGTGACAGGCAGCTGCCTTGGGGCACTCCAGCGGTGATGGGTCGGGGTCGAGATTGAGCTTGGTCGACCGAGATGTAGAAACTTCGACCACGCAGAAAGGATGCCACGATCTGGATGATGGCCGGTGGTGCGGTGGAGGCTATTAGTTTTAAGATAAGTCCCGCGTGCCAAACTCGGTCGAATGCCTTTTCTACATCTAGGAATACTCCGACGGTAGAGCGGCCATTGTTGAGCTCGTGCGTTAGATGATGGAGGATCCTTGTGAGCTGAAGTGTTGTGGAGTGCTGATTACGAAAACCGAACTGTTCGGGCCTGGGCTCAATGCACGGAGCAAGCCTCCGGAGTAGGAGACGTTCAAAGAGTTTAGCGGTTGTCGATAGCAGGGTAATAGGCCGGTAGCTTGCTGGGTAGCGTCGGTCTTTCCCTGGTTTTGGAAGCATTATCACCTTGCCTAGTTTCCAGACGTCGGGAAAGTGCCCCGTTCGCAGTATTCCGTTGAAAAGCATGGTAAGGGCAACCATGCATCTTCGAGGGAGATTTTGAAGCGCTGAGTTAGGGAGTTCATCACTGCCTGGGGCTTTACGCCTAGGTAAACGAAGGACTGCTCGCCGTACTTTAGCGGGAGAAATAAATTCGGCGCCCCTGAGTGGTGGAATAGGGTGCGACAGAAATTCCTCTACCGTTGCTTCGACAGTAGCGTGATGGGAGGTGATATTGCCCGGAGTGTTTGCTGCAACGGGGTGCGGAGAGAATTGCACCGCCAGATGGTCCGCCAGTATTTCAGCCCGGTCTGCTGGCGCGAACTTACGCTGCCCTTGTGCGTTCAGTAGCGGATATGTGGGAGTTGGAGCGTTGGTCAGCTGCCGGTTGAGGGCATGGAGATTTGTGTCTCGTTCTGCGGCTTCATCTATTCTTTTTTCCCAGGTTTTACCACGCCACGTGTCCACGGCTAGGTTGACTTCTGATGTAAGTTTGTTAAGTACTGTCTTTACTCTTGGGCACCGGGTGTAGGCCCACAGGCGGTAGGTAGCCCTCTTCTTGCGAAGTAGCTCTTGTATCGTCTGTGGGAGTTCGTCCTGGCGCGGTGATCTCCGAGGTGAGGGTTTGGAAGCCTCCGATTTCGCTTGGACCATCCTTTTCATAAGGAAGATAGCATTGGCCTCTACCTCTTCAGGTGTGGTAAGACGACCGATGGTGATGTCTTCGAGCTTCTTACCATATGCTACCCAGTCCACTTTTTCTTTAAGAGGGCGCAGAGGAGTGAAGTTAGCCGTTAAAGCAAGTGTTATGAGGATTGGTAGATGTTGTGTATCCATATCGTATAGAACTTCAATGTGGATCGGGCAGTGGAGATGTTTTTGGAGAATTACGTCGAGAACATCTGCAGCGTGTTGAGTACAGGTGGGTATGTGTGTTGGCGCGTCTGGCCCTAGTACCTCGAAGTTGTTGGCTTCTGCGTCGTCATACAACATACGTCCCGCTGGGTTTATGGTTCTTGAACCCCATGCTGTATGCTTAGCGTTGAAGTCGCCTGCGATGAGTGTAGGGGTGTTCCTATCGAATATTGCCGCCGTGTCACTACGAGATTAGACAGGGCCAGGCGGGCGGTAGCCAGCAAAGATTCTCAGTTCTTTACGATTTGCATTCACCAGGACTCCGTCGTTTGAACGCAGGTTTTTGAAGGGTGGGTGACTCAACTCTTCGTGGACTAGGTCTTTCCTCACTAGAACCGCCGTTCCACGGTATGCTGTGCCTTGTGGGGAGGTCTCGTCTCGTCGGTAACAGAAGTAATTTGGCACCCGGATCACGAAGTTAGGGTGTAGTTTTGTCTCCCCCAGCAGCAAAATGTATGCGTTTTGCGACTGGGCCAGTAGGCGGAGGGGCGAGACTTTTTCCCTAACCCCCCCGGGATTCCAGTAAATGAGTCTTAAATGGTTGTGACTATCCATACTGACTCGCGTTTATTGCGGCCAGTCCTCGCATCGCTGCGTCTTTGAGGTCACCCCCCGCGACGATGGTGGTAAGCAGATCCGCCAAGATCCCGAGCATAATTCGCATCGGGTCCCCGGCGCTGCCCGCCATTGTATTGGTTGCTGTCTGTGGTTGAGCTATTGGTGCGCTGTCCGTCGATGGTTGGGACGGTGTGGGTTGTCGACGGTTCTGCTCACGCTGCGGGCGGGGTGGCTGGCCTGGAGCTGGAGCAGGATCCAGACGAACCTCAGTGGTTGAATGAGCCGCGGGAGCAAATTGTACTTTCGTGGCGCGGTCTGGCGGAGTCATTTCTGGAAGTACAAGAGACCGGGAGACGATATGGATTGCGGCTGCAGACGATGCTAATTGCGTCTCGGGCGCAGGAAGCACTGGCTGTTGGTGGTGCATCGGCCCATTTTGGGCGGCTACGGTTTGTACCTGTGGTGTCGAGTTGGTGACTGGTTTTCTTTTCCTTTTTCCTCCTCTTCTCTTTTTATTTTTGAGGGGAGTTCCGCGGTCGGTTGGCGGATTTGCCGGTGGATGCAGCGATTCTACATAGAATTGTTGTGGGTCGCGGATTGGCGCTTCTGATCGTGCTCCAGGACGAGCTGGAGGAGAAGCTTCACGCACTCTTGGTATGTGTGGAATGGGCCGTGGAGCAGGAGTTTTGACTCCACGCTTCCGAGCTTCTCGCTTAAAGAAAGCGCAGCGGCGGTCGTTGGCCGTGTGCGGTTTGTCGCAGTTCGCGCACGTTGGTTTTTCACTGTCTGGGCGGGGGCAGTCCGCTGCTCGGTGCCCACCGCCACAGCGTACACATCGCTGTGGGCGGTGGCAGTTTGCAGAGGAGTGTCCAAAGGCTTGGCAGCGGTGGCACTGTGCCACTCCTCCCGCGGCTCCTCGCCAAGCTTCAATAGTAATTCCGGGCATGTAGAGAAGCTCTCTTATATTATAGAGTCGGGCTAGCTCTACCTGATTTAGGTGGTCGAGTTGTGCATGAAACAGGCATCCGGGCCTGCCCCTTACTGGTGGTATGGGCCTGATGAACCGAACTCTAAAATTTTGTTCCTCAAGGGCAGTCTGGATATCGTCTGGTGGTGTGTCTGCCGGGAGGCCGCGAATAGCCACTTTTGTAGGTATTTCTGTGGTCATGCTGTAACAAAACCAAGAGAGTCCAGGTTCTGTCTCCATTGCATCTACAAGGTGGCGTTGCACTACTCTGTACTCTTCTGGAGAGCGTGGTATGAAGCGCACCCCTTTGCCCAGAGGGCGCGCGTTCGGAGCATGTCCTAATTTTCGCGCTAGTGCGGCGAAGTGGGAAGTCCAGTTGGGAAGATGTTCAACCACTATAGGTGGGTAGGCTTTGGTGGGCACTGCTGTGGGCTGTGTTGGTTTAGCAGTTGCTGATGCGGATGCGGCTGGCGGGGTTCGATCACCTGTGTTGGAAGGGCAAGCGCCTGTTTGTCCTGCGGGCGTGGGCAGACCTATGGTGTTGGTCACCGTGGCTTCTTCCATTAGCTCCAGGTTGGAGGGGAGTCTATGCGGCGGCGATTTTACGACGGCCGCTGCATATGAGGCTGCCAGACTCAATGTTGGCGATACGTGGGCAGGGTTCTGTGCCTGGTCCACTTGGAAGGATGCGATTCCAACATATGATGTGGAATCGTGTGGGGTACCTTGGGGTGAGGCAGTGTCGGTGCGCTCGCAGTCTGAATATTCAGACGCATCGCTCGCTGCTGCGGTCGACAGGGGACTCCTGCCCGCTGGGTCGACCGGCGATTCGCCGCCGTCGTGTGACGGGGGAGTAGTTTTCGGGGAGGGGGACCGCGGCTGCGAGAGTCTGACGACTTCGTCGTTTCCCATTAACGGCCACATTGGCGCGGATCTCACAGAGCGTACTAGCAGCGGGATCCTTGTTGGTGGCGGCGGGGAGGGGGTCTTCGGGGTTGGTGGTGTTGAGGGTGAGAGCGACTTTAGTTTCTGACGCTTCTCGTCTCCGTGTTCTTCATCAGAAGAGCCACGGCGCCTGGGCTGTACAACTCGCTCACCAGGAGGGCGATCGATTTCAACATGGAGCGGAGCAACATTTCCGCCTGTACTGAATTCATGCGCGCCTTCTGCGTGGGGTACAGTCGCCGATGGTGGAATGGACGGCTCAACAACCGCTTCTTGGCAATCATTCGAACGGTCCGGGGGTTTACGGGGAGGCATTTTGCCACGTTCGGACATCTTTCTCTTTCTCTTGCTCTCGTGATAAGGTTGTTTTTGCCGGTTCCTACTAGAGTACCTACTTTGCTATGCGGTTTGGCCGTGGCCAGTCGGTAGGTAGGTAAGTGAAGGAGCCAAGGTTTTCACAAAATTGTCACTACACTGCACATTTTATAATAAAATAGTAGGTAGTGGCCTACGACGCAACTATGGACGTGAGCACTTGTTGGGAAAACATAGAATTATCACTAAAACATCCAAATTTGCACCATAACCTCACTTTCACTTGCCGGCCAACAAAAAAAAAAAAAAAACAAAAAAAAACCCATGTTCCCAAAATATAAGATCGATTTTCGACTGAGTGTAACATTTGTCATTAAATTGACGAAAAGAGTTCCGGTGTTTGAGTTTGTAGTCATTTTGTACCATGTTCAGTGCCATATGTCTTTGAAGTCAGATGTCTATAGGTATTCAGTCGCTGAATGAATGAATATGCGTTAGCGTCATAGTAGTCTGTGGAATCAATGCATGGATTATTCATTCGTTTCGTTAAGTTGGCAGAGATTTAGTTTCCCCTAGTCTTTTGACAGTTCGTTCTTGTAGGTATAATTTTTACTATGGTTGGTGGTGTCCATAATCTTCTTCGTAGAATTGCATTTCGATAGGATGAAACTATTTAGATCGCGTCACATTGTGCCAAAGTTAAAAATAATCGCATAGATAGGCAACTAATTTTATAACTGCAATGTGCGGTAGAACTGTATTGTAAGTCGAGATTTTACAACTACGAATAAGGCTCCCAATAACGGCTTGAATGTGGTCCTAAATTTCATTGATTTCAGATCATTGCTGAGAGATCAAGTTCAGTGTGCCTGTAGCTACAAGCCAAAGGAGACAGATAAATTCGTTACTCCAGAATGGCTACCAGAACACAATGCCGACAAAGAATACACCCCTTCCTATAACATTACTCCAACTGACGTTACTCCTGTGCTGGTATCCTCCACCAAATTCAGGAATGCTGCATCAGTTGATAGAGTACTCAAGCCCATGATGTGGGGGGTAATTCCGCCATGGCATAAGGTACCTAGGTTTGATACATTAAACCATAACCAAGAAAATATAGGTACCAATTTACTACCGATGACCTCTGTGGCGCAGTGGGCGACGCAGAAGGTTGCGGGTCGATTTCGGCCGCGGAAAAAATGTTTACATTATCTGCCGATAAATGTCTTAGGTCTGGGTGTTTTCATGTATATATTGGTAATTAAAGTAAAAAAAAAACTTGGTGCTACATGATGTGTGATAGGTGGTGATAGTATCCAGCATTATTTTTTTATTATTATTATTACTTACCTAGACTAGACACCCTATAAACAAGGCACCTACTGTGCACTGACCCTACTACCTATAGGCACTTAGTTACCAAGACAAGGGACCTACGTTAATAGGTACCTACTATTATTTGGCTAACCACGACTCAGGCCTAAAGGCCTTTTATTATCGTCTTGAAAACATGATTCCAAATCTTGGGATACCATGCTACAAAATGTCCACTGGTTATAGTTAGAATAGAATTAAGTTAAAGGTATTCTTTCAGGGGGACTACAAGACACACAACTTAAGCACAAACAACTGTCGCCTGGAAAACATAAAAGGTTCTAAACTGTACAGCCCATTACTTAATAATGGTGGCAGATGTGTTGTTGTCGCTGAAGGATTCTATGAATGGCAGACCACAAACACAACCTCCAAAGTAAAGCAGCCCTATTACATATATTCACCACAAAATGAAAACATTAAGGTATTATGATTTCTTGTTTGAAATCCATCTACATAAAATAGTCATCTTGATTGAGTAATGGACGAAAAGCAGGTGAAGACACGCAAGAAGTGCGGTTTTAATTTCTGCTGTAATTTTTTTGATATTTATTCCATTGTGATAACTCATAGTTCATGATATCCATGGTACATAAGGAATCCTAGAGAAAGCCTCCTAGGAAAATCCTAGAGGTAAGCTCCTAGCCCTATGCTATGTATGAAAGGAGGAGATTATAAAATTATTTTCATCTGCTGGTCTACTAAACCCATTTAAAACTACTGGGCAAATTGCACATAAATGTAGTTCTACACTGGGAATAAATTGGCTAGTATCTACCATGGGGTACCATGCGAGCAAACCCACAGGTAGAAGCTAGTGATCAAATAAACCTGTTCATCTTATAGATGGATGACCCAAAAACTTGGAACAACAGCTTCAATGAAGACACAGGTTGGTCTGGTATCCACCTCCTTCATATGGCGGGCCTGTACAATGTCTGGCAAAATGGAGACACAATCATATACTCATACACTGTCATCACTATGGATTCCAACTGTACACTTGACTGGCTTCATCACAGAATGCCTGCTGTTCTTGACTCTGATGAAAAGATTCAGGTTTGTAACTTTTTTATTTTTTATTATTATACTATTTGAAGATGGAACAAGCACATGGCCCACCTGATGTTGAGTGGTAATCATTACCTATCACAAAGCATTGCATCGTAGATCAAATTTTTCCGGAACATGCTCTACGATGCAACACCCTACGTCCTCAACTAAGATGATAAGCCTCTTGTGCCTGTAATTTCACCGGCACCCATACCCTTCAAACCGAAACACAGCTCAGCTGCTTCACAGCAGAAATAGGCATGGTGGCAGTACTTCCCCGGACAAGCCCCACAAAGAACTCTACTACCTCCAGTAACTGCATTGATACCTAAAAAACTATCCTACCTAGTAATTATGACTGATTGTATGGTAATGGTGGGCTAGCTGACTAGTTATTTTTTTAAATCAGGAAAAGCAGTTGTTTTTTCTTCAAAATAAATTTATATGTAGTTTCCTAAGAACAAACCCTTTAACTCCGAAAAAAAGGTAGCTGCCCTCAATGAATTAATATTTTGTCCTACCCTGTGTAAGTAGTTAGGTATGTATGTACCCGCGACTTTGTCCGCCGCGTAGAGTCTACGTGCACGAAGTCGCGGGTTTTCTTCCATGTTTGAGGATCTAGAGTAGGTAGGTATACTATCCCGATGCTAAAACCCAAAATAATTGTTTCAGGCTTGGCTGGACATAGACAATGTAAAGCCAGATATGGCACTTGCCTATTTAAAACCAGTTGAGAAACTATCCTGGCATCCGGTATCCACAACTGTTAACAACTCAAGAAATAAATCGGACCACTGTAACAATAGAGTTGATATTGATAAGAAAAAATGCACACAAAAAACATTAAAATCATGGTTCACAAAGGAGAAACGCAAATCTGATGTTGACCATACAGCCTGTTCTGATTCTAAAAAGGTGAAAAGATAAGAATAAAAATATAAGTTTTTTATATCAGTGTTTTATTAACGTCATCAAATTCTTTGGTTTAAATAGCCAACAGTTGTTTTATTGATTTTTTTTGTTTTAGGCTAAGATTACAGTGTTGATAACGAACTTATACTAAAAAGAGTTTCGAGTGATAGAGTGAAAAGTAAATTGGCATAAAGAATGACGTTAAAGCGGTTGTATAAGTATAAATAGCCAGATATGTACTTATTACATAGTAGATACCTAGGACCTAGGTATGTGTACTAAACTAATAAACACACCGCTTTCACAAAAGTAACTACATATATATAGTCAATAAAACGTATTATAGCTAGATACTAAAGCAGGATAATGTTTCATTTCCATAGAACTTCAAAAAGGCGGGTAGTTTAATTTTCTCAGGAAGTAGGTACAACACGGTCATAACAGGAAGAATTTTGGCCGGAAAATGTGTCGATCGTCGTTTTCGCGGGTGAAAACATGATACAGCGCAAATGCGTCACATCGCAGATTTCACGTGTCAGCAAATAGTATAATTAACGATTCACATCTACCGGCGCGCGTCGGAGAGCATCGAAGCGCATTTTAAAACATGCTAGAGGAAATTGAAACATGCTGCGTAAATTACATGCTAGCTTTGATGTTTCAATTTCCTTTAGCATGTTATAAAATGCGCTTCGATGCTCTCCGACGCGCGCCGGTTAGTGTTAATCGTACATTAGTCTCTACTACAATATGGTCTGTAAGGTACAGTTTCCACGATACATTTATGACATTATTTATCTATGGCCACTGTAGTTTTATATTGTTGCCTGAATTCAAAATTTATTATTAATATTTAGTGAGATTATATAGTGGAGAGGAACCGTGTTGTTCCTACATATCTTGCTTTGGCTTGGGGGGTACACAGTACTCAACTTCCATGATTATTTCCTGAACTCAACGTCAAATTTAAAATGGAAAACCAGCCGCCTATATTACTCGTATATCCTGCTGTGTATACATTTAATAAAAAAAATAGTTCCAACGCTGACCTTCAGGTTTCGTCTAATGTGAGCCTGTAAGGAAGTGGCAGTGCGCTATTGACAACACACCGAATGCAATATGGTGTGAGGATAAAAGTACACAAGATTTTAATATTTCTAAACCTCCTCAGGCGGGATTTGAATCCGTGACCTTCCCCAACTTCTTGCTTTGTCGCAATTTTCGGCAAGCCACGGCTAAGTGCCGTTTAATTTTTTTTTTTTTTTAGTTTTTCTCTTAAATGTGGCTAACACTTTAAATACAAAATAATCAAAGTACTGCATGGTAAGCGTCACTCCAGACGAGGCAAGGTCGAAAATTTTCTTATTATTTAAGTACCTACCTACTTAGTCTAAAAAAGATATGAATGCCATTTAGGCACCAACACAACAGCTCTCAGCTGCAAAGTATCACAAAATAATTAAAACTGGTATCAATTACCGAACAGTTTGAATTGTTTACGCCTTTTTCATAAATGTTTATGTAGTTGCCGATGGCGAAACGTTTTCTCAGGTGGGCTAATTTGTATAAAAACCTAGATGTCTCAATAAATCAAGTATATAATTAGAAGGTGGGCGCAAGCTCTTTGTCCCCCTTACTTATGAACGCTACTTAAAGTTAATCAATGCTCAAAGTTAGCCCTGTCGCCGTTTGTCATTGTCCAACGGTAAGAGATGGCAATAGTTTAAGCATCGTTTATCTTTTGAAATATCTTCATAAGTAAGGCCATGTATGTTTAGTACAAATGAAATTTTAATAAAATATCATAACAATGTTAATCCTCTGAATTCAGTAGATTAACAAACAAAATAACAACTTACTTCAATTTTGAAGCTCTTAGTAAAATAATTTTCTTAGAAGAAATACCAAGCTTATTGTTATTGGTTGCATAAGTTTACGTGAGTTTCTTCTCACACACACGCACACACATACATTAAACTCACTAACAGGGTGCTAAACATCTGTTTTATTGTCAGCTAGTCTGTAAGTGCACATGGGCTTAATAGTTACTTTCCCTCCAGTGTGAAATATATAAATTAAGAAATCTAAGAGGGCGCACACTATTTTTTACTTTAAATACGGACACATCACCTTGTCCATGCCTTGTCTTATACAACCTCCAGTGTGAAAAAAATGTAAATTAAAAAATCAAAGAAGGCATGCGCTATTTAACCCTCGGAATATGGACATATCACCTTGTCTATATGCCTTGTCTTATGCAACATCCAGTGTGAAACCAATGTAACATAAGAAAAGGGCGCGCGCTATTTTAGACTCTAAATACGGACACATCACCTTGTCCACGCCTTGTCCTATGCAAAAGTGTATGAATCCTGTCTAACGTTGTTATCAATGAGGTCTCTATAGTCTGCTTCGCATGTTATCATAGCATGGTTTTGTATGAAATCGTGTACAAAGCTCGTCACTTCATTTTGATCTGAAACAGAAAAGTACACATAAAATTTGGAGTATATGGCTGTGATTTCGTAATAACAACCTTCTAAAATCGTCACAATGGATCTTTGTTCCTCGGAAGCAACAACGTAAAACTGGTGCCACCGGTCGAGTGGCATCTAAGGAAGGGGTTAAAATTAGCCCAGTTTAAAATAGTTTTTTATTTTTTTATACGATGCAGTTTTCAATTTATGATCAACGTTGTTCAAAAAATGACCATAGCTAAAGAAGGCCTTTGCCCAGTAGTGGGTCGATAATGGTTGAAATGATGATGATGATGATGACAGGTTCTGTGTAATTTTCGAAACGGCTGGGTCGAATTTGACGGGACTCTGATTTTGACTTTGACTTTTATAGAAACTCTACAACTTGTATGTTGGATATTTTACCTGGATATTGCTTGCATTTGAAGATGATATCTATCAGGTACTTGACCACGGATTTGAAGAGGTTCTTGCCCCGGATGCGTCCCATACCGTAATACGGAGTGAGCGTAGTTAGAACCCACATTGATATTCGCGTTTTACAACTCGAAACCAGAAGTGGACTTTCTTCTATGGGCGATAGAATGCCTTCATCATCGTCATCGTCTTCGCCGAACAGTTGGAGGTACAGTGTTTTTATCTGAAATTCAAAGATCAGTAGGTAAGTAACTTTGTGGGTTGAGACACAGATATCAAAGTATATTTATTGCTTGAAATACATGTTGTTTAGAGATGTCAAACTTAATTATTGTATCAATTCGCGTATTCACGCGCAATTCGGTTGCGAGTTCGATTCCCGCCGCGAGTAGAGAGAGTAGATTATAGTAGTAGAATGTTCGTATTATCTGCAAATATTTGTCTCGGCTCTGGGTCTTTTCTATTTTTAATAGAATAATTTTTATTTAGCACAACATACAACAATACACAGAAGAAACTTAAGAAACATATTAGTAAGAATTTGACATAAAAATGAGATAAGTAGGTAAAAATAGAAAAAGTAAATATGACATGAAAGTTACAAGAAATATTTTAGGAGTAATTTTAAATAATTAAATCAAAGTGAGTATCCTACCTATGTAATGTGTAACATGTAAGTAGGAAGGTTTGTTGCGCTAATTAGTCTCATCCGCGTACTCGTCTTGTGGGCTAAACAGGTCCTATTTCAGCATGATGCTGCCTCACACTGGTGTAGTGAGAATTAGCGTTGATTTTCAAATAGGGCCAAGGAAATGACATACAAGACGGGAAAAAAACTAAACTAAGACAGAGAAAAGATAGAAATATAATAGATGCCTAGGTACCTAACTATGTAAAAAATCTAGGAGATAAACTAGGTAGGTTAGGTGCCCATTAAGATTAGATTAAATAGAAAATTGTATGCTAATTGTAACGTTTTGTGAGCTGCTTTCCATAGTAACAGTTTATATCAATGGCTGCTTTATTTATAATTATTGGTTATTGATATTCTATTTAAGGTTTTTTTTATTATAATATGCTATTAATGAAAATTGCGTATTGGATTGTAAGGCTCATCTTTCCTTTATGTGTAGTAAGCTAGGCGGCTGAAACTTTTGTCACAGAAACGTCTTCTAGGACATTTCTCTTGACATTTTGTGTGATACTACCCAGCACGACCATGGAAGGTTTTAGTCATTTCTTTGTGGTACAAATTCATGAAATAAAATGTACTATTTTGTACCCTGGAAGAAAAAAATTGTACCCTTATAGTTTTGAAGATAAAGCATAGTGGCTTTGGTCGTGCTGGGTAGTACCTTCCTGGCACGACCACGAGAGATTTATAGTAATTGAGATCATGAATAGGCTCAGAAAAAATTGTACTCCAAAATTTGTGTTTCGTACTTCAAAGGTTCAAAAGTTATAGCCAATTTAAAGCAAACTTGAGGGACCTAGAAAATGCCTTGAGTGACTCCGGAACTTTTCTCACTTAAAAAAACGTGTAGCTGTCTATGAAAACTTATCCACATCAATCTACCGACAACCTAATGTATCTATCCACGTATTCAGATAATCATCATCGATCATAAGGAAGTATTTACCTACTTTTTAAATTAAATCGTTCGTCACCGTCTTAGGCTCCCCGCCCACGACCGACTTTACGACCAATTTTTTGTAGGACAGATAGGTATGGGACGTGATGGACAAAGTGTATACCAACCAGGTTGGATTTACGGAGGAAGTAAAGTAAGGAAGTAAAATGGTTGGAATAAGATTGTACGTATACGTAGAAGCATTTTATGTTCTACTAGCTTTCGCCCGTGGCTTCGCACGCGTGGTAGCCGGATAAAAAGTACCCTATTATGTTATTCCTGGTCTAGAACTACATATTAATAACTAACAAAACTTCAGCTCAATCAGTCACTTTAAGATCCTTAGATTTTTTTAAAAAGTTATGACGCCCGTTACTCTGCTTTTTTTAAGGATATAAAATTTTAATAAAAATTGAAACTTATATTGTCCCCCATACAAATGTTGCGAAAAAATGCGGAAATAGGTGTTATTTACTTTTTTAGAGAGTCTCTGTGCAGAATTTCAAGTCAGGTGAAGTTTTTTTTGTTCTCCATACAAATTTTGAATAGAGAATCTCTGTGCAAAATTTCAAGTTGGTAGGTAAAGATTTTTTCGTTCCCCATACAAACTTTGGCAAAGTTTACCCCCGTAAACCTCTTTTGAGGTTGAATTGCTATAAATGCTGAAACAGGTGCCTATTTATTTTTATTAGCGAGTTCTTGTGAAAAAGGAGAATGCAGCAGCATAGTTTGGAAGAGGCATCCATGGCCTTTTCGTGGTTGTGATGAATGTGTTAAGATCTTGGATCTTAGCTTGGATTTCACCTTCACCAGTAAGTACTAATACCTATTATAATGATGTAAATGCCTATCTACTTTCTCGTCACTATCATTATTTGAAAATAATATAAAGTAGAACACAGTAGTAATGTATGTTATGTCCTACCTACGAAGTAGAAGTTAAAACACCCTTTTACCTATCTGTGTGAGGTATATAAACCTTTTCTTATAGATATAGTACCATAGTTAAATGTTTATAGAGTAATCCTTATAATTATGTAGACTAAACTGAACACACAAGGTCTCAGGAAAGCATTTTTTAAAAAACAAACTAAAAATAATATCAAATAAAAACAATTTGTTTACGTTTATCTTAAAAAAGACTAAGTATTCCATGAATAACAGTATAATATCTTTCAAAAAAATTAGGTTTCGTTTTGACGCAATCACTTTAGCATTGTTACCGAGCGCCATACATCAGACGGCATTCTCCTTTCAACTTTGAATCTTCAGTGGTTTAGGCTGTGCATTGATTCCAGAAAAAGGCATTCTCTTTTTCTCTTTTATATATATAGAAGATAACTTTTGTTCGTTAAGTTCAGGGTCTCCGCAGACGACCGACTTTTTGTAGGACAGAAAATCGAACAATTAGGGATGGGACGTCATACCAACCAGGAAGAAAAAGCGAATACCAAATACTTATATCAGTACGTACAATTCAATTCCAACCATTTTAGCTCTTAAGGCGCTACTATCGGAATTCAGAAAACGAAATTTTCATAAATATTTCAAAGTGCCATAACTCCAAAACTATGAACTTCACGAAAAAAGTAATAGAACATAAAATACTTATATCATAACGTATAATCTAATTCATTTTAGCTCTATAGGCCTTATTTCCTTCGTAAATCCAACCTGGTTGGTATTCGCTCTTTCTTCCCGGTTGGTATGACGTCCCATCCCTAACTGTCCTACAAAAAAATCGGTCGTAAAGTCGGTCGTCTGCGGAGACCCTCATGGTTTTGGAGTTATGGTAATTTGAAATATGTATGAAAATTTCTTTTTAAAGTGCTATAAATCCAAAACTATGAACTTTACGAAAAAAAGTTTGAGAACATAAAATACTTATATCAATACGTACAATCTAATATCAACAATTTAGCTCTTAAGGCCTTCTTAAATCCAACCTGGTTGGTATACTCTCTGTCCATGACGTCCCACCACTATCTGTCCTACAAAAAATCGGTCGTATAGTCGGTCGTGGGCAGGGACTTAAGCCTAAGACGGTGATAAACGATTTAATTGAAAAAGTAGGAAAATACTTCCTTATGATCGATGATGATTATCTGAATACGTGGATAGATACTTAGATTAGGTTGTCGGTAGATTGATATGGATAGGTTTTCATATACAGCTTCACGGAGTCACTCAAGGCATTTTCTGGGTCCCTCAAGTTTGCTTTAAATTGGCTATAACTTTTGAACCTTTGAAGTACGAAACACAAATTTTGCTATATCTTAAAAACTATAAGGGTACAATTTTTTTCTTCCAGGGTACAAAATAGTACATTTTATTTCATGAATTTGTACCACAAAGACATTACTAAAAGCTTCCATGGTCGTGCTGGGTAGTATCACACGCCATTTTTATTTGCTTGATTGAATTTAATCATGTAATCATTTTCTTGCGGTCGGTAGGTATTAATTTATATATAATTTTTGGGTTTTTAAAAGATAAATAATGATCAAAAAGTTATATGGCTGGATAGATAGTTTAAATACCTTTAAAATGATAAACACCATACACTCTAATAAAGAAATACTAGCACAATTTGATAAAAACCAAAAAAAGTGTATCTGCCAGTTATCTCAAAACACACTTTTTTCACTTACAGTGTACTGGTTTAACATGGTAGTACTGTAATGTAGCTTATTAGGAGAGGCCCATGTCCAGCATTATGATGATTATGGTAACTGTAATGGGATGTGTACACCACAGATACTAAATTTTTTTTATAAAGCTGGACACTCATTGTTATATAGCCCCAAAAAACTAAGCAGAGCTTGTATTATGGGAACCACATGACTGATATGCTGCTGATAGGTAATTTTGTTGTAATACATACATAATACAACATAGAAAACATCCTGACCCGAGATAAATATCTGCAAATAATGCAAACATTTGTTGAACCCGCAACATTCTGTGTCTCAGGCGGACCTTCGCCCACTGCGCCACAGAGGTCGTCAATAATTTAATACACAATGGGTATTCTTAAAAAAAAATTCACAACAAGTGATCTTACTTACTCTTGCAAGTTTTATCCTGTTGGAGTCACCAATCTGATACAACGTCTCAAGCAGATCTTTCTTCAGGAAATACTCTTCGCAATGCCATTTACTGACAATCTTTTTCTTCTTCACTTCCTTTTCTTTTTGAACTGTTGTATGCTTCCTTTCCACTTTCTTCTCCGGCACACTTGTTTCGTTGTTAATCAATATGCCAGTTAATGTTGCCAGTCTTTCATCTAAAGACCTAATCTGAGCTGCATGTGTTTCAATCATTAAATCATTAGTTTTTGAGTTGAGTGGGTTCTCTATACCAGAATCATTGGCCTTATTTGTGCTGTCTTCAGAGACTAAAGACTCATTTTGAAGGTTGTTTTTGGGCTCTATGTTATTGAATGTCGCTTCAAACAGGTCTTCATCCGTTTGGTCCGTATGGAAGAGTTTTTCTAATTGCATCATTACATCGTCAGAATCGTTTTCAGTGTGCATTGGGGTCATGGCTTTATTAGGAATAGGTTGTATATGAGCGATAGGTATATGTTGAATGGGCATAGGTGGAGGGCTTATCAAAGCAGTTGGTATCACAGTATGTTGTACACGTTGTACAGCAGGTTTAGGCTCAAGCTTGCTTTGTAAAGCATTATCAGTATCTTTAGTGCAAATTGGTTCTGGGGTGTGTGTCTGCATATTTATTGCCACTGGTATTTTATAGTGAGTGAGAAGTGTATTGGCGCTTGTGTTACCCTGTAGCAGTGCTGTCAAATTGTCCACGTTTTGTAGGGAACTTTTTCTTCGCCTCTTCATGCTATTTCCATGGCATTTACAATCGCATTCGCTGTTTGTGCCTGTGGATGTCTGGGTTTTCTTTTCGTTTGGAGGTGTCCTAATTGTCTCCAGCAAGTGACGATATAATTTTCCCTTTTCTGTATCTTGTTTTACTGCTTGTATCTGCAATGCATTAATCAAAATTTAATAGTAAGCCCTCTAATCTCATTCATAGAAATACTAAAAATATCATAGAGCATGCTTGTGATATTGTAACCAAATGACTGATACTTAGGTACCTAAATGTATTAATTGTAAAATACATCTTACCAATTTTAAAGACAAAAGTTATGATAAGTGATGTCACATCGAAGCTTATGATCTGAAGATGTTTGTTAATCCTTCATGTTAAAAACTACTGAACTGATGGGTTAAGATAGTATTTATAAATGTGCTGTAATATAAAGGCATAAAGTTCAGTTCCTCACCACTGCAAGAATCTGTGCCCGGTAAAGCTGTATCACCATGCTTCTTTGAGCTGCCTTCATTTCTATAATTTGGGCGCATCTCCAAATACCACTTGGCAAATAGATGTTCTTGTTAAGGAGTTTTTGATTGGTCTCATAGTTCACTGATAGCAGTTTCACCATGTGCTTCATATAATGTTGACGTACCTATAATATAAATGAAATAAATTTTAATTATTCTTTGGGTGGCCTGAAAACTTCGACACCAGAGTCAACCACTAGCTCTTATGGAGAAGGAAAAGAAGAAGAATGAATTAAAGGACTGACACTTGTTTAGAGCAACAATTCTAGTTTTTTAGGTATAGTTGCCTGCTTTGATAATTTGGGGCTTAATACTAGGAGCATTTTCTACCAGCCAAACCTATGGTTTGTTACGTTATGGTGGTAGGTTGTGGTTTAATTTTGTGCATATTTCCGTTTACCATGACAAAACTGTAGATTTCTGAATTACTCTTACAGAAGTTGTCAGTAGCTGGCAGCAGCAAGTAGATAAACAACTTACAAGTAGGTACACCTACTCAAAGTAGCAGGTAAACAAAGTAGTAGGTAGAACAACTTACTTTTGATATTAAAAGATCAGGTTCTGAATCAATGGTAGGACACGCAATAAAGGTATCATCGCTTTCATATATTAGTTGGTCCACATAGCGCTCAGAGTCAGAAAGGTTGTATTTTGTATAGTTTGTGTTCATTTTGAAAAATGCCGTCATGGTTCAACCCACGGCGCGGCACCGCACCGGTGTCGTTGAGCAGTTTTTGTTATTCTTTATCCTATTAGAAGCAAACAGCACTTCTCTGCAATACAGGTTGCTATCTGATTTAATTCGCGAAGTTCAATTTACAAGAACATTGTGTCGCTTCATCAAAAGTCTTTGTTTTTTTACAATGAAATCAAATGCAGGGTTGCCAGGTGTTGTTCAATGAAATCGCCTTTTTTAATTTTTTGTTAAAAAGGAGCCTAAAATCGCCTAATTAAAACTAATATAGCCTAAAAAGTAGCCCAAATATAAATCCCAAAAACTAAATAACAGCCTTTTTATTGGCATAAGAAAAAGGTTTTGTATGTAAAATGAGTAACCCCCAAATCAAACAAACTTTGCTAGCCCCCTAAACTTCGTTTGAGGTTGATTGCGATAAATACTGAAATAGATGTTTAGTGGTTTCTGTGAAAAAAATGAAGTCTTAAAGATTTTTGTACCGCATTCAAACTTTGCCATCCGTGTTAACCACCTTTAGAAGGTTGAATGGCGAAAAATATTAAACCACCCCCGTTCACCCCCTTAGAGGTTGAATTTTAAAAATTAATAAATATGGGTTTATTAATTTTTGTTTGGGAGTCTCTGCAAAATTTCAAGTCAATAAGTAAAGATGTTTTTCGTCCTCCATTGCCACCCCCGTTCTCTACCCCCCCCCCCCCCCCCTTAGGGTTGATTTTCTGATTTTCGATAAATGCTAAATAGGCATACCGTAACCCCTTAGAGTATGAATATCCAAAAATCCCTTTTTATTCGGTGGTTTTGCTATAAAAGCAAGCTACACTCCAAACTTCGACTTTGTATCTTCAGTGACTCTTAGGCTGTGCGTTGATTCCAGAAAAAGGCCTTCTCTTTCATATAATAAAATCAAATTCATTCATGGGAAATATAACACAAAATCTAAGTAGATATTATATCAAATCAAATCAAAGTCAACTCTTTTCGTCTCGCCCACACCGTACCGCACAACACACTTCAACTCCAATTCCAAAAAAGAAATATATGTATGTATATGTATTAGTTAACATATTAAATCAAATTAAAGTAAAACTCCTTTCACCTCACACCGAAAATCAAAGTTTTTTTCATTGGTCTATGCTATGGTATTGAAGAGGGTCAGCATGCGTTAGCATCCTAGTAGTCTGTGAGGGTCAGGTACATCTAGTCTGTGGGAGGGTAGATTATAAAATGGAAATGGAACCAACCAAAATCAATCAAAAAGTCCAAAAAGTCCTAGGGCCTTCCATTCATAATAATAGCCTAATATCACCGAATTATTTTTTCAAGATAACCTAAATACGAAAAAGGCGCCGATCGCTTTTTTTGGTCGCCCCGGCGCATCGGCACTCTCTGAGATAGCCTAAATGGCGAAAAATCGCCTAACCTGGCAGTACTGATCAAATTATATGATGAAATAAATGAATGCAATTCTACGAAGACTGATTTATTCACAGATTGATCATTGATTGGATGGATGTTGAATGAAAGAAAACTTGCTTTCTCTGTCTAGGAAGAAAACAAAACAATGAGTCCAACCTAGACAGAGAAAGCTATAGACGACGAGATAATTCATCTCATTCTCTCAAGAAAGAGAACTACTTATGCGTGCTTCATGCAAATAAGGGAGACCGCACTATAGATTTGCTGTCCCTTATCGCGTGCCGGTTTTTTCGTTGTTTAGCGCAACATTGCGCTAAACAAACTTTGGCAGCTAGCAGCAGTTTCAGAAGATTTTGTGAAAAACTTGCTTGAAACTAAATTATTACCTGGAAAAATTATGTTTCATCTATTGTAAATCAATAATAACAAATGAATGTTATGGATTTCTCTATCAAAATGGATCGGTGTAGTGTATTTTGGTGCAAAAGTGGCAGTGATCAAAACATTCCGGATTTGTCTTTTCATTCGTAAGTATCGTACTTTTGACGAGGTATTTATTCAGAAATGGATTGTTAACTAGACTTCCACAAAAATAACAACATTTAGAGCAGAAATCTGTAAGAAAATAAGCCAAAAAGTGAAATTCAATTTTGTTTTGTTTTGTTTGGTGTTGCCGGCATTTGAAATGAATTTTGCCCACTGCACATTAATTTTTGGCTCAACTTTCATTTATTTGTAGTGAGCTAGGCGGCTGGAACTTTTGTCACAGATAGGTCTATATCTAGGAAGCCTAAATCTAAAATGGCGTAGTGCGGAACCAAATAGTTTTTGAGATATGATTATTTGAAAATCAAATTTTTTACTTAATTTCGTCAAACTTGATGACACTGCGGGCAATTTTTTTTTATCATTGAATATCAAAAATATGATCTTCTTCTTTTTATTTATGGCCTCTGTCGTATTTTTTGGTAATTCGACATTGACAATGATATTTCTCGTTGTTAATGTAATACATTGAATAGACAGTCGGTTATTAGATTTTTTACAACCACCTGGAAATCCTTCCCGCAGCAGTAGGTTCTAGGAAACCCCAAATCGAGTAGCAAAGGTTCTAGATATATCACAAAACTGACGCAGATCACCCCGATGCAACGTAGTCTTGTGGTCCCTATGCGTAGATTGGATATAAAAAATGTGGAACCAGAAATTCGCGTGGAAGATCCTGAGTGGAGCTAGCCCGCGAGGACGAGTGGACGAAGCGACACTCAGGGTCGACGAGGTCAAATACCGGAATCAAATATCCATTTTTATGATTTGAAACTGTTTTTAAACTGATCGTAGGTCATAGGTCCTTCTCCCGGAAGTGTGTTTTGACGTATATTGTTTAATTTTTTTTGTCTCGTTAACCTCAAAACTTAATTATTTTTTTCTCAGAAACTGTGAGATTCCCCCTTTTAGAGGGAGAGTCCTCACTCCCTCCCTGCCCTTCCCCACCCCATAAGTTCATTACATATACAGGAAAGTCGTTTCATTTTTTATTAGAACTTTAAATTATATAATTTCTTTGGTTCATTATTATTTGCATAGCCCGGTTTAAAGATGACGTTTTAATTTCAGGATAAAAAACCAAAGGGCCACGTAATTCAATGGATGGTAACTGAAAATACACCTGTATGTCTCCAGTTATGTGAATCTTCGTAAGTATAAAAAACTGAAGTCTATTTTGATACTGATTTTATCGTTTAAAAGCCATGTGCTATATTTGGTCAACCTTGACTAACCGAGGTCTTAATGAATGTATAGGAAAATAGACCACGAAAACCAAAGAATTCATTATTTTTTTATATGTTGTGCTATTAAATGTTAGGTTATTGTTATTATTATTATTTGGTTTTACGTTTTGTTTTTCTCGGCAAGCCGGACGGGATTGATGGCACGGGCCTAAGCCAAGTGTTCATCAATTGGGTTAGAAGTGGACGACGCAGTAGGCCGTATGATAGATGGGGGTGTATTTGTGTGGATGTTTTGAAGCGGGATATCGGAATCAAATTGCAAGAACTTTCTTACTAGTCTGCATGTGTTTAATATCACTGCTTTTTGCAGTAGTTGGTAAGTGCTTGGGGGTAGGTTTAAAGAATTAAGGGATTGATGAAGTTGTTTGGGTATTACTCCAGTTGTTGATAATACTATAGGGACTATTGTAACCTTTTGTAGATGCCACAGTCGAGTTATTTCGTCTTTTAATTCAATATATTTAGTTAATTTTTCTGCTATTGTAGTCTGTAAGTTATGTGTATTTGGTACGGCTATGTCTATAAGATATCCTGTTTTATTTATTTTATTTATTATTGTGATGTCTGGCCTATTGAAATGAATTGTTCGATCGGTGAGAATGGCACGATCAAAATACAATTTCGTGGTCGCGTTTTCCAACACCGTTTCAGGGTTGTATTTGTAGTATGGCACTACAGATTCTATTAGTTTGAATTGGTGAGCTAATTTTTGGTGAATGATATTTGCAACTTGATCGTGCCGATGTTTATAGTCTGTCTGGGCTATTGACTTACACGCGCGTGTAATGTGTTGGATCGTTTCTGGAGAACTATTGCATTTTCTACAAGAGTCAGTGGTTAAATTCTTAATTATATGCTTTCTGTAATTTTTGGTTTCAATTACTTGATCCTGTATTGCAAGCATGAAGCCCTCCGTCTCTGGGAAAAGTTCGCCTCGATTAAGCCACGCGTTCGACGCTTCTTTATCGACATTAATTTGGCATAAATCTTGGCAATGTCTTCCATGTAGAGACTTCTGGGTCCATTCCAGGATTTTGGTTTTGTCATCAATCACCTTTTCATTCTTTTGTTCATTTTTGTCTTTTAAATTAAGAGGTGTAAAATTTTGGTCGTTTTGTGCTATTAATTTATGTAGTATGGAAGATGTAGATTTGGTAAAGAAGTATTGTCTAAGACTTGTGATCTGTCTGTTGTGTAAGTTTAAAATATCAATAAGACCCCTGCCTCCTTCTTTCCTTGGTAGAGTTAACCTTTGCAGGCACGATCTTGGGTGGTGTTTGCGGAATTTAGTCATTGTAGTGTTAATTTTACGTTGTAGGGATTTTAGGTCTGTTTTGGTCCAGTTGATTACACCGAAAGAATAAGTGAGTACTGGTATAGCAAAGGTGTTTATTGCTTTAATTGTATTTCGTGAATAGAGTTGTGTTTTTAGTATTGTATTTAACCGATGTTGAAATTTTTGTTTAAGTTCTTGTTTAGTTTCTTTAGAGTGTATCTGACGTGATTGTGCGTACCCTAGGTATTTATAAGTGTCTTGTTCATCTAATGGTTCTATGTGTTCTCCTGTCTCTAAGGTGTATTGGTGTTTATAGTTCTGTCCTGCTCTAACTGAATTTATTTTGCATTTATCTATACCGAATTCCATTTTTATGTTGTTTGTGAATTGTTCAGTCAGGTTAGCTAATTCGTCAAGTTGAGACTCAGTTTTTGCATATAACTTAATATCGTCCATATACAGCAGATGATTTAAAATGCATTTTTGTGTATCAGTTTGTTCGTCATCAGTAGTTGAACTTGTTGCTTTTAAAGGAATTCCTAATGAAGTTGCATTTAAAATGTTGGAAAGGGGATTTAGAGCGAGACAGAACCATAGTGGACTAAGTGCGTCTCCTTGGAAGATTCCTCTCTGTATTTTGATTGGGCTGGTATCTACTGTTTTGGTTGGAGTAGTCAGTCTAAGTACAGTGGTCCAGGTGCTCATCATGACCTTTAGGAAAGTAATTAATGTTGGGTGTATTTTGTAAATTTCTAAGACTTTTACAAGCCATGAATGGGGTACAGAATCATACGCTTTTTTGTAATCGATATACATAGTAAACGAATCGGATTTAGTTTTTTGAATGTTTTTTAGGATTACGGAATCTACGATTAATTGTTCCTTGCAGCCTTGGCTAAATTTCCGGCACCCTTTTTGCTGTTCAGCTAAAATGTTATTGGCATCAATGTGTTGATATATCAATTCAGATATACAGGATGTGATGATCTTGTATAAGGTCTGCAGGCAGGTGATAGGCCTATATTTTGCTGGGTTAGCAAGGTCATTGTGGTCTTTCGGTATCATGAAAGTTGTACCTGATGTTATGAAGGATGGTATTGTTTCGGGGTTTTGAATGAAACTATTGATGTAATTATGTAGATAACCATGTATTGCTGTGAATTTTTTGTACCAATAGCTATGAATATGATCTGATCCAGGTGCTTTCCAGTTATGTAGTCGAGAAAGTACTTTATGAAATATCTGTGGGGATATGTATTCGAATGTCATTGCTTGAACGTTCTTGTTGTTGTGTGTCAGTTCTGTTTGTATCCAATCAGCCTGATTATTATGTTCTATTGGTTGTTCCCATATATTTGCCCAGAAGTTATGTAATATGTTTGGTTCCGGTGTGAGATGATCGCGATCATTTGAGTGGTTTTCCTGGACATTCGTCGTTGCCTGTCTAATATTGCGATAGAATAGTTTTTCATTGTGGGTGAATTGAGTGTTTTGTTGTTTTCTTTGGGTGCATGCTTTATATCTTTGAAGTCGACCTGTAACGACTGAAAGTTTTTGTTTCAGTGTGTCTAATATGTGTGTTGCTTGTGTATTTGGTTCTTCGTGTATAGTATGAATTTTGTATTGTTCCATGATACGATTTACATGTTTGATTACTTTTTTATTTCTGTTGCCGTTGATGAACTGTGTCATTCTACCTATTTTTGATCGTAAATCATTAAATTTTCGCTTTAGTCGTCTTTGCCAGTTTGGTATGTATTCTTTTTTGGGGCCTTGGTTTATTTCTCGTGCCTGAAGGGTTATTTTAGCTCCATTAACTTTAGCAGCAGTCCATGCTGCACTGTATATAACCGTCACTACTTATATGGGTGATCTGGATGGCATTTAGATCTGAGCGCTTTCGCCCTTCGGAAGGCACGTTAAGATGTTCTTCCCGGCTTTTTCAGTTGTTAGCCATGTCGGAGGCTTTCGGGTGGCCTAAAAATTCCGACATCAGAGTTGGCCACTACTTCATACGAAGAAGAAGAAGACCAATATGTTCCATGCCTCAATTCATATGTTTCATCATTATCATCAGCAGCAGCATTAATAGCTTGTTATATTTCCCAGCCAGAACGATGAAGACCTTGTAAAAGCAATAAATGTATTGTATTGTATTGTATTTGTATCTAAATTTTGCGTGAGGGAGAAATAAACAATACTCAATACCTTTCGCCTTTATTATATTAGTAAGATTGCTAGCCTTTTATGTACGTATTTTCTACAGATTACATTTGTTATGTTTAAATACCAAAATTAATTTTTGATTACTGTTTTTAGGGTAAATCACCATCATACATACCACGAAGGCTGCGGAAAAAATTTGCGTTGGACTGCTAAGCTATTAGAAGATACGCGCAAAACTGCGAGCTCTTGGGGAAAAAAGTTGGCGTTTTATAAAAAAGTAGGGAATTTAGAAAATATGATTGCAGAATCGAAAGCATATTTTCTAAATGTTGAAGTTTTGGAGAAATAAAAATATATATTCCTATAATTCTATTCTTTTTAGTATGTAGGAACTTTGAAAGCGTATACAAGAAACATAAAGACATGCGTGAATGACAACTTAGGACACAAATAAATAATAGGATATTTTTGCCGTTCTGTAAAAAATCAATGCAAAAGAATGCTTTATTTATGTCCGTTAAAATATTCAATAGTCTCCCCGAATACATGAAAGATTTGACACTTAGCCTTTTTAAAATAAGACTTCACAAATCGCTTGTAGATAAATGCTTTTATACGATCGACGAATTTATTAAAACTAAATATGTAATAATTTACTATTTTTATTTCTTCATTTGAATGGTTAGTTTTCATTTTGACATATATTTATTACGTAATCTCGATTGTCAACTTAATTATTTATTTATTTATTTATTTATTTATTTATAACAATTTAATATTTGCACGCTTCTGTAATGAAGTATAAGTTTGCGATCCACATAGCCTTTAAGATTTTCCTTTGTAATTACCATACGTTTATGCAAATAAATATAATTTGATTTGATTTGATTTAAAAATTATATAGGTAGGTGCATTCAATCAAATTTGCTAAACATCCTTCCTTCCCTAACATATTATCAAAAGTCATTAAAACTTGTTTGTGAAGGTAGATTATAAATGAAAAAAAATTTCGTGTAAATGAAAAAATTGATAGATTAATACTTTACCTGCAGTATTAATTGATAGATTAATACTTTACCTGCATGACATTAATTTCTTGTTAGATTTATATTTTACCCATTATCATCATCAGCCTATAGCAGTCCATTGCTGGACATAGGCCTCCCCTAATGAGCGCCTGAGTCCCTGTCCTGAGCTCGATGCATCCAGCTTCTACCAGCAGCATTTCGCAGATCGTTACCACCTGGCCGGAGGGCGTATTATCAGTATATTTTACCCAAATCTATGGAAATTTTAATTATGTGGCAACCCTGCAGTTGAAATGAGAAAGACTAGGGTGGCCACGCAAACTATAAATCTATATATATATATATATATACTTAATCTATGGAGTCGAACCCTTCAGTTGATTCAAATGAAAAAACAAAAAAAACCGACCGCAGACCACAGAGTACATTTTTAAACCGGAGAGCGTAGCGTTTATTTTCTGCCGTACCGACGAACAAAACAAATCAAAACAAAAACCAAAGATAATGCAAATTGCAATACAAAAACCAACAAACAAAATAGTCCTTGCTGCTTTAATGGCAAATTATAGATTGGTCTAACAACTAGACAAGGCGAAGTGGATGCAAAAATAGTTTACCAATAAGTTTCCAGAGCTGAGATAAATTCATGTGGTAAAACAAGTTCTTTCGGAAGAAAAAACGAATTGACTTTCTGCAAGCAAAAAACATTTAAACAGCGCTGCAGCGCCTACAGACTCAATTTTTTTTAAGCTCTCGTCCCACTTGGGCAAAGGTCTCTCCACAGACTACTAGGATGCTAACAGGTCTCTCCCATAGCCTTCCAAACACTTCTATCCCGAGCCACCTCCCACCACTCTCATGAAGGCATCGAGCTTGTCGCACCAACGCATACAGAAAACTGTCAACAAACTGTCGCGCAACTGGACATTTTTAAAGTACATACATTTTATTTAAGTACCTAATTAAAAAAATAGGTAGGTACCTACCTACCTAATAACAAATATATTTGTTTCTGAATTCAAAGTAGATAGGTTCTTACCAACTGTCTACGAACCAAAGTAATGGTACCAAGGGTGCAATATGACTGCTAAGGAACATCTATCACTATCTCAGTATATCAAAGATGTGCATTCATCATTGCGGATAACATCTTCTAAGTTAGGAGCAGAAAAAGCCTGGCATGAACATTGCAAGAAACAAGACACTTTGGTAAAGTATGCAGAATTCATGCAAAAACTAGCAACTACTCACTGGGAAACCAATTGTGCCAGTGAAAACAGTGAAGCTTCCAGCCGAATAGAATGGGCGGCCTACTTTTGCAATAATTATTTCATTAACAAGGAATATGAAAAACACAGACAAAAGGAGCACGCTATTGCTGCGAAGATTAATCTCAATTTGGAAAGTGAAGAAGCATTTTCAGAACCCTTGAAGTTGATTGATGTAGGCAGTTGCTATAATCCTTTCAAAAAATATGAATACTTTGATGTACTAGCAATAGATCTATGCCCGGCCAATAAATCTGTATTACAATGTGACTTTTTAAGTGTTCCAGTTGGAGCCCAAACAGTAACAGATGGTACAAAAGTCCTAGAGTTGCAACAGCAAAGCTTTGACATAGTGACGTTTTGTTTTCTTTTAGAATACATACCTACTTCCGATCTTCGAGTATTGACTTGCAAGAAGGCATTCTCACTGTTGAAGCTTGGAGGATTGCTCATTATTAGCACACCTGATTCAAAACATGTTGGTGCAAATTCTAAGCTTATGAAATGCTGGCGTTATGCTTTAGCTCAGATGGGATTCAACAGGATTAAGTATGAAAAGTTCAGGCATATGCATTGTATGGCATTCAGGAAGTCGTTGCATAGAGATATTGCTGTCCGTTGGGCAAACCTACATCAGGAGTCTTATATGAAGTATGCTATACAGATACCTCAAGACTTTCAGAGTTGTGATACTAAGCCTGAAGATGTCCAGCCCCAATATTTGCCAAGTGTCATGGATTTTTCAGAAATGCCTTTCAAAGATGTTATGATAGACGATATACCTTCAGAGATGTTATAAGATTATTTTAATATCAATGTAAATAAGAATTTGGTTGATATACCTTCGGATATGTTATGTAATATTGTTACTATCAATGAAAAATAATAATTTGGTTGATATACCTTCAGATAATGTTATTATATATTGTTTTATGTACCATCAATGTAAATAATAATTTGATTGATACACCTTCAGATATGTTATCATATTTTAGATAAGATGACTATCAATGTAAATAAGAATATGGTTGATATAGATATCTCTTTTTGTCTTGTTTTATCAAATAAAAAATAGAGCATTATTATTTGAACTGTCCATTTATTATCTCTTAGCATTAGGTACATTATGATTTTCATGTCAAGATTTAACTTCATACAACACTTAATAATAATATAGAAACTAGTTGTATTCAACTGCTCAGGCAGTTGCAAATTTAGCTTTACGCTTCTCTAACTTCTCTTTGTTTTCAATATCAGTCATAATTTTAGATACAGATTGGCCAAAACGCTCTGCCCGCTTTTTGAGTTTGTCGAGGTTTTCTGTAAGAGATCCAGTTTGAACAGATGTGATGCTGCTGGCGGTGGAATTTGCAGATCCTTGCCCAAACCTTTTCATCCGAGCTTCTTTCCTCTCAGCTTCCGACATCTGTATTGGCAGCCCAAACCGTTTAGCCCTCAATTCTAATTTTGATTTGGAATCTATGTCAGCAGTTATCTTTACCTTGTTACTTTCGACTGGAGTCTCGGAATTTTTGTCTGAGTCGGTTTTTTCCTCTGTAGGTTTGGTAGCTGTCACTGAGATTGTTCTGTTCAAAACTATTTTCTTAGTGGAAGGCTCTTTGTTGCCTGTTTTGTCATCATTTTTTTCATCTGGTTTAGAAATATCAGAGACTGTGATTTTTCTTTTTAGAGTCCTTTGCGGTTTCGCTTCGTTGTCAAGTTTTACGGGTTGCTCTGCCAAGGCTAATTCCTCATTCAGCGTGTCAACAGCGGAATCTTCCAGTATATCTCCTTGACTTTTATCGTCTTCATCTTCCAAAACGCCATCAGAATCAATGTCTGAATCCAAGTTTAGATCACCATGTTCGTCGATACTATCAGAAGCTTGAGCCATAGCTGCTTGAAGCCTCGCTGTGAGCTCAGATTTATCACCAGCGGTCGAGAGACCGCGTGTCTTTAACTCTTTCCGCAAATCAACTACCTTCATTTTATTTATATCTGATACAGTTGAATCAGCCATTGCAGGACTTTTTCTTTCTGAAAAGAGAACGAATAGGATACGATCGGCGCACGCCCGGTATCGAATCCAATCGAAACCAAAGATATCGCAATTCTACGAAGACGATCGAATCCAGGAATGAAAATTAAATCCAAAGAGGATACATCATACATTAAATAATACGAGGAATGGAAATCAAGCAATCTTCGTAGAATTGCCATTACTTTGCAAGCCTAGACAGAGAAAGAAATAGACGACGAGTTATCTTCCATCGCACTCTTTCAAGAAAGAGATCCACATATGCGTGCTTCATGTAATTAGGGGAGACCGCACTATATGATTTGCTGTCCCTTATCGCGTGCCGGTTTCTTCGCTAAACAAACTTTGGTAGCTACCAGCAGTTTTCTAAGATTTTGTGATAAACTTGCTTGAAACTAAATTATTACCTGGAAAATTTATGTTTCATCTATTGTAAATCAATAATAACAAATTAATCTTATGGAATTCTCTATCAAAATGGATCGGTGTAGTGTATTTTGGTGCAAAAGTAGCACTGATCGAAACATTCCGGATTTCTCTTTTCATTCGTAAGTATCGTACTTTTGACGAGGTATTTATTCAAAAATGGATTGTTAACTAGACTTCCACAATAAATAACAACATTTAGAGCAGAAATCTGTAAGAAAATAAGCCAAAAAGTGAAATTCAATTTTGTTTTGTTTTGTTTGGTATTGCCGGCATTTGAAATGAATTTTCCCCACTGCACATAAATTTTTGGCTGAACTTTCATTTATGTGTAGTGAGCTAGGCGGCTGGAACTTTTGTTATAGATAGGTCTATATCTAGCAAGCCTAAATCTGAAATGGTGTAGTGCGAAAACAAATAGTTTTTGAGATATGATTATTTGAAAATTCAATTTTTTTACATTATTTTGTCAAACTTGATAAAATCGCGAAAACATGGTTCTTCTTTTTATTTATGGCCTCTGTGGTATTTTTTGGTAATTGGACATTGACAATGATATTTCTCGTTGTTTTCCCGGAATAGACAATTGGTTATTAGGTTTTTTACAACCACCTGGAAATCCTTCCCGCAGCAGTAGGTTCTAGGACACCCCAACTTGAGTAGCTTAGGTTCTAGATATATCACAGAACTGACGCAGACTACCCCGATGCCACGTAGTCTTGTGTTCCCTATTCGTAGAGTGGATATAAAAATTGTGGAGCCAGAAGTTCGCGTGGAAGATCCTGAGTGGAGCTAGCCCGCGAGGACGAGTGGACGAAGCGACACTCAAGGCCGACGAGGTCAAATACCCGAATCAAATATACATTTTTATGATTTGAAACTGTTTTTAAACTGCCACAGTAAGTAAGTGTCAAAAATGATAAAATCAAATTTATCGTCTAGCGTAAGCTATATTTTATCAAAACCGGGTAAGTGAAACCCAAGATACTGCTTCTCCTTCTCCGAAGTACCCGCAAATTTAATTAGCTAGTTGCGGGTTCAATTCCCACTGCGGGGAAAATGTTTGCATGTTCTGTTTGGGGCTACATGATGTTGTGTCCATGTCATGATGTCCCGCATTATTTATTTATTTCCAATGGACTTTGACTGACAAAAAAATACATTTATGTTAGCTCCCGTTTTCAAAAAGTTTTCACTAAGATTTTATACAAGCTTCTGCCCGCGGCTTCGCACGCATGGTACCTGGATAAAAATAGCCTATAATGTTATTCCTGGTGTAGCTCTACATAATGTGCAATGACAATTTGTTATACAGGTACACCTAATGAAACACCTGCAAAGCCTCGGTCTGCCTACTATTCAACCATATTGCTAAATTTACCCTTAGACAGGGTTTATGTGAGATACCTTACCTATAACCTGTAACAGAATGCAATTTAACAACATGTAATTTACTCCGGTGATCTTCGCAGATCATCTTGGTTAAGCAACACTCCGCCCGGACACTACTCATATGGGTGATCTGGATGGCATTTAGATCTGAGCGCTTCCGTCCTTCGGAAGGCACGTTAAGATGTTCTTCCCGGCTTTTTCAGTTGTTAAGCCATGTCGGAGGCCTTCGGGTGGCCTAAAAATTCTGACATCAGAGTTGGCCACTATTTCATACGAAGAAGAAGAAGAAGACCAATATGTTCCATGCCTCAATTCATATGTTTCATCATCATCATCAGCAGCAGCTTTAATAGCTTGTTAGTTTTCTCAGCCAGAATGATGAACACCTTGTAAAAGCAATAAATTTATTGTTTTGTATTGTATTTTGTATCTAAATTTTGCGTGAGGGAGAAATAAACAATACTCAATACCTTTCGCCTTTATTATATTAGTAGGATTGCTAGCATTATATGGACGTATTTTCTACAGATTACATTTGTTATGTTTAAATACCGAAATTAATTTTTGATTACTGTTTATAGGGTAAATCACCATCATACACACCACGAAGGCTGCGAAAAAATTTGCGTTGGACTGCTAAGCTATTAGAAGATACGCGAAAAACTGCGAGCTCTTGGGGAAAAAAGTTGGCGTTTAATAAAGAGTAGCGAATTTAGAAAATATGATTGCAGAATCGAAAGCATAATAATATTCTAAATGTTGAAGTTTTGGAGAAATAAAAATATATTTCCTATATTTCCATTCTTTTTTGTATGTAGGAATTTTGAAAGCTTATACAAGAAACATAAAGACATGCGTCAACGACAACTTAGGACACAAATAAATAATAGGATATTTTTGTCGTTCTGTAAAAAATCAATGCAAAAGTATGCTTTATTTATGTCCGTTAAAATATTCAATAGTCTCCCCGAATACATGAAAGATTTGACACTTAGCCTTTTTAAAATAAGACTTCACAAATCGCTTGTAGATAAATGCTTTTATACGATCGACGAATTTATTAAAACTAAATAATAATTTACTATTTTTATTTCTTCTTTAGAATTGTTAGTTTTCATTTTGACATATATTTATTAAGTAATCTTGTTTGTCAACTAAATTATTGTTAATTAAAATTAACCGATATTAATGATAATTAATGGCATATATACACATAACAATTTAATATTTGCACGTTTCTGTAATGAAGTATAAGTATGCGATCCACATAGCCTTTAAGATCCTTTCCTTTGTAATTACCATACTTTTATGCAAATAAATATAATTTGATTTGATTTGATTTGAAAATTATATAGGTAGGTGCATTCAATCAAATTTGCTAAACATCCTTCCTTCCCTTACATATTATCAAAAGTCATTAAAACTTGTTAGTGAAGGTAGATTATAAATGAAAAAAAAATTCGTCATGCAGGTAAAGTATTAATTAATAGATTAATACTTTACCTGCAGTATTAACTGATTGATTAATACTTTACCTGCATGACATTAATTTATTGTTAGATTTGTTTGTCTTTGAATTCCTTGTGCAATATGCAAATATTTTACCCATTATCATCATCAGCCTATAGCAGTCCACTGCTGGACATAGGCCTCCCCTAATGAGCGCCTGAGTCCCTGTCCTGAGCTCGACGCATCCAGCTTCTACCAGCAGCATTTCGCAGATCGTTACCACCTGGCCGGAGGGCGTATTATCAGTATATTTTACCCAAATCTATAGAAATTTTAATTATCTGGCAACCCTGCAGTTGAAATGAGATAGACTCATGTGGCCACGCTCACACTATAGGTACCTAACAAAGCACGCTTAGTAGTTCTCTTTTTTGAAAGAATGCGATGGAAGATAACTATTCGTCTATTGCTTTCTCTGTTTATTACTAATAAAGGAGGGATTCCAGGGATGCCATGTGCAGGATAGGGTTGCCTTCTTCAACAATGTTTTTAAAATAAGGTAAGTATTTATTAAGCGTTTTTATTTCCGGAAAAACCATAGAATTTTCCCTTGTTTGGTTAAACGGCTACTGTTCGCTAGGTGGTAGTGGTGAAAAGAATTCGTCGTTGACGACCTGGCGCGCCGTAATAGGGGAGTAGGTAGCTAGATATATGTCGCAAGCGGTTGCGGGTTCGATCCCCGCTGCGGATCAAATCAGTTTGCATGATCTACTTAATGTTATGGTAGGTACTACCGTGGGATTTTAATCCACAGTTTTGACCAAAGCGGATGTTGTAGTAGTGAATAACGCTGCTCGTTCGTATCTCACCGCGGCGGTTGGAGTCTGTTTTTATTCTAAAAACAGATGCGTGCCGTTTCGACACTCTATCAGCTCAATTTGAAGTATAGTAGTATTTTTTCAGGAAAACAGCACTTACAAATTAAATGATGTTTGCCGAGCTATAAAAGAGAACCATTTTGTAAAAAAACACATAAATCTATATGTCGAAATAAAAAAGGCACTTTAATATAATAGAATTTAATTAGGGTACATACAAACATTTTGTAATGTTGGAGTATAGTAATCAAACTAATAAGCACTTCTTTGAGTAGCTAAGTGAAAATTCGTGGTGAGTAGATCTATAGCTGTATTAATAAAGTATTAAAATAAAACATGTTAGAGAGGAGAACTCGACGAAGTATATACAGTTTTCTAGGTTCCTATAGTAACAAAAATATATCTTTACTAATGCTCCGTTAACAATCAATGTGCAGGTAGCGCATGCCGTCGAATCTAAATCAAACCGGTCGGTAAACATCAGTGCGCAACTTACATTTCGACTCCTCTCCTTTCAACAATAAATTAAATAATCGTGACGCTTATTGCCATCACAATAATATATTTTAAATTTAAGTGTACATAGATAAATCGATTAAAAACATTCCATCACTAACTTTTTCTACAATAAAATGAAATCACACTGATATTTGGAAAGGCAACAAAACAAACTTTAAGCGTCCACTAGGTTATGTTAGCGTAAGGCCTAATTCACCCGACCCCACGCATTGGTTACGCACCATCGCGGTACGAAACAAGCTTCTTCCTTAATCCAACTATATCATATTGCACAGTTTAAAATCTCATGCAGAAGTGTAGCGGGGCTGGCTTGCCGCAACGCATACCAAATACTCCTAGCTTAGAATAATAACCTGTGTAATGTGTAGTTAGATATATTGAAACCAATTGCACCCAATCATGCCCCAATTGCTCGACCCAAAGACAATAAGCTAGGTGTTGACAGATCTGCGTAGATCTTTAGCCGGATTAGCAATAAACATATTGAGAAAAACATAAAAATAACGAATAATATAAACTTATTCTACAGTAAAATTAAAGTTGCAAACAAAAGTTAGGTTAACAAAAAAAACAGTCTAATAATAACACCCTACCTATCTCAATGCATGAAGCTGAGCTGAACCGCTGAACCACTGAGCCACAGTAATTACTTTGCATAATTGATACTCGGCAGCTGATATTGAATAATCGATGCATTGTCGATATTAGAAGCAGGGATGTGCGATGTCAACGCCCGGACAGATAAAAAACATTGTTTCGAGACAAACTTATATAAGACCAAATCAATCTTGGCTATAACCAAGTTAATACTCATGTTAATCAGTTATATCTGTCAAATAGCTATCTCCATACGGTTTTATGGAGAAACGACAAATCTGGAAATGGTTATTTAGGTGCTGCGACAGCATGATTCAGCCACTTTAAGCTCAAAACATATCATCAAAGCAACCAAACACAGAACAGAATCAATTAGTTTAGCAGACATAAATAAGTTAATGATTAGCTAGAGAATTTATCTCGCTTACAACATTTACGTCGTATATTTGTGCTTGGCTGGCCGCATCCGGCAATCGGTCACGGAGGCAACCATAACTGTCCCGCGGTTGTTGTTCCGCAAACAATATTGTTAAGTCGCGATCAAAAGTCACGTCACGAACTGACTGATGAAAAGTTAAGCTAATCCGTTTAACCGCTGGTCAGAGGCTCGATCACGAAGACTAGCGAAAACGTATTCGCATCGTAGATGTAAATTTTAGGCCAATGAGAAAGAGTTGATTCAAAATAACGCTTTGTCATCGGTCAAAATTTTACATCTACGATACGTCAGGTTGATTTATTCGTGATTGCCCTACAGTACCCCTTAGTACAAGTTACACAATACGGAAACGTTCAATAGTTTTAGTTTTAGATCTCAATTTTAATGCATGTTATATGGAAATTACTGAATTGGATTCAAATATTAACTGATCATAGGACATAGGTAAAGTTATGTTCTTGCAGGGTGCAATCTTCTTTGTTGCAGACAGGTAATTTAAAAAATTTAGCTCGAAAACGAAAACTATGCACATTTTCGTATTATGGAAACCTTACGAGTAGAACAATTCGAAAACTGTCATAGTTCACGTGTTCTAGCTCAATTTGTAAGTACCTTTTTCGTTAATTACCTGCTTTGAGTGATAAACATCGAATATCTGCAAGAAGATTATATTACCTACGTTGTTCGATCAGTTTCTATTTAAAAACAATTTTATAATCGGTCCACAATTGACGGAAATATCGGTGAACTTACATAAAAAATAAAGATTCCGATGAATTGAAAACCTCCTCCTTTTTTGAAGTCGGTTAAAAACAGTTGTGAAATTGCCAAAACGAAAACTTAAATGCTTATTAGACCAAGCGGTATTCAGTCTGTCTTACTGACTAATTAGACTTTCTATGACCGACTTATGGCCGGTTTCTATAGTATACCGTTACCGATACCGCTTCGTTTTCCCCTGAAAAACTGTCAAAAATTTACAACGAGGCATCGAAAATTTGACAGTTATTCAAAGGAAAACGAAGCGTCATCGGTAACGGTATATTATAGAAACCGGCAGTTAGTGGCTTACTCTTATTACACTGCACTAAGTGTAAGACGGTCCTAATAAGACTGAATACAGCGTGGTGTAATAAGCCTTTATTAGCATTTTCGTTCAGTGCAAGTGTTACTAGGAGTAGAGGTGTCGGTGACGTCACGGGCGTAGTCGTATCGGGGTGTCTCGGCTTGTGGCGGTGCCGATGGCGAGCTATAGGAGTGGGCTGGAGTGTTCCCTGGGCGCGGTGCGGGGGCCGGGAGCGGCGCGGCGGGGGCCGGGAGCGGCGCGGCGGGGCGCGGCGGCGGGGGGGCGCGCCCGCTCGCGGCCCTACCTGCCCTCAGGCACGCCGCGCGCCGCCCCGCGGGCTACGCCGCCTCCTTCCTGCAACAAACAACACACTCTTCAAGATACATACTTTCTACAATGCTTCAAGTGTCTTTAAGCGAGCAAGTGTCGTGCTCAATGATTCGTTTATTAGTTTTATCTATAATAGGGACGACGACTGAAAAATTCTAATTAGTCAGTCATTTACAAAAATATTGGACACGTATTTTTTCTTTTGTCAATTAAACGAAAAATGACAAAGAAATAGTGCGATGAAGTTCCGCATGACGTCACGGCTTAGTACACTTTTGAGCTAGCCGTGACGTCACGAGCCCCCACTCCCGAACTTTGACGCTCTTCGTCTCCGTCAATTATTATTTATTTGATAAATTAAAAAATACGTGTCCATTCTTTGTTGATCTATCTGACGGACTAATTAGAATTATTATTTTTTGACCCAGTCGTCATCCGTATGGTCGAAATACAGCGATTTCAACCCTTATACAGGGTGAGGCAAAATTTTACCTCATTGAGGGCAGCTACCTTTTATTTTGTAGAAGTTAGAAGATTTTGTTCTGAGGAAACTATAGGATTATTTTAAAGGAAAAAAAACAATTGCATTTACATATTCTTGAAAAAATTTACAGTTAGAGTAGATTGAACCAACTTGTTTTTTTTTTACAAATGTAATTTAAAGTTTTTCTAGGCAGACTGTATTAAAAAAAAATCCGAAATTGCGGTTGAATGGAATATAATAGAATAGAATAGAAAAACATTTAACAGGTTGTTTTTTCATTTAAAATAACCTATAATTTCCTAACAAATATAACTAGTCCTCTAACTACAAAAGAAAAGGTAGCTGCCCTCAATGAGGTAAAATTTTGTCCCACCCTGTATATTTGTTGTTGTACATACATACACATTATATGTAGAAAACACTCAGACCTAAGACAAATATTGAATCGAACAATATTTGACTTGCGGTGGGAAATGAACCCGCAAGCTTCTGCATCTCTGGCGGACATTCAAGTAAAGCTGGGTACGAATAGCGCGTTCCTGTATAGGCGTAGTCGTAGGCGAATGTGATGTTACCTTTGTCCTAGGCTGCGGCTTGACGCGCAGCACGGCTGCAGGCGCGGGCGCGGGGGGCGCGAGCGCGGGGGGCGCGAGGGGCGCGGGCGCGGGCGGCGCGGGGGCGGGCGGCGCGCGGGCGGCGGGCGGCGCGCGCCCCAGCGAAGCCAGCATCAGGCCGCGGAGCAACGCCGCGCGACACTCGTTCTCAGAACTGGACTGCTCCTCTGCGACGCCTGGAATGTAACACGACACTTGATCGGACCGAGACGCCTGAACACATGTAAGAGCGTTTCCACATTATCCGATCGTTGATATCGGTATCGGCGTCCGATACTGATATCGGAGCAAGTAAAATGTATGGTATATTCACTTGTATCGGAGCCGACGATTTCATACATTTTACTTGCCCTTATATCGTGGCGTCCAATATATATCGTTACCGGATCGGTTAATGTGGAAACGTTCTTATGTACGATTCACACCTCCCGGCGTCGGAGAGCATCGAAGCGTATTTTAAAACACGCTAGAGGAAATTGAAACATCCACAAAGCAGTTACGTTCCTTATTTTTTCCTACTTACGGATCTATTTATGTCAGTGTTTGACAAAGTTCAAAGCGTAAATTGCATGCAAATAAGGAAATTAACTGCTTTGTGGATGTTTCAATTTCCTTTAGCATGTTATAAAATGCTCCATTATTATCAAAATGCGTACATTAGACACCACTCCTGGTTTGAAGTTAAGTTTGAGTGCGTAATTAAGTTAGTTAAAAGACATACTGAGATATACCAGTTTTTTTTGTTTTAGAAGTTAACGTAAATTACAATGAGTTCCACGTAATTGAGTAAATATTGGTGATTGGCCGTGTAGAATGCCGAATCAGTCAATATATATTACAAGCTCCCTAATAAATTAAGATAATTAAGTATTATTGAATTTAAAAATATAATATATAACTGGCTTAATAGATGTTTCTATACCATTGAGGATTATTTTAATTATAGGCACACACATAAATAGGAATTGAATATTTTGTTTATAAATAGTAAAACTATTTGTATTTTATTTTTATATAATTGTTATTGACTACCTATGTTATGTGTTAATTAATTTATTTTACAACCATTGAAATTATTTTGCTTTACCTGTATGACTGATTTTATTAAAATAACTAAACATTTGTATGGCTAATAAGCTGAATATGGTGAAACTATACATCTAATTAGCATAAAGTACCAAAATGTACCTGCATTCATGCAAATAAATATTTCATTCATTCATTCAGTCATGCCATAAAACTGTATGACCGTACAACGTCGATTTTGCAGGCGTTTCAATATTTTTTAACCACCTACGCCAAAAGAGGGGTGTAATAAGTTTGACCGCTATGTGTGTGACTGCCTGACTGTGGCACTCTAGCTCTTGAACAGATGAACCTATTTGAGTGAGGTTTTTTTTAAGCTATTGCATAGCTTCTATCGAGGCCTTGAGCGCGGGGACTGAATCCAGAAATTCCGTAACGAAATAAAACCTCACGCTCCCCACTCCGACGGGCACGGAGGTGTGGCTTGAAGGCCGTGCATTGTCTAACGTCGTTTCTTTTCGGCAGTCTTCGACACGGTGTTTGTGTGCGTGCAACTAGACGTATTGTACGACTCTACGAAGCTCGTTTATTTAATAAAAGAAAAATTTTTTTTTTCTTATCGGTCACCACGCTCAAAAAGTGTAACTTGAATTAATATCAAAGAAAAAGAAATACTGCATAAATAAAATAAATAAATAATTATAATTGCATAAGTTGATACAAAATGCTATGCAATAGCTTTACCGCGGCAGTCCCCGAGTGCCACACGTCTTTTTTTTAAAGTAGGTGTTCTAGTGGTGGTTCTTATACATGTTTTTTTACGCGGAGTGGGGCAGGGTGGTGGGAGGTAGGTCATGATAGAGATGCTTGGTCTATGGGACCTTTGCCCAGTGGGACGAGTAAGGTAAAAACGGAGGGATACAGACGTTTTGATTCCATTCTACAAAGGCCTATCTCCCCTCCTTCCGTTCGTGATTATTTTATTACTTTTATGAGAACTTACAGTTAGGTACACAAAAAACTAAATGCATTATACATGGAAAAAGCATGGCATGTTAACGACCAATTATAAGCGGCATACTTTAATGCCTGGATCGAACTAATGAATAAACGGCTGAGACTGTAAAATGCGTCTCGGTCGAGACAGTGATGAAAGCGAGTAGCTGTTCACACATGTTTTGAAATCGCGCCCGGTCGAGCACTGTCTCGCTAGTTTGCTCGGTACGTGTGAACAACGCATTAGTCCTGTTTGCCGTTTTTTTGCACATTCACTTTCTATGCTTAGGGAACGGAGTTCATAGCCAATTCATATCTTTTTAATGACTTGACAGGCAGACATACACGAACTAAAAAGTAGAGAGCTAATCCATAAAATATGTAAGAGTTCTTGAGATACGGAAGCCTAACTATGAAGCCACAAAAAAATAATATTCCGCCTCCTTTATGCGTAAACTGAAAACTATACTTCTATCTTCTCTGGTGGCTTGACAGAGAAGACACCTTGCTGGCAATCTTGATGCCAACCCGCAGATATAATAGAATAGTGGTAAACAAACTTTTGTATTGAATCAATGGCCCAGCTCTCATTCGCTGCTTAGCTGCATACTCAACTGTAGTTACTAATTGGGTATTAAGTTCTGTCTTTATTCAATGTAATCTTAATTTAACTTAAGTACATACATTATTTAGATCGACAGATATCTGATACTGTCTGTAGGAGCTGGTACTTGTATGTGGCGCACAATGCTGAGCCGTATCCTAGTTTTTAGTTTTAACTAAGGCGTACAGAATAATTGTTTTATTTTGTCATCTTTTAATTATATTTGTACCTTTGTTAGATAGATAGATAGATATATCGTTTATTTGCAGCTACAATCACACACATATACAACAATTTTAAGATTTAACAAGTAGGTAATTTGACATTAGGTATACATACAATATGAATAGTGAAGACATTATATCTAGAAAAATATAAAAATTAAATTGAAAAAACAATATGTACGGCTAAACATTGTGAAAGCTATCAATAAACATATAACTAAAGCTATCAATAAAAATATTTTCTTTTTAATAAAGTGTCGAAAGTTGACGACAAAACGCGTGGCCTAATGAGGCTGTTACTCTAGAAGTAAATTAAAGTGAATGTTACCTAGGAATGAGGCAAGCAGGAACTGTGAGTCTGCATGATCTGGCGGCGGCTGCGGCTGTGCGGCTGCGGGCTGCGGCGCGGGTGCGGGCGCCGCGGCCGCGCCCGTCGCGCCGCCGCGCCGCGGCAATCGCTCCAACTGTTGCCGCGCCGCCTGCAATATACAAACATTTATTTAATTTAATATCAATAATATACATAGTTTGTGACCTGGATTAACACTTAATTTACTTTTTTATCCGAGTACCACGCAAGCGAAGCTGCGGTCGGAAGCTAGTAGTTCATAATAATATCCGTAACTATTACGATACATAATAATAATTGATAATAATAATTTGATGTCACATAGGTTTAATAAGGAGTTTTTAGTAAGGATCCCTAATCTTTTTGAAGAAATAATTTTTCTTTCTTTCTTCTTTTTTTCTAGCAATAAATATAGCCTATGTTACTTAGGGTGAATGTAGCTTTCCAATGGTGACAGAATTTTTTGAATCGGCACAGTAGTTTTTGAGTTTATTCATTACAAACACACACAAAAATACAATTTTTTCCTCTTTATAATATTAGTGTAGATTTCTTTGAAAAATTGATTCACCAGCTGTATTTGCTTTTATCCAGCATAATTTCAGCTGGATTGAAAATGCTACTGGATTACAATCTTAAACTCGGCAGCACGTTCTGGTATTTATGGTAAGGTCGCAAGTTAAAATCCCATGAGTAGTATTTTTTGGGATATGTTATAGATGTTCTATTATATTTTGAAGAAGATAGTATTTACTTACGGTAGCTTGCTGGCGCTCTAATTGTAACTGCATTTGCAGCTGCTGAAGCTGGCTCGGCGTGCCGGGCTGACCCGCGCGTCGCACACCCGACAGTTGAGACAACAGCTCCGCTATAGGATCCACGACCGCGTCGCGCGACGATGGTGATAACGAAGATATACCACCGCCGGTGCTGGAATTCAATAAGTGAAACCTACACTAATATTATTAGAATAGAGTGTCTTTTTGGTTGTTGGCTTTTTGTCAGAGATAGATAAAAAAAATGCCGCTAATCACGCATCATCTAATAGCCCCAAATTAAGCAAACTGCCAAACTAAGCAAGCTTGTATTTTGGGGACCACCTCACTGATATATATGCATGTATTTATGTGGTCTATGTATATAGAAAACACACAGACCCGAGACAAATATCTGCAGAACATGCAAACATTTGTGCCTCAGCGGGAATCGAACCTGCAACCTGCTGCGTTTCTAGGGAGCCTTCGCCCACTGCGCCAAAGAGGCCGTTATTTGTATGCACACAATATAGATTATATGCGTAGATTAAAAATAACGCTTTGTCATTGGCCAGCATAAGAATAATGATGGTGTTGTTAATGATTTCAACTCTCGAGAATTTCCTACATTATAATATAAATAGTGTTCAGTTGTTCTGATGATGATTGATACAATACTAAATTGTATTGCTGAAGACATTGATTGCGTAGGTAAATTCAAATAGTGGAATAGAAGTACTTTTTTGAAGCCGTGATTTTATTTTTTATGATTGAAAAAGCTTAAAACGAATGCGTGTACGGTGTAATAATAATTACCTAAACTGCATGTTAGTTCTGCGTGCGCGACTCACGCCGCGACCCGAGTGAGGAATCCGACGGACACCGCCATGTCTGATACCGCTTGGCTCATCGTGCAAGGGAGTTAAGAAAATTAACGAGAAATAATACAATAGAATTATTAACATGCTATTAACACCACAGCGCGGAATGTGGTCCGCGCGAAACACGCTTAAATTTCGATCGGGCAACATCGGGACCGCGCTGTCTTCCTTCCTCTCACGCTTCCTCTTATCCTCTATCTCCTTTTTTTTCCGTTGTTTTGCTCGTTATAGTCAAATTGGTGGCGCCACTACGGCGACCGGAGGGGTTAATTTTTATTCCATAAAAAAAAACTATACATAGTAGGAAGCGTGTCAGTTTAATTCTACCCGCAGTTTCACTCACTGTCGTGGTACGTTATACCCGGATATTGGTAGGTAGGAGGTATCTCATTCCTGGTTTAGAACTACATAATGTGAAAATTCAGTAGTTTTGGCGTGAAGGAGTAAGAAACAACTTCACATTTCACATGTTCACAAACTTTCGCCATTATATTATAAGCATTACAGACAAATAGGTTAGCAATGTTAGCATATATTCCTTCTATTATATATATTAGTTAGTTTCTTGAGTAAAATATCAGTATAGTATTTGAAAAGGATATCAAAAATGAGATGAGATCTCTGGTTCCGGTCCGATGTTCGAGCGTGAGATGTCCAGCGAAGTCGTCGGTTACGAAGTTGGGCTCGCCGCCAGGCATTGAAGCACACACTGGGCAAACCACCTGCTGGGAAATAACACTATTACACGCAAATACACTTATTAAAAAAAAAAAACATGATTACGACCTATTATTATAATAATAATAACTTTAGAGGGAGTGAGCCCAGGCTTGAAAGGGGTTCCAACCGCCATCTTATTCAATTAGTGCATTTTAAATCTACACCAAATTTCAAGTCGTTAGCTTATGTAGTTCCTGAAATAATCAGCTGTGACAGACGGACGGTCGGACGGACAAAGCGGCACCTTTCGTTAGACCGCCGACCGGTTCGGTAACGTCTAAAAAGGGGGAGGGGGGTCGACCAGACCGTGCATCATAGGATCACGTTCCAAACATGTGTTACGAAGCAATATTTTTTATAGATATAGATAATGGTTACCACTGAACATCATGAGCTTGTTCCATCTTCTAGTACTTTTTTCAAATAATAAGTTTTTAATTGAGACACAGTACATAATCAATATAATAAATACGAATACATTTTTTGATGTGATGTGACGAACAAACATGCCAAGCTGGTGACGGAGTTCTTAGGCCGCATTTTACACTAGTTTTTACCCAAGACAGATATTGAGGTACTGAGTCTAGCATGAATATCAGAGGTTGTTTACAGAATATAATGCTTATAGCATCAAAATCTTAAACGCTAAATTATTACAATACAATTATCTACTTTTTGATTAAAATTCGTTCAAATTGCGAAGAGGTCAGGTTGTATGCAATGCAGAGAGATATAAAAAGATGCAATGCATTATACGACGAAAGTGTGGTAACGAAAATAACACTTGGTACCATTGAAAGAAGGGAAGTTGATAAATCATTTTGTAAGAAAACTTTTCTGTAACTAAACAAAGAACCCTCCAGCTATAAAATGCCTCCATTGTCCTGTTTGGATTATAAAGGGTTGTGAATAAAGGGCCAGTTTGTAAACCCCCACCCTATTTCAAACATTAATAGAGTACACAAGCAGAACATTAATCAGAGTTTATAGAGACAGTGAAACAGTATACACTGAACACATCAAAAATACACTGGACTAGAATGTATGGTCAAGTGGTAGTTCTACTATCCTTCTTATATTATAAACGTGAAAGTTTGTGAGGATATATGGATGTTTTGTTACTTTTTCTAGGCCAGAACGGCAGAACAGATTTATAACACATGGGCAAATTTTTATCCGGGTACCATGCGGAAGCTAGTTTAATATAATTTTTGTCTGAAGTCATGGGAAAGCCTACTGAAAATAACGTGCTCAGCGCCAAGCGTGTCTTGTCATCAAATAAATCAATGAAGCAATCCATCTGACACATACACTATATGTTATTCAAGATTGATAACTTTATCGTTATGGATCTTAATGCAACAAGATGGACCAATAACCATTACCGATTTAAATGATTATGGAGAAGCTTACAACAAGCGATTGGTGCGTGTTTTAAATAGAGTTCAGAGATAAGCATAATATGGATCTTAATTAAGGGTGACCGTTTAGTCGGATTAGATCTAAGCGCTTCCGTGCTTCGGAAGGCATGTTAAGATGTTGATCCCGGCTTTTTAAATAGTTGAGTAAGTCGTCCCGCTTTTGAGCGGCCTAAAAATCAACACCAGAGTTAGTCACTGGCTCATACGAAAAGGGTAGGAACAGGGTTGAACAGCATATTAAATGACTCGCTATGTGGACTCGCTAGTTAAACCAGAAGTGAATTTTATGAGTAGCAGTACACACCTGAGCAATGCAAGCGACCCGATTATAATTTTGCATGAAGTGGTAATAAAAGTAAAAATAGAATTTTATTTGTATCTCAAGGGAAAATCAATATTGTGTTGTGATGCTCACGTGCAATTACTTTAAGACCTTGGACTATTGATTAGTGAAGGGTTGAGTTTTTTTACAGTCTTTCTACACACACACACAATACAATACCAGGCTAATGAGTCCACTGCTGGACATGGGTCTCCCCTATAAGAGGGGCATAATCCCCAAGCTGGGCATGCAGGTTGGGGATCGCAGGACACAGCCTCTGGCACCGCCGACGTTGCTGCCAATCAGCGGTCAGGGAATTTAGCTATGCTGTTGTAGGCTGCGCTATGCCGCAATCAGCCTTTCTTCATGAACCTCATATTTATATCATAGTATACTTTATTTGCTTAGACTATATGCATCCAGAATCACAGGTAAATCATCCCAATGTACTATTACTTATTCAGGTACTGAAACCTAAGTACAGTGGCTGCATACAAACATACAACTTCTTATTTTTGGACAGGAATAGTCAAACCATTTGCTGAGCCTAACTTTACAAAGATCTGTTGTGTTGATTGTATCAATTATTTATTTTGCTGATTCTTGATGATTGTAATTTTAATTTAAAATGGGGGTCCCTCATTGGGGTGCATTGTGCATTGCCTCCCTGGGCCCCTGCTAACCTAACCCCAGCCAGCCCAACTGTTTAAAATAACTTTCGGATGGTAATAGTCTGAACTTTAAGAAAAGCATGTGGGGTTGAAGCAAGCAAATTTATCTGCCTCTCAAAACATGGTAGACTCTTCAATTCTGGACTGGGCAAGGCGAGGCATTATGCCTTCTCCAGAATTGAGGAGTAATTTTACTATATGATACAATATTTGGTATAAAGGTTTAGAAGTGAATTAAGTCGGTATTGGGTTTCTGCAGCTGAGTTCTCAACATCAACTCGATGAATGTCCTATAAGAAGGAGAACAAGAGTATTTTGTTAAACACAACTCACTGCTAATGTGGTGTCAGCATGTTCAGCGGTGACATGCTCCATGAGAGCGGTATCCGTGAAGCCCATCCTATTGCAGAACGGACATGTGTATGCCTGTGGCTGTTCCAAGGTCAGTGCTTCACCTCCATAGTATAAATCTAGAAATAATCACATTGTAAAATAAATAATGATGGACACTTTCACAAGCCACATACTAAGCAGAGCTTATTAGGGGAACCATATGACTGATGTACTACTTACATATTTTTTTTTATAAATACAATATTTGTTGTATTTATAAAAAAAATATAATATTATACATAAAAAATAATTTCCAAAACTCTAACAACATGATTTTAAGTAAGAACGAAAACATGTTGAAATTTTGAATGAAACCCACCTAGAGTGGGATAAGGGCCGGGTGGGACATAAAAAATACCCAGACCAGAGAACATATCTGAAAAATCTCTCATTAATTGTAATCCAGTGACTTAATGCCACAAATATAGAAAACTCTTAGTTTACCAATATTTGCAATGTGTAAGACACCGGAGTGGACCTACCTCTGTTAATATGATAAGAATGAGCAGTCTCTATTTTTGAGGTTGACCGCGGATAAATTTTTTTAACACCAAATTTAGTTGGATGTGTAAGAAAAGAGGATTATGTTATTAATAACTTTGTATGTGAATTTGGTTGGGACAAAAAACCCATTATTATTTCATGATTGCTGTTTAATGGCTTAACTTGGCAAGGCATTTGTGTCTGTTCTTCATAATAGAATATTAACAGTATAAAATAGGGAGGTTCAATAGTTTATTTATACCTAAATAATGACTAACAAGTTGTAGTAGTTGTATGTAGGCAAATATGTATCAAGCTATTTTTAACAGAATATAGCAAAGCCAAATGGAAGGGTCATATTTTTAGCAGTCTATGTATTTATGTATCCAAGTTATGGTTGCATAATATCTATCCTACTACTTATCTGATTTTGATGACTCTCAATCAATTTGTTATTATGGTCCAGATGACATAGGCTAGAATTTATATGGAAAAAAAAAACAATATGATGGATATTACATCTAAATGAATTAAAATAATAATATCTATGGTTGCATGTCACTCGCCTTCACACATTGAAAGTCTTCATATGGTGAGTTGGCATATGACCATGGCTTATTATTTCAACTAAATCGTAACTAACAGTAGGTGCGTACCTACTGTTAGTTACGATTTAGTTACACCCTAAGGCGTCTTAGGGTGTAATTTTGAAAATAAATAAATACATGATTTTTCTTTTCTGAAATCAGGTTTTAGTTTTTAGTGAACAACATAGCACATGGGAAATAGATTTTCAAAATTCATATTTTGTGTTGTTTTATGTTGGGTTAATGATCACAAAATGATGTTGTAAATATAATCACAAACCTTTAAATCTGTTGACTCTTTTATTATTGCCATCATTTGAATGAGTGCCAGTTTCATTTATTCATGTGTAAACATCAAATGTATGGTCAGTAAACCTATCTAAATCTGGAAAAGCTTAGATCAATGAATGTATGTCACCGTAGGCTATCTTACCAAAGTCACTTCTAGAAAGGATGCATTGCATTGGGTGCTCTGTCGTGTGCTGGTTTGTGGTGGCGCCGGACTCATAGCAAGCAGCACATAAATCGTAGTCGATGCAAATCAAACATTTGTATCGTCGTCCTCGAAAATTATTTTTCAAACAAGAATCACAGCTGACCCCTGAAATTATGTCAATAATTAAAATAGTAATTCTTTATTGATTTCTTTGTCCGATTTGTAAACATGCAAGATTTTATCGAAATAATGCAATTTTATCGCTGTGGTGTGGCTCTCCCAGTACATTTTTGCGATGAAATTCGCAGTGACAATAGCATCGAACAAATTTTGATTATCATTCATTACCCACCTTCATGGCGATTCATTTTCGCCAGAGAATGTCCTCGAAACAAACACTTTTTGGCACCAGAATCGCCGGTACGTTATGAGGTATTTATATCACTATTCTAAACTAAAGTAACACAACATGTAATACACTAAAATACAAGTAATTAACAAAAATTTCCAAGCAATCCTAACCCAACCAGGCCATAATGACGTCACAGAAATGAAACAACAAACCACAGACAACAGATACCTAGATGTCGCTTTTATCGCAGCCTACTTCGAAATTACGATGCAAAAACTAGACAGGAAATACTACATGAAATGACCAGTGGCAAACTCTGTGCAGTAGAGGCCTACAACCCTACAACATTGTTTTAGGATAGTTGAAAGATATCACGAACTAAATAGTTCATAATAATATTCATATTCGTTTATTTACTTAATATGACCTACTAGGATTATTGACTTAGAACCAGCGCGCTTACATAGGTTGCAGCATTTACAATGCTCAACATAATGTTACCTCGCGCGGAATGGAACGTACATAAATCCCGTGGCTTTAGACCTTAAAATCGTTTTTTTACGCTTTAAACCCAACAGATGTTTTTTTTAAATCCCAATCGAGAATCTGTCAAAGTCATAGAAGCTGAAGCTTCGTTGTCTGTCGTTTATTAATTCTAGGGATGGGCAGAGCAAAAGAAAATAATATCGATATTATAACTCATCGAGTTCTCTTCTTGGCTTATCGACTGAAAAGCTGGGACCAACATCATAACGCGCATCCGGAAGCCGGACGCATTGTTACGTGTTACTTATGATATTCTAAGAACGCCGAAATTAGCCCCGTAAGTATAATCACCACTCTTGAAAAACGATGAAATGTGTAATTTATATATTTTGTATTAGGTATGTATTTTTTTAAATAATCGATTATACGTTATTAGGGTTTGTAATATACATAAAATAATCACATAATTAAAACAAAAAAAAACTGCTTTATACAAATTTGATCAAAAAACTTAAATTAAATCATTAGTAGTAGCATCACATTTCTGTTTTTAGCACTTAAAGCGTTAAATTAAAATAAACCCCTAAAGGAGAATGCCGTCTAATGTATGGCGCTCGGTACCAAGACTAAAGTGAATGCCTCAATAAAATATCCAATAAGTTTTTAGCCGATTCTACTGTCAAAATAATTATAAATGAGGGTTATTGCCATAGTAACACTTTACATCAATGTTTATTGCCATAGCAACGTACAATTGGTTGTTGTAGTCTAATGGTGGCGTGCAACGGAAACCAAATCAACAAAATATTTTTTTACTTGATTATTAATCCCGTCGGTGTGTAAAACTAAATAAAATGTTAATGTCATTTATAAAATATAATAAATTTTATGAGATACGTTAGGTTTTGATGCAATTGGTACGGGTTCTCGGCATTCTCCTTTATTACATTACACAATTTACATGATATAAAAGCTTGTCGCGAGATTTACATGTGTAGAATTATTTACCTGTTTTAGAAAATACATACTTTTTAATATATTTACCTATTCATTGATCACGCTTTTATATCATATAAATTGTGTAATGTAATAAATTGATGGGTTTTTATTTAATTTAAAGTTTATTTCTTCTCTTTTTAGAGATTTAAATAAAAGAACGTTTTAAAAGTGTTTTACTGAAATTTGTTTTTATTTGCTAGTTAAGTATTAATGTGTAAATGTATCAAATTATTTCTTAATCTTTAAATTTAATTTAAAGTGTCATTGTTGACTGTTCGTTTGCCTGTTAATTTAGTACAGTCTATAAGTTCTTCAATAAGGAGTCAAAGGGTTGAAAACAAACGTCAATTTATTCGTATCCTTCTCAGTAAGCCCTACAATTTAATACTCATATTAGAGGTGTGTAAAAAATTACCAAGTTCTCCATCTTCGACGGTGCGCCATATTGGATTTAGAGTAAAGTAATTTGGTTATTCGTATTAATCTCAGCCAACCCTTTAATTTGAGACCTATATCATGAGAGTGCACAATAAATAATTAGTGCGCCTTGTAGGATTTAGAGTAGAAATTTTATTTTTCGTATTCTTCTAAGCAAACACTTTTATTTGATACCCATATCAGTTTGGGCCGTCCGCCAAATTGGATTTAGATTTAAGTTAAATTATTTTTCATATTTTTCAAAGCAAACCCTCTCATTTTTTACCCAATATTGTAGGCGTGTATCAAACAAAACTAGTCCGCCATCATGGGTGCTCCGCCATGTTGAATTTAGAATGACGTCACATATTTTACCATGCATTGTCATCCAAACTAAACATGTATACAAAATTTCAGCTCAATTGGTTGAAGATATCTGCTTCAAAAATGAGTTCCATGATTTGACCTTAACATACATAGTTACAATGCAAGTTAAATAAAAGCTTTGAAAAATTACTAAATAGTACGGTTTTAAATACATGTTGCTGTCTCCAACTTCCTGTTTCAAGAGTTCGATTCGATTCGATCAATTATTTTAGGAATCGCTCCTGCCGATTAAGGTATGCCATTATAAACAATTTCACGAGATTAAAAATGTCGACGATTGTATGTAATATCGATTATTTCTTATTTTGATAAAATAAATATCGATTTTTTTTACCCTTCCCTAAGGCCTGCAGCGATTTTCTTTCGTTCCTTTCGACTTTTCTATTTATTTCATTCGTGATTAACACAGAGTATGTGCGTATGCGTATGTGGGAGCCAATATTGCGCGGCCTGATTATTCACAGCCTGATTATTCATGTACACAATTGGCCATGGATGATCAGGCTGTACATGTTTTGCACGTGCTGATTTTTCACACCCATGGAATGTACAGCCTGATCATCCGTGCACACGCCATCGACGAGACTTAAGCTTCGTTTACAGTACTTACCCGAGGTGCCAAGAATAGACTAGGATAGTGCTATGTTCATGTTCACAATGCCAATGAGTATACGGTGCACTTTGGCTAGAACTAAATGTTTACCGATGTTTTTAATAATACAAACAAAAAGGCAAAACAAAACAAAAGGCACCAAGCGCAGTTATCAATTTCATTGGTCATTTCGTCAATCTAATTCATTACATAACATAAAATAGTAGATTAGATTGCAAAGTTACTATGCAAACCCTAGCTACCGGCTATACCTAAAGAAATTCGACAAAGCTGAAATGGCAGTGGGATGGCCATTCTGGCGAAGAACCGGCAACCGTTTTGGTGTAAAAGAGTGGATAACTGCGTCTCAGCCAGCCCTCTTAGTAGACGCCCAGGTGGAGTGACGAAAGGTTGCTGGCAGAAATTGAATGCGATGAGCTGAGCACACGGCGTAATGGCGCGTACTAAGAGAGGCCAGCTCACATCGCTACTTCAAGGGCAAATGTACTTTTTAGTAGTGCAGAGCAGCAGTGCTAACAGGATTTAACCCGGCAGCAAAGCGGGCACCACTCAACCATATTTACGTATCACAAATACGTTATCTACAGCGTGAAGGCGGGGCATGGGCTGTAGGGTTGACCCTAAACTGCCTTTCGAAGAGGATCAAGGAGCTAGAGCATCTCTATGGTGTATGTTTTCGAAAGTGTGAATGAAGGTTCAGGAAGTTCTTTCGACACCAGAACATTGTAATATGAGTGATTTTTTGTGACACAAGCTTTCTTACCGTGGGGCTACATGCTATGTGAAAATGTCTAGTATTAGGTATAACTATATTCTGCCTGCAGCTATGGTAACATGTTGATGTTATCCTTGGTCTAGTGCTATAGGCCTGTTTTTGTATGTAGGGGAAACAATCATACATCTCCACATTACAAAAATTTTTACCTTCATAAAATATTATAAAATATTATTATAAGGTTCAGGAAGTTCATTCGACACCAGAACATTGTAATATGAGTGATTTTTTGTGACACAAGCTTTCTTACCGTGGGGCTACATGCTATGTGAAAATGTCTAGTATTAGGTATAACTATATTCTGCCTGCAGCTATGGTAACATGTTGATGTTATCCTTGGTCTAGTGCTATAGACCTGTTTTTGTATGTAGGGGAAACAATCATACATCTCCACATTACAAAAATTTTTACCTTCATAAAATATGTAATAAAATTTCATTTTTTAATTTAATAATAAAAATGTCTAATAATCTGTGAACTGTGAATCTATGAACAGTCTGATAACGAAGAGCCGCAACCAATATTTCTTGGGCTTTCGATTGGCAGCTTGATCAAAAGTCAAATACAAGAGGCGGCCCTCCTAGACTCTGCATGCCCTGTGAGGAGGATCCTCCCACTGCAGCCTTAGGCCCAGCAGTTCCGAGGCCAGCCTTTGATGGTTTCTTCCATTTTTTTCCGTTTCTTATTTCAACCCTTTCATGTTTATTTTTGCTAAAATTAGACCATGTCACAGAATACACCATGTGCTTCTCCTGTTACTTAGAATAGTTTTGCTTTATAAACAAACATTTGAATAGGTTATTTTGGATAATCTTAGAATATAAATCTACTTAAACATTACATCCGGACAGGAGATGCTTCGGATATAGGTAACTATAGGCCTATCTCGTTGGCCACCACAATAGCGAAAGTGCTGGACTGCTTGCTTGACACACAGCTGGAAAAACAAACTCAGCTTCATGACGCACAATTCGGTTTCCGATCAGGGCTCTCTACAGAAACGGCGGTGCTGTGTCTCAAGCATACAGTCCGGTATTATACTGACAGGAAGACTCCAGTGTACGCGTGCTTTCTGGATCTGTCAAAAGCCTTCGACTTGGTCTCCTATAGTGTCCTCTGGAAGAAGCTGTCTGAAGATACTGGAATGCCAGGTGAACTCACTGAGCTGTTCAAGTACTGGTATGGCCATCAGAGTAATGTCGTTAGGTGGGCGGACTCGCTTTCGGAGCCGTATGGGCTGGAATGTGGGGTGAGGCAGGGGGGGTTGAGCTCGCCCCGGCTTTTCAGCCTCTACGTGAATCGGCTGATTTGTGAGCTTAGTGATGCCAAGGTTGGGTGCTCCGTAGATGGTACAATGTTAAACAACATCAGTTATGCCGATGACATGGTGTTGCTGAGCCCATCAATCAGCGCCCTGCGAAAACTGGTCGGCATATGCGAGAGGTATGCAGTGACCCACGGCCTCAGGTACAATTCCACAAAGAGCGAGCTGTTAGTTTTTAAGGCGGGATCTAAATATTACCCAATTGTACCTACAGTCTCACTAGGTGGCTCGGTCCTCAAACAAGTCTCGCATTTTAAGTACCTGGGGCATTGGGTCACTGATACCCTCAAAGATGACATGGATGTTGAGAGGGAGCGGAGGGCGCTGGCGGTGAGGAGTAGCATGTTGATCCGCAGGTTTGCCAAGTGTACACAATCAGTGAAAATCACCTTGTTTAGGGCCTACTGCCAAGTTTTTTATACCTGCAGCATGTGGATCAACGTTACTCAATCGGCATACAACGCACTCCGAGTGCAGTATAATAATGCGTTCCGGATGCTGTTGGGGCTGCCACGCTACTGCAGTGCGTCAGGGATGTTCGCTGAGGCGAGGGTGGATGATTTTCATGCCATCATGCGCAAGCGAGTTGCTTCCCTGATGAGGCGGGTGCGCGGCAGCCCCAACAGCCTTCTGGCCACAGTGGCGGAGCGGGTGGATGGTCCGGTCCTAAGACACTGGACCAAAACGCATGTGTTGGCCTGCAACTCTATGCGTTGTGCCAAGTAGTTTTGTGTTATAGTCCAGTTTTCAATTGTCAATTTAATTTATTTTGTAATTTTATCCTAATTTATTTTGTAATTTTAATATATTGACCTTGTAATTTATATTGTAATTTTAATTAATAGTTTTTTATTTATTTTGTAATTATATTTTTTATATTTTTTTGACTATTTAATTTTTTTTTTAATTTTAATTTAATTGATTTTGTAAATTGAATTTATTTATGTTTTAAGTTTAATCCTTTTTATGGACTATGGTCTGAAATAAACGATTTTTATTTTATTTTTTTATTTTATTACTTTCCTAACTATATCATTTTATCCTGTCTATACCTATGTATCATAATATAATGTTTATTGTTCATAAACTTAAACTTCTTTGTTGAGAACTTTCCGTTTGATAGGTATTACTTCTGTTTTTTTTTTATAGGTATCACTTCTTTATTATGTTTATTAAATTAAGTATTCATTATATTATATAAAAATGCATCATCTTTCTGTTTAGATTTCTATAGTTTTCATACAATTTTATTCATTGTTATTGTAGTTTTGGCTTATTTTAAGTAGGGTCAAGGAGGCAAGAGTGGCTCAGTCGGACACAGTGACTCATTTATGTTACTACCCGAAAGAAGCGCTCGATATTGCTCTCCTTGTCATACAATATACGCGTGTGAACCCCAAACACGTTCTAACCAGCCGGTCGGCAGGTCAAGCGCCGTACGGCGGTGTTACGGCGTTTTTTTGTTTTCGTACCCACAAAATTACTTTTTGAGGTGAATTTCTTTTGTTTTCATACATCAGGTTGTGATAATTTGTAGTGCCTTTTATATTTGTCAATTAGTTGGTACTATAGTGTTTTCATTCATGTAGTTGTTTTAAGTAATTTTTATTTGACTCGAATGCTGCGATCAAATATTTTCGAAATGGCGTGGTCGTACACAGTGGCTCAATTTTAAGAAGTACACAGTGACTCTGGGTCACAGTCTTTCGCTTCAGGAGTTCTTACTCTCACAGTTGCAACCCAAATATTCGGTCTACAATTTTTTTACAGCAGAACAAGAGGCTGTCCTTGAAAACAATTTTACGCATAGCGCCCTCTTGTTTTATGGATTGACCGTGAAAGAAAGCTCGAAGGTGGCATATCAGTGACGAACCACAACCTACTGTGGACAGCATCAAGCATGTTGATCAATATTAAAACCTTTTGTATTAAGAGACCCTATAAAAGCTGATCCAAGAAAAACAAACAGAAAACGAAGAAGAGCTGGACGTAGCCTGGTACCTAACGATATACCTGAGAAGACTGATAGAACAAGAAAAGAATGCGACTAAAAGAAGAAACGAGAAAAAGAAAAGAAAAATTTCACGCACAATACCAAATAGCGACGATGAAATGGAAAAGCACGATGAAGTTGTATTAGCAGATTCTGGTGATGACACTGGTTCGCTGGAATCACCAGAAGAATACATAAATGATGATGAGATGGTTATAACGTAGAAAGACTTTTTGAATCCTTTATCACATTCACCCAAGGAAGGAGAATATGTTATAGTAGAATTGACAATAAAGAAACAGCGATCTTTATACATTTTTTTATTTTAATAAAAAATCATTTAAATTAATAATCTTTAATTTATTTCTCCCATTGAGTAACTGTGTACTACTAGAGTCACTGTGTACAACGGGGTTGAGTCACAGTGTACACCTAGGTGTACACAGTGGCTCAATCCTCGATGTTTAGTTTTGGGCCTCTCATTTATTTTTAGTAATATTTTGTGTAATTATAATAATGCAGTATTAAACTAGAATACCTAACTAACAATCTATGCATGTTTCACATAAATCAATTAATAATTTTCAGATTTTTTATCTATTTGAAAAAATCCGTGCCACTGTTGCCTCCTTGACCCTACACTATACATTTTCTATGGAATTTTTTAAAATTTATTTGTAGGTACATTAATTTCTTTCTTTTTCGTCATGTTCTTTTATAAATACTTTATTAATAACCTCTATATATAAAGTTTTAGTTTAAGTCTATATATTTAGTTTTTTCTAGTATGTACGTACGTCCGTTCGTGACGTCACCAAAAGGGTTCTAACTAGGGTTTGCAATCCGGATATCCGGATATCCGAATTATCCGGATAATTCGTCAATTTTACTATCCGGATAATGACGGTCATTATATCCGGATAATACGGATACTAAAATGCTTAAAAAATATCGATTTGATTAAGGAGTTATCTACATCAAAACTATAATATTTCTTTATGTTCAGTATGTACACGTATCTAACAAGTAATCTGAATGTAAAACTGTGTAATCCTCTATTTTAAATATTCATAGCATATCAAAAACATTCAAAAACTAACACGTAGCCTACAAGTGGCGATCTTCCATAGAAACTATAGGTAGTGTATGTTTTTTGTTTGAAGTTAGAGATTGTCATCTGGCCTTTATTCATTTTTCATTTATTGTTTCAATCTCTTTATTTAATTAACTACTATCTTCTTATCTTATCTTATGAGCCTGTCTGATCCCACTGCAGGGCAATGGCCTCCCTTCCTTCACACTATTTCTTCCTTCATACTCCACAAATCCCGATTTTGGTAATCCGCTTGCCTGGATACCAAAAAAAACGTCCAGTTTGACACGCCACCTCCGTCTGGGACGGCCACGCAGCTCCGTTACGCACTGTGGAACTTACTCAGTGGCGATCTCAGCCCACAATTGGTCCGACATCCGTCTAACATGCCCGGCTCAGACCGGCGGACTTATGAGTTACATCGGCGATATTTGTCTGGGAGCGCTGTGTGGTATTCTGGATGCAGTCAATGTGTTTGATGCCCAAAATACTGCACTTCATCACCCGTTTGCAAACCTTAAGTTTGCACCTTTGAAGAGTGGTCTAAGACCATGTTTGTGCATCGTAGGTTAGTACAGGGAGAATGCACATGTCCATGATTTTCCTTTTCTTAGCCCAATAGCTTTTTCAGGCGGTTTTGGTACGTTGAGAAACTTCTTTCTCCTGACCCGCCTGGAAAGAGACTATTTAACCAAGATAAAGTAGGTATTCATTGACATATGCAATGTCCCAGCCCGCCACTCGTAAATAACAACTGATTTTAGTCATTACTTTGGTCTTTTGTTCATCGCCAGTCCAACCTCGAGGCTTCCGTTGTTGAGATAGTTTATTTGATGTAGTGTATAAAAGTGATCAGTTATTGATAAGCCTCGGTGAAATCCAACCTGCTCGGGCGGATAATGCAGGTCAAGCTGCCAGAAAATGTGGTTTCCAATTATTTTGATAAAAGTTTTGTATACATGGGAGATGAGGCTCATAGATATGTAATTACCTATGTCATTTTTATCACTTTTCTTGTGTAATATAGTTATTGTATAATGTAAGAATTTTTCAGGAGACTGACCGGTTTTTAGAATATCGTTAAAAAGGTTTGTTTAATGAGGAATGAGAGCTTGTTTTTCAATATTTAGGGCATCGGAAGTAATCCCGGCATCACCAGGGCTCTTTGAATATTTCATCTTTTATAAAGCTTCGTTAACTTCAAAGCCAGTGATTGGCGATATAGATGTTGGGCAGCAGTGTTCGGTGATTATCCGAGCGGTATTCAGAGCATGTTCAAGACAGTTAATCGTGAAAGCTTTGAGAGAGATGTCGAGAAATCCCTATGTTCAAGGATTTGCAAACTTGCAAACTGCAAACTTGACGATGTCGTTGGTCAATCTGGGGGGTCTTCCAACCTTTCGTCTTTCAGAACTCGGTCACCATTCGAGAACCTTTATAACCAAATGGTTATCGGCTATGTGAACTATTTGGCCTGCCTATTGCCTCGGGTTGCTAAAATTCTGAGATGTCGATTACCCTGGTTTTCTAACGGATTTCTTCACTACAAATTCAAAGTCATATAGAGACTCCGAACATTAGTTCTCGTTGTATGACTTAGCTTTATATCCAAGGCTAAATTAGCGGCCAAGTTTCAGTACGTTAGTCAGTTACATTCATTGGTTGACCTCTTTGTCAATATTGTCAATTTGTCGAAATATCGAAGTTATACTATGTCTACGCGTTTATTTTGAGACTCACATGTAACTAGCATTGTGCCAAAGTCATCTAGCGATTCTGTCATGATAACTATATAGTCAGCAAATCGAAGGTGAGTGATGTACCTACTCACTATTAATATTCATCATTGACGATGCTTTGTCTGTCCCAGCGCAAAAACTGAAAGACATCCTCCAATGCAGAGATGAATAGTTTCGAAGAGATTACGTCTCCCTGTCTCACGCATTTTTCAGTTGGACACGATTAGTACTGGTCCTGGAGGCGAATTGACATAGTGGCATTGCTATACAAACACTTCAACACCTGAATTGTATAAGATCCCATCATTACTCATTTACTATGTAGGTGAAGACGTTTTTGAAGAAAGAATAAAGTTTGATTGTTTAAAGTTGTAGTGGATGTTTGTTTAACTTAAACATTTTATAATAATTAGCTATTTTGTAACTTAATTTCCTTTGATTTATGTTTTTTTAAAGCTTTTCCTAAAATTATCCGAAATATCCGGATATCCGGATAATAAAGTTCACTACTATCCGAATTATCCGGATAGCAAAAGTCAACGGATAATGCAAGCCCTAGTTCTAACGGAAGACCAGCGCTTGTTGTAGGTATTCGTCTACAACTATCAATATGCTGAGTTAGGGCCTTTTTGCAACAGCGATGTTATTAACATGTATTAAACTAACTGAACTTTTATCTTGTAAACTGTTGTTTCAAATAAACATTTTCTATTTCTATTTCTATTTCTCCAATGTCCCAGCTAGGTCTATATACTAAAATTCATTAAAATTATTGCAGCTCTTTAGGCATAAGAAACATAACTAACAGACAGATTGACAGATGCCTACGGCACTAAGCCCACCCTTGGTAACATTTTTTAAGTATGTGCAATAAAGTTTTCAAACAAACAGAGTTTCGCATTTATAACATTAGTTTGGGTTTTGGATTGCTAAATATAATTGTAACTAGATAACACCTGCGACTTGTAACTAGATACCGCCTGCGGCTTTGCTGCTACCAGTATAAAAAGCCTTTGTGTTAATACAGGTCACTAAACTAGGTATATTCCAGGTTTCATCCAAATCCGTTCATGTTGAGTGGGGACAAACATACTTACACACACTCACACAAACTTTCACAATGATAATATTAGTGTAAAAAAAAAACCTGTAATTATCGTTATGAAAACAGAACCAAATTTTGTAAACTATTTTATTCTTTTCTTATTTAGGGGGGGGGGGGGGGGCAATTTTGGTGTTTGGCATTGCACTTACCTATCTTCCATCGGCGAGCGGAGCGAGCCGCGAAAAAGTTATTTGCAGAGAATGTGCTATTATACCTAGGTATAATAATAATAATTATTATGATTACAAACAAAACATGATAAAGATAACTGCGATTTTTTATATTTTCATAGGAAATTGTAAATGCAAAAGTCAGTAATGAAGTCGGCGAGCGAATCGAGCCGCAATTTTTTTTCACTAAAACCTTTGTATATTGGTCATTTTTTATACTATAAAAACAAAAACATAGTATATATTGATTTTTATACCAACAAATCTGCATAATTAACCAAAAACTGTGGATGATCCTCATGACGGAAACAGGATATCGTTCCATTACTTGTTTTTTGTATGGACACAGTGAGTGCCGTAAATAGAAAACTAAGATTCAAAACTGGATATCAACGAAATAATTAATGAATACTACCATGCATGGTCTGCGCAATGTGCCGAGGCACCGGTGGCCTTATTTTCGGCACTGGATTATTGTTAAATTGTTAGTTATATGTTGTTTGTATATTATTGTTATATTGTTAGTTATTATTGGCAAATCATGAAAGTTGATAACTTGTTACAACTCCCTTATTTGAGGTTAGAAATTAGTAAACTATTTTCTGTTGTAAAATTGATTTATTTCGTCGAAAATTAGGTGTAGGGTTTCAAAATGTTGTCAGAAGATGTATATTCCATAAAGGCATCAGCCAATGCAATCATAAAGTGCTTTCCACTAGTAGTTCAAGAGCTAGAGGCAATTTTCAATTTTCACAAAAACTCGTCTAATTCATACATCGTGCATTTTTTCGGAAAAACAACTACCGCACAAATAGGCACAAATTAGAACGCATTTGCTCACAAAAAATCATATTTGTGCGTTCAGCCGTTTCGAAGATCCGGAAATCTGCAAAACGTTACTCCAGCGGCATCTGCAATAACTCATAAACCACAGGTCGCACAAATGCCGCTGTTTGGCCAGTGCCATGCACAAAAGCTACTTTAAATTTGGCTTAGGCTAATGGGTAAAAACCATGCCGCTGCAGTAACGCATCTTATTTTCTCGAATAACTCTGGAACCTTAATAGGCACAAACGTAATTTTTGGGGAACATTTACAGGACATAGTGCTCTAATTTTTCTGTAAGTTTCATCCCGATCCGAGTCAACTTGCCGCTGGAGTAACACACACATTAGGTAATAGTTGGTTAGTCATTAGGGGGGCAATGAACTTAGTAGAATGTCGTGTTTACGACTTATTTTATACTTGTTGAAGATTTTTATCGGTTGGTTATATGAAGCCACCGAAATTAGTCTGAAAGATTTAAGGAAGGAGTTTATACAGACTGATGTTGACCAATGTGAACGCCACAAAGACATGAGTGAATTTAGGGTGCACTCAGCCAGCTCGCGGGGACGCCTATGTGCGGCAGTGGAATCCCTGATTGGAGTATTCCCATAATCCCCACCAGGTCATGCCCACTGGTGGGGATTGTGAGAAGAAAATATCCACTCATAATCCCCACCGCGTCGACGATAATTGTGCGGTGGGGATCATGAGCATAATAAAATTTTGTTTTGTCAACACAACATTCCAACACTTCAACATTTTAAGACTAATACTTTCACACTTTAACATTTCAACACTGCAATACTTCAACACTTCAATATTTTTACATTTTAAGACAAATGCTTTCACACTTCAACATTTCAACACTAACATTTTAAGACTAACACTTCACTATTTCAACATCTTTAACACTACGTCCCACGGCGGGAATTGAACCCACAACCTCATACACACGTTTAAATCATGCTTTTCTGAAGCTCATACAAACATTTGTCTCGCGGTGGGAATCGAACACGTAACCTCAATACCTACGTTTAATTCATACCTATCTGAAGTTGAATCTTGGTGGGGATTATGAGTCGATATTTTTCTTCTGTTTCATTATCCCTACTAGTGGGCCAGACTTGGTGGGGAATAGGGAATGATCCACGACGGTGACGTAACCCCCCATCTAAAAAGTCCCATCGGACTTTTTCAGGCCTCAGTGAATTTTTTTAGATCATTAGGTCTACTGGACTTTTTAGGACTTTTTTGTACTTTATGAAAATAAAGATTAAGAATTAAATTAACCTACTAATAAAAATTCATGGCTCGCTTCGCTTGCCGATTTTTAAAACCTACCTTTATTTGCGTTACAATCCCTCAGATTACCCAGATAGGTTAGGTGTATAGGTATTGTAGTATTAGGTAGGTTTAACTCTAATTAGGTACCTGCCAAAAGGTGGCTGGTGGCTGGTTTCGCTCACCAACTTTGTTGATAATTTGAGTAACTTTCACCCACAGGTGTAAGGCTTGAGTGTTTTATAGAAATAATATGGTGATCAGGATCTGATGATGAGGCAGGAAAGAGAAATCAGGATGTTTTTTCTGATGACGAACTCGTTGAAAAATTAATCGACGAGATCGAAAAGAGACCTGGGAGTTTTTTACCAGCTCGATCGCATTTGCGTTTACGCAAATTTTATATGGAATCGAGGTAGTGCCATCTAGTGAGAAACGCGTGGCACTGACTCCTTTCCATAAAAATTTGAGTATACCCTGTTCTTTTTAATATAACGTGTGAAGAATACTGAGATAATCATTTAAAAAAGAACAAATGGGACGAGGAAACTATGGAGCTAGTAGGTGTTGAAAAGTGGGGAGAAATGTCGGCAGAAGAAAATCTTTAGGAATTATGTTACAATGCAAAAAAGCATGGTTGGCATAAACTCTGGCCCACTGGACGGAGGGCATTATGACACTGACATAAAAATGTTAGGCTCACAATCCCCACCACAACAACGACGATCGCGCGGTGGGTAATATGAGTAGATTATTTCCTTGTCTCATAATCCCCACCAGTGGGCTGGTGGGCATTATGGGAATAACCCTTGGTGCGCGAATTGAACTCGCACTTGGTAAGCTTTTTTTTCACGGTATTTATGTAGTTAAGCGTCTCCGCCCACGACCGATTTTTTGTAGGACAGTTAGGGAGGGGAACCTCATGGCAAACTCAAGTGTATACCAACGAGGTTGGATCGACGAATGAAGTAACGCCATAAGAGACAAAATGTTGGAATTGGATTGTACGTAATTATATAAGTATTTTATGTTCTATTACTTTTTTTTTGTAAAGTTCATAGTTTAGGAGTTAGGACACTTTCAAAAATAAACGAAAATTTATTTTTCTGGATTCAGAAAGTAAGGCCTTTAGGATTTAAAAGTTTGGAATTAGATTGTACGTAATGATATAAGTATTTTATGTTCTATTACTTTTTTCGTAAAGTTCATAGTTTAGAAGTTTCAGGACACTTTCAAACTTAAACGAAAATTATTTTTTCTGGATCCAGACAATTAGGTTTTAAGGGCTAAAATGTTGGAATTGGATTCTACTTATTAATATAAGTATTTTATGTTCTATTACTTTTTTTTGTAAAATTCATAGTTTAGGAGTTAGGGCACTTTGAAATATGTATGAAAATGTCATTTTCTGGATTCAGAAAGGCCTTAAGAGCAAAAATGGTTCGAATTGGATTCTACGTATTAATATAAGTATTTTATGTCCTATTACTTTTGTTCGTAGAGTTCATAGTTTAGGAGTTAGGGCACTTGCAAATATGAATTAAAATTATTTTTTCTGGATTCAGAAAGTAAGGCCTTTAGGGTTACAATGGTTGGAATTAGATTGTACGTAATGATATACGTATTTTACGTCAGTTACAATTTTTCGTAAAGTTCATAGTTTGGGAGTTAGGGCACTTTTAAATAAGTATGAAAATTTCAATTTCTGGATTCAGAAAGTATGACTTTAAGAGCGAAAACGGTTGGAATTGGATTATACGTAATTATATAAGTATTTTATGTTCTATTACTTTTTTTCGTAAAGTCCATAGTTTAGGGGTTAGGACACTTTCAAATATAAATGAAAATTTATTTTTTCGATTCAGAAAGTAAGGCCTTTAGGGTTAAAATGGTTGGAATTAGATTGTACGTATTGATATAAGTATTTAATGTTCTATTACTTTTTTGCGTAAAGTTCATAGTTTTGGAGTTCGGACACTTTCAAATATCAATGAATTTTTTTTTTCTGGATTCAGAAAGTAAGTCTAAGAGCAAATCTGGTTGGAATTGGATTCTATGTATTGATATAAGTATTTTATGTTCTATTACTATTTTTCTAAAAGTTTATAGTTTAGAGTTAGGACACTTCCAAATATAAATGAAAATTTATTTTTCTGTATTCAGAAAGTAAGGCCTTAAGAGTAAAAATGGTTGGAATTGGATTCTACGTATTGATATGAGTATTTTATGTACTAGCTGACCCGCTCGCAACTTCGTTTGCGTGTATACTAATTTTTTACGTATGTCCTTTCATGTGAAATGTTTCCCAAGCCTGGTGATTTGACACGGAATCCTAAATATGAATGGAATAAAAAGTAAATATACTACATATTACTACATTACCTACCCCGTAATGTAGTCATATGTAGAGTACCTGTTCCTGTTCCCACTCTCACTCTTTTTTCCGTTCCTGTTTCCGTTGGCGACCCGTCGCCAAGTTAACTGCCTGTATAGGTATGATGAATGAAGGACCCTATACACGACATGTCTGTCGCAGCATCGTCGTATATAGGGGCAGTCTATTCGTCCGGCGATCATCGCCAGGACGGTGTTGGTGCTGGCCCGCGTCCTTCGCACGAGGGATACACACCTCTTCCGCATAGTGGCGTAAAAACAATCGGTGTGTGCTTGCGAGAACATGCCGGAGGCGCTGCAGTAGCGGGGCAGCCCCAATACCGCTCTGAACGCGTTATTAAACTGGACGCGGAGGGAGCCATACGCCACTTGAGTTTACTTAGCCCATAGGCTGCATGTGTATATTTGCAAGTGCCCTAACGCCTAAACTATGAACTTTACGAAAAAATGTAATAGAACATAAAATACTTATATCAATACGTATAATCTATTTTCAACCATTTTATCCCTAAAGGCCTTACTTTCTAAATCCAGAAAAATAAAATTTCATTGATATTTGAAAGTGTCCTAACTCCTAAACTATGAACTTTACGCAAAAAAGTAATAGAACATAAAATACTTATATAATTACGTACAATCCAATTCCAACATTTGAGCTCTTATGGCGTTACTTCATTCGTCGATCCAACCTGGTTGGTATACACTCAGTGCTCCCCTCCCTAACTGTCCTACAAAAAATCGGTCGTGGGCGTTGAGCCTACTACCTAGGTACATCTATCTATACCTACCTAATGAGGGTTAAATTGGGTTATTAGGTAGGACTGATTAGGTACCTTTGAACTGTAAAATCAAACGAATTATTTTCTTAACTTATATTTTATTTATTTTTACTATAGTAGTGATATAAATAGCAGGTAAGGTACTTAAAACTTATAAATTAATTCTTCGCTTATACAAATAAATAACTTCTGTTATTTCGATTTCTAGACTTTTTTATGTTGATTTTTTTATATGAATGCAATGTCTAATAATAGGATTTAGGGGTTTAGATTAATCGGTTACATCTTTACCTACACCGTGTTATGAAATACATGCATGTAAGTTAAAAATTATACAAAATATATGCGTAACTATACTAGCCCAACAGATATTGAAGAATAAGATCTAAGATGAGTCCCTAGAAAGAAAATAAACTACAGAAAGTTAAATAAACATATTATTATGAATTACATTAATGATTTTGTCTTAGTCAATAACAATACTCATAAATAATACAATAGAATCTCTATCATATAAAGATTGGGGATTTCATAATGGTAATGAAATTATTTTCATGGTAATCGTAAGTTGTACATGATCAACACACCCTTACTGATCAGTAAAGGGGCGAAAGTGTGAGTGGCAACATGGCTTGAACCCAAAAGCACACCTTACTACAAAGTCTTGTGTTACCTATATTTTTGTATGAAAATGACGTTTGTAAAACTTATAGTTAACAAGATATAGCGAACACTGTAGTAAGGGTGTAAGGGGTTCCAACCTCCTTCTACGGAACCCAAGCCAATCTCACCTGCCCATGGTGCATCCTGATAACAAACGGGTCTCTGGCAGCAGCTGACTGTGGCATAACGCACCGGCACAGCTACGTCCCTTGAAAGGTCAATGGGAAGCAGCATTGATGGTGCGAGAAGCTGTGCCCTGCGATCCTCAACCCGCATGCCCAGTGCAGGGATTATCGGCATATTCCCCTTCTTATAATGGGAGGCCTATGTTCAGCAGTGGACTGATTTAGGATGTTGTTGTTGTATGTTTTTTGCACTCAAGCCACCGATGAGCACCGTGCTACCGCTCGGTGGCTTGGCTCATGAGTGGTGGGTCCAGATAATAAATCCAAGTGGAATATTGACACCGGCTATGTGGATAAGGCAATCCATAGAGCTTTCTTGTGTTCACTTAGCTGTAGCAGAGAAGAGTTTAAGAGCTCTGCATTGGTCTGTAATAAAAAAAGTATGAAGACAGTTAATGATAAAAAAGGAAATGGTGTACACAAGTGTACTTGACAGATAATGTAAAATTCAAAACAATGAGAGTAAAAATATAATTATTAGTATCATCATAATCTGGAAGTAAATGGAAATGTATGTTTGTTTGTTAAACTTTTACCTACTAAAATGTTTGTTTATAAATACAGTAAAATACTAGTTTTTTTTTTTTTTTTATGATACTTGAAGATGGAACAAGCACATGGCCCACCTGATGTTGAGTGGTAACCATTACCTATTGTATGAAGACAGTTAATGATAAAAAAGGAAATGGTGTACACAAGTGTACTTGACAGATAATGTAAAATTCAAAACAATGAGAGTAAAAATATAATTATTAGTATCATCATAATCTGGAAGTAAATGGAAATGTATGTTTGTTTGTTAAACTTTTACCTACTAAAATGTTTGTTTATAAATACAGTAAAATACTAGTTTTTTTTTTTTTTTTATGATACTTGAAGATGGAACAAGCACATGGCCCACCTGATGTTGAGTGGTAACCATTACCTATCGCAAAGCATTGCAACATAAATCACGTTTGTAGGAACGTGCTCTACGATGCAACGCCCTGCGTCCATCAACTTGAGGCAAGATGATGATAAGCCTCTTGTGCCTGTAATTTCACCGGCACCCACACCCTTCAAACCGAAACACAGCAATGCTGCTTCACGGCAGAAATAGGCATGGTGGCAGTACTTCCCCGGACGAGCCCTCCACAAAGAACTCTACTACTACTAAAAGTTTACAACTAATTTATACATCATATTTTACCTCTTGTTCGTTGTCTGGTAAAGCTAATTTACTTCTTATTTGATCAGTTACTAATTTATAAGGCACAGCACATAGCTGATGATCCTGCTGAAGATACAATCTGGAAAAGTATTTATTATCACAATTAATAAAACAGCCAATGTAATTTTTATTTGACCCTTCTGCGCAAGGAACTATTATTGATAAAATTGACATACATAAGAATAATTTCATAACATTGTAAAGTGTAGTACTATGATGGATGACAAACAATAGATGGAAACTTGTGTCTGAAAGGACTTTAGAAAGCTAACGCTAAGCTAAGGTACGTTCTAATGGAATAGAAATGAAATTCTTGGGCATGCCGATTTCCTCACGATGTTTTCCTTCACTGTTTCGAGGACATATTGATTCAGCAGATACTCAGACTGCAACAAAACAAGAACCTAGAAGTATTTTCCGTTTCTTCACTTAACTATTTCAAGCGGAATAAAATAAATGACGACTTACCGAAGAAAATTTTCTTTCTCAGGTTTGGGAAATCTAAAGATAATGGTTTGGGTCTTTGGTAATGCTGAACGCCCAGACATAAACAATTAAAATTCATTTCATTAGCTAAACACAACGAAAAACTTTTTCCGCCATGTTTGATTCATTGCTGCCAGGGCCCTTGAGTCATAAGTTACGTTTCATTTCCTGAAATGTTACATTTTTGCTACAAAAGTTACATTATCGTCTTATATGACACTGATGTCGATTCTGTTGTGCATTTTTCTAAACTAAACTAATTTGACATTGCTAAAAGTGATATATCCCTTTCTTATAGGTATAAATGATAAGGATAGCTATAACTTTAAAGCTGCCAAATTTAGTTAAGTTTAGAAAAGTGACCAACAAAATCGACACTAATGTCTGTTTTCCTGAACGAGCATAATGCCTGAAACTGTGATATTTGCCGATAGCTTCACAGAAATTAGCAATATTTATCAAAATTTCAAAATTTTTTCGTTGACATTAATCGAGAATTTCCCAAAAACTATTTTGTGCTCGCTTTTCAAGAAACAGTAAATCATCTTGGGTGGTGGGCGGACGAAAACTGTAGGCAATAAAAGGGTCTTTAGGCACGCTCCGTTCACTTTGTCGTCAGTACGAAAATTAAAAATGAAATTTTAATGTGTGCTTAATTTCTAAATTACATTCTCAATGCCTTTGATAGTTCCACGTAGTGTGAAATCTGCAGTTTTATCTTATCTAATTACATGTTTTTAGGGTCGGTAGGCATTAGCGTATCTATTCGGTCATTTTCCGAGGATCAGGGGGGCCCCAAAAAAAATCTAACTATGACACATCGGAAGTTTTATTTTCATATTTTGACATTTAATCTACAGTCAAAAATGGAACGAATGGTACGAATCCGTCACCTTGCTATTAGGCTTTGGTTCCTGAGATGCCATGGCCGATTGTCGTAAGCTGAACCGAACACCCAATGGAGTCGGAGAGTAAGAGCAATTAGTATCATAAATAACTTTACTTTACAGTGCGTAGCTGACTACGCAACAATCTTAATACCCCTAGGAAACAAAAATAGCTGCTTCTGAACCGTAAATTAAATCGGCGAGCGTAGCGAGCCACGAACATTTTAAGTATAGGTTTACAAAAGAAACATAATAAAGAAAACGCTTGCAATTTCCTCAACACCTAGGTAACTGTAACAGTAGATGAAGAAAAGGAAATCGGTGAGAGGAGTTTGCCGCGTTTTTTTTGTAACAAAATAAAAACGCGATTGTATTTTAATTCGTCATTTCACAACCGAATTGGTGAGCGGAGCGAGCCTCGAAATTTTTCTTGCAAAGGTGAATACAAAATATAAAAAAGAAAACTACGATTTATATCTAAATATTAACCGTATTATTAATATGTACCTACTAACCATGCAAGACCCAAAACTTGGTCCTGCTCTGGTCATTTCTGCACCCTGTGCCACAACCCTGCCCTATTTACGGCACTCAGTGAACCACCAGGCCAGGCGGCCGTCAATTGATTCAAGGCTACGATTTTAATTTTAACCTATCTAATTTCTATTGACATTAATATTCACATACATTCATAGTTCATACCTCATTACTTGTTCATACCTTCCGTTCATACTAGCGTTCTATGTTCATACTTCTTACTTCAAGATGTTTACTTCAATATTTCTAACAGCTGACCCCGCTGACAGCTGACAGCGACCCCGCGCCCCTTGCGAGCGCGGAATCGCTGCCTCAGTCGAATGGAACCTACCGCGCGCACCTTTGATCTGTGCCATTGTTATCTCGCGTATCTACCTGTGCTTATAACTTTCTATATTCCTGTTTCGTACCTATCTTAATTCTACTGTACCTACTTTACGCTTCTTCAATTCTGTATGTGTGTTCAATTCCTTCAATTCAGTAACCTGTGTTGTGGCTCTGGACATTAAATGCGAACTGGACTATCTATCTACGTGTTTCTACTTTTTCATCCTATCTGAACCAGTATCTGCCCACACCTACCACCCCAAAAAGTCAAAAGATACGAAAAATGTAAGAAATGTAGTCTTCTGGCAACGCTGGTTTGATCCAAAGAGAAGAGAGTTTTGAGTTTGATCGACCGATGTCACAGAAAAGAAATCGGATTTCGTTTAAAAATGTTGCCAGGAGAAATAACATCTACTTATTATTTTATTCATCATCATCAATCATATCGGTAACATAAACAGCCCAAGATTAGGTGACACAGGCGATAGTAACAATATGTATCAATGGACACAGGTGTGTCGCTGTTTCGAATTCGACTGTGCTTGGTTTTCTGCATTCAAAGAGTATAAAAGTATAAATATTTCTTCCTTTTGTTTCACTAACCCTTTCTTTGCAACATTTTTCCAACTTTTGTAAATTTTCATTTTATTTTGTGTAATAACACTCTAGGATCCATAGAAAATCCTATTTGAAAAATGAGTGTAATACCCTATTTCATCTGGTAATTTGTTGTCGAATGACCTATTTACTCTAGCTAATCTAGTTTTTGTACACGCAATTTATTTCTATTTCTTGTATTGTACATATATGCATATCTCCAAGCCTTTTCATTTGTCCAAATTTTTCACTAGCAGACATTACGTGTAAATGTTTACAGAAGGCATTGTCAATATTTTAATTGTTTTAAAAAGTTTTTTTTTTACAAACTCGTAAGCCAAGCTTGTAGATAGCCCTGACAGGTCTGTTTTGAAGTACAAATATTGATTCTGCCCCTGCAGCTCTGCCCCAGAGGAGTATGCCATATGTCATGAAGGTATGAATGTAGCTACGAGGTGAGCTGTGGCGGTATTTGTTAAAGCGCCTACACACAACCCTAAAATCAGAGGCAATATCGGGAGAGTGGTAGTGGGGATGAAATCGGCTACTACTCTACACACGTCCCTGCCAGTTAGTACGTAACCTACCCTGAAGCAAAGCGCTCGTCGATCCAAGATGCCGTCTACACTCTCAAAAAATCAAAAAATTGGCATCGCTCTGGCTGTTGCTACGGTGCGACCAAAACAAAAGAGGAAGACCTGGGTTAAGAGGTGGTTGATGAAACGCCATGAATTGAGTCACATGTTTCACATCAACGTGATGAGACATTTAGAACCAGCTGATTTTAAAAACTTTCAAAGTATTGATATTGAAAGTTTTATATGATATAAATACTCTTTATGTTTTTTGTCCCATATGTACTACAATTCCTTGTAGATATCAATTATTTTCGTTCAGACCTCTTGCTACTTCTCCTTCGCCATATCGCCGCACGAAATAAAAACACGTCCAGTCGCCACTACAGTCGCACGCACACTGCGGTGAAATCGGTTTCGATTTCACTACACACGCACGGACAACGCTGCCTAGATGATAATCGTGAGCGCGCCCGAACCAATTTCTGAGTTAATAATAATAATAATAATACTGATCACTTTTTGGCTACTCACGAGGCGATCAATGGAGCTATCTAGGGCGCTCCCCACCACTCTCCCGATATTGTCTCTGATTTTAAGATCGTGTGTAGGCGCTTTAGTTGACTTACTGTGTGGATAGCATATGCTGCAGAGCTAATTAAGTTTGTTAGAAAGGGTAGTAATGTGTGGTCCCCACTGAAGTTTTGAGTCGACAGTTAATCCCAAGAACACATAAAATACACTAGGCACAGATTTTTGTTCAAAGCGTCAAATAAAAACTCCTTGGCCTAGGTAATTGGCCTATTTTGTTTTAGGTAGACCAATAGTACGTACTCATATATCTTTTTGTATGTACTTAAACTATGTAGTGTGTATGTAGCTTCGACAAGGAAAACCTAAGTAGGTTTTAGATGGGGTTTGACTGACCAACTGACTTACTCAATGGTACTATTATTACATTAGTAGTCATAAGTAAGTAGTTATCTATATATACCCAGTGCCTTATTGATTGTAGTCTAATTATAGGTAGGTAACCATGAATGATTTGATTATGCAGTGGCAAATTCAGGCGCAGATACAGTATTTCGTTTAAGGGTGGGCAATTTTTGTGTTTGGTAATTTTGACCTAGTTTCCAGAGTACTATGAATTAGGCAATAGCAAAAACATATTCCAACGAGCGGAGCGAATATAAATATGCTATAATGCTATATGAAAGGACAATGCTGTCTGATGTATGGCATTCGGTACCAATGCTTAAGCGATTGCGTCAAAATGAAACCTAATTTTTTCGATGGATATTGAACTGTAATTCATGGAATAGTAAGTATTTTGTAAGTTCACCAATTTATTTTTATTTGATATTAGTTTTAAAGTTTTTAGTGAAATTGGTCATTTTTGGTACTATCATAAAAACATATGATAGTTTTTATAGCTACAAATCTGAATAATTAACAAAAAACGTGAATTAATCTCATGACGGACACCGGGTAACGTTCCATTACTTTTTTTTGTATGGACACAATCAGTTCATAATAGTATTTTACGCGCCCGGTGCAATCTGCGATAGCTGCACCCCTTATTTTACAACAGACGTAAAATATGAAGTAGGTGAGCGGAGCGAACAGCAGTTTTTTAATTAATATAATCGCTGTTGTGTTATAATACGTCACTGTTGCAAGCTTTATAAGATGGATTTAAACATTTTAGTACGTAGTTATGTTCCATATAGAAGTTAAAGGTGGTAACGTAATCGGCGAGCAGAGCGAGCTGCGAATTTTTTTGATCTGATAATTTCTGCGCCCCCCAGGAAAGAAATCTACGATTTTTAACTGGATATCAACAAAAAAGTTAATGAATACTACCATGCATGGTCTACGCCCTGTGCCTAATTAGTGAACACATGACACTCTTGCGATCGTTCAATGTAACCTAAGTACATAAAAAGTACCTACTACCTTAAAAAGTTTTGAAAAGGTCATAATATCTATGTATGTGTTTCAGGCAATTACCCCTATTGCCGCCAAGTTTAAAAAAATACCCAATATGGTAAGTGAGATAGGTAAGCTCGTATGTACCTTATTATTATTAACATTATGTACCAATGTTTAATATACGTATTTATACCATATTCTTAGAAACTAGTTCAGAAAACTTCAGAAAACTTATAGGTAAGTTACTAAACTTTTTCAAAATAACATTTTTTTTTTGTACGTGATAATTATGTACCCTTCGAGTAAAATAAGTCGAAGTATGTACCCTACCTCTACTCTGTTAACCTAGAAAGAATGAATGAACTTCTAGAAGGAACGAATGCCCTCCCGGCATGTTTACAAACACAGGTTTTTTCCAAGGTGCTTATGTTGTTTGTTGTCCGTTTGTATACACCCTTACCAAACCTTCAATTTATTGTCTGTGGATATTCAATTGTCGTTGATATTTTAGTGATTTTTAATCTATGGAAGTTTTTTACTTGACGCTTTCAAACGAGCGATGGCTGCCCAAAAAGTTGACCAATCAGGAGCATGTGCATCAATAATCAGGCTGTGATTAATCAGGGCGTACATAATCGTCACGTGTTGATTTTTCACAGCCAGTTTTTGGTGGACATTTTGCATTGTTTTGTTTGTACATGGATGATCAGGCTGGGCATAATCAGGCCGCGCAATATCAGGACCCTGCGTATGTGACTAAGTTCGTGATCGTGCTGTTCGTTCGTGATTCCTGGCTCGATTCCCTCTAAATTAGCAAAATTCAGTTGTTAAACCCGAAAGTTTGTTAATCTCGTGCGGCCAATTGCTTTGTTATAGCTCAATTTCTGATTTCATGTATAATTTAAGTGCCTGTTCAGTGTTCATCATCGTTCAGATTAAACCAACCGTTTCGGCTCCGAGCGCGGCGCGCGGGAACGGAGTACATAAATATATGAGAATTATTTGCAATAGACATGACTGACGCCTTGTGCCATTTAGTGGTAGATGGAAATGAAGTTTTGGAGCTCAAGTTGGGTAAGTACTTTCATAATGATGCCCTACTTTTCTAGTTTTTTTTGTGTTGTGCTCCTTCAATCCGGTTGAGCTCAAACAAGTGAGTTTGTCGACCTTCTTGAAGAGGTTATATTATACTTTCTGTGTAAAAGGCATCCAGCTCTCTTGTAATCTTGGATATGTACATACCTACTTACCTAAAAAATCTGGCCAGTGATTTATACTATATTACTGTCATTAGCACCCTATCAGTTCCACCAAATCAAAACTGAATGTTCTATTATGTTACTCTAAAGGAGACCTACATATTTAGAAGTGAAGACTACCCTTCAAATTTGATATTTCATTTACCTACTCAATACCACCATTTCTCAATAAATAAGGTATTAACCCAATCAAGTAAGTAAAGTCACCTGCAATTGTAATGCACAGGTAAGAACCATGTCTTGATAAAAATCTGTTAGCTATGGAATCACAACACACTACGCACACAATATGTTACTGTAATCTATACCATGGGAAATTGTGGAGAGGAAAACTTGAAAAACTCCAAACAAAAACAGATTATGGAATCATTTTCTGTCATTCTCCCTCTCTAACTGGGATGACAAGTGGAAGTTTCGTGTTCCATTCACTCTTTTCAGCCGTTAACGTTGAGGATCTCAATCCAGTAAAATCCCTACCTCAGCATTCCTCATATGATAAGAATAAAATAAGAACAGATATAATATGTAATCAAATTGTAATTTCAGTGAGAACACCAGATGACATTGAGAATGATGACACAAGTTTTAGCCCGGAGATGTGTCACCAGGTGTTTGGGGAGAATGAGAACATATTTGGGTACACAGACTTGCATATCAGATTGTATTATAGTGCTGGAAGTCTGCAAGTCTACCTTGGCATTGAGTATTCTGATAAGGTAAGTTACTGGAATCCTATCAAGATGTTCTGCAATTGAAGACCCAATAACATCTACAAAGTTGTTTATTATCAAACTTACCGGTTGGTTAGGTATGAAGCAGACAAATAAACTGGCAAATACCAGGACTAGTATGCAGTAGGTCTTGCTGCCAAGATCCAAAGTATATCAAGGTACTCAGGCTGAGTAACTCATGCGCTGAAGGTGCACTACCATAAGTCCAGATTTTTTTTAATCATTTTTTTATGACACCTGCTTCCACGGCCTCTCCTGAGACAGAGCAAAGATACAAGTAAAAAACTAAAATTTTGTTGAAACTTTGTTAATGTTGTCCACAGATTGAACCAACAAAGTCTGATGGTATGAAAGCTGATGATGTTGAAGGAGCACTAAAGAAAGTATTGTCACCAGGTTACACAACAAATCTAGACCATTTTGTATCAAAGTTGGAAAAGGATGTGTTGTTCAAACCACATGGAGAGCTGGTTCATGCTTTCACTGTTAAGTCATGTAAGTATCTATTTTCGATACCCACTTAACTACGGATACCTTAGCTTTCCCATTGAAAAATGGGATGTTTCACGTACCATTTTATCTGTGAAAGTATTTCGACTCCGTAGTCTTCTCATCAGTGCTAGACAGGACACTCACCCTGATGAAGACTTCTTACACCGTCCATACGTTCACCGATGCAATGGTATGTTCATTTATTCCTGTTCTTCAATACAAATGAGTTAATGCATGTTAGTTACATGAGTAAAACTTCATATTTTATTTGATTAGTGGGCGCCATGTGGCGCCGGTGGAAGCTTGTGTCTGGAAAAAAACCGGCAAAGTGCGAGTCGTATTCGCACACGGGTTCCGTACCGTTGTATTGGAGCCTCACTTAAATATTTATTTTATTCTGTATTTAGTGTTTGTTGGTAAAGCGGCAACAGAAATACATCACCTATTTAAATTTCGACGGTCTAGCTAACATGGTGTATGATGTATGATACAGCCTGGTGAAAGACAAACGAACAGTGGTCTTAGTAATAGGGTCTCGTTTTTACCCTTTGGGTTAGTTACATTAAAAAAAAGGTAATTTTTGTCCTGCATGAATGAGTTAAGGACCTACAACATTTAGAAATGCTTGCTTGTTAAATATTACAATAGCTGCCAACACTCTTGTTTCAGTTGATGGTGGAGACAAACGTAATTTTGAGGTATACTACAGTGAGACATCTACACCGGGCTTCCTAAACTTTCATGAGAGATTACAGACCTTTCTACTGTGGTATGTGGATGCAGCATCGTTCATTGATGTTGATGATGATCAGTGGACATTTTTCACAGTGTAAGTATATTTTCTTTTTGTCCCAACTAGTCACAACCAGAATTCACGACGGATGCAGGAATTGAGCACTGCAACTCTTGAGGTTGGACTTCAAATAAACCAGTCAAAGATGCAGATAATGACGAACAGCACGAAACGCAGGGTCGAGGGAGATGGTCAGGTCATACAATGTGTCGATGAGTACGAAGTAGAGTATAGAGTAGAGAGTTTCGAAAACAGGCAAGGCGAAGAAATGGGTCGCCGAGTCGATAACGCCTGGAAGAGCTACTGGTCCATGAAGGCGCATTTGAAGGAAGACCTACCGCTGACACTTAAGCGCAAACTTATCGACATGTGTATCCTGCCCGTCCTAAACGTGGTCATTGACATAACTATAGAAGTCCAAGCTTAAGATTTGCCAGAGGGCAATGGAACTCAGTATCCACCGATTCAAACATTTGGGTCGAAAATGGTTGGTCATTAGGAAAGGTTAAGGTTTGGATAGTGTTCAAATAAAAGCGGCGAAAGAACAGATACAGTTGGTATACATACCAATGTAATGTGTCTAAGGTAACATCCGACTGTCCTCTTTAGGGTATCCTAAGGATGATTTTTTTTTACAAATCTTAGGTCACTCTGGGCTTCTTTCTTCGTAGTCCGAATACAGGACAGAGAACAGCCGCCATCTAGTCTGTAGTCCTAGAGCATTTTTACGTACGGTTTCTTGAAAAAACAAATGAAAGTCGTGGTGGCAGTACGTAATAACATCCAGATAGATAAAAAAATGACATTTCAGATTTGAGAAGTTCGAGTCAAGCGAAGGTCGTGTCAGGTACGCAACGGCTGGATATGCGACAGTGTACCGCTACTACGCTTACCCAACTCACTTACGTCCACGAATCTCGCAGGTTCTGACTCTACCGCCGTTTAGGAAACTGGGTATCTGCGCTCATCTCATACAGGTATTATTCTATGTTATATACTTTTTAGTCGCATGTGAACCGCTTCGTTGTTCGCCTCGCGACTCACAGGCTTGCTTCCCGAAGCGGTTTTCGTGCGCGAACCATTATTATTCTGTATTTATTCTGTGCACGAATAACGAGTAAACTAACTGAATACGACGTAGGCGACGAGTGCCGTCGACGAATGTATAAGACTGCTAGTAGTGGATGCTGCTGTTCATGCCTTAGTCATCTTTTACGACATCCATCCACTGGAGGACATGGATATTTTTAATGTTGAAGATGTCACAGCCAATAGATACAGTATTCAATCAAACCTGCACATTTATTGCATAATTTTAAATCAAATACCCACTAGAGAACTTCAAATCAATTAACATTGGTTAATTATTCGTATTTGGTTATGGTATGGTATTTTAGGAATCGGCCATAAATCTTTTTATTGGTGAAATTAAAAAAAGCAGTTCATTCTAAGATTCGAGTGTTATAATTTGAATTGATGTTATCAGTTGAGTTAAACACTAAGGCCACGCTACCACCACTATTGTCTAACATATTTACAAATTGCCAACTGCCGTGTTCAATAAAGTAAAAGATTTACATTATTTATCAATTTTTTTAATCTTTCAGGCTATTTATGCCCACTACACAATAATTCCAGAAGTTGTGGACATCACTGTAGAAGACCCATCGCAAGAGTTTCAAAGAATAAGAGATTTTGTTGATGCACAAAACTGTGAAACGTTACCTGCTTATGCTCCAGAAAAACTATTTGAAGGGTAATTATACTAAAATAAATTAAGTGAATATTGAAACGAGGCTTCGAAGAAGTTTCGCGTATTGTCTGTCTGCCGAGTGAAGAGAGTATTACAATATACATAGTGCATCTACTACGCACAATGTTTTAAAAGCGACTGTGAAATGTACCCTGAAATTTTGCACAAATAATTTTAGACCAGGAATAACATGTATAAAGGTTACTTTTTATTATTATTTTATTTTTTATACCCCGAAGCCGCGGATGGAAGCTAGTAGCAATTATTTAAATTAACTAGATTTTGCTTCGATACCAAAGTAGTTGTTGTAGTTTGGGGGAGGCTTTTGCCCACCAGTGGGACAAAATGGTATAGTTAAAAATAATTGATACTTAAACTGAAACGCAAAGTAGCCAGAGTAGTTATTAGTTGTTAACATAAAATGTCTAATTCGATATTAAACAGACTGATTTCTACTTCAGGTTTAAAAATGAAATGGCGAATCAAGCTCAGAAAAAGTTCAAAATAAATAAGAAACAATCGCGGCGCGTCTACGAAATCCTCCGTCTGAAGCACACCAATACCTCGGATAAAACTATGTACCTAAATTACAGATTGGATGTCAAGAATAGGCTAAATGCACCTTTTCAGGTACTTGTGAAAAAGTTTCATAAATCTGCTTGATTTAATATATATATATATAGAGAGAGAGGAATATAAAAAAGGTTGTTTTTATTCTGAGAACTGGTAAACCAAGCAAATTGTATTAAATAAAGGCGAAAGTTGTAAATGAACATGTAAGATGTGAAATGTTTATTTCTTCTTTACGCCAAAACTACTGAACTGATATTTTGACCATAATTATGTACTAGATAGAGACTAGGAATAAATACGGATACCACGCGAGCGAAAACACGGGTTGAAGCTATCCACCACGCCACATCAGCCTATATGAGTCCATAGGCCTTCCCTAATAAAGGGGGATATTATAAGCCCATAATCCCCACGCAGGGCATACGGATTGGGGATCGCAGGGCACAGCTCTCACAGCCGCAGCTGACCGTCGGCTCGGTCAGGGAATTTAGCTGCACCCGGGTTAGGCTGTGCTATGCCGCAATCAACAAGTAGCGGCACGAAACTCTAGCGCTGACCGTTATTGAGCAGAAGTCAAAAGTAAGGTATTTTATAGGAGCTAGAGGCGAGAGAGAGCGAGAGACCCATGCGCAGAAGTTTCGTTCAGCGCTAGACTTACGTGCCGCTAGCTGTATCAGAGTCCCGTTTGTTATACAGCATGTTGTACCCTGGGCAAGTGAGGTTGGCTTGGATTCTGCAGATAGAGGTTGTTGAGGAGTTTTGGAGGTGTCTATGCCATTTCCGCCGACGTATTCATAAAGACGATAATTTTTAGTTATATTATTAATGCGATGTTTTGTTTATTATTACTCAATCACGCGATAACCAAACTGGAATAGGACAAAGAATATATCCGGGTACCAAGCAAGCGAAGGCATCAAAAAGTAGGTTCATAAGTTTATAACTTAGTCTTTTCTTTATACGCAACAATTATTTTATTACCAAATACAAATTGTAAATAGACGGGGTAAGAGAATGCAAAAGAGAAGAATTTTGGATTTGGTTACGATGACAAAGTTAATTCAAGATAGTTTCCAAAAATGCTTCTTAGACCTCTGCCTAACCGGATTCGATTCGGCCCGAAGCGCGCGCAGCCTAAGCAGCTGTGCTGCATACGGGTGGATGAATTGACCAATAATGGATGGATGAATTGGCAAATTTTTGGGATTTATATCAGATATCGTGTTTTTTAATTTTGCCTAGATTTTCTTCAGTAAAAGCAATTTTTTTTGGTAATAAAAATGCAACTTTATTTGGTAATTAGTAAATAGTGGTGTATTATACCTATTGTGTCTATCTTTTTGTCACCATTCTGTCATATTTTTTTTACAGAAAAAGAAATTGGAAATGAAGAAACTAGAAAAGATACTGAAACCGGAAGAGTACGCCGCGGCAGTTAGCACGACAGGCACGAGCGAAACGCAAGGCCGCCTCGCTAACCAATACCTAGCGCTCGAGGAAGAGTACCGGAGGGTCCTACATAGGCTCGAACAGAATTATTGAACCGCATGAGATTTGAATTTGCATGTATTTTTAGTGATAATGCGCATGTATTTTATTCAGTCAAAATTGTTAATTTTTTATATGAGAAATGTTCTTGAAATTGTTTTGTTGGATTTGGCGATAACAGTTAAGCTTTAAAATCAAGTCTTATACATTCGGTTGTGATCGGATTTAGATTTGTTGAAGTGGAATTCCAATGAAATGTCGCTTGGTTGAAGATACAAGAATTCACTATAGTGTGGTAACCACAGAACACCTTACGGCGAGGCAACAACTATGCGGTGCGACGAGACATCGCAAAAATCTACGACAACTGCGCACAATGCGTCGTACAAATTTCGTCGACGTTTTTGCGATTCGTCGCCGCAACGCAGTGTTGTCGCAACCGTAAGGTGGCAACCAAGGTCGAAGCACTAATCGTATCATGAAATTTTGGCCAGTGAAAAAGCGAAGATTCGAAATAACACTACATTGGCCAAAACATTAGAGCTTTCGGTCTCTTGTCGTGACTATCGTCTGTATTGTGATTAGTTCATGGTGCTGGGCCACTGTGTGTTGAAACGTGTAACAAAATTACATAATAAGAATTAATTAAACATTTGAGCACTTCATAAGCTTTAGATTTCTTGTAAAGTAGTGCCAATCGGCCGCTGACTGATAGATTAACTTAATAAGAAACTGCATACTGAGATAGAACTAACTCCATTTTAACGTAAGATATGCAATTATTCTTAACAATTCAAATTGATCTTTCTATGGAATGAATATTCGAGTTTATGTGATACAAAATTGTTAAAAGGAGAAGTTAATTCTTATTGTTACAGGTGTTGAAAGTCGAACAGGAAAATAAAAAGATTTTTTTAAATTGAATGTTTATTTTCAACTACTTCTAAACATAACATAATTGATTATTAGATTATTATGTAATGTTCTTTACTGCTGTATGTTGTATACTAAAGTGAACATGGAATCGTAAGTTATACGGAAACATCTTTAGGAATTATGAAAACTTCTATTTTAGATTATAACATTCCGCTGTAAGACTAGGGACACTATTACAATAAAAAAACCCACTGGTATCTTTAAAAAATCAATTAGCTTAAAACAAACAGATATTAATAAATTAGGAACATTGAAAATCATTATTTAATAAATAAACAAACATCTAACTGATTTTACACCTACAAGGAGAGAAATTTCTCCTTTTTAAATACGTCTTACACGTTGCACAACACCATCTTTTTGTGAGGTGTATATCGAGATAGTTATCGAGGTGTACTATAAATTAAATAAATAACCAAATTAAAACAATCAGCATAATAATACGCGATAAGATATGAAAATGCTTACCTTAAGTAGTCCCTAAATCTGGGGTGAGTAAATCCCATAAATTAAAAAAAATATTGTTTTGTTAAAAAGCTGTACAAACTTCGTACATATTCCGGTATGGCCGCCGGAACCACTAAAAATAAACCCACTAATAATACTGATATTTTAGAAATAACAACATTAAGCTGTGTTAAGTCGCGCCTAAGAAGTAAACATGTTCATAAATAGTAGAACGTTTTAATCAGAGACTCAATCACGAAGACGAATAGCGAAAAAGTATTCGTATCGTAGACGTAAAATTTTGGCCAATGAGAAAGCTTAGATTCAAGATAACGCTTTGATACATCTTACGTTATTTTTGTCCAAAGGCGGTTCGCAGTTTTGGACTCTTGGATGGCAACCAGGAATTTGGGACTTGTTTACATATTTGGCTCAGGATGGACAGTAAATCTATGCCATTTATTCTTATAGGTTATCCTTACGTCAAGCTTACTCTAAACGAATGATCAATTTGTCAAAACACGGCTACTGAAATCAATATTGGGATAAAAGTGATCAATATTTTTTGTGTCATGAAAAATTTGTGTGCCGCAGAATAACTCTAAATGAAGATCGTATTTATACGATTCGCCAATTACGTGGAGCGCGACATGTTATCACAGTAGTAGAATTTCTCTCCGAACCATTCATTGTGCTCAACCAGGAACCTGTACACAAAAAATATGTATAAAAATACTGTTTTCAATAGTCTCTCTTAATTTATTTTGTTGAATAACTTAATACGCTAAAAGTTATACTTACTGGATGAACATGTCAATGTGTTTGACTACTAGTTTGAGTTTGAAGTCGGACATCTGAGTCGCGTTCAGAAAATCTGGGAGCCTCACTGTAAATAAACACATAATTAGTTTTGTACATATTTATCTGCAAGAGACGTGCATAGTTGACCAATACATATTTTTGTTAAGATATACCAGGGGAGCATAGTGCATTGACATATTAGAGCCCGTTAAGGCGACTCTAAGGGTCAAACCTCTCTCTCGCTCGCACTATTCAAACATTTTTTGTATTGTTATTTTCAAGGCCGTGAAGGTTTGCTATTTTGCATAACTACATTCAGTGATTTTATATCTTCAAAAATGTTGAATAGTGCGAGCGAGAGGGAGGTTTGACCCTTATGGGATTCTACTATACAGGAGTATAACGGGTTCTCATAATGTATACTGGCACGTCTTGATAGATATGATACTCTCACTAGATGGAGGGACGATATTGTCAAGAAAAAGATGGAAAGTCGATTGATGGAAGAGGCTCAAGACTGTTCCTCGTAGATATTTTTGGGGCAGATCGTGGTTGTCGAGTTAAACAATGTCATACCAAAGAGGCGGGCGAGATGTATGGCGCCGTACACTCGGCACGGCAGGTGTTCTGTACCTTCACGCGGGATTATCTCATATTTCGATACCTGTAGATGAAGATAGGTTACATCAAGTTAAAGTTGAATACCAAATCTGTCGAATGAGTCTGTTTTTTTTTTTATAAGGGCCTGCTCTTGACCTCGAGACTTCATAGACAAGGATGAGGTCGACGATGGGGCGAGCTTTCCCAGAAGATGCCTATTAACTCTCTTTTTGAAGCCGTTAGAATCATTTTATGGGTATCTAGTATTATTTTATCTGTTTCGTTATTAAAATCATAACACACTGATATTATAAATGCGAAAGTTTGTGTGTTAGTTTGTTTAGTAGCTAGTAATTAATCACACAGTCTTTCTCCAGTCAAAAATATTCACTGGATATAGATGCGTTTGCCGTATAACAAACGTTTAGTAAGCAGGTTAGTGTTCACAGTATTGGAATTAAGTAAACAGGTAGATGCTTCGGTGCGCCGCGGCCGCCCCCTTATAAATCGTCTTATGACAACCACAGCAGTCAAGGGACAAAATAATTTTGCTGGAACATTAACGGCCATTGCTTATACCCCCCAATGTTGTACCTTATCGAGTAGCAATGATAGCGGAGTCCTGGTAGAAGCAGACGGGATTGGCGTCGGCTCAGCTGGCTTGGGCCACTCTTCGTTCGAAGAGCCGCTTCCGCTGCCCACACTGACAACATAAGCATAGATTAAGCTTCTTATTATTCCATAAATACACAGGCAGCATTAATTCCAAAATTAAAGTCAATTACTAATAGAAACTTTTGTAGATTTTTGACAGCTTAGGACATTTCATATTATTGACAACTCATATTTATGCTCAAGTCATAATTCAATCTGGACTATGTGCCTCATGTTTATGGATAATAGAACTCTTAGCACAGAATAAGGATGCTCCTAGCCGCAAATTGTCGCAAAGTTTCGTTCTACACAAATACATACATGGATATCATTGAGTTAGTTTCAGAGGGGTGTAAGGGGTTCGAACATCCATCTTTGGAACCCAAGCCAACCTCACCTGCCTGTGGTGCACCCTGCTGTATAACAAGTGGTGCTCTGCCGGCCGGCTGATTGCGGCATAGCGTAGCCTATCTCCGGCACAGCTAAATCCTTTGGCCGCCTACGGCAGCAGAGTTGGCGATGCGAGAATCTGTAACCTGCGATTCTCAACTTGGCTTTCCCTTCTTATAGAGGAGGCCTGTATCCAGCAATGTACTGAAAAGGCTGGAAGTTGTATCTTCAGTAAGCATACATACCTGGATGAATGTTCAAAGGCGCGTGGTTCTGTGGAGGTAGACGGATGTGGCTCTTCGTTTTCAGACTGAGAAACTGCCGACTTGTGAGATCGGAGCCTGAGCAACATGGAAAATGACGGTAGTAAAACAGTAATACGTATTTGTTAGCTTTAGACAGTCGACTCGATAACTGCCACAAAGTGATGTTTTATTCGTAAATTATAAGGTGCTCATGGCGTGGCTTACTTCGGTGTTCTAAGCAGTGGCTTATACCTTACTACAAATAAAGTTGGCGTTATCTATATTTTTATATAAGAAAATGGAGGAGTGCCCCGAGCGGGAAGTTTGTAAAATTTTGATCTCCATACAAAATTCCTTCCTAGATGGAAGATTTGGTCGCGCGATTGACATGCGTATCCAATCAGGCTTGCTGAATGTCACGTGCAATGTGACGTGCGTTCATATATTAGCAAGCCTGATTGGATACGCATGTCAATCGTAGGAAGGCTCATAGGTAACGCAAACTTTGTAATAAAGTATGTTTTTCACACTCAAGCCACTGATCATCTTGGTTAAGCAATACTCCGCCGGGTCACTACTTGGATGGGTGACAATTAAATTGGCATTTAGATCTGAGCCCTTCCGTTCTTCAGAAAGCACTTTATAATGTTGATCCCGGCTTTTTCAGTCGCATATCCATGTAGGAGGCCTTCAGGCGGCCTAAAACCTTTGACCATAGCGTTAGCCACTAGCTCATACAAAGAAAGACTGAATGATATAGCATTGCAAATAAGTAAAAACGTGTCTCATAGACTTCCATCATAGATAATGGAAAGTAATCCAACACTACATTCACATAATACATAATTCTATGTATTTGGAAGCTTATAACGGCAACTCTTAAAAAAAAACGTCGATAGAAAATAAATAAATAGGGATGACGACTGGGTAAAAAAATAAAAATTCTAATAAGTCCGTCAATTAGATCAACAAAAAAATACTGGACACGTATTTTTTATTTATTGAATCAATAGAAATTGACGGAGATAAAGAATGAGAAAGTTCGGGAGTGGGGGCTCGTGACGTCACGCGGAACTTTAACGCACTATATCTTTGTTATTTTTTGTTTAATTGACAAAAGAAAAAATACGTGTCCAATATTTTTTGGATATGTAAAAAACGGACTAATTATAATTTTTCAGTCGTGTAGCCTATAATGCTGGACACATGACTGATATACACAGAAATAATTTCTGTGCTTATATACTACTTAAATACATTTTTTATATATACTTACATACATATTATACACATAAAACACCCAGACCCGAGCCAAATGTTAGCAGAACATACAAACATTTGTCTCACGGCGGGAATCGGAAACGACACCTTCTGCGTCTCTATGCAGCTAAGGTCGGAATGTAAACGCACAATGATATCTTAAATCGAACCTGCGTGCGACATTCCCACTGCGAGTGGCTGGCCGACTTGGCTCCGGTTCGCGCGGCTCTTGTTTTATATCAGTGATCAGTGGAGTTTCCTCGGCTGTGTTGGTACTCTCCAGTGAGTTAACAGCCGGCGAGTTGACGGCTGGTGAGTTGACAGTTGAGGAATCAGCCGGTGAGCTGATAGCTGGCGAATTGTTTGATCTGTAAAAAATGTGACTGAATAAACAAAAGAAAACAATTTTTAAGAAATTATTTTTGAGACAGCATATTTAACCAAATGCCCTGGCATTTTACTAATTTTCCATGATCACAAAGCTTGACATAAAAATAAAAGTAGAAAATAGTTGGTATTGTATATTTCCACCCCTAACGACAATCTATTAATTATGTTTTTTATGGTACTTGAAGATGGAACAAGCACATGGCGCACCTGATGTAAAGTGGTAAACATTACCTATCACTCCTATCAAAGCATTGCATCGTAGATCACGTTTTTTTTCGGAACGTGCTCTGCGATGCAACGCCCTGCGTCCATCAAATTTAGGCATGAAGATGATAAAACCTCTCAGTTATCCCATGATCATTTAGTATTTAGGGTTTGATTTACATTCCTAATAAGTTCGGTTCTATTTCGTCATTCTAACTTGACAAACCGCCTGTATCAAGTAATACTTAGTTTAAGTCCAGCGATAGATCAGTTGAGAGAATCCATTATAAAAATGACTTTCAACTTTAGTAGAATTTATTTCTTGGCCGACCTTATTTCCTTTGAATCACAAATACTCATCATAAAACTTATGAAGGTAAATATAATGATCAGTTTTTTGTGACTATTGAGGTTCGTTGACTGGTCGAGACTGAGAGATTAGACTTACTTGCGGTTGCAACTGCGGGTGCGGTTGCGGGTGCGGGTGGTGGGTCTGTGCGTCTCAGACGGTTCTTGTTTGATCTCGGCCACCGGAGGGGCATCGCAGACAGCTTCGCCCGCATTCAAAGATTGTGATGATTCCTCGTTCACGGGCGTCGCGGGCGAGTGGGTACATCTGTCAATGTAATAAAAATATCAAAACCCTCGTATTGGATTTTGCATATCACTATTACAAAAAATGCTCTAACTTTTGTGTCGGGCAATCAATAAAATATTTTCATAGAACATAAATACGTAGGTATTTAGGTTCTCCATTATGTTCTCAAAGTCTACACTTTCATTTCCTTTACATTTCGGGAAATACCCGAACTGTGTAGATATAAAACTAGCATTGCCCGTATTTGTGCGCCGTAGTTTATGTCGCCCTTGACATTTTTTGGATTGTTTTTGCTGCATTAATAAAGGTTTTTTATATAAATCAACGATTTTTTAAAAATAAGTTGATTCTAATAGCTTTTCAAGTCATCTTAATCCAGCCTTGGCTGAGTTGGCCTCAACTATAAGAAATTAAGTAGAGGGTCCTGAAGCGATGCAACGGGGAAAAAACTATGCGGGCGAAGTCACGGGGCGCACATTTGTTTGTTGTTATATAAACATATTAATTACCTGCGTCGTAGTCCTCGCGTCGCAGGGCGATTGATTTGATTCCGGGTCACATTCGCATAACTGTGCGGATCGTCTGCCGCGGCCGTCCGGTCCGGTAAATCTTCGATCGCCGGAGAATTCGTAACTCTCTCGAGCGCAGGCGAGTTGATACCAACATCAGGCAAGTTGCAACCAACAGCGGGCGAGTCTTTTCCAAGACCTGTCGATTTGCAACCAACTGCGGGTGAGTTTCTATCAAGAGCCGGCGATTTGCAACCATCAGCGGGTGTGTTTCTATCAAGGGCGGGTGAGTTGCTTCCAACAGCTGGTGAGTTTCTACCAAGCGCTGGCGATTTGCCACCAACAGCATTTGAGTTTCTGTCAAGGGCGGGTGAGTTGCTGCCCACAGCTGGTGAGTTTCTATCAAGGGCGGGTGAGTTGCTGCCCACAGCTGGCGAGTTTCTATCAAGGGCGGGTGAGTTACTGCCCACAGCTGGTGAGTTTCTATCAAGGGCAGGTGAGTTTCTGCCAAGGGCGGATGAGTGGCTGCTAAGAGCTGGTGAGTTTCTACCAGGGGCGGGAGAATTGCAACCAACAGCGGGCGAGTTTCTTCCCAAGATAGGCGAGTTTCTACCCAGGATGGGCGAGTTTCTGCCAAGGGCGGATGAGTTGCAACCAACAGCAGGCGAGTTTCTACCAAGAGCTGGCGTGTTACTGCCAAGAGCGGGCGAATTTCTACCAACAGCAGGAGAGTTATTTCCCCTGTAAAAGAATACGCCTTATTTACACAGTTAGTAAGTAACATTACTAATGTTACAAAAAGTTTACTGGATACAATTAAAATTAAATTTTAAGAGTAATAAATAGCTTACCTGCGGCTTCGCGTGTTAGGCCGATGTAACTCCCTTCGTAATGTAACAGTTGATGTGTCATCAACACTTGGGCTATGGGGCCCCTCTGTTGATTGACTACGGAGACCTTCTCTGTGGGGCCCATCTGTTGTTTGGCTGCGGAGGCCTTCTCTATGGGATCCATCTGTTGCTTGGCTGCGGAGGCCTTCTCTATGAGGAACTTCAGTTTGACTTCGAAGACCTTCTCTATGAGGAACTTCAGTTGATTGACTTCGGAGCCCTTCTCTGTGGGGGCCATCTGTTGATTGACTACGCAAGCCCTCTCTATGAGACTGATCTGTTGATTGGCTTCGGAGGCCTTCTCTATGAGACTGATCTGTTGATTGGCTTCGGAGGCCTTCTCTGTGGGGGCCATCTGTTGATTGACTACGGAGCCCATCTCTGTGGGGCACTTCATTTGGATGACTATGTAGGTCCTCGTTATCTGTCTCATCTATTGATTGACCTTGGATGTCTTCTTTGTGGGGTCTTCTATGTAGGGCCTCGTTTTGTGGCTCATCTACTGATGGACCTTGGAGCCCTTCTTTGTGGGGCCCATCTGTTGATTGACTTGGGAGACCTTCTCTATCGGGCCCGTCTGTTGTTAGACCCTCACTATGATCTTCTAATGTTTGATGCGCGGGGTCCAGTGAAGTTTGACCTTGGGCCTCAATAGCTTGGCTATGGTCCACCATTTCAATTGGCTCTTCTCTGTCTGCATCGGGTGAATTTTCCGTCTGTTCTGAATACTCCATTTGAGCAGATTGAAAATTCTGAGAGTCATTGGAATCTTCTTTTTCTTGTTTGATTTCCAATGGCATTTCAGCATCCTGCGAGTTTTGAGAGAGGATTGTAGGATAAGGTTGATGAAACAAGGGTAATTTCAAGAAAAGATCAAAGTTTTGAAGTCTCAATTCAAATTAATACTTAATGTTGCTTGCAGTTTTTAGACGATTCTACAGTCTAAATAATTAAAAATGAGGGTTGTTACCATAGTAACAGCATATATCTATGGTTGTTGCCATAGTAACAGTATATATCAATGATTGTTGCAGTCTAACAGTGGTGTGCGGTGGAAACCAAATCAACAAAATATTTTTTTACTTGATTATTAATCCCGTCGGTGTGTAAATGTTAATGTAATTTATGAAATATAATAAATTTTATGGGAAACGTTTGGTTTTGACGCAATTGGTACGGGTTCTCAGCATTCGCCATTTTAAAAATGAAAATCCATATGTACACGGCCAAGATTCGAACGCAAGCTCGAAAGTCGAGGTATATCCTACTAGGCCACTCTGGTTCAAATCAAGTATTTATTACTACCAAAAGATATTCTTTTTATGTGTGTAATGTACCCTATGTGTTTTTTTGTGCCTTATTCTTCGTATCGTTCGTATCTTTTTTCCAAGCTCGTTCTGTTATAGTGTTGTGTCAAATAAATGAATATCTATCCATCATATCATACCTCAAATTCCTGCTTGATATCTTTTTCATCTATCTCTTCTTGGTAATATTCCTCAGCTGCTACTATCTCTTTCATCGCTTCTTGCGCCATCTGTATCTCATACGCCAGTTCAACTTCTAATTCTTCTCGGATTACCTACAGGATGGAATTAAACAACTATATTACTTACGTGATAAATTATTATTGATGGTTAACAAAAAACAAAACAAATATCTTCACGACTCTCTTCTCATTATGGATGGATCTTGAGATATTGCTCGGAACTTGAATCTAATGAGGATACTATGTTGAGGGTTATCAGTGGTAAGGTATATTACTTTCAGACAGCGAAGGCTCAGTAAAATAAATAAAATCTTTATTCAATTTCTTAAATCTAAGATCGACAAATACGGAATAAAATATATTATTATAGGTAAAAATTTTACAATGTGCCTGAACTAGGATAAATCCTGTCTCAGGCGTAAAACAAAGCTAATAATAAACATGAATAAACAAATAAAAAAATAGGGTTCCGTTGGGCACCCTTTGGGTACAGCACCCTAATAAGTTGAAAACTGCCTTAACGATGTTTAACGTCCGTCAAAGACGAGTGAGATGGCCTGTGGCCAAAGCACTAATATTTTGACATGCCGTTTCGTAAGCGTATCCTGAAAATTTGGCCAGTGACAAGCATAGATTCGAAATAACGCGTTGTCATTGGACAAAATTTTAGGTTACGCTCAGAAATTAAGATATTATTAAGCAACTATGTATATAATATAGCTGTTGCAAAAAGGCCCTAACTCAACATTTTGATAGTTGTATAAGAATACAACCAGCGCTCGCTGGTCTTCCGATACGATACGAAATCTCAAAATAACAACTAGTATAATACTAGCTATGTATGTTTCCGGTTTTGCGCACTACGGAGAGTATAAGTTATAATCTCAAGTTTTGAAACCACTGAACCACAAAAAATACTTGTGACTGTGACTGAACAAACCTGCATGATCTCCTCATTAACGCCTTGGGTGATGACATGTTGAAATTCAACATGTATCAGCGTCAGTTCCGCTTCTTCTTCTTCTTGCATCTCCTGTAAATCATCGTTATAATCTTCCTGGTACTCCTCTTGATAATAATCTTGATCATATTCCTCTTTTATATCTTGTTGCATTTCTAAAAATAGGAACAATCCTAAGTTATGTTACCAATACGTGTCTTTATTATTTGCGTCGATGTTTATTTGTAACATCTTTGATAGTTTCTGCCTTGAATGACGGATAAATAGTCATAGTTTTCAATTTTTATTTCACTAGTTTTCATCAAATTAACTATGAGACATTTTATTAGAATTTTGCCAGCTCCTTACATCAGAAAGTCGTACAAACAAAAAATTCTCTTCTTCATTTACAATTATGCATAAAACCACCTGTTGATAGAACCTGTTTTCCAATCTAGATCTAACGAGACGGCCTCTGTGGCGCAGTGGGTAAAAGCCCGCCTGAGACGCAGAAGGTTGCGGGTTCGATTGCCGTGAGATAAATGTTTGTATGATCTGCAAATATTTGTCTCGGGTCTGTGTGTTTCCTATGTATAATATGCATGTATTTAAAAATATATATACAGTGGTGGTCATATAATAGAGAACCCTGATATAAAGGGAAGATTTTTCAAACTAAGACGCAAAACTAATTGTATGCAATTTTTTTTTTATTTCTCTCGGTATCGTAAAACTTTTCCATAATACCACTGTATTCATTGATACACATGATTAGCTAAAAATAACTAGACAAACTTTTTACACTACTTCTAAACATAGTAGTCCTGTTTACTGGCTGGTCACGTAATAAAGAACGCTAAAGAGTTTATGCCTTTATTCAAATTTAAATAGAGAACACTCGGTCGGTTTGTTACTGTTTGTATAATTTTGGCGCCATTTGGTGCTAAGATTAAAAGTGATTGCATCTTATAAAAAAATAATGGGAAAAAATAAAAGTTGTGATAAATCTACAAGGGAAGTAATAATAAAACTTCGCCGGAAGAATTGGTCTTATAAAAAGATAGCCGACCATCTGCAATGTTCAAAAAAGATGGTTTTCCACGCTGTAAAACATTTCGCTACGTATCAAACTACTTCGAATGTTCCACGTGTACCTAAACAGAGAAAAACAACTCCTAGAGATGACCGAAACATCGTTCGTATGGCAAAACAAAACCTTTTAAAGGGTCCAATGAGCTGAGAAAAGAATATTTTGGTGAAAACAACCCTTCAGCAATCTCAGCACGCACTATTCGAAGACGTCTGGTAGAAGAAAAATTGCACGGTAGGATAGCAAGAAAGGTACCCATGTTGAAACATTGCCACAGGCAAGCCCGGCTTGCATTTGCGAGAAAGTATGAAAACTGGACTGTGCGACAGTGGAAAAATGTACTTTTTTCTGACGAGACGAAAATAAACAGAGTATGTTCTGATGGAAAACGATATGTACGACGTCCCCCTAATACAGCATTCGACCCTAAGTACACGAAAGTTACATTAAAGCACGGTGGTGGAAATGTGAAAATTTGGGGGTGCTTTTCTGGACATGGTGTTGGACCTGTAAAGTTGATAGAAGGTAACATGGATCAGTTCCAATACAAAAATATACTGGAAGAAACAATGTTACCTTATGCTGAAGACATTCTACCGGTTATTTGGACATTCCAGCATGACAATGATCCAAAGCACACTGCACGCACCGTAAAGGAATTTCTTACAGCGCATTCAGTTTCTGTCTTAGACTGGCCAGCTAACAGCCCAGATCTAAACCCAATAGAGAATCTGTGGTTCGATAAATATAATATCGTAAAGAAAAAGGTTTCAAATACACAGTGTGGGAATTTAAGAGAGCTATACGACGTTTTTTTAGAAGAATGTAACTCTATTTCTCTTGCGAAATGTGCAAAATTAATAGAGTAAATGCCTCGCCGGTGTAAAGCAGTAATTAAAAGCCGTGGATATGCTATTAACTATTAATTTTAGTTAAAAATATATTAAATTGCTTTTTAAATTTTCTGCGCTACAAATTATTGTGATTTTTTAAAATGTAAGTGTCATACAAAATAATTCCCGCGCAGTTTAATAAATCGTTCTTAATTATTTGTCCAGCTTCAGTACTATTTGAATGTGTTACTTTGGTAAAATAAATAAATTGTGAAAAAAATAGTTAGCGATTTTATTGTTCATTCCTAAGCCACGTTGCTCTACTAATGTGGCTATTTTATAACATGAGTAGTTGCTTCTTAAAAGGTACACATCTTTGTGTATGACACGATTCAAATAAAAAACTTCTATAACTTCAAATCGTTTTTAATTATATGACCACAACTGTATATAAGTAGTATATCAGTCATGTGGTTCCCATAATGCAAGCTCTTTTTAGTTTGGGGCTATATGATGCTGTGTGATACCATACAACATTATTTAGTATTTATTTAAAAAACTTACTTCTTACTGACCGCCTAAGATGACTGCTGTTTTCATGCAAAGATAATGTAAAAAAACTACATTTTAAATAACTTATTTCATTCTCTTGTGAAATTATCTAAGTTACTTATGCCAGATCCTATGCCTACATTTTGACGATAGCTTATTTATCCTGCATGTAAAATTTCTGCGTGATTGTAATAGTTTGCTAAAACAAACACTACAGTATTTAACCTAGTGATTCTTGGAAATACATATATCTATATACTTCCACTATTCTGAAAAAATATCTTCCTATATCTATCCCCAAGTTAACCTAGTGTATTACCTTCGTAAGCCTAATGTAATAAACATGACAGACAAGAGGATCATTATTCTATTCTTACCCACCACCACAACCGTCTATATCAGTTAACAGTATCAACAGCTGGACATAGGCCTCCCCTAATATAGGAGATATGCCCATAATCCCCACGCTGGGCATGCGGGTTGGGGATCGCAGGGCGCAGCTTCTAACACCGCTAACGCTGCTGCCCGTCTGCGGCCAGGGGATTTAGTTGTGCCGGTTTCTGGCTGCGCTATGCCGCAATCAGCCTCCCGCCAGTGCCTCGTTTGTTAGTTAGCATGGTGCAGAACGTGCAGGTGAGGTTGGCTTGGGTTCCGAAGATGGCCCGTTGTAGAATCCTATCGGGACCCCATGACCCCGTCAAGTGGTACTGAAACGTCGAGCCCTCGAGCCCTTCATCAGGCGATGAATGGTTCGATGATGCACTAGCACTGCGGTGAGTGAAGGAACACTGTGTGTTTTTAGTCGGCAGGCCGCCGAGCAGCGACGGGTAGTCGCCAGCGAGGAGTAGGAGAGCCCGACAGACCCCTCTAACTCTCCCGAGTTTGAGGACATGCCTAACGGATTTTACAGCCACAAAAAAAAGCTCCGTAGATGGGTGTTAGAACCCTTTACACCCCTATTCTTACCATCAACAGGCATCTCTTGCCCTAGCCCCTCCATCTCTTGCTGCATGGCCTCATGCATCACCTCTTGTAACGCGGTGTCCATTTCCTCAGTCATTTCACCCTCCTCGTCCAAATATTCCGGCTCCTCTTTGATCTCTCGTTTTATGTGATTCACGTCCATCATATCTCCATTCTGCTCTTCAGCTGCGGAATAACAGATAAGAGATTTGACGATTCAGATTCAGTTATGGACCGTTTAGTTATAAACATATAATAATAATAAATAATGCTGGGCACAATCACAAAGCATCACGTAGCCCCAAACTAAACAGAGCTTGTATTATGGGAACCACCTGACTGATAAACTACGTATATACATTTTTTGTAAATGAATACTTATCATACATAGTAAAAACCCAGACCTATAACATAATGATATAAAATAAGCTTGTCAAATAGATTTTCGGTTTTTTTAAATAAATTATACTAAAATAATTTTATTTAAAAAAACCGACTTTAAATAAAGACCGAGATATTATGAAAGTAAAAGTATGTTATTTTGCATGGAAATCAGAAAAAAAACAATCTCTTGCTACTAATTCAATATATTAAATGGCGCCAATGAAATTGGCGTTTTGTATGGAGAATTTAGAGAAAATTGATTTCTCTATTCATTCATTTTTGTATTTTTTTCAGGAACTACTAATCCTATTCTACTAAAATTTTGTGTTATAATTTGGAAAACATTGTGAGAAGTATGCGTAGACTTATTTAAAAAGGAAACTAACAGCATTGAAAGTGATGAGAATGATAAGAAATGAACTGTTTTTAAGTTTTATTTTTTGCGGATGAACTTCCTCAAAAATAGTATTTTATAGAATTTTCAATCTTAGCAATAATGTTAAGTTCAGAAAATAAATTAATTTTGTATATGACTGTTGATTAAAGTAAAATATGTGCAAAATGAAATAGAGAGAAACAACGCCAATTTCACCTAACAGAAAACAAAGAAAATTTAAGCTGTGATAAAGTATACACTATCATTTCACAAACACAGCAAATGCGAAAGTTTGTATGTTATTGTGTATGTATGTTTGTTGCTGCGCAACTCTGTAACGGCTGAACCGTATTCTATTACTTAAGTACAACATTTTAGAGCAATCGTTAGACGACAATAGTTATTTGAAACAATAGTCATTTGACGGGCTCTGTGACGCAGTGGGCGAAGGTCCGCCTGAGACGCAGAAGGTTGTGGGTTCGATTCCCGCCGCGGGACAAATGTTTGCATTATTTGCAGATATATGTCTCAGGTCTGGGAGTGATTTATGTATAATATTTATGTATTTACAAAAAAAAATCATGTAGTATATTAGTCATGTGGTTCCCATTACCGTAGGTACATACTGGTCTGTGGTTGCCATAGTACAAGCTCCACTTATTTTGGGGCTACATGATGCTGTGTGAAAGTGTCCAGCATTATTTATCACATAAACAAAGAAAGGACACATTTAGTGAGGCATCGATTTTACCAAAACTTAATAATTGCCACGTAGCAAGCATGGATTAATAAATTAGCTCGCTATACCACAGATTAATGGAAAGTCTGGACTCGTCTAATTGCACCGGCGGCAACTCAAAAGGTTAAAAACATAATAGTAGATTGTTTTACAAGGGACTAAACCATCCCATTATATACGAGGTTGTTATACTCCCGAGCTTAGCGAGGGAGGATGATAAGACCGAGTTATAATGGGTGGTTTTGGCCCGAGTAAAACACTCTACTTTTCACTTCGATTGCGAGAAAATAAAACAATTCCAAATTAGTCAATTTTCAGAAATTTTATTAAAAATTAAATGTGCAGTTAGAGCAATTTTGAATGTTTAGTGATATGTTTTTCCCGGGCAATTTTATTTCGGTTCTCTGTGATTGGGATGTGATAATATTTTGAGTTGATTGTTGTGGAGTAAAAGTTGGAGAGACTCGAATCATGCTTGAGTTTCCTGCATTATTAAGATTTGAGTGCGGCTTCAGCTGAGTTGACATATTCATCCAATCCCGCGATGTAGATGCTTGGGGTTCTGTAATGTTTGGTAGAATATTGATTCCTTCCATAATCCGCTGCGTGACGTGATACTTGTTTTGTATAGAGTCCTCTATATAACCTTCAGCCACTTGATCGGACCTCCATCCACCGTGGCGTTTTAATGTCGTTATATTCGCACCAGAGTCCGCCAACAGAGTCGCGGATGTTCTGCGGAAACAATGGCCCGTGTAGAGTTCCGGATTTGGTAAATTTAGATAAGTGGCAATATCTTTAGGCATGTTACCAAATTTATTTTTGCCTATGACTTGCCTTGTGCATTTACCATTTTGATAATTTAGAAAAAATCTTCTCGTTGAAACATTAGTGGGACGTAACTCCTGATAGGCTTTAACTATATTAAGGTATTCTCCACTGATGACAAATTTACGCTCTTTGTTTGTTTTCGTGTTCGGCAGACTCACAGCTTGTAGGTTTGTATCCGTTTCTACGTCTTCTAGCGTTATATTGGCAAACTCTATTCCTCTGCATGCACCGCTGATTCCATAAATTAAAGCAACCTGTTGAACAAAAAAATAAGTGTGTTAATAATCGTAATAACCTAGGTACATAATTTAGGTATGTAGGTAGGTATCTATTTATTTAGTTTGAGTAGAGTACATAAGTAGGTTACCTTTGTTGCCAAGTATTGTTTATTTGGAGCGTTATTTAAAAATGTTTCGATTTCTTGTGTCGTCAAGACTTTAGATTTTTTTGCCTTGTATCCAGGGGACAATTTCTTCAGTAAAGCCGTTAAATTTACATATTTTTTAATATCGACGTCGTGTCTCGTTTTTAAGGTCATTCTTAACATTGAATATGTGCTCCAAAGAGTCGACGATTTGAATTTTTTCGATAATTCATCAAAATAAGTGAGAAAAACCCCTTCTGTAAAAGAATCCACACGTTTCTCATCTCTCCATTTCATAAAATTTTCGTAACTCTTTAAATATATTTCACGTGATTTTGTCGGCAACAGATTCATAATTATTTCTTTGCCCTTTTCTTCCATTTGCATATTAGCATCTTCACTATCACTTGATGACATTTTTCACGTTCACAATTTGAAAGTTAAAGTCAGGAAGTTAAACGTAAAAGTTTGTGATTTGGAATGAAGAAAATTCTAGAGATTTAGCGCCAATACCATCTTTTTTTTTAAATCTCTATACCTTCAATAACCCTCAACGAAACAGTTCGCATTCTACCGTGAAGGGAAGAATCAACCTTCATAAAACATCACCAAAACGGTTCTATTTTCAAAAAAAAGATTGACGGAGCACCAAGAAGTCGAGTTTTTATATAAGAGAACGAATGCTTTGTACGGGCTGATGATTTTAGACAAAAATTAAAAAGAAAAAATACTTTTTAGCCCTAGGTATTAAACTCGAGTTTTAGGCCCGCTAAGCTACACTATTATGATACACTTTTTGAGCAAGAGAAGTGAAAAACAATTTACCGCAAGACCTCTTACCCTGGATAGGGTCGGGCGGTAGGTGCGAGTACTCCGGTATCTTGGGACTCTTCATGTCTTCCTCAGCCGAGGCGATGTCTTCTTCATACTCATCTTGGGAAAGCCCGTCTGATTCCAGCTCTTCCTTCACTTGACGTTCTTGTCTGAGAATATTGTGTTACAAAATAGGTACATTACATTGTAAAAAAATATAAATCCTACTATTAAAAAAAATACTACGCAACGCGGCCTCTGTGGCACAGTGGGCCAAAGTCCGACTGAGACGCAGAAAGTTGCGGGCTCGATACCCGCCGCGGGACAAATGTTTGCATTATTTGCAGATATTTAGATCTTAGGTCTGTTTTCTATGTATATTATTTATGTATTAACAACAAAAAAAAAAGTATTGAACCTTCTTTCTAAATTCCAAATATTCTATTGTTTTTTTCTTCAATATAAACTTATAGTTTCCTAAGAATAAAACCTTCTAACTACAAAAGTAAAGGTGGCTGTCCTCAATGAGGTAAAATTTTGCCCCACCCTGTATATATCAGTCACGTGGTTCCCATAATACAAGCTCTGCTTAGTTTGGGGCTACATGATGCTGTGTGATGGTGTTCAGCATTATATATATATATATTTATTAGAAAATGCTATTTAGCATTAAGCTCGCCTGTGCACTTACTGTGTTTTATTTTGTGCAATGAAGAGTTTTCTATAAATCTATACACAGGTGAAAGTTTATAAAATATGAAATGTTTTCCCTCCTTCACGCCAAAACTACTGAACAGAATGAGTTGAAATTTTGCGCATATTATGTAGTGCTACCTGGAATAACATTTTGGCTACTTTTATCCGGGGACCACGCGAGCGAAGCAGCAGGCTAGTAATAATAATAATAAATCTCTCAGGAACTCTAGAATATGTTGTGAAGAAGGGTGTACATGTTCCTTATGGTTCTAACTAAATAAATATACGCATTTATGTTACCGACTTGCGATGTAAAACATTATTACTGGACTTACTGGTCGAGAAACTGTCCGCATACTTGGTGGTACTGCGCTAACTCCGGCTTGTAGAGAAGATTACCGCGCATTATGAAGTCGAAGTATACACGCAAACCGTCTGCCACCTCTCGCACTAGGTTCAATCTGTATTCAAAATAAATTACAATTATTTCCCCATTAAAGTCCTTTTCATGAAAGAAGTCCCGCAGACGCGGCGCCACTGTCGTCTGAAATATTAAATGGAATGGAAATAAAATTAAAATAAAAGCATTATCAACATGTCTCCTGTTTTAGCCAAGTAATCTGTTTTAGCTAGATTTTCTTAATAAATATTGGGTGTACACATACTGGAGATTCGGCTTTAGTTCCGCTAATTGCCGTGGGACTTCTATAGTAAAAATATATCGTCAGGGCGATTACGAATTTTCGGTTATTGCTTGACGATAAAATATAAGGGCTAGTCAGAGGCAAGTCCAAGACGGCCTCTATGGCGAAGTGGGAAAAGGACCGCCTAAAACGCAGAAGGTTGCAGGTTCTATTCCTGATGCGAGACAAACGTAGGTAAAGTATGATCGGCAAATATTTGCTTCGGGTCTGGGTGGTTTTCTCAGGCGGGCCTTCGCCCACTGCGCCACAAAAAGTTTCACAGCTGTGATATTTTTTTATTTCTTTTTACTACTATTACTACACATAGCAGGAATTTTTCTCATTCATATAAATAATAAAAATGCGAAAGTTTGTACAAAATAAATAAAATGTTAAATATTTGTTTCTTCCTTCACGCCAAAACTACGGAACGTATTGAGCTCAAATTTTGCGCATATGTTGTTCTAGACTTAATATAACATAAATGCTTATTTTCTGGGTTCCACTCCAGAAAAGAAGTGGGCAGAAGCTAGTCTAGTATCTCTGCTTGAAACTTACCTGCGAGAGACATCCGCAAGGTCGGGCTTCTGAGGCGGCTCGTTGCGGCACCGCGGAGTGTTCCACGCTCCCGCACGAGCGAACCACTTCACGAACGACTCCAAGATCTGAGCCGCGCAAGGCGACGCGGGCAGCCGCGTCAGACAGTTGCGCTTCACTATCAGATGATAGTCGTACGTCAGTCGGTCACTGGACAAGGAAACTAAATCTTAATGACTTTGTTAGAAGGCAGTAGATTGCACTTCTCAAACGACTCCAAGACGAGCCGCGCAAGGCAAAGCGGGGACCCGCGTGAGACGGTTGCGCTTCACTATCAGATGGTAGTGGAATGTCAGCCGGTTAATGAAGAAAGACTTCTTTTTCAGCCTATAAATCTACTGCCAGACCTAGGCCTCTTCGTAATTATGATGTTTTTTTATGTTATTTGAAGATGGAACAAGCACATGGCCTATTGATGTTACGTGGTAACCATTACCTATAATAAAGCATTGCATCATTGCTTGCCGTATAATACCATGTGGGTTAGGTAGGTGCAAAAGTAAGTGTATGCTTCAGTCCAACTCCTTTGTATAACCCCTTACTTGTCTCTTCCGGTTTTTATCAGTTGGCAGTTATTTCCTTATCTAGCTAGATTGTAGAGCTTACCGTAAGACAGGTGGTATGGTAAGATACGCTCGGCCGACCGGTACCAGTACGTTATTGGGAGAACCGGCCTCCGCAAGACGTTCGTCTTCACTCGACTCCGATGAGTCCGAGTCCATCTCCTCTTTGATTTCCTCCTCAGGCGACTCCTGGCTGTTCTCTGCATCAGCTTCTGGGTCACCTTCCCCTGCTTCCTCGCCTTCGGGCTCTGAATGCGAAAATGTCGCATAAACTTTTTCTGAAGCCGAAAATGTATGGATTTCTCAGTTTCTATGGAATTATGGAAGGATACTTAAACCTATGGTAAAATGAAAACCTAAGTATGAGTAAGTATAGGTGAGTACAGAACACAAATATTATGCAAGCTGTCGAGTTTGTAACCTCACCACAGTTCAACCTCCACCAAGCAACTCAAGAACCCATATTACAAACATACGATGTCTAGTGTTTAAATAAATGTGTGTTTAAATGACACATAATACTTAGTATGCCTATTATAAAAATGATGGAAAGCGCATCACTTGAGAATGCTGGACCGATTTAACTACTTTTAAAAAAATTGGGATTAAAGTGAAAGTATTTATTTCTATGAAATATTGTAGAAACTCCTCCTTTTACAAACTTGCCAACTGTCTCAGCTAAATGCTGCTACCAAACAAGTGATGTAAGGTAAGAGTGCTGGTGTTCAGACTGAACCTTAAAGAAATGAATCAATTTGGACAGGACCACGTCTGTTGTGTCTGCTAGTTTAATCTATCTTATCGTGTAAGGTCTGGACTGGCCGGCTAGATCACCGAACTAATTGCACGGGCAACTAAAGGGATAAAAAACATAAATACCGTCAGGCTGAGTACTGCTGGAAGAGCCATCGTCGCTGAAGCGATGGCGAGACCGCTTCGCGGCTGAGCTTCCGGCAGATCCCGAGGTGCTGCCCGCCTTCTTGCGCTCTCGTCGGTAAAGATATGCACCCCTAAATCACACAACAAGTGATTACTATGACAGAAAATGATGGGTGAATGGCTTTATATTCCATTTTCAGCAGTACCTTGGCAAAACATTATCAGTTCAATCTGATGTGATGAGTAACTAAAGTGCAATTCACAATAGGGTTTGAACGATTAACTACACGGTTTAATAACTAAAATCTGAATATTGTAATCATCATAAGCCCATAGCAGTCCACTGCTGGATGTTGGACTTAGGCCACCCCCAATCAGCGCCATGGTGCTCTGTCCTCAGCTCGACGCATCCAGCTTTTACCAGCAGCCTTTGATAGATCAGTACGAAGCTTATTAAATATTTTGCATCCAACTCATTGATCCTGATTTTGATAATATATACATACATATTATGTATCTAGCAATGCTAAGCCTACGAAAATATGTAGGTAAACTTACAACTGCAACTGCGCCTTTTCAGCCAGATCCCGTTGCAGCTGACGGTTCTCCTCGGTATCTTTCAGCACAAAGTCCTCGCCCACGCAGCGGTCCCACGAGGAGTTCCATCCTTGGAAGTGGATGAGGTACTCGATGGTGCGACGACCGCGCTTGTCTTTGTTCTCGATTACTTCTAACACCTAGCAATTGGGGAGGACAAATTATTACCTGTTTTAAAAGGGATATGTATGTCAAGATGTAAATAAAGTGTGCAGGTCGGTACCTACCTGTACACTTCACATACCCTCGCAAGTTGTAACTGCTAAAAGATGATGATAAGAAGGTCCTAATCATTATCTTAGGAGACTACTGGTGGACATAGGCCTCCCGTAAGGAGCGCCATTGCATCCCGTCCTCAGCTCAACGCATCCAGCTTTTCGCAGATCGTCACTCTACCTGACCGGAGGGCGTCTTTCACTACATTGGTTGAGCTGGGCTAGGTACATGTAAGAACTTTACTACCCGCTTATTACTTAACGGAAAAGAAAACCTGAATTATTTGAAAAATGTTCGAATCGAAAGCGTCTGGTCTAGTTGAGGCTAATTAAGGAACTCGAGAGACCAAATTGTCTTTAGGTCGTACCTTAGGTACCTAACATCGTTTCAATCTCTACATAACTTAGATTAATGTTTTTGACTGTGTAGAAATGTATTATCAAGGGAATTAACTGACTCTTTCTTAACAAATTATAATAGAGACGTTCTCTAAGTACTTCCTACCGTTAGTATAACTTACCTATCAACTACGGAATGATACAATTAAAACTATTAATCAAACCAATGTTTTTTGGCCAATAGCATACTAACTGCTGTTATGATTGAACATACAACAGGAAATCGGGCTATTACAAGTGCGGCAAGTGTATCCAGAACTGATTGTTCGACCGCCTCTAATAACAATAACTTACTGTGTCACTTTCCTGTCCGATGGCTGCAATAGCCATTCGATCTGAGGGTGTCAGGCAGCGGTGCCTATGTCGAGTGCGATGTGATCGTGTCATTCGACTCGTCACTGCCATTTCAACTTCCACACAATCCACAATATTAACTGAAATCTCAGTGCCGCCATCATTGTAATAGATATCAAAATACCGGACAGTTTTAGTATTTTCAGCGGATAATCTGCGACGGGCACGCACTTCGCGATTAGACATATTGATGCTATGATGCTCGTAGGTTCCAGATAACTGTTACCTGAACGCTAGACGGGCTAGGCTAGGCAATAATAGGGTGCGGTCTGACGCGCATGCTAGGTAAATGCCCTGCGCAATGTAGGTATAGGTACTACAGTTAGGATAGGTCATCATAGTATTTTATGGATACCTTATTGCCTGAATAGGAAGGTACCCTACCTTTCTACTATTTTGTACTAATTAAGGTACAACTAACTTACCTACTCTAAAACTGATACAAATTCTGATTAATCACGCTCACACTGTAAGTAAGAAAATTCTTTTAATAATATTATATTTAGGGTGAGCTTAAATAAATTACGTATTTTAATTAGGTACATGTTTTATTGTATCTTGTAATCTTGTTACGCATAGGCATAGAATAAATAAAGTCATAGGCATTTATTACGCGGATATTACCTAGGTGCCGTTGAGTTGCCGTGAGTTGGAATTTTGTAGATATGGTGAGTGTCCAATTTTCACCCTATTGTATGTATGAATGGTAAGACAATAGGGTGAAAATTGGACACTCACCTAATCTATAAAATTCCAAAGAGTTATATAAAGAACCCAGCAACTGCTTAAGACGACTTCTGTGGCGCAGTGGAACAATGCCGTTTGAGTCGCAGAGGGTTGCCGGTTCGATTCCTGCCACGGCACAAATCTGCATACTTTGGAGCTGTGTGATTTTTTTTTCCTTCCATTATATTTTATTTTAACGGCTTGAGAAATTGAAAGGCATTAAAAATAATTACATTAATTTTGAAAATACATATCCACATACAGGGTGGTTGTTTTGTAAAAAACAAAACAAACAAATAATATTTTTGTTAATTCTAATTGGAGAGGTCTTCTGATACTAAGCCACCAATATAATATAGAGCAGTAAGTCTTTTATTTTAACTGGCACTATCAGTGCTGCATCATGAACTGACAAACAGAGCTTAGGTTCTTGTTGGCTGCTGGATCATAAAAATCTGGTAAAACAGCTGTCTACCACTATATTTGTGTGAGCTTTTATGTGCAAAGTACTTTAAAAAAAATCTTTAGTATTACTTTATATTGAAAAATGTGAATTTTCGTGTAGTGGATGAAGGCATCGATGTCGTTTCGACTCATTAATTCCTGTATTTAAATATGAATGAGTTAAGAATCCGGCGACCCTCGCTTGCAATTTCAATTCGAGGTATGTGCAAAATTCGTTCCGTATATTGCTATTTCTGTTTAACTGATAGATGATTAAGCGATTCGTGTGCGATAGCTATATTAACTGTTTAAAATTTGGTATGAATTGGTTGTGTTCCATAATACCAAAAAGTATTCTGCACATATTATTATTGTTATTCTGTAACTAGACAATGGTGGCAATTCAGCTGTTTAGTCATGCCAAAATTTAGGTAAATTTAGTTTTTTTTAGTTTAAATGCAATTCTGCTGTTACATCAAACATTTTGTTATTGTTCATAAAGTGCCAACTCGCGCACCAAAGCTTGCAAAAAAAATTAAATATCTTGGCTAGGTATTTTATGACGGTTGACGGTATTAACATGTTTTAGCCAAAAATACACACATTTTTTCAAACTGATCGTACATGGAAAACTTACTAAAAATTTACCACGTTTCTCACTTCCTAGCACTAGATGGCGTAGTGTAAAAGTGTACAATCCTAGATCGCGGTGATAACAACGCCCGGCATTCCAATGGGTCAGGATGTTTAAGTGTTCAAATGTGAATTGAAAGTTACAAAATAACAGCATTTGGATCAATAAGTCTCTAAATGCGATTAATTTGAATGTTTATTTTGAGTTCCAAGAGTTATATAGGTCCAATAAAGCGTCTTATTTTAGAAGTAAAATCATTAATTTGTGGGATTTTTATCAACACCTTTTTAGGTGCTGACTAAATTGTATGATTATAATTTAAGGATAAAAGTTCTAAAATTTTTCATGAAAAATAAGTAAAATAAATTTTATTAGCCTTTCTAATTTAGAAAATTTTGAGAACATTTACCTAAAATTTATGCTAATTTGGCAACAACCCAATAGGAATTAGGGTTTTAGTTACTTTGGTGCTAAGTGAATTGCCACCAATATAAACTATGTTCCTTAACAAACAACACATAAGATATTGTTGTTAATAATATGAAACAAATAGGAAGAAAACTTTTTTATTTTGGCATAAAAATGTGCAAAATGCTATTGGATTTTAATTTATTTTAGGTAAGTAGTTTGAAAAAAAAAAAAACTATTTAGGAGCCTAGATAAGTACCTCGAATATAAATAATACAAAAATAAAGTGGAAATAATTAGAAATAATTTTGGTATTACATTTGTATGGGCAATTCGTTCTTTGCTGGCCTCTTAATTCATGTTAGTTTCCTGGGTGACATTTTTAGTATCATTTATTGATTTGTTACCTATGTTTATGTCCTACCAAGTAGCACATTTCATTGTAAGACATCCTACAGTATGGTATAAGGTAAAAGTACAGTAGGTTTTGTCTCATGGTAAGAATATTGATGAATTAACCAGTTAAAGTTATAATAGATAAAACAGAAACATGTCAGCACCCATCCCACCACAGGCCTGGTACATGGAACTGGCCTAAAAATGATGTATCCTAAAATTGAATCCTACCAATTGATAATTTCTCGTCACCCATACCGCAATGTTTGAAAACAAAAGTTTTCAATCAGTGCGTCCTACCCGTCATGACATACGGAGCCGAAACGTGGACACTCACAGTACGGCTAGTCCACCCGTTTAAAGTCGCTCAGCGAGCTATGGAACGAGCTATGCTCGGGGTTTCTCTGAAGGATAAAATCCGTAACGAGTTTATCCGACATAGAACTAAAGTTGTCGACATAGCTCAGAGAATTAGCAAGCTGAAGTGGCAGTGGGCTGGCCATATCTGCCGAAGAACGGATAACCGTTGGGGTAAACTTCGGGGAGTTCTTGAGTGGAGACCGCGGCTCGGCAAACGTAGTGTAGGACGCCCTCCGGCCAGGTGGGGTGATGATCTGCGAAAGGCTGCTGGTAGAAGCTGGATGTGTCGAGCTCAGGACAGGGCGCAATGGCGCTCATTAGGGGAGGCTTATGGCCAGCAGTGGACTGCTATAGGCTGATGATGATGATGATGATGAATTGATAATTTTAATATTGATAGGTTCATTCATCAGAGTAAAATCATTCTAGGAATCATTGCAAGATGGTCTAATAAACAATAGTTTTTCCGAAGGTTTATTCTTCTTTAATTATTTTCTTATAATCTTTTTATTTTAGATACAATATTTATTATGAGGATTAAATTCTTATGATTGACCCTATTGATTAGAAAGATAAACAAATATAGGGTGCCTAATTCTAATTTGAGGTGAGGTGGAGAATTCTTCACTATAGTTATTATCGTTTAACAGGTCTTCTGTGCGTTTTACATTTTTCAATTTGAATATTGGAAGATCTGTTAAACCAAAATAATTATGTTTGATACTTGTGAAAGTTTTAAAAATACAACATTCTTCACTGACATCCCTCTTATGGGTGTATGTATAGGGTGCCCATTTTATGTATTTATGTCAGTAAAATTTCTGGGTCAGACAAATAAATTTTTGAAATTATGAACTGTGTGCAGTTTTTGTTAGCATCAAAAATAAAACTAAACTGCAGCTACAATTCGCAAATTTTTAAATAAATAAATAAATCTTTCATTTATTTATTTATTTAAAAATTTGCGAATTGTAGCTGCAGTCAACTTTCACAAGCAGCAGCAGCCTGACTAGAGCAGTGTTTATAGAACTTGGAGTGACATTCTCATATCATCAATATTTTTGGTACCTTTTCTCCATTATTACACACATTCTCACCCTGTATGATGCTTTAAAATAAAAACATAACCAATATGGTAGGTACTTGCCCTGCCCAGCAATAGTATGAATGAATAATCTTAAAGATTTTCTTTGCAGTATGTGGAGTGGGGTGGGGAAACTGCACGCCCCCGCCCAGTGTCTCATCAATGCCTGTGATTTTATATCAACGATCAAAGATAATGGTGGTGTTCCTTTAAGGTTATATCAAAACAATACTTAATATAATGCTTTCAATGAGGAATATTTAAGTACTCGTGACAGTAATGTGATTTCTATATCAAAATCTTTGCAAGCGGGGCTATAAGATGCTGTGTGATAAATGTCCTGCATTATTTATTATTTTTATTAAGTATGATAATTAAAAATTACCTTTGAATCGTAAAGCACTTTGGCCTTTGTTGGATCCGGTTCGTAACACAAAACGCGTTCCCCCTCGCTAAATTTGTACCGCACTCCTCTTGTCGAAACCATTTCAGAAAACTTTACACACGAATAAAACTACATCGAAATAATAAAGAACAGTTTTCAGTAATATTTTTTACTATGCAGCAAGCACTAAATAAAATAAAAAATATACCGAGTAAGCCGCCGAGAGATCGAAGCGCGCAGTTAGTTTCAATGGATAATAAAAATGACGTTGGTCGTTGGATACAGAAATAAAATACGATGAATTTGTGAAATACTGAAGCCGTAAATAAGACTGTCCGCAACACGTCTGTTTCAGGAAATATTATTTTCTTCTTCTTCTTCTTCTTCTTTTTGGCGTTTTCAAGGGTCGGTTTTCCCCGAGTTTGCCAATGACAGTATTTTACTAGACTTAAAACAAAAATGCGAAGATCTGAGTAAAAGAAAATGTTCGGTTTAAAAAAGGGAGTCTCGAACAGAATTTATGATAAAAGTTGATCCATTTCTGTAACAAACACAACACAAATGACACACACAAATATATACATACATATACTTATTTATATAGACAAAATACGGTACTAAAAACTATATACATAACATATTTACAGTTTTATTTTATTTACATGTATAAATTTACATAAAATTTTAATAAAGGGAGAAAATACTAGGGACAATAGGAGTTTGGAAGAGAGAGGACGCGGGATATTGGGGGGAGTGACATCATACAGAGATAGATGCAGTCTCGGACACGAGAATAGAATATGATCGACAGTACCTTCGTCCAAGCCACATTCGCACAGGGAGTGGTCCCTGATCCTTATTTTAGCCAAGTGAACTGGTGTGCACGCATGACCTAGGCGGAGTCTACAAATGGTTGAGGTGGTTATTTTGTCAGCTAATCGGAATTTAAAAAACCATGGTCGGGATGGAATCTCGGGTTGAATTTCGCCATAGTGTTTGCCTTTCAAAGTCTTGGACGCTACCCACATGCGGGTCCACGAGATGGCCAAATGGGATTTTGGGACTAAACAAAGATCATGGGAGTAGATTTTTAAATGATCATGAGAACCTGTGTGAATTGCCTGTTTTGCGCAGGAATCGGCTGTTTAAAATATTATTTTGTTTGGGCGTCGTCGTCGTCGGCCGCCGTTTTGTTTGTTTTGACTTTTGACTTTTCTTCTTCAGTATTGCCAGGAGTCAAACAGACAAAGATCCGAATTCAAGGGCAAATAGTCCGAAATAATGACAAACAAATCCCTATTGTAACTTCAATATCTCCTTCCTGCCTCATCACCTTTCTATACATACATACATACCATGTCTAGGAACACCATCATAAAAAGTCTGTCAGATAGAATATTCCTGACTGACACCTACAAACGATGGGTGCAAATAGCCACCTGATGACTGTACTTTTTTAGTACTAAATTTTATCTTTTGTTTGTACTCATATTAATTAATTTCAATTTTTGTGGCTTAGGCTTTTAGTATTTTATTTTTATTTTATACTTTTTTTTTGTATTGTTTATACTGTGGATCTCGGGTCTGAATAAACAAATTATTATTATTATTATACCAAATTTAGAGTGGATCAGCAACGTGAGTGTGAAAAAATTTGCTTGAAATGTATATTTTTGTATCGCGCGTGCTGTCAAATTTTTACAAACTCTCCGCTAGGGGTGTTGTTCTATTTTCATAATCAGTATTTTAATATACTAGTTAACGAAAACTTTGTACTTGTGATCATAACTCGTGTTATTCACACTCAGGTCAGGCCTCAGATCCTGTGGGTGGAAGTTATTCACATTTTCAATAAAGTTGGTAAGCGAAGTACCGCATTCTTACCTACAAAAACACAATCCACGAAAAACATCCACGAAATCCATGATCCGTAAAAAGTCCACCGAGGTCTGAAAAAGTCCGAAAACATAACAAAAAGCCCGCGTCAACACTGTTTTTGTTCGCCAACCAAAACCAAAACCAAATCGGAGTCATAAACGATTTGATTTGAACCAGAAAACCCAGAAATTAAATAAAGTTTCTATGATTTTGGAAGATTTCGATTAAAACGTACCTACATGTTGTTTACTGGTCTTAAATTCTAAGTATACTGTATACTAAAGTTTCAACATGAACCCTGTTAGGGCATAGCAAAATTTAGGCATCGTGCTAGGTGGCATAATATAACACAATAAATTTTACTAACTAAAATACTTAATATAACTAAAATTTCACAAATAAAACAAAATAATTAATAAAGTTCTATAAATACATAAATAATAAATAAATAATGCTGGACACATTACACAGCATCATATAGCCCCAAACTAAGCAGAGCTTGTGTTATGGGAACCACATGATTGATATATTACATATATACTTTTTTTGTAAATACATACATATCATACATAGAAAACACCCAGACCCGAGACAAATATCTGCAGAACATGCAAATATTTGTCCCGCGGCGGGAATCGAACCCGCAACCTTCTGCGTCCCAGGCGGACCTTCGCCCACTGCGCCACAGAGGTCGTCAAATAATATGTAATAATTTGACAAATATTTTGGTTGCTTTTCTTTTCTCCCTGATTATGTTTTATATTTTATTCTTGTTACTGGATAATGTGGTTTTGTTTTATCTTGATTTACTTTATTTATTTCATTGTAATTTTTTGTCTCTTTCTGGGATGTAGCTCATTTTGTCATTACAAGATCATGAGTGTGACTGACGAAATCTATGCTACGTGTACGTGGCACGCATTGCTTAATAACTTGGTAGGCCCGGTGCAAATTTTCGAAGTTTTTTCAGTTTTTTATCGCAATACGAAAAAGGGCTAGATTTCTCTTTCCGGGCTAAATAATTAAAAAACGAGTTCACATACAGTAAAAAGTGCTAGATCTAGCCCAAAAAGGGCTAAGGTGGCAACGCTGCGCTAAACTTTCGTGCTTCACTTCACTTCACTTCTTTACTAATTGGCTTCTGGGATAGTTTCCACAATTTACACAGTATCAAGTATAATGTTCATAATAATATGAGGCAACGTAGTACGGTTTATAAGTCCAGTCTTCCAGTCTTCAGTCAGGTCTGTTTTCTGCTATAGCCATGGCGAATATAGCTGTTAATTAGATTTGTACCTACACAGCCTGTGACAGTCGATCGTAGAGACCACGCCACGACTCATGACCATTAAAAGAAGAAGAAGAAGAAGGAGAGAGACTAGAACCACAGCATATTTATCATCAGTCATTCGACGAAGGCGTCTATCGGGGTGACGGGGGCGAGACACGGGACATAACTTTCAGGGCTAGCACGGTTCGTTTTAAGGGTGACGTTACTGAACCGGTCCATTGAACCCTTATGGTGCCGCTTTGTCCGTCCGCCCGTCCGTCACAGCACAGCTGATTATTTCAGGAACTACAGCTATCGAATCTATATTTTACATGAAAATTATAGCGAAGTCCTAACCTTAAACAGTTTTAGAGAAATCTTCTAAACTGGGGGGGTTGATAAATAAAAGGGGGGGTTGCTAGGTCGAGTGGGGTATCAAATAAAAAGGCTTGATTTGAACAATACAAATCCGTTTTTATTTTTTTGATATCATGCATAGTTTTTTATTTAGAATGAAAAAAGCTCAAAAAATGATTTTGTTTTATTAAACATCAGGGAAACGTATGTATTCACAAAGATCAGGAGGGTTAGTAAAGGATAAAAAGGGAAATAATTATATTTATATTATTTTGTGAAAGCAATAAATGTATAGTATTGTATGTGCAAAATTTTGCGTGACGGAGAAACAAACAATAATCACCAACTTTCACCGTTATTATTAGGATTGCTAGGATTAAACATATCTCTACTGTTATATACCAAAGTTATTTTTTTATTTTTAGGGTAAATCACCATCATACACACCACGACAGTTGTGAAAAAAATTGCATTGGACCTCTAAACAATCAGAAGATAGACTCGAAAAACTGCGAGCTCGCTCTTCCAGAAAAAAGTTAGCGTTTGACAAGAGAGTAGCGAATTTAGAAAATCATAATGTACAATTGAAAGTATAATTTGCTAAAAGTTAAAAGTTTTGGGATAAAGAAAATCTTATAATTCTATTCTTATTTTCATGTAGGAATTTTGAAAATTAATATAGGTAGGCGCAACGTATACAATAAAATTGGCTAAACATCCTGCGTTCCCTAACGTTTAGAAAAAGTCATTAAAACTTGTTTATTTATTTATTTATTTATTTATTTAATAGGAACGCCAACAGCTTAAATATCATTACATTGTAGAGTTACACTGACAAAGTTTTCATTCTGATATAGAAACCAATTACAGGCGGACACAGCATTCATTGTTAGTGAAGGTAGATTATAAATTAAAAAAAGTGTCGTCTGCGGGTAATGTAGTAATTGATGGATTATTATGGTGAGTTATTTTCTTAATTGAATTGTATATCTGTGAATTCCTTGTGCAATGTGCAAAATATTTTACTCAAATCTATGGAATTTCTTATTATCTGGCAACTCTGCCTTAATAATAAAGCTATAGCGGCACCGTAATTTTAATTAGGAATTCCGTTTTGAAATTTCGATTCAAAATACGAATTGGGATTCCGAAAATACATCACAGAACAGAAATATATTATAACTAGCGGCACGTACCTAAGTCTAGCGGTGAACGAAGCTTCTGCGCATGGGTCTCTCGCTCTCTCTTGCCTCTAGCTCATGAGAGCTATGTTTTAAACATAACATAGTAAGCTCTAGCTTACTTTTGACTTCTGCGCAGTAACGGTCAGCGCTAGAGTTTCGTGCCGCTACTTGTACCTTGCCTTCTGGATGTTGTTGGGCGCGATTCTGCTGTGCATTTCGCGAAGGCGCGTACAGACTAGTTCGCCGCCTATGTTTGCGAAAATAAGCTTCTCTGCTGAGCAGGGTCCGTCGAAGTACCAACGCCATCCTGATGATGATAGCGGACAAACTTGATGGTCCGATAAACTAACACAGCATTGCTGTACTGTTTAGTAAACTAAATGCTCTAAATGCTCATTTCATTCACTCCTGTGTAACTACTAACATTATATATAAGACTGCATTCATATTAGGTTTATTAATAAAATTATGGATCTTATGTAATCTGAAGTAAACAAATTTATTATTCAATACATACTTTTTTTCTGTTTGAAACAACAAAGCTCGGATATGAGAAGCTAGCCATTGAGTTTAGACATTTTCAGAACGCACACATCCTACCATGCAGAAATTCGAATTGCCGAAAAAAAATCCGAATAGAAAATTACTCTACATTCCTACAGTGGTGGTCATATAATTAAGAACCCTGATATAAAGGGAAGACTTTTTCAAACTAAGACGCAAAACTAATTGTATGCAATTTTTTTTTATTTCTCTCGGTATCGTAAAACTTTTCCATAATACCACTGTATTCATTGATACACATGATTAGCTAAAAATAAATAGACAAACTTTTTACACTACTTCTAAACATAGTAGTCCTGTTTACTGGCCGGTCACGTAATTAAGAACGCTAAATAGTTTATGCCTTTATTCAAATTTAAATAGAGAACACTCGGTCGATTTGTTACTGTTTGTATAATTTTGGCGCCATTTGGTGCTGTAAAATATTAAAAGTGATTGCTTGTTATAAAAAAAATAATGGGAAAAAATAAAAGTTGTGATAAATCTACAAGGTAGTAATACTTCAATAATAAAACTTCACCGGAAGCATTGGTCTTATAAAAAGATAGCCGACCATCTGCAATGTTCAAAAACGATGGTTTTCCACGCTGTAAAGCATTTCGCTACATATCAAACTACTTCGAATGTTCCACGTGTACCTAAACAGAGAAAAACAACTCCTAGAGAGGACCGAAACATCGTTCGTATGGCAAAACAAAATCCTTTTAAAGGGTCCAATGAGCTGAGAAAAGAATATTTTGGTGAAAACAACCCTTCAGCAATCTCAGCACGCACTATTCGAAGCCGTTTGGTAGAAGAAAAATTGCACGGTAGGATAGCAAGAACTTTGCCACAGGCAAGCCCGGCTTGCATTTGCGAGAAAGTATGAAAACTGGACTGTGCGACAGTGGAAAAATGTACATTTTTCTGACGAGACGAAAATAAACAGAGTATGTTCTGATGGAAAACGATATGTACGACGTCCCCCGAATACAGCATTCGACCCTAAGTACACGAAAGTTACATTAAAGCACGGTGGTGGAAATGTGAAAATTTGGGGGTGCTTTTCTGGACATGGTGTTGGACCTGTAAAGTTGATAGAAGGTAACATGGATCAGTTCCAATACAAAAATATACTGGAAGAAACAATGTTACCTTATGCTGAAGACGTCCTACCGGTTATTTGGTCATTCCAGCATGACAATGATCCAAAGCACACTGCACGCACCGTAAAGGAATTTCTTACAGCGCATTCAGTTTCTGTCTTAGACTGGCCAGCTAACAGCCCAGATCTAAACCCAATAGAGAATCTGTGGTTCGAAGTAAAGAAAAAGGTTTCAAATACACAGTGTGGGAATTTAAGAGAGCTATACGACGTTTTTTTTTAGAAGAATGGAACTCTATTTCTCTTGCGAAATGTGCACAATTAATAGAGTCAATGCCTCACCGGTGTAAAGCAGTAATTAAAAGCCGTGGATATGCTATTAACTATTAATTTTAGTTAAATGTATATTAAATTGCTTTTTAAATTTTCTGCGCTACATATTATTGTGATTTTTTAAATGTAAGTGTCATACAAAACAATTCCCGCGCAGTTTAATAAATCGTTCTTAATTATTTGTCCAGCTACTATATGAATGTGTTACTTTGGTAAAAAAAAAATTGTGAAAAAAATAGTTAGCGATTTTATTGTTCATTCCTAAGCCACGTTGCTCTATTAATGTGGCTATTTTATAACATGAGTAGTTGCTTCTCAAAAGGTACACATCTATGTGTATGACACGATTCAAATAAAAAACTTCTATAACTTCAAATCGTTTTTAATTATATGACCACAACTGTAGGTTCATAGTTTTTGTATGTTTTTCATCATCGTCGTCATCATCATTATCAGCCTATAGCAGTGGATATCCAGCAGTGACATCCACCACCACCACCACCACCACCACATTACCATTTATTAGGGGAGGCCTATGTCTAGCAGTGGACATAGGCCTTCCCTAATAAAGGGGGATATGCCCATAATCCCCACGCTGGGCATGCGGGTTGGGGATCGCAGGGCACAACTTCTCGCACCGCAGGCGCTGCTGCCCGTCGGCGGCCAGGGAATTTAGCTGTGCAGGAGTTAGACTGCGTTATGCCACAATCAGCCGGATGTCAGAGCCTCGTTTGTTAGTTAGCAAGGTGCACCACGTGTAGGTGAGGTTGGCTTGGGTACCGAAAATGGGGGTTGGAACCCCTTAAACCGCTGCTGCTGGACAAAGACCTCACTTAATGAGCCCCATTACGCCCTATCCTCATTAGGGATTCACTGCGTTCGAAATCCCGATATTCTGAAACGGTTTTTCGAACCGGAATTCATAATTGAAATGGCTCCTTAGTAAAGCATTGTAACGCCTCATGACGTGACATTGGGTTATGCCGTGATGTGATAATAGGGTATGGCGACAGTGTCGGGTCCATTTATTCTATGTTACGGCACAGGTACCTCATTGGTCCTCCATGGGACCACATGAGTACGCGGTACCTACCTACGTATTTGATAGAAGTTAGCAATCAATAATGCCACTCACACTACCCTGCACTTTATGTCAAGGATCATGGAAGAAGCCCCATGGAATGGGGTTATGCCATGATGTCATGTCGACCTTATTATAATACCAACGCGGCTCTGCAAGTAAAGGATACATAAAAGTATCCATATGTTTTAATAATAGTGCTTTTGGATTTGATGTGTATAGTATAGTGATTCAGTTCCACCAGTATTCATAGAAGTCTGTGCATTTAATAAGATGTGATGATGATGATGATGATGAATACATACCTATCACCCAATCGTAATCAGCCAATAGCATGGTCTTGGCATGGTCATGACTTTCGGGGCTAGCACGGTTCGTTTTTAGGGTGACGTTACCGAACCGGTCTAATGAACCCTTAAGAGGGGCCTGGAGCTGCGTTTTCCCATACAAAACTTACTTTCGGTATAACTTTTTATTTACATAATTTATTACATCCAAATTTTGTACATACAATCTGATGGGATATATAAAGGTTTGAAATTAGTTTTGGTTATAAAACCATTAACCAATTAAAAGATTAAGTGATTTGAAAATTCGCTCGTTTTGCACACAAAAACATGTCATTTTTGGCATGTTAAAACACGTTATAATATACATTCTATTGCAATGAAAATCAATTTCCAACTTTGCCTATGTCCTCTACTTTGCTACAAAAAAATAAAAAATAAAATATCTGCAGCACAAATCAAATTATAACGAAACTAAGGGTTTGTACTGAAAAATAGGCAATTCCACTAACATTACTTGCACACTCTCTTTCGCACGCGGGTGCGAACAACACAGGGGTACGGGGAGTGTGGTAGCCCCTATGTAGTATGTACTTGCTTGCGACATACGTCTGTTAGTGATGTAAAAATGCGTGACGAAAGACGATATCAAATTTAATATTGAATTTTATTTATTTTAATATTGAATATTTATTGATTGTAAAATATCCAACGCTTTATGATCAAATCTTATAAGCATTAACGGCGGAAATGCAGGTTGCATTTCCGCCGTTGCTAATTGTTTATTTTACGCAATAATAATTATATTATAATATAATTAGAATACATTTTTTTATTTGACAGCTGTCAAACTTAAATCGACCATATCTCGAGAACTACTTATCCTATACTTGCCTTTACTAGCTCAAATAATTGCTATTGACATGAATTTAATTTTCGATGACAGCTGTCAAACTTAAATCGACCATATCTCGAGAACTACTCATCCTAGACTTGCTTTTACTAGCTCAAATGATTGATATTGACATGAACTTAATTTTCAATGACAGCTGTCAAACTTAAATCGACCATATCTCGAGAACTACTCATCCTAGACTTGCCTTTACTAGCTCAAATTATTGCTATTGACATGAACTTAATTTTCAATGACAGCTGTCAAACTTAAATCGACCATATCTCGAGAACTACTTATCTTAGACTTGCCTTTACTAGCTCAAATGATTGCTATTGAAATGAACTTAATTTTCGATGACAGCTGTCAAACTTAAATCGATCATATCTCGAGAATTACTCATCCTAGACTTGCCGTTACAAGCTCACATGATAGGTATTGATAAGATCTTATTTTTCGATGACAGTTTTAAGTTTGACAGCTGTCATCGAAAATTAAGTTCATGTCAATAGCAATAATTTGAGCTAGTAAAGGCAAGTCTAGGATAAGTAGTTCTCGAGATATGGTCGATTTAAGTTTGACAGCTGTCATTGAAAATTAAATTCATGTCAATATCAATCATTTGAGCTAGTAAAAGCAAGTCTAGGATGAGTAGTTCTCGAGATATGGTCGATTTAAGTTTGACAGCTGTCATCGAAAATTAAGTTCATGTCAATAGCAATCTTTTGAGCAAATAACGGCTAGTCTAGAATGAGTAGTTCCAGAGATTTTTAGAGTGACGGTGACGGTGAAAATCCAAAATTATTATTCAAAATAGCTTTGAAGGTCATATTTTTTCTTTTTAACACGTTGACTGCGGGTCTCGGATATAACGCTACACAGAATACTCTGCAAAGATGCCCTTTGAAAACTGACTGAATAACATTTTTTTTCTTTTTAACATGTTGACTGCGGACCTTAGTCATGACAAAACTGATGACTTATGAAAACTGAAACAATTTTTTTTTCTTTTTAATACGTTTAGTTGTGATAGAATTTTGTAGCAACAATTTACAGAAGTAAGTATAACAAAAAAGTCGCCACACCGCGGCGCCGCCGGCCGGCCCCGCTGTGAAAAAACAACCTCAATACAACAAAACATAGTATTTAGTACCCCAATAATCATTCATTACATTAGTCACTTCAATAATATTGTTATCAGTCGTGCTCGTGAGACCGCTCGTCCGCTCCGCCTTTTGTGTAGCGCTGTCGCATTCATTTAGCGCCCTGTCTCACTCTAGATGAAATAGCAACAAAACAAAGCGGGTTAGGAGTCATCCGAACGCGAGAGTACGTCGAGCTTCCAGGGGACTCTTAAGGTGCCGCTTTGTCCGTCCGTCCGTCACAGCACAACTGATTATTTCAGGAACTACAGCTACCGAATCTATATTTTACATGAAAATTATAGCGAAGAGAAATCTTCCAAAATGGGGGGGTTGGAAAATAAAAGGGGGGGTTGCTAGGTCGAGTGGGGTATCAAATAAAAAGGCTTTCCGTTTTTATTTTATTGATATCATGCATAGTTTTTGATTTAGGATAAAAAAAGCTCAAAAAATGATTTTTTAGTAAACATCAGGGAAACGTATGTATTCATAAAGATCAGGAGGGTTGGTAAAGGATAAAAAGGAAATTATTATATTTATATTATTATGTGAAAGCAATAAATATTAATTATTATATTTATATTATTATGTGCAAAATTTTGCGTGAAAGAGAAACAAACAATAATCACCAACTTTCACCTTTATTATACTTATTAGTAGTCATATTCATACTTTTATGTAGGTACATAAAATTGTGTTATTCTGTAGTTATGTTAAACCGTTTAATTTATATCTACTGAATAGAACCTAGGTCGGTAGGTGGTAGTTATGGTTATATAGTTTATTTAACTAACCTACTTTATACATAACTTGTACGCTATATGTTTCATGATTTACTGGTAAATAGGTTAGGTATACCTACCTATATATTTACTTAGTCTTATATTAGTACCACCTCTGATAGCTTAAGCTGATAACTTGGTATATCTAGGTATCTATCTACACTAGGTGACTACTGTACAACACCTAGATAAAATATATTTTGAACTAATGAGTCGTGATGCATGCGTTGGATCACGACTTAAGACACCGAATTAAACAGTCACCTAAGGTTATAAGGTTCATGTTTAAAGGTCTGAGAATGTCCTATTGACATTTTGAGGCACTATCTGACCCTGCTGAGTGTGTAGGTATATTCTGAATATGGTACAGTATCTACTTAGGTTATTCACATATTCATACCATTGTAGGTATTGTGTATTTCTTAAACTTGTTTGACTTATTGTAATTTATTACGTAGGGAATCTATGTTATCACATCTTTTACTATGCACTTTGGTAACCTACATGTTTTAAGAACCTTGCCTTTCTTAGGCAGATATCTACTTAGGTATCTATGAACTTGTTTGATAAGAATGTACTAAAAACTATAGGTAGGTAGGTGCCCACCTACAACGTAAGTTCATGATTATGTACTATGTATGTAGGATGTATAGGATATAAAAGAAAAAACATTTTTTTTTTAATAATTTATTCCACCTAACCTAATGAACTAGGTTTTATAATTAGCGCATTGAAAATAATGCGCTAACCCTAATCTATAATTCGTTTACTAGGTTTTGGCATTCGTTTAGTGGTGGTACACAGGGGCAGATTGGTGGTACTGCTGGTAGACAGGGGCCGACTGGTACACGGGGGCGGAGTGGTAGACGGGGGAAGAGTAGGCAAGAGGAGCGGCGATCTTGGCGACGGGGGCGGCGGCGTAGGTCAGGGGAGCGGCGTATTTGACAGGCGCGGCGTAGGCGACGGGGGCGGCGACCTTGGCGACGTGAGCGAGGGGCTCGTTGTGGACAACAGCGTTGAAGCCGTTGTGAGCGTCAGCGGTGTAGTCCACGGTGCGCTTGGTGCCGTCGGGGTCGACCACGGAGTAAGATCCCTTCACGACATCACCGTCGCGGGTCTCGTGCTGGGACTTGGAGTCTCCGGTGTGTCCGTCCTGCACGTCGTACGAGAAGCTGTACTGGGGGTGGGAGTTGTACTCCTCGACGGCCACCTTGGCGAGGGGCGCGGCGTAGCTCACGGGGGCCGCGTGGTAGGCGACGGGGGCTGAATGGTAGGCCACGGGGGCTGCAGGCAGGAGACCGGCGCTGGCGGCCGCCACCAAACCGAAGAATACGATGAACTGTAAACAAACACAAAATTAGAGCTTTGTACTTCACTACACAGCATCACTGAATCATGCTAGAGGTACTTAGCGGTCGTACCGTACCTTGAATGCCATTTTGTATTGAGTGAGTTGGTGGTTGAGTGATGTCTGTTGAGGAGCGCTTGGAGCTTTTATACCGATGGCGGGGGCGCACCCTTTCACTCGCGGAGTCTCGCTACGTCATGTGACCGTGAAGTTTAAGCCCTAGGGCTAGTAAAGCTCCCTGAAAAGAAGTTTTATCAATTTACTTAGTAGGCACGGACTAAAGAGATAAATAAATCCCTGGTAGTATCCCCGTATCTCTATAGACTTGCAATAACTGCTCGATTAACTCTTGCAGTCTCTCAATCTTGCAGTTTCATTAAAAATCGATTTTTAATATAGGTACTCCATCACTTTAGTAGATCAAGAGAGTACTATTATTAATTAACTTACCTTTTACATAGAAACGACGGGGAAATAAATAGGGTGAACGAGAAAAAGTCAGACACGCCCTAAGTGCACACAAAACGCCCGGAAACGGAAGTAGCTAATTAAAGTATCTTCGCTCGTATTTAACTATGTTTATAGCTACGTACTTACGTACTTATACTTATATGTTTATCTTGAAAGACCTAACGATTGGCATACTCTAGTAAGTCTAGTAGATGGCTTAAAGAGCATCAATATACCTAGCAGCTAAATTAAAGTCACCTTGTTCACATCAAAAGTAAAGTTCACTAGATCTTTGGACGTATCCTGACCTTTCAATACGCACCTCTGTAGGCACGAAAAGTTAGCCTCTTCATTACAAATCCTTATTCAATACTAGCTTTTGCCCCCGGCTTCGTCCGCGTTAAAAGTTATGTTATTGGGGTAACAGTACCTACCTACATATTTTTTTCTGGATTAAGTCCCCTATACCCCTGAGGGGTCCCGAACAGGACATAGGGACATGGGGTGGCGTGAAAGCGTAGCAAATATACAAACTCACTTTCGCGTCTATAATAGGGATGGATTAAAAGACAGGCGAAAAAGACCCTATCCTGGCTAAAAGAGCTTGTGGGTCTAGTTTATAAGGAACACCTTGTTCGGGAAACCTACTTCGTCGTGCCTAATTACTAAATACTTGGTAGATATGACTCTTTCCGGTTACTATTTGTATAGTTAACAGATTCAGGTTAGAGACTAGCAGTGACCTCCAGGCATTTCTGGGAGACGGCTAAAAATTGCGTCTAGCACAGCTAGTTCAAACGAAAGGAGGAGAATGTAAACTTCGTACCTTTACAGTACGTGGAGAAAGACGACTCTTTAAGACTTGTGGAACACAAGTCGACAGCGTAGAGGTTGCACAATGTAAGAATCAATCAATACCCTCCCAAACTTCGTCTATGTGATTTACGGTCCTATTAGTGGTTGTGTGAAAGGTATTCATGTAAAATTATTAGTTTGATATTTAAAATAGATACCTAAAATGAAATGAGGTTTATTGCCTTAGAAAGACCTCATTAACTAATTAAAAGCTGCTCACAAACGTACCTTCGGGTGTGACAAAAGGCCAAAATTCAGCTATTGCTGCATGTTGTGGATGCAGCACTGATTTTCAATATACTCCTCCCGGGTAGATCTTCACCGAGAAATATTGAACAAGCAGGACACAGGTTTACAGTTTTGAATTTATCTATCACCAACATACGATTAGTCAGCAATATTTCAACGGCGGCGACGCTACATTCGCACTCTCATTACATTGAAATGAAATGAAATGAAATTTGAAATGAAAATGATTAAGAACCAAAACTTACATAAAGGTACAGTTTTACAAAATTTTCAAAATTATTTGTGCAATTAGCTATAAACTGATTTAATACCAATGAAGTGCACATTGTTGTAGTCAAGTGACTGTCCTCTGCACTAGTTGACACTGTATCACAGCAGGACGAAGCACGTTGTTGTAGTCAAGTGACTGTCCTCTGCGTCAAGTGACTGTTCTCTGCACTAGTCGACACTATATCACAGCAGGACGTAGCACGTTGTTGTAGTCAAGTGACTGTCCTCTGCACTAGTCGACACTGTATCACAGCAGGACGAAGCACGTTGTTGTAGTCAAGTGACTGTCCTCTGCACTAGTTGACACTGTATCACAGCAGGACGAAGCACGTTGTTGTAGTCAAGTGACTGTCCTCTGCTCTAGTTGACACTGTATCACAGCAGATCGTTATTGCTCTTCCACACACGGGTTACTTACACATTATTTAATCTACTTGACATTTAAATACAAACATAACTTATTGCTAGACAATTTTCTAAGTACTTTATAATGATATTAAACAAGTTATTACACATTGTGACTGTACAAATAAATAAACCAAACCAAACCAAACCAAATTTAATTCTAACTAAAATATAATTATTTTTATTACCTACTAAAAAGAGAGAAAAATATATAGAAAATATACTTTTAACTACCAACCCCCAACTTAAATAACTGAGAACTTTAGATTATTTATTAGTGTATGTTGAACATCATAGAAGGGCCGAACTATATTATATATAACTAACTATATTATATTAGGCCCGGATTTTTATAGTAAGTCGCCACTGTTATTTATAAATTCTTCGAAATAATTCCATGGATCTCTTTTTTTTTACACAAAATATTCAAGCGTTTGACAACTATCACACCTGAAACAGGTGAAGATGTTGTCTAAGATGGAGCACGCTTGCCTAGAAGGAATCGATTCACTCTGTATTTGAAGACTCCGAGATTGTACTGATCCGGGAAAACAGACGACCACGACGACAACAGACGATCTAGCGGAATATCTGACAATTGTATAACAACAATGTATCTTAACTTAGGGTAAGCTTAGGGTATTTGCACACGTGGGTTTGTTATTCGTCAATAGGGATTTTAACTAATTTTGACATATTATTGTGTTTTAATCATTTATGCAACGATTTTGAGTATAATTTCAATCTTCATAAAATTTTTGAGGTAAATCAACGATTATTTTGCAAGAGTAGGCAGACTCATTGGCAAAGTTATCTTTTTCTTGATTGTGTTATACACGTTAGGTCCCAAAAAATAGGGGGAATCTTTGAGTGAATTTTGTTCGATATTTGGGTTATCTAAAATTGAGCAAATGGTCACACCCAGCCGAGCTGAGACTCAAGGACGGCATTTTTACTGCACCAATAATGTTATTACCAATTTGCAAACTTACGAGTATCATATACTGCTATTGCTCATTAAAGCCCTCACATTGAAGTATATTGCAGAGCTTTCCGACAAAAAGCTTATTTAAAACAATTTCGGTAACGTGCAAGTTGACTCGCCTACCACGGGTATAAGTGAAGTAAGTGAAGAATTATGAAGAAGCTACATACATAAATGGTAAGTCTTCTTCATAAAAAAAAAAAAAGTAAAAAATTCATTTATTCAGTAGGAACTGTATAGTACACTTTGAAACGTCATTTTTTTTTTAATTTACCACCAATTCGTAACGTGACCAAACAGAGAAGAATTGGCAAGAAACTCTGCTTGGCTTATATTTTTTTAACGTCATTGTACTTAATATCTTTTACATTGTTTTTGATGGAGTTGGAGGCAGTTTCATCCCAAGCTTTTTTGTCATCTAAATAATCAGATATTTTATAATAAGCTTTATTACATAGATTACGTTTAACAACATTTTTGAATTTATTTACAGATAGATTAATCACATCATTTGGTATTTTGTTAAAAAATCGTACAGACATCCCTTTAAAAGATTGACTAACTTTATGGAGCCTTACAGTGGGAACAGCTAGTTTATCTTTATTTCTAGTGTTAACATTATGATAGTCGCAATTTTTCTTGAACAAGTTAATATGTTTTCGGACATACATTAAGTTTTCATATATATATTGGCACGGCACTGTCATAACATTTATTTCTTTAAACTTAGTTCTAAGTGATTCTCTGGGGCCCATATTATAAATTGCACGAACAGCCCTCTTCTGCAACACAAATATGGTGTTGATATCTGCAGCATTCCCCCACAACAAAATGCCGTACGACATAATGCTATGGAAGTAGCTGAAATAAACTAGTCTAGCCGTTTCTACGTCAGTAAGTTGACGGATTCTTTTGAGTGCGTATGCTGCAGAACTGAGTCTGTTCGACAACCCATCTATGTGAGCGCCCCATTGAAGCTTATTATCTAAAGTTATGCCTAAAAATACAGTACTGTCCACAAGATTTAGATCTTCATCTTTTATTTTAATGTTAGGTTTAACTTGTTTAACATTTGGTAATATAAATCTCATACATTTTGTTTTAGTCTCGTTCAGTAATAAATTATTTACATCGAACCAGTTAACAACTTTCGCTATTGCATTGTTCACGTCGTCAAAATTGGTCTGCCGTCGCTTTAATTTAAATAAAAGTGACGTGGCATCCGCAAACAATACAATTTCGTGGCTGTTTCTCACAAGTTGAGGTAGGTCGTTGATGTAAATTAAAAATAAAAATGGTCCAAGTATTGACCCTTGCGGAACACCCATCTTTACTACAGATCTCGGAGAACATTTTCCATTTACGTCTACTTTCTGTATTCTGTCAGATAGGTAAGAAGTGAGAAGGGCTAAAGCCATAGTGATCTAGTTTCCTGATTAATGTTTCATGGTGTACGCAGTCAAATGCCTTAGACAAATCACAAAAGATGCCTAAAGCATCATGTGAGTCCTCCCAGGCATCGTAGATATGCGATACCAACTCAACACCGGCATCAGTTGTTCATCTTCCCCGCGTAAATCCGAATTGTTTGACATCATTGTAAGTTGTTAAAGTTAAAATGGCTTTGCAGTTGACTGAGAATAAGCTTTTCAAAAATTTTACTAAATGTTGGCAGTACTGATATCGGTCTAAAGTTAGTAGGGTCAGAACTACTACCGGATTTAAATAAAGGTGTTATTTTACTATGTTTCATTAAATCAGGAAACTCACCACAGTCAATACATTCGTTAAATATAAACGCTAGTTCTGGTGCGACAATGTCAATCAACGATGTTACAACGCTAACAGAAATGCCCCAGAGATCCGTAGTTTTTTTGACATTTATCAGTTTGAATGTTTTAATAATATCATTACTGTTTACATATTTAAAATAAAACGGTATTTCACATTTTGGTACATTTTTATTTAGTAATGAATCCGCAATTATTGTAGAAGAGTTTAAGGATCTTGTGGTAGAAACTGGAATGTCTGTAAAAAAGGATTCGAATGCTTTGGCATCATCACCATCTTGTTTGATGATGGTATTACCAATATTTAATTTATACTCCTTAATGTCATGTTTGACTTTTCCAGTCTCACTGTTTATTATTTTCCAAGTGGTTTTAATTTTATTACTACTGCTTCTAATTTTTGAACTAATATAATTAGACTTAGCCGCGCGACATACATTTTTAAAAATTTTTGAGTAATTTTTAACTTTATCTTTAAACTCTTCACTAAAATTATAGAAGTTTTAGTTTTATAGAAGTTATTAAATTATTCATAATTATTCATAATTTAATAACTTCTATAAAAATAAAAGACATAAATCTAAAGTTCAGAGACCAACTGAGCAACAAAGAGCCCCTTGACGTAAAGTGTCTGAGCTTTGAAATTTATAGGTTGTTATAATTATATAGAATTTGCGTTGGTAAATTTATAATCTGACCTACCGTCAACCGATACGCGTTGGCCGTTAGGGTTCGTTTTACCAGTTTGGAAACGTCTCTTGAATTAAAAACTTGTGATTTATAAAATCTGCTGAAATATAAACTAAACGTCCTGAGTTACAAGCCTTTTTAAGTTATGTCGATTTTATAACACATTTAATAAATCGAATTTTGTCGCTGACTGTTCATAGTTGTTCATTATTTTTACAAACGCGCGTCGACTTGACGTACTACTGACATGATTCTTTCTTAATGCAAAGTAAGATTGGCCATGGACCTCGCCATGAGGCCCTTTAGTCCCATAACGTAAAACTTCCACCTTAGGCTTCCTATTTAGCATAAGATAACTCCCAAAACAATTTTTATAGCCATGTTAATGTCTTAATCGAAATGTGAAGGGCCAATTTCTTTATTTGTTCAATTTCCATTAGATCAGAAACAACTTAACATCCTACACGTTAACTAACTTTACATTATACCTATCACCTACACTAGAGCTTGAAGATACGAAGTGTTAAAAATTACATATACCTAGGTGCTTTTGTACGAGACTTCAGAGTGCACCAAATTAATATTTGCAGACCGTTTCTTGTTTTTTTATTTCAACCTGGCTCGTAAGAAAAAATGCGATTTCCCCATGTTTCTTCCCATTTGACATTATAAAAATATCACAGATAACTGAGATATACGAGTAAGTCTTTGAGAATATCTCAATGCCATTATTTTGATACCGATACTGAAAGCACAGACACAGTACCTAATATTCGAGCTGCAAAGGCGCTAATTTATTTATTTCACACATACAAAAAGTGGATACAAGTGCTATGCTAGACTTAAAGTAGCTTATAAAAGGTAAAGGAGAGTAAGGAAACAATATACTACTATTATCTTATACCTAGAGTTAACATTCTTTGAAACAGCCATGATTAATTGACAAGACAGATTAAAATAAATAGGCAGTATGATAGTACTAAAATTATGTTTTAAAACCATGTGAGATCGGTTTTGGAAAGGTAAAAGCTAAACTAACAATGGTAGCTAAACTAATAAGAACTACATATGAGTGAGCAGATGGTGTAAAGGAGAATGCCGAGAACCCGTACCAATTGCGTCAAAACTGAAAGTATCCTATAAAATTTATTATATTTTATATATGACATTAACATTTTCTTTAGTTTTACACACCGACGGGATTAATAATCAAGTAAAAAAATATTTAATTGATTTGGTTTCCGCCGCACGCCGCCATTAGACTGCAACAACCAATGATAAATACGTTGCTATGGCAACAAACATTGATGTAAAGTGTTACTATGGCAATAACCCTCATTTTTAATTATTTTGACAGTAGAATCGACTAAAAACTTGTTGGAGATTTTTTTGACGCACTCACTTTAGTCTTGGTACCGAGCGCCATACATCAGACGGCATTCTCCTTTATAATGAGTTTACTAAGATGTATGTTCGAGTAGGTAACAAGTTGGTGACAACTTATAAAAGCATTTGGTATATAAAGCAATAGCACAGTCAAGCGACAATCCTCCGTACTAGTTTGCACTGTAGGAAGTCAGGACGTCATGCTCTTCCAAGTGCAATACGAGAGGCCAGCAGTGGACTGCTCTATGCTGATGATGATCATGATAAAATAATATTTATACAATTCAGCGTTAGCTAAGGCACAGACCCAAGTAACAGTTTAATAAGGCTTGTCAGCGGTTAAAGGATCTGACCGGCACGTCATTATTAATTTTAACCACAAGATAGTGGTTAGCCGTGTCGGGCTACGCGTGATTAGGCTTTTTGCTTTTACTATACGCTCATTAAGGTACCCGTTTATTTAGCTTGCGGGGCATACGTTCAGATGGCAAAATTCTGGTCCTTGCTCATATTCGCTCACATGAGTGTTTAGAGAAAAAGTATCTAGACGCAGGTGATCGTGCGTTGACGCACGCTTTGTTATCTATGTAACGCCCGTTTGCTGTTCAGATGAGCGATGCGTTAGCATCCTCCGTACCATACCGTACTTTGACAGGTAGTAAAGTTCTTTGTGAAGGGCTCGTCCGAGGAAGCACTGCCACCATACCTGTTTCTGCCGTGAAGCAACTTTGCTGTGTTTCGGTTTGAAGGGTGTGGCAGCCGGTGAAATAGGCACAAGTGGCTTATCACCTTCATGCTTCAAGTTAATGGACGTAGGGCATTGCATCGTAGGGCACGTTCCAAAATAGCGTGATCTACGATGTAATGCTTTGTGATAGGTAATGGTTACCACTTAACACCAGGTGGGCTATGCGCTTGTTCCATCTCAAATTGGTTTTAAAAAAAAACTAGTAGTCTGAGGATGCGCATCCCTTTTGCATGTATCTCCTAACAAACTAGCCGGTTTGGTCATTTTTTGAGCTTTTTTCATCCTAAATTAAAAACTATGCATGATATCAAAAAAATAAAAAAGACGTGTGGCACTCGGGGACTGCCGCGGTAAAGCTATTGCATAGCATTTTGTATCAACTTATGCAATTATAATTATTTATTTATTTTATTTATGCAGTATTTCTTTTTCTTTGATATTAATTCAAGTTACACTTTTTGAGCGTGGTGACCGATAAGAAAACAATTTTGTTTCTTTTATTAAATAAAAATACGTCTAGTTGCACGCACACAAACACCGTGTCGAAGACTGCCGAAAAGAAACGACGTTAGACAATGCACGGCCTTCAAGCCACACCTCCGTGCCCGTCGGAGTGGGGAGCGTGAGGTTTTTTTCGTTACGGAATTTCTGGATTCGGTCCCCGCGCTCAAGGCCCTCGATAGAAGCTTAAAAACTAATTTATATCGGCCTCTGTGGCGCAGTGGGCAAGGTCCTCCTGAGACGCAGAAGGCTGCGGGTTCGATTCCCGCTGCGGGACAAATGTTTGCATGTTCTATAGATATTTGTCTCGGGTCTGGGTGTTTTCAATGTATGATATGTATGTACTTATAAAACAAAATTATATGTGTAGTATATCAATCATGTGGTTCTCACAATACAAGCTCTTCTTCGTTTGGGGCTACATGATACTATATGATTACGTCCCGCATTAAAAAAAAATGTTCAAATCAAGCCTTTTCATTTCATACTCCACTCGATCTAGCAAGCCCCCCCATTGGTGCTCGGCCGAGATTTAAGAGTAGATAATTTATTTCATACAACGTACACATTACATGAAAACAACATAATACACTTTATGGTGATGCTACAGTGTAGGTTGAAAGAGCGCAGGTATTCAAACTAGGAAAATCCTGTAATATGGCATAGGTACTTATGCCTTCCGCCATCGATCATACTTCACATATTATATTATGTAATTGAAGTTGTGTTTATGAGGTTGTGAAATTGAACCTACGATCGGAAGTCAGGGTACCACCTACAACAAACTAGCTAGACCATTAAGGGTAAACGGTGATTATAAATGTCTAGTCGAAGTTCATGAACCTCCTATTCGCAGTAAGGTAAAAAAAACTAATGGAGCTTATTACATTTCTATTCTGCTCAGCTGGTCAACACTTTCGATGATAACCATCACTAAGCACGTTATTTAATGTCAAGGTGAGGCTACCTATTGTTTCATTTGTTAAACGTGTACTAGATATTAACTGAGGAAATAACGAATGTGTGTAGATTTATTGAATGTTGAATATTCGAGATTAATGTTTCTAACTACCTAGATCACAAAATATTGACTTAGTACGAAGTGTCTTTTGAAACATAATGATTGGTCTAAAATTATTAAAAGAGTGCACCAGAAGGGCACAAATACTTTTTTTAACCTTTCGTATATTATATTGATCATTGATTTCTAGAATATGATAGAAGAATCATAAATACTTAACGAAAGGGTGTAATTCATGATTATTAATTAGTCACTGGAGGTTGTGGGCCTAACTTTTTAAATTCAATGGATTAGCTAATGCGACTTAAATACAATTCTGACAATTGAAAAAATTTACCTCAAATTAAATGTTACCCTAATGGACTAACTCCGACTCAATTAGCCTTAAGTCTCCCTAAAAGTAAGTCATCGTATCATGTTACGTACATAACTATATGAAGGTTTTGGTAAAGAATTTGCTTTCACTAGACTATATCGGAGGCCTTCCGGCGGCCTTAATACTCCAACATTAGAGTTGACCATTAGCTTCATTATCTTCTTTTAACACGATGACTGCGGGCCTCGGATATAACGCCCCGCAGTTGTGTTTTCAACACTCAAAGGCTTTTAAGCTTAAGTAGCTAGAAAAAAGTAGCACTTGCTCAAAATATAGTGCAGCATCGTTTACGTGTGTTTGCTATTGACCTTGAACTACATTCGGATAAACGAGTTGACATCTTGGTAGGTATTACGTGGGAACCGTAAAATATCAACAATTATATCTACCTACTTTGTGCCTACAATAACATGTTGTAATATATAAGCAGTAAAATATAGCCGATGATTTATGGATTAGAGTATTTTTATCTACTTAGAGCCTTCAAGTTTTAGACTCATTTGCAAAACTGGCAAATTGGCTTGCCCGCAAAAGGTGGATCAAATTTTCGCTGCGAGTCAAAAGTTGGATGATATGCAAATATTATTTACGTGTTATCATTTGTGAGGGGACGGGGAGTAAGGGGTCCCAACCTCCATCTTCGGGACCCAAGCCAACCTCACCTGCCCGCGGTACACCCTGCTAACTAACGGACGGGGCTCTGGCGGCCGGCTGATTGCGGCATAGCGCAGCCTAAATCGGCATAGCTAAATCCTTTGGCCACTGACGGGCAGCAGCGTTAGCGGTGCGAGAAGCTGTGCCCTGCGATCCCCAACCCGCTTGCCCAGCGTGGGGATTATGGGCATTAACCCCCAAATGAAAAATACAAGAAGGCAATGGCCCCCAGTTCCCGGCCGCCCCGCTATTCCTGGCCATACAGGTAGCGGCCATGGTTACGGCGGGGCAAGGGGTGCTAACAATCCCCGGGATACCGTCGGCTACCTGAAACAACTGACCCTGGCTACGTTCAACAGACGCACTCTGAGGCTCGATGAACATCTAGCGCAGTTGGAATTGGAGCTGGAGAACATTAGGTGGCATGTTCTGGGGTTATGTGAAGTCCGTAGAGAGGGAGAGGACACCATTACCCTAGACTCGGGCCATCTAATGTACTTCCGCGAGGGTGACCAAACATCACAGGGTGGCGTAGGGTTTCTCGTCAATAAGGCCCTCTCTAACAACGTTCAGGAAATCTCCAGTGTGTCGACCAGGGTTGCGTACCTGATCCTTCGACTATCCAAGCGGTATAGTATGAAGATCATTCAGGCTTACGCACCGACCTCGGCACACTTGGATGATGAAGTGGAGGATATGTACGAGGACATATCCAAAGCCTTGCACAACACCACTAAGGCTCACTTCAACGTTGTTATGGGGGACTTTAACGGCAAAGTGGGAGTCCGGGTTGGCGACGAATCCAGAGTGGGCCCACATGGTCATGGAAGTAGGAATCACAGGGGGCAAATGCTCGTCAACTTCCTAGAGAAGGAGGGGCTATTCTTGATGAATTCGTTCTTTAAGAAGAAGCCCCACAGGAAGTGGACGTGGCGAAGCCCCGACGCTGTGACCAAAAATGAGATCGACTTCATCATGACGGATAAAAAGCATATATTCAGAGACGTCTCCGTGATCAGCAGGTTCAATACCGGATCTGATCACAGACTTGTCCGAGGCTCTCTGAATATCAATCTAAAGCTGGAAAGAAACCGTCTGATGAAGTCCACGCTCCGACCCAATCTACTCCAGATCATGGCGGGCACCGAGAAGTTTCAGAAGCTTCTCGGTGATAGATTCGTTGCCGAGGAACCCACCGATGACGTAGATGAGGCCCTACAAAACGTGGTTGGGGCGTTAAGGGACGAGGGCATCAAATTCTGCCAAATGCAGCCTAAAGGCAAGAAGTCCAAACTCTCGGATGAGACTCTTCGGCTCATGACAGAAAGACGGGAAACCACTCAGGCCACTTCGTCAGAGAGGTCAGACCTGAACAAGCGAATTGCGAAGATGATACGGCGCGACCTTCGGAGCTCCAACACACGCCTCATTGAAGAGGCAATAGAGCGAAACCGAGGGTCCAAAGTATTCACTCAGCAGCTTGGCAGGAGCCACCTGACGAAGTTAACAACACATGATGGCCGAACCGTATTGTCAAAGACGGAGATATTATCAGAGATCGAGGACTTCTACGGCCGACTGTACGCGGCACATGCTCCTTGCCCCCAACGTGACAACCATGATTCTAGAGCCACCCTCACCCGCCACTACACCGACGACCTGCCGGAGATCAGCCAAGACGAGGTCGTGTTGGCCCTGAGACAGCTTAAAAATGGAAAAGCCCCCGGTGAAGACGGAGTTACTTCAGAACTTCTGAAGGCTGGAGGAGCTCCTGTTGTGCAGGAGCTGCAGAACCTCTTCAACGCCGTCCTTCACTGTGGGAGAACTCCTAAGGCGTGGAACGAGAGCTTGGTGGTTCTCTTTTTTAAGAAGGGAGATAAAACCCTTCTTAAAAATTACAGACCTATCTCGCTCCTGAGCCACGTCTATAAGCTGTTCTCAAGGGTTATTACAAATCGTCTCGCCAGAAGACTCGATGAGTTCCAGCCACCGGAGCAGGCCGGGTTTCGCGGAGGATATGGCACCATAGACCACATTCACACAGTGAGGCAGATTATACAGAAGTCCGAAGAGTATAATCAGCCCCTGTGTCTGGCGTTTGACTCTGTAGAAAACTGGGCTGTCCTGGAATCCTTGCAGCGGTGCCAAGTGGACTATCGTTATATCGAAGTGTTGAGATGTCTGTACGAAGCCGCTACTATGAGTGTCCGAGTACAGGACCAGCAGTCTAAACCCATCCAACTGCGCCGCGGAGTTAGACAGGGAGATGTCATATCTCCGAAACTGTTCACAAGCGCGTTGGAGGATATGTTTAAGACGCTGGACTGGAAAGATATGGGCATAAACATAAACGGCGAGCACATCTCACACTTGCGATTCGCTGATGACATAGTCCTAATGGCGGAGTCGCTGGAGGAGCTGCAACAGATGCTGGACGGCCTAGCATCAGCCTCGCGAAAGATAGGTCTCGGCATGAATTTGGACAAGACCAAAGTTATGGTCAATGACCGAATTGATCCGAGTCCTGTCGTCGTTAATGGACACCTTCTTGAAGTTGTTTCGGAGTATACATACCTCGGGCAGATATTGCAGTTGGGTAGAAACAACTTCGAGAAGGAGGCCAAGAGGAGGATTCAGCTGGGTTGGGCAGCATTTGGAAAACTACGTCGAGTTTTCTCGTCACCCATACCGCAATGTTTGAAAACGAAAGTTTTCAATCAGTGTGTCCTACCCGTCATGACATACGGAGCCGAAACGTGGACTCTCACAGTACGGCTAGTCCACCAGTTTAAAGTCGCTCAGCGAGCTATGGAACGAGCTATGCTCGGGGTTTCTCTGAAGGATAAAATCCGCAATGAGTTTATCCGACATAGAACTAAAGTGGTCGACATAGCTCAGAGAATTAGCAAGCTGAAGTGGCAGTGGGCTGGCCATATCTGCCGAAGAACCGATAACCGTTGGGGTAAACGAGTTCTTGAGTGGAGACCGCGGCTCGGCAAACGTAGTGTAGGGCGCCCTCCGGCCAGGTGGGGTGACGATCTGCGAAAGGCTGCTGGTAGAAGCTGGATGCGTCGAGCTCAGGACAGGGTGCAATGGCGCTCATTAGGGGAGGCCTATGTCCAGCAGTGGACTGCTATAGGCTGATGATGATGATGATGATCATTTGTGAGTTGTAGCCGTGGTATGTTAGGTTTGGATACTCCCAGAATAGGAGACATATGACGGCTATGGCTATGAAGGTGAGTTTTGGGTGATATGTCATGTAGAGTTAGTTTATCAAGATGAGAGTTTATAGAGAGTCGAATGAAGAGCCGAGTCATAAGTATCTATACATAAGGGACGGACCTAAATAAGATTTTTTTCCTTGTTAAAACAGCAAGTAGACTACCTGGTACCAATCACAAGGACAAATAAATATATTGTTCCTTTTTTCATGAAAATGGTGTACAGTCCTACAGTGATAGTATAGTATAGATATTTTAGTGTTAATACTGATCGTGTTCCGAATTGAATACCGTAATCTTTAGTATTTTATCAAGTTAAGTATTTTCCTAAATAAAATGCAAACATATCTTAACGCGTGCAGTGACTAGCATAAATAATTTACGACCTACGAGTAGGCGTGACTCTTTGCCTCTTTGTAGGCTTAAGGCATTTTGTTCTAGTTTTTTAGTGAATTCAAAGAAATATTATCAAGGAAAGCGTTTAGTCTACATGCGTTTTGAGTCTTGAATACCAATTGGCTGAGTAATATAAGTAAAGTAAATTGAAGTATACGTAAAGTGCCTAAATCTGATGCAATGCTGATGAAGCTTAGGCTATGAAAAGATTAGTGATTCAAAAGTTGTTGAATGTGGCGTAAGATATTGTTAAATAATGAAAACGGGAATAGTGATGGAAAACTTGATTATTTATAGATAATGCAAGTAAAACCCGCACCACTTACGCTTCAGCCGGCTTCGTCTGCTTATATTTATTAGGGTACAGTAGGCAAATTAGACAGGCAATGTTAGATGCGTGCATCAGTGTATGTAAAAAAATGGAGTCGTCTCGGATGGGCAAAAATTTTTTTACAGGTTATACAGGGTTATTGTTTATTCGACCTATTCCTGCTAGCAGGTTGTAGGGGAGGTTATTTCTGTACAATTAAACCATAATGTAGTAGTGCAAAAGTTAAACATTTCGGAGAAAAAAAATAGTTTTAATCAAATTTATATTTTTGTTTTATTTAGACATAACATGACAAGCTTTAACAATACAAAATCGACAAATATACGAGTATGTCCCCATTAGGAAATACTAGACGGAAACATCATACATTTTCATGTTATTTTTATAAGGTCCAAAATAATGACAATTAAATAAAGTCGAGTACATTTCAGAAACATGCAGAAACATGTACATTCTTTCAGCTTTCTAACGAGATATTTAAAGTAAATATAAGTTACAAGATTACAGAGAAATAAATATTAAACTAAGAGCAAGTAAAAAATTGTCTCATTCAATAATTTACCAAAACATCGAATTATGTACTTAAATGTAACTTAAACTAATAAATAATTGTACACATTAAAGTTTTTACAGATCATGTTCAATATGACAGCCTATGTTTCAAACAAAAGCACGCATTATTTTTTGCAACTCGCTCTTAACCACTTTACTGGTTAAAATAGTTTTGATTTGGTTTGCCTCAATAATAATTCGCTCCATCAGCTCTTTAACTAAAAGCACAGGAGAGATATCATAGAACAAAGATTTACCGTCCTATTCATAACAGTTCAAACCTTAGATTAGCTATCTGAGGTTTGAACGTTAAAAACGTTGTTTAATGGCGTTAAAATCGAGTATTATAAAATGACATTTGGTTATGAATAAGAGGGTAAGTCTGTAATATTTTGGTAATAAAAAAAGGTGGTTGGATTGGTAGAGGAGGACCCATTCCTCGGCCTGGCTATCCATGGAGTCCTGACTTGACCCCAATGGACTCGTCTGGGGTCATATGACAGCTTTGGTCTACGAAACTTCTGTGCTTGAAAAGCTGAGACAGCGAATTATTATTGCGGCAAACCAAATCAAAACTATTTTAACCAGCGCTCGTGGCGTGGTTAACTTCTGTGTTCTTAGCTGATCACTTTGGCAACACTCAACACTCTGCCCGGTCATTACTTGGATGGGTGACCGTGAGCGCTTCCGTGCTTCGGAAGGCACGTTAAGATGTTGGTCCTGGCTTTTCAGTCGTTAAGCCATGTCGGTGGCCTTCGCGCAGCCTAAAAATTCCGACACCAGGTCACTAGGTCATACGAAGAAGAAAAAGAAGAAGAAACAGTAAAGTGGTTAAGAGCAAGTTGAAAAAAAGAATGCGTGCTTTATGGTCGAAACAGAGGCTGTCATATAGAACATGATCTGTAAAAACTTTAATTTGTGCAATTATTTTAGTTACATAATTCGATGTTTTGTTAAATTATTGAATGAGACAATTTTTCACTTGCTTTTAGTGTAATGTTTATTTCTCTGTTCGCTGTGTACTAGCCTATGTTTTGGTGTTTATTATGTTGGTGTTCGTAAATAAAATAAAATAAATAATTATACCTCGTTAGTAAGCTGAAAAAATGTACATGTTTTTAAAATACTCTGCATGGGAAATGTACTCGTTTTTTTTAATGTCATTCCTTTAGACCTTTTATTAAAAAACATGCAAATGTATGATGTTTCCGTCTAGTACTTCTTACTGAGGACATCACATTTGTAGATTTTGTGTTTTTTTCTCAGAAATGGTTAACTTTTGTTATACAATATTATGGTCTAATTGAACGAAAATAACCTCTCCTACAACTTCCTAGCAGGAATAGGTCAAATAACCAATTACCCACGTTCCAAGCATACGTGATCTACGATGTAACGCTTTTTGATAGGTAATGTCGTAATGGTGGTAACCATCGGCGTAACAGATGAGCCATGTGCTTGTTTAAAAAATGATTAAAATACGAGTTCGATACACAAATACCTACTATAATCTAGCCCATTTTTGAGTCCAAGAACTTTTCCTTGTTCACGTCGCGGTTGAAAAGACATCAACGCGCTCGTATCAGACTTCGATCAATTGATCGAAGGTATCAGATCAAATTGCTCACAAAAACTGTCACATTAATTCAAATTTGAGTTTTAATTAGGTATGCAAATGCAACTACCTACCTACTTCTTTCTTTCTCGAAATTTTTGCCTCGTAGGAAGAAAATGTTAAAGTATTTAACGCTTTGTGGCGGTTCCGGCAAAGAATTTAGGCCGCTCCTTTTTCCACCGTGGACGTTGTCAGCTCCCACCTGTTTAACACTAAAGACATGGCGCGTAGTGTCAACGGTTTTGGTATCAAGATACCCATTGATTTTATTGGTGTCAAACTGTTCTTGTTCTTGAACTATGAGAACAAAATGGTACCACAACCAACCTAAAAAAATATCTGCAGGTCTGCAGATACTAGTCAATTCTGAAAGATTTTCACTCAACTTATCTTTAAACTTCAAGTAGCTGCCCCTCACTTATAGCTGGAGATAATAGAGAGGAAATTGTTTTTAGTTTTGGGATAAAAAGACTCGGAATCCCTGCCATTTTTTCGAGTATAAGTGATAAGGCAAATATTTGTCCCACATCGAGTATGGAACTCGCATCCTACCTATTGCGTCCGAGCATTCGGTGCTCTTGTATTTTCATAGTTTTTCTTTAAGAAATCTATTAGCTTAGTCATAGTAACGATATTACCGTGAACACCCGCGTAGTCGTTGTGCAACAGTTGGCAACCTTGTGAAGGACGCGCGTGCTGTGAAAACGCCGACACGCGTCTCGCGTATTTTCATCACAAAAGAGCGATCCTAGGTCTCAAGAAAATAATCCATAGTGTATGTAAAAAAATTATGAGGGAATGTTTATAAAAAAAATTTTGAAACCATTGCACATAATCAAGTAGGTGCCTGTCTACTTACTAAGTATGATTTGGGTACCTATAGTTATTAGGCTGACGCAGATTTATATCATTCTAGCTTTCGCCCACGGCTTCGCTCACATGGTACACGGATATAAAGAAGCCTATTAATCCAGGTCACAAACTACAAACTAAGCATATTCCAAGATTCATCAAAACCCTTTCAGCCGAAAGAAGTTGAATGGAAATAAACATACACACACACACACACACATACTTTCGCATTTATTAATTAGTGTGATAACTGATACGGTAGGCTTTCTGATGAAATTAGAACAATTTTGACTAATTGAATGCCTAGACAGCTTACATAACATTTATATACACCATTCAAATGCAAAATATCTGGACAAATGAGTCAGAGTTAAACAGTTGTCAGACAGAGTAAAATTTTGGACAACTTCCGACAAAAAGAAAGTCAATTATACTCTATAACGGTAGAGCGTGTTCTGAATAATAAATATGTTGTTATTGACGATTTAAAATAAGGATTTTTTACATATAAATAAAATAGAATTTTGGATGGATTAATATTTGTAGCTCTTTCACGCAAAAGCTACTAAACGGATTTTGATGAAACTTGGAATATAAATAGTTTGTGAACTGGATTAACACATAGGTTACTTTTTGACCCGGTACCACGCGAGCGAAATCGCGGGTGAAAGCTAGTTCTAAATACAGATATCACACCCTGTCATTAAAATTTATGGTGATTTATGAATAAAAATAATATAGGTAGCGCGGTCGCCCTATTTTTTACTAAAGGTTTTTTTGTCCAGAAATAGGTAGCCCAGCGCGAAGGACAAAATATCTCGAGTGACATTGCTCTACTTATGGATTCCGCTCTTTGCGAACTGTTGTAATAAAATAACTAGTTATTTCACTAGGAGCCTGTTTGAATGTCGAAAAGTGTCCAATGAACACGGCCTAAAGTAGACCGCTATTTCTAGGTTCTTAGCATTTGTTAACTGAGAGGATGCAATTTGAAATTCGGATGATCATCAAGTAGCTAAGTCTCTTTTTCGTACAAATTGGTAGCTAAGGAAGTGTAATATGTGAATTCAATAGAGGATAGAAAAGAGACGAGCGAAATGTGTTAAAGTAATTGTAAAAAAAAATGATTACCGATGTGATTTAGTTAAAATATTTTCGCTTTGGTTTTCTTAGCAGATCACTTTGATTAAGCAAACACTCCGCCCGGTCACTACTTGGACGGGTGACCGTTTAGTGGCATTTAGATCTGAGCAACAATTTTTATCATTTTGGCACCATGTTATAGTTAGCAGGGTAACAAAATATTCCCATTTCACAGACTGGTGATGAAAATTTCAAACGGTTTTCAGTAAAGAATGTAATCTGAATGATGAATCTTTTTGTTTTCTCGGGTCATTTGAACGGTATTCGAACCGTGAAGATCGTTAGCGTGTCTCCTGAAAACATGCTATTTATGAATACAGTAGGTATAGAATCGTTGTGACCGCCAAGTTTCATAGGCCAGCTATGTTGCAAGTAGCGGCATTGTTGACGTGGCATTGTCCAGCCGTCCCCTCGGCCAGGTCTGTACGTGCGTACTTGAATATATTTAAATTTGGAGATGCGACCAGGATGAGGCAAGCGCTTCTGCCAACTACTATAAATGCTGATAGTTGCCAACAAGGGGTACAGTTATCAGTTCTAGGCATCCCCGAACACACTTCATTAAAATACAAAATGGCTCTCAAGGTACGGAACGCAAGGATTGTTTTGTGAAAAAAGTGCCATTAAAAAGTGATCGTGAATGTGATTTAGTGTTAGCTAACGAAAAATTTGTTAGTTCAAGGATTGAATGTCTGATACATAAGGATTTTAGAATTTGATACGTTTGCTCCGAAAATGTCTCAAATAACCACCTGTAAATAACTTTGCGACACATTTACCAATTGTGATAAATATTAATGTTCTATTCGAAATAACGACGCGTGTCTTGCATTGTAATTATTTAGTGGAACTAGCTTGATTATAAAATGCTTTTATCTGTTTTAGTTGGTGGTCCTCTCTTGCCTGCTGGCCGTGGCTTGCGGTAGCGTGGCTCCTTACGCGGCGGCTCCAATTGCCTACAATGCACCCGTCCAAGTGGCAGCGAGACTGGAAGATTTCGACCCTCTGCCTCAATACCGATTTGGTTATGACGTTGCTGACTCACTAACCGGTGACTACAAGAGCCAAACCGAGGAGCGAAATGGTGACCTAGTTCAAGGACAATATTCTCTGGTTGAACCTGATGGCACCGTTCGTATTGTTGACTACGCCGCGGATTCCGTGAATGGATTCAATGCGGTCGTGCGTAAAGAAAACTTGGTGGCAGCTGCCCCCGCTGTCGTAGCTGAGCCCGCTGTTGTGGCCGCCCGCTACTCTGCCCCGGTTGTGGCTCAGCCCGCTGTTGCCCCGGCTCGTCTTGCCGTCGCTCCTGCTGCTTCTAATCTTCCCTACATCGCGCGCTACGCTGCCGCTCCTGTGGCTGCTCCAGTCGTACCCGCGCGCTACGCCGCTGCACCAGTTGCTGCTCCAGTTGTAGCTGCGCCTGTAGCAGCCCGCTATGCCGCTGCCCCAGTGGCCGCTCCTGTTGTAGCTGCCCCCGTAGCCGCCCGCTACGCTACTGCCCCAGTTGCCGCACCCGTCGTGGCTGCTCGCTACGCAGCTACTCCCGTTGTAGCTGCCCGTTACGCTGTTGCTCCAGTTGCCGCTCGTTACACTGCTGCCCCAGTAGCTGCAGCGTACACCCAATATGCGCCCGCTGCTTACACTCAGTACGCTCCTGCGGCGTACGCAGCTTCGTACACGGCCACAGGTCCAGTCGCGTACACTTCATACGCAGCACCGGTAGCCGCCGCATACACCGCAGCTGCCGCCCCTGCTGCGGTGGTGCCCGCCCCTACCGCCGTCGTCCCGACCCGCGCTGCCCCCGCTAAGCTTGTTGAAGGCAATGCCGCCGGCTACCGTTATCCTTAGACTACCACCAAATTGACGTCTCATTTCTTACCCATAAAGACTTGTTTTGTACATAGTTGTAAATGTTTTGTTTATTTTTTATTTAAAAGGAATCGAAATAAAATTCGTTAAAATTACATTTTAATTATTTTTCCCCGCTCTATGCAGTCATCTACTAAGGTACGTAACGTAGCCTTTACCTACCTATTGTGTTGTTAGGAATAGGTTCATTTTATACCTACAATATAACTAACTAACTAATATGATAAGTAGGTAGGTACCTAGGTACTACCTACTAGTCGAATTTGCTATAGACGCTTGTAATAATTAAATAAGAACCTAAAAGAGCATTTATAAAATAAGATATTTCTAGGTATGATATGAACCTTTACAATCCATCTATTCCCAACAACACAACTTAAAACAGTCAATAAAATTGATACGCGTAGCCCACCCTATTGAGTATCCACCTCGCTTTCATAGCAGTAAGACTCGATCACTATCAGCAACATCGCTGTCGATCACCTGTTTGCTGCGATCACTAACAATGAGCGCTAAAAGCAGAATAACTACTTATTCCTTTCAAGAGAAAGTATAGAATATGGAAGGTTAGGTACAGTGTAATTTACAAAAGGTAAATAAAGAAAGGTAGAAGGCTGCTGGTAGAAGCTGGATGCGTCGAGCTCGGAACAGGGCGCAATGGTGCTCATTAGGGGAGGCCTATGTCCAGCAGTGGACTGCTACAGGCTGATGATGATATAAAGAAAAAGCCTATTATCATTCATTTCAGAATGGAAACCGAAAGAAGCATTTTTCAATATAAATGTAAGATTATAAGTAAAATACGGCTACTTTATGGAAGTACTTACATAATAGATGAAGTAAGGTGCTCTTGTATCTTCTGTCGGCCACATATCCAAAGCAAAGCTAAGAATGATAGATGAAGGAAGGTGCTAACTGAGGATACCCAAGATGGGGTGGGGTACCTCAACGCCTGGAACCGAAATTTTTGATAAGTTCGGTGCTGTTGCTTCGCTGGGCTCAGTTCCTGCCCGAGACGTATTTGTTAACGTGACATAAGTAACTTTATTCGGTAGGTCGAGTCATCGGCAAAAAAGTCGTTAGAAGTTTAAAAACATTTATCAGAAATGTGGGTCTATTTTCTGTCGGTTAATCACAAATTTTCAACCTTAAGTAAGTAATGTTACTTTGAATTTTACTTTTCTTTATGGCCAAAATTTTACGTCTACGATACGAATACTTTTTGATACTCTTCGTGATTGAGCCAGAAGACATCACAGAATTATCAATAGTACTTCGTACTTGCTAGACATTGAGATAAAGAGTAACAGTATATTATATCAATGCTACATGCCATAGATTTAAACTGTTACTTTATCTCGATGCTACAGGCTATCCAACATTTACGATGATCACGTTATTCCAACCAATGGATGATGTGATATCAGAGGTGGCATAAGCGCTGTCTTTAGGGCAGAGATGGGTTCAAATCCCGTATGGTTCGAAAATAATTGCATAGAATTTTGAAAAGATTTAAAAACTGAGGTCGAGGTCGTCAAAAGCTAACCGACTGTGGTTGTTATTCACCTATGGTGAATTGGAAAGAAAATTGCAAAAAAGAAAAATGCCTATTATAAGGATTATGACGATATACTTATTTGTTTATTTTCGATTTTAGAATGTTAATCCAGTAACTGCCAGTAACTATATTTCGAGTAGGTATCTAATATTTTATATTTCTTCTTCCTCTACTCATGAGCTACCAACTCTGGTGTCGGAGTTTTTAGGCCACCCGAAGACCTCCGACATGGATAATGTTATACTTAGCGAGCAATATATGGAACGTGGTATACTGGGTGCGAAACGCTCGTATAGTATATGTAACACGACTTGCTCCAGATCCCAAATTGCTGACGTAGCTCAAAAGATTGTCTGTCGCATACCCAATGATAACTTTATGGGCTAAAATTACAAGTAAGTGGAACCCTGAAAACGCAAGGCAGTCGTTCATACAGTCCTCCATTCTTTTTCTATGGTTATATACAGTATACGTACTACATTACTTCCACGTCCACAATGAGTTTCGCCAGGCAGCAATGAGCCATACACGATTGTGTGAACACCTTTTCGACGATGGGCGATGCTGGTCTATCGTGGAGCATGGCTCTACTTAACCCATTGTGTACAGAAAAATGGCTAAATGCTTCAATTAAATGAAAACCGGAGAAAATTTCTGATGCAATCTCCACCACTCTCAGATTCAAACTATAGAAGATTTTCTTATCATACTTAAAGATGGATCTAGCACATGGTCCACCTGATGTTAAGTGGTAACCATTACTTACACAAATTTCGTAGGTCACGCATGTTTGGAACGTCCAACGATGCAACTCCCTGCGTCCATCAACTTGAGGCATGAAAGCACCATGTAAGTGATAAGCCTCTTGTGCCAAAATTTCACCATTAATTACAATTGTAATTTTTAAATGAATCTACCGCCTCTAAGAAACCTCTGTCTTCGGAATCCACGCCAACCTCACCTGCCCGTAGTGCACCCACTCTATAACAAACAGGGCTCCGGCCGGCTGAATGTGGCATAGCTCAGCCTAACACCGGCGCAGCGTAATACCGGATCTTGAGCGCGCGCGAGGCAGGCTTGTGTGTAGCACTATTATGTTGCGACCTCTCGCGTGCCTTCGATACAGCCAGTCATTCTCTGGTTGCCAACAAGCTCCGGTTCTATGGCGTACGGGGCCCTGCCTTGTCCATCTTGGCGTCATTCATGTCAGAGCGTACGCAGGTCGTGGTGGGCGACGGGGGACGCGTAAAATCATCTGAGCTAGTGAACGCGATGGGGGTGCCGCAGGGATCCTGTCTTTCCAACTCCCTCTTCAGCCTGCTTCTGAATGATTTGCCCACTGCAGTCCATGGCGCAGAAATATATATGTACGCGGATGATGTAGCCGCGATAGTCACCGCGCAGACACACAGCCAATTAGAGTATAAGCTGAACATGGTTGTCGAGTGCCTTGAATCTTGGTTCGGATACAATGGCCTTGCTCTCAACAAGGATAAAACCTGCTTCATGAACTTTAGATTAAATGGAGACAAAACACCGGCTCTCAATATAAACGCGGGTCGGACTTCATTGGTGCAGGTTCAATCAACTAAGCTGCTTGGTTTCCAGCTGGATAGCTCCCTCGTCTGGGACGCCCACATTGACGGTATTTGTGCGAAACTTGGTCGGGCCTGTTTTGCATTACGTAGGCTGGCGAGCACCGCGTCTCGCGACGTGGTGCGCTCCTGCTATTTTGCGACCGTCCACAGCGTACTCACTTATGGTGCGGAGCTGTGGGCGCGAGCCGCTGACACTGATCGTGCCTTCGTGATGCAGAAGAGGGCTGTCCGCGCCATTGTGGGTGTTCCAGACGATGTATCATGCAGAGAGTATTTTAAAGAATATAATAGACTGCCGGAAACGGTAAGAGATGCTACTTCCACCGCAATATTTAAAAAGAGGATCAGGACGTGGCTATTGGAGGGGTTGTTCTACAGTATAGGTGAATTCTTAGAATTACCTGAACAGTAGAACACCCTGTCCTCGGCCTAGTTCATAGAGCGACAATTTCGTAAGTAGTTATGTAAGTACTTGTTATATATACATATATGACATGTTGTATTTAGGTACTACCTACTCATGTACGTGAATAATTGTACACATTTGACTTGTAAAATATGTTTTTATCAATAAAATCTTGTATCTTGTATCTTGTATCTTGTACCCTGACCGTCGACGAGCAGATGCCCCGGGATCCCTAACCCCATGCGGGTTCTGCATCTGCATCCCAGCATGGGAATTATTGGGATATCCCCCTTCATTAGGGGAGGCTTATGTCCAGCAATTGACTGATATAGGTTGGTGTGGTAATTTTTCATAGATCCTTTATATCAGGATCAGGCGAAATTCAAGCCTAATAATAGAGGAGCAAGGCGGTACATCGCGTAATTGACAGCACTTTCTTCGACGAGCCACAATGGTATTGTGCTCACGTCCTATGTTACGTAGTTGTTGATATATAACGCGGTCCGGCCCGAGGGTAGTCACATTCCACTCACAGGACTGTGCCTATCCTATCCCAAGCCAATAGACATGGACTGCAAGGTAAGTTATTAAATATTAATTTTAAAAAAAAGTGATCTAGTTGTTCTGTTTGTTACAGATGTGCAATAACTTTTAAAACCAACAATTTTTATTAAATTATAATTATAAAGTTTCGACTTAGCTTCAATCTTTCAATAAATCTTTAGGCTATCAATATATAAAAGACATTATTGATGACGTCATAATTGTAATCATAACTCTTCTATATTTCTTTTTATTTTAAACTTAAGAGCTCACATAAGATCTGCACCACTCAACTAATTAGGTGCATCGGCAACTCAAGAAGTTAATTACCTTAATTAAATTTTCAAATTAATTTAAAGCGTTAACCAACCATTCAATCAATTAGATTAAGTACCGTAAAATCGTTTAAAAAGCTCTACCCTAAAAGGCTATCGAAATCCACGACTCGATAGGCCGATAGTGTTTGCTCGGCGCGTGCGCACGATTGACCAACGCGAGCTATATCCAGACAATTTGCGACACAGAACCGTATTATATTATCCATTCTGTGGCAGAACTGACCTGCTGCTTTCGTTCCAAACGGGACAACAATAGAAATAACTTGTTCATGTGTTGATCTTTGTGTACACTGATTAGAACTCTTATTGGTATTGTTATGAAGAAACGTGCGATATCTACTAACTCGAAATGAGCGACAAATAGTCTAGTACGCGTTAATTTCATTGTTTTCATGGCTATTACTGCTACTGGGCTTTATTATTCAAAACTCTAAACCAAGACGCTAAAAAACATTCCCACACTCCGTCCTTCTGGTACAAAAAAAGAAAAAAGGTCGGGTAAAAAAAAGAAAAGATGTTCAACTATTCTTTATTCACAATTTTTTTTAACTACCTCCTCCTTCCTTTTTAAAGTTCCTGCCAATACCACAACGAATGCTCAATCAAGAAGTCTACCGAAACGCATTCGTGTAGTAGACGCAAAATTTCGCCAATATGAAAGCGTATATTCAAAATTACGCTTTGCTGTTGGCCAAAATTTTTCGTTTCGCTTACAATACTTCAGGTTGAAATATCGTGATCTACAGTACTTTCCCGGAGAGATATTGTACGGTACGATTTTGTTTTTTCGCCACAACTGTGGTAGCTTGTACCATATAATACATATTATTAGATTCTGTGGGTAATTCTGAATATAAAATCATAAAAGCAAACGAGTTATTGAGTAAAGACCACTGCTCGATAAACGTACTGTAAGACGTCCTCCGGCCAGGTAGAGTGACGATCTACGAAAGGCTATTGGTAGAAGCTGGATGCGTCGAGCTCAGGATAGTGCGCAGTGGCGCTCATTAGGGGAGGCCTATGTCCAGCTGTGGACTGCTACAGGCTAGTGATCATGATGATGACAATAACAATTTTAATTAAGTAGGCTAGTGAAATTATGCATGTCCTTTATATTCGTCATGGAATATTTTTCGCAACGAGGCCATTATTGCCAGGGATCGATCATTGTATGCTAATTGCGCCCACGCTTGGCATATTTCGGTATTAGACGGTTCGTCCCTGAAATAATTATTTACTACTGAAGCACGCTATAAATTGTTATTTATTTTTCTAAATTACATAGAATTTCCAAACAAACAAAAAATAACTTTGTTCATGAAAAGTATTAAGCATAAAAGATACTTTAAACTTTTCGCTTGTTTCAAATACAAATTCAAATCAAATAAAGTCAGTATATAGAACTAAAAATAATGATTATATTCCTAAGTTTTAAAACCTTGCTTAAAATAGCATACCTACCCACTTATTTTAATATTCTCGATGCATAGAGCAAAGAAAGATTTAAATGGGAGCATGTCGCAAGTTGGACAGTGGACGTAGCTACGTACAATCAAAGCATATAAATGTGCACAAAACAAATCCATACGAGATACTTAACCACCTAAGCGAATCCAAACCTTATCGCAGTACAGGAACGTAGAATTTCCATTAGAACAGTGTTGCGTAACATCAATATTACAATTATGAAATTGATTTGAGTTGCGTAATAGAGATAACCAAACAATAAGGCATAACCACGGTAGAACATCCTAGACTAAGCTCTATAAAGCTGCAGTACAGTAAATAAATAATTTTGGGCACTATCACACAGCATCATTTAGCTCCAAACTAAGCAGAGCTTTTATTATGGGATCCACAAGACTGATACATAACTTATATACATTTTTTATAACATACCTATGCGTGTCAGGTGAACAATAAACAAAAATGAGTAGAAGCCATTCCAATCCTTTTTTTGTTTCAGATTGTAGTATTCATCTGCGCGGTCGGTGCTGTCACCGCCAGCGTAGTAGCCCCTCTGCCCCTGGCTCGGGTGGACCCCCTCCCTCAATACTCATACGGCTACGATGTACAAGATTCCCTCACAGGAGACTACAAAGGCCACCAGGAGCAAAGGAACGGCGATCTCGTCACCGGTTCCTACCAAGTCGTTGACCCCGACGGTACAAGGAGGATTGTCGACTATGCTGCAGATCCTATCAATGGGTTCAACGCTGTTGTACGTCGCGAGCCTTTAATTGTTGCCGCACCAGCGAGAGTCGTCGCTCCAGCCCCAGTTGTGGCCCCAGCTCCTGTCGTAGCCCCCGCTCCCTTTGTGGCCCGGGCTCCCTTCTATGCCCCTGCACCAGTCGTAGCCCGAGCTCCCTTATTCGCCCCCGCACCTGCTCCTCTCCTAGCCCCTAGACTACCATTCTACTACTAGATGAATTATTACAATTTTGTTGTTGCTTTGTACTTTTATAGGATTTTTATGACTGTTATTTATCGTATTAAATGATTTTAACTTATTTAATATATTTTTAATTTATTATGTTGGTACCCAGGAAGTGATAGTTCTCTCCCTAATTTAAAACAAACGAACCCAATATCGTAGAATTTTTTAGCTCAGAAAATCATGAACACTAATCTCATTCATACTCGGATGTGATTTTACGGGAAGAACCGAACACCCTATGTTCAGCTGGGAGTCCCATGTCCAGCAGTGTACTACTATAGGCAGATGATGATGATTAAACCCAATAACATGCTAGCTTCAGAATGTTGAATCTGCTTTATGTTATATTGATTCTATTTCTTTAATTCTATCTTCACATCACAACCACAAGTTCGTATTATCTAGTATTTCTACAAGTTTTTATTTAACTTGCATTGAATGTTTGTAAGTATGTAACTATGTATGTTCGGATAGAATCTTGCAACTCAATTTTGAACCAGATATCTTCAACCGATTGATCTGAAATTTTCTATAGGTAGGTACACGCTTAGTTTGGAAGACTGCATGGTAAGCTATGTGACGTCATTCTAAATCCAATATAACGGATCGTCTAAGATGAGGACCAGTCTAGATTTAAACACTCCTAATAATATGGGTATTAAATTGTAGGGTTTGCTCAAAAGAATACGAATCAACTGACGTCTGAGTTGAGCCCTTCGTCTCCTTATTGAATGAGTTTACTAAATTAACAGACAAACGCCCATTCAACAATGACGCTTTAAATTAAATGTAAAGATTGAGAAACATTAACACAGTAATAACTAAAACATTTAAAAATATTATTAGTGTAAAACGCTCTAAGAGTTTAGAGCTGATTTATATCATTTTAAAAAAGAAAAAATATATTTTAAATTAAATCAAACCCATCAATTTTTAACATTACACAATTTATATAGTATAATAAAAGCTTGTCGCGAGTTTTACTGATGTGTAAACACGAATACAATAATTATGTAACTTGATCTTATTTACATTGATATCTATCTATGTATAAATCTAAGAAAAAAGTAAGTATTTTATTAAATAAGTAAATACATCTACACATGTAGGTAAATCTCGCGACAAGTTTTCATATATTACCTATCATCATCATCATCATCAGCATATAGTAGTCCACTGCTGGACATAGGCCTCCCCTAATGAGCGCTATTGCACCCTGTCCTCAGCTCGACGCATCCAGCTTCTACCAGCAGTGCACCTAGCCGAAGGCCGTTATCGTACACTACGTTTGCCGGCATATTATATAAATTGTGTAATGTAATAAATTATTGGGTTTGATTTAATTTAAAGTTTTTTTTTTTTTCATTTTAGAGCTTTGAATAATAACTTGTTTTATTAAAAGGGTTTTTAACTAATAATTAATTTTGTTTCAAAATTAATTTAATTGTAGTTGATTTTTTAATAAATGATTTCAGTATAGTAAAAAATGCTATGCACAAAAAACTACAGGAACTTTTATTAATTAGTAGGTAGAGACGAATACTACCTCTTAAAAGTTCAGAGTAACGTAAAAGAGCGTTTTTAAGCTGAATTTCAATTTACTTAGAATTTTGGAAGTAATCTAAAACGGCAACCACTAAAGGTCCAGTTATAATTAGATGTAACAAAAATACAAATTTAAAACAAATTGAAATAAAGCATGCTATTCTCATTTCAATGGTAGTCCATGTCAGGGTATAAAAGATATACAGCACTAAAATCTAAAAACAAATTAAAAAGTTAGATACTGAATAAGTGAAGGCCAAAGATTGATTTACAGCTAAAATAAAACGGATTTGATTACCCACTGGACTTAGTGAACAACGACCTTACTTATAATAAGATAATGAGTTCGGCGAAGAAACGAGGGCGGCTGGCCGGCACTGCACTGACACATTCCACCGAAGATCGCGACCTTGCCTCCCAATTAAAAGCGAAAGTAATAAGCTCCTCGTACAGGGTTCGATTACCGGACCAGTGACGTCATAATCTGAATGTCACGACTGGACACGCGACTCGTATAAAACGAGAACAAGCCCCACTTTCGGCAGTTCCATCTCACAGTTGAACTTATTCACTTCTTAAAATGGCATTCAAGGTACAATAATATTGATTCTGTATTCTAATAAGTAAATGTGAAAGATATGTATTAGAGCAGGAGTTAATATATATTTTTTTACAGTTTGTCGTATTCAGCGCCCTGGTCGCGGCCGCCAGCGCAGGCCTCCTCCCCCAGGTGTCCTACTCGGCTCCCCTCACTTACAGCAGCCACGCCGTACACGCTGCTCCTGTCTACCACTCTGCTCCAGTTGCCTACCACTCTGCTCCCGTGAGCTACTCTGCACCCATCGCCAAGGTGGTCGCTCCCGTCGCCAAGGTGGCCGTTGAAGAATACAACTCCCACCCCCAGTACACTTTCGCGTACGACGTGCAAGACGGACACACCGGTGACTCTAAGTCTCAGCATGAGACCCGCGACGGCGATGTCGTGAAGGGATCTTACTCCATCGTCGAACCCGATGGCACCAAGCGCACCGTTGAGTACACCGCTGATGACCACAACGGATTCAACGCGGTCGTCCACAGGGAACCCCTAGCACACGTTGCCAAGGTCGCGGCCCCCGTCCACTACACCGCTGCCCCCGTCAAATACGCAGCTCCCTTGGCCTACGCCGCTGCCCCCGCCGTGACCAAGATCGCTTATTCCGCACCCGTCGCCTACTCTGCTCCCTCTTACTACCACCACTAGATTAGGAATAATATGACAAACTATGAATGCCATCTTGTAAATAAACTATTTATTTTTTAATTACTTACTTTTCGTTTTAATAATAACCGTGTTTTCTAGTAAATTTATGAAAAGAATGTCTGACTTAGTATAATTTTATTCGTAGCAAAAATAAGACTAGAATAAGCGAAATTAGTAGTCACATAGCAAAAAATTTCTAGAGAAATGATATGTTGATCAAATATCGAAAATTTGGAATCCCAAAGTGGCAGATTTGGGTGGTGCTGCCAGTGGTTGTTCTGTTCCTGGAATGACTGAAAGACCACGTTGGCGACGTTTGCGACGCTCGGGCTTGGATTCACCAGCTTCTGGCTTCTGTGGTAGCACACCAAACCGTCTGCCAGTAGGCACAGTTGACATCCGTTTGAACAATACTTGAGTCTCTACACGCTGTTTCTCGTCCATCACAGCCACTATTTGCCTCTCTCTCTGTACGATTGCCTTGCGTTCGTCCGCAGTCACAGTTTCGCTGGCCATTTCTGCACATTTCCCCAAAAACGCTTGCACTCGCTCCGGATCTTGCATCTTCTTCGACCACTCGTATGCTTCTTCAACTTGAATACGTACTTCATTAGCATTACCTTGCTGCATATCTCCACTCATCAAAACAAAGCAACCGTTCAGCCACCAAGTTATACTTCCCAATTCTTGAGCTTCTCTCTGGCATCGCTTGGCGTAAAATTTGGCGAGTGCATAGTTCTTTTGAGTGCAAAGCAAACGAGACAGTTCGTACATCAACCAGCATTTCATTGTAGAATTTTCGCACATCTCGAGAGTTGCAACCACTTTTTCGGTAGCTTGTTTAATGTCGATAAACTTGTAAGGATATGTAGCCATGACAGAATCGAAAGACTGCGGCCGGCCGACAGGAAGACCCATAAGGAAAGCAATACGTCGACGGTTACCACGCTCGCTAAGAGTGTAAGAAAGCCGATGCTGTGATAGATATCCGTCTCCAACGGCTCGGTATAATCGGTCTGTGTATACTTCCTTATCAGGTAATGTTCGAGGAGTCTTTCCATCGAGGAATAATTGCATTCGCTCGGCTTGAGCCATTAAGTCCATCACGCGATTGGCTCGCATGCTCTTCTCAATCGCCTTCAGTAAGCGTTCAGCAGTTCTTGCTCCAATCTCACGCTCTTTGATAAGTACAGCTTCCTTATATCTATTTTGATATTTAGATTCTGCTTTTTCAGCCAGTTTGACCGTGTAGTAAGGTCGCTGCGATCGCATCATATCTTGTCTCTCAGTCAACGACCTCAGTGCTTCTTTAACAATTTCTTTCAACTCGAGACTTCCACCAGTATTGGCGGACATTATTCGAGGATCTTCAGTGAGTTCACCGAGAAAAAATTTATCGTATGCCATTGGACCTAAGTATTTCATAGCTAGCACACGTGATAGCGTTAAAGCTTTCCTAGCCTCCATTTGTGTTAGTTTTTTTTTTCGTTGTGGCTTAGGGATTCTGCAATTATGCAAGACTTTCTGTGGTTCGTCTTCACTTTCAGTACGACCGGCCTCCACTTGCTTGATCAACGGAAGGAAGTCTAACATGACGCTGCCTGCATTGATGCCAATGCAGTCTTGTATAGTCTCAACTCCCTGATTTATGCCTTCCATAAAATATGGTGGTTGTCGACGAAATCGTGCGCCGCGGTAGTTCATCACAACTGATCTTTCAAAGTCAGACATGGTGTACATAGCACGTGCTTGCATGTTCCGAGCGATCATGTTTCCTGGTTCAAGTTTAAGAGCTATTTCGGCATCTGCATAGGCTTGCACAGGCTGCACTGCATCAGCGCACACCTGACTCCTGCCAGTAAGCAACCGCACATCATCAGGAGTGATTTTAAAAGCTTCATCATACGAAGCTTTTGATTTTTCAAATTGTTCGAGACGCCTGAGAAAAGCGCCTCGTTCTCGGTACACGGTCAATGCACCGTAAAGTTGTTTTTCTTCCATTTTAACACTTTAAATAAACCTCTACAAATAAAATAAAAATTATCTCAAAATCTAGTAATCCAATTTGTTATTGTCGTTATGTCATACAGAACTGACTGATGGTGGTGATAGCATAGACTTGTCTTATTTGTCAAGCTTAGAAAAGTTTGTTTTGAGTATTTTGACTATAGTGGGTACCTATTATTATACCTATATAAATATGCTATTATATTATTTTATATTCTATCCCACGGATTATAATGCCTTGTGCCATGACCAACTATGACTCAAACCCTGACCGAACAATTATGTTTTAACTAACCCTTGTAAATTTCAAGTGGAAAACGAGTTTTATAATACTTGAAGATGAAAAAAGCATATGGCCCACCAGATGTTAATGGTAAACCATTACCTAATAACAAAATATTGCATCGTAAGTCATGCATGTTTGAAAGGTGCCCTACGATGCAAAGCTCTGTGTCCATTAACTTGAGGCATGCCGGTAACAAACTAATAAACCTCATGTGCACAACGGCATCTACGAGTACATCCTTGAAACCGAAACAGCAAGGTTGCCTATTAGGTACTTCCCCAGGCAAGCCCTTCACAAAGACCCCTACTACTAAAATCTATTATGAAATAAAGTCATACATATTTCAGTAAAAATGTAAGCCATTTAATATTCGTTATCAGTCCTTATTCCTTTTGTTGGTATGTTTAATATGCTACGTATCTTGCAGGAGCAGGGGCGTACGCTACTGGGGCGGCGGCGTACCGGGCGATGGGGGCGGTGTAAGCAGCGTACCGGGCGAGTGGCGCGGGGTAGGTCAGCGGGGCGGTGTAGGCGGCGGTGTAGCGAGCCGGAGTCAGCACGGGTGCAGGGGCGGCGGCAAGAGGAGCCGCGGCTAGTGGGGCTGCGGCGTAAGCGGCCGCCGCGATAGGGGCAGCAGCGTAACGCGCGGGTACTACAGCAGGCTCGGCGACGACAGTAGGTGCCACCAGCGGCTCCTTGCGCACCACAGCGTTGAAACCATTCACATCATCTGCAGTATAGTCCACAACTCGGCGAGTGCCATCAGATTCAACTAGAGAGTACTGTCCTTGTACCAAGTTACCATCGCGTTGCTCGGTTTGGCTTTTGTAGTCTCCAGTCAGTGAGTCGGCTACATCGTACCCGAACCTGTACTGGGGCAGGGGGTCGAACTCTTCGAGCCTCGCCGCAACCGGCGCAGCCACCACAGGCTCAGCGACGAGAGGAGCAGCTACCGGAAGGTTCCCAGCGCGTACTAAAGCCACAAGGCAGGAAATGATGACGAACTGAAATAAGAAAAACTATTACTAATCTACTTAGTGTGCGGAGCACAACAGTTGTACTTGAAACAGTGACACTATTTCGCTAGGGCGATACTAGTACCGGCGGTTACGCAAGCGCACAGCCAAGAAATTACTAACAAGCCGAGGATATCGTTCGTCAAGGACGTAAGGTGTCGCCTGCTGCATCCTAATTAACTTAGAGACATCAGTGGACACTCTCTAGTCTCTACACATACACCTTTATGTACATTTTTGTTTTGTGACAAGATTTAGGAGCTCATCATATAAAGTATTTTAGAATCTATGCCAGTTGTCTATATGTTAAAACAATTTTTTTTAGAAATGAGTACTTAGTTAGGTTATTTGAATAAATGAACATTTATTGAAAGTATGAATCTTCGATTATGGATTAATTGAATATATACAATTATACAATGATAAAAATTTGGTTTCGTCAAAAGTTCGAGAGATCCAGTAAGAAGACTGAAGCGGGTTCAAAAAATAGTTACAAGATTAAACTAATATGAGATAAATAAGTAGGTACCAAATTACCTTAAAGGCCATTTTTGTTTTCTTGGGTGGTTGTGATGGAAGTCAAGTGTGACTATGCTCCTGTGGCGTCTGCCAAGGTATATATACCAGCAGCAGGTTGTGACACACTCTGCTCAAGTTCGCGCTTTGTATTATGAGTGCGCATCACTATGGATGTGCGCGCAATAGGAAATGAGCTTCAATTTGTCAATGGCGGAAAATTCGAACGCGTTCTTGAATTTTGGCCAAAAATAAGTAATATGTCGAAAGAAAAGAAATTATGATAGCATAAAACCGTTCTAGATTTTGTATCCGGTTCAGTTCTTTCTTTAGCAATGTTTAGGTAAATCTTAATGTAATAATTGACTTAAATTGAGACTAATTGACCACTAAATTGACTGACGTGCTTAGTTAAAGTAGTTGCTGAGCAAATGTGGAGTTGGGCTGGTCATATAGCTAGGCTTGATAGAAGTCGATGGACGAGTCCTCGAATGAGACCGTGGACGAACAGTAGACCTAAGATTCGTCCACCAAAACGATTGGTGAATGACATATCTAAAAGAGTACGGAGTCTACATCTGGATGGCAAAGACCGTCGTGCCTGGAAGGAAATGGGAGAGGCCTTCATTCAAAAATTGACATCCAACGGCCAAGCATGATGATGATGATGATGATGAATTAAGTACAACTCATTAAAGGAGGTCTTACCCCAGGCTTAACAGAGGTAATGGTGGCTTGGGTGGTAGGGTTCCGAAAAAGTTGGCAACCCTAGTGAAGCTTGACTTCATTTCCCAGCCCCAAAACCACATAATCAAATCCTTGATACCCTGTCAGACATGTAGCGACGATAATTGGCTCTTTAAAAACTACAAATTCTGTAAATTGGCTCTTCTGCTTCAAAAGGTTGCCGACCCCTGACCTAGGTAGATTATCCAAAAATTTCGTACTAGTCTTGACAATATTATATAGTTTGGCTTTACTTTTTCATACTACTATACATACGTAGATACCTATCTAATCACTAAATATCTGATTGTTGATTAATTTTATCGGGATAATAAAAAAAAAATCAACTTTTATTTCTTTGAATAATTTATTCCACCTAACATAATGAACTAGTGATTAATTAACGCATTAAAAATTAATTGATGCTATAGTTAATCTGTTATAATAATTCGATTCCTAGGTTTTGGCATTCGTTTAGTGGTGGTACACTGGGGCTGACTGGTACTGCTGGTAGACCGGGGCCGACTGGTACACGGGGGCGGAGTGGTAGACGGGGGAAGAGTAGGCAAGAGGAGCGGCGATCTTGGCGACGGGGGCGGCGGCGTAGGTCAGGGGAGCGGCGTATTTGACAGGAGCGGCGTAGGCGACGGGGGCGGCGACCTTGGTGACGTGAGCGAGAGCTTCTTTGCGAACGACAGCGTTGAAGCCGTTGTGAGCGTCAGCGGTGTAGTCCACAGTACGCTTGGTACCATCGGGGTCGACCACGGAATAGGAGCCCTGAACGTTGTCGCCGTCGCGGGTCTCGTGCTGGGACTTGGAGTCACCAGTGAGACCGTCCTGCACGTCGTAGGAGAAGCTGTACTGGGGGTGAGAGTTGTATTCCTCGACGGCCACCTTGGCGAGGGGCGCGGCGTAGCTCACGGGGGCCGCGTGGTAGGCGACGGGGGCTGAATGGTAGGCCACGGGGGCTGCAGGCAGGAGACCGGCGCTGGCGGCCGCCACCAAACCGAAGAATACGACGAACTGTAATTTATAACAATCATACATAAAAGTACGAATAATGCGGATTAGAGGGTAAATAATGCTAGGTGGATAACTGAATAGTTGTCCTGGAGTGTTTAACATCCGGAACACAAGAATCTCAATAATGCCGTACACCGTCGTGCATCTTAGCGGAATCGGTGTACGTAAATTCAGTAACTAGAAAAAAAAACAACTCTTGCTTTGCTGACAATTCAGTGGCCCCATGATCTTACTAAATAAACAAGGCCCGTAAAGTGGTAGTTGACTCGCTCACCGAGGGCGACTTTAATAACATGCAATGATATGGTATTCAGTACTTATTTTTTTCTTACTAGTCTTATGTAATTCCTGCTGTGACAGACGGACGGACGGACAGACGGACATAGTCGCACAGGCCGCCGCCGTTTCGGTAACATAATATTTAGACCATACATTGTTTAAAAGCAGCATGATATGTTGGAGTTTATCCTAGAGAGGTGCGAAGTTATCCGACCTAGGTTTCGTAATCTAAGGATAGATTTATTTTCCTTTTTGAAAGAAATGTGCTCCAATAAAATTCTCTATTTTTTTAATACTCTTGCACTTACCTTGAAAGCCATTGCTATTTAGTTCTGTTCTAGTGAGTGATTAGAAGTGAGTAACGAATAACTGAATATAGTTGGGGTTATATATCAGCGTATTATGCCTCAGGCAAAATCTACGTACTGAAACAGTCGTCTGCAATAACATGTCTACAGTTTAGCACCATGTCCCTGTAAAGTTGTATTCACATTCATTAATTTTTATATTTGAATTTTTATTAATAGAAAAAAAAGTAAGGTTATTCACCTGACCGTTTATAATTATATAGATATTATTAAATCTAAGATAAAATCATAAAATACCTCCTACCTAATAATACCTCCGATTATAATAATAAAAATGAATAATATAATAAAAGCCTCGGTCTACTGTCTAAGTACCTATGACTTGCTAGCTATAAATATTAAATAGTAATTGGTACTACCACACTATTATTGTGCTAACTCTACCTTATAACCATCTGATAACAATAAATATATTGAGTATTGAGTACATACTAAAATGTAAAATCTTATTGCAGGCGACTGTACCTACCTACCGGTTGATGACATGAGCCGACTAATATTTCAATTCATACAGTAATTACAATACTATCAATATATATTAGAGCAAGGTTAGAATGATCTATTGGAACCGACTAGCCCGGTAACTATTTTGTTGGGTGACCTAAATTAGAACTGAGCTCTTACGTGCTTCGTTTTCAAAGCTGAATGCATTCGGATGGCCTAAAGATCATATGAATTTAGCAAATCTTCGCCTGTTTACTACTTGGATGGGTGATCGTTTAGTGGAATTAGATCAGAGTGCTTCCGTGTCGGAGTCCTTTAGAGCATCTGAATTAGGCAACACTCCACGGACTATTATATACCGTTTAATGACATTTCGATCTGAGAGCTTCCTGCTACTTCCAGCGGGAGTACTTGATTAATTTTCCTAAGCCACAGTAGTTTTTGAGTTCAGTAGGATAATAACTAAATAATACAATACTATCACATCATCTAGACCCGCAATATATTTTGCAGAAAAAAATTTCTCCAACAGCGGGAATCGAACCCACTACTACTTTCGTCTCAGCCCTGGCCAGGCCCTGGCTTCTTGCGGCACCGAGGTTGTCCCCTGAGAAGTAAAACCAATAGAAGGGGAATGCGTGATAATAGGAATGACAACTGAAAAATTCTAACTAGTTCGTCATTTACATTATCAAAAAATATAGGACACGTATTTTTTCTTTTGTCAACTATACAAACAAGACCGGTAATGTGTGAGTTAACTCGCCCACCGCGAGTGACGTCAATTACGTATAATTCATACATTCAGTATTGTATTCTCTGAAAATCATGAGTAGCAGAGTAGTGAGTTCTAGTGAGGGAAATATATAATTTTTCTCACTCACACTCTGGTAGGAGTTTTTCTACCCCTCTTCATACTTCGCTTTTTTATAGGTAGTTGCATCCACATGGCTGACCACCATAATTTGAAACAGTTAGTGAAGGAATTATCTAGTAGTTTTTTTGACTATTTAAAATTCCGTTGTATTCTTGTTATTAGTAAGTTTTGTTCGTAATTTAAAAAACTGTACGACTTATATAAAAATAAAAACCTGTAATAGAATAGGCAAATCAAGGCCTTTCAGATAACACCCTATTAACCGTGTAACTCTCCTTATAGCTTGACCACCGTTTTTCTTACCTTTATTAATTTTTCTGCAAAACCATTTTAAATAGAGACTTCGCTATAATTTTCTATAGATTACATAGTGCGTTAAAATTCCGCGTGACTTCACGGCTAGGTAAAAAGTGTACTAAGCTGTGACGTCACGAGCCCCCACTCTCGAACTTTGACGCTCTATATCTCAGTCAATTATTATTTATTTGATAAAAAAAAAAATACGTGTCCAAATTTTTTGATAATATAAATGATGGATTCTGACGGATATTAGAACCACTGTCGCCGGTTTGTTTCTTCCTCTCCCTCACTCATAGGTATATCCCATAAATCTATGTTTTAAATGCGGCGCTACCGTTGGTTTACACACAAACACAGAGACTCGATACAAGCATACAACGTTCACTCACGTACAACAAAAACTCGGGAAATTTGTATGAAAAACTAAACTACTCTAACGAATACTCTTAGTTGAGGCGACGCTCGATGTCCCTTCTTTATAGTATTAGGTAAGTAGGTAAGTTTACTCTTCTGTGAGGTGTCGTCATATAATCGTTGATAATAAATACCTTTCCAGTGAGTAGTACCTACCTACATGTAAAAAGTAGAGTGATTTTAAAATATTTTACAACTAAACTTATCGTAGAACTTAATGGAGCTGTCATCCTTTTCTTAGTGAAGATAATAGAAAAGAAATGAGTTTTAGCAAGTGTTATGACTAGTCAGCACTAAAGATAGTTTTGTAATGGTATCTGAAGTTTGAACAAGCACATGGCCCACCTAATGTTAAGTGGTAACTATTACCTCTTACAAAGCATTGCATCGTAGATCAAGGTTTTTTTGAGCGTGCCCTACGGTTCAACGCCCTGCGTCCATCAACTTGAGGCATGATCAAATCAAAACACAGCAAAGCTGCTTCACTGCAGAAATAGGCATGATGGCAGTACTTCGCCGGACGAGCTCTTCACAAAGAACTCTACTATTTCAGAATCCTCCATAATAGGTACGTACTAACTAAATAAGTATTCCATAATTATTTTTTCGAGTATATAATTATTAATATCAACGGGATATTTACCATGATTTGTGAGTTCTGTTATTTCCCGATATTTCGACGCAGTTGCATGCGCCATGATCACGGGAGAACTGAAGTCTGTGCAAGTGGGTAGTTACTGGCAGACGAAACGATCTACCCTCTTTCTCAGTCTTTTATTACGAACGACACCCCTACCACTGGTCTCAATATCACTTTTAACACGATAACCACTCACTGCACTTCAGGTGACACTTTAACAATTGTGCTTGCAATGAATGAAACCAGTGTCTACTGTTCCGTATCGATTTACGCAATAATTTGACACTCGCTTGTCGCAGAATACTTGCAGAACCCGGAATGTCATCACGAGATTTAATACGCATGCACACTGGTATTAGGTTTGCGTCACGACACTTCACTAAGAAATTCACCGATTCGCGTAGGCATTCACACTTTTTCCGCAAGCGTTCTAGGTCTTTCACTACTTTAACGATATCCGGCCCGTACCAGTTCGCGATATAACTTTTGAAACTATCATGGTTGAGAACATAATTATTAATATCAACGGGATATTTACCATGATTTGTGAGTTCTGAAGTGCAGTGAGTGGTTATCGTGTTAAAAGTGATATTGAGACCAGTGGTAGGGGTGTCGTTCGTAATAAAAGACTGAGAAAGAGGGTAGATCGTTTCGTCTGCCAGTAACTACCCACTTGCACAGACTTCAGTTCTCCCGTGATCATGGCGCATGCAACTGCGTCGAAATATCGGGAAATAACAGAACTCACAAATCATGGTAAATATCCCGTTGATATTAATAATTATGTTCTCAACCATGATAGTTTCAAAAGTTTTTTCGAGTATATTGCGAAGTGACCAAAACCCGGAAGCCTGGATGTGCTGAAATGCCTCTCAACGGTCATCGATCCAAATGGTCTGCCCTGTTACCATTTAGCAGATAGCATCATCATCATTAACATCACAAATATGCTAACTGCTAACTATCCGCATCAAGTTGATATTCCATTTAACAGGACTGAGCGCTTCCAAACATCATTTATAATGCGCACTGCTAAAATATGGAATCAGCTGACAGTGTCTGTTTTTCCATTGACTTACGACCCTATAACAGCTTCAAAAAGAGAGTTAATAGGCATATACTGGGAAAGCTCGCCCTATCGTCGACCTCATCCTTGCCTATGCAAGCCTCGAGGTCAAGAGCTGGTCCACATTAAATTTAAAAAAAAAATGTATGCAATAGAATTAGGGCCCTCACATATATCTATAGTAGTAAATAGCAAACCTTCACGCCCTAGAAAATAATAATACAAAGGTTCAGCAAGAATATCATGCTAAACTCAACACATTTTCCTACCAAAAAATTTGCACCAAAATTGATCACATTGGTGCAAGTTTTTTGGTAAGAAAACGTGATAGAATCAAAATGATATTATAGCTGAACCTTTTATTGTTATTTTCTAGGCCGTGAAGGTTTGCTATTTTGCTCTACATTCAGTGCTTTATATCTTCAAAAATGTTGAATAGTGCGAGCGAGAGGGATGTTTGACATAAGTCACCATAAGCTATGTTTCGGTTTGAGGTGTGGGTGCACGTGAAATTATATGCACACCTTCATGCTTAAAGTACATGGACGCAGGGCATTGTATGGTAGGGCACGTTCAAAATTGATCACATTGGTGCAAGTTTTTTGGTAAGAAAACGTGATAGAATCAAAATGATATTATAGCTGAACCTTTTTATTGTTATTTTCTAGGCCGTGAAGGTTTGCTATTTTGCTGTACATTCAGTGATTTTATATCTTCAAAAATGTTGAATAGTGCGAGCGAGAGGGATGTTTGACATAAGTCACCATAAGCTATGTTTCGGTTTGAGGTGTGGGTGCACGTGAAATTATATGCACACCTTCATGCTTAAAGTACATGGACGCAGGGCATTGTATGGTAGGGCACGTTCAAAATTGATCACATTGGTGCAAGTTTTTTGGTAAGAAAACGTGATAGAATCAAAATGATATTATAGCTGAACCTTTTTATTGTTATTTTCTAGGCCGTGAAGGTTTGCTATTTTGCTCTACATTCAGTGATTTTATATCTTCAAAAATGTTGAATAGTGCGAGCGAGAGGGATGTTTGACATAAGTCACCATAAGCTATGTTTCGGTTTGAGGTGTGGGTGCACGTGAAATTATATGCACACCTTCATGCTTAAAGTTGATGGACGCAGGGCATTGTATGGTAGGGCACGTTCAACACATGCATGACCTACGATGCAATATTTAGTAAAAGGTACTAGTTACCACTTAACATCAGGTAGACCATGTGCTTGTTATAACTTCAGTTATCATAATTTTACACTGTCACATCATCAAATAGCCCCAATCTAAGTAGAGCTTGTATTATGGGAACCAAATGAGTGATATACCTACCTACTACTACATATATATTTTTTTGCAATACATACCCTACTCGCGACAAATATTTGCAGACTATAAAAACATTTGTTTCGCGGAGGGAATCGAACCCGCAACCGTCTGCGTCTCAGGTAGACTTCACCCACTGTGCCACAGAGGCCGTCACGTACAAAATCAAAAACATCAAATAAAACAGTCAACTGCTTCTTTAGTCATTTAGTCCTCCTCTAATGAGCGTAATTGCGGCATAACCAAAACTTAAAATATCATAATGTAAGTTTTTACCTATGGTAATAGCTTCCATATAATGCTATATGATATCTTGTAATGCTATAGTGAATGTTTTTCGCCTGCTCGTGCTGAAATTGTGACATTGAACTTCACCGGAGACAGTGAATCATGTAACCGGGTAGGCTGCCGTTTATGCCCCGAGCGTTATCCGTTGATATAAAAACCACAAGTTACTTTTGAATAACCACAGTCTCTACTCTAGATTCAATTCAATAACTACTTACATTAAAAATGGCATTCAAGGTTTGCAAAATGATTAATAAATGATTTTTTTTCCATGCTCGCTATCATTGACCTCATCTTTGCCCATGCAAGGCTCAAAGTCAATAGTAAATTAAAGATTAACGTTATGTAACGTTAGCCTATTATGTAAATAAGTGGTTCTATTCTAATCTGTACAAAAAAATATCTGGGAAATTCAATTATAATTATCATACGTAATAATAAGTTTCTGTGTTATATTACAGTTTGTTGCATTCTTGGGCTTGGTGGCGGCCGCCAGTGCCGGTCTCCTCCCCACGGCCCCCGTGGCCTACCACTCGGCCCCCGTCGCCTACCACTCGGCCCCCGTGAGCTACGCCGCGCCCCTTGCCAAGGTGGCCGTCGAGGAATACAACTCCCACCCCCAGTACAGCTTCTCGTACGACGTGCAGGACGGACACACCGGAGACTCCAAGTCCCAGCACGAGACCCGCGACGGTGATGTCGTGAAGGGATCTTACTCCGTGGTCGACCCCGACGGCACCAAGCGCACCGTGGACTACACCGCTGACGCTCACAACGGCTTCAACGCTGTTGTCCACAACGAGCCCCTCGCTCACGTCGCCAAGGTCGCCGCCCCCGTCGCCTACGCGGCTCCTGTCAAATACGCCGCTCCCCTGACCTACGCCGCCGCCCCCGTCGCCAAGATCGCCGCTCCTCTTGCCTACTCTTCCCCCGTCTACCACTCCGCCCCCGTGTACCAGTCGGCCCCGGTCTACCAGCAGTACCAGTCTGCTCCTGTCTACCAGCAGTACCACCAGTCTGCCCCCGTGTACCACCACTAAGTAAAACAACTGTTTTATTATTGTACATAGTACCATAGCTGTAATATTGTAAAAATAATAAATTATTTCAATACCTACCTACCTTTTTAATTTTTTATTTTACATTCAGACAAAATTTTATTATTTTAAAAGTATTATTTACGTAATGAAAATAATATCTTACAAACTTTCGCTTTCAACTTACAAAAAATAAGAATAAAGTTTTTCTTTATCTCTCAATTATCATAAGGGCTACGAAAAATTGCCATTACTTAAATTGCTTTATTCGGATTTTACACCATTTTTGTATTTGTAGGATCTCTAATTCGATTGGCAGATATTGCTAAATTGGGTCGGCCTGGACTGACTAGAAAACAATTTGACTACATTTGATATTTGCATATTAATAATAATAGACGTAATAACATTAAAATGTTTTATGGTAGGTACAAGTATTTTTTACAATAACTCAAAACCGACTTCAAATACCTACTTATCTCAATACTTGCTACTAATTTGCTTACCTAAACTAAAAACTCCTAAATAGAGTAAGTTTCGATGGCCATCTGTGGTCTTCATCATCAGTTCCACTTAACCAAATGGTGAGAGCATCCGAGAGCAAATGCACTACGAGTTACTATAAAACCGACCGAATTTGAAGAGTTTTCTCGATTTCTTCAGAATCCCATCATCTAATGGGAAAGTAAGTATACTAACTCATGTTTACAGTAATCGTCAAATTAGGACCAAATTTGATGGAAGAGATTATATTCGATTCTCGAAATAAAATTACGTCTTAAAAAATCTTATTATAAAAAAAAACGATATTGCAAAAAGTTCAAATGAAAATGTAATGTGTTTAATTTTTTTTTATGTACCAAATTTTTGTCAATTTTATTTTAAATAATTGGTGTTACCACCTCGGCCCTAATGACTTCTTGGAGCCGGTTGAACAATCATCCATGATGTGAGGGATATTGTGCCACTCCTCTTTTTTAGCTTTCGTTTTAGTGCCACGAAGTGCTGGAACTCTCTTCCTCCTCCCTGTCAGCTTCAAAGTAAATATGGTTTTCAAATACGCTATAAAAAGCATTTGTTGGAGCTCCAAAAGACTTCTCAATAAGGGTATTTTTTAATTACTTTTTTATATTTAGATTTATCAAGTTACGTTTATCTTCGCTCGCTCGCGTGATACCGGAATAAATAGAACCTAGCCTACGTGTTAATCCAGATCTTAAACTATGTATATTCCAAGTTTCATTCAAATCCGTTCAGCCGTTACGGAGGGAAACGACTACAAACATACTTACATGCACACAAACTTTCGAATTTATAATCTTAGTGTGATTATTTACTCGAACGTTTATGGCTCCCTGCAGTACCTATCTAGCCTTATTTCAGTTACTTTCTTTCTTTTTATGTTTATCATTCTTTATTAAAAACATTATTATACATTCATGTTTATTATACTTATACGTACATGTTATTTATTATTCCTCTTGCTTTTTACTTTTATATTTATAGTTATGGTCCGTATGTTACATGTTCTGTCACTCCCAACTTGGGTCTGTACTGAAAATCAGTGTTGGGGATAGCATCCTCAACAATTATGCTCATCGAGGTATTGAGCGACAGATGGCAACGAGCATTGTCGTGCATTAATCTGAAGTTCTCCCCAATAAATATGCGAAAGGTCTTGCAAGACTTCCCCTACGTATCTTTGAGCGTTCACACGGCCTCTATCAAACACCACAAGATCGGTACGAGCCTCATAAGACATGCTTCCCCTAACCAATAATGACCCTCTCTGATAACCCACGGTTTCAGTTATTGCGCATGAAGCTAACCGTTAACTTTGGCGCCTGTATACACCTTGACGTCCATCGGGACCTGCTCTCATCTGGAACAGTACGTCCTTCCATTCCTCCACAGTAAAGCATATTCTCGCGCAAATGCAAGTCTAGCTCTACGGTGCTGTGGGAGCAGTTGTCGAGCGCGAGTTGGACGAAAAGCTCTCACATTACTTTCAGCCAGTCTTCTTCTAATGATACGTTCACTTACACTGACATTTTTGACCTCAAAACGACGTGTACGCGCTTCAGTAGCGGTGCTAAAGCAATTTCTTAATAGCAAGTTACTGACAACAAAGCGTTCATCCTGAGCTGATGTGCACCGATTTCGCGACCTTGACCTGGCCTCCTCGTATATGAACCAGTTTTGCGAAAGCGTATGATGGCATCCCGTACCGTAATTCGAGGTACACCAAGTGTATGAGCGATGTGACGTTGGCTATAGCCAGTGTCAGCTAAAGCTTCAAGCTCAGCGTGCCCTAAGCAGCAACAGTTGCATTGAGAGGTATTTTCTCAAGCAACAAAGATTAATGATATCACTAAAACCTCAAACTAAACAATATTCGCACACGATGGCAGAAAAGAAAAAGAAATGATAACACGGTAACATAACTGCATCAATTTCCACGGCGCCTAAATTCCAAAAAGGCTTCGGTGACATGCGGTTTATTCATCGAAATATAAAGTACCCAAAAAATAAAAACAAAACATTACAGTCATAATTATCATGATGAATCAGGTGTCTATGAGTATATTGAACACAAAAATAATGAATATTTACAAATCAGTCCAGCTGTTTTCAAGTAATCAGGGCATTATATACCTACACAAAAAATATTCCTACGAATTGAGAACCTCCTCCTTTTTTTTAAAGTCTGTTATTTATGCATGATTTGTCTATAACATTGAATTTAAATAAAATTGGAGGTTTAACCACACTCATACTCTGACAGTAGGAGCGGTAGTACACATTGTACAAATGTACATAAATAGATGGTTATTTTTAATTTCATCCTATTTTAAATTCAAGTAGTTAGGTACAATACATCTAAAGGTTGTCTGGAAGAAATCGATGTAAGCGATATGACCGCCCGTTGTTCTAACATTATTGTTATTGTCCGTTTTTGTTCTGTATGTTCTTGTTAGAATCTATGGAATGTAGTGTATGGAAATTGGAAGAGTATTAGATAGGTTTGCATGTTGAACGATGTGCCGACCCCACATAAGAGCCAGTCCACACGGCGCGTTGCGTCAGCGTTGCGTCGACGCAGCGCTACCGTTGCGTTGTTTTACATACAAATAACCAAGGTGTTCACGCGGCGCGCTGCGTCGTCGCAACGCACACATAACGGACAGCAGCCCCCGAGACGAAGCGGGAGGGGGTGTACTCATTGCGACGTCGGAGCGGCAGCGCTCAGTTGCTTGTGCGTTGATAGGAAGGATACACGCAACTTCTTTTCGTCTAATAGCAACTCCCGATATTCTAACAAAAAAAACTCTCCATTACTATTTCTTAATGAAATGAAAGGACAGATCCAATACCGTCTTGTGATCTTGAGTCGATTTCGGCGGCGACGTAGTAATAGGAGCAATGCTAGACGTCTTTTCCAATCCATGCTTACCTATAGACTGACTGCGATGTTTTTTACAAAATGCTTGCCGCAACTGTGCGTCGCCGCTGCGCCGTCGGAACGTTAAGACTGCGTCGTAGTAACGCTGCGATGGCGCAGCGCCTGTGTGACCGGCTATGCGGCAAAATATTTGCGTTGCGACGACGCAACGCAACGCAACGCGCCGTGTGGACTGGCTCTGACGTGGAATAAACCGTAGGTATATATCGATGAGGAAGATGATGGTAAAAATGTCGCACGGAATCCATCGTGTTCGGATACAAGCTGCGACAGTCAACCACATGACATGACGCAAGGTGCTGTCATGCCGCACGATTCTTACCACAATATGTTGCCCCGGCATAAAAAGGCCTTAACACCGGCTCTACTAAATCCCCAGGCCGCCGATCGACGAGCAGACAGCAGCGTAGGCGGTGAGAGAAACTGTGCCCTGTGAACCCGCATTCCCAGCGTGCGGATTATGGGCATATACCCCTTTATAACCCTAACCTAACCAGCCTCAGCATAGGCAGCATATGAGCTTTGTCTCATATGCTGCCTATGCTGAGTGAGGGTCCTGTTTCACCTACTGTTCGGGTGCATATTTTCTAATTGTAAATATATCTTTCTTTCTTTCTTTCTTTCTTTCTTTCTTTCTTTCTTTCTTTCTTTCTTTCTTTCTTTCTTTCTTTCTTTCTTTCTTTCTTTCTTTCTTTCTTTCTTTCTTTCTTTCTTTCTTTCTTTCTTTCTTTCTTTCTTTCTTTCTTTCTTTCTTTCTTTCTTTCTTTCTTTCTTTCTTTCTTTCTTTCTTTCTTTCTTTCTTTCTTTCTTTCTTTCTTTCTTTCTTTCTTTCTTTCTTTCTTTCTTTCTTTCTTTCTTTCTTTCTTTCTTTCTTTCTTTCTTTCTTTCTTTCTTTCTTTCTTTCTTTCTTTCTTTCTTTATGCAGTGGACTGATATAGATTACGAATAAAAGCTCATTTGGGACTAAATGTACTTTCTACTTTTACTTTTACTACCCAGAAAAAAGAACAATCACCATCTTACTCAGCTTATAGCAGTCCACTACTGGACATATGACTTGTACCTTAACCTAGTACCCTATACCCTATATACCCAGAGCGTATAGAAAATATACGCTCTGGGTTTATAGAGTCGCTCTGATCGACAGACGATAGTGTTGGTCGTCCATGAACATGTTTGAGAACACTCTTCCCACATCCTCGTCATAAGTCCAGCAGTGGACTGCTATAGGCTGACTAAGATGATGATGTTTTTTTATGGTAAGATGGAACAAGCACATAGTCCACCTGATGTTAAGTGGTAACCATTGCCTATCACAAAGCTTTGCATCGTAGATCACGTTTTTTGTAACGTGCTCTACGATGCAACGCCCTGCGTCCATCAACTTGAGGCATGAAGATGATAAGCCCCTTGTGCCTGTAATTTCATCGGCACCCACACCTGTGTGGGTGCCACATTACGGCAGAAATAGGCATTCAGGCAGTAATTCCCCGGACGAGCCCTCCAAAAAGAATTCTACTACTACTATGTTTGTTTTGATCCATGTTAGGCATTTTGCTACAAAGGCTAAAAGTGTTTTAGAATACCCGCTCATGACCGATTTGTAGTTCCTAAATACTAATAAAAATGAGAAAAAAATAAAGGCAAATGATTTTAATCTTGCTTCTACACTCTACGATGTTTAAAACTGACAAATCATTCGATTCTAACAATTGGTAGTACCTATCAAATAAATATCAGCAATAGCAATGCTTTGCTTGGTTTTATTTATTTTCTTCAGATTTTCTTGTAAAATAAGTATATGTACACAACTTACATCCACCCACGTTCTAATGTGTTTACCTAACGGTTACTTTTGGAGAACCTTCTCTCGTTGACAGCCATCCACCCTCATGCAAACTTACATGCCTAATAATGGTAATTAATGAACACATGTATTTATATCAAAACGTGTAAAAACACTTTTATTTGATAATGCTTGTCATATCTTTATCATAATGTTAAATAAATAAGTTGTCCGATGAACGGTATTGACTAGTGTCGTCGATCGCGGGACTCAATGGTGGTAAAGAGGAGCGGAGTAAGCCACGGGGGCGGCGTGAACAACAGGGGCGGAGTGAACCAGCGGGGCAGAATGAACCAACGGAGCGGAGTGTACCAAGGGTGCGGAGTGGACCACGGGGGCAGCGGCGTAAGCCACGGGAGCGGCTACCTTAGCAACCACGGGGGCAACAGCAACCTTTGCGACGTGACCGAGAGGTTCCTTGCGTACAACAGCGTTGAAGCCATTGTGATCGTCAGCGGTGTAGTCCACAGTGCGCTTGGTGCCGTCGGGGTCGACCACGGAGTAGGAGCCCTGTACGCTGTCGCCGTCGCGGGTCTCGTGCTGGGATTTGGAGTCTCCCGTGAGACCATCTTGCACGTCATAAGCGAAGCTGTACTGAGGATGAGTGTCGACTTCTTCTACGATCTTCGGAATGACTTTAGCGACGGGGGCGGCGTAGGAGGTGTAGACTGGTGCGTGGAGCGCGGGTGCCGCGGCGTATGCGACAGGCGCTGGGTGCGCGTACGCTGCTGGGGCGATGACGCCCGCCTGAGCTGCTGCAATGCAGCATACCAGAACTACCAGCTGGAAACAATACGTAAAGTGTTCCTTATGGTCCCAACTTAATAAAGAGATTTTGAATTTGAATACAATGTTGATTATCATTAGTAATTAACAAGTACATAAAGGCTTTTTAAGGAGTATTAAGTCACTGTGTTAAATTTTAAATACTTTATTATTGTAAAGAATGGAAAGAAGAAAATTTCAGATTTTTGGGTCGATGATACAAAATGCAGTCTTGATTTCACGTTAGCTTGAGTTATAAATGGTCGTAATTAATCTAAGGGGTCGTACCTTGAAAGCCATTGTTGGAGGAATGACAGTGACTTCACTGAGAGTATCTCAAGTTGAATGTGCCGAAATCGAGGTCCGCAGACTTTTTATATGTCTCCTTACTGCCCCAAGCGTTGCATTACCATCCTGAGCAACACACGTGCGTATAATCCGTCTGATTGTGGATGTTGCATAATTCAATTACAGCTTAAGGAGTACTAGACTACCGAACTGGGTAGTGTAATATGTAAATAAGAGCAAGTGGGTATGATTGATCTCGGGCAGAAAGATCACTTGTATTGTTACAAGGCGATTTTTGGAGTGCACGCCCTTGCGACGTCTCATTGTTTGGTGTTGCAATGGTTTCAGTGGCTCTGTTTGTGTTTTAACAAACATATGGGAAGCAAATTCTACTCCTTCGTAGAGCGACGAAAAATACAATCGTATATCAAGAAATTAAAGTTTTATTATCTGAGTAGGTAATTATCAACGTCACCCAATCAAGTAGCATTGTCCTGGCTACTAGAGGAGAGCCAGTGTTGCGAATAAAATCGCCAAAAATAGAAAGTACAATCAAGTACAACAACCTGTGATAAAACAAAACAAAGATCCTTTAGATCCCACCATATTTCTTATTCCTTAGCTTTAGCTTATATGACCTCTGTGGCGCAGTGGGCGAAGGTCCGCCTGAGACGCAGAAGGTTGCGGGTTCGATTCCCGCTGCGGGACAAATCTTTGCATGTTCTGCAGGTATTTGTCTCGGGTATGGGTGTTCTCTATGTATGATATGTACGTATTTACTAAAAATAAAAAATATGTGTAATATATCAATCATGCGGTTCCCAAAATACAAGCCCTGCTTAGTTTGGGGCTACATGATGATGTGTGATTACGTGTCGCATTATTTGTTTATTTGAATATCTTTTTATTATTAGTTTTCTTATAATCCAAGAAATTTAGTCAAATTAGGGCAAGAATCTCGGAATGAGAGATAGTTGGCTATAAACTTGTATAGACCTGTATTTGAGCACCCTAAAACTTGTCTCAAAGCCTACTTATCGTAGGGTGTTAACTTCAACAGATATTCCAAGGTCAAAGGTCAAAAATCGGTTTATTGCAAATATCATGTTTCCTATGGGTTTTATGCTATTTATATCTTAGTAAATATTGTAGAGCATTAAATTTTCTACATCTTTTTTAAAACATTTTTTTAACTATTACATTTTTTTATATCGAGATAGAGGGCAGACCGCGCGCAGTGTTTAACTATACTCTAAATAGTTAAACACTGCGCGCGCTCTGCCCTCTATCTCAAAAATGGTTCAAGATATCAAAAAAATGTTCAGTATCAATAAAAACTCAAACACATCCAAAACTATTGACTTGGATAAAAAAAAACAATAAAGGTGTCACTTTGTTATGACATTGACATCACACTTCCGTGACCACTTGTTTGATTTTGACACCAAAAAACGCAAAGAAACCTGAAATTATTTCAAAAAAACTTTGGATAACCTTACTGATTAACAAAAAGGACTTTTGCTCCCAGGTATTTTTTTCATGAATATTTTGTATTGCGTGTAAGTAATAAGTTTATGTTAAGCTGACGACCTCTGTGGCGCAGTGAGTGAAGGCCAACCTGAGACACAAATGGTTGCGGGTTCGATTCCAACGCGAGACAAATATTTACAAATATTGTCTCAGGTCTGGGTTTTCTATGTATGACATTATACCATAATACAAACTCTCCTTATTTTGGCATTACATGATGTTGTGTGATAGTTTCCAGCATTTTTAAAAGTTTATACATTTATATACAGGAACAAAATTGCCAATGTTTAAAATAAACGATCCTTTCCAATATTTTCAATATTGATTTTTTGTCTAAAGAATATTATTCATATTCATTCATTCATAGTATTATTTAAGTATAAATATGTAGACATTAATTGATTAGCTCTTGCTCTGATAAAGTCGTCAAATATATCTTCAGAAAGGTCTAATTACTAAATTTCATTATTTATATGGACTTGAAGCCTGCTTGCCGCACATAAATTAACGCTCATCCATAAGTATTTGCTAGATCACCCTGTATTCTGTGATCAGTTCTATGGAAGCTATTTTTTATTCACCTAAATCTCAGTAATATCTAAATCGCAAGTTCGCAACACAATGATCGTTTTAATATTAATCGACTTGGATTAGATGTATCAGGCAAGCTTTTATGTAAACATTTTTCATTCATTCAATAGCATGTGAATGGTATTAGTGCAATGTGAATGGTAGGCACATGATTGCGATCTTAAGGTATATTGTATTGGATAGAACGATTTAGCCAGACAGAGCTCGTGGCCAATGAAACAAGTTCACCTTGAGGTGACTGCGCCTGCTGGTCCACGAGTCAAAGGGCAGGCATTGTGGCCCGAGTTCATTTAGTTTAGTCCCTTCTGAGTTAATGTTCAGTATCAGGCCTTAGTTTATATTTTGATAGATCCACCCACAGCTTGGATAAAAAGAAGCTCTATAGATTAAGCTGAGATCTTGTACATAATTATGTAGTTCCAGTCCAAGACTAATCCTGTTAATATAATATAATGAATACAGTAGTTTTGGCGTGGAGGAACAAACATATCTAATTTCACATCTCACATCTTGACGTATGAATGTGTTGATCAAAAAAGTGTCATCAATCTTTTTTAGAAAATTTCGCCTTCATAATGTTGCATGTTCTGCAGATATTTGTCTCGGGTCTGGGTGTTTTCTAAGTATGATATGTATGTATTTAGAAAAAATAGATATTAATAATTTATCAATCATGTGGTTCCCATAATAGTATAATCAAGCTCTGCCTAGTTTGGGGCTACATGATGCTGTGTGATAGCCACACCACACCACACCACACCAGCCTATATCAGTCCACTGCTGGACGTAGGCCTCCCCTAATAAAGGGGGATATGCCCATAATCCCCACGCTGGGCATGCGGGTTGGGGATCGCAGGGCACAGCTTCTCGCACCACCGACGCTGCTGCATAATTTAAATAATAATAATTTTATCCAATGTTTACAATAGAAACAATGTTCGGTTTACGTTCTCTGACGAAGTTGCGGCGCGTAGGCACCCGACTATACGGCGAAATGCACGACCATCTGGATCACGTGACGGGAATCGAGAAGAGAGAACTGCTGGCTTACCTGGCGGGTGACTGCGACCCTTGGCGCATTCTGGCTATCAAGAAAGGTAAAACTGCCCATCAAGTTATTTGTTTCTGTCTTCCCTAGCTTAAAACCCCACTACAAGATTCAGGTCTCTCATTATTTGGAAGGCTTTACCATGATCACCATGTATGGTAGAAGAGTTGATGACTATCAACCCTTAGGAAACACTAAACAGATGAATGCTGTTGCTCATCTCTTACTGTAATCCTTGTTGCCTAAATCCACGAAAGAAAATCCTTTACTGCAAACGCTACGGCGAATATATTTACCATTATTACATTATCATAAAGATGTTGGTTTATAAATTCATGCAATTCTGTTACTTATCTGCCTACTACAGCTGAGAAAAACCTATTTCTCAAAAAATTGTATTCAGTAAACTCACTGTCTTATTCTAAAACGAAGATTAAAGATAGTCTAGGTTTAAAACTGGTATTTTGTATGCAAAATGTCAGATTTAAACTTTGACTATCTTTAGTCTTCGTTTTGGAATAAGACGGAACATGACTAAGATTGCGTGCGAGATCCAATTGTCATAATCGGTATGCATTTACTACACTTAACTGATGATAACTTTGCATTCCTCATCAGGTCCTGGAACCCGTGAGCGTCCCAACCTGATGCCCAGCTCCAATCCCTCCCGGCTGATGTGCTGCCTCTGCAAACCCGAAGACAACCACCTTGAGTTTATGTGGTTGCATCAAGGCTGCCCCAAGCGTTGCGGCTGCGGCTACTGGTTTGAGTTGTGCCCTGTCGCTCCTTTGTAAATATTTCATTTAATTAATTAAAAGACGCCTTTAGATTAACTTCAAGTGCTTGTCAGTTATTGAGTAATTATATTCCATTAGATCTTATAATAAATAAATAAATAAATAATGCTGGACTATCACACAGCATCATATGTAGCCCCAAACTAAGTAGAGCTTGTGTTATGGGAACCACATGATTGATATATTACTTATATACATTTTTTTTGGAAATACATACATATCATACATAGAAAAACACCCAGACCCGAGATCTAATATCTGCAGAACATGAAAACATTTGTCCCGCGACGCGGCGGGAATCGAACCCTTAAGAATGATAAGAAATTTTATCAACAGCAAGCTTTTTTATAAGGATAACTCGGATGTTATTTTACAGTAGGTACCTATCTAAACTCCAAAGAAGTTATATTTTTGTGCAGCAAAATCCTACTAGGTACATTGTCATTAATATGTTGCCTTTATTTAAATAGCAATTTGCCGTAATGGAACTTTAATACCACATGTTACACAAATTAACCAGAAAATCTTGAACCTCTGACAAGTAACTTAGTTTAGTGATTCCAGTTCTGAGTAAGCTGGTTAGTAAGCTGCCTCTAGGTCAAGTCTGGTCGGCCCAATTCCGTGATCTTGGACCAGTTTAAAGAGATTACCGGAACTTACCATTTGTTATTTTAAATTGACTTCTTATGTAACATTATTTTCGGTACATTATATAGTGTTTACATTTAATAATGATTGGGCGCAGTTTATGGCTTAGATCATAATAAAACTCGAAGGTTGCCATTCTCAGGAACAAAGTTTTTATTTCTTAGGAAGTAAGTACGTCATGCTTGCGAAGGTAGGTAACTTAATTATGAGACCTACTCGTATAAACTTATTGAACCCACAATACCGACGTAGGCGTTAAAGTTTGAGCTTCTAAATGTAGATGCAAAAATATTTATAGATTTTTTTTACTTTTCTTAAAAAATATATAATAAAATATAATCTCCTAAAACTTATTATCATAAAATTATGAAACTCACTTGAACCATCATTGAGCAGGTTCAAAATATTTTCCTTTCTCGAATTGAATTTTTTCATCTTTAATTTCGTTTTGTGGTGTAAAATATACATTTTCACTGTCCCTTTCGTATTGAATAGGAAACTTGGCCCCTTCTAAAGTGTAAACAGGTTGTGTATAAAATCTTGATTTAGATACGTAAGGAATTTTGGGTCTCATAGGATGGGTTGTTTCTTCAACTTGTTCTTCGCGGATAACTGCTTGGAAGCCATGTTTAGGATCAGCAGTGTATTCCACGATTCTCTTCGTTCCGTCAGGTCCTAGTACAGAGTATGCTCCGCTGACAATATCACCTTGCCTCACCTCATGCTGACTCTTACTGTCTCCAGTGTAGGGATCCTCGATGTCGTAGGAGTACTTATAATCTGTGTCGGATGGTAGTGGGTCCTTCACTATGATACTGAAAGCGGCTGGGAGACTGCATAGAATCAGAATCTGCAAATAAAATGAGCTTGTGAGTATTGTGCTTATGATATTGACAATTTGCAAATATAATACAGCCATATTAAAACCGAACAAATATGTACCTACCTAGGTTCAAGATTGGTTTATTTGCATAACTGAGTGTAGAAAATGCTTTATTAATAGATCCTACTTGTAGATCTATAGTAGGTACTAAGACAACACTCAATGTTTTTATTTTTGTTTAAATCCAGAACTCATTTATTTTTACAAATAACTGTAAGCGAGTAAGTTCCTAAGCACAGTTCCAAAGTTATTTCACTTAAAATACACTCGAGAGCAATGAATCCGGGTCACTCAAAGAATCCAAAAAATCTCGGAAAGTAAGAATGCTAGGTTAATGCAATAAATTGTATTTAATAGACAATTTAATACTCCTTAAATGAAAGTTAAAAAAATATGAGTCACCATACATTTTATTTACACAAAATTACATAAAGAAAAAAAACTGCTGATCTCTCCTTAAAACAAAAATAGGAAACATGAAATTTTTGAACTTTATGACGATTTTCTTGAATTTCAATACTTCGTATTACCTCCTCGTGCTTCCATTACTGCGTTTACGCGGTTTGGCATGCTGTACACCAAGTTCCTTATACGATTTTGGGGAATATTCTCCCATTCCTCTGTGAGAGCAATTTTGAGCTCAGGAAGCGTGATTGGGGGAGGGTTTCGTTGTTTTACGCATCTTCCTAGCTCGTCCCAAGCATGCTCGATCGGGTTGATATCCGGGCTGCGCGCTGGCCACTCCATACAAGTAATGTTCATCTCTTGAAGGTAGTCATTCACAATCCTACCTGTATGAGGTCGGGCATTGTCATGCATAAATATAGCATCCTCACCCAAATTGACCATAAATGGACCAACGTGTTCGTTGAGGATTTCTTCCACATATCTTACGCTAGTTAAAGAGCCGTTTTCTATGATCACCAGCTCTGTGCGACTTTCAGAGGAAATTCCGGCCCACACAAGTACAGACCCACCACCGTAGGCTACTTTTTCTTCGATGCATGCTTGCTTGAATCTTTCCCCTGGTCTTCTATACACTCTGTGTCTTCCATCGTGCTTGTAGAGCATAAATTTTGATTCGTCGGAGAACATAACTTTCGACCAATCTTCAATACTCCAATTTACGTGGTTCTGGGCATATCTTAGTCTTGAAATACGATGGCCACGCTCCAGTTTAGGGCCGTTTGCAGGTCTAAGGGGTTTTAAGTTAGATTCAGCAAGCCGACGTCTTACTGTCCATGCACTTGGGTTACTTCCTCCGAGGCGTCGAAACTGATTTGTGAGTTCAGTTCCTGTGAGAAAGCGATTTCGAAGCATGGTGTTCACCAAGTATCGGTCTTCTCGTGCTGTGGTACACCTAGTTCTGCCCGTTCCTGGTCTGCGTAGGTTAGAACCAGTTTCTTCGTAACGTCGGAGAACTCTTTGTACTGTTGACAGCGACACACCGACAGTCCTGGCTGTATCGCGCTGACTCCGGCCGGTTTCCACCAATGTAAGTATTCTGGTGCATTCTTCAAGAGTACGCGACATGATTTCAGCTTGAATAATGAATATTGAGCACTATCAACCTGGTTTATGTACCAACATAAATGACAGATTACAAACAAAAGCAAAAACAAATCCTGTAATTTCGTAGTTCCATCTTCGACAGTGTTCCCTTTTCAAATTTGATTTTTTTATGATATAACTTTACAATAACTAAGAAGTTTTAATACTTTCATTTAAGGAGTATTAAATTGTCTATTAAATACAATTTATTGCATTAACCTAGCATTCTTACTTTCCGAGATTTTTTGGATTCTTTGAGTGACCCGGATTCATTGCTCTCGAGTGTATGTCTGGCTTATTGTTCGGTAGTCATAACATCCACTAACATTTGACAGAAATTAGAACGGCAGGTTCCGGTCAGCGTTTCAGATTTCTGGCACTCTTTGATAAAAATTCCCGCACCACAAAGCACTCTTTTCATTTTCACAATGCACTAATTCACCTTTTTACTACACTATAAAAATGCTGAAGCATTTACTTGAGCAAGATTGTTATAATATTATAATATAAATAATTACCCTATTCATGATGTTGGCGCGACAATAGCTGGTACAGTAGGTACTGCGACTGTTGCCCGTATTTATAGAAGTGCATTCACTTGTTCCTTGTTCAGCTCCTTGTAACTGCCTTGTTTAAGTGGATTTTACCTCGCAAATGTGTTGCTTAACAGCCATTTGGATTATTTGGTCATTGAACTGGGTTTAACAGTGGTGTGTAATCTTTTCACCGAAATTCAATTTTACTGCTTGTTCGCTACCGAGTTTTTTTGATGTTTTTGACTTTTTGAATTATCAAACGGATGGGGGTGGCACGTAGGTATCTACACACAGGACAAAGTCTATAGACTACTAATACTAGCCTTGCAACTTGGTTTATGTATATTTTCTTCCCTGTTTAAATGTTTCCAGAAAAGGATTTTTTTTGTGCAGAAAGAAATCCTGTAGGTCTTTTTCACTGAGAGATGACAATGAACAGTGTCTAATCACTCCAATAATATATAATAGCTCAATATTAGGCGTAGGGTTCGTCATGTCTTGTGGGACCCATTTGTAATCTCAATGTTAAAAAACTATAAAAACAACAGGTAGTGAAAATGAATAAATAATCCAACTGATTTGGATGAGGTAACTTTGTAACTCTTTTCAAAATCCTTTGCCATCTAAAGTAGGTACTCTTTTAAATGTTACGGTGTTAAAGAAGCCTCCATTAACTTTCCTATAACTGTATAGTGACGCCAATATATGCTTTTGTATCATCATCATCATCATCATCCACAGCCTGACTTCACCCACTGCTGGGTATAGGCCTCCTTTTGTAAGTGCCAATCCTCACGGTTCAAAGCTCGTCTCATTCAGTTTCGGCCCACAATTGATGCAATATCGTCCGCCCATCTGGCTGCTGGACGACCGACCGGTTCTTGGACGCCATTCAGGTATCGCCTTACTCCACCTGTTATCACCTCTTTTTTTTCACTTTTGTATCACCTTAAGAATTTTTCTTGCTAGTAAACAGCTCCTATAACACCTAGCTTTTAACAGCAGGTTTAAAAATATACTAATACATCTTTAGGAAAACTGTACAGCATTTTAACGGATGCTTTAAAAAACTCAGGCTATATACAAAGCCTGTATAAGCAGCTTGTGTGCTAGTTGGGACATATCCTACTAATATGTGCTAATACTTAGGCTGCTGATTCTAGATGATTTATACAGAGCGAAGTGGTAACTTTTTACTCACTGACTGAGACGCTCTGTGGTGCCTGAGACATGTATGTATGTATGTTATATGGAGTAGGCTTGCCCAGCACCTGTACCATCCTCTCAGCCTAGTCGACCATACCCACAGGTAAGACCAAAGAGGTTAGATTTTTTTATAGGTACTAAATCTATGGGTAAGACATGGTCAATACGTGTGGAGCTGACTAACCCACGGCTTACCTCGCGATGTTTTCCTTCACCATTTTGAGCACGTGTTAAAGCGAAGCTTACATAAATTGAACCTACCTAATTAGTAATTACATAGAATTGATAGAAATTCAAAATTTTTACCTAATCTACGAGTCAATTCATAGCAGTAAGAATATATTACTGCGTTCACTAGTAGGTCATAGGTCAAAGTTAACTTTTTGTTATGCCATAAACGTGCGAGCGTTGATAAGCTCATTGATTCGAAAGTCAATGTTGTAAATTCATTCATAGTCCAGCATTCGTCATCTTCATTAATGGCGCTGAGATGCGAAACAAAGATAGTTTATGATACGTCAGTATCGTGAGAACTTAAGCAAAAGTCTACATAATTCAATTCGTAGACAAAGTATTATAAAATCAATACAAAGAAAATGTTACGTCGAGGTAAAATTTAATGAATTTTTTGCACTTTGCATTTGCATAAAACCACCAGTTTATATCAGTCCACTGCTATATATAGGCCACCCCTAATTAGAAAACGCTATATAATAAAGGCCTATAACCCCGGCGCTATGCGCTAGGATCCCGGGGCACAGCTTTTCGGACCGCAGCACCGCACCGAGTCGCGATCCCGACCAACCAATGAACCGCCCGATACCCGCTATCGGGCGGTTCATTGGTTGGTATTTAGCTAAATATGCACTAATAGGTAACTTAATTTTAAAACTAGAGTTTTGCAAAAATTTTAAAATTTATATTACATGAGTATATTTTTAGTCATAAATACATGATTCATTTGGATAAAAAAAAAATTTAAAGGATATCGAGGGATATCACAATTTCCAAAATTTTTGGAAATGTCAAGTTTAATAATTGTTCATAATAATATGTGGCAAAATAGTACAGTTTATAAGTCCAGTTGTCTTACTCAGTTACTTACTCAGTTGCTAACCTCATCTCACACCTCAGTTTGTAAATGATCAGCACCGGACTTGATATGTAAACTTTGATAATTTGATAAAGGTATCGAAATTCAAAGAGCGTCAATTAACAAATTGTCAATGTTTGTAAAAACCAAAGAACTATGACTAAAGAAAGAAGTCTTACAATTCATTCATGCAACATACAACTCATACGGCTGATCTCTACTTTTTTACGTCCAATATCATCAGCTAGAAAGGGATGCATAGGTACTTCTCTCAATGCGACTTCAAATGAGTTCAAAAAGAAAATCGTACCAGGGTGCTCGAATAAAATGCCATGCAGTTTCATAGAAATGCCCTGGTACGAAGTCGCAGCAATCGCATTGAGATAAAGTATGCATCCCTTTCTAGCAAATGATATATGGCGATAAGAAAGAAGAGATTAGCCGTACGAGATGACGTTCTGAGCATAGTGAATTTCTAGTTCTCTTCTTTATCTTTGGTAAAAACGGGACCGGTGCTTAACATTTCGGTGTGCACCTGAGTTAGTAAATGAGGCCTCTGTTCTGCTATAGGATCATTCTGTTCATCGGCGAACAATTTTCTTCATCAAAGAATTCAGTCAAAATTCACATTCAAATTTTATTCCATTTTACTACACTTGTCTTCTTACTAAGGTCGATTGGTTAAAATTTAATCATTATAAACAATAAAAAACTCAAGAAAGTAAAATAAAAATAACACAACCGTCGTTAAAGATGAAAAAAATGGAAGCCCTAAATAAAATTTACCGAAATTAATTTTACCTATTACATACAAAAGACATGATCTGACAGATTGTCCAAATTTTTGATTTCATACAAAATAACCAGATTAGATTTTTTAAATTGTTGGCTATTCCTTAGTATCTCGATGGTCCCTTTGGGTTTTTCCTAAACCACCCCTGAATCAAGGCAAACGAAACAAAAGAAAATATTCAAATCGGTCAAGCCTTTATCTAGCTCTTGCGAGACACACGGGAGTTGATTTTTATTTATAATATATTTCCCATCATTAGTAGGTCTCACAAGATCGTATTAATTGTATTGGGTTAACCAAACAAGCAAAACCAGGGTGTGAAATGTGAATCTAGTTCTGAAGTGAGACAGTAAATTAGCTATTTTCAATAAAAACATTACACAAAAAAGTACCTACGTACTTAGGTAGTATATAGTGAGGTATATACCACTCGTAGACTCGCTACGCAACGCTTTAAGCTCATATCAAAGACATCAACGCGCACGCGCTTCTTATCCTGAAACATGATATTTTCTAAAATTATTACATTCATTGTAAATTGTCTTCTAGAATGAAATAATTTAAGATTATAATATTTTTCGCTAGGTATCACATTACTATTATTTATTATATTAAAAAAGAAAAATATTCATATTATTTGTAAATGCGAAAATTTGTTTGTATGAGTATGTTGGTCCCCACTCAACTGTATAAAACTTGGACTATTGGTACATTGTTTGTCACCTGGATTAACACCTATGTACATTTTATCCGAGCGAAAGCTAGTAAACTATAAATTATGCAGCTACCTATTATAAGTATTGAAAGACAAAAAAATCGTCTAATTAAGTAGAATTTTCCAGATTTCTACCAAGTTTAATAAAAGCTGTGTAGCCGTTTTAGTAAGCATCTATCTAAAATTTTATCCAATTTTTAGCTACCTTATTACGAATTCATTACATAGTTAGCCTACTTATTATAAATGCAAATGTTTACGTTTAAAGTGAATATGTACAATTATTGTATTATTGTATTATTGTATTTAACACCTACCTATCATGCATATCATGCATGCATGTACGCATGTGTTAAGTATCATTGAAACTTAATTAGAATTATATAACTCCTTTTGTGGTCACACTTGGTAATATATTATGTTCTATTCTCAGCTGTACTGTACCTAGCCCAGATAATAGTAAGGCGTGGCTGACATACATTCACGTTAGACATGATTTCTCAAATCTGGTCCACATAATAAAGGTAACCTTTAGTTTAATAGTAGGTTGCATCCTTGCCTATGCAGGCCTCGAGGTCAAGAGCTGGCCCATAATAAAAAATAAAATAAAGGTATCCTTAAACATTGACTTGTATATTAAAATGCTGTGTTTTTTTATACAGGAGCTATTTTCTGAATACTCAGAAAGAACTTAGTGGATAACTTTTCCAGTATATTCTGATAAATAATAATATCTGACTATTGAAAAACGGTCGATAATTAAATAATCGTAGGTACGTTATCGCCAGCAAATACGTTTGCGTGTATACTTGTATCTTACAATCTGATCAATGGTTTCGGACCACATAGAGGACAAACATACAAAATTCAAAATTTGAGAAAGAAATTGTATGGGAAATGTCAAAAATGACGACTTCATGAATGGGCCGAATTATAGTCAAACCAATTCCGCATTATAGTATTTTAAATAAAACAGTTTGAGGCATATCGGTAGGATGGTTTTAAAGGAACGGACACGGACATAGGTAGGTAGAAACAATTTTTTTGTTTGTAGAAAATCAATTTTGAAATTATTAATATCTTCTATGGACTGGTCACAATTTTTACCCTGTTCAAAATATATCGATAAAATAAAACCAAAACATCGATTCCTCTTATTTATTACCTCAGCTTTAACAATTAACAATTCTTAAAAGTAAATACATAACTAATGTAATTCGAAATCAGGTCACTTTAGGCGAGTTCTAACGGATCTAGTCTTATTAGCTTTTGCTATTGATATGATCATAGGCGACCTTCACAAAACTGGTACCAGCAAACATTACAACGAAAGCGAAAGGACCTATATCTGTCATGAAGTTGAAGTTGGAAGTTTTTCGTGACCATCTTACGCGTTCTAACGTACCTACTTGATATGGCGTAAGATTTGGCAAAAAAAGCAGATTATAAAAATAAAATAATTAAGTGCGATGGATATGCCAGCTCATGTAGAGAAAACCATCTACACTATTTTCTTTCCTCTTTTTGGTTTGTTTAAAACATGAAAATCTTTAGTTACAGAGCTTTAGGAGCTATTTTAAACGCTATAACCTTGATAACACGTGATAGCGTGATATTTATCAAATATTTTTATAAAAAATAAAATATTCATTAGGTACATATTAATCTTGAATGTCCTGAAATTAATAGTCTAGTTTTGAGATTTCTATCAACAGCAAAAAGCCTTTTACTATAAAGTTTAGATCAGATATTGTCGAGACTAGTGGAGAATTGCATGGGGAGCTGCAACGACCTTCGCGACTCCTAGAGGTTCCTTGTGGACTACAGCATTGAATCCATTTTGGGGGTCGGCGGTGTACTCGACTATACGACGGGTGCCATCAGGTTCAACTAGCGAATAGGATCCTTGGACTACGTCACCAGAGCGGGTCTCTTGCTGATTCTTTGAGTCACCTGTAGAGAAGTACAAATTAGAAGTTTTGACTATCGTTGCGTTTTGTGAAGTGGCAACTGGATGAAACATAAGAGGTATGGTTTTCTTAAGAACAAACGTCACTATCATCATTTCCCTGCCCTTATAGTGGTCTCTAGGTGGGGTCGGCACAACATGTTTTCTTTCTCCATTCACTCCTATCGGCTATCAACTTTGTACTCACTTCTTTCACTCTCATATCCTCTTTCACACAATCCATCCATCTCTTCTTCGGCCTCCCTCTACCCGTACATCCAGTTACATTCATACTCATCACTCTTTTAGTCACATGGTTTCCATCCCTCCTCATCACATGTCCATACCATATTGCTATACCTTCTTAAATGCTGTCTTTTCCGTTTTCATTTTAAAGGACGCCACTTACCAAATCGTGCCTAGGTATCTATCCGATACCTACTGAAAGAATCCAAACAGAACGGGTTTGTTCCTTTTTAATACTACTAAGCAGCATTGATATCACGGACCAAGTACTTACCAGCGGGTTGATCGGCTAACTCTGTTGCAAACAAAAATTATTGACACCGATCCTGTCTTTACAAACTTTGACATTTCATTCGTCGAAATTCAATGAATATCAATTGACAAACTGTCACAGTTTGTTAAAACAGGATCGTTGTCAATCATTTCTGTTTGCAACAGAGTTAGCCGATCACCCCGCTGCGCTGGTCCGTGAATTATATATACTGCTACTACTGCGATATCGGAATCCGGACCCATTATATAATTAATTATTACGTATATGTCATCTAACTCCTCTACTACTCAACTACATTTAGCGTGTTAGCGTTAAGTGGTAGAGTATTAGAGGAGTCATATTTCTGGTTTAGGTAGGTATGTTGCCCAAAAGCTCTAAGAAGCACGTACCTACTTGTTTGCAAAATACTTAGCTTTCGACCATAAACTATGTAGATTTGGCCTCAAGAGAAGGTTAATATTGCATGCAAATTGTTCATAGCAATGCAAGGTGGGTGTCAAGTAAGTGGCCTAGTTACATATACAATTTAATTAAATGTTATAAAGTATATGAATACAACCGGGCTTCATAGAAAGCTAATCAACTAGTTTCAGTCCGTGGCCTTACTCACGAGGTGCTCAGATAAACAGTAGCCTATATTACAGAATAGAGAAAGAACTATATTCTATTTCTAGTGTAGAAATACATGTATTACAACTACACTACGCAAAATTTCAGCTCTGTCTGTTTAGTGATTTGAGCGTGAAGGAGTCACAAAATTTTCACATCTTCATTCAAACTTTCACTTAAAGGTTAGAACTATAAATAGGTGCCTACTTTAAAAATAAATGCTTCAGGGCCAGGGGCTACATCAGCAACTGCTGATGAAAGCCGCCAAGCTTAAATGGGACTGGGCTGGCCATGTTTTCTGCATATTGGGAGACCATACGTGGGCCAAATTAACCATCGAATGATGCCAGGGCACCATTCCAACAAATGGTTCGAACATATACACTTATTTGGTAAGGCATTGGCATGTTCCATGATTCCACAACACAGATGAAGATATATCACAAAGAAGTAGCGCGTTGATATCTTTTGTACTGAGAAAATGGCAATTGTATAGGTACCAAGAACTAGGACTTACTGAAAGTTTAGTTTTTATTTAGTTTAGTTAAATTATCACAGCTATTAACAAATACTTTACGTGTAATACTATTCTGCTGTTACTTATAAAACATGCATCTGTACTCAAAAACTAGCTTATCCTTACTCAACGTCGTAATGTGGACTTCGTAAATTGTTCATAATTTTTGACTTTGATAATTTTGAATAAAACTCCAAATAAGAGTAAAACGCCTCTACACGGGTTTGGCTCTGTCTCTCCCTGGTGGTGGGTGCCATTTACGAGGCCTGCAGTCAAACAATACTCTAGATCGAAATGTCAAATAACCATTATGATATTTCGAAATCTCAGACAGACGCTTCAAGATTATTTGTGAATAGATGTACCTATAGAAGATATATCATCATCATCATAATCAGCCTATAGCAGTCCACTGCTGGACATAGACCTCCCCTAATGAGCGCCATAAGGGGGTTTATGCCCATAATCCCCACGCTGGGCATGCGGGTTGGGGATCGCAGGACACAGCTTCTCGCACTGCCGACGCTGCTGCCCATCGGCGGTCAGGGAATTTAGCTGTGCCGGTGCTAGACTGTAGAAGATGTATGATTCGTGCTTACCAGTGATAGCATCCTGGATGTCATAGGAGTAGGAGTACTGAGGGTTGGGGTCATATTCGTCAACTGGAGCTGCGATTTTGGCAACAGCGTGTCCTAATAAAGGTGCTGCTAATGCTGGCCTGGCGACGTAAGGGGCTGCGTACGCGGGCCTGAAAAATAATGACATAACACTATATTCAGTCAGAGATAGGTAAATTTCCATTCCCTAAAAAGAAAGGAACTTAAGTTTGATAGTTACAGTGAACTTCATCATCATCATTATCATCATTATCAGACATTTTCGACCCGCTGCCAGCAGTAGTAATCAAAAGAAAGCAGCGCGGGGCATAATTAAAAGAAAGCCTATGTCCAGGCATAAGGTTTTTTTATGATTTTACCACTTGTGTCGATCCTACGCTAGTCTGAGTCAGGTGCCGATCACGATCTTTCTAATATCGTAAAAAAACTATATTCAGTTTTTCAGAATGATTAGGTAATTTACTCAAGAATCTCAAGTGGTTACATACTTAACATTTCAAAATAAAGTAGTACATCGGTTGGTTAGAACTAAAAGATGAAAAATGTTCTTTTAGAAATTATTTTGTCGCTAAAAGTTTAAAATTCTACCAATTATTAAGTAAGTATAATCCAATTAGTTTTCAGGCAATTTTGAGTAGTCGGCTACTCACCTAGCGACAGCATAAGGGGCTGCTAACGCATGTCCTCCATAGAGCGGGGCGGAGAGTCCGTAGGGAGATACGACACCACCAGCAGCCCCCTTCACTACTAGAATAGCTGCCAAGATTATGACCTGTCAAAAAATAATCACATTACAATAAGTATTAGTTAGGTAGGGTAGGAAGTTTATAGGTAGTTAGTTTTTCGTGGTAGTAGTACCATACTAATCTATAAACGCGGCGCCCCTGTTCTACTTCCCAGCTGTGGTACCAACCTTAAGTCATAGAGCAATAAATAGTACTACGTACGATACGTAGAGATGGGCAACAGTTAATGAAAATGCAATCTTAATTTAATAAATCCATGAAATAGCATACCTTCATGTTTGTACCGTTGGAACTCAACTTGGTGTGAACATGGAGGGTTGCGCGCACGCAGCTTTTATACGCATGCAGTTACACTGTATGCACCCAATTAGAAAAACGTCACATTCGGCCCGCCCTTATACCCTTTACAATACCGGTCATATTGTGCACTGCAGTCTACATAATGGCTCAGGTATTGAAAGATATTCTGACACATTAGAAGGCACGAGGCCGAATTTATCGATGTAATTCGTTGATGCCAATAATCTAGAGCTTTGTTGGACGATGATGTGGTAAATTTTAAGTTCTAAGAGTGAGTAAGAGAGAAAAATCTATCTTCCTTAAAGGGACCTAGGTACTCTAAAATTATAATTAAGACGTTACGTTGGCTTAAAACCTACTTTAAAAGCTTCAAGTTGAAATAGTGTATCAGCTTCACCTCTTGTGTTCTTGTTGTTCATGTGGCGAGACTCTGATCTGCCAGAAAAATATAAACTAACTTCCTCTTTATTTAGTTTATATTAGCAACAGCATTTTTGTCCACATTCTGCAGAAGTCTACTAGCGTGATAGGACTTTTTTGTTAGCATACGAGACGACGGGGCACCTAGTGTAAGGTGATGATGGTCGACACCGCCCTTGGAGACGAGCAATAACATAGGCGATCCTGAGACTATGCTGAAGAAATGCAACATGAGACGTCGGTACGAACCTAGACTTTCCTGTGGTAGAATTGGCAAATTATGCTTATCGCCAGGGTTTGAGTACCCTACAAACCAAAACACAGCAATGCTACTTGTATATTGCTATATCTGCCTAGCCGATTAATGATTGGTTGTAGTATGTAGTATGTAGGTAGCTTAGGTACCTACTGCCTTCACTGGCCTCATAACTCAGTTGTAAGTAACTGCCTAATGAGCTGCAGGTCGCGGGTCCGATTCCCGCCCAGAACAAACATTTGTGTGATGAATCAGATGAATATGGGTGTTTGTTCTGTGTCTGGGTGTTTTATATGTATGTTTACCAGTCTCTGGTACCCATAGTACATACAGGTTCTGTCTAGTTTGGGATCAATTGACAGTTTGTGAGATGCCCCGTATATTTAAAAAACTCTACCTACTTATGCATGTTATTTTTTGAATGAAATAAATTGCCTTCTCTCTCTCCACGCGTTTCGTAATCGCAGGAGGCTGTAAAACAAGATGAACGCATTTGGGTCACAGCTGCGCTTATCACACTGCCTACATGTGATAGCGCAGATACCTATTCTGTAGTGGCTGTGCACTTTATGTAGAGCTGTTCTTGTTTTACTTTTAGGAACATAATATTAATATTTATATTGGTTACCTAGCTATATCTGTCTCAATAAATTATTTTGATTTAAGATACTTATTTATTTGCATAAATAGGTAAGTGTATAACATAACTTAGGGTCATTTATCTAATTAGTAATTACATTCAATTTTACACCAAGTATGGCTGTTTAGTCTGTATACCCACTTTGGTATGTGTGGATTAGGTGTTTTTGCACCAGATCAGTACCTACCTACCTATTTACCTGTCTCAAGATTATTATTTTTTTGTTTGTTTTCTTTAATCTTTGGTAAACGTCAATGTATACCTAGTTTTTAGACAAGCCGCCTACGCTTAAATGGTTTAAGCATATAGGTAGGTAGGTAGGTACATAAGTATTTAATTTTCTTTTAAGTTATTTTGAGAGTAAAGAATTTTTATACCGAATTAGTAAGGACTTATTTAGTACCTACTGTGGCCTATATCTACAATTAGACCCTATGGTCAGGCGGGGTATTTGTGAGACATACATTATTTCGGGTAAAAATAAGACGTTAACAAAATACCTTAATAATCAACCCTAGAAGGTTGATTTTAAATTGAATTATGAATAATAAAAGATGTTCTATTGAGGTATTTTGATAACGTCTTATTTTTAGCCGAAATAATGGATGTCTCATAAATAGCCTGACCCTACCTAGGTAGGTGCATATTTCTAACTACACCTATTTTGATTTTGTTTGGCTGGCCATTTTTAACCATAGCTTATGGTTAAAAATGTTAAAAATGTGCATGTTAGTAGATATCGAGTGGACCTCGATGTTGGATAGCCAGGTTTAGGTACAGGCATACTTTACACTTTATTACCTACATACATGCAGCCATGCATGCCATGCATCCATCATGGATGATCAATGCCTCACCATTATGGTCTATGAACTCTCCTCAAGCCGTATCCACTGCTATTGCTTTAGTATTTTCCACAGACACACATTGCTTTAAGACTGTAGAGCAAGTTATCAGCTGTTTATTGGTTGAGTAGAGTCTAAAGTACTCAACCAAATAAATAGCTTGCAAGTGTAGTGAAATAAAAATGTCTCGGATGAAGGAACTTTTTGCTAATCCAAAAAAGAAATCAAAACATTCCTTGACTGAAGACCACTGAAGACTATCGAATCGTTAGCATCCTAGTAGTCTGTGTAACGAATTGACTAAACCAAAGAATGTAAATAAAAAATAAAATAAAGTGGACATCAGATGCGTCAGCATCCTAGTAGTCTGTGGACAGTGATGTCACTGGTGGACATACATTACTTAATTTTACTGATTTTACATACTTGTACATTGTACTACATTAAACTTGGTGGTATAGTCAGAAGATCTGCAGAAGACTTTAGCCTGCGACAATTGGGCTAACAAAAAAAAATATTGATTGACATTGACATCTGATTGATAGATTGACAGCAAAACATTAAAACGTCACTTTGACTTTCTTGAGTTTCTGTCTGCACTCTGTTTGCTTGCGTTCCTTTTTCGTTCATTCATCTACGACAAAGTAAATTCACCACACCAAGCAAGAAAACACTGTATTGTGATGTGTTTATAATAAAAAATAGCAAATTTATAAATAGTGATTTAGTGTAAAATGGCAGATTTTGATGCTATATACCCTGATGAGATCGAGCCAGAGGAGCACATAGAAGAAACACATGTTACTTTAGTGCCAGACCCTATCGTCGTTCGGGGAGCTGGTAATATGACAGTGTAAGGTTTCATTTACATTCTATTGATTTCAGCAACACCAGCTGTTTATGTTCTAAACAATCACAATAGCCTCTTTATCAGATTATCTTGAGATCATCGTCCCATCAATGCTAAATGATTTCTTCTTTGTCATCATTACCCAATGGCATTCAAGGACTATTTTCTTTAGACTGGTTTTGATCTGCAGCCAAATTTTAACTTCGGCTGTAGGTAAATCAGTCCACACAACAATTTAATACAGATACAGTACTGCAAAGATACAAATAATTGTTTATGACCTCTAAGTTTTCTCTCTGTAATTTTATGCATTTGAATGTCATAAACATGACATGTAACCTACTTCATAATGTAAATAAGTACATAAGCACATCTGATAAATAGATACCTACATGGATCTGAATAAATACTTTGAACTTGTTTTGCACATTATTCTCTGATGAAACCGAAGTCCAATTTGACAAAACATTAGCCTTGATTGTATACCTACAATATTTGTGTGAAAGAATAAATTCACTGTTTCAGTATTTTGTTGATTGTTGATTATATGCTAATGTATTGGTAGTCTTTAGTGAAGGTTGTTTACATTATTCTACTCTCTAAGTCTAGGCTAATCAAGCCACCTTGGTTGATTAATGTAAAACGTCTAATGTTTAATTTTTGTTGGTGTTTCTAAGAGTATTTTAATATATTTTAAAAATGTGTACAATATACGTAATTAAGAAGAAGATTAAGAAAAGAGATTCTCTACCAATTGCACTGCTGGATCTTTCTTAATAAATAGTCTTTAAAATAAATATTTTACAAATAATGCTGGACATTATACACAATTCACATAGCATCATGTAGCCTTAAACTAAGCAGACCTTGTATTATGGGTACCACATGTTTGATTATTCTTCTTATATATTATACTAGCTTCCACCCGCGGCTTCGCTCACATGATACCAAGATAAAATGTAGCCTATGTGATAATCCAGGTCTTAAACTATGTATATTCCAAGTTTCATCCAAATCCGTACAGCTGTTACGGAGTGAAACAACTACTAACATACTCACACACAGATAAACTTTCGCATTTTTAATATTACTGTGATACATGTTTTGTAAATACATACATGTATTGAATATCTAAGTACATATCGCACCCCTAGAACAACACGGAATTATGTCGAAAAACTACTTTTTTCAGAATCGTTGAAAAACCGTTATCTGCTTATGTATCGGATTCGAATATGCAATAAAGTCGATTTTGAGATTTTTCGACATAATTCCGTGTTGTTCTAGGGGTGCGATATGTATGATAAGTAATGCAGAAAAGTTATGTTTAGCATCTAATCTATGATGACCAGTGATCGGAATTAGGTGAGCTAATTTACCTAAAGTTCAAAGAATAGAGTCAAAAAAAATGGAGACTTCCTTACCAGTAACATTTTTTTCCGGGAAATCTTTCCCGGAAATTGGGAATTTGTTCCAAGTTTTAGGATATCAGTTAAGTACATTTAATATTAATGTTATTCATACAGAAAACTAACTGAATTAATTTTCCTTTTTAACAAACTTCAATAAGATTTATTTTGTTATTAACTCAGGTAAAAAACTGGATTCGCCTATGTTTTCGTTTCCCAGAATAGCCAAATCATGCTGTCCCTTTAAGTGTTTGTAGCAATACACAGCAAACCAGTGATAAACAACAACAACAAACGCTAAGAAAGGGACAGCATGCTTTGGCTATTCTGGGAAACGAATCATTGTTTAAGTAAACAATGACAAAAGGGTTGAAGGGTGAGGGTGTTTTGCATCCAAACGGCGTCATAACTTGTATGCGTGCGTGCATCACTTCTGTAGTTACCTCGGCAGCGTGTGTATCTTAGACTCGTGAATATTTTATTAACCTGTTTTCGTATCGATTATTGGATCTGCTTCACATAACTACCTTGGCTTGAATTTACGGACTGCGATTTATTGCAACCATATCACTACTTGTACCTATCTACCTTGGCTTGAATTTACGGACTACGATTTACTGCAACCAGAAATTTACTGCGCTTTACGGCAATCAAATTACTTGGTAAGTCTTTGATTTGTACTACACTTTTAAAACATTCTAAATATTAGACTGCTTTTGATAAATTTACCAAATTCAAACAATTTTATGCAACTATTTATTTATGGAATTTTATTCAGTGTTTTATATTTGAGTTCGTGCACAAATGTTGGAGCTACTGGCAATTCTATCATCAAACTATATTTTACGCGAAGACGTCCCTGGAAAAGTGTAGAAACTATATATTTGTCTCATTGTTTTCAGTAATTTTTCTGCCTCAACGCAACTAGCAAATAAATGGCGACCAAACCTACCGACGGGATTGTACAGTCGTGGATTAGAGATCACCCCGAATTGTACCACGACCCCGCTAGCAACACGATATTTTGTTCTAAATGTGAGAATTCTATTGTATGCAAAAAAAGCAATATACAGAGGCATATTGACGGACCAAAACATCAAGGTACTGCTAGGCAAGTGAACGAAGAATTTTATTTAGATTTAATACAATTTCTTATATTGTGTAACATACCCTGGTCACGAGTAAATCGACCAGAGTTTAAAACTTTTTTAATGAAATATATGTGTTGTAAATGTACAAATGTTAAAAGGATTCCCGATGAATCGTTATTGAGAAAGGTTTATTTAGACGTAGTTTTTAAAAAAAAAATTGCATTAATCCATGACCATGTTCTTAATCAGAAACTTTGGATATCTCTAGATGAAACTACCGACTATTTAGGTCGTTATATTGTAAATTTTCTTGTAAAACCTTTAAATCTCGCAACAAACAAACCATTTTTAATAGCTTGCAAAATGTTAGAAAAAGTAAATGGAGAGACAATAGCTCATTTTGTGATTGGATGCCTAGAAAATATGTGGGGAGACTCGTATGAAGACAAAGTAGGAGATGTTTTAGTTTTATGTTCTGATAGCGTAGCATATATGTTAAAAGCAGGAAGAATGTTAAAGAACTCCTTGCCAAATATGATACATGTTACCTGTTTAGCACACGCTCTTAACCGCGTTGCAGAAAAAATACGGACACAATATGCGGATGTGGATACTTTAATTTCAAATGTAAAAAAAATATTTTTAAAGGCTCCTAATAGAGTAAAATTGTTAAGGGAAAAATTTCCGAGCCTGCCATTGCCACCTGAACCTGTCATAACAAGGTGGGGTACATGGCTAGAAGCAGCTTCGTATTATGCTGAATATTACGAAGAAATAAAAACTATTGTAAGACTTCTAAGAAGTTCTGATTCTTTGTCTATCAGGCATGCTAAAACTGTCCTAGGAAAAGAAAGTTTAAAAACTGATTTAGATTACATTGACGAATATTTTAAAATAATTCAAATTTCATTAAAAAAATTGCAAAAGTCTAACTTATTGTTGACGGAATCTTTCCATATTTTTGATGAAGCAAGAATTGTTCTAAGCTGGTGTTCTTCTGAACCAGTAAAACAAAAATTAGAAAACGTTATGGACAGAAATCCCGATCTAGATGCATTAAGAGACATTTGTGAAAATATAGATAAAGGATTAGATAATGAAAATGAATTATTGTCATTCTATAAATATGTACCTGTAACTTCAGTTGATGTTGAAAGGTCCTTCTCTACGTATAAATGGATTTTAAGTACAAAAAGAAATCGTTTGAAAATAGATAATATGGAAAAACTCCTAATGATTTTCTTTAATTCTCCGGACGAAGATATTTCTTTATACTCCGTCCATGATGAAAACGTTAGCGATTCAGATTAAGGGACAAATTCAACATCAATGGAAATAATGTTTAGAGTTCCGACTGTGTATCTTAGGTAGGACTGGTTACTTTCTTAATTATTGATTTTGAGTTCCATTATCTGTACAAAATGAATAAATGGTACAAAAACTATAAAATGGCTTTTTTATTCCCTTGCTTAAATAAATGTTTTTATTACTATAGCTATTTACTAAAGCTGGTTTATAAATCACATTAGCTTCCGCGCTTACTTACATCGTTCATTTTATTTGTTGAAAACAATAAAAATCGTGCTTACCGTTTTTTACAACAATCGAATTCGTTTCCTCTTCTTGTTATCAATAATAAGAAGAGGAAATTAATTCGATTGTTATTTTACTGTATTAATTTTAGATGGACCTAAGTAATTTCTCGAAACCCGGGAAAATTTTCCCGGAAAAATATTTAGTCGCAAGGCGTCTCCACTTAGTCTCTGTTATTTTTCGAACTTTAGGTATTTTAGCTCACCTAATTCCGATCACTGATGATGACCCTTAATACAAACCGGTTTGGCAAGCTGTGTCTAAAATATTTGTATTACCTAATTATTGAGTACAAAAACCACAAAATATGATTAGTTTTTAATGATAATAGTTGTATTTTAAATGAGTCGACATACATTTTTAAGTTCATATGGGTCAATGATTAACTATCTACTACTTAATACAAAATGACCTAAGTCATGCACCGGAAGCATATCCATCTGAGATGCAAGTGTTTCAAGTTTGATTCATGTTGTGGGACAAATGACTGCTTGATCTAGTCATACACATATTTTTTTATTTGTAACTGAACACACAACACAACACATAATCCCCTTATAACCAAATGTCATTTTATAACTGCCCAATACAGTAAGCTTGTCCCTGTCATTTAAATATAAATAAGAAGAGAGTTGACATGATATTTTAAATTTAAGCTAAGGTATAAAGAACTGTTATGAATAGAAGGTAAAAGTTTAACAAAGAAATAGAAAAGATAACATCGTGGGATGTGTACTTCATCAGCAAAATGGCATCAGCTCAGCATAACATCTACTGTTTAATAGCATAAGCTGGAATTCTGCTGAAGCCATTATGTGTAGAGCCATTAAATCATATGAGATCTGCAATATAATCTATGGACCCTTGCTAACTATTTAGCCAAATCTCCCACATGCACAATGGACCAACTTGGATTCCTCTTTAATTTACATATGATCTTCAATATTTCTAAACATTTCACCTTTTCACATTTCACAACTCTGTCACAGGCATTCCCGTTTATAATATTCGTAGTATTTCTAGCATGTCTTTCTTGATATTCTCATATCCAATAACTTTTAATTTTAGATTTGGTCTCAGCAACAAATTCAACGGTGAGTTCCCTTCTGGCCTACAATCACGCATAGCACCGGAGGAGTACCAAGCGACAATAAGTCGTATAAACAGTGTGCTAAAGAAGACTTTGCCAGTGAATGTCAAGTGGCTGTTCTGCGGCTGTGTTTGCTGTTGCTGTACGTTGGGATGCTCTCTCTGGCCTGTCATTTGTCTTAGTAAAAGGGTGAGTAAACATTTATTATTAACATGTTGACTGTTAAAACACTGCTCAAGCATACCAGGATAAACTGAGCCATTATTCAAATCAACTGGCACAAGAACTTACAAAGCCTAACATACAAGAGACGACTTAAAAGAAAAGATATGCAGCTAATTGTACATGACTAAAGAATGCCTGACACAAAATCCACTGACAATCTGCTGATAGTTGGACAAGTAGAGGCTCAAAGATTAGCAAAAAATTATTTGTATTGTAGTTGTAAAATATTGGCCAATGAGAAAGTGTAGATTCAAAATAACGTTTTATAATTGTGCAAGAATTTTCGTTACACTTACAATACGTCAGGTTGAAATATTCGTGATTACCCTACTGACTAAATAAAAAAATAAATATAACAAAAATCTATATATAATATAATATAGTCTGCCCTATTTGCTGTGCAAATGTCTGATGCGGCTAATATTTTATACAGGTCCATATATGGGATGGTTCAATGAAACTGGCGCCGTTATTCAACAAAAGTTCCCAAAAATGGAGAAAACATAGTTTGAGTGCGCGGCTTCGCTCGCGTGGTACCCTAATAAAGCTGGGCAGTATCAGTCATCACTCATCACTCATCACACAGCATCATTAGTCCCAAACTAAGTAGAGCCTGTATTATGGGAACCATGACTGATATACTACTAATATACATTTTGTTATAACGGCCCGCCCCGGCTTCGCACGGGTAGTTAATAAAAAAATCAAAAATTATGAATTTTAACAGACATACACCCTATATTTCTTGATATCGACTTCCCTTCCCTACCCCAGTGACGTCTACATCGCTTATTATGGTGCTGCCTAGCTAGCAGAGCGGGGGGTAAGCGGTGACCACGCGACTTATTCAAATACTTACATTTTTAAACTCGTGATATCTTTCGAATGGAATGTCAGAATTGAGGAATTCTCAAATTTATATAAAGTTATTGAAACAGTCTTGAATATGAAGTAATTTAAATTAATGCCAAGCTACAAATAAAGGGCCTTATCTAGCGCCGGCATTTCAATTAAAATTATAAAATAAATGAACACTTATTGTGACATAACTATAAATAGCTGGACATTATGCTGTCGCTACACTTTTTGTAGATAATGATGTGTTCTGCAAAGTCGTAGTACCTACATTAGTTTGTTCTATCTGATGACTAAATATAAATGTGATATGCGAAAACTATTGATCAGCGCACGCTATGTAAGGAATTTTGTAGGTAAATTTTTTACACCTCGTGTTACGTTATTGAAGTTTTAGTGGTTTTAGTAAGAATCCCTAATTTTTTGAAAATATAATATAGCCTTTGTCACCTGGGGATAGTGTAGCTACCCGATTTAAAAAATTATTTCATCGTTGAAAGAAGTAATTTCGGAGCCTATTCAATGCAAACAAACAATCGGATCTTTCCTCTTTATAATATTAGTGTAGATAGTGTAGAAAACACCCAGACCCGAGACAAATATTTGCACTTCTCCACATAGCTAGCTAATCACTAGAATTGATGACTTGCTCGTTTCCAGCAACCCGGGCCATCCTAAAGTCAGTTAAAATAGTTATTTCATTATGTTTCAAGTTTGTAACAGAGGAAAATTAACATACAGTATTGCAAATTATTCCGTAACTTAATTATTTTTATTAATGTAATTTTATAGCTTTGAAATGAGATAAAGATGTGCATAAATACAAAACATTGTGATGTAAGTATGTACTTTACTTACGTAGGCAGTAAGTACGCCATTTTCACACTAATATTATTTTAAATTCGAAAGTTTGTGTGTGTGTGTGTGTGTTTGGGTGGGGGTGCGTGTGTATTTTTGTTCCAACTCAAGTCCATAACAGCTGAACGGATATGGATGAAACTTACATATGGATGAATATACATCGCTTGTGACCTGGATTAACACTATAGACTTTTTATCTAGTTACCACGCGAGCGAAGCCGCGGGCAAAAGTACATATTTTTCAATGAATATATTAAGAGGGCTTTGTCCAACTATCAACTCATATTGTCAAACAGCTTATTTACATTGGTAAACATACTCACACAAGAATAGGCGTACAAATATCTATACTAAAAATGCCGTAATTTAATAAACACCCAGCCTTAGTCTGGGCTCTACCCTCGCAAACTGCAGACTTTTATCGGCCGATAATTTGGTTGGGCTCTTAACCAGTATGAAGATGTATGAAAGTGCGCATATTACGACGATTCAGTATCGGCCGACTGTGCACTAGCGGCCCAACTCGACCAAATGATAATTTGGCCATAGAAAGTTTGCAGTCTGCCAGGGCTCTAAAACTTCTATAGGTACCTTATTAGTAGGTATATCTATTTATGTCTTCTCAATTTAGCTTTTATTTCTCTTTATATCCATTTCGTCATTAATACTTCTTACACAAACAACACAACCAGCCTATATCAGTCCACTGCTGGACATAGGCCTCCCCTAATAAAGGGGGATATGCCCATAATCTGGCTGATTGCGGCATAGCACAGCCTTAATCGGCACAGCTAAATCCCCTGGCCGCCGACGGGCAGCAGCGTCGGTGGTGCGAGAAGCTGTGCTCTGCGATCCCCAACCCGCATGCCCAGCGTGGGGATTATGGGCATATCCCCCTTTATTAGGGGAGGCCAATACTTCTTAAATAATACTTTAAATGCGAATTTAACTGTATGTGTTCTGCATAAAGCTTCAATGCTTAAAATGGCTCCGTCCTTGTTAAGTACCTACCCTATACCTAGGTTGAAAAAGCACGAGTGAAACCGCGCGTAATCTCTGTTTCATGTCTCATGTTTGTTGAGAAACCACGCAAACCTACGAGATTAATTGTGTTGTGATGAAACTTTTATACTTAAATAGAATATTTTTAACTTACACGTTGACTGTGGGCCTCGCTGCAGTTTAACAGCTGTGTTTTCAGCACTCAGCGTTAAAACATAGAAACATATGGCAACATGGGCAAACGATGTTTCTAGGTCCTTCCTTCTTGGTATGAGTTATTGGCCTCTGGTGTCGAGAAGGAAGGCCTCCGACATGGCTTAACGACTGAAAAAGCCGGGGAAACATTTGAACGTGCCTTCCGAAGCACGGAAGCGCTTAGCCCTAAATGCCCAACGGTCACCCATCCAATTAGTGACCAAGGTGATCTGCTAAGAACACCGAAGTAAGCCACGCCACGAACGCTTCTAAGAAGCTTCAAAACTAAAATTAGTTCTCAAATAATAAAGTATTCTGAGCTGTGTTAGGCTCTACATATGTTGCCACGGATAGACGATGTTTGCTTCATTGTTACCATTTCGAAATCACATTATCATCACACCTACTTAAGTAGGAAGCTTAGCTAAGTATGAGACACGTGTATTAGGTACGTTTTGTATACAAAATCGCTAAATTATTCCGTATTAACGTTTCCGCGTGATAGGTTTATCTTTGACTATTAAAGCAACTATCAAGCACTTTCATGTGATAATAATAAATAAATAATGCCGGACATTAGCCAGTTCCTGCATAATGTGATGATTAGCCAGGCTAGAGTATGTACATGTAGCTTACTCAGATGTGTCTTTCCAATGTGCTTATCAAAATAATTAGGGCCCGATTTCACCAAGATGCCATGGGACGGCGCGGCGGAGCCAAGTCGCGCTGCCAACAAAAAGTATGGTCGTTTGGGCAACCAAGCAGACACCGGCTGGGTATGTATACATTTTATTGGTAGCGCGCCTCGGTTGTATTTTTGTGAAATCGGACCCTTAATTATGAGTCCACGGACCCGCGATGTATCTCAGAGTGTAAGTAACTGTAAATTTATTTGCAAATTGTTATTTTCCAGACCCAGCACTCTCTAAACAAACTCCTCGAATGGGAGAACAGTCGGCTGTATAACAAGCTTGGGCTTCGCTGGCGGCTTACGAAGCAGCATTGCGACTCCTCTTCCATGATGGAGTACGTGCTCCTCGTCGAGTTCATACCTAAGATACCTATCTACAGGCCGGATTAGGCTCAGTGCTGTGCTATCCAAGGCTATCCGTTCACAGTTAAGTAAAATGAGTGTCAGTGCGAATGAACACTTTAGAATAAGAGAAATTTTATGACATAGGTACACAATCATAACTGTGTTTGTACATAAAACATGTATTCTTGGGCCTAATTTTGCCATAACTTGATTTTTCTTTGTCTAAGTAGTTGCCCTTGTTATTTTTGATTTTCGATTCTTCGACAAGAAATGCTCAGTCTAAGGCAAATGTTTGGGCTAGAATATAAACTCTAAATTTCTCAGATAACAGTTTTCAATCTCTAAGATCAATCGTAATCGTGACCGAAGCAGGATTTTTTGACAGAAATATATCTACATACGTCGAGCTTAGGACAGGGCACAATGGCGCTCATTAGGGGAGGCCTATGTCCAGCAGTGGACTGCTATAGGCTGATGATGATGATGATGATATCTACATAGTTCTCATGCTAGTGATTCTTGAATGTCGATATTCGAATTGATCTAAGTATTCTATGCCAAAGTAATGAAGGCAGGAGAAAAGTTTTGAAAGCCATACCTAGGTAGTCAATTGCAGTAAGGAACATTTGCAACTTTGCCCTTGAGCCCTGGGGCTTACCACAGGTTTTTATAGTTTACGAAAACTTTATAAGTTTCGGTATCTTTCCATACATTTTCAGTACAGCGCCTCTAGGGAAACGTGCATGAACTACGAAAATGTATGGAAAGATACCGAAACTTATAAAGTTTTCGTAAACTATAAAAACCTGTGGTAAGCCCTCTGATAAAGGAATAGATCATACGATCATTACTACGTCATACTTGACAATTTCGCAAGAACTGTCACTCACTCACTTCTTTATTAAATGGCTTCTGGGATAGTTTCCACAATTTCGCCAGTATCAAGTATATGTTCATAATAATATGAGGCAACGTAATACTGTATGGAAATTTGGAAATTTTACAGACGCGACCTGTCTGATGTGACAATCATCTCTATTCGTGAGAGCCTTGCTGTACTCATGCTGTACTTACAGCATACTAACTTATCTTTACTTTATGGTGATACTTAGAAATAGGAAACTGTTTGTTAAATAGAACAAAAGTCTTACAACTTGAAGAGACCCAGTGGAATTGAACTAAACTGATGGAGAATTATGTTCGGAATAAGGATAAAGTTATTAGGGGTAGTCAGAGGCAAGTCTTGTTTGTAAATATTATGGTGAAATGGAAAAAATGTTACTAGCTTTTCATGTATAGTCTTTGATCGCTTTGTTGCAAGGTATTATCTGTATATATCTTTTAATGTTTAGCGGAATGATTAATGTATGTTGGAATAGTATGTTATTGTTATCAGGTTGATAATGGAGTAGGTGTTGTTTACCTGATGCTTAGGTCATCAGCATAATTGTTACTGTCGATGGCCGAAATGGTTAAATACTAATAAGTCAGTATTTTTTCTAAATAACAATATACTTTTCCTTATTGTTTTATACATAATTTCTTACTCTGATAAGTTATAGAACGAAAGAAAGAAAACAAAATGTACATGGTTTACTAATAAACACACTTAAACAAATAATGCTAACAATATTAATATTTGCATAGATAGATAATACAATTTCAGTGACATACCTGTCATTTTCCTTACTTGGCTAAGCCTGTATTGAGAAAACTTGGTGCGATCATGTTGTACGCGCAGTAGACAGTAACGTGTACAGTGGCTTGAGTTCGAAGAAAATACCTAACATCAAAGTTTGCGTTAACTATATTTTTGAATGAAAATGGTACAGCGCCCCTAGCGGGAAGTTTGTAAAACCTTGACATCTCCTACAAAAATATAGTTAACGCAAACTTTGACGTTAGGTATTTTCTTCGCACGGCCACAGATCCTAAGTTCTTTGCAAATAATTGTGTTTGGGTCTAGGGACACATAAATCAATTTCGGACATTTTATCGATATTATTGATCATTTTATTAGCTTTAAGGTGGTACTAAAATGTGAAATAAGAGAAGAAATTCAATATTCCATTTACGGAATATTACAGGTGTTTAATTCGTTCCGATATTGTGATTTCCAAAACATTACTTCAGATAATTTTGTATGTGAAGTTTATGTTATGTTATTTTTAGAATCTTTGTCATTTCTACATGTAAATGGTCAAAAATTGATGTATATTTTTGTTGTTTAAAAGACTTGTCAAGTACTTAGTTTATCATCTCTGTCTCAGTGCTCAACAACTGTCATTTAGAATTGTAAACCTGTTTTTAATATCAATATATCGCAATTGAATACCCAAATGTGTAGACAAAGATTGCAAAAGTTATCGATCATGATCATTCATACATGTTAGAATTTTTTAATCAAATAAATGTGATTTCATAAAAAAATATGTAAATGTAATTGTAGTAGTCGCCATCACAAGTAGCTGAATACAGCTAAATCTAGCATAAGCAAGCATTTATGTAACATTTGAAATTGGTTCTCTTTTGCTATTTTGTGCTGAAGAGGATTATACTAACAATTTCATTTTTTACTGAATTTTCCGACGTTTTCTCTCGATGGTCACAAAACTGATTATATTGATTTTAATTACTAAGATACTACAGGATTTAAACGAGACAAATTGAAGTCAAAAACGCGATTGATTAAACTTCTCTCGATTTATTTTTTATGATCACTGACAAGTAGCACTACCCGTGTGTTCATTTAATGTCGCCATTACATCACCACCCTGTATATTGTGCAAAATTGGCTCTTCCTTCCTTTTCATTTTATTCGAAGGATGAAAACTTTAACAGTTAATTTTGTTGTATAATCATAGCTAGACAGAATTTGTTTTAGTTTGGTAGTTGCAGATATATCATAAAAATGCATATTTTAATTGAATATGATGCAGCGTCAACGTTTTGCCGCGGTCTTTTTCTTATTTTGATCGCTTATTTTACATCTCTTTACTCAATAACGTTTAAGTATTGTCCTAACACTATAGATTGTTATGTCAACCTTTGAGTTCAGCTATTTTTGGTGGCGATTCTACATTCCGTTTTGCTGTCATTCTGGAATGTAGTCATCAATTTTAGATACTTAACTAGATATATATGCCATGTATGTAAACCTATTTGTTCGCGTCCAAAAATAGTATTTATTTACCGTTATGTATGTTATGTACCTGAATGTCAAAGTTAGTATGTAGAAATAATGGTCCTACCCTACACAGATCCGTTGAAGAAACGAACCGCAACAAAGGAATATGAGCGTCATTACTCTAGTCGGTAGCATATCTGTTTTAAATTTTTATACCTACCCTTATCACCTATGTAGTAGATTTTTAATGAAGGTTTTATTCTATTCCTGATCTGAGCTAATCAAATTTGGTTATTTAAACCTTTAAATGAGGAATGATCTCTATACTTAATATAGGTACGTTTCACTGCGATTCATTTCGTCGATGGACAGTCTGAAGGGTTTTGGCTAGTATATTAATATTATGGCGATAAAACGAATATGTGCTAGAGAAATGTATGGGACTGTGGTATTAGAAGATTTAGCTTGGTGTAAAGTTATAATCAGTATGTTCTTTATTATGCCTATCGTCACCGCGACGCGCCGCACTGGACTATTTGATTAACATCCTACGGCCACATATCAGGGATCTGTGAATCCTTCTTTTGTATGAGCTATAGTGGCCAACTCTAGTGTCGGAGTTTTCAGGCCGCCCGAAAATCTCCGACATGGAGCCGACTGAAAAAGCCGGGACCAACATCTTAACGTGCCTTCCAAAGCACGGAAGCAGTCAGATCTAAATGCCACTAAACGGTCACCCATCTACCCGTTCACTAGAACGGGTGGTTTGTTGCAAGATGATCAGTAGGGTAGATCACGAAATTTGAATCTACGCTTTCTGATTGGGCAAAATTTTACGTCTACGATGCGAATACTTTTTCGTTTGAACACAGAATGTTCGATATGTAAATGTTCGTGTTATATTTTGTTGCCGTGCTAAAAGTACATAGTGAGTCTTCCTCTCACAACGAATGTTTGCTGGAGTTCTGTAGATTTTGAGGCCCCAGGGTTATAGATTGCTTCGATGTCAAATAACGAAAGTTGGATATTAACAAATTGTCCAGTCCGGTGGCACCTTTTACGTGGACGTACGGCTTTAGCGCTTTCCCTCTTTTCTCTTTTCAACAAGTTGTGAATGAGGAACACAAGGTACACATTTTACCCAACTATCCTCTGAATACTAGGTAAGTACATTATAAAATACTTATTCTAAAATTAATACTTGCTCATAATGTTCTTGCCACCAAACATTTTAGTTAAATACTGATTTTGAACGCAACGGTTGAAAAGTGAACAGGGTAATGTTGACACTAAGTTGTAGGTATTTTTAAGTTATTGTAAATATTTTAAGATATTAAAGATAATTATTTTTGTTCAAATAAACCTCACTACATGTGAATCGTATCTCTTTTTATAAGAATTCACTGTTACGCGTCGGTCGGGAAGGATTAGTTAGTTAGGTACTATTCCTACCCAAAGCCTAAACAATCCGTTCAACCGTTGCAGAGTTGAGTGGGAAAAAACATCATCATCATCATCATCACATAGCCGCCTTACGCGAGAGGAACGTAAAATACGTTTATTCCTAACAGTCCGACCGCTAGTTTGACTATTGTAGACTTATAATTACTATTATTAAAATCGAGAGTGTACTTAAAATTGTTTCTTCCTAATATGAGCAAGTGGGCAACTCTGTTCTTGGAGTTTTTAGACCGCCTGGAGGCCTTTGACATACCTTAAACTGAAAAAGTAGGGACCAACATCTTAAAACGTGCCTTCCAAAGAAGCACTTACTTCTAACTAAACAAACGGCTACCCATTTTTAATTAGGGCGACTATTATAGTCGCAAACCTCCCTCTCGCTCGTACTATTCAACATTTTTGAAGATAAAAAATCACTGAATGCAGTTATGCAAAATAGTAAACCTTCACGGCCTAGAAACAACAATGCAAAGATTCAGCAAGAATATCATGTTGAACCCAACATGTTTTCCTACCAAAACATTTGCACCAAAATTGATCACATTGGTGCAAATCGATTGTATCGTCGCCTTAAGATGATCTATTTAGAAGGCCGAAGCCACCCCACGAGCGCTTATATTTTTTTCGTGACATCGTGCCATCATCGTCACCAGCCTGTAGCAGTGCACTCCAGCACACAGGCCTACCCTAATGAGCGCCATTGCGCCCTGTCCTACTCATCTCCCTTGGTTCTATCAGCAGCCTTTTGCAGATCGTCACTTCACCTGGCCGGAGGGCGTCGTACACTACGTTTGCAGAGCCACGGTCTTCACTCAAGCACTCCAACGGTTGTCGGTTCTGGGTCAGGCCACTGCCATTTCTCTACTTTCGCTTGTTAATTTCTGATAAATCTTACCAATACCAATCATCAGTGAAATGAATGTCCTATTAATCTGTACTAATTTATAACACCGCGGCTTTGCTCGTGTTGTACCCGGATGAACGGTAGATAGCTTATATGTCTATGTTATTCCACTTCTAGAACTACATATATGTATACACAAAATTTCAGCTCTATCTGATCAGTAGCTATAATGTGAAGGACCTTCCTTTTTATAATATTAAAATAGGAAAAAGGGTTCTGGTGGTATAAATAATATAAAAAACTTGATTGGAATTAGATTTTATTTCTATTTATAAATAAGTTCATAATATACAGAAACTAACTAAATACACCAAGGCACTTAAGATTATGGTCCCTCTTAAATCATTATGACACAAAAATTATATTGAAGAGCTGAAGATAAATTAAGAACTAATCAAATACAAAATAACATCTAGCGGACTCACTTAGTAAATACCTAGCGTAAAGCCCTCTGTGTTTATCTACGCTTCTTAATAGAGCCACAAATGAGAATACTATCACGATGTTAAAACCACTTAAAATACGCCAATTACTACTGTTACACAGAGCAAATCAGCGCTATTTCTGTTACTTTACATGAATCTATCAATGTCCTAGTTTGCCCGCTAGATGTGCGCCTTTAAAAGGCAATGGCTCTCGGTCAAATTATTTATCTATTTTGATAAAAACTTCCATGTAATGATAATAATGTCAACTAAACAATTTTATCTTTATAACATGAGACTTGTTTTGTATTAGCCACAATTACGACTTAAATTATATTGCGAATAAAGATACAGACCACAATTCAGTAAGCCATGCTTTATAACAAAGTATGGATACTGATACAATTGACAAATATTAAACTACCTACATTTCAGATCGCATCGAGACTTACACAACCATAAACTAAAATAATATATTAATACGATTACTTACATTATTCAGGGACGTTTATACAAGCTCTATTATTTACATTCAGTCGTTCATATCTTATCATGAATAAATATAGTAACACCAAGCCATTTCATATAAAAAAAGCACTTACGTTATTATGGCAATATTAGTGCGAATACGCAAATGATTTATTTTGTAAATTGTACAAAACAGTGGCTACAATATTACATTTTCATTTTCTAAGGGCAGGATACTGATTTCATAATAAATTCGCTGGCAACCGAATTCAAACCAATAACCTATTCCTACATAGAACCTCTAAAAGTACGAGTAAAAGTTTTTTATTATGAATTATTACTTTTATTGCACGGGACAATA